>JBBDGP010000672.1:642500-3170000 GCA_037952835.1 Lithobates septentrionalis
GGTTGGGACTGCAGTAATCCAGTGTTTGAAAGCAGCAGGGGATTAAAGGGGGTTTTGGAAGAAGGAGAGCAGTGGGAGGTGGGGAGATGGGGTCCCAAGTACTGAATATTTAAAAAGGAAAAAAACAAACAAACACACACACACCCCACACATACACAGGACATGATGCACCATAAAAATCGCTCTAATGGGGTGTAAGAAAAAAAAAAAAAAACACACCTTGACCTAGGTTCAGTGTCAAAACAATGTTTTTGCAGTAATTACACTTAAAGCTAAACTCCAGGCAGATATAAAAGATACAAAATAGAAAAACAGCTATGTAACCATGAAGACATCTTTAAATGTTTAATATGTATTTTTTGTACAAGCAGTGTAACTTTGACTTGGCATAAGCCTCTTGCAATCCCTGTACAACAGAGCTCGAACTAGGAGAGGGAGAAGCAGCACAAGAAGTCAATCTGGTGTACTGCAGTAGAAGGAGCATGTTCATAGCAGAGAACAGAGTAACAGATGAGCTTATCGGTGTGCAGCTTCTTTCCCTTATTAGTCAAAGGATGGAGGTAGGGAGGGGACCTGTAAGTGAGAAAGATCGGGATTCCTCTTCTGCTTGAAAGGACTTGTGGCAGAGCTGTGTAAAACAGCTCTTATATTTGTATTTAATTGGTGTATTTAGCAGAGTTCAGCTTTAAGTTACATTAGAGGTCATCTATTGACATACAGTAGAAGACATTAAGATTTTTTTTTTTGTAAATCATATATTGTTTATGTTGGATCAAAAACAGATTTTTTACTCCTTATGAAAGAAATGTCATTTGCATCACAAAATAAAACATTTTATTTAAAAAAAAATGCATTATTTCTTTGTTATGATAAAGAATATTACTGCATAATGGAATTGTATTTTGTTATTTAATAACACCAAACCTATCTGCATTAAAAGAATCCTATAGGGCCAGTTTAAGACCATCCATGACCATTCTGAATAAAACTGATGCACTGTAGATTGAGTAGAATGATCTACATAAAGCGTAACACCATCTAAACAAGACTGTAAAGGCCAAAACAGTACAATTACCATCTCTGTATATAGAGTTTTAATATATCAGTACAACAGGTGCTTATTAAAGTTGAACTCCTTGATAGGCAGATATTGTCCAAAATCGTGTGCATTATTTACTTAAATCTTGGTGTGCTTTATGTGTTTCCTCCAGATCTGTGTAGTATTCCAGTGTGTAATTGACATGGCGTAGGAGTTTCCTGTAGTAAAGACTGGTCACTGCTGCTCTTACTCCTTGCGCAGGGTGACTGGTCTCGTCTCCACCCCCTCCTGTAGTTTTTGCTCTTATGTACAGTCTAAAGCAGGCAGCTTTGGGTTACTGTTAACGGAGACAAAGCCTTACAAAATATAATGTGTCCACAGTACCAACATACCAAAAACAAATATTAAAAAATAAAAAAAAAGTCCTTCTCTTTTCTACTCTGCAACTGACCACCTCTATGACAAAAATCGCACCCCTGTCCTGCCCTAACCTGGCCACCTCTGTCTACAACAGTTCACATCATCCACACTGGACTAATTTGCTCCTCTCACTACAAAAAGTATCAGGCCCTGATCATTACAACCTTGGCAGACTGATGACACTAGAAATCTTAAGAGACATAGCCGTGCACTGGAGCAGTTGTGGTCTAAAACCAAATCCCACCAGGTCTTCACTCTACATAAATCTGCCTTCTTAAAATGCAATTCCTCCCTCCATGCTGTCAAACAAGCCTATTTTGTCACTCTCATTAATACGCTGTCATCCAGTCCTCGTTGTCTCTTCTCTACTTTTAACGCTCTTTCTCCACCACCACCTCCACCCAGTAATTCACTCACTGCTCATGAGATTGCCAATCACTGAAAAAACAAGAGATTGATGTAATTTGTGGGGGCATCTCCACTGCACAGACATCTATCCCACTTAACATACCCTGTACAAAATCCTCCTCATTTTGCTCTTTTGGCATTGCTACTACCGAAGAGGTCGCTAAAGTCTTCTCAGAAGCCCGCCTTCCCACCTGTCCACTGGACCCTGTTCCCTCACAACTACTACAGTCACCCTCTTCTATCCTATATGCTCCCTCACATCTTCAAATTCTCTCTCTCTGTCACCTTCCCCTTCCCTTTAAAACATGTGCTAATCACCCCCATAAATAAAAAATCCTTCTCTGACCAATAGGGGAATACACAGTATAAGAATACCAGCTCCAACACCTATTGCGTGGAAGAGAGGCCAACTAAGAAGGCGACTCCCAGAGATAGAATAAGCAGGGGCATCTCCAAAATGCTTCATATGGGAGGCTTCTGGGAAACCAACAGTACCAAGGCAGGTCCCACAGCAGGAAAAGGAAGTGCACAGGGGGTGACAAGGCGAGGGGGTGACACATGGCATGGAGTAATGTATGAATCCAGGAGAGCATGACCAAGGGTCGTTGAAAGACAATTGTCAGGGCAGAAACCTGGCCCTTACAAGAGAAGTATGGGTTTCTGTTTTTTTTTTTTCAATTTATACTTACCTAAGTGGATGCAGCATCTGACCCCCAGCACCTCTACACTGAGAGCTGAGCGATCAAACACAGTCGATCATTCGGTTCTCACAGCTCCGTAAGCAGAAAGCTGATGTCGTCAGTCACAGCTCTCTGCTCTGCCCCCTCCTTGCTCACTGGAGCACTGAGCTGTGGAGGGGGCGGGGGCGGCTAGCTCAGGCTCTCAGCAGCTCGCTGAGAGCCCGAGCCTGGTGTCGGTCCAGGGATCTGGCGGATCCCGACTCTGTGGTCATGACGACGCAGAGCCTGGCCCTACTTCTGTGACATCAGCAGAGAGTGGACTTCAGCCCACTCTCTGCTGAAAACAGGTCACAGGTGTGCAAAACAAACTGCCCTCCTGTGATACATAGGAGAATCCTTTAATAGTACTCAAAGCAAGCTTTTGTTCAATACCCTGTTAGAGAAAGACCAAACACCCTAGCCACTGAAAAGAGGGGGCCGACTCCCAGAGGCTTGTACCAGGTGATGCAAGCCTTCCGGGTGTGAAGATAATTCTTCAGAGAGGAAAAATCTTGCATGTTTTCGATGGTAGGGGTCACCAAGCCCAACGACCCCCATGTCCCAGAACCTAGCTTTAAATAGCCAAGCTATCAAAATCAGGAGATCGTAAAGTAGGAAGAAAGATCGGTTCAAGGCAAAAGATCTTCCCAAGAGGATGGCTGCCAGGGGGCGTCCGCGACCTGCTGATCCATGTCAGTGTACCAGGATCCATGAGGCCAGAGGGCGAGACCATGGCGAGACACCAGAATGTCTACATACAGGGTCCCCCCCGACGTAGGCAGCCTGACAAAACACGTCCAGGCTTAAAGACCCCCCCCCCCCTCCCCAATCCTGCATTCTACACTGCAGTTGTGCTATCTGCTTGGATCCTGATCAGGCACCCTCGGAGAACATCCTCCCATCGCTTCAGATACAGCTTGATAGCTCATAGCTCCAGAACAGTGGGGCAGCCAATGACCCTGAGAAGATCTCGATTTCAGTACCCTTTCCCAGACAGATAGGCTGGCATCTGTGATGACTACTGCCCCATGGAAGCTGGAAAAAGGAAGAGGACTTCCCAGTGAGATAGACTCAAGCCACCAAAGGGGGTAGGCCCTAGTCGATCAATCGAGACAAATTAGGGTGGCCTGGAAAGCAGGAAATTTGTCCCAGTCAGTCAGGAGCTCCCTGAGATCAGGTCTAAGGGAAGCGCCATAATTGATAGTGCATGTCCCTGAAGACAAAGCATGAGAAGTGGTGAAAGCCAGCACAGATGCGAATGTGCAGGCACGCATCCTTGATGTCTTTGGGAACCAGAAAATCCCCACAAGGGAAGGAAGGCCACCACCAAATCGATGGAGGACATCATAAAACTTCTGTACCGCACAAGCAGTGCAGGACCCAAAAGGTGCCAGATTGGTTAAACTCTTATTTTTTGGAACTGTAAACCAGGTACAGTAAACTGCTCCAGGTTCCGGGGCTGGAGAAGTACTCCCTGGAGTATCAAGTCCTGCACCGCCCCTTACAAAGCCCATAGGTGAAATAGGGGAGGGAAAAGATTGCACGGTAAGAGCATCTCTGGCGTATAAATATATACTTTAATTGTTTATTTTTTAAAGCATTCTTACTTTGCAGTGTTTCTTCACACCTGCCTAAAGCGTTTCACAGCTGGTCGGACAGCCAAGCAAACCTGGGATTGGCTTTGATCAGGCTGTTCATAACAGTAAACAGCAATGACATGACATCACTTTCGGTTTACTTGGAAACCATCAGCGCCAGTTTTTGAAAATCAAAAGCATTCAAAAACACTGAACTTGGTGTTTTGAATGCTTTTAAGTGAAGGAGGGATTTGGGGTCTGTTATGCAGCGTACACACAGTCAGACTTTTCGACTGGACTTGTCCGATGGACCAAATCCGGCAGACAATCCGATCGTGTGTGGGCTTCACCGGACCTTCAGCGGACTTTTCCAGTCGCAAATCTGACGGACTTTAGATTTGGAACATGCTTCAAATCTTTACGTCGTAAAGACCCAGAAATCCGCTCGTCTGTATGCTAGTCCGATGGAAAAAACCGACGCTAGTGCAGCTATTGGCTACTGGCTATCAACATCCTTATTTTAGTCCGCTGTACGTCATCACGTACGAATCCGTCAGACTTTGGCGTGATCCTGTGTAGGCAAGTCCGTTCGTTAAAAAGTCAGTTTTGGGAGGTATCACTGCGAAACATCAGATCATGGACAGGTATTTAGATGGGGGCGCCCAATTTCAGTCTTGCCTAGGACAGCACAAAACCAAAATACACCACTGATTACATAGCGTCAGCATGCCTGCAAACGTCAGTTAGTCTAACAAGTGGTTGAAGCAGCGTGCCCAGGGAGGAATGTGCTTATCAGTTCTGCTGGCGCCAGCTTGCCTGGAAGCGAGTGGGCGGTGCCACGCCCTGGAGGAGACCAAAAGTTTCCTGCTAGCAGCAGACACCAGGAGGCAGCGGAAGAGGGCGATTGACTACTATCCACTGGTTACAATGGTTGCCTGAAATGCAGGAGCGGACACTTGTGGACACTGGCGTCCAGCTGGAGCCTCGCAGAGGGCTCGCCTTGGGAGTGATCAATGAAGCGGAGCGACTCTGCCCGTTCTGTCCAGAGTGTCGGATTCCGACGGCGGAGGTTACTGCTTGGGCCCAGTGCGGCCATTGTGGGGAGCCACTCATCCGGCTGGGAACCGTTCAGCAGGAGCCGCAGTATTAGGGTGTGGACTTGTTATCAGGACTTTGTATAATAAAGCCGCGGAAGGCTGGGGAGGGCCAAAGATGACTCCCTAAAGGTGGAGGGATGTTGCAGCCTGGGGACTCCTCCGTGAACACAGAGGACATATGCAAGGGAGAGACTGCCATGACCTGTAGCCTGGCGAATGTAAACACTGCTATGCAGGAGACAGATGACATCCCTGAAGAGCTGGCCAACTCCAAGTCCCTTGCTACACCCGCCCAGAAGGTGCAACTCCAGGCGAGCTGGATGAGGTAAGTGAGGGCCGGGTCATTGATTTTGGTTCCCCCAGAGCGCAGGCCGAGTTCGGGTCTCTTGAGAGGTTGGCAGAGTGGTCATCACCCAGTGAAAGTTCCGAAGAGGAGTGGGAGACTGGGGAATGCCAAGTCCTTGAGGGAGGAGATGGACCAGAGCACAGTGAGGTGAAGTTGTTCCCGTTTTACCTCTTTGGGAGCCGGTTTGTTTGGGGAGGGGCCCCTCCCACCAGGAATTCTAAAGAGGACTGTACATATGTTTTTTTTTTTATTGGTCTGTTTGGTTATAACCCCCTTCTGACAGAACAAGTCAAGGAAAATGTGTGTGCTTTGTTGTTCAATATTCTCTGCTGATAGGATGCTAGCCTCCTTTCAGCGTAGGCCGTGTACAGTGTAAAGTTAGATGTAAGTGTACATGTGTCTTCTTTTAGGATCTTCAGGGATGGGACGGCTGTCCATCTCCATCTTCCCGGAAAGACAAGAATTCCGGCAAGCAGAGTATCTTTTCCACAGGAAAGATGCTTTGGCTCAAAATGTGTATATGTTGTTAGCTGCAGGGACCTGTAGTTAGAAGCGCCTTATTCATTCTGTACAGATGTAAATACTCATCAGAAACGTATACAGCTAATTTTGTACCTAATTTATTTGTAGAGTTACCCATCCAAGTTGTTTCCCTTCTCCCTTCCAACTTATTTTATGGGATGCCCTTACTGCCTAGCCTTTTTTTTTTCAATATTTCCTCAGCTAAGGGACCAGCTTATTTTTGATAGGGGGTGAGTGTAGCACCCTCTACCTTAGGTAGGTGCTAGAGTTATTTTTTTGGCCAGTGCGGGTAAATTTAGGCAGGCCTAGCTGAAAGCTAGTCCTGTTTGTTTTGATCTGGGGCTTGGTTTAGTGTAGGCTGGTAACTTACAGATAGCATCACCTTTTGGTTACCTCCCTCTGGCCTCTAGAAGAGATTCTAGAGGCAGAGGGGAGGGTTGAGCTGTTTGGGGTGTGGTAAGGAGCCCTGACCAATGCCAAACTAGGATTGGCAGGGGGCAGGCCTCCCTAAATACTTTGATCATTCCAGCAAGGGAGGAGTTGTTCAAATGGAAGAACTGAGAGATGGCGTGTTAGGCTGTCAGGGCTTTGGAGGGAGCCCCCCCAGTCTGGGGGGGGTGACCTTGGGCCAGGAGCTCAGGGCTGTGAAGGAAACCCACACAACCCAAGGGGTGTCCTGAACAGGAGCAGGACAGGACAGTGGGGAACACTGTCGAGCAAGTCTTCAGGAGGGATCCACCAGGTGTCAGTGAGTGACCGGCAAAGCCGAGAGAGGCATGCCAGGACTGGATGTAGAGCCAGAGGGAGAGACTGATGTTACTGGCATTGAAGTTGGGCTGCTGCAGCCAGGAGGGCTGGCAGAGTCTGCACAGGACTGACTGGGACCAGTAGTTCACCTTGATACAGCGAACAGTAACAGTCTACAAATAAGCGTTGTGCTGGAGAAGTCTGGAGCTATAGAGGAGATGATTGATTGGAACCTCTATTCACATCATCGTTTAATACTATTGATTCTAGGCATCCCATAATCTCTTTAACCCATCCAAGTTTAATTGCTCAATAACAAAAACAAAACTGATGGATTGTTCATTGTCTGGAGAGAGTGACTGGAAGTGAATGCCAGGATGGGCAGGGTCACAAGTGGAACTACTACACTCAGCAGCCCCACGGGGGTACCGCTACATAATGTTATTCACTTGGTCATAAAGTTATGGCTGATCGGAGTCCATTAAAGGGAACATTTCTGCAGTGACTTCATACCCTGTGTAGCACCAGCTAATGTGCTACTAGTGTGAGCGTAGGTAAATTTATGTTTTGACTCAGTTAACTTGTGAGTCTTAATTGGGTCATGGGTTTACTGCAGGTCAGGCTGGATGACTCATACAGGTAGGTCTCTGATGAAATTTCTAGAAGTTAGTGGGCAGAAGCCAGGAGGGTTAATCTGCACATTTAGGGGAACTTGGCCAATCCCCAGGCCTTGCACAGTGTTTGAGCTAGCCTGTAAATATGGATGAGTCAGGCCACCAAGGTGGAAGATGGAGTGCCGAGTAGACTGTCGGTGCTCAGAGGGGCAAACGGAAATGTGTTGGGGGCTTGGCCTAGCTGGAACCCAGGCTGAGGTTGTAATTTCACCACTGAACACCTACATTGATGTGCAGCATCAGGGATTTCCTGCTCTCTCTCTCTCTAGACCGTCGGTGGCCTTGGAGGGGAGACCCTGGTCTGGGGAGGCTCTGCCTCAAGCTGGTTTGGGAGTATCCTGACAGCAGTGTGGTTTGAAAGGAATCTTGCCTAAAAGAAACAGCAGGGAGCAAGGAGGACAAGTGTGAGTACATCAGCGCACCTAGGGATACACAAGAGGAGAAACAACATGTAGAAAGCCTTTCTGAAGACAGCGTTGCGCTTAATCTTTGCTTTCCCTTGCCCTGGGAGATCTTCACGAACATAGAGTAGTGACTTTGTGGAAAGAGACAGCTTGCCCACATCCCTATATAGATACACAATGGGGAATTTTCCTCTTAGAGCCCTTGCACACTGGGGCGGGGGGCGGCGTCGGCGGTAAAACGCCGCTATTATTAGCGGCGCTTTACCGTCGGTATGCGGCCGCTAGCGGGGCGGTTTTACCCCCGCTAGCGGCCGAGAAAGGGTTAAATACCACCGCAAAGCGTCTCTGCAGAGGCGCTTTGCCGGCGGTATAGCCGTGCCGTCCCATTGATTTCAATGGGCAGGAGCGGTAAAGGAGCGGTATACACACCGCTCCTTCACCGCTCCGAAGATGCTGCTGGCAGGACTTTTTTTACCGTCCTGCCAGCGCATCGCTCCAGTGTGCAAGCCCTCGGGGCTTTCACACTGGAATGCAAGGAGCGGCACTTTCGGGTCGGTTTGCAGGCGCTATTATTAGCGCAATAGCGCCTGCAAACCGCCCCAGTGTGCAAGGGCTCTTAGTGGGACTTTGTAGGGCAGGAGTCTCAAAACAATACATCAACAAAATATAAACAGTGATTTTTATTTAATTAAATACAAAGTCCCACTAAGAGGAAAATTCCCCATTGGGAGATCTTCAGAGCAGCTGGGTGGACTAGTGAAGAAGCAGCCAGGTGGGCTGGTAGTTCATGCAGTTAGTAGAGCTGAGATCAGTGTCTACGGTGGGGTTCGAGATACTCCGGTATGCAGCCTACAACACTTTGTGCTACTTTCCAAGGGACTGAGAGTTCCTAGTCCTTAGGGGGCCCTTGCATCTTTGATTATCAGAGACAGTCAGTGTTCAGGAGGAAGACTGTTCTGGAGCGTGCACATAGGGATGAGGTTGTCCCTGTGTCTGCAATCAAGCTGGGCATCCTAGAATTCTTATTCCCCATCCAGGTTATTACCCCTATTAAAAAAAAAAAAAAAGTGTGGAAAATGCTCGTTGCCTGGCTGTGCAGGAGTAGGGAAACCAGTCATCTGCAACCCCTGGTTGGGGGGGGGGGTGGGGGTAGTACTACATCTGTATCCTACCCTATTTACCCCTACATTATTCTAGCATTAGTCCTTGGGAGGCTTATCCAAGCTATTTACAGTACAGATCTCATGGCAATGTCTATTAGCATTAGAAGGACGCCTCTACTCTTTGATGTGGAACTTACCCATCTTCCATGAAAGAAGTTATACACGTGTCTGTCTCAACTTGAACTGTTGGTGATAGCTAGTTGCCTGCTCTTCCTTTATTTAGAGGAGTGTTGCATTGGATTGATGTAACCATTTGATTCCATAAGCAAGTACCTGTCAAATGTTTGTTGTTGAGGGGATAAATCTGTTATCTCATATGTAGAAAGGTCATTTATAGGTCTTTTTAATATGATAATTTTTTAAAATTTGTTACATTATAGACCAATTGTGACCACTATATTGAGATCAAAGAAGCTGCATGTATGTCTTATACCCTTTCACTGCCAGCTCTGATGAAGTGAAGGCATCTACGAAATATGTTTCCCGCAACTTACTATCTGTGAAATGGCACTCTCAGCAAGTTTAGTTACATAGTAGTGGAACGTTAGAAGTGGTCTTTGTCAAAAAAGAATACTGTATTCAATAGAATATGCAATTCCCAATAAAATGTTATATCATGTGACTAATACACTTTGAAAGGTGTTTATTACCTATGCATGGAATCTATATATCCTTAAATGCCATCCTTGAAAGTTCCGGGATTTTACCTTCCTGTACTCTTTTGGATATACGTAGAGGCATGTGTATAATGATTTCCACATACCTACCTTGGCTGTGTGGAAGACCTTTTTTTTTTTCCCTTTTGGAATCCCTTACATTAGTACTATTTGGATGTACAAGTCTTGCCTGAGGCGGTTAATTACATTTGAATATAATGCTATATATACATACACACTATAACTTGCATGCACTACCATAGACGCAAGATAGACGATAGACGTAAGGACTGTATTTGATGAAAACTCAGTCTCTTGTGGAATGGTGTCAGTTACCACCAGCTTGAGCTTTCCCGTTATGGTCTTGCTTTATACATTATTAAATTGACAGGATAAAAAGAGAGATAGAATAGTTACAATACAAATCAAGTCAAAAGAGTTAGGAGGACACTGCTTCTGAGAACTTAAATCTAAAAGAGAGGGGCAAGCAGTGGCGGCCACTCATGCAGGGTTCCGGGGCGCCGCCCCCCTAATCCATGAGTCCGGCCCCTAATCTACATGCAGGGCACCGAACACATGGGTTTCAATTTTTTTTTTAGAAGCACATGATTAGAGCCCGAGGCTCTAATTGGGTTAAAAAAAGCGTGGGCCGGGGGCGCATGCGCGGCGCCAAAGGAAATGGACATCTGACACAGTAGCTCCGCTCCACCCGGGCCTTTCACGGCATCCCGAGTGCTATTAACTGCTCAAATATACTCGTTTCTTGCACCCCTCGAGCCACATAACACTGGTGCATGCCGTCGAAGAGAAGGAAATCCCGTGGCTCCGCTCAGAATACCCTAACTCACTATCTCCTCCGCACGCGGGAACGTTACAGTATGTCCCAAGATGGCGCGGCAGGGAAGGGGGACTCTCCGGCTCAAACTCCTACATCGCAGCAGACACCATCCCGGTCTACATGCAGCACGAGTGAGTACCACACTACCCTCTCTAAGGCTGGCCTGGACAGCAGTCTGGAAGCAATGTATACCAAACTGGCTTCCAAATTTCAGATGGAACTGCAGAAAACTTCCCATACACTATCACAAGAAATTGCGGCCTTAGGCTCACGTACCGAGCTCCTTGAGACCAAGCACGATGAGCTGGCTCTGGCCTACAACGACCTTAGTCGGGAACATGACTCATTGGCCACAGCTCTTTCTGCGATCCAAGCCCAAGTCGAAGATCTCGACAATAGAAATAGGCGCAACAATTTGCGCCTTAGAGGTATCCCGGAATCAGAGACTGAACTTATCCCTGCTGTTATTCGTTTATTTAAATCACTGCTCCCAGAGTGTGACTCCTCTGCTTTTAAGTGTGATCGCATTCACAGAGCGCTTCGCCCAAAGCCTCCTGATGATAAACCACCCAGAGATGTGATCCTCTGCCTGAAAGATTTTCTCATCAAGGAGGATATCCTAAGGGCTGCACGGAACAAGCAAAGGATTATGCTGGACAATCACCAGATCCAGATCTATCCGGATATCTCCCCTGCCACCCTTGACAGACGCAGAGGCTTAAAAGAAATAACCACCGCACTCCAATCCGCCCGCATTCGTTACAGATGGGGCTTCCCGTTTAAGTTGCTGGTCCCCCACAATGGCACCACCTTTTCAGCCACTTCCCTACTCGAGGGCCAAGAAATCCTGGTGAAACTGGGCCTTCTTGATGCAGCTGCCATCCGTCGCCCACCGTTGTCCCCGCGTCCGGCCCCCATCTGGCAAACCCCTCCATCACGAAGAGAAAGAAGGAGAATCCGTTACGATGTTGGAGAGGGTTTCGCGGAACTTCCACGGTGATATTCCTGATACCTACCACTCCTCCACCTATATGGCGCATGACACTGTTTCTTCCATCACTTTATTACAGGCGACAGTCCCGCGGAGCCGTGACATGTCCTCCCCACCCAACAAAAGTTCCGTTTGAAACCACAGGCTACGTACTGGTTTGAATTTTTTTTCTTTTCCTGTTTTTTTTTTTCTTTTTTCTGCTTTTTTGCGAGCCTCACAGGTTTTTCCCCACAGTGGGAATTAGAATACCAGCTGGGTTCGAGACCAAGTTGTCTCGCTAATAAAGGTTTCTTTTGTTAGTCTTTACTGTTAACAGGTAAAGATTTGTTTACCCGACTCATTTTTGATACTGGACTTCATGTCTAGCTATACAATTTTATATGTGTTTTTTCTTTTTTTTCATTCAATGCTTTTTTACAGCTGTTCTCCTTTTATTTGGTCAGTCACCTTACAGTCTGGAATGTTTGCTCTCCCGATATTATGCTAATGCGATAGAAATGTTCTCTCCTGGTATTGGCCTGAATGTGAATTTCATGTACCACTTTCTCCACTTGATGCTTGACTTAATGACAGCACCCCTGCTGGGCCTAGCTTGCTTGATACACAACCCCTCTTACATGCATAGTTTGTTACCTTTTCTGCCTGACAGCACAACATTGACCTATCATGGCAATCACCTGTATTTCACATAACGTAAAGGGGTTTAACTCCCCTATTAAAAGACGCAAGGCGTTCGATCTTTATAACCGGTTGGGCGCCAAGATCCTCCTACTTCAGGAGACTCACTTCTCCCACTCCTCACACCCAAAACACCTTCATAGAAGCTTCCCACAATCATTTTGTTCCCTCCACACATCCAAAAGCAGGGGTGCTGCCATTCTGTTACATTCCTCAGTTCCTATGGAAATTAAGCAATGCTTTAAGGATAAAGAAAGCAGATTTGTGATTATTAAAGGTGTAATGCATAATAGGGAAATCACCATAGCCAGTATTTATGCACCTAATGATGCCCCTGCCTCCTTTTTTAAAATGTTTTTTGATAAATTAGCCTCCTTGGAATCTCCCCATATGATTATTGGAGGAGACTTGAACCTAGTAGCTAACCCCACATTGGACAGATCCTCCTCCACTACTGCTACCAAAGCCTTCCCCAGGTCTCTAACCCAGGGTCTTTTGAACCACCAACTAGTAGATACCTGGAGAACACACAATATAGGCATTAAGGAGTTTACCTTCTACTCACACCCACATAAAAGTTACGCCAGGTTAGATTATGTGTATACTACCCCCATCATTTTAGCCAATTCCACTAGTGCCAAGATTCACCCCTGTGTTTGGTCAGACCATCACGCAACCTCCTTCACCACTGATTTCATCAGACTTGCCCCCACCCCATATACCTGGAGACTTAATGAGGCTTTGCTCTCGGACTTGGTTGTAGAGTCAGAGACAGCCAAGTCCATTGATGAATATTTCTCACTTAATGCTCTCCCTGAAACCCCGCCCTCGATTGTCTGGGCAGCCCATAAAGCAGTGCTGAGAGGCACACTAATCAGCCTCGCCTCCGCTCATAACAAACTCCACAGACAGAGAATTGTCGACCTCACAAAAGACCTCGATAGGCTATACAAGGACGCTGGTTCTCTGGCTTTGGAGTCCACTAGACAGCTTATTGACCAAAAAAGCCTAGAACTAGACTCCCTTCTCTCCTCTAAGACTGAGAAGGCACTTAGATGGTCGAAATCGAAATTTCTACTTCATAACAATACCGCCTCGACCTTATTTGCCAGACGGCTCAATCAGTCCTCCCGCCCTCCACATGTCTATAAATTAACACAGAACTCAGGGTTACCCACTTCCCATCCCAAAGAAGTACTCCAACTTTTCAAACAATTTTACTCAACCCTTCTGGCTCCTACCCAAAAGCCTCCCACCCAAGCTGAGGTTGACTGGCTCTGAGAACTACCTTTGCCCTCCCTCACCCCATCTCAAACTGAGAAACTCAATGCCCCCATCACTACCTCAGAGGTACTTAGGGTTATTAAATCTCTAAAGTTAGGCTCTGCTCCGGGCCCAGATGGCTTTTCAGCCATTTACTACAAGAAATTTGTCAACCTTCTGGCCCCTAATTTAGCGCAACTATTTAATTGGGTTCTACAAGGAGGAAGCTTCCCCGAGGAGATGCTTCTGGCAAATATGTCCAAGATTCCCAAACAAGAACCATTTACTCCCTCAGAATTATAGACCAATCTCGGTAATAAACAACGATCTAAAAATCTTTAGTAGAATCCTAGCTGACAGACTGGCATCCATTATCTCCTCACTCATCTCCCCCTACCAATCAGGATTTATACCCCATAGATTCATTACTGACAACATACGCTTAGCCACAAACATTATCCAAGATGCCAACCTAACCTCCCGGAAACTGTTTATGCTTAGCCTGGATATACAAAAGGCATTTAACAGCGTATCCTGGAACTACCTTTCTACCATCCTACAACGAATGGGATTTAAAGACTAATTTTTTCATGCATTTCAAACCCTCTATTTAAACCCCAAAACCCGCATCAAGATCCCAGGTTGTAGCTCAGACTTCTTCTCAGTAGGTCGGGGCACGAGACAGGGATGCCCACTTTCCCCCTTAATTTTTGCCCTTGCCCTAGAACCACTCGCTATAGCAATACTTAAAAACCCGAATATTTCAGGCTACACCAAGGGCCCCTCCTCTTACAAAATCTGTATGTACGCTGACGATGTCCTCATGATCTTGACTAACCCCCTCATATCTCTACCCAACCTCTTACAGACTCTCTCGGACTTTGCGGGAGTCTCTGGCCTCAAAATTAATGTCTCGAAATCTGTTGCCCTCCCAGTAGGTTTTTCACAGTTGGAAACCCAACAACTGAAGAATGCTTTTCACTTTGTGTGGGCCACTACTCACCTACAATACTTGGGCATCGAGCTGACTGGAGACTTCTGCAGACTCTTTGAGGCCAATTATCCCCCCCTGACCACAAAACTTAAAAAAACTCCTAAACTTTGGAATCATCTCCATATATCCTTCCTTGGAAGAATCATGGCCCTCAAAATGACAATACTTCCCAGGCTGCTTTACCTGTTTCGTTCCCTCCCTATTAGAGTGTCTAAATCATACCTACTTACTCTTCAAGCACACCTTAATAGATTCATACGGCAAGACAAACCCCCCAGATTCGCTAGAGAGACCCTTTACCGTTCCTCCAAAAGGGGTGGACTGGGAGTCCCAAATATCTGGCTGTACTACGTAGCCAGCAGATTTGCACAGCAAGCACAATGGAACATTAGAGGTTCCAAAGTCCCATGGGTTAGGTTTGAACAAGACTCCATTGCCCCCCTCTACCTACCTGGCCTACTTTGGTCCTCACACCCTTCCATCCCAGACCTTTCCACCCGAAACCTGGTAGTGACAGCAGGCTTGAAACTTTGGAAAATGTATAAGACCAAGTACTGTCTCTCCTCTCCGATACCCACAGGAGCTTCATATCTCGGGGATCCTAGATTTCCCCCTGCATATGACCACCCGGAGGCCTTCCTAGAGTGGACCCAAAATAATCTGATTACTCTTGGGGACTTTCTAGTTAACTCCACATTTACCACATTCTCAGCACTTCAAGCCAGATGCCAACTACCCAACAGAGAATTTTACCGTTCTCTCCAAATAAGGCACTTTTTTCAGTTACACTACCCCAACCCTAATGCAGACCCCTCGACACTCTGAGGACTTGTGCCACACATCCCCTCGTCAAAAAGGCCTTATCTCATTGATCCATAGTATGCTAGAATCTTCTAATGACCCACCTACCTTAAAATACAGATCACAATGGGAACAAGAGCTAGCTCTTGACCAAGAGGAATTAGACTGGGATAAAAACTGGCAGAACATTCGCAAATGCACAAAATCATTAACTGTCAGGGAGACAGCCATCAAACTTACAACAAGATGGTATTACACCCCAACCCGTCTCCACAGGTTTTACCCGCAGGTGTCTCCCAGGTGTTTCCGTGGTTGCACTAACTTAGGCTCATAACTACATATATTCTGGGAGTGCGATAAACTACAACCCTCTTGGAGGGAGGTTTTTAAACTGATCGATAGACTGGCGGAGAAACCCATTAATCTCACATTCCACCACTGTATTCTTTTCCAAGACATCCCAGAAGTGACTAAACCTATGATGAGATTAATACACTCTATCTGTATTGCTACTCTTTGGGTCATTGCACTACACTGGAAATCCTCTACGTTCCCCTTTGCACAAATTATCTCACGTATAGATAGTATGATGGTGTCCGAGGAAATATTCCATACTTTACATGATTCCATTCCGGCATATGATGCCAAATGGAATCCGTGGTTTTTATTCAGACTCCAAGACTGACCACTCTTTGATTATATAGACTGACTATTAATAATCTACTATTTGTTCTATCTGTTTAGGAAATTCCTTTTTTTCTTAATTTTTCTTTTATTATTTTACCAGAATAGATACCCTTCAGGGTGATAATTTCACATGAGTCATGAACAGAATGTATTGGGCCACTGTGAATTCAGGACGGTCTTATAGCCTATCATGCCTACACCTCATCATATTGTTTTAAAAGATATCCCTATGACTCTGAAGGATGTACATGTATATCTATCTTGTGTACCAATTTTGTTACTCTCAATAAAACTATTTGAAAACAAAAAAAGCGTGGGCCGGGGCACAGAGCACTGTACCCTGAGCCCACCCAGTTGTGTGACATTAGCAAATTAAATGTCTTCCAGCTTCTCCTCCCGGCCAAGTCTAAGAGGGGAAGGTAAAAAGGGAGATAAAGTGCAGGAGGTCTCTGGAAGAGTGAAGATGACAGTTTGGGTGATATTCTGAGATAAGGTTGGTGATGTAGCTCAGGCCCTAGTTGTGGATGGCTTTGTATGTTGCTGTTAAAGTGGAATTCCAGGCTAGAACTAACAAAGCTTAAAACTGCTCCCATTACCCTTCTAAAACCTAAACCACCCTCAAAAGGAAGATGCTTATACTTAGCTAATTTCAGGGTACTATGATCCGTTCACATGACTTATGGGGTTCCTTCATGTACTTCTGGTGTTCTGTTCATAAAGATTCTATGATTTTAATATCTTTTTTGTTTTAATATGACCATTATGATTTTGGCTGAGTTGTGCTATTAAACTTTACACGTCTATTCTATAAGAGAGGTACACCTTAACCAGGCCCATTGTAGCTTTACTGCTACAGGGCGGCCGATGTGCGCAGAATCCCGTATATATAGGCGATTCCGCTCCTCCAGGTAGGGGGTGCACGCGTTTGTCACCTCTGCTGTGATTAGTCGAAGCAGAAGCCGATCAGTGGGTGCCGACCGATGGATGACCGCTGACACCTGCTGATTGGCGAGGAGAAACACTGGACAGAGCTCTGCCTACATAAACAAGGTAGAGCTCTGTCCTGTCAGTGGGGATGTGCTGGATTTTGTTTTTTAGCCAAGCCCCCTCTTCTTGGGAAGGGGGGCAGTTTGCCAAATTCGCCCTGGGCACTGGATGACCTTGTCCTGGCACTGGATGTCTGACAGAGGAGTACAATTTTCTTCAAAATTTTGGAAAAGTTTTTGCTCAGCTTTATGTGTAACAATTAACCTGTCTTCTGCTGGTCACCCGCAGTCTAATGGTCAAACCAGGAGATCCAATCAAACTTTAGAGCAATACCTTCAATCTTTTGTCAGTTATCTTCAGGATGACTGGTTGAACAATCTTTCTACAGCAGAAGCGCTATTACTCCATTTGCAACTTAGTCAGAAGTCTGGATCATCAAGTGCTTCTTTGGATCCCATACATTTGTACCTGCTATGACACCTATCCTTCTTCCATATATGTCCTTTATACATTGCTGTGAGTTGGAGGTCTGGGCTATATGTCTCAGATTTCTATCTCTCATTTTAACTTCCGTTTCTCCCTTTATTTGTTTGTTGTATAATGCTGATATCCTTCATATTAGTTTTTCATGATAGAGTGAGACTTTGGTCCCATGTGCTTGTCAGCACTGAATGATCAATTTGAATTAATGAGTATATTTTTGTCTTTGCATTTGCATCTTTGCATTTATTAAACTATAACTCAGTACTATACGATACTGCAGTACAGTGATGTATGTGCAGTTTAATTCAAACTAAATGTTAGGATTTTAGAATTGTTGTTATATTTATTTTCCCTTTCTATTTTTTTTCCAGTTGCAGCTCTTAACATTGTGTTCTTACTGGACCTATAGTTCTCTATACACAGGCACCCTCCCCTTTCATCTTTAAGCTCTGTGTTTTCTTGCTTTTAGTAAGTATTTTATTTGGGAACTCTTTAATTATATCATTAAGGCCTATCCTTTATGCAACTTTGCGGGTTGCATATTTTTTTTTGCAATTTTGTCTGTTTATTTTTTCTGACATCAACAAACCATTAGATCTATTTAGGATTTATCCTACTTTTTCTTGTTAGCCTGGTCGTTGTGTGTGCTCACTATGGCCGCATAGTGCCCTCCGTTCGTGGTGATCTCTACATCTTGGTTGACCCCTCTCTTCCCCTCTTGCTGGGGGGACTTTGAGGTGGTGAGTTTCTGTCCTTTGGTGAAATTAGGCCAATGTGCTTTTGTGTCTTTCTTATGTCTTTGTAATTTTGATGAGTTCATCTGTGATGCATTTTCTCATGTAATACTTTTTTGTTTTTGTATAGTTTGTTCGTTAATCCATGGTTGATGCGTCTATCCCCTGATGAAGCCAAAAGGCGAAACATGTCGGGATAACATACGACTATTCAACCTTTGTTCAACTGAAAAACCTCTATACTTAACCACCATAATGGAGATATTCTATAAAACCCAACGACTCACCATGTCCTGTTATTTCTTTAAGTATTTGTCTATAATAAAAAGTCTGTCTGTCTGGTTTCCATTATTTTCTGTAAAGCACCGTTATAGTCCCTTCCCAAGCCTTTTCTGAATAAAAAATTTCTACAGCAGAGTTTCCCAAAGCCTTTTTTCTTAAAATGGTAGTAAACTCTTTTTGCCTGAATGTAAGCTTACCTGTAGGTAAAATTAATATTTCCTACAATGTGCACTGTTTAGAAGATCTTTTAGTGAGCAGCAGCTGGTGACATCGCTGGTGCATGCGCTCTGAAGGAACCTGGAAGGCGTTTCTATAGAGCTGTGTGCTGCGCGAGGGTGGCGTCTTCGCTGCTCGGCTATTCAAGCACCGCAGCTTGCGAACCTGGAAGACCAGGTGAAGATGGAAGCCTCTGCATTGGTGACAGCTTGCCGCTGGAGGGCGTTTTAAGGTAAGTTTCTCATAATGTGCCCTTCAGGGGGAATTTTTTTTTTTTTTTTCCCCCAAAGAGCTTACTACCGCTTTAAATACCATGAATCATTCAAATACTGGGTATCATTACGTTTTTATTCCTGATCTCACCATCTCAACTTCCAATTCCTGCTGTTACCAACAGATTAACTACATTACAGGAGATTCAGGAGAAATTCATTGATACTTTGAAGGAGGCTCAAGAATATTACAAGAAGGCTGCTAACAGGCATTGCAGATTACTCCCTTTTTTCATGTGGGTGACAAAGTTTAGTTATCTACCAAAAAAAAATTGAAGGTTCATTTTCCATCTGCTAAGCAGAGTCAATAGTTTGTAGGACTTTTCCAGATCTCTGCTCAAATCAACCAAGTTACCTTTCGCTTTACACTTCCTGACAGTATGAACATTCACCCGATTTTTATTGTGTTGCTACTCAAACTATTTCATGAAAATCCTTTTTCCTGGAAGAATTCTTCCATCTCCTCCACCTGTTGATATACAGGGGGAAGAATAATTTGTGGCTGGGAAAATTCTTGATTCCAGGATTTATAGGAACAAATTACAATATCTGGTTCAATAGGAGGGGTATGGTCCAGATGAAAGTTCTTGGGAACCTGAAGAGAACATTCTTGCCTCTAGATTAACTAGAGTACAAGAGATTTCATCACAAACCTGGCTCTATGAAGTCCAGGGGACATTCTGGGAGGAGGGGAGTACTTTTAGGACCTGGATCTGAACCCACAACCTCTGCCGTGTCTGGAAGGGTCTCTTCTTGCTGAGCCACCTGAGATGCTTGACAGCTCCAAGCCCAATTCCTTAGACAACCTTGCCTTGTTTTCAGTGGCGGCTGGTGTTTAAAATTTTTTTGGGGGGGGGGTGCAAACAAACTAAAAAATTCAGAAAAAACAAAAAACCATCAATTGCAGCCTCACTGTGCCCTTCAAACGCAGCCACTGTGCCCCATCAAATTCAGACACTGTGACCCCCGCCCACTTGCTGTCTGACCGCCACTTACCACCATCTTGGTGGCGTGTCACGCACCCATGAGCTGTGTCCTCCGTGTGTCTCGTCTTCCTCCTTGGTGTCCAATAGCAGCGCCTGTCCTATCAGCCAATCAGGTGATGGGTATCAGACCCACGCTACCAGATTGGCGAAGAGGCGGTTCAGTGTTTATTCACTTTTCTAACACACCAGGTGGGCTCCGAGCGCAATGCTCTATGCTCCGAGTCCACCTTTTTTGAAGCCTATTAGAGCCTATGGCTCCAATCAGGTGCTTAAATAAAAAAAATAAAAAAAACACCCCCGCCGCTGTAATTCAGGGGCCGGACGCCTGAATAGGGGATGGCGGTGGTGGCCATGGATAGATTCATGCAATGCAGCAATGCATGAATCTATCTATTCTACATAGAGGGGGTGGCTGGAGAGAGGGGGTGGCTGGAGAGAGGGGGCAGCACCCATGCGCCCTTAATGGATGCACCGCCACTGCTTGTGTCTTGTTAATCTTGAACCTTTTGCTCCTTCTATGAACTTTGTATTTAAAGGCTGAATTCACACTATGTGCGGTGACAGATACTTTACTGCATTGTCACAAGGACACACAGGAATCAGTTGTTTCCTATGTGTCCCTTTCATACTGCAACACAGCTTAGGTCTGCCGTGTGCTGCAATAAAATTCAGACATGCTGCATTTTAATCGCAGTGCACTGTGCCAAATCACATGGCAATGTACAGCAGCACAGCACATCGTGCTGCTGTACATTGCAATGAATGAAGTGAAAAAAAAGGAAGGAAGAAGGGGGCTGAATCGAGCATCACACTGCCCCCTACTGCAGCCAGCAACGGACAGTTGCCAGAACAGGAAAGAGACAATAACTCTCTTTGCATTCAAAAAGTGTCTGGCGCCCACCTGTTCATTTTGCATTACACCTCGTAACCCACTGTACACAGAAGGATCAGGATGTCAGCTGTCCCCAACTCTGGAGGTTACCATTAGGCCTGGAGGCTAAAAAAATATAGCAAAAAAAAAAAAAATAAAAAAAAAGAAAAAAGAAAAAAAACACAACCCTCACACACCAACAGATTTTCTACTACTGAACATCAGAAATAGGAGCAGCTTTATAGCAGCCTTTTTCTTGAGAGAAAAAAAGTTAGTTTGACATTGTGCAAACACAGCTCAATTCATGTACTTGGTAACTAGTACATTTATCGTGTGGATAGTACAAGTAATGCTTGAAGCATAACGGCCATCAAAAATAACAAGATACAAATTAATAACCTATTAAAAGATTTAGGCTGGGTTCACATCTCCGTGCGGAGCGGCTCACAACAGAGGTCCGATGCATCCCTGTTCAGAGTTTCAGGTCCAATCTTGGTCCGAATTTTTGGCTTAATTCAGGCCTGAAACGGACCAGAAAATGCACAGGACTCCTGTGTAATTCGCTCCACAGCCGTTCCGGAGCTGTGTGAACCGACTGCATTAAGAGCCGGTCACAGGCTCCTGACACGCAAATTGAATGCAGGGAAACCCGCATCCAATTTGCAATAGTGTGAACCCGGCCCGAATATAAGCCGAGGCACATAATTATACCAAAAAAACTGGGAAAACTTAATGACTCGAGTATAAGCCTAGATTTGGAAATGCAGCAGCTACTGGTAAACAATGCCCATCTGCAGCCTCACTGTGCCCACCTGCAGCCTCACTGTGCCCACCTGTACCTTTGATTACAAACAGCGGGTGCCTCTGTGTCGTGCAACTGCAGTCTTAGTTTGGCGGTGGACCACTGTAACAAAGCCCCGCCTCCTTCTCGTTTATGATAGACGGAACACTGATTCAGTTTCCCAGCACTGTATCAGTGTTCCGTCTATCACAGACAAGGAGGAGGCGGGGCTTTATTACAGTGAACGGCCGCCGAACAGTTAAGACTGCATGACACAGCGGGAGACCATAACTCGAGTATAAGCCAAGGGGGGCTTTTTCAGCATAAAAAATGTGCTGAAAAAGTCGGCTTATACGGTACTTTTTTTACATAGTTACATACAATTACATAGTTAATCCGATTTAAAAAATACCTTCCTAATGTCCCAAGAGGCAATATTCCCTGGATAAAACTTTACCTATAAAATGTTAGTATCCAGTTATATTATGTACATTTAGCAAAAAAAAAAAAAAAAAAAGAGTCCAGGCCTTTTTAACCACTTGCCGACCGCCTCACGCCTATATACGTGAACAAAGTGGCACGGGCAGGCAAAATCATGTACCTGGTACCCCCCGGTGCCAGCGGCGGTCGGCATTTATCTGGGAGCGTTCTGTGATGAGGGGGAGGCCATCCGATCGTGGCCCCCCCTCGCGATCGCTCCCAGCCAATGAGAAACATCCCCTGCCTCTGTATAGTACACAGAGGCAGAGGATGTGATGTCATCTCTCCTCGGCTCGGCAGTTTCCGTTCCGGCGCAGAGGTGAGAAGACAAGTGAGTGCACAACACACACACAGTAGAACATGCCAGGCATACTTTACACCCCCGATCCCCCCCCCGATCGCCCCCCGATCCCCCCCAATCACCCCTCCCCCTCCCTGTCACACTGACACCAAGCAGTGTTTTTTTTTTTTTTCTGATTACTGCATGGTGTCAGTTTGTGACAGTTAGAAGTGGTAGGGCAGTTAGTATTAGCCCCCTGTAGGTCTAGGGTACCCCCCTAATAAAGTTTTAACCCCTTGATCACCCCGTCACCAGTGTCACTAAGCGATCATTTTTCTGATCGCTGTATTAGTGTCACTGGTTCCGCTAGTTAGGGACGTAAATATTTAGGTTCGCCGTCAGCGTTTTATAGCGACAGGGACCCCCATATACTATCTAATAAATGTTTTAACCCCTTGATTGCCCCCTAGTTAACCCTTTCACCACTGATCACCGTATAACCGTTACGGGTGACGCTGGTTAGTTAGTTTACTTTTTATAGCGTCAGGGCACCCGCCGTTTATTACCGAATAAAGGTTTAGCCACCTGATCGCCCGGCGGTGATATGCGTCGCCCCAGGCAGCGTCAGATTAGCGCCAGTACCGCTAACACCCACGCACGCACCATACACCTCCCTTAGTGGTATAGTATCTGAAGGCATCAATATCTGATCCGATCAGATCTATACTAGCGTCCCCAGGAGTTTAGGGTTCCCAAAAACGCAGTGTTAGCGGGATCAGCCCAGATACCTGCTAGCACCTGCGTTTTGCCCCTCTGCCCAGCCCAGCCCACCCAAGTGCAGTATCGATCGATCACTGTCACTTACAAAACACTAAACGCATAACTGCAGCGTTCGCAGAGTCAGGCGTGATCCCTGCGATCGCTAACAGTTTTTTTGGTAGCGTTTTGGTGAACTGGAAAGTACCAGCCCCAGGCAGCGTCAGATTAGCGCCAGTACCGCTAACACCCACGCACGCACCGTACACCTCCCTTAGTGGTATAGTATCTGAACGGATCAATATCTGATCCGATCAGATCTATACTGGCGTCCCCAGCAGTTTAGGGTTCCCAAAAACGCAGTGTTAGCGGGATCAGCCCAGATACCTGCTAGCACCTGCATTTTGCCCCTCCGCCTGGCCCGGCCCGGCCCAGCCCACCCAGGTGCAGTATCGATCGATCACTGTCACTTACAAAACACTAAACGCATAACTGCAGCGTTCGCAGAGTCAGGCCTGATCCCTGCGATCGCTAACAGTTTTTTTGTAGCGTTTTGGTGAACTGGCAAGCACCAGCGGCCTAGTACACCCCGGTCGTAGTCAAACCAGCACTGCAGTAACACTTGGTGACTGGGCGAGTCCCATAAGTGCAGTTCAAACTGGTGAGGTGGCAAGCACAAGTAGTGTCCCGCTGCCACCAAGAAGACAAACACAGGCCCGTCGTGCCCATAATGCCCTTCCTGCTGCATTCGCAAATTCTAATTGGGAACCCACCACTTCTGCAGCACCCGTACTTCCCCCATTCACATCCCCAACCAAATGCAGTCGGCTGCATGGGAGGCATTTTCTTTATGTCCTACCGAGTACCCCTACCCAACGAACCCCCAAAAAAGATGTTGTGTCTGCAGCAAGCGCTGATATAGGCGTGACACCCGCTATTATTGTCCCTCCTGTCCTGACAATCCTGGTCTTTGCATTGGTGAATGTTTTGAACGCTACCATTCACTAGTTGAGTATTAGCGTAGGGTACAGCATTGCACAGACTAGGCACACTTTCACAGGGTCTCCCAAGATGCCATCGCATTTTGAGAGACCCGAACCCGGAACCGGTTACAGTTATAAAAGTTAGTTACAAAAAAAAGTGTAAAAAAAAAAAAAAAAACACAAAAAAAAAAAAAACCACACGAACAAAAATATAAAATAAAATAAAAAATAGTTGTCGTTTTATTGTGCTCTCTCTCTCTCTCTCTATTGTTCTGCTCTTTTTTACTGCATTCTATTCTGCAATGTTTTATTGTTATTATGTTTTATCATGTTTGCTTTTCAGGTATGCAATTTTTTATACTTTACCGTTTCCTGTGCTTTATTGTTAACCATTTTTTTGTCTTCAGGTACGCCATTCACGACTTTGAGTGGTTATACCAGAATGATGCCTGCAGGTTTAGGTATCATCTTGGTATCATTCTTTTCAGCCAGCGGTCGGCTTTCATGTAAAAGCAATCCTAGCGGCTAATTAGCCTCTAGACTGCTTTTACAAGCAGTGGGAGGGAATGCCCCCCCCCACCATCTTCCGTGTTTTTCTCTGGCTCTCCTGTCTCAACAGGGAACCTGAGAATGCAGCCGGTGATTCAGCCAGCTGACCATAAAGCTGATCAGAGACCAGAGTGGCTCCAAACATCTCTATGGCCTAAGAAACCGGAAGCTACGAGCATTTTATGACTTAGATTTCGCCGGATGTAAACAGCGCCATTGGGAAATTGGGAAAGCATTTTATCACAATGATCTTGGTGTGGTCAGATGCTTTGAGGGCAGAGGAGAAATCTAGGGTCTAATAGACCCCAATTTTTTCAAAAAAAAAAGAGTACCTGTCACTACCTATTGCTATCATAGGGATATTTACATTCCCTGAGATAACAATAAAAATGATTTAAAAAAAAAGATGAAAAGGAACAGTTTAAAAAAAAAAAAAAAAAAAAAAAAAAAAAAAAAGCACTCCTGTCCCCCCTGCTCTCGCGCTAAGGCGAACGCAAGCGTCGGTCTGGCGTCAAATGTAAACAGCAATTGCACCATGCATGTGAGGTATCACCGTGAAGGTCAGATCGAGTGCAGTAATTTTAGCAGTAGACCTCCTCTGTAAATCTAAAGTGGTAACCTGTAAAGGCTTTTAAAGGCTTTTAAAAATGTATTTAGTTTGTCGCCACTGCACGTTTGTGCGCAATTTTAAAGCATGTCATGTTTGGTATCCATGTACTCGGCCTAAGATCATCTTTTTTATTTCATCAAACATTTGGGCAATATAGTGTGTTTTAGTGCATTAAAATTTTAAAAAGTGTGTTTTTTCCCCAAAAAATGCGTTTGAAAGATCGATGCGCAAATACTGTGTGAAAAAAAAAAATGAAACACCCACCATTTTAATCTGTAGGGCATTTGCTTTAAAAAAAACATATAAAGTGTGGGGGTTCAAAAGTAATTTTCTTGCAAAAAAAAATATTTTTTTCATGTAATCAAAAAGTGTCAGAAAGGGCTTTGTCTTCAAGTGGTTAGAAGAGTGGGTGATGTGTGACATAAGCTTCTAAATGTTGTGCATAAAATGCCAGGACAGTTCAAAACCCCCCCAAATGACCCCATTTTGGAAAGTAGACACCCCAAGCTATTTGCTGAGAGGCATGTCGAGTCCATGGAATATTTTATATTGTGACACAAGTTGTGGGAAAGAGACTTTTTTTTTTTTTTTGCACAAAGTTGTCACTAAATGATATATTGCTCAAACATGCCATGGGAATATGTGAAATTACACCCCAAAATACATTCTGTTGCTTCTCCTGAGTTCAGGGATACCACATGTGAGACTTTTTGGGAGCCTAGCCGTGTACGGGACCCCGAAAACCAAGCACCGTCTTCAGGCTTTCTAAGGGCGTAAATTTTTGATTTCACTCTTCACTGCCTATCACAGTTTCGGAGGCCATGGAATGCCCAGGTGGCAAAAAAAACCCCAAATTACCCCATTTTGGAAAGTAGACACCCCAAGCTATTTGCTGAGCGGTATAGTGAGTATTTTGCAGACCTCACTTTTTGTCACAAAGTTTTGAAAATTGAAAAAAAAAATTTTTTTCTTGTCTTTCTTCATTTTCAAAAACAAATGAGAGCTGCAAAATACTCACCATGCCTCTCAGCAAATAGCTTGGGGTGTCTACATTCCAAAATGGGGTAATTTGGGGGTGTTTTGTGCCACCTGGGCATTCCATGGCCTCCGAAACTGTGATAGGCAGTGAAGAGTGAAATCAAAAATTTACACCCTTAGAAATCCTTAAGGCGGTGATTGGTTTTCGGGGTCCCGTACGCGGCTAGGCTCCTAAAAAGTCCCACACATGTGGTATCCCCATACTCAGGAGAAGTAGCTAAATGTATTTTGGGGTGCAATTCCACATATGCCCATGGCCTGTGTGAGCAATATATCATTTAGTGACAACTTTGTGCAAAAAAAAATAAAAAAAAATTTGTCACTTTCCCGCAACTTGTGTCAAAATATAAAATATTCCATGGACTCAACATGCCTCAAAGCAAATAGCTTGGGGTGTCTACTTTCCAAAATGTGGTCATTTGGGGGGGTTTTATGCCATCTGGGCATTTTATGGATATTATACAAAAATGTGTAGCGCTAAAATAACAAGATACCTTAAAACTAATAAGTTTAAAAGGCCTATACCCAAAGTGTAATATACACATAAAAGTACATGCAAAGTCTGACTGAAAATAAAAAGTGTATCAAATGGACAGTCAATGAGTTGGAACTGAATGGGTCGCTACCCCAAACGTGAGGTGAGGAGCGCCTTCACCAACATACAGCAGAAAAGTTTCAGAGGATGATGTTCTGCAGTCACTTAAAAGTCTCATCGATACATTGGATAATCCATCTTTAAACCAAACTCTTATAACACACCACTGTGTCTTCAAAACATGCAGTGCACTTAGATGTTATAGATGGGGGCTTACCGGAGGGTTTGAACCCAAAACAGCGTATATTGCACCAGCTTTTATTGCACCCTGGCAATGGTGAGAAGATCTTGGCCGCCTGAGGATATTGAGAGGGGCTTTTCTAAAGGTGTATCTTCTCCACACGTAATGTTGGATCTCTCCACGCAGGGTTCATAAAGGGCACAAAAGGGACTACATAGTGTGATACCGTAGACACCGTATTTATTAAAGTTAAAAGAAATACACTTACATGATGAAGTTGGTAAAAAAGCGCTTGTACATAAAAAGGGGGCGGCAGTGGAGTCCTCCCGACGCGTTTCGTCTGAGTAGACTTCGTCCTGGGGTACCCTCCACTGCAGCCCGACTCCCTAATATAGGAACGGTAATCATCCTGATGTGAATCCAGCCCATTCGATTCCAAAAGCAGCACTTCCGGGTTGTCCAAGATGGCGGACCCGCGTGCGTTCCAGACCTCGTTTTGGTGGGTGTGTTCATGCGTTCCACCCTCCAAAACGAAAGTCAGATGTTCCCCATGTGTCTAAGATTAAAAGCTATCATCTTATTATGATGAAACATTAAAATTCATCTTAGATTGCAGTATTTGCTGATTAATAAAGCTAATTAACATTGTTTCTTATCCCCCATCGAGCACCAGCGAGATCTCGGCGCATCTCGCGATGCGACGCTATAGCGTCACGCCGCTAAGACGGAAGTACTCCCAAGAAGCACTTCGCTTGCGTTCCACTGGTGGTTAACCGGAACGTCCCGGATCTCAGCTTATCGCGCGATGTGGCGCTGTAACGTCACAGCGCAAAAACGGAATTGGTTGTGTGGATCAACCGCTTGCGTTCCACTAGTGGTTAACCAAAGGTCCACAGTGAAACGGCGGGTTGAAACTGGCTTCACTTAAAATGGCTTATCTGTCAGTTACTAAGTAAAGAACTGGAGGCCAGTGATTACTCACGTAACATGCACCTTAAGGGGGCGATGTGATAGTAGTGTAAGTAACTTGGTGTCGCCCAGTCACATTACAACTGGGAGGAAGCAAAAAATATATATCTATGAACCCATGTGTTTTAGTTACTTAAAAAGAATACAGTGAGCTGGATTCACATAGGTGTGCCCATTTTTTGCATGTGTGACCTATATGATTTTACAGAAGGTAACAGCCGTATATAAGTACATCTAAAATACAGACATATGAGACATAGAGATGGAAAATATATAGGAATACACACTTGGGGACAAACATTGTATCCCTTATGATTCGTCCAAAAAGGCATTAACATCAACCTCTACATTGAGCCCTAACGGGGCAAAAGTCTTTAACTGGTATGCCCAGAACATTTCGAGGCGTGATACACCCCTTGTTTTAGCACCCCCTCTCCAGGGTGGTGTGTATTTGTCAATGATGACAAACTGTGATCCCTCCGGATTTCCACCATGGAATTCCTTGTAGTGCCTAGGGACCGTATGTACAGCGAAGCGAAGTGCTTCTTGGGAGTACTTCCGTCTTAGCGGCGTGACGCTATAGCGTCGCATCGCGAGATGCGCCGAGATCTCGCTGGTGCTCGATGGGGGATAAGAAACAATGTTAATTAGCTTTATTAATCAGCAAATACTGCAATCTAAGATGAATTTTAATGTTTCATCATAATAAGATGATAGCTTTTAATCTTAGACACATGGGGAACATCTGACTTTCGTTTTGGAGGGTGGAACGCATGAACACACCCACCAAAACGAGGTCTGGAACGCACGCGGGTCCGCCATCTTGGACAACCCGGAAGTGCTGCTTTTGGAATCGAATGGGCTGGATTCACATCAGGATGATTACAGTTTCTATATTAGGGAGTCGGGCTGCAGTGGAGGGTACCCCAGGACGAAGTCTACTCAGACGAAACGCGTCGGGAGGACTCCACTGCCGCCCCCTTTTTATGTACAAGCGCTTTTTTACCAACTTCATCATGTAAGTGTATTTCTTTTAACTTTAATAAATACGGTGTCTACGGTATCACACTATGTAGTCCCTTTTGTGCCCTTTATGAACCTTGCGTGGAGAGATCCAACATTACGTGTGGAGAAGATACACCTTTAGAAAAGCCCCTCTCAATATCCTCAGGCGGCCAAGATCTTCTCACCATTGCCAGGGTGCAATAAAAGCTGGTTTGACCCTCACAGTATACGCTGTTTTGGGTTCAAACCCTCCGGTAAGCCCCCATCTATAACATCTAAGTGCACTGCATGTTTTGAAGACACAGTGGTGTGTTATAAGAGTTTGGTTTAAAGATGGATTATCCAATGTATCGATGAGACTTTTAAGTGACTGCAGAACATCATCCTCTGAAACTTTTCTGCTGTATGTTGGTGAAGGCGCTCCTCACCTCACGTTTGGGGTAGCGACCCATTCAGTTCCAACTCATTGACTGTCCATTTGATACACTTTTTATTTTCAGTCAGACTTTGCATGTACTTTTATGTGTATATTACACTTTGGGTATAGGCCTTTTAAACTTATTAGTTTTAAGGTATCTTGTTATTTTAGCGCTACACATTTTTGTATAATATCTATCTGTTGGGCAACGATTCTAGTTGTGGTGTTAGCTGCTTACAATTTCTTGACTATTTAGAGCAAGCGCAAATCTATTATTGGTGTGAATTCTGGGCATTTTATGGCCTTCAAAACTGTGATAGGTAGTGAGGAGTAAAATCAAAAATTTATGCCCTTAGAAATCCTGAAGGCAGTGATTGGTTTTCAGGGCCCCATACGCGGCTAGGCTCCCAAAAAGTCCCACACATGTGGTATCCCCGTACTCAGGAGAAGCAGCTGAATGTATTTTGGGGTGCAATTCCACATAGGCCCATGGCCTGTGTGAGCAATATATCATTTAGTGACAACTTTTTGTAATTTTTTTTTGTCATTATTCAATCACTTGGGACAAAAAAAATGAATATTCAATAGGCTCAACATGCCTCTCAGCAATTTCCTTGGGGTGTCTACTTTCCAAAATGGGGTCACTTGTGGGAGTTTTGTACTGCCCTGCCATTTTAGCACCTCAAGAAACATAGGCAGTCATAAATTAAAGGCTGTGTAAATTCCAGAAAATGTACCCTAGTTTTTAGGCGCTATAACTTTTGCGCAAACCAATAAATATACACTTATTGACATTTTTTTTACCAAAGACACGTGGCCGAATACATTTTGGCCTAAATGTATGACTAAAATTGAGTTTATTGGATTTTTTTTTTTAGAACAAAAAGTAGAAAATATCATTTTTTTTCAAAATTTTCGGTCTTTTTCCATGTATAGCGCAAAAAATAAAAACCGGCAGAGGTGATCAAATACCATCAAAAGAAAGCTCTATTTGTGGGAAGAAAAGGACGCAAATTTTGTTTGGGTACAGCATTGCATGACCGCGCAATTAGCAGTTAAAGCGACGCAGTGCCAAATTGTAAAAAGTGCTCTGGTTAGGAAGGGGGTAAATCCTTCCGGGGCTGAAGTGGTTAAAAAAAAAAAAAAAAAAAAAAAAAAAAAAAAAAAAATCTACTGAGCTGGCCAGAACCACCTCTTGAGGGAGCTTATTCCACATTTTCACTTTACGTACTGTGAAGAAGCCTTACTGTATTTTGAGATTAAATCTTTTTTCCTCCAGACCTGAAAAAAAAAAAAAAGAGTGCCCCCTTGTCTTCTGCGATGACCTTAACCACTTGACCACTGTGCACTTAAACCCCCTTCCTAACCAGACCAATTTTCAGTGCTCTCACATTTTGAATGACAATTAGTCATGCAACACTGTACTTATATGAAATGTTTGTCCTTTTTTCCACACAAATAGAGCTTTCTTTTGGTGGTATTTAATCACCGCTGGGTTTTTAATTTTTTGCACTATAAAGAAGATTAAAAAAAAAAAAGACCAAAAATTCTGTAAAAAAAAAAAAAAAATGCATTTTTCTTCGTTTCGGTTATAAAATTTTGCAAATTAGTAATTTTTCTTCATAAATTTTGGCCAAAATTTATACTGCTACATATCTTTGGTAAAAATAACCCAAATCGGTGTATATTATTTGGTCTTTGCGAAAGTTATAGAGTCCACAAGCTATGGTGCCAATCTCTGAAAATTGATCACACCTGATGTACTGAAGACCCATCTCATTTCTTGAGACCCCAACAAGCCAGGAAAGTACAAATATCCCCCAAATGACCCCTTTTTGGAAAGGAGACATTCCAATGTATTTAGTAAGAGACATGGTGAGTTTTTTGAAGTTGCAATTTTTTCCCCACAATTCTTTGCAAAAATCAAGATTTTAATTTTTTTCCCCACAAAATTGTTATATTAGCAGGTTATTTCTCACACAGCATATGCATACCACAAATTACACCCCAAAACACATTCTACTACTCCTCCCGAGTATGGCAATACCACATGTGTGGGACTTTTACACTGCGTGGCTGAATACAGAGGCGCAACATGCAGGGAGCACCATCAGGTGTTCTTGGAGCATAAATTACACATATAAAGTTCTTGACTACCTCTTACACTTTTGAAGACCCTGGAGCACCAGGACAATAGAAACGCCCCAAAAATGACCCTATTTTGGAAAGAAAACAACCCACTGTATAATCTATAAAGGCATAATGAGCCTTTTGAACATGTCATTTTCTTTCTACAAGTTTTTGGAAAATGTGTAAAGAAAATGAAAAACGCATTTTTTTTTTTAAAACAAGGTTGTCCATTTATACAATATTTCTAACACATAGCATGTACATACCAAAAATTACACCCCAAAATTGATTCTCCTACTCTTCCTGAGTACAGCAATACCACATGTGTGAGACTTTTACACAGCCTGGCCACAGAGAGGCCCAACATGCAGGGAGCACCATCAGGTGTTCTAGGGGTATAAGTTTCAAATATAATTTGACTATCTATTACACTTTTGTGAGGCACTCTAGTGGCATGGATGAGCCGTGGATGGGGATGGCCGAGTATGGATGGGATGACTGAGTATGGCCGAGTATGGATGGGGGTGGAAGGATGGATGAGTATTGCTTAGTATGGATGGATGGCTAAGCATGGATGAGTATTGCTGATTAGGGATGAATGGCTAAGCATGGATGGATGAGTTTTGCTATGGATGGATGAGTATTGCTGAGTATGGATGAATGAGTATTGCTGAGTATTGATGGATGGATGAGTATTGCTGAGTATGGATGGATGGCTGAGTATTGATGAGGTTGGATGGCTAAGTATTGCTGATTATGGATGGGGATAGATGGGATGGCTGAGCATGGATGGATGGATGGATGGATGGCTGGCTGGATGAGGCAGGAATTGTCACATATTAGCGCAGTGGGCACTACACATCCAGCCCACAGCGCTGCAGCACCTGGTCTCTCCCCTCTCACTGTACCGATCGGTACAGAGAGGGGAGAGAGGAACTGGACAGGACGCTGGTTTGTTTACAAGTGATAGCTCCGTCATTTGACAGAGCAATCACATGGTAAACACCTGCTGTCAGCGGCCATTTACCGTGATCCGTGATGCGTGATGCGTGATGCGCCAGGTCAAGAGGTCACGGAATATTCCCGGGTGCGCGCCCCAGGGGGCGCAATTCTGGGAGGACGTCAATGTACACCCTCCCAGAGTTATCGAGCCACGCTGTAGCCATCATTCGGCTATAGCGCGGTCGTTAACTGGTTAAAGTTAATAACTACACCAAGTTCACTATATGGACTACTTATGTATTTATACAGGTTGATCATATCCCCCTTCGCTCATATAAACAGTGCCTTGAGGTCAGCTTGTAAGTTGGAGACATCTTGTAAGGACGTTACTCCACTGCATAGCTTGCATCATCCGCAAAAACGAAAATGGTACTTTTAATTCCAGACCCTATATCATTTATAAATATGTTAAAAAGTAGAGTACCAACACTGAACCTTGGGGTACACCACTAACAACCCAAGACCATTCAGAGTATGAATCATTAACCACTACTCTCTAAATACAGTCTTTTAGCCAATTTTATATCCATTTACAAAACTGATTTATCAAAGCCTGTAGACCTTACCTTACACATTAGCTGTGCATGGGGAACTTTGATTTCTTCAGTTGCATCCTGGTTTCTGGTCTACTCTACAATAATAGCATAGCTCCCAAGAGTATTCATAGGCATTTTAGTTTGCTTTTACCTGGAGAAGATGGCTTTCTCAGCCAAGCACACTCTCCTGCCTGCATGCCTGAGCTAAGGGAAGATGGATTCCAGGAAAGACATGCTACATGAATCATCTACCCTTACTCAGGATGACAACAGTTAGAAATGCTAGGGAGTGTTTTTCAAAGTAATTGGATGGATGGGTGAGCTTGTTTTCAATATTAAAAATAAATTAAATAGAGGTTTCAGTTTGGGGTGCTCGGATACAGTTAAAGTCTTACTAAATGCACAGCAATAAAAGTCAGTCTGTATATGCAGTAAATAATGCTCGTTATAGTCACTGCACTACACTCCTCTTCATTGTATAAAAAAGCTGTTTGATCCTGTCTTCTCTGATCCTCCCCTTCTTCCACAATCCCCAAACCATCTCCTGATAGAACAGAGCCTCTGGGGCAAGATGCACATGCTCAGTTTGGTGTGTATCTCTAGAGAGGTTGTTTTTTTTCACTTGGCAGGGTGCATGTGATCAGCACAGGGCCAATCAGCACTGTCCAGACAGAGGGTCAGGGGTCCTGCAGCCTCATATGACAATAAGGGGGGGGGGGAATGAAAACTGCTCCTACAATCTTTAACCAGACACTGATAGAAGTCACAAGACTGCTATATACTGCTGATGAGAAAAGCTATTTAGCAGTTTAGATTTACTAAAAACCATTGCATTTCCATGTTCTGTGGTAGACCAGATATAGTGAAGGCAGGGTCCTGTGTTCAGTAAAAACAAAGTTCTGCTTTACATTTAAAACAAAAAAACAAAAAACAAAAACAGCTTTTGTTGAAATATTTCTCTAGTGAATTCATATTATGGATACAATAGTATAAATATCAATTCATATGTAGCGCTATGGATATACCAAAGTAATAGTATCCAAAAAAAAAAAAAGAAAGAAAAACCCACACATACAGGCAACCAGTGCCCAATCAGTGAAACACATATAAAACAAATGTATAAAAAAAAAAAATAAAAAATAAAAAAAGTGTCCAATTTCAATGCGACTCTCAAAGGAATATGAATCTCCAATCCACAGTGTTCATATGTGCACAAAAATCTGACAATGAACCATCCATCCAGAGCTGCATATGAATTAATATTTGTACTATTATATGTAGAATATGAATTCACTTGAGAGATTTATGGGGTGAATATTGTGGCAGCAGTGATTTGGTATTCACAACTTTCTTTATTGGCTATAGTGAATTTAGCTTGGATATTTTTTAAAAATTTCGAGTAGCGTGCGGGGCTGGGGTTATTTTTTGGATTTGCTTTAATAAACATTCACTTTCATTAGATAGAGTTCGCCCCCACATTACTTCTTTTTCGACCACAAGATGACCTCAGTCGGATGGGCAGCATGATTTAACTCACTTCCTCTGAGCCCAGGTTTTCCTGGACCCACCCCCAGCCTGAAACTGGAAAGTGAAAGCAAACTAGCACAGTGATGAACTCATTTCTCTGTCACTCTACCCTATCCTCCTATCAGTTTGCTCCTTGTCAGTACAATGACAACAGCATGTTTTTTTTCCCTTCACATATTGATTTGGGGGGGGGGGGGGGGAAGGACCATGGAATGCAAACTATAGCCAGATTAAAACTGCAGCTTTTTGTTTGTTTTCTAATTTTGTTTGGTTTCTAATGAGAGAAAAATTATTAAAAGTTTTCCCAAGTGCTGAAAAAAATCATAGGGTTATCAGTACTTTATGGAATATGGATCCTTGTGTTTACCCATCCCATGGATTTTCATTCCCCTGGATACTGAGGCAGCATAAGAGTTAACAGTAAATTGTTTCACAAATTCCTATATTAAGAAGCAATGGTTTACCCATTACTTTGCATATTAATGATCCACAACCAGAGGTTCATGGGCAGCATGTTCTTCTCATGTCCCTTTAAAGTCATTAATAATAAACTCTTGGAAAGCACTGCCCTCACGTGACTGCCTTCTGCACCATTAAAGCTCAATTTAGGAATATTGTTTGGGATACAGCATCAAACACATTAACATAGCCAGGGGCGCTGCTTTGTCTACAAAAGACCTGGAGCTAGAGCCCATAGCAGCGAAGCAAAGAAAGTCATACACATGTATATAATGTGTAACATTTTATATTATCATTACATCAGGGTACCCAAAGCCCCCCTCATTACCTCAGGGTTCCCGGAAAGCCCCCCCTTACATCGGGTCACCAGAGAGCTTGTCATGTTACCTGCAACAAGATGCAGAGTTTCCCCCCTCCCCCTCGATCTGCACTCACCTGCTCAGGCGTCTGTGTGAGAAAAGTTACTCCCGACTTTATGCTGTGGGCGGAGCAAGGGAGGAGACTCTCACACTGATCTCCCTTCTCTGGCTGTCAGTGAACCACCGAGTGCAAAGTACCGCAGTTGTGCGGGAAGCGTGGGACACTCTCACTGTAGGGCCGGCCCTGGACTCGGGGCTTTGGGCCCCAGATTTGGGGCTCCAGACTCAATAGCCACCCCTTAACGACGCAACTGAACATAACTCAACTGTTCCTAATTTTGAGGGACTGTCCCTCATTTGGAAGAAAGTCCCTCTTTCCCTCCTTCCCATTTTGGAGCAATTTATATAGTTATTAAAGCAAAACAAAATATCAGAGAGAAAAGAAAGATCTCTGATCCCAGCGCTCAAAATGGATAGGCAATAAAGTGTTTTATGCACTACAAACTGCTATTATAAAAGACAAACAGTTGTATGAAATGAAATATATATACCTCCCTAAATGAGAAAGTATTAACAGCGCTTTAAATGAATAAAAAAAATTCACAAGCATGATAACTCATATAGTGCAAATAAAATTAAAATGTTATTGATAAAAGAACTTAGTCCACAAGATCTATGGAACATGAATCGGGCTAATCCGGCAAGTCTTTCTAATGATGATTTTATGCATGCAACTGACAGCGTACAAGATGAACTTCTATTCAACCATAGTGCACTTGTAAGAGAACTAGTAGTTCCCGTCCGATGCGCGCGCACATGGACGGCTGCAGATGCCTGTGCGCATCAATGTGCATGCGCGACGGATGGTGTGCACGCGCAGGAGCGCGCCCATAGCACCAGTTGGCGCCAGACGGCCTAATAAAGAAATGCTCTGCCCTCAGACCGGTGCTGACTGGTCTTCAGCTGTACCCTGATACCTGAACCCTGCTACTACCTGCTTGTTACCTGTTAACGAACCTGGCTTGCCTTGACCCTGCTTCTGGATCCTGTTTCTGCTCTGACTACTGGTTTCTGATCCTGGCTTCCCATTGGACTCTGTCTATGCCTGCTGCCTTGCACTGCACTGCTCGCCTGTTACCAGACCCGGCTATCCATGTGACTTCGCTTCTGCCTGCTGCCTTGTACCCCGTTGCCCGCCTGTTACCGAACCTGGCTACCCCTGAGACTCTGCTCCTGCCTCTGGCGTTTCTCCTCGTCATCCTGCAAGTGCCTGCAATCACAGTCCTGCAACCTGCCGCGACTTCCTGTTGCAAGTATTCCAGGAACTTTACATCACCTAATGTTCCAGCCCCACAGTTCCTGCGGAGTGCCTCCTTAAGCCCAGCTGATCCTTGGCGCAGCACCACCTATTCTGATCTGACGGTTTCTCTGCTCATCCAAGATCGCATCCTCCGCCACAAGTCTCCGGGTCCGCAGCTGCAGGCACTCGTGTCCCTCCTGGTCCTCGGCTCCCGCTGTTCCATTCCCAGCGGGACCTGGACTGGAGATACAAGAGAGGCTGACCTCGTCATTTCAGTCTCCGACCAGGTACGTGACAGCACTATTTGTAGGCTGCTACACCTTCACCGAATCACCTCGTGATAACCCCCTTTGAATATATGCTTACCAGAGGTAAGTGACAAGAAAGCCTGTGATATATCTCCCAGGGTAGGTCTGCTCCTCTGCCGCTGTGTAGGTCAGTTCTCCATAGCCAGGATGTTTAAATGCCGTGGACATGTCATGCAGGAATAAAGGGGAGGCTTGCCATAGTGTTATACCGTTTATTAAAACACTCAAACCCCCTAATACAAAATATGCTTACAAGATCAACAGGATAAAAAAAGCGGCTTGTCACAATACTAGTGTCAGCGCACCGCTGGTCGTAGAACCAAACGTCCCGCCCACCGCGATGAGTCCCGGGATGACGCTGTCTGTCAAGCTGCCAGGTCGCGTGGTCAAGCCCTGACGCGTTTTGTCATTACGTCTTCAGAGGGCGTGGCCACCCAACACGACCATTCAATTTAAATAGCATTGGAGGCATGACTGCACAACACCATCAGCAAAGGCATCCTCGATGGTTCTGTCTCTATCGGCTCTATAATGATAGGATAATTGATCCCATGCAGAGATACAACATACTACATTACAATATCATTTGATGTGTTTAAAGCCATATGGGATGACATATGGGATTACCTCCATCTCTAAATGGGGTAGTGTCCTAGTAATGTTACAATCACTACAAACATGAAATATAGTAAATAAAATATTACAACTTAAAAAACTCTGGGAATCTTACAAAATATCTATCTGGAGCTCAACTCTTGTTGGCATAGTCATCCAAAGTTTAAATAGCTTGCAAAACTACACAGTGCCTCTCCGGCACTGCTGTAATTACTAGTGTTTAACTGCCTGCATGGATAGTAAGTAAAACACTTCCAGCTATAGATGAAACATTATTATGAGCTGAGCTTGCACGTGATACATTATTCAGCTGAGAAGAAAAAAAAAGTATTAACAGAAGTAAAGTCAGTGGTGAACTTAAATGCAGTTGATAAAAATTAAATTTAAAATTTAAAAGGTAACCCCAACCTAGGTAGATAAGGTGGTCAACATGCTTCAAATACAGACATAGTTGTGGATAACCTCCTGACTCTAATAATTACTTATAAAGCAATTCAAGTCTAATTCTATATTTAATCAGTTGGGACTGAGTGTGTTGGTCAGGAATATCCACTGAGATTCAGGTTTAGAAATCTCTCTCACCACTGTAGTGTAGAGAGACCGTGTCATTCATACATACATTAGTGTGGAGTAGGGATAGCTCATATAGTTTCAGTGTAGTGTAGTGTAGCGAAACAGTGTCAGTAATCTTGAAATAAGTGTATAGCTAGAGTAGGGACAGTTCAGATAGCGTCAGTGTAGTAACGGTTGAACACTGTCTAATTGATTGCGTATTTAACGTCATTTACTTTTGTGTGCGCTACTGCCAGTTTAACGCCATATCGTTTTGTGTGCGTTACTGCCAGTTTAAGGCCATATAGTTTTGCGTGCGTTACTGCCAGTTTAACGCCATATAGTTCTGTGCGCGCTACTGCCAGTTTAACGCCATATACTTCTGTGTGTCACTGTACATTTGGCGCATTATATTGCGGTATATTATAGTGTATCCGTGGAGTGTGTCTGTGGAGTGTGAGTACTCAAATTAAAGTGCATCAAACACCTCTTTACAGTGCATCTACGTACAGATTTCAACTTCTTTACATTTGCTTATAAGCACTGCTCCCTCCCTCCCTCCCAATAATGTCTGAGAGGAGAGGCAGACGTTCCCTTGGCACTGTAAGGGGGCCAGCAACAAATGTGTCCACAGGCAAAGGTGGACAGGTGGTCAGTCCTCTGGCAGGGCATCATTTCCTCTGTTTAGCGAGTTTGCCCGTGCTATCCAGCCACAGCATGCAGGTGTGAAGGAGGTGGTGGATTGGCTTACTAAACCTTACTCATCCTTCTTATCTTCTGTCACGCAAGTAGAGACAAGTGTGCAGTCCCCAGAGTGGATAAACCTGCCTCCTTTTCCACATCTATTCCTGCCATAGCCCCAACATCAGCCATTGAGGAGTCAGCTGAGTTATTTGACCAGTGTCAGCCACTTGCTCCTTGATGATGCCCAGGCATTACTGGATACAGATGTTGGTTCTGAGGTAGACAGGAACATGAGCCTAGAGAGAGGGAGGAACACTGGTAGACAAATTGGCATTCATGTTCCCCAAGCTGCAGAGCATTGCGATGATTGATGATGATGTCACTGATGCGACTTGGGTGCCAGATAGAGCAGAGAAGGAAACTGAAGGTGAGGCGGCACAACCCCAGAGGAGGCCGACATCAAGAAAGAGTAGAGAGCAGCCACCCTATTCCATCACAATCTCCCGGCCCACTCCCCAAAGCTCAGTTGTCTGGGCCTTTTTCAGCACATCTGCAGCAGATCGCTTTGTTGCTATCTGCAAATTGTGTCTCAGGCACATCAAACGTGGCAAAAACACCAACCATTTTGGGTACCACATGCTTAACAAGGCATTTAACGTCCAACCACTCAGTCCGTTGGCAAGAGCACCTGAAATCCACACAAAAAGGGGTACAAATCTATCCCTCCTGCTCCTCCTTACCCACTTCAGTCTGCCCCTGCGATACCGAGTCATTACCTTTCAGCAGCCTCCACTGACAGGGATAATGGTCTAGCACAGGGTGTCCCAGGTCCTAGTAGCACATCTGTCAGCAACACACCACCAGCTGTAGACTGTAACCGGCAAATTTCTCTGCCCCATCTGCTGCAGCGGAAAAAAAAAAAAAAAAAAAAAAAAAAAACAGTCCCTGCCACCCACATGCCCAGCGTCTGAATGCAAGCTTGTCAAAGCTGTTGGCTCTCCAACTTCTGCCTTTCAGCCTGGTGGATTCTGCCCCCTTCCATGACTTTGCACAAATGTGCTGTACCACAATGGCAGGTTCCCAGTCACTACTACTTTTCACATAAGGCCGTTCCATCTCTCCACCATCACGTGGAAGGGAATGTTCTGGCAGTCAGCCGTAAAATCCACCTTACTGCTGATACATGGTTCAGGAAGCATTGGCAGGGACGATATATTTCGTTCACAGCACACTGGGTAATGCTGCTTGCAACTCGAAAGGATGCAGGACAGGGCTTGGTGCTGCAGCTTGTTGTGCTCCCACGTCTCCATACAGCTGGTGGCGATGATGGCAGACCTGTGAGCTCTACCCCCCTACTCCTCTGCCACTTCCTTGCCCTCCTCTGAAGAATTGTCTTATGAACATCAGGTACCCCCTAAGCGTTCAAAGGGCTATTCCCCGAGCCAGGCTAAAAGGTGTCATGCATTGCTTCAGCTGGTGTGTTTAGGGGACAAGAACCACACCAGGAGCAGAGATTCTTGTAGCTCTGCACATGTCTGGCACATGTCCTCAATTTGGTGGTTCAGCATTTCCTAAGTATGTACCTAGGGTTCCAAGATGTACTAAAACAGGCCAGAAGAGTTTGTAGCCATTTCAGGCAGTCATACACAGCCAGTGCTCGGTTGGCTGAAATTCAGCGGGAATTCCACCTGCCCGTAAACCACCTGATTTGTGACATGCCCACCAGGTGGAACTCAACTTTGGGAATGCTGCAGCGGCTATACATGCAGCAGAGGGCCATCAATGAGTATCTGTCTCAGTACTGCATGATGACAGGCTCAGGCCGCCTCGGCTTTTTTACCCCCCACACCAATGGCTGATCATTAAGGATGCATCCACTGTATTGTCACCATTTGAGGAGGCCACAAGGATGATGAGCAGTGACAGTGTATGCATCAGTGACTCAATCCCTGTTGTGTTCCTGCTGGAGCAGACTCTGCGTGGCATTATGGACAGGGCACTGGAGGCAGAGCAGCAGGAGGAAGAGGAGGACTTCCTTTCCTCTCAAGGCCCACTTTATCCAGACACCATCATTCCCATGTCACAGAATGCACAGGAGGAAAGGGGGGAGGATGATTCTGGCACTTTTATAAGCTTCGAAGAAGAGGAAGACATGCGTCAGTCTGTAAGCGATGGCTTTCCAACCCCAGGACCCTTGGAAGTAGTACGTGGCTGGGAGGAGGAAGTGCCAGATGCCATCATCCTGAGTGACCCCGAGGAGTCTGCTTCTCAAGCCTCTGCAAATTTGAGGCACATGGGCAACCTCATGCTTCAAAGCCTGCGAAGGGACCCAAGAATACGTGGCATAAAGGAGAAAGATGATTACTGGTTGACAAACCTCCTTGACCAACGCTATAAAAGGGGAAGGTCTCAGAACTCATACCATCCCCACAGAGAGTGTAAAAGATAAAAATATCTTGAGGACACGTTAAAAAGGATTTTATTGAATGTTTTTCCTGACTCCAGTAGGTTGCAGAGTGGTAGAAAACATTGTTTTGAGTCTTCTGTTGGTCAAGAGAGGAACGTTGGAGAAGGCGTCCGCCCAAGTGAGGCATTTCGGAATTTTTTAGTCCTCGCCAGCAAGGGCTGTCAGCTTCCACATCCCATCAGCAGTGTCTGCATCACATGGTGGACGATTACCTCAGGGCCAAAACAGATGGAGAGCTTTCCAGCTGACGATCCACTGACTTACTGGGTCATGAGAATAGATCACTGGCCAGAACTTGCCCAGTATGCTTTTGAGTTGTTGGGCTGCCCTGCATCCAGCGTGCTTTCAGAACGGGCATTCGGTGCTGCAGGAGGTTTCGTTACTGATCATAGAATGCGTCTGTCAGACTCCGTGGAGCGTTTGACTTTTATAAAAATGAATCAGTCCTGGATTACCAGCTATGAAGCCCCAGATGCCGATGTCACTGAACAAAACTTTTTGGGATGTGGAATCTCTACAGGACTTTGAGGTCGCCTAGCTTTGAGGGTGTTCAATCATTTCATCTGGAAGAATGTTTTTGGTATAGGTATCATGGGCACAATTAACACCCAAAGACCAATTTTCAGCACCTGTTTGACAGTTGCATATCATTGCAATTTTTTACAGCAAGGCCAATTCTTGCTTTCAACAAGATTACCTCTATAGGATTACGGTGGCAAGGCACCACTGACACCTAAAAGACCAAATTTTTACGCACCCATTACTTCTATCCAAAGTCAAAGTGACACCAGAATGTATCCAAAAAAATCTCTAATCTTGTTCCCAGTGTACTACTTTGTGGCCTCATCATACACAGTGGCTCCCCAGCTATTGCTGAGAAAAATAAAAGCAGCTTGCAGGGAAAATTTCATTTTTTTTGGCTTTATAAATGTAATTATTGTTGCAGCAGATTCTAGACATGGTACAGATCTGCCACTTTACATGTAGACTAAGGGGACCCCCCCCCTCCCCCCAGGCACTATATTGGAAGGAATTTTTCATTTTTATGCTTTCACTTTAAATTAATCACTGTTCATTTAAAAATGATGTTAACAAACTTTTTTTTTTTATTATTGATACATGTCCCCCAGAGCAGAATCCGGACCCCTTTAGCCATTGTAAGCCCAATTACTTGCATATAAGCCTTCAAAATGGGCAATTTTAATTTTTAACGTTTGGGACTCATTGAATTTAATGGGGTTCGTTATCCGGGTCCTAACTTTTGCTGTGTTCGAACCGAACAGGGGTCTGTTCGGCCCATCCCTAGTCAGAAGGACTTGGAGGAAGATCAGCTAGGTGGACTAGCATTTTCTGCAAGCAAGTGGAGCTGGGATCAGTGGGCACAGGAAAGCAGAAGGAAGAATATGATGCTGTTGACTCACATTGTACTACTTTGTCAAGGGACTGAGAGTTCCTGCCTGTAACGAGCCTTTAATTAAACTGGCAACACCCTGCTAGTTCCCACAGGAGTAAGCAGCGGGTGCTGTGAAAACCAAGTTTGTGCAGGAAGAAGGAAGAAGGACTTTTGTAACTAGGGAGGAACTGTCCCTTTGTTCATAATTCTGGACATTTTTCAAGTTGGGCATCCCATAATTCCCTACCCCATCCAAGTTACCAACCACCAATAAAACATTAAAAACAACCCAAGGACTGTTTTCTGCACTGGATTGAAGAAGGTGCTGTGTGACTGGCTGTGCAGCAGTGGGTACCCGGGACACTAGCGACCCCTATGGGGGTAGTGTTACATTACCTTACCACAGGGTCTCGAGTCTAATTTCAGGGTGACCCTGGGTATTTAAACAAAAGCTACCAATCTTCACTAATTGATGCGTATGCCCTGAGGTGTGTGTGGAGCTGAGGTCGACAAAATCGAGGTAAGAACAGAGAATCCAAATCTATTAAAAAAAACAAAAGCAAACACACCACACACACACACAAAACACTATTCCCAACATATAGACTGAAGGCATAACAGAGGTTAACACTGTGATAATGGATAGACTAGAGGATACCAGAGGTTAACACTGTGATAATGGATAGACTAGAGGATACCAGAAGAACATTAGTACCACACACACACACACACACACGTCTTTCAGGCCTATAGAGTAACTGGTTGCAACATTAGATAAAAAATGAGTTCTAGCTTGCCCTAAAAAACAATACATAAATGTTTTAAACTTTTGTAACATCAGAAAATATACCTAGGAAGTCCTTCAAGAGGTTAATATTGTGGTACAAGAGTTATCACATGAACCCTGGCCAGATAAACAGGCCTCCCTCACCCAGGTTCCAGGTGATGCATCTCCCCTGGCTAGAAGAAACACAGTTAACTGACCAGTTCAGCTGAAGACTTCTACATACTGTAACCACGTGGACCGCCCTTTTGAAAAAATATTGGCGAAAGGGTGGACGGTCTGCGCGAAATTACGTACATGTACCTGACTCTGCATTTATGGGTAGAGGGCACACGCGCCCGCCGCCCCATCGGTGTTGTGGTTCAGTACAGCAGAAGCTGGTCAGCAGGTCCCGGACAATAATTTATGGCCGAGACCTGCTGATTGGCTTGAGTCACAGTACACAGAGCAGTGATGGGGCTGTTTTTTTCTCCCTGCAAAACAGGGAGAAAAAAACAACCACATCAGTTAGTTAAAGCAGCACACATTACACACTGTTAACCCTTTGATTGCCCCTAGTTGTTAACCCCTTCTCACCCAGTGTGATTAGTACAGTGACAGTATTATCACTGGTGAGGTCAGTTCCCACCCAGTGTCAGATTTTTTAAGTCTTTTTCATTTATACAATAATAATACAAAAAAAAAAAATCACAATGGTTATCAAATACCACCAAAGGAAAACCATGATAGAGTTGCATGACTGCACAATTGTCAGTTAAAGTAGCGGAGTGCCAAATAGCAAAAATGCTTTAGTCATAAAGGGGGTAAAACCTTCTGGAGCAGAAGTGGTTTAAAGTACTTTTGGTAATACGTTTCCTGTTCTTGTTGGAGGAGGTGGTGTCCTGGAAGGCGATTTGGGAAAAAAATATTCTAAATGTAGCACCCTGGTGTTTAAGCAGGGTTGCTCCTAAATTTACCAGCCAGGTATCTGTAAGTCTGTAATTGCTGCAATTTTCTGTTTTACCGCTAGGCCAGGTACCTGGTGGCATTAGATATGACAAAGGCAATGCAAGGGCAGATTATGGGTATATGGGGTATCCCAACTAATGGGCAGGGTTTTTTTTCTTAAATCCCTTGGCCTGCTGGAAGAACCTATATATTTGGGTGGAGTCAGATGATCAGGGTTCTGTGCCACCTGGATGGCTGTCTGTGTGGACGTGTGTTGTATTGCCCGGGCTGCTAGGCCAGAGTTTGGGCCTATCCCAGGCACATCTGGCTGCTAGGTTGTCCGAGGGCCTATCCGGAAGCAAGAGAGGAGCGCAGGGTTGGGATTGCGGCTTGAGGAAGTAAGTACAGGAGCAGTATTCTCACCAACCGGGGACGGTGAAGAATCGGGAAATTTCAGTGGGTCTCAAGCCAGGGACCCAGCCAGCGGAGTTGACACTTGCAGAGCAGCCTTGTGTGTCAAGCCAGGGACCAAGCAGGCCAGCGGGATGAAGCTTAAGAAGTATCTTGAGTGCCAAGCTAGGGACCCAGCAGAGAGGCGGGGATGACGCTTGAGGAGGATACCACCGTTAAGATTGGAGGGGCTCAAAGGGATACAGTGTCAGTGAATCATCTAGTCTAGTCTAGTGAGAGATTGGGAGCTCAGTGGGCTGAAGAACTACAAGAAGTGATTGTAGTGGAAGTGTGGAAGTGAAGGAACTGTCATACTTTGTGTTAGGAACTGTTAAAGACTGTTGCCATAGGAGACAGCATTCCTACACATGCAGGTGTGGTGTCTTGCTGGATGCCTTTCCCTGCATGGCTGTCCTCCTGTTGAAGTCTCTGAGTCTGCCAATTAATCTTGCAACTGCCTAAGGGTGTCCTGGCCCTAACCCTCTCTCCAAAAGTTCCGTTAAGAGAAATAAAAATCTCTTTTGCATTCAAGAAATGTCTGGTGTCCAATGGCTAACGACTTTGCACCCACTATGCCTCACAACCCACCATATACAGAAGGATGTCAGCTATCTCTGGCTCTGGAGGTTCTCATTAGACTAAAGGAGGCCAGGGACTTTGCTACATAGAAACTTCAGCTTCTCGAAAAACCCACCACACCATAGTTACATAGTAGGCGAGGGTGAAAAAAGTCCATCACGTGCAACCTATCAATAGTCTCTAGACTTATCAAATCCTGACTAGAAATATCTTAATAGTAAAAAGAGAAGTGGCCACAAAAAGGCTGCGTGAGATCAGCAGCAATGAGATATAACAAAGGATAGAAAAATAAAAGTTTGCCTTTATTTAAAAAAAAAAAAAAAAAAAACATTTTCAACACACAGTGCACAGAACAAGCTAAACGGGCATTTACACTGGAACGGTGCGCTTGCTGGATGTTAAAATAAGTCCTGCAAGCAGCATCTTGCGTTCCTAAAGCACCACTGCCCATTGAAATCAATGGGCGGCTCTGCCGAAACACCTGCAAAGCGCCGCGGGAGCGGTGATTTATAGGCACTTTTAACCCTTTATTCAAATGCTAGCGGGGTTAAAGGCACCTCTAAAACGACGGTAAAGCGACGCTAAAACTAGCGGCGCTTTACCGCCAACGCCCTCGCGTCTCAGTGTGAAAGTGCCCTAAAAAAGGAGAAACTTCAGTCTCTCCAGCGATTTTTTTTTTTTAGCAACACTTATCTGTTGGGCAACGATTTCCTAGATTGGGATACTCCCCTACCCAGCAGATTCAGTGTTGTGCTGCTTTGATCTGCTGATCAGGTACGTCAACCGGAGTCCCACACCGTCATCTTGGCAGCCGGCCAGTGATTATGTCCCCAGCTCTGTCCACCAGCCAATGTGTGTCTCTACTTCTGCAGCCTCCATTGATATGTGGTGTAGAACCCCAGGAGACTGGGGCAGCAGGGACAGGTCATTCTCACCTAGGTGAGAATGGTGGTGGGTGGAGGCCAAGGCCTAACGTTAAAAAAGAAAACACACACACACACACACAAAAAAAAAACAATTTAAAATGTGTAGGGTAGCGACAGTGCACAGGGCCATAGTAGATCTGTGGGGAGAAGGTCCGTTTTAACAATAATTCTGTTTTTTTTAAAAAGTTTCCTGTTTAGTCACACTTGTTGTGGCTCACAGTCTCTTGGTAGATCTAAAATGTGGTTCAGATGCTGTAAGAGGTTGCGGATCGCTGATACTTTGACAAGTAACAGAACCTTTTTATTAAAAGAGCATCAACAATGATGTAAGAGTGCTCATATGAACATATATCAGCAGCCATAACATTACCAGGCTGACAATTCCAGGAGGTTTACAACAATCAGTAACAACAGCTGAACTAATATTAGACAATAGCACCACACATGATTGATTAGTGCCAGGGAGATTGAAGGCTGAGGTTTCTTTTCTCCTTCTGTCCTGGTGATACCATTTAACCAGTTAGATAACCGTGCCTGAGCAGAGGAGACACGTTATCACATGGCACCAGAGCTTGAAGGGATATTTTAGGCTCTCCAATGACAGTTCACTAATGACAACGTTGGGCCCTCTGAGAGACCGTGCAGGTTAGCCATTAACATTTAGAGCACAAGAAATACTTATTAACGTTCCCAGCTGAGACAGGTTTACCGGCTAAGATACAACAGCAAAAAATAAACCGAAGCCAGTATAAGTGGAATGGAGGGGACATAAGCCATATGTGTGTCAGAAGAATGTGACTTTCCCCCAGGGCAATACTGAAGTAAATAAGTACCGTTAATGTTCTGACCGGCAGGAAAATAATAAAGGACCTGAAGTTCCCAGGAGCCAAGCACGTAACAATTTTACTGACTTAAAGCTGAATTCCGAGCACAAAATCTTTAAATTTAAATATATTCCTCAATAGCAACAACGGGTATAAATGTATTTTGTGTACACCAAATGCCTTTACAAACTCAGATATTACCTTGAAAAGTAGCAGTGACATCATCAATGTGCTGTACATAGCCTGTACAGAGAGCAGAGCTGTGGGATGGACCTATCAGGATCCACCCACTACAGGCTGCCTGCAGAAAACTACAGGAGGAGACAAGACCAGCCACCCTGCACAAGGAGAGAGAACAGTAGTGACCAGTCTCTATGACATGAAGTTCCTGCACAGAGGATATGTTTTACACTGCATTACTGCACAGATGTGGAAGAAACACACAAAGCACACCAAGATTCAAAAAAGAATACACATGACTCTTGTATCCAGTGGTTCTCAACTCCTGTCCTCAGGACCCACTAACAAGCCGGATTTTAAGTATTACCTTTGGGGAGATGCAGACTAGAATACTGCAATCACTGAGCAGCAAATGGTATCACCTGTGATGTATTTCAGTTATCTTGCAAACCTGGCCTGTTAGTGGGCCCTAAAGATAGGAGTTGAGAACCACTGATTTAGACAATATTTGCTTATCCCGACTTTCATCTTTAAAAAGGTCTATTTGAAAGACATTTATACAGTAGGCGGAAAAAGTCATTGTCTGGGTTATTGGAGCAAAATAAATAAATAAAACACATCACAGTTGTTAATTTGCAAAGCTCCTAAACATGAGGCTGAATTCCGATTGTTGTTGTGTGTTACCACACAGTTATTGTGTAGTCCTTTTATAAAATTTAAATAGACTGCCAAGCACCTTATAGTTTATTTTTAATTTATGTTTTTATTAAATTTGTCAATGTAGACAGTGATGCACTGGGCAAAATAAGAACACGTGTAAATTAGAGCTACAATGTGCATATTGTTTGCTGTTGGCAGAAGTGAACCATTTGATTTTCGGCACCCAAAGAGGAAAGACCCATCTCTGACAACACCTAACTTTCTACTACAGGCTCAACGATGTTCAGAATATAAGTTTTATCGCCAGTTTTATCTTGCTGTGTGCCAATATGCATGCAGCTGCCGCCAGGTTGTTCCTTTTGGCCGATTGTACAATTTAGGATCACATGAGATAAAAGCGATAGAGATATGTTCTAGTACAGTGTAGGTAGTGAACTATTTATATATACACAAAGCTCAGGAATGTAAAGATAAGACAACAGTACTTACATCTGTGGTGTCCCAAGCAATCTTGGTATGGGAGGATATTGCTTCATTCTGTGAAGAAAAAGGAAATAAAGAATCAAAAGCACTACTTTGAGAATATTAATTATATATATTATACACACACACACACACACACACACACACACACACACACACACACACACACACGGGTTGATTTACTAAAACTTCAAAATATGGTAAAACTGAGAAAGGTCTGGCGACCAGCTCCCGATCAGTACTCACAGCTAATAGCGGAGAGCACTGACCAAAGTATTCTGGTAGAGGGGTCAACACAATAGCGTAGCAGGGGAGATTGCTGTACTAAAGTCAGATAGTTAGTACAGCGGCTGGGTTGAACAAAAACACAAACACACACACCACACTAGTAGTGTGTACCAGGCTTTCGGCTTTCTCTGACCCACCCATGCTCTCCGCCCCCTGCAGCTCTGTTGCCCTGCAGTCTTAACATTGTTGGATGGTATTGGAGCTTACACAAGATTAAAAAGTGGAACTCTGGTTATTTTTTTTTCCTCCACTGCTAAAAAAAAATAAATAAATAAAAAAATAATAAGTGGCACCAACAGCCAAGAGCGATACTTGTGTGGTCAGATCACCAATGTATGTCCAATAATCCACAAATATGGATTAAGCACAACCCTGGCCTAATGTGATGTCATTTAGGGGTATATTAGCAGGTGAATATGAGCACTTCCAACACAACAACGTGCCCTTGTTGTCACTTAGCATTTTTTCTGTTATCACTTTGAGATGTTTCACTGATCATTCAGAATCCATTGACAGGTGCACTTGACCTCCTTCTGACCTGCATATACCTATGCTTCATGCAGAGTTTGCATTCCAATAGACTTGAGGTGGAGCTCTAAGAGGAAAAGGTGGGGCCTAAAGAGGAAGGGGTGTGGTTTACAGATGACAGGGTGTGTCTTTAATAGGAAAGGGTGTGGCCGTGACAGGAAGGAGTGTGCCATATTTAAATTAGGGGGTGCACGGGTTTAGTCAGGCCTAGGGCAGCACAAAACCTACCACTGGGTGGAGGTTGTGTAGTGGCTTACAGTAAGAGACTCTTCAGCATACTTGATGACCCTGTGAGGAGGGGAGATGAGCTTTCTGGAGGAAGCTGGGGGGCAATGTGGAACACTGTTGGAGGTTTGGGGCACTGTGGGAGGCTGGGCGGCACTGTGAAAGTTGAGGGTTCTCATGGGGCCTGGGGGAAATGTGAGCCACTATAGGAGGTTGGACACTGTGGGATAGGAGAGGCATTGTGGGAGGTTAGGGGGATCTGCAGCTGACTGGAGGCCTAGGACAATAGAGGCTGCAGCCCAGCAGTGGACTAGTGGACTACAGTCTTGTAGTTGAGAATCATTGTCCTAGAGCGCATGTCCTCAGACAGGCTGGGCTCACAATTCTCCAGGGCTGAGTGGCCAATCACATCATTAAATGAGGAATACCGCCCTCCCCCCCCCCTTTTCCAGACTGGTAAGGAAACTGCAGGAAAAGAGTAAGTATGGAAGGAAGAAGAGCGACACCATTACTAGTAAAAAATTAATAAAAAGTTAGACTTACCGGTGACGGTATTTCTACGAGCCTTTCAGGACAGCACCTTGGGGAGAGTGTAGCTCCGCCTCTGAACAGGAAACACTGCGTGACAACGCCCCTTTAAAATCAGCTGCTTCCACCATGCCATCAGTTGTTACTGAGAATTCCTCCGGCATGCTGGAAGATATAAACAGACAATTACCGAGCCCAATGATTATAAACTTATACATAAATAACCGAGGGAAGTAGGCTGCTGTCCTGAAAGGCTTGTAGAAATACCATCACCGGTAAGTATAACTAAGCTTTTCTCCCTTCGCCTTTCAGGACAGCACCTTGGAGATAACCGAGAACTTACTTCAGGGTGGGACCACTGCTTGTAAAACCTTCCTGCCAAAAGGACTGCTCTGAGGCCGACAGTTGATCCAACCTGTAGTGCCTTACGAAGGTTGAAAAACTGGACCACGTGGCAGCCTTGCATATCTGCACTGGTAATGCCCCGGCCCTCTCTGCCCACGAAGCCGCCACTGCCCGTTTAAAATGAGGCAATATACCCTCTCGAGGCTCTAATCTTAAGGACAGGTATGCCTCTTTATTCCCCTGTTTTAACCACCTTCCTAGGGTACTTTTGGAAGCCTCATCCTCTTTGTGACTTCCTTCCATTAGGACAAAAAGAGAAGATGTCTTTCTGAGATTCTTCGTAAATTCCAAATACTTTAGGAGGCACCTTCTGACATCCAGAGTATGAAAGGCTTCTTCTCCTGGCCCAGAAGGCATGGGACAGAAAGTAGAGAGTATGATCTCCTGTGTGCGGTGTAAAACCGAAGACACCTTAGGGAGGAAGGCTGGATCTGTCTTCAGCACTATCCTGTCCGGGAGACATCTCATAAAGGGCTCCTTGATCGATCATGCCTGTATTTCACCGATTTTACAAGCAGACTTCATTGCAACCAGGGGAATTGTTTTAAGGGTTAGGAATCTTAAAGATGTCTCTTCTAGCGGTTAAAAAGACGATTTAGTATGTCCCTGAAGAACCAAAGATAAATCCCACTTGGGAAAATAAGAAGCCTAGGCCTAATTTTTGCCACAGCCTTAAAAAATCTGGCTGACTATCAAGTGTTCCCTTGACAGGGTTTTTTCCAAAAAAAAAAAAAAATATATGATAATGCAGCTACCTGCTCCTTGAGTACTTGCTGCTAAACCTTGCTCCATTCCTTCCTGGAGAAATTCTAAAACTGAAATAGTGCTGACGAAATTAAAGTTCTGGCTGGAACACCAGGAATTGTAACACTTCCACACTTTGAATTAAATAGCCCTGGCGACCTTCTTCCTATTTGCAAGAAGGGCGTTAAGTTTTCTTAGCCCCCTTTTTCTTAAAATTTCTTCCTCAGAAACCAGGCGGTTAGATTGAGGTACACTGGATCTGGATGGAGAATCTAACCCTGACCCAGAAGGTTCTCCCTGATTGGTAATCTCCAGGGAGGTTTTGCTGAGAGATTCAATAGGGTAGAGAACTAGGGTCTCTTTGGCCAATAGGGAGCAATTAGGATCAGATCTGTGGACTCTGTTCCGAATCTTGTCAACACTCTTGGTATTAGCTGAAATGGGGGGGGGGGGGGGGGGCGCAAGACAGGGGGAAGCCCTATTTGTGAGCTAATGCGTCTATTCCCAGCGCTTAATCCCGTCTCTGGAGAGAGAAGGCGGCTGATGTTTTTGCACTTATTTGGTTTGCAAAGAGGTCCATCTGAGGAAGGCCCCAACTCTTGGTGAACGCCTTGAATAAAGTCTTGGTTTACCGACCATTCTACCTCCCTTACTTCCTTTCTTCTGAGAAGGTCCGCTAGGGTGTTTTCCGCGCCCTTCAGAATGGACTGCGGACAGTCGGGTTGATTTACTAAAGGCAAATAGACTGTGCACTTTGCAAAGTGCAGTTGCTCCAGAGCTTTGTAAATGAGGTAAGGCTTCACTTGGCAAAGAGTACCCAATCACATGCAAGGAAAATTTTAAAAAATGCATTTTTTCTTGCACATGATTGGATGATGGACGTCAACAGGAGCTTCTGCTCATTTACCAAGCTCTGGAGCAAGTGCACTTGCAGTCTTTTTGCCTTTAGTAAATCAACCCCATAGAGTCGAAATTGTCCTCTGCTCAACTCAGTATTTGATGAGCTAGTTCCATCAGGGTCTTGCTCCTTGTGCCCCCGCTTTGTTAGGTATAATACTGCCGTCATGTTGTCCGACAACACTTGGACATGCTGTTCTTTTAGGGCCTGCTGGAAGAATAGGAGGCTTAGATGGATAGCCTTTAATTCCCTCCAATTTGAGGACCTTCTTGCTTCTGGCTTGGACCAAACTCCCCGTCTTCAGGGTGAGCACCCCACCCCCATGCGCTCTCATCTGTTGTTACTCTCCGTGTTACTGTCCAGGGGAGTCCTTTTGAGATGTTCTTTTGGTCTCTCCACCACCAAAGTGACCTTTTTGCCCTTGCTCCTATTTTGAACTTCTTTTCCAGAGGATCCTGGTGTGTCCAATTCAGTAGAATGTCTGCCTGCAGACATCGAGCATGTAGCCTGGCCCACTGCACTGAAGGGATTGCTGCGGTTAACAGACCTAAAACGGACATGGCTTCCCTTACTGAAACCTGCATGCTGGTTTGAAGTGTTCTTAGAGCCAACTGCATTTTTTCTACCTTCTCCTGTGGGAGGAAAATTCTTTGCTCTACTGAATCAGTACATCGAGACACTTGGGAGGAGAAGGCAGCATCAATTTTTGCCCTTTTATTCCATACCAACGCTTCATCCTCCTCGAAAGGAAACCTTGTTTTGAGGGCTCTAGAAAAACAAAAAACAAAAAAAAAAAAAAAAAAAAAACAAAAAACAAAAAACAAAAAACAAAACAAAAACTGTCCTCTTTCTGGATCCTTCCATTCCTTCTTAATTGTATCGGTCAGGACTTTATGGACAGGAAAAACTCTATGTTGTGTCTTCTCTAGCCCCTGGTACATTTTGGCATGTAATGACAGCTGAGCTTTCTCATCTTGAATTACTAAAAGTGGTCTATACCACTTTAGAAAGCCATCCACTTCTTCTAGCGTTAGTTTATATCTAGACGTTCTCGTCTCCTCTTCCTCTGAGTCAATTGTTGAGGGGGGAATACTCTCGCTCTTCCAATTAGTCGTGAAGTGGTAGGAGAAAGACTGGACTGGAAGCTCCATTCCTGGCTGGAACTCTGGCCCTGTTTTTTCATAAGGGAGCGTACCGTCCCTAGGGTCTCTGCCAATTCCTTTCTCACTGAGGAAAAGAGCTCCTTACACTCCTGTGTGGACTCTTCCCTTACTAAACCAGCGATGAAAGATCTGCAAAGCGGTTTGGGCCATGAGGCTCTTAATGGGTTTTTGCATGAAGGGAATTTTCTTCCTGCAGTTCTCTGTTAGGACGAGATACTGCTGTAAGTAGAGAGACAAGAAACAGTGCCCAAAGCATACGCCTCACCGTGCCCCAGAGTCTCTCTCCATGCTAAACTGCTAATAGAACGTATCATCCTTGCAGACAGCTACAGGCTGTAATCATCATCAAAAAAAACAAATCACCCAGTGAAGAAAGGAAAGAGGTGCCTCTGCACCTCTCCTACCTGGGCCTGGCCGGGAACCTGGGCGCCTGCATCCGCCATCGCTGCCGACGACTCCATCTCCTCCATCCCCAGCACCGCAGCGGCTGTCTGTGTGTCTCCTTAAATACAGCTCCTCTGGCATCCATTGCTCAATAGCGGAAGGAACCCGGCAAGATGATCTGCCCCTTCCTCCTGCATTCCAGCAGCCAGAACTACATGCTGCTACGCTCCGCCAGAAGTCTCCGCCCCCCCAGGAATAACGTCACCCGCCATCCGGGACTCAGCGCCGACATGCCAAGACCTGGCACACACGCTCCATCTGAGCACACCCATGGCCCCCCCGAGCACACAGGGCGGATGACCACCAGAGGACCCTTACTCCTGTGAGCCGGCAAAGGAACTAGCACCGGAGCAACCCCCCTCTCTTGTAGGAAGGCTCCCCAGCAGTGCTTCCACCATGGCGGAGAAAACACTAAAACTGATGGCATGGTGGAAGCAGCTGATTTTAAAGGGGTGTTGTCACGCAGCGTTTCCTGTTCAGAGGTGGAGCTATGCTCTCTCCAAGGTGCTGTCCTGAAAAGGTGAAGGGAGAAACATTCCATAAAAATATCCCATCATTTGTAGACACTATACCTTTTGCACAAACCAATCAATATACACTTCTTGAGAATTTTTTTTTACCAAGAATATGTAGCAGAATACATATTGGCCTAAATTGATGAAGAAATGCGATTTTTAAAATTATTTTATTGTATATGTATTGTAGCAGAAATTTAAAAAATATTGTTTTTGTTTTTTTTCCAAAATTGGACACTTTATTTTTGTTTATAGCACAAAAAGTCAAAATTGCAGACGGCAGAGATGATCAAATACCACCAAAAGAAATCTCTGTTTGTGGGGAAAAAAAAAAAAAAGACAATTTTATTTGGTTACAGCGTTCCACGATCATGCAATTGTCAGTTAAAGTAACGCAGTGCCATATTGCAAAAAATGGCCTGGTCATGAAGGGGGTAAAACCTTCCGGGGCTGAAGTGGTTAAAGAAAAGGCTCTACTAAACATAATTTGTAAATAAATTGATAACATACCCACGTAGTTTCAGACAAAATGGTGTGGAAAGAAAAAAAACAAACAGATTAAAGCCAAAAACTATGAGAGAATACTTATGCCATGATGTTAACATTAAGTACTTCATTCTTCCTGCCCAAGGTACGTCTTATGATGTCCTTGACTTTGTGCGGGTATATCTGAATGATGCCTGCAACTACAGGCATCATTCAGATATCGTCTTTTTCAGCCGGCGATTCCCTACACCACGAGAATGATCATATCGGCTGTTCTGCCGCTTGATCGTTCTTACGGGCGGCGAGAGGGGATGCCCCCCTCCTCCCTCCGATGCTTCTACCGACTCACTGCTTCCATCGGTGAGTCGGAGACCGGATCCGCTGGCCCTGGATGGTGACCATAGAGATTTCCCGCGGACCAGATGGTCACCAGAGTCTCTATGATTGTTCTGAGGCCGGGCGCAATGTTATGATGTCAAGCCCGGCCTCTGCATTCAAACAAATGGTGCCGCCTCGGCTGGGAAGTCGAGATCATTTATTTTATTTTTTATTTCAGGCTTCCCAGCCTAGAGGTGAGATGTGGGGTCTTATTGACCCCATATCTCACTGTAAAGAGGACCGATCATGCCATATTCCTATTACAAGAGATGTTTACATTCCTTGTAATAGGAATAAAAGTGTCAAACTAAAAAAAAAAAAAAAAAAAAAAAATTAAAGCTCCCCTGTCCCTTGTGCGTGGACACAGAAGTGAACGCATACGCAAGTCCCGCCCACATATGAAAAACTGTGTTAAAACCACACATGAGATATTGCTGCGAACGTTAGAGCGAGTGCAATAGTTCTAGTCCTAGACAACATGTAACCAGTAAAAAAAAGAAAAAAAAAATTTTTTTTAAATTGTCACCTATGGAGATTTTTAAGTACTGAAGTTTGGTGCCTTTCCATGAGCGTGTGCAATTTTGAAGCGCGACATGTTAGGTATCTATTTACTCGGCGTAACTTCATCTTTCACATTATGCAAAAAAATTGGGCTAATTTTTTTTATTTTTTTTTTAAAGCATGAAACTGTTTTTCTTCCCCTCAAAAAAGTTTGAAAAATTGCAACGACCGTCATTGTATTCTCTAGGGTCTTTGCTTAAAATTATATACAAATGATTGGGGGGTTCTATGTAATTTTCTAGCAAAAAAAAAAATTAATTTTACATGTAGGTGAGAAATGTCAGAATTGGCCTGGATGGGAAGTGGTTAATGTGTTTTTATGAACGACCAAAATGATTTTCCCACTAATGATTTTTCTACGTGCCAGAATATTTCCAGAACGACCAGCAGAGGGCAAATTTCACTCAAATATTAAAGATTTTCCAAGATGAATTACCCACACATGATAGTACGCAATGGTAAAGGGGTTCCCGGATTCTTACAGTACATAATATTCTGTGATGGCATAAGTGTTCTCTGACTGTCACATTATGCAATGTGATGGTATGTGTGTTCTTTGACTCTTACATAATACTCTGTGATGGTATATGCGTTCTCTGACTGACTAGCATGTGACACTACGTGATGGTGTATGATATTATAGCTGTGTGCTGTGCATAGAACATGATGGCTGTTGGTGCAGAACATAAGTTCTATTTTGTACTGCATTACAAATATCTTGTTACTTCTTGGAAAGTGCTCCGCCTTGTCCTGCTGGATATTAAATAAAGGAAAGTTTTTTGCATTCCAGTGTGCAACATTTCTTTAACATGAAACAAGTAAAAAGACAAAATCATGTGTCGCCGTCTCCCCCCCCAGGTATCCATAACCTGTGACCTCAACACTGGACCCTTTTAAGAGAAGATTTCTGATTTGTTTCCGAGAGTTACCGCACTGTACAGCTATTGAAGGGGAATTGAAACTACGGTTTTGTTTTGGGTTGAGTTTGAAAGGGTAAAAACCTCTCACATTGTTAGAACTTTAAAGGGGAATTAACCTTCATAGAGTATGTGGCCACCAATCCATGGTATCAGGGCAGCCACCAGAAATTGTGGGGCCCCTTACACAACTTTAGGCCTGGGTCCCTCCGAGCCTGACCACCAAGTTCTTCAGTACCTGAGCCCCCCTCACACCTGTATGCTCTCAGCCCCCCGCCCCCCCCCCCCACAAACACACACACACACACACACACACACAGCCAACCACCACCCCCCCCTCACTTGTACAACAGCCCTTACTTATACGGTGGTCCTCCTAGTCCCAGCTCTTGTTTCCACATGTGGCTGAGACACAGATAGGAGCGGCAGTCCAGTATACAGTACACCGAGTACAGACAGCTTACATGAGGGGTGCACATGCAGGAAATGGCCAGAGGTGGCACAAAGAGCCCGATGTGAGCTCAGTGACACAGAGCAGCAGCTGCTGACTCACACACATACAGAAGCATTCATGGAGCTCCTCTGCACCCGCCCCTGCCTTCTCACATCCCTGCCAGTCAGCCAGGCCCATCCAGATGCTTGGACCCCTCACAAGTGTAAGAGCTGTACCCCCCTGATGGCTGCCCTGTGTGGCATGGCCAAATGCTATATAATGATACCTCCTAACTTAGATTACAAAAAGGCACAGGTTATAGCACAATGTATGCAGGAAAGGGATGCACACCTGCCATGCCCCTAATTATACAAAGAAGCGATGCAAAAAATGTAAATAAGGATTACAATAAGTGGTTTTAAAGGATCTGCGATTTAAAAAAAAACAAAAAAAAAAACAAAACACACTCGATTCACGATGGACACCGCGCTGGTCCTGAGGAGCTGCGGGCAGGAGTTTTTAGGCGAGACCGCGGCTTCAGCCTAGTCCACTACGTCCGGCCTCGCAGACTAGGCCTAGTCCGCGGCCTCACCTAAAAACTCCTGCCCGCAGCTTCTCAGGACCAGCACGGTGTCAGCGCCAGTCCTGGTGAAAAAAAAAAAATGATGTGACTCATGACGTGAGGAGAAGAGACAAGTCACGAGAGTCAATTAAAGCCAGTTATTTTCAGTGTTCTCATGTGTGGAGATATGTTTTTAATTGATTTTTTTTATTGTAGCAGTCATCGATAAAGGACAAGAATGGTGGTGTGTGTGTGTGTGTGGGGGGGGGGGGGGGGGGGGGGCGGCATTGAAGGACCCGGCCTTGGGGCAGCAAAAGGGAGTAAATCTGGGCCTGAATGCAATCTATACACTAGGGGGAGAACCTCTGGGTGAATCTAGTATGGAAAAGGACCTGGGGGTCCTAGTAGATGATAGGCTCAGCAATGGCATGCAATGCCAAGCTGCTGCTAACAAAGCAAACAGAATATTGGCATGTATTAAAAAAGTGATTAACCACTAGAGATCCGCGCTATAGCCGAATGACGACCTGCTTTGCCGGGACTACGTCCATTGACGTCATCCCGTGCACGAGCGGCCTGCGTGCCCCCTGCAGGGCATGCGTGGCGCGCTCTGTGATCAGCGAGTCTATGAGACTCGCCTGATCACAGATCGAAGTAAGGGGTCGGTCCCGACCCCTTACCACATGATCAGCTGTCAGCTAATGACAGCTGATCATGTGACATCAACAGAGCCAGTAATTGGCTATTTTTTCTCCTCGCGCTGACAGCGTGAGGAGGAAAAAAAAAAAGGCGATCACCGGCGGCCGTGAGAGGGACATCAGTTCCTCTCACGGCGAGCACCACCAGATCATCAGTGTCCACCTGTGCCCTCTGCCAGTGCCACCTAGCAATAGGCAGCAGTGCCGCCTACCAGTGCCACCCATCAGTGCACCCCATCAGTGCCCACAATTCCACCCATCAATGCCCACAATCAGTGCCTCAACAACAGTGCCCATCAGTGTCACCTACCAGTGCCCATCAGTGCCGCCCATCAGTGGTACCTATCAGTGCCACCTTATCTGTGCAGCCTATCAGTGCATATCAATGAAGGAGCAAAATTACCTGTTTGCAAAATTTTATAACAAACTATTAAACATGATTTTTTTTTTTTTCCAAAATTTTCCATCTTTTTTTTGTTTGTTTAGCAAAAAAATAAAAATCCCAGCTGTGATTAAATACCAAAAGAAAGTGAAGAAACAGACCACCGTGCCGGTTCTTCCCCAGCGTGTGCCGTGACTGACGGCCCCCGCGCACATGTGACGTCATGCGACTCTGGCCAGTCACAGAGCCGGAGTCCGTGGCCCCGGAAGGAAGAGGGGCAAAGATGGATGCGGTGCATACTAGCTTTTAATTTGCAGGCCTTTTGGGGAGCAAAAGAGGAAGTAAAACCCATCTGGATTTACTTCCTCTTTAACTCCAAGGATAAAGCGATAATTCTCCCAATCTACAAGACTTTGGTCCGGCCACACCTAGAGTATGCTGTCCAGTTCTGGGCACCAGTCCTCAGGAAGGATGTACTGGAAATGCAGCGAGTACAAAGAAGGGCAACAAAGCTAATAAGGGGTCTGGAGGACATTAGTTATAAGGAAAGGTTGCAAGCACTGAACTTATTCTCTCTGGGGAAGAGACACTTGAGAGGGGATATGATTTCAATTTACAAATACCATACTGCTGACCCCACAATAGGGATAAAACTTTTTTGCGGAAGGGAGTTAAACAAGACACATGGCCACTCATTAAAATTAGAAGAAAAGAGGTTTAACCTTAAACTACGTAGCCTCGGTTCACACTGGGACGCCTCGGTTCACACTGGGACGACTTGTCAGGCGACTTAGCCGCCTGACAAGTAGCGTCCCGTTCTGTACAATGGAACCGTAATAATCGGAGCAACACAAGTCGCTCCGACTTAGAAAAAGGTTCCTGTACAACTTTGGGGGCGACTTGTATTGACTTCTATACAGAAGTCGTTTTGCAAGTCGCCACTGAGTCGTGTCCTGGGTCACCTGAGGCAGTCGCGCTGCAAGTCGTGCTGCCTCAGTGTGAACCGACCAATATTGTAAGAGCGGCAAGGATGTGGCACTCTCTTCCACAGGAGGTGGTCTCAGCGGGTCTCAACTATTAGATAAGCACCTGAACGACCGCAACATACAGGGATATACAATGCAATACGGACATATAATCACACACACATAAGTTGGACTTGATGGACTTGTGTCTTTTTTCAGCCTCACCTACTATGCAACTCTGTGAGATTCCTCTTTTACTAAAGAAGTAATACAAGTACTGCATAGGGCTTTTTTCCAATTTTCTCCCATCTTGGCCTTGCATGAGGGGCCTTTTTTTTCCCCGGGTCAGAGCTTTTGGCCCGAGAGAGAAAATACAAAAGGGAAAAAAAAACAGGGGACCCTTGGTGAGACCCAGTCTCTGCCTGTGGACCACCCCATAAGGTGCACTAAGAAGGGAAGAAACACAGCCTCCAGTGCCCAGACAGGCCCTCCCCACCAGGAGAAAAGAAAAAAGAAGACCGGAAACCCCAGAAAAGGAAACGGGCAGACTTAGTTAACTGCCCTCTGCCTGAGCCTTGCTGGTGCCTGTGCCTGTCCCCACTGCTGCAGATGCCATGTCCTCTGTATTGGGTGTGCAGCAGTCCACTTGTGGCTTTACACACCACTTCCGGACTCTCATAGCGCTGCTGCACTGGACCGGAAGCAGAAATAGGTGCCAGCTGCTGCCCTGCCTCCTCCGCCTGCGCCCGTCTGCCGGATAAGACGCCGGGTGCAACCCATTGACTCGCTCATAGGACCATCACTTCCAGCATGGCTGAGACTCTACTCGGCCTCCGCAAAAATGGCAGTGGTGCCATTGCAACTGCCGCTCCTGGAAGCCTGGAGAAGGGTCACCGGACCACACGGCTCTCCCCGAGCACCTAGGAGGAAAAGAGGAGCCCGTCCTTACCGCTGTAGAGACCCTGGTAAGGTGGGAGGGCTGGGGTCTTAGAAATAAGATGGAAAAAGTGAGGAAACCCCTGTCTCTCAGGACCCCTCTAAGAGATAATGGCTCCCCCACAAAAGATATTCCCTCCGGGCCGGAGGGAAAGCACAACAACTAATGTGTGGGAGGGAGTTGCCTCCCTTTAAAGATCTGGAGGAAGGAGGTGTTTCCTATGGTCCAGTGGGTGGAGTCATGATCTCTCAGGCGCTGTCCTGAAAGATGCTTTGGGAAAAAACATTTATAAATCGGTAAAAGGTAGAAAATCAGTGGGAACTCAAGAATATGAAATAAGGTCAGAATGAACAGTACAGCCAAAGTCAAGGGTCAAGAAAAGAAACACTGCTGCACACAACCACATAATTCAAAACAAAATACTCTAATAATAATAATTTTTATTTTTTATAGCGCCTTTAAAAAAGGTGGCTTCTCAGAGCGCTTTACAAGAAAAAAAAAAAAAAAAAAAAACACACCTTACCAAAGCTGTGTACCCCAAAGACCATTTCTTACACAAATTTAAATCAATTTAAAAATACCACAGTGATAATAATAGTCCCCTAAAACCTATGAACCCCCATCCACCCTGCCACCCAGGAGACTTGCCTACATCCATAATCCTTCAAAATGTTGTCTGTAGCAATGCACATAAAATGACTCACAGTAGTACAAACAAAGCTCTGGAGAGATGCACTAAAAAATACTATGAATGTCAAATCTACAGAATTTAGACAAACGAGCATTAAATATCACATAGTACCCAGTCTTTATAGCCAGGAATGGTACAACTTCTGTAAAGGAGATTGGACCTGTAAGAGATCCCAAATTCAAACAGAAGATCGCTGACACAATCATGCAAGAAGGTAATGAGTAGCTCAGTGTTTCTCAACTCCAGTCCTCAAGGTGCCCCAACAGGTCATGTTTTCAGGATTTCCTTCAGATGAAACGGCTGCAGTAATTACTAAGAGCCGGTTCACACGGTGGCGACTTGTCAGGCGACCTAGCCGCCTGACAAGTCGCCTCCCGTTCTGATCAGAGCGACTTAGAAAAAAGGTTCCTGTACTACTTTGGGGGCGACTTGAGGCGACTTGCATAGACATCTATACAGAAGTTGTTTTGCAAGTCGCCGTGGCAGTCGTGTGCAGGTCGCCTCGGTGAGGCGACCTGCAAGTCGTGCCGCTTCTAGTGTGAACCGACCCTTAGGCAGTGAAACTGATCAAATCACCTGTGCAAAATAATGGAGAGCCTGAAAACATGACCTGTTGGGGCGCCTTGAGGACTGGAGTTGAGAAACACTGGAGTAGTTTATATAAAGATTATGTTTATAAAAAAAAAAAAAAATTGCTCAAAAACTCTCCACTAGAACAGGGGTCTCCAAACAAACAGCCAATTTAGTGTCCTTCAGACTTTAGGGGGGCTGGACATGGGCCAGTGGGAGTAAACAATACCTTATCTTTGGTGTTCATGGGAAGACTAGTGCCTTAGGCCCCATACACACTATTAGATTTTCTGCAGATTTTTGTTTTCAGATTTACCAAAACCATATAATATGAGGTCAAACCTTAAGAGTTTCAATTTGTATGCAATCAGGCAGGCCCTTGTACTACATGGTTTTGGTAAATCCGAAGACAACAATCTGCAAAAAATCTAGTAGTGTGTATGGGGCTTTATCGATGTCTGCCCATTGTTTGTGTTAGTTGGAGGAATATCAATATCTTTCTATCAATAGAAAGTAGGATAGACCACTAAAAAAGTAAGTTATATATCAGGGTCATAGAGCATACACATTGATATGAAAAATAGTTTTTGCCCCATCGTTGGGGTCAGTGGGAGGAATTGTGCCCTTTCTATGGTGTCAGTGGGTGGAATAGTGAACCATCATTGGTGTCAATGGAAGGAATTGTGCCCCATCAATGGTGTCAGTGGGAATAATATTGCCCCATCCTTGGTGTCAGCGACAGAAGTTATGCCCCATTGTTGGTGTCAGTAGATGAAAGGTTTACCCAAGGGCCACACCCGGCCCCAGGGCCACAGTTTGGAGACCGCTGCACTAGAACATCTCCATCTGTGTATTGCTGCTATAACATCCAGGTTTCCTACAAAACATATCTAACAATTGTGTCTCTTTTTGTGATTGTTGACATTTGTATCATACAACTAAGATGTGTACAACCCCCCCCCCCCCCCCCTACACACACTAAGGCTGGCCATACACTATTCAATTTTCCTGTTCAACTTTCCTTTAGATTTACCAAAAGCATATAATAGGAGGTCAAACCTAAACACTTTCAATTTGGATGCAATCAGGCAGGCCCTTGTACTACATAGTTGAAGGTAAATCTAAAGAAAATTGAACAGGAAAATTGTATGGTGTATGGCCAGCTTTAGGCCCTGTTTACACAGCGAGTCAGAGGGCAGCAAATATAGGCATTACTACCACCCCCTCTGACTACTCAGGAGCAAATTAACATGGCCAGCAGCCATGTCAGTACTAAGGATGAGCTCAGGCGTGTTCGCAAACAGCACGTGCAGAGCTCGCCAGGACTAATCACAAACAGTGAGACGTTTCCTGATCTCTGCAGCCGCACATCAAGAAAATGTCTCACTGCTTGTGATTAGCGCTCCCCAATGCCAACTTCCTGGCGGGCTCTGCACGTGCTGTTTGCAAATATGCCTGAGCTCACATTCTTAGTCAGTACACATCTACAACTGCACCGCCAGCTGCCAAACACAACCCATTCAAGTGCATAGGACTGTGTGGCAACCGCTAACCATGTAATGGTTACTTGGTCCCTTTAAATAATAAAAAGGGAAAAAGTCCTGGAATTTACAACTGATAACCATACAACACAGGCAGTTGTGTGGTGCTCTGGGCTTTTAATGGTTAACACGGGAGGTGACATATTGCCTACAAGATGTCAAATGCCTATAAAAAGCAATCCACTGCAAATTGCTTTTCAGAGTAAAGCAACATGTGTAAACAAGCCCTAAAACATAAAAAAGGCTAAGTTTACACATTTGTGATAAATCACTTTTCAGAGGCATTTGACAGGCAGTCAAAAGGTGATACGTTGCTCCCTCACCATCTTTTTCAACCATATAAACCCCGCACCACTGCATTCTAACTGGGGTTGCAGGGCAGTTGCATCGCGGCCCTAGTCACTTGAATGGGTTGTGTTTGGCAGCGGTATCATTTTATTCTGCGCTCTTTGCCCAAAGCATTGCTGCCCTGGCAAGTGTACACCCCAGTTCAGCTGCCTTTGCAATTTAAAGGGCACAGTCAGGGAGCAGTAAAAACACAGCTCAACTGTCTATTTTTACTGCATCCTGGCCGCAAGTGTAAACAAACACTATTACATTAAATAAAATTTAAAAAAAAAAAAAAACACACCCACACAACACGCACAAAAAGAAAAAAAAAACAGAACACACATACAATACTACACCATTAAAAAAAAAAAAAAAAAAAAAAATGTTTTTCATCCTTTGCTGATAACAATTTGTATTTATGAAGACCATAGCAGAGTACAAACCTGAGCAGCAAATCACAAACATTAGAGTCCTGACTGAATCTGGTGGCAGGCGATCAGTTGTAGTGGGTTACTACACCTTGTAACATTTATTTTATATGGAAACATATGTTTTATCAGTACAATGTTGCTGAATAGACATGTGAAAATATTAGAAATGTATGCAAGAAGATGATCAATCACACAATATCTTATTTATTTATCTATCTATAGCCATCCATCCAACCAACCTGCTTGCTGCCTGTCACTTCCCTGGCCCATGAACATGTATGCTCTACTCAGCCAATGTTACATCTTTATGTCTATGGAAGAGGGAGGAGCTGCAAGACATTCCCTGTGCTGGTTTATGGAGGAGGAAAGAATTATTTGATGGTGCTAAAGTCAAGACGGTCCAATCTGGTAATTGTCATCTCATGTCTGTCAATACCTTTAGATGCTGCTAGTGAAACAATTGTCTCTGTTCTCTGCCTCTGGCCTGGTTGCTGTGAGCCGTAGTTGTCCCTCCTTCTTCACTTTTTATCATGGCTACAAGCAAGACCTGTTCAGAGAAATATATAAAATATGTTAAGAACAAGAAAATAGTTTATCACTGAGATGCCTCCTTGTACTTTGTACCATACATTTTGTGAGTGTTGGTAAAGATCTTCTGACGTATTGACCATAAGCCCAACAATGGTGTGTACACATTGCAGGTAATTGTAGTGAGTGTGACTTCCTAGGAGCTGAGAATTGTTCATCACTAATTATCACAGCTGAGACCCAGAGCAGGTCTGGAGAACACTGGCAGTAAGTACTAGAAACATACATTGTTTGTTTGAACTTATTGTTTCTTGAAAGTGGATTTCCTTACATCTGATGCATTGAAAAAAAAATTAAGGTATAATCAAATAGTTACATTTTGATACTGTTGAAAATCTTAAAACAGGGAAGATAAAAAAAAAAAAGTCAAACTGGATATGAAAAATAGTTTGATACAATGTACTCTGTGCACACACCTGTAAAATTAACACTGAATGTGACCTGAGATTTTCACATCTGCAAAGATTACTCCTTTTTGGATTTGACATGACAGTAGCTGAAATTGATTAATAAGAACTCCAAACACAGCAGATACCAGGCTCAGTTCACACTAGATGTGGTGCCAATTTGCACCGCATCTAAATCGCAAACCTGTTCATGCGAACTGATTGCGGAGTGTATGTTAAGTTAAGACACCCCACAATCCGTTTACAAAACAAAGTGCGATTTGCAGAATCGGATTGCATGGTTGTGAACACCCATGCGATCCGATTCTGGTGCTGACCAAAAAAAGTTTCCTGCACGAGTTTGGTCCGAATGCGATGCGAATTCAGCCCTACAGTTTGGCTGAAATACGCATGGCACAGACATCGCATGTAATATGCACAGCAATGCAGTGCAAATCAAATGCAGTGTTTGGCATCGCACTTAGGGTTGCCACCTCATCCCTTTAACCACTTCAGCCCCGGAAGGATTTACCCCCTTCCTGACCAGAGCACTTTTTACAATTCGGCACTGCGTCGCTTTAACTGCTAATTGCGCGGTCATGCAATGGTGTACCCAAACGGAATTTGCGTCCTTTTCTTCCCACAAATAGAGCTTTCTTTTGATGGTATTTGATCACCTCTGCCGTTTTTATTTTTTGCGCTATACACGGAAAAAGACCGAAAATTTTGAAAAAAAATGATATTTTCTACTTTTTGTCCTAAAAAAAATCCAATAAACTCAATTTTAGTCATACATTTAGGCCAAAATGTATTCGGCCACATGTCTTTGGTAAAAAAAATGTCAATAAGTGTATATTTATTGGTTTGCGCAAAAGTTATAGCGTCTACAAACTAGGGTACATTTTCTGGAATTTACACAGCCTTTAATTTATGACTGCCTATGTCGTTTCTTGAGGTGCTAAAATGGCAGGGCAGTACAAAACCCCCACAAATGACCCCATTTTGGAAAGTAGACACCCCAAGGAATTTGCTGAGAGGCATGTTGAGCCCATTGAATATTCATTTTTTTTGTCCCAAGTGATTGAATAATGACAAAAAAAAAAAAAAATTACAAAAAGTTGTCACTAAATGATATATTGCTCACACAGGCTATGGGCATATGTGGAATTGCACCCCAAAATACATTTAGCTGCTTCTCCTGAGTACGGGGATACCACATGTGTGGGACTTTTTGGGAGCCTAGCCGCGTACGGGGCCCCGAAAACCAATCACTGCCTTCAGGATTTCTAAGGGCGTACATTTTTGATTTTACTCCTCACTACCTATCACAGTTTTGAAGGCCATAAAATGCCCAGATGACATAAAACCCCCCCAAATGACCCCATTTTGGAAAGTAGACACCCCAAGCTATTTGCTTTGAGGCATGTTGAGTCCATGGAATGTTTTATATTTTGACACAAGTTGCGGGAAAGTGACACATTTTTTTTTTTTGCACAAAGTTGTCACTAAATGATATATTGCTCACACAGGCCATGGGCATATGTGGAATTGCACCCCAAAATACATTTAGCTGCTTCTCCTGAGTATGGGGATACCACATGTGTGGGACTTTTTGGGAGCCTAGCCGCGTACGGGGCCCCGAAAACCAATCACTGCCTTCAGGATTTCTAAGGGCGTACATTTTTGATTTTACTCCTCACTACCTATCACAGTTTCGGAGGCCATGGAATGCCCAGGTGGCACAAACCCCCCCCAAATGACCCCATTTTGGAAAGTAGACACCCCAAGCTATTTGCTGAGAGGCATGGTGAGTATTTTGCAGCTCTCATTTGTTTTTGAAAATAAAGAAAGACGAGAAAAAAATTTTTTTTTTTTCTTTTTTCAATTTTCAAAACTTTGTGACAAAAAGTGAGGTCTGCAAAATACTCACTATACCTCTCATCAAATAGCTTGGGGTGTCTACTTTCCAAAATGGGGTCATTTGGGGGTTTTTTTTGCCACCTGGGCATTCCATGGCCTCCGAAACTGTGATAGGCAGTGAAGAGTGAAATCAAAAATTTACAGCCTTAGAAAGCCTGAAGGCGGTGCTTGGTTTTCGGGGTCCCGTACGCGGCTAGGCTCCCAAAAAGTCTCACACATGTGGTATCCCCGTACTCAGGAGAAGCAACAGAATGTATTTTGGGGTGTAATTTCACATATTTCCATGGCATGTTTGAGCAATATATCATTTAGTGACAACTTTGCGCAAAAAAAAATAAAAAAAATAAAAAATTGTCTCTTTCCCGCAACTTGTGTCACAATATAAATTATTCCATGGACTCAACATGACTCTCAGCAAATAGCTTGGGGTGTCTACTTTCCAAAATGGGGTCATTTGGGGGGGTTTTGAACTGTCCTGGCATTTTATGCACAACATCTAGAAGCTTATGTCACACATCACCCACTCTCCTAACCACTTGAAGACAAAGCCCTTTCTGACACTTTTTGTTTACATAAAAAAATAAATTTTTTTTGCAAGAAAATTACTTTGAACCCCCAAACATTATATATATTTTTTTAAAGCAAATGCCCTACAGATTAAAATGGTGGGTGTTTCATTTTTTTTTTTCACACAGTATTTGCGCAGCGATTTTTCAAACGCATTTTTTGGGGAAAAAACACACTTTTTTACATTTTAATGCACTAAAACACACTATATTGCCCAAATGTTTGATTAAATAAATAAGATAATCTTAGGCCGAGTACATGGATACCAAACATGACATGCTTTAAAATTGCGCACAAACGTGCAGTGGCAACAAACTAAATACATTTTTAAAAGCCTTTAAAAGCCTTTACAGGTTACCACTTTAGATTTACAGAGGAGGTCTACTGCTAAACTTACTGCCCTCGATCTGACCTTCGCGGCGATACCTCACATGCATGGTGCAATTGCTGTTTACATTTGACGCCAGACCGACGCTTGCGTTCGCCTTAGCGCAAGAGCAGGGGGGACAGGGGTGCTTTTTTTTTTTTTTTTTTTTTTTCTTTATTATTATTATTTTTTTATCTTATTTTTAAACTGTTCCTTTCATTTTTTTTTTAAATCATTTTTATTGTTATCTCAGGGAATGTAAATATCCCCTATCATAGCAATAGGTAGTGACAGGTACTCTTTTTTGCAAAAATTGGGGTCTATTAGACCCTAGATTTCTCCTCTGCCCTCAAAGCATCTGACCACACCAAGATCGGTGTGATAAAATGCTTTCCCAATTTCCCAATGGCGCTGTTTACATCCGGCGAAATCTAAGTCATAAAATGCTCGTAGCTTCCGGTTTCTTAGGCCATAGAGATGTTTGGAGCCACTCTGGTCTCTGATCAGCTCTATGGTCAGCTGGCTGAATCACCGGCTGCATTTTCAGGTTCCCTGTTGAGACAGGAGAGCCAGAGAAAAACACGGAAGACGTTGGGGGGGGGGGGGCATTCCCTCCCACTGCTTGTAAAAGCAGTCTAGAGGCTAATTAGCCGCTAGGATTGCTTTTACATGAAAGCCGACCGCTGGCTGAAAAGAATGATACCAAGATGATACCTAAACCTGCAGGCATCATTCTGGTATAACCACTCAAAGTCGTGAATGGCGTACCTGAAGACAAAAAAATGGTTAACAATAAAGCACAGTAAACGGTAAAGTATAAAAAATTGCATACCTGAAAAACAAACATGATAAAACATAATAACAATAAAACATTGCAGAATAGAATACAGTAAAAAAGAGCAGAACAATAGAGAGAGAGAATAGAGAGAGAAAGACCAATAAAACGACAACTATTTTTTTTTTATTTTATATTTTTGTATGTGTTTTTTTTTTTTTTGTAACTAACTTTTATAACTGTAACCGGTTCCAGGTTCGGGTCTCTCAAAATGCGATGGCATCTTGGGAGACCCTGTGAAAGTGTGCCTAGTCTGTGCAGTGCTGTACCCTACGCTAATAGTCAACTAGTGCATGGTAGCGTTCAAAATATTCACCAATGCAAAGACCAGGATTGTCAGGACAGGAGGGACAATAATAGCGGGTGTCACGTCTATATCCGCGCTTGCTGCAGACACGACATCTTTTTTGGGGGGTTCGTTGGGTAGGGGTACTCGGGAGGACATAAAGAAAATGCCTCTCATGCAGCCGACTGCATTTGGTTGGGGATGTGAATGGGGGAAGTACGGGCGCTGCAGAAGCGGTGGGTTCCCAATTAGGATCGGCGAATGCAGCAGGAAGGGCACTATGGGCACGACGGGCCTGTGTTTGTCTTTTTGGTGGCAGCGGGACACTACTTGTGCTTGCCACCTCGCCAGCTTGAACTGCACTTATGGGACTCGCCACGTCACCAAGTGTTACTGCAGTGCTGGTTTGACTACGACCGGGGTGTACTAGGCCGCTGGCGCTTGCCAGTTCACCAAAACGCTACCAAAAAAACTGTTAGCGATCGCAGGGATCAGGCCTGACTCTGCGAACGCTGCAGTTATGCGTTTAGTGTTCTGTAAGTGACAGTGATCGATCGATACTGCACTTGGGTGGGCTGGGCTGGGCTGGGCGGAGGGGCAAAACGCAGGTGCTAGCAGGTATCTGGGCTGATCCCGCTAACACTGCGTTTGTGGGAACCCTAAACTGCTGGGGACGCTAGTATAGATCTGATCAGATCAGATATTGATCCGTTCATATACTATACCACTAAGGGAGGCGTATGCTGCGTGCGTGGGTGTTAGCGGTACTGGCGCTAATCTGACGCTGCCTGGGGCTGGTGCTTGCCAGTTCACCAAAACGCTACCAAAAAAACTGTTAGCGATCGCAGGGATCAGGCCTGACTCTGCGAACGCTGCAGTTATGCGTTTAGTGTTTTGTAAGTGACAGTGATCGATTGATACTGCACTTGGGTGGGCTGGGCCGGGCGGACGGGAAAAACGCAGGTGCTAGCAGGTATCTGGGCTGATCCCGCTAACACTGCGTGTTTGGGAACCCTAAACTGCTGGGGACGCTAGTATAGATCTGATCGAATCAGATATTGATCCGTTCAGATACTATACCACTAAGGGTGGTGTACGGTGCGTGCGTGGGTGTTAGCGCTACTGGCGCTAACCTGACGCTGCCTGGGGCTGGTGCTTGCCAGTTCACCAAAACGCTACCAAAAAAACTGTTAGCGATCGCAGGGATCAGGCCTGACTATGCGAACGCTGCAGTTATGCGTTTAGTGTTTTGTAAGTGACAGTGATCGATCGATACTGCACTTGGGTGGGCTGGGCTGGGCCGGGCGGAGGGGCAAAACGCAGGTGCTAGCAGGTATCTGGGCTGATCCCGCTAACACTGCGTTTTTGGGAACCCTAAACTGCTGGGGACGCTAGTATAGATCTGATTGGATCAGATATTGATCCGTACAGATACTATACCACTAAGGGAGGCGTATGCTGCGTGCGTGGGTGTTAGCGGTACTGGCGCTAATCTGACGCTGCCTGGGGCGACGCATATCACCGCCGGGCGATCAGGGGGCTAAACCTTTATTCGGTAATAAACGGCGGGTGCCTTGACACTATAAAAAATAAACAAACTAACCAGCGTCAACCGTAACAGTTATACGGTGATCAGTGGTGAAAGGGTTAACTAGGGGGCAATCAAGGGGTTAAAACATTTATTAGGTAGTATATGGGGGTCCCTGTCGCTATAAAACGCTGACGGCGAACCTAAATATTTATGTCCCTAACTAGCGTCACCAGCGACACTAATACAGCGATCAGAAAAATGATCGCTTAGCAACACTGGTGACGGGGGGTGATCAAGGGGTTAAAACTTTATTAGGGGGGGTTAGGAGGGTATCCTAGACCTAAAGGGGGCCTAACATTCACTGCCCTAACACACTAACTGTCACAAACTGACACCAATACAGTAATCAGAAAAAAAAAAAAAAAAAAAAAAAAAAACCTGCTTGGTGTCAGTTTGTGACAGGGGGGGGGGGTGATTGGGGGGGATCGGGGGGCGATCGGGGGGGGGGATCGGGGTGTAATGTGTGCCTGGCATGTTCTACTGTGTGTGTGTGTGTGTGTGTTGTGCACTCACATTACAGTCTTCTCTCCTCGGCCCGGAACGGAAAATACCGAGCCGAGGAGAGATTACATCATTTCCTCTGCCTCTGTGTACAATACAGAGGCAGGGAAATGATCCCATTGGCTGGGAGCGATCGCGAGGTGGGGGCCACGAATGGATGGCCTCCCCCTCACCACCGATCGCCGGGGGACATTTGTCGACCGCCGCAGGCACCGGGGGGGGGTTCCGATCGGACCCCCCACCCGCGGGCAGGCAGGGACGTACAGGTAAGCCCTTATGCCTGCCCGTGCCGCTCTGTCGACGTACATCTGTGTGCGGCGGTCGGCAAGTGGTTAAACCCGAACACATATTAATTACAGAGGTTCTGTGGCTGATTAAAGTGGTAATTAACTGGTTAAATACAGGGCAATTTCACCCCCTTCCTTCCCAGGCTAATTTTTAGTTTTCAGCACTGTCGCATTTTAAACGTCAATTGCGCGGTCGTGCAACGTTGTACCCAAAAAAAATTGACGTCCTTTTTTCCCCACAAATAGAGCTTTCTTTTGGTGGTATTTGATCGCCTCTGCGGTTTTGATTTTTTGCACTATAAACAAAAGAAGAGCGACAATTTTGAAAAAAACACAATATTTTTTACTTTTTGCTATAACAAATATCCCAATTTTTTTTTTAAAAAACAAATTTTTTCCTCAGTTTCGGCCGATACATATTCTTCTACATATTTTTGGTAAAAAAAAATCGCAATAAGCGTATATTGATTGGTTTGCGCAAAAGTTATAGCGTCTACAAAATACGGGATAGATTTATGGCATTTTTAAAAAAAAAAATATTTATTAATTTTTTTAGCGGCGATCGCGTTTTTTTTAATCGTGACTGCGACATTATGGCGGACACATCGGACACTTTTGACACATTTTTGGGACCATTCACATTTATACAGCGATCAATGCTGTAAAATTGCATTGATTACTGTGTAAATGTGACAGGCAGTGAAGGGGTTAACCACTAGGGGGCGGGGAGGGGTTAATATGTTTCCTAGGGAATGATTCTAACTGTAGGGGGAGGGGACGCACAAGGGGAGGAGACCGATCAGTGTTCCTCCGTTCTGGGAACACAGATCGCTCTCCTCTGAGCTGACAGGCTGTGGATCTGTGTGTTTACACACACAGATCCACGGTCCGGCCCGGTTAACGGGCATTTGCGGATGCCCGGCGGACATCGCGGCCGCTAGGGTTGCCACCTCATCCCTTTAAACCCGAACACATATGAATTTAACAGGTTCTGTGGCTAATTAAATGCAGATAAGGCAACAACTGAGTTTAATTACCACCTTAATCAGTCACATAACCTGTGTAATTCATATGTGTTCGGGTTTAAAGGGATGAGGTGGCAACTCTAGCGGCCGCCGGGCACACGCACCGGGTCCCGAGCAACGTGGCGGGCGCAAGCGCGCCCCCTAGACGGCCGGGAATCCCAGGACGTCATATGACGTCCACCCAGGATGGGAGATCCCATCCCAGGACGTCATATGACTATGGCTGGGTAGGGAAGTGGTTAAACTCACTTGGTGCCTTATCTGCATTTAATTAGCCTCAGAACCTGTGTAATTCATATGTGTTTGGGTTTAAAGGGATGAGGTGGCAACTCTAATCGCACTAGTGTGAACCGGCCCTTATTGCAATGTGTGTATGCAAGGCAATGAGCTGCTTTGCAATTCATTTTGATCAGCACCTGATGAACACAATACACTGCAGGTTGCAAATGTTAATGGTCTGTGCACTGCATTAAGAAAGTGTAGTAGACAGCATCTTTGTTGCTTTCAGGCTTATTTAAAACCGAGCCACTTTTCTTATTTTACCAAAAGTGTAGTTGACGCTTGGAATACATGTCCAGTAGAGGTCGCACGTTAGTCAATGTAAGTGGATGCAAATATGTTTGGGACAAACATAGATCTATACTTAGACAAAAAAAGTTACAAACAAAAAAAAACTTAATGGGGCACTTGGTCTTTTTTCTGCCATTACTAGTCTATGTTAGATTCTGTAAATGCGCGCTCATAAATGCAACACACTTGCGAACCTGTTCTTCCTGTGTATCATAAACAATTGTCATATTTTTCATAAAAAGCCTTGGTAAATTCTCTGTTACAAAAAAAAAAAGCCTTGGTTGCATTTCACTCCTGCTGATCTCTGACATCCGCTTCCTGTCTGCATGCGCTCCACCACTGGTTGCATGGCATTTCTCATAGCTGGTTTCCTAAGGCTCCTTTCACACTGGGGCGGTTTGCAGGCGCTATTGCGCTCATAATAGGGCCTGCAAACCGATCCGAAACAGCCGCTGCTATCTCTCCAGTGTGAAAGCCCCGAGGGCTTTCACACTGGAGCGGTGCGTTAGCAGGACGGGAAAAAAAGCCCTGCTAGCAGCACCGCTCCTGCCCATTGAAATCAGTGGGACAGCGCGGCTATACCGCCGGCAAAACGCCTCTGCAGAGGCGCTTTGCGGTGGTTTTTAACCCTTTCTTGGCCGCTAGCGGGGGAAAAACCGCTCCGCTAGCGGCCGAATACCGACAGTAAAGCGCTGCTAACAATAGTGGTGCTTTACCGCCGACCCCGGCCCAGTGTGAAAGGGGCCTAATGGTTATTTTTAGCACTTTACTTTTTGGTTCTCACATTTTTTATTTTTTTCCTTTTCCTCAAAAGTTTGGACTCTTTGATTATTGTATTTTAATATGAACATGGACTGCAGCTTCTGGGAGCAGTGATAGTGCAGTCCACCTTCATTTCAGCTGTCTACCCCAAGAGGGCTACCAACTGGAGGTGATTGTAAAGGCCCATTCACATGGGTAGAAAATATGCAGCATCAGGGCTGGTGCAAGGATTTTTGACACCCTTGGCGAAACCTCATTTTGCCACCCCTTGGCTCCACCCCTGACTCCACCCCCTTTGTCCTGCCCATGGATACCCCACCTTTTTCATTGAAGTGTCCATCAAATGCAGCCTCAGCAGCGCCCATCAATGCAGCCTCACCAGCGCCCATCAATGCAGCCTCACCAGCGCCCATCAATGCAGCCTCACCAGCGCCCATCAATGCAGCCTCACCAGCGCCCATCAATGCAGCCTCACCAGCGCCCATCAATGCAGCCTCACCAGCGCCCATCAATGCAGCCTCACCAGCGCCCATCAATGCAGCCTCACCAGCGCCCATCAATGCAGCCTCACCAGGGCCCATCAATGCAGCCACACCAGGGCCCATCAATGCAGCCTCACCAGCGCCCATCACTGCAGCCTCACCAGCGCCCATCACTGCAGCCTACCAGCACCCATCAAATGCAGCCCCACCAGCGCCCATCAATGCAGCCTCACCACCACCCATCAATGCAGCCTACTAGCGCCCATCAATGAATGTTTGCTTACTTCCATTCATTCGGGAGTCGGGACACAGACACAGTCCTCTACCACCGTTGCGCCTCTGACACTGCAAACGGAGCGGCGGCTGCCTGCTGATGCTGAGACTTAGTTGCTTGCTGCAGAGTGGAGAGAGTAGGAACACCAGTGGTCGGGCGCCCTAGGCAGCAGTGCGTCCTAGGCGGCTGCCTTGTTTGCCTAGTGGTAGTACCGGCCCTGTGATCCTTAATGCATGCATGAACTGAACTGTATGTTATGCTATGGGCCCATGCACACAGATGTTCTTAGCTCCAAAATCTGTGCCCACTGTCCTGCGTATGGATTGTATTCAGCTGTGTACACGTGTAAACATTTACGCGCGTACAGTGTTTAGTATAAATATGCCATTGGCCCTGAGTATTGAAGACCCGACCCTAGGTGGCAGGAGCTAGCAAAAGGGTACATTTGTGCTGTATGCTGTAGCACGTCATGTCAGCACAAATATGAGTACAATGTAAGGACAAACATTTACATAAGTTCTTGCTGGCAGCAAGATGCTACATAAACTGGATCTGTGTGTATGTGCCCTAATGGCCAGTTCACAGCACATGCAGTCCAGTGCATTATTTTCTGCATCAAAAACGCATGTAAAGTAGGTTATATGGTTTCCAATGGCATAGTTCACACCAGTGCAGTCAGTTGCAGGGCTTTCCAGTTCCAGAAAAAAGAAGAACATGCTGCATTCTTCCTGCAGTGGACTGTACTGAAACACAGTAAAATGCATCAAAAATGCACCGGAATGTACTAGAACCCATCAAAAATGCATCTAAAATGCACTGGACCCCAGTACAGTGGAAAAGAAAAACAGGACAAAAGAAAAAAAGCACCTGGAATTCATCTGAAAACGCAACAAAAATGCACCAAAAACGCACATGCAGAAATGCATCTGGAAACAGATCTGGAGTGCGTTTTTGTGGTGTGAACCCGCTCTCAAGCCAGGGGTGCTTAACCGTTGGAAAAGCGAGGGCCACTTGAAGCAGAGTTACTTTCAAAAATGGAACTTCAGCTTTAAGTGATGGTGACCCTCTGACATGCCACATTTGGCATGTCATTTTTTTTGGGGGGGGGCGGATACCCTCTTTTTTTAGAGGCATCCAGCTCCCACTTCCTCCCCAGGGTCCACGGCGCTGGAAGGAACTTCACCTGTCCCCCTCCCTCCCTGCAATCTTCTGGGACACGTTACAGGTCCCAGAAGATTGCCCGGCCATTCACAGCGTGCAACGCAGTGCGTGCCAGGCTGTAAAGCCACAGCCGGGCGCCCACAGTTACAATGCTGGCGCCGCAGAGAGGAGGGGGAGAGGAGTGGGGCTTTGTTCGCCCGCATCGCTGGACTGTGGGACAGGTAAGTGTGTGTTTATTAAAAGTCAGCAGCTACACTTTTTGTAGCTGCTGACTTTTAAAATGATGTAACTCCGCTTTAAGTGATTTGGTAACCGGTCGTGGGCCACAATTAAATGAAATGATTCAGAGTTTCTAATTTTTTTTATTTTGAATAGCATAATGAACATTTTTTCCCCCTACAGCCACTGAATGCCAGTGGGAGGGAGTGGAAGAGAAACCAAATTTCAGCAATTGCAGGGACCTGGCCTGCAATTTTCTTGGGCATTAGCACCCAGTCGGTGGCTTTTTTTTTTTTTCCTGACCCCCGACCAGCTAAAAATGGTGATCCCTACTACACAATGGAGCAATTGACTCCCTATGGTGTGAGCTACACAAGAAGCAAACAGTAGCTCACACAATTGGAGCATTTTGTGTTAATTCTTGCTTAATCTCTACAATAAACAACTTATTTTACACAACAGGTGGACATTTGTTCTCTCCCTTTATCGATTGATTGCTACACTTACCACCTGATTGCTAGCAATAGTCTTGTGTTTGTGGAATGGAAAATTACCTTTAGGCTACTTTCACACTGAGGCGCTTTACAGGCGCTACAGCGCTAAAAGTAACACCTTCATAGCGCCTGTAAAGAGTCTCTCTTGTCCAAGGGCTTTCACACTGGAGCGGTGCGCTTGCAGGACAGTAAAAAAAGTCCTGCAAGCCGCATCTTTGCAGTGCTGTAGGAGCGATGTATACACCACTCCTAAAGCGCCCCTGCCCATGGAAAACAATGGGGCAGCGCCGCCAAACCGCCGCTGCTGCGGCGATTTTGCAGACGGTTTTACCCCTTTTTCGGCTGCTAGCGGGGGTTAAAGCCACCCACTAGTGGCCAAAAAGCGCCGCTAAAACGACGGTAAAGCACCGCTAAAAATAGCGCCGCTTTACCGCCAACGCCCCCGCCCGCCCCAGTGTGAAAGTAGCCATGGAGTGAAGTAGAGGTGGGTGGGGTCTGTGGGATTGTGAACAATAAGGATGAGAGGAAGGATATTGGCTAAACTGATGTCACCCTGAAATTACAGATTTCACTCATTCTGCTACTTGGTAAACCCTGGAGGGTTTGGCCTTCACTGAGGCATATGTGTGATGTGTGGGCATTAAGACCCACCCTTCCTGCTATCACATATGTGTATATAATGTTTGGGGGTTTTAACTAATCTTTAGGCTTAAAATAATTTTTCAAATGTGTGTGCAAAAACGGCCCTGGCAGCAAAAGGGTTAAAGTTCATTGTACCCATAAAAACACCAAATGCCACCTTCATTTCACCTTTGGCATTGACACCGATGCATTTCGCTCATTTCTAGAGATCAATATTTGGCATGTCTCAAGCTCCATGTCCCAAAGGCAGATGGGTACCCAGATCTGAGTATAACGTCCCACTACACCCTGCAAAGCCATTTATAAACTCTCCCTTATGCTGCATGAGGTATTTGACTGTCGGTGGCTTTTCTATACCTATAACTAAAGGCCCTTTTTTTTCTTCTTTTTTTAAATATTTATTTATGTATTTATTTATTTTGGATAGCGTGGAGAGGGATTAGAACACCTGTCAGGTTTTTATTGCTGTTTGTGCCTCTGTTATGTTGATTCAGGGCCAGTTCACACCATAGAGATGCAGTCCGGATGCGTTCCGGATGCTTTTCTGTATGCGCGTTTTTGACACGTTCTGGTGTGTTTTCTCTCCCCCCCCCCCCCCCCCACACACTTTTTTTCTTCACCTTACAGAGGAACTGCAGTCTGTGCACATAATTTGTAAGCTTGAAGCTTCCCTCCAACCACTTTGCATATTATTTTATATATATTGTGATTCTGTATTTGCCAAATATGCTGCAAAAATCTCCCTCCACTAAGTCTAGCTGCAGCCATTTTAACTGTGGGCAGCTGAAGCTGCTGCCTGTTCACTTCCTGGATTTACACAGACACACCTCCAGCTGTGCAGCTCTCATTGGCCCTCTTATGACTCAGCCCCCCCTCCCTTCCTGGCAAATTCTCACCAGAGTGAGAGAGAGAGCTGTGCATGATGCATACCTCCCAACTTTTTGAGATGGGAATGAGGGACACCTATCAGCAAAAGTATGCAGGCATAGGTCACTCCCCTGGCCACACCCCCTTGAAGGAGAATTGTACAAAAAAAAACAAGATTGCTTAAACCCAGAAGTGCTTTTTTTTACCACTACTATTCCTTTATATTGGCCTTTGGAATTTACAAATGCAGCAATTTAGATGAATCAGATGAAAAGTTTAGCGCTAGAAAACACTTTTTGATGGATAAAAAGTGCATTTTATATACATCTATATAGTTCAGACCAAAATGAGGGACAAATGAGGAGGAATGAGGAACAGAGGGACATTGCTCCAAATCAGGGACAGTCCCTCCAAATCAGGGACAGTTGGGAGCTGTGCATGATGTCATAAGCCTAGGCTAATGACCAGACAAGAAAGAGGAAGTGGGCTGTTTAAGGTATTTACTGGCAGAATTTTTTTTTTTTTTTTTTTTTTACTATCCAAAGTTAAAACAACAAAAGCAGAAGATTTCATAGATGGAAAGTTGAAAAATGACTGCAGTTCCACTTTAAATAAGGACATGTGCATGTTTGGTGTTTAGGTGCGTTCCGGTGTGTTTTTATGCATTTTAGCCCTGGTTCACATTGGTGCGTTTTGACATGTCAAATCAGTGGCAATTGCCGGAAATGGCACCGTCCTAATCGATGCGACGCTGCATTTGCGGTGCCACACCGATTTCAAAAAGTAGTTTCTGTACTAACCCGCACAGGTGTCTGGGAAATCACCGCCAAAATCGGGACTGACAAGCGGGAGTGAAATCGTGTGCGTTCATCTGAACTCGCATGGCTTCATTCCCGCAGCTCAGTGTGAACCTGGGCTGACCTTGTTTCAGTACAGAAAAAATGCAGCATGTTCTACTTTCTTTTTCTGTAACTGACCGCACTGGTGTGAACTACGCCATCGAACACCAAATAACCTACTATCCATGCTTTTTTGATACAGAAAAAAAACCTCACTGGACTGCACATGGTGTGACCTGGACCTCACCCCCCCCCCCCCCCCCCCCATGTCTCCTGTTTACCGTTATTTCCAAAAGTGAATGAAAATTCCAGATTTTGAGTTGTCACCAGAACAGTAATGAAAGAGAAGTCTTCCAATGGAGACACCCAGGTTTCCCTCGCTTTGGAGGAATTTCCTCTCACTTCCTGTTCTGTCTATGGGACAGAAAGTGAAGGAAAATCTCCCCAATGGGCAAAAAGAAAAAGAAAAAAAATGACAGGGGTTATAACCCTCCCTTACTCTATCCAAAATAAATAAATAAAAAAAGTTCTACTTTAAAAGAAAAAAAAATACCATTGATACTTAGTGCAGTTATCGTGTCTCATAGCCAAATGAGGAAGTGAGAGGAGTGTTGTTTGTAGAGAGCAGGGTCTGCCTGGTGATTCTGGAAACATCCTGGACTCTGTGTCCTGGGATTGGTTACCTGTGGAGAGTGAGCAGCCAGCTGCAGGTGTCCTCTCAGCCAATCCCAGTACAGGAGCTGGAAGGCGGGAATTTCTGAGGTAACGGCTGTGGCCTGGAGTTGTGAGGTGAGTGGGGAACCTCCCATTGTAGTGTCCCACCTGGGCTGAAGTGGACAATGGGCCCCGGGTTGGTGCTCTCACAGGAGCTTAGGACAGGAATGGCAATGCCTTGGTGTGAAATGATGGATTGTTCTGACAAGGTATGATGTACCTGCAATGCCACACTTATCCCTGATGAGCCCAAAATACCTGTTTTTAACCACTTCAATACCGGGCACTTTCCCCCCTTCCTGCCCAGACTAATTTTCAGCTTTCAGCGCTGTCACACTTTGAAAGATAATTGCTTAGTCATGCGACGCTGTACCCAAACAAAAATGTTATCAGTTTGTTCCCACAAATAGAGCTTTTTTTTGTTGGTATTTGATCACCACTGGGGTTTTTATTTTTTGCACTACACATTAAAAAAGATCGATTTTATTTATTTATTTATTTAAGTTTTTCCTTGTTTCTGTTACAAAACTTTGTAAATAAGTACGATTTCTCCTTCACTGATGAGGCAGTACTAATGATGAGGCACTTATATGCAGCACTGATGGACACTGATAAGGTGGCATTGATAGGCACTGAAAGGTGGCACTGGTGGACACCTATGGGTGGCACTGATGGGCAGCACTGATAGATGGCACTGTTAGGCAGCACTGATCAGGAGGCACTGGCAGGTAATACTGATGGGCACAGAATGCCATCCCTAATGGGCACTGATTGGCATCCTTGGTGGTCATGGGTGGGCATCCACGATGGGTCTGCACTGATAATCAGTGCGCTGATTATCAGCGCAGACCCCCCTGTCAGGAGAGCAGCTGATCGGCTCTCCTCTACTCCCGCCTGTCAGTGAAAATGGAGGAAAAGCTGATAAACGACTCTTCCTATTTACACTGTGATGAGCTGTGATTGGACACAGCTGATCACGTGGTAAAGAACCTACATCATAGGCTCTTTACCAAGATCGGAGATGCGGTGTGTTAGACTGACACACCACACGACCGATCGCCACGCTACGCACCAGCGACTTATCCTGCTGGACGTCATACAACGCCCAGTCAGGATAACAACCACTTTCCGGCCGTCATTCTGCTATATGGCGGATGGGAAGTGGTTAAAGCGGAGTTCCACACAAAAATGGAACTTCTGTTTTTCGGAACCCTCCCCCCCCTCCGGTGTCACATTTGGCACCTTTCAGGGGGGTGCAGATACCTGTCTAAGACAGGTATTTGCACCCACTTCCGGCATAGACTCCCATGGGAGTCTATGCCTCTTCCCGTCCCCACCGCGCTGTCTGCTGGGAACACACAGCTCCCAGGAGAGAGCGGGGACCACTAGGGACGCGCAGCGCGACTCGCACATGCGCAGTAGGGAACCGGGAAGTGAAGCCACAACGCTTCACTTCCTGAGTCCCTCACAGGATGGCGGCGGCAGCTGCCGAGAACCGAGCGGGTTCTCGGCGTCCCCTGCTGACATCGCTGGACCCTGGGACAGGTAAGTGGCCATGTATTAAAAGTCAGCAGCTGCAGTATTTGTAGCTGCTGGCTTTTAATATTTTTTTTTTTGGCGGTGTGGGTGAACCCCCGTTTTAAGAAACAACTGTACGTTAAAAATGTTTACTTCAGCAAATAGAATAATATGGTAAAAAAAAAAAACACATCGGGGTGGATTTACTAAAGGCAAACAGACTGTACACTCTGCAAATGTAGCCGTACTCCTTTTCCTCAGAGCTTAGTAAATGTGGTGAAGTTTCACTTTGTAAAGAATACACAATTAGGTGCAAGGAAAAAAAAACAAAAAAAAAAAACAGCATTTTGCTTTCACATGATTGGATGAAGTCAGCAGAGCTTCACCACATTTTACTAAGCTCTGGAGCAACTTCACTTTGCAAAGTGCACAGTCTGTTTGCTTTTAGTAAATCAACCCTAATATGTCACATCCTCACCACCTGCCTTACCCCTCAAAATGCCGACTCTCTGAGCTGCAACCATGTGCATTGCAGGGTGGGTGTGGTGAGACCCCCATTCACTTCAGTGGTGGCGTCACCTGGCAACATGCCGTTTAATTCTTTTCTGTGTCTGTGGTATGTATACAGCTCTGAGCACCTGCATTCCCTAGTTTAAAGCGGTAGTAAAGTCTGCTTGTTTATTTATACCTATAGGTAGGCCTATAATAAGGCTTACCTGTAGGTACAGTAAATATCCCCATAACATGCGCCGTTTAGGAGATATTTACTTTTTGCAGCAGCCGGTCTTGCCACTCGCACATACGCACTGCGCTCTTAATGGATGGTATGCCATCTATTGAGGGAGCTGTGCTGTGGCCATGACTGCCACGTTCGTGTGCTGGAGTAACATCATCATGGCACAGACCTTCAAACGGCCGGAGCCCACATACCTGGAAAGGAAGACCGGGCGAAGCTGGAATCCCTGTCAGCGCTGACAATGTGCTGCTGGAGGGATTCTTTTCAAGGTAAGTCTTTCATTATGTGCTAGCATACAGTGCATACTAGCACATTATGTTCCTGCATGGGAAAGGGTTTTTTTTGTGGTTTACTACTGGTTTTAAGTTTGCTCACCCATGTGAACCAGTCCCTTAACCACTTCAATACCGGGCACTTTTACCCCCTTCTTCCTGCTCAGGCCAATTTTCAGCTTTCAGTGCTGTCACACTTTGACAATTGCACGGTCATGAAATTTTTATAATTTTTTTCACACAAATGGAGCTTTGTTTTGGTGGTATTTAATCACCACTGGCTTTTTAATTTCTTTATCGTACATCACGGGACACAGAGCACCATAGTAATGACTGTCTGGGTTATATGCTACCTTTAGGTGATTGGACACTGGCAACCAATAGTAAGAAAGTTCCTCCCATATAACCCCTCCCATACAGGAAATACCTTTTAGTTTTTTGCCAGTGTCTTGAAGGTGATGGTCATGGCTGTGGAAGCTCTTAAAATTCTTCAAATGATGTCCCAGTGAGGATGTTATAATCGGATCCATTCGGATGGCATGTTAAAGCTAAAGTGGATGGTGCCTGAGCCTTAGAACAAGGTTTTGCCTGTAATGTGTCCTTTATGGCACTGGACCCTTGTTATATGGTATTCCTGGTCTATCACTTGCCCAATGGAACCAGAAGCGTGCCTTACAGGTCCAAGGGTGTGGACCCCGAACAAAGGAGGACCCGGTCCTTGAAGGTCCTCAGTGGCGCTACCCGCCGTGATGGGGGAAGATTGGGCCTGTGTCAGGCCCTGCAGCAAGGACGGGTGAGTACTCCCTCTGGGAGGCCTAAAGATACTACTGTTGTTGCTATAACGTGATGTTTTATTCCAATTTTACGTGTCTTGTGTCCCCACTGTATTGAAGCAGCCGGGAGATACACTTAGGTGGTGTCTCCCGCATGGGGGCTGGCTGCGCCGGGTGCGCGCGTGCGCAGGGAGCGTGCGCTGCATGCTCGTGCACCTGTACTCCTCCGCGTGCGCAATGGCGGGCGCAGGTGGCGGTCGCCACGTGCATCACGGTATGCCTGTGTGTGCGCCATGTGTCCCCCACGGCGTGCGCATGCGCAGTGAGATTCCCAGGCATGCATGCGTTAGTCACGTGGCGGCGCGTGCGTATAAAGGGAGGTCACGCGCCGCGTGTGCCAATGCTGCTTGTCAGTTTAAGCTCATAATAGCAGGAGCCTAGTGCGCGGTGGGACACAGAGGTCTTGGCACGTGAGTTGGGCAGTTGCAACAGGTTGAAGGCTGGTAAAGGCAGCGGTAGCTGCTATACGCTGGATCCAGCCATATAGCTCAGAGGGAGTACTTTTTTCCTCAACTCTTGTAAGCAATGCCTTCCAGAAAAAGGGGTACAGGGAGCAGGGCAAGTCCAGGGGTTAAAGTGACTCCTTCAAAAACAGGAGATCAACCCCAGGTTACTGCAGCATCAGTCTCCCCTGAAAGACCTGCGGCATTTGGCCTGGATGAGCCATTGCATTTGTCAGGTGTAGTGGCCACTACCAATGTCCCTGCATCGGCTTATGTTACTAAGGATGACTTAGCATCAGCCTTAGCTGGCCTTGAAGGCAAGATAGCAGGTATGATTGCCTCAGTAACGCAGGGAGGAAAGAAGCGTCATAGATCTCCCTCTCCTGAGCCTGGTCCCAGTGGAGAGTCATTTGAGCACCGGGACTCTCTTAGCCAGATGGATCCTTGTGATCTGGATCCAGAATGGGCAAAGGATTTGGAGGAGGTGGGCGTGCAAGATAAAGAGGAAGGAGAGGCTGAAGAGTCCTCAGCGGAGGACTCAGGTTCTGAGGAACCAATTTCGGCTACCCAATCCCAGAAATTGTTTATCCAATCTTTGGCTGAAATGGTGAGAGCAGGGTTTAAGTTACCCCCGGTACAGGGACCAGTACTCTCCTGTTCTACGTTGGGATCCTTGCGTCCTCAGCAAGGTTCCCAGGCGTTCCCTGTGCTTCCATTATTGGAGCAGGTGATTTACGCTGACTGGGACCACCCGGACAGGATATACTTGCCTCCAAAAAGGTTTTCTTTTTTATATCCTATGGAGGAAAAATTCAGGAAGAAGTGGAATACATCTTTGGTTGATGCTGTCATTTCTTCAGGGAATAAATGCCTAACCTGTCAAGTGGATAATACCCAAGGGTTTAAGGATTCGGCAGATAAAAAACTGGAATCCTTACTAAAAGCCTCATTTACGGTGGCTGGGTCGGCAGTACAACTGGCACTTGCGGCTGTCGGTATTTGCCAGTCCTTGAAGGCCCGTTTTAAGAGGTTGGTCAGGAACCTACCTGTTCAGGAGGAATTTTCTGACGAATTGTCGGAACTTCCTCGCGCTTTTATGTTTTGCGGTAGACGCATTAAAGGACTCGATCCAACAGATGTCTCGTTTTTCGCTACTCTCAATCCATATGCGCAGGGTCTTGTGGTTAAAGAACTGGTCAGCCGAGACGCCATGCAAAAGGCTACTTGTGGCTTTTCCTTTTCATGGTGAGCATCTATTTGGAGAAGATCTGGATAAATATATCCAAAAGATCTCGGGAGGAAAGAGCTCCTTGCTTCTGGTTAAAAGAAGGAATAAGCAGCCTTCCTTTAAGATTCCCAACGCTCCTGGGCCAGGCGCCTCTTCTCCCAAGAGGTATCGACGGCCTCAGCCGCCTACTTTTAAGAAACCTCAGGGTCAGAAAAGACCTTGGACCCAGAAACCGGCCAAAACCAATTCCAAGTCTTCCTCGTGAAGGGGTGCCCCCACTCTTGCGGGTGGGGGGAAGACTGCGATGGTTCGCAGATGCTTGGGGGAAATTGGTTCAGGACAGGTGGGTCATTTCCACTATAACACAAGGTTACAAAATAGAGTTCCGGAATTTTCCCCCAACTCGGTTTCTGGTTTCCAGAGTCCCATCGGACCCAGAGAAAAAGAGGGGCCTGTTCCTGGCCTTAGAACAGCTGGAAAGGCAGGAGGTAATTATCGAGGTTCCACACAAGGAAAGATTCAAGGGGTTATACTCGAGCCTATTTACAGTGCCAAAGCCAAACGGGGAGGTAAGGCCCATTCTGGACCTCAAGTCCCTCAATTCCTTTCTAAACGTCCGAACCTTCTGTATGGAGTCAGTTCATTCAGTAATCACATCCTTGAGAAAGGGGAATTTTTTAGCATCCATAGACATCAAGGACGCATACCTGCATGTACCGATTTTCGGTCCACATCAAAGATTTCTGCACTTCGCAGTAGAGGGGTGTCATTTCCAGTTTATGCCACTTCCATTCGGTCTAGCCACGGCCCCTCGGGTCTTCACAAAGGTTCTGGCTCCAGTGTTGGCATTCTTAAGGTCCCAAAAGATCTCGGTGGTAGGATATCTGGACGACCTTCTGTTAAGGGACCAATCTTACTCCACCTTAGTAGAAAACGTTACAACTACCGTTCGTTTCCTGAGGTTCCTAGGTTGGATTCTAAATATGGACAAATTGTCTCTTCGTCCAGCTCAATTTTTGACATATGTGGGCCTGATCCTGGACACAACCCAAGAAAGGGTAATTTTACCTCCCTTAAAGGTCAACTCCATAGTGGACCTGGTTTGAGAGGTCAAAAGGGCAGAAAGGCCTTCAATTCGACTGTGCATGAGGTTACTGGGCAAGATGGTGTCAACTTTCAGCGCAGTTCCTTATGCGCAGTTTCACTCCAGGTTGTTCCAGAAAACTATCCTGGAGGCTTGGGACAAGTCCTGTTCAAACCTTGGATCATCCCATGTCTCTATCCCTACAGGTAAAACAGGACCTCTCTTGGTGGTCAAAAACAGGTGTTACCACCTTCCAGGTTACACCTGTAACCTGGAAGGTGGTAACTAGGGACGCCAGTCGTCTCGGCTGGGGAGCAGTCCTGGAAGAGGCTTCCGTACAGGGAAGATGGTCCCAAGTAGAGATTGAAGACCTTGCCCATCAATCTGCTGGAAATCTGGGCAGCTCGCTTGGCTCTCCTGTTCTGGACGTCCAGATTGCGGGGTTCTCCTGTCCGGGTCCAGTCCGACAACTCCACGGTTGTGGCATACATCAACCACCAAGGGGGCACCCGGAGCCGGGCAGCCCAAAGGGAAGTAAATCACATATTAACTTGGGCAGAGAAACACGTGCTGTTTCTGTCAGCAGTCTTTATTCCAGGTGTGGACAATTGGCGGGCAGACTAAGTCTTCAGCAGTTGTTACCGGGGAGTGGTCCCTTCACCCCGAAGTTTTCCTTCAAATCTGCCAGCACTGGGGGACGCCAGATGTGGATCTCCTGGCATCCAGATTCAATGCCAAGGTGGACAGGTTTGTATCAAGGACCAGGGATCTGCTTGCCGTCGGGACGGATGCATTGGTGATTCCCTGTGAACGGTATTCCCTAATTTATGCTTTTTCCTCCGATCCAGTTGCTGCTGCACCTGTTATGCAGGATACAGGAGAAACAGAAAACAATGGTACTCAGAGATTGTGAGGATGGCGGTGGGGGACCCATTGTGCCTCCCATACCGTCCAGACCTGTTGTCCCAAGGTCCCATATACCATCTTTCTTTACGGTCGCTGAATTTGATGGCATGGCTATTGAGACCAGGGTACTGAAAGACCGTGGTATCAGAGGATCAGTCTTGTCTACTCTGATAAATGCTAGAAAGCCAGTTTCTAGAAGTATTTGCCATGGGGTCTGGAAATCGTACATTTCCTGGTGTGAGAAGAGAAGATGGCACCCTCACAAGTATACGATTGGGAGGGTCCTTGCCTTTCTTCAAACAGGGATTGATTTAAACCTGTCTTTAGGGACTATTAAGGGACAAATTTCGGCCTTGTCAGTTTTTTTCCAGAGGCCAATTGCATCTCATTCTTTAGTACGAACTTTCGTCAAAGGGGTACTGCATTTAAGGCCGCCGGTTAAGCCACCCTTATGTCCCTGGGACTTGAACTTGGTGCTATCAGCTCTACAGAGTCAACCTTTTGAGCCTATTAGGCATATTCCTTTGATTCTATTCACAAGGAAAATTGGTCTTTTTGGTGGCCATAACCTTGGCTAGAAGGGTGTCAGAATTGGCCGCCCTTTCTTGTGAAAAACCATTTCTGTTTTTACATCAGGACAAGGTGGTGATGCACCCCCATCCAGATTTTTTACCTAAAGTGGTTTCCAGTTTTCATTTGAATCAGGATATCATTTTACCTTCCTTTTTTCCCAACCCAAAGTCTAAGAAGGAAAGGTCGCTTCACTCACTGGATGTGGTGAGAGCAGTCAAGGTTTACTTAAACATGTCAGCTCCTTTTCGGAAGACTGACTCCCTTTTTGTTCTGCCAGAGGGTCCTAAAAAGGGACAGGCAGCAACTAGTTCAACTATCTCTAGGTGGATTCGCCAGGTCATTATCCAGGCGTATGAGTTGAAACGCAAGGTTCCACCTCGGTATCTCAAAGCTCACTCTATAAGAGTCCTTTCACACTGGGGCAGGGGGCGGCGTCGGCGGTAAAACGCCGCTATTATTAGCGGCGTTTTACCGTCGGTATGCGGCCGCTAGCGGGGCAGTTTTACCCCCCGCTAGCGGCTGAGAAAGGGTTAAATACCACCGCAAAGCGCCTCTGCAGAGGCGCTTTGCCGGCGGTATAGCCGCGTCGTCCCATTGATTTCAATGGGCAAGAGCGGTAAAGGAGCGGTATACACACCGCTCCTTCACCGCTCCGAAGATGCTGTTGGCAGGACTGCCAGTGCATCGCTCCAGTGTGAAAGCCCTCGGCACTTTTGGGTCGGTTTTCAGGCGCTATTATTAGCGCAATAGCGCCTGCAAACCGCCCCAGTGTGAAAGGGCTCTTAGAGGAGTTAGTGCATCATGTGTCTATGGCTCAGGTTTGCAAAGTGGCCGCTTGGTCTTCGGTTCATACATTCACCAGGTTTTACCAACTGGATGTTAGATCTCAAAGGGAGACTGTTTTTGGCCACAGCGTGCTGCAAGCAGCTAATCCTAACTGGTCCGACACAAGTCGTTCCGACTTTAGAAATGCACCCTGTACTACTTTGGTCCGACTTTGATCCTACTTCAGCCCATTGACTATCATTGAAGTCGGATTGCCGTTTCGCATGATCCGACTTCGGCATGCGACTTGTGCTCAGATGATCTTGAGGGGGAACTTCCGCGCCAAATTTTTAAATAAAAAACCGGCATGGGTTCCCCCTCCAAGAGCATACCAGGCCCTTGGGTCTGGTATGGAACTTAAGGGGAACCCCCTACGCCGAAAAAACGGTGTGGGGGTCCCCCCAATCCATACCAGACCCTTATCCGAGCACGCAGCCCGGCCGGTCAGGAATGGGGGTGGGGACGAGCGAGCGCCCCCCCCTCCTGAACCGTACCAGGCCGCATGCCCTCAACATGGGGGGGTGTGTGCTTTGGGGCAGGGGGCGCCCCGCGGGCCCCCCCCACCCCAAAGCACCTTGTCCCCATGTTGATGAGGACAAGGGCCTCTTCCCGACAACCCTGGCCGTTGGTTGTCGGGGTCTGCGGGCAGGGGGCTTATCGGAATCCAGGAGCCCCCTTTAATAAGAGGGCCCACAGATCCCAGCCCCCCACCCTATGTGAATGAGTATGGGGTACATGGTACTCCTACCCATTCACCTAGGGAAAAAGTGTCAATTAAAAAACACACTACACAGGTTTTTAAAGTAATTTATTAGACAGCTCCGGTGGTCTTCTTCCGGCTTCTGGGGTCTTCTTCCAACTTCGGGGGTCTCCCTGGGTCTTCTGCCGGGCTCCTCCGCTATTTTCTGCTCTTTTGCTGCTCTTTTGCAATAGCAGTGGCCCGGACTTCTGCCTTCTTGTCTTCTTCTCTTCTTCCGATGTTGACACAACGCTCTCTCTAGCAGCCAGGGTTGTCGGGAAGAGGCCCTTGTCCTCATCAACATGGGGACAAGGTGCTTTGGGGTGGGGAACCGCAGGACGCCCCCCTGCCCCAAAGCACCCACCCCCCATGTTGAGGGCATGCGGCCTGGTACGATTCAGGAGGGGGGGCGCTCACTCGTCCCCACCCCTATTCCTGACCGGCCAGGCTGCGTGCTCGGATAAGGGCCTGGTCTGAATGTGGGGGGGGCCCCCACGCCGTTTTTTCGGCATAGGGGGTTCCCCTTAAGGTCCATACCAGACCCAAGGGCCTGGTATGCTCTTGGAGGGGGAACCCATGCTGGTTTTTTATTTAAAATTTGGCGCGGAGTTCCCCCTCAAGATTCATACCAAACACGGTGCTGGGCATTGGCAGGGATCCAAGTCGGATCCCCGTTCATTGAAAGTCGGACGCATGCCGGCTTCATGGCGCAGGGCAAAGTCGGATCCAAAGTAGGACGGCTGTCGTGTCGCACCAGTGTGAACCCAGCCTCACTCCCTAATCCAAAATGTAAAAAAAAAAAATTGCCTTCAGTTCAGTGTGCAGCTGTAATGTAATGACTATTCATTTTCTCAGCCATTAAACAAGAAACAGAAGAGAGGCAAGGAAAGAAATTACAAGAAACGAGAACAGCACTGAAAAAAAACCTATTCTGCTCTATCTGCTCCTGAGGATGAGCATAGGTAGGGGTAAGCCATAATGAATACTTTTTAATTTATGAATGTTTATCTTTGCACATAATATTACAAAATCTATATATTTTATTGCTTTGTGAACAGTCTTGGGTGTATTTCCAGCAGGGCAGTTTTCCTATAAGGCACACTTAGCTTGTGCCTATAGCCAACACCTAGCGAGGGGCACCTAAAACTGCCAGGACCAGCTGAGTCCCGCTGTGTGTAACAGGAGTGGTGACAGAATTGACAGCCCAATGTAACTATGGGTACATTGATTGCCTATCTCCTGAAGCAATCCAGAGAGGGGTGTATGGGGCTGTGAAAGGGGGTGGGGGGCAGAGCAGCATTTGTCTCCTGGTTCAGTACTAATGAGATATGTTGGGCTGGTGACCCTAAATGGAAATACTTCACCATACAGCAGGACCAATGTTGGGGAGGGGCATACTGGGCAATTCCCCAGGGCCTTAACACTTTCCAAGGCCCCAGTTGGGAGACGCTTGAATGCTGTGCATATGGGGCCCCTACTTCATATTCACCCAGGGTCCCATTGGTTACATTTATTAAATATTTTCCTCCTAGTCTTCTTTAGAATTGTTACATTGCATCTTTGTTACAAAGACATACAGCATGCATTCCTATGTTCCTTAGCTCAACTTAGTGGCCATAATGTGGTATTTTACAATTGCTTTTAAAAAAACATTCGTTCAAAAGAGAAGTCCAGTTCACACAGAACAAATGTACATGCCCATTCACTGGACAAATGGTTATACAAATGTTTTCATAAATGGACCCCATAGTTTAAAAGGTCTTCATGACCTCAAAGTACACTCAAACAGACAAACTGGGTGTGATCATGGTATTTGATTTAGCAATTTTTATTGGTTGGTTTTTAAACTGTAAAATTAAAGTAAGGTTTGTTTATTCTCAGAACCTGGCTAATTTGTGGATACTGATGGGAATTTTGATACAGTATAATGTTATCCATACAGAGGTAGCCACGGCTCAAAGGGTTATATAGGTACAAGTTTTAAGGCCTTATAATTAGTAACCAGCAATATATTGTATATTCAAGTGAAATTTGACTTTCCATCTTGTTTTAGTTCTGCTTAAGTTTGGTAATTATGAATCTCGATTGCATTTTAATAACCACGTCTGTTCTTCATTAAATCATGGATTGCGCCTGCAGTTCAGTTTTCACAGGAAATTCACTTCAGGATATGAAAATAACTTTATTTACATTTTGTTTTGCAATGCAAAGAGTAACAGATATCAATACAAAGGTAAAAAGCTAAAATGTACAAAACGCTCAAGAGATTAGAAAAATAACTGAAAAAAACCCATCTGTACAAAATTCAATTCTGTAAGAAAAAGAAACAAAAACAAAAATGCATTTCTGTGACCGAGGTCTACTCGTTAGTTTATAAGCTTTGTATATATCTTAACTTCTGAGGGAGCTGCTTCTGCCCACAGTTCATTATGTGAAATATAGGAAAATAATTCATAATTTATACAGTAAAATTGTCCCGTTACTCGTGAATGCTGTACTGACAAACGCTCAGCGTTTGTGAATCACTCGGGGTGGGGAATCTCATTACTATATTGGTCCCACCTCAATATCTTCTGTTCGTTTTTGTTTGGTCCTTTGTTCAAACATTAAGAAAAGTTTGTTGGATGAAATAGTGAACACAAAATACAGGGATACAAGGAATAACAAGTTTGCTACATGGAAGGAAGGAAAACATTTTGATACAAGGATTCGTTTTGGTCATTTTAAAATCTTTTTGGCAAACTGCATTTTATTTTTTTATATTAAACCACATATATTACAATTGGCACCAGGAGCTCATGGCTTGTCTTCCTAATTTCATAGATTTGGTGGATGTGTTTGGTAGCGCTGGAGTAATATAAATTAAGGGATAATTTATGTAGATCCAAAAGTTAGTCCTCCTATGAGGAGGTAAGTCTACAATAAAGGCACAGTGAAAATGACCTAATTGTGATCTTAGGCTGCTGCCTCTCCAATGGTGGTAAACGGTTTGCTCAACGGGTAACGTGCTTTTAGGCATAAAGTTAGCAGTGCCTGGTACAAATGGTCAAACAGCCTTAAACTGCTATTGAATTGAAAACTAAAAAACAGAACCAACACGTTTCAGGAGAAGTGCTTCACCCTTTCTCGGGGCCTAACTGTATGGTTCATACTTAACTCTGGACAAGATTGTTTAAAATGCCTGCTTTGAGGGTAAAAACTGAAGTAATAGTGTATCCATGTGAGGATGAAAATGACTGGGATTTTTTTCAGCCTTAGAACAGATATTTTAACAAACCTTGCCCAGGTCTGGTTTACACCACAATTTCTAAAACGTTCGGGTGTGTTTTTTGATACGTTCCAGTGCCCCCCCCCCCTTTTTATCACAATTGAGGACATGTGTGTTCTGGTGCGTTTTTTTTAAAGCATTTTACCACTTTCCAGATGCGATCTATCCAGAAAGAAAATGTAACACGTTCTACTTTTGACTGCACTGGAACGCACTGCACTGGTGTAAAAACTAGCACCCCCCATGTTAAACATTGTTCATGTTTTTTTGATACAGAATAAAAATGCATTGGACTGCATCTGGTGTGAACCAGCCCTAAGTACAAACCATATGGTTAAGCCCTGAAGAAAGGAAGGCCATCAAAACGCAATGGTTTTATTTTATTCAATAAACAAATTCTTGTGAATTTGCTCCTTTTTCAGTGTTTCTCTTCTATTGTAGAGATTTTTGTAGTGTCAGCTTGATTACTGCAGTGCTGTGACCTCAGCATTAGCAGGAAGTGTATGCGAAAGATTTGTTTTTGCATTGTGGATGGTGTAAAAAAAAGGTTAGACCCTTTGTCAGGTTTTTATTACTGGGGAGATTCATTTTCTCTATCTGTACTGGTGACCATTGTCACCAAAAAGGTGATGGGTAATCCAGAATTTTACAACTGTCACTATAACATGATTAGAGGGAAATCTACCAATGGGGACTTGTTCTGGTGACAGCTGGGATTTCCCCTCATGTTTTGGAGATTTTTTTCTCACTTCCGGGTTACATTTCCAGGATAGGAATTGAAGGGTAATCTCCCAACTGGTAAAAGATGGCAAAGAAAAATACAATGTTTTTTAACCCTTTTCCACTCTATTAAAAACAAAAGGAACACATTTTGGATATACATACAATTTAACCTAATCCAGTGCTGTGCACAAAAGCAACAGATCTCTGTTCTCTACCTCCTTGTAGGCTCAGAGACAGCAGTGGGAGCCATTGGCTCCCGCTGTTGTTAGGCACAGCCAGTGAGGAGGAAGCAGGGGGCAGGGCCAGGACACACACACGGCTCAGGAGTGATCCCACATGGCTTGCTATGGAAGGCACTTGGTAGGGTTGAGGGGCCAGGAGCGCGAGTGGGGGACCCGAAAAGCGAAGGATTGGGCTGCTCTGTGCAAAACCATTATACAAAGCAGGTAAGTATAACATGTTTAATGTTATATGGGTTTACAATCACTTTTTACAATGACTTTAAGCACCACTGTATACAGTAAAACCTTGGATTGAGAGTAACTTGGTTTGAGAGTGTTTTAAAAGACAAGAAAAAATGTTTTGATAAATTCTAACTTGATAAACGAGTGATGTCTTGATATACAAGTAGCATCATGTCACAACTGAGTATCAAAGAGAAGAGAGGCACCTCTAAGTGTAGCAATATGGCTACATTTAATGAAGGTACAACATTTAGCAACTCACATGGTTGATGATTAAAAGACGCACATCTAAGTATGCAGGCATACGGGGTCAAGTTGTCCACATAGACCATCCTCCGCACCGCCATTGACGTATCTTCCACGCTGAGCTCCACGAGCAGTTCAAGCCTCGCTTTCAGATCACTCTACTGCAGGGTAGTCTTCCCGGTCATGATTGTAGACTGACAGCGGTGAGAGCCGGCGGTGCGCGGATGGTCTATGTGGACAGCTTTACCCAGGATGCCTGCATACTTAGATGTGCCTCTTTTAATCATCAACCATGTGAGTTGCTAAATGTTGTACCTTCATTAAATGTAACCACATTGCTACACTTAGAGACACCTCTCTTCTCTTTTATACACTGTAGCTCCTGCTGGATTTTGCTTCTAATACCCTTGTGGAAGCTTCCATTTCTGGATGGACATTTTATGGTTACACAACCCATCACATTGCTATAATCTTTTTATATGGACTATAAACTGAAGGATTTATGAATAAATGGTTGTGGAACTAATCATGTGAGTTTCCATTATTTCTTATGGGGAAATTTGCTTTGGTATACAAGTGCTTTGGATTACAAGCATGTTTTCAGGAACGAATTATGTTTGCAATCCAAGGTTTTACTATATTCGCACACTCTCACTGCCTTAAACTAAATTTTACAAGAACACAGAAGAGTAGATCTAAAGCCAAAACTTTTATTAGGTTTAAATTTTTAGTTTGAGACACAACAGAAAGTGAGAGGAAATCCCTTCTTACTGTTGTCACCCTAACAGATGTCCCCATTGGAAGAGTTCACCTCTCTTCCTGTTGTGGTGACAGCTGTAAAATTTTGGACTTCCAATGAACAACAGAGACAACAATAAACAGCAGTCTGACACACAAAACCCTCTGAGCCATACCTAGAGCTACATTCAGAAGGGAGTATGAGTTTTGCTAATTGTAGAGCTATAGCAGTGACAAGACAGGGGGTCACACCACTGTGGAGATGCCACTGCTTCCACCCAGATGTGGTCTATAGCTGTACTCACCTACTGGCCATAGCAGGCTGCTGCTGAGACTGAGGTATCATGCAAAACAGTATGACTATTAAAAAACTCAGATATTACCCTTGTAGAGAGCAGAGCTGTGGGGGGGACCCTGCAAGCCCACCCACTACAGGCTTCTTGCAGAAAACTACATGAGGGGAGGAGACCAGACCAGTCACTCTGCACAAGAAGAGAGACTCGCAGTCACCGGTTCTTACTACAGGAAGCTCCGTTACAGAGGAAACATTTCACACTGGATTACTGCACAGATCTGAAGGAAATACACAAAGCACACCAAGATTTAAGTAAGAATACCTCTGTATTCTTCGAATATTTGCTTATCCTGGAGTCCGGTTAACATTTACGATCCTACCGGAGTTAATTTGTATAATTTAGCCCAATTGTATTTCCTTTTTTGAGTAGTAAAAATAAAACCTTCCTCAGTATATTTTTACTGTCCATGTCTCATTCTGGAGATTATCTTTGACTTCCTGTCCTAGAGAAGCAACAGGGAGAGGAAATTCTCCTCTTCCTTCTTAACATATTTGACACCAGGACAGGTGTCCCTATTGGAACATTAACCCTCTATTTCCGTTCGGCCCGGGCAGGCGCTGAAAAATGATTTTCATATCACTTTCTGTCCTGGTTGCAGTGGTTATCTGGAGAAATAGAAGCCAAATTTCCCAAGTGGAAACACAGAAAAAAGACAGAGCCTCTAACCCTTTCATACTTTATGCCAAAAAAGTTTTGGTTATTTCCACACTTTAAGTATTTGGAAGCACTTTCATTATACAGCAACTTTATAGATCTTTATTAGTTGCTAGTTCAGGTTTTTTTCTTGTCCCTTTTTTATGTATTTTTTAAGTTTAATCACACACATTTGGGGCTGAGGTTTGTACAGCTACTAGTGTTTAAATTAGTATTGACATCCATGTCAACAAAAAGCATTTTTCAGACTAAATATCCAAACCCGATTAACGCTCCAATAAGTCAACAATAATGTTCCAAACGGGAATGTTAAAAAAACAAAGCCTATAATAAAACATCTTTAATACAAAAATTAACATAAAAATAAAATGAATGCATAATAATTTTTTTTTTTTTTGCATATGGATGTTTTGTTATAGGTTATAGGTTTGTTATATGTTTTGTTATAGGTGCCACTTCTAATTATTCTGGTCATCCAATTGGGACAATAATTAGTTTTGGATATATTTAAGTTTACTGGGCAACTCCAGACCTTGTTTTCTAAAGGCTTCCTGGCCTTGACTTTTCCTTTTTTGGATTTTTCAAAAATGTTCTAATAGTAGTTACATCTCCTCACTGAAAACAGACTATAGCCCCCCTTTTATTCTCTAGGCGCTATTCAACCCGCATCTCTTTTTGAAGGACTAAAGCAAGCTTAAAAAGACCTTTTATTTATTATAGCTATTGTTATTATAGATTGACTATGTGGCAATATGATGCCCTGTCACAGTATAAAAAGGATTTTGTGTCACCCAGAGTTCTCAACCCGGCAGGTTGAGGGGCTCCAAGGTGCTTGTGTCATTGGAAGGAAGCTGAATTTTTAGTTTCTTTGGAAATCTGTTAAATGTGGTTTGGGACCTGGAGCCTGGAGTCTTTGTGGAGACTTGGGGTGGTGGTGGTGGTGGGGGGGGGGGGTAAGCACCCTAACTGGGCAGGTGTGCACAGCCCTTATGAGATGCATTATGACTATAATTCAGCCCCCCCCCCCCAAGTTGTCCATGTGGCCACAAGGGAGTGAGCAGAGGTGCATGTGTGCACAGGCTTTTTAAGTACTGTCTGGAGGAACAGTCAAGGGTCTAAGCCTGTGGGCCAGAACAGTGCTGAGGCAAGAGCAAGCCAGGAGGCTGATTGTTTTGTGGGTGAATCCCTGCATGAGAAATGAGGAAAATTTATCAAAACTGATACCGCTGTGTGTTGGCAACCAATCGGCTTATGACTTTCATTTTTCAAAGCTTAACTAAAGAAGCTGAAGATAGAAGCTGATTGGCTGCCATGCATGCCCTCTAAGTGTTATGAACTCTTTTTTTAATAAAGGTGGGCAGGAAACCCCTAAAAGAAGAATTAGTGAGTGGACTGTGTTCTTAAAGCGCTACCTTGAGCTAATCTTCCTGCGCTGTATACAGTGACGACCATTAGCTGCTGTAATGTTGTGTACTCCAATAGGTAATAAGTACGGCTCTTATTACTGTCCTTTATATGCTGTTATTCCAGTCAGCTTTAAAGACTATCCCTGTGCCATCCAGTGCATCTGAGAATATATAAAGTTCAAATGTCAAAACATGCTGACATAAATGTCAAAATTTCAAATAGTATATTAGGATTTTCTTGGTTAGATCCTCTCTGTGTGTGCTGGTTACATTTCCATATCACATCCTAGGGTTCAAGCAGATTCCTGGCAGCTTGAACTAATACTGGCTCACAGAGATCACATTCAACTTCAACAAAGAGGAGAAAGAAAATGAATACTGATATGGTATCAAGCTTGTTCACTCTGCACTCCAAGGTGATTTGGGGATTTTGTCCACAATAGTGAGATGTATGTCAAGGAAGAGTCGCCACCTGAGTAAGGACAAATGGTGGCATAAGTCTAATAGAAGCTTCCCAGGTGTGGCTGGACGTGGCTGTTAGGATGCCGAAGGCCCGGGTTTTGGTAGATGTTTGCATTCTGTGAACTCCAGTATGGTGAAGTTGGTCCAAAAAAGCCAGACGACGTTACTGGCATAGACGAAGCGTGCGACGGGACAAAGTTAACCTTCTGTTGGTGAGTGTGGTAAGGTGGCATATATGAGAATTCCGATGGATACTTGTACATAGATGTTTCGGTGGGATGAGGCTGCAGGGCTTGAGCAATCCCGTGAAAGTCAAATTTGTAGGCATAACGTTTGCCATGAACCTTAGTCATAATATTTTTGTCATAGTAGTATCTCAGCGCCCGGCTTAACTTGTCATAGTTCATGTTGGGTTTGCTTTTCCGCTCACCCCATCTCCGTGCCACCTCGTCGGGGTCTGTCATTTTGAACTCCCCATTGGTGCCCTCCCAGGTGATACAGTTAGCGTTGGCACTGTCTGAGAGAAGCTCTAGGAGAAACTGCCACAGCTGGATCTGGCCGCTGCCTGCGGGAGACGAAAGAGAATGGCATGTTAAAGAAGAACATTTAAATAATCATGTCCACTTAATTTCTGTGGAGGACATCTCCACAATTTTCCACACTGGAAGATATCACCTGATATTCCAGTAATGACTGTCCCCTCGCTATCAGTTATGGTGAGAAGTGTCTTTAAAGACATTGCACTGTTTCACACCTTACTCCAAAGCTAACAATGTTTTGAACAAACAAGCTGGACGCTCTCCAATGACAACTGTCTTTACAAAGCTTTATTGCTCGAGGAGAAGATAAAAAAAAAGGAGTTCATGCTACATGCAAAGACCTGTGTTTTTCTGCACTAGAAGAAAGCGGATCTCTGCAAGGTAAGACAGAAAACAATTGCTTTCTATGGACCTTGTTCACACCCAAATGCTGGTGTCGTGTACAGTGCAGAGCTGTGTGGAAATAAGAAGCTGTCTGGATTTTTCCTGCAATGCATATAAATGCATCTAAAATGCAAATAAACATGCATAAACACAATGTAAGTAAAAGTAAACTAATGTGATAATACTACTAATAGGCAAAACACAGGAAACAACACACATCTATGGATGTAATGCTCATAACAATGCACTGAAATTTGCATTGAAATACATATCAATGCACGTGTTTTTTTCATTAACTTTTTTGCACATTCTGGTGTGTGCAAACCCTAAGCACTTTTTTTGGGTGAAACATCTCATAGCGAGGCTCGGTCTGGGGGGACTCTTTTGTGATCTTGTCCTGGAGCAATAAAGCTTTCGGCTGATGTCAGTCATTGGAGAGCAACCAAGTTATTTGTTCAAAATCTTTTTTTTTTTTTTTTTTTTTAGCCTTGGATAGCATAAGGTGGGAAAAACTGTCAGGCCTTTATTGCACTTGCCACCATGACTGCAACCAACTTGTTTGTTCATTCCATGTTGGAAGAGTTGACAAACTCCATCAGCCGGCACCTAAAGCCATGGAGATGGGCAGAATGCAAGCTTTTTGGGTGACAATTACCTTTGAAACTAAAAATGTTTTGGCTGGGGTTCCACTTTAACTACTTTTGAAGAATTTGTAATTAAAATATGACACAATTTCTGTGTTTTTATGTTAATGGTCATCTTATAATATCAATTAAAAAAAAACAGTGCACCAGCTATAAAGAATTAATCTGCAAGCAAAAAAGTGATCAATAGAAAGAAAAGAACGGCTGCACACCACAGGAACAATTTCATTACAAATATAGCAAATGACAGCCAACAATCACAGGGTGTCTGAACCCAGGAGGTGACGTGTGCGTTTCACACTGACCTCAGTGCTTCTGCAACCAAAGTGATCACCCCAAATTATTTGAATATATAATGTGTGTAAATAGTTTGGGAGTAATCACTGGTCACCTTTTTTTTTACTTGCAGCTTAATTTTTCTTATAATAACAAATCATATTATAATAATATTATAAGTATACAAGGAGTACGGTGAAAGGTGAATAGTAAATTGCAGAATCAAAAGTAATCTGTATAAGGGACTTGGGCCTCATGCACACTGGGAATTAAAAACTCTGCTTTTAGGGAGGTCTGTCTTTTTTTTTAATTTGCCTTTAAACCCTCTTCATGTTGGCCTATGAGTCCATGCACACATAGGCATTTAGAGGCAGAAGTAAAACCCACAGCCAGCATGTCCAGGAGCAGCAGCATTTTGGCAGAAAAAATGCTTGACACGTGTTAAAGCGTGTTTAAACCTAGGTGGCTTAAGCACTTGAGCGTTACTTCATTTCAGTGACCAGAATAAATTATTATTCTGGCCAATTTAATTAGCCGATTTCTTACCGCCGGCATTCACTCTAAGGAAAACTGTCAGGGAAGCCTTGCAACTTCACAGCCGGTTCCCTACTGTGCATGCGCTAAGCACGCTGTGCTTTGTGAATGGCCGGCGGCGGGGGAAGGAGGAGGGGGCTGAACTTGTCAAAAACAGGTACTCGCCCCCCCCCCCCCCCCCGAAAGGTGCCAAATGTGGCAGCGGAGAGTGGGGGGAGCAAACAAGTGGAACTTCCACTTTTGGGTCTATCTCCGCTTTAAGAATTGACTGAAAACAAATGGCAAAGGAAAAAGAGAAATTGCAGTGTACTGGCTCTGCAGAGTAGTATGCAGGATGATCAGTGAATTTCAGCATGATGCGATGAAATTTAGAATTTTTTTTTAGGTTAAACCTCAACGAAAATCAGTGGAAATGTTTGTGCCAAATGAAAAGTTGTGCCATTTACTTTATTAGCTGCGAGCTGTCTTTTTCACTGCTGTAAACTGCTTCCTTCTGAGGCACATGCACACATTTCTGTATGTGTGAGAGAATTGATATTTTTTGGACACACTGTTACTGCCCATGCATAGAATCATTTCTCAGAATGTCTGCATAAACCAAAGCATCCACTAGGGGGCAGTGTGTACAAAGGAATGTAATGCTAAGTATGGCTGTACAGCTTTGCTTGTGGGTTCTATGATTTGGATTATAAATTTGAATGCTGAACTGCCAACCACAGTGTAAATGTTACCGTTAAAGATTACCGTATATTTCATTGCACACTTTATAGTCATTTTATAGTAAACATTCTGTCTGTTGAAAGTATAGAAACATGCTTTTCATTTATGTTGACATAAAGTCGTTTTTCTCACCTGGATTTGCCAGCCTGCTGCTGGTGGGTCCCAGTATTTGGTAGGGGTCTAAAAAGAAAAATAGATAATGTGAAATGTGTATTCTGCATTGTGGTCTCTGCAACTAGATGTATGGTATATTTTCTGTGCCAAATTTCTCTCATTTATTGTGCATGTAAATCGCACAGCGTGTTCCTGTGCAATTCCCGGAGTAAACCGGCCCTCACTCCTCACAGTGCGGTTCCTATGCAAACAACGACCTAAAGTCAGCGTAGGTTTAAATTGGTCATACACGGTTAGATTTTTGATCGAACATTCATATGGAAAATCTGAAAAATCGTTTATCAGAACATTCAATCGTGCCATCATTGAATGAACTAATTTCATTCAAAAGCCTTTAAAATTTTGCCCAGGCCTGCTACTTATAATATGTATGATTTTACCTGGAAACCACATTCACAGTTAGAATTTTTGTTCATTTGAGGAAAATTGTCCATCCCGCCCCTTTTGAATTTTTTGGTCACTACAGTCACAAACAATTGTTGATTTGACCCAGTCAACCATTAGATAACGGAACGAATGTTCCAAAAACAAAGATTTTTGAACAAAATTCTGGCGTATAGCTACATTTAGTAAATTTTCTTCCCGCAGTGCTTAGACACTGGGATAGGCTGGTCAGTAAACCTAAAGTATAGAAGGGATCTTTGCAGATCACTTTTTATCAGATTGCACCTTTAGGCTTGGTTTACACTACTGCGATGCAATTTTGATCTGATTTTCGATGCGATTTTGTAGTGCATCTTTGTTGCCTCTTGGTTGCACTTTGGATGTGATTTGCACGTTCTATGGGGCCAAATTGCACTGTATATCACACCAAAGTAGTACAGGGACCTTTTCCCAAAATCGCACCGCACAGAGTCGCATTGATGTGAAAAGGCACCATTGAAAACAATCTGATTTCCTTTGTCATGCGATTCCGTGTGACTGAAATTGCATCTAAACATCGCACTAGTTTGAACCAGGCCTTGCTGTAAGCCATATTGTTTTTGCATGTTATCTATTTTTAGTTTTCTTTTTGCTTATTATTTATATTAAAAATATAAACATAAATTGTAAATATTCTATTACATTGCAACAAACTAAACAAATGCCTGAAAAACGAGTAGCCCGATGAAGGAATCGCCCTATGTTTATCCTGACTTCTGTAAACATATAGATTTGTTTTTAATGCCCTTTATAAAAAGCTGACACAACAGAAACATTTATCCATATTGACCTCTAGCTTGTTTAGTCGTAGGCCTCAGGCACACGGGTGCACAGGGGGTGTACAGCGCACAGAGCCTGCGTAAGAACATTACCGGGACCCACTACTGCCTCATACAGCTGCCAATTGAGATGCATTAGAAGATGTGCCTGTAGGCAGTTCACTCGGGGATGCCTGAAGCACTTCTATGCAAACTATCTGCATTAAGAGCATGCGTCATTGCAGGTGCTGGTGCACAACCATGTACAGCCGTTTCAATAAGTTACATAGTTAGTCTTGTAAAAAGACACAAGTCCATCTAGTTCAACCAATAAAAAGGGAAACAAAATTAAATAAGTGGCTGTATGTGGTGTCTATGGGTCCCAGAGCTGTCCTAACTGTACTGCCCCTGTACAACCATGTACAAAAAGCTTTATTGTCCAACCTGTTGGCACATGTAACCTGACTAGCTGTGTGGAGAACCTCCAAGAGTCCCACTTTTGAAGCAGCTGTGTGGTCTTACCAATGCTTTAAAAAAAAAAAAACAGCATATTTATGAAGCGCAGTGCTGTGCCACACAAATGAGCCCTACGCCCCAAAGCGAGTGGATCCCTTTTCAATGAATGAAAAAAAAAAAAAGCGGAGAGGAAGACGATATAGTCATGTGACCTTTTATTAAGTCATGGTCTTTTGACTGTTCCCACCTCCCATTGTGGGGATATCACAGGTCACATTGGACTCCAAACCACAGCCTGCATTTTATGAATGGATTGTAGATTGCAGGTGCAGTGTGGAGTAACACTTTGGTGTCCAGCGGATTTTTAGTAACCACTCTGCACTATAAGCAGACCCCTTGATTGATGTGCAAATGAATAATAAGACATCAGTCTCTGATGCATTCTTCCACCTCTGCCTTATACAGTCTCATATCATGTTGCGGAGAGAGTAGTACCTGGCTGTGGGCGTTGCTGTTCTGCTTTTGTATTCACATTTTGTGTTCCCCCAACTGGAGGACCTGTAAACGTAACACATCATTACATTACACAAGGTATAAACTGCAATCTAACATACTTCATTATGTCAGCTGTAATTACAGGAGTAAAAGAAGAGTCATACTTGTCAACCAAAAGTTTATGGACATTTGACCATCTCGCCTATAACATCTTGGTGGAAATCTCATTCCTAAACCATGGCCATTAATATGCAGTTGCCCCCCCACTCTGTGACTATAGCGTCCTCCACTCTTCCAGGATGGCCTTCCACAAGATTTTGGAGTATGACTGTTGGCATTTGTGCCCATTTAGCCAAAAGAACATTTGGAGAGTCATGCTGATGTTGGACAAGGCTTGAATTGCAATAGCTTTTCCATTTGATACAAAGGTGTATGACCCATTCTATTGCCAATGTTTGTTAATGGAGATTGGAAGGCAATGCATTTAATTTGATGCACCTCAGTGTGGCTAAGACACCAAATACTTTGGCTGTATAGTGTATTATTTATGTGGTTATGGCTCTTGTATGGTCTCCCTGTGAAGTAAGTAATGAACTGTACAGTGGCTTAGTGTTTGCTGCTTCTGTTCTGTAGGACTAGGGTCTTTAGTTCAAATCCCCACCAGGACACTATCTACGTGGAGTTTGCATGTCTTCCGTGTGCTTGCTCAGCTTTTCTCTGGGTACTCCTCCCACACTCCAAAGATATGCTGACAGGTAATGCTGGGACAAGGTCATCTAGAGCCCAGGGTGAACAAGCCAAACTGTGCCCCAACCCCCCCCCCCCCCCCCCCCCAAGATGCATTATGTGTCAACTAAACTTCCCCAACAAAAACTATGAGTTTTGTTTTGCATGCTTACCCCCCAAGCATAAATTCCCTCTCCTCCCAGTACAAATCCACCCCCCCTGCTGAAATCGCCCCTCTGAGCACAAATCTTTTTCTCCCCATTTCCCAAATCCCCTCTGCTCAAATGCCCCCCCCCCCCCCCTCCCTCCTCTGCACTAATCCTCTACCCCTAAAATTTCCCCTCCTAGTACATCTTTTCACCCATTTCAACCCCCCCCCCAGCCCAAATTCACCCCCCCCCAAATCTCTCCTCCTAGCACAAATCTTCCTCCCCTCTTCCCCCTCCCAACACAAATCCCCTGGAATCACCACTCTTACAACCCCCCCCCCCCTAATTTCCCCTTCTACAACAATACTTAATGCCCCCTGCCTGCCCCGCCCCCCTTTAATGGCTATTGCTGTTTTTACTCATAATCCAGGGTTTGTGCAGCGTGCCGTCCCATAAATAGCCGCATGACACGAATGTTCAAGCTTAGGCAACCATCAGCCAGCAGAGACACCTTGGGTGATCAGATGATAGATGAGTATCTATCTACGTGTATATCTTACATTTTTTTTACTAGATTTGTCAATTTTGGTCCAGAGAATAATGTGAATGTTATAGCTGCTTTTTACCAGCTAACATAAAATATCTCTGGGCGTTGTCACTGAAAAATAAGTGTATAGCTGTAAAATGCCTCATACAGCATCCCTTGCAGCAGATGGCGCATCAACGTAACTCGGATCAAAAAAGTGTCGACATTCTAAAATGCAGAAAAATATGAGACCATAGCGTCCGCAGCATTAAAGAAACGCCAACATTTCAGAGACTTTGTGATGGTTGTAGCCGCTACCCAGCTTTTCCCTTTCATGCTGAAAGTTGGAGGTTGATAGCAAAATGCTGATTGGTTGCTGAGGACAACACACATAGATCTGTAGACCCAGAAGCAGCACAACCCGATTTAATGGCAGGCTTTATTCATACATTCAAATAATAAATATTTCATTTGTAGGGGTCAGGAGGATTTGTTTTGGAGGCTGTGGTTTTATTTAGTGCTGATATTCTGAAATGCATTGTGTGACTGATTTTAGTGGCCAGAGAATTACGATGTCAGTTTATTGAGGAAAGAGCTATTGCTTGACACCCTGCTGTCCGCTACGCTCCGGTGATTGTGCTGACTGAGTAGATATCTCTTTGAAGCAGGGTGCTGTTCAGTGACCCCACATCCTCAACGCTTCTCTGGTCCACCCATGATATGATGACAACAGGACTGACAGATCTGTGCCACTGAGCAACAACCTCACTTCCTCCAGATGGCCACATGCTAAGAATAAGGACCCCTTATACCCTGAAATATGGTCCTGATTGTATAACTGTATATTTATCCATTCCTTAAAATTATTCTATCACTTAAAAGATAAGTTCAATGTAAAACAAGTGCATTTATCCTTTTTTACACCTTCCCCTGTCCTAAACAAACCTACCACCCACTACCTACAGGTGTTTGTTTACATCCATCGCCATAGATCTCACTGTCCTGGCTGCGCATATACATTAGTGTCTTATAAATTTCTATGTGGCTGGGTCCTGACGCCGGAGAGGCGGAACCATGGTCACCTGAACCAACTAATTTCCTGCACTTGACCAATGTAAACCAATTTATTGGTGGTGGGATGGTATGCAGGATGCTTTGAGTGACACCAAGGGGTTAATTTACTAAAACCAAAGAGTGCAAAATCTGGTGCAGCTCTGCATGGTAGCCAATCAGCTTTTTACTTGTTCAATTAAGCTTTGCCAAAAAAAACAAAAAACCTTGAAGCCGATTGGTTCTCTATGTAGTACTGCACCAGATCTTGCACTCTTCAGTTTCAGTAAATAAACCTCCATATCTATCAAGTGTTGTTATTTAATGTAGTGTTGTACATGTTTTTAATTTTTTTGTGACCTTTTGTGTGCTTTGTTTCTGTCTCAGAAGCAAAAGGATGTAAAAGGAAATCTCCCAAATTCAAAGTAAATCCCCTTTTAGCCCCCTTTCACACGGGGCAGATCCATTTTGACGGACTCCGCTAGCTCAGCGGGTATTGCTCCAGTGATCCCCTCAGAGCAGGCGGATGACAGGTCTGTCTCCGCTCACTGCGGTGAGATGGACCTGTCAGAGCCTCGCTTGTCTATGTGGAAATCAGATGAAAATGTACTGCATGTCCGTCTTCATCTGATCGGCTGGACGGATGGCGAACGTATCGCCATCCCTCTGTTTTCAGCGGATCTTGTTGGATTGGATGGCAGGCAGGTGTTAGCGGACACATATCCGCTGACATCCGCCTGCCCATAGAAGTCAATGGGTGGCCCGATCGGATCCGCCTAAGAAACGGACAGGCAGACCTGAAAGCGTCCTTAGACGGTTAACCCCATTAGAAGTTTTTCCCCTCACCTCCTGCTCTGGTGACATCTGTAAAATTAAGGATTCACCATCACTTTCTGTCTCGGTGAAAACTGTCATCAGGACAAATAAGAACATAGACAGCAAGAAAAATGTGGCAGATGGTCTAACCCCTTCATGCTTCATCCAAAACTTAAAAAAGAAAAGAAAACGATTTAAAGCGGTATTAAACCCAAAAAACAAAAATGTAATGTATTGCAGTTTACCAATTCTTAGATGTGGTTGCTGCATTAGTTTTCTTTTTTTTTAAGGCTTTTTTTCCCCTTTATTTGACCTGATAATCCTGTCATAAACATACTTCCCGTCCTTATGCCGTGTACACACGACCAGACTTTTCGACCGAACTGGTCCGACGGAACGATTTCATCGGACAATTCGATCGCGTGTGGGCTTCATCGGACCTTTTCTGTCGAAAAATCTGTCTGACTTTAGACATAGAACATGTTTCAAATCTTTCTGATGGACTCCAGTCCGATTGAAAAATCCATTTGTCTGTATGCTAGTCCGACGGACAAAAAAAGGATGCAAGGGCAGCTATTGTCTACTGGCTATCAACTTCCTTATTCTAGTCCGGTCGTACGTCATCACATTTGAAACGATCGGACTTTGGTGTGATTGTGTGTAGGCAAGTCCGTTTCGTTGGAACTCCGTCAAAGTCCTTCAGGGTTCAGTCCGACGAAAAGTCCGGTCGTGTGTACACGGCTTTAGGGTGCATTCTGGATGGAGTAGTAAAGCACCTTTGGCCAGCAGCATTGTCAGTCTGGCAGAGGGTAGTGTTAGACTAACATATTTGGATGAATGTGACTACCAAACTGAAGCTGAACAACAACTAACACATTATAAGCAGTAGACAGGTTTTGTTTTTTTTTCATTTTGGGGTTAAAGTTTTTAAATAAAAATTTATCATTGTAAACAACCCCTGTCACTAGTAATTGGTTTGTTTTAACCTTCTAACTGCTACTTTGTCTCGACAGCTTGGTCTGTTAAAGTAGGTTGAAAAATAATAGACTAACTGGCTGGATCACCAGGTGAAAATAAAGGAAAAAAGCCTAAGAGCCGGTTCACACTGGGACGACTTGTCAGGCGACCTAGTCGCCTGACAAGTCGCCTCCCGTTCTGTACAATGGAACCGTTCTAATCGGAGTGACGCAAGTCGCTCCAACTTAGAAAAAGGTTCCTGTACTTCTTTTGTGGCGACTTGCATAGACTTCTATACAGAAGTCGTTTTGCAAGTCGCCGTGGCAGTCGTGTGCAGGCCGCCTCGGTGAGGCGACCTGCAAGTCGTGCCGCCCCTGTGTGAACCGAGCCTAAAAGGAAAACAAATGCAGGCACCACACCTGAGAATTGTTAAGCTGCAATATAATAAATTTTTTGTTTTTGGGTTTAATACCAATCTAAAGTCCATCACAGATGTAAAAACTAAAAAGCACCCTAATTTACCTTCCCAATTGACTGTGATGTATTTCCCCTAAAATGGCAAGATTTGGCTGAACTGTCCCAATATTTGCTGAAATTTTGGGGCAGTGAAAACTCTAATTTCTTAATTTCGCTCCTCCCTACTTTTAAAAAGAGACATGAGCAGCAATGTAAAAAAGTTTTTTTTTGTGTGGGTTTTTTTTTTTTTTAAATTTAAAAAAAAAATCTCAGTTTTTTTTGCTGTCCTTGTTTTAACTGAGAAAATGTCCCTTTACTGCTTGTGCAGGTGACACGTTTCAGGACAGAAAATAGGATAAAACTCCCCTATGGGTCCACAGGAAGCAGTTAAAACAAGGTTGCCCGACACTTCTTTACTCTATCCAAAATTACAAAAAAATTGCCTGCAGTTGGGCTTTTATTGGTGCCATTAACATAATAATCTGATATATGGAGGATAAGCAGATGACTTTCTGTAAAAATGAAAGAGGTGACTTACTTTTTGTAACAGACGAGTTCACATTATTTCCCCAGCCTGATCTCCGGACAGACTCATACAAGGGTTCTGTTGAAGACAAATATTCTGCGTTTATGTTTGATAGTGAACTTTATTTTTTTAAACCTAGTAAGGAGGAACAGAATTGTACAGCAGACAAGTAACATCAGTACATATTCAAAAAAAAAGTATTTCCTTTTGGATGGAGTGGAGAGGAATTAGAACCCCTGTCAGTTTTTATTGCCATCTGTGCCCCTGTTAGGGAGATTCAATCCTCTCTATTTGTCCTGTTTGCTATTATCAGTGAAACTAAATGAAAATTGCGAATTTTGGGTTGTCTTGGGAAGTTTAGAATGGAAATCTTCCAATGTGGACACATTCTGGTGAAAAGAGGGGGGGGGGGGGGTGGAGATTGGGTGTTCCCATAATTTGCAGGGATTTCCGTTCACTTCATGTTTTGGCTATGGGGAAGAGAGTGAATGGAAACCCCCCTGATGGGACACAGATAGCAAAAAGATCTGATGGGTTATAACCCTCCCTTACTCTATCCAGAAAAAGAAAAGTTTTGCCTATAGTCCTATTTTAAACCAGAAAACGTGGGTAGTTATTGTAGCAATTTGACAGACCCACATTTAAAGGGTCTGAGGGGTTATTTCTGCTAAAATATGTGCAGCAATTGAGGTTTGTTATGAAATTTATTATACTTTCTGCCCTAATCAGCCTTTTTAACCAGTGTTTCTCCAGAGGTCGCTAGGAGTTCCTTGATAAATTATCAATTTCAACCTCCCAGATATGAAAGCAGTTTATGCCAAAAATAATTTTAGGAGCATTCTTTCCACTAAGCACCGATGTAAGAAGAAATCTTCCCACTGACCACCATGCTAATGTACTGGGAGCTAAAGATATAGTAATTATTGGTAGGGGTTCCTTAAGTCAATATTACAGTGGGGACAGAAAGTATTCAGACCCCCTTAAATTTTTCACTCTTTGTTATATTGCAGCCATTTGCTAAAATCATTTCAGTTAATTTTTTTTCTCATTAATATACACACAGCACTCCATATTGACAGAAAAACACAGAATTGTTGACATGTTTGCAGATTTATTTAAAAAAAAAAACTGAAATATCACATGGTCCTAAGTATTCAGAATATAAAATGGAGAAACCGCGCTTAACAGAAAATACACGCACATGCAGCAGCATATAGTGCGACCACACCAAAATTCTAAAGTCCTGTAAACAAGCTGCGCTAAGAGTATTAGTCCATACTGATAATCAACAAAAAAAGGAATTTTTGAATCCTTCCAGAATAAAAACACCACCACCGTGCACTTTTATAAACATTAGTGTCAATCCACCGTAGTAGTTGATCCTGCTTACCAGATGGCAAGCATAAAAGGGCAAGTGGCTTTAGCCCAGCCAAGGCCTTTTAGCTTACTGGCGCTCCCGGTGTTCCGATGGGGGGGGGTAAATCTCCAGGCTCACATATGATGTTCACGTTTCCCCGTTTTGCAAAGGAAAGAGAGACTTGCCATAGTGTAAAATCCTCCAGATATTTTATTTTAAAAACAAGTAGTCACTTACATTAAGATTTGCAAAGTTGCGTGTACAAAGAGCCGGCCGGTTGTTGTTGACGTTTTTGCAGATTTATTAAAAAAAAAAACTGAAATATCACATGGTCCTAAGTATTCAGACCCTTCGCTCAGTATTTAGTAGAAGCACCCTTTTGATCTAATACAGCCATGAGTCTTTTTGGGAAAGATGCAACAGGTTTTTCACACCTGGATTTGGGGATCCCCTGCCATTCCTCCTTGCAGATCCTCTCCAGTTCTGTCAGGATGGATGGTAAACATTAGTGAACAGCCATTTTTAGGTCTCTCCAGAGATGCTCAATTGGGTTTAAGTCAGGGCTCTGGCTGGGCCATTCAAGAACAGTCACAGAGTTGTTGTGAAGCCACTCCTTCGTTATTTTAGCTGTGTGCTTAGGGTCATTGTCTTGTTAGAAGGTAAACCTTCGGCCCAGTCTGAGGTCCTGAGCACTCTGGAGAAGGTTTTCGTCCAGGATATCCCTGTACTTGGCCGCATTCATCTTTCCCTCGATTGCAGCCTGTCCTCGTCCTGTCCCTGCAGCTGAAAAACACCCCCACAGCATGATGCTGCCACCACCATGCTTCATTGTTGGGACTGTATTGGACAGGTGATGAGCAGTGCCTGGTTTTCTCCACAGATACTGCTTGGAATTAAGGCCAAAAAGTTCTATCTTTGTCTCATCAGACCAAAGAATTTTATTTCTCACCATCTTTGAGTCCTTCAGGTGTTTTTTTAGCAAACTCCATGCGGGCTTTCATGTGTCTTGCACTGAGGAGAGGCTTCCGTCGGGCCACTCTGCCATAAAGCCCTGACTGGTGGAGGGCTGCAGTGATGGTTGACTTTCTACAACTTTCTCCCATCTCCCAACTGCATCTCTGGAGCTCAGCCACAGTGATCTTTGGGTTCTTCTTTACCTCTCTCACCAAGGCTCTTCTCCCCCGATAGCTCGGTTTGGCCGGACGGCCAGCTCTAGGAAGGGTTCTGGTTGTCCCAAACGTCTTCCATTTAAGGATTATGGAGGCCACTGTGCTCTTAGGAACCTTGGGTGCAGCAGAAATTTTTTTGTAACCTTGGCCAGATCTGTGCCTTGCCACAATTCTGTCTCTGAGCTCTTCAGGCAGTTCCTTTGACCTCATGATTCTAATTTGCTCTGACATGCACTGTGAGCTGTAAGGTCTTATATAGACAGGTGTGTGGCTTTCCTAATCAAGTCCAATTAGTATAATCAAACACAGCTGGACTCAAATGAAGGTGTAGAACCATCTCAAGGATGATCAGAAGAAATGGACAGCACCTGAGTTAAATATATGAGTGTCACAGCAAAGAGTCTGAATACTTAGGACCATGTGATATTTCAGTTTTTTTTTTTTTTTTTAATAAATCTGCAAAAATGTCAACAATTCAGTTTTTTTCTGTCAATATGGGGTGCTGTGTGTACATTTAATGAGGAAAAAAATGAACTTAAATGATTTTCGCAAATGGCTGCAATATAACAAAGAATGAAAAATTTAAGGGGGTCTGAAAACTTTCCGTCCCCACTGTATTTCAAGAGTTTCTCCAAGTTAAAGTCTAACCCAAAATATTACATTTTCAAATTCATTACCAAAATGTTCCTTTTTTTTCTCCTGGAATTAGTGGGTTAACAGAGTCGGCGATCGCTAGAATATGCTAGAGATGCAATGCCAGAGGCTCAGACACCACCCACGTAAATAGAGATTGTTTTAAGAAAAGAACGTTTTCAGCCTGACACAACTAGGGCCGACAGCCAAAGCTAGAGCTCAGCGTCTGCAAAGCATAGAGAAAAGTGCTGCTGCACAGGAGAAATGTTGAATTTTTTTGTCTCCCCGGAAACTCTAAATTTTCCACACTTCTGGCTTGGCTCTCTCAGAATCCAGAACTACATCAGATTAGACTCCCAATACACACAGCTCGGAGGACTGGTCCTGACTTGGCTGAAAAGCTTCCTATTATTATATGCACTCCTGTGCGATGGAAACATGATTGGGTCTATTCATAAATTATAAGCTAACAGATGCCAGGTGGGCTTTGTGTGAAAACAAACCATGAGCACCCCCCTCCCCCGTGGGTAGTACTCACGCGGTCGAGCTCTGGTGTTCGCGGTAATGCAGAGCGAGATCACTCCCTCTGATGAGGATGGCCTCCTCCTGGATCTCCCGGATCTCCACATACATCCTCCCCCAGTACCAGCCAATACGTTCCCTTTTCCTCTCGGTCAATCATGTCTCAGGACCCGCTTCCTGATTGGCCGGGAGGAGAAGCAGGAAGAAAATAGCGAATATTAATTTCGCTATTGTCACACAACTGGATGGGCTCAGGGCGCAGTGCACTGCACCCTGAGCCCACCCTTTTTTTTAAGTCAATTAGAGCCTCAGGCTTACAAAAAAAGAAGAAACCTCATAGAAATTCATGCATCCGGTGCCCTGCATGTAGATTAGGGGCCGGACACATGGATTAGATAGAGCGGCTGCCACTGCACCAAACTTTGGCCCAAGGGCCAGATGCGGCCCTTGGGGCACTATTCCTCTCATTCATACAATACACTATTTCCTCTTCTTGACACCATTCAATAAAAGGAGGAGGTTTGGGGGAATAGGGACTTTCAGGAAGCTATGACTTGGTAAGGTCAAGTATTTCCATCCCTAGGGACTTTATATGATATCATGATCTGGTAAGGTCATGCATATCCATCCCATTTGCATTGAGAGAACAGGACATATTTACAAGGGGAGTGGGACTTTGAATGAAGCACCGGGCAGCAAGAGAGTACTAGGATGAGTAAGGAATTTTATTACCAGGCTAAATAGAGGACATTCATATTCCTAGTAACAATAAATACACGGTAGCATAAATATAATGATTAGACCAATACATATATAGTCCATAATTACATGTGATAATGATATACAATAAACAATGTACTCACAGTAAAATCAATGGTAATATCTCATGGTATACATATATAAAATTCCTTAGTTCACCTCAAAGAATTTATATAAAAAATGATTCAAAAGGTATTGCCTGCAGAACCTATGGCCTCACTAGACCTTGAGGGGTAAAATTACATAATTACTGAAACGTCTTGATAAGATTGGTGAAAACACGGCAACGGGTAGCTCTACGCGTTTCATGGCTCAGTGCCACTCATCAGGAGCAGGCACGTGTGGTTTTAGGGTTGATATGTTGCTGGTGTGGCGGTGGGGCCCCACAGGTAGTCCAGAAGTGGCCCCAACCGGGAGCTGAGGTGGAACATCCCATGGCCTGGAAAGGGGCACACCTAGGCCAGGCACGGCAACCGAGGACATTCTTGTGAGGATGAGGAACCCGAGGGGGGACCAGGAGGGTCAAAGACAGCAAATTGGTGTGAGGATCGAAAGTGGAAAGGTCTCGAGGCCTTTCCACACGTGCCTGCTCCTGATGAGTGGCACTAAGCCACGAAACGCGTAGAGTTACCCGTTGCCGTGTTTTCACCAATCTTATCAAGACGTTTCAGCAATTATGTAATTTTACCCCTCAAGGTCTAGTGAGGCCATAGGTTCTGCAGGCAATACCCTTTGAACCATTTTTTATATCAATTCTTTGAGGTGAACTAAGGAATTTTATGTATGTGTACCATGAGATATTACCATTGATTTTACTGTGAGTACATTGTTTATTGTAGATCATTATCACATGTAATTATGGACTATGTATATTGGTCTAATCATTATATGTATGCTACCGTGTATTCATTGTTACTAGGAATATGAATGTCCTCTATTTAGCCTTGTAATAAAATTCCTTACTCATCCTAGCACTCTCGTGCTTCATTCAAAGTCCCACTCCCCTTGTAAATATGTCCTGTTCTCTTCTTGACACCATTGATGAGGCACCATTCTGTCCATCAACACCACCAGGGGGACATAATTCCTCTCATCGACAACAACAGTGAGGCACTATTCCTCCCACTGACACCAATGACGGGCCATACTTCCTTCCTCTGATGTAAACGTTAGAACGTTATTCCTCCCACTGACATCAAAGATGGAGCAATATTCCTTTCACTAATTCCAACAAGGGGCGCACTATTCCTGCCACTGACACCAATGATGGGGAACTATTCCTTCTAATTACACGAATCTTGGGGTTCTATTCCTCCCACAAATACCAACAATGGGGCACAATTCCTCCTCCTACTGACCACAGCCGCTATGTATTTTTTTCACTTCTACTTGCACACCAAACCCAAGGCATTTTCTACTCCCTTTGACCATAGTGGGCCATTGGCCCTCCTAAAGTCTTAACAATAGTAAACTGGCCCTTTTGTTTAAAAAATTTGAAGACCCCTGGTACAGATAACAACAGCTTTTTTTTTTTTTTTAGCTGTTATTTTTTCTTCATCTACTGTAAAACCGCAACAAATAAAACGCTAATGCTCCTAAAATCTTCTAAAAGCTACTAAAACGCTACTACAAGCCATCACAAAAAAATGCCCAATATCAGCACTTTTCATCCACCGTTTTTTTCTAGCATTTTTTGAGCTTATAAAAAATGCTAGTGTGCATGGAGCTTAGGCTTAATGTACACTGGCAGCCTCTAAACTTGAGTTTAGGAGTTTTTGGCGTTTTTTTTGCCAAAGCTCCTAAACTCAACAAAAGCCTATGGTCACTATACACACAGGCTTTTAGCAAAGTTTGGGAGCTGCCGCGTTTTAGGTGAGCTTCAACCTCCCTCTCCTGAACACGGAAGAATCATGTTCAGGATAGGAACGTTTTGACCGCTGACCTCAGGAAAACACAAAACGTGGCAAAATCATGGCACGTTTATGCCAAATTTTGTGTTTTTATGCGGTAAATTTGGCTAGTGTACATAAATCTGACTCCATGCACACTGAGCTTAAAAAAATGCCAGTTCCCTTGGCAGAAAAAAAAAACTACTCCTCTAAAGCGATTTTGTACACATGTTGAGGAGTGTTTAGCGTTTTTTTCTGCCAGAAGGCTCCAATTAAAAAGGCAAAAGGTTTTTTTTCCTGCCTCTAAACGCTGAGCTTAAGGTCCCTTTCACACTGGGGCGTCGGCGGTAAAGTACTGCTATTTTTAGCGGCGCTTTACCGTCATATTTGCGGGGGTATTCGGCCGCTAGCCCCGCTTTTAACCCCCGCTAGCAGCCGGAAAAGGGTTAAAACCAGTGCTTTGCTGGCAGTATAGCCGCGCTGCCCCATTGATTTCAGTGGAGGAGCAGTATAAACACCGCTCTAAAGATGCTGCTAGCAGGACTTTTTTTACCGTCCTGCAAGCTTACCGATCCAGTGTGAAAGAACTCGGGCTTTCACACTGGAGAGACAGGAGCAGCTCTTTCAGGGGGCTTTGCAGGCGCTATTTTTAGCGCTGTAGCGCCTGCAAAGCGCCCGAGTGTGAAAGGGGTCTTAAATATACCTCTAAATGTCCTAATGTGCATGGACACATAGGATAACATTGAGCTGCTTCAACAGGGATAAAAAAATACGCAAAACTCCTGTAGAAGTGGCATTTAAGTCCAGTGACCCTAAATGAGGTGAAGCTTTGCCCACTTCATGCTGGGGTTTTTTTTTTCTTTGCAAAGTGACCTTTCACCTCTTTCACCAAGCTAACAGAAAATCCCCTTCCAAAGTAAAAATTCCCATTCAAAGTGAACAGCCTATTTGCCTTTAGTAAATCAACCTTATGAACTCAGTGAGGGTATTCTAAGTGGCTCCAAGGCAAACACCCAGTAATATCACAACGAGTAATGTTACTGGTTCTATTTATTAGCCCTGAATAAAGAGGGGCGCTAATCGCCATAAAATGTGCTTGCATTCTTTTTGTCCATACCAACAAAGTCAGGAATCAAAGTTTTCAAATGGAAGGCTGCACTTCTCATTGCACACCTACACATAAGCTTCCAGCCCGAGGAACCATCACCCTGCCTGATACTTTGAAATGCATTTTTTATTTTCTGAGAAACCATTTTATCCTTTAATACATACCCAAATATTGTGTGTTTAGATGAACATGTTCAGTGCAAATTTTTTTATGTTTTTTTTTTTTTTTTCAGCAGTGCATACTTATTCCCGTGATCAGTCCAATACTGAAATATTAGCATTGGTTGGAATTGGCCCATGAGCTTATTTAATTTTGGATAAGAGAACTGACTTGCATTACATCCCACATAAATCACCATTTACTTTCTGACTAGCAGAAAATGTTTCTGTGTTTTCTTCCACTATATGTTTCTGCTAACAATTCATCATGTTTTGGGCCAATTTGTACGTACGTCACTAGGCCACCCAAGTACCTCTGCTGGGCACGCTCCTTACTGCTGGCAAGCAACTGATCCCTCTAGAGCCACCGTTCTGCTAACGTTAGAATATATTTTAGTAAGGGGGAGATGAATAGACCCTCTGTACTTTACAACCGGCTCTCACAGAACAGTTTCCATATGTTAGAGCAAGCAATTGTATAATAAATAAAGGGAAAATACCCACTCACTCCTCAGCCTTGGGTTACTCTAATTTGTAAGTATTGCTGCACTAGAACAAAAGGTATACAAGCAAATTAACTCTTATGGAACCAGGTCATTATACCTGCATGTATAAGGTATACAGTACGTTGTGTTTATGTTCAAATGTAAAGATATGTGCCCGCATGCTTACCAAGTATCACTTCTGTTATATTTCTTAATGAGGGTAGGTCTGTGCAGTGATATGTTTTTACATATATGGTAATTGTGGCTTGGTGTTTGCCTCATGCATTTTAGACAATACTGATAGTGAAAATTTAAAAAGATAGGTTTGAATTGCTATATGTGGTGGTGGCTGTGTAAGCCTTTTTGACTATATTTAATTTCCAAGTTCATATGTGAAGAGCTCAATCTCTACCATTGGAATGTTTAATTTATGGTGTATCTGGACCCCATCAGCATTCCGATTTAGAAATTCTAAAGGACTCTGATCATGTTTAGAGAATTATACCCTTTTAGAAACAGACTGTCAGGACTTTGAGCACAAAAGTCACATTGTGATACATTGTAATTTACAGAAACCAACTTTGGCCAACATAAAAACAAAAAAAACAAAACAAAAATACTAAAGACCAACAACATAAAGCTGTTTTTAGAATCTATGCTGTGCTAAAAGACAACCACATGCCATTGTTTTACTGGCGCTAGTAAATAAAAATGATCGTTTGCTGTGGACAACATCACCAGCATGGAAGAACTGACAACATTGCTTGGGATTTCAGTGCAGCAGAAGCAGAGTTGTCAGCTCAAACAAGAAGCCGAGATCACTGGATTTGTGACAGATCAACAGGTACATTTCTGCACTTGCAGCATTTGGAAAGAGACAAAATTTGCATGCATAGCTGTCTCACATACAAGAACCTAGTTTACTGACTCCCGATAACAACATTTAGCGGGTTTGAGTGTAATCAATAGTAACAATCCTGATCAGGGCATACTATTATTATTCTCTTCTTCATGCCCACTTTCGCTCCCAGTTAGATGCTGGGAGCCACAAATGCCCAATGCCCTACCCTCCTATGGATGCAAAGAATTTAGATAGAGATAAAACGTCTTATGCAGTACAAAGGGTGCAATTTGTACACCCCACTTTGGTATGAGGAACAGTTTGAATAGTTGAATAAGTTACAGGGTTTTCATGTTTTTTTTTTGGTACACACAGGGCATACAATACATTCATCAGATGCCTTAAAACTTTTCAGATGCTACAGGAGTTTCATCTCCCAAATCAAGTGTTATCAATATCTACAATTAAGACATTTCCAGACATTCTGTAATACGACACAGAGGTTGTATCCATCCTCAACCTCTCTAATTTCCTTGCTGGCAGCGACCTCTGTAAAATGTGACATACACTTTAACAAAGATGGACCTCGCCAAATAAGTCTGCTAAGATACTCCTGACATTAACAGGCTGAGGACCAAGGCTTAAGAACCAGCTATGTCAGAGCTACAAAATGTGTGATTCTTCTTGTAGTTTTTCCATTTAAACCAAAGATGTGACGGAGCCCGAGCTGAATGCTGGGAGAAGGTTTGCGGGTAAAGAGAGAGACTTAAATGCTTAAGAATTTGAAATAGAAAAAACATCTCTTGTGCTTTAGAAAAAAGTCTTTCCAAGGTTTTTTATTCTAGAGCAGAAAAGAAAACCAAGTGGCCTTTGCGTTTTTGTAGGTTTAATAAAATAGTGGTCCTTTCACTGGAAGAAAGGGATAGATAATCGTTACTTAGAACGTGTCCCAGACAGCCTGTCAGGTTTAATTCCACATGCTGGAGTCCGACTCTGGGACAGGCAGAGTTGGGAGGCTCCCTTGTGAGTTCAGTTTCCTGCCTCCCCCCCAACTTTAACACAACCGGTCTTTGTTTCCAACTTCCCGTGAAAAAACACAGTGGCCAGCCGCTGAGGTGGGTCAGAGAGAGAAATCAGACAAAACATTAGCAGCGGAATTTCAAAGGAAAACAATAAAAAAAAAAAAAAAATGAGAATGAAAGAATGCAAAAAGAGAGACTAAATATAGAGATGTGAACTGTATCGGTTTATGTACTTTAAGTCACGGGCTGGACAGGTAGGCAACAGACAAAAAAATAGAAAAAGAGAAGTCTGTTGGGGGTAGGGTACTTTTCAACGTTCATTCTTGCCTATTAAAGACTTGGTATTATTTACCATTACTGACCTGTACATGGCTGCCACAGCTGTAAAACATCAATGTATATGTTATTTTATAAGGAATACTCTGATTCCTATCACAGGTACGTTGAAAATGCCATGTGGATTTTTTAAAATGTGACATAATTGTAGGGCAATATAACCCATAGAAAGCAGAAGAAAAACCAACCACCATTGAACAATAAATTAAGATTGTGCAATCGAGAATTTAAAGTTCATTAAAAGATATCCATCCACACATGAGCAAGACTGTGATAAGTTTGATGGTGGCTGGGTCCACTGTATCAGTGGTACTTAAAGTAGATGTAACCTCCAGCTGAGTGACATTTAGTTTGTTTTGTGCACTGTGCAGCATGTGTATGTAAAAGCATTGATGTTACCCTTTTAACCAACTTCAGATTAGTACCTGCTATTGTTGTTCACCATAGCTAAGCTGTGAAAAATTTACAGGAGGAAAATTGTTGCATTTGAGGTATAGTAAGATAAAACAAACAAGCAAATACTTTAAAAGTTTTTTTTTAAAATGGGCATTTCACTGGGTGGCAAAATTAGACTCAGGCCCACCTATTTCAGACATGTAATACAATAGAATTCACTGGCGAAGGTAATTATTCTTCAGTTGGTTAGCAGCAAAATTGAAGCCGGGCGTACAAAAAAACCTGATGGTTAAACACCATTAAAGCCGACACCAGCCAGAACATGAAGCAACTAAGAGAAGCAGGACATGACCTAAAATGTGTGAAGGTAGCTGACCCATAGAATTGCAAAGAGTTGGGCGCAACTGAACAGATGACATCATCATCACTGTGTATTCATAAACTTTATTTTTTATCCTTGGTTGCATGTCAGGGCTGCTGATCTTTTGCAGCCGCATCATGACTGGCGATCAGTATGCCAATTCATTCCAAAGGGGTTCAGTAGGGTTGAGGTCAGGGATATGTGCAGGATATTTGTGTTCCTCCACACCAACCTGGTCAAGCCATGTCTTTTATGGAGCTAGCTTTGTACAAAGGGCCATAGTCATGCTGGAACAGAAAAGGACCTTCCCCAAACTGTTTACACAACATTGGAAAAGCATACTTTTCTAAAATGTCTGTGCATGATATAGCATTAACAGGACCCTTACTTTTGGCTATATAGTGTAATTCTAATCCGGCCTGTATAGTTACAGGAGGAAGGCAGAGCCCGGTCTTTAAAATAACTCAATAAGGCCCTTAAAGTTTGTGGGTGTCCGAGAACTATTGGGGGAGACAATGATGGCTTGTCATGGAGTAAGGTCCTCGGATGAGCGCTCTTACATATCTTCACTGCCATTTATCCTATCCTTACACATTAGATGTTGTCTTCTAACATTACTATTTTAAACATAAGTGATTGATGTTACCCTGTTAACATGGTGTGAAAATTGCATCAGGTAACCTACACGTGAATTTGGTGCAGCTGTAACCAATCAGCTTCTAACTTCTAGCTTGTTCAATTAAAGGATAAGTTCACCTTTTCAGAAAATTAATAAAATGCACATTTTTTTGCAGGTAAAAAAATGTGCATTTATTATTTTTTGTTGCAGGAGCCTGTAAAGCATTGCACCAGCGTTCAGTAGATTGCTGATGCTATGCAGGTCTCCTGCAGACCTTTCATTGTATAGGCTTGCTCGTACCTCGTACAAGGAAGCCGGTGCTGACAGGAAGAATGAATGTACTGTGAGCACCGTGGTAGTTCATTGAAAACTACAAGCCGACAGCCGCAAAGGCTGCCGAACCTTGTAGTTTTCCATTCACAGCTAGCTGGTTGAAAAGATTTCCCGCTAGCTGGCACAGTAGGGGAACGAGAGGTGCAGGGGCCGGTGCATTCATAACATGTTACACCCTGAATATTGGTGTAACGTGTTATTAAAGTTGAACTTATTCTTTAAGCTTGGACAATAAAACCTAGAAGTTGATTGGTTACTATGCACAGCTGCACCAGACTCAGTGTGCACCAGTTTTAGTAAATGTTTGCATAGAATGAATATGCTTTTTGTAGAATTATTTTTTCCTGCACCATGAGTAAACATTTCAAATAAAATGTAGCAAATGGACCACTTTTCAGGAACACTGTGAATTGCGTGAATGCACAAAGTGTGTTTGTGCATTCTGACATAACCGTTTCTCTGCTGCATCCTCACAGCAAAATAAGATCCAGAAACCAAGTTTACAGACCATGATTAATCTTTCCAAAGCAAAGTGTATAATTGAAGGTTTCCTTGATGAAAATAAGCCTCCATCCAAACATTTAGCAAGTTAAGGTTCTTTTGATTGAGTCACTGGGCCGTGTAATCTGTTATTTAGCTAGCATATGCAGGCAAGAATGTAAGCAACCAAAAGTGGTGGTTCCACCCACTCATAAACTGACTTGCCAAACCTCAAGATATTGATAGAACAGGTACAGTGCAAACAACAGCCTACGGAATGCTAACTCTGGTGCCGAGAGTCATTTGCAGGGTAAAAATAACGCTTACCATTACCAAAAAATGACCTCACCTTTTCCTACTACTTGTACACACACACAGGGCATCTGTGTTACCCAGGCCTGTCAGCTTGGCAGAGTGTGCGAACTAGTTAGTGCTGCAGGCTCATATACAACACACAGCAGAGGACAGCCAATTTCAGCTATTCTTAACCAGTGCCCCTGTTTGTCCATTGACCATTTTCCATTGAGTTCTGCTGAGCCAACACTACCGGACGCAATCTCAAATACGGGCACAAAATCAGGAGGCAATTAGGGATAAGCGGTGTGATTTTCAGGGAAACTGAAGAGCAAAAGTGTTAGTTTTGCCATCAGCGAATTCTTAAGCCTGGGTCAAATGGCCGGCTTCTGTCGGACCGGTTGCCATACACATGGGCCGAATGTCGCCCAGCATACTAGGCTTTATATTGCTCATTGAGCTCTTTAGGTAAAATGTGCTTGGACATTATTTAGAAGGGGTCTTTATGGCGTATTTAGGATAGTTTCATCCTATCTTGTTTTTATTTGTGTTTTTGTTTCTCTTTTTTGTGTATATGATTGCTATTTGTGCACTGTCAATTTTTTTTTACCTTTTTTCAGTCTGCATTTTTTATTCTGTTAGCCCCTGTTCACGCCAGTGTGATTGACAGTTCCAAATTGCACGACCAGGCACACCCCATTGTTGGCAATGGAACCCTTCAAATAGCTGTGACTCATAAAAAGGTTCCTGCACTACTTTTTGCTGATTTCATTGTGACCTGCATAGACTTCTGTTGTATAAAGTAGAAAGCCACAGTGAAATCAGCAGTGCAAATCGCACTGATGTGTGGCTTTGCTATTGCGCTGAAGTAGCGCTATTTCAAAACCGCACCGGTGTGAATTGGGGCTAAAAGAAAAATTGAAAATGAATTATTGGTACTGGAACATTGCCAGGATGGGCGAAAGGAGCTTCTTTTACATACAGAAGACATTTAAAGCACACTGTACTCTTACAAGCCACCAAAAAACACTTTGTTTGGGCCAAAAAACGAAATATTTAGTACATCTCTGCAATATATGCACATTCACCATGTTTTAATAATTTAAAAATATGCAGGTACAAAAGGTAGCTGATAATCTGCCATAAATCTAGCATGCTCTTAAATTCCTGTTTGGGCTTAGAACACAGTGTTGTGCTGTACTTACATCCCAAGCAGTGTTGTCAACCCTGGCTGCTGGACTACAGAACTCTGCCTATCCTCTCGTCTCTCTGTCGCTCTCCACATTCATACGCCAATTTCCTTCCTAGCAAAACAATGTTACTGCTGCTTCTTTTTAGCAACCCGGAGCGGAGGAACACTCAACTGTACAGTGCATTAGGATACTGTTAACAATAAATTGGCTTTTTATGAGACTGATTTTAAAACCTTGAGTTCAGTACAGAATTGCAGCAGGAGGAGTACTGTAGAAAAAAATGTATAGCTGCATAGATCCCAGAGAAGAGGGATGGCATTCAATATTGCAGTGTATCATCCACCCCTTTTAACTCGCGTTACCAGCCCATATAGAATAACACATATTACTGAAAATATGCTGTATATGGAAAAAACCTCAACAAGATCCTCAGATCTCATGGGGATTTACATGGAAAAGTCTTCAACCCCCAACTAGTTACATAAGTTAGAGAGAAACTACAGGCAAATAGCTGATTATACAGTTGAATCACACACAGCTTGTCAAAAGGTTTGTAAAGTAAAAAAAAAGTGAGCTTCCTCCTTGTTAAATGGCAACACGTATCAGAACCTGCAATCACTCAGAGTTTCTACTTTTTTGGACCATTGACTATTAATGCAAAGGGCAAATGAACCATGGAGCTGGAATAGAGAACAGTGGTGAGGTATGAACCTGTAATAGCAATTAGTGGTGAGTCACAAAACAGAGCAGTGGTGAACAGTGAAAAGCCATAGAGATGTAATGGTGAAAAGTGGTGAGAAATGGAGCTGTAACAGTGAACAATAATTAGCCACAGAGCTTGAATAGTGAACAGTGATAAGCCATAGAGCTGTAATAGTGAACGGCGATGTGCAATGGAGCTGGAATAGTGATCAGTAGTGAGTCATGGAGCTGTAACTGTGCACAGAGGGGAGCCATGAAGCTTTAAAAGTGAATACTCCAAATAAATATTTAATCTAGGGTGCCTGTGACTAACACACTCCATACACAGGTACCCAGGAAAAAATAAGAGGCGCTTAGGTATAATGTGCTAGTGCCTTTAACACAGTGATGGTGTGACCCTCTATATGTGTTTTATACACTATCTCAAAGTTATCTGATCTCACTCTGAGCAAATCTATAACTATATATGATACGTGTACATAACATAACCCTGTAACAATGCAAGTGTCCTAAACACAGTGATGGTGTGACCCTCTAGACATATATTATACACACATGCATAGACATTTAACTATACATCTCCAGTGTTATATAAATGGAGTCACCACATGCACCATCTATATTACAGTGCAAATGAATCACAACGTGATCAAAAATAATACTAGTCAGAAATGATCAAAAATAATAATAATCAGTCCAAAATTAGACGTGACATCACACGTGATATAAAAAAGTGTCCAAAGCAGGTAATAATAACTCTTGATCTAAGTGAAGGTGATAATCTGTCTCTTCCACCTTTCCCCTCGTGAACAGTGATTCCACTCCCTCAAGAATTGCACTCACCGACTAGTTTTGCCAGCATTTTCATGCAAGGCAAAAATCGCTTAATTACCACTCATCAGGGTAAAAAGGATCAATCGTTGTTTCCACAGTGAATGTATAACATGAGGTCCACATGTAAAAAATAATAGCTCCAATAGTGTAAAACCACAACACACATTTATTAAAATACTGTAATCTTCAAACAATCCACTCACATTTGGCACAATAAAATACAGCCAGAATAAAGTGCAGATCACATCAAATCAAATCCAGTGAAACCAAACGTAACAATTGGTCACGGCGAACCCGAGGTGTGCTGATGCCGATTCTTAATCTCACCCCTCCCTTGATAGTCCTCCGTGCTGCTGTGCAAAACAAAGGTCCTTTCCTGTAGTGTAGTTAGCAGCGCTGTGCGTCACGTCTCACAGCCACGCCCCCGACATGTTTCGTCATGAATTGACTTCCTCATGGGATTTTTCCTGGGTACCTGTGCATGGAGTGTGTTAGTCACAGGCACCCTAGATTAAATATTTAGTTGGAGTATTATAAGTTTAAAGGGGCTGCTTCACATTAATTGTGGAGAGATTTCACCACATAGTTCACTATACTTTTAATTATTTTCTTTTACTGTATCTGTGGAAGATAGGGAGCGCGGTGGAGGTGTTTTTTGATTTGAAGGGCGGTTTATTAAATCTAAAATACCTGAGTATACTATATTTAAAAGTGAATAGTGGTGAGCGGTGGAGAGCTATGGAGCTGTAATTGTGAGGAGAGGTGAGCTGTAACAATGAAAAGTGGCGAGTTGTGGATCTGGAATAGTGAACAGTTGTATGCAATGGAGCTGGAAAAGTAAACAGTAGTGGTCAGTGGAGCTAGAATATTAAACTGGGTGAACTGCATAGCTAGACTTGTGAGCAGCTGTAAATCTGAAACCATAAACAGCTGTGAGCCAACGCTGTATCCTGGTGTAGGCCGACGAGGCCCAGGCTTAGGGCAGCACTTTGCAGGGGGGCAGCACGGAAAGAGTCCTTACCGGTTTGCGCTACATTCTTAGTGTAGCGCCAGTCTTATGGGGCAGACTGGGCTGAGAGGCAAATTAGCCTAGTGCCCCCATATAGCGGCCGGACTGCTTCCGGTATGCGGGTGGCCGGCATTCCGCAACTGGGGGGGGGGGGGGGCGCCGCTTCTAATTTTGACTGTCTCATCATCCTGGACCACAAACCTTCCTCTCACTGTGCTATGTTTTCTGCTGCACCATTGGCATGGTTATATCTTCTTAGTCCTCTCCATAAAATTATCAGAAATTTGTGCTTAAAGTAGAACTATAGGCAACACTTTTTTTTTTTTCATTTTGGATAGAGTAAGTGAGGGTTATAGCCCCTGTCAGTTTATTTTTTACCATCCAATTCCCATTGCAGAGATAGCCCTTCACTTCCTGCCCCATAGCCAAACAGGAAGTGAGAGGAAATCTATGCAAATTAATGGAATCTATTGCCCCCCCACCCACCCCCGGCCCTCAGAACTAGTGTCACCGCTCGAAAATTTCAGGACAGGTCTTAAACAGAAAGGGCTGGGTCAAATTTAAATTAGGGGGTACACGAGTTTAGTAAGGCCTAGGGCAGCACAAAACCTAAATACACTGCTGCATGGAGCTGAAAGAGTAAACAGTGGTGACCTGTAACTGTGAGCAGCGCTGAGCCATGGAGCTAGAATAGTGAACAATAGTGAGCCATGGAACTGGAATAATGAACAATGAGCAGTGCTGAGCCATGGAGTTAGAATAGTGAACAGTCATGAGCTATAATACTGATGTGGTAAACCATAGAGCTGGAATAGTGAACAGTGATTAAAGCGCATTAAACCCAAAAGCAAACATTTATTATATTGCAGCTTGCCAATTCTTAGATTTTATGGCTGTACTAGGTTTCTTTTCTTTTTTAGGCTTTCTTAATTTTATTTATCAAACCATTTACTACTGACAGGGGTACTTACAACTATCAGCTTTTGTTTATGTAAAACCTTTCTCCCAAAAGGAATAAATTGTTTGCTGTAACTGATTATAAAGTGTTAGCTGGAGTTTGTCTTCAATTTGTCAGTGTATTTAAATCTGCTAATACATCTAACACTCCCCTAACAGCTAACAATGCTGCTGTCTGCTGTGCCTCCTGTGCTCCTTCATCCAGAGTGGGGACATTTTAATACAGGACTTGTGTTACTGATCAGAGTACCAGGTGAAAACAGAGGGGAAAAGGCAAAAAAAAGCAAATGCAGCCACTACATTTAATGATTGATAAACTGCAATATAGTACATATTTTGTTTTTTACTACTTTAATTTAATAGATTATTAGATGGCAATTTCCCTTTCTAAAATTATTGGTGTGCAGCAGATTTTAATATATTATTACCTGAACAAAGCTGAGCAGCACCTGTCAGTCATTTGTAGTGCAGAGAGGCAGGAGGACCGGGGGGGGTGCATGCGGGAGAGATTGACTCAAGTAGGGAAACAATGCAAGCTACCATACAGCACGTGCAGTTTGTTGGGTCTAATTTGACCAAGCTGGAGGGACCTCTTTACGCTCACCATCAAAGCCAGGCCCAAAATAGGCGCTAGATGATGGCCTTTTGTCTTGCTAATGCACCTTGTTTCACACAGTGAGGCTCCCACACCCCCAGGTAGAGAGGCGCCTGGAGAGAGCCGGAGTGTGCCAGCACTTGAGCTCACAAGCCTATTATGTGACAGACAAAAGCTGCACCTGCAGGCGGCCAAGTGAGATTTACTGTATCTGCCTGCTTGCCTTCATCCCAGGCAGCCCGACAAGAATTAACCCTCACCAGCCTTGGTGTATTTTGGATGGCAGAGACCAGTTCTGGTTATAGATGCAGCAAAACAGACTGTAAACCCGGTCACTAAAATCTTATATAAACTTTAACATGTCAATATAATTTCAAAAGCTATTCTAAAGTTTTGTTAAAATAGATCCTGGTGATACTGCCACGAAGGCCAATGTTCCCTCTCACATTTCCCCCCCTGGACATGGCATATGTTTGATACACAATGCTTTTGAAAACTAAATGTTCCAGCCTGTAAAAAAAAAAAAAAAAAAAAAATTAAATCAGCAGCTACAAATACTGTAGCTGTTGACTTTTAATATAAGGACACTTACCTGTCCAGGGATCCCGCAATGTCGGCACCCGAAGCCGATTCGTCCATCGTCCATCGGCTTTGGGTTCAGGCATCGGCATTGCAAGTAAGGGAAACCTGAAGGCTTCACTGCCGGTTTCCTACTATGCATGGGCAAGTGGGGCTGCGCTTTCTGAATGGTCCTGTTTTCTGGGACACACAGGTCCCAGAATGCTGCGGGGGGGGGGAGGGAGGAGGGGCCTGCAAATGATAGAGATCACCATGCGGCGATCTTACCAGGAAGTGAGAGCGGGTACCCGTCAAAACCAGGTCCCCCCCCAAAAGTGCCAAATGTGGCAGTGGAAGGGGGGGGGGAGGGTGCGAACAAGCGAAGCTTCCCCTTTTGGGTGGAGCTCCCCTTTAATCAGTTAGAGTCTAGATCTACTTTAAATTATTCTAGATGTTAAGAAATATCTAAAGTGGAAATCCAGCCTATTCCTAACTAAGCTTTTTCTGAGAGCGATCCGGTTTGGTCACGTGATCTCCCCAGTGCCCGGCTTCATTGAAGAGGAGAGATCCCCGACAACGGCTGCAGAGCCTGGGAGCTGATATCACCCATAGACTGCCCTATTATCAGTTGCCCTTCCTCTACACTGAAGTTTACACTGAAGTTTCCACTGACAGCTGATCATATGACCTGACCGGATCACCCTCAGAATAGGTAAGTTTACACATCTTCCTTTCACAGGGTAAATAGAATAGAATTTAGAATGGAGGTGGGAGCAGATTTAAGCTCCGCTAGGAACAGGCTGGGATAAAAACTGCTAAATACCTTTTTTCATTAGCAGTTAGAGCAGTCTTGTGATTTCTATCAGTGTCTGGTTAAAGCTTGTAGAAGGATTTTTCATTCTCCCTTGATTGTCCTATGAGGCTGCAGGACACCTGACCCCCTCTGTCTGGACAGTGCTGATTGGCCCTGTGCTGATCACATGCCCCCTCCCAAGAAAAAAAAAAAACTCTCTAGCAATACAAACTAAACTGAGCATGTGCAGAGTGCCCCAAAGGCTCTGTTCTATTAGCAGATAGACTGGGGGCTGTGGAAGAAGGAGAGGATCAGAGAAGACAGAATCAGCCTTTTTACACAATGCAAAGGATGAACCTCTTAGGTTCAACAGTGAATATAACAAGCATCCTTTACTGCATATACAGACTATTTTACTGTTTTGGGTTTAGTAACACTCTAAGACAAAAATACTGAAAATGACTTTTAAAATGACATTATTGTGTTACTAAAATAAGGTTTTAGGTTTATATCTACCGGTACTTTATGGCCCCTTAATATAACCTAAAATAACAGCTTGTGTCAGAGGTTGTGCATGAACTGGACCCTTTATCCGTCTTTACTACTTCGCTACCAAGGTGAATAAACAGCACATTACTACTGTCATTTACTAGCGGACCACCTCTGTCTGGCTCAGACACCCTCACTTTGGCACCGCTGTACTTTCTGAGAACAAACTACAAGGCTGAGGATACTGTTCACAAACTTGGCTCAAAGTATCACTTCTGCTGCTGGCGAAATCATTAGGCTCCCTCCCAGAAGGCTCTTCAGACAACGGATGTTAGGTTGTTTACTATTGCTGTGGTTACTCCAATACCCACAACGATGGTAGATCACAGTTGGCAAAGCCAGGGATTTCTGTAGGACAGACCGAAATATAATGTTCTAGACAGCAAATAGCGCTTTGATTGTAAAAACTTCATCTGGGTGCAGTAAGGCAGATACCAAATTATTTACTGCAGAAAAACGGCAGAATTTATTATCAAATGCAGAAAAATTCAAATGTTACTAACAAAGCAAATTTGGAGAGGCCCCAAAAGCCAACTGAAAGAGGCTTTGTACTGGAAAACCAGTTGAATGTTACAAGTGCCAGTCAAGTTCATGCAAACCGTTCTTGAGTGACACATGGGGGCCGCGGCCGCCACTGCCAACTGCCAAGGAGGCCGCCACTGCCAAGGCATTTGTTGTATGGCTGGTAGACTGACCAGTGTGTCTTATCGTATTGTATGTAAATCCTAACAGTGAATTTTTATTTTCTTCCTTTTGGTCCTTTTAAAGTATTTGGTTATATCAAGTGGTGCAAATATAGCTATATTGTCCCACATTGCTGCTATGGGGCCAATGTATGTGGAAGATGCCTGCCGCCAAGATGATTGATGTTGGAATTATATCAGAGCTTCTTTCTACCTGTGTTCTCTAAAACAGACTATTGAGACTTTTCTGTTCTTTTCCTGGACTACAAATCATTTAGTCCCTATGCTGTGAATAAGAACAAAAACTCCGTCCCGGTTGACAAAGTAAACACCACATCTCAAATAGGAACAATTACAAAAAGAAGAAACAAATGGGACTTTAAAGGCGTCGAACCTCCTCTCAGAATAATTACCAGTGCATTATCATGGATTAAAAGAAATTTTTATTACAAAATTCTTAAAAAATGTGAAGTTGGGGATCTACACGTCCCTTTTAAAAACATTGGAAATTAGTTACAATTCGTAATCAAACCCAGAGCACCCCTGAAGATGGAGATCCCTCCTTATGTATGTATACAATAAAACTTTAGTAATTGATAAACATCATATACATATAGATTGTGTATAACATGTCACACAAGGAAGGGATAACTAATCCTGATGCGATTCGTTTTTGTCTGCTTCTTCAAGGGCTCAGAGGGGTGCCGTGACAATGGGTTCAATTGAAAAATAGATTGTAATTCAGGAGGATCCAAAGAAGAGTCTCTCTCTCTGTAGCCAGACACCAGATGGGCAGGAATAGTATAAGCCAAACAAGTACACAAGCCAGGAAGCTCCACCAGGGGGCCACGAAACACAGCCCCAAACAGGGGAAAAAGGCGGGATGGCGTCAACCCCTCTCACAAAATGTGTATCTCAAAGCACTAGCCAGTTTAATGTATGTATGTATGTATATATTCCTATTAGAAGGCAGAGATGGACAGCTACATCAAAGATATATGGGTCTTAAAGTATCCTTTTATGCAAGCTTCTGCCCAAATTAAATCATTGCTCTCAGAGATGGTGTCCTTCACATGGATTGCCTGTAGGAATGAGTGGTGATACAACCCTGTTATGCTGTGAATAAGAAGACGGTAGAAGTAAATGAGTAGTTTGGCAAAAGACTGTGGGCAGGGCTGACACCACCAAACTGTATGTTGTAGCCTACAACAGGACTTAGGAGCTGAGTGCATTTCTGGCAGATCAGCAGGTATTTTCGGTACCTACCAGGTTTTTTAAGGGTTAAACATGGGAACATGTGCGCATATTACAGAGATGTACTACATACGTGTGTTTTTTGTTTTTTTTTGTATTTGCCATGATATACACTTTACAGATAGTATAGATAGGTATAGTATGGGATCATAGGCGTGCGCACGGGGTGTGCCGGGTGTGCCTGGGCACACCCTAATCACCCCATGCTGTGTCCAGAGATTTGCCCCAAAATGCTGCATCTAAGAGTGTGTGGCCCGCGCTGCCTGTGAAACAGTTTCACAGGCAGTAGAGCGTGAGAATTGCCAGAGCTGATCAGTGTATGAAACTGTCAGATAATGACACTGCATGCAGGAAGTGAGACCAGCTGTCAAAATGTCAGGGTGATGTCGGGGGTGGGCGGGACAGAACGGCCATCAAACACCAGCCAATGGGATGGGGTCTGGGCGGGCCGCTACATGTATGTGGCCCCGCCCCCTCTCTGAAGCAGCTCAAACATTGGCTTGTGTTTATAGCGCTTGGTCCCGCCCACTCCCGACTTCGTGGCTGAGTTGTAAGTCATCACAACTCAGCCGCGATGTCGGGGGTGGGCGGGATCAAGCGCCAACACCAGCCAATGATTGGGCTGCTTCAGAGAGGGGGCGGAGCCAGAGAAATGTAGTGGCCCGCCCAGACCCATCCTATTGGCTGGTGTTTGGTAACTGTTCAGTCCCGCCCACCACCAGCATCACCGCTGACTTTTAACAGCTGGTGTCTCTCCCTGCATGCAGTGTCATTATCTGACAGTTTCATACACTGAACAGCTCTGGCAATTCTCACGATCTCCTGACTGTGAAACTCCCCCTCTCTCCTATCTGTGCCACCCAATGCTGCCAATCAGTGCCAACCAATGCTGCCTATCAGTGCCAACCAATGCTGCCTATCAGTGCCAACCAATGCTGCCAATCAGTGCCAACCAATGCTGCCAATCAGTGCCAACCAATGCTGCCAATCAGTGCCAACCAATGCTGTCTATCAGTGCCAACCAATGCTGCCAATCAGTGCCAACCAATGCTGCCTATCAGTGACAACCAGTACTGCCTATCAGTGCAAACCAGTGCCGCCTATCAGTGCCAACCAATGTTGCCTATCAGTGCCACTGCTGCTTATCAGTGCCAACCAATGCTGCCTATCTGTGCCAGTGCTGCTTATCAGTGCCAACCAATGTTGCCTATCAATGCCAACCAGTTCTGCCTATCTGTGCCAGTGCTGTAAATCAGTGCCAACCAATTCTGCCTAACAGTGCCAACCAGTGCTGCCTATCAGTGCCAACCAGTGCTGTAAATCAGTGCCAACCAATTCTGTCAATCAGTGCCAACCAATGCTGCCTATCAGTGCTGCCTATCAGTGCCCATCAGTGCTGCCTATCGGTGCCAATCAGTGCTGACAATTAGTGCCCATCAGTGCTGCCAGTCAGTGCCCATCAGTGCTGCCAATCAGTGCCAACCAATGCTGCCTATCAGTGCCAACGAATGCTGCCAATCAGTGCCAACAAATGCTGCCAATCAGTGCCAACCAATGCTGCCAATCAGTGCCAACCAATGCTGCCAATCAGTGCCAACCAATGCTGCCTATCAGTGCCAACCAGTACTGCCTATCCGTGCCAGTGCTGCTTATCAGTGCCAACCAATTCTGCCTATCAGTGCCAACCAATTCAAACCAGTGCTGCCTATCAGTGCAAACCAGTGCTGCTTATCAGTGCCAACCAATGCTGCCTATCAGTGCCAGTGCCGCCTATCAGTGCCAACCAGTACTGCCTATCTGTGCCAGTGCTGCTTATCAGTGCCAACCAATTCTGCCTATCAGTGCCAACCAGTGCTGCCTATCAGTGCCAACCAGTGCTGCCTATCAGTGCCAACCAGTGCTGCCTATCAGTGCCAACCAATGCTGTAAATCAGTGCCAACCAATGCTGCCTATCAGTGCTGCATATCAGTGCCCATCAGTGCTGCATATCAGTGCCCATCAGTGCTGCCTATCAGTGCCAATCAGTGCTGACAGTGCCCATCAGTGCTGCCTATCAGTGCCACCTACCAGTGCCCATCAGTGCAGCCTATCAGTGCCCATCAGTGCTTCCAATCAGTGCTGCCTATCAGTGCCAATCAGTGTAGATCAGTGCTGCCAATCAGTGCCAGTGCCGCCTATCAGTGCCAACCAGTACTGCCTATCTGTGCCAGTGCTGCTTATCAGTGCCAACCAATTCTGCCTATCAGTGCCAACCAGTGCTGCCTATCAGTGCAAACCAGTGCTGCCTATCAGTGCAAACCAGTGCTGCCTATCAGTGCCAACCAATGCTGCCTATCAGTGCCAACCAATGCTGTAAATCAGTGCCAACCAATGCTGCCCATCAGTGCTGCATATCAGTGCCCATCAGTGCTGCATATCAGTGCCCATCAGTGCTGCCTATCAGTGCCAATCAGTGCTGACAGTGCCCATCAGTGCTGCCTATCAGTGCCACCTACCAGTGCCCATCAGTGCTGCCAGTCAGTGCCCATCGGTGCTGCCTATCAGTGCAGCCTATCAGTGCCCATCAGTGCTTCCAATCAGTGCTGCCTATCAGTGCCAATCAGTGTAGATCAGTGCTGCCAATCAGTGCTGCGAATCAGAGCCTATCAGTGCCCATAAGTGCTACCAATAAGAGCCCATCTGTGATGCATATAAGTGCCCATCAGTGCCACCTATCAGTGCCCATTAGTGCCAATCAGTGCTGCCTATCAGTGCCACCTATCAGTGCACATCAGTGCTACCAATTAGTGCCCATCAACACTGCCAATCAGTGCAGCCTATTAGTGCCCATCAGTGCTGCCTTAGCAGGGATGGTGGAAACCCCTCTACAGATAATTGCAATACAAATTACCTTCGAGTGCAACAACTTTTTAGTTGGGAGGTTCACACCATTATAGCACTTTGGATTTTTTATTTTTTAGAGTGTTACACTTAATTGTATATGTTTTAGTTACAGTTATAATGTGAATTATTGCACTTGAAGTTAATTTCCCACCACCCCTGCTAAGTCCATATCTTTATGGACCTTGCTTTGTGCACTGGTGCGCAGTCATGTTGGAAGGGGTCATCCCCAAACTGTTCCCTCAAAGTTGAGAGCATGAAATTGTCCAAAATGTCTTGGTATGCTGACGCCTTAAGAGTTCCCTTTACTGGAACTAAGGGCCCAAGCCCAACCCCTGAAAAACAACTCCACACCATAATCCCCCCTCCATCAAATGATTTGGACCAGTGCACAAAGCAAGGTCCATAAAGACATGGATGAGCGAGTTTGGGGTGGAGGAACTTGACTGACCTGCACAGAGTCCTGACCTCAACCCGATAGAACACCTTTGGGATGAATTTGAGTGGAGACTGCGAGCCAGGCCTTCTTGTCCAACATCAGCGCCTGACCTCACAAATCCCCTTCTGGAAGAATGATCAAACACTCCCATAGACACACTCCTAAACCTTGTGGACAGCCTTCCTAGAAGAGTTGAAGCTTTTATAGCTGCAAAGGGCGGAGCCAACTCAATATTGAACCCTATGGACTAAAACGGCATTAAAGTTCATGTGCGTGTAAAGGCAGGCGTCCCAATACTTTTGACAATATATATATATGTATGTGTGCTTGAGCTTTCGGGTGCACACCCTAATGCAATAGGCTGCGCACGCCTATGTATGGGATAAATGACTCAGACCTTAAAGCCAGGGGAAAGTGTGCATTACAAGCTGCTTCTCACAGTGTACATTGGAGGAAGACAGGAGAACAGAGCCCACCTTATTTCCTGGCTTGAGGACATCAAGCATCACCTAGCTCTTTCCTCCCCTGCCTGGCTGGCCCTGGCCCTGGCCCACCCCTTTCATTCATTGGATTTCAGTCCTTTATATTCATGAAGGCTCAGTATCACAACTACCTAGAATGGTCTGAAAGCAAATGAAGTCTGCCTAAGAACGCCCATTCTTCCAGGTTTAACATCTATACCTGTCAAGGTATTTTGATATTTGCAGCACTTCTCCCAAGAGCCAGCCTGCTGCTTGTATGGGGGCTGAGGGCCCTTGAGAGGGGAAATGAGGCAGGGTGCTGTGATGTGTTTGGGAAGATATGTTTAGCGTCCTGCCAGCCTCTCTCACTTGCATCCCTCTGTATTGTATAGAGAAGAACAAAGTCCCAGTGATGATGTCTCTGCGAATAAAATAAGGTATGTGATGAAAGTGGAAAGGTTTTATTTAAACCCTTCAGCAGTAGTTGATGGGGGGGATTGCAGAGAAAGCAAAATATAAGCATAGTATAACTTTGGCTTACATAAGTTTGAAGATTCCCCATAAGGATCACCTATTCATCATGTTTGGCTTTCCGAACTCCCTATTACATTTTTGGGGGGAAGCTCCACCCTATTGGCAGTCAGTTGCCACATAATGCTTTTTTGTGTTAGATTGATTTTATTTGTGGCCCTTGGTTAACATTTCATAAAGCATTTCCTATTTCTGAAGCAGCACCATCAATATCAATACATTTGTGATTAAATGAAATGGAAGCTAAATGGTAACTATCAGGCTAGGACTTCAGCGTAATGGAAAGAGAACGGAGGCAAAGTTTCAGTCTGCTCACTCTAATCTCCAATAACATAGAGAAGTATAACTATCCATAAATGCGGCCAGCAATAAATCCGGCCGGGCCTGTGATGTGTGGGATTAAATACTCTTCAGTGAGAAGCACAGAGCTGCGCAGTTTGTAGAGGCGCTTTTTTTATGCCATGCCAACCCTGGCAAGCTATGTACCAGCACAAAACACCTTTTATAATAACTGACAGCAGCAGAGATGAAAGATGCTACAAGCTTGGGAATGTTGGAATAATATTTTTTATGGGAATTTTTTTTTTTTTGACCAGGGAGATGGACTAGATTAATGCTTCGCATTTTAAGTATGTAATGTTAGGTTTAGCTTGCTAATTTTGTTTTTTATTTCTTTGATTTTCTATATATATATATAATCTTTTTATTGTATATGTGTTTGTCCAACACTTTTTTTTTTTTAATAAATAAAATATTTATTTTAAAAAAATATGTAAAGGAAAGCAGCAGAGACCATAGCAAACCTGAGTCTCATGCGGATTCTATTCATATAACAAAATTACTTAAAGCGATTTTAAACCCATAAGCAAACATTTATTAGATTGCAGCTTACCAGTTCTAATGCCGCGTACACACGGTCCTACTTTTCGTCTACAAAAGTCGGACAGCCTGTCGGACAGACTTCCGGCAGACTTTCGGTGGACTTGCCGCGGACTTGCGGCCTACTTTCTAACGACCGGACTTGCCTACACACGACCACACAAAAGTCTAACGGATTCGTACGTGATGACGTACACCGGACTAAAATAAGGAAGTTCATAGCCAGTAGCCAATAGGTGCCCTAGCGTGGCTTTTTGTCCGTCGGACTAGCACACAGACGAGCGGATTTCGGGGTCCGTCGTAGGTACGAAGTAAAAGTTTTGAAGCATGTTTCAAATCTAAAGTACGTCGTATTTGAGGCTAAAAAAGTCGGTTGAAAGTCCGGAGAAGCCCACACACGATCGGATTACCAGCCAGCTTTAGTCCATCAGCGTCTGTTGGACTTTTGTAGACGAAAAGTAGGACCGTGTGTACGCGGCATTAGATGTGTTGGCTGCATTTCTTTCTTTTTCTTTTCTTTTTTTTTTAGGCTTTCTTTCTTTTATTCTTTTATTCTACCCTGGTGATTCAGCCAGTGAGGCTGGGTTCACACTTGTGCAATAAAATATATTGCATGTAATTCGCAAACTGTATAGCTGAAATCGCATGGCATTCACACCAAAATGGTGCAGGACCCTTTTTTGGTCCGCACTGGAATCGGATCACATGAGTGTTCACACCAATTCCTGCACCATTTGACAGTTTGCATTGCGATCTGTGAACCGAACTAGGGGTGTCATTACCTTTTCATTGACACCTGCAGCAGTTTGCAAATGTCAGTGTGAACTACCGGCGAGTGACATGTGATGCGGGAACCCGCACTGGTAACCGCATCGTACTAGTGTGTACCGGGACTGAATCTGTTGTTTTTCAACAGAATAAGCTGTTATGCAGATGTAGCAGTTGGAAGTTTAAACTATTGAACACTGACAGGACACTGACTTGCCAAGATAAGCTTTTATTTATTTGTGCAGCAAGGTGCTGTACTACAGAAACATGGAGAAGGTGACATCTTTCCCTTTACAATCAATTTATTTTCACTTTTTACTGAGATACTGATCTTATGCTGCACAATTCTACTCTAACTAGCATTGGGAGAGCTAAAGCAAAGCATTCCCTAAACCTCTATGCAGAATGCTGTGAATTCTGGGAGTTGTGGTTTGGGATAGCAACCATATAGTGGGACCCATAAACTCTTCGAACTACAGACCTTAATTGACACTGTGCAGGTAGGAGGAGTGGCGAGAAGATCTTATTAAACGAGCTGGAAAAGTTCTGGGTTTTGGCACCAAGGAAGAGGGAGAGAGAACACCCCTGTTCGAGTAGTCCCCTGCCAGTGGGGATGCAAGCCTAAGATTGACAGTGTGGACACTCGGGAGCAGCGCAGTATTACCCACATTACAGATCCTGCACCACTGATCACCTAAGGCTTTCATGGAGAGACCAAAAAAGGGGCCCCCTTCTACAGCAAGCATCCACAGCAGCATCCGGGGAACTGTTGAGAGGGTATCTGCCCATTACTGACATTGCCAGCAGAGACTGAGCCACTGAGAGCATGACGCCAACTGCATCCAATCCATACTGCAGCTAGACCAGCCCTATACTATACTTCTACCCAGTGGCAGCCTGTCCATACGTCCGGCTGCTAATCTACATGCAGGGCGCTGGATGCATGGATTCCAATCATGTTCTTTATTTTTTTTAAGAATGTGATTAGAGCCAGAGGCTCTAATAGGTTTCAAAATAGGGTGGGCTCAGGGCGGAGAGCACTATGGTGTCGTGGGTGCACTGTTTGTCACCCCCCAGAAATATACCACCAGCTGCCACTGCTTCTACCAAACCTATAGTGCACCCATACCAACCCTATTCTGCAGTTATACTGAACTGTAACGGCATTTCACTCACATCTACACTCTACCTGTACCACATCTATCTCGCACCTTGACTGCATCTTTACTGCAATTTACGGTATCTCACAAAAGTGAGCACACGCACACCCCTCACATTTTTGTAAATATTTTATTATAACTTTTCATTTGACATCACTGAAGAAATGACACTTTGCTACAATGTAAAGTAGTGAATGTACAGCTTGTATAACAGTGTAAATTTGCTGTTTGCAATTAGTCGTTAACTAATTGGTTCAATGCTTGTTTCTTCATTATTATTCTTCTTCATTATTACCAGATAGTACTTTCAGTGATTTTCTGTGGTATTGCATGATTTGTATACTCAACCTATCATGTCAGAATGATCATGAGGTCAAGGTAAACAACAGAGGACCCATCTAAACCAGCAGCTCCTACAGGGGTAGCGCCATAAAAGGAATAAAGCTGTTGCTTAAAATGTGTGAGCTGGAGTTTGGCTTCAGATTGTCAGTGTATCGATATCTCCTAGCACATCTAACACTACCTTCCCCTGGAGACCAACAATACTGCTGTCCAAAGGTGTCTGTTCTCTCTCCTTTATCCAGGGTGTAGGAACCCTAATATGGGAAGTGTGTTACTAGCCAGATCATGAGGTGAAAGCAGGGAAAAGTCTAAATACATTTTTGGTTTTGGGTTTTAGCCTGCTTTAATCCAGGATGAAAAACAATTCCAAGGCAGACATTCATAGCCAATCATATCTTTTAGTTCATTCACACAAATCCCAGCAAGACAAACTGCAGACTATGGTAAAACAAAAACAAATCTTTTCTATGTACTTCTCTTTTAAAAGTTTATGTATTTTTTTACTTTAATATAACTGTGGTCAAATGCCTATGGACAGACATGATCTTTGACGTGTTTTGATCCTAGTCTGAATCCACCTGAGCTATCCGACCAAGAAGTTGTCCCTGCACACCACCAATCATAATTGGCTGAGGCATTCCTTACCCAGAAGTCGCATGTATACATGCCCTGATGCTTTGGCCCAGTACAGGTAAGAGCTTGTTTCCAGTTTGTGGTTCAAAGTTTAGACAAGGATCTGAACACACCTTGGCTCATCCCTATTTGTGGATGAATGACCATCATACCTACAATATATATCCACAAGCATGTGGACTCCCTTCCCAATGAATACAGGTGTTTCCAATGAAGGGTACTATTACTGCTATACCATACGAAGGCGATTAGACAATTGTGAACTTCCAACCTTTGTGGTAACAGTTTGGGAAAAGGCCTTTTTCAGAATGACTGCACCCCTGTGTACAAAGCCAGCTCCATAATTACATGATTGGACCAATTTGGTGTGGAGGAACCCAACCCTACTGAATACCTTTGGGATGATCTAGACTGCCAATAGTCAGGTCTTCTCATCCAACATCAGTACCCGACCTCACAAACGGACACAAATTCTCACATACAAACACCAAACTGTTGTACAAAGTCTTCCCGGAAAAAAAAGTGGCTTTTATAGCCGCAAAGAGGGTCATCTCCAAAATAATGGCCGTGGTTTTGACATTGGGTCTTCAACAATCTCATAAAGGAGAGGCAGACTGATATCCACAAACTGTCCACTTTCTGAGCAGGCTAGTGATTTAGAAGGCTGTGTCTTAATTAAGAAAATGGTTGAATGTTTCTGAATCACGGCACTGGCTGAACTGAATTACAAATAGTTTGGCAGGCAAAACAGTTCATGTGAATATTTCTACTGTTTATTTAGCTGTTTTGATGCCTTCATAGAAAAGAGGTTAATTCTAGTTAAAAATGATACAGGAAATATTACCATATATAAACGTATTTATAATATAGGTTAAATTAAATAGTAGTGCTGATTGGATAAATAATATAAATCAGTAAACCCAGGGACAGGTGATAGTGATTAAACCTCATACATTAGTAAACAAATAAAAAAAATATTAAAAAATAAAGTCCGTGATTAAACAGTCCATCAATGATGCCAGGAAGTTTTTAAACAAAAAAAAATGGATACAATTGTTCTGATGTGAGATCTTCAAAGCTTTCACCACACCACGTGCAATCAGTGTTTCCACTCCCCTTTGGTTATGCACTCGCCATATAACGATGCTTTCCACTCTCATGCTCGGCAAACCAGCATCAACCCTTAAAGCGGGTTAAACATCCAATGATATCCAGACGTGTCATCCGATATCATGTATTTAGTCACAGCGCCCTGCTGCATGGCCCACCTCTGGCCTAAGGCTTGGGGTCCTCCTGACACCCCGATAGGAGCTGACCTGACTCCTGGAATGAGACCTGCTGTCTTCCGGCTTCTGGCTGGGCACCTCTGTCTCTTGTCTTCTGGCTGGGCACCTCTGTCTCTTGTCTTCTGGCTGGGCACCTCTGTCTCTTGTCTTCTGGCTGGTGCCCCTGACCCCCAGGTGAGACCTGCTGACTCCCACACTGGGAATGGTCTCTAAACATTTTTTATTTGTTTACTAATGTATGAAGTTTAATCACTATCACTGGGTTTACTGATTTATATTATTTATCTAATCAGCGCTACTATTTACTTTAACCTATATTGGAAATACTTTTATATATATAATTTCATTTAAAGTAGCAGCTTTTGCACATTGAGGGTACTCCTGGCGCAGTGGTGGTACCTAAAGAGTGAGTGCACGGATCTTTTGGACCAGCTGTTTTGAATAAATATTACCAATTACCACTTTTAAATGTAGTTCAGAACTTGACACCCTGGAAAATATCGAACATGAATATGATCCCTTCCCCATAGTAGGAGCAGCGTTGTCACCCTGGGGCAAGACTATAAAACACTTCCTGCCTAAGTATGCAAATGAGGCAAGGGGTAGGCATTTTATAGTTCTGTCAACTTTTGTGACAACTCTGCCCCTGCACATATAGAGTGAGTGAGTGTGGGTACCCTAGAATAAAAAGTGAATTACTTGCAGAATCATCAGGTAAAAAAAGCCTGAAAAAAAAAAAGAGAACGAATGCAGCCATCACATCCTAAGGACATCTATTTGGTTTAGATCAGGGGTGTCCAAACTTTTGACCTTCCTGGGCCACATTGGAAGAAGAGGACTTGTCTTGGGCCACACATAAAATACATTAACAGTAAGGATAGCTGATGAGCAGAAAAAAATAAAAAATCAATATTTTTAGGTAAGTTTACAATTTTGTGTTGGGCCGCATTCATAGCCGTTTTGGGCCCCTGGTTTAGATACACTTGACCTTATTTAGCATTATGTGTGTAGAACATATACAGGAAAACCGCGGACTGCGAGTAACGCAGTTTAAGAACGTTTCGCAATACGAGCTATTTAAAAAAAAAAAATCCTGACTCGATTTGCGAGCATTGTCTAGCAAGATGAGCATGATTAAAGCCTCTGGGGTGTGCAGTACCGCATGTGGCCAGTGGGGCGGAGGCACCAGTGACACTCTGTGATGCTCGGAGACACTCCGCTCCCGAGTGTCTCCGGTGCCCCCGCACATCTGGCCACATACAGTACTGCATACACCAGCATTCACTGTGGAACAAATTATCTGAGTTTCCATTGATGCCTATGAGGAAATTCGCTTTGATATACGAGTGCTTTGGATTACAAGCATGTTTCTGGAACTAATTATGCTCGTAATCCAAGGTACTACTGTATTAGATCTGGTTGCAATCTTTTTTTTCTGGTTGTTTGCTAGGGCAGAGGATACATTTCTTCTCCCTCTACTGCAAAGGTGGACAAGGCAGAGCCATCTAAGTTCCTGCATGGCCGTCATTACTGTGTTTTGCCCTCTTTCAGCAGTTCTCCTTTCCTTCTCAATGACCTTCCTTGGAAGGGTAACTGTACAGTATGTGTATAAAGAAAGTCATCTCTTGCTTCCAGTTTTAAATGTTACAGATTTTCCTAATTATGATAACTTGTTATTCTTTACACAAAACTCATTTTACAATTTAATAAAAGTTAATTTTTTTTAAAGGCACATTTGAAGGCGCTGTTTCCTCAGTCTGGCTAATGCCATTAAAGCAGTTCTGTGGTCCCCCTGGGGAATCAACAGCGCTCTGTATAGCTCCACAGAATCAGACATCTTGTGATGTCACTGTACCTTCCCCCAACCACAAGTCTGTGCTCCCCTCCAGAGAAGCATGTTACCTCTACAAACAAAGCTGCACTGTCGGACCGCACTGATCCATCAAAGATGGCATCACACTATGCATGCAGTAATTACAAAATATGTTGTAAACCCAGCTTTCAACTGTATGTAAACTGTCCCTAGCAAAGTTCCAACTTTACAAACCTAAATGGGAACTCCATGTAAATAGAATAAACTTTAGTTTTCATGGACAAAAATCAATTATGTTTAGTGCTGCTGGTATGACTGCCTGGGACCTCTACACTATTTTCCCATAATCACCTACAAAGTAAAAATCAGGTTGACAGTGCTGGGAAGTGTTTACTTGAGAGGTGTATGTTAAACTTCTGAAAACCAAAGTTGAATTTTCCTCCTCCTGGGCACTTGTTTTCTTAAAAACACCTTAACTGAGCAGGACTATATCTAAAATTGGACGTGAGGAGTGCATGATTCCTGTGGGCTCCCTGTGAATCCCCTTCCCCAGTATTCTTTTTTTTAAACCCAATAAATATTTCCTGTAGTCTTCTTGCCTGTCTGATAATATCATCAGTAGATCATTAGTTAGGAAACCCATTGATCTTGAATGGGCCTCAATGCAAGTAAAAGTATTTACATATTTTGTGTTGGGGTGCATTACAATGCATGTGGGCTGCAGCACAATATGTTAGTTTTTAAAAAAATGGCCCACAACACACTGCACTACAGTACACACATCGGCATGTGTTTGCAATAATCTGCAGTGAATGTGGATGGTAAATGTGATTCCCCCCCCCCACCCAATATAACTGGCACTTTAATACATGGGTCATGGTATGGTCCTGATATACAAGTCACTTGATTGCCATACATCAACCACCGTTATTTTCCGGGCAGTTGAGATATTGCTCAATTGCAAGCAAGTGAAGTTCTGCAAAGTGTTGAGTCCGGAGTCCGATAGGGAGCAGTTCCATTAGGTGAAGTTATTTTTTTACCTGAGTGAGTTTGTGGATGTGTCACCAGAAGCACACATAATGTGGCAATGTGCCATTTAAAGTGTCACTAAACCCAGGCTAGTAAAACTCTCATTACATGTTCTATACCAGAGTCTGCATATGCACAAAGCCACTAAAATATTAGTTCTGTGTAGAGTGAAATATACCTGGTTGATCCTGCCTTCAGCTCTCCCTCCCACTGCAGTCCATGCTGCAGCCTTAGATTGTGTGGACAAGCCGTTGTCTACTGTGCATGCTCCAGTTTCAGTTCCCTTCTAAGCTCTTCATTTCCTCCTTCTTATCTGTGCAGCCCAAATGTGGGCGTATACACAGTAGTAAATGACACCCCCTCCCTCTTCCTCCTCCATGTCCTCCTATTGCTAAACACTATGGGGACAGGATATACTATGATGATTGATTACATTCACTAAGAAACTCACAAAAATGCTTAGCTGCTGACCTTTAATATTAGGACACTTACCTGTCTTGGAATCCAGCGATGTCAGCACCGCAGCTGATATTTCCATCGGCTGTCGGGTGCTGCTGCCGCCATTGCTGGTAGGGGAACCCGCAGCCCGGCCCCTACTGCGCATGCACGAAGCACACTGCGCTCTTACTGGCCCAGCAGCAGGAAAAGGAGGAGGAGGGGGCCGAACTTCTGACGTACCTTGCCGTGGCGAGGTCCGACGAAAGTGGAGACAGGGTACCTGTCAAAAACAGGTACCCCCCCCGTCGCACATTTGGTACCTTTTAGGGGGAGGGGGAGAATTAGATAAGCGGAAGTTCCACTTATAGACCTTCCCCCATGTACTGTAAATAAAATTATTTAAATGGTTGTAAAGGCTGAAGGTTTTTTACCATGGTTTTTACTGAAAAACCTTCAGTGCGCAGCCCACCTCAGACCCCCCCTAATAATTACCTAAGTACGATCCAACAGGTTCCCAGGTCTCTCGCTCCTCATTTGTTGAGTTGCAGCAGCAGAAGCTATTGGTTACCTCTGCTGTCAATAATTTTTTTTTGCAAAGACTCTTGAGAATAAAATGGCGGTTGTTGCAATATTTTATGTCACATGGTAGTTGCGCAGCAGTCTTTTAAACGCAATTTTTTTGGAAAAAATACACTTCACTGAATTTAAAAAAATCTAAACAGTAATGTTAGCCCAATTTTTTTGTATAGTGTGAAAGATGGCGTTACGCCGAGTAAATAGATACCTAACATGTTACGGTTTAAAATGGCGACAAACCACGGTACTTAAAAATATGGTCAATCAACATCAGCCCTGAACCCTCGAACTTGTCCCACAGGGACGCGCCATCTCTCTGCTAGGGGGTTCTCGGGTGTTGATTGCATAGATTGATAGCAGCGCAGTCATTGGCTCCCGCTGCTGTCAATCAAATCCAATGATGCGGCCGCCAGGGGGCAGGACCGAGTCCTGCATTCCCAGGGGGTTAACTGATGCCCGAGGGACCCCAGAAGACCAGGATCGGGGCCACTCTGTGCAAAACGAGCTGCACAGTGGAGGTAAGTATGACATGCTTGTTATTTAAAAAAAAAAAAAAACCTTTATGCCCCGTACACACGGTCGGACTTTGTTCGAACATTCCGACAACAAAATCCTAGGATTTTTTCTGATGGATGTTGGCTCAAACTTGTCTTGCATACACACGGTCACACAAAGTTGTCGGAAAATCCGATCGTTCTAAACGCGGTGACGTAAAACACGTACGTCTGGAATATAAACGGGGCAGTGGCCAATAGCTTTCATCCCTTTATTTATTCTGAGCATGCGTGGCACTTTGTCCGTCGGATTTGTCTACACACGATCGGAATTTCCGACAACGGATTTTGTTGTCGGAAAATTTTATATCCTGCTCTCAAACTTTGTGTGTCGGAAAATCCGATGGAAAATGTCCTATGGAGCCCACACACGGTGGGAATTTCCGACAACACGCTCCGATCGGACATTTTCCATCGGAAAATCCGACCGTGTGTACGGGGCATTAGTGTCACTTTAAGGTGATTGGATCAAGGTGTCTGTGCTACCTGCATGGATATACACTTCAGGCGTATGTTTCCTAACACTCATTAAAACTGAAGAGGTGGATTGGAGAAGCTATGAAATGTCTCCAACAATACAGAAAAGTCCAGTTGAATGTTACTACTTCTAGATATACCATGACCTGGAGAAATGAGAAACAGACCTATACAAAGAATGCTGAGCCAGTCCCTTCAGTCTCTGCACCAGAGGAGCTTACACACTGTCACCCGCACAGTCACACATTACTACTATACACTCATATGACTCTGAAATATTCTGCAGTGCTGTACAGAGAACACTGAGCCCAGTGTCTTCAGTCTCTGCACCAAAGGAGCATACACTCTAATGCCTCTCCACAGTCACACAACATTATTTAGTATACATTTACAACATACATGGCTCTGACATATTCTGCAGTGCTGTTCAGAGAACTGTGCTGACACTCATTAAAATGGCAGAATTGGTTTGGATAAGCTACGAATCATCATCAACATTACAGAACACGTCTAGCTGAATGTGACTAATTACTACTAGGTATACGATATACAGAATCACTCATCTGACATGACCCACAAACTGTTGGTAAATTTGAAGATCTCAAGTATTCATCTCCAAAATAAAACACAGAAAATTCAAGATAATAAATGTACTGACCTTCTTTGGGGGTCCCTCTCGACGATTGCTCTGTGTGTGAAGGTGCAGTGTACGCCAGTGAAGAGCTGCCTGGAAGAAGAAGGTTATAGTATCAGTTTAACCCAGGTGATTGGATAGAAATATGTTTTCACCGGATACAAATGCTTTTAAGGCTTAATAATTGATAAAAATAACCCCCAGATGCACTTATTGTAAGCTGCTTGGAAAATATGAACTCTTCAGTAACAACCTGTTTTGCAAATTCCATTTTGCTGTTGAGTATTACATTATATCAATTATAGCAATCAATCAAAGATAAACAGTTGAAGGAGCGAGGTGCTTAATGTGTTGCCCCGAAAATAAGACTGTGTTTTATATTAATTTTGGCTACGAAAAACACACTAGGGCTTATTTTCAGGGGATGTCTTATTTATTTACGGTATGTACAATGACAATCATAAAGTGGTTGTAACCCTAAAAAAAAAAAAATATCCTGATCCTTTAACCGGTTCCCGACCGACTCAATGGCACCGCTGCGTGAAACCCCGTACAGGGTTTCCTTAAGAGCCATCAAAGGGCACCCGCCCGCTGCACGGCAGGGGACCTGATGCGCGTGGCCGGCAGTTGGAAACACCGCCGGCCACGCGTGATGAGCGCCAGCACGGGAATTTGTGTGTGTAAACACACAAATACCTGTGCTGTCAGAGGAGAGGAGATATGTCATTTTGTTCCTAGTAAGTAGGAACAGACCAGTGCCATTTACACAGTAATAAGTACATTTTATAGCGCTGATCGCTGTATAAATGTCAATGGTCCCAAAAATGTGTCAAAGGTGTTTGATCCGTACGCCGCAATACCGCTAAAAATCGCAGATCGCCGCCATTACTAGTAAAAAAATATATATATATTAAAAATGCCGTAAATCTTTCCCATAGTTTGTAGACGCTATAACTTTTGCTCAAACCAATCAATATATGCTTATTGCGATTTTTTTTTTTTTTTACCAAAAATATGTAGAAGAATATATATTGGCCTAAACTGATGACGAAATTTGTTTCTTAAATACATTTTTGGGGATATTTATTATAGCAAAATGTAAAACATATTGGTTTTTTTTTTCAAAATTGTCGCTCTTTTTTTGTGTATAGCGCAAAAAATAAAAATTGCAAAATTGCAAATGTGATCGAATAGCACCAAAAGAAAGCTCTATTTGTTGGAAAAAAAAGGATGCAAATTTTGTGTGGGTACAGCATTGCATGACCGCGCAATTAACAGTTAAAGCGACGCAGTGCCAAATTGTAAAAAGTGCTCTGGTCAGGAAGGGGGTAAAACCTTCCGGGACTGAAGTGGTTAAAGCATGATAGACAGCACAGTCCTTGTGCTGTGTCATTTACCCCTCTCTATGTTCTAAAAAACCTGGAATAAAACAATAATAAAACAATAAAAAGTTCCTGTGTCCCCTGTCTTCTCTCCCCCTGTCAGCTCAAGAGTCAGCATTATGACATTCTGTAATCCCAAAAATGGTTAAAAATGGTTAAAGTCATTGTAAAATTATGTAGTCCGTTTTGTAAAAAACATTATCTAATGCAGTGCAGTGTGTCTTCTTGTGTAACTTTATTGTGGAAAATACTGTATTTACAATGCCGCTGGGTGCTCACGGATTACTTGCTCACGTGACCCGCCGGAGCTCTTCTTTCCCGCTCCGAGCACTGCAGAGGTAAGGGCCGCTGATGTCAGCCAAGAGAAGAGGAGACGCCTGGTCACGCGAGCGCCCAGTAGCGCTGTAAATAAAGTATTTTTCACAGTAAAGTTACAAAAGGAGACACAAAGCACATTATATAATCTTTTTACAAAACAGATTACATCTTTTTACAAGGACTTTAACTAGGGCTTATTTTTGGGGTAGGGCTTATAATGCAGCCATCCCTGAAAATTACACAAGGTCTTATTTTTGGGGTGGGGCTTATTTTTGGGGAAACTGGTTATGTTCAGATTGCAGCAACCCAGAGCATCCAGACAGATTTCACTTTCTGAATTCAGACTGCTACAAGATACGTTTTGATTGGCTGCTCGGGGGACAATATTTTGCATCTGACACGGTCTTATACAATAAGTCTGTTTGTGATACAATGAATTATTGTGTTATGCAGGGACTAAAGTGTATGCTTAATTTAAAAAAGGACTTTTTGGGTGTAAGCCTTTGCAAAATAAAAAAAAAATTAAAAATATGCAGTACATCAATGTAATATATGTAAATTCCCCAGTGTCTTATTCATGTAACAAGAGCCAACAAGCACAACACTGAGCTCTTAAAGGATGAGTTCACCTTTAGGATAATGTTACATCTTACACCCATATTTAGGGTGTAACATGCTCCTATACCTCCCTCCTCTAGCACTCCCTGCACTGTGAGAGCAGGCTGGGGATCTTCTCCCCGCAGCCGCTGTCACTTTTTGAAAACAGCGCGGCTCTGCCAACACAACTGTGTCATTTATTTACAGTGAATGAATGAACTACAAGTACTGTCGGCTGCCACGGCGGATGGCTTGTAGTTCTTAATGAACTGCGTGGGCGCTGGTGAGTGCTCTTGTAGTTCATTGTTTCTTGCTGCAATTCAGTAACTGCCCATATGGTAGGTACGGGCAGACAGCTCACTAAGAGTCTGCAGGAGCAGTAGTAGCCTGGCATTGCAACTAGACATGTGCAATTAGTTTCGGTCCAAATATAAATTCTGACAAATTTTTGGTTATACGGAGATTCAGGTGTATCCGAATTAAATGTATCCGAAGTATTCGTTGAAATTTGTTTATATTATTCGTTTTCTAACCAATTCCAAATTTTCGTAAAGATTTGAACTTGGATCAGTCAAAAAATGATCATTCGATTCAAACTCTGTGTACAAAATAGCTGGTTGTTAAGGAGCGGGCCAGGAAGCTGGCCACCGTGTCCTTAACTGCTTGCCGCCAGCCATATAGCAGAATGACTGCGGCAAAATGGTTTCAATAGCCTGACTGAATGTCATATGACGTCCGCAGGATATTGAGCTGATGTGGGCCCCAGGGGGCGCGCATTGCGGCGATCGTTGTTGCGGTGTGTCAGTCTGACACCCCGCAACACCAATCCAGGTAAAGAGTCTCTGAGGGAGACTCTTTACCACGTGATCAGCCGTGTCCAATCACGGCTGATCACGATGTAAATAGGAAGAGCCGGTGATCGGCTTTTCCTCACTCGCGTCTGACAGACGCGAGTAGAGGAGAGCCGATCGGCTGCTCTCCTGACAGGGGGGGGGGTCTGTGTTGATTGTTTATTGGCACAGCCCTCCCTCGGATCCCACCCAGGACCACCAGGGAAGCCGCCCAGGACCACCAGGGAAGCCGCCCAGGACCACCAGGGAAGCAATCCACACTGGACCACCAGGTATGCCCCCTAGACCCCCAGGGAAATAATAATCAGTGTCCAGGCAGCTGCCAATCAATGCCCAGGCAGCTGCCAATCTGTGCCCACTCACAATGCCTACCACTGCCAGTGCCACCAGGGATGCGTATCAGTGCCGCGTATCAGTGCCCATCAGTGCCACGTATCAGTGCCCAGCAGTGCCGCCTATCAGTGCCCATCAGTGCCACCCATAAGAACCCATCTTTGCAGCCTTTCAGTGCCCATCAGTGTCGCCTATCAGTGCCCACCAGTGCCCCCCCATGAGTGCCCATCAGTGCCGCCTATCAATGCCCATCAGTGCTGCATATCAGTGCCACCCATCAGTGCTGCCTACCAGTGCCCATCAGTGCTGCATATCAGTGCCCATCATCGGTACCCGCTCATTGGTGCCACCTCATCGGTGCCTCCTTATCAGTGCCTGTCAGTACCGCCTTATCAGTGCCCATCAGTGAAAGAGAAAACTTATTTAAAAAATTTTTTAACAGAAACAAAAACAAAACTTTTATTTTTTTCAAAATTTTCGGTCTTTTTTTATTTCTTTCGCAAAAAATAAAAACTGCAGAGGGGATTAAATACCACCAAAAGAAAGCTCTATTTGTGGGAACAAAATAATAAAAAGTTAGTTTGGGTACAGTGTTGTATGACCGCGCTATTGTCATTCAAACTGCGACAGCACTGAAAGCTGAAAATTGGTCTGGGCAGGAAGGTATATAAGTGCCCTGTATTGAAGTGGTTAACAACTGATGACTCATCATCTGTCAGCGGGCTTCCCCACTGAGAGCTAAAATGTAAACAAAAGAATGCCGACAATAGAAATTTCAGAAAAATAAAGTGTGGGGTCCCCCCCCCCCCATACCACGCCCTTTGGGTCTGGTAGGGATTCTAAGGGGAACCCCATGCCAAAAAAAAAAACAAAACGTGGGGTCTCCTCCCAAAATCCATTCCAGACCCTTATCCGAGGATGCAACCTGGCAGGCCAGAAAAAAGGGGGGAGAGCGCTCCTGAACCATACCAGGCCACATGCCCTCAACATTTTGATGGGGACAAGGGCACCCCTGAGTTCAGGGGCTTTGGCAAAAAAAAAACACCAAAAGCTCCTAAATGTGGGTTTAGGTGCAGCTGCTCCTAGGGGCATCAGATGTTTTTTTTTTTTTTTTTTTCCTGCCTCTAAACTCCCCTGCATGTTAGACTATGTGTCCATGCACACACAGGCTTTAGTTGTTTTAGTTGCGTTTAGTGGCAGGGGCTTTTAGAGGCAGAAAAAACCCCCACTGCCAACGCGTACAGGAGCAGTAGCGTTTACGCTCAAAGCTTGTTAACGCGTCTAAACATTTGTTAACACTAGGCACGTTTAACTCTTGAGCATTAATTCATTTCAATGGCCAGAATAAATTATTATTGTGGCCAAAGAAATGAATTAACACCCAAGTGCTTGACACCTGTAAGCTCGCCGTAGACACACTTTTACAAGCGTCCAATGGTTTTTCTGCCAAAACGCTGCTGCCAGTTGGAATTATTTTAGGTGAGTTTGCAGAACGCCCAGTGTGCATGAGGCCTAATTGTGTGCGGGAGTACTAGCAATTATGTCATCATATACAATGTTGTGATATTCCATTTTTTTTTCTTCTCTTTTTACATTCTTGCTGTGGTGGTGGAAGGGAAATGAGAATTTACACTGGCCCTGAGATCTGAGATGCTGAACGACTTGTGGGCTACTGATGACAGAGTGATTACTGGAAAATGAAGGCCTCATGCACACAGGGCGTTTTTACAGCTGCTTTTAGCAGCGTCAGACATTATTTTTTTTTTGCAGCTTAACCACTTGAGCCCCGGACCATTATGCTGCCTAAGGACCAGAGGTCTTTTTCCAATTTGGCACTGCGTCGCTTTAACTGCTAATTGCGCGGTCATGCAATGCTGTACCCAAACTAAATTTGTGTCCTTTTCTTCCCACAAATAGAGCTTTCTTTTGATGGTATTTGATCACCTCTGCGGTTTTTATTTTTTGCGCTATAAACGGAAAAAGACCGAAAATTTTGAAAAAAAATGATATTTTCTACTTTTTGTTATAAAAAAAATCCAATAAACTCAATTTTAGTCATACATTTAGGCCAAAATGTATTCGGCCACATGTCTTTGGTAAAAAAAAATGTCAATAAGCGTATATTTATTGGTTTGCGCAAAAGTTATAGCGTCTACAAACTAGGGTACATTTTCTGTAATTTACACAGCTTTTAGTTTATGACTGCCTGTGTCATTTCTTGAGGTGCTAAAATGGCAGCGCAGTACAAAACCCCCCCAAATGACCCCATTTTGGAAAGTAGACACCCCAAGGAAATTACTGAGAGGCATGTTGAACCCATTGAATATTTATTTTTTTTGTCCCAAGTGATTGAATAATGACAAAAAAAAAAAAATATTTACAAAAAGTTGTCACTAAATGATATATTGCTCACACAGGCCATGGGCCTATGTGGAATTGCACCCCAAAATACATTCTGCTGCTTCTCCTGAGTATGGGGATACCACATGTGTGGGACTTTTTGGGAGCCTAGCCGCGTACGGGGCCCCGAAAACCAATCACCGCCTTCAGGATTTCTAAGGGTGTAAATTTATGATTTCACTCTTAACTGCCTATCACAGTTTCGGAGGCCATGGAATGCCCAGGTGGCACAAAACCCCCCCAAATGACCCCATTTTGGAAAGTAGACACCCCAAGCTATTTGCTGAGAGGCATATTGAGTCCATGGAATATTTTATATTTTGACACAAGTTGCGGGAAAGTGACACATTTTTTTTATTTTTTATTTTTTTTGCACAAAGTTGTCACTAAATGATATATTGCTCACACAGCAAATTGGGCATATGTGGAATTGCACCCAAAAATACATTTAGCTACTTCTCCTGAGTATGGGGATACCACATGTGTGGGACTTTTTGGGAGCCTAGCCGTGTACGGGACCCCGAAAACCAATCACCGCCTTCAGGATTTCTAAGGGTGAAAATTTTTGATTTCACTCTGCACTGCCTATCACAGTTTCGGAGGCCATGGAATGCCCAGGTGGCACAACACCACCCCAAATGACCCCATTTTGGAAAGTAGACACCCCAAGCTATTTGCTGAGAGGCATGGTGAGTATTTTGCAGCTCTCATTTGTTTTTGAAAATGAAGAAAGACAAGAAAAAACTTTTTTTTTTTTCTTTTTTCAATTTTCAAAACTTTGTGACAAAAAGTGAGGTCTGCAAAATACTCACTATACCTCTCATCAAATAGCTTTGGGTGTCTACTTTCCAAAATGGGGTCATTTGGGGGGTTTTGTGCCACCTGGGCATTCCATGGCCTCCGAAACTGTGATAGGCAGTCAAGAGAGAAATCAAAAATTCACGGCCTTAGAAAGCCTGAAGGCGGTGCTTGGTTTTCGGGGTTCCGTACGCGGCTAGGCTCCCAAAAAGTCTCACACATGTGGTATCCCCGTACTCAGGAGAAGCAACAGAATGTATTTTGGGGTGTAATTTCACATATTTCCATGGCATGTTTGAGCAATATATCATTTAGTGACAATTTTGTGCAAAAAAAAAAAAAATTGTCTCTTTCCCGCAACTTGTGTCGCAATATAAAATATTCCATGGACTCGACATGCCTCTCAGCAAATAGCTTGGGGTGTCTACTTTCCAAAATGGGGTCATTTGGGGGGGTTTTGAACTGTCCTGGCATTTTATGCACAACATTTAGAAGCTTATGTCACACATCACCCACTCTTCTAACCACTTGAAGACAAAGCCCTTTCTGACACTTATTGTTTACATGAAAAAGTTTTTTTTTTTTTTGCAAGAAAATTACTTTGAACCCCCAAACATTATATATTTTTTCAAAGCAAATGCCCTACAGATTAAAATGGTGGGTGTTTCATTTTTTTTTTTCACACAGTATTTGCGCAGCAATTTTTCAAACGCATTTTTTGGGGAAAAAACACACTTTTTTAAATTTTAATGCACTAAAACACACTATATTGCCCAAATGTTTGATGAAATAAAAAAGATGATCCTAGGCCGAGTACATGGATACCAAACATGACATGCTTTAAAATTGCGCACAAACGTGCAGTGGCGACAAAATAAATACATTTTTAAAAGCCTTTAAAAGCCTTTACAGGTTACCACTTTAGATTTACAGAGGAGGTCTACTGCAAAAATTACTGCCCTCGATCTAACCTTCGCGGTGATACCTCACATGCATGGTGCAATTGCTGTTTACGTTTGACGACAGACCGCCGCTTGCGTTCGCCTTAGCGCGAGAGCAGGGGGCGACAGGGGTGCTTTATTTTATTTATTTTTTCTTTATTATTTTTTTGCTTTTTTATCTTATTTTTAAACTGTTCCTTTCATTTTTATTTTTTTTTAATCATTTTTATTGTTATCTCGGGGAATGTAAATATCCCCTATGATAGCAATAGGTAGTGACAGGTACTCTTTTTTGAAAAAATTGGGGTCTATTAGACCCTAGATCTCTCCTCTGCCCTCAAAGCATCTGACCACACCAAGATCGGTGTGATAAAATGCTTCCCCAATTTCCCAATGGCGCTATTTACATCCGGCGAAATCTAAGTCATAAAATGCTCGTAGCTTCCGGTTTCTTAGGCCATAGAGATGTTTGGAGCCACTCCAGTCTCTGATCAGCTCTATGGTCAGCTGGCTGAATCACCGGCTGCATTTTCAGGTTCCCTGTTGAGACAGGAGAGCCAGAGAAAAACACGGAAGACGGTGGGGGGGCATTCCCTCCCACGGCTTGTAAAAGCAGTCTAGAGGCTAATTAGCCGCTAGGATTGCTTTTACATGAAAGCCGACCGCTGGCTGAAAAGAATGATACCAAGATGATACCTAAACCTGCAGGCATCATTCTGGTATAACCACTCAAAGTTGTGAATGGCGTACCTGAAGACAAAAAAATGGTTAACAATAAAGCACAGTAAACGGTAAAGTATAAAAAATTGCATACCTGAAAAGCAAACATGATAAAACATAATAACAATAAAACATTGCAGAATAGAATACAGTAAAAAAGAGCAGAACAAGAGAGAGAATAGAGAGAGAGAGAACAATAAAACGACAACTATTTTTTTTAATTTTATATATTTTTTTTTTATTTTTTTTACACTTTTTTTGTAACTAACTTTTATAACTGTAACTTTTATAACTGTAACCGGTTTCAGGTTCGGGTCTCTCAAAATGCGATGGCATCTTGGGAGACCCTGTGAAAGTGTGCCTAGTCTGTGGAATGCTGTATCCTACGCTAATACTCAACTAGTGCATAGTAGCGTTCAAAACATTCACCAATGCAAAGACCAGGATTGTCAGGACAGGAGGGACAATAATAGCGGGTGTCACGCCTATATCCGCGCTTGCTGCAGACACGACATCTTTTTTGGGGGGGTTCGTTGGGTAGGGGTACTCGGGAGGACATAAAGAAAATGCCTCTCAGGCAGCCGATTGCATTTGGTTGGGGATGTGAATGGGGGAAGTACGGGCGCCGCAGAAGCGGTGGGTTCCCAATTAGGATTGGCGAATGCAGCAGGAAGGGCACTATGGGCACGACGGGCCTGTGTTTGTCTTTTTGGTGGCAGCGGGACACTACTTGTGCTTGCCACCTCACCAGCTTGAACTGCACTTATGGGACTCGCCACGTCACCAAGTGTTACTGCAGTGTGGGTTTGACTACGACCGGGGTGTACTAGGCCGCTGGTGCTTGCCAGTTCACCAAAACGCTACCAAAAAAACTGTTAGCGATCGCAGGGATCAGGCCTGACTCTGCGAACGCTGCAGTTATGCGTTTAGTGTTTTGTAAGTGACAGTGATCGATCGATACTGCACTTGGGTGAGCTGGGCCGGGCGGAGGGGCAAAACGCAGGTGCTAGCAGGTATCTGGGCTGATTCCGCTAACACTGCGTTTTTGGGAACCCTAAACTGCTGGGGACGCTAGTATAGATCTGATCGGACCAGATATTGATCCGTACAGATACTATACCACTAAGGGAGGCGTATGCTGCGTGCGTGGGTGTTAGCGCTACTGGCGCTAACCTGACGCTGCCTGGGGCTGGTGCTTGGCAGTTCACCAAAATACTACCAAAAAAACTGTTAGCGATCGCAGGGATCAGGCCTGACTCTGCGAACGCTGCAGTTATGCGTTTAGTGTTTTGTAAGTGACAGTGATCGATCGATACTGCACTTGGGTGGGCTGGGCGGAGGGGCAAAACGCAGGTGCTAGCAGGTATCTGGGCTGATCCCGCTAACACTGCGTTTTTGGGAACCCTAAACTGCTGGGGACGCTAGTATAGATCTGATCGGATCAGATATTGATCCGTACAGATACTATACCACTAAGGGAGGTGTATGCTGCGTGCGTGGGTGTTAGCGGTACTGGCGCTAATCTGACGCTGCCTGGGGCGACGCATATCACCGCCGGGCGATCAGGGGGCTAAACCTTTATTCGGTAATACACGGCGGGTGCCCTGACACTATAAAAAATAAACGAACTAACCAGCGTCACCCGTAACACTTATACGGTGATCAGTGGTGAAAGGGTTAACTAGGGGGCCATCAAGGGGTTAAAACATTTATTCGGTAGTATATGGGGGTCCCTGACGCTATAAAACGCTGACGGCGAACCTAAATATTTACATCCCTAACTAGCGTCACCAGCGACACTAATACAGCGATCAGAAAAATTATCGCTTAGCGACACTGGTGACAGGGGGTGATCAAGGGGTTAAAACTTTATTAGGGGGGGTTAGGGGGGTACCCTAGACCTAAAGGGGGTAATACTAACTGTCCCAACACTGTAACTGTCACAAACTGACACTATGCAGTAATCAGAAAAAAAAAAAAAAAAAAAAGAAAACTGCTTGGTGTCAGTTTGTGACGGGGGGGGGGGGTGATTGGGGGGGGATCGGGGGGCGATCGGGGGGGGGATCGGGGTGTTTTGTGTGCCTGGCATGTTCTACTCTGATGTGTGTGTGTTGTGCACTCACTCACTTGTCTTCTCTCCTCGGGCCGGAACGGAAATTACCGAGCCGAGGAGAGATGACATCATTTCCTTTGCTGCTGTTTAGCATACAGCAGCAAAGGAATGATTTGATTGGCCGGCGGCGATCGCGAGGGGGGGGGGCCACGAACGGATGGTCTCCCCCTCACCTCTGATCGCCGCTGGACAAAAGACGACCGCCTCGGGCACCGGGGGGGGTCCGATCGGACCCCCCACCCGCGGAAGGCAAATCACTTACATGTACGTGATTTTGCCTGTCCGTGCCGCCTTGCCGACGTACATCGGCGTGAGGCGGTCGTCAAGTGGTTAAAAATGTCTCACCATGTTATTCTATGGCCTCATGCACACACAGGGTTTTAGGAGCTGTAAGTGGCATAGGCGTTGTCAAGCTGCAAAAAAAAAAAACAGGACCAGCACGTTCTGAGGTGCGGTGTTAGAGCTGTAAAAACGCCTGACGCTGGTAAGTGCTGTCTGGCCCCGCCCCATGTCTTTATAAGTAATTGCACACGGCAGACCTAGCATTACACCAGGAAAGGGCGTTGAGAGACCATCGGAGGAAGAACAGAGGGAGAAGACCCGGCAGAAGCAGAAGACTGCAGAGAGGAGGAGAACCAGATAGGGGCAGAAGACATCAGTGGAGAGAGGAGAAGAACCGGAGAGGGGGGAGAAGACATTAGCAGAGGAGGGAGAAGAACCGGAGGATAAAGACATCGCAGGAGGGAGAAGAAATCAGAAGAGACGCCGGACCTGTCTTAATAAATTACTTTAAAAACCTAGGTACTGTTTTCATTCCTCCATACCAGACCGAAGGGTCTGGTATTATCTTGGGGGGGGGGGGACCCACGCCAGTTTTTTTTTTTTTTTCATTTTGGCGAGGGATTCCCCTGCAAAATCCTCAGCACACAAGCCACGCCGCAAGTAGGATCATCATGATCCGACTTCTGGTGCGACTTCTATTCAAATCAGTGGGCTCCCATAAAGAACCATTGATTTTGAATAGAGGCATAAGAAACGCTGCTAAAAGCATTAACCCCAATGCAAAAAGCTACTAAAAGCACGTTTTTACAGACGCTTTTTCCTGGCGTTGGTAGTGGCTTTGCAGCTTGTTTTTTATAACACTCTGTGTGCGTGAGACCTCACAGTTACAGTGGCTTGCGAAAGTATTCGGCCCCCTTGAACTTTTCAACCTTTTGCCACATTTCAGGCTTCAAACATAAAGATATAAAATTTTAATTTTTTGTGAAGAATCACCAACAAGTGGGACACAATTGTGAAGTGCAACGAAATCTATTGGATATTTTAAACTTTTTTAGCAATTAAAAAACTGAAAAGTGGTGCGTGCAAAATTATTCGGCCCCTTTACTTTCGGTGCAGAAAACTCACTCCAGAAGTTCACCGAGGATCTCTGAATGATCCAATGTTGTCCTAAATGACTGATGGTGATAAATAGAATCCACCTGTGTGTAATCAAGTCTCTGTATAAATGCACCTGCTCTGTGATAGTCTCAGGGTTCTGTTGAAAGCGCAGAGAGCATCATGAAGACCAAGGAACACACCAGGCAGGTCCGTAATACTGTTGTGGAGAAGTTTAAAGCCGGATTTGGATACAAAAAGATTTCCCAAGCTTTAAACATCCCAAGGAGCACTGTGCAAGCGATCATTTTGAAATGGAAGGAGTATCAGACCACTGCAAATCTACCAAGACCTGGCTGTCCCTCTAAACTTTCAGCTCAGACAAGGAAAAGACCAGATCAGAGATGCAGCCAAGAGGCCCATGATCACTCTGGATGAACTGCAGAGAACTACAGCTGAGGTGGGAGAGTCTGTCCATAGGACAACAATCAGTCGTACACTGCACAAATCTGGCCTTTATGGAAGAGTGGCAAGAAGAAAGCCATTTCTCAAAGATATCCATAAAAAGTCTCGTCTAAAGTTTGCCACAAGCCACCTGGGAGACACACCAAACATGTGGAAGAAGGTGCTCTGGTCCGATGAAACCAAAATCGAACTTTTTGGCCACAATGCAAAACGATATTTGGCGTAAAAGCAACACAGCTCATCACACTCAACACACCATCCCCACTGTCAAACATGGTGGTGGCAGCATCATGGTTTGGGCCTGATTTTCTTCAGCAGGGACAGGGAAGATGGTTAAAATTGAGGGGAAGATGGATGCAGCCAAATACAGGACCATTCTGGATGAAAACCTGTTGGAGTCTGCAAAAGACCTGAAACTGGGACAGAGATTTATCTTCCAACAAGACAATGATCCCAAACATATAGCAAAATCTACAAAGGAATGGTTCACAAATAAACGTATCCAGGTGTTAGAATGGCCAAGTCAAAGTCCAGACCTGAATCCAATCGAGAATCTGTGGAAAGAGCTGAAAACTGCTGTTCACAAACGCTCTCCATCCAACCTCACTGAGCTCGAGCTGTTTTGCAAGGAAGAATGGGCAAGAATTTCAGTCTCTCGATGTGCAAAACTGATAGAGACATACCCCAAGCGACTTGCAGCTGTAATCGCAGCAAAAGGTGGCTCTACAAAGTATTAACGCAAGGGGGCTGAATAATTTTGCACGCCCCACTTTTCATTTTTTTATTAGTTAAAAAAGTTTCAAAAATCCAAAAGATTTCGTTACACTTCACAATTGTGTCCCACTTGTTGGTGATTCTTCACAAAAAATAAAAATTTTATATCTTTATGTTTGAAGCCTGAAATGTGGCAAAAGGTTGAAAAGTTCAAGGGGGCCGAATACTTTCGCAAGCCACTGTAATTCCATAGACTGAAATCCCCCTATTCCCATCTACAGCTTTGCTCCTGTAATGAGCTGACAGCTCTCCTGCTACCTCTCTCCTATATAGACATGCTTTATAAAAAATAATTGACAGTAGGGAGGTAGCCAGAGGACCCCATAGAAATTTTGCTATGGTGTCCCATAATCCTAAATTGCGTTACTGTAGTATAGGGTAGTGCATGTTATACACCTATCACCATATTCTATTCACTACCCAACTAATAATAATCTCAGCCTGTCAGAGCCAGGGATACAGGATGTGATTGGTCCTTGCTTACCTAGGTTTACAGCCTAATGAACAGCAATGAATTAATACATTAATTGCTCTGTTTAGGTTCAGCCATGTCAAGGACTTATGGTGGAAAGAGTTCAGATGGCAATTAAAGTTTGTGTTGTATAAGCAGGTGACACAAAGCCATATGACAAGCCACATGAGATGACAGCCTCTCTATTCAGCTTTTTCAAAGATCAAACCGTAAACTTGCTTTGCGTACATTTAGAAGTGTGTCTCCCTTTCCTCTGAAGCCCGATCCGTGTTCTGATTGAGCTTCAGAGGCTACTGGCCTATTCTCTGACACAGCTTCGTGCATAGAATACATTAAGGTAAAAAAAAAACAATAAGCTTTAGAACCATTTTGTGGATACATTTAAATCTGTAGCTAGCATGCACAATTATAATTAATTGTAATCCTTAAAGCGGAGTTCCACCCAAAAGTGGAACTTCCGCTTTAAGCTCTCCTCTCCCCTTACATGCCATATTTGGCATGTAATTTTTTTTTTTGGGGGGGGGGGGGAGTGGGTACCTAGTTTTCACAGGTACCCAGTTCCCACTTCCAATCTCTCGCCACCTAGGCGACTCCTCCTCTCCCCCTCCCTCCCTGCAATCTTCTGGGACATGTCACAGGCGCAGCGCGACTCACTCATGCGCAGTGCACACCCGGCTGTGAAGCTGCAAGCTGTCACTGCCAGGTGCCCACACTTACAATGTCGGTGTCGCAGAGAGAAGAGGAGCGAGGCTTCCGGTGGCCGCATCGCTGGACCATGAGACAGGGGAGTGTCTTTTTATTAAAAGCCAGCAGCTACACTTTCTGTAGCTGCTGACTTTTAATAATCTTAAAAACGACTGGAACTCCACTTTAACTGGATGACATTTACTTTGTTCTGTGCACTGTACTTGAGGTGATTGTAGCCGTATTAGTGCAATTGTGACAGAGACAATTGAGTACTGTCGGTGATACTTTTGTGAATCAGTACTGCTTGGACCTTGAAGAAGGGGACATACCCTGAAAGCTTGTCCTCAAAAATTGTATGTTAGTGCAAATAAAAAAAGTATCACGGACAGTACTCAATTGTTTCTGTGCATTGTGTATCATGAACAACTGCCTTTTTTTTAATCCTTGCTTTCGCCTTTTTTTTTTTTTAAATCAAGAAAGTTTTTATTGCTCTTGGAACATATAGTATCACATTACATTTAGGTTATCACATTCTGTATAGTCAGTTATATGTTATGCATACATTCAATTACACCTTTTTTTTTTCTTTCTTCCCTTGCTAGCAAATTCACATATACATGTACCACTGAAAATCAACAAATATATCTTTAATAAATTTCTTTTTAACCATTATATCTGTTGTTGTCTTTCTTCTCCTCCCCCCTCCCTTATTCCACTATCTCATATCATTAACATTTAAGCCATTACTCCATGAATCACACTATATCTCTCCTGTCCACATTCCCAAACATCTCTATATACCTTTAAGCAATCTCATTTGTACCAGCTCCACCGGACTTATACCTGGGGTATCTAGCCATGCATCCCATAGTTTGTCAAATTTCCCTGGGGTCCCTCTATGCTGATATATGTACTTTTCCATAACCAGGGTATTACCCATCTGTTGGATCCACATTTTAACCACCGGTGATGTGTCTGATTTCCAGTGTAAAAGTATTGTTTTTCTTGCCTGAAATAGGGCTCTGGCGAAGGCCATTCTAGTTATATTCTCCGGGATGATCTCCTCTAATACGCCCAGAAGGCATCTCAGCGGATCAAGAGTAACATTGGTTTGAAAAACCCTATTGAGTAAGGTCATGACCTCTGTCCAGTATCTATGGAGTTTGGGGCAACGCCAGAGTAGATGAATCAAATCGCCTGGCGCATTTCTGCATCTGTTACACAGTGGGTCTTGTAGCCTCCCCATTTTGTGCAATTTTACCGGTGTATAATGTACTCTCAGCAAAAGATACAGTTGGGAAACTTTTTGTGATACATTTAATGAGCATGCATTGACCGCTTGAAGAGCTTCCTCCCATTGCTCCCCTGTAATGGGTCCTAAGTCTTCCTCCCATTGTGACATTGCCTTCATGGGATGCCCCTCTAGAAAGGAGGATAGAAGCATGAGGTAGCATTGAGATATTATCCCCTTTGTGTCTGTTGCCTCTTGTAATATGTGAAAAATAGGGGTGGGTGATTGTACCCACTCCCCTGCCCTGCCTTGCGCCTGCACTGCGTGTCGGAGTTGTAGGTAGCAAAACAGCATAGTAGATGGTAAAGTATATTCAGACTGCAAGTCTGCAAAAGATAGCAGCCTCCCATTCCGAAAGATGTGTTTTAGGTGAGTAATTCCCAGACGGCGCCATCTAGGACCCTGCTTAATTTTGACCAATTCCTCGTAGGAGTTATTTTCCCATATTGGGCTGTAGGTGGTAAATCCCACGACATGTTGCAGCTGTTTAACCTTGTTCCATACTTTTTGAAGAAGTGCGTAAGTTGGCATCTGCTTATTTGGTTTCTGAAATCTCTGAGCTTCTAGTCCCTCCGGTATGGAGTCCACCCCTGCTCCCCTCAGCCCCTCAGCAGGAGATTGGCCGACGAGTCTGCAGGGGATGGAGCCATAGCCCCTATTAAGTGCTGTAATTGCGCTGCTAGATAGTATATCCAAGGATTGGGGAGTGCGAGACCTCCCCCCTCCTTTGGATATTGCAGTTGCTCCAACTTGATTCTAGGGGGTTTATTATGCCATAGCAATGTTCTGAATAGTGTATTGACCACTCTGAATATTTTAAGGGGGATGACTATCGGTGTATTATGCAGCATGTATAGTAGCTGAGGCATCAGGATCATCTTAATGAGGTTCGTCTTCCCAGCCAAGGACATTTTAAGTTTGTTCCATATGTTGATTTTGTCTCTAAACCGTGTCAGTAGGGGGTATATGTTTAGTTTGTAGTAATCAATCAAACTAGGGGATATGTAGATGCCTGCTTTCGCCTTTTAAAAAAAAAAATTGTTGCATATCATTTGCAGCCACTTCCTGTCTACATGCACTCCAGCAATGTCTGCATGGCATTTCTCAGGACTAGTAACCCGATGGTGACAAACTGTAGACTATGCTTCCCTAATGTATCTTGAAACAGCCACTTGTAGTCTCCATAGGAAGCTAGCATCACAGGGTCACAACGCAGGGGAACAATCGGGAGACAGGGACAGACCGTTTTCACACTACAACAGGAAGTGCCTAAAATTTTTATTTTGTTTTAGGCTTCATGCACACTGGATATTTTTACTGCTGTTTTTGGCTTCAGGTGTTTTTTTCTGCAGCCAGTAAACTCCCCAGCATGTTATCCCATGTGTCCATGCACACATTGGCTGTTATCAGCAGTTTTTGGCAGGGGCGTTTTCTGGCTGGAAAAATAAACCCAGAATTAGTGGGTTTTAAGAGTTTTTTAAGCTGTAAAAACAATCTCTGGTAAAAGCTTAAAAATGCTAAAAATCACTGAAAGCACTTTTCTGCGTTTTTATCAGTGTTTTTGAGCCATAAGCTTTTGTGATAGTATAGTTTTGCTAAAAAACGCTACTGCAAAAAAATACTGCAAAACTCATTTTACAGCTACAGTTTTCTACAGCTAAAGGTACTGCCGTTTTTATAATATCCAGTGTGTATGAGGCCTTAGTCATAGTCTTTTTGACTAAAATGCCATTTTAGTTTTAGAGTTTTAGTAGTATTTTAGCCATCTGAATTGTTTTAGTTTTAGTCGTTTTTTAGTCAACTAAAATCTCTAGTACATTTTAGCTGACTAAAATCGAATGGGTTTAGTTAAATTGTAATGAATTAATCATTTCTCTAAAATTGCCAAATTCATTATATACTACTGGAGTAAAATATAACAACATGTTTTTTTTATGGTATTAAGGTTTGAACATGCATTACAGACACAGATTTTTTTCTAACAGACACAGATTTAGCCGTTGTAATATATAAAGTTTTTATAAATAAAACCAAGTTTCATAAACAAACAAAAATAAACTCTATTGGCTGTAATGCCATTGCACATATAACCTGAATATATTACCAACATTAAATATTAAGAAGAAAAATAAAGAAAGCATTTTTCTTAATTTATTTTTCCTTTAGCAGCTTAGTAGATGGAAGAGGGAATCCCTGTTGCCGCACATCCACAGGGTTGTGTGATGGTGAAAGAGACCACCTCAGCCTGGGCTCCTGCCAGGCCACTCCCCCAGTGTTTCACTCCGCCCCCTGGAGCTTAGTCATGAGGATGGAGATCCCATGCATGTGGGGGTCAATTTTATGTGGTAGAGGAGTGTTAATTTTCATGTTAAATTTCAATTAATTTTTAATGTTATTTTAGTCTTTTGACTAAAATGCCATTTTGGTTTGTTGTATTTTATTTATCTGATTTGTTTTAGTTTTAGGCATATTTTATCAACTAAAATTGTGTACATTTCTTTGACGAAAATATTTTTGTTGCCGAAATTAAAAATGCTTGACAGGATCATCAGAGATTATTTTTTTTAAGGCTCCATTCACACCTGAGTCGCTGCAGAAACTCGTTTTTTTAAGCTTTTTTTTGTTTTTTACTTGAGCATTTTTGGATCTGCACCATTCATTTGAATGAGCCTTCCTCCGCTCCAAAAATGGTCAAAAAGAAGCATATGCACCAAATCCTAGCACAGAGCCAGGAGCGTTTGCAGTCGCAAATTTTGCCTGAATTGTACCGTGATTTTTTGCTCAACAATTGCGGCAAAATCATACCGCGTTTGGGGTGCCTTTTAAGAAGTAATGGCATTGGAAAAGAATTCCACATCTTTATGCGATACTGGAATCCAGAACGCCCAGGTGTGAATGGAGCCTAAAGCTTCAAATTTATTAAACTTGAAAATGATTCTGAGATGACATTAAGGCCTCATGCACACTGGACGTTTATGGACATTTTTACAGCAGCTGTTTTTGGCTTCAGACGTTTTTTTCTACAGTCAATAAACTCCCCATCATGTTATCCTATGTGTCCATGCACATTTTTGGCTGGGGCGTTTTTTGGCTTTAAAAAAACCCCAAAACTAGTGGGTTCTAAGAGGAGTTTTTCAGCTGTTTTTATAACGTTATTTTAACGTCCAGTGTTAATGAGGCCTAAAGAGGAGTTCCAGCCTGTAAAAAAAAAAAAAAAAAACTGAATTAAAAGTCAGCAGCTACAAATACTGTTAATATAAGGACACTTACCTGTCCAGGCAATGATGTCGGGCACCCCAAGCCGATCCGTCCATCAGCTCCGCGTGAAGGCGCCGGCATCTTCACTAAGGGAATCAGGAAGTGAAGCCTTGCAGCTTCACAGCCTGTTCCCTACTGCGCATGCGCGAGTTGCGGTGCACTTTCTGAATGGTCCTGCTGCCTTCTGGGACCTGTGTGTTTCCCAGAAGGATGCGGGGGGAGGAGGATCTTACCCTGAAGTGGGAGCGGGTATCTGGTTTTGACATGTATCCGCTCCCCCTGAAAGGTGCCAAATGTGGCAGCGGAGAAGGGGAGAAAGCACACTAGCGGAGCTTTCCCTTTTTTGGTGGAGCTCCGCTTTAACATGTTAAAACTTTGATAAGATTGCAGTGATTTGTAGTGGTTCCCTAAAAAAAAAAAAAAAAGCCTGCTAATTGTGAGGTTATAAGTACCCTGCCACTAATACCTGAAACATTCACAGGTGACATACGGGTAGTTTATTTTGATGCAGGAAACAGGTCTAATTGTGGACTTCTATGTCACAAAGCTATATTATTATATTTCATCTTCAGAGAAAAACAAAGGCCACGGATATAGGCAGGGTCCTGCTATACATCTGCAGAGATGGCTAGCCTGCAAAAGGGTTAATCTGCGCACAAAGTACTAGCAGTCCTGGCTGCCACTGTTCTATGACCCCAGTGTAACTCAGGTCAGAGGTCGGGAGCGATTGTGCAGTATAGGAGATTGGTCAGATTGGTGGCACATGGGATGCAGATGTGTGCTGTGTCCCGGGGAAATAGGAGGCGGATACAGAGGTTTCCTGTTCTCCTTGTGTGGGACAGCAAAGTGCAGACTGAGCTATGTACAAAGAGCAGAGGTGGAGCACAAGTAGACCCAGAAAGGTGCTGACAATTATCACTGCCTGGTGCTCATAGAATGTACAGACCCTTCCTAGGTGTGCACCAACCCCCACCCCCCTGTTCATTGGCACAGCTTATGTCCAGTACTATGTGGTTGAAATAATATGCATGCGTGCTTTGTACCATCCAAAATATTTACATTTGCTCCAAGTGGTCCTAGGTAAGGACCTAGGTACTGTGCTATTTTGACACGGCCTAAGATTCCCACCATAGGGACTTGGTGAATAGTTCCTTGCTCTGGAAGCATCTACTCCCCATAAGTATGCAGAGATGTATGCTTCCCAACCCATTTTTATAAGCATATGGCATAATGATCGTAGGGACCAACCAATTAGCTAGTGCCACCTTTGGGCTGCCTGAGGAGATTCTGTGCTGTTTGAACTGCCTTACGAAGGTTATTGAAACCCAAGAAAAATAATATAATATAGTGCATGCAGCCTAGCAGTCCTGCTGGCTGCATTTGTTTTATTTTTCCCGGGTTGGGTACAGTGGGGACGGAAAGTATTCAGACCCCCTTACATTTTTCACTCTTTGCTATATTGCAGCCATTTGCTAAAATCATTTATGTTCATTTTTTTCCTCATTAATGTACACACAGCACCCCATATTGACAGAAAAACACAGAATTGTTGACATTTTTGCAGATTTATTAAAAAAGAAAAACTGAAATATCACGTGGTCCTAAGTATTCAGACCCTTTGCTGTGACACTCATATATTTAACTCAGGTGCTGTCCATTTCTTCTGATCATCCTTCAGATGGTTCTACACCTTCATTTGAGTCCAGCTGTGTTTGATTATACTGATTGGACTTGATTAGGAAAGCCACACACCTGTCTATATAAGACCTTACAGCTCAGAGTGCATGTCAGAGCAAATGAGAATCATGAGGTCAAAGGAACTGCCTGAAGAGCTCAGAGACAGAATTCTGACAAGACACAGATCTGGCCAAGGTTACAAAAAAAATTCTGCTGCACTTAAGGTTCCTAAGAGCACAGTGGCCTCCATAATCCTTAAATGGAAGACGTTTGGAACGACCAGAACCCATCCTAGAGCTGGCCGTCCGGCCAAACTGAGCTATCGGGGGAGAAGAGCCTTGGTGAGAGAAGTAAGTAGAACCCAAAAACTTGTTGCTTCTTTCCCAAAAAGACTCATGGCTGTATTAGATCAAGAGGGTGCTTCTACTAAATACTGAGCAAAGGGTCTGAATACTTAGGACCATGTGATATTTCAGTTTTTCTTTTTTAATAAATCTGCAAAAACGTCAACAATTCTGTGTTTTTCTGTCAATATGGGGTGCTGTGTGTACATTAATAAGGAAAAAAATTAACTTAAATGATTTTTGCAAATGGCTGCAATATAACAAAGAGTGAAAAATTTAAGGGGGTCTGAATACTTTCTGTCCCCACTGTACGTTTGCTGCAAGGACAAAACTCATGTTGACCCCTAAGGAAATCCAGCGTCTTTGTAAGTTCCTGTTTACTGAACTGTATCTTAACAATGTTAACATACCCTGATCAGCCATAAACTTTATGACCACCCACCTAATATTGAGTGGGTCCCCCTTCTGTAGGCCAAAACAGTCCTTTTTGCTGCCAAAACAGCCCTGACCTGTCGATGCGTGGACGCCGCTAGACCTGAAGGTGTGCTGTGGTATCTGGCATCAAGCTGTCAGTGACATTAGTAACCATTCCTTTAAGTCCTGTAAGTTGTGAGATGAGGCCTCAATGGATAAGACTTGTTTTTCCAGCACATAATATTCATATAAATGGCATGACCAAGATTTTCCAGCAGAACATTGTCCAAAGCATCACACTGCCCCCACCGGCTTGCCTTGTTCCCTTACTGTATCCTGGTGCCATCTCTTCCCCAGGTAAGCGACACACACGGCCATCCATATGATGTAAAAGAAAATGTGAATCAGTAGACCAGGCCACCATATGCCATTGCTCTGTGGTCCAGTTATGATTCTCATGTGCCCATTGTAGGCGCTTTTTGCTGTGGACATGGGTCAGCATGGGCACCCCGAGTAGTCTGTGGCTTTGCAGCCCCATACACGACAAACTGCATTGCCAATTTTTTTCTGCTTTCAACACATCAACTTCATGGAGAACATTTTTTCTTGCTGCCTACTATATCCCATCGACTTTCAGATGCAATTACAACAAGATAATCACTTAACCTGTCAGCAGTCATTAAGTTATGGCTGATTGGTGTATTTCTTCTGTGAACAACACTTCATCGCCTCCCTATGTAATGGAGGTGCAGGGAATGTAATTCAAATAAAAAGAGCCGCCTAGGTTGACAGTGCTGCTCCTCCATAGATACAATACAGTGAGTGAGCATTGTCACCCTAGGACAAGAATTTTATTTTGACAGAGTCTCTATGAGAAAATAAAGGATAGAAGCCTGAAAATAGAAAAAAAATGCAACTTTTACATATAAGGACCGATGAGCTGCAATATATTATATTTTATGGATTTAGATACATTTAAAATCCCTGGTGCCCAAAGGGAATCGCAGCCCTTTAGCAATTATTGTGCGGCGCTCAGAACGCCTGCAGACAGGGGTTATTTTGCTAAAACTGGAGAGTGCAAAATCTGGTACAGCTGTGCATGGTAGCCAATTGGCTTTTAACTTCAGCTTGTTCAATAAAGGTTTGACAAAAAAGAAAGTGGAAGCTGATTGCTTTCTTTGCAAAACTGCACCAGATTTTGCACTCTCCAATTTTAGTATATTAACCCTACTGTGTTTTCTAGTATTTTAAAGTTGTGGAATTCATTGATTGGTAAAGGGGCTGTTAAGTGCAGTAACCTCTAGCAGTCTCCTGAAGCATATTTCAAGTTTCCCAACAACTCCTATAGCATGTCTGCTGTCTCTGACAATTTTCTGTAGAATCAAACTCACTAAATATTATGTGCGGCCCTTTGGTGATGTTGGGGCCACCCTTGAGCCTTTTTTTTGTTTTGTTTTTTTCGAATTGCTCTTTACATCTAATGCTTTGGTTCCTCATTTAACATGAAGGACAAGGGGCTGTAACAGACTGGAGTGCTATGGAATATAAAAAATAGTTCCCCTATAAACGCGAGGTGGGCCTCCCTGCCTACTACTAATGGATTACAAGTTGGACCCATTATGGTAGAGTGGTTACTGTGACCTGAATATCCTGACCTGGACACCTCCAATGCTGAAGAGCTGCAAGAAGCTGCTTGGTGAATCTATGACGATGAACATGGTGACACTCACTTTCCCTGAGGTAGCTGAGATGCGAAAGTAGAACCTCCGTATTGTAGAGAGATGTGGTGCGTAGGAAATCTTCCTTTGTCATTTTGCAGAGATCCTTTCCATCTAAGTTCTGGAAGAGGGACGAGTCAATGTCTATCAATCCATATTCCTTAATGGCCCATTCCAGCCACTGTCGTACGTGATCCTGACTCCACAACATGGGATCTGTATAGGGCAAAGCAGAGCCACTTAATGATTTTGTAATCAAATAACAGAATGTAGCTCACAAATGGAACTATTTCAGCAATAACTGATACATGAGATGTGAATGTGCGATCACAATAAAGCCAACTCTCGCCAAAATTTTTACACATTTTGGATAGAGTTGGGAAGGGTAATGCCGGGCAAACTTGGATCAAAATTTGGCCGGTTCAGCTGGGACTGGCTGAATCTTGATCCATGTACGGGCAGGCTGGTTGAACAGAAGTCGATCTACTGATTGACTTCTGTACAACCAGCCTGTTGGAAAACTTCCTATAGCCGGCGGTACTAATCAGTACATTTTGACAGCAGGGAAGTCTCCTTGCTGTCAGAATACAATAGCTCAGTGGGAGCGATTCTCTCATCCATCTCAAGTGTTTGGATGGAGGAATTTTTTTTTTTTTTTTTTTTTTTCTGTTAAACTTGCTGGTTGAAGGAAAAAAAAAATCATGTTTGGCTGATTTAGAACCTCTAAGTGGTTTTATTTACTTAAAACTTTGAGGAAAAATTACACTGGTGCCAGACTCAAGATTCTTGGAGATGCATAAAGGCCACAATAATGCAGAATCTAAAGCACTGGCTGCTCATATAACCCGCAAGGCCTCCCAGAGTCTTGTATATACCATGAAGACACAAGCAAAATCACAAGTGTCCAAAAAAGAACACATATGGCACCTTACAGATGAAAATAGAGTGTAAACAATGCTAAACACTTGAACTTTTAGAAGAATAGAGCACTAGCTGCCAACACATTTCAAGAGTCATGCTTTCCCTACATCAGGACTAATTACTATTCTATCTAACAAAACATCAGTTGGTGTTTCAGTGCAACTGCACAATGCATTACACCTAACATCTTCTTTTTGGCAGCCTGCAAGTATAAATGAGATAAAATTTAGTATCTGCCTCCATATTGGGGAAATCCTCAACCATTTCCTGTCCTGCTGATACAGAAAATTGGCCTGACAGTACTACAGACAGGAATAATCCTTGCACTTTAGGCCAAGAAAAAAGTTGGATGGCGCTTTAAAGTGACACTAAACAATATCCTTATTCTTCGAAAATAATCCATACACATCCACTGTTTATTGTCATTGTAATCTATTTTTCTGCCTCCTTGAGCTCCCAAACTTCTCCTTTCCCCCTTGCTTTCAGCAGTGCAGGTTAGTTGCAGGTATGTGCACTGTTCTATGCACACTACAAATCCCTCAGTCCCCAGTCCATCTTGGGAACAAGCAAGAGAGGCTGGTTATATTACTACATACAGTGGGACCATAGAGAACGAATATAGCCGTCCTCTAACAAGAAGTTGGATCACAGCAGCAAAACAAAGGAATTCGGAGGAGGCAATAGAACAGTGATGGCAAACCTTGGCACCTCAGATGTTTTGGAACTAGATTTCCAATGATGCTCATGCACTCTGCAGTGTAGTTGAGCATCATGGGAGATGTAGTTCCAAAACATCTGGGGTGCCAAGGTTCGCCATCACTGCAACAGAAGGTACAATTCTGAGTTAAGAATACATACTTCAATATAATTTAGCACAGGGGCTAAGTAGTTAGCACTTCTGCCTAGCAGCACTAGGGCCATTGGTTTGAATCTAGGTACTCCGGTTTCCTCCCACACTCCAAAGACATGCTGGTAGGTTAGTCTAAATTGTCCCTAGCATGTGTATGTATGAATGTGAGTAAGGGACCTTAGATTGTAAGCTCCTTGAGGGCAGGGACTGATGTGAATGTACAACAAAAATATGTAAAGCGCTGCGTAAATTGAGAGTTAAGTGTCACTTTGAGTAGCGACATTTCATTTTTTGCCTATTTTTTTTTTTAATTCATGTTCTAATTCTTCATTATTGCATGACTGTATATCCTGCTTCCGTAAGCATCTAAAACAGCTCTATCTTCAGGTTTCTTTGTAACAGATCTGCCTTGTAATCCTTTATGTGGATGCAGAAAAAAAAAGTAGACAAATGCATGCACTAGACCTCTTTTCATTCACAGCAAAAGCTTATAAAGAAAAAACTGGTCCGAGATTTACTCAGCATGTTGTCATGGCTGAGTGTCAGGCAGGAGAGCCACTGATGATCCCCTACCATCCACGTCAAAAATATTTTTTTATGTTAATTGCAGCATGCTTAGTAATGTGTCAGTTTGACTCTTCCTGGTGTTTATTACTCCACCTGACCAATGCCTTCATCTGGTTTCCCCTCCAGAAAGATGGAGACATCTTTCTTCAGGTATCCAGGGTCAATATGTACTTCCTAGATTGAGATTCCAGCTCAAAGATGACACAATCATGGAAATCCTGGTGCCTATGCAGTTCATGCCTGTGCTCACAAATGTCTGACACAGATCAGCCATGGCTGCAATTTCTCACCTTGTGTTACAAAGTTACAATGTACAGTCTAATCAATGGGAAGGGGGCTGAGGAAATGCCTCTTCCTGTCTGCAGCAGACTAATGCCATTTACGAAAGAGAAAAGGTAGAGATTGTTTAATAAATGATACTGTTACTCTATATTGTGATATTCAGGAATCGATTCATGCAGACTTGTAAAGTTGCTGACAGGACCACTTTAATGTGTCAATATTTCCATTGTCTTGATACGTAAAAAAAAAAAAAAGCATTGAGATTATCTCCTGTATGCACATTCATACCTCACATTACAATTGGAGTGAAGAATTACCTGCAGGCACAATGACCCTTCTTTCATTCGTTGTCATGTTTGGTGGAGGAGCGCTCTTCTCATCCATGAAGGTGTTGTAAGCCATCCCATTATTCTCCGAACCAATGAGTTTGCTACATTTGTTGACGCTGCAATCCACAGGGGATTCCCTATAAAACAGAACAGGCTTTTATGATGAAAAAACATAACAAGTTTGACCAAGCTTAGATTTATGAGTTCAGCACAACGTTTGGTGATAACTACACACACAAAAGGGTTATTGACTTTTCCATGCTGTTGGTTTTAGATGTAATCAGATTATTAAAAATGGGGTTATCCCATACGTGGGTTATATAGTTAGTCTGATTGAAAAAAGATGCACCAGGTACACCTAGTTCAACCAATAAAAGGGGAAAAAAAATGTACAATCCTATACAGACAATCCCCTACCCACAAGTGATCCAGAGGAAGGCAAAAAAAACCCCAGCAAAGCTTGATCCAATTTGCTCTAGCCGGGGAAAAATGTCCTTCCTGATCCCCCAAGAGGCAATTGGATATTCACTGGATCAACTTTTCCTATAAATGTTAGTGTCTAGTTATATTATGTACATTTAGAAAAGAATCCAGTCCTTTTTTTTTAAAGCAACCTACTGAGCTGGCCTGGCCAGAACCATCTCTTGAGGCAGTCTATTCCACATTTTCACTGCTCTTACTGTGAAGAAGCCTTTCGGTATTTGGAGATTAAACCACTTTTCCTCCAGATGTAGAGACTGCCCACCTTGTCCTCTGTGATGACCTTCAAGTGAATAACTCAACACCAAGTTCACTATATGGACCCCTTATGTATTTAAACATGTTGATCATATCCCCCCCCCCGCCCCTTAATCTTCTCTTCTCAAGAGAGAATCAATTCAGTTCTTCTAATCTTTCCTCATAGCTGAGCTCCTCCATGCTCCTTATCAGTTTGGCTGCCCTTCTCTGCACTTTCTCCAATTTCCCCGATATCCTTTTTTTGAACTGGTGCCCAAAACTGAACAGCATATTCCAGATGAGGTCTTACTAATGATTTGTACATGGGCAAAATTATATCTCTCTCTCTGGAGACTATACCATGGGTGCTCAACCTGTGGCCCTCCAGCTGTTGCGGAACTACAAGTCCCATGAGGTACTGTAGGTACAAGCAAGACTACCAAAGGCACAGGCATGATGGCACTTGTAGTTCCACAACAGCTGGAGGGCCACAGGTTAAGCACCCATGGTCTATACCTCTCAATAAACCAGAAGAATGGCAACAACAAGAAAGGATTTTGCTCGCTTTGGAAACCACTGCTTGGCATTGCGTGCCATTAATAAGCTTATGATCCACCAGAATGCCTAGATCCTTCTCCACCATTGACTCCCCCAGTTGTACCCCCCCTAGTATGTATGATGCATGCATATTCTTATCCCCCAAGTGCATAACTTTACATTTATCAACATTAAACCTCATCTGCCACATAGTTGCCCAATTAGTGCATTGAGGTCAGCTTGTAAATTGGAGACATCCTGTAAAGACATTTATTCCACTGCATAGCTTGGTGTCATCTGCTAAGACTGAAATGGTACTTTTAATCACAGCCCCCATATCATTTATAAATGTATTAAAAAGTAAAGGTCCCAAAACTGAACCTTGGGGTACACCACTGACAACACTAGACCATTCAGAGTAAGAGCCACTTTTCTATCTTTTTACAAACTGATTTTTCCAGGCTTGTAGACTTAACCTTACACTCTAGCCATGTGTGGGGAACTGTGTCAAACGCTTTTGCAAAATCCAAGTATACCACGTCCACAGCCACCCCTCTGTCCAAAGTTTTACTTTCCTCATAAAAAAGAAATCAGATTTGTCTGACAACTTCTGTCTCTCATGAATCCATGCTGTCTGTTGCTTAAAATATTATTTTTTTCCAGCAAGAGCTCATCTATGTGATCTTTTATTAAACTCTCCAGTATCTTCCCAACTATAGAAGTCAAACTTAAGGCCCATACACACGATCTGACTTTTTGACAACAAACATGCAAATTAGCAAATTTTAAGGCAACATCCGCCCGTGTGTACGCTTCATCAGACAAACTTTTTCGGTTTTCATCGGACAAATGTTGGCTGTGCGAACAAACAAACTTGGCAGCAACAAAAGTACGACGTCGGCAAGTCCGATCGTGTGTACACAGAACCATCAGACTTTAGTACAAAGTACAAACATGCATGCTCAAAACCAAGTCAAAAGATCAGACAACAATACAGAAGTTGACCAAAGGGTGGCACCGGAGAATTGAACATTCTCTTTTGAAGTGTTGTCAGTACTTTGAAACGTCACTACATTCATGTTTGTTGCCTAAAAAGTCCTGCCGTGTATATACTTAACAAGTTTATGGCCAACGCCCTTTGTACAGAAATCCACGGGAAAGTTTGTATAAAGTCCGATCGTGTGTATGAGGCTTAACAGATCTATAGTTACTTGGTAAAGACTTTGATCCCTTTTTAAATATAGGCACCACATTGGCCCTACGCTAATCCAGTGGTACTATCCCAGTAATAAAAAGTCCCTAAAAATTAGAAACAATGGCTTTGAAATGACAGAGCTCAATTCTTTAAGGATCCGTGGGTGTATGCCATCTGGATGCTTTATTCACCTTTTATGCTGCCTAAATATTTCTGGCCCATATCAATTTTGAGCCATTGTGGATCATACCACCCCCTTTATTTTTTTTTTTAAAGGTGTAACTTTTTATTGTTTTATACACAAACAAATACATAAGTATACATTCAAGCGAACATCACTCACATCGTAACAAAAACAAAACCAGTATTCAGGTATCCAGTCAATATACATAAAGCGACTTGACAATTGCATATCTAATCTGCTTGTTTTGATCGTACTGGAATCTAGGTATATGCATACATTTAACATAATCTAATGTTACAGTTTCATCCCACAGATCAGGGGGTAGGTGGTATGGTACAATCTGAACTAACCCAGGAATCCCAAATCTTGGAAAAAATTTTAGGGCATCCTCTGGCTTCATATGTCAACTTATACAAGGGGATAGCATGGTTAACAATAGTGAGCCAGAAGGTTATGGTAGGTAAGGATTGAGATTTCCAATGCATAGTTATTTTTGGCATAAAACAGAACTATACGTAGAAAAGTTTGTACATTCTTAGACGGTCCATCATCCATATATCCTAATAGGCATCATAGGGGATTACATATTAGGTACCTGAGTTATTGAGCTAATAAAGGCCGTAGCCTCTGGCCAGAATTTTCTAATCGGTGGACATTCCCAGATTAGATGAAAGAACGTGCCATTAGCCGTTCCACACCGGTAACACGGAGCGAAGGGTATTCTATGCAGTCTATAAAGCAGAGTGTAAAGTAGGACCTGGATAGCAATTTAGTTTGGATCACCTTGTCTCGGGATGAAATGACAGAGGCGACCTAGACAGGAAGTACCTTCTGCCAGATATCCTCTGTCAGCTTGGGTATGTCAGAACGCCATTTACGTTCAGTGGCGCAAAGCCTGTTGGTCGTGGTGTGGAGTAGATTTTTATAGTATGTGTAGCACTAACCCCCGAAGGAGCTGCTGATTTATATTGGGCTGTTACCGTCACCTCTTTACCCGTGATTTCACCAATACCAGAACTTAGAGTCCATGTTGAGCTTTGTAGCTGACAATGTAGGCACCAGTCACTTTAGTACGTTTCCAGTGCTTTAATGGGAGATAACTGGAAGAAGTAGCAGGAAAGAGGTAGAAGAAGAGTTGCAGGAAACTTCAAATACCTTTTTTTTCTTTGAATCACTGAGGAATTAAAATCTCGAGGACGAATATACCTTCAGTCCAAGATTAAATCTTTGCCCACCCAGATAGGTCTCTCTCACTGATCTAGCAGCCAGAGCGTAGCACGAACAAAAAGTCTCTGCCACAGACTTGAGATGAACAATTTAACTGTATGATCCTCTGCCACAGGAAGTAGTAGTTTTAGATGAACAGCAACACAGTACCAGAACCTTTAAGCAGACCCGACAGTACTTGTGCGGTAGATTAGGTTAAGATGCATCCTCCAATTGAGTCACCAGGCCCTTCTTGAGACCAGCCTTCCGCACGGTCCTCTCCAAGATGGGTCCTCCCCTGGGTCTTCTCAATTGTCCGGCTTCTTCCCGCAGGACAGACAGCACAGGACCATCTCTGTAGTAGTAGTAGGCCCCAGACAGGCTTCTGGGCCTACTTGCATGGCTGCAGCAACGCAGCCCTCCGGCCTGGAGGGCCACGAGGTAGAACTGACTCTTAGCACATGGCGTCTGTCCCTTAAATACTCTCTCCCAGAATGCATAGCAGTGGACCACCTCTGCCAAATTACCTCTAGGAAAGAAGAGCACTCAATACACTTCAGCTTGTTACTTTTCCAACACCGACCTATGGTGATAACAGCACCTACAGGCAACAGTGTGGAACTTCACGCAACACAGCCAATGCTGGAACAGAGGCTAATTTAGCCATAGATTAACTCTGAACTATATACAAAATAAATGAACCACTAAATTTACATATAAGCGCCTGATCAAAAATCTGCCAGCGCTACATATGTAGAGCAGGGTTTCTCAACTAGGGTTCCTCCAGTGGTTGCTGGGGGTTCCTTGAGAAATGAGCAATTTCTGCCTCTCAGATAAGTTCCCACTGCCACCATTGATATTTTTAGCTATCTGTAAGGGGTAATTCTTCCCAGTGAACACAAGTGTAAGGAGCATTCTTCCCACTGACCATCACACTAATGTATCATGAGTTGTAGATATAGTAATTTTTATCAGGGGTTCCCTAAGACCAGAAAGTTATATCAAGGGTTCCTCAGTGTTGAAAAGGTTGAGAAAGGCTGATGTAGAGACAAGTTTTGTATGAGAGGGATCTGTTAATAAATGTTCAAATCGGGGAAGGTTGGATATCTATGTTACGAAGGCCAAACTGTGTTGCGGCAGTGTGATATATCTGTAAATATTGGAAATATGCTTTGGGGGGGAGACCGAAGTCTCTTTAAAAGTCCACAAAGGAGTGAAACGTTATCTAGGAAGAGATGTGAGATTACTTTCACCCCCCCCCCCCCCGTTTAAACCAGGAGCCCCCATCTGTTCTATGGAAAAATTCTTGCAGCCGTGCGTTGCCCAACAGCGGGGCATTCTGTGAGTACGTGTCTCGTGAATCGGATGGCAATAGCTTAGAGAGTTTAAATATCCGTAGGGTCATTGCTAGAACAGTTGTACCCCCTCTTCCCCTGAGTGACATTCTGTGTATGAGTTTCTGAAGAGATTCATAGGAGGTAAGGATGGCTGCCTCCAAAGCAGTGGCCGCATTGTTGGCTTTGGGATAGAACCACCAATGCGCCAGTTACGAGGCCACATAATAGGTTTGAAGGCAAGGAAGTGCCAGACCCCCTTCCAGAACGGGTAGTCGCAAGGTGGTTTTTGCCATCCGAACCGCTCCTCCCCTCCAGATAAAGTTAGTGAGGACAGAATCTATCTCTTCGAATTTAGCTTTAGTGATATAGATTGGTGAATTACTCAAAATATACTAGAAGTGCAGCAGAAAAATAATTTTAAAAATATTTATCCTACCTAGTAATGTTAAAGGAAGATTTGACCATATCTTTAGTGTGTTCCTACCAATAAGAGGGTCCAGATACATTTTTACGTATGAGGGTGCTGTATCAACCCCCAGATAATGAAAAGAGTGGACAATCTGTAGTGGGCATGCAGGAGGCAAAACTATAGAGCAGCCTTTCTCAACCTTTTCAACACAGAGGAACCCTTGAAATAGTTCTCCAGTCTCGGGGAACCCCTGCTAAAAATTAGAAATCTACAACTCATGATACATTAGTGTGATGGTCAGTGGGAAGAATGGTCCTTACATTTGTGGTCATTGGGAAGAATTACCTCCTTACAGATAAAAAGATCAATGGTGTCGGTGGGAACTTAACCGAGAGGCAGAAATGGCCCAATGCTGAAGGAACCCCTAGCAACCTTTTGGAGGAACCCTAGGGTTCCACGGAACCTTTGGAGGTTGTCTGGTCTGTCATAAATAGGAGAGATTTGTCCCAGTTTACCTGGAAACCTGAGAAATTACCAAACCGCCGGATAGTATCCAGCAGGGCTGGGAGAGACGACTGGGGGTCCGCAAAATATATCAGCATGTCTGCATAAAGGGATACCTTTTCCTCCAGACCCCCAATCGTCAATCCCACAATCGCCCCACTGGATTGTATCAGTGCCGCAAGGGGTTCTATTGCCAGTGCGAGCAGCAGTGGCGACAGGGGACACCCCTGTCTGGTGCCTCTTTATTAGAAAGGGATCGGTTATGGAAGCATTCACTCTTAGTCTAGCCGTAGGCTTATGATACAGTAGTTGTACCCATCTGATAAAGGCATTGCCAAATCCAAATTTAGCCAAGACTTCTAGTAGATATGGCCATTCGAGCGAGTCGAAGGCCTTATGACCATCCAGGGCCTAAACGGCCCGAGAGCCCATAGTATCATCAATCGCCTGCATGTTAGTGAAAAGCCTGCGCAGATTAATGGTAGTCAATCACCCTGGCATGAATCCAGTCTGATCTGCTCCAATAAGAGTAGTGATGACTGTATTCAATCTCCGGGCAAAATCTTCACGTCTGAGTACGATTCCTAAGAACGTGGTCCTTATGGGGCTTAAGGATAAGGACAATCAGCGCCTCCGACATGGAGGGCGGCAACTGTCCCGTCTTTAGGGCGAAGTTATATACCCGAAGCAAGTGTGGGATCAGTAATTCTCTAAAATGCGTGTACCACTCTATGGGTAATCCATCTAGTCCCGGCGTTTTACTCCTGGCAAAGGACTGGATGGCCTCCCCTATTTCCTCAGTCATCAAGGGAGCATCAAGCAGTGAAGCCTGAGGGTCCTGCAACTTTGGAAGTAAGATGCTAGATAGATAGTCATCTAGTTCCACAATACTGTAGTGCGCCCTACAGGAGTATAACGTGGAATAAAACGTAACAAATGCCTCCATTATTTCTGTGTTTTGTTCAACTATGATTCCCTCTGAGTTCCTAATTCTCGGAATGTTGCATGGCTGATAATCAGGTCTGGAAAGATATGCTAACAGGCGACTGTTCTTGTCGCCAAACTCAAAAAGCCACTGATTCTGATACAGCAACTTTTTTTGGGTGCGTTCCAGGAGCGCCAGATCCAATTCTCTAGCCCTGCATCTCCAAACAGCATGTGTTTTAGGAGTAGAAGTTGTAGCGTATGCGATCTCAGTCTCCCTGAGTCCCCCTTCTGTATCCACCAGTCTGGACTGAGATGCCTTACGGGCCTGCCCAATAGCTGCAGTGAAAGAGCCATGCGTGGTGGCTTTAAAGGCATCCCACACCAGAGGGATGGAGGCGCTCTGTTTGTTGGTTATCCAATAGGATTTCATTTCGACCAAGCTCTGATCAACAACAGCCTGGTCAGCCAGCCACAGTGGGCTCAACCTCCATATTCGATAAGAGGAAGGTGTTCCCATAGCAAGGTCCATCATCAAAGGAGAGTGATAGGACATCGCTCTAGGGAGGTACTTGACCTCAGACACCATATTAGGCATAGCCGACGAGACCAGACATAGATTAATGCGTGACAGTGTACCGTGAGAGTCAGAGTGGCACGAGTATTCTCTGACGTCCGCATGTTTCCACCTCCAGGCCTCCACCAGGTCAAATTGAGTCAAAAAGGCGCCTAAGGACATGGGGGGCGATGTAGAGCATTGGAACCTATCAACGGAGCTGTCAAGGACTGTTTTGTAGTCACCCGCTATCAATAAGGGGCCCTCTGCAATTTCCAGCATTGTGCCCATTACTCGCTCAAAGAATTGTTTAGTAAAGGGTGGTGGAACATACAGGCTAGTGATTGTATATGGTTTACCAAGGAGTTCAAGCACTAAGATTACAAAGCAGCCACTCAGATCTAGTTTGATGTGTTTAATCGTGACAGGAGCTGGTTTGGCTATAAGGATAGATGTACCTCTACATATGTTGAATATGTGGAGTGAATGGCATACGCTATTTTAGCTCTTTTAAGGGCTATAACCCTGGAGCCCTGGAGATGGGTTTCCTGGAGGAGGATCACATGCGGATTATGCCTGGTCAAATATTCAAACATCAGAGAACGTTTCACTTTGGAGTTGAGCCCCCAAACATTCCAAGAAATCAGGCGTAATGTAGCCATAAGTAAGTATTAAGCAAAGTCATCAGTACACATCTCTCACAGAACAGTAGAATCAACCATGCTGCATGGATCCGTATACCCCGAAAGAGTACAAAGAAATATGCATAGTTTGTACATTGCAGAGTAATGTGATCTCTGCGGATACGAACTGGATACCAAGATGGCCGAATAGGCCGGTGAATATATATATGAGAAAAACAAGGAAAAAAAGGCCATATAACAAAAAAACAGTCCCAAAACATCCAAAACCACCCTAACCCTCCCGGCTCCCAAACCCGAATACATGAGAGCTTTGTTCCCGAAACCAAAACTGCAAAGCAGGGGAGTCATGGTAAGGTCCCACCACTAACAAACTAGATGGAGTGGAAGGAAATCCGTAGCAATGTGCGTCCATCAGTGTCTGCACAGGGCATGAGGTATTGATCGACCCAAATCCTAGATAGTGTTCCAGGGTGGTGAAAAATTTCAAACAAGATGGGAAATGAACAATAAGGGGGGGGGGGGGGGGATGTGGAGGTAATAGTCATCTAGGGTAAAGGACTTCAAGGCATTATATGGCAAGATGTTGGTAGGTGTCCCCAGCTTCTTGTGGAGAGGAGTGAGAAGGAGGATGAGAAGGCATTGTGGCGCTCTCCCCCCCCCCCTCCCCCCCGGCAACATAAGCCAAATAGGGGGTGTAAAACAGGAGGTAAAGAGATCCATTTGTAGGGCTTTCACATTCAGCGAGGAGGAGACCTCCGGTGCTGGTTTGGTGGATCCAGAGGTCCGGAGGTGTGTTGCTTCCTTAGGATCAGTAAAAAAGTAGGCCTTGCCCTGATGAATGACCCGCAGCCGTGCAGGATATAGCATGCTGTTGGGTAGTTGCAGGTCCCTCAGCCTTCTTTTGATAGCCAGGAAGGTAGCCCTCTGTTTTTGTGTAGCTACTGAGAATTCCGGGAAGATAGTGATTCCATTACCATTTAAGGATACCCGGCTTTTCTCTCTGGCAGCTCTGAGAGACGCTTCTGTGTCCCTGAAGTGCAGTAGTTTAATAAGCATGGCATGCGGTGGGGCCCTAGAGGGCAAGGGGCGTAAAGATACTCTATGAGCTCGTTCAATGGCGAATAGTGGTGAAAAAGTGGAGGCGCCAAAAGTGGATGTCAGCCATCTTTCCATAAATGTCTCAGGGGCCCTTCCCTCTGAACCCTCTGGGAACCCCAGAAAGCGCAGATTATTACGCCTCAGGCGATCTTCCATGTCAGTAAGCTTGTCAGTGGTGTAACTCAGAGCTTGACGCAACTCTCTAACTGAGGCCTGCAAGGGACGTGTCTCGTCTTCCAGCTCTCCAATGCGTTGTTCAGCATTAGGCACTCTGTGCCGGAGGTTGTGCACATCCTGTTTTAGGAAGGATAGGTCCGTTTTAATGTAGTTCATTGTGCTGAATGGCCTCCATGATCTGTGCCAGGGTTGGCTCTACAGGGCCTGTGTCAGCATTGCCTGCAATAGGGGTGGCAGGATATGTGTCCTCAGCAGGAGAGAATAGGAAGGAATCCTTCCAGCTAGAAGCGGAGGGACGCTGTGACTCGCCCTTCCCTGAGAGCTGCTGCGCCGCGGAGGAGGAAGAGGGCAGCTGGCTGTGTCTGTGCGAGACACCCCTGTGTCTATTGACACATACAGCAGGACTCGGCCCCACCCCCCCCCCCGCGCCCACGTCATTGGATTTGATTGACAGCAGCAGGAGCCAATGGCTGCACTGCTATCAATCTATCCAATCAGGACATGAGACATCGGCTGGAGCTGGTGTGCTCGTTCCCATCGCGGGAATTATGGGGCTCAGGTAAGTAAAATGGGGGCTCGGGGGGCTACTGCATGACAGGAGGTTTTTCATCTTAATGCATAGAATGCATTAAGGTGGTTTACAACTCCTTTAACCGCCTCCCGACCAACCGCTGCAGTTATACTGCGGCAGGTTGGCTCCCCTGCGCGAGCCGTCGTAGCTATACATGGGCTCGTGGGGTTGGTGTAGCAGGCGCGCGCGCGCCTGCTGCACAGCTGGGGTGCCGATGCTCGTGGCCGACGATCGTGATGACCGCCGGCCACGAGCGATCATGAGCAGGAGAGACAGAACAGGGATGAGTGTGTGTAAACACACACTTCCCTGTTCTTTTCTGGCAGGAGTGACAGATCGTGTGTTCCTATTAGCTAGGAACCATGATCCGTCACTTCCTCCAGTCAGTCCCCTCCCCCTTCAGTTAGACTCACCTCCCAGGGAACACAGTTAACCCCTCGATCACCCCCTCGTGTTAACCCCTTCACTGCCAGTGACATTTTATAGCATTGATCACTGTATTAATGCCAATGGTCCCAAAAATGTGTCAAAATTGTCCGATGTGTCCGCCATAATGTCGCAGTCATGATAAAAGTCGCAGATCTCCGCCATTATTAGAAAAAAAAATAATAATAATCAAAATGCTATAAATCTATCCCCTATATTGTAGACGATATAACTTTTGCGCAAACCAATCAATATACGCTTATTGCAAATTTTTTTTACCAAAAATATGTAGAAGAATACATATTGGCCTTAACTGAGGAAAAAAAATGTTTTTTATATATTTTTTGGGGGGATATTTATTATAGCAAAAAGTAAAAAAAATGCAATTTTTTCAAAATTGTCGCTCTTTTTTTGTTTATAGCGCAAAAAATAAAAACCGCAGAGGCAATCAAATACCAGCAAAAGAAAGCTCTATTTGTGGGAAAAAGAGGACGTCAATTTTGTTTGGGCACAGTGTCGCACGACCAGTGTTATATGATTTGTACCAGGGGTCTCCAAACATTGTAAACAAAGGGCCGGTTTATTGTCCTTCAGACTTTAGGAGGGCCGGACTATGGCCAGTGGGAGTGTAAATTTTTTTGGCATCAGTGGGAGTAAACATTTGCTATTAGGGGGAGGAATAGTGCCCCATAATTGGTTTCATGGGGAGGAATAGTACCTCATTGTTGGTGTTAGTGGGAGAAATGGTGCCCCAATGTTGGTGGCAGAGTAGTGTCTCATATCAGTGGGAGGAATAGTGTCCCAAGGGCCGCAAAAAGTCAAGCAGAGGGCCACATCTGGCCCTCAGGCCACAGTTTGGAGACCACTGGTTTGTACCAACCCCTGCAACTGTCACTTTTGCAGGAAAGCTTGGTCCGCATATAAATGTACAGAAAAATATAAAGGCCTATGAAGCTAAAAAAAGAAATCTATATAATAGAAATAATAATCTCATATATTGGTATTATTTCCATAGTTGCCAATATTGTTTGCTAGTATAACACAAGCCCCCAACTCCTCACTTCAAACAAGTGACATTTTGACATTACAAGATGTACTTATCTGACAGTTATGAATTGCAACACAGAATGCATTTCAAAATGAGTCACATGACAAAGTCACACCACTATTTTCCAAATCTGAATGATGTAATCTTTAGATATAAGCTGGTCTCTGGGTCTGACAGCTCTGCTCTCCAGATGTGCGCAAGAACATTCTTGCTCTCCCACTATACTTTATACTTTACATAATATTTGGCATATGCTTGTGTCATGTCTGGCAATACACACCTATCCATTGTATTTTATATGGCGTTTTGTTTAAAATCCGTATTGATAACTTTACAGACGTCTATTAGGCAGCTGGCTATGAACAAAGGCAGCACATGGAACAATCCTAGAAAGCGGGATTTACAGAGAGGAGCACAGTTTTCTTTTTAAAGTATGCATTGCTCGTAAATTTATGCCGTTAAAAAAAATCTCACTTACAAACTGCGCACACCTAAAGTAAATAGTCTGCACTGCAGGATTGTGATCAGAATATGTCCTTTGGGAAGTTTTATGCTGCAAAGGAATTTTTTACAAGCTGTTTAGGAATTCTTAAAAACAAATTTGGCAAATTAGAAACCTGGAGCAAATTGCACAGTTAAAAATAAAAAAAAAAACACAAAAATGGGGCTAAAGAGTTTGCAACACAAAACAAGATTGTGAAAGGCAAATGCAAATAACAACTGATGCAGAGAAAAAGGAGTTGGCAATCTATTTTGAAATCAAGCTGCACAACAAGCTGTAGTGTAAAGGCTTCTCCAGCACTGACATTTTTATACAAATTATATGGAGACAGCTAGAGGCAGTCAGCAAACCCTCAACTTAAAATGTCATTAGACCCAGACTATGAAAAACTCTCATTACATGCTTTATACCAAAGTCTGCATACTCACAAAGCCACTAAAACATTTGTTTTTCGGAGAGTGAAATATACCTGATTGGTCCTGCCTTCAGCTGTCCCCACTGCAGGTTGAGATTGTGTAGACCAGTTGGTGTCCTCTATGGAGCATGCTCCAATTCCAGTTTCCTTCTAAACTCTTCATTTCCTCATTTTATTTATCTGTGCAGCCAACATGACTAAAGAGTCACAGTGGTAAATGACACTCCCCTCTCTCCCTCCTCCTCCATGTCTTTCTATTGCAAAACACTATTGGGGCAGGATATAGTATGCTGATTGATTATATTCGCTAAGAAATGCATAAAAAGCTTAGTTTTAATATCAATCAGTATTAAATATATCAAATATAATTGCTAATACTTGTAAAGTAAAAAAGGAGCATTGGATGCAAAATGAAAGCTAGTCTCAATCATTTTTGACTCTGCCTACACCATATTAATGCACAAACATTAATGCAAAAAAAAAAATACACATTTGATGTGTTTGATGCTTTTTTTTTTTTAATCATGTCAGCACCAATCAAGGCTGTGCAGACACAGACACTGTAGAGAGCATACATCAGCAGAGTAATAGAATCCCCTCCCAAGGATCTTTCCCTGCAGGTGCCAAAGAACAGGGAGAGATTATATAACCAAACAACAGAGCTGCAGGAATAAGGTACTTAGAGGACTTTAAAAAAAAAATACAGAGCTGTGATATATATGATTTATGCAAAAGATATATGACGATTAACACTTCTCTGTTTGGTATCACTCGCTTTAAACACTGCAAAGTATAACACTGCCCTAAAGTCATGCTCCAGACATAACAAAAATTACCCTTGCAGTACCCCCCCCCCCCCCAACCCCTGCACTGAAAGGGTTAAATGGTCATTAAGTCTAGGGACAGAGGAATAAGCTGTAACACTTGCATTACCTCCTGCTCTGGTAAGCTCCCTCTATCTGTGTAACCAGTCCCCTGAAGCCTGTACTCTAATGTACTCTGGCTAGTGGAGGCACACTGACGTCATCAAGCGTGGCTTAGGACCAATAGTCCTGCACTGTATAGAAGGATGACGACTTAGGGCTTACCTGCAACCCTGATGGTGGGAGAGTTCCAAAGGCTGCAGGAATGATGAATAAGCTACTGTATTACAGCCTTTTTTTCTACCACTAGCCTTAACAAGCATTTAACCCTTGCACTGTGGAAGGGGGGTGGGTATGGGATAGCGTGCCCCCCCCCCGCTGTGTGCTTTGGTTCCTCTTGTCACCCCCCACGGTAAGAAACAGTTGTGACATAGGGGTTGGCAGGAGGTTCCACGGCATGCAGTGGGGGACATGTTATCTGCCACATTCCGATGTGTAACAATAGCAGCCTGAGTTACATTCAAGTCATACTGTGAATAACTGTCATAGTTGGTTTAGCTCTCAACCAAACTGACAAGCCATCAAATGGCTGGTGTCATAACTGATCACATGTGGAGCATTATGGCAACTGCAGATCAAACCAAGGCTAAGATGGCAGCTTCCTTGGCTGTGAAGAATGAGGGGGTTTAGTTTCACTTTAACCTGCTAGAAAGTCAAGTATTCTTTTTCTTTTACAAGATTTTTCCCATCCAACTCCTCCTCCCAAGACCTCCTTCCTCTAGTTCCCTGACACTTCCTCCCACACCCACCCCTCCAGGACTTCAACACATACCACCCCAACAGTCTCTGGAACTCTCTGCCCTAATCTGTCTGGTTATCTCCTATTCTTTTTCCAATGATTTTTTTGAAAATACATTTTTGACAGACAATAAGGTCAATAAAGTACCATTTCAACAACAGTGTTACAATAGCGGGTCAGTACATTTTGGACAGATTTTCCAACATAAATCCATAATAAAAAACACATTACCCAGTATAATATAGGCTTAGGGCAACCTTAAAGCCCACTATCAAACGTGTGGGAACCTAAAACAAAGCAAAGTGAGAAATTGTATGAAGGAATAGCGGGAAAAAAAATGAGGGAAAGAAAGGTGAAAAGAAGAGGTTTACGGTTGATCACCATGCTCCAGGCTACTGACCCCCTCCCCCCGCACCACCCCTCATGGTGACTGACTGGAGATACCTAATCCAGGGTTTTCAAATGTTTTCAAATCGATTTTGTTGATCACAAAGGTTACTAGCCCCTTTTTAATTTATCAAGATCCAGGAAATGTTATTTTCACTAATGGTAAATTTATCACAGGATTTTTCCATGCTCACGCTATGGTGGTCTTGGCTGCCAAAAAGATGAGGGTCCTGAGATGTCTGGGCAGTTCACTCAAAACATCTGTCTTAACATTTTTGGGTATATTCAATCCAGTCACCGAGTAAACCAAACTGAAAATTCTTATCCAAAACTGTTTGACTTTAGGGCACGTCCACCAGATATGGAGCATTGTATCCTCCTGGCCGTACCCCCTGAAACAGAGAGGCGGAAGGAGGTACCATTGTGACAATACTTTATAATTTGCCTCCACCAGGGAAGTGTTCGGACTTCCCCCTGTGCACCATTTGGACCAAACATCCTCATCAATGGTCACCCCAGCTCTGACTCCCAGACTAACTGATAGGGGAGTTTAGAGCTCTGATCCATTAACAGAATATACAAATTTGAGATACTAACCCATGTCCAAGGATCACTCGGCCATTTGTTTTAAAAGATTCCAGTGGTGATGTCCCCCGGATCTCGGCATAGTGTCTGTAAATAATGGGTAATTTGGCTCCATCTGGGGCATTTCCAGAGTATCTCGAAAAGTAAGAGGGCTTTCCAATGCCTTTCATGGTCTATAAAATGTGCTATTCTGTATAGACCTGTATTAATCCACCATGTGAACTGTTGCAGAGGTTGTGGTTATCTTCTATTCTATTGGCCTTTAATTGATCCCTGAAAAAGTATGTCTTTAGGGAAGCTTTCCTGTACTAAATTTTAATTTTCTCCAACAACTTTTCAGCACAGTGGCTTAATTATTAGCACTTCTGCCTTGGGTTCTCCCTGTGCTTGACTGGGTTTCCTCCGGGTGCTCTGATTACCTCCCACACTCTAAAGGAATGCTGAAAGTTTAATGTGTGTGCATGTATGTATGCATGTGAGTTAGAGATCTTGGATTGTAAGTTCCCTGAGAGTAGGGACCCATCCCCACAAAGTTACCCTTTTTTGTATCACATGCCCCTCCCACTTTGATTGTAACCTCTCATGAACAGAGCCTCCCTAAATCTGATAATACATGGTTTCGTTTTTTTTTTTTCGCTCAGCAATGTGGATGCAGGAGTCCTCCCTGCTGTGTATAGTATTCTGACAGCGGGACTCCCCCCACTGTCAGAATGCACTGATCAGTGCTGCTGCCAATTGGTTACATGCACGAATTGAAGCAAAATTTTCCAGCAGGACCATTTGTGAGAAGTCTATCGATTAAACTGATTTCTCATGAACGCGAACAGCCTTAGATGGATCGAAAATCATCCAGTTTCTGCTGAACAGGCTGAATTTTGATCTACCTATAGCCAGCTTAACCAGCTTGAATTGTATTCTAACTGTAATGTCTCCCCTTATATTGTAAAGCACTGCACAATCTGCTGGTGCTACATAAATTCTGTAGAATAATAATAATTCTTTGGAGCTAGGAACACTGTTGCTTTAACTGCTTCAGATCCGGGCCATTGCCAAATGACGGCAACAGCGCGGATCTGAATTGCCGGGACTACGTCCATTGACGTCGTCCCGTGCACGAGCGGCCTGCGCGCCCCCTGCAGGGCGCACGCGGCGCGCTCGGTGATCAGCGAGTCTATGAGACTCGCCTGATCACAGATCAGAGTAAGGGGTTGGTCCCAACCCCTTACCACATGATCAGCTGTCAGCCAATGACAGCTGATCATGTGATGTAAACAGAGCCGGTAATCGGCTATTTTTCCTCCTCGCGCTGACAGCGTGAGGAGGAAAAAAAAACCCGATCACCGGCGGCCGTGATCGGGACATCAGTCCCGATCACGGCGATCTTACAACAAGAAGCAATAGGCAGCAGTGCTGCCTACCAGTGCCCACCATATTAACCCATCAGTGCCCACAGTGCCATCAATCAGCGCCACCCATCAGTGCCCACAGTGCCACCCATCAGTGCCCACAGTGCCACCCATCAGTGCCCACAGTGCCACCCATCAGCACCCACATCAGTGCCACCCATCAGCACCCACATTAGTGCCACCCATCAGCACCCACATCAGTGCAACCTATCAGTGCCCATCAGTGTCACCTACCAGTGCCCATAAGTGCCCATCAGTGCCACCCATCACTGCCCATCAGTGCCACCCATCACTGCCCATCAGTGCCACCCATCAGTGCCCCCCATCAGTGCCCCCCCATCAGTGCCACCTATCAGTGCCACCTATCAGTGCCACCTATCTGTGCCACCTATCTGTGCCACCTATCCGTGCCGCCCATCTGTGGCCATCAGTGCCGCCTTATCTGTGCCCATCAGTACCGCCTTAACTGTCCCCATCAGTGCCGCCTTAACTGTGCCTATCAGTGCCGCCTTAACTGTGCCTATCAGTGCCGCCTTAACTGTGCCTATCAGTGCCGCCTTAACTGTGCCTATCCGTGCCCATCAGTGCAGCCTATCAGTGCCCACCAGTGCCGCCTCATCAGTGCATATCAATGAAGGAGAAAAATTACCTGTTTGCAAAATTTTATAACAAACTATTAAACATGATTTTTTTTTTTTTCAAAATTTTCCATCTTTTTTTGTTTGTTTAGCAAAAAATAAAAACCCCAGCTGTGATTAAATACCACCAAAAGAAAGCTCTATTTGTGGGAAAAAAATGATAAAAATTTCATTTGGGTACAGTGTTGTATGACCGCGCAATTGTCATTCAAAGTGCGACAGCGCTGGAAGCTCAAAATTGGTTTGTGCAGGAGGGGGGTTTAAGTGCCCAGTAAGCAAGTGGTTAAATTAGCACGCACACACACAAAAAGGGACAATCTGGTCAGGCACCAATAACCCTAACAATTAAACTTTTGCATTGTAGGAGGAAGCTGAAGCACCTAACGAAAACAAACTATACAAACTCCATGCAGATAGTGTCTCTATATGCACTGATTTTGTGGTGGCATAGTACACAGTGTGTATGATAGAGTGCCCGCACTTCATGCCTGTTCTACAAAGGGGGATTATGAACTCGTCTTGTTCCTTCACTTTTGCAGGCTCCTATTTTTTTCCAGCAGGGTCAGAGTTCTCAGCACTCGATCGGGGTATTTTGTAGCTGGTAATAGACCTGAGCCTCTCTGCAGATAGAGAGATGGGGGATTTCGCTCTGTAGTATGTTTCTCATCTCTCCAGAGGGTTAACAGTTCATCCGTAATTTTTTCCGAATGTCTCTGCTAGACTGCACAACGGGCTGGAGATGTTGACTAACATGTGTTTGAATTTAAGTTTTCATCTTTTGGCTACTGTTTTTCCAGGCAGCCGACCAAAGATCTCGTGTCAATCCCCGGAGGGGTTATGGAAGAGCCATTCTCAGGGTGTACGGGAGGCACAATTATACAATCACATTGTACATGGAAGCGGTTAAGGTTAATATCACTTGGCACACATATTACATAGAAAGTTCTCTGTTAGATTACATGAGACTTGTTCTCGGGCACGCTTCCATATTTATAGGATGTGGCCTATATATATTTTTTTTTGAAAGACATGCGTGTCTTAAAGAGAAACCGAATTTATTTTAGAAATATGAAAGTGCCTTTAAAGTGACACTAACCTATCCTTATTCCCCCGAAAATAGTCCACACATATCCACTACTTAATAACCCTTTAATCAATTTTTTTGTGAAATCCTTTCTTAGGCTCGGTTCACACAGGGGCAACACGACTTCAACGCGACTTTGCAACGCGACTTCAACGCGACTTCAACACGACTTGTGGATCCGACTTTGCCCTGCGACATGTGTCCGACTTTCAATGAACGGGGATCCGACTTGGATCCCCGCCACTGTGTTTGGTATGAATCTTTAGGGGGAACTCTGCGCCAAATTTTAAATAAAAAACCGGCATGGGTTCCCCCTTCAGGAGCATACCAGGCCCTTGGGTCTGGTATGGACCTTGAGGGGAACCCCCTACGCCGAAAAGACGGCGTGGGGGGTCCCCCCCAATCCATACCAGACCCTTATCCGAGCACGCAGCCCGGCCGGACAGGAATGGGGGTGGGGACGAGCGAGCGCCCCCCCCCTCCTAAACCGTACCAGGCCGCATGCCCTCAACATGGGGGGTTGGTGCCTTGGGGGAGGGGGGCGCGCTGCGGCCCCCCCACCCCAAAGCACCTTATCCCCATGTTGATGAGGACAAGGGCCTCTTCCCGACAACCCTGGCCGTTGGTTGTCGGGGTCTGCGGGCGGAGGGCTTATCGGAATCCGGGAGCCCCCTTTAATAAGGGGGCCCCCAGATCCCGGCCCCCCACCCTATGTGAATGAGTATGGGGTACATCGTACCCCTACCCATTCACCTAGGGAAAAAGTGTCAATTTAAAAATAAACACTACATAGATTTTTAAAGTATTTTATTAGACAGCTCCGGGGGTCTTCTTCCGACTTCGGGGTCTCTCCGGTTCTTCTCCACGCTCTCCGGATCTTCTGCCGGGCTCCTCCGCTCTCTTCTGCTCTTTTGCCGCTCTTTTGCTAAAGCGGAGGAGCACGGTCTTCGGTCTTCTGCCCTCTTCTCTTCTTCTGATGTTGACACGACGCTCTCTCCGGCTAGAATGCTCTCTGTGCGCTCTGCTCTGACTTATAAAGGCGGTGACCCCGCCCCCTTATGCCGTCACAGTCCCTGGGCATGCTGGGATTATGACGACATAAGGGGGCGTGGTCATCGGGTGATGACCACGCCCCCTAAACCGTCACAGTCCCAGCATGCCCAGGGACTGTGACGGCATAAGGGGGCGGGGTCACCACCTATATAAGTCAGAGCGGAGCGCTCAGAGTGCATTCCAGCCCCAGAGAGCGTCGTGTCAACATCAGGAGAAGAGGGCAGAAGGCAGAAGATTGAAGACCGGGCTCCTTCGCTATAGCAAAAGAGCGGCAAAAGAGCAGAAAATAGCGGAGGAGCCCGGCAGAAGACCCGGAGAGCGCGGAGAAGAACCGGAGACCCCCGAAGAGAAGAAGGCAGGAGACCGGGCTCCTCCGCTATAGCAAAAGAGCAGAAAATAGCGGAGGAGCCCGGCAGAAGACCCGGAGAGCGCGGAGAAGAACCGGAGAGACCCCCGAAGTCGGAAGAAGACCCCCGGAGCTGTCTAATAAATTACTTTAAAAATCTGTGTAGTGTTTTTTTTTTAAATTGACACTTTCCCTAGGTGAATGGGTAGGGGTTCGATGTACCCCATACTCATTCACATAGGGTGGGGGGCCGGGATCTGGGGGCCCCCTTATTAAAGGGGGCTCCCGGATTCCGATAAGCCCTCCGCCCGCAGACCCCGACAACCAACGGCCAGGGTTGTCGGGAAGAGGCCCTTGTCCTCATCAACATGGGAACAAGGTGCTTTGGGGTGGGGGGGCCGCAGCGCGCCCCCCTCCCCCAAGGCACCAACCCCCCCATGTTGAGGGCATGCGGCCTGGTACGGTTCAGGAGGGGGGGGCGCTCGCTCGTCCCCACCCCCATTCCTGTCCGGCCAGGCTGCGTGCTCGGATAAGGGTCTGGTATGGATTGGGGGGGACCCCCCACGCCGTCTTTTCGGCGTAGGGGGTTCCCCTCAAGGTCCATACCAGACCCAAGGGCCTGGTATGCCCTTGGAGGGGGAACCCATGCCGGATTTTTATTTAAAATTTGGCGCGGAGTTCCCCCTCAAGCACAAGTCGCATGCCGAAGTCGGATCATGCGAGACGGCGATCCGACTTCAATGATAGTCAATAGGCTGAAGTCGGATCAAAGTCGGATCAAAGTAGTACAGGGAGTACGCGCTGAAGTCGGAGCGACTTCAGTAGTGTCTATTAAGACGCTCCCATTCACTGTAATGTGAATCTCTTTCTGGGGCGACTTGGGGCGACTTGAGGGCTTAAAGTCGGATCCCAAGTCGCGGTAGTGTGAACCGAGCCTTACTGTGTTTTTCTGCCTCCTTGTAACTAATATCCTCTGTCAGCTCCCAAACCTCCAATTTTCCCCTTGCTTCTGTTTGGAAGGAGTTCACGTTAGTTGTAGTCATGTGTGCTGCCCTATGAACATTACAGACCTCATAGTCCAAAGTCCATCTCAGGAGCGAGCAAGAAATTATGGCTACATTCCTACATACAGTGGGACCATGAAAAAAAAATGTAGCCACCTTTAACAGGAAGTCGGATCACAGTACCAAAAGTATTAAAAAGTTAAAAATATACAAATTTTGTAAGGCAGTTCCAAAAATGTCTATTCACATATACTATATGTCCTCCTTTACTCTTATAGATACAAATACTTATATGTTGAGCTTTATTACGTTCTGCCCATGAAATTATAGTAAATGCTACTTACCCAGGTGACTATAGCAAAAAAAACAGCTGCATAAACTGTGCTTTCTTAAGCCGGTGTCTTGCCGAGAAAGTTCCCCCGGCGGATAAGGACCCGCAGGCGCAGCGCTTGTACACACCACTAGGAGCCGCCGAAGATAGCCGAAGATGAAAATCTTCAATCAGCTGTACACGGCGCCTGCGCCCTAGGTCCAGGTTTAAGCTCCACCATCCAAGTGGACCTAGAGGGAGAATAAAAAAGTGGCGAGCGAAGCGAGGCCGTGCCTGAAGCGTGGCGAGCGAAGCTAGCCCGCGAGTGGCCCTCTTACAGGCGCCGTGTACAGCTAATTTCCAACTATTCGCCTTCGGCTATTTCCGCCGGCTCCTACTGCGCAGGCACATCGCTTGCGCAGTAGAGGGGGGTCCTTATCCGCCGAGGGGAACTTTCTCAGCAGAACACCGGCCATACACCGCTCAAACTTCGGCCCGTTTAGCAAGGACTGACTGAGATTGGAACCATGTATGGACACTGCAGGCTGATTGTATCCAAGTTGGTCATTTAATCAACGTGGGTATATCCAGCATATCAGATTTTTCATGCCATTTTACATCACTGTGTTTCCCTGGCCGAGATGCTTCCCCCCACCCCCCTGCCTGGAAAACACAATAGCTCCACGAGAGGGATTCCCCCATCAACACTGAACATGCTGATGGGGTAATTGGGCGATTTTCTCTTCTGCAATCTATGGTTGCAGGAAAGAAAATCAAATCATCTATAGCCGACTTTAGTCACCTCTCCTTCCCAAAACTGTGATTAAAGTATACAGTAACTAAAGGCAAAACGTTTTTTTTTTTTTTTTAGTTTTGGATAGAGTGGAGAGGGATTAGAATGCTGGTCAGTTTTTATCGCTCTCTGTGCTCCCATTAAGTAAATTCACCCTCTCTATTTCTCCTGTTTACCATTAATATTAAAATTAAAAGAAAGTCCCAAACTTTGGGTTGCCCCCAGAAAAGTAATAGAGAGGAAATCTTCCAATGGGGACACTAGTTCTGGTGACCTGGGGGTCCCCAAGGAATTCCCTTTGCAGGGATTTCCTCTCAGTTCCTGTTTGGCTATGGGACAGGAAGTAAAGGGAAAGCTCTGCAATGGGACACAGATGGCAAAAAACACAAAAATATATATATACCTGACATATATCTGGTTATAACCCTTCCTTACTCTATCCAAAATATTAAAAAAAAAAAAGTTTTTCCTATAGTTCTCCTTTAAAAGCTAATAGACCGAGAGTGCTGAGCATCCTTTTTTACAATCTGTGCTGCTGTACAGGGACTACAGGAAGCTAATATAAAGACAGCTTTCTGTATTTCACTTGCTTTAGTTAAAACAAGTCCCTGCTTTTGTTCATGCAGGAAAAGCAACAAGTTAAATTAAAAGTGACAGCTTTTTTTTTTTCATTTTGGATAGAGTAATGGAGGTTTAGAACCTCTGTCAGGGATTTTTGCCATCTGTATACCATTCGGGAGATTTCCTTTCACTTTCTGACCCAAAGCCATAACAGGAGGGAGTGGAAATCCCCTCCAAATTGAAGAAAATCCCTAGTATCGGAAACCTGTGTCCCCATGGGAAGATTTCCTTTCTATTCTTGTTCTGGTGACCACTCAAAACCTAGAATTTCATTTCAGTGACAGACAGCAAAAAAAAAGGTTGCCTTCAATTATTCCTAAACTTTAACCACCTCCATAAGTGATTATACCAGCATCCACAATCTTGGTAAAAAAATTTTGGAGCCAGTAATGCCCTTGTAAAAGTGATCGGAGTGGCTCTACAACCACCAATCACTTTTACAGGATGCAGAAGGGACACTCCCCTCATTTCCTAGGTTTTCCCATGCCATTGACGTAAGTTATTTACCTTTTTTTTTTTTTTTTTTTAAACAAAAATTGGTATAATATTGTGTTTGTGCACTAAAATTCATTAAAGTGTACCATACTTTTTTTCTGAAAACTTGTATTTGATAAACAAATGCACAAATATTGTGCGACATAAAATTTCAACAGCTATCATTTTATTCTCTTGTTCTCTTTATTGCCTCTGCTTTCAGAGGATACATACTATTTGGGAGTTCTAAGATATTTTCTAGCACAAAATACTGATTTTAACACCAATGAGAAAAATGTCAGAATTTGCCCAAACTGGAAGTGATTAATGTTGGCCCTACCAGCTGCACACACTCATCTTCCCCTCGCTCCCCCCACTACTATGTCAAAATTCCCAGTACCTCCACGTATGGGGGAGCATGTGACTCGCTTCTTTTCCTCCTACAGGACAGTGTTGATACGCTGGCACCCAGCACTTTGGAAAGGGACAGCGTCCTGAGCCCTGTTGTGAACCCAATGACACTTGCCAAAATTTTTTTTCCTAGACAAGAAGTGAGGGAAAACTCTACAAAAAGGACACAGACAGAAAAAAAATCTTACAGGCAGTGGCATATTAATACACAGCTGCTATGAGGCCTGGGGTAGGAGGGGACCCTATTAGGGTATTAAGAAAAACCAAACTGTTAAAGTGTATGTTACCCCCAACACTTCATATTTATAATATATGTCTGTGTTACCATGTAATTTTATTAACCACTTCCCGCCCAGACACTGCACACACATACAGTGGGTAAAATAAGTATTGAACACGTCACCATTTTTCTAGGTAAATATATTTCTAAAGGTGTTAATGACATGAAATTTTCACCACATGTTGGTAACAACCCATGCAATCCATACATACAAAGAAACGAAAACAAATACCTTCAGAAATTAAGTTATGTGTATTAAAATGGAATTACACAGGGAAAAAGTATTGAACACACAAAGAAAGGGAGGTGCAAAAAGGCTTGGAAAGCCAAGACACCAGCTGAAATCTATCAGTAATTAGAAAGCAATACTGCCCTTTGTCACTGCAAATTAATATCAGCTGGTTCAGTCTTAACTGATGGCCTATAAAAAGGCGTGTCATTACCAAGGTGTCACACAAGAAACATCTCATGATGGGTAAAAGCGAAGAGCTCTCTCAAGACCCTTGCAACCTTATTGTTGCAAAACATACTGATGCCATTGGTTACAGAAGGATTTTGAAACTTCTGGATGTTCCAGTGAGCACCGTTGGAGCCATAATCCGGAAGCGGAAAGAACACCATTTTACCGTAAACCGGCCACGACCAGGTGCTCCGTGCAAGATTTCTGACAGAGGAGTGAAAACAATTATCAGAAGAGTTGTCCAAGAGTCAAGGACCACTTGTGGAGAGCTTCAGAAAGACCTGGAATTAGCAGGTACAATTGTTTCAAAGAAAACAATAAGTAATGCACTCAACCGCCATGGCTTGTATGCACGCTCACTACACAAGACTCCATTGTTGAAGAAAAAGCATGTTGAAGCTCATTTAGAGTTTGCTGCACAACATTTAGACAAGCCTGTGAAATACTGGGAGAATATAGTCTGGTCAGATGAGACCAAAATTGAACTCTTTGGGTGCCATAATACACACCATGTTTTGGAGTTCAAATAGCACTGCACATCACCCCAAAAACACCACCAACAGTGAAGTTTGGAGCTGGAAACATCATGGTGTGGGTTTTTTTTTTTTTGCTAGAATGGCCCAGCCAATCACCTGGCTTGAATCCAATAGAAAATCTATGGAAATCAGAGATCGGAGTTCATAGAAGAGGCCCACAAGACCTTCAAGATTTGAAGACTGTGTGGAAGAATGGACCAAAATCACACCTGAGCAATGCATGTGACTGGTTTCTCCGCAAAGGTGCCTGCATCTAGAAGCTGTCATTACCAACAAAGGATTTTGGACAAAGTATTAAATTCATTTCAGTTAGTGTGTTCAATACTTTTTCCCTGTGTCATTCCATTTTTTTACACATAACTTAATGTCTGTACTTATTTGTTTTGTTTCTTTGTATGTATGGATTCCGTTGATTGTTACCGACATGTGGCGCAAATTTCATGTCAACTTTAAATGGACAAATACTGCCCTGAAATACTTGGGCACTTTTGTACTTTTGTACCAGCCGACCTTTCCTGTGCCTTTGCACTAAACTTTCCACCCCTACTAACTAAAACCAGAACCCTGCTGGAATCCTGGCACAAGGGCCTTCACTCGTGGTTCGGTAAGTGCAACCTGAATAAGATGTATATTCTGCCCAAATTCCTCTACCTACTCCAGGCACTTCCTATCCGAATCCCTTGTCAGTATTTTAGACAGGTACATACTCTGTTTACTAGATTCATCTGGGCGAACAAGAAACCCCGCTACCTTATGTCCCTTCCCAAGCTCAGGGGTGGCTTGGCGATCCCTGATGTAAAGAAATATTACCAAGCTACCCATCTTCGTAGGGTCATTGACTGGTGCTGCCATCATGACTCCAAGGTCTGGACGCATCTGGAACAAGCCCAAACACTACTGCCGTTAAAGGGAGCCATCTGGTGCTATGACCACCGACCAGCATTGCAGAAAAAGCATCCCTTAGTAGGTAAGATGCTCCGTGTAAGCTCCCAAGCTTGCCTTAAACAATCTCTGACCACACCTGACTCACCGCTGTTTCCTATTATAGAAAATCCGCAGTTCCCTCCGGGGCTGGGCCCCCGTGTTAGTGAAACACTCAACGCAGCAAACCGTACCCGGGCACAACACTTCCTGGTAAATGATTCATGTCCCTCTCTGGAGACACTGAGGAGTGACATGGGTCCATTCAAGCTACCTTTCTGGACCACCCTCCAATTACAACACTACCTCACGTCCATACCAAAACGCTTTGGCCAACCCTTAACAACATTCGAGACAGACGGTACCCTTCCATGGGTTCTATCCACAACATACAATCTCCTGACATCCTGATAGAAAAACCAACCCTCCCTTTCATAGGTAAATGGGAAAAAGATCTGGGCCGTACATTCACCTTCGCCCAAGTTCAACACATTCTTATGTTCCCTTTATAATCTTCCATCTGCACAAAAGTACAAGAGACCAACTACAAGCTCTTGACCAGGTGGTACCTTACCCCCATGTACTACAGAAATACTACCCAGACACATTCCGCACTTTGTTGGAGATGTGGGGGGGACAGGGTAACGCTACTGCACGTATTTTGGTCCTGTTCGAAACTTCTGGTCCACAGTCTGAACAACCATCCAGAAATTCACAGAATACACTGTTCCGGATGATCCGGCCTTCTTCTTACTACATGTCTCCACCATCTCTGCTAAGTTATACAAAAGATCCATTGTGTGCCACCTACTGAATGCTGCCAAATCGTGTATCCCACTTAATTGGAAGAAGCAATCCCCACCGACTATAGCCAGTTGGCTCCGGAAGGTGGAAGATATTAACAAGCTGGAAGATCTAGTTCTTAATGCATGGCACCAACAGGAAAAATACTCCAAGATGTAAGCGCTATGCAATCAGTTCATTTTCTCCCCAGAGGGTGTTGCCCTTCTGGCCCCCTGCCAGAGCAGACATGTCTGCAAGTCTAAGCGCTACGGCCTTCCTGAGTCAACCAGGGTCTCACCCCGTCCTTGCCCCGTTCATTCTGGTCTTGCACCCTTTACTCGTCTCACTTTGACCCCCCCCCCACTACTCCTTTTCTCTCCCTCTTTCCATCCCACTTCGCTTGCTGTCTATAGCTATTTCTACCTGTTCTCATTTGTTTTTTAGTAAAAAGAAAACTGTAAGAGATGAGATTCATGGAATAGCACTTTATTTTATCATCACGTATACAGACATGCTATCATAGGGTGTGGAATACATACTATACCTAGGTGATCTATACACCTAGACTGTTTGTTGTGCCAAAAAATCCTAGAGATACATCTAATCCCTGTCAATGAGCACACCTCTTCCGTATTACAAACTGTTGTGATGTGTATAACATCTGCGTTCATATATTATAATATGCCTCTGTATCTTCATTTTGTTGACTTTGTGGGTCTTGTCTTTTTGACGAAATAAAAAATATGAAAAAAAAAATTCATGTCAATAGCACCTTTTAGAAATATATTTAACTAGAAAAATGGTGACGTGTTCAATACTTATTTTACCCGCTGTATATGTCGGGACGGGACAAGTGGTGTTCGGAGAGAATGTACCCGTACATCCTCCCAGAACTGCTCCTCAAGTATGCTGACAAGGGCGTGCAGCATTGTGATCTGTGACCGCTGTATCCACCATTCGATGTACTGATCCGCTGTCCTCCACCCTGGTATCATGTGATTGCTGTGACCGATCACAGCGGTCAAATGTCAAGTAAACAATAGCTGTCATTCATTATGCCATTGCTTACTACTGTGAACTCTGTGATTGGTCACAGTGATCACATGGTATAGGGTCAATCACAGCAGCCCTGTACCATGTAATAGCTGTAGCCAATCGACAGCTATCACAGTAGTTCTCAATTTCTAAATGAATGCAGCCGAGAAGTGTCAGAAATGCTTACATAAGCAATCATAGAGCAAAAGAAAAATCCCATTCACCTCCCCAGAGCAGTACGGTAACACCGCACTGCTCTGGTGACAATATGAAAAAAAAATATATGAAATAGTTTCTTTTTTTTTGTACATACTGTCACCAGAGCAAGGGCAGTGTCACTATGATGACATTGTACTGCTGTGGCGGTGATCATGTACAATGGCTGGCTGCTCTGGTATTATGTATGTCAGTGCCACCAGCCATTATCGCTAAACACTGCCACAGTAGTGCAATGTCATCAGACCAGTGCTACTAATCACCACTGCACCAGTCAGTGTCTGTAATCACCACCACTCAGTGTCCCTTATTACTGTCACACCAGTCATATTGTCCCTAATCACTGCCACATCAGTCATATTGTTCCTGATCACCGTCACACCAGTCATATTGTCCCTAATCTTTGCCACACCAGTTATAGTGTCTTTGATCACTGCAACAGCAGTCGCAGTGTCACCACACCAGTGTAAACCAGCAATGTTGTCCCCGATTGTTGCCACACCAGTACAAGTGTCACGAGATTGGTGTAAGTCAGAAACAGTGTTCCTGATTGCTGCCACACTAGTCCTCATTGTCACCAGACCAATGTTAGCCAGCAGTGTTTCTGATCACCGCCACACCAGTCCAGCATTGCCTCTGCCTGCTGCCTGTACTAATTCATGGCCACTGAACATGGCATTCTGAAGAGCAGCCATGTACCAGTAAACTAGGTTTGCTTGGCTCATAAGAACTGGGACTGCTATAGGTGATGCTGCACTAAGTTATATTCCCTGATCACTTGTACAGAGGCGACCATTACAGTACATTTTTGGTTTTTATACAGTTGGTTGATTTGTGTGATACACAAGATAAAATGTCCGGTATATTATCGGTAAAAACAATGAAAAAGTCTCACACATGTAGCATCCCCATACTCAGGAAGAGCAGTAAAATGTGTTTTGGGATGTAATTCTAAGTATGCCTATGCTGTTTGTTAGACATATCTTATTACATTGACAACTTTGAGTAAAAGAATAATTTTTATTTTATTTCTGCATTTTCCAAAAATGTGGAAAGAAATATGACATTTTTAAAAGGCTATGCCTATGTGGTCAGGAGATTAGATGCATAATTTGTGCTCCTTGAAAGCCCAAAGGTGCTCCTTGGACTCTGTGCCTCTCTATGCATCTAGGCTGTGAAAAGTCTCACACATGTGATATCCCCATACTCAGGAGGCATAGCAGAATGTGTTTTGTGGTGTAATTATGCCTATGCTGTGTGTGAGAAATACCTTGTGAAAATGACAACTTTTAATTTTCCAAAAAAATTGTGACAAAAAATGACCACTTCAAAAACCTCACCTCTTTCTAAATACCTTGGACTTTCCAAAAGAGGGATTTGTACTGCCCTAGCATTTTAAGGCCTTAAGAAATTACCTAGGCAGTCAGTACATCAGGATTTATCAATTTTCAAGTATACTGTAGTTTGAAGACGCTTTAACTTTCACTCAAACTAAATAATACAAACTGCAGCAACAACTCCCAGAGTTTCCCCTCTGCTAAAACCTAATAGGACAGCAGATATCATTAGGGTTTTTATTACTACTACTACTACTACAGCCATAAAAAAAAAATTCACAGCACTGCTCCATTGTAGTATACTGACTATACTGACTGCTCTCCTGCTGCCTGTCCTTGATTTAGGTATACCCTTTTCAATAACACATATGGTCACAGCTGACACTGCAACCTGCTATAGACAACCAGGGAACCCCATCAAAATTTTGCAATGAGTCCCAATGATTCCTAAAGACTCTAGCCTTCTTCTATTCTACTAAAGATAGAATTTTTATTTCTGATTGTGTCTCTGTTACAGATTTTGTCTTATTTCTCACCTAGTAAAACACTGTCAGCAAGGCAGGAAGTGAAGAGAAATATCTCTAACAGAGCCTCAGATAGCAGTAAAAACCTGACAGTGGTCCTAATCCTTTCCAGCTCTATCCACACCTGGCGTGAAAAAAGTGTTGGCTGGACATATACAGCACTTCAACAATGGATGCACCAGAAATGCAGTTTAAAGCACCCAGAGCCAAGTAGAGTGTGTGTGAGACAACTGCATATGTTGGTTTAACAATGCACATTGACAATTTTGCACAAGCACCCAAGGAAGGCAGGACCTGAAGTGACAGTGACTGAATGAGCAACAGTAGAGCGTCTAATCTGACTTTATATGCAGTCATTGATGTTCTATGTCTGCCTGGTGTATTATAGCAGAACCCTGCTCTAAGACACCTTTCACACTGAGACTTTTTTCAGGCGCTTTTGGGCTAAAAATAGCGCCTGTAAAGCACCTGAAAAAACACCTCCTCTGCAGTCCTGCAAGCAGCATCTTTGGGGCGGTGGAGGAGCGGTGTGTGCACCGCTCCTGCCCATTGAAATGAAAAATAAAAATTCATTTCAAAATGGTTTTTTTACAAGGTAATGACTAAACACACTTGGAGTGTGTGAAATGCATCTACCAGCTTTCTGTCAACACTTTTGGGATGTTCTGAATTTTAATCGAGTACAGAGTCTTCTTTTGACTATATGCGGAGGCGAGCCGAGCCAGGCACCTGTCTAGATCATCAGGCTTTTAAAACCTCACCTGGAGCAGTGAGTCTTCTTGTCTGGATACATTTTATTTATAAGTGTGTGTGTATGTATATACATATGTGTATGTGTATATATATATATATTACACATTACACATACGTACATGCAAACGCACGCGTTTGAGCTTTGGGGTGCAATCCCTAATGCAATAAGCTGCGCACACTTATGGCTGTTACCAGCCTTGCATAAAAAAACAAAACTTATGCCGCGTACACACGGTCGGACTTTTCGTCTACAAAAGTCCAACGGACGCTGACGGACTAAAGCTGGCTGGTAATCCGATCGTGTGTGGGCTTCTCCGGACTTTCAACGTACTTTTTTAGCCTCAAATCCGACGTACTTTAGATTTGAAACATGCTTCAAATCTTTACATCGTAACTACGACGGACCCCGAAATCCGCTCGTCTGTGTGCTAGTCCGACGGACAAAAAGCCACGCTAGGGCACCTATTGGCTACTGGCTATGAACTTCCTTATTTTAGTCCGGTGTACGTCATCACGTACGAATCCGTCGGACTTTTGTGTGGTCGTGTGTAGGCAAGTCCGTTCGTTAGAAAGTATGCCGCAAGTCCGCCGCAAGTCCGCCGAAAGTCTGCCGGAAGTCTGTAGGACAGGCTGTCTGACTTTTGTAGACGAAAAGTCCGACCGTGTGTACGCGGCATTAGGACTCAAGATATTACATCAATATTTAGTAAATGATTTGTGCATTTTATAAATGTTAGGCCCCTTTCACACAAACGAACTGTTCAGGTCCGCCTGTCAGTTTTCTCGGTGGACCTGAACGGGCGCTCCATGGTCCGATCCGCCAAAATCAGACGGATGGCCCTAAGTTCACATCCCTCCCTATTTCCTTTGCTGGTCCTGCAGAATTTATTTCTGGCTTACCTGGAGCCATTCATATGTTCATATTCCCTTTTGATGTTAAGCCGCATAGGTGGGCTGATCCATTCTTGGTGTGGCACCAGGGGGTTAATCTTATGCGGCTGGCCATAGTCCGAGTTCCCCGACGCTGTCATTTCTGCCTTGGCTAGCTGTGAGGTTGCTCCATAGGCTGAATCAAATAGGGACTGGTCGTCACTCACCACAGACAGAGCTTCCTGTGGAAACAAAAGTGTATTCAAATAAAATCTGTAAATCCCATAGAAGCTTTAAATAGGCATTTTTAGATTAATAAATCTGCAGTTTTCATTAAACTAATCCTTGGTGATCCTGCCAGGAAGGTCCTTCTTAAGGCAGTTACTGGTAACAGCGCTCTGTCTCTATCTCCCAATTGCTCAACTACGTTGTCACCACATGGGCATCAAATGTAGACTACAAGTGGACATTTCAACACACATTATGCAGGCATGGTCAACAGTTATGATCATCAGGAAAGCCGCCCTGAGAAATGCCATGCAGCCATTGCTGGGGTGCATGTATACAGGAAATGATAGCACTGAGATATAACAAAGGATGAAAAAAAGTTAAAAAAAAGGCAATTGTTGTTTTATACACCGTAAACAAGGCAAACTAAATGTCATTTAGTTAGAATTTATGTCTACTTTAAGAATGACGTACATGTAAATTGAAAGCAAACATTATTAATTTGCATTAAATTGATGCAATTCTCCAGGATCAAACAGTAGCACTTGATATATCCACATTTTATTTGAGTTATTAAATGCTTGAGCAAAACAAAGAAGCATTAGCAACGGATTCCAGCTGTAAATTTTTTTTTAGTATTAGCGCAGTTATGTGTCTGTTGCATAATATTCAGGAGAAGTATGTGGGATGGATTACATTGTAATATGTGTCAGTGTTTCCTCTGCCCTCGTATTACTCACAGTCAGTCACATTCACAGGCCCTTTAATATTTACATCAACATTCATTACTGAGCTCAGGCAAGAAGGCATAGCATGAAAGGTGCGTCCTGCCGCATGGCAAATTATGCTGTATGAACCTTCATGATGCAGTTCTAACATTGCACAAGATTAATGTTGGCGTGCGGAGTTGTTATGGGGATAGCCAATAACATTTCGGCATCTGGCTTTCTCTTCCCGCCTTCATTGCGTGAAGCTGACACAAGGTCTTTTGTGCGGATTCTGCCCAAAGGCTGTTTATGTGGCCCCTGGGAGCACCGGGCTTCAATGATGTTATACATTCCATCCACAAGCACAACCAGAACAAGTTGTGTCAGAGAGCTGCACTGGAGTGTGATCACCGCCAGCACCAAAACCTCAGCTGCTTAGCAAATGCCGCTCTAAGCCCAGTCAGTGTTTACGCACTCCACCACCCTCGCTCAGACATGATCACACTTTCTAGTCTTATTCTTCCAGGCAAATGTACAGTGGTCTATTTATTAAGGTTCACAATGGTTAACCAACCAATGTTTTCATCCAACCTTTTCCATTTTTGCAGCAGGATTTCAAAAACTTCTTTAGGGACTATTCACTACCTCTCCACTTTTATGGTGGCCATACACGCTTCGAAAAATGTTTAATTTCTTTTCATAGTTACATGGTTGGATTTAAAAAAAAAAAAAAGTCCATCTAGTTCAACCAAAAGAAAAAAATAAATAGAAAGCTTCCATTTACACAATCCTATACCCACTGTTGATCCAGAGGAAGTAAAAAAAAACACCTTGTATGAAGTATGGTACAATTTGCTCCAGTGGGGAAAAAAAATCCTTCCTGATTCCTCAGGAGGCAATTGGATATTCCCTGAATGAACAATCCCTGTTGTTACCTATAAATGTCAATATCCAGGCAATGAGAAACTGATAAGAAATGCCGCTCTATAAGTCTCCGTGTTTTCAGGGTGCTGCCGTCCTACTAAACAGAGTTGGGTGCTGGCTATGCACAAGATAATGGAAATAGAAAAGTCCTGGATTGCCGCACTCCATCAAAAAAGCATCTTTATTGGGTATATAAAATCCAAAAACGCAGACAGGTAACAGAAGTGGACACAACGGGGATCAAATTGCTAATGTGTTTCACATCCAAAGATGTTTACTCACAGCTATGAGTAAGCATCTTTGGATGTGAAGCACGTTAGCGATTTGATCCCTGTTGTGTCCACTTCTGTTACCTGTCTGCGTTTTTGGATTTTATATACCCAATAAAGATGCTTTTTTGATGGAGTGCGGCAATCCAGGACTTTTCTATTTCCAAATGTCAATATCCAGGTATATTTTGTGCATTTAGGCTGAGTTCACACTGGTACGACAACCGCACCGACGTTGGGAGCACATGTCGCATGACGTTTATAAATCAATGGTTTCCTGTGCCGTCTTAACTGGTCTGATACAAGTCGGTCCGACTTTGAAAAAGGTTCCATTGCTTCAGTTTGTGTCAGTGCGCATGTGCCAATGACATTGGCACATGCAAATACAGGGGATATCTCCTAAACCGTGCAGGTTTAGGAGATATCCTGGGTAGCTACAGGTAAGCCTTATTATAAGTTTACCTGTAGCACAAAGTGGTCTGTAAGGGTTTACAACCACTTTAACCCCTTTTGAAGGGGTGTAGGAAAGAGAAGACTGCAGATAAACAAGTAAAACCTATGTAGGAGGATTGTTTGATCTCTGTGTATCATCTGAGGCTGTTCACTTAGTTTGGTATTGTGTGAGGGTTTACAACCACTTTAAGCAAGATTGCCCAATATTCCAAATTTACTCTTGCAGCCAGGCTATAGTCAACCTGATCTCTGAATTTTTATTGTTTCTGCTTTCTTTGGGTTTCCCCTAAGTTAAAGATATTGTTTGCTTCTACCTGACAAGCTGAGCAAGAAAAAAACAAATAATACTAAAACGTGAGTTATGAATATTTATTCTTTTCTGGCAGATCACAAGGAGGTTTATTGCCAGTGACATTTGCTGGGAGAGGACATACATATTTGGGGTGACCTTGGAACAGAAGAGAGTTTTTGCCTCCGGGGCTACTACCGGGAGTGGAGGTCTCTGTCCTTCTAGGCTTAGCCTGAAGAGAAGGCTGTGCCTGTGACCATATCTGCCATGTGGACTTTTGTTTCCAAGATCTGCTGTTGTTTCTGAAAGGGGGGCCTGGGGAATGTATATTGTCTTGCTGGAGGGTACATCCAGAAAGAGTATCTTGGGAAGGTGTTTCACTGCTGTATAGTGTCCTGGAAAGCTGGGTATAAGCTGTTGCCAGTGAACATTGCAGGAGCTTCTGGAGCCCATCCTAGAAGGTATTTACGCTACTTGGTTGTGCTTAGCAGTCTTGGTTTAAAGGCCAGTAGCCAGTATTGACTATGTTATTGGTGTATTGGTTAGCAGAGAAGTCTGGGGCCATTTTTGCCTATTTGTTTGGTATCTTGTGCCCTAACCCTCTCTCCTTGAGTTTATTGTACTTTATTAAACTTTTTAAGTATAGGTTCACATTGCTATGGGTTAGAAATCGTGCGAGTTCAGCTGAACTCATATAATTACAACCTGGCAATGCAGGCTGACTTCGGGGGCGATTTGACAGACATCTGTGACAGACATCTGTGCGGGTTCGAGCACAGATGCCTATTGAAATTGCACCCGAAGTCACCAAAAGTACTGCAGGAACTACTTTTGGGAATCGGTGCGGCGCCGCAAAGTCAGCATCTTACCGATTCAGACGATACTATTGCCGGTAATAGCCGCCAATTTGGCATGCAATTTCATGTCAAATCGGACCAATGTGAATCTACTCTGTATGTGATAAAGCAACTGGCGCCCAATTCCTTTTGTCCCAAAAAAAGTCAAGGATTTCACCCGAGGTTTGAGCTGCTAGCCCATAAAACTGCCTAGGAGTCTTTCTCATCTGCCCAAGGGTAAGGGGGTGCTACATTATAAAAATATAGCCCATTTATTAAGTAACCAAAAAAAAAAAAGCAGTATAAACAATTCAAAGCCACAGCATCACGTAGAACACATGCTTCTAACACATCCCCTTTCCCATATCTCCTTTAATATACTTTCACAGCCCATCTCAGGTGCTGTTTCAAAGTATGGGTGTACAGAGAAAGTTACTAAACCAAAAGGTGGAAGAGTTTGAAAGGCTTTTAATTTTTTATAAATAGATCACATAAGACATTTAACCCCCCCCCCCCCCGACATACATAAAATGATAACCTTTTATAAACGTGTGTTCATGCATATATGCATATTAAACCATCTGGACCTTTTTTAAAACCTCAAACTGTGATGACATAAATTGACATAAAAAATGGGGTTGATTTACTAAAGGGAAATAGACAAAGGAAGTTGCAAAGGAGATTTGCCAGGGAAGTTGCACTTGCGCTTACTGAATGTTTTAAACTTTCACTTTGCAAAGAATACCCAATCACGTGGAAGGAAATAATGAACTGCATTTTTGCTTGCACATGATTAGACAATGTAAGTCAGTAGAGCTTCAAGTGATTGTTAGGCCCCTTTCACATGAGGCGGACTCTGCTTCCACGGAGTCCGCCTCGGTCCGCCGGCTCAGCAGGAGATCTCTCCGTTGATCTCCGCTGACCCGGCGGATGACAGGTCCCTCTCTGCTCACTGAGCGGGGAGGGGCTTGTCAGGTGCTGCTGCTGCCTATGGAGGGATCGGATGAAAATGGACAGCATGTCCGTTTTCATCAGATCTCACCCGATCCGATAGCGTCGGATCCGGGCGTAGGGCCATCCGTCTGCTTTTTGCGGATCGGACAGGTCAGATGTCAGCGGACATGTCTCCGCTGACATCCGTCGCTCCATAGGCTAACATGGAGCGCCCGTTCAGGTCCGCCGTCAAAACTGACAGGGGGACCTGAACGGTCCGATCGTGTGAAAGGGGCCTAAAGGTTTTTTTAAATAAACAGTAGCAGGAACCAATGGATTCCGCTGCTCTCACTGAGTCCTGTGAGGAGAGGACGAGAGAGCAGCGCTGCTGCACTCTGATATAGTGCTGGATCGAGGGAGAACTCAGGTAAGTATAAAGGGTGGTGAGGGGTTGATGCAACCACATTTGTTACATTAAAGAGGGAGTCCACCCAAACCGCAAAAAAAAAAAAAATTAAAAGCCAGCAGCTACAAATACTGCAGCTGCTGACTTTTAATAAATGGCCACTTACCTGTCCCAGGGTCCAGCGATGTCGGCAGGGGACGCCGAGGACCCGCTCAGTTCTCGGCAGCTGCCGCCGCCATCCTAGGTGAGGGAATCAGGAAGTGAAGCGTTGCGGCTTCACTTCCCGGTTTTCTACTGCGCATGCGCGAGTCGCGCTGCGCATCGTAAGTGGTCCCCGCTATCTGCTGGGAGCTGTGTGTTTCCCAGGAGACAGCGCGGAGGGACAGGAAGAGGCATAAACTCCCATGGGAGTCTATGCCGGAAGTGGGTGCAAATACCTGTCTTAGACAGGTATCTGCACCCCCTCCCCCCTGAAAGGTGCCAAATGTGACACCAGAGGGGGGGAGGGTTCCGAAAAGCGGAAGTTCTATTTTTGTGTGGAACTCCGCTTTAACCGCTTCAGCCTCGGAAGATTTTACCCCCTTCCTGACCAGAGCACTTTTTGCGATTCGGCACTGTGTCGCTTTAACTGACAATTGCGCGGTCGTGCAACGTTGCACCCAAACAAAATTGATGTCCTTTTTGTTCCCACAAATAGAGCTTTCTTTTGGTGGTATTTGATCACCTCTGCGGTTTTTATTTACCACGAGGTGGTACTCCAAACGCATACCTGTCGGCCAGGAGGGCCAGCAGGTGGCTGAAAACGAACCCCTAAACATGGCGTCTGTCCCATAAATACCCTCTCCCAGAATGCAACTCGGAGGACCACCTCCACCGAGTTGTCTCCGGGACAGAGGAGCACTCATACGCTTCAACACGTTGCCTTTCCAACACCAGCCCATGGTGACAACGACACCCACCGGCACAGTGCGGAACTACACGCAACTCAGCCAAGCTGGAACAGAGGCAAATCTAACTTCCTCTAACAAGTAACCCACAAGATTTACCTATCAGCGGTAGATTGAAAATCTACCAGCGCTACATACATGAAAAGGAAATCACCATACATAGTGCTTTATCATTTAACCACTTCAATACCAGGCACTTATACACCTTCCTGCCCAAGCCAATTTTCCGCTTTCAGCGCTGTCGCAAATTCAATGACAATTGAATGACAATTGTGCGGTCATGCTACACTGTACCCAAACAAATTTTTTATCATTTATCATTTTGTTCCCACAAATAGAGCTTTCTTTTGATGGTATTTGATCATCTCTGCGATTTTTATTTTTTGCGCAACAAATAAAAAAAAGACCGAAAATTTTGAAAAAGTTTGTCTTTGTTTCTGTTAAAATTTTCTGTAAATTGGTACGTTTTCTTCTTCAATGATGGGCACTGATATGGCTGCACTGATGGGCACTGATAAGGCGGCACTGATGGGCACCGATGAGGTGGCACTGATGAGGTGGCACTGATGATGGGCACTGATGGGCACTGATAGGTGGCACTGGTATGCGGCACTGATGGGAACTCGTAGGCGGCACTGATGGGTACTTATGGATGGCACTGATGGGTACTTATGGGTGGCACGGATGGGCACTGATAGATGGGCACTGATAAGTAGCACTGATGGACACTGATGGGTGGCACTGATGACACTGATGGGTGGCATTGCTGGGCATCACTGATTTTTATTGTGCCATAGAGGTGCCAGTCAGTGCCCATTTGTGGGCACTGATTGACATATGTTGGGCATTAATTTTCACATGTGGATGGCCATGGGGTACATACCTGGCCATCCACATGTTGGGGGCTTCCCTGGTGGTCCTGGTGGCTTCCCTGGTGGTCCAGTGTGGGCATCCGAGGGGGGCTGCACTGATAACCAATCAGCGCAGATCCCCCTGTCAGAAGAGCAGCCGATTGGCTCTCCTCTACTCGCGTCTGTCAGCCAATCAACGGCCCTTCCTGTTTACAGCGTGATCATCCGTGATTGGACACGGCTGATCACGTGGTAAAGAGCCTCCGCTGGAGGCTCTTTACCGAGATCGGTGTAGCTGTGTGTCAGACTGACACACCGCACCATCGATAGCCGCGATGCGCGCCCCCGCAGGCACGCGATGGCTGTTATCCTGCAGGGCATCATATGACGCCCAGTCAGAATAACAACCACCGCCCGGCCGTCATTCTGCTATAGGCAAGGCGGGAAGTGGTTAAAAACCTGGTTTATTGCCATAAAAACCCAAATGAAGCACACACATTGGGGTTGATTTACTAAAACTGGAGAGTGCAGAATCTGGTGCAGCTCTGCAAGGAAACCAATCAGCTTCCAGGTTTCATTGTCAAACCTTAATTGAACAAGCTAAATTTAGAAGCTGATTGGCTACCATGCACAGCTGCACCAGATTTTGCACTTTCGTTTAGTAAATCAACCCCATAATCTCAGTGCTTTGCAGTGCACCAAACTGTGACAGCGTGTGTGATAAATCCAACAGGAAGCATCAAAACGGTACTCTGGGATAATATTTACCGCGGTGCCTCGTTCTCCTGGCGTCATGACATCATCAAGCCCCTCCCCTGTTAGTAAGCCCCCTGCCTTTAGAACCACTTTCAGCTCATTCAGTAAGCTCTGGGGAAACTCCCTTGCAAAGTACAACTTTTCTTGCAAAGTACAGCAAGCGGTATTCATAATTCAGATCTGTGTCACTGATATGTAAATTACATCAATTGCATCTAAATATATCAAAAAACAAAGTTACACATGATTTTGCAGGTAAAAAAAATATGCATTTATTATTTGTTACACATTAGCCTTCAAAGCATTGCACACGTGATCAGTGGATCATGGATGCAATGCCAGGCTGCTGCAGACACTCAGTACAGCTGTCTACCTATACCTCACATATTGGCAGACAGTTAAAGAGGGGCTCCAGGCTCTTCCACCAAAAAAATTAAGTCAGCAGCTACAAATACTGTCGCTGCTGACTTTTAATATTAGGGCACTTACCTGTCAAGGCGTCCAGCGGTGATTCCTCAATTGACTATTGGGTGCCGGCACCGCCATCCTGACTAAGGGAAACCAGTTTTTCTACTGCTCATGCGCGAGGCGTTTTGTAAATGGGCCACAGTCTTCTGGTTTCTGGAACCTGTGAAGAATCCCAGGAAGGCTGCGGGGGAAGGGGGATGGGGGACTTCTGGCTCAGCCAGAAGTGGGAGCAGGTACCTGTAAAAAGCAGGTATTCACTCCCTCCTTCTCCCGAAAGGTGCCAAATGTGGCAGTGGAGGGGGGGAGGAGGCAGACAAGCAGAGCTTCCCCTTTTGGGTGGAGCTCTGCTTCAAGCTAGTGCCTATGGCTCCTGCTGCTGTCAGTCAAATTCTGTCACCAGGGAGCAGGGGTGTGGCTTACCAGCGCAAGGCTGCATTCACACCTGAGCGTTTCGTTTTCAGGCAGAAAGTTGCATGGTTTTACCGTGATTTTTACCGTGATTTTTGTCACATTTTTGCCGCTATTTTGTAAAGGTCAGAAGGTCACCAATGTAAAAGGCAGAAAAACGCCTGTAATCTGCCCAAAAAGAAGCTCATGTACTTTTTTTTGAGCTTCAGGCGTTTTGCTTCAGACTACAAAACGCTCAGATGTGAACAGAGGCCATTTAAGTGAATGGGATTTTGCTTGTTGGGCGTTTTTCGGGGGGGTTTTGGGCGTTTTACGAGCTGTGAATGCAGCCACAGTGTGTCTATGGAAACACAGCCCGGCTCGGGAGCACACATGCAGGGTTCTCCCTTAGCACCTGACTTGCTGAGAGAGCCCCTGGAGAAAGAAGTCGCTAACAACACTGGTGGAGGACTGCCAAAAAGGAGGTAAGGGACTGCTCTGTGCAAAAACTTTTTTTTTTTTTAAAGAAAAATATTTATTATTATTATTATTATTATTATACGAGATTTATATAGCGCCAACAGTTTACTCAGCGCTTTACAATGTATAAGGGGGACAACACAATTACAGTACAGTTCAATACAAAAGGTACAGGAGGGCCCTGCTCGTAGAGCTTACATTCTAAAGGGAGGGGGTGGTGGTACAAAAGGTAATAGCTGCAAAGAATGGTTTGATGGGGGATTTGATACCTTTTAGTATCACTTTAAAGCGATTTCATAATTGCCTCTTACCTATGTCATGTTGGCCCTTTCTGCTGACGGGACAGTCCTATACATGAGATATGTTATGTTCTTTATAGAGAATTTGCATAATGAAGTCTTCAGAAGACACAGGACAAAGGTTTATTTGCTAATATCATGCTTGCAGGGCAAAACTCTGCATTGTTTTTAACAGGGATTTATATTGTGTGAAGTGAAATAGACTCAGGAATTTATATCCCCAACCATGATATTAAAAGCATGACATCATAGTCCTGCATGTCACACCGTGATCCCTCTGTTATCACCCATGTGCAGCTGTCTCTGAAACTGTGATACCTATTTAAATGTAACAACCAGATGTGTTACATTCTTACGTATATGATAATGCAAGATACAAGCAGCATTGAAAGACTATAGATAAAACACATGGTTGTGTTCTACATAAAACATTTCCAGTACTCATACAACCTTCTATTTCAGTAATACATGTAGATAATATGACACAAAACATTTTGGCAGATATCTGGACATATATTAATTTTAGCAAACCATTAAAACAGAACTGAAGTTTTTTTTTTCTTGTGTTTTTGCCTGACAATCCTACCAATAACACATTTCCTCTTCTAAGTTGACAACACTCACTGTGCAGTATGTATGGAGAAGCTGTGTTGTCAGCCTAGGACAAAAACGGCAGACCCCCACCACATCTCCATACCATTGGGGGGAGGTGTTATGTAGTTTACAGCTGGGAACAATTTAAGTGGTAAGAGAGCAGCAGAGGGCACAGGAAGTTATCGGCTCACCAGATTGTTGTCAAGATCCACAGTCATTTTTTGCACTTATCCAACAGATATAACAAAACACCTTCAGTGGTATATTTAAAAGACCAACAGGAAGCAAAGAAGAAAGTTTTATTGCTAGGGTTTACAGGCACTTGAAGATAAGCAATCTGCTTATATTTTTAAATAAACTTTTCTGTTTTCACTACATTTATTATTTTAGATCCACTGATTTTATAACTGGGTCTCTGTGCTTTTTTATGGCAAGCAGGCAGATGATGGTTGGTGGGCAGGGCCAGCAGGGTGCTGTACATACATAGCTTCCTGAAAACATTACAGCACCCAGCCTCAGTACTCCTCTCAAAAGCCCTCGACCCTAAGGCCCCTTTCAGACCTATGGATCCGTTTTACTCCCCGCTGAGCCGGCGGATGACAAGTCCGTTTCTGCGCTCTCTGCAGGGAAAAGCAAACTCCTGCCTAGAACCTAGGCAATTAGTGAGTGTAGTTCTAGTGTGTAGAAGCTATATAGTACACCTGTGCATGACTGAGGGAAGGCTGAAGTTCAGCTTTAAAGCCCATTACACCCTTAACCACTTGCCGACCGCTGCACGCCGATATACGTCGGCACAATGGCAGTGGTGGGCAAATGGGGCGTACCCGTACATCCCCTTTAAGAGCCGGGGACAGCAGGCGCGCACCCGCCGCATACAGCGTGACCATGCCCGCTGTACTCGATGTCCGCCAGTCTCCCGGCGATCGTGTCACGGAGCCTCAGAACGGGGAAGTGCCTATGTAAACAAGGCATTTCCCCATTCTGGCTTGTGTCATGACAGAGATCACCGCTCCCTGTCATCGGGAGCGGTGATGTCTGTCATGTGACTTGAAGCCCACCTCTCACAGTTTGAATCACTCCCTAGGACACACTTAACCCCTTCATCGCCCCCTAGTGGTTTAACCCCCTTCACTGCCAGTGTCATTTACACAGTAATCAGTGCATTTTTATAGCACTGATCGCTGTATAAATGACAATGGTTCCAAAATAGTGTCAAAAGGGTCCGATGTGTCCGCCATAAAGTCGCTGTCCCAATAAAAATCGCAGATCGCTGACATTACTAATAAAATGCCATAAAACTATCCCCTATTTTGTAGACGCTATAACTTTTGCGCAAACTAATCAATATACGCTTATTGCGATTTTTTTTTTTTTTTTTTACCAAAAATATGTAGAAGAATACATATTGGCCTAAACTGAGGAAAAAAATTGTTTTTTTATATATTTTTGGGGGATATTTATTATAGCAAAAAGTAAAAAATAATGTGTTTATTTTCAAAGTTGTCGCTCTTTCTTTCTTTTTTTTTTTTTTATAGCGCAAAAAATAAAAACCGCAGAGGTGATCAAATGCCACCAAAAGAAAGCTCTATTTGTGGGGAAAAAGGACGTCAATATTGTTTGGGTGCAACGTCGCACAACCGCGCAATTGTCAGTTAAAGCGACGCAGTGCCGAATTGCAAAAAGTGCTCTGGTCAGGAAGGGGGTAAAATCTTCTGGGGCTGAAGCGGTTAAAGAATGTTTAAAAAGCTCAATTACACCCTTATAACCGCCAAAAACATCTTCATTTCCACTTTCTTATTGCCTCCTAATGATTTTGACTAAAATTATGAAATGTAACAATTGTCCCAATTTTTGCTGAAATTTCTGGGAATGCAATCTCTAAATTGTGTTTCTCCTTAGGCCCCTTTCACACGGGCGCCTCCACTAAGCGGAATCTGCTTGCTCAGCGGGTGATCTCTCCGTGTCAGGATGACGGGTCTGTGTCCGCTCCGCTATGCAGAGCAGACAAGGACGCAGTCCCACTCTCCTCTATGGAGCAACCACATGGAAATGGACTGCCTGTCCATTTCCATCCAATGCCATCCGATCCGATCCACCAGCCAGATGGGGAATAGGACCACCATCCTTCTGTTTTTGGCAGACAGGATCGGATGACAGCGGGTGTCAGCAGACATGTGTCCACTGGCATCCATCGCTCCATAGAATAGACTGGAGGGTCCAATCAGGTCCACCTGAAAAACTGACAGGTGGACCTGATGGAAAAGCCCGTGTGATAGGGGCCTTAGTCCTGAACCCATGATCTGGAATAATTCACACTGGTAACAACTTCTGAATAGGAATACTTGCTCAAGGTCAGAGGCCAGAAACCAGCAAGTAGCATTTCCAGAAGGGCCAGCAATAGTACCACATTCCACAATTCTATCATAACAAGTTAAAAAAAATGTCATAGTCTCCTAAACACTTGTCTTCTGGATGTAACTGTTACTGAGGTAATTTGTCCTTGTGCAGATGTTGTGTTGGGTGAAAAAAACAGGAAGTTGGGCTGGTATTTATAGAAGAAGAAAAAAAACTTGTTTCTGAAGCATAGATGGTGCAGATAGTTATTTTGATGCTGAAACCACAAACTCGCGTCTAGAAACTGCAAGGCTATCTGAGGCAGCGGCTGTCCGGGGTGTCTAATAGTCACCAGACAGTCCCCCCGGCAGTGTAAAAATGTTGCGGCCCTTGAGGTGCTTTCATGAGAACGACATTTACTGCCCTACACTGTACATTGGGGAAAAGGAACATGTGTCGTCTGTATAGGAAACTATTCACTGGCCTTCAACATTCTAAGTGCTGGGAAGCCACAAGTTTGAACATGCTGTTTAAAGTGCCAACTTGGATTTGTGGTACCCTAAAAGGGTTAACCACTGGCTATACACCCAGTCTGCAATCACCCTGGCCTGCTTATTAAAGTCTACCTAAAGTCAAAAGTTTATTTTTCAGGTTTTGAATAGAGTTTTGAATGAAGTGGTGATGGGTGAGAACACCTGTTATATTTTTGTTGCTAAGGAATGTGGAGAAAGCGAGAGTGTCTAAAGTATCATGTAAAACTTTGTTTCCTGCAACAGAGGGTCACAACATTGTTCGGGGATCCAATACTTCTCCTTCATCATGCTGTTTGACCAGCAACCCAAATAACCACAATCCTATCCTTTATTTTACAAAAACAATTTCCGAAAAATCAAGACTTTAATGGTACCACATTCACAAAATACCACTGTTAAATACTACTGTTAAATAAAAGCATTTATTTAAAATTCATTAAAAGCAATAAAACACAGTATCTTGTATAAAAACATGATTCTTGGTACAATCATAGGTCTACTCCCTTGCTGATGGCCCATGAATAACCAACTTGTAATGTATGTCTAAACACTATTAAGATCATGTATGTCACCCAATCACATAAATATGATTTGTTTAAACATTAATAGACACCTTTTGTTACATTGTTGATGGGAGGAGCTAGTTATTTAAAAGCATTTCATAGACTGAAATCCAGTTTTCCAGGAGATATTAATGCCGCGTACACACGGTCGGACTTTACGGCAGACTTTGCCTGGCGGACTTTTCGACCGACTTTACGAAGGACTTTCTGAATGAATGGACTTGCCTACACACAATCCACCAAAGTCCGACGAATTCGTACGTGATGACGTACGACTGGACTAAAACAAGGAAGTTCATAGCCAGTAGCCAATAGCTGCCCTAGCCTGGCTTTTTGTCCGTCGAACTAGCATACAGAAGAGCGGACTTTTCGACCGGACTCGAGTCCGTCGGATAGATTTGAAACATGTTTCAAATCTAAGTCCGTCCAACTTTTGAGAAAACAAAGTCCGCTGAAGCCCACACACGATCGAATTGTCCGACGAAATCCGGTCCGCCGGGCAAAGTCTCCGTAAAGTCCGACCGTGTGTACGCGGCATAAGAGGTAATAATGTCTATGAAATCGGGTGTGAAGCTCAACAAGTGAATACAGTGTGGTATTTAGGGGGGGGGGGGGGGTTAAAGTAACATAGTTGTACTGGAATTGCACCCAGGACTGGGTTTTTGTGCAAGATTTCATGTTTTATTGATTTTTAATGACTTAATAATAAATGCTTTTTTTTAAGTCAATATTTGTTTGGTGAATGTGGTACCATTCAAGTCCAGATTTTTTTGGATATTGTCTTACTGTAATACCTACGCAGGATGTCAATACCTGTGTGTTTAATGCGGTTTAAAAACCACATGTTATGATTATATCCTTTATTTTATAATCTATCATCCAGTATTCGTCCTATTTATTATCTGTGTCTAAACCCCGATGTAGTCCCTACAGTCCCTGGCTTTTTTTTTTTTTCCGAAATTGACAAATGGTCAATTTGTCGTGTGGTTCTCTCACTCTGTCTACATTTCTTAGCTAGTCCAGGGACCTCTAAGAATACCCAAGCTGACAGAAAGCTGACTCCAAAATTTGGATCTAAAGGTTTATTGTGTTTTGGGTTTTGTGTTCTATTTGGCCTAGTGACCATTGTCATCATGACTGAAGATCCAGAATTTAGAGTTGTCATTGGAACAGAAAACAAGGAAATGTTTATGTATAGAGATTTGTTAAAATGACAACTGTCTAAAGCCTCATTCACCCAGAAGTACTTGAGTGTAAACCAGTGTGAGGGCCGTGTTATGCCTGTATGGGATGCACAGGTGTTCCATACATCCACATGCAGGCAGCCTTATTCATGTCAACAGGTATGCACGGACACAACCGTTGCTCCCAATGTGACATCCGTGTGGAAGCGTGTCCCCGAACACACACAGTCTGTGTTTCGGGACACGCACATTCATGAATATCAAACTGGGAGCAGCAGGTGTGTCCGTGCAGCCACTGTGTTCATACAGGCAAAATAAGACCCTCACATGGGTAACTATGCCTATGTGGACAAAGCCTAAGCAGGACTTTTCTTCAGTTTGCAGAGATATCTAACTTCCTGTTGTGTTTACTGCACAGGAAGTGAAGTGAACTCTTCCTAATGGGACACTAATAAAAATCTAACAGGGTTTTTAGTCATTCTTTACTCTTTCCAAAACAAACAAAAATAAGTATTAGTTTGGATATACTTTAACATCTGCTGAGATAAAATATCAGCCACACAGGCACTGCATTGTTTTCAGTGAGCTGGGTCTACTTAATATACTGTATATTCCATGTAAAAAAAGATGGCATTACACTCTACAAGAGTGTAAGCAATAGTTCTGCATTGTATATAAAGATAGCAGAGGGGCCACCCTAAAGTTGGGGTGGAGGAGAGCGTCTGAGCCTGCTGGTACAAGGAGTAAGGTTTTACATCTTATTCTTCATCCCCTAGATTTAACAAGCATTTAACCCTTGTAGGGAGGAGAAGGTAGGCACTGATAGGGCAGTAGTCCTGGAGTTGTTCTTTAAGCTCTGGAGGGTCCCCACTGGTTAAAATTGGTACCTTTTTGTTCAGACTTCTTGCCCAGGATCGTAGTATTGGAAAATCACTAGCAATGAGCCAGTCTATCCCAGAGATGGCACTGCAGGTTACTGGCACTCCTGCTGTTTGCATGCTTCTGATCTACTTTTATTGCATGGTAAGATAAATCATGGCAACCAGCAGTCAGGTTCATGAAGGCATCTTACAGACCAAAGTGTCTAGCAAGCCAAGCTCTGTTTTCTTGGCCTGTGACATCAGCCTAGGAGCAGTCTGCCATAAACCCAACCTTGCCTGAGCAAGTATGCTAGCCTATGTGGAAGGAATGGCCCCTCCTCGTCTATAGTAAGTGCAGATCTTCAAGGAGGGGGTTATCCTTTATGTATAGCTTTCATTTTACCTGAGTACAGCAATGAAATACATGAACACAGGAAGCAAAAAAGACCACACACTGCCTGGGCCCTATATAGGAGACGCACACTAAAATAAATACGTATTGGAGCTGTACTCCAGTTTCACATTCAAACCCAGCAAGTGTTATTTTGTAAATAAACACACATGTTTTGCATGGAAAATGTATAATATCAGCACAGCTATGGACTATACATTCGCTCTGTATTTCTTCATTTAAGTGTGCAGCCAGGAACATGCAAGCCTGAGATTAAACTAGATGTATTCACATCAACATCTATAGAATCTCCCCAAGTAAACACAAGATTGCAAACTAGCCTTCGGAAAAGCAAATATTCAATAAAATTAAATATTTACATTTGTTAGGATACCGAATTTTGAGGTGATTTAAAAATGCAATGAATTGGGGTGAAGTGTAAAACGAATCCGTTTTTATCCAATAAGATCGGGCCTAATTAATGACAAAATCATTGCTTTTCATTTTGCTGAACTTTGCTCTCTTTTGAATATTTTCCAATCTATAAAAGAAAAAGGGCATGATCGATAAAAATCCCTTTCAAACCTTTTCCTTGAAAAATAAGGGATTTCGTCTGGTTTGGGTTGGTGGAAACTCTTTGCAAACTTTATGGCAAAAAAAAAAAACAGAAAAGATTTTACAGTTTTTTTTTTCACCTTGGGTAAATTACAGCAGTGGTCATCAACCCTGTCCTCAGGGCCCACTAAGTGCCGGTTCACACAGGGGCGACTTGTCAGGCGACCTAGCCGCCTGACAAGTCGCCTCCAATTCTGTACAATGGAACCGTTCTAATAGGAGCGACGCAAGTCGCTCCGACTTAGAAAAAGGTTCCTGTACTACTTTGGGGGCGACTTGAGGCGACTTGCATAGACTTCTATACAGAAGTCGTTTTGCAAGTCGCCGTGGAAGTCGTGTGCAGGTCGCCTCGGTGAGGCGACCTGCAAGTCGTGCCGCCCCTGTGTGAACCGGGGCTAACAGGCCAGGTTTTATGTATTACCTTGGGGAGATGCAGACTAGAATACTGCAATCACTGAGCAGCAAATTATATCACCTGTAATGTATTTCAGTTATCTTGCAAACCTGGCCTGTTAGTGGGCCCCGAGGACAGGGTTGATGACCACTGAATTACAGTGTGAAGAAACAGAATGATTGCCTGGAGCAGCTTCCTAAGCAGAGAAAAACAAATAATTTAAAATCAGCCAATTCTGACATTTATACATTGCTCCACAGTATCATTCACTAATAAAGAGAAAGAGTTATTCTATTGTTTTGATAAGGTTAATTGAATAGAGACAACATCATTTCTCACATACTTTTCCCCTGGCATTTGATGATGGTGATTGGTAAGTCCATTTACGTAGCAATGTTAGACACTTTGCTAAAATAAGCTTGTTATTTAGGGAGCTCAATAGTTTAAGCAAATATAAGCCAGCAGGAGACTGATTCCTTCCCTTTCCTCCCTTATGCTATTTTCAGTTGGCTCTGAAGCATCAGTCAGGAAAAGAAAGGAAAAGAAAGGAAAACAGCATCTATCTTTTTGGAAAACCTGACCTGTATCAAAGGTAAAGACCATTCCTTTAAAAATACATTATCTCACAAGAGTACACCCCTCACATTTTTATAAGGCTCTAAAGGTGATGCACAAGAAAGCCCGCAAACAGTTTCCTGAAGACGAGCAGACTAAGGACATGGATTACTGGAACCATGTCCTGTGGTCTAATGAGACCAAGATAAATTATTTGGATCAGATGGTGTCAAGCAGAGGCGGCTCTTTAATTAGGCAAATTAGGCAATTGCCTTAGGCCTCGCCCCCACAAGGGCCTCGCGGGCCGCGGCTGCCTAATTTGCCTGACAAGATGGGACCGTGAGTGCAGGAAATAACCCCCATGACGTGACCGTGTTGTAAACAATGCAAGCCGGCAGTGTGGGGTGATGAGCGAGCTGAGCGCAGCACGACTGACGCTGCCGCCGGCACCGCCTGTGTGAGCTGAATGACTGTGAGCCTCCGCGGACTGCTCTCGGCTCAGTCAGTCGGGTCAGGCTGCATCCTCCAATAGCATGCTCCACCGCCGTGGCGCCGTCCTCTTAGCCTGTCCCCCCCTAGTGCATGGCGGCGGGAGTTGTAGTTTTTCACAGCACAGACAGCCACCTCTGCCTCTGGTGCCTGTGCTGTGCAGAGACTACAACTCCCAGATTGCACTGCAGCCTGCAGGGAGCTTGAAGAAATCACCTGTCCAGCTTCTCATGCTGCCTGTAGAAGAATAGGGGACCGAGGAGCAGGTATAGTGTACTGTACACTCACATCCCTACTAAATGCTGTCTGTACGTTACCCTGTCTTCTATGGTCTCATGGTCATGGTCTTTACCCTGTCTGTCCCCAGTACCCTGTCTGTCCCCAGCACCCTGTCTGTCCCCAGCACCCTGTCTGTCCCCAGCACCCTGTCTGTCCCCAGCACCCTGTCTGTCCCCAGCACCCTGTCTGTCCCCAGCACCCTGTCTGTCCTCAGCACCCTGTCTGTCCTCAGCACCCTGTCTGTCCCCAGTACCCTGTCTGTCCCCAGCACCCTGTCTGTCCCCAGCACCCTGTCTGTCCCCAGTACCCTGTCTGTCCCCAGTACCCTGTCTGTCCCCAGCACCCTGTCTGTCCCCAGCACCCTGTCTGTCCTCAGCACCTTGTCTGTCCCCAGTACCCTGTCTGTCTCACGGTCTGTCCCCAGCACCCTGTCTGTCTCACGGTCTGTCCCCAGCACCCCGTCTGTCTCACGGTCTGTCCCCAGCACCCCGTCTGTCTCACGGTCTGTCCCCAGCACCCCGTCTGTCTCACGGTCTGTCCCCAGCACCCCGTCTGTCTCACGGTCTGTTCCCAGCACCCCGTCTGTCTCACGGTCTGTTCCCAGCACCCCGTCTGTCTCACGGTCTGTCCCCAGCACCCCGTCTGTCTCACGGTCTGTCCCCAGCACCCCGTCTGTCTCACGGTCTGTCCCCAGCACCCCGTCTGTCTCACGGTCTGTCCCCAGCACCCCGTCTGTCTCACGGTCTGTCCCCAGCACCCCGTCTGTCTCACGGTCTGTCCCCAGCACCCCGTCTGTCTCACGGTCTGTCCCCAGCACCCCGTCTGTCTCACGGTCTGTCCCCAGCACCCCGTCTGTCTCACGGTCTGTCCCCAGCACCCCGTCTGTCTCACGGTCTGTCCCCAGCACCCTGTCTGTCTCACGGTCTGTCCCCAGCACCCCGTCTGTCTCACGGTCTGTCCCCAGCCCCCAGTCTGTCTTACGGTCTGTCCCCAGCACCCTGTCTGTCTCACGGTCTGTCCCCAGCACCCCGTCTGTCTCACGGTCTGTTCCCAGCACCCCGTCTGTCTCACGGTCTGTTCCCAGCACCCCGTCTGTCTCACGGTCTGTCCCCAGCACCCCGTCTGTCTCACGGTCTGTCCCCAGCACCCCGTCTGTCTCACGGTCTGTCCCCAGCACCCCGTCTGTCTCACGGTCTGTCCCCAGCACCCCGTCTGTCTCACGGTCTGTCCCCAGCACCCCGTCTGTCTCACGGTCTGTCCCCAGCACCCCGTCTGTCTCACGGTCTGTCCCCAGCACCCCGTCTGTCTCACGGTCTGTCCCCAGCCCCCAGTCTGTCTTACGGTCTGTCCCCAGCACCCTGTCTGTCTCACGGTCTGTCCCCAGCACCCCGTCTGTCTCACGGTCTGTTCCCAGCACCCCGTCTGTCTCACGGTCTGTTCCCAGCACCCCGTCTGTCTCACGGTCTGTCCCCAGCACCCCGTCTGTCTCACGGTCTGTCCCCAGCACCCCGTCTGTCTCACGGTCTGTCCCCAGCACCCCGTCTGTCTCACGGTCTGTCCCCAGCACCCCGTCTGTCTCACGGTCTGTCCCCAGCACCCCGTCTGTCTCACGGTCTGTCCCCAGCACCCCGTCTGTCTCACGGTCTGTCCCCAGCACCCCGTCTGTCTCACGGTCTGTCCCCAGCACCCCGTCTGTCTCACGGTCTGTCCCCAGCCCCCAGTCTGTCTTACGGTCTGTCCCCAGCACCCTGTCTGTCTCACGGTCTGTCCCCAGCACCCTGTCTGTCTCACGGTCTGTCCCCAGTACCCTGTCTGTCTCACGGTCTGTCCCCAGTACCCTGTCTGTCTCACGGTCTGTCCCCAGTACCCTGTCTGTCTCACGGTCTGTCCCCAGTACCCTATCTGTCTCACGATCTGTCCCCAGTACCCTGTCTGTCTCACGGTCTGTCCCCAGCACCCTGTCTGTCTCACGGTCTGTCCCCAGCACCCTGTCTGTCTCACGGTCTGTCCCCAGCACCCTGTCTGTCTCACGGTCTGTCCCCAGCACCCTGTCTGTCTCACGGTCTGTCCCCAGTGCCCTGTCTGTCTCATGGTCTGTACCCTGTCTCAGTGCTGTGTCTTGGCCTAGGCCAACAAGGCCCAGGCCTAGGGCGGCACTTTGCAGGGGCGGCAAAAAAGCCGCCCCGCACAAAAAAAGTCCCCCCCGACCCATCATCCCGAATCCCAGCTCCCGCGGCCGCCTCCTGCACAAATACAGCCCAGGCAGGCGGGCGGGCGGGCAGCCGGCTTGCTGTATGTAGCGCCGCACTTGTAAATATTATGGGCATGCTTGGCCGGGGGGGACTGGTGCCACCATAAGCGGTCGGTGAATCTCCAGACCGGCTGCACGTAATTTGTCCCTTGGCAACATTTGATGGGCACAGTGGTGGCATTTGAGGGGCATAGTGAGGCTGCATTTGATTGGGCACAGTGAGGCTGCATTTAATTGGGCACAGTGAGGCTGCATTTGATTGGGCACAGTGAGGCTGCATTTGATTGGGCACAGTGAGGCTGCATTTGATTGGGCACAGTGAGGCTGCATTTGATTGGGCACAGTAAAATCACTTTTTGCATACTTGTTGTTACATTAAACAGGTTATGTGCAAGAATATGTTGTAAAATGATTTTCTTTTTGTTTTATACTTTGTTGACAAATTTATTTCACATTTAAGAGACAGCACCGAGGATAATGAGCAAGTGTGTGTGTGTGTGTGTGTGTATATATATGAGAGATATCCTATGTTTAATGATATTTGAATAAAGAATAATTGGTCAGAGAAAATTATAGAAACTGTGAGTTTGTAGGATTTAAAGCTGTTAATATATGCATTCATACAGTTAATTTTTATCACCTATATTATTTTTCCCATTATGGGAGTTAGTGGGGCCTCATGTCTAAGTTTTGCCTAAGGCCTCACAAAGTCTAGAGCCGCCTCTGGTGTCAAGCGTATGTGGTGGCAACCAGGTGAGGAGTACAAAGACAAGTGTGTCTTGCCTACAGTAAAGCATAGTGGTTGGAGTAGCATGGTCTGGGGGCTGCATGAGTGCTGCAGGCACTGGGGAGCTACAGTTCATTGAGGGAACCATGAATGCCAACAGTACATGTTGGCATTCATGGTTCCCTCAATGAACTGAGCGCGGTTCCCTCAATGAACTGAGCGTGATCCCCTCCCTTCGGAGACTGGGCCGCAGGGCAGTATTCCAACATAACGACCCCAAACACACCTCCAAGATGACCACTGCCTTGCTAAAGAAGCTGAGGGTAAAGGTGATGGACTGGCCAAGCATGTCTCCAGACCTAAACCTTATTGAGCATCTGTGGGGCTTTCTCAAACGGAAGGTGGAGGAGTGCAAGGTCTCTAACATCCACCAGCTTTGTGCTGTCATCATGGAGGAGTGGAAGAGGACTCCAGTGGCAACCTGTGAAGCTCTGGTGAACTCCATGCCCAAGGGGGTTAAGGGGATTAAGGCAGTGCTGGAAAATAATGGTGGCCACACAAAATATTGACACTTTGGGCATTTTCACTTAGGGGTGTACTCACTTTTGTTGCCAGCCGTTTAGACATTAATGGCTGTGTGTTGAGTTATTTTGAGGGGACAGCAAATTTACACTGTTATACAAGCTGTACACTCACTACTTTACATTGTAGCAAAGTGTCATTTCTTCAGTGTCGTCACATGAAAAGTTATAATAAAATATTTACAAAAATGTGAGAGGTGTACTCACTTTTGTGAAATACTGTATATACAAATATGTAAAAGTTTCTCAAATTATGTTTATGTTAGGATAGACTACAAATGCTAAAAGGAATATTGTGCGTAATTGTGCGAAACTAAGATATCACCATGAAAACAAAAAAATGCTCTGGGACTCACAGGGATTTAGGGAGCAAAAAGCCCAAGGGCTCAAGTGGTTAAAGTAGAACGCCATCTAAAAAGAGAAGTTCTACTGATCCTCTTACTCCCCCTCCTCCATTTCTGGCAGTTTTCACTTTTTTTAGGGAGTGGGTACCTATTTCTGGCAAGTACCAGATCCCAGTTCTCCCCAGCCTGCAAACTTTTGAGACACATCACAGGTTCCATGAGGCTGCAGAACCATTCATGTTACCAATCTGTCTAGCAAAGATTTTCTCCTACTCTCACTTAAGCTGCCACTTGATTTTAAGCCCTGATGAAGGGGGAGTTGTTTGGCCCCAAAACACCCTTAGCAGCTTTGTATTATCCTGCTGTGAACTAATATTATTTTTAAAAGATTTTGAATTCCTGCACTTTTGTTTGGTGCTCTCATTAGACTGTATATACACGAGCAATTAAAACATTGTCAGAAGATATAATCCTTCACCACTCTACTAAAAATTTGTTTGTGTGCCCCCTTAAGGCAGATTTGCCCTCCCTTCCTGTCCCGACAGGACATGAGGGAATCATTTCATAATAAGGACACAGACAGAAACAAAAACTTGATATAAATGTAAAAACTTACATTCCATTCTCTACTTTTTTAGTATTGGATAGGTCAAGCAAAATTAGATCTTCTATAAGCTTGTTATTGCTGTCTGTGACCCCACAAGGAAGAGTTTCTCATTTTGTCCATGTGACAAAGATAGATATGAGGGGAGTGTCTCTAAGATGATGAGACCCTTAACAGCAATAATACGCGGAAGATATTCAATTATGCACCATCCTCTTGTATACCCCTGGTGCCCAATCTGCAGCAGGAAGGCAGTATGTGAACCTTTGGCACTTAAACTGGCCATATGTGAATGAAAAAGAATGAACAGATTCCCTCATCCACACAAGTAGATGGAGACCTCACACCAAGATACTAAAGAGTTATTTTAGATGTTTGAATTTGTTGCAAATTTTGGATGGGATTTTTGAGGTACCAGAAACCAATAATAAAATCACTTAATTTTTAATAATACAAAAATCATTAAATACACTGCATACAACATTCTCTTAAAACCAGACCACAATGCATGGTAGTCGTTTGTGTAGTATATAGTGTCCCAATATGTTTCAACTCAAATAGTCTTCTCCAGAGGATAAAGAACATAATGTATTATCAAGAGATGGTTTAGGACAATGTTTCTGAATCCCAGTCCTCAAGTCCTCAAGTAAAAATTAAATTATTTATCAATGCCACAACTTATTTTAGTTGTTTACATATTGAGAGGGTAATTCAAAAGATACCTCTTCAATTTTTTTTGAATACCCTGGGGTAGGGGTAGGCACCTTTTTAGAGGTGGAGATCTAACTAATCAGCATGAAAGAACAGGCCCGGAGCAGAAGAGCAGCTTGGGTGCAGGACCCACATGACTGGGGATTGCTGGGCAGTCTGGACTGGGAGGTATTGATAGTTAGCTTTACAAATGGGGCTTCCTATTGGTCCAATGGAGGGGTAGGGGTGCAGCCTAGAGGCTGGGTTGGTTTTGAGGGGTGTGGGTATTAGATTATCTCAGTAGGTTGTCAGCAGGAGAGAAGAAACCATCAGAGGAAGTTTTTCTTTCTCTCCCTCCCTATTTTTAGACTAGCATGGATGGTTTAATGTGTATGGCTGCATGGGCAGTTTTGGGTGGCTATATAATATATATATATATATGTGTATATATATATATATATATATATATATGTATATATATATATATATATATATATATATATATATATATATATATATATATATATATATATATATATATATATAAAACAAAGGGGTTCGAGAGGGGGGTTTGTCAGGTTTCGGGTTGCCGCAGCGGTTGGCAGGGGTCTCGGGTTCTTGAAGGTCGGAATGTTGGAAGGAATACAATATGTGATGTGGAACGGGTTAGGCCTATCTCGGTATGGGTACCTTCCCTACCATGGAAATAATGAGGCTGCATCGAGCGAGAAAAATGGTAAAAAGTTTGTCCCTGAGCTGGTGGAACTGTGGCTAGGGGCCAGGATGCACAGGTGGTGGTGGTACAGCCGATGCAATAGAAAAAACCTTCCTTCGTTAACCTGATTCATAGTCAGTCAGTTTAAGTTGGGTAAAAAAGTTGGGTTATAAAACTGAATATATTTTATACATAAATTGTTATGGTTGTTAATAAAGGGGCCGCTATAGCCATATAAAATCCAGAGGGTGTCGCATGTTTCTTTCAAAGGTATTGCTGGGCCAACAAGAGAGGTTGTAGTAGGAGGTGGTGGCAGACGCTGCATCAGCCGTACACCAGTCAAGAGATCAAAGATCACCAGGATTCGGAGACCTTTTATAAAAAAAATAAATGAACTAGCAAGGCCTAACTAAATACTAAGGAAAACCTAATAAAACAAATGTCATAGTAGAAATATAAACTTGGCGGACAATGTCAGGCAGTAGGGCAGTGGACAGCGCCAGTAGGATAGTGACGGTGTGTGTACAGTGTCCATAGGGCAGTGGACAGAATCAGTAAAGCAGTGTATGGTGTCAGTAAAGCAAAAGGCATGTCACTAGGGAAGCATTTGGTATCAGTAGTTTATTTTTGTTGTGTTTTTTTATTATTTTTTAAAAAATATTTAGCAGCCCTGTTGGAGGGCTTTGGTGAAATATTGGGGGTCTAAACAGAACCCTGAAGTATTTGAGACAAAGAAAGGAAATTGAGGACACTGTCCTCAATTTTGATTATTGCAGCCTCAGCTGCACTGAATGAAAGAACAGGAAGAACTCTGCAGTGTCTCCCTGTTTTATTCACAAACCTTCAGTTGTATATAGACACAGTGAGTGATTTATACCATTTATTCACTGTGTTCATTCAGAAAAAGTGGGGGGCGATAAATGACGTATTTCCCCTCTCTCCATCCTCAAATGATCCCCCACAGCATCCGGCGGGAGAGGAAGCCCGCAGTGCTGCAGGGAGGGTGGGAACCAGGGGTGCACACAGCAGGGCCTTGCAGCAGAAGGAAGGGGAACCTGGACAGGAGGGGTGGAGGGGTAGCATGTACAGGAAATGATCCCCTGTATTTCCTCCTGCAGCAGCTGAATGCTGACAGGAGGGAGATGAGAAGAAGACAGGAGGAAAATACAGGGGATCAATTACAGTAAATGCTGCTGTCGCTCCTGTCATGAAATAAAACCTAATGTGACAGGGAGACCACACAGGCCCCCTGGAGCATGAGCAGGGTCACCATTGCAACCCCTCAAGCTTCGCCAAGGATTGTGGTAATCTCTAGCAGTCTCAAGTATTGTGTCTCCACTCTGACTGTCTCCTTAAGTACGTCTACAGTCTCCGACAAGTCTTATAGCATGTTCACAGTCTCTGAACATCTCTTGTAGCATGTGTGCAGTTTTTTGACCATCTCTTATTGCATGTCCGTATTCACTGATCATCTCGTTTGCATATCTGCACTCTCTGGCAGCTTGCTGTACCATTACATATACTAAATATCATATGTGTCCCTTTGGTGATTTCTAAAGCTCTACTTGAAGCCCTACTATATAAAGCAAGTTGACCATCACTGTTTTATGTCATACAGGAGGGTGCTCGGCCTGTGGTGATGCCGTGAAATACCAATAAAGAAATAGCCAGCACACCAGAAATAAAACCCTCAATGCTTTACTAAGGAAAATACAAAAAAAGATTTCAGTACAAAAAAACATGATTCCACCAACTTTTCTATGGGTACAAAGGATCCCTTTTCTCAAGGTGACGGACAAATAATGCATTAGTGCACATAGAGATGTGTATGGGCTTTACATTTTCACCACTCATCATCCTAAGTTTTACTGAAAATTTAGCTTTTTATTGCTATCTTTGTCCCCACCTGAGAGGGGTTCCAACTCTTTCCTACTTCATCCAAAAAAATAAAAAGTTTTGGCTTTAAACATATATTTTTTCACCAAGCAAGCTGATTGGAATTCTTCAATCTTTATCCACTCTCACCCAGGAAGATTCACACATGTGAGAGAGCTTATTAGCTGCAGCTGAAGCTAAAACTATCTTCTCCCGGGATCAAGGCCAAACACATGATGCTCTCTGTACACTTGATTTTGGCATATACATCTCAGTCTATAGTTTGCAGCCAGAAAAAAAGGCTTCATTAGAGACCATATGCTTTGTCTGGAATCAAAAGCAGCCTTACGTCAGACCAGAGATCAGTGCACGTTGCTTCTGTCTTGTGCAACAGTTGGATCAGCGGTCGGCAGAGATGTCTAAAGATAGTGGAATTTGATGTATGCTATTGACCATTATGACTCAAATAATTACAACTTTTTCTGCCAGACCTTCAAAACTATTGAAATACTTCCTAATCCCTGACTACACACAGAGGAGCAGCTACATCATGATACTCAACCAGGAGCAACGTGTGGCCCTTCACTGCTATGTGAGGGGTCCCTTTATAGTAATGTGATTTAGAAAAAAGTTATTATTTATACAAACATTTTGTGATGGAGAACCTGCAAATAAAATCAGAGCCTGCAACAGCAATATATTGTACATATTCCAGGATATTACTGCCGATGTATTTGGCACAACCGCTTCTGCCTGTTGGTTAACCACATCTAGTGAAAACCCCAAGTGTATTGCTGTATTAGTCTACTGGTAATTCAAAAGTTCTCAAATCAGCTGCAGGATACTAAAATAAAAACACACAATGATCTTATTTCCTATATTATGATAGGACCGGAGGTTTACAGCATTGCATGGCTTACATGAGGCCATGGAGTATAATAATAGGTATTGCTCATTAGGAAATAAATTTGACTGCTACAAGATTGTGTGTTTACCCCTAAAGTACATCCATTTTTGTTTTTCCTGCTTCAAGGGAACCATGGCATCAGCTGCGCTGACAGTAGAGAACAACAGGGAAGTAAAAACTCCAAAATCAGATTTTCTTCTGAGGGGATTCTAAAGTTCCAAAATCTATTGAGGTTGTTTGTTCCTCATGAACGTTGTGATTGTTTTCTGTCAAAATTGAGACTAAAGGAAAATAAATATCCTATATCATTGGGTTCATTTTTAGGTTATGAATGCTTGTATTTATCTGTTTTTGGAATGAATGTGGATCCTGACAAGGATCACCAATGGTCTTTTGATGCTGCTAGGCTATTAAACCATGTTGTGCCTTGTTCTATCGCTGGCACCACTTAGAAACCCTCTCCCTATTGTTCAGCCCTTGTATAGTCTAAGCACTGTGGGATGGGCCAACGGAAAATAGGGCCGAGTGTTCCCTTTGTTCTCAAAGAGGAAATAGATCAGGAAGTTCTGGATGTGTCTACAGGAAGGCTCGCCAGTGCTGATAAAGCAACCCGACTGAGGTGGCTTTGGATGCAGTTGGAAGAATATCAGCTATTACAAGAAAAAAAGATATTTTTAAATAAGTAAGGGCTTAACCCCAAAACTGCTGAGCTTTAAAAGTCTTTAACATATCATACTCTAGTAAACACAGCCTTTTTCTGCCAGACCCTGGAAACGTGTATTGGACCCTGAGTGTGAAAAACTAACCTCTGGTTACACACAGAGGAGAGCTTAACGTTTATCTTGTGTTCCTCTTGGGTTGGACTAAAGTTACAAGCCAAGTTATTATAAAATATTTGAAACAAGAATTATTAGCACTTCAGATGTTGCTCTTACTGCTGCTGTATGGAGAACATCAGACACAGATAAAGTTTTTTTGACAAGACTACTAAAGTATCTATAAATTCAAGTAGGGACAGATAAACCATTTGTGCAGACTGCACTGCTGCACAACAGCCCACTGTGATCTATTAAGACTAGATGTGGGTCAGGCAGGTGCTGGGACCCCTTCAGCTATAACAAATAAATGGACACTACTCTGTTGTAAGTCAAATGAGAAGTGGGGGACAATTTTTATGATGCCCTAACTGTCATCCTAGTTTGTATTATTTATGTGTGATCAGGCAAAATAAACCTCCTTTAACCCCTAATGACTGGCACTAAGACATTAATAAAAGTCTACTATTTCTTCTGGAAACGATTTCTACTACAAGTAAAAGGGGTGTTCATCATCTGACCCCATTTCGAGAGTTCAGGGAATTCTAACATTTATACAACCCCAATTTCAAAAAAGTTGGAACGCAGTGTAAAATCTACATAAAAACAAAATACAATGATTTGTAAATCCCATAAACCCATATTTTATTCACAATAGAAAATAGAAAACATATCAAATGTTTAAACTGAGAAAATATAACATTTTAGGAAAAAAAGTTAATTTTGAAATTGATGGCAGCAACACATCTCAAAAAAGTTGGGACAGGGCCATGTTTACCACGGTGTAGCATCCCTCTTCATTTAACACTCTGGAAACATCTGGAAACTGAGGAGACCAGTTACTGGAGTTTTGGGAGAAGAATGTTGTCTGATTCTTGCCTGATATAGGATTCCGATTAACAGTCCTGGGTCTACTTGTTGTATTTTGCATTGTAAGATGCGCCAAATATTTCCAGTTGGTGAAAGGTCTGTAATGCAGGCAAGCCAGTTAAGCACCCAGACTCCTCAACTATGAAGCCATGCTGTTGTCATGGATGCAGTATGCGGTTTTGCATTGTCCTGCTGAAATATGCAAGGCCTTCCCTGAAAAAGACATTGTCTGGATGGGATCATATGCTGCTCTAAAATCTGGATATGCAATATCTTTCAGCATTGATGGTGCCTTTCCAGATGTGCAAGTCACCCATTCCATACGCACTAATGCACCCCCATACTATCAGAGATGCAGGCTTTTGAACTGAGCACTAATAGCAAACCGAAAGGTCAATTTCCTCTTTAGTACGGAGGATGCAGCGCCCATGGTTAACAAAAAGAATGTCAAATTTCAATTCTTCTGACCACAGAACAGTTTTCCACTTTGCAATAGACCATTTCAAATGTGCCTTGGCCCAGAGAAGACGGCTGCATTTCTGGAGCATGTTCAGATATGACTTCTTCTTTGCATAATGGAGTTTACCTTGCATTTTCAGATGGCATGATGAACTGTGTTTACAGACACTGATTTTCGGAAGTATTCCTGAGCCAATGCAGAGATGCCCATCACAGAATCATGTCTGTTTTTAATGCAGTGCCCTCTGAGAGCCCAAAGATCATGGGCATTCAATACTGTGTTTCGGCCTTGTCCCTTGAGCACAGAGATTTTCCAGATTGTTGAATTATTTGATGATATTATGTACCGTAGATGAGACTTTATACTTTAAAGTCTTTGTAATTTTTATGTTGAAGAATGTTATTCTGAAATTGTTCAACAATTTTTAAATGCAGCTTTTCACAGAACCTCTGCTTGTCTTTACTTCTAAGACACTTTGACTCTCTAAGATGCTCTTTTCATACCCAATTATGTTACTGCCCTGTTGCCAATAAACCTAATTAATTGCAAAATGTTCTTCTAGCTCTTCCTTGTTAGTACCACTTACTTTACCAGCTTTTTGTTGCCTGTGTTGCTGCCATCAATTTCAAAATGACTTTATTTTGAACTAACATGGTACATTTTTTTCAGTTTTAAACTTTTGATATGAAAGATGAGTGTATGCAGTGCTAAAAGCATACAATTAAGAGTCTCCAAAAAAAAAAACTTGGTCTTACTGGGGGTCTAATTACACTTGGGGCTATCTGGAGTCTAAGACGGGGTGCACCTCTATAGTTGACCCTGGGTAGTTCTGGGAGCAAAGGACCTAGTATTCTATAATTTTTTAGAAGACCCCAGTGTTTTCTAAAAATCTTTTTGATCAGAAAATGTTGATTCGAATAGATAGTATAAAACAAAAAGTGGGAAGAAAATTCTCCCCCTTCGTCTCTTATTTTAGGCTTTAATAAATCATCTCTTTCTCTTGAGGAGACATTAGTTATGATCCGATCAAGATTATTAACTGCATATTACTTCTGTAGGAAGCGAGTTTTCAAGAACTCCGCCTCCCTCAAATAGTCCTCCTGTAAGGAGCAATTCCTCCTTAATCTGAGGAATTGACTCATGGGGACAGACCTGAGCCAAGACTCATGATGGCAACTGTCTGTCCCTATGTAGCCATTTTTATCCATATCCTTGAAGTATGTAGAATTAATGAGCCTATCGCTTTGTACCCTAATTTCCAGGTCTAAAAAGTGTATAATGGAAGTATTGGCCTCGTGTTGGAGAACAATGCCTCAATCATTGGTGTTACGCTCACCAATGAAGAGATCCAAAGAGGCACGGTCTCCTTCCCATAGGAGGAGGACGTCATCAATGTATCGTCCCCAGAAGATCAGCTTAGTCCTCTGTTGACCATAGATGACGTCCTCCTCCCACTTGGCCATAAAAAGATTAGCTATACTAGGCGCAAACTTGGCATTCATCGTTACTCACCGACCTTGCAGATAGTAGGAACCATTGAACTAAAAATAGTTGTGGCTCATAGCAAAGTCGAGGAGATGGAGAAGGAACTGTTGCTGCAACACACAAATGCCCGAATCTCTCTCCAAAAAGCACTTCACAGCTTCTCTACCATGGCGATGGGAAATAATGGTGTATAAAGAGGCCACGTCAGCAGTAGCCATAAGTGCATGTACCTATGAATTTTCATTTGGTGAGACTACAAGACCCAGCCATCTATGATCCAATTGAAGTGGTTTCATGGCGCTGTGGACATATCATGCTTGTTTGACCACCTGTAATTCAGTGGTCCATTTTCATTGGTAAGAGGCCCGGTGTGTTAAGGTACGGTGTAGGATAATCTCATGCTCAAATAATTGTGTCTCTCTCTACACCGTGGGTGGTTCCAGTTTTTTCCCTGAACAAGGTCTTTGTCTTAAACACTATGGACTCTTAATTTTATGTTTTTAGCACTACATACACTCATCCTTCATGCCTTTATTGTCACCATACAATTTATGCCAGCTGCTTTACTCGTGTTAGCGCAGTGATTAATTTTGAATTTAAACTTTTGATATGTTTTTATTTTCTATTGTGAATAAAATATGGGTTTATGAGATTTGCAAATCATAGCATTCAGTTTTTTATACAGAGTTTACACAGTGTCCCAACTTTTTTAGAATTGGAGATCTATCTATCGGTCGATCGATTGATCGATCTATCGATCTATCTATCTTGTAATGGGCAAAGGAACCGCCTATGCTAGGATAACCTTCTGAACATTTTCTAGTTGTATTGGTCCCCACTCAACCTAGTCAATTGTGACTGACTAAGCGCGGATATAATTCTATACCTATACTAGTAAACAAAAGTGTGCTCAATAATTACAAAAGGAAAAGTCGCCTCTTTGCTTAATGGTGAATACCGCCCTGTATAGACCAGCTGAGCTGTATACAACAACTAAGAGGTTTCATACCAATAAATTACAGGGCCCCATAGAAAAGTTCTGATGAGTTCCCCTTCAGTGGAAGGTGGCTTATAATTCATCCCTATATACACCCTCCGAACACAGGTTGTCAGAAGTAGGCAGCCTATAATGTACCCCTATAAGGCTCCTATTTACACCCCTGCACACTTGTGGCCACTGTTAATTTACAGGTTATAGACAGGTAATCTAATTGGTTTATAGTATGATATGCTGGTTCCCTCCTTGAGTTGATGTACCAAAAAAGATGGAACAAAGGACCTTTGTGGTCCAGAACTAAGCTGGTTTTGATCAATGTATAGTAAATTAGTCTGCAGTTCTCAACCCCAGAGCCAGCAGAATGATCTTTCATTGAAAGAGAATACCTTTTATTTTTGTCATTTATGCTAATGTATAGTAAACAATTAAATTATCAGGAATTATCTCAATCAACGGAGAACAAAAAGTAGACCAAGCTGCTTCGAATTTCTTTTACAAATTCTTATGCCCCGTACACACGGTTGGATTTTCGGACGGAAAATGTGTTATAGGACCTTGTTGTCGGAAATTCCGACCGTGTGTGGGCTCCATCACACATTTTCCATCGAATTTTCCAACACACAAAGTTTGAGAGCAGGCTATAAAATTTTCCGACAACAAAATCTGTTGTCGGAATTTCCGATCGTGTGTACACAAATCCGACACACAAAGTGCCACGCATGCTCAGAATAAATAAAGAGATGAAAGCTATTGGCTACTGCCCTGTTTATAGTCCCGACGTACGTGTTTTACGTCACCGCGTTCAGAACGATCGGATTTTCCGACAACTTTGTGTGACCGTGTGTATGCAAGACAAGTTTGGGCCAACATCCGTCGGAAAAAATCCTAGGATTTTGTTGTCGGAATGTCCGATCAATGTCCGACCGTGTGTACGGGGCATTACTCTGAGTTCTCCTGTTGTGGAGGAAAGTGACGCCTTAACAGCCTCTGGCCTACTCACATGCCTTCAGAAACCTGTATATGTAAATCATACAAGGGCAATTCGGATGGATAGCTCCATAAAGAAGCTTGTACACAGCAAAAAACCTGCACCAAAGCAAAGGTGGCCATATTCACTATGACAATCATGCAACCATACAACAGAAGCATTTGTCCAATGGCCATGTACATGTGATACATAGAGATCTGGTCAACATACAATCATATTGTCCATTGTCGGCATCTAAAAATATTAGCTCCAAAAGCTGCCTGATTTTCCTGTATATGGCATTAGAGCATACAAGCAAAACCTTCATGTATTGGGGCTTCCCGCAATCAGTCAGTGAATTATCAGACAGGGAAGACAAACAAGTCTCCCAGGCCGATCCAGGATAACCACTGTATTGTCATGTACAATTTTCCACACAGATGTAATAATAACAGAAAGCTCAGGGCTTTACACCAATAAAAAGTATTAAACTATCTCCGCAAAACAGAAAAACAGAACACTGACCCACAGCATGAAACACGTCTCATTTCCAGCATGCAAGGGGGAGGAAATAAACATGTCTGGGATATGTAGGAGGCCACATTGCAAACACAAGGCCGCTAGTTACTGATCTTAGCATCTTTATTATGCTGCGCAAAATGACCTAAATCTAAGAAGACCTTATAAGAAAAAAACAGAATTTATTACAGTTTTAGTCTTTGTGGCTGTATGGTTTTTTTTTTTGTCAGGCTTTTTTCCTTCTTTTTTCACCTGACGATCCTGCCAATACACACACTTCCTATCTTAGGATACCGTATCCATGTAGGAGCAGCATTGTCACCCTAGGACAGGATTACAGAACAACTTCCTCTCTTCACTACTCCATAACATAGGGAGGAGGTTGTTTTGTAGTCATCAGTGATAGCTGAGAGCAAGGTAACAGCTAACAGTCAGGACAGGCAGAAAATTATCAGCTCATAAGATTTTTGACAGTATGAACAGGTATTTTTTAGCACTTACTGAACTAGGTTGAGTGGGGACCAATACATCTAGAAAATATTCAGTGTACAAGAGGTGACCCTAGCATGGGAGGCTCCTTTGCCCGTCACAGGATAGAGAGAATGACAGATACCTAGATAGCAGAAAACTCTTACAATGGCATATTAAAAGTTTATGTGAAGACAAAAAATAAATAAATAAATATATATATATATATATAGATATATAGATATCTATATAGATATATAGATATAGATATAGATATATAGATATCTATATATATATATCTATATATATATCTATCTATATATAGATATCTATATATAGATAGATATATATATAGATATATATACACACACAGCATATCTCTGAGATATGTGCGCACAGTGGCGTAACAATAAATATAGCAGCCCACGCAGTTGCAGCTGCTTTGGGGCCTGGGGTAGGAGGAGGGCCCATTAGCAAGGAAAATTAAACTTGGATGTTTCCAGTATAAAAGGGTGGAAGTCAGACCTCAGAATTGTCCAGTAGTCACAGATTCCCCTCTCTAGTAAGAGGCATTTGGTTAGCTATCTTAGCAGTATAGACTTATTGCTTTCTGAACGTACGCTACAGACTAAAAATGACCCTGTATGCCTAATGTAATCAGAACTCCCAGAGTGTCTTCTCAGCTAAAACCTTATAAGACAGCTGATATCATTTTGGTTATTATCATTGTTACTACAACCAATATGACTGTTCCCTTGTAGTGTGCTGACAGCTGTCCTGCTGTCTGTCTTTAATTTAAGCATATCTTATATTAAACTGTTTCTAATGCCGCGTACACCCGATCCGAAATTTGGCCAGCAAAAGACCGATGAGAGCTTTTGGTCGGAAAATGCGACCGTGTGTATGCTCCATCGGACTTTTGCTGGCCGAATTCCTGCCAGCAAAAGACTAAGAGCAGGTTCTCAATTTTTCGGTCGGAAAAAGTTTCGATCGGAAATTCCGATCGTCTGTACCAATTCTGACGTGCGAAATTCCTACGCATGCTCGGAAACAATTCGACGCATGCTCGGAAGCATTGAAATTCATTTTCTCGGCTCGTCGTAGTGTTGTATGTCACCCTGTTCTTGACGGTCGGAAGTTCAGCAAACTTTTGTGTGACCGTGTGTATGCAACCCAAGCTTGCGCGAAATTCCGTCGGAAAAACCATCCAAGATTTTTCCGACGGAAAATCCGCTCGTGTGTACGGGGCATAAAGGTCAAAAGGTTTTTTCACCTTTAATACAATCTCTGCATTAAGGTTAAAAAACACCCCACTCCTTTTCCCCACTTGTCCTAAACACTTACCTGACTTCTTTCACCACTCCGGCACTGTCTCAGCTGTATCACTGCATCACTCACTTTCTGCTTTCATAGGAGGCATTGATGGCAGTGAACTCATAGAGTGCCTTACCAGCTCTGTGTGTGTCTATGGATGCACACAGCCTGGCTTTCCTTGCTAAGTAGGCGGAAAGTGCCAGCAGGGGACTGCCAAATGGGGAGGTAAGGGACCTCTTCGTGCAATATCGCTGCACAGAGCAGGTATTCTCTCCTTTTTTTATTTTAACCATTGATATCACTTTAAGATTAGGGACGTGTATTGTCACAGTTGACACCGCAACCTGCTACAGGAAGCACTAACCAGGGAACACTCATGATATATAGCTACACCCCTGCATGCATGTCACCCATGTGAAAACTGTACAACGGCCTGAAATGCACTCAGCTCTCCTATTGTGGGCTGACAACACCGAATTTTGCAAAACTACTGAACTCCTCCCATACCCAGATCTCCACAACACAAAGGCTAATTATTCTGTAGTTCATAATAAGGTCTAGGTGGGGCTAAATCGTTTCTTTGAGGTAACTTAGGAAGTCTGCAGAGTACACAGGACAACTCCACTTCTGATAAGATCAACAGGTATTTTGCACTTATAAACCAAATATAACAAAATGCTTTGAATGGTATATTTATAGATCGAAAGAGACCAAATAGTAGATGTCCATTGTTAGAGCCGGTTCACACTGGGACAACTTGTCAGGCGACTTAGCCGCCTGACAAGTCGCATTCCGTTCTGTACAATGGAACCGTTCTAATAGGAGCGACTCAAGTCGCTCCTATTAGAAAAAGATTCTAGAAAAAGATTCCTGTACTACTTTGGTGGCGACTTGAGGCGACTTGCATTGACTTCTATATAGAAGTCGTTTTGCAAGTCGCCGCTGCTGTCGTGTGCAGGTTGCCTGAGGCAGTCACGCTGCAAGTTGTGCTGCCTCCGTGTGAACTGACTCTAAGGCTGGCTATACACCTATAGATTATCTGCAGATTTTCTATGGTTAGATGGAAAAAGTGGGAGATTCCTCCATCCACACAGTTTAGCGAACATGGAGAGATCTGTTGCACATTTTCTATCTAACCATAGAAAATCTGCAGATAATCTATAGGTGTATGGCCAGCTTTAGGGTTTACATTCACTTTAAACTCTTAGACCCCATTCACACAGGGACGACTTGTCAGGCGACCTAGTCGCCTGACAAGTCGCCTCCCGTTCTGTGCTATGGAGCCATTCTAAGGGGAGCGACGCAAGTCGCTCCGACTTAGAAAAAGGTTCCTGTACGACTTCGGGGGCGACTTGGGGCGACTTGCATAGACTTCTATACAGAAGTCGTTTTGCAAGTCGCCCGGGCAGTCGTTTGCAGGTCGCCTCGCTGAGGCGACCTGCAAGTCGTGTTGCCCCTGTGTGAATGGGGTCTCTAGGCAGGCCATAGATCAGTGGTCATCAACCCTGTCCTCAGGGCCCACTGACAGGCCAGGTTTGCAAGATAACTGAAAAACATCACAGGTGATATCATTTGCTGCTCAGTGATTGCAGTATTCTAGTCTGCATCTCCCCAAGGTAATACATAAAACCTGGCCTGTTAGTGGGCCCTGAGGACAGGGTTGATGACCACTGCCATAGATGATCGCAAAATCGCTCAGTTTCCCCATCAATACTAACTGTCGAATCCCTCACGCTGAGCTATCGGGCGGTGGGGGGTGGATGGGCGCGGGGAGCCGTCCCTGCCAGGAGAACACAGTGATTATTGCAAGACAATAATCGCATGTACAAATCCGACATGCTTGCTGGTTGTACCCCATTTGATTGATGGATTGACTTGGGTGCAATCAGCCCTGCCCATACATGGTTCGAAACTTGGCCTTCCCTGCAGAACCAGCCAAGATTCAAACAGTTTATGGCCGGCTTAAGCGTACCTTGAATACACTGCAAGCACTGTACAGAATGTCTAGACCCCTCTTCAAATCCTCACCTAATGTTTGTAGTTCCAAAAAGTACCAAAATGTATACTTGGCTTACCCCCATCTTCCACATCTCTGGGTGGTACATCACCATCCTTATGGGAAGAAAGCAGGTGAAATCTTTCAAAATGACACTCCAAACTACTGTAAGAGCATCCCAATATTTCAACTGCTTTATATTCCCCAGGATCCTTCCAGGAGTTTGACAACAGCCCCACCCAGATGCCGCAGTTGGAAGATGGGGGGTGAAATAACTATGAATGTAACTTTTTTTTTTTATATATATATACAGGTACATTTTTGAACTACTAATATTAGGTAATTTTTAAATTGAGAGGGGGCCCAACAGTATAAGAGACATTGCATTTGTCTGCAAGCTCCGCTTTGCGTGATTCATAAGAACACTTAAACACTTTAAAGTTGAGGAGATGACCCCCTCCTCGCTATGAAAGCTATTATATTGCTGCTAGTATTATGGGCTTTTCACCCATCTCTACTATTGTTTGTGCAGCAATTCCTTCACTTCTTTCATTTCCATTTGCATAAATGAAAGAAATGTTACAGGAGAAATGATAAAACTCTTCCTGTATGTGTTTTATTATCCATTTCCTATCCCTCTTCCTCCCTCTGCAGATTGTTTGTTCTGCCTATATGGAAGGCACCAATAAATTCAAACTTCTTAATGACTAAGGAAAAATGTTAAAATTAAACCTTTCAAAGGATGCTAAAAGCACCAGGTACTCTGAGTTTGCATTCATATGTTTTGTTTTTTTTTTTGTTTCTTTTAATAGCCAGTAGAAATGGTTACTTAGTATCACTAGTAGAGGATAGTCACATTTGACTGGACCAGTTCTGTAGATTTTGAAGACTTTTCAATACCTATTCAAGTAGCTTTCTTTCAAAGCAGAGTGTTGATAGCCACATGGGCATCTGTTACCTTAATCCAATCACCATTGTGCCATGGAATGTGTCAAGTCAGATATTCAATGTCCCAATTGTAAAGAGTGGTGTAAGATTTTGGGAAACCAGCTTATTTCCCATAATCCAATCATCATAGTGCCACAAGACTCTGGGCACCCATTACAATTGGATGCTACGTGTATAAATGGTGATGTGTCTTCAGCATTACAGAACAAATCCAATAGACTCTGGCTAGCTAGTAGAAGTTCCACCATGACCTTGATAAATAAAAACCTTCACAGACATTACATTTTGCCATTTATAACTAGATATTTACTCCTAGATGTCAACACTCCTTCATAACAAGGTGTTTTTAGCTTGGAGATATGCTAAAGGAGTGCTTTAATGAATCCTGTTTCAGAGGTTTCTAGGCGTTGTTTGTGCCCATCAGAGAAATTCAGGCCCTTTCTATTGTCTAGCTCTTATACAGAGCATGGACATATTGATGCAAATTCAGGACCCACCCAGTACAACCATGTAGCAAGCAGATACTGTATGTACCTTCATCCAATGAATAAAATAAATGAAAAAGTCAAGGGCCAGCTAAAGTATTGGGTGTTTAAGCTACCTGGTTCCATCCCTGACTAATATATTAAATTATATCTAAAGCCAAAACTTTTTAATTTGTTTTGGATGGAGTGTGGAAAGGTTAGAGCCTCTATTGTGATTTTTATTGGTTCAAGTGGTAGTGAGGACGAAGAGCACTGAATTTTCTTGTATGAGTTGACCTAGTTTGATTTATGACTCTTGTGCAAATATTTTAAGGCTGTTTTCCTTGAAAAAAATGAATGCACAATATGGAAATTGGAGAACCACGTCAAGGATGTTAGTCCAAATAAATTTTATTTGTGAAATGGAGTCAGTAAAATATCCAACTCATTTTGGGGGTTCAAAGGCTCCTTTCGTCAGGGCATATGTGTAAAAACAGAAGCCAGTCTGCATGTTAATTAGTGTAATTCTCAGGACTACGATATTAAAGATAGTTCTCAATCCTTAGTAGGACTGTATTAATGTACCCAACAGAATGTCTAAGTGTAAATTGGCCCTTAAACCATCTAAAAATTTCCTATATTTTTTAGAGGCTCCTTTTGGGACATCTCTGTGCCGATTTCCCTGAACTGAACGCCTGCCACCACCATTAAAGGGGTTCCCACTATTTCTGCTGGATGCTTGTGTATTTTATATTACAGAAAATTAGAACAGCATGGGGAAAAGACATCCAGGGTTTAGAGGTAGGCAGGAACACCAACCACTGCAAAATGAGCATGAACAGAACCGGCTCTATGACAGGGAGATTTTCCCCGCTGGATTCCCCAAGAGAAAAAAATGAAGTCGGCAGGTTACTCAGTTTACCAGACTCCGCTGATGACTGAAATACCCCTTTTGTATACACTGCCACTTTAAAATATATTACATTACACATATATTGGTTTCTAATTAATATTTACAGATAATAGGCCTGCCTCAACCAACCCCATTCTCTTTTTCTGCGTAGAACAAAAAACATTGTAAAGGGGAATCTGGTTGCTGGGACAACCGGTCACTTTCATACACTTAAGCCCAGTGTGACAGTTGTATGAAAATGCAGTTTGTACCTACCACATATGTGATTTTTAGATATTATGTATAGATAACTGTCATATTACAATCACTTTAAGAGCTGACATATTGAAAAATGACCAGCAGTCTACCAAACTCCCAACTCCACAAAGCTTCCTGCTTATAGCATCTGAGAGGGTGCCACAAAAAGTGGTTTCCACTGCTGATTGATCAGCAATGGTGACTAAATGTTAAAAATGAAACACAATTGCTGCATTGTTTCAGTTTGCTCTACAACACTGTGAGCTTATGTGACATACTAGTTTTGACACAGACCTGCCTCAAGTGTGCAGCAACAAAATGATACGTCTGGCTTTTTAGCAAAGTTTAATCTACATCCAGACTGAGGGACTCCTCCCTGTACACAGCTCTGCTTCTGACAGAAAACATCACTTTCTCATTCCTGGCTATCTCCACTCTGCGATCTAATCAAACATTTTCACTTGGTGCAGTTTGTTATTTCAGAAATGCATTTTCCAGCAGCTCAGCAGATTTCAGTGAAAAAATACACAGATCAAAAGTGTTCTCCACCCAAGGCATGCAGACCAAACCCCATTCTCAGCAACTCAGTCTGTGGCACAGGCAGCTCTGGAGGGAGATACCCAGTAATCGTCTCCCTCCTAGTGCCATAGGCTGAATGCCCCCCCCCCCCCCAGGGTTATTTTTTCTAAATCGCCATGCATCCACAGTTATTTTATTCTACTTACATTATCTGATCATGTTAAATATAATTTTACTACTGTGTTGTATATTAACTACTTGGTTTGGATAGTTATAAACATGGAAACATTACCTCTTTGGCAACCTTCTGGCATACATGGCAAATCGAAAAAAAAAAAGTATGTTTAGGCTTGTTTGACTGCTGTGTGACACCATGATAGGTGTTGGAAATTTACCCATTGTATAGATAAATGTTAAATACCTTCCCCTGTCCCCACTGAGGGTCTACTAGCCCGGTCTCCACTGTGGATCTCCAGGCCCTGTCCCCACTGTGGCTCTCCAGGCCCTGTCTTCTGGACTTTCCCCATGAAGGGTTTTCATGCCCCGTCTCAACTAAGGGTGTGCTGCATTTGTCCCACTGCTGTGTGGCACCATGTAAGATGTTGGAAATCTAGACATTGACTACATATCGATAAATGTTCAAGACCTTCTTCTTGTCCCACTTAGGATTTCCAGTCCCTGTCCCCACTGTGGATCTCCATGTCCTGTCCCCACTGTGGATGTCCAGGCTCTGTCCCCACTAAGGATCTCAATGTCTCAGACCCTCCTAGGTGCTTCAGGCTCTGGTCCACCAAGGATATTTAAGCTTTGTTCCCATAGAGGGATCTTTATGCACTGTCTCAAGAATTTGCTTTATTTGTCCAACTGCTGTTTGGCACCATGTAAGATATGGAAAATGTGCCCAATAACAATGTATAAATAAATGTTACATTCCCTCACCTATCCCTACTCAGGGTCTCCAAACCCTGTCCACGTAGTGGGTCTCCAGGCCCTGTCCTCACCGAGGTTCTGCAGGCCCTGTCCCTACCAAAGATCTCCAGGCCCGGTCTCCAATAGAGGGTCTCCTGCATTAAACTTCACCAAGGACCTCCAGGAACCCTCTCCACCAAGACTCGCCAGGCTCTGTCCCAACTGAGGGTCACCAAGCCCTCTCGCCACCTAGACATTTCAGGTTCTGACTCCACTAAAGGTCTGTTGGATATGCACAACCAAGGGCCTCCAGGTCCTGTTATCACCTGAAAACTCCAGGTCCTCTCACCACAGAAATTCCACAGGCCCTGTCCCCACCAAAGGTCTGCTGCATTTGTCCCCCACTGAGAGTCTCCAGGCCTATTATTGGCATGCAAATCATAAACCAAACCTTTAAGATATTTCATTATCTACACCTTTCATACCCAATATAACACAGAAGCCTTATCTAGCTGAAGCACACATCATGGTAATGCTTTGAAGGATTTAGTCAGTACTGAGCTTCCCAGATGCCAGTGGCCGCTACCTCTGCTACCCGTTACTATGTGACTGTTTCCAGGCTCTACCTATATGGAGAGTTTCTCATTTCCCTCCCACTAAAGGGATCAAAGAGAACATTTAGCAAAATAATGACTGCTGCATTATCCATTATTTTGGTGCTAAATTTTGCTCAGTTTAGGTCAATATTTGTGCAAAGCTTTGAATTAAAATGAAAATATTTGCAGTCATTAAAAATAAACAATTCCACTCCAGACCAGGGGTAAGTTAAACCTCTGGAGTACTAATTGCTATACAGTACACTCATCTAGTTGTTTCATATGTCTGGTCTATAGCACATACTAATAAATAAAACACAGAACGAAATATGGTACACAAAGAGTAAATTTTAGAGAATGATGCTTTGTATCAGTTTGTAGTATTTTGGCTTATTATTTTGCTATTCATCAGTAATTGTTTGCTTAGTTCGATTTGTATGCTTTACTAAAATTAAATCGGCTGAGTGGATTGTGTATCTCTATGTACTGTTTGTGTACATGTTGGGTTGTGCATACTCAGATGTACATTAGCTGTGTGTGGCCAATTGTGTATGCTCAGTTGTGTAATGTGTGTGTGTGAGTGTGTGTGTCAGATTTTTTATGTTAAATATATTAATCTGTGTTGTATGATCAATTGCATAATCTGTGTGTATGTGGGATTGTGTATGATCAATTGCATAATCTGTGTGTATGTGGGATTGTGTATGATGAGTTGTATAATCTGTGTGTATGTGGAATTGTGTATGATGAGTTGTATAATCTGTGTGTATGTGGAATTGTGTATGATCAATTGCATAATCTGTGTGTATGTGGGATTGTGTATGATCATCTGTATAATCTGTGTTTATGTGGGATTGTGTATTATCAGTTGTATAATCTGTGTGTATGTGGGTGTGTGGTATTGTGTATGATCAGTGGGATTTTGTATGATCAGTAGTATAATCTGTGTGTACATGGGATTGTGTATGATCAATTGTATATTCTGTGAGTATTTGGGATTGTGTATGATCAATTGTATAATCTGTGTGCTATTGTGTATGATCAGTGGGATTATGTATGATCAATTGTGAAATCTGTGTATATATTGGACTGTATTTGATCAATTGTGTAATCTGTGTGTATGTTGAATCGTGTATGACTAATTGTGTACGTTGTGTGTATGTTGGATTGTGTGTGCTCAGTAGTATAATCTGTGTATATGTTGTGTTGTATATGATCAGTTGTACAATCTGTGTGCATGTCGGCTTGTGTGCTCTGTGTGTGTACATCAGATAGTTTGTGTAGAGTTGTATAATGTGTGTGTATATTGTGTCCTCTGTGTGCTACACGGAAGAGACAGATGTGTGTTCTCTGCTGTCGCCCCCACACTCATCGCGGTTGCACAAGACTCCGGTCGCCTCCACACATGCAATGGCAGCAATCGGGGGTCCCAGGAACGGATCGCAGGGGTTTAGAGGAGGGCCACACATTGGCCCCGGGCAGCTTCTGCTCTTCTTACCTTGATGGTCCCGTCCATGTGCTGCTGAATGCCAGAACCATCCCATACATTGACCCGATTCCCCTCTGTGTGTCCGTCTGTCTGTCTATCTCTGAATGCCGGAGAGGGGCAGAGAGACACTTCACCGGATGAAAGTTTTTTTCTTAATTTTGGGAAGTGAAGTCACTTTTTAAGAGGAAGCGAAGCGCTGCTGCTACATGACATCCAGCACACAGGAGATCTGCCGAGGGGAGATAAGGAGGGTCGGGGGCAGCATTGTCTGGGCTGCTCTACACTGTGCGATCTGCCCCCAACTCTCTGTGAGTCCACAATTGCCTGCAACCATCTTTTCTACCTCAGAATACCCCAACGCTTCCACTACTACCGACCCCAATTTATATCACCCCCATCTCTTCTACTACTGCCGACCCCCATTTATATCACCCCCATCTCTTCTACTACTGCCGACCCCCATTTATATTACCCCATCTCTTCTACTACTGCCGACACCAATTTATATCACCCCCATCTCTTCTACTACTGCCGACCCCCATTTATATCACCCCCATCTCTTCTACTACTGCCGACCCCCATTTATATCACCCCATCTCTTCTACTACTGCCTACCCCCATTTATATCACCCCCATCTCTTCTACTACTGCCGACCCCCATTTATATCACCCCCATCTCTTCTACTACTGCCGACCCTAATTTATATCACCCCCATCTCTTCTACTACTACTGCCGACCCCAATTTATATTACCCCCATCTCTTCTACTACTGCCGACTCCCATTTATATCACACCCATCTCTTCTACTACTGCCGACCCCCATTTATATTACCCCAATTTATATAACCCCCATCTCTTCTACTACTGCCGACCCCAATTTATATCACCCCCATCTCTTCTACTACTGCCGACCCCAATTTATATCACCCCCATCTCTTCTACTACTGCCGACCCCAACTTATATTGCCCTCATCTTTTCTACTGGTGCCTACCCCAGGTTATATTACCCCATCTTTTCTAATACTGCCTACCCCAATTCATATTACCCCCATCTTTTTTATTATCGACTACCCCAATTGTTTTACTCCCATTTCTGTAAAACGTACCTTAATTTATAATAGTTTTCTGTTACTACCTGCCCTAATTTATAATACCCCCATCTCTTCTACTACTGCCCCAATTTAGGATTCCCCCATCTCTTTTGTTACTGCCTGTCCCAATTTATAATAACCACATCACGTTTACTACTGCCTACCCTACATTGTAATATCCTAATCTCTACTACTGTTGCTTGCCCCAATTGGAAATGACTCCATCTCTTCTACTGCCCCAATTTAAAATGTCCTCATCTCTTCTTCTACTGCCTTCCCCAGTTTATAATACCCCCATCTCATCCACTGCTTCCTGCCCCAATTTTTTACTATACTCCCATCTCTTCTTTTCCTGCTTGCTCTAATGTATATCCTCATCCATTCTATTGCCCTCCCCGATCCAGAATACTCCTATCTATTCTGTTATTGCCTGCCCCATCTTTACTGCCCCATCTCTGCTAGTCTACCCCAATCTAAAATACCTCTCCTGCCCAATAAAATATATGCAATACCCCCAACAACTACTGTCTGCCCCAATCTATAATATTTGCCCCACCGCTTATATTATTGCCTGTCCCATTATAATTTATACCCCCAATGTTATATGTCCGTCTGACTATAGATCCATTTATTTCTGATGAAGAATCCAGTGATGATTTGCAGTGCAGAGTACCTGAGCTACCATGAGGACATGTTACTGGTCTATACTTGGATGTACTGGTGCACAGTAACTGGACAGAATCCAGAAAGTTTGCATGAACTATCTTTGCCAGATGTGACTGGACAGCTAATGGTTTTATTGGGATGAGTTATGTCTATCGTCCACCATCTCAGTAACAATCAGCACAGATAAATGTCTCACCGACCTTTCTGTGCTCTATCAGTTTCTTCAGATGCATATCTGTGGTGTGGCAGAGTCCAGGCTGCGGCAGGGTCGGCCAGGTGTGGGTCGGTGTGTGTGTGTGCTCCTCCAGGACCGATCATAGAGCCATAGCTTCCCCAGTGTGTCAGGCTAGCCCTGAAATTAGCCTTCTCAATTTCCAGTACAGAGTGGGGGGTGTAGGGGGTCTGTGGATGGTGTAGGTGAAGGAGGGGAGTGTCTGTCTCCATAGAGGAGGAGGGGATGGAAGGGGTACACTGCTCCCCCCTCCTTCTGTCTGCTCCACAATCCAGGGGTCTGCATCCAGGTCCCCAGAGCCTGCCACATCTGGATGCTGCTACAGGGTCATTTCTCCCCTTGCCTGGGGCCACAGGAGCACAGACTTAACCCTTCCCCTTCCCCTCCCCCTCCCCATACCTTGCCCTAAATAGATGGGAAACTGAGGGAACTACAAGGCCCACCTATCTTAAACATGTGGTTGCAACTCATTGGGGTTAAATTAACTAAAGGAAAATACTATGAGCACTTTGCAGTTGCACTCTGCAAAGGCATTTGCTCCAGAGTTTAGTAAAAGTGGGAAAGCATCACTTAGCAAAAAATACCCAATCACATGCAAGGAAAATAACGACAAAAAAACAGCATTTTGCTTGCACATGATTGGATGATGGAAGTCAGCAAAGATTGCCCTCATTTACTAAGCTCTGGAGCAAATGGCCTTGCAGAGTGCAACTGCATTTGCAAAGTGTTTAGTCTGTTTGCCTTTAGTAAATCTGCCCCATTGTGTCCATAGAGGTGCCAATAACAGTTAGTGCCGGTTCACATTAGTGCAATGCGAGAACCCTGCAAATCTAGTGCAGGTTCCGCATCGCTCCTGAATCGCACAGTGGTTCACACTGAGATCTGTGAACCGCTGCGGGTGTCAATGTAAAGTTAATGACACCCCCAGATCTGTTCGCAGATGGCAGTGCGAACTGTAAAATGGTGGAGGAATTGGATCGCATAAGTGTGAACACCCATGCGATCCGATTCCAGTGCAGACCAAAAAAAGGGTCCTGCACCATTTTGGTGCAAATTCGATACTATTTCAGCCATACAGTTTGTATGGCTGAAATCGCATCGTGCAGACATTGCATGTGATGTGAACAGCAATGTGGTGCGAATCACATGCGATGTCTGGTATCGCACTAGTGTGAACCCAGCCTTAATGTTTAAAAGCTGGGAGGGATGTATAATGTATTTCTGCCAGCAGTACACACAACACAATCAGCATCGTACAATTGCACTGCCAAACAGAAGTGTTGTCATGAAGTCTCTACATCTGATATGATAGAAATGGAGGAGGCGTCCATATTGTTATTTTTACTGACGGATGATTGTGGTGAGCCCTTTGTCAGGTATTGGAAAGGATCGCGTGATGCTCCTAGGTCTGTGTCTGTCTGTGTGTGTGTGGCTAAAATGTATCAACGGCTGGAGGTGGGTGAAGGAGGATTTCCAGCTCCTGCTGATGCATTTCGGATTCTATTCATGTTTGGCTCTTGTGGTTGCACACCATCCAATCTCTGGCCGATCACAATTGTTGGACTGTTTTGGCTCTTGCTAGGGACCATCAACTAATTTATGATTTATTTTTATTGGGAATGTTGAAATCTCTGTGGACTTTACCCAAACATGCTTCCAGGTCACTGATGCGCCTGAATGCAATCATTTTCTGTGAAGTCATTTTTTTTTTCCAGGTCTGCTTTTAATTTACCCCCTCCACCGACCAGATCTGCCGAGAACAAGTCTTCCCCCATAGTTTACAGCTCAACCAGGAAGTTAGTTTAGGGCAATTCCTAGACTTTTCTATCTACTTAACCCTGTCCTGTCCACACAGTTCTCTGCCTATTAAATTGAAACCCCTGACATACAAAACTGACACTGGGCATATTTCCAGCATGACAGAAGCGATTGAAAAATAATTGTTCCCTTTAAATTCTATCTGTTTACATCTCTGTGTTTTTAAAAAGGTCCTGCTTGCTCCTTTTTTTGGTGCTCTGTTTCAAAAGCGCACCAAAAACGCACCTTCCATAGAAATCAATGGGAGCGTACTGCACACGCACTGCAGTGTGTTTTCTGAGTCACGTGTCAGTTTTTTCTCTGGTGACCAGGGATGAAAACATATGCAAAACGCATCGGGTTAGCACCCTTTCGCACTGATGCGGTTAAAAATGCAGTATGTGTTTTTTTATTTGCTTTTAATGTGTTTTTGGTGTGCTTTCTGGTTCCCTGACTCCAAGCATGCAGCTGTGAAACATGGAAATGTAACTCAAAAAATGTACTGAAAACGCAGACTTGGTGTGTTTTTGATGTGTTCCCATTGACTTACAATGGAAGATGCATTTTTGGTGCATTTTTGAAAAACTGTACCAAAGATGCAACATACAGGACTTATCAAAACGCAGCACTGTGATGTGACCAGCTACATGGATTTTAAAAGGGGAATAGCTTTCATGCACTTTTGTTGCACTGAAAAAGTGTTATTTAGCATGGCAAAAGCACGCCAGTGTCAAAGGGGTCTAAAGAACTGTGCTTTTAGGTGCACAGGGCCCTAATTTTTTTTTCTTTAGCCCGTGGTTAAAAACAAAACACCTGTTAAAGCGATCATGAAGAAATCTGAAGCGCCGCTCCAAACTGAGGCTGAAGTGTCTCCCTACCGGTGTTTAGGGATTGGGAGCAGGCATCAAAGTTCACTCATCTAGAAGCGTCAAACTGTGTAGTGTAGGACACCGCTCAGACCCACTTAGTGCCGATATGTCAAATATGTGAACTCACTCAGCGCTTCTCCGGCCACGTACTGACGCGTTTCACCCCACCCACCGGGGCTTGGTGACAGAGCCTCTGTCTGAGTGGCATCCTACACTACACCTGTTAAAGCAGTAGTAAGCATTGCATACTAACACATTATAGAGACTTAAAATGAAGGCCCTCCACCGCTGACAGAGCTTCCACATTCACCCGGCCTTCCTTCCGGGTTTGCATGCTCCGACCATTTGAATGGCTAAGCAGTGATGACGTCACTCTCACGCAGGCACGCCAAGGCTGTGGCACTGCTCTCTGAAGGGATGGCATGCTGTCCCTTCAGAGCACAGAGCGCATGCACCAGTGATTTCACTGGCTACAGAACTAGTGAATATTTCCTGATGCACATTTAGGTAATATTCCTTGTACCTACCGGTAAGCTTTATTATAAGCTTACCTGTATATACAATTGAGCAAGCGGTGTTTACATGTATCAGTCTAGGAAAGGTTTCAAAACCATTTTAAGGCTTTGGAACTCCAGTGAACCACGGGGAGAGCCGTTATCCACAAATGGAGATAACTTGGAACAGTGGTGAACTTTCCCAGGAGTGGCCGGCCTACAAAAATTACTCCAAGAGCATGACAACGACTCAACCAGGAGGTCATAAAAGAACCCAGAACAACATCTAAAGAATTGCAGGCCTCATTAGCCTCAGGTAAGATCAGTGTTCATAATTCAACAATAAGAAAGAGACTGGGCAAAAATGGCATCCATGGGAGAGTTCCAAGACCAAAGCCACTGCAGACCAAAAAGAACACAAAGGCTTATCTCACATTTACCAAAAAACATCTTGATTATCCCCAAGACTTTTAGGCAAATATTCTGTGGACTGATGAGGCAAAAATTTTACTTTTTGGAAGGTGTGCATCCCGTTACATCTGGCATAATAGTAATACAGCATTTCAAAACAAGAACATCATACCAACAGTCAGACATGGTGGTGGTAGCATGATGGTCTGTGGCTGCTTTGCAGCTTCAGGACCTGGACGACTTACCATAATTGATGGAACCATGAGTTCTGAGCTCTACCAGAAAATCCTAAAGGAGAATGTCCGGCCATCAGTTTGTGACATCAAGCTCAAGTGCACTTGGGTTATGCAGGACAATGATCCGAAACACAACAGCAAGTCCACCTCCAAATGGTTCAAACAAAGCACAATTTAGGTTTTGGAGTGGCCTAGTCAAAGCCTGGACTTAAATCCAATTGAGATGCTATGTCATGACCTTACACAGGCCGTTCATGCTGGAAAACCCTCCAATGTGGCGGAATTAAAACAATTCTGCAAAGAAGAGTGAGACAAAATTGCTCCACAGCAAAGTGAAAGACTCATTGCCAGTTATCGCAAATGCTTGATCGCAGTTGTTGCCATCAAGCATGGCATAACCAGTTATTAGGTTTAGAGGGCAATTACTTTTTCACGTAAGGCCAGGCAGGTTTGGACAGCTTTTTTACCTTAATAAATGAAACCATCATTTAAAAACTGCACTTTGTATTCACTTGGGTTATCTTTGTGTAATAATAACATTAGTTTGATGATCTGAGTCATTTAAGTGTGACAAATATGCAAAAAAATACAAAAAAAAATCAGAAAGGGGGCAAATACCTTTTCACAGCATTGTATGTTTACTATGCTTCAGTTTGTGAATGAACAGTAAGACTCTTGGCACAAAGCACTTCCCATTCATTCACTGTCCAGCGCAGCTAAGGCTGCAGAGAAAGGGACTGGGGGATCTCTGTCCTCAGTCCCTTTCTCTGTCTCAATAGTGAGACATCAGGCGTCTGTTTAGACCCCTGAAATTTCACCAAAACCCCCCAACAGGGGTCCAAAAAATTGCAAAAGTAATAAAAAAATTATTAAAAAATTGCAAACTATCTTAAAAAAAATCAAATAATAAAACCTACTGGCACCGTCCACTGCTCTACTGACTGACACTGTTCATTGTCTTACTGACACCATCCTCTGCTCTACTGACACTGTCCACTGCCCTACTGATACCGTCCACTGCCCTACCGATACCGTCCACTGCCCTACTAATTAATACCGTCCACTGCTCTACTGATACTGTCCACTGCTCTACTGATACCGTCCACTGCTCTACTGATGCCGTCCACTGCTCTACCAATATCGTCCACTGCCTTACCGATACAGTCTACTGCACTACCGATACCATCTACTGCCCTACCGATACGTACATTGCCCTACTGATACCGTCCACCCCTATACTGATACCGTCCACCCCTATACTGATACTGTCCACCGCTATACTGATACCGTCCACCGCTATACTGATACCGTCGACCGCCATACTGATACCGTCCACCACCCTACTGATACTGTCCACCGCCCTACTGATACCGTCCACTGCCCTACTGACACCGTCTACTGCCCTACAGACTCTGTCCACTGTCCTACTGACACCGTCCACTGCTTAAAGACATCGTCCACTGGTAGAACTACAGGGTCACAAAGGTTGCACTTGTGACCTGGCCCCAGTGTTCTGCCATCACGCTCGGAGGGAAAGGCCCTGGCCAGGGGTCAGGGAGGCCCTTCATGGTTTCTTGCACCAGTGCTCTGGAGATTCTAGCTATGCCTCTGTCCTGGTTTATACTGTTGATGATGCAATGTCACATCAATTCATTTCATTCATATGCAATATATGGGCTGTAGTATATATATTTTCAGGTGTACAGGAAAATATATCTGCTTTATTCTAAATAATATATATTATCGCTTTTTAACATTGTTGCAGATTGAATTTTTTTAGATATATACACAAGGAGGGGTCGGGGTTATATTAGTCCATCAAATACACATGCTGTGCTTTCTGCTAAGTGGCTTATAGCAGCTGCTAGTGATAATTGCAAGTAAATCCGGCAGGCTGTTTGTACCCAAGTTGAAGGATTGGGTGGTGGTGGGGGGCAATTAAAGGAACGATGCACTGTGCTGCTCTGCCTGCTGGTTTCTCACCCTTTCCCTTTTGCTGGCTTTCAGCTGCTGGAGGGAAAGACACACAGTGCATCGTTCCTGTAATTGCCCGTCGCACTTATCCTTCTCCCTGTCCTGCCCACATCTGATCATCATCACCCCCCCCCCCCCCCGTGTGCCTGATCTGCTGATCATCATCCCCACCCCCACAGCGCTGCCAGCTTTTCTCTCCCGCCAGGCACTGCTAGTACACAGGGGAATGTGTCAGCTGTCAGGACAGAGAGCAGGGGAAGGGGCCAGTAAATATGTAATTTACCTGGCCCTTCATTTTCTGAATGGACACAGTGTGTGATCGGTAGGAATCCCTTCTGTGTCCTTTGCCAACTGAATATTGTAAACTGTGTTTTACTGTGATTCAGTGTATGAATGAACAGGAGCTTTTATCTCCTGCTCATTCATCTTCAGTGCAGTGGAGGCTGCAGAGAAATGGATTAAAAAGGGAAAAAAATGCCTGATTCACAATGTAAATGTCACAGCACCTATGTGAATGGGCCCCAAGACCTCATTTACACACAGAACTTTATTAAGTCATTAGAGTTTTATCTTTTAGATTTAGCAGGAATTGTGTAAGTTATGTTATGTTTGTGTCCACTAATAATGATTTTAGTAAATTTTTTGGTGAAAATATTGTTTTGATATTTTCGTGGTGGTGCCCCTGTCATCTAGGCTGTATGGGGCCCCGTGATTTCTAACAACAGTCCTGGCCATATAATGGGACAAATGGACTCTTTACAATACAAATCCCAATAGGCACTGTGCAGTATGAGGAATGGAGAAGTCATTTTTATTAAACATCTAGGAACTTAGAGAGAGAGCACCTCTGATTGGATATTGGCCTACCGGTGGGAGATTCAAGCCTGAGACTGGGAGTGAGGACACCCAGGGCAACGCAGCACCGCCCACATCACATTACCTGAACTAATGCAGCAGGGAGACTGGAGTGTCCTCTCACCCTCTGCTTCTCAACGCTGATCACAGAAATCTTTCTAGGAAAGACAGAGGGGGCCCCTCTTCTAAAGCAAGAGGCCATCACAGCATCCCGGGGACTGGTGAGAGTTTGCTTATAGAGTTTGCCCATTGCTTATACTGCTGGCAGGGACTGAGCTACTGAGAGGGGGACACCAAGTTTCACCCAATCCTTACCGAACCTATTCTGCACTCTATACGGCATAGCTCCCGACTGACTGATTTGGCGCAATGTCCCTCTATCCCTCTTTCCCTCCTCATTTGTCCCTCATTTTGGTCTGATCTATACAGTTGTATATAAAATGCACTATTCATCGTTCAGTGTTCGTTTTCCAGTGTTAGACCTTTTATCCAATTTCTAAATTGCTCCATTTGTAAATTTCAAAAGCCAATATAAAGCAATAGTGGTGGTAAACCTTGAGGGTTTAACTAATCTCTTTTTTTGTTATTTCTCCTTTTAAGGGGGTGTAGCAGGGGGTGTGTCCTATGTCTACATACTTTTGCTAGTTGCTGTCCCTCATTCCCATCTCAAAAAGTTGGGAGGTATGTATACGGTACTTATTACAAACCTAGACTGCACTTGTGCTGAGACTATAGCGCATCTATACTGTACCTATACTGCATGCAGGTTAACTGGGACGGTCGTTAAGTGCAAAGATGCTCTTAAAGGGCCCAAACAATAGCCGGCAGAAGAATATCACAAACGACTGCCCCACCCGTAATAATTATTCTCCAAGCCCCCTTTTTTCCTCCGCTCCTTCCAATACCATCCTCCTTTTCTTTTATATAGTGCATACCCAGTCAGTCTAGGACTAGCATTATGCCTAGCCCTTACCGTTAATAATTTTGTATGCTAAATTGTGTTATTACCATTGTTAATCCATTTTATGTTTGCCTAGTTACCAACCATATTGAGTGACAATATATTAGGTTTGCCTTTACTACCTGGTTTGGTGTCTGTTTTCTTTGATAAAGCACACTACTGTTGGGTTCTAAGTATTCCTTTTAGTGATTTCCTGTGATGTTGTATGTCTGTACACTCAACCTGGTGTGTCGGAGGGGCTGAGGTTCTTGAGAAGTTCGAGGCAAAGAGCAGAGGACCCATCCTATCCAGCAGCCCCTACAAGGTAACCCTACAACAATATCAACTAGAGTTTAAATAACTTTAGTAAAACAACTTCCAACACTACACTTTATAGAAAAGGTGTTGACTTATTGGCCACTATCAACGGCGCTGGCACTAATCTTAAGCCTACCACACACTATTAAAAAATATTCTGAACAGTCATTCAATATTCTGTTCATTAGTACACTGCTTGCAAGAGCTGATATGGACTCTTCAGACAAAAATTTCTGAAAGGACATGTTGGAAATGTTTTCTTTCTCTATGTGACCATAGACTAGACATAGACTGTAGATATGTATGTGAGAAGTTGTATTTTGTTGCACAAGAATTTTCATACCATATAATGGCACTCTTATTTTCAATATGGGGCTAGCATGCACAAAAAAAAGGAATGATTGTTCTTTCCGATTTTTTTTTTATGGTGTATACAAGGCTTTAGGCAGCCCATACATGAGTTTTTTTTTTTTTTGTTTTTTGTTCAACTAGTGGGTTGTAGTACTAGGAGTGTGCTGCACCTTTCCAGAAACAGGACACAATCTGAGACGCATTCAGCGGCTACGGCATACAGGCCAGTGTTGTGTGCGCAGAGGACCAAGGTGGGCTACTGAGTATAACCTGAATGAATGGTCCCCTTTGTGGACTGACACAGCATTTAAATTGTATTAAAATGCATGTCAACAAGGAGCCCTTTACACAGTGAACACATCACCCCCCCCCCCCCCATGTGATTCTAGCAATGGTCCACGTTCCTAAACCCCCCACTAATCAGAACCAGATCCGCCAATCCTTCCACACTTTTGTCCTGTGCAAAGGAGACACGGAGCGTGTGCTTGTCATGCAGGAAAAATGTATAGTCTATACTGTCAAATATCATACTGTATAATGTGTGTTCACACCTGTAAAAGGGAAGTCTGACAGCAAAGAAATGAAACCAGGTTGCCATGAACGGTAAAGCAAAAAGTGATCGCCGACCTCAAATCAACCAGGAAAAAAATGTCAGACAAAAAGTACAGAAAAATCTTTGGCTGGCCAGAGAGCTAGCAATCAGAAATAAAGCCTCCCATCCACTCCAAGATATTTGAACTTTTTTTTTTTTGGGTGTGGGTACCTTTTTCTGACAGGTACCCAACTCTTTATTTTTTAACATGCGTACAGTATAGGAGAGTTAAAGGCAACTTATCCAAAGGCCTCACATCATTAGCATAGTCTCAGTGTAGACAAAATGTACAAAAAACGACTAATGAAGATACATTTCGTATCACATTAGGTAAGGTCACCTGATAGAAACTATTCTTGTTATGGGATCAGCCATTTGAAAGTCCACTTCTGTAATTCTCGCCTATGCAAGAATTGCAGAAGTTTGGTCCACCGTGCCTGCAACCCCCTGGGACACGTCACATGTCCCAGGAGGCTATAGGGCCAATATGACAGTGCAGCGTGATCTTGCTCATGCACATTGGGGAGCTGGCTGTGAAACTGAAGGAAGTCACAGCTGGCTCCTACAGCCCAAATGTCAGCGCTGGGGTTCAGAAAATTAGAGAATAACCGGCCCTGGTGAAGACCGCACTGAACTCTTGGGCTGGTAAGAGTCTGGTTTTTAAAAGTCAGCAGCTACAGTATTTGTAGCTGCAAAATTTTTACTTTTTAAAAGACGATTTTTTTGGTAAAGGTTAACTAACCATTTATTCTATTCCTATGCAGTTTGTCAAATGTCCTCATCCTTTCCATACAACAGCTTCCAATTCACTGACCGCTCTGTGCCCCCTCCTTTTTGTGGGGTGCTAGCTTACCAAAAGCCTCATTATTCGCCCTTCTAAGACTACTGGACATAGTTTTAAAAGGCCTCCCAGTGCATTATAGTTTAAAACACAATTCTCCTGCACGAATCTGCAGATAAATTCACCAGAACCACAAATCTCGAGCTCATGATAGCAGTGAACCTGAACCTCATCCCTGAAGGAGAAAAACAGTAGACTGATGAGCTCATTTCTATGTCTCTATTCATGACTGTTTGTGCACATTGTAATGATTTTGGGAGCCATGTTATCTGCTGGTGTTGGTTCTCTGTGTTTTATCAAGTCCAAAGTCAGCGCAGCCCTCTACCAGGAAATTCTAGAGCACTTCATGCTTCCCTCTGCTGATCAGCTTTTTGGAGATGCTGATTTCATTTTCCAGCAGGACTTGGCACCTGCCCACACTGCCAAAAGTACCAATACCGGGTTTAATGATCATGGTATCACTGTGCTTGATTGGCCAGCAAACTCACTTAACCTAAACCCCATAGAGAATCTGTGGGGTATTGTCAAGAGGAAGATGAGAGACGTCAGACCAAACAATGCAGGTGAGCTGAAAGCCGCTATCAAAGAAACCTGGGCTTCCATAACCCCTTAGCAGTGCCACAGGCTAATCACCTCCATGCCACGCCGTATTGATACAGTAATTCATTCAAAAGGAGCCCCAACCAAGTATTGACTGCATACTATACTGTACATCATGGACATACTTTTCAGTAAGCCAACATTTCTGTTTAAAAAATCCCTATTTTTATTGGTCTTATGTAATATTCTAATTTTCTGAGATATTGAATTTGGGGTTTTCACTAGCTGGAAGCCACAATCATCAAAATGAAAAGAAATAAATGCTTGAAATGTATCACTCTGTGTGTAACACATCTATATAAAATATGAGTTTTTGAATTTAATTACTGGAATTAACTTTTTGATGATATTCTAGTTTTACGAGATGCACCTGTGGAGCATTTTTTGTACAGAGTTTCAATCAGAAATGCAAACCAGAAGGTTTTTTTCCCCTGCCTCTATAAACATTGAGCCTCAAATATGCCTGAAAATTTTCCTAATGTGCATGGACACATAAGATAAGATAAAGCTGCTTCTATAGGCAGAACACAAAACTCCTGTAGTAGCAGCGATTTTTAAGCCAGTGTGCATGGAGCCTTAGTATGAAGAAATTTCTCTTACTTCTTGCTGTCTCTGGGACAGGAAGTGAAGGAGAATTTCCCTGATGTGACAGAGGCAAAGTTCATAAGAATTTTTTTTTGGAATCTCTATTCTGCTGATCTCTCTGTCTCTCTCTTCCCATATCTGTGTCTCCCCCTCTCTTTCTATATCTATATGGCTCTTCTCATCTCTTTCCTGCTCTCTGTCCCTCCATCTCTCTCCTCTTTCACTCTCCCTTTTTTCATTCTCCTCTCTTCCTGTCTCTCTTCTACTCTTATTTCCTCTTCGCTTTTTCTCCTCTCCTCCTCTTCTCTCTGAAGGATACTATATCTGTCATATATAATCTCTCTGCTGTTTGGTTGAGCCATTATTTCCTATCAGGCCCAATTCTCAAACAGCACATGTGATCTGTGTAGAAATGGTTTGGGATGACACACAAAGATTGGAGGAGCTCATCTTGATGAAGAGTCCAATTCTTCTAGATCAGGTTTGTCATTCATACAGAGAGGTCACCTAATCAGCAGGTTGTATGGAAATGAATGCAATCTGTGGACTTGCTGGAGGTTGGAAATCTGACAGATTGAGGTAACAGTTCTCATCTTACTTAGTCTGGAGTGGGATGCCGCAAACGTGGGATCCAGATGTGGCCCCAAACTCTGCTCTGTTTACATTCCTTGCAACTGTTGTGGAAAAACCATACAATGTAAAATCCACCAGGGGTGTTAAATGGGAAGAAACAGCTTCGCCTGGCCGTGTCTTGGGAGAGATATAGTGCTCAGAGCTTGTATTTCTCTTGGATCAGGTCGCTGCTGTTCTCTGCCACTCACACACTGTGTATGAATGGGGGAAAGTAAAGAGAGACACAATCAGATTTACGGTATGAGTCCCCTCTATAAGATCTTCACATTGGAGGAATGTATGGATTCATTTTCGAGTGTGGTCACCACTACCTGGACTAGCCGAGGGCGGCCTGTGGCCATTAGAAAAAAGTAATTTACTTAGAGTAGATGTGAATCCAATCTCTAAACCATATAAACATTAACATATTGATGTCTTTTTTTAAGACATATCGGGCATGCATAGTCCACTGTTGTCACCATCAGAAAACTAGCCCAGAGCAATGATGTGCAGTCCACGATGTGCATGTAAGCAAAAGTAGCTGAAAGAGGTTGGAGAAAATCAATAACACTGATGCAAAAATAAGTGAAAACAGAATTGTAATAGGAAAAAGCAATTGTTTATGATACACAGCGCACTGAGTAAAATATTTAAAAAGCAGTGATTAAAAAAATGAACTCTTTTCCAATGATAGAGTTTTCTCTTCCACATTAAGAGATCTAGAGATACGTTTTAAGGCTGGGCTCACACTAGTGCGGATTGGATGCGGATTTCCCCGCATTCCACTTCGCATGACTAGAGATTGTGACCAGCGGCTGCGGATCGAATTGCACAGGGGTCCTGTGCATCTTTGGCTCAGTTTCAGGTCTGAATTCAGGCAAAAATTTGGGCCTGATTCGTCCCTGAAATGGAGAACAGGGGTTGGTTCTCTGTAAGCTGAAGAAGGTGGTTGAGTGAACAGGTTATGATCTAACGTCTGTCAGCAGAACCATTATATAATAGGGGAAATAAACTCCAATGCTGGGCTTGGACATATTTGTATAACTATAATAATACTTCTAAAGAGGATGGGGGGGGGGGGTCCAAATATACCGTATGGCCAATAATGTATGCCCCCACACACCAGTGACTGAGTGCAAGTGCTTCCAGTGAAGATTACGGTTAATACTACAGCATACAAAGGCATTTTAGACAATTGTAGTAACAGTTTGGAGTAGGCCCTTTTCTGCTTCAGCATGACTGTGCCCTTGTATAGGTGATACTCGAAAATTAGAATATCGTGCAAAAGTTCATTTATTTCACTAATGCAACTTAAAAGGTGAAATTAATATATGAGACTCATTACATGCAAAGCAAGATAGTTCAAGCCGTGATTTGTCATAATTGTGATGATTATGGCTTACAGCTCATGAAAACCCCAAATACACAATCTCAGAAAATTAGAATATTGTGAAAAGGTGCAATATTCTAGGCTCAAAGTGTCCCACTCTAATCAGCTAATTAAGCCATAACACCTGCAAAGGTTTCCTGAGCCTTTAAATGGTCTCTTAGTCTGGTTCAGTAGGAATCACAATCATAGGAAAGACTGCTGACCTGACAGTTGTGCAGAAAACCATCATTGACACCCTTCATAAGGAGGGAAAGCCTCAAAAGGTAATTGCAAAAGAAGTTGGATGTTCCCAAAGTGCTGTATCAAAGCACATTAATAGAAAGTTATGTGGAAGGGAAAAGTGTGGAAGAAAAAGGTGCACAAGCAGCATGGATGACCTCAGCCTGGAGAGGATTGTCAGGAAAAGGCCATTCAAAAATGTTGGGGACTTTCACAAGGAGTGGACTGAGGCTGGAGTCAGTGCATCAAGAGCCACCACACACAGAAGGATCCTGGACATAGACTTCAAATGTCGTATTCCTCTTGTCAAGCCACTCCTGAACAACAAACAACGTCAGAAGCGTCTTACCTGGGCTAAAGAAAAACAGACCTGGTCTGTTGCTCAGTGGTCCAAAGTCCTCTTTTCTGATGAGAGCAAATTTTGCATCTCATTTGGAAACCAAGGACCCAGAGTATGGAGGAAGAATGGAGGGCACACACTGCAAGATGCTTGAAGTCCAGTGTGAAGTTGCCACAGTCTGTGTTGATTTGGGGAGCCATGTCATCTGATGGTGTTGGTCCACTGTGCTTCATTAAGTCCAGGGTCAATGCAGCTGTCTACCAGGAGATTTTGGAGCACTTCATGCTTCCTTACGCAGACGAGCTCTATGAGGATGCTGACTTCATTTCCAGCAGGACTTGGCACCTGCCCACACTGCCAAAAGCACCAAAACCCAGTTCAATGACCGTGGGATTACTGTGCTTGATTAGCCAGCAAACTCGTCTGACTTGAATCCCATAGAGAATCTATGGGGCATTGCCAAGAGAAAGATGAGAGACATGAGACCGAACAATACAGAAGAGCTGAAAGCTATTATTGAAGCATCCTGGTCTTCCATAACTCTTCAGCAGTGCCACAGGCTGATATCTTCCATGCCACACCACATTGAGGCAGTAATTGCTGCAAAAGGGGCCCAAACCAATTACTGAGTACATATGCATGCTTATACTTTTCAGAGGTCCAATAATGTTCTAAGTACAATCCTTGTTTTATTGATTGCATGTAATATTCACATTTTCTGAGATTGTGGTAGTTTTCATGAGCTGTAAGCCATAATCATCACAATTATGACAAATCATGGCATGAACTATCTTGCTTTGCATGTAATGAGTGTATCTCATATATTAGTTTCACCTTTTAAGTTGCATTAGTGAAATAAATGAACTTTTGCATGATATTCTAATTTTTCGAGTATCACCTGTACACAAAGCCAACTCCATAAAGACATGGTTTGAGCAGTTTGATGTCCTGCACAAAGCCCTGACCTCAACCCTATTGAAAACGCTTGGGATGATATGGAACATTTGTGAGCCAGGTCTTCTCATCCAACATCAATACCTTGCCTTACAAATAGGCACAAATTAGCCCCAGACATACTTCAAAATCTTGTAGAAAGTCTTCCTAGAAGAGTGGAGGCTGTTATATCGACAAATAGGGGTATCTCCATGCTGTCATGGTTGAATAGATGTCCACAAAATATAGTGTGTCTCCAGCTTATCTGGAAGGGAACAGTATCTGATAATGTTTTCTAACTGGGCACATCATTTTTCTCTTCATATGTATGTGGGTTCCCATATAGTTACACCTTAAGATGTAAACTTGGTGTTTTTGTACTGCAATAGCCTTTTATATTCCGTAATCTGAGCTGATCCTGGTACATTGCATTTAGTACTTTTTCTTGTTCTCTCCTGGATGTGGTTACAACCGTTACATGTGATGATTGTACACATAGTCCTATCTTAGGGCCGTGCTGTGCTAAAGAATACAAAACTATTTTCAGGTTGGGAATTGTGTACATATGATTGTATACCTGGGATCAGAGTATCAGATTCTCGTCTTCCACCCAGGGTCCTCTCTGTGGATTGTCAGTGGAAGCACCTGATATTCATACACCAGGAGGATATATCAGACCTGCTTTCCCCATCATATAAATAGTGGATTCCAGCAGGGGATGGAATATGACTCGCTGGAATGTGCATTAGCATGCAAATATATTCCACTGAAGTAAGGAGAGCAAAGAAATATGTTTACCATTTAGCAGCCATGGGGGACCATAAGACGGCTGCTGAAACCCCAAAAAATAGAATGTAAAAAAATTATGTTTTACAGAAAGGAATTAGAATATATGTATGTACAGTCCTAGCAGTACTCCGTAGAGTGGCTAAGGGGAAAATAATTTGTCTAATTGTTGAATTAAATACTGCAAGTAAAGTGAAATGGACACCATGGGCTGTATCTGTGAGGATTCAACCAATCTAGTTCAAACAAAACAAACATTATGAAGGTGACCAGGTTCATTGTGAATTGACTGGCTGAATTTCGGTTTAGATCCCAGGATAGTGGCCTTCATCTTGTGCACAAGACGGATGGACGTTATTTTTTGCAGGAGACCAGAGGATGGCAGCCCCCATCTTGTGTTAAAGACCTGAAGCTGGAGACAACCAACTTCTGTGGAAGGCTTGATGATGGGGGTCTCTATCTTGTCCAGGTGACCTCCGTATAGTGGCCTCCATCTTGTGCAGGTGACCGTTTCAGGTGGAGCATGGCTTTCTTTGGTTTGCTCTTTCTATGTGCCTTGGAAGTATTTGGATGCTTGCCCCTCCGGCAGGGTTTACATCTCATTCCTTTTTATCTACAATGAATACACAGGACCGAGGTGGGGGGACCTTAATACACCAGATGTTTTTCATTGCAGAAAATGGATTAGCAGGATTCTCAGATTCAATGCAGCTGCAGCCAGAGAGACAGTTTGATGTTCATCTGGTCACACTTGTACAACGAGCGGGACTATTGCTCCATAAAACTGCTCCGTGTATCACTGCCTAATACAAAGACCTTTTATACAATGGCATGTACCAAGACACAATCCCCCTTCCAGGAGGAAGTACACACGTATGTTACAGTTACACCCGGAATTGTCCTCTCCTGATATCATGAATTACCTGACTGTTCCATTGTCCGTAAACAAGGCCTGTAGTTCTATCATCTGTTCTGGGTGATGTGTTGAGATTTCTGTATGTTGAATCTATTGTCAGGTTATTAATAGACACAAAACTTTCTCTACAGAGGAAATCATATTTTTGCATGAACCACAGGCCATAGCATCAGATGGTTTAGGAATTACCATAAGTGGCACAACTATAATCTAATGAATTACGCCTACAATTATCATTAAGCCCAATGGAACTTTCAATTTAAAGCTAAATACATTCTGGGTGAATAAAAATAAATGGTGTACAAAGTCTTATATTGGGTTTCTTTAAAAAACACTGACAACCTGAGTTGAAAAGACTGTTTCTTGCTTGTTCACTGCAGAGAAAGACCCTTGCTCTCTATGTGGAAGCAGTGGACTCTTTGCAGCGGTACAGCATACTAGACAGAGCTAGACTTCAGCTCTTAGTAGAAATTGTGAGTTTCACTATAAAAAAACTCTCAATTTCACTCATCCCTATTACATATTTACCAACATTATGGTCCTGGCCCCCGGAACACTATTACCCTGCCCACAGTCCACATTTCATCCACCCACTATCTGGGTGGGTGCACCAAAATCACCCCCAGTTTACTGGTTGGTCCCACGCAGCCCCGCCTCTAAATATGGGGACTGCTCATCCTGCTCACCTTGTGGGTTGGTCCTGCCCAGACCCTAGCTCTAAAAATGCAGGGACTGCCCAGCTGCAGCCCTGATTCCTGCAATCAGGGCCGCCATCAGGGGGGTACAGCCATCACAACTGGAAGGGGCCCTGGGGCCTGAGGGGCCTGCCCGGGCCAAAAGAAAGCAGGACTGGTGAAGGCGGAGCCATGCTGTGCAGTACATAAATGATTTAACAGCTTCTGCTTTTGTCGTGTCAATGAGCTCAGACATCGAGCTCTTTACTGCCACCTCTGGCTACTATGTGTATGTGCACTCCTTGTGTAATTTGTACTGTGCTTCTCAGCAACATGTCAGCTTTGTGAAAACGGGCTGGGACTAGGTAGGAAGACCTTCTTTCACATATCAAGTAATGAAATCAAACCCCATTAAACAGTTTAAAAGTGGGCTGGAAACCCTGGTTCAGTACGGGGCAGAGAGGGGGATATTAAACAAGCATGAAGAGAAATACTTAGTACCCGCAGCATGTAAATTACCTACTATCTACTATAATCCCAAAATACATCAGAATAAAACTAATCCCCTGGGGAGACCCATAGTAAGCGGTATAGAGTCACGTACTTATAGGCTAGGGGAATATATCGACATACATTTACAACCTTTGATTAAAGACACTTGGGCATTTTTGAAAGACACTAAGCATACTCTACAGCTACTGAAAGGATGTGAGAGGATTGGATATATGGTGATGGCTACGGCCGATGTGGCCTCTTTATACACTAACATTGACCACCAGGGAGCCATGAAAGCAGTTAAATGGGCCCTAAAGAAGAATACTAATATGGAACGGAAATTACGTAAATTTATTTTGAAATGTTTAGACTTTTGTTTAAAACACCTTTTGGTACAAAACACTTACTACCTCCAAATACGAAGCATCGCTATGGGCGCTAAATTTGCGCCTAGTGTCGCCAACTTTTACATGGGAAAATGGGAGGAGGAGGTGGTTTGTTACGATCTGGATCCAAGAATCTCATTATACAGACGCTTTATTGACGATATTTTGCTAATTTGGAATGGAACTAATGATGATTTAGAAGGTTTCCTACAAACCATGAATGATAATTATTGGAACATTATGTTATCGTGGGACATTAGTAGAGATTCTATACACTTTTTGGATTCAGAGATTAAAAACACATCCCAAGGTTTAGAAACAAAAACGTACTTTAAGGCAACGGACCGTAACTCATATATTCCCACTTCTAGCTGTCACCATAGGCCCTGGATAAACCATATCCCCAGAGGGCAGTTTGTGCGAATCAAAAAGAATTGCACAAACAATAAAGATTTCGAGATACAAACAGAGAAACTAACGAAGATGTTCATAGAGAAGGGATATCAGTCTAATTTCCTGAAATTAGAGAAAGAAAGAATTTCAAGATATAGAAAGGGATCACCTTTTAAAGGACAAGGATGTAAGGGAAAACATAAATGACAATATGGGTACTTTTGTAGTTTTACACTACAAATTACAGAATAAAGATATGGAAAGGATTATTAGTAGATATTGGGGGGTCCTTAAGGAAGACATACAATTAAGAGAAAGCTGTCCAGAGAAACCAAGGATTGTTTACAAACGTGCCCCGAATCTGAGAGATAAATTAGTATACAACATCGTTGTTTCACCCCCACCCAAGCCAATGATATTTTGGGATGTTAAAGTCCTCCATGGATGTGGTAGGTGCTATAGTTGCATAAGGGTTCCAAATAACATTAAAAAGTGGAAACATTTACTAATCCGAATACCCAACGTTTATACACCATTAGAGATTTTATCTCAATGGACACCATTGGGGTTGTATATGCTATAAAATGCCCTTGCAATTTAATCTATGTGGGAAGAACCAAAAGTGCGTTAAAAGTCAGAATGGAAAAGCATGTCAGGAATATTCGCAAGGGCTTTGACAAACATCACTTATCAGTGAATTTTAGAGATAAACACAATCAGAATACAGCAGGGGTGCAATTTTGGGGCATAGAGGCCCCAAAACGGCACTGGAGGGGTTCCAACTTTATAAGAAAGATTAGCAAAAAAGAGTCTTGGTGGATAACCAGGATACTGTATATCCTGGTTATAGCAAAAAAAGTAAAGATGTTTCTTGTAGCAGCCGACTGCAACACACTTTCGCTCTCCTTTGCTCCTGCTTTAGTAGATCGGGTTCTTTTGTATGTGGGATAGTGCCGTGTGAGGCGTTCCCTTTCCCCTTATAGTGTATATTAGAGATGTACACAGTCTGGCACGTCACCATATGTAAGATGTCTATGCTTAGCTAACTGGTTTAATAACATACTGAGGCCCCATCGGCCAGCTGTAAATTACCTGTTTGAAGATTAGGACATTATAAGCATGTTTTTAGCTTTGACCTGTAACTTGCTTCATAAATATGTGATCGTCAAATATATGACAATTTTATGGGGCAAGGTTTTTCTGCGAAACGTTCCTGGTGGGGCTGATCTGGTTACACTCGGACAGATGTGTTATTTCTGATTTTTTTTGTCATAAAGATCATTGATGCAGGACATGGGAGCCCATTACTTGACGTCACATCGGATTTTCCTACAACTTTAACTGTTATCCTCTAGTAATGAAAAAGTGACAAATATTTCATTGTTTACTTACTGTATTAATTTTCCCTCCTCCGCATTCTATTTGATCCATTTAGAAGATTTCCTTAAATCTGAACTCCAGTCTTCTCTTCAGGCTTGCAAAGTTGTACAGGCTCCTCTCCTGCACTAAAATAGTTTATTCTGATTTCACTACACACTGTGAGCTTCTCACAATGTTCATTAGATATTGCAGCAAGTCACATGAAGCCCACCTATTTTCCTGTCTGGAGGACATCCAGCATCATCTAGACCTCTTTTCCCTCTGTCTGACTGTCCCTGGCCCACCCCTATTATTTACTGGATTTTAGTTCTTTCTATAATGGAGACTCAGCATTACCTGTGGACTTTACCTTGGACAGACTACATGTAAACACAGCCTACCTAGGAACACCCACTCCTCCAGATTGATACCCACCCATAAAGGCATTTTAATATTTGTATAATTTATCCCAAGAGCCAGACCACTTTTAGCATCAGAGCAGAGGACAGGAGTACTGAGACAGGGGTCTGTTTTCAAGAAAATATGTTCAGCACCCTGCTAACTGTCCCATTAGGGATATTTCCATTTGCTTCCTGTCCTGGAGACCCAACAAGTTAGAGGAAATCTCTACAGAGTTAAGGAAATCCCCTCTTAGACAGTTGTCACTAGAATAAAGCCTAGTACACACGGGCCGAATGTCGGGCAGCATCGGTCAGTTCAGTAGAAACTGGCTGACATTCCCGTGTGGCCCGTGTGTACTGGAGTTGTTCGGACGGCTTCTGTCGAAGGTGCATGACCAAAAAAGGCCTGCTGATTAGCTGATCAGCTCCTGATCAGCACTCTCAGCTAATGGCCGGAGTGTTCTGGCGGGGGGTGCCGTCCCGGTCAGAACAATGGAACAGCAGGGGAGATCACTGTACTAACCTTGCATGGAGCTGTCAGTTTTTCTTTTCGTTCAACCCTACTGGGTTGAACAAAAAAAAATAGTAGTGTGTACTAGGCTTAAAGTGGTTGTAAAGTCAGTGCTCACAACTACTGTTATAACACGATATACCACGCAGTGTGTGTGTTTTTTTTTTAATTTTCCTGCTAAATACTTTTTCTACAACGCCCACCACTCTTCTTCCCTGATCTAAGGACTACAAAGGGAGGGGCTGAAATCCCCCTCTGACATCAGCCGCACGGTCACATGACCTCACATCGGCAATGTGGAAAAAAGTATTTGGCAAGAGAATTAAAAAAAGGAACACTGTGTGGTATCTTGTGTTATAACAAAAGGGCAGTATTTGTGAACACTGACTTTATTGCCACTCAGAATATTGGCAGGAGCGGTGGGGCGGGTTTTTGAGATTTTTTGAGGCTCACACACTAGGAAGTGACAGGCAGGGAGGGAGGGGGGTAGAAACTGTGGGTTGATGGAGGCACGTAACCTGACCACGGTATCATGGTTTAGCAGCCATGATAACCGTGGTCAGCTCTCCTAGAGGGACCCAGGAACAGTCAGAATCAACCAAGGTTTTTTACAGCATAGGAAAGGACAAATGACAAGCACTATGTGGTTTAACATGCTTTAACGGAAAGGCAAAATGTATTCAAAGGAAGGAAACATGGACTTTAGAGGCACATCTGTAGCGTTGAAAAACAAAATGAACTTTTATTAATCTTTAAAATTCACATTATTGACAAAACATGACATGACATGACGCTCACACCACCTAACACAACCAACTATTACCACAGTGGAACAGATCAATCAATAATGATTCAAGATGAGATGATGTCAAATAGAAGGAGCAGCTGGTTGGTGGTAGAGACGTAGTGAAGAAAACTCTACATGTTACGCACCCTTAAGCGCTTCTTCAGGAGCTTGCAGTCTAATATATACATGAAAACAGTAAAAATAATTAAAAAACAAAGACAGCCGAATAATGTATCAGAACTGAGAATGTAACAATCATTTAATAATAGTGTAGACAAAAACTGTCAAGGTTGGTGGATGATCCCCCCAGGTTTGCCTGCGTATATTGTTTTGTATACTATGCACCATATGTATGCTTCCTTCCTGTTTTATACTAGCTGTTACCTGCCTTAGGAGATCACATTTGTACAGTTTTATATGCCCCTGCAATTTGGTTTGTGTCCACCTATGATCACATGCTTTCTGGATTGGTTGCTTCCCAAGGGTTTTTGGGGGATAGAGCTGAGGGACAGACTCCTTGACATGTTAGTTTTTGTCTACACTATTTTTAAATGATTGTTACATTCTCAGTTCTGATACATTATTCGGCTGTCTTTGTTTTTTAATTATTTTTATTGTTTTCATGTATATATTAGACTGCAAGATCCTGAAGAAGCGCTTAAGTTCGCGTAACGTGCAGAGTTTTCTTCACTACGTCTTTACCACCAACCAGCTGCTCCTTCCATTTGACATCATCTCATTTTGAATAATTATTGATCGATCTGTTCCACTGTGGTAATAGTTGGTTGTGTTAGGTGATGTGAGCGTCGTTTAGACCAAACACCATGTTTTGTTTTTAACATGTCATGTCAATAATGTGAATTTTAAAGATTAATGAAAGTTCATTTTGTATTTCAACGCTACAGATGTGCCTCTAAAGTCCATGTTTTCTTCTTTTGAATAAATTTGGCAATATATTTAGGACGTTGGCACACTCATACCTATCTGTATCCACAACACCATCTTGTGGTGATACATTTAAATTTAAAGGAAAGGCACCTCACCTAACTGCAGCAGCTCCTAAACTCTTCTAAAAGCCTATGTGTACATGGACACATAGGCTTTCATGGAGTTGCGTTTAGGAGCTTTAGCAAAAAAACGCCAAAAGCTCCTAAACTGAAGTTTACAAGCTGTTATGCCCTGTACACACGATTGGACATTCCTACAACAAAATCCATGGATTTTTTCAGACAGATGTTGGCTCAAACTTGTCTTGCGTACACACAAATCTTGACGGAAATTCTGAACGTCAAGAACGCGGTGACGTACAACACGTATGACGAGCCGAGAAAAATTAAGTTCAATAGCCAGTGCGGCTCTTCTGCTTGATTCCGAGCATGCGTGGAACTGTGTACACACGATCGGAATTTACGATAACGGATTTTGTTGTCGGAAAATTTGGGAACCAGCTCTCAAATTTTGTGTGATGGAAATTCTGATGGAAAATGTCCGATGGAGCCTACACACAGTCAGAAATTCTGACAAAAAGCTCCCATCAAACATTTTCCGTTGGAACGTGTGTACGGGGCATAAGTGTAAATGAAGCCTAAGTATTCACATTGGAAGATTCTTCTGATGACAACTCAGAGTTTTTGGATTCCCCCTCATTCTGTATCCCAGTGGCAAGTTTCAGCAGAACAAATAGATAGGGTTAATTAGTGAGGATACAGACAACATTTAAAACTTGAAAGAAGTTCCACACTCCACACCACAAAAATGTTTTGGCATTACATAACCTTTAAAGGAGAAATATAGCCAAATCTATTTTGGCCATACTTCTCCTATGGATCACAGGAGTGCAGTTCTTCACTCAGCAGGTCCAGGCTCGTGAAAGATCCTGACCCACCCAGATAAAAGCAAAAAAAGGTAGTGTGGTGCTTACTGTATCAAAAGGATCACCACATGGATAAAATACAGCAGTACAATACTATATCTAAAAGAAAATTAAATTAAAGTGCTTCGTGCTTTCCAGAAAAATACATCCAAGTGATTCCAATTAATTACTGTGCAAACTATAAATAAGGTACCCCTTCAATGCCAACATTGATACACAAAATGCACATCTTTGTATTTTCTACAAGTTTGTACTTGTATATGGCACTTGTTGCAGCTTTGAAGTGTAGCGCCCTGGAGTTTAGGCAGTGTTGCTCCTCACAAATTTACCTGCCAGGAAAAACTATCCTGGTTGATTGTTAGAGATCTATTGATTTCTCCCTAAGTTTGGCCTCATTGCACTTTTCTTATCTACCACTACCACATGTCATTTCTTGAGGTGCTAAAATGGCAGGGCAGTACAAACCCCCCCCAACTGACCCCACTTTGGAAAGTAGACACCCCAAGGAAATTGCTGAGAGGCATGTTGAGCCCATTGAATATTTTTTTTTTTTGTCCCAAGTGATTGAATAATGACAAAAAAAAAAATTACAAAAAGTTGTCACTAAATGATATATTGCGCACACAGGCCATGGGCATATGTTGAATTGCACCCCAAAATACATTCAGCTGCTTCTCCTGAGTACGGGGATACCACATGTGTGGGACTTTTTGGAAACCTAGCCGCGTACGGGGCCCCGAAATCCAATCACTGCCTTCAGGATTTCTAAGGGCGTAAATTTTTGATTTCACTCCTCACTACCTATCACAGTTTTGAAGGCCATAAAATGCCCAGATAGCACAACCCCCCCCAAATGACCCCATTTTGGAAAGTAGACACCCCAAGCTATTTGCTGAGAGGCATGTTAAGTCTATGGAATATTTTATTTTTTGACACAAGTTGCGTGAAAGTGACAATTTTTTTTTTTTGCACAAAGTTGTCACTAAATGATATATTGCTCACACAGGCCATGGGCATATGTGGAATTGCACCCCAAAATACATTTATCTGCTTCTCCTGAGTATGGGAATACCACATGTGTGGGACTTTCTGGGAGCCTAGCCGCGTACGGGGCCCTGAAAACCAAGCACCGCCTTCAGGATTTCTAAGGGCGTAAATTTTTGATTTCACTCCTCACTACCTATCACAGTTTTGAAGGCCATAAAATGCCCAGATGGCACAAAACCCCCCCAAATGACCCCATTTTGGAAAGTAGACACCCCAAGCTATTTGCTGAGAGGCATGTTGAGTCCATGGAATATTTTATATTTTGACACAAGTTGCGGGAAAGTGACAATTTTTTTTTTTTTGCACAAAGTTGTCACTAAATGATATAATATTGCTCAAACATGCCATGGGCATATGTGGAATTACACCCCAAAATACATTCTGCTGCTTCTCCTGAGTACGGGGATACCACATGTGTGGGACTTTTTGGGAGCTTAGCTTCATACGGGGCCCCGAAATCCAATCACCGCCTTCAGGATTTCTAAGGGCGTAAATTTTTGATTTCACTCCCCACTACCTGTCACAGTTTCGAAGGCCATAAAATGCCAAGATGGCACAAAAACCCCAAAAATGACCCCATTTTGGAAAGTAGACACTCCAAGCTATTTGCTGAGAGGCATGGTGAGTATTTTGCAGGTCTCATTTGTTTTTGAAAATGAAGAAAGACAAGAAAAGTGTATTTTTTTTTTCCTTTATTCAAAATTTTGTGACAAAAAGTGAGGTCTGCAAAATACTCACTATACCTCTCAGCAAATAGCTTGGGGTGTCTGTTTTCCAAAATGGGGTCATTTGGGGGGGGGGGTTGTGCCATCTGGGCATTCCATGGCCTCCGAAACTGTGATAGGCAGTAAAGAGTGAAATCAAAAATTTACGCCCTTAGAAAGCCTGAAGGCGGTGCTTGGTTTTCGGGGTCCCGTACGTGGCTAGGCTCCCAAAAAGTCTCACACATGTGGTATCCCCGTACTCAGGAGAAGCAACAGAATGTATTTTGAGGTGTAATTTCACATATTCCCATGGCATGTTTGAGCAATATATCATTTAGTGACGACTTTGTGCAAAAAAAAAAAATGTGTCTTTTTTCCCGCAACTTGTGTCACAATATAAAATATTCCATGGACTCGACATGCCTCTCAGCAAATAGCTTGGGGTGTCTACTTTCCAAAATGGGGTCATTTGGGGGGGTTTGAACTGTCCTGGCATTTTATGCACAACATTTAGAAGCTTATGTCACACATCACCCACTCTTCTAACCACTTGAAGACAAAGCCCTTTCTGACACTTTTTGTTTACGTGAAAAAATTATTTTTTTTTGCAAGAAAATTACTTTGAACCCTCAAACATTATATATTTTTTTAAAGCAAATGCCCTACAGATTAAAATGGTGGGTGTTTAATTTTTTTTTTTCAAACAGTATTTGCGCAGCGATTTTTCAAATGCAATTTTTGGGGTAAAAACACACTTTTTTAAATTTTAATGCACTAAAACACACTATATTGCCCAAATGTTTGATGAAATAAATAAGATAATCTTAGGCCGAGTACATGGATACCAAACATGACATGCTTTAAAATTGCGCACAAACGTGCAGTGGCAACAAACTAAATACATTTTTAAAAGCCTTTAAAAGCCTTTACAGGTTACCACTTTAGATTTACAGAGGAGGTCTACTGCTAAAATTACTGCCCTCGATCTGACCTTCGCGGTGATACCTCACATGCATGGTGCAATTGCTGTTTACATTTGACGCCAGACCGACGCTTGCGTTCGCCTTTGCACGAGAGCAGGGGGGGACAGTGTTTTTTTTTTTTTTTTTTTTTTTTATAATTTTTTTGCTTTTTTATCTTATTTTTAAACTGTTCCTTTCATTTTTATTTTTTTTTAATCATTTTTATTGTTATCTCAGGGAATGTAAATATCCCCTATGATAGCAATAGGTAGTGACAGGTACTCTTTTTTTGAAAAAATTGGGGTCTATTAGACCCTAGATCTCTCCTCTGCCCTCAAAGCATCTGACCACACCAAGATCAGTGTGATAAAATGCTTTCCCAATATCCCAAGGGCGCTGTTTACATCCGGCGAAATCTAAGTCATGAAATGCTCGTAGCTTCCAGTTTCTTAGGCCATAGAGATGTTTGGAGCCATTCTGATCTCTGATCAGCTCTATGGTCAGCTGGCTGAATCACCGGCTGCATTTTCAGGTTCCCTGTTGGGACAGGAGAGCCAGAGAAAAACATGGAAGACGGTGGGCATTCCCTCCCACTGCTTGTAAAAGCAGTTTAGAGGCTAATTAGCTGCTAGGATTGCTTTTACATGAAAGCCGACCGCTGGCTGAAAAGAATGATACCAAGATGATACCTAAACCTGCAGACATCATTCTGGTATAACCACTCAAAGTCCAGCAACATACCAGTACGTTGCTGGTCCTTGTTGGGCATATATTGTAAACTTTTTTTCATGCAGCCTGTGGGCTGAACGAAAAAAAGATATTGATCGGTGGGTATGCCCACCATTAGAATACCTCCCTTCATCCACCCACTTCTAATGATGGGCATACATGCACCGTTTATATGTGCCGAAGCATGGGGGCATCCTCCTGCAAAAGGCAGGAGCAAATCGCTCCTCCACCCACTGTTGCCCCCACGCTTCGGTATATATGTTGAAGTATGTAACTGGTGGTGAAATCACCTCCGACAGCGCTGGAGCCATGGCTTTATGTATCGTGGGAGCAAACGCTGTTGCTGTCAAGATAAATAAATCCGTGCTGCAACTGAATGGCGTACCTTCTAAGCAAATGATGGTTAACAAAAAACAAAGTAACATTACAGTATAATGCCCCGTACACACGGTCGGATTTTCCGATGGAAAATGTCTGATCGGAGCGCGTTGTCGGAAATTCCGACCGTGTGTGGGCTCCATCGGACATTTTCCATCGGATTTTCCGACACACAAAGTTGGAGAGCAGGATATAAAATTTTCCGACAACAAAATCCGATCGCGTCAATTCCGACCGTGTGTGTGGCCTGTTCCGACGCACAAAGTGCCACGCATGCTCAGAAGAAATTCCGAGACGGGACAGCTCGTTCTGGTAAACTTAGCGTTCGCAATGGATACAGCACTTTCGTCACGCTGCAATCTTAAAAATGGTTTAATACAGCGCACTCTCTTCTTCTTTATAATGTGACAAGAATATAGTAGTTTTGCTGCTCATATTCACACACACTTCTCACAAACTTATTTCGTTACAATTTATCTGGATTCCCTCAGAGCCCTTGCACACTGGGGCGGGGGGCGGCGTCGGCGGTAAAACGCCGCTATTATTAGTGGCGTTTTACCGCCGGTATACGGCCGCTAGCGGGGCGGTTTTACCCCCCGCTAGCGGCCGAGAAGGGGTTAAATACCACCGCAAAGCGCCTCTACAGAGGCGCATTGCCGGCGGTATAGCCGCGCCGTCCCATTGATTTCAATGGGCAGGAGCGGTAAAGGAGCGGTATACACACCGCTCCTTCACCGCTCCGAAGATGCTGCTGGCAGGACTTTTTTTACCGTCCTGCCAGCGCATCGCTCCAGTGTGCAAGCCCTCGGGCTTGCACACTGGAATGCAAGGAGCGGCACTTTCGGGGCGGTTTGCAGGCGCTATTATTAGCGCAATAGCGCCTGCAAACCGCCCCAGTGTGCAAGGGCTCTAAATATATTTTGATTTCTCACATCTGACAACATATTTTTTTATATATTTTTTGTTTTTTTTGGCTTTAATGTAGAATCTTTTTTTGTGTTTCTATTTTTTTTTTTTTTTTTGGGATTTTGATTTGTACTCCCGAAAATGTTTGTGTGTGTTTTTTGTGACAAGTTCCCACAACACCATTGATATGTTGTTCTATTTAATCTGTAGGAGATTGTTTCGTGTTGTTGTCCCTTGTTAATTTCACATTGTACTTTAGAAATGTACCTGAATCGTCACCAACAAACTGTCTTTTTTGGATGAAAACACACACAGGAGAGTATAATTTCCAAAAAAAAATTTTATTAAGGGGTCACAACTATAAACAAAGAGGGAGGCAACGCTGGAGAAACTGCAGAAGTGGGCGAAGCCTTGGACCCCCAGGGCAGACATCAATTATTTAAAAGCAAAATTGGTGGCCTGAGGAGTCCTTATCTTAGGGAGGGCAGTCTGGTCCAGAAGTCCCAGAGATCGGGAAAGCAGCAGATGACATCTATGTCCCCAGGCTGTGGTCATACGAGAGACTGCATCTTCTGTCAGACCAGACTGAACCTAGGGTCATCACTCTCTGGTCTTCTTTCCACGCTTCCTTCCATGCTGTGGTTGTGGTGGTGGAGTTGTGGCAGCAGGAGGAGGAGGAGGAGGAGGAGGATCGTCCATCTCAATGACATCCGTCTTGGGTGTTAGTTCCCCACTCAACCCCTTACGTAGGACTTTATAAATCAGGTCCTCAGAGAGCCTGCGTTGGCCTTCCTGCATGCCCTGCAATTTTGTGGCAGCCATGCAGGCAAAGGCCTCTTCAGGACTGGGGAAGGCTCTGAGGGACGCAGAAGCCTCCTGGATCAGCCTGTATGCTGAATCCTGCACAGGACTGGGAGTCATCTTCCTGGCTCGTTTATGTGGCAGGCGGAGGGGAGGAACCTGAGACTCAGTCAGGCTGCGACTGGTCCCAGGCTTCTCTTGGCTGACACTTAGCCCCACCCCCTCCTGGCTGCCACTAATCCCCGCCTCCTCCTGACTGCCACATTCCACAGCCTCCTCCTGGCTGAGGTCTTCCTGTGTATGAAAAAGGGACATAGTTTTAGTATTTTTTCAATCAATCACACACAATTTTCACCTCCTGACTGCTGCAAATTGAATGTTAACAAATATAACAGACTATCCTTCTGAGCCCAGCATTTTTCATTCTTGGCCCAATTTTGGGTGCCCACTACTGTCTATTGATATGTAAAACACTTTTTTTAATCAGCAATTAGTGATCAATAATAACATCTAATAAACATCATTTATTTATTGACCAGAAATCTGTTGAACAATGCTATACCTGACTCCAGCTGGGCTCCTCCACTTCTTCCTGGCTGGAAGGCCCAGGTTGGACATCGGAAGCCTCAGCTGGGATGGAAGGAAGCGTGGAAGGAAGAGTAGAGAGTGATTCCCTGACTTCAGTCCGGTCTGACAGAAATCGCAGTCTCTCGTAGTACCACAGCCTGGGGACATAAACGTCATCTGCTGCAGCTCCGGATCTCTGGGAATCTGTGACCTTCTTGCGCTCCCTAAGATAAGTGCTCCTCAGGCCACCAATTTTAGCTTTTAAATAAGGGATGGTTGCTGTGGGGACCACTGCCTTCACCAACTCCAGCAGTTTCTCTAGCGCTGCCTGCCTCTTCTGTTTGTGATTATAATGTGGGTGTCTGACCTGCCACAGACAGGGCAGCTCTCTGTACTTGTCAATAAAAAGGGGCAGGAAATTGTAGTCGTTGAACCCATCCATTTTCTCTGCAAAACACAACACAAGACAAACCCTAATGTCAGGCAAAACTCCCCTAATCTTGTTACAATATAGGCTTCCATTTCGAAGCAGTATAGGCCCAAGTTTAGATCCTACCTTCGTTAGCACGATCGGCATCTCCGATGCTCCTTCCTCCGCTCACAGATCGTACGTAAGACAAACGTGTGTTACGCTTTATACACACTGCGCATGCGTATAACTCCGCCCGCCCCTGACGTTCTTTCTAGTCTATTCCCCGCCCCTTTTCGTTCGGCACAGTGGGGGAAGAGCACATGGCAGATAGACAGCAGGTGCGTGCTAACTGTAGCAACGAGGAGGAGGAGGAGGAAGGGCCGGAGCCTGAAACGTCCTGATCCAGAAGGAGATTTAAGGACTCAAATATGTCCTTTGGGGAGATGTTGGAGATAGTGGACATCCTGAAGAAGTCCGACTATGACGGAAAGTATGGGCCTTACCCCAACCCCAATGTCAGAAAGGCCAAGATCATGGCGAAAGTGGTCAGGAGTCTGCACCGGAATTTCGGGGTACGTCGATCGAAAGATCAGCTCAGGAAGCGGTGGTCGGACCTCAAATTACGAGAACATGAGCAGTACAGAAAGATCCGGAGAGTGCTGCAAAAAAGTAAGTAGTTGTGCTGTGTTCCTATTCTTTTTGTGTTTATTACGTTCGTGCTGCTCCATGTGCTTTTAGGAACTGTTGTACAGTTTAAAATGGCAACTTTCATGTTCATGGGCACATTATTCGTTCGGATCACACATTTTTCTTTCGGACTCTAAAATACCATTGTTTAGACCATATGCATTTGGCCACCATTTTGAGGCCCTATACTTGTCTTCAAAGAATTGGGTTGTGTAGATGGCTTGGTTACTAGAATGAAATGCAAACTAGATTCTGTGTAAGGAGAGGACACTGAGCAGCTGTTTTCACATCTGGACACTGGAGCACTAGTGTGGGACACCAGAACACCATTTTTATTAGGGGGGGCACACAGGTGCTCCAGTGTATACTATAGGGGGGTCTCCATCTGTGAAGCTTGTACCAAACAGGTAAAGTATTGCAGCTTGACAAAGGGCATTAAAAAAATTACATCTTGGAACTCGGCTAAAATAATTATACCCCACTTCCAAGCAATGTTTCCTATTTATAGTTCTGCCATCAAATATCTGTGTGCTAATTATACCATTTTTGTTTTACATAGGGGAGAAAAGACTCGGAGGACACCCCTCATCCGAGGAGACCAGAGACCCCCCACCTCTGGAAGAAGGTGAAATCCCCCCAACACAATCTGAGCAGGAGGAAGAAGACGTGGTGGAACTAGTCACCACAACAGGTGAGTGTCTGCGACCACAGGCTCAGATAAGAGATGGATTGCGGCATTTTTTGGAAACAAAATTTATTTTGGGATTCCTCTCTTTTTGATCGTGAGGTTGTGGATCCAGATCCTTTCACATCCGAAAGTGCCCAGATCCTGATCGGGGAGATCATGGGGTGTAATTTACAATTGGAAATCATCAAGCAAAACATCAATGATGTTATTCCAAAATATAAAAACATCATTGATGTTTTGGGGCGAGTTTAAAGCCCCTCCAAATCACTTACTTCTTTTGTGTGCTACAATGTGCAAAATGTTTTTGTGATTTTTCCCAAAGCCAAATTTGGAGGATGCACACAGTGTGTCAACATGTGCTATCTGCCATCACGGGAGATCAATGGATGCGTTTTGGGGGTGCAAGCCCTTCCTCAATAATAAATTAGCGGTGAGGAAGGGGTTTCTCCCCCAAAACACATCCCTTGATCCCCCGTGATGGCAGATAGCACATGTTGACATTGTGAAATTTGTGTGCATCTTCCAAATTTGGCTTTTCCTGGGGTGATTTCCCCCCATCTGAACGCAATATCAAACACAGTTCCTAAATACTCATGTCTGATATTGCCTTCAAGTTCTACCAAATGTGAACTTTGTAAGATCAAGATTTGTGTCTTTCTTGTTGTTTTTACACAGGCCTGTTTTCTATAAAATGCACATTTTGATTTTGGATAATGCCACCACAAAAATTGGTATACAACAAACATGTTGTTTTGTTAGAAAAACCTTCGGTAAATGCACATGTGATTGTGCTGGTATTAAAAAGATTGTTCATCAAGAATGTGTGGATTATTGTCTCAACGCTACAACATTTTTGGGTGATGTAATTGTTGTTTTCTGAGAAAATGGGGGTTATTTCCTGAGGGCAAATCCACTTTGCACTACAAGTGCAGTTTAAGTGCAGTTGCAAGTGCACTTGTAGTGAAAAGTGTCTTTGCATTTAGTAAATAACAGCCAACAGTGCTTTGTATAAGGTTACACAATCATGCCATTTTCTGGACTCCACACATTTCTGTCAGGGTCAGCTCAAACAAACACAATCAGTAAATGTCCACAAAGAATTTCTTTTGGGTTTTTTTTATTAGAAAAAGGCTTCAAATATTGTCTGGCATATTGATAGCCCCCCTACCCGCAAAGAACTCCAGGTATCGTAACCGGACATCACGGGCACTCAGGGAGGGCAAGCCAGGACGTCCGCTTTCAAGCGCCGTCAGTGTTGTTGGATTTTGGATTCCGGCCTCAGGCCCAACTGAGCCAGCATAGTTGGCCGAATGTTTTCGTAAAAAATTATGGAGAACACAGCACGCAAGTATTATATGGTTCAGTTTATACTCCGCCATATGGATGGGTGTCAGAAATAGTCGGAACCGGCTGGCCAGGATTCCAAATGTGTTCTCCACCACTCTTCGGGCTCTGGCCAGCCGGTAATTAAAAACCCTCTGTTCCGGGGTGAGGGTCCTCATCGGGAATGGCCGCATCAGGTGGTCCCCCAGCGCAAACGCTTCATCAGCAACGAACACAAATGGGAGACCTTCAACAGTCCAAGCTGCCATTCTGGAGACGCCTGTAGAACTCCGTCTGGGCGATGACTCCACCATCGGACATCCGGCCATTCTTCCCCACGTCCACATACAAGAAGTCGTAATTAGCCGACACCACCGCCAACATCACTATACTATTAAACCCCTTGTAATTATAATAGTACGACCCCGAGTTGGTGGTGGGACGATGTGGACGTGTTTCCCATCAATTGCCCCTCCGCAGTTAGGAAAGTCCCACCGCTGGGCAAAGTGGGAGGCCACAGTCTGCCATTCCTGTGGCGTGGAAGGAAACTGTTGAGGAAAAAACAATAAACATTACTATTTTTACTCTGAAACATGGCAAGCAGATTAGACACAAACATTATGGGGCAACCTCCAGATAGCATTTCTTAAGGGGAATTTAACAACGCCAAAGTATAAGGTACACCTATCATATTCCCCCTCCCCCCCCTCTCATGGGTCATTTCTAACATTATAGGGGGGGGGAACTCTTGGACAGGTAACCCTCTTCACTTCATTGAGAGATGAATGCCTAAATACAGGGTATTACTTGGAACAGCCCCTCCTTAGTTAGACTATTGGCAGCCCCCTGAACAGGTAAGAAGTGTCATAATACAAAGATATAAATACACACTGTACACATTTGAGGACATTTGGACATTCTGCTATTACCTATCAAGATAATAATAGGATACAAAAACTTTAAACTTTAAACAGTACCATTGTAAAGTATACAGGCAGGCCCTTGCACTACATGCTTTGGGGAATTCATCCATAAATCTGACCAGTAAAGAGATGGGTATAGTGTGTATGGGTTTGGCAAAGTCAGCAGATAGATGATTGAGGATAGAGAATTGGGATCAGCTGACTTAGCAGTTGGGGGGAGGGAGGGTTACTAAAAATTATTTGGGGACACCACAAAAAAAAGCCTCTGGCACTCTGCATGAATTTAAATCAAAAATAAAATTTCCAAACATTTTAGGGGGTGTTTGGGGTAAAGCACTACTATGGAGCAGAAAAAATACATTGTTAAGTGACTACATGAGGTGAATATAGGGCCAGGAGAGACCATGCTGGGGAGGTTATTGAAGGGCAAATATGTATGAAGGACATAAAATAATAATTACATAAAAATCCAGCATGCATGAGGACAAAGGGGACATTCACAGCATATTACAATCATGGTAATTAGGGAATGAGGAAAGAAATACAATATATTAGCAAACATTCAATACAATAAAATGTGATATTAAAGGATAAAAATCTTACCTTCATATACTCCTTCTGAAGGACCTGGATGATGGCAGAACAGGTCTCTGGGATAATGATCCCCAGAGCCTGGGGGGAGATGCCTGTCGAGAACTTGAGGTCCTGCAGGCTTCTCCCTGTCACCAAATACCGCAAGGTAGCGACCAACCTCTGCTCCGGAGTGATGGCTTGCCTCATGCAGGTATCCTGCCTGCTGATATAGGGGGTCAGAAAAGCCAACAAACGGTGAAACACGGGGTCCGTCATCCGGAGAAAGTTCCTGAAATCATCAGGATTATTCTCAGGGATCTCACGGAGCAAAGGCATATGACAGAACTGGTCACGCTGAAGCAACCAATTCTTGGTCCATGAACTCCTCCCCACCCTGTTCATGGACTGGACTTGTGTCAAGGTCAGGACCCCAACACCAAGCCCCCGCACAGCACGGACTCTACGAGGAGTACGCATGCGAAACATGGCTAGAAAACGGTCGGCTGCTCAGAACGAAGTAACAGAACGCACTGAAGAACAGCAAGGCCTGTGAAGAGTGACCTGAAAAACAGCAACGAGCAGGCAAGATCACACAGAAAACTCTGATACGAACTGACTGCACGCACTGAAGAGCAGATACAAACCCACAAGCACAAACTGAACGGCAGAAAACGATCTGAAAGCCACGAGTCGGAAAAAGCGCGAATTGTCTCTCACCAAACTTTTACTAACACGAGATTAGCAAAAGGAGCCCAAAGGGTGCCGCGCTTGGTTCTGAACCGGCCTTTTCTAGTCTCGTCGTACGTGGTGTACGTGACCGCGTGGTTGTCGATCGGAAATTCCGACAACTTTGTGCGACCGTGTGTAGGCAAAACAAGTTTAAGCCAACATCCGTCGGAAAAAATCCTAGGATTTTGTTATCAGAATGTCCGAACAAAGTCCGACCATGTGTACGCCCTATTACAGTAATACTTACCATACCTGCAAAGCAAATACAAAAAAAAACATAGTAAAAAATAAAACATTTAACGCAACCTGTGCCTACCTAAAATATATATATGCCGAAGCATGGGGGCATCCTCCCACAAAAGGCAGGAGAAAATCGCTCCTCCACCCACTGCTGCCCCCACGCTTCGGCATATATGCTGAAGTATGTAACTGTGGTGGTGAAATCACCTCAGACAGCGCTGGAGTCACGGCTTTATGTATCGTGGGAGCAAACGCTGTTGCTGTCAAGATAAATAAATCCGCGCTGCAGCTGAATGGCGTACCTGAAAACAAAAAAATGGTTAAAACACAGTAAACTATAAAAAAATGACATACCTGAAAAGCAAACATGATAAAACATAACAACAATAAAACATTGCAGAATAGAATACAGTAAAAAAGAGCAGAACAATAGAGAGAAAATAGAGAGAGAGAGAGAACAATAAAACGACAACTATTTTTGGTTTTTTATTTTATTTAATTTTTTTGTGTATTTTTTTTTTTTTTTACATTTTTTTTTATAACTGTAACTTTTAAAACTGTAACGGTTCCAGGTTTGGGTCTCTCAAAATGCGATGGCATCTTGGGAGACCCTGTGAAAGTGTGTCCTAGTCTGTGCAATGCTGTACCCTACGCTAAAACTCAACTAGTGTATGGTAGCGCTCAAAACATTCACCAATGCAAAGACCAGGATTGCCAGGACAGGAGGGACAATAATACCGGGTGTCACGCCTATATCCGCGCTTTCTGCAGACACCACATTTTCTTTGGGGGGGCTCGTTGGGTAGGGATACTCGGAAGGACATAAGGAAAATGCCTCCCGTGCAGCCGGCTTACTGCATCTGGTCGGGGAAGGTGAGGTGGAGCACCGTCTGGATACAGAAGGGCTCTGACGATCTCTTCCTGGAATTTAAGGTAGGATCCAGTCTGTCCTGAAGCTCTGTATAGCACATGAGTGTTTAGCAAAGCCAATTAAAATAAGTATACAGACACTTTTTTGTACCAGCGTCTGGCCTTACGGGCAACTAGGTACGGCGCCAACAACTGATCGTTGAGGTCTACCCCTCCCATATTTTGGTTATATTCGTGGACACAGAGGGGTTTCTCCACAACACCAGTCGCCGTAGTAATTTGGACTGTCGTGTCTGCATGAAGGGAGGTAAGAACGAAAACATTCTTATTGTCCCTCCACTTCATAGCGAGCAAATTATTACACTGCAAGCAGGCTCTCTCCCCCAGCCTAAGACGGGAATCTACAAGCCGCTGGGGAAAGCCTTGGCGATTAGGTCGCACGGTGCCACATGCTCCAATTTGATGATCAAATGGGTGACTAAAAAGTGGCACGCTCGTGTAATAATTGTCCACATATAAATGGTACCCCTTTCCGAATAAGGGTGACACCAAGTCCCACACTATCTCGCCAGCGCTTCCTATGTAGTCAGGGCAGTTTGTCGGCTCTACGTGACTATCTTTGCCCTCGTAAACCATAAATCTACATGTATAGCCAGTGGCTCTGTCACAGAGCTTATACATCTTGACCCCGTATCTGGCACGCTTGCTGGGAAGGTACTGTTTGAATGACAAGTGGCCAGAAAATTTAATCAGGGACTCATCAACGCAGACAACTTGATGGGGAGTAAACAAGTCTGCAAAACGCTGGTTAAAGTGGTTTACGAGGGGCCGAATTTTGTAGAGCCAATCGTATTCAGGGTCTCCACGAGGACGACAGAGTTCATTGTCATTGAAGTGCATGAATCGCAAAATCTGCTCGTATCGTGCCCTGGCCATGGAAGCAGAGAACACGGGCATATGGTAAATTGGGTCAGTGGACCAATATGACTGCAACTCACTCTTTTTATTTATGCCCATGTTGAGGGAAAGGCCCAGAAAGATCTTAAATTCGGAGACCGTAATTGGTCTCCAATCTCTGGCAAGGGAGGACTGGGGATTAGCGGCGATGGTCCACAATAGATCTATAGAGATCTTCGGTGAAAAACAGTAAATAAAAATCCAGTGGCATAAAATCAACTGTTTCCACGTGAATTCCGGGTTGGCCAGTGAATGGGGGAAGTACGAGTGCTGCAGAAGTGGTGGGTTCCCAATTCGGATTGGCGAATGCAGCAGGAAAGGCACTATGGGCACGACAGGCCTGTGTTCGTCTTCTTGGTGGCAGCGGGACACTACTAGTGCTTGCCACCTCACCAGCTTGAACTGCACTTATGGGACTCGCCACGTCACCACGTGATACTGCAGTGCTGGATGTACGACCAGGGTGTACTAGGCCACTGGTGCTTGCCAGTTCACCAGAAGGAATAGCGGCGCTAGTACTTCTCTGCTCCATACGAGGGACCTGCGGTTCTTGCACTTCAAGGGCAGAAGAAGAAGTTTGGGGTCTGGTACGCCTGACCTTAGCAGGGACCACAACTCCGTCGTCAGAGCTATCTGTCATGGAGCCGCTGTCCTCTACAGGATCGTATTCTGAGCCTGAATCTGACAGAGGAGTGACTTCCTCTTCACTATCTGTCATGCTCAGAGACGTGTAGGCCTCTTCACTAGTGTACCTTCGATTTGCCATTTTGGGCTCTAAATTTAGGGGTACACTAGTGAGACTCACAGGCAAAAAAGCTCCTGACTGTCAGCGACTGTATCAAAACCCTACCAAAAAACTGTTAGCGATCGCAGGGATCAGGCCTGACTCTGCGAACGCTGCAGTTATGTGTGCTTAGTGTTTCGTAAGTGTCAGTGATCGATACTGCACTTGGGTGGGCTGGGCCGAGGGGCAAAACGCAGGTGCTAGCAGGTATCTGGGCTGATCCTGCTACCACTGCGTTTTTGAGGACCCTAAACTGCTGGGGATGCTAGTATAGATCTGATCGGATCAGATATTGATCTGTTCAGATACTATACCACTAAGGGAGGTGTATGCTGCGTGCCTGGGTTTTAGCGGTACTGGCGCTAACCTGGGGCGACCCAGACCTTATCTGACCCTAAAAACGTAACTTATATCACCGCCGGGCGATCAGGGGGTTAAACCTTTATAAGGTAATAAACGGCGGGTGCCCTAAAACTATAATAAACTATAAAAAACAAACTAACTAACCAGCGTCACCCGTAACAATTATATGGTGATCACTGGTGAAAGGGTTAACTAGGGGACAATCAGGGGGTTAAAACCTTTAGTAGGTAGTATATAAGGGTCCCTGTCGCTATAAAACACTGACGGCGAACCTATATACTTACCTCCCTAACTAGCGTCACCTGTGTCACTAATACAGCGATCAGAAAAACGATCGCTTAGTGACACTGGCGATGGGGGGTGATCACGGGGTTAAAACTTTATTAGTGGGGGTTAGGGGGGTACCCTAGACCTAAAGGGGGGTACCCCAGACATAAAGGGGGCTAACCCTAACTGCCCTAACACTTATAACTGTCACAAACTGACACCAATGCAATAATCAGGAAAAAAAACTGCTTTTGGTGTCACAGGGGGTAATCAGGGGGTGACTGGGGGGTGATGGGGGGGTGACAAGTGTGCCTGCATGTTCTACTGTTAGTGTATTGTTGGTGCAAACTTACTTGGATGTCTTCTCTCCTCCACGCCGGAATGAAAAGACCGGCTCGAGGAGAGATGACATCACCTCCGCTTCTGTTTACATTACAGAAGCCGAAGAAGCATCTCATTCGCCAGGAGCGATCGCGAGGGGGTGGGAGCCACGAATGAGTGGCCTCCCCCTCACCTTTGTTCGCCCATGACCTGAATCTGACCTCCGCAGGCACCGGGGGGGTCCGATCGGACCCCCCACCGCGGGCAGGCAAGGACATACCTGTAAGTCCTTTTGCCTGCCCGTGCCATTCTGCCGACGTACATCGTCGTGCGGCGGTCGGCAACTGGTTAAATGTTACAAAGAATTTAACAGAATATGTAAAACGGAAATCAAGGATGCAAAAATTCAATAAGAACAACAGATTGCAAAAGATAGTAGGACAAGCCCCAAAAAATTCTTCAAACATATTAATAGTAAAAAGGTCAGGTCTGAGCATGTAGGCCCTTTACAAAATAATCTAGAGTGGGTGACTGGGGACAAAGAGAGGCAAATTTATTAAATACTTTCTTCAGCTCTGTGTATACAAAAGAGCATGGGGAAGCTCATGTCCATAATGGGGGTGGTAGTGACACAGCCCCGAATGATCCACAATGGCTCAAAAGTGATATGGTCCAGAAATATTTAGACAGAATAAAGGTGGATAAAGCACCTGGACCTGATGGCATCCACCCACGGATCCTAAAAGAATTGAGCTCTGTAATTTCAAAGCCATTGTATCTAATTTTTAGGGACTCATTAATGACGGGAATAGTACCACTGGATTGGCGCAGGGCGAACGTGGTGCCTATATTTAAAAAGGGATCAAAGTCTTTACCAAGTAACTATAGACCTGTTAGTTTAACTTCTATAGTCGGGAAGATACTGGAGCGTTTAATATAAGACCACATAGACACGTTCTTGCTGGAAAAAAAACATTTTAAGCAATGGACAGCATGGATTCATGAAAGACAGAAGTTGTCAGACAAACCTGATTTCTTTTTATGAAGAGGTAAGTAAAACCTTGGACAGAGGGGTGGCTGTGGACGTGGTATACTTGGATTTACTTGGATTTTGCAAAAGCCTTCGACAGTTCCCCACACGCGGCTCATGTGTAAGGTAAAGTCTACAGGCTTGATAATATCAGTTTGTAAATGGATAGAAAACTGGCTAAAAGACAGAATTCAGAGAGTAGTGGTTAATGATTCTTACTCTGAATGGTCTAAGGTTATCAGTGGTGTACGCCAAGGTTCAGTGCTGGGACCCTTACTTTTTAGCATCTTTATAAATGATATTGGGTCTGGGATCAAAAGTAACAATTCTGTCTTTGCAGATGACACCAAGCTATGCAGTAGAATAACATCCTTACAGGATGTCTCCAATTTACAAGCTGACCTCAATGCACTGTCTAATTGGGCGACTTTTTGACAGATGAGGTTTAATGTTGAGAAATGTAAAGTTATGCACTTGAGGGGCTAAGAATATGCATGCATCATACACACTAGGGGGAGTACAACTGTGGGAATCCGTGGTGGAGAAGGATCTGGGGGTTTTGGTAGATCATAAGCTCAATAATGGCATGCAATGCCAAGCTGCGGTTTCCAAAGCGAGCAAAGTCCTTTCTTGTATTAAGAGAGGTATGGGCTCCAGAGAGAGAGATATAATTTTGCCCCTGATCAAATCATTAGTAAGACCTCATCTAGAATATGCAGTTCAGTTTTGGGCACCAGTTCTCAAAAAGGATATCGGGGAATTGGAGAAAGTGTCGAGAAGGGCAACCAAACTGATAAGAGGCATGGAGGAGCTCAGCTATGAGGAAAGATTAGAGGAACTGAATTTATTCACTCTGGAGAAGAGGAGAATAAGGGGGGATATGATCAACATGTTCAAATATATAAGGGGTCCATATAGTGAACTTGGTGTTGAGTTATTCTCTTTACGGTCAACCCTGGGGACACGGGGGCACTCTTTACGTCTAGAGGAAAAGAGATTTCATCTCCAAATACGCAAAGGTTTCTTCACAGTAAGAGCTGTGAAAATGTGGAATAGACTCCCTCCAGAGGTGGTTCTGGCCAGCTCAGTAGATTGCTTTAAGAAAGGCCTGCATACTTTCCTAAATGTACATAATATAACTGGGTACTAACATTAATAGGTGAAGTTGATCCAGGGAAAATCCGATTGCCTCTTGGGGGATCAGGAAGGAATTTTTTTCCCCTGCTGTAGCAAATTGGAGCATGCTCTGCTGGGGTTTTTTGCCTTCCTCTGGATCAACTGAGGGTATAAAATTGGGTATATTGGATCGTAACACATGTTATGTGCATTATCATGTGTTGCAGTAAGCATGCACATAATACTTCAACGTGGGATTGTAAATCTGACCTAAATCACACTTTTTTGGTGCAGCGTTTTGTCATAATTTGTTACACACAGATTACTGCAATGCATTTTGAATGGCACTCCAGTGCAGGGCAAAACAGCTCCAACGAACATGCATTGCAACGCTCCACAACATGTGGTCATGGATGACAAAAATAGCACATAGCATAGCCGTAACATAATGTCTGTTAATGCACAAAAAAGGGTGTTCATGCAATACGTTGAACAGGAAAAATGTGAACCCAACCTAAATCTGCCTAAATTCAGCTTAATCCATTTGACCAATAAAGGGTTTTACTGAGCGACTTTAACTAGTAATTGTGCGGTCATGCAATGCTGTACCCAAATTAAATTTTTTTTTTTTTTTTTTTTCACACAAATAGAGCTCTCTTTTAGTAGCATTCGATCACCACTGAGTTTTTTCTTTTTTTTATTATATAAAAGAAAAAAAGAGTGAAACGTATCTAATAAAAAAATATAATTTCTTTATAAATTTAGGCCAAAATGTATCCTACTACATGTCTTTGGTATAAAAAAAAAAAAAAAAAAATCCCAATAGGTGTATGTTGATTGGTTTGTATAAAAGTTATAGCGTCTACAAAATATGATGTATATATACTAAATTATTTATTTTTATACTAGTAATGGCGGTGATCAGCAGCTTATAGTGGGACTGCGAGAGTGTAGCAGCAAATCTGACACTAACTGACGCTGGCTGGGAGATACACTAATTGACAATGAAATCACCAGTGACACTAAATGAAATCAGTGAAGCCAGTGCTGCACCAATCTCCAACAACAATAAATAACTAATATGTAAAATATCAAACACACTAACTAATAGTCCATAATACACGCAACTTCACACCAAATAAAAAAAGTGATGCCCTCAGGTTCTTGAATCTTCCAATGCACCTTTTGTGTAATCCCACTAAACCACCACCACAAGCCACCCACCTCATGGATTTGACCTACTCCTCATTGGATCAAAATGCGCCTGTCCCTTTAAGGAAAATCAGTTGCTTTGCTCAGTGGATGTCGCCCTATATAATCACCAATTCCCAGTGGCCAGTACCTAGAATATAATTTGAAGCCTGACATTGCACCTGCTGATCCCAGGTACAATGCACTGCAGACGCCTAATGCCGTGTACACACGACCGGACTTTCAGGCAGAAAAGGTCCGATGGAACGAATCCGTCGGACATTCCGATCGTGTGTGGGCTTCATCGGACCTTTTCTGTCAAAAAATCTGATGGACCTTAGAAATGGAACATGTTTCAAATCTTTCCGACGGACTTGATTCCTATTGAAAAAAACGTTCGTCTGTATGCTAGTCCGACGGACCGAAAATGACGCAAGGGCAGCTATTGGCTACTGGCTATTGAACTTCCTTTTCTAGTCCGGTCGTACATCATCACGTTCAAAGCGATCGGACTTTCGTGGGATCGTATGTAGGCAAGTCCGTTTAGTCGGAACTCCGTTGAAAAGTCCTTCGGAGTTCAGTCAGACGAGAAGTCCGCTCGTGTGTACGCAGCATAAGGAAGAAAAAAAAAAAAAAAGATAAATGCCCATTTTTTTAAACTGCATTTATTATTTTAGGTGAACTTAGACTTTAAGTAAATATAACAGAAAACAAGGGTAGAGAAAATAAAGATCAGTTTAAAATCTCAAGTTGATCCTTGCAGTTAAAGTGCACCTAAAATAACAATGTTTTGTTAGCACATCCACTGTCCTAAAAATACAGGAAGTGTATTAAAGTTACTGTATGTCATTTATGTATTAATGGGCTCAGCTTTTAAAAAAGTGCTCCTTCATAGAATTACATTTTTAGCTCCTTTGGTAAGTGCAGAAGAATGTAAAAAGTGAAGACATGTTATGTTTTAGGAAACATCTAGAAATGATAATGGTGACTTAGCAGTACCCTGAAAAAAAGTACCTTTTGTCATTAATTCCGTCTAAAAACTGTCATAGTTACATAGTTACATAGTAGGCGAGGTTGAAAAAAGACACAAGTCCATCAAGTCCAACCTATGTGTGATTATGTGTCAGTATTACATTGTATATCCCTGTATGTTGCGTTCATTTAGGTGCTTATCTAATAGTTTCTTGAAACTATCGATGCTCCCCGCTGAGACCACCGCCTGTGGAAGGGAATTTCACATCCCTGCCGCTCTTACAGTAAAGAACCCTCTACGTAGTTTAAGGTTAAACCTCTTTTCTTCTAATTTTAATGAGTGGCCACGAGTCTTGTTAAACTCTCTTCTGCGAAAAAGTTTTATTTCTATTGTAGGGTCACCAGTACGGTATTTGTATATTGAAATCATATCCCCTCTCAAGCGTCTCTTCTCCAGAGAGAATAAGTTCAGTGCTTGCAACCTTTCCTCATAATTAAGATCCTCCAGACCCTTTATTAGCTTTGTTGCCCTTCTTTGTACTCGCTCCATTTCCAGTACATCCTTCCTGAGGACTGGTGCCCAGAACTGGACAGCATACTCTAGGTGCGGCCGGACCAGAGTCTTGTAGAGTGGGAGAATTATCGTTTTATCTCTGGAGTTGATCCCCTTTTTAATGCATGCCAATATTCTGTTTGCTTTGTTAGCAGCAGATTGGCATTGCATGCCATTGCTGAGCCTATCATCTACTAGGACCCCCAGGTCCTTTTCCATCCTATTTTAGTATATGTCCTGCCGAAGCGAGGACTTCCATCCTAGATTCCCCCAGAGGTTCTCCCCCCAGTGTATAGATTGCATTCATATTTTTGCCACCCAAATGCATTATTTTACATTGAACCTCATCTGCCATGTAGTTGCCCACCCCATTAATTTGTTCAGATCTTTTTGCAAGGTTTCCACATCCTGCGGAGAAGTTATTGCCCTGCTTAGCTTAGTATCGTCTGCAAATACAGAGATTGAACCATTTATCCCAACCTCCAGGTCGTTTATGAACAAATTAAATAGGATTGGTCCCAGAACAGAACCCTGGGGAACCCCACTACCCACCCCTGACCATTCCGAGTACTCCCCATTTATCACCACCCTCTGAACTCGCCCTTGTAGCCAGTTTTCAATCCATGTACTCACCCTATGGTCCATGCCAACGGACCTTATTTTGTACAGTAAAGGTTTACGGGGAACTGTGTCAAATGCTTTTGCAAAATCCAGATACACCACGTCTGCGGGCCTTCCTTTATCTAGATGGCAACTCACCTCCTCATAGAAGGTTAGTAGATTGGTTTGGCAAGAACGATTCTTCATGAATCCATGCTGATTACTGCTAATGATACCGTTCGCATTACTAAAATCTTGTATATAGTCCCTTATCATCCCCTCCAAGAGTTTACATACTATTGATGTTAGGCTAACTGGTCTGTAATTCCCAGGGATGTATTTTGGGCCCTTTTTAAATATTGGTGCTACATTGGCTTTTTTCCAATCAGCTGGTACCATTCCAGTCAGTAGACTGTCTATAAAAATTAGGAAAAACGGTCTCGCAATCACTTGACTGAGTTCCCTAAGTACCCTCGGATGCAAGCCATCAGGTCCCGGTGATTTATTAATGTTAAGTTTCTCAAGTCTAATTTTAATTCTGTCCTCTGTTAACCATGGAGGTGCTTCCTGTGTTGTGTCATGAGGATAAACACTGCAGTTGTGGTTACTGAAGCCCCCCGATTCACTTGTGAAGACTGAGGAGAAGAATAAATTCAATACCTTCTCAATTCCATCTCCCCATCCTTTGTAACCAGATGTCCTTCCTCATTCTTTATGGGGCCAATATGGTCAGTCCTCCCTTTTTTACTGTTTACATACTTAAAGAATTTCTTGGGATTTTTTTTGCTCTCCTCCGCTATGTGTCTTTCATGTTCTATCTTAGCTGTCCTAATTGCACCCTTACATTTCTTGTTGCATTCTTTATAAAGTCTGAATGCTGAGGATGATCCCTCAACCTTGTATTTTTTGAAGGCCTTCTCCTTTGCTTTAATATGCATTTTTACATTGGAGTTAAGCCATCCAGGACTTTTTTTCGCCCTTTTAAATTTATTACCCAATGGTAGGGTTGTCCCGATACCGATACTAGTATCGGTATTGGCACCGATACCGAGCATTTGCCCAAGTAGTTGTACTCGGCAAATGCTCCCGATGCTTCCCCCGATACCTGGACTGACAGCGGTGATCGGCGCGTGGGGGAGTTACAAGCTTCTCCCCCCGCGGCTTTCAGCTGCTTTAGTGACACAGCGGTGATCGATGCTTGTAACTCCCCCACACACGATCACCGCTGACTGTCACCTCATCCCCCTTAGTCCCCCTCCGCTGTCCTGCTCCGTTGCTCTGTCCCCCTCCGTTCCAATGTCCCCCTCCGCTGTCCTGCTCCGTTGCATTGTCCCCCTCCGCTGTCCCCCTCCGCTGTCCTCCTCCGCTGCATTGTCCCCCTCCGCTGTCCTCCTCCGCTGCATTGTCCCCCTCCGCTGTCCTCCTTCTTTGCTCTGTCCCCCTCCGCTGTCCTCCGTTGCATTGTCCCCCTCCGCTGTCCTTCTTCTTTGCTGTGTCCCCCTCCGCTGTCCTCCGTTGCATTGTCCCCCTCCGCTGTTCTTCTTCTTTGCTGTGTCCCCCTCCGCTGTCCTCCATTGCATTGTCGCCCTCCGCTGTCCTTCTTCTTTGCTGTGTCCCCCTCCGCTGTCCCCATCCGTTCCGGCTTTCCGCTGTCCCCCTCTCTCTTCCTCTGTCCCCTCCGTTCTGCTGTCTCTCTCCGCTGTGTGAATGGACAGAGTCAGCTGACTCTGTCCATTCACATAACTGAAACATTGTAATTTCCTGTGATTACGATGTGTCAGTTTATGAATGGAGAGGAGCCGCTGTCTTCTCTCCATTCATTTTCAGTGCAGCTGACGCTGCAGAGAAAGGGACTGGGGAATCTCTATCCTCGGTTTCTTTCTCTGTCTCAAGGGGGAGATATCAGAGGTCTGTTAAGACCCCTGATATCTCACCAAAGCCCCCCAACAGGGCTGATTAAAAAAAAACACACACACATAGTGCAATAAAGAATAAAAAAAAAAATTGTAAAAAATAATAAATGTAAATGAAAAAAATAAAATTAAAAAAAAACACACACACAGGCACCGTTCACTCCCCCCCCCCCCCCCCCCCTAAAAAAAACCAAAAAAAACACTGTCACGTGACATTAAAAAAAAGTATCGGTAATCGGTATCGGCGAGTATTTGAAAAAAGTATCGGTACTTGTACTCGGTCCTAAAAAAGTGGTATCGGGACAACCCTACCCAATGGGATACATTGGCTAATGCCCTTATTTAATATGCTCTTAAAGCAAACCCATCTCTCCTCCGTATTCTTTGTTGCTAATATTTTATCCAAATTTATGCCTTTTAGCAAGCTTTGTAGTTTAGGGAAGTTGGCTCTTTTGAAATTCAGTGTCTTTGTATTCCCTTTATGTTTCCTATTTGTGTGATTTATACTGAAACGAATTGACCTGTGATCGCTGTTACCTAAATTGCCCCGTATTTCCACATCCGTGATCAGGTCTGTATTGTTGGTAATCAGTAGATCCAGTAATGTTTTATTTCTAGTTGGTGAGTTTACCATCTGACCCATAAAATTGTCCTGCAAGACATTAAGGAACTGGCGAGCCTTAAATGAATGCGCGGTTCCCTCCGCCCAGTCTATGTCTGGATAATTAAAATCCCCCATTATGATAACACTTCCCATCCTTGCTGCTAATCCAAATTGTGATAGGAGATCTGTCTCCACTTCCTCCCTCAGGTTAGGGGGCCTATAGCATACTCCCAGTATTATTTTCCCCTTAGCTTCATCCCTTTGGAGCTCTACCCATAAGGATTCCACCTACTCCCTAGCTCCCTCAGTGATGTCATCTCTCACATTTCTTGTACATTATTCTTGATATATAGGCATACCCCTCCCCCTTTTTTACCCTCTCTATCCTTGCGGTAAAGGGTATACCCTTGAATGTGTGCCAGCCAATCATGAGAGCTGTTGAACCAGGTCTCTGAAATTCCCACAAAATCCAAATCCTCCTCGTACAACAGTATCTCTAGTTCACCCATCTTGTCTGCCATGCTCCTGGCATTGGTGAACATGCCACATAGTTTAGACCGGTCGCATATTGTCCTCATATTGGGTGTTTCGAGATTGCAACTAGGACTTGCTACTATACTTATCTTGTGTGCACTTCCTGTGCTTAGGCACTCCTGTTCTGCATCTACATAGCTATATATCTCTAGTGTGCAATCATCTAAGTCATCTACTGCCTCTGACCGCCAGTCTCACCACATTTGGAGTGAGATTTGGTGATATCACTACTGCTTGCTGGAGAGGAAGCTATACCTGAGGCAAGAATCCCCCTGCATCTGCTTCATTTATTCTGTTGGCCTGTGCTTCCTCCATCCAACTGGTCATCAGATCACAAGTCATCAGGGGGGGCAACTATGACACAGGGGAGCAAAACCCTGCCTCTACCAAAATGGCTGCCTTCATACAGAGACACAGTACAAGGCATTAAAAGTCAGTAATAGGGAGAGGATCAGCTGCAAGGAGATCGCAGGCAATACCGGTGACAGTCCTTTTGTTCTTTACAGTACTTGCCTTCTTTTGGACACTGCTATAGTTCAGTTCCTTTGTATCTCCTAATCATTTAATACAAGTGAACCAAAGTCCCCTTTACCAAAAAAAAATAAAAAAAAAAAGAAAAGAAATAAGAATCATGTTACAGTAAAAACAGGATGTTTAATTACATTAACAATATTTTCTTCCTTGAGAACAAACCTACTGCACGTTGGTGACTTTGCAATTGTTGCTGTTCGCCTATTTACAGTATTACAATAGGAGGAAATGGTGAGTGAACCTCCACTAAACAGATGATTTCACAATTCCCTGATTGTGGATTGTTATATTTCTCAAACATGTTTCTCTGCCAGAAATAATTATACCAGTAAGTGAGGAGAAAGGCCAACACCTAGAACTCCATATAAGGCTACATGCACAAGGGTGGTTTTTGGGTGACTAGGAGTCACAGGCGCAGTATCCAACCCCGCTGCCAGCTGCTTGTCAAAATTTGACATGAAATACGTGGCAGCTAGACGCTGTACCTAATAGTACTCATGTTTATGCAATTGTTTAAGGAAGTATACCCGGAATGCAGGATTCTGGCGCTCTGGGCATACATCTCCAAATGCACATGGGTCTAAGTGCAAGCACCGCTTGGTACAGCCTCCAGCTCTCAAGTACTTCAGTCGGTCATAAATTTTGCAGGAGGCTGGACGCTGCACTAAAAATGCCAGGATTTGGCGCACATGAGCCAAACCGTCAAGGTGCATGAAGACCTAGGGTCATGAAGTCACAAGAATTAAATGCACAGCAATTCACCATATTTTACTCAAATTTTTTATTTTATTTATTTTTTCATATTTTTCTTAAATCTGCCTATCTTTTTTACCAATTAACAAAAAATTAAGGGCCTATTACATTTTTGTGATGTGTTAATGCACATTGTGTTAAGGCAGCCCATTTAGCATAATGGATTATGCAATGCACTGCAACACATTGCCACGTTGCCTCAGTGCCTTGGGGTGCTATTCAAAAGTAATAATAATGTAATAGTGTAAATGAACCATTACACGTAAATTGGTGATGAAGTACTAAATCTTGGGGGGGCTAATTAGCCCAGCATACACTACTGTGGAAAAGTGCTGTAAATGAAGAATTCTTTCAGAAATAGAGGTGTTAATAGTTTATTTTTATCAATTAAAGCGGTTTTAAACTGCGGATGTTAAAGAAAAAGAAAAAGAAAGAAAAACCTGCAAGGCAATGGCATAATGTGCTAGTATGCATCGCATTCTAGCACATTATGGAATACTCACCTTGGAAAGAAGCCCCCCAGCGCTGTAAAAGTCACCGCTGAGAGGGCTGACATGTTCCCCCTGTCTTTCTTCCGGGTTTGCGAGCTCCAGCACTGTGATTGGCTGGAGCTGCGATGACATCACTCAGTTCCGGCACAAAGCTCTGAAGTTCTGGCAAGGTCTGCTGGACCCTCAGAGTGGATGAGATATTTATTTTACCTACAGCTAAGTCTTAACCACTTAAGCCCCGGAAAGGATTTACCCCCTTCCTGACCAGAGCACTTTTTGCTATTCGCACTGCGTCGCTTTAACTGACAATTATGCGGTCGTGCGAGAATGTACCCAAACAAAATTGATGTCCTTTTTTTCCCACAAATAGAGCTTTCTTTTGGTGGTATTTGATCACCTCTGCGTTTTTTATTTTTTGCGCTATAAACAAAAAAAGAGCGACAATTTTGAAAAAAAAGCTATATTTTTTACTTTTTGCTATAACAAATATCCCCCAAAAATATATAAAAAAAACAATTTTTTCCTCAGTTTAGGCCAATATGTATTCTTCTACATATTTTTGGTAAAAAAAATCGCAATAAGCGTATATTGATTGGTTTGCGCAAAATTTATAGTGTCTACAAAATAGGGGACAATTTATGGTATTTTTATTATTTATTATTATTTTTTTTTTTAGTATTGGCGGTGATCTGCGATTTTTATCGAGACTGCGACATTATGGCGGACAGATCGGACACTTTTGACACTATTTTGGGACCATTGTCATTTATACAGTGATCAGTGCTATAAAAATGCATTGATTACTGTGTAAATGACACTGGCAGTGAAGGGGTTAACCACTAGGGGGCGATGAAGGGGTTAAGTGTGTCCCAGGGACTGGGGGGAGGGGCTACAACACACATGACAGCGATCACTGCTCTCGATGACAGAGAGCAGTGATCTCTGTCCTGTCACTAGGCAGAACGGGGAATGCTTTGTTTACAAAAGCATCTCCCCATTCTACTTTTCTGTGACATGATCGCGGGCACCCAGCGGACATCGAAACTGCGGGACCCGCGGTCACAGTCAGGGAAGCTGATCAGAGTTGATGGGAAGATGAATGGAGCCAAATACAGGGCAATCTTAGAAGTAAACCTGTTATGCCCTGTACACACGGTTGGACTTTCCGACGGAAAATGTGCCATCGGAGCTTGTTGTCGGAAATTCCGACAGTGTGTAGGCTCCATCAGACTTTTTCCATCTGACTTTCCGATACACAAAATTTGAGAGCTGGATCTAAAATTTTCCGACAACAAAATCCGTTTGCGTAAATTCCGATTGTGTGTAGACAATTCCGACACACAAAGTGCCACGCATGCTCAGTCAGACTCAAGCAGGAGAGCAGCACTGGCTATTGAACTTCATTTTTGGAATTTCCAACAAACTTTGTGTGACCGTGTGTATGCAAGACAAATTTGAGCCAACATCCGTCAGAAAAAATCCAATGGATTTTGTTGTCGGAATGTGCGATCGTGTGTACAGGGCATTAGAGTCTGCAAAAGACTTGAGACAAGGGCGGAGGTTCACTTTCCAGCAGGACAAAGACCATAAACAAACAACCTGAGCTACAATGGTATGGTTTAGATCAAAGCATATTAATGTGCTAGAATGGCCCAGTTAAAGTCCAGACCTAAATCCAATTGAGAATCTGTGGCAAGACTTGTAAATTGCTGTTCACTGACGCTCTCCATCCAATCTGACAGAGCTTGAGCTATTTTGCATAGAAGAATGAGCAAATATTTCACTCTAGACTTGCAAAGCAGGTTAAGACATCCACAAAAAGACTCACAGCTGTAATTGCAGCGAAAGGTGGTTCTGCAAAGTAATGACTCCAGGGGAGCTGAATACAAATGCACACCACACTTTTCACAAATGTATTTGTAAAAAAAATGTAAAACCATTTATCATTTCCTTCCACTTCACAATTATATGCCACTTTGTTTTGGTCTATCACATAAAATCACAAAAATATACACTGGTTCTCCTCCTGCCCTTTCCCCTTCCCCCTACTACCCCTTCATCCTTTTTATTTTTTCTATTTTTTTTGCTGTTTATTATTATCATTCATTGATTCATTTTTATCTTCAGATACCTACCTGCACCTCTCCTGAGTAAGCGAGAATTACCTTGCGAAATGCGTAGAGATCATTTGCGCAGCAGCTCTAGATCGATTGGGGTATCTGTATGGTGCTTTCAGGTCCCGCATATCTAATTTTTTCATATGAACTCTATGCAGCACCATTCATGTTCATAATTTATGTCTTCTTTATTATTGTGGTACATATGTTTTTAAATGTATGATAACAAAAAAAATTCATATTTTTACATTTACTGTCTGAGGTGTGACTCTTTAAAAGTCCTGTGGGCAAAATGTTTTTTCTGTGTTGTATTTACAAACACAGCCACTCCTCACTGCTTCTTACATGAAGAAATGATAAAGTACCAAAGTACCAAACGATCAGTTGATGTTTCCCAAAGCTGCCAGTTAGGCTCAAAAGCAGCCTAGGAAGTTTGAATGTGTTTGATAATACAAGATGTTGACGAGCACTAATTCAGAAGTACATTCCCAGTGACCCTGTGAGGTGTAATCTAGATTCTTACTGAAGTGAACTACAGGGAATTCAGTGTGAAGTAGATTAAATGGACACTCTGCCTAACACAGTTGCAATATTTGCATGGGTTGGTCTTGTTCTCTGGAATTACTATTTCAACATATATTTGCGGATTGTAAGGAATGTCAGCTAGGGTTGCACCAATACCAGTTTTTTACTGGCAAGTACAAGTACCGTTATCCTCAGTCAAGTACTCGCCAATACCAAGTACCGATACCCTTGGGGTGCGATTTGAACCCTTACAATAGGAATGGTCTCAAACCGCACTACAAAGAACCGCATGCAATTTGAACAGGAATGTGGTGCGATTTCTGTCCGAATCGCATGTTTCCTGCACCTCTCCTGTGTGAAGCCAGAGAAATTCCATGCGATTCAGATGGGAGTACTGCATTCCTGTTCAAATCGCATGTGATTCTTTGCAGTGCAGTTTGAGCCCATTAATTTTGTATGGGCTCAAATCACACTGCATAGGTATCGGTTTCAGGTATCAGAGCAGTATGAGTATTTTTACCAATGCTACGTATCGACACCAATATCGGTATCGGTGCAACCCTAATGTCAGCTAGAATTGTAACCAGTGATGTGGTGATTGATGAGAACCTTCTGTTCTCATCATTCAGATGTTTCAGAACTGAATGGAAAGGCCAATGAAGTGTATGGTGTTTCCCTCCATCATCTGTGTCTCCAGATCTGAGGTGACAGAGCACACACTGCAGAGCCCACCAGTCCCGCACACACCTGACCATCGCTGACCTCATGCAGTAAACTCCACAGACCTCACTCATTGCCATTTAATGCACACGCTGCTTTTATGATGTGTTCTGTTGCTTTGGGTGTATTGGGAGCAATATGGGTCATTGCTCTGAAGAGTGTCACCAGCTCCCAGAAGCCTTTGCAGAATGAAATGTTGCAGTGGTTCTGGGTAGACCAGACCTCCATGCAGGAGTTGAGAAAAGGCTGTGAATGAATGTAGTGGAATATGAACTCAGAAATACGGTGTGTCGGGGGAGATGAGGTTTGCTGGGCTCAGTGTAGAGAGATGAATGTCAGTACAAAACATTGATTTATCCTTTACATCTTTGTTTTATGAGAGTTTGTATGGAAACCACAGGGTTACACTATGCAATATTACATTAATCTAATATTATGTTATTTTTTAACTGTGATGAACTGGTACAGAATATTATTATAGTAACTAGGGCTGCTGTTTGGGTTTGGGAAAACACTAAACTCATCTTGAACATTGCAGATTCTGTTCTGAAAAGCTAGAACAAAACATCTGTAATGATCATGTGTGCTGAATTTGATGCAAAAAATGATCTAAAATGCCATGCAGCTTGCACATTTATATGCACATTGCAGTAGTGTTCATGCAATTACTTTTATAAGGTTGGTTTATAACTCGCCAATGTATTGTCACCAAAATGACACAGCCCCCCACAGGTGTAAAGCTATATAGTCATTGAAATTACAAAAAAATAATGATGTGTGGGGGTTCTCCTTAGTATTCTAAACGGACCCTTATTCACTCGTGCAATCTGGGTGTCCAGAAAGGATGGCTTGAGTGGGCACCCATCTTTCCACCATACCAGGCAACATGCCTTTCTTTCAACATTGCTAGGCAAAGCCTCCCTCTCCATTCAAAGTACTTTTGTCTCAGCGGAAGTACCCTTGTCTCAGCGGAAGTACACTTGTCTCAGGGGAAGTACCCTTGTCTCAGGGGAAGTACACTTGTCTCAGGGGAAGTACCCTTGTCTCAGGGGAAGTACCCTTGTCTCAGGGGAAGTACCCTTGTCTCAGGGGAAGTACCCTTGTCTCAGCGGAAGTACCCTTGTCTCAGCGGAAGTACACTTGTCTCAGCGGAAGTAACCTTGTCTCAGCGGAAGTAACCTTGTCTCTATAAAAGTACTTTATGCCAATGTTAAGGGACAGGTAAGAGATCAGTCAGCGCAAAAACAATACCCTAATCTAAACAGACAGCAGCTGGACACTAAAAGTAAACATATAAAAACCTTTTACAAATAATATAAAATAACAGTGCAGCGCTAAACATAAAATCAGCAGACTGACATATTGCTCATAGCATATATAATGAAAGTCCCCTTGAGATGGATAGTAAAGAGTAAGTAGAAAGTAGTCTCCTCTATGGTGATGAGGGTGCTCTCAAAATGCATAAGGTGCAGCAAGAAAATCCGTGATTCCACCACCACCAGTAAGCCGAACCGCTCACCTCAATTTATGGACCCCTGAGCTAACAGATGGGTCAAATTAGCTTTCACCACTCACAGTGGTCATGAATAGAGGCTTGGATGGGTAGATCAATAAAAAAGGTTGCCGCTTCAATTAGAAGAACCATACTCTGTTGCTCTTATTTCTCAGTCGTGATAACATGTAAAGTAAAAAAATATATAGTGCACTCTGTATGGCTAAAACCATATCCTTTTATTATAAAAAGCAGGTACTCACAAACAAAGCACTATAACCTTAGTGCTAGGATGAATGGTATCTATTATAACAGTCTTGATAAGACATCTGTAAATAAGGTGGCTGCAGTGACGTCCTGGGATGCTCCCGCACGCGTATCGTCCTCACCAGGACTTCCTCAGCGGTAGTCAACTACCGCTGAGGAAGTCCTGGTGAGGACGATACGCGTGCGGGAGCATCCGACTTGCTTCATACTTTGTCTCCTAATTTTGTGGGGACCCTGCTCATGGGAGGGGACTCAAACATTACCTTAGATTCAGCATTGGATAAGACTAGGCCCATGGGGTCCCAGGTTCTTCGGCCTACCAGATTGGGTACTAAATTTGCAAAATTTCTTTGTCAATGCGACCTGATTGACATATGGATGGAGATTAACCCTACTCAGAGGGATTATACTTATTACGGTACTCTCTACACTACCTATTCACAGATTGACTACCTGTTTGCCCACTCTCGCGATGTTCCCCGTTTCCACTCTTCAAAAATCTTAGAAGTGCGGTGGTCAGACCACTCCCCAGTACTAGCAAAGATCTCGAGCCTTCACACATCTAATACACCTTTCATCTGGCGGCTCAATTAAGCCCTGCTCCATAACCCTGCAGTCTGCTTTGATATAGAATTGCAGCTTAAGGAGTTTTTTTGCCAATAATGACCCCCAACAGACTTCTCCCCAAATAAATTGGGCAGCCCATAAGGCCTCTGTGAGAGGCATCCTCATCCAGTTGGCGTCTCATTATAAAAAACATTCCGAAGCCCTTATTCGCCAGAAAGAGTCTGAATTGACGGCTATCCTTAAAGCGGATTTCCGACTAAAAAAAAAATACTGTATCTGCTGACATTTAATAATTGGACACTTACCTGTCCCAGGGTCCAGCGATGCGGGGGAATGAAGCCCTTCTCGTCTGCCCCTCCTCTCTGCGGCGCTGGCATTGTCGCTGTGGGCGCTCGGCTGTGGCTTCACAGCCAGGCATGCACTGCGCAAGCATGAGCTGACTGGCCGGGCAATCATCTGGGACATGTGACATGTCTCAGATGATTGCCGCGAGGGAGGGGGGAGAGGTGAACTTACTTCCGGCGCCACGGTGCACCAGGAAGAAGTGGGAGCTGGAACCCTCTAAAAAGAGGGTTTCTGCCCCCCCCCCCAAAAAAATTGACATGCCAAATGTGGCATGTCAGGGGGTCACCTTCTCTTAAAGCAGAAGTTCCATTTTTGGGTGGAACTCCGCTTTAAAGACCACGAATGGAATTCCTCCCTAGATTTCCGAGGTAAAATTGACCCCGTGGGATTGAAACTTAACCTTTGCTTGACTACTAGAGCAGAGAAGCATTTGCGTTGGACTAAGGCTAAATTTTATCATCAAGCAGATCGCCCGGGCAAACTGCTAGCTAGAAAGTTGACCCCTAGGAACCTGGTGACATTGGTGCCTAAAATCAGGCGACGCTTGCTCAGAATCTAGTGACGGTCCTCTGTGAGTTCCAGGAGTTTTATCAAAACCTCTACCAGGGACCTCAGCTTTCTGGCCCCACAGGATTTTGATAGCTTTGTATCCAATTTACCTATCCTGTCTCTTTCAGATACCCATCGGGAGCTGTTAGACAGTGAGATAACCCTTTCAGAGGTACTCCAAGCAGTCAAACAGACTAAGCCAGCTAAGGCTCCGGGCCCGGGTTTTCTACCCTCTATTTAAAAAAAATGTCACATATATTAGCTTTCCCTTTAGTTGCTTACTAAAATGCCTTGTGTGGTTGCGGTTCCATTGATGCAGATTCTAATAGAGCTTTCATCTGTTTGGTCCCAAAAACCTCACAAAGACCTAACCGAGGTGGCCAATTATAGGCCGATCTCTCTAATTAATTGTGACCTCAAATTATTTGCAAAAATGTATGCTACTCGATTGAACCAGTTTATTACTAATTATATTCATGTAGATCAGGCTGGTTTTATACCAGGCCGTCAGGCTTTGGATCAAATATGGCACGCCATAGACCTGATTTCGGGAAACTTCAAACTTCCTGGGATAAGAGGGGCATCAGAAAGGGTATGCTGCTTTCCCTTGATATATGGAAAGCATTTGATAGTATCTCATGGGACTATCTCTTTAGACTACTGCATGGGTGGAATTTTGGCCCTCAATTCCCATCATTTTCCAGGCACTTTATAGCAACCCCTCGGCCCAGATACGTCTACAAGTTTACCTCTCTGATTCAATCTCTATCTGGTCAGGCACTAGGCAGGGGTGTCCTCTTTCCCCTATTCTTTTTGTCATTGCCATTGAGACACTGGCTGTGGCAATCTGTGCTCACCCAGATATATTAGATATTAACAGTGGGGGTAGACAACAAAAATGTGTACTGTTTGCAGATGATCTGCTCATCTTTCTGTCCTCCCCGCATACTTCCCTGGCATCAGCTCTGGATCTCCTCCTGCATTTCGGAAACATTTCAATTGGGAAAAGTCAGAAGCCCTGAATGTGAACCTGGATGGGAATGTCTTACAGAGTCTCAGAGGGCATTCTAGTTTTGCATTGCAGTCAAATTCCATCCCTTACCTTGGCATTAAATTTACCCCTTCTTTGGCAACACTCTATCGATCCAGCTATTCTCGCCTTTTTTCTCAGTTGCTGCAGGAGTTGGAACAATGATCTCCTGTGGTCTCTCCTGGATGGGTAAAATAGCTTTGATCAAAATGGTAGTGCTCCCCAGGATCCTTTACTATTTTTGCGTTCAACCTATAGCAGTCCCTTCCCAGGAGCTACAGAGATTTCAAGCCTGGTTACTGAAGTTTGTTTGGGGCCCTAGGAGGCATAGATTGGCCTGGCGTATGCTGTATACCTTGCTTGAGATTGGGGGGCTGGGGATCCCAGACCTTAAACAATACTATAGAGCAGCGCAGGTGGCCCAGTTGGCTTAGATACATTCTTCCCCGTGCAGACCGGGGGGGTAGCCCTGGAGGAGCAGGCTTGCGGACCACTCCCCATTGACATTTTGATGTGGATGCCATTTCGACAGCGTCCGTCGAACCTGTGCCCTTCCTTATCACACTCTATGCAGGTATGGGATTCATCCTGTAGGTCTGTGCCTCTGCGGTCCTCACACACTCCGGTTGCCCCTCTGTTCCACAACCCAGCATTCCTACCTGGCCTATGTCAACAGGAATTCCAGTGGTGGATTGATAAGGGCCTGTATAGAATAGGCGATTTCCTTGACCATAAAGGAATCTGTCCAGTCTCCTACTTTGTGCAGCGTTTGAAGGTGCCTCCGTCTGAGCATTTCCGTTTGCAGCAGATCCTGCACTTTTTGCGCTCTTTGCAGAGATCTACAGCTGATATTACTACGTGCACTGCTTTTGAATCTAGATGTCTCTGGGGGGAGGCCCAGAAGGGGGGTATCTCAATGCTGTACAAATTGTTTGTGTATCTGTCTGCGAAGTTACCTTATATGCAGGCTTGGGAGTGGGACTTAGGGTAGGAGATTGAGTTGAGTGACTGGTGGAAGTGGTCTCCTCATACATATAAGGGTATCATGAACACAGGCACACAGCCCTGGTGGAGGGATCATATAAGGTGCTTTCTAGATGGTACCTGGTGCCAGACCGCCTCTCGAAGATGTACCAGGGGGTTTCCTTTCTGTGTTTTCGGGACTGTGGTCAACCGGGTACGATGTTCCACATATGGTGGACCTGTGCCAAGGTGTGCCAGTTTTGGATTAGACTTTACTCTCTGATCAATTCTGTGACAATGGTAAATATAGTTAAATACCCTAAGGTGGCTCTTCTCAATGAGCTTGTCGTTGATGCTCCCAAGCGTGTTCAAACTTTAATTCTTCATGTTTTTCTTGCGGTGAAAATCGCTATAGCGACCGCTTGGAAGAAACCAGTGGTAGATCTAGTTATTATGACAAATAAGCTTACATTGATCATGCTCAACGAAAAGCTGGTCAGTGTCTTGCAGGATAAGATTGCTAAGTTTGACCGTGTTTGGGATCCTTGGATTAATTATCTCCAACTTCCAGCTGCCTGAGGAATGGAGGCGGGAGTTCGGACAGTCCTTCTTTCGCCTTTTGCGTTGTCTTTTTCTTCTCCTCTTTCTCTTCTTTTGTTCCTTTTTTTTCTTTGTCTTCTCTTCCTTCTAATTTCCATTTCTCCCCCCTCTTCCCCCTTTTGTTTCTTGGATTCGCACTTCCCTTTTCATTTAGTTGTGTTGCATCCACTTGTGGTTGCACATTAGGTATATTCCCGGTCCATGCCAGTGGGTGGTGGCAAAGTATGTGCTCTAATGTTCCCCCTGGTGAGGGGTTTTCTGAGTGGGATTGCTGTTTGCTCTATAAGAACCCTTTTTCTTTTATGTTGAATTTCTAATTTATATGGCACCCCATTGTGTCGAAAATAACTGGTGGTATAATATGTGATTTCTCTCTTATACCTGTTCTTAATGTTTTCATATGCTCCACTTGCGTTGTGGACCCTATTTTTGAACAAGAATTTTCCAAAAAATTTGGAAACAGAAAAATCCTGGCGCCCTGCTTTAATACCCCCAGAAGTAAATCCAGCATTAATCATGGCTTCCAGGGAGGTAATCTATGTTAAACTCTGGCAAAACTTCTTTTTTTTTAAATTATTTTCAGTATCCAGGACATACAGGAATACTTCTGTAGCAAAGTCCTAGGGCCCCTGAGGCCTAATGGTGACCGCCAAAAGTAGGGACAGCTGACATCCTTCTGTATAGAGTGGGTTACAAGGCATGGTGGGTGTAATGCAAGATGAACTGGTGGGTGCCAGACAGTTTTAGAATGCAAAAAGAGATTTATTGTCTCTTGAACAGAACTGGGAGAGAGAGAGTTAGGGCCAGGACACCCTTAAGCAGATGCAATGATAATTAGCACACTCCGAGACTTCAATAGGTAGACAGCTATACAGGTGAAGGCCTCCAGCTGGACACCACTTTTGTATAGGTAGGACAGCGGTCTCCTTTGGCAACAGTCTTGTAGTAGTTACGGTAGTATATTCAACTATTGACAACACAAACAGTTCTCCATTTATTCCACAATCACTCACTGTGCATCTTCGTTCAATGAACTCCCAGTCTTTCACTAGACTTCAGATCCAATAGCCACTAGATCCCCTGAACTCTTTCACTTTTAGCACTCAGTATCTTCCTCAAGCGTCACCCCCGCTTCCCTGCTGGGTCCCTGGCTTGGCACTCACAGATACTCTTCAATCGTCACCCCTGCTGACCCGCTAGGTCCCTGGCTTGGCACCCTCTGATGCTCCGCAAGCATCACCTCTGCTGTCCCGCTGGGTCCCTGGCTTGGCACTCACTGAAGCTTCCCACTTCTTCACTGTTCCCGACTGATGAGAAGACTGCTCAGGTACTGACTTCAGATTATTCACAGTGGTCTCCGGTAACAAGGTGGATGGTCCCTTAATGGCGACAGCTTCCCCTTCTATCTCTGACCACAGCTTGTTCACTGTCTGGCTGAACCTCTACTTCTGGTTGGACTACAGGCCAGCAGTCCCAACCCTAAGCTTCTCTCCTGCTTCTGGATATGCCTCAGACAGCCTAGCAGCCAGATGCCCCAACCCTAAGCTTCTCTCCTGCTTCTGGATATGCCTCAGACAGCCTAGCAGCCAAATGCCCCCGGGATAGGTCTCAGGCTTCTGGCCTAACAGCCGGGAGCAGTACACCACACGTCCACCCAGAGAGCCGTCCAGGTGGCAAAGAACCCCGATCACCTGACTCCACCCAAATAAATAGTCTCTCCCAGCAGGCCAAGGGACTTAAAGAGACCCCTGACAATTGGCTTAGACACCCCATTCATTCATAATCTGTCCTTGCTATGCCCTGTCTTACCCAATGTCACAAGCTACCATGACACCTAGTGACAGAGAAGAGAAGTGCACCAATTACAGAATTAGGGGGAATCAATTGATCTCCTAACAACTGGCCAAGGGAATTATTGCCTGGCAACTAAATTTGATAGCAAACCTGCCTAAACTTCAGGGTGCTACATCTCAAACAGCACAACAGTATATACAGTATCTCACAAAAGTGTGTACACCCGTTTACATTTTTGTAAATATTTTATTATATCTTTTCATGTGACAACACTGACGAAATTACACTTTGCTACAATGTAAAGTAGTGAGTGTACAGCTTGTATAACGGTGTAAATTTGCTGTCCCCTCAAAATAACTCAACACACAGCTATTAATGTCTAAACCGCTGGCAACAAAAGTGAGTACAGTGAAAATGTCCAAATTGGGCCCAAAGTGTCAATATTTTGAGTGGCCACCATTATTTTCCAGCACTGCCTTAACCCTCTTGGGCATGGAGTTCACCAACCCTTCACAGGTTGCCACTGGAGTCCTCTTCCACTCCTCTATGATGACATCACGGAGCTGGTGGATGTTAGAGACCTTGCGCTCCTCCACCTTCCGTTTGAGGATGCACCACAGATGCTCAATAGGGTTTAGGTCTGGAGACATGCTTGACCAGTCCATCACCTTTACCCTCAGCTTCTTTAGCAAGGCAGTGGTTGTCTTGGAGGTGTGTTTGGGGAGATTATGTTGGAATACGAAGGGAGGGGATCATCCTCTGCTTCAGTATGTCACAGTACATTATGGCATTCATGGTTCCCTCAATGAACTGTAGCTTCCCAGTGCCAGCAGCACTCATGCAGCCCCAGACCATGACACTCCCACCACCATGCTTGACTGTAGGCAAGACACACTTGTCTTTGTACTCCTCCTCTGGTTGCCACCACACACGCTCAACACCATCTGAACCAAATAAGTTTATCTTGGTCTCATCAGACCACAGGACATGTTTCCAGTAATCCATATCTTTAATCTGCTTGTCTTCAGCATACTGTTTGCAAGCTTTCTTGTGCATCATCTTTAGAAGAGGCTTCCTTCTTGGACAACAGCCATACAGGGCAATTTGATGCAGTGTGCGGCGTATGGTCTGAGCACTGACAGGCTGACCCCCCACCCCTTGAACCTCTGCAGCAATGCTGGCAGCACTCATATGTCTATTTCCCAAAGACAACCTCTGGATATGATGTTGAGCATGTGCACTCAACTTCTTTGGTCAACCATGGCAAGGCCTGTTCTGAGTGGAACCTGTCCTCTTAAACCTCTGTATGGTCTTGGCCACCGTGCTGCAGGACAGTTTCAGGGGCTTGGCAATCTTCTTATAGCCTAGGCCATCTTTATGTAGAGCAACAATTCTTATTCAGACCCTCAGAGTTCTTTGCCATGAGGTGCCATGTTGAACTTCAAGTGACCAGTATGAGAGTGAGAGCGATAACGCCAAATTTAACACCTTCTCCCCATTCACACATGAGACCTTGTAACACTAATGAGCCACAAAAATGGCTAATTGGGCCAAATTTGGACATTTTCACTTAGGGGTGTACTCACTTTTGTTGCCAGCGGTTTAGACATTAATGGCTGTGTGTTGAGTTATTTTGAGGGGACAGCAAATTTACACTTTTATACAAGCTGTACACTCACTACTTTACATTGTAGCAAAGTGTTATTTCTTCAGTGTTGTCACATGAAAAGATATAATAAAATATTTACAAAAATGTGAGGGGTGTACTCGCTTTTGTGAGATAGTGTAGACCGGGTTAACGCCATACAAAATACTCAACACCAGTTATAGCATAGGTTGTATTTAAAACAGACTGAATTGGAAATTCGTTCACAGTAGTCTACAGTAACTGCACGCATCAACACTATATACTGTAAGGTTTTAGTGAATGTAGTCCCCAACCTGCCTGTTAAGACAGATTAATGAAAATATTTCCCATGCAACCTGGAGCTTATATACCAATTGACAAGAAAAATAGAAAAAGAAATTGAGGAATATGCAACTATCTAATGCTATCATAAAGTTGTATACTCCCCACTGGAGGAAGGAAAGCCCACCTCTAGATGAGAGGTTGAAAATACAACATGAGATACAGTGCCTTGCAAAAGTATTCGGCCCCTTTGAACTTTTCAACCTTTTGCCACATTTCAGGCTTCAAACATAAAGATATAAAATTTTTATTTTTTGTGAAGAATCACCAACAAGTGGGACACAATTGTGAAGTGGAACGAAATCTATTGGATATTTTAAACTTTTTTAGCAAATAAAAAACTGAAAAGTGGTGCGTGCAAAATTATTCGGCCCCTTTACTTTCAGTGCAGAAAACTCACTCCAGAAGTTCAGCGAGGATCTCTGAATGATCCAATGTTGTCCTAAATGACTGATGGTGATAAATAGAATCCACCTGTGTGTAATCAAGTCTCTGTATAAATGCACCTGCTCTGTGATAGTCTCAGGGTTCTGTTGAAAGCGCAGAGAGCATCATGAAGACCAAGGAACACACCAGGCAGGTCCGTAATACTGTTGTGGAGAAGTTTAATGCCGGATTTGGATACAAAAAGATTTCCCAAGCTTTAAACCTCCCAAGGAGCACTGTGCAAGCGATCATTTTGAAATGGAAGGAGTATCAGACCACTGCAAATCTACCAAGACCTGGCTGTCCCTCTAAACTTTCAGCTCAGACAAGGAGAAGACTGATCAGAGATGCAGCCAAGAGGCCCATGATCACTCTGGATGAACTGCAGAGAACTACAGCTGAGGTGGGAGAGTCTGTCCATAGGACAACAATCAGTCGTACACTGCACAAATCTGGCCTTTATGGAAGAGTGGCAAGAAGAAAGCCATTTCTCAAAGATATCCATAAAAAGTCTCCTCTAAAGTTTGCCACAAGCCACCTGGGACACACACCAAACATGTGGAAGAAGGTGCTCTGGTCCCATGAAACCAAAATCAAACTTTTTGGCCACAATGCAAAACGATATGTTTGGCGTAAAAGCAACACAGCTCATCACACTCAACACACCATCCCCACTGTCAATCATGGTGGTGGCAGCATCATGGTTTGGGCCTGCTTTTCTTCAGCAGGGACAGGGAAGATGGTTAAAATTGAGGGGAAGATGGATGCAGCCAAATACAGGACCATTCTGGATGAAAACCTGTTGGAGTCTGCAAAAGACCTGAAACTGGGACGGAGATTTATCTTCCAACAAGACAATGATCCCAAACATACAGCAAAATCTACAAAGGAATGGTTCACAAATAAACGTATCCAGGTGTTAGAATGGCCAAGTCAAAGTCCAGACCTGAATCCAATCGAGAATCTGTGGAAAGAGCTGAAAACTGCTGTTCACAAACGCTCTCCATCCAACCTCACTGAGCTCAAGCTGTTTTGCAAGGAAGAATGGGCAAGAATTTCAGTCTCTCGATGTGCAAAACTGATAGAGACATACCCCAAGCGACTTGCAGCTGTAATCGCAGCAAAAGGTGGCTCTACAAAGTATTAAAGCAAGGGGGCCGAATAATTTTGCACGCCCCACTTTTCATTTTTTTATTAGTTAAAAAAGTTTCAACAATCCAATAGATTTCGTTCCACTTCACAATTGTGTCCCACTTGTTGGTGATTATTCACAAAAAAGAAAAATTTTATATCGTTATGTTTGAAGCCTGAAATGTGGCAAAAGGTTGAAAAGTTCAAGGGGGCCGAATACTTTCGCAAGGCACTGTAAATAAAAATGTTCTATCCAAGAGAAAAAGCAAAAGCAGTGAGAGAGAAAGAAAAAAGAGGGAGGGGGTACCCAGCAGCATTCATTTAAATTTACCCTTCTAGGAATTCTGAGTGATATTATGGACCAAATTTGCTCAATGATGCCACTCAGGATTCCCAGTGGTATTACCACAGTCGGAAATGTGTAGAGAGTGCAGTGTGTACTGCCCACCTGAATTCTATAACCACTGACTTTAGTGCTGTTGGGATTTGGGTTTCAGGGTTTTTGTCACTTATCGGCTTTTTGGCAAAACTGCTGGTGAATCAGACACAGAATTTATTACATAATTTAGTTTTTGCACTTTCTCTAATAATTACTATCAATTTACCCAAAGGAAACTGCTACACAAAAAAACACTTGTTATATATAATTTTTTTTTATCTGTGTGTATGTATATGTCTGTATATGTATGTATGTGTATATATGTGTGTATGTATATACTGTGTGTGTGTGTGTGTGTGTGTGTATGTATGTATGTGTGTATATATATATATATATATATATATATATATATATATATATATATATATACTGTGTATACATATATATATATATATATACTGTATATACATATATATATATATATGTGTATATAATATATATATATATATATATATATATATTAATACTCTAGCACTTTTGACCCACCAATATATACCCATAAAGTGACATAAGTGTTTTAATATGAATGAAAACACAAGGGCAATAAAAATACAAGAAATCTACACAATGTGGCAATTTGTATCTAGTGAAAGACCTAACTGGCAACCCCGGCGAGTACCATTTTATCCTTTTACTTTAAAAATCTATTGTCTGGTATTCTACCATATAAACCCTAATGAAGGGGTGTATTGAGCCCCCTGTCATCAGCCCAACCACCCCCCCCCCCGCCCCAATTGGGATCTCCTGTCATGGCAATAAAGATTTACTGGATTCATGAGATTTCTGTGGTGCTCTCATCCTTTTCTCTTTTTCTATACTACTCTGTAAGGGCTCTTTCACACGGGAGGACAAAGGGTGGTAAAAACAGGCAGTTGAGTGAATGGTATTATTTCCTTAAAGCCTAGTACACACAATGAGAATATCGGACGAAAGATCACCTGTTTTTTTTTTTTGCCTGCTAGTCTCATATCGAAAACCAATAGGTTTCTAAAGTTATAAAAAAATTCTCATACGACAGAATACAACTTTGGAAGTGATGTAATGTGTTGTGTTGTATTGTGGTGCATTCTTTTTTTCCCAAGCATGCGTGGTCTTGGTCTTTCAATCTTTTTTGAGGAGAATACTGTACTGATTAAACAAAAATTGTCTGTTCTGGTATCTTATGGAAAAAAAGTTGTGTTTGCCCCTTTGGATAATTTAGCATGAACTATCATGATCGGCTCTCGAAAGCTGGGTACTAATGATCATATTATCGTACAATCACTGAGAAAGTGGTATTTTTTATCTGCTTTTCTCATCGTGTGTACTAAAATTGTTTTTTTTTCTTGCACATGATTTGGCAATTAAAAGAAACACAGCTTCCCCTTATTCACTAAACGAAGTGAAAATTCTCTTTACATAGTAAACGTGTGCTACTCGGTTAGCAAATTAACCCCATTGTATAAAGGAAAGGATGGTTTTGGATGATGAGCTTTGAGGAGAAACATGAAGTCTTTTGCAATATCTTCAGAATAGGCGGCTATAGGCTTTGTGAGGCCTTAAGCACGAAGCCCCACTCACACCCATAATGACGATTCAAGTGATAAAAATTAACTGTATAAGGAGGGTAAGTGGACACAGTACCGGGGGGGGGGGCGGGGGCAGGAGGGCACAGGACAGGGAGGGAGGGTAAGTGGGCACTGTACAGGGGGCAGGTGGGTACATTAAAGGAGGGAGAAGTAGGGCACAGCACAGAGGGGGAGGGTAAGTGGGCACAGTACAGGGGAGGAAAGCACAGCACAGGGGGAGGGTAAGTGGGCACAGTACATGGGGAGGGTAAGTGGGCACAGTACAGGGGGCAGGAGAGTACAGTACAGGGGGAGGTTAAGTGGGCACAGTACAGGGGGCAGGAGGGTGCAGTACAGGGGGAACAGGAGGGCACAGCACAGGGAGGAGGGTAACTGGGCACAGTACAGGGGGCAGGAGGGCACAACACAGGGGGGACGGTAAGTGGGCACAGTAAAGGGGCAGGAGGGTATAGTATAGGGGGAGCAGGAAGGCACAGCACAGGGGGGAGGGTAAGTGGGCACAGTACAGGGGGCAGGAGGGCACAGCACAAGGGGGGGGTAAGTGGGCACAGTAGAGGGGGCAGGAGGGTAAAGTACAGGGGGAGGGTAAGTGGGCACAGTACCGGGGCAGGAGGGCACAGTACGGGGGGAGGGTGAGTAGGCACAGTACAGGGAGCAGGAGGGTACAGTACGGGGGGGGGGTATGTGGACACAGGGCAAGAGAGTAAAGTAAAGGAGGGAGCAGGAGGGCACAGCACAGAGGGAGGATAAGTGGGCAGGGTACAGAGGGAGCGGAAGAAAAGAAGGATACCCCTTACATCAGAGGACCCCCACAGTCTCCTTATATCAGTGCCCCCCTTCCTTAGAGATCTCCAGAGATCATAGAGACCCCCCTTATAGCAGCACCCCCTGCCCTCTTTAAGATCTCCATTTATATTGCCTTACCGACAGGAATTAAGTACCGCTGCAAGCAAGGTGTGAGACCCGAAGTTGGGGGGCTACAGATTTATCCCCACTGTGTATACAGCGGCAGATGCAAAAAGGGTCATCAAGGCGGGCGGGGAGAAAGGCGCCAAGCGTAGGAACCAGAGATAGTTGACAACAGACTGGCAGGAATCCTCATTGAGTGGAGCGCAGTGCCAGAAGTTCAGGACTTGGCCAGACACTGGCTTCATCCCCAAGAGTTTCTCAGTGGGGCCCCCCACTGGTCCCGATGGGTCAGCGGGGCAGGCAGGCAGAGGGGGTGGGAGGAGGAGCAGCATTATTAGCTCTCTCTCCACTCCTGCTTGTGAGGGGAGGGTGGAAGTGTCAGCGCTGGCTCTGAGTATTTAAAGGAGAGATCTGGGGAATTGGCGCTGCCCTATTAACAATAGATGTTAATTAAAGATCACAGAAACATATAAAGTTGTGTATAAAACGAAAAAAGCTAAATGTGTGACCCTTAGGTGGATGTACCCCTCCGCTTGTGCCAAAATATATAAATAAATAAAATAAATAAATAAATAAAATTAGTGTAAAGGTGTGATTCTTTAAAGTGAGCGTGCAATTCCTCTGTATTGCGTAAGTGAATATTACAATATATGGGTTTGGTTTAAATTTGCCCCACCTCCATTGCAAAACTCCACGTTTACAACATATCAAACTTTTTGAAAAATTATTATTAAGTAGCCTCCTATAGTATTGTTGGGGTCCGTAACAAACCACACTAATTGGGGGCTATCAGTAACCGTGTGAGGTCACCACATATCCCTATTATATATGGTGACTAAAGTGCACTGTGCATAAGGTGAAACCAAGTGCATTAGACCTCTATGATACAATCCCAAAATGCATATATAATAAATTCATATATAAAAAATTCATAAAAATAAATATAAAAATCCAAACCATTGACACTCAAATAAAAAATAACGAATATAAATACACATCTGTGAAAAAAGTCCCTGTGATGGACCCAAACAGGGTTAAAAAGTCTTATTTTTAGAGACAAGGATATTGAGAACGTCAGGATCGGTTGACATGCATTTACAAATGCCCAAGGGGTGGTAAAAGGTGACTTCCGTGCATGTAGAAGCTGGTGACTCCAAGTGCTCCCCCCCGTGCTCCCCCACTCACCAGAATCCGTCACCCCCTAGGGGGTATTAGGCAGAGGAGTGGGTGTCTCAAGATGACTGCCTGTGATGGATGTCCCTCTTAGGCTTTACTTTTCCGTGAGTTCCTTCTATTACACTGGTGGTGAGGGTCCCCTTCTGCTGGTCCAGGTCCAGGTGCCTCCACTACTATCCACCTCCGTGCTGCTAGATCCTCCTCCCGCAAAGAAATAGACAGGGGGCTTGCATAGTGAAGTACGTCCAGTTTATTCAAAGTTTAAAAGTTTAAAAACATTACAACCACGGCTGGGTGCAAAGGATGGGATCGGGAATCGAATCCGAGCGTGCGTCCCACCTTGCGTTCCAGCCGGCTCTTCCGGGTATGACGTGTGAGCGTGACTCCGCCTTTAGTAGCTGGCTCTGAGTGACCTCCCTGGCTGTGATCCGGAGCTATCAGTGAGCTCCGATCACCCTGTAAACAGCCTGCTATCTCTCCATGCGGGGATCCACTATCAGCACAGCTCTTTAACTAGGCAAACTAGGTGGCCGCGAGGCCCCTGTGAGTGCGAGGCCTTAGGCGACCGCCTAATTTGCCTAATTAGAGAGCCGCCTCTGATCTTCAGTAACATCAGTACAGGAAATTTGGTAAAATCTCTCCACTGGAGACACAGACAGATGTTTCCAAAATTAAAAAATGTTTTTAGTTGTGACATGTATATTTAGCCACTTCAGCCCCGGAAGGATTTACCCTCTTCCTGACCAGAGCAAGTTTTGCGATTCGGCACTGGGTAGCTTTAACTGACAATTGAGCTGTGGTGTGATGTTACACCAAAACAAAATTGACGTTCCTTTTTTTCCCACAAATAGACCTTTTTTTTATGGTATTTGATCACCTCTGTGGTTTTTATTTTTTTGCGCTATAAACAAAAAAGAGCGTCAATTTTGGAAAAAAAAAAGGCAATATTTTTTACTTTTTGCTATAATAAATATCCCAAAAAAATATATAAAAAAACAAATTTTTTCCTCAGTTTAGGCCGATATGTATTCTTCCACATATTTTTGGTAAAAAAATCGCAATAACCATATATTGATTGGCTTGTGCAAAAGTTATAGCGGCTACAAAATAGGGGATCGATTTATGGCATTTTTATTATTTATTATTTATTTTATTATTCATTTTTTATTATTATTATTTTATTATTATTTTATTTCTTTTATTAGTAATGGCTGCAATCTACAATTTTTATCGTGACTGCGACATTTCGGTGGACACATCCGACACTTTTGACACTATTTTGGGTATAAAATGCACAATTTAATGCAGCTATGTAATCATTAATACATTATTTAATTCCTTTTTTGTACATACAAGCAGGCTAAGGACTTGAACTTGCCTTGGTATCCGCTTCCTATGCCAGAGCTGGAGTGTGAGAGGAAGAAGCAGTACAAGAAACCAATCCGTTCATATGCTGACAGGAGGAGAGCAGAGTGACAGAAAGATGAGATCATCACTGTGTTGCTTCTCCTTTCACTGCCCATTCACAGCCTGGGAGCTGGTCCATGATGACCTGGGCTCAGAGGAAATGGGTTAATTTATGCTGGCCATCAGACTAAGGACATCTAGCGGCAGAAAAAAATAAAAGTATTGCAGGGGAAATCTGTGGATTGAAGGTGAATATTGTAGCAAGATCTGTGTTTTTTTTATGTTTTAATGAGCTTTGCATTTTTATCTTGTTATTTTTGGCTGGAGTTCTGCTTAAAAGAAATTTAGACACACTTTACATTCCTTTTAAGGCAGTAGGGACCCGAACAAAAGACCCAGCACGGCCTTTGCTGTGTATAGGAGGTACAGCAAACAAGGAGGGTTTATGTGCTGAGTGATATTTTGTTATTATTTCTGTATACGTCGTCTTGTAATAAGTTGAAATATTACTTCCAAGCCGCCATGCCGAAAATGTTATGGATGGAAGTGTCACAACATTTTTGGAAGGCAGAACCTGAGAAAGATTGGGGGCCCCCGCTGCCGTCTGAGACTCACATATTGAAACATTTTGTTTCTTAATAAGAGTGTTTAAGGGGAGAGGGTCAGGGGTCAGTCTCTGCGCCTGCAGCCCGATTCTCTCTCGGCAAGGCAAAATGCTAGCTGAGGGGGAAAGAAAACATTTGACATTCCTAGAGATTTCAGGGCATTGATATTAACCCTTTCTGGTGGAGACCAGGCATGCACAGGAATTGTAAAATGTTGGGTGGACCCCAGATGCGCACGTAAAAAAAAAAAAAAAAGGTTCAAATAGAACTGATATATTCTGGATAAAAAGATCTGGTAAAGGTTGCGTCAAACACAAGGATCTGATTAATATGGCATTGCAGTCAGTGTTTAGTTACAGTTACCCATAGCAACCTTCAGATCAGAAGGTGATTGCTGATTTCATGCTGTGTAGGTTATGGCAATGACATATTGCCCTATTCAATAAGGGCCATGAATATGCCCCCCCCCCCCCAATGCCCATCTTTATAGTTCACTTTTTATAGATGGAATTTGTCATTTGAGAAGCTAAACAGCGCGAATCAGCAGTGGCTATTGTATTCTGACATCCGACACCCACAGTTGACAGAATAACTGAAAAGTGCCCACACTTAATTGGTCACAGGTGGTGTTCAGACGAGAATTTTTCACCCAGCTCCTTCAACAAACATCCTTTTTATGAGATCTGGAAACCATTGTCACTAAAGCGGGCCATAGACGAGTCGAAAAACAAAAGTTTTATTGATCAAAAAACGAAAATGGCTCATTTGATTGTGCCATCAATTGTTTTAATTTTCTAAAAAAACAAAAAAAAAACAACCCAGCATTTTGGATCAGGCACTTTCGATCGCGGCGCGAAAATCGTGCGTCACAGCTGGCACAGTATTGATGGGAAAAAAACGAATGATTCAATGATCAACACAATTTTTTTCATTTTTCGACTCGACTATGGCCTGCTTAAGGCTGGGTTCACACTGTTGTGGGTGCGGAACAGCATGTAAATCGCATGGGTTCCTTTACCCGCAAGCACCAGCAGCCAAAATGCGCTGCTCTTATGCAGATGAGTGAGCGTGCCATTAATTCTTATTAGCACCCCCATGCATCAGAAAACGCAGATCGGGTGCAAAAAAACTCTCTATGCAGCTGCGGTTTTAGTAAAGGTGCAGGGACCTTTTCCCTGCATTTCCCACCTATGGCCATGCAAATGCGATCCACAGGAAAAAAACTTGGATGTGAACCTAGCCTAAGACAGGAAGTGAGGGGAAATCCGTAAATTTTTAGTTTTCCCCAGAAAAGGTGGACACTTGTTCCTGTAACAACTTTCTAAGATGGTAATTCTGTTCAGTGCAGGGGTCTCCAAACTTCTTAAACAAAGGGCAATTTTCCTTCCGTGAAGACTTTAGCAGAGCTGGAGATTGGGTCATTGGGAGTAGAAAATGCCTCAGCATAGCTGGGACTCCACAATGTCTCAGGCTTGGTGGCCAGTGGGATTTAAAAAATGTGGTTGATAATGGAGGTAAAATGCACCAGTGGCAGGAACAGTGCATCATCATTGCTGTTATGCCCCGTACACACGGTCGGATTTTCCGATGGAAAATGTCCGATCGGAGCGTGTTGTCGGAAATTCCGACCGTGTGTAGGCTCCATCGGACATTTTCCATCAGATTTTCCGACACACAAAGTTTGAGAGCAGGATATAAAATTTTCCGACAACAAAATCCGTTGTCGGAAATTCCGATCGTGTGTACACAAATCCGACGGACAAAGTGCCACGCATGCTCAGAATAAATAAAGAGATGAAAGCTATTGGCCACTGCCCCATTTATAGTCCCGATGTATGTGTTTTACGTCACCGCGTTCAGAATGATCGGATTTTCCGACAACTTTGTGTGACCGTGTGTATGCAAGACAAGTTTGAGCCAACATCCGTCGGAAAAAATCCTAGGATTTTGTTGTCGGAATGTCCGAACAAAGTCCGACCGTGTGTACGGGGCATTAGTGTGAGGAATAGTGCTTCAACATTGGTGTCACTGGGAGGAACAATGCCCCACTGTTGGTGTCAGTGAAAGCAATGGTGCTTCATCCTTGGTGTTAGCAGGAGGAATAGTGCCTCAAGGGCCAGACAAAAGCAAGCAGAGGGCCACTCCGGGCCCTCAGGCTGCAGTTTGGGGACACGGTTCTAGTACATCTAACACATCATCGTTTATCACCATTGATAAGTGAAGATAGTTATACAACAGTTCCTCTCTACTATTTTACATGAACTTACGAAAAACAGGAGAAGATGCACTGGACCTGCACAAGCAGAAGAAAATTTTCCAATATTCTGATGTGATCATCTGATAATTCACCCTATATAATCACTATTTCCCCAAAGGAATGGTCAACGTCAGCGGTATGACAATCCTCTTCAATTGATAGGTACCTTTACAGAAATATATGTTTAATAATAATTACCGATATTCAAAGTCAACAAACTTTCCACTACTACCCACAGATGGACCCACCGAGATCAATAAAATATCTGGTCATACTTTATGCTATCATGATTGTCTGGTCAACTGAGCCAATGTGCAAGCGCAACATGTGTACATTTCAAGTACATGCAGAGGCAAAAAAATGTTTGTGTTTTGGAAAGAGAAGATAGGGATTAAATCCCCTGTTGAGTTAATACTGCTATCCAGGGCTCCGTTTCTGCCTTCTGAATTGGCAGAAATTTGATCCTTGGGTGGCCCTGTTGGCACCAAACTTTGATCTGCAAATCAAAGAAGCCAGGCAGAAAATTATTGGCTGATAAGTAACTGCAGCCAATTGAATGCAGTTCGATTCAAAAGGCGGTAGTGAAAATCACTCCAGCCATGCTGTGATGAGGCTATCTAATGATTTATCTTTTTTTCAGCCTGGGGACTGAATGAGACACTAAGGCCAGCCATAGACAGAGCGATTTTCCTTCCTGCAACCACAGTAAAAAAATTGCTTGATTCCCCCATCAACATAGTGTTGTTGGGGGAATCCCTCCTGTGGAGCCAGCGTGTTCTCCTGAAGGGGGGGGGGGGGGGCAGGGGAAGCTGTCCCTGCTGGGAGAAACTGCTGCTAGCAATAATCGCATGTAAGATCCAAAAAACTGCTGCTAGCAATAGTTGCATGTAAGATCCAACAGGCTAGTTGTACCCAAGTTGATTGACTGCCCTACATGGTTTGAATTGAACCGTCTATGGCTGGCTTAAGACAATATCTTTCTTTTAATTTACTGCATTCAGTTATGCCTTTTATGGCATTTATCATCATCATGTGCTGTATTAGGCACGTTCTGCATAGCCATACTCCTTGTGAACCATTGTGTGTTGCCATCTATAGGAAAATGCACCCCAGTGCACACTGTAGTGCACCACAAAGTACAGATGTAAATGCTCCATGAGTTGTAGTGTGCTGTGTTTAAAACAAATTGTGCGGGAGCTATTTTTTACAATGGAAAAGGACTGACGTTTCATACCTTGAGATTTGTAGTGGCATTGGTCTATTCCAAAATTTTAAGAATTGAATCAGCAATTAACTCAAAATTGCCTGTGTGTTAAGACCATTCTTTATTAGAGGCAATCTATCTATGTGAAGGTTTTGAGCTTCTGGCAAGACTTATGGAACAAAAGCGAAGAAGATAAAAAATAAACTGTACAAAACTAGTGAGAATTGTACGTGTTCCTCTCACCGGGTCTGACTCGGTCTTCCAGAAAGTCAGATTTATCATTCATGGTTTCTCCAGCAGTGTCTGGCCCAGGACCTGTATGAATAATTAGTGGGGTGGGGGGGGGGGGGGTGTTTAATGTTCAGTGTCAAGTTCCTTGGACATGTGGTTATTTATTGAGGCCTCTGAGCTATGGGTGCTTCAAAGGATCATTTATCATCGCTACTGAAGGGCAGCTTTTGGGGCAAAACCTACAGAAAATGAGTTTAAAGAGAATAGATCAATCGTTGTTTTTTCTTACCAACAATTGTTTATCAGCTGACATTTTGACTAATGGCGGTACTAAGACTCTAGGATCAGATTGTGCTAAAATATAACTACATGTCGCACGGATCACTTTCCTTTTTCTTTATTTGATGGACTTCTACTGTATTGTGCAAAATGTTCCATTGTGAGCTGTACTTAAATGAGAAGTGCGGGTAATGAAAAAAACACACGTACTTAGTCCAGGGTTGCATTTGTCCCCCGCTGCCTCTAATGCCCTGTACACATGATAGGATTTTCTGACAACAAAACTGTGGATTTTTTTTCGAAGGATGTTGGCTCAAACTTTTATTCCGAAGGATGTTGGCTCAAACTTGTCTTGCATACACACGGTCACACAAATCTTGTCGGAAATTCCGAACGTCAAGAACACGGTGACGTACAACACGTACGACGAGCCGAGAAAAATGAAGTTCAATAGCCAGTGCGGCTCTTCTGCTTGATTTTGAGCATGCGTGGACTTTTGTACGTTGGAATTGTGTACACACGCTCGGCATTTCCGACAACAAGTTTTGTTGTCGGAAAATTTGAGAACCTGCTCTCAAACATTTGTTGGCGGAAATTCCGACAACAAATGTTCTATGGAGCATACACATGGTCGGACTTTCCGACAACAAGCTCACATCCAACATTTGTTGTCGGAAAATCCTATCATGTGTACAGGGCTTTAGACTTGGGTGATCAAACATAGCTGATTGCTCAGTTCTCGGTCTTCAGTGAGCAGAGAGCGGTGATTGTCAGTGTCTCGGTGCTCCACCCCTGCAGGGCTCACTGGAGCGCTGGGCTATGAAGGGTTGGGAGTGGCTGGCTCAGCCTCTCAGTTGTGCACTGAGAGGCTGAGCCAGCTGTTGGTCAGGCATCTGGGTGGATCCAGACACTGAAGTCGGGATAGCTCCATGCTCTGGACTGGCTGAGTGATGTCAGCTGACAGCAGGCTTTAGCCTGCTGTCAGCTGAATACAGGTCACAGGAGTGCAGAATGAAGTGCACTCTTGTGATCCCCAGGAGAAGCAGGACTGAAAGAGTTTTGGCCCTACTTCTCCTTTAAAAATAACCCGCCTCAACAACACGTCTAAATAAATAAATAGGAATGAGAGCCGTGATTTAAGTGAAAATTATTTACCCACAAAATTTTGCGGAAGTGGAAGCTCTCCGTTTTAGGCCCCTGTCACATGGGCATTCCGTTTGTCAATTATTCATCCATCTGTTGACAGATGAAAAACAGGCAAAAAAAAAAAAATCAATTTCTCCATCCATCTCTTATCCATCCATTTGCACCGCATACTAGCTCATTATGAAATACTTACTTTAGAACGAAGCTCCCACAGGGCTGCCTGGTCACCGCTGAGGGAGCTGACATGTTCCCTCTGCGTTTCTTCTGGGTTTGCGGCTCCGGCCATGTGAGAGGCCAGGGCAGAGATGACATCACTCTGCATGCGGGAGCCTCTTGTTCCGGCACGATACGCCATACCTTCGTTGTGTATGCGCCGCTGACATCAGCGGCTTCATGCAAGGTGAATATCTCCTAAACTGTACAGGTTTAGGAGATATTCATTTTACCTACAGGTAAGTCTTATTATAGGCTTACCTGTAGGTAAAAATGACCAAGTGGACAATACAACCGCTTTAATTTGGTCTTCTGTATACTTGAATTTTTTTTCCTTGCTTGTTTGGTTATTTGTGTATTTTCACCTTAAATATTTAAATTTTTCACTTTCCCTTTTTATGTATTTCTTAAATAATAAAAAATAATGTGGGTAAGGAGGGGGCCATTTTTTGACACAAGAACAGGTCCAGGAAAGGTGAAAGGAACATCTATATTTCCCAAGAGACATTTAAAGGGCATACTAACCTAACAATTAAAAACTACCTTCATTTCACCTCATTGACTGCAATGTGTTTAACTAAAATGTGGAAATTTCACCAATATTTTGGGAACGTTAAGGGCCCGCTCACACTCGAGTATTAATGCACATGCGTTAATGTGTGTTGTGGTAAGGCAGCCATTCATTATGATTAGGCTGCCAATGCAGCAAAGAAAATGCATGACCCCTTTTTTAACAACTTAACACACCAAAAAGCCTGGTATATGCATTATGGTGTGCTGCTGTGCATTGTGAATTGAGCTCTATACTATTGGAGTACTTCAGGGGTGGGTGCAGTGCCCCAGTGGCACCCCAAAGCATTGTACATGTGGGAATGGATCCTAAAGCACTCAGTTTCTCTCATCTCTATTCATAAAGTTAAAACAACTCAAAATCTGTTAATGGTATGAAAAAAATATTACTAAGCACATCTGTCCAAACAAGACTGCATTTCAGTGGCATCCATCTGAAGCCGCAGTAATTTTCTGTAAAATGCAATTCAATATGGCTACCTGGGGGTTTTCTGCACACAGAATGTCTACAGAACGCCCACAGAAACATAATTTCCTGCTTGTGTCATTTTTGGTGAGATACTCCCAATAGGAAATCACGTCTAAAGGGATGCAGACCCTGCAGTTTTTCTCATTAGAAAGTGCAATGGCTGATTGATAATTGTGAAACCACTCCCATACAAATTCACTCAGCACAGGGAGACAGACAAAGAAACAGGGATTTCTTCGGAATAATGAAAGTTTGATCCTTGTAATGTACATAGATCACCCAGAGGGGAATGTTTTTTTCTCAACAAAAGTGGGGTTACTCTTTAAGCGCCAACGTAGCGATTTACAACGTAAGGGCAGACAATACAATTCAATACAGGAGGAATTAAACACATAAATAAATATGTGAATTGTAAGTCCAGGCATTGCACTTAAAGTGTTACTAAACCCACACCAGTAAAGCAGTCTGTATATGCAGTAAAGTCATGCTTGTTATACTCACTGTGGAACCTAAGGGGGTTAGTCCTCCACATTGTGTAAAAAGCCTGTTTGATCTGGTCTTCTCTGATCCTCTCCTTCTTTTACTGTCCCCAATCCATCTGTTGATAGATCAGAACCCTAGGATGCACTCTGCACATGCTCAGTTTGGTGTGTATTGCTAGAGAGTTTTTTTGGGGGGAGGGGGCATGTGATCAGCACTGTCTAGACAGAAAGTCAGGGGTCATGCAGCCTCATAAGACAGTCAGAGGAGAATCAAAACTCCTCCTACAAGCTTTAACCAGTGATCAGCTGGACACTGATAGAAGTCACAAGACTGTTATATACTGCTGATGAGAAAAGGTATTTAGACGTTTATATTTACTAACATAACTGCATTACCATGTTCTGTGTACTGTGGGAAACCAGATTTAGTGAATGCAGGGTCCTGAGTTTAGTAACACTGTAAAGCTTGCACACTTACATAGAAATAAGTGATGAACTGTAATCCCCCCACCCCGCCCCTAGGTGCTACCTACATAACCTTTCCACCAATCCAGGCTTTCTTCACCCACTTTATTGGCAGAAAAGCATCCTGTGAGCATAACCCAGTGTACTCCATATTATAGATTGAGATATTCCAAAGTAGTATACTTTGTCTAGAAAACCTTTTTTTATTATCTGGTTGTACTATTGGGGCAGGATCTTTGACACAGTAATGTATAACTGAACACGATTTTTACAAATCTGCATCGTTTTTTAAAAAAATCCCTAGTGATCCTGCCACAAAAGGTCCTTGTTCAGGCACTTCCTGTTAGTGTGACCGCACTCTGTCCATATTGTTATTTTGTCACATGAGACCTTGTTGGAAACTACTAGCTGTACTGTACTGATGCATTTTGCTTGGGCATGGTCCATGATTGCCAGAGAGAGGAAGCCAGTCCAGAGCAATGATGTTCATCTGATGCTGGAGAAAGTGCATATAGACAGGAAGTGACTGGAAGAGGCTAGAGGAAAGTGGCAGCACTGAGATGTGGAAAAAGATTAAAAAAAAGTGTAAACAGGATTGTATGATAAAGGAATGATACACAGTGCACAGAGTGAACTAAATGCCACCCTGTCAGGGCTTACATCTACAGTGGAACCATGGTTTACGAGTAACGCGGTTAACAAGCGTTTTGAAAGACGAGCAACTTTTTTCTTAAAATTCTGACTCGGTTTGCGAGTGTTGTCTCGCAAAATGAGCGGAATTCAAGCTGATGGGGTGTGCATTACGGCATTTGGCCAGAGGTGCGGGGGCGCCGGTGACACTCGGAACGGTTCGGAGCCGTTCGGAAATACTCAGAATCACTCGGAAATACTCAATTCCCGAGTGTTTCTGAGCCTTTCTGAGACTCTCCGAGTTCAGCCCAGCTGTCCCCGAGTATTTCCAGAGGCTCTCCGGCACCCCCCACCTCTGGCCACATGCGGTATTGCATGCAAGAGAAGTCAATGCGGAACGAATTATCTTCGTTTCCATTGACTTCTATGGGGAAACTTGCTTTGATATGTGAGTGCTTTGGATTACAAGCATTCTCCTGGAACAGATTATGCTCGTAATCCAAGATTCCACTGTACTTATATGTGTAGGGAAGGGCTAAAGTGGCACTAAACAAATATGTTTGTTCTTTAACCACTTCGCTACCCGGCCATAGACAAATGACGTCCACAGATGGGATCTCCCATCCTGGGTGGACGTCATATGACGGCCTGGGCTTCCCGGCCGCCTAGGGGGCGCGCGCGCGCCCGCCGTGTTGCTCGGGACCCGGTGCGTGTGCCGGCGGCTGCGATGTCCGCCGGGCACCCGCGATTGCCTGCTAGCTGGGCCGGACCGTGGATCTGTGTGTGTAAACACACAGATCCACGTCATGTCAGTTGAGAGGAGTCGATCTGTGTTCCCAGTACAGAGGAACACCGATCAGTCTCCTCCCCTTGTGCGTCCCCGCCCCCTACAGTTATAATCACTCCCCTAGGAAACATTTAACCGCTCATGTCTCCCTAGTGGTTAACCCCTTCACTGCCTGTCACATTTATACAGTAATCAATGCAATTTTATAGCACTGATCGCTGTATAAATGTGAATGGTCCCAAAAATGTGTCAAAAGTGTCCGATGTGTCCGCCATAATGTCGCAGTCACGAAAAAAAATCGCGATCGCCGCATTTACTATTAAAAAAAATAAATATTTTTTTTTTAAAATGCCATAAATCTATCCCGTATTTTGTAGACTCTATAAATTTTGCGCAAACCAATCAATATACGCTTATTGCGATTTTTTTTTACCAAAAATATGTAGAAGAATACGTATCGGCCGAAACTAAGGAAAAAATTAGTTTTTTTTTTTTAAAAATTGGGATATTTATTATAGCAAAAAGTAAAAAATATTGTGGTTTTTTTTTTTCAATTTTTTCAAAATTGTGGCTCTTCTTTTGTTTATAGCGCAAAAAATAAAAACCGCAGAGGTGATCAAATACCACCAAAAGAAAGCTCTATTTGTGGGGGAAAAAAGGACATCGATTTTTTTTGGGTACAACGTCGCACGACCGCGCAATTGTTGTTTAAAGTGCGACAGCGCTGAAAACTAAAAATTGGTCTGGGAAGGAAGGGGGTGAAAATGCCCTGTATTGAATCGGTTAAACATAAACCATAGTCATCCACTACTTGATGACCCTGTAATCTATTTTTTTTCATGGGATTGTTTCTTACTGTGTTTTTTTGTCTCTGTGTAATGCTCTCTGTAAGCTCCCAAACCTCTCCTTTTCCTTCTTCACTTTCGTTTTGTTTGGAACAAGCAGTACATCAGTTGCAGTCATGTGCAGTGCTCTATGCACACTACACATCTCATAGTCCATGTCGAGGTAAACAAGAGAGGATGACTACATTCCTACATAGAGTGAGACCATGGAGAACAACTGTAGTCATTCTAATGCCTAGTACACACAATGAGAAAGTTGGAAGAAAAATACAGTTTTCAGAGCTATCATCTGATAATCAGATAAATACCCTAATAATCCATTAGTACACAACTTTCAAGAGCCGATCACGACAGTTCATGTGAAGATATCCAAAGGGACAAGCACGAACATTTTTCTTGTGCAATAACAGAACAAACGATTTTCATGTAATTAGTACAGTATTTGTATGAAAAAATGATGTGACCAAGACCACGCATGCTGGGAAATGAAAGAATACCTTACAATACAATATAATACATTACATCACTTCGGAAAGTTGTATTCTGTCGTACAAGAATTTTCCTAATTTTAGTAACCTATTTGTTTTCGATATGAGATGATTATTCGTCCAATATATTTTTATTGTGTCGAGAAAATCAGATCACAGCAGCAAAAAAGGAGATTTGGAGGAGGCTGAGAATAATAGAAGAGACTTAGTTCAGGATACGTACAATATCCGAATAGACTTGCTTAAACCAAAGGTTAGTTTCACTTTAAACCCCATCTCAGTTTATTTATTGCTGTTTCCTTTTCTTCTTGTCCCTGGAGATGTAACAGGAACTAAGAGGTAATCTCTTCAAAGTGAGAGAGATCCCATCCTAGACAGTTGTATAGTGACCCCATAGGAAGATTCCCCCTCTGATCCTGTTCTCTGGGACAACTGTAAAATTTTGGATTTATTATTACTTTCTGTTTCAGTGGTACCGATCATAGTGATGACACAGACTGCAATTCTAACTTGACAGAAGTGCTAACTCTATCCATAACACTTTAACCTCTTCCGCTTCCCACCCGCTGTACAGTAACATGATGGCGGCGCGGCTCTTGTTCTGGGACGACGTCATATGATGCCGCCCAGTATAGCCGACATCATGGGACAAGGCGCGACCCCGATCTCGGCAAAGAGCGGCGGCACTTTAGCCATGTGATCAGCTGTGTCCAATCACAGCCATGTAAACAAGGAAGTGACGTTTATCGGTTCCCCTCGCCTCACACTGTCATAGTGTGAAGTGAGGAGAGCCAATCAGTGTCATCTAGAGTTGCCATCTCATCCCTTTAAACCCGAACACCTTTGAATTACACAGGATCTAAGGGTTAATTAAATGCAGATAAGACACCAAGTGAGTTTAATTACCACCTTAATCAGCCACAGAACCTGTGTAATTAATATGTGTTCGGGTTTAAAGGGATGAGGTGGCAACCCTAGTGTCATCTCCTCACAGGGAAGACGTGTAAAGTCAATAAGGGCACTGATCATCAGTGCCCTGAGTACAATGCAGACCCACCAATGTCCATCAGTGATGCCACTCTGTGCCCATCAGTGACACCAGTTATGCCAATCGGTGCTGCCTATCAGTGCTTATCAGTGCTGCATATCAGTACCACCTATCAGTGGCTATCAGTGCTGCATATTCGTGCTGCCTCATCAGTGCACATCAGTGAAGGAGAAAAATTACTTATTTAGAAAATTTTCAGACAGAAGCTAAGAAAAACTTTTTTTTTTCAAAATTTTTGGTCTTTTTTGTTTTAGGTTTTTTTAGCAAAAAATAAAAAAAAACAGCTGTGATTAAATGCTACCAAAAGAAAGCTCTTTTTGTGTGAAGAAAGTGATACAAAATGTATTTGGGTACTGTGTTGCATAACCGCGCAATTGTCATTCAAAGTGCGACAGCGCTGAAAGTTGAAAATTGGCCTGGGCAGAAAGGGGGTGAAAGTGCCCGGTATTGAAGTGGTTAAATACGATCGTTCTGGCTTTCTTCCCCTAGCTACTGTTTCATGTTTTTAATGGATGTATTGAAACAATTGTATTTCCTCTCATTTGTAGTTTAGAGTTGGGCTCATATTGTGGTTTCCAGGCATGCGGGAGGTTGTGTGTTAGTGAAGCATCAGGTGGGATGCAGTAAAAAATGTTCTTTGCACACATGTTGTCGCTACATCTCCAATATATTTTCCTGTAGAAATGTGACCTTGGTGTCAGCGAACCGCCCCCACTCCCCCCCCCCCCCCCTTCCTATAACCCCAATCTGGAGGCAGACATGTCAACGATCTCTCTGGACATGATACAAGTCAAGAAAAACAAGCTTTCCAGAGGAACCGCAGCAAGCTTAGCCAAGCTGCCAGCAAGCCTGTGGCAAATATCATTCCCATGTGGATTTACTAGCCAAAAGAAAATTGCAGCGTGATTGGAAACATATGAGGCGGCGGGTGAGTCTGGCTGCAGAGGAACCACATGATACACAGGATGGGTTTGTCTTCAGTAATGGAGGCCTCTTACTGCCTTTTCACTAATAGCGGACTATCCTAGCAGCCTCTCGTGTCAGCTCATTGCGTCAAATAATAGTAAATAATTGTCAGAGTGATCACTACATTGATGGCGGAATTCTCACTGTTACAGAACTTTATACACACCATCATTCCACAGGAAATGACAAAATGACTTCAAATATACATTTTTTTAGGCACCTCTCAACTGAGGGCCCCCAGAGTAGTCTGAAAAATGCAGAATTAGGGCGCCACAGGTCTACTGTTTGTCAAGGAAAACTTTATTGCTCGTGACAGGATGTCAGAGGAAAAAGCCAACGTGTTTCAGGGGGGATTACTTCCTCTTCACCCAAGAAGAACTTTACTTTCTCAATCAACTTTAACTCATTTTTAATTCTTATGCTGCTATCATTCATAAATAAATAGGAATGTATATTATATTTGCTTGTTTTATTTATTTATTTTTATACATTTCTTCAGTTGCTTTCTGGTTTCTGGCCTAGACAAAAAATGATGTCATACATCCCAGGAGTCTTCAAGGCATTTTTTTTTCTTTCATCTGGAGGAAGGGAGGAGGGGCTTTCTCAGCTAAGCACATCCTCCTGCCTGCATGCCTGAGCTAAGTGCAGAGGGATTTCAGGAAGTAAATGCTACATGAATTGTCTGCTTTTCTTTAAGATGGCTGCAGTTAGAAATGCTGTGGGGGGGGGGGGGGGTTCAAACTGATCTCTCAACAAAATAAAGCATGTGGACATGGAAGGTTGGATGGGTGAGTTTACGCTGAATATGTAAGTGCCGGTTCACATTTGTGCGATGCGGGAACCCTGAGAATCCACTGAGGGTTCTCGCATCGCACCCGACTCATTCAGCAGTTCATACTGACATATCCGAACTGCCGGGAGTGTCAATACATGGTTAATGACACCCCCATTTCAGCTTGCATATCGCACTGCGAACTGACAGTTCGGACATTAATCAGATCGCATGGGTGTGAACACCCATGCGATCCGATTCTGGTGCGGACCAAAAAAAGGGTCCTGTGTGAGTTTGGTCTGAATGCGATATCAGCCATACTATCTGTGTGGCTGAAATCGCATGTGCGAATCACATGCGATCTCTCAGAGCGCGCTGGTGTGAACCGGCACTAAAAAGGATTAAGCAGCACTGTTGGTTTGTGGTGCTCAGGTGCAGTTAAGTTCCACTTTAAATGCTGGCAGTAGTTGAAGAGAACACTGTATAAGGAATTACAAAATGAAAGGATAAACGTAGCCTGACCAATATGGTTGCCACCTCATCCCTTTAAACCCGAACACATAATAATTACACAGGTTCTGTGGCTGATTAAGGTGGTTACTAAACTCACTTGGTGCCTTATCTGCATTTAATTAGCCTCAGAACCTGTGTAATTCAAAGGTGTTCGGGTTTAAAGGGATGAGGTGGCAACTCTACTGACCAACCACCCGATTCAGCTTGCAGCTAACGATCCTTTACTATTCTGTGTGTGTTCCTACACCAGGGCCAGTACCTGGCCATTCCTATACTGTGCTGTGCATGTATGTCTCCCCACTGGGGCTAATACCTAGCCATCCTTGTACTGTACTGTGCTGTGTGTGTGTTTCCATTCCAGGGCCAATAGCCAGCTATTTTTGTACAGTGCTGTGGTGTGTGTTTCTACCCTGGAGCTTTTAGCCGGCCATTCGTGTAGTGTGTGTTTCTATCCCGGGGCCATCAGCTGGCCATCTGTGAACTGTGTTGTGTGTTTCTTTTTTAATTTTTTTTTTTTTTTTTTGCTTCTACCAAGACGTTTCATGTGAGATTTCAGCCAGGGACCCTTGTTTTCTTTAATTTTTGGCAAGCAACAGGTTACATCCTCTAAACACAGACATTGTATTTTTAGCATCTGAACTTGATTAAAACCATCGCGGCTACCAAATCCTCAGGTTACCATTACACCGAATCCCAAAGCCTAGAATTATTCAATCCATTTCATTTAACAAGACTTTGCAAAATTAACCGTCTAATTACTGGGCCTGGATTGTGTTACTCTGTGGTGTTCTTACCCCTCCCACCCCATATAAGACACCCCCCCCCCCCCCCGCCTGTGGACAAACCACGAGCGCTCTTTATTATGTTCTTGCTCTGTGCTGTGTGTACAATGTGTTTTCTGTCCTTATTTTGCTTCATATTTACCAGTGGTTAGTGATGGAAATCAGTTGGCTGGTAGAAAGGTCTGACTTTCCACTAGACCAGTAAATGTCACTATATTCATGGCTTCCAGCCTGGCGTTGTCACATCTGATGACTATAAGGAATGGAGTGATTCTGGCAAAATTAGTTATGCTTTAATCAAAATTTTTGGAAATTTTACACTCCAATTTTACCATGTGACTTTTAGTGCCTAGGTAAAATTTACTGGGGACAAACATCTACACACCTTATTTTGCAAGTCCTTTGAGTGATGTGCTTCACTGAATTAAAGGGTCAAATGGTAGTTAACCTATTGAGCCGAAACAAAACTTGATGGAAATTTCACCGTTTGAAAGTTTATGAGATGCGGTCTTCTAAATAATCAGTGCTGACTTGACAATACATGCAAAAATATGCAAACCAGGCATTACACGGGCAGTGAATGAGTAATCATTATAATGTATGAACAATAAGCAGGCAATTGTTACAATACCTGCAACAAATGGGTAATCATGCCAAAACGTGGGTAAGAAATGGGTCAAAACTGGTGTTCCTAGGTTTGGTGGATGGTACAGAATGAAAGCTTCTTTGTTGTTTTTGAAATTCAACTGGTGAGTTCCGAGCTCTGCACACCTGCTGTACCCATTATGAGGTGTTCCCACCCTCTTTGCACTAAGATCTTAGGTCTGCGCACCTGCTGTGCCCATTTAGGCTAGGTTCACATCTCTGCTGGGGAATGCGTGAAAAATCGCGTGCTTTCCTGACCTGTAGAGAAACGTGCTGCACTTTAGTAGAAACGTGGGGGTGCCATTAATTCTTAATGGCACCCCTATGCATTGGCACCCACGGCTTATTCTTACGCATGCCAAGCCGCATAGTGTCGCAGCATCGTGCAGCTCCGTGTGGCGAGATTTGGGGAAAAAAAGGGTCTGAGACTTCTTTTCCAATGTTTCTGTGGGTACCGGCAAACCATTGAAAGGAATAGGCTGCCCTACCTGCAGAACACAGCCCGCACAGGTGTGAACCGTGCCTAAGAAGGGTTCCCACCATCCCCACACTGAGTTCCTGGGTCTGTATGCCTGTAGTGCCCATTATGAGGGGTTCCCACCAGCCCTGCTCTGGGTTCCCAAGTTCGCACACCTGATGTCACCATTTTAAGGGGTTTCCACCATCCATGCAATGAGTTCCCAGGCCCGCAGGCTTGCTTTGCCCATAATGAATAATTCCCAGCATCCCTGTGCTGTTAACTTAAGAGGAAGTTTAGAATTGGTTACAGTATTCTGTATTACAATAAAGGTAAACCCTAAACCTCTATGATTAAGCCACAGTGGGCAGGGCGAAACATGTCAGGGGGCGTGGTATGTGAAGCAGTGCTGACTGAGGCAGTCATTTACACTTCACATGAATCGGGTTGGTTGAACGGCATTTCATACCTTTTTTACTGACACGTTTACTGAAAGTTTTGACAAGTCACAAACCTAAATAATGCCATCTAGCTTGTTCTGAGCACTGTCTTATATAACAATTGATAACTGTTTTTAAATAAAATCTGTGTTTTTACATTTTTATCCTTTGTTACATCTCAGTGCTGTTGATTTCATGCAACCTCCAGCAATAGCTGCATGGCATTTCTCAGGGCAAGTTACCGGGTGGTGAACAACGAAGGACCATGTCTGTTATATAAGCTGAAATGGCTGCTTGTAGTCTCTGTTGGAAGCCAGTGTGACAGGGTGACCACACGGGGGCACAATTGAGAGACCAGAACAGAGCGCTATCACCCTATAAAGCAAGTGTGTCTGAATAAGAACCCTAATGGCAGGATCACCAGGTATTCTTTTTCCCAATATCAGGCCCTATTAAACCTCAAAAAATGAGTTGAAACTCATAGTTGTTCATCTCCACAGAACTTTTTAGTAAAAGGCAACAGATTTATTCCATCCGAAGGGAAATCTCAGTATACCAGGCATTATTTCATTGAAACCTGTAACTTTAAAATTATTGGAAATTGCTTTTAAAATAAATGAGCTTTTGGTGATTGGAGTTCTATTCTATAATGAGCCTTGGACAATTTTGCACCCCCTGTACAGCACATCGGTGGTCTTAGTGTCCTTGCCTGTCCTAAACGTGGTGAAAATCACCAGTACAGGTTTTGCAGCCATCATTATGAAGCGTTATGGTAGATAAAGGTTTTGGGAACCCCCTCCAGGAGGAAGCTGCCCCCCTACTTCTCTTGGGGCTAATTATACTTTGCCAAGTCACTTTAGACCTGCAGTGAATGAGTGGTGGGTCACATATTTCCTGCCTTATCTCTCTCACACAGGTTTCCCTAATAGACTCTGCTCACTGATTGAGCAACACAATTACACAAAGCTTCCAAGGGCCATCAGAAGAGGAAATAACTACTGAGAAGGACTGTGCTCACTGATTGTGAGGTGTGTACAGAGTAGATGATCACACAAGCTGACTTACTTTAATCTGGTGATCAGGACAGGGTCCCCTGTGTCCACAATGTCTCTTCTACTAGTTGTAATTTTACTAATGTCACCCATCATTAACTCCATGAACGTGACGCTGCTGATCAAGGGGAGCCACACCTTGTACAGGAGAAATAAAGGGAAAGAGAGATGTGACAGATAATGTATTAGCAGCAATCCTCAATCTTCTCTTACTTTTGTGTGTTTGTTATTAAATTACAAAGTGATATATAATAGCACACAGCAGATAGCTGGAAATCAACATAAACCCAAAAGAAAGGTCATTCATAGCAGATCTTTAGGTGAGAAAAGATACAGCCTGCTCTATAAATATTACCAAGGAAATCCAACACCACCGTATGACCATCACATAGAAATGAAATCTGCAAGTCTGTTGCTTTGGCATGATTTCCATAAGCACAAGTATATAACTTTAAAAGGGCCAGAATTCTACAAGCATGTCTGATCTTTATTTTAGAGCAGCCATTCTCATCCAGGCTTCTGTGGAACACTAATGTCGCGTACACACGATTGGACTTTACGGCATACTTGGTCCGGCGTACCGGATTTCGTCGGACAATTCGATCGTGTGTGGGCTCCAGCGGACTTTGTTTTCTCAAAAGTTTGACGGACTTAGATTTGAAACATGTTTCAAATCTATCCGACGGACTCGAGTCCGGTCGAAAAGTCCGCTCGTCTGTATGCTAGTCCGACGGACAAAAACCAACGCTAGGGCAGCTATTGGCTACTGGCTATGAACTTCCTTGTTTTAGTCCGGTCGTACGTCATCACGTACGAATCCGTCGGACTTTGGTTGATCGTGTGTAGGCAAGTCCATTCATTCGGAAAGTCCGTCGTAAAGTCTGCCGGGCAAAGTATGTCGTAAAGTCCGGTCGTGTGTACGCGGCATAAGGTTCCTCTAGGGCAGGGGTCTCAAACTGGCGGCCGTCCAGCTGTTGCGAAACTACAAGTCCCATCATGACTCTGCCTGTGGGAGTCATGCTTGTAACTGTCAGTCTTGCAATGCCTCATGGGATTTGTAGTTTGGCAACAGCTGGAGGGCCATCAGTTTGAGACCCCTGCTCTAGGGCTTATTAGGGGTTGCCTGAGCTGTGGCAGATTTGACTTCTGATGGTGCCTGCCTATTTCTAGTCCCAATGCTTGCTAACAGAGCCAGTGGTAATATACCAATGATGTTTCTGGCTGATTGAAAGGGTGGAAATTTGACCATGATGAGGGCCAGACTGGGAATAAAAACCAGCCCTGGAAATAATTTCATGCCAGCCCCATAGCATTATTATACCAGCCCAACAGCATAACGTCACAGAGGCTGTGCAGACATGGTACAGGAGGTTGTCATAGGCTGTGCGGACATGGTACAGGAGGTTGTCATAGGCTGTGCGGACATGGTACAGGAGGTGGTCATAGGCTGTGCGGACATGGTACAGGAGGTGGTCATAGGCTGTGCGGACATGGTACAGGAGGTGGTCATAGGCTGTGCGGACATGGTACAGGAGGTGGTCATAGGCTGTGCAGACATGGTACAGGAGATGTCGAAGGCTGTGAGGACATGGTACAGGAGGTGGTCATAGGCTGTGCGGACATAGTATAGGAGGTAGCCATAGGTTGTGGAAACATGGTACAGGAGAATAACAGGAGGTGGTCAGAGGCTGGGGAGGGGTCAGTCTTACTTGGCCGTGATGTGGAGAGGGAACCGCCACAGCTGAGACCGAGACGAGTGCCTTACATTTAAAAATGGCGCCACCCGGCATGGGTTCCCTGGAACCTGAAAAACATTTTAAGGGTTCCTCTGGGCTAAAAAAAGAGAGGCCATTTTAGACCATGTTCATAGGCAAAAGTCATGTAAAGCTTGGTAAGTATGCATGCTTTATCATTGGTAATGGCAATTTGATGCGCAGATATGCATAAAACAAAAGCATGTGACCCTCAGCGGATGCAGTAAAAAAAGACATGTTTGCCTGGCGGTATACTGAAAAAAGTCAGTTGCATTTTGTGGATGTGTGTTGAGGGCATTGAAAATGAATAGACCTGTTCAAAACAATGCACAGTGATGTGCCAAAAACAAACCTGAATTGTCAGTGGGCCCTCAGTGCCCATTCACACTCTTGTGTTTTTTGTGCTTCAATGCAGGATCATAGCAAACTAAAAGAGCATGAAAATTAATCACTATTATAATCTATGAAGATCTTCACATTGATGCGTTGTATTTTTGAAAAATCCTACTTGCTGCATCTTTTGTGCATTATGGTAAAAACGTGTTACATTACGGTCAATGCACTGAAAACACTAAAAATGCAACTGATTATAGTTACTGCCTTTTTCAAGAAACGCATCTTTTCTTCCAATGAACACAGACCCAACCCACAAAATGAAGACCTGAAACACCAAATTAAATGGAAGGAAACATATGTAATACGCATGTAAAACATATCTTACATTGCGCTATATTTTTCAGCGGAACTAAGGTTCCGCTGTTATTCCTGTGAGCAAGCAAGTTTTTCATTGCAGAAGAGATGTGCTATGTCTCTTCTGCAATAAAATACACTTACTTGCCTGTTCACAGCATCCCCTGTTATGTAAACTTAGCTGCACATATGCAACTCAGCTTGCAGCGGCCATATTAATCCCTATGTGCCAGAATGACTGCCTCCTGTGCTACGAGTGATGTCATCCCACGCCAGCCAATGAAGATGTCTGAAAAATAGCACAAAGAAGAAGATGCTGGCGCCGGCGGGGAAAGGCAAGTATTAGCTGCCTTTAGTTCCACTTGCTGTCCGTCCCATAGCAGATTTACTGCTACAGGGTGACTCTCCTGTTCAGAGTCACGTGTGTATGTGTATATATATATATATATATATATATATATATATATATATATATATATATATGTATGTGATTCTGCACTTATGTCTGGAGGGGGGCACCCGCGCCGCTGCAAGCCTGCTTCTGCTGTGACCGCTGGCACCTGCCAATCCTGTGTAAAACAGAGAGATTGGAGATCTGCCTATGTAAACAAGGCAGATCTCCGTTCTGACAGGGGGAAAGGGATGAGTTTTGTGTCCCTGCAAAGGGAATAAAATCCATCTCTTCCCCTGGTAAAAGCAGCACATACAGTACACAAAAACACTGGCTAGGCACACAGTTAGCCCTTTGATCGCCTTAGATGTTTAACCCCTTCCCAGCCAGTGTCATTAGTACAGTGACAGTGTCAAAATGGTCAGTGTCTGATTGTCTGCTACAATATCGCAGTCCCACTATAAGCCTCTGATTGCTGCCATTACTAGTATAAAAAAAGTTATATTGCCTACAAAATAGGGGATAGATTTATGGCATTTTTATTTATTTTTTTACTAGTAATGGCGGTGAACAGAGATTTTTAGCGGGACTGCGGCATTGCGGCGGACAGATCGGACACTTTTTTGGGACCAGTGACATTTATACAGCGATCAGTGCTATAAAAATGCACTGATTACTGTATAAATGACACTGGCAGGGAAGGAGTTAACACTAGGGGGCGATCAAGGGGTTAAGTGTGTTCTAGGGAGGTGTTTCTAACTGTGGGGGAGTGTACTGACTGGGTGTACAGAGAAATCACTGTTCCTGATTACTAGGAACAGACAATCTCTCTCTACTCCCCTGTCAGAACAGGAATCTGCTTTGTTTACACTGGCAGATGCCTGTTCTGGCTCTCTGTGGATCGATCGCAGGTGGCTAGCAGACATCCCGGGAATGGCTCCGCGCGTGCACCCACTGTATCTTTTACACAAAGCGCCATACCGGTACAGCGATTCGCGCAATAGAGCCGCCCTGCCGCAGTATAACTGCGGCGGCTGGTCGGCAAGTGGTTAATAGACTTTAATAGAATTACTTGAAAAACATGCAAAAAATGCACGATAACATGCAAAAATGCCTGTACAGTCACTTCCAAAAAAATAAATATGTTTAGCTGAAGTGTGAATGGGGCTTAAAGTGGTAGTACAACGCCACTAAAATAAAAATAAAATGAGCCACCCTGCAGGGTTAAGTCATAATGTACTAGTATGCACCACATACTAGCACATGATGACAAACTTACTTGTAAAGTGGATCCCTCCCATGCAGTGCTGTCATGGATCCCCAGCGCCATCTTCACCTGGTCTTCCTTCCGGGTTTATAAATGGCCGGAGCCGCGGTGACGTCACTCCTGCACATGGGAGCGGGAGCCCTTCGGCTTCAGCACGGAGCTCTGCAGTTATGGCACAAGTATGCTGTCCCTTCAGAGCGCATGCGCCAGTGGCGTCACTGGCAGAATCCCTTGTGAATATTTCCTAAAACGTGCAAGTTTAGGAGATGTTCACTGTACCTACTACTTATTATAGGCTTACCTGTAGGTACAAGTTCAAAAGTGGAGTTTACTTCCATTTTATATCCCCTCTATGTAACAGATGATCACACATGTGTAGTATACAGCGCATTAATGATGTCATACAAATATGGTGCTGACACTCTGCATTCAGTTCTCATTCCTACAATGTCATAATGTACAAGGAAGCAAAGAAACATTTAAGATAATTTTCTTCTTTTGCATCATCGTGAAGTTTAAATGAAGTTCTGCACTTTTGTAACATTCCTTGGAGGTTGGGGTGAAAAAGTAACAACACGTTGCAATCAGCTTGGTTTTGAAATACAAATACTAAGAGTTGAGAGCTAGAAGAGGGAAGTAGAAGACCAGAGACGCAAGCCCAGTGGTGAGTCTGGTTTGGAAATGAAGAAGTGGGTAGCACTCTCACCTAGCAGTAAAAAGGGTCGCTGGTTCGAATCCCAACCAGGACACTACCTGCTTGGAGTTTGCATGTTCTCCCTGTGCCTGCGTGGGTTTCCTCCGGGTACTCCAGTTTCCTCCCACACTCCAAAGACATGCTGGTAGGCTAATTGGCTTCTGTCCAAAATTGGCCCTAGTATATGAATGTGAGTTGGGGACCTTGGATTGTAGGGACCGATGTGAGTGTGCGATGTATGTGTGGAGCGCTGTGTGATGGCGCTTATATGGGAATAGGGATAGGGATAATTGTAGACATGCACCCACACTCACTCAGGTTGAACTGGATGGACTGGTGTCCTTATTCAACCTTGCTAACTATGTAACTAAGTGTAGCACTAACTCACGGCGGAGCTGCTGGTTTAAGCGGGTCTGTTACCTTCACTCTGCTTCCCTCTGTTTCACCGGCACCGGGTCTAGGGGTTCCCTTGAGTTTACTCCTGGACAACACACGCACCAACACTGGAGTAGGTTTTCAATGCTTTATTAAACAAACGACTTAGGAAGTAGCAAGAAAGAGGTAGAAAGGAAACTTGCAGAAGAAACTCAAATATTCTCTGGTAGGGTTCTCTTGACAAAATGTCCTGGTAGAATTCAAATACTATTTGAAATGCGCTCCCCTCATGGGACACACTCCTTGCTCGACTGGATAGGCCTCTCTCACCGGTCTAGCAGCCAGCACGCAGCACGAATCAAAGTCTCTGCCACAGACTTGTTTGGGAACAAAATCCGTACGAACCTCTGCCACAGGATGTATAGGTTTTTCTGTAGTGAAAGTCAGTCACAGTGCTTGAACCTTTAAGCCGAGCCGGCAACCTATGCTGTATAGTTACTTCTGGATACGTCCTCCAACCGAGTCACCAGCCCCCTCTATAGACCAACACGCTGCGTGATCTCTCCAAGACGGGTCCTCCCCTGGGATCTCCTCGGCTGTCCAGCTTCGTCACACAGGACCGACAGCTCAGGACCATAACTCGGCCGCGGCGGTAGGCTCCAGACCCACCCCTGTGCCGGTGTATCGTGGGCCTCCCGAACGGAGGACCACGAGGTAGCTCCTTAACGCATACCTGTCGGCCAGGAGGGCCGTAAAACGAACCCCAAAATATGGCGTCTGTCCCATAAATACCCTCGCCCAGAATGCAACTCGGAGGACCACCTCCACCGAGCATGCCTCCGGGACAGAGGAGCATCCATTCGCTTCAACACGTTGCCTTTCCAATCCTGACCAGTGGCAACAGCGACACCCACCGGTCAGCACAGAAACACACACAACATCAGCCAAGCTGGAACAGAGCCAAACTTTAACCTTCCTAACACACATTTTACTAAATTTACCTAACATGCGGTAGATTGCAAATCTACCAGCGCTACATATGTAACACCCTAGGTCACCTCTGAGTGCTGCCGCTTCAACCACCCACTTCCTCTGCATCGTGTACTCGACATTCATGCAGATGTGGAGCTCAGCAGGTACTGAACCCCCCTACACACATCCAATAGCGTATAGCCTGTACCCATGTAACCAATAAAGGACTTTTATTCAAGAGCATCCGAGTTGCCAGCCCTTTTTGATTCATACATCCAATGAACCCACAATTTGTCTTCTCTGTTATCAATGTAAATAAGTTTACAGCTTACCATTGCACCTATCTCCACTATACAGGGGAAGAGTAGATGGAAACACAAGCATTAAAGTCATACATAATCCTTAGCATAATATCATTTCAAAAGTTATTCTGAATCTGGAGCTTTCATTAAAGTGTAAACCCACCCTAACACTAAAATCCCTACATCTATAGACATCCAGGATCTAACACTAACCTATCTAGCCCTGTAAAGAAGAAATCAGTATACATACCAGTACATACCAGAAATCAGTATATCTGACCCTGTCTCCAGTGGCAGAAGCTCTGCAGAGGACACAGCCCACAACGGCTGTGAAATGAATAGGGAGTGACATCACCCATAGACTTACTATGGGGCTTTCATTGTCGGCTGTGTCCCCTGCACACGCCTCCACAGCGAATCCTCAGCTGACAGCTCAGCATGGGATCGGGTTGGATCGGCTTCAGAAAAGGTACGTATACTGATTTCTTCTTTGCAGGTTTAGGTTAGTGTTAGATCGTGGATGTCTGTAGATGCAGGGATTTTAGTGTTAGGGTGGACTTCTACTTTAAAATCTCTGGTGATCCTGCCATAAAGGTCCTTATTTGAGCACTTCGTGTTATAGGGTGACAATGCTCTGTCCCAGCCTTCCAATTAAGCTTCTGTTTTTTCACTCTGTCAAATAAGCTTCCATCAGTGACTACAGGGGGCTGTTTTAACACATATTACGCAGGCATTGGTCACTGTTTCCACCATCGGGAATCCCTATCCCCTGTGAAATGCTATGCAACCATCATCACAGTGCATGTAGACAGGAAGTGTCTGCAATGGGGATGCTGGAGCTCAGCAGGATTGAGATGTACCAAGGAATGAAAAAGGTGAAAACAAGCATTTTATTTAAAAAAAAAAAATGTGTTAAGACAGTGCACAGAGCAAACTATGGTGATCTGCCTGCTTGGTGGATGAACTTGAAGCAATATTAAAAATAAAAACAGGTGCTGACAGTGTTCGGCTTTGCTTCTTACATGCATTTGTGAAAAAAAAAACAAATGTGGAATTGCAAATAAAATCATCTTGGAAGCCATTTCCCTCAATACAGGCTGCATCTAATGTTCTTGGGCATCTAATGCCCCTGCACAGGAATAATTCTCATCATTCAGTAAAAACATACAGACTGTAACATGACTACTGATGATCAGTAATGTATTCAACTCCATTTAAATTAACATATTGGTCTTCTTGTTTGTAGTCTTGTCACTCTTGGTAGTGGTTATCCAGATGGAAATGGTGCCGTTATTAATAGCAGTATTGTTGCTAGTAGTATAGCCGTTGTTTTGTGTCTACAATGTATCCACCTGTTCTGTGATGCAAACGCCATGATGTGAGGTATGCTTAACTCTAATTAGTCTTAAAATTTTTCCCTCCCGCTCTCTGCTACCTATGATGATTATCCTGTGTAAAAAAATGTATACTTACCTATCTGCTCCAGTCACGTCACCAAGCTTCCCTGTTTTCATCAGCCTTTGGGTGACAACACTGCTCCCAGGTTTCCCCACTGTTTTCAAGGGCTCTTTCCTCTCCCCTGCAGCTGCTGCTGACTGACACAGGGGATAATGCGACTGAACCGGAAAGGGCTAAGAATAGATAAGTACATACATTTTTTTATTTTTAAATTTAGATGACATAGGTAGGAGGGGGGGGGGGGGGGGGGGACATTAGGCGTTAGGCTGGATATCCACTCTAAATTAGATGTGGCACTGGCAGTGTTCACAAATATCTGACACCTCTTGCTGCAGCCTCTCACTTGTGACTTGCTACAAAGTACAATGTACTGATTGTTGGGGGGAGATTAGACTGAAAAATGCTTCCTTCTGCCTGCAGCAGGCTGATGACATCACCTCAGCCTAGGCAAAATTACTTACTAAAGCTTTAAGGCCTCTTTCACATGATAGGCTCTCTCGCATCTGCCTGTCTATTTTTCAGGCGGATCCTAGCGGGACACCCATTGACTTGTATGGGCAGGCGGATGTCATCGGAGAGGTGTCTGGTCTACTGGCACCCGCCTGCCATCCGATAAGATCCGCTCAAAACAGACAGATGGCAATACGTTCACCATCTGTCCATCGGATGAAAACGGACAGGCGGATCCATTTTCATCTAATCTCCCATAGAGGACAGTGGGGCTCTGACAGGTCCGTCCCTGCACAGTGAGCAGAGACGGACCTGTCATCCGCCAGCTCAGCGGGGATCAACGGAGCGATCTACCACTGAGCTGGCAGAGTCCGCTGAGTGGATCTGCCCTGTGTGAAAGGGGCCTAAGGGAAAGTGCAGCCAAAGCTCATTTGGCTGTACTCCTCCTGTGGATCACAGGAGTGCAGTTTGTTCTGAACTCCTGTGCCCGTTTTCAGCTGACAGCGGGCCGAAGGCACAGAGCCGGTCCAGGCTGGGAAAGAATGCGACCCTATGGTCGGGATCCGCCCAGAAGCACCTCACACCGCCCAGAAGCACCTCAGCACCTCGCTCAGCCTCTCAGTGAGCCACTGGGAACCTGAGCCAGCCGCTCCCACCCCCTCCACAGCCCAGCGCTCCAGTGAGAGGCAGAGCAGACAGTGGTGACTGACAGTCAGCAGCTCTCTGCTCATGGTGCTCTGAGAATCGAGTGATCAGCGGTGTTTGATCGCTCGGTTCTCAGTCTTGGAGTCTTTGAGAGACAGATGCAGCACTTAGGTAAGTACAATTTAAAAAAAAAAAAACTTCTCTTTTAACCTCTTCCGGACCGCCCACCGTACATATACTGCGGCAGGGCGGCCCAGCTGTGCAAAATCATGTATGAACACAACAGGAGCTAATCAGTGGTTCTGGTGGCTGCGACGGCCGCCGCGACCAGCCTATCGTTCACAGGAGACATGGAGCACACAGCTGATCTGTCAGCGAGAAAAAGAGAGATGTTCTGTTTCAGCTAAGCTGAAACATGATCTCTATTTTCCTCCAGTGTAACACTCCCCCCCCCCCCCCACAGTTAGAAAGCACCTCCCTAGGACATGCTTAAACCCTTGATCGCCCTCTAGTGTTAGTGTCATTTATACAGGGATCAGTGCATATTTTTAGCACTGATACTGGTGTCACTGGTCCCCAAAAAGTGTCACTTAGGGTCAGATTTGTCCACCAGTCCCGCTAAAAATCGCTGATCGCCGCCATTACTAGTTTAAAAAAAAAATTCCATAAATCTATCCCGTAGTTTGTAGACGCGATAACTTTTGCGCAAACCAAATCAAACGCTTATTGGGGGTTTTTTTACCAAAAAATATGTAGCACAATACATATTGGCCTAAACTGATGAAGAAATTTGATTTTTAATTTTTTTTTTAAAGGGAATGTTTTATAGCAGAAGGAAATGATAACTTACGTGATGGTGATAAAAAAAAGATGATGATATGTGACGCTTTTCTGAAAATGATGCTTTTACTGTATATTGTGACAGGTCTGCAAACTATGCAGATTTATAATGTTACTAACAGGTTCACTTTAAGGTGCACTTATGCTTAGTGTTATTAAACCCACAACAGTAAAATCTGTCTGTATATTCAGAATAGCATACATGCTTTACTCACGGAGGGGGTTAACTTAAGGGGTTAATCCTCTGTATTGTGTAAAAAGGCTCTTTGATCCTGTAAGGACAGATCCTCCCCCTCCTGCAGGGTCTCTCTTGGTAAAAGACACAGTTAGGGTAGTAAAGCTGCACATGCTCAGTTTGGTCTCCATTGCTGGAGAAAACATTTCCCTTTTGAGCTGAGATTTTCAGGTCACATGATATTGACATCACACATGTGGGTGTGTATACAGATCCTAAATGACAGCCCAGTCCCTCCCTCCTCCTCCATGCCCAGTAACTAAAAAAGAACACAGTGGGTGGGATGTCACATCTTGATTGGAAGATCCGTTTCCCAGCGTGAGGACACAGGCTATAGTGGAAATTTCCTCCTACCTTAACAGAGCACTCGGGCAAACCCTACAGTTTATCACGTGACCTTGGTATACAGATCAGCCAAAAAGGTATATAGTGCAGTATTTTAAAGTAAAAAGAAGATTTCTAAGCTGTGGGCACTGCGGGGGGGGGGGTGAACTTTTTTTATATTACTGGGTTTAGTAACATCTAGAGGTGAATATAGGAAACATACGAAGCCTCATGGAGGAAGAGTCCCTGTGTTCCCTATAATAATATTTCATTTCCTTCCATCTTCTAGCTGTCTATCAGTAAACCTCTCTCCATTTCTTGCACATATTCCAGTGCTGACACGTTCCAGCCTATACCATCTCTAAGTTCCTGCTACAGTTTCCTCTAGTGACAGGTGTGTGAATGGCAGTTCCAGCCGGGCCTCCCCAGGACTAATCCCAGACACGCGTCTCCCAAGCCTCATTCACACTGTGGATGGGGATTAAGTTATTAGCGCGGCTTAGAGACAACAACAAAAGCTTACATTGGAGATCAGATCATGTTCCAGCCGATGGATCTCGCTGAGCTCCTGTTCCAACACATCTCTGGTGTCCGATCCATGAGAACATACATTTCATGTGCCGCCCATTCCCAGACTTCAGGAATTACATGGAAAATGGAGTTCAATTCCTTTGCGCCAATGTGTTATAGTGGAAATAATGAACTTTACATTCACAAGGAGCAGGCCACTCTGTGCTGTTCAGCTACCAGTTACTGAGGTGGACTTCAATATCAACACCATACAATGAAAGGGGAAGAGCAGGGTAAAAGACATTGATGATGAGTGAAGGGAGGATGAACAGGGTGCAAGAATAATACGCTGATCTGCATTATTAAGTGTCATTATGGCAACTGCCCCAACATGGACCCTCCTGCGACACTATAAAAGATAGCCTAGGAAAAATAGCAGACATACCTGAGAGGTGCGGGCAAAGAGCCAGCTTTTAGTAGGACAAAGCACTATGGGACACAAATAGATGCTAGCTGGATCTATGGAGTAGGAATCACACTGTCTGGATCACACTGATGGGAAGTAAGAACTGGTAGGTGGGCCTAGATCATACTGGAGGGGATGAGAGCAATGAGTAGGATAGGACTAGCCAAAGTATGAGGATAGTCCCATGTGAGGGTAGGTGACCCAGGATTCCCCAGAGTGCAGTATCTAAAGGCCTCACTGGGGTTTGAATTTAACTGTGTGCTGACCCCAGGTCCACCCTGCTCTAGCTCCATCAACCCCAAGTCTGGTGGGCACCAGAAAGTAGGACTAGAACAGGTAGGTATACTGTAGTTAACAATTGAATGGAATGATCAACAGGTAACAGGCCCGATGTCAGGACTGGCTGCAGACTCTATAATCAGGATACAAGCCCAGAGGTCAGGGCAGGCGCTGGACATGAAAAATCAGAATACCAGCTAGAGATCATTGAAGGCAGCAGGCAAAGATAACCAGCAATAAATCAGAGGTCAGAACAGGCAGCAGACATGGAACAAAGTCAGAGGTTGAAAGAAAAGAAATAAATTAACGCAGGGAACCAACCTACGGACGGTTATGAATGTGGCCCAACATGAAATCAACAAACGTACTTAAAAATGTTGATCTTTTTTTGGAATTTCTTGTAAAAATGCATTTACGTTTAGCGAACACATGCGGCCGAAGGAACATTTGACAGTGTCTCTTTACTGGACTTTTCTAAGTTTTATATTCCCAAAGAAAAATCTCCCACTCTTCACATTCTCGCCTTATTCATATCATCAGTTTTCAGCAGCACCTATATTTGTGAGCAACTATTTCTAAGGATGAAGCACACAAAGGGCTTCAGGAAAATCAAACAATCGTGCCTCGTACTGAATTTTTCTTCAACTTTTTTTATAATGTGTACCCTACTTTATTATTATTGCTTTTTATGTGCGACCCAAGACAATTCCTCCTCTTCCAATGTGGCCCAGGAAGGTCAAAAGTTTGGACACCCCTGAATTAAAGAATGCGGGCTGGATAGCATTAAGGCTCTTCAGGGGTACGTCAGCTAGCCAGTGAATATGAGCCAGAAGCTGAACTGAGCTTAAACAGACCCGGTAAAAGAAGGTAGAGAGCGGCAGCAGGCAGAGACGGGGAGCTGCTGCTGATTGGATGCAACTGTGAAACGGATATTGTATCAGGAGGAGGGCACCACTCTGATTGGACAATAGAAAAATAAGTGGCACTGGACTGTGAAGGTAGTAGCACCTGGGTGGATTTGATTTAAATCAAGTCGATTTAAATCACTAGTGAAATAGCTTGATTTAAATCATAATTTTTAAAGCGCAACTGACATCTCTGTCCCTCAACAGCCCCTCCTCTGACCCGCTGTTTGCTCACTGACAGTCCCATTCACTTAATGGGATGGCTGGTGAAGCAGCAGTGACACAACAAGGTGAGGGACGTGGCAGCAGCAGGTGAGTGGATGCCCGCTAACAGGTGCTGCCACGATGGATCTGAAATGACAGGTGCTCTTTAAATATAAGGATTTATTCTTGCTGGTAGTTAGAATTTTTAATATTTGCAAACAAAATGAAGGTTTCCTATTTAGAATAATAAGCTGTTAGGTTAGTAAAAGAGCGATATCAGAAGCTATTCAATCATACAGTTTATAGTGTACATAGATTTGCAAACTAATGGGGTAAAGGAATATTCCTGAACTTTGTTTTACCTCACGGTTACTGTGAAATTGTGTGAATGCATCAATGCAGTGCATGTTATCTCAGCTTGCAGAGCTTTGGATTCATTGAATGAGTTTACTTAAAATATTGCAAAATTTTTTTTTTCTCTCTCCCCTTTTTCCCCTCTTTTCTTTCCCTGGGGGGGGAGGGGGGGGGTTTATTTGAATTTTTTTCCAGGATTGAGACCTAGGGTCGATTAAGGGATAGGTCCATATAATTTAGTGCTTCAATGCTGGAATAATTGTTGTTTATTATTGTTTGACTTATTTCCTATTAAAATGTTATATCTACTTAAAGGTATTTACACTAAAGGGAACTATTATATATTGAGAATATGTATATAACCTCTCCCAGGGAGTGTAGGGGTTGTATGAGGGCCATTGCTCGATAGATATACCAGTTGCCTCAATGTTCCCCGCCTAGCTGCATCTGGGCCTACCATGATTATGAATGATGAATGTATGAGACGCTTAAAGAGGGAAATGGCTCTGGGTTTCCCTCTACTGAATAAGCTCTACAGTGTGATAGGGGGTATCAGCCCCAGTTGAGCAGAGTGCCCTCTCTTACTGCGGAAGATGAGATGCTTGGAGACGTGGAATCGAAAATCTCAGAGAGGAGTTTTCGCTATTCCCTTAGTTGAGATGATGTGGGGGGGAGGTCGAGGCGGGGAATACTGAGGTAGCGGCACTGGAATGATAAAATCCTCCTCACGATTAGATGCCCCGGGTTGAGTCGATCTCTGGTGGTGAGCCATGGATTAAAAAACGGGGTCTAAATCATCTCTTGGAGAGAACAAGTAAATTATCTTAAAGTTAACCCAATTCACTGGGAGATGTACTTATCAGGGATATGGGGGTCCCCACCACGGGGCGGGGGCATTTCATGCACAGGAAGACATGGAGGACAGGGGGAATCCGGGGGGGGTCTGCCCCCCCCAGTCAGACAGGCCCCACCTTATCTTTGGGGGGTGTCGGGCTGGGGGGGGGGCTGCGGACCCCTCCGGTTAATATTAATATTACTTTGAGATTATTATTATTAAATGCCACTATCCGAAATACTGGTGGTAAAATATTGATGTTGTTGGTTTAAGCTTAGCAGACGCTTTGAATATATATTCCTATAAGGATAGAGGTGGGGTGGGAAGGATAGGGGTGGGGGGGGATACGGGACGCTCTCATGGAGTTTGTCCTACCCACTTCCCCACATAGGTCGTCACACAAACCCCCGAATTCAGTTTGGGGAGTAGATGTGACTTGTTAATTGGTGTTTACCAATTTAGTGGTTTGAAGTAGAGTGGCGTGTGGAACGGATTGTTTCCGTCCCCCGCTCCATTTCTCTTTGATTTTTTATTTTTTTTTGTTTGAGATGGATGGCCTTAAGGTGTTTTCACTCAATGCCAAGGGACTAAATACCCCTGATAAACGGAAAATATTGCTACACGACCTGAAGGCCTCTAAAACTGATATAGCATTCATACAGGAGACTCATTTTAGAGCGAATAAGGTACCTGTACTAAAGAACAGATTTTTTCCTGAAATATACCATGCCACTAATAAATTTGCTAAAGCCAGAGGGGTATCTATTCTCCTATCTAGTAAGTTTTCATGGGTATGCAGTGAGTCTCTGTTAGATGAAGGGGGACGCTTTGCGTTTATAAAAGGGCTTCTGGGCGGAGTACGGGTGACTCTAGCAACGATTTATGCGCCTAACGTTCACAAGGATATCTTTATCCGTCGAATATTGGTCAAACTGATGGACTTCATGGAAGGCCCACTGATCTTGGGAGGGGATTTTAATGTCCCCCTGACCCCCCAAGTAGATACATCATCAGGGAAATCATCAGTTTCTATAAGCTCCCATAAACGGATTAATCAGGCTATACATAATGCCCAACTCATCGATGTGTGGCGCCTTCAGCACTCGGGCGAGAGGGACTACTCATTTTATTCCCCACCCCACAAGGTGTATTCGAGAATTGACTTTTTTTTAATCCCCCACGCCCAGTTGCATGCTGTTCGTGAAACCTCTATGGGTTCGATCACGTGGTCCGACCATGCCCCTATATCAATGACATATGCCCTATCACAGGTGGCTTCACATGCAACTCGCATGTGGAAATTGAATGAAAGCCTCTTACAAATCCCAGAAGTAGTATCAGAAATTACCAAAGAATTGCCTCTATACTTTCAGACAAATCAAACTCCTGACAGTAATCCAGGCATAGTATGGGAGGCTCACAAGACAGTCATACGAGGCATTTTTATTAAACACGGCTCTAGAATTAAAAGAGACAAGGAACGACAATTAAATCTGCTCCTGACCAAACTTCAAGCTACAGAATCTAAACACAAAAACATACCCTCTCAGGTAATAGAACGAGAACTAGTCGAAATTCGGACACAAATCAACGACCTTCTACAATACAGAGCTAAGGCGGCACTGCAGAAATGCAGGAAAACCAGTTACGCATATGGGGATAAATGTGGGAAAATATTAGCTAAGTTAACTAAGGAACAAAGACTCCAATCATACATACCACATATTATGTGCTCAAAAGACCAGAAAATAGCTTTGCCAATGGAGATTTCGAAGGCTTTTCGAGACTTTTACGCATCTCTTTATAAAATACCATCTGCTACAAAACCCCCAAACATTGATAGATGAATATGTGCAATCAGCTCAGATACCCACTATTACCCCTGAAATTAAAACGGAACTAGACAAACCAATAAGTTTAGAGGAACTGACATCAGCAGTAAACTCTACAAAACCAGGAAAGGCCCCCGGTCCGGACGGTCTTACCCTGCAATACTACAGAACCCTGCTTCCTATATTAGGACCCTTTATGGTAGATCTGTTTAATGGCTTGGGCAACGACGAGACTCTCCCTAGAGATATGTCAAAAGCATATATATCCGTTATTCCGAAGGAAGGCAAGGACCCGACCCTATGTGGCAGTTATAGGCCAATCTCCCTTCTAAACGCGGATATTAAATTGTTTACTAAAATCCTGGCGACTCGTTTAGCAATTCATTTACCAGATTTGGTGCATTTAGATCAAGTAGGCTTTGTTCCTACTAGAGAAGCAAGGGACAATACGACTAAAGTCTTAAATTTGCTACATGTGGCTAAAACCTCACACACACCATGCGTACTTCTCAGCACAGACGCGGAAAAAGCGTTCGATCGGGTGAATTGGCAATATATGTTTACAGTTCTTCGCTATCTGGGCCTAGGAGATACTATTATTCAATGGATTACTACAATTTACTCACAACCTACGGCTCAGGTTAAGGTAAATGGGGTCCTATCGGATCCCTTTCCTATATTAAACGGCACCAGACAGGGATGTCCGCTTTCCCCCGTGCTATTTGTTCTGTGCTTAGAACCATTTCTAAATAGAATTCGTCGGAACCTGGACATCCAGGGCATAAGTGTCGGAGGTGATCAGTACAAAATTTCGGCCTATGCAGATGATACGCTCTTTTCATTGACAAATCCTGCTATCTCCCTCCCCAATCTACTACGTGAGTTTGAGACTTATGGACGTCTATCCAATTTGGAAATTAATTTCCATAAATCAGAAGCTATGGGGATAGGGATACCCCTTTCTATGCTGTCTACATTTAAGTCCAGTTTTAAATTCAAATGGACAGTGACAGCTTTGCAATACCTAGGCACTTATATCCCGACGGAGACGTCTCGCATATTTGAACTGAACTTCCCATCACTGTTGTCAAAAACCCGTATGCTTTTAGAGACTTGGAACAGGGGCCTACATTCGTGGTTTGGCAGAATTAGCCTATTAAAAATGAGTATTCTACCAAAATTTTTGTATCTGCTCCAAGCCCTACCAATTAGAATCCCCATATCCTATTTTAAACAAGTTAACGCACTTTTTATCAAGTTTGTGTGGGCGTATAAGAAGCCACGATTTTCTTTTCATTTAATGACCCTACCTAAACAACATGGGGGGCTAGCTTTCCCAGATATCCGAGCATACTATCAGGCAATCCACATAGGTAGAATTGTAGATTGGTGCCGTCATAGTCGATCTAAACTATGGGCTTTGATAGAACAGGCCCAAACATGTATCTCACTCTCAAAGGCCCTGTGGTGCTATGACCATCTCCAACCACCATTGAAAAGTCACCCACTAATAGGGACGACGCTTCGTATAGGATCAGTAGCTAGTAAACAATACTCTCTTTCTTCTTCGGTCTCTCCGTTATTTCCTATTTTAGGGAACCCACAATTCTCTCCTGGCCTCTGCCTTCACACGTTCGGCAAATTACGCCGGACCGGCATAACTCAAGCATCCCACTTTTTAGTGAATGGCAGATGGCCTTCCATCAAGGAACTAATGACGGAGGAGGGTCCCTTCAAATTGACCCTCTGGCCAGCACTTCAGCTACGACACTTTCTGGATACAATACCTAATCCACGTAACTTCGCCCGCCCCCTGACGAGGTTTGAAGAATATTGCTCTGATGAAGGCAATATAACGCGGGTCCTATCTAAAATATACACTATGCTGAATTCTCCGACAACTCTATCACATCCGTCGTTCTTGGAAAAATGGGAACAGGACCTACAACGGAAATTCACACCGGCACAAACCCAGAATATATTTAGATTAGCTTGGAAGACATCAATCTGTACAAAAACACAAGAATCTAACTACAAATTACTGACGAGATGGTATTATACCCCTATCTTTTGCACCAATACTACCCTGATACCACTGATCTCTGTTGGAGATGCTTGGGAGACAGAGGTACACTACTCCACATATTCTGGTCATGCCCCAAATTGACTAACTTCTGGGCGACAGTCCGGGAAGTGTCTCAAAAGTTCACGGAATATAGGATACCTGGTGATCCGGCATTTTTCTTATTTCATGTCTCTAATATTCCTGCCAAATGCTATCAAGAATCAATTCTGGGGCATCTTCTCAATGCTGCAAAGTCCTGCATTCCACTTCACTGGAAAAAACAATCATCACCAACGGCGGCCGACTGGCTACGTAAAGTGATAGACATCAGTAGAATGGAGGACTTGTTGGCGGCTGAGCGAAACCAACAAGACAAGTACTCCATGACTTGGAGTGTTTGGAAACAGTTCATCAATTCTACGGAGGGAATAGCTCTCCGTAGACAGGAGACTCATGTATGAATGCTATTCTTTACACACCTTGGCCATCCCTCTCGGCTTGAATTTTTTTTTTTTAGGAAAAAAAAGAAACGAGCGTAGTTGGGTTTTTTTTTACCTGAATCCCTTTTATATATGTCTCCCAGTAGACAACAAAGGGCGGTGCCGGTTGGGGACTGGCCCTAAAACAACTATACTGAACTGTATTGTAGACATAAACAGACGGGGTTATATTGCAGTTGTAATCCATATGTTATATTGTTTATTTTTTCTGTTGTACTGACCTGACTTTGCCCGTGTGGGTGTTAATAAAAGTTATATTTGAAAAAAAAAAAAAAATATTGCAAAATATACATCCTCATGTTACATAACTAAGCTCCATTTAATGCTGAATAAACAAAATTATTAATGTATCTTAAATAGAAAACTATCTTTAGATAGATTTTTACCCCAAAAGCATTTTAATAAAATAAATTTGATAAAAAAAAAAAAAAATCGATTTAAATAAAAAAAAATCAGATTTAAAAAAAAATCATTGATTTATATCCACCCCGGGTAGCGTTGATTTTAAAATGGACCACTACATGAGGTGGTCTTATCTCACAGCAAGCGACAGGCCAGAGTCTCAGGTAGTTGGTTTAGTCAGCCTTTACCAAGTTGTTATCATGTCTGTCTACACTTAATTTTTTCAGTTTTTGCTTCTGGGGCCCTGGACCATTTATATACTGCAGACTGTGGTTTTATTGCAGCCTATTGTGTATGCCCTGGGCCTTTCTCTGACCTTCCATGCCTCACCTATGAATGATAAGAATTTGTATTTCAGAGCTGCTTCAGCAATCCACTCGTAGCACGTGGGATACCTGTCCAAATCCACCCAGTGCCAAATAGTATGGCGCTCACCGTTTATGGGGGTCAGGTCCAATTTGGGTTTCACCTTCTACAGGCAAACACATGTTCAATCACCATAACGTTTACTGAAACCACTGCAAGGCTTTTCTTACATTGTCACTCCCAATGGACATCCAGCTGACACTTTTTGCCTTCATTCAGGGCTTAAAGTGGTTGTAAACCCGAGAAAAACAAAAAAACAAAAAACAAACAAACCCTGTAAGACAAAAGGCATAATAAGCTAGTATGCATCGCATACTAACTCATTGTGAAATACTTACCTTAGATCAAAGCTGTTGCAGCGGCCCCACACACCAATGTGACCGGCGATATGGCTCCGGCATGTGCGCGGGATCCGCCGGTCGCGGCACGCTGCTGAAGAAACGGCACGAGCGAGCTGTTTCTTCAGTGCACATGCGCCGATGATGTTGGCGCAAGCGTTTATGGTAAATATCTCCTAAACCGTGCAGGTTTAGGAGATATTTACTGTACATACAGGTAATCCTTATTATAGGCTTACCTGTATGTACAAGTGGTGTAACAGGGTTTACAACCACTGTAAAAATATGGATGGCACAGTGGTGTAGTGGATAGCACTTTTGCCTAGCAGTAAGAAGGGTTGCTGGTTCGAATCCCAACCACGACACTACCTGCCTGGAGTTTGCATGTTCATCCTGTGCCGGCGTGGGTTTCCTCCGGGTACCCCGGTTTCCTCCCACACTCCAAAAGACATGCTGGTAGGTTAATTGGATCCTGTCTAAATTGTCCCTAGTATGTATGAATGTGAGTTAGGGACCTTAGATTGTAAGCTCCTTGAGGATAGGGACTGATGTGATTGTACAATGTATATGTAAAGCGCTGCGTAAATTGACTGTGCTATATAAGTACCTGAAATAAATAAATATAGGTCTGGACATTTGTTTGATAACTCACCCTGGGCACACAAGAAAGTCCACAAGTGTGTCAAGTAACTTGATTACTGACCAAGCATGAACGCTGAAAAAAAGTAAAATCTGCATACAGATAAATTGATAAGCCACAGATATGCAGGTTAATTCGATGTGAATATTAAGAATAAAAAGAAATTAAAAACTTCAGGACATAGTAAGGTCTGGCTGATGTCTATAATTTTACCTAATAATATCATATTAAATCTGTTATGTTGTGTGTTTAGGGGATTCTAAACATTCAGCCAGGGTTGGGCCAAGGGGTATTCAAATGAGGCCTCAAGTGCCTCAGCAGGTAGGGAACGCAAAAAGGGCAAGACCTGCAATCTCTAATGTTGAGGAAATGTCACAGCAATTTAAACTTTACTATTCAATTTGTCATCATCTTAAAAGGAAAAATACCATTCTGGAGTGCAATACAAATTCATCATTTCCTCCAGACAATCCAAAACCCTCAATTATACAACAGACCTCTGACTACATTTGAGGAGATATGTTCAGACACAGAACCATTACCACAGGTCTTATCCAAAATGTACACTCTACTAAACACACCCCCACAACAACCCAACCTGCCATGTATTATGAAATGGGAAACAGACCTTCAGCGCTCTTTCACTCCAGTCCAGAAGCAAAACATGATAGCTCTCTCCCTTAAATCATCAATATGCACTAAATTACAAGAAATGAACTATAAGATCCTGACGAGGTGGTACTTAACACCCAGTCGTCTACATACTATATTTCCTGATACATCCAAATACTGCTGGCGATGCCAGATGGAAGAGGGAGCGATGCTACACGTGTTTTGGTCCTGTCCTAGACTGACACATTTCTGGACTGCGGTTCGTTCTATCTCTCAAAAATTCACGGATTTTCAAATTCCAAACGACCCGGCATTTTTCTTGCTCCAGGTGTCGTCCATACCGCTCAAAAAGTATAAAAAATCAGTATTACGTCACCTAATAAACGCAGCTAAGTCCTGCATCCCTTTGCTATGGAAACAAACCTCCCCACCAACCGTATCAATGTGGCTACGGAAAGTGGAAGACGTAAACAACTTAGAAGACATTATACTGACAGCTCAAGATAGACAAGAAGTCTATAAGAAAACTTGGACGCTCTGGAATATGTTTAAATATTCAGACGAAGGTAAAACCCTTATGGGGAATCCCACTTAATAACAACTTGTAACTTTTTGGTTAAAAGAAACCCGGCTTACTCAAAGCAACCACCGACACCTCACCATTTACCCCCCCCCCCCTCCCTGCCCCTTCCCTTTCACCCTCTACCTATTCTCTTCCTCTCTTCTTTCTTATACTTGCTCTTTCTTCTCTTTAATTCACTTTCTGGTAGCTCCCTCCTAACTGGCGCAGTCGCAACAGCTCTTAAACAGTAAACGTTTAAATGAGACACCAACTAATATCTATGGTGAATGTACTAAGATTTTGATGCACTGAGATGTTGTAATACTAAGAAAATGTACTTGTCAGGGATAATAACATATAACAGAAATAGATGGACAAGAGCTTTACTTTTATAAACAGACTTTGTTTTGATATGATGTTCTGTGAGGAGGCTGCGACCTCGCTTTTCTAATTTTTCTTTTTTTTTACTTTGTCTGGGGATCTGCCCCTTTTCTATGAAAATCAATAAAAATTTATATTTGAAAAAAAAAAAAAAGGAAAAATACTGCCACACGTGATATGGCTTTAGACTGAGTTTTCGGTGCTACAAATGAGTATGATAAAGAAGAATTGGACACATTTCAAAAATATTTCTCATATGTGCCATCTTTCTAACATGATCTATGCCATCATAACCAGTGGTGTGATTTGTTCTCAGTAATACTCTACACATACCCATCTGTTGTAGTAAATGGAGTGTGGGCTCATGTGATTGTATCTTCTTTGCTGTGCTGCCATCTAGTGACGTATCATATTATGGCAGGCCCTGTGGTCTCTCCAGCATCCTTCTCCATTGTTTGCACTCAGCAGGTGAAGCAGTCAAAATTACTACCGTAGTACCATAGTCTGCTTATCCATAAACTGTGGCTTTGTTCTGTGAATTATACTTTGCACAAATACCAAGCTCCCCCTCATTTAGGTTTGCACACAGGTCTGTTTTATTATCAGGCAGTGGTGCTCACATGTACCTATGTACCCAGGTGCTTCTGTGCGTTCAGGAAACACCCAACCTGGCTGCATTGCTGTAAGCAGATGTTAGCTTTATCCATTGCGAAGCAAATGGATTTTTTTAAAATAATTAACATTTTATGAAAAGATTTTAGAAAAAAGGTTACATGGGTATACTTAACGCATTCCGAGCACACATAGTAGTGTAGCGCTAACCCCTGCAGGAGCCGCTGGTGAAGGTTATCTCCCACCCAGGCACATGAATTCTCCAATCAATCCTGAGACAAGAAGCAGTCCTTGCAGCTTTGTTTTGTTTTCTTTTTATTTAGGGGAATTAAACTTAGATGGAGAAGGGTTGTTATGGGATGCCCATTTGATCAGTAGAAACTCTACTGGGACACAAACTATATACATCCGGTATATACATACTCTTCTACCTCCAGCACAGACTTGCTTGTAGCACTAAAACTCCCAGTACCAGCTAGCACTGACTATTTGATCTAACAAAATCTCAGTTAGATCCTTGTAAATGCCCTTTGCAGGCCCCTTTAGTAGTCATTTTGTAATGAAAAAGCTGCTCAGCTATTATTTTCTCCACAATGCAGTTTTTGCCTCTTTGGCCAGGACTACCTCCACCTAAGCGTGTGGAGGTTCCAGGTTAAAGGTGATAGCAGGTATGGTTAGTGATGAAAATATTGATCAAAAGAGAGGAGACTGTAATGGAAATTTGTAAGTTCTGTATATAATTGTATTCTATTTTGTATGTATTGCACACTGCCCTCACTGTGCACACGGCACTAATAATGTTTTCAGTACATGTTTGCATTCTTTTGAGTCCTGATTAGAATTAGCCTGCCTATGTAATGCCCCTTGTTACCATAAACGTACATTTGTAATACTAATGTAATACCTACGTAATCATGTGTATAAAAACCTTAAATTGCATCATAATAAAGCAGAACAGTTTTTTGGAAAGATGCTGAGCGTATCTTTTGTGTCTGTTCCCTACTGCAGTAGTTATTAATTTGGAACCACTAATCAATATGAGGATAGGAGTTGCCTATCTACAAAATGTTCAGTTCAGTAGCAAAAGTAGAGGTCTTTGGTGCTAGCTGTCCTTTTCCTGTGGCTCCTGCTCCCAGTACCATCACCTCTTCAGGCACTGCGCCTCCTGGCTGCAGCTGCCCCTTTCACTAACCTTCCTGGCTACTTCTCTACAGTCCTCCCAGACTGACTCTGCATCCACCCCAGACTGCTTGCATCCAGTCCCTTCAGGCATGCCTCTCAGTCCTCTGACTGCAACACTCACCAGCCTCTTGGCTGTCTTCCTCCCTGGAGATTTGCCCGGCAGTGTTCTTCTGCTGTCCTCTCCTTGCTCCCATGCTTCCTGATCAGGATCCCTTCATGTGTCATGAGAAGGGGTCCCTTTCATGCAAGGCCATCTTTAGTGTGGGGCAGCTGCCCTGGGCCCTGTCCTTTTGGGGCCAAAACCAGTTGCCCCATGAGCCCTCCCTACCCACAAATTGGGGCCCCGATGATGGCACTGCAGAGTGCACTGGGGTCACGGGAGGCAGCGCTGTATTTATGTCCAGGGTCCAATCAATATTAAAGACGGCCCCACTTCCGCCCCCAGGCCTGCCCCCCCCATTTCAGACTGGGAAGCTACTCTCAAAGGCCCTGACAGCCTAGCACTCCATTTCCATCTTCCACCCGAACTCCACACACCCGACCTGGGCTGACCCTGAGTATTTGTGGGGGTCTACCCCCTGCCAACCCTTCTGTTCGGGATTGATCAGGGCCCTCAGAACACTCCAGCTAGCTCCTCCTAGACCTCTCCTAATTGCTTCTGGAACCTTCTCCCAGTTTCCAGCAAGCAGGGAGGAGTCAAGCTTCTGAGTCAAGCAGCCTACCTGAGTCAGGTAGGCTGCCAGCCAAGCCTGAAAATGTACCTACACTAACGCAAAACATCCTACTCTAGCAATGCTAGGGGGTGCTACAGTAATGTATTTGAGTTACATGACTGTTTGTAGCGGTCTCCCCGACTTCCAAGGGCCTGATGGTGATCCCCAGAGCCAGGGAGAACTGACATTCCTCCTCAGGGTGCAGGTTACTAGGCATAGTGGGTGTAGTGCAAGGTGAAAATATTGGGCACCAGTCACTTTTTGTAAAAATGAACAAAGAGTTTTATTTCTCTTAACAGGAACGGTGAGAGAGAGAATTTAGGGCTCAGGACACCCTTAAGCAAATGCAATAGCAATTAGGCAAACTCCGCAGACAAAAATAGAACTAGGCAGACCGCAATACTTTTCAGCTGAATGCAGCAATCTGTATCTTGTAGCAACTGTTGTCTCCTATAGCAACAACTTCTCTCACAATATCCTACTGTAGATCTTCCAGTTTAACTCACAGTAACCCCGCTGTAGATCTTCCAGCTTAACTGGCAGTATTCTACTGTAGATCCTTAAGCTCAGCTCGCTGTCTCTCGCTGGACTTCTTGGACTCTCAGCTACCTGCTGGATCTCTTGAGCTTCACCCACAGCTTACCACTGTACTTAGCTTCAACCTTTACTTACAGCTACCCGCCATACTCCTTCAAGCTTTACTCACAGTTACCGGCTGCATTCCTGGATGAGTCTCCACTAAAGCTTTCCCACTTACTTCACTGTCCCCAGCTAGTGAAGCGTCTGCTCTGGTACTCCTTCAGAACTTCATCCCTTCCAAACTTGCCTCTGGTAACAGCAGTGGTCGTGCCTTTGTGGCAACTGATACTCCTTTACCTCTGGCAATGATCAGGCTCCCCTCGGGCTGAGCCTCTAACACACGTGGTTCTGCCCCAGGCTTCGGGCTTAACTTTGCTGCTCCTCCTTTGCGGAATCCTGAACTACTGGATAGGCATTGCGTAGACCTAGCAGACAGTATGACTCCTGGATAGGTCTCAGGCTTCAGGCCTAGCAGCCAGGAGTTACTCCACACGCCCACTCAGGCCGCAGCCCCGGGCGGAAAGAACCCTGATCACCTGACTTCTCCCGAATAATAAGCCTATCCCAGCATGCACAGCAGCCAAAAGAAACTCCTGCTGATTAGCTAAGGTAACTCATTTACCCATCACTTGAATTCGCTGTAATCCATCATCCTAATGCCATAGGCAACAGTGCCACCTATTGTCAGAAGAGAGAAACTACGAATTAAACTCAGACTGAGGACAGAAATCAGTGAAACAAACTATCAATCAGCCAGGCTAGTTACCACCTAGCACAACTAGATTTATTAGCAGCTCTATTTAGGACCAGGTTGCTACATGTTGTTGTTAAAATTTGATGGAAACAGATACATTGTCAGTCAATCTCTACATGTTTTGTGGACTTACTCGCTTATTTAGGAGTATGAGATGGAGTGAAGTTTCTGCAAAGAATCAAAAGGCAAAAACTAATAATATACATATAAAGTTGTCATTAAAATTATAGCACAGTACTACTGGGATAGATGGAATATCCAGGGCTTAGCCAATGGAGTCAAGCGGGAAAGGGTCAGGTGTACAGGGACAAGAAGGCCAACCCCCACCTGGAGAGTATAAGCGTGATATAGGGCCAGGCAGTATCTATATGCAAACAAATATACCCCTCTTAAACAACCAGGCCATAGCTTTATACAATTAACAAGAAACAATCCATCAAATATAACTAAAAGAAGGGATAAAATATACATACCAACCAGACTAAACTTCCAAACTTAAAAGGCAGGTGGGCCATATGGCAGAATCAATAAACAAGTGGTGTAGATATTCACCAATAGGGATGTATATAACGTATCCAAAAATTGCATTTTTTACAGAGACTATATAATTCCAAAAGGAAAGGCTATATCTGCAAATACAAATAGAGCAATTAGAGCTAGCAGCCAGACATGGATCCAGAAATTTAGTTCATTAGTACTACTCTCACCTGTTCAATCAAATCATCTGCTCAGTTCACAGGGTAGAATATTAGAATATTAGTAAATAGTGTGTTCTAGAAGGGAGGAAAAAAACACCAAACTCAATAACCGTAATCCCAGAAGGGGAGGACCATCCATTCCATTGTAACAAAATATTGCAAGATGTCCCCATCTCACCTTGGTAGTAAGTACCCATCAAGTAAGTCCACTGCCATGGTCAACAAATCTATCTGCTTATAAACCCTGCAACCAAGAAACGGACGGCCCATGACATCACCGGACCCGATCTCATGGGATTGGCCATTGCCAATCCACTTCTCAAAATTGTTTGGCTTCTACACTAACATACTGGGCTCAATAAAGTTTGTGTCACTGACCAAGTACTAGCATAGCTATCTGTACAATCAGATGTCCATATTTCCATACTTGTTTCAGGTAAGGGACACAGTGGGGTTGATTTACTAAAACTGGAGGAATTTGGTGCAGCTCTGCATAGAAACCAATCAGCTCCAAGCTGAAGTTAGAAGCTGATTGGCTACCAGATTTTGCTCTCTTCAGTTTTAGTAAATCAACTCCAGTGTATTCAAGCAAGAGGGTAGATGTGACACCCAGGAAACTAGCATTATGAAAACTAGCCATGGCCGCCTCTGTGTCTTCCTCAGAAAAGATTTCCCAGACCCTTGGGGCCCAATCTGTGGCCCAAGGGCCCTTTTGGTCTCTGCATCGAGCACACTCCCTTTCTATTTTACAAAATCTACGTACAGCTGTTCAGAGAGGCGCGTACACAGGCAGGGTGAGAGGGACACAAAGCAAAAACCACGCCTCTCCTCTATCTCCTCCACAGTGGCTCTGTGTCCCTCTCGTGCAGCGCTATGAATGGCTGCACATATATTTCTAATACAGACTGAGACTGCACAGTGGCAAAAGAGGCAAAAAGAGAATGGGAATATAGTGGTGCAGCCAAAGGACAATTGAAGGAAACCTCAAGGAGGAAATTTTAAAAGAAAAATTAAAATGCATGTTAGTTATATTTTTATCTGATTTAGGAAAGAATGTGACTTAAATACCATTTTAAGCAGAGTACTGTGGCTCTCACTGATCATGATGTTATCTCTCACATGCCAGCTGCAAATTGGTTTGGCTGGTCCACAAGTGCATTCTATAGCTTTAGAAAACCTCAAGCAGTTGGATGTAGAAGGGTAGATTCTAAGCTGCAGATAACAATGACTAGGGCTGAAACAACTAATCAGCATAATTGATTATGGAAATAGTTGAAAACTATTTTCATAATCAATTAGTTGGTCAGATGATTAGTTGGCCTGCATACAAAATGCCATATTAGTTTACATATCAGGATATACAATGCAACACACATACAGCTCAGTATACTGTTCATACATGTCAGTATATACAGTGCAGCACATATATAGCTCAGTATACTGTCCATACATGTCACCTGAGCTTGAGAACTTGTGAATGTGTGAGGAGCAATGGTTCATGGGACACGTAGTCCTGGGTAGGAGAAGGAAGTCGGTGATTCAAACTGCAGACGTTTTTTTACCTCGCTATATGGGCGCTCTATACTATACTTTGTGGCTCGCTATAGAGGCACTCTATACTATACCTTGCGGCTTGCTATAGCGGTACTCTAAAGGCTGGTGGAGCCAGAAGCCCCAGTGGGGGACCCCAAAATGGGAGGATCGAGGCTGCTCTGTGCAAAACCACAAATGTTGTTCAAAAGTTTTACTTTCAATTTTAAAATCAATGTAATTTCTGAATGAAAACCACATACACGGTCCAAAAATTAATTTGATGATTAAAGTTTTCTATTCTGCTCCTTCATATTTTCCTGTCACTGTGGTCAAAAACAAACGTCAATTTGATCCTACTAACAATTAAAAAATTGAACGAATGTTCTTAAAATGAGAGTTTTCAAATGTATTGCCAGCATAAATGACAGTAGGATCAGGTAGCTTGTATCCAGCTAACTGCCAATCACAAGGGAGTCTGTCATGCATAAGACAATCCTGTCTGAAAAATCTGCAAAACAGTGTTTTAGGTCTTTTTACTTTTTTTTTTTCTTTGAATAAAAATTTTGATCTCTTAGTCTGATGATAGGTACCAGATTTAACCTCTAATAGTTGTATATCTCTTCTGTTATTCTCCGAGTGGATTAGATATTTTGTCCCCTAACCATATAGTTGGTTATTTATATTTACCACTGTACATAGATATTAAAAAATAAATTGCCTTTTTTTTTAAAACTTTGCATATTAAATAACTTATACACCAAACTTTTTTTGAGGTTTTTATCCGATTAATTGAAACAATAATCAGCCAACTAATCGATCATTAAAATAATCATAAGTTGCAGCCCTAACAATGACATACAAGGCCCTTAGATCTCTTTACATTTTCTGTGTTTAGCACTGTACATTATGAAATGATTGTTAGTATCATTTAAAAATATCGCAGTGTGAGCTGGATTTCAAATTATGACAATAAGTGAAACTATTTAGTGAACTGTTGCTGTTATCCAGCAAATGCTGCAACTGTCAGAAAGTTCCTTCATTTTGCCTTGTCAGATGTCTGTGTAATCCGCTGCAGCCCGAATCCAAAGAGCTAGTCACAGGGTTACTGGTAATGTATGTCTTGAGCCTCCTGCTATGTAACTTCCTGTCAATCTGCTTCTTCTATTACCAATCGCATCCAGGACTGAACCTGATTGGTGGCTGCAAGTAGCACCTTAGCCATGGCAATTTTTTTTGTAGATAAGGCTTGCTGCGAGAGGCAGGGAGCCTGAGGGTTCATGTCTGAGAATTCCTCCCTCCATCACAAGCTTGGGTTCCCAGACACAAAGCAGTGGATGGATAGGGCAATCCAGATATGACGCAAGGATATACTATAGCCCTCAGCAGGTAGGCTGTGTTCCCTATATGTGCAGTATAACTATATATCTTCAAAACTGACCAGTTAACAGGCTTTAGTGCAGTTTTTTTGTACATTATGTTGCATTTTCATTTTCATAACGAACAATTGATTTTTTTTCTTCAATTATTTCAAATGATGAATTGTTTTTTCTGTATTGTGGTGTATGGGGTTTCAGTGAGGGTTTGCACTACCCTCCACAGGCTGTAGAGGTCTCTCTAACCTGCAATAAACCTGTTCTGGACACACGTCCAGTTCTCTGTAATCCTTGACTTAGTGTGATTGTCAAACTGTTTAACTTAAATTTGAGTTGTCCAAGGCAGGTTTTCTTATAAGCAGATTTCTCTGGAGGTTGCTAGGTGTTCCTTGAGAGTGAGCAATGACAGATTGATCTTCTACTTACAATGACTGGTCAAGGGGGGAGTGGAAGAGGCTGGATGGTCCCACCTTACCCCCCTACTCTGGCTGACTCCAGGGTGCCACTGGCTCTTGCTGCTATCAATCAAATCCTGTGAGAAGGGATCTTGGGGTGGAGGGGTTGAGCCGAAATGTGTGTTTTCATTGACTCAGGAGTAAAGTCAGTGGTTGTACCACCAAAGAAGGTGGCTTCCTATGGTGGCACACAAAGAGGAGGAGCCAAGAGCACTAGGGAACCCCAGAAGAGGAGGGTCCAGGCTGGTATTACACAGATCAGGTAAGTATCCTATGTTTATTATTTTAATTAAAAAAGAAAATAGCCCTTAAAGCGGTTGTAAAGCCTTAAGGTCTTTCACCCCTGTTTCTTACCTGAGCTTGATCGGATCCAGCAATGTGCACGAGAGCAGCGGCTGCAGCTGCTGTGGCTCTTCTCATTGGACAGATTGATGGCAGCACGAGGCATTTGCTCCCGCTGTTGTCAATCAAAAGCTGTGACACGGGAGCGGAGGGCGGTGCGAAGTCCCGCTGCCTGTTTCAATGGACGCAATGGCAGAACTCGGGAGCGAGCACGCACTGGTGCCCCCATGGAAAGCGGCATTCCCTGCAGGCACCCGATGAAAAGGAGAATCGGGGCTGCTCTGTACAAAACCATTGCACAGAGCAGGTAAGTTTGTTATTTCTATTTTTTAAAAATCGAAGGTTTCCAATCATTTTAAACCCACTTTTAACCCTGCACTGTACATTGAGGAAGCAAGAGCGCAGTTGTAGTTGGGAGCACCTTAACCACTTGCCGACCAGCCGCCGCAGTATTACTGCGGCAGAATGGCACGGCTGGGCGAAACGACGTTATGTCACGTCGCTTTTCGCCCTGTGGCCACTAGGGGCGCACGCGTGGCAGCTCGCCCCCGGAGACGATGCAAGTGACACACCGAGAACCGGGATCTGTGTGTGTAAACACACGGATGCTGGTTCTCTGAGGGGAGAAGAGACTGATCAAGTGTTCATACAAAGTATGAACACCGATCTCTCTCTTCCTCTAGCAAGTCCCATCCCCCCTACAGTAAGAACACAGAGAGAGAACACAGTTAACCCCTTGATCGCCCCCTAGTGTTAACCCCTTTCCTGCCAGTGACATTTTTACAGTAATCAGTGCATTTTTATAGCACTGATCGCTGTATAATTGTCAATGGTCCCAAAAATGTGTCAAAAGCGTCCAATTTGTCCGCCACAATATTGCAGTCCCAATAAAAAAAGACGCAAATTTCGTTTGGGTACAGCGTCGCACGACCGCGCAATTGTCAGTTAAAGCAACGCAGTGCCAATTGTAAAAAGTGCTCTGGTCAGGAAGGGGGTAAAATCTTCAAGGGCTGAAACGGTTAAAGAGGAGGTTTTGTGGGACTGATCACATTGCTAAGCAGAGGCGGATGGAGCAAGGGCACGTTATTCCTGCACCCCTAGATTGAACAAGCAGCTAAAGCGTATTTAAATGTAATGTAAAATCATACATTATATTAATTTCCATGTTGTATTCCAAATATTTCTAGCCTACGTCCATTAATCTAAATGATCCTGAAGTTTGTAAACTTTGTAAATATTCCCACATATTTATATATATTTATATCCTTGAATGTTGTGACACATATTTACTATGTCCTATGAGTAAGCACCTCTGCTGTGTCACACATTTCACAGAGCCTGCCTTCTGCACTACAGAGGTACTGAGAGGAGGAGTTTCAGGAGGCGGAGTCAGTTGCAACCACAGCTTGCAGACAGCAAAGTACCATGGGAGATGTAGCCCTTAGATATTGAAAGTAAACAGCAGAGGAGGAGCTGCAAAGCATGCAAGGAATCCAGGAAGTTGTGGAAAGAGATGGTCAGCAGACAGCACTTGAAAGAAAGGAGATTTTTGCAAAGTAAGCTTTAATTGGATTGTCAATAATTGTTTGTTTTATTATTACAATGCTGATGTTAAGTGACTGCTTAGAGTTAGGCCAGAGATATCCTTTAACCCCTGCAGTGTGTGTGTAAGTTTGATTTTTTTTTACCACTAAGCAACAATGTAAAAGGGACATTTCTCCATTGTCCTCCAATCTAAAGAAGCATTTCACCACTGACTACCAATATAAAGGAACATGTCTCCAATGACCACTGATAGAAGGCCTCATACACACTGGGTCTTTGCCCAGCTCTTTTGAATGCCTTTTTTCCTGGCAGGAGAAAAGCAGAATAAAAAACATGCCTAAAGCTGCGTATTGCAAACGCTTTTAGGCACATCAAGTGTTTGGGAATTCATTTATTTCATTGGCCAGAATGTTAATGTATTATGGCCACTGAAATTAATGAACGGTAAGGCACTTTACACGTCTAGTGTTTAGGCACGGGTGTTTTTTCTGCTGGAACACTCCTCTCCTGAACGAACAAGTGGGATTTTATTTCCTGCCTCTAAACGTCTGTGTGCATTGACACGTAGGATAACATGGAGAGACATTTAGAGGCAGAAAAAAAACAAAAAAACATTGAACGCCCTTAAAAGCAGCATTTTAGATGCCCAGTGTGCATGAGGCCTAAAGGAACATGTCTTCACTTACCATCAATGTAAAGGGACATACTTTCGCTGACCATCAATGTAAAGGGACATGCCTCCGCTGATCATCAATGTAAAGGGACATGCCTCCGCTGACCATCAATGTAAAGGGACATGCCTCCGCTGATCATCAATGTAAAGGGACATGCCTCCACTGACCATCAATGTAAAGGGACATGCCTCCGCTGATCATCAATGTAAAGGGACATGCCTCCACTGATCATCAATGTAAAGGGACATGCCTCCACTGATCATCAATGTAAAGGGACATGCCTCCACTGACCATCAATGGAAAGGGACATGCCTCCACTGATCATCAATGTAAAGGGACATGCCTCCACTGATCATCAATGTAAAGGGACATGCCTCCACTGACCATCAATGGAAAGGGGCATGCCTCCACTGATCATCAATGTAAAGGGACATGCCTCCACTGATCATCAATGTAAAGGGACATGCCTCCACTGATCATCAATGTAAAGGGACATGCCTCCACTGATCATCAATGTAAAGGGACATGCCTCCACTGACCATCAATGGAAAGGGACATGCCTCCACTGACCATCAATGGAAAGGGACATGCCTCCACTGATCATCAATGTAAAGGGACATGCCTCCACTGACCATCAATGGAAAGGGACATGCCTCCACTGATCATCAATGTAAAGGGACATGCCTCCGCTGATCATCAATGTAAAGGGACATGCCTCCACTGACCATCAATGTAAAGGGACATGCCTCCGCTGATCATCAATGTAAAGGAACATGTCTTCACTGACCATCAATGTGAAGGGACATGCCTCCACTGACCATCAATGGAAAGGGACATGCCTCCGCTGATCATCAATGTAAAGGGACATGCCTCCACTGATCATCAATGGAAAGGGACATGCCTCCACTGATCATCAATGTAAAGGGACATGCCTCCGCTGATCATCAATGTAAAGGGACATGCCTCCGCTGATCATCAATGTACAGGGACATGCCTCCACTGATCATCAATGTAAAGGGACATGCCTCCGCTGATCATCAATGTAAAGGGACATGCCTCCGCTGATCATCAATGTAAAGGGACATGCCTCCGCTGATCATCAATGTAAAGGGACATGCCTCCACTGATCATCAATGTAAAGGGACATGCCTCCACTGACTATCAATGGAAAGGGACATGGCTCCACTGACCATCATTGGAAAGGGACATCGCACAGTGCACTATCCTATTTTACCATGAAATATAGATTTATTGATTTTTAGCAGAGCTTCCCTGAGACATCACAATTATTTCAATAGTTCCTCCAGGGTAAAAGTGTTGGGAAAGGCTGGCCGAAGTGTTAAGATAGTCATAAAAAAGTAAGAGTATTATCTTCTCTGTATTACAGAGTACCTTCTTGATGTCAAGTCCTCAGGGCCACAGAGGTCATGATGCTCTGGCAAACATGAATGATGGCACTCATCTACAAACTTAAAGTGGTGTTCCGGCCGAAATTATACATTTTAAATAAAAATACCCTTATAATACACAAGCTTAATGTATTCTAGTAAAGTTACTCTGTAAACTAAGGTCTATTTTGTTAGTTTATAGCAGTCGTTTGTTATTTTATAAACTTACAGCAGGCCGTGGCCATCTTAAGTGTGGGCATCTGAAGCCAGACTATTTCTTCCTGGATCTCATCCTTGCAGATCTCGCACATGCTCAGTGCAGCACAAGCAGTGTAAAAGGTTTCAGGTCAGGTTTCCATAGCAACGGCAGTTTCAGAGGAAGTTGCCACCCCTTCCCAGAAGGCATTGCAAACAGGAAATGATGCGATGGGCCGCGGCCAGGGAGGAGGAAGTGAAAAATGAATACAGCAGATATACAGTATGTGCTGAGAAAAAAAATAAAAAAATATCCAATTTGTTTACAGTGCACAGTTTAGTGAGGGATGCTGAAGAGTTGTAAAAGTGGGTGGAACTCCACTTTAAAGAGTAGATGTAGCTATAGTGGGTGGAGTGCCATCATCCCTATTATATATAGGAAGAGAAACCCCCTCTAGAGGTGGGACTATATAGGCACTAAATAGACATTAATTGAATAAAAATATATCATTTATTGGTACAAAAAGATTAAAACCTTATAAGACATACTAAAAACATGATCATACAAATGTACATGTAATATTACAATATGACCACAGGAAGTGTAATGTCACTACTCTTTCTATGGTCATTTTGTAATATTACATGTACATTTGTATGATCATCTTTTTGTATGTCTTATAAGGTTTAAATCTTTTTGTACCAATAACTGATAACTGACATCTATTAAGTGTCTATATAGTCCCGCTTCTAGAGGGTGTTTCTCTTCATATCTTCTACAAACTTCACCCCTTGTCATGTGATTAATTTAGTGAAAAATAATGCGAGTGAGTCATTGGAAACAGCATACAGTCTGCTTTGTATTCAGAGACCAACAAACAAGAAAAGAGGTTTCTTTTTCTTTTTTTTTTTTCTTCTGTTTTTGTGTTAAAAAAAACGGAAAAACACATGACCATCACACTGGTCGGTTGCGGGTCAGTTACGTTTTTCAAAGTCCTGCAACCCGCATTTTGCATGTTTGGTGCTCTAAAAAAAGCTTACCTCCCCATTGAAATGAATGGAAAACACATCAAAAACTCACCTACGGTTGCGTTTTTGCAAAACGCACCGGAAACGTGGCAAAAATGCATATGCATTTTTTCTACAGAGTAGTGTGAAAGCAACCTAAGACCCGATGAGGCTTTGTCTGTATTGCACCTTTTTGCCCCTGGCAATGTATGGGGATTGGAGTGTCAGGGCGACACGTCATATTAAAATGTTGCACAGAAAATCGTGTGACATAACTATGGGACTGGTAAACTAAAGTAATTCTTTATGTTTAAAGCCCAACTTTAACTGAAGCTTTTTTATTATATTTTGGAAGGAGCTGGAGAGTGTTAAAGCCTCTGTCTTGGTTTTAGTACCATCTGTGTCTCTGTTGTGCAGTTTTTCTCCCTACCCTGTGTGGAAAGAAAGTGATGGAAAATCTCTCCAATGGACAAAAACACTTTTTCAATAGGGAAAAATCAGAACTTCTGACAATGTTTTTATTGCTGTCCATATCTTCCTGTTCCAGTGACAACAGATTCCCCCAATCTTTGTACATATGTCACAGAGACAGGAAGTGAAGGAAAAATCCACAATGGTGGTCACATACAAAATGAAAAAGATGCAGATGAGGTAGGGAAAAAAAAAACACAATTCCACTTATAAATTCCAGAAAAATATTTTATTTACCTTCACTAGGAAAGTCCAATATGTTTTAGGCATTGCAAGGGCAAGAACAAGTCAGCATCTGGCTTGCATAAAGCCTCATACACACAATCAGATTTTCGGATGGCCGTTCGTCCGTTTTTTGTTGCATGCTAGTCTCATGTCGAAAGTGAAGAGGTTACTCACCATACGAAGATTCTCGTATGACAGAATACAATTTCAGAAGTGACGTCATGTGTTGAATAGTTTTGTATGTATTCTCTAGTTTATGAGCATGCGTAGTCTTGCTCTTACCATTTTTTTCGTACCAATTAAATGAAAATCGGACGTTGAATTTACATACGACAAAAATGGTATAGTCTGCACATCCAGCTTTTGTCGGACGAAAAACTAGAATCAGCTGTCGAAAGCACCGTACTAACGATCCGAAGATCGTCAGATCGTTCATCAGACAAAATTTTTTTTTTTTTCTCAAACAAAAAGGTTTTTATTTCAGCAAAAATTATTACATACAGTTCCGGAACACATATGTCAGAATATAAAGTAGTGGTACAATCAGATAATACATATTGCATCACTTTTTCCCCATACCTTCCCAATCGAGCATATCGTAGTGTTTAGTCCCTCCCAGTAATCCTCCACCTGCGCTCCCCATCAGACAAAATTTTACTTCCAATTTTCGTATTGTGTGTATGGGCCTTAAGAACAGAAGAGTGTTCTTCACACAAAATACTGGTCTTTTGAATCTTCAGTCCAGCTCAGATTTCATTCCCCTGTTGCTATTTAGACCAGACACTTATTTTTTCATAGCCCTAAAGAAGGGGGGTTCCTTGCAACCCCTGAAATGGGATGGATTTTTATAGGTTTTATTTAGGCTGCAAAGGAAACACATGTATGGCTGGCTCCTGCATCCCAATATTCTGAAGATGCAGTGTCAGGTTCTGTTTGATGCAGCCTTGCGTCTTTCTATATATTTCCCAACTTTGGCATCAGCTTCATTTTTATGGCTAGACTTTGTGAATTGTTGACAGTCTCTGTTGACCATTAGTTCCCCGGTGTCTCATCATAACACATATCGGTGAAAATCTCAGACTCAACACTTCCTGCCACTGTTAGAAAATGTCTGGGCTGTGAGCATCAAAAGGTGTCCCTGAATTCTATACTTAGAACTGGTTTCCTTCCATTCAGGTCTGCACTGCTATACTGGGATGAAAACACAGTATGCTATTGCTGTGTCGGTGAAACAGCATAAAGTGCATAGTCTGTAGACCAGCATGGTGCAGTATGGAGGCCGCAGGCCAGGATTGGAACACTACCAAGCTTTCCAGCCAGGATGGGTGCAGCACCAAGGCTGCAGGCCAGGAATGTGGTCAGGTGCACCTTATCTGGATGGTCTCAAATTGACTCAATCGTGCAAGTAACAGGTTTGTGTACAACAGAAATCATAATACGACTGCACATATCTCTTCATAGATCAACCTCATAGTTCATCCTGTATAAGTAGTAAGGCACATCTCTAGTCTGTATACTGCAAATACATCCTCTACTGTTCATTGTCACATAAAAGAGACAGGTTGCCATGGAATGATGGAGTGCAATACACATATTTAGCCAGCAGAGGTCCCCAAGAATCTGCTTGATGGATGTCCATTGTCCAGGCTGGCTGTATACAATACATCTACAAACAAAAGTGATTTTTAGATGAAGGTTCCAGTAAACCTGCTGATTTATCCAGTCCCAACTGGTATTGGATTAATCCCAATCTAACTGGATTACATTCAGTCTAGTCTGCCCAGGAGCAGCAGAGTTTTTGGAGAAAAGAACACTTGACGCTTGTTAATGTTAGGCACGTTTAGCGCTTGAGCGTGAATTCATTTTTATGGCCAGAATAAATTGTTATTCTGGCTAATGAAATGAATTAACGCCAAAGTGTTTGACACCTGTAAACGCGCCTTAACGCGTTACACACTTTTGCAAGTGCCAGGTGTTTTTTCTTCCTAAACGCTGCTGCCAGGAGGAAACGCTTTTAGGAGCGTTTCCATAAACATCTTGTGTGCACGAGACCTAACAAAGGTCTCTCCAATCTTAAACTGGATGCATGCTATACAATTTTCTTTAGATTTTTTTCCTTTAGATTTACCAAAACCATATAATATGAGGTCAAACCTAAACACTTTCAATTTGTATGCAATCAGGCATACCCTTGCACTACATAGTTGAAGGTAAATCTGAAAAGGAAATCGAACAACAAAAGTTGTATAGTGTGTATCCAGCTTTACAGTGTGTCTTTGTATTAGTGGCGGTTCACACAGGGGCAGCCCGACTTGCAGCGCGAGTTTGCAAGGTGATCTGCACACGACTTCAGCCGTGGCTTGCAAAATGACTTCTGTATAGAAGTCAATGCAAGTCGTCCCAAAGTAGTACAGGAACCTTTTTCTAAGTCGGAGCGACTTGAGTCGCTCCTATTAGAACGGTTCCGTAGTACAGAACGGAGCGCAACTTGTCAGATGGCTTATGCCCCGTACACACGGTCGGACTTTGTTCGGACATTCCGACAACAAAATCCTAGGATTTTTTCCGACGGATGTTGGCTCAAACTTGTCTTGCATACACACGGTCACACAAAGTTGTCGGAAAATCCGATCGTTCTAAACGCGGTGACGTAAAACACGTACGTCGGGACTATAAACGGGGCAGTGGCCAATAGCTTTCATCTCTTTATTTATTCTGAGCATGCGTGGCACTTTGTCCGTCGGATTTGTGTACACACGATCGGAATTTCCGACAACGGATTTTGTTGTCGGAAAATTTTATATCCTGCTCTCAAACGTGTGTACGGGGCATAAGTCTCCTGACAACTCGCCCCTGTGTGAACTGGCACTTAGGGCTCAGTACATAGGTTGTTTGTATCTGAGCTGCTGTTCTCCATACAAGTTACAGTAAAACCTTGGATAGCGAGCATAATTTGTTCCAGAAGCATGCTTGTAATCCAAAGCACTTGTATATCAAAGCGAATTTCCCCTATGAGAAATAATGGAAACTCAAATGATTCGTTCCACAACCATTTATTCATAAATCCTTCAGTTTATAGCCCATATAAAAAGATTATAGCAATGTGATCAGTTGTGTAACCATAAAATATCCATCCACAAATAGAAGCCTCCACAAGGGGATTAGAAGCAAAATCCAGCAGGAGCTCCAGAGTCTAAAAGAGAAGAGAGGCGCCTCTAAGTGTAGCAATATGGTTACATTTAATGAAGTTACAACATTTAGCAACTCACATGGTTGATGATTAAAACAGACACATCTAATTATGTAGGCATCCGGGGTAAAGCTGTCCACATAGACCATCCTCTGCACCGCCGGCTCTTACCGCTGTTAGTCTGCAATCGTGACCGGGAAGACTACCCTGCAGTAGAGCGTTTGAACTGCTTATGGAGTGCAGCGTGGAAGGGACGATGTCAATGGTGGGGAGTAGGGATGAGCTTCGTGTTCGACTCAAACATCAACTGTTCGGTCGTTCGCCGAATTGCGAACGATATGGGCCGTTCGCGCCAAATTCATGTGGCGCGTCACGGCCCATAATTCACTGCGGCATCGCAGTGCATTGCTGGCTGATGATTGGCCAAGCATGCACTATGACTCGCATGCTTGGCCAATCACAGCGCCGCCTGAACAGAGAGCCGTAATTGGCCAAAGCCAAGGTGGCTTTGGCCAATTATGGCTCAGGGGATTTAGTACACGCCCCACACTATATAAGGCCGCCTGCACGGCGGCCCTGTGCAGTGTGTTCCGGTGTGCTGAGAGAGAGAGAGAGAGACAGTGTCATTTCATTTGAGTTAGCTAGATTAGGCAGGACAGTCAGTCAGTTAGCTGCACTTACAGTGTATTGTGTATATATATGCATCCCAGGTGTTGCATATATATATATATACACTGTATTCAGTTTAGCTAGATCCATTCCTGTTATCTTCCTACTGACAGGCAGGCTTGTCTTGTAACAGTATTTACAGCTACCTGAAGAAAATTACTGGTGTTCTTTTGATCCTATTAGTACCACAGTCAGGCAGCTAGACTATTTAAAGTTAGTGCAGTGAGTCCTGCTCACAGTGTTCAGCTAGATCCGTTCCTGTTATCTTCCTACTGACAGGCAGGCTTGTCTTGTAACAGTATTTACAGCTACCTGAAGAAAATTACTGGTGTTCTTTTGATCCTATTAGTACCACAGTCAGGCAACTAGACTATTTAAAGTTAGTGCAGTGCGTCCTGCTCACAGTGTTCAGCTAGATCCGTTCCTGTTATCTTCCTACTGACAGGCAGGCTTGTCTTGTAACAGTATTTACAGCTACCTAAAGAAAATTACTGGTGTTCTTTTGATCCTATTAGTACCACAGTCAGGCAGCTAGACTATTTAAAGTTAGTGCAGTGCGTCCTGCTCACAGTGTTCAGCTAGATCCGTTCCTGTTATCTTCCTACTGACAGGCAGGCTTGTCTTGTAACAGTATTTACAGCTACCTGAAGAAAATTACTGGTGTTCTTTTGATCCTATTAGTACCACAGTCAGGCAGCTAGACTATTTAAAGTTAGTGCAGTGCGTCCTGCTCACAGTGTTCAGCTAGATCCGTTCCTGTTATCTTCTTACTGACAGGCAGGCTTGTTTTGTTACAGTATATACAGCTACCTGAAGAAAATTACTGGTGTTCTTTTGATCCTATTAGCACCACAGTCAGGCAGCTAGACTATTTACAGTTAGTGCAGTGCGTCCTGCTCACAGTGTTCTGCTAAACCTACAAGTTAGTGGGGTGCGTCCTGCTCACAGTGTTCAGCTAAAGCTACCTGTAGAAGGTTGGTGGTGTTCTCATTCTACAGGCAGGCAGTTGATTTTGCTAGCTGCAGTATCAGTACATATATATATATATATCCCAGCTTAGTGCAGCTACAGGCCATTAGTATGTCTGGAAGGCCAAGAAGGAGAGGCAGACAGTCACAAGCCAATAAGAGAGGGCAAGCAGGCTCTGTGTCTAGTGCTGGTCGTGGAGACGGTGCATCCTCATCAGCACGTGGCCGTGGGACACGCTTGGCCTTTTTTTCGGCAGCTGGCCATGTTGAGCCGCAACATGCGGAAGACTTGGTCGAGTGGATGACCAAGCCGTCCTCATCCTCCTCATCCTCTCTCACCCATGCCCAGAGTACTTTGTCTGGCAAAGCAGCGGCCTCTTCCCTCGGCTCAATGTCATCAGTGACTCCTTCCCTAGCCCCACCATGTCCTCCTAAGGAGTCCCTCGAACTGTTTGACCACCGTGTTGGGTACATGCTCCAGGAGGATGCCCAGCGCTTGGAAGGCTCTGATGATGATACTGAGCTCGATGAAGGCAGTAACATGAGCACGGACAGAGGGGGTGCCCAAGAAGGACAGCAATCTGGCAGTCATGCTCCCCCTGCTGCAGCATACTGCCAGGTTTGCTCCAGTGATGAGGAGGGAGGGGATGATGAGGTCACTGACTCAACATGGGTGCCTGATAGGAGAGAGGAGGAGGCGGCACATCACCAACGAGGCAGGATGCCCTCCAGGGGCCAGCCTAAGGGCAGCACATTGACTGCATCACACCCCAAAGCTCCACATGTGCAGGGCGCTGCAGTCTCTGCGCGTTATTCAAAAAGTTCTTTGGTGTGGGCCTTTTTTGAGACAAGTGCATCAGATCGCACCGCTGCTATTTGCAACATATGTCTCAAGCGTATCTCGCGTAGCCAAAACATCTCCCGCTTGGGTACCACATGCTTGACCAGACATATGTTGACCTGCCAAGCAGTTCGTTGGCAAGCATATCTAAAAGACCCACACCAAAGAACAAAGAGGACCTCTCCTTGCTCCTCATCAGCTGAGATTTCCAACCCCACTAGACCTTCAGTCCTCTCTGAGACCTGCACTGAGAGGAATGAAGGTGTAGAATTAGGTGTGTCACAGCCAAGTACTTGTGGGCAATCTGCTTTTGGTACACCGACGTCAGATTGTACCAGGCAAATTTCCCTGCCCCAGCTGCTGCACCGCCGAAAGAAGTTTGCTCCCAGCCATCCACATGCCCAGCGGTTGAATGCTAGCTTGGCAAAATTGCTAGCACTTCAACTGCTGCCTTTTCAGTTGGTAGACTCTGCCCCCTTCCGTGAGTTTGTGGAATGTGCGGTTCCTCAGTGGCATGTACCCAAACGCCACTTTTTCTCACGGAAGGCGATTCCGGCTCTACCGGCATGTGGAAGGCAATGTCCATGCCTCGCTGGACAGGTCGGTCAGCGGTAAGGTGCATATTACCGCTGACTCATGGTCCAGCAGGCATGGACAGGGACGTTACCTAAGTTTCACGGCACATTGGGTGACTCTGCTGGCAGCTGGGAAGGATGCAGGACAAGGTGCAGTAGTGTTGGAGGTTGTTCCGCCACCACGCCTCCAAAATGCTAATGATTGTGACACACCTCTCTCCTCCACCCCCTCCTCTTCTTCTTCCTCCATGGCCTCTTCCTGTGCTTTGTCCTCGGAACCAGCGGTGCCCCGTAGCCGTTCAAGGGGCTACGCAAGTACGCAGGCCAAAAGATGCCATGCGGTGCTTGAGCTGGTGTGCTTGGGGGACAGGAGCCACACTGGGGCAGAGGTTCTGTCAGCTCTGCAGGGGCAGGTTCAGAGGTGGTTGATGCCACGCCAGCTTAAGGCAGGAATGGTGGTTTGGGACAATGGCACCAACCTCCTCTCTGCCCTCCGACAGGGACAAATGACCCATGTGCCCTGTTTGGCTCACGTTCTTAACTTGGTGGTGCAGCGGTTCTTGGGCAGGTACCCGGGCTTACAGGATGTCCTGAGGCAGGCCAGGAAAGTCTGTGTGCATTTCCGCCGGTCATATAATGCCAGTGCTCGGCTGACGGACCTCCAAAAGGAGTTTAACCTGCCCAAGAACCGCCTAATCTGTGACATGCCCACCAGGTGGAACTCAACGTTGGCCATGCTGCAGCGGCTGCACACGCAGCAGAGGGCCATCAATGAGTACCTGTGCGACTATGGCACCAGGACAGATTCAGGGGAGCTTGTTTTTTTTTCCCCACGCCAATGGGCCATGATCAGGGATGCATGCACTGTCCTGTCACCATTTGAGGAGGCCACGAGGATGGTGAGCTGTGACAGTGCATGCATCAGTGACACTGTCCCCCTTGTCCACCTGTTGGAGCACACGCTGCGTGGAATAATGGACAGGGCACTTGAGGCAGAACAGAGGCAGGAAGAGGAGGACTTCCTTAGCTCTCAAGGCCCCCTTTATCCAGACAGTGTTCCTGCGTGCCCGCCGATCACACAGGAAGAGGACGAGGAGGAGGAGGAGGAGGAAGATTGTGTCAGTATAGAGGTGGAGCCTGGCACTCAGCATCAGCAGCAGTCTTTAAGGGATCAGTCCCAAGAAACACATGGACTTGTACGTGGCTGGGAGGAGGTGGCTGCGGACCATGTCGTCCTTAGTGACCCAGAGGACTCCGGACCGAATGCCTCAGCAAACCTACGCTGCATGGCCTCCCTGATCCTGCAAAGCCTGCGTAAGGATCCTCGTATTCGTGGTATCAAGGAGAAAGACCAATACTGGCTGGCAACCCTCCTTGATCCACGTTACAAGGGTAAGGTTGCGGACCTTATCTTGCCATCGCAGAGGGAGCAGAGGATGAAAGATCTTCGGGAGGCCTTGCAGAAAGGTCTGTGCAACGCGTTCCCAGAGACTGGGAGGTTACAAACTCCTGTTTCTGGACAACGTGTTGCTGAGGCTTCGGTCAGTCAAAGAAGGAGCGGTGGAGAAGATGGCCGTCTGACCGATGCGTTCAGACAATTTTTTGGTCCGCAGCCCCAAGGTATGATCGGTTCCAGCAACCATCGCCAGCGTCTGTTTTACATGGTGCAGGAATACCTAGGGGCAAGATCAGATTTGGACACCTTTCCCACCGAAAATCCTCTGGGTTACTGGGTCTTGAGGATGGGTCACTGGCCAGAGCTTGCACAGTATGCAATTGAGCTACTGGCCTGTCCTGCATCCAGCGTTCTTTCGGAACGCACATTCAGTGCTGCTGGAGGCGTGGTAACCGATCACAGGGTGCGTCTGTCCACCGACTCGGTCGATCGACTGACCTTCATAAAAATGAATCAGTCTTGGATCACCACCAGCTACCAAGCACTTGATGCTGATGTAACCAAATAATTTTTTTTGAAATCTCAGATCCCTTCAAAAACTGCCTATGCTGATGCTGAGTGACTATCCCTGAGTAATTATCCTCTTCCTCCTCAATGATCACGCTGATAGCTTGTAAGAACATTTTTGGTTCTGGGCGCCACCACCAGTGCCTAAGGCACAATTTTTCAGCCCCTGTTTAACAGGGGCGTGTAATTACAATTTTTGATGCAATACTTTGCAGCAGGGCTCGTTCCTGCGTTCCAACTAGAGTGTCTGTAAGGGGTTGCAGTGTTGTGGCACCAGCACCAGTGCCTAAGGCCCAATTTTTCTGCCCCTGTTTAACAGGGGCGTGTAATTACAATTTTTGATGCAATACTTTGCAGCAGGGCTCGTTCCTGCGTTCCAACTAGAGTGTCTGTGAGGGGTTGCAGTGTTGTGGCACCAGCACCAGTGCCTAAGGCCCAATTTTTCTGCCCCTGTTTAACAGGGGCGTGTAATTACAATTTTTGATGCAATACTTTGCAGCAGGGCTCGTTCCTGTGTTCCAACTAGAGTGTCTGTGAGGGGTTGCAGTGTTGTGGCACCAGTGCCTAAGGCCCAATTTTTCTGCCCCTGTTTAACAGGGGCGTGTAATTACAATTTTTGATGCAATACTTTGCAGCAGGGCTCGTTCCTGCGTTCCAACTAGAGTGTCTGTGAGGGATTGCAGTGTTGTGGCACCAGCACCAGTGCCTAAGGCCTAATTTTTCAGCTCCTGTTCAACAGGGGCATGTAATTACAATTCTTGATCTAATATTTCACAGCAGGGCCCATTTCTGCACCCACCAAGAGCGAGTGAGGACTTACAGTGTTGTGGCACCAGCACCACCACCACCACCAAAGGCCCAATTTTTCTGCCCTTGTTCAACAGGGGCATGTAATTACAATTCTTGATCTAATATTTCACAGCAGGGCCCATTTCTGCACCCACCAAGATCGAGTGAGGACTTACAGTGTTGTGGCACCAGCAACACCACCACCACCACCACCACCAAAGGCCCAGTTTTTACAATTCTTGATCTAATATTTCACAGCAGGGCCCTGTGAGGGCTTACAGTGTTGTGGCCACAACAACACCTAAGGCCCAAATTTCTGCTGAGTATATAGGGCAGGCCCCTACTTTCAAACATCTAACTTACAAACGACTCCTACTTGCAAACGGAAGGAGACAACAGGAAGGGAAAACAATTTCTCCTTTCCACTGATGCTTTCCAATCCTTGTTCCACAAAAAAACCCAAATTTTCAAAAAACATTTGTCATTGGGACAAAAGTGAGGTGAAATCTTCTGAAGAAGAGGAAAGACAGCAAAACAAATGTCACAGGGGTGATAACCCTTCCCTATGTTTTCCAAAAAGCTTAAAAAAGATTTTTTGGCTGGAGCTAAACACGTTAAAAATGTTCAAAATTACAAACAGATTCTACTTAACAACAAACCTACAGTCCCTGTCTTGTTTGCACCGCCTGTATACTGCTGTTCAGAGTATATAGGGCCTGGTGGCCCCACACCTTTCCTTATTTTAATTTGGGTGCGGGGTTCCCCTTAATATCCATACAAGACCCAAAGGGCCTGGTAATGGACTGGGGGGTAACCATGCCGTTTGTCTCACTGATTTTCATCCATATTGCCAGGACCCGACATGACATTTTCCTTTAAAAATGACATTTGGTGCAGGGACTGTTCTAAACACGGGAAACACGCGCCACTTTACAGGCATACTATAGACACCTCCCAGGTACGATATTTAAAGGAATATTTCACTTTTTTTTTTTTTACTTTAAGCATCATTAAAATCATTGCTCCCGAAAAAACGGCCGTTTTTAAAAGTTTTTTTTGCATTGATACATGTCCCCTGGGGTAGGATCCGGGTCCCCAAACCCTTTTTAGGACAATACCATGCAAATTAGCCTTTAAAATGAGCACTTTTGATTTCGAACGTTCGAGTCCCATAGACGTCAATGGGGTTCTAACGTTCGTGCGAATTTTCGGTCCGTTCGCAGGTTCTGGTGCGAACCGAACCGGGGGGTGTTCGGCTCATCCCTAGTGGGGAGGAGGACGGTCTATGTGGACAGCTTTACCCCAGATGCCTGCATACTTAGATGTGTCTGTTTTAATCATCAACTATGTGAATTGCTAAATGTTGTACTTTCGTTAAATGTAACCATATTGCTACACTTAGAGGCGCCTCTCTTCTCTTTTACACTCAGTTGTGACATGACGCTACTTGTATATCAAGACATTGCTTGTATATCAAGTCAAAATTTATTAAAAAATTTTGGTTGTCTGCCAAAACTCTCTTAAACCAAGTTATTCTCAAATCAAGGTTTTACTTTATTGTGAATGAAAAAACAACTCAGACGTATCTCAATGTAATTACTTGAACAGCTCAAAGACAAAGCAAGTCAGGGGCACCTGAAAGCATTCTAAAGCCTCGTACACACGATCAGATTTTCAGACAACCGTTCGTCTTTTTTTGTTGCATGCTAGTCTCATGTCGAAAGTGAAGAGGTTACTCACAATATGAAAATTCTCATACGACAGAATACAACTTCAGAAGTGACGTCATGTGTTGACTAGTTTTGTATGTGTTCTTTAATTTCTGAGCATGCCTAGTCTTGCTCTTATGTTTTTTTCCGTACGAAAACTTTACTAAACAAATGAAAATTAGACGTTGAGTTCACATACGACAACAGACTGCACATCCAGCTTTTGTGTGATGAAAAACCGGAATCGGCTGTCAAAAGCACCGTACTAACAATCCGAAAATTGGCAGATCGTTCGTCGGATGAAATTTTACCTCCGATTTTCATATCATATGTACGGACCTTTAATTTGACTTGCTTCCAAGTCTGATGCCCGTCTACAGGAGACCTTAGTGGCTGAGTATCTCAAGCAGAGAGTTCTCTGTTGGGAGCATCATGATGGTATCTCAGGTACCCAGGGCTGCCTGTTGCTCTGTGATAATATTTTATATTTTTACACAGTGGTGGGTGGTGGAGGAATTCAAGGCTGCAGATAATCACAAATGAGTCCCTGGTGTGTAATTCATCTCTTTGGGGTTGTAACCAGCCTGATGCAACTTGGAATTTCCCTTTTTTTTTTATATAGTAGCACAGTACAGTCTTCTTAGAACAGAAGGTATTCACATGCCCCATTCCATCAGATATCCCAAAATAAGAATATATTCCTCCAGGATAGTGGGTGGAGCCATGAAATTCATTCCTTTATGCCTTATCAGCCAGATGGACATCCAGTACGGACAGTGTATGAAGCAGATTTCTTCTTCTATTGCAGTCATTTGTTTCAAACCGCATACAGCTAATTTACTGTTGCACACAGGCTTTTTGATTTCTTTAGTCCCTTCTGACCATTAGCTCTGGTTCAGACTTATGCAATGCGGGAAACGCAGCGAATCCTGTGCATTTCCCGCATCACATTTTCACAACATCCATGCGATCTGCTGCGGGTGTCAATGTTTTCTTAACGACACCCCAGATACAGATTGCAAAACGCAGTGCGATTGCCACAATTGTATCGCAGTATAGGGGGGTGGGGTCCTGCATTTTGGTGTGGATGCAATTTCAGCCATATGAACTGTATGGCTGAAATTGAAACGCGCAGACATCGCATGGGATGTGCACAGGAATCCGGTGCGAATCACATGCCGCAACAGGGTGAACCCAGGCTTAGAGATGAGCTTCGGCATCCTCTGAACTCATCTCTAGTCAAACTCGGAACTTGCGATCTTTTTTTCCTCCAGTGATCCATTCCCGCCTCGCAGCTCACATGAACAGAGGTGGGCTATGGGTAGGGTTGCCGCCTCATCCCTTTAAAACCAAACAGATATTAATTACACAGGTTCTGAGGCTAATTTAATGCAGATAAGGCACTAAGTGAGTTTAATTACCACCTTAATCAGCCACAGAACCTGTGTAATTAATATGTGTTCCGTTTCAAAGGGATGAGTTGGCAACCCTAGCTTTGGGGTGGGAATGACCCGGTCTGCAGCTCACTGGAGTAAATAAAAAAGCGCATGTTCAGAGTTTGGCTGAGGATGATGCCTGAGCTCATCTCTACACACCATAATAACTGTATAGTTATACAGTCCCTTTTAATAAGATATTAAGAGTGGAGCTGTGCTTCACCCCACAGCACAACTCCAATCTGCCCAGCAGATGGAGGTATGAAATCTGGTCTTGTATGGATTGCTGCTCTGATATCCTCACAGACAGACTATATATGTGGTGTGCATGAAGAGGTCCCAGCTGTTTTATCGGTCCTGTGAAAACTTTATTTGGCTGTAGATGGGATTAATGGAGGGAGGTTTTCATTCTTACCACTTGTGTTCTCATGTGCAGTAACCCCGGCCAGCTTCCAAAGTCTTACAGGTTAATGAGTGTGTAGAACCGTCCTCAGCTGGAACTAGTAATCCAGACTGGCCCAATCCCAAAACTTCCGCAGCTCTGCATTCTGTACCCGCTAGGATGAAACCCAACTACACTTCTGAAACTCACAATCCATTGAGGGTTGGGTACCTTACCTTTCTGGGGTGTTAAAGCTAAAATCCAGCCTTCCCTTCAGTCCTGCACAGTTGTATAGGCTCCTCTTCTGGACTGAAATTGCTTACTCTAATTTTACTGCATGCTGTGTTTCTCATGTTAGAAACTGCAGCAAGTCAGATCGAGCCCACCTCATTTTCTGGCTGGAGAACTTCGGGGATCTAGCCTTTTCCTCCCCAGCCTGACAGTTCCCTGACACCCCTTTTTTGTTCTTTAAACATGGAGGCTCAGCATTGTATATGGGCATTTGGCCCCTTTCACATGGGGCAGATCCGCTCAGCGGACTCCGCTAGCTCAGCGGGGGATCACTCCTTTGATCCCCACTGAGCTGGCAGTTAACAGGTCCGTCTCTACTCACTGTGCAGGGACGAACCTGTCAGAGCTGTCCTCTATGGGAGATCAGATGAAAACAGACAACGTTTTCATCCGATCCGCTGGACAGATGGCCATCCATCTGTTTTGAGCGGATCTTGTCGGATCGGATGGGAGGCAGGTGTCAGTGGACACATCTCCGCTGACATCCACCTGCTCATACAAGTCAATGGGTGGCCCGCTCAGATCTGCCTGAGAAACAGACAGGCGGATCTTTGCAGGCCGATCGTGTAAAAAGGGCCTTACCTAGGGCAGTCTGTATGCAAATACAGACTGCCCAGAAACACCCACACCCCCAGGCATCCATTCATCCAGGCATTTTAAAGCTGAGTTCACATCCATCTCATCCAATTCGCATAGCAGGAGAATGTGACTGGCTCCCTATGGAGCCAGTTCACATATCTCCGGGGCGGCTGCGGAGGGCACTGCACAGAAACGATGTGCGTTTTTGGCTCCATTTCAGGGCTGAATTCAGGCATAGAATCGGCCCTGAAATGGGGAACAGGGACGCACAGAGCTCCTGTGCGATCCGCAGCGGGTTACAGTGTGAACCCGGCCTAATATTTGCATAATTTCTCCCAAGATCCAACCTACTGCTTGTATGGATGCTGAGGAGTACTGAGGCATGGGGGTGTGATGTTTTCAGGAAGCTATATACAGCACCCTGTTGGCCCCTACCATCAGTCATGGTCTACATGCATTACACAGAGAAGCATAGTAACTCAGTGATGACATTCCTGGGTTAAGTCTAGGTCCACATAGTTGTGGTTAATGCAGAAACTGTGAATAGCTGGTTGTTAGGGAGCGGACTGGGAAGACGGCCGCTGCTTCCTTAACAACCAATGAGTTATCATATGTCAGCGGGGTTCCCTGCTGACAGCCTAATGTAAAAACAAGAATTGCTGGCAATAAAACAAATCAGGGAAAAAAACGGCGCCGGGTCTTTCACCCCGGCAGGTCAGGAAAGGAACGGAACAAGCGATCACCCACCCCCTCCCAAACAATAACAGGCCACATGCCCTCAACATGAAGGCTGTGCTTTGGAGCAGGGGGGCTCTGCCCCACCTCCCAAAGCACCTTGTCCCCATGATGATGAGAACAAAGGTCTCTTCCCCACAACCCTGGCCTGGTGGTTGTGGGGGTCTGCAGGGGGCTTATCGGAATCTGGAAGCCCCTTTAATATGAGTATGAGGTACATAGTACGCATATACACAGTACCCCTACTCATTCCCCAAAGAAAAAGTGTTGTGTAAAAAACGACAGTGGGCAGTTTTTGACAGGTCCTTTATTTAAAAAACAAAAATAAAAAACAATGTCCCCCGATGTAGCTCCATCGTCAGTCACAAAGCCCGTGCCACTGCTGATCTGAAAAAAAAATGTTCCGCTCCTGCAGTCTGACAGTTCTTAACCACCTGCCATCTGCGCTATGGCCGAATGATGTCCACAGCGCGGACCTTAATTCCCGGGAGGCCGTCATGTGACGGCCTCCCCTGTGCATGCTCCCTGCGCGCGCCCTGTGATCGCCGAGTCACTGAGACTCGGCTGATCACCAATCCGAGTAAGGGGCAGGTCCCGGCCCCTTACCATGTGATCAGCTGTCAGCCAATGACAGCTGATCACATGATGTAAACAAAAGATCGGTAATCGTTTTTTTTTTTTACTCACGCTGACAGCGTGAGTAGAAAAAAAAGCCGATCACCGTCTCAGATGTAAGGGACATCGGTCCCCAAGTGGAAGAGGCACATCTGCCTCATCAGTGCCACCATAATAGTGCCACCTAACAGTGCCCACAGTGCCACCTAACAGTGCCAACAAGTGCCACCTATCAATGCCCACAAGTGCCACCTATCAAAGCCCACCTGTAGTGCCAATCAGTGCCACCTGGCAGTGCTGCCCATCACTGCCACCCATCAGTGCTCATTACTGCTGCCTATCAGTGCCCATCACTGCCGCCTCATCAGCGTACATCAATGAAGGAGAAAAATGACCCGTTTTAAATTTTTTATAACAAAATATAAAAAAATAATTTATTTTTTTTAAAAATTCAGTTTTTTACATTTTTTTAACAAAAAGTAAAAACTGCAGAGGTGATCAAATACCACCAAAAGAAAGCTCTATTTGTGGTGAAAAAAAAGATAAAAATTTCATTTGGGTACAGTGTTGTATGACCGCGCAATTGTCATTCAAAATGCGTCAGTGCTGAAAGCTGAAAATTGGTCTGGATAGGAGGGGGTTTTAAGTGCCCTGTAAGCAAGTGGTTAAATAACAAAGGCATAACAAAGGCATAGCTCCCAACTGTCACTGATTTTGAGGGACTTTCTCTGATTTGGAGCAATGTCCCTCTGTCCCTCTTTCCTCCTCAGTTGTCCCTCATTTTGGTGTGATCTATATAGTTGCATATAAAATGCACTTTTTATCTTTCAAAAAGTGTTTCCCAGTGCTAAACCTTTCATCCAAATTCTAAATTACTGCATTTGTAAATTCTTAAAGCCAATATAAAGGAATAGTAGTGGTAAAAAAAAATTCTTGTGGATTTAATTAACCTTTTTTTGGTTAATTCTCCTTTAAGGGGGTGTGGCAGGGGGCGTGTCCTATGCCTACATACGTTTGCTAGTAGGTGTCCCTCATTCCTATCTCAAAATGTTGGGAAGTATGCAAAGGGGCGATGTCATTGGCCAGGGGCATGCTGGACCGACGCCACAAGGGGGCGGGGCCACTCGACCTCTCCCCTTTGTTATTTAGGAACGGTCAGACGTCAGGAGTGGGGCGTCTTTTTTTTTTTTTTTTTCTTTTTACGGGTTAGTGGTGGTGGCGGGTGTTGAGATTGATGATGGATCTATATTGGGGGGAATTTGTTTTTTAAATAAAGGACTTTTTTTAAATAAAAACTGCCTATTGTAATTTTTTTACACTACACCTTTTTTTTGGGGGGGGTGAATGAGTAAGGATACACTGTACCCCTTACTCATTCACATGGGGGACCTGGATCTGGGGGCCACCTTATTAAAGGGGGCTTCCAGTTTTCGGTAAGCCCCCCACAACCACCGGCCAGGGTTGTGGGGAAGAGGCCCTTGTCCCCATTAACATGAGTACAAGGTGCTTTGGGGTGGGGGACGCAGAGACCTCCAAATCAATACCAGACCCGAAGATCCTGGTATGGATTTGGGGGGGACCCTATGCCGCTTTTTTCACAATTTTTTTTTTTTGCCAGCAATTCTTTTTTTTTTTTTTTACATTCAGCTGATAACTCATCGGTTGTTAAGGATGTGGCGGCAGGCTTCCCGGCCCACTCCTTAGCAACCAGCTATATACAGTGTGTCTACAGTGTGTTTTAAAAAAAACGCAAAATGCATGAAAAAAAGAATATAAAACGAGGGTTTAAAAACGCACCGAAAAATGTGCCTGAAAAACGCATCAAGCGCAGCCCGCATAGATGTGAACCTAGACTTACTGAACAAATATAAGACCCCTTTCACACTGTCCAGCTGCAATTTCCCAGGGGGGTGGGGCACTCGTCCCCTCCCTTTCCTGACCTGCTGGGGGCTGAATGCTTGGATAAGGGCCTGTTATGGATTGGGGTGGGGGACCCCACGCCGTTTTTTCCAGATTTATTTTTTTATTTGTGTTATTGCTGGCAGTTCTTTTTTTCGCTGACAACTGATGACTCATTGGTTGTTAAGTAAGTCGGCGGCCGCCTGCTCCTTAACAACCTGTTATTCACAGGTTGTTATGGGGGAACATTGAAGTCTATTTTACACAACGCGCAGTCTTCTGCGGGGAAAAAATGTCCATGAATTTCCAAAAATGCACCGGCTGAAAAACGCATAGGTGTGACTGTGTACCATAGGAAACCATGTTAAATGGACTGTAGTATGTTTCTGCAACTGCAAAATGCATTAAAAAAAAAACACAGGTGGAAACCTAGCATAAAAAAAGGTATGCAATGAATTTTTTTTTTTTTAATTACATTGCATTAGCATTTTGACAAAGGAAAATTTGAGGAAATTCAATTTCATATTTGAAGCATATTTCCAGCCAAAATATGTTAAACGTTTTTTCATTGTTTAAACCCTCTGTCTGGTTTTTATTGCTGTCTGTGTCTCCACTGGGGACATGCACTTCTTTTGCCGTGTACACATGATCGGATTTCTCGCCGTAAAAAGATATGACGGCTTTTCCGACGGGATTCCGCTCAAGCTTGTCTTGCATACACACGGTCACGCAAAAGTTCGCTGAACTTACGACCGCCAAGAACGCTGTGACGTACAACACTACGACGAGCCGAGAAAATTAAGTTCAATGCTTCCGAGCATGCGTGGAATTGTTTCCGAGCATGCGTAGGAATTTTGCTCGTCGGAATTTCCACAGACTATTGCATTTTTGGATAGGAACTTTTCCCGACCGAAAAATTAAGAACATGCTCTCAATCTTTTGCTGGCTGGAATTCGGCCAGCAAAAGTCCGATGCAGCATACACACAGTCGCATTTTCTGACGAAAAACTCTCATCTGTCTTTTGCGGGCTGAAATTCCGATCGTGTGTACGCGGCATTAGTTTGTCTTGCTGACCATTATCAGTGACACAGAAAGTAAGGAGGAAATCAACATTTTCTACAGCTGACACCCGACCAGTAATACTGTAGAGGAGAAATCTTCTAATGGGGACACCTTTCAGCTATGAATGGATTTCTCCTCACTTTAGGGAGATTTTTACTTCCTGTTGTGTCTCTGGGGATAGGAAGTGAAGGGACAGCTCCACATGGCCACAGGCAGCAATAAAAAAGATTGACAAAGCATCTAACCCTTACCTACTGTTTCCAAAATGTAAAAAAATTGCCCAGTATTGCACTTAAAATAAAACAGGAAATATCCATTTACTATAAAACCAAAGTGATCTTAAGTCAGAGCGGGTGTGAATATGGAATTAGCTGTCTGATTGGTTAAAAGCTTTATTCTATTCCTGTTTGTAATTTGTATATTTGAATCTGTGTGTATCTGCTATTGGAATAGATATTGACTTTAGAGCTGGTACAGACAATGGTAGAATAGCAAAAACCTTTTCCAGGCTTACTTAAGCCCAGATATACAAAACTCAAAAAAATACTAACCTCTTATTGATGGGAAGTTGTTGATGTGAAATGCAGGAGGAGCCCCATCTGGCCCTAGCCAGTAAAATGAGAATTACAGCATTATTAATAGAAAAGCATAATGTAAACCCTAATAAAAAATCTCTTTTACTGGCTTCATTTTGGTCTGTTAAGTATACCACTGAAAGTGTTTTGTTAGGGCGCTTACATACTGCCCCGATTTCCTCGCAACATGGGGGCAGTGCCGTGTACCCATGGTTTTCATGCAGGTTACCTGCGCTTTCTAATGGATTTTTATTAAGCCGAGGTTCACACTGAGCTGCGGGAGCGAAGCACTCGCACGATTTCAATCCCGCATGTCAGTCCCGATTTTAGCCGCGATTTCAGAGACATCTGTGCAGGTTTCTGCACAGATGTCAATGTAAATCGCAGCCCGAAATCGCAAAAAGTAGTACAGAAACTACTTTTTGAAATTGGTGCAGTGCTGCAAATGCAGCGTCGCACCAATCAGGACGGTGCCATTGTCACATGTCAAATCGTACCAATGTGATGCAGGGCTTAATCAAGGGTTTTTTGTGCATTTTTTTGAAAGTGCACCAAAAGACCCGCATGCTGCCTCTTTGGTATGCTTTTAGAAAACGCACTAAAATCACCCAATCTAATAGAAGTCTAGAGGAAAGCCAAGGTAACCCGCATAAAAACCCCTTGGCCACACTGCAGGGAAACTGCAGCTGTGCAGTGTGAAAGGGGTCTTATATTTGTTCACATCTATGCGGGCTGTGATTGATGCATTTATCAGGCATGTTTTGCGGTGCGTTTTTCGTGCATTCTGTGTTTTTTTTTTTCCTTTTTAATCACACTGTATATAGCTGGTTGCTAAGAAGTGGGCCAGGGAAGCCGGCCGCCGCATCCTTAAAAACCGTCATCAGCTGAACGTAAAAAAAAAAGAATTGCTGGCAAAAGAAAAAATTGTGCAAAAAGCGGCATGGGGTCCCCTCCAAATCCATACCAGGATCTTCGGGTCTTTAAGAAAGGGAGCCCTTGGATCACGCCACCCCCATGTGAATGAATATGGGGTACATTGTAACCCTACCCATTCACCAAAAAAAAGCAGTGTAGTGTTCCAACAAACAGACGGTTTTTGACAAGTCCTTTATTAAAAATGAAGAATGTCCCCCGTAGTAGGTCCAATGTGTCTCCTTTCTCTGGTACCGCCAACCTCCGGTCTTCTTCCTCTCCGGGGATGTCTTCTCCCTCTAGTGATGTCTTCTCCCTCTAGTGATGTCTTCTCCCTCCGGTGATGTCTTCTCCCTCCGGTGATGTCTTCTCCCTCTGGTGATGTCTTCTTCCTCCGGTGATGTCTTCTTCCTCCGGTGATGTCTTCTTCCTCAGGCGATGTCTTCTCTCTCTACCACCGCTGACCCACTAGAAAAAAAAAAAAAGGTCCTTCTCCAATGCTTTTGTGTCAGCTCTGGTGTCTGCCAGTTATACAGCCATCGGGGGCGTGGCCATCCGGTGACGTCACCTGGAGAACCCGCCCCTTGTGACATCACAAGGGGGGTTCTCTGGGTGATGTCACCCGATGACCATGCCCCATGGCTGTATAAGAACTGGCAGACACAGGATCTGAGACAACGGAGGGAGCCAGCGTCAGAGGTGGACCTTTTTCTTTTTAGTGGGTCAGCGACGGAGGAGGGAGAAGAAATCACCTGAGGGAGAAGACATCAGGGAGGTGTTCTGTAATCCTGTTCTAGGTTGACAACACTGCTCCCCCATAGACACAGTATGGTAACTGAGCATGGTCAACTCTAGGACAGAAAGTGTTTTACTGGCAAGATTACCAAGTGAGAATAAAAAAAAATACTGAAAAAATAAAACTAATGCAGCCACCACAACTAAAGCCTGGTAAGTTGCACTGTACATTACATTTTTGTTTTTAAATTTAGCTACCTTTTAAGGCCAGTATTCAGTTCCAGAGCATGGTTTGCAGAGCTGGCTGGTATTATTATGTGCATAATAAAATATATGTACTATTCTTCTCACTACCAGCTATAGGAGAAAAAGTCATGGCTATAATATCAATATGGCACTCACTGTTAAGAACAGAAGGGGTTAAACCGCCCCTGCAGTAGATTTGGCAGCCGGGCCGGGCAGCATTTACCATTCCAAGTTTGTTTAATTGCATTTTCCTCTTTTGACATCGTTTCTTTTTAAATAGCTGGACACAACCCAGGAAATCTATGTCTGAGAAAGAAAAACAGTATTTTCATTCTCAAAATGTGAACTCCCTAAATTCCTTTTGTTTCTGGAATAAAAAAAAAACAAAAAAAAAACATGCTGATTTTCTTGAAAGAATGTTAACCCATTTAAGTGTCACTAACTGAGTATTACTTGTCCTGGAGGTCATTGTCGGTAATGGAGGAATGTGGAACTCCATAACAAAAGCCACAAAGTCACCAGCTTACAAATCTAATGCCTAAAGTACCATTCTGGTTCCTAACAGATTCACATAAGTGGGAAAAAAATGACTACTGTACAGCATAATACAGCAATTATAAAAAATATAATTAAGGCACTTGCTGGCTTCATTGACATCCCAGGTAGAAGGATCTCAAGAGGCTGCAAACAATTCCTCGCTTGCAGCACGGAAGATCTTCCAAAAGTGGATCTATACGGAACCCCCCACTATTTTTTTGTTTACGGCTAAACTATCTTATGCTTTTCGCATGGACTGGATCAAAGCCTCCTTAAGCAAAGAATCACGGGTCAGAAATGTTTTTTCACATTTGGGAATCCTTTATCCAAACCCTACCTGTTGGTACAAAACAGTCTATAATGAATTGTTTCCAATATACCCAGTGATTGTTATGGTGTCAGGATGATTAAAGTGCATTATTTCTATTATTACATTGTAATATAAAATGAAATCATTCAACTCACCATAATGCCGAATCAGTGGAATCTCTGAGCGTGTCATCTGCTATGTCGCCTGCCACCAGTCGTCCGTCCTTACATCAGGTGTCACCAGCGGAGCACCCCCTTACATAAGATGTCCCCAGCGGTGCCCCCCCCCCTTACATCAGATGTCCCCAGCGGAGCCCCCCCTTACATCAGGTGTCCTGGGCGGAGCCCCCCATACATCAGATGTTCCCAGCGGAGCCCCTCCCTTACCATCAGATGTCCCCAGCGGAGCCCCCCTTACATAAGATGTCCCCAGCGGTGCCCCCCCCCTTACATCAGATGTCCCCAGCGGAGCCCCCCCTTACATCAGGTGTCCTGGGCGGAGCCCCCCTTACATCAGATGTTCCCAGCGGAGCCCCTCCCTTACCATCAGATGTCCCCAGCGGAGCCCCCCTTACATCAGGTGTCCCCAGCGGAGCCCCCCCTTACATCAGGTGTCCCCAGCTGAGCCCCCCTTACATCAGGTTTCCCCAGCGGTGCCCCCCCTTACCTCAGGTGTCCTAGTAAGAGGGGGTATACAAAATAATGCCTCCCTCCGCCGGCCGCGTGGTTACAATAGAACCCCCGCCCCTTTCCATAACAGAGCGGCACCGGGGCGGGGGGTAGGCGGGGCGAGGTGGAGCGGGGCGCAGGGTGGGCAGCGACGCAGGAGCTTAGTCTAGCCACCCAGCCGTTCCTGGTCTTCTTAAAAATGGCGGTCGGTGGAGACAATGTCTCCGCCGGCTGCGGACCTCTAGCGGCAACAGGGAAAAATCGTGAAAAAAAGGATTTCTCGGGACATTTCCCGGGAAACAATAAAATCGGGAAAAGAGTCCAAATCCCGCGAATGTCCCGGGAAATCCGGGACAGTTGGTAAGTATGCGTGTTCGCAACCCGCACGTGCAGAGCCCGCCAGGAAGTCGGCATTGCACAGCGCTAATCGCAAGCAGTGAGACATTTTCCCGATGCAGAGATCGAGGAATGTCTCACTGCCTGTGATAAGCGCTGTGCAGTGCCGACTTCCTGGCGGGTTGCGAACACGCCTGAGCTCATCCTTAGTGCTTACTGTGACTTATTTCTAAGTCCTATTCTACTAGTTTTCTTTTAAACCGTTTTTTTAAGAACTGTATATTGTCATTTTCAAATCTTTCTTTGGCCAAATGTTGATTTACCAAAATTGGGGGGTGCAGAACCTGGTACAGCTCTGCAAAGAAACCAATCAGCTTCCAGGTTTTCTTTTTCAAAGCTTAAAGGGGTTATAAACCCTCGTGTTTTTTCACCTTAATGCATCCTATGCATTAAGGTGAAAAAACACCTGGCAGTCACCAGCCCCACAGACCCCCTGTTTTACTTACCTGAGCCCTGGAATTTCACCTGGCGGAGACGCGCTCTTCCTTTGCCCGGGGTTCTCGGCTCTTGATTGGATAGATTGATAGCAGTGCAACCATTGGCTCCCGCTGCTGTCAATCAAATCCAATGACGCAGAGGGTGGTGCCGAGTCCGGCATTCGTGTCTATGGATGCAAATGCTGGACTCGGGAGCGCACCCGCAAGGTAACCCCCCGGGAGAGCGCTTCTCCTAGGGGGTTATCTGATAAGAGGAGGAGCCGTAAGAGCTGCCGAGGGACCCCAGAAGTCGGTGTTCGGGGTCACTCTGTGCAAAACGAACTGCACAGTGGAGGTAAGTATGACATGTTTGTTATTTAAAAAACAAAATGAACCTTTACAATCACTTTAATTGAACAAACTAGAAGCTGATTGGCTACCATGCACAGCTGCACCAGATTTTGCACTCTCCAGTTTTAGTAAATCAACCCCATAGTATGCTGTGCTGTATGTTTCGCAGCATAATGGGCACTTCCTGCTTGTTGCAAACAAACCACTTATTGTTTAAAATATGAAGGATGCAACACATACAGTATCAACTGAAAATATGATCTATCAGAAAAGATCTATTGAACATGATCATTTAGGCCTGGTTCACATCTATGCATTTTTTAGTGCATTTTCAGTTTTGCAGAAACACACTACAGTTCATTTAGGCTAGGTTCACACTGCTGAAGTGCGAATTTAGCGCGATTTTGATCCGATTGCGTTGCGAATTTGCATTGCGAATTCTATATGTGTTCTTGCGATTCTACAGCAAATTTTGCAGTCTATAGAGCTGAATTCGCATCGCACACCGATCAAACTCGCACAGGACCTTTTTTTCACGCAGGTTATATTCGCAATGCGTCGATGTGAACGGCACTAATGTTAATCTATGTAATTTAAATGACTTGCGAATTTGAGCAATCGCAACGGCTCAAATTCGCAATAGAATTCGCAGCAGTGTGAACCTAGCCTCAACATGGTTTCCTATGGATGTAGTTCACATCTTTGCATTTTATGGAAAGGGCCAGGGACTTTTTCTTTCTGGTTTTTGGTTCCATAGACTTCAATGGATCAAAAACGTGTATTGAAAAACGCAACATACATCTGGAATATGCAAACTGCAACTTGCATAGGTGTGAATCAGGTCTTATTGGTCTGTATTATCAGATCAATCAGAAACAGTCATAAAAATTACACCACAGTCGGTCAACTTTACTATCATCAAAATCAATCAAAACCATACTAAAACGAGTAGAGGTTCTGTGGTTTAAGATTCTTATTCATTTAATTATTGTAGTTGCATTGAATAACTGATTAAATGATTCCATTGAAATGTGTGTCCTCCTTTAGAGAACCTTTCCTAACAAAACCTTTCCATTTTCATTACAAGCCTAATTTTAGCCCCAAAGATATTGTCACGAGTGCTTCTCTATGCAATGTAAGCAGATCATGGTTGGTGGGGGCGGACGGCAAGATGGCTATCCATAGTTTCCTGTGGACGTCACAGTACCCTGTCTTAGTACTCCTCTCAATAGCCCCCAGCAAGCAGTGGAATGTTGAGGACAGTATGCACCCAGAGTGAATGCCCGGGACACAAGAATTTTGGGCATTTGTTCCTGGGCACATACTGCCGTAAATGTAAGTACCAGTGGGTGCATCGTCCAGCCCTGTTTAGCCACAGTAGCTATCGGCCTCACATGACAGGCTGTTTGCAGCAGGGTTGGTAGGGATACCTGTGCCTTCTGTCCTCGGCTAAACGCCAGAGCCCCATGCACTGGGCCTTAAAGCACAGTATGCATGGGGCCATACACTTCACAGAAGGTCCAATATGACACTTTTCAGATTGCCTCTGACTGAGGCTGTAAGCTGAACTTTATATGTTATCATCATTTGGTCCAGAACGATCACAGTCACCGTTTTAATGTGGTTTAACCCCTTAAGCCCGGAAGATTTACCCACCTTGATGACAAGGCCATTTTTTGCTATACGGTACTGCGTTGCATGATCGCGCAATTGTCAGTTAAAGTAACGCTATACCCAAATACAATTTATGTCCTTTTTTTTCCACAAAAAGAGCTTTCTTTTGGTGGTATTTGATCACCTCTGCGGTTTTTATTTTTTGCGCTATAAACAAAAAAGCCCGACAATTTTGAAAAAAAAACTATTTTTTATTTTCTGCTGTAAAACATCCAATATATAATAAAATTACATATTTTTGGTAAAAAAAAATTTTTTTATTATTATTTATCTATTCTTTTACTAGTAATGGTGGCGATCAGTGATTTTTAGCAGGGCTGTGACATTGCGGTGGACGAATCGGACACTAATGCCGCGTACACACGAGCGGACTTTACGGCGGACTTTGCCCGGCGGATTTTTCGACGTACTTTCCGACGGACTTTCTGAATGAACGGACTTGCCTACACACAATCCACCAAAGTCCGTCGAATTCGTACGTGATGACGTACGACCGGACTAAAACAAGGAAGTTCATAGCCAGTAGCCAATAGCTGCCCTAGCGTGGCTTTTTAGTCCGTCGAACTAGCATACAGACGGCGGACTTTTCGACCGGACTCGATTTCAACGGATAAATTTTAAACAAGTTTCAAATCTAAGTCCGTCCAACTTTTGAGAAAACAAAGTCCGCTGGAGCCCACACACATCGAATTGTCCGACGAAATCCAGTCCGCCGGGCAAAGTCCGCCGCAAAGTCCGCTCGTGTGTACGCGGCATTAGTGTAACTTTTTGTGGACACTAATATAGTGATCAGTGCTGAAAAAATGCACTCTCATTGTACTAATAAAACTGGCAGGGAAGGGGTTAACATCAGGGGTGATCAAAGGGTTAAATGCGCTCCTAGGGAGTGCTTTCTAACTGTTTGGGGGATGGCTTAACTAGAGGAAGACAGAGATTTGTGTTTCTGCTTAGCAGAAACACAAGATCTCGATCTTCCTCTCTGACAGAACTGCGGTCTGCCTATGTAAACAAGGCAGACCACCGTTCTGTCTCTCTTGTCAATGATCAGCGGGTCCACATTGCGTCCGCCGGACCTGCTGATTTGCTCCCGCTATGTCCAATCACAGCGGGAGAGGGTCTCCAGCGGTGTACGCGCGCGCCCCTGACCCTGTGCACGAAATCACGTATAGGCACGTGATTTCGTGCAGGAGGGCTGCCCTGCCGCAGTATATCTGCGTGGGGCAGTCCGTAAGTGGTTAAAGCGGATTTCCACCCAAAAATGGAACTTCCACTGTCCGGATTCCTCCCCCCCTCCGGTGTCACATTTGCCACCTTTCAGGCGTCACGCTACCGCTTGTGCAGTCGATGCTTTTGCGCCGTCTGCTCACACAGACAGGTGTCACTATCTTGGCTGACAATGGGATGGACGTCTGGGGTTCAGTGAGCTGCTTCCGCCCTGACTCTGGCGCCCGTCCATGTCATGCCTTGCGTGACGCTGGGTGGGGTCTGCTCACTACACAAGGAACATTTAAACAGACATTTTTTATTCACAGCCAGTTCTTACATTGATACATAATTTGTGCAGTCTGCACCTGTTACTACTAGTTTTCACTCCCACTGGGCGAGGTCCGCTCATTACATAGGGAGCATTCAAACCCACTTCTTTCATTCACAGTCAGTCCTCTGACTGATACGCATCTTGTGCAGTCTGCACCAGAAATCGCTGGCCTTCACTCCTATATCAGCAACACTAGGTAACTACTACAATCATTATGACATTTATTTCATGTGTGATTTCAATCCCAGGACTTTACCAATTTCCGGGGACCTATGCTGTCTTGATATCAGTTCATACTCATGCTATTTGGGCTCCTTTCTTTAATTATCTTACTTCTTTATTTTTTAGCACCATTTGGAATTCATATTCTTATTGATCCACAGAATGGAGCCCATGTTTCCTACTGTTCCAGATACTCTGGGTCACACCTACATTTATGCTCCCTGTGTTCCTGTTGGACCCTACTACCACAGCTTCCAGACCAGGCATTCCTTCCGGCCCTAGCACCCCGGCGGTGTGTTTGTTTCACACTAAGCAGATATGTGAGTCCTACAGGGATGACTATCTTATCCTCCCTGACTGTATATTTATTCTTTGCTAATTTTTGTCTATGGATGGTTGATTTTGATATACTTACCTCTTTATATAGATGTATCAAGCACCTGCCCCTGATGATTGGATAGATCCCATGAAACGCGTCAGGCTTAACCTAGATGCAATGCATACATACCTATATGGTTTTTGGATCCAGGTAATATCATGGATTATAACTGTTATATTATAGTGATTTTTTTTTTTTATTATTATGGAGGATAATACTATTGTATATTCTATTTATACTTTTAACATGTAAATGATTTGGATACATGATTTGTCATATTATGTGCCATTATTGCATGTATTGTCTGCCATGTACCTATTCAATCATGGCTAACAAATAAATACTTGTTCATGTTTTACTTTGACTCATTCAATTAGCCACAATATACACACCTCATTAAAAGTCCCGACCCTCTTTCTTTATGTTCGGGGGGGGGGGGGGGCAGATACCTGTCTAATACAGGTATTTGCTCCCAAAAGATCACCGCTGATACTACATTTCCGTCCCCTCCTCCATTCCCCCCACTGTCTACTGGGAAACACACATGTCCCAGAAGACAGCAGGGACCACTCAGAACACGCAGTGCGGCTCGCGCATGCGCAGTAGGAAACCAGACTGTGAAGCTGCAAGGCTTCACTTCCTGATTCCCTTACTAGCAATGCCGGCGCCTCCACCCAGAGCTGAGGGACGGGTCAGTTTCAGGTGAGGACATCGTGGGCGCCCTGGACAGGTAAGTGTCCTTATTTTAAAAGTCAGCAGCTGCAGTATTTGTAGCTGCTGACTTTTATTTTATTTTTTTTTTAGGCGGAACTCCGCTTTAAAGTTGAACTCTGCATTAAACAAATATTGTCTAAGTACACAAGGCGTGTGTATTGTTACTTGAATCCTGGTGTGCTTTGTGTATTTCTTCCAGATCTGTGGAGTTTCCTGTGATAAAGACCAGTCACGGCTGTGCCGTCTCCCTGTGTAGGGTGACAGGTCTTATTTCTACCCCCTCCCATTGTTTTTTGCAGTCAGCCTGTAGTGGGGGAAGTTTGTTGGGTACCTCCCACAGCTCTGCTCTCTTTACAGTCTATGTACAGCACAGGGATATTGTCACTGTTATTTTCACAAGGTAATATCTGGTTTTGCAAAGACATTTTGATGCAAGCAAAGTGGATTTATATCCTTTGTGGTTGTTTAGGAATATATTTAAATGATATTTTGTGTTCCAGAATTGTATGAGAGGGATCAGGAGATGGGAAGGCCTGGCTAGCTACTTTGGATCTCCTGTAGCCGGCTGACTAATAACACTTGCTCATTGCTGATGTTTGGCGTTCTTTATGTTTTCCATTGTATTTATTACAGGCTAATAAAGTTATTAAGTAATCTGCTCCTTATCGTATAAACGGAGATCTCGCAACATCAGTAGCACGTCACTGGTGCTGTTTATAAACTAACATTTAAAACAAAGTTCTTGAGTAAACTGCTGTGTGGGAAGAGAGATGTACGAGAGGTGGCTGGGAGAGGCAATATGAGATGAGAGTGAGAGCTCTTTAGAATTAAAGGGTCAGTCCACCCAAAGTCGGTATTTGGTAGATGCTGGGAAAGTTAGGACCACCTGACATCTGAACTCTGAAGATGACAGTTATTCATTTCTGTGTTTGGTGGCTCCTGGATATTTAAACTACTTGATGTATTTTTTTTTTTAAATCTTTTAAGGACTCTCTTGGTAGGTTCCTGCTGTGACCAGTGTGAGGGGTTTTGCCGATCCCTACACGGAGTTCCCAGGTCTGTACACCTGCTGTGTCCATTATGAGGGGTTACCACCATCAGGGCTTATACAAGGGAGGGGGGGCGGATAAATTTTATTGTAGGAAGGGGGGCACAGTGCTGTCAGTGTGCTGCTAAAACTTTCTGGTCAACAAGTGACTGACTACCGCCGGCTGCCCCTACAACACTGCAGAGCTGGGCCTGCTTGCAAAGATGTGCCAAATGCGCTCCTGCACCTGGCACAAGCAAAGGACCCGTTCTTTCCTTCCCTGTCAGGTGGAGCCGCAAAGTAATCTACACCCGACAGGCGCTTCTGAGTCCATGTGAGGTGTGACGCCACCGAGAGGCCGGCCGGGAGGAGAGAGGCCCATAGAGAGCTGCAGTGCAGTGAGTGCGAGAGGAGGAACCAGCCAGGCAGTGAGTAAAAAAAGTAAGCAGATGGGAATCTACCAATGAATCGCCTAACTCTGGTGGTGCTGGTGGTGGGAGGGGGGGGGGGGTGAGATTAATATATTTTAATTGGTATTTGCAATATACAGCATGAGGGGGTTCATGTATTTCCACTGGTCACTAATGCATTAATGACTGGCGTTAGGTAATTAACTCCTTTGTGCTGCATTAGTGGCACCAGTATCAGTGTTCATTACCCCCCTCATTTTGCAGCATAACACTGACACCACTAGGAAAGCAAATATTCATTTGCTTTGCTAGCACAGCTGGGTGAACTGCGAGCGCCAAGCATGGCGCTCGCTGTTTACCTTTTTTTGACGTCTATTAGGGCCTTTTGGCTCTAATCTGGTGCTTCAAAAAAAAGCCCTGCCGCAGTAATTTAGGCGCCCGAAAAGGGGCCGTGTGCCTGAATAGGGGGTGGCAGCGGCGGCCATGGATAGATTCATGCAATGCATGAATCTATCTATTGGTGATAGAGGGGGTGGCTGGAGAGAGGGGGCTTTACAACTCTTGTAGAGAAAGTGTTGCTAGTGGGGGACATTCCTGTTGGCGGTATTGCTGGGACTGTGTTGAACTGTGTGCTGCCAGCAGATACAGGGAGTACCCACTTGAGTCATGCTGGCTAGTGCTCTGAATTGCCAGTATGCCTCCCTTTAACAGTAACATGTTGATCTGACATTCAGCGTGTTTGTTTCTTCAACCAGTGTGGAAATTCTTTCTGAGTCTCCGGCTGTTGTGTGGACAGAGATCACCACTGCAAGGGGACCTATGTCAAGAAGTGCAGTCCCTTGCACCATGGCCTGGCTGCTTGTTGCTTGATTGCAGCCATGCCTGTTGTCCCTGAGAAGAAGGGAAACTGCTGGAAAATGTTGTTCTACCCCGAGTAAAAAATGTATGAATTTGGGGCTTCAAAGACACTGGGGTGTTTAGTTAGCTAGGTAGAATAAGCTGTGGCAAAGGGGCAAGTTCTCACCTTACACTTTGAATGTTGGACTGTGATTGGTTTCCATATGCTGGCCACCAGGTGGCGTGAGCCGTGCCAACCTGAGCGAGCCCTTGTTCACATTATGCATTTATCTGATAGGAAATGCTAAGAAAGTTTTTGTAAGATAGCTATGAAAAGGGGTGGCATCCTTGAATGAGGATGGGCCCATTTTCACCTGTACTTGTGTTTTTAGATATAGAGATCATTGTAGCTTAGACATATCATAGGGTGTATTTACACTGCTTTGCTGCTCCCGGCTGAGGGTAATCAACATTTACTCAAAATTCATTTATGTACATACAGTATTGCACTGTGTTATCATAGGGATAGGATGCATTTCTTTGCTGTCCATTTTTTCTCTTTTTCAGGTGTTCCTGCACCCATTGCATCTTCTTTGGACAAGGAGAGACAGTGATTCGACGTGAATAGCAATGCTAACTTTTTATGACTCTTACTACTGTATATGTTAGATGTTAGGGGATAAGGCTACTGTTTGTTTTTTTTTTCTCTTAACTGTTCGGGTGGCACGCCACACGTAAAATTGTATACACTGTATGTTATTTATCTACCCTTTGTGAAATGCCACTTGCTCATGTATATGATTGTTATGTATATTTACTTCATGTGGTACGCCACATGTATTGTTCCTTTCCTGTTTCCCCACCCATCCCAGTTTTTGCCAGGACATTCCCTCTCAGGCTTGAGAGTTCAAATCATTTTTTCTGCAAACTCCGAGACCTAGTTTTCCTAAGCAGGGGGAGGATGTAGCACCTTGAAGTTTAGGCAGGGTTGCTATCAAATTTAGTTGCCTTGGCCAATTGTTAGGAGATCAATTGATGTTTCCCCTAATTCTGGAATTGCTGCACTTCTCTCCTCTGTCACTAGGTGGCATGGTAGCTGTTGATATAAGGTAAGACCAGGACAGATTATGAATAAATGGGGTGTCTCAGCCAATTGGCAAGGGTTTCTTTAAGTCCCTTGACCTTCTGGGAGAGCCTATTTATTTGGGTGGCATCAGGTGATCAGGGTTCTGTGTCACCCAGACGGCTGTCTGGGTGGACCTTTGTTGTACTGTCCCCGGCTGCTAGGTCAGAAGCCTGAGGCCTATCCTGGGGGCATCTGGCTGCTAGGCTATATAAGGCTATATAATCTAGTAGCAGGAGAGCAGCATAGGGTTGGGACTGCTGGCCTGCACTCCAACCAGAAGTAGCAGTTCAGCCAGACGGGGAACCAGCTGTGGTCGGAGGTAGAAGGGGAAGCTGTCACCACTAAGGGACCATCCACCTTGTTACCGGAGACCACTGTGAATAATCTGAAGTCAGTACCTGAGCAGTCTTCTCATCAGCCAGGGACGGTGAAGAAGTGGGAAAGCTTCAGTGAGTGGCAAGCCAGGAACCCAGCGGGACAGCAGAGATGACACTTACGGAGCATCAGTGGGTGCCAAGCCAGGGACCTAGCGGGTCAGCAGGGGTGACGCTTGTGGAAGATATTGAGTGCTAACAGTGAAAGAGTTCAGGGAATCCAGTGGCTATTTGATCTGAAGTCTAGTGAAAGACTGGAAGTTCATTGAGCGAAGATCCACAGTGAGTGATGGTGGACTAAACAGAGAATTGTTTGTGTTGTCAACAGTTGAATATACTACCATTAGTAACTACTACAAGACTGTTGCCTTAGGAGATAGCGGTCCTACCTATACAGAAGTGGTGTCCGGCTGGAGGCCTTCACCTGTATAGCTGTCTTTCTATAGAAGTCTCGGAGTCTGCTAATTATCCTTGCATCTGCTTAAGGGTGTCCTGGCCCTAGCCCTCTCTCCCCCAGTTCTGTTCAAGAGACAATAAACCTCTTTTTGCATTCTAAAAGTGTCTGGTGCCCACCATTTCATCTTGCATTACACCCACCATGCCTTGTAACCCACTCTACACAGAAGGATGTCAGCTGTCACTAACTCTGGAGGTCACCATTAGACCTCAGGGGCCCGGGACTTTGCTACTAGTGTAAGTTCACCTTCAGATTTTCTTTTGCTGACCCGGCACAATACATATAGTGCAGTATTGTATTTATACCGGGGGGCAGTTTGCCATCATGATCTTGTTCCGGCACTGCCCACCATCCTTGAACTCAGCTCCCAGGTCAGCACACCTGCTGTACCAATGAGGGTTTACCATCATCCCTGCTTTGTGTTCCATCTGAATTTGTCCAGGTCTACTACACATGGCCTTGCAGCTCTCTCTGGACTGTACAAATGCACAGAATAACTGCATTCTGGAAATTTGTTCGCATAGGACCTTAATCTGTACAGCATATTTTAGCTTGCCAAAGACTTTGACAGGCTGCGAGCAGTGAGGCTGGATGCAGTACCTTTGACTCCTGGGGATCACACTAAAACGCTGTGATTGCACCCACAGGGGATAGACACCCCGTGTGCAAGGAGTCTAAGTCAAACACAGCATAATAAAACATCTTCATTTCACAGGACCTATTCTTAGTGCAGTTCCCATCCAGTTAGGGGTCTAGCATGCTCTGAGTCAGATAGAACAAATAAGCTTATCTAAGCCATGCAGAATTGGATTCCCTTCCTGAATGCATGACGAGCAAACCCCTGGGTCATGCACACTGCATTAGATAAGGTCCTAGAGTTCCCCGGTCTTGTCTCACTGATAATGAGGAGGGGTCGGACTTCCTGCAACAAATCTCTACACGCAGATTCTTTTTGGCATTTTCTGAGCATCCAAGAATCTAAAAATAGAAGAATATGAAGAATACGTTTAATAAAGAGTGAACATTTTACATTTTGAATTTTACTATAAATAGTCTTATCTCAAGTGTTTACATCTCTTTTGTAAAATCATTTTGAAAGTCATCATCTTTAGTTATTAAGTTCCTCCCGCACCCTCTCGGGAGCCCTTAACTGGGTCTAAATGCCGGGAAGGGGGATGGACTCCTCAATAGGGTGACAACATTTACAAACTGCCATTTAGGGACACCCCCCCCTTCCCAAAAATCAACTTGTGCTGTAATAAATCACAGCATAGGCAGGGCGGCGGGTGCACGCTCTACCCAGAAGCCCTCATCACTCCCCTAAAAAAGGCATCGCCTCTTTACTCACTGACAGTACCTGTCCTGGCCGGACGAGACCCATTTTATCCTGTTACAACACTGGCTCTACACTGCCCTGCAGTGATTAGACACAAGAGGCGGGATTTATCATTTCTGCAATCACAAGCAGGGGTGGGAATTGTGCCTCTCCAGACATTTTCGGCCAGGACAAGTACAGCCAGTGAGTAAAGTGGCGATGTGGCGCCCTTTTTTTGGGGGCATCTGATTGGTCTGGTGGGGGGGGTGTATCTGTGTCACTTTCATTCTGGGACACTGTATTGTCCTGGAATGAAGGTACCCGGGACAGACCTGCAAGATGCAAACCGGAAAATGTGGTCACCCTACTCTTCAATCATGTGATCATCGTGATTGGCATTTACAATGCTCATGTAGCGCACTACTCCCTTGGGAGCTGCAAAGTTGTTCATTACCTTTATGTCAATGACCCCCCGATCTTCCTTACCATCTTTGTATTTTATAAAGAACTTCAACTTTATTCTCAAACTCTGGTTGAGGTAACAAATTAATAGAGGATATGAGATGCCTCTATAAATTCTGGTTCCTGATCTTGTGTACTTCCCATTTGTGAACTGACCAACATCTCTGAATAATTCTGTGGATATAAGACTCCAAAGTCCCAGGCCTCCACCACCTAATTCTGGACTTCTTGCAATCAATCCCTGTCAATTCTGGAAAGTGTCCCTTGCAAGGTCCTTGGACATATAGCAAGTTTACGGATAAGCGCCACTGGGTTGCACTCCCTCACACTGCTCACTCCCAATTAACAGTCCATGTTACTCACAGAAAGTCAATTCCCAGTTTTCTCCGTCTGCTTTGCCACTACTTCCTCCTCCTCCTCATGGTGGACCGGCGCATCCCCGGCTGGGGCGCCCGGTTTCTCCTCTGTTTTTACATGATGACTTTGGTTCCTTCTATCCAGCGCTGGGGTCTCTGAACCACCCAGGCCTTCAAGCCTCCTCCTTCTGCACCCGAACTTCTCCTGCTATCCAGCACTGGGGTCTCTGAACCACCCAGGCCTTCAAGCCTCCTCCTCCTGCACCTTACATGGTTCCAACTCCTCCAACTCCCGAATCTTTCCCCAGGAAGCATATGACCCTAGCTTATTTGCGAGTCCTGCCCCTGCCAATACAATTCAATGATTGGTCCAGAGCTCTTCATATAAGCTGCCGCCACTCAAGTCCCAAATCCTGCCTCCCTTCCAGAACATTTACACTGGAAGAATAAGGGGACTTCCTTGAACCAGAGTGTAGGTGGCCACACCCCCCTCTATTCTATCACTCACACCCTCAAATAAACAACCAGGCCTAAGGAAAAAATGCAAAGCCTTGGCCAAATTTACTTATCACTAGTTACAGAAACATACTAAGCACCCACCTGAATGGGGTGGGCGCTACACTCACATGATCAGGAGCTTGTCCCACCAGCTCCCAATCATAAACCGAGACCAGTAGCTATCTCTAAAAGCTCAGTCACTGTCCTGGGAGCATGAGGTGAGCGTACTGTCAGCACAGAAACCTTGGCCAACCTGAATGCTTATGTGTGACGTGTGGACCTTAAGGTCCACCCTCCCTGCCACGTTTCATGGTCAGCAAGAGGTTAAAATAGATTGTTTTACACATCAGCATACAATATACATTTACTGATCACATCAACTAAAAAGTCCTAAATTGTTTATAAACCGTTCCATAATGTGCGTAGAACAATGTCCACATGTGTTGCTGACATTGTCTTCTTCAGGTCATAGTACTAAGCAATTCCTATGTGATGTTAGTTCCTAATCTTTACACATATCTATGATAGAAAACAGGCAACATAATAAATATACAGTATACATGTCACAAGCATGTATTTGCATATATAAAAACAGTATATTTAATCAAATTGTCTTCTATTTACGAAACATGCCATGTAAAAAAATTATAGACAATTGCTCAATGTAATGAAGAAGTGGATGCCGTCTGCAAAACCCGTTTCTGATACACATAGCAACAAAGCTGATTCTAGCACTCTTTTTGTTTATTTTGGATATGGGTCTGGAAGGGTAGAATCTTTGTCATGTTTTATTGCAGTCTGTGTTTCTGTTGGGGAGATTTGAGTTTTCACCAGAACAGGGAAATCTTCCAATGTAGATACAATCAGGGGTTGCAACCCATGCTCCAGAGGGTCCATGCGGCTCCACTATACACATGTATAAGTGGGATGGCATATATAGGAACCAATCCCCTCTATTTTTCTCCTGCAGCTGCTGAAAGCCGCTTCTCCTCCTTTCCCTCCCACGAGCATTCAGCGGCTGCAAGAGAAAAATGGAGGGCATCAGTTCCTCTATATGCTGCCCCACCAGCCCTCCTATCCAGGTCCTGCTGCCCCCAGACCCCTGTGTACTCTCCTGGCCCCCAGCTCTGCTGGTTTCCCCTCTCTCTTCTGCTGGCTGCTGTGGGGGATGCTTTTAGGATGGAGAGTGGGGAAGAGGCCACTAAATATGACATTTACTAGCCCCTTCCTTTTCTGAATGGACACAGTGAGTGATCGGTACAGATCACTCCTGTGTCCGTACATAACCGAAGCATAGTAAACGATATTTACTATGCTTCGGTTTGTGAATGAACAGGAAGCTCTGTGCAGAGCTTTAACTGTCCATTCATTTTGTGCAGCTGAGGCTGCAGAGATGGAGATTGAAGGCTGTTTCCTCAATCTCCTTTCTCTGTCTCAAAAGTGAGACATCAGGGGTCTGTTAGGATCTTATAATCGAAGGTCCTGACCTCACATACTGGAGCCAATTTGGGCAGGAGATAATTAACCTACAAACATTCACTTTTTTTTCTTTGTTTGTCCCATTCAATTGCTGTGTGAGCAATGTATGTTTCTATGGCAGTGATTCTCAACTCCTGTCCTCAGGACCCACCAACAGGCCAGGTTTGCAAGATAACCAAAACACATCACAGGCGATATAATTTGCTGCTCAGTGATTGCAGTATTCTGGTCTGCATCACCGCAAGGTAATACTTAAAATCTGGCCTGTTAGTGGGTCCTGAGGACTGGTGTTGAGAACCACTGCTCTATGGTTTGGTGTTGATCATTTGGTGGTACACAGATGTAGTGTTGGCTTCTCCTGTATATAATGTAAATCTACCAATAGGACTGAGAATGGACTCGACCGAAGGTGAACACACAATATGGCAGAGTGACTGCTCTCCGCTCCAGCTAATTCTTCTACAAATAAAGCTTCGGCACTGAGTACTGGGCCTCGGCGCTGCTATTTATTTTTATGTGCTCTGGGTGGCCTGGAATCGCCTCAGCCAAAAGTTTACTCTGAACGTCTCATCAAAGACAATTTCATTAGGCGGTTTGCACTGAATAGCTGGGTAATGCCTGGCCCTCGAGTAATGCGATATCTTGTTTGCTTTGTGCTTGTTTGTGCTCAGCGAAAAGAACTGCTGAGTTACTGAGTCAGTATACGGTTCTGTGGATGTGATTGGTGGAGGAGACAGGACTGTGACCAATCACTGCAATAAAGCCCAATGCCAGCCATAACATTTTATTTTGGGGAGTTTTTATTGCCATCTGTGTCCCTGTTGGTGATATTCCCCTCGCTTCCTATCAGGACATAAAGACAATGTTAGTATAGGGAGCTAAAGTTGGAGTTGAGTTTCATGGATGGGTGGTGGTGGATGGAGAATGAGCTGTGGAGGGAGATTATTCTTTTCTCCCTTGAACTGTGAGCGATCTTCTCTCTGACTTGAGCAGTGAAAGGGTTTCGCTCTCTTTGCGAAGAACCCAGTGGCCAGAGAAAGTCTTCTTTGGCACATTGAACATTTCCTATAAGGCTAAGCAGTCTACCCTGGTCCAAAGCTTTTTTTTTTTTAACCACAAGCCCTAATGAAGGGGGACTAATGAGCCCCCAAAACTTGTTTGCTACTTCTTATTGTGCCAAATAAACCGGCAGCTGATCTAGCGGAAGGCAAAAAACCTTTAGGGCTGTTCACAGTGTGCAGTAAACACAAGTTAGTGCAATGATACATTCTAGAGCTGTGTGATATTATGCAACATGTTTACATATCGTACCTCTCTGGATGGTCCTGAATGTTACTACACAGCAAATACAGCGCTCCACACTGCTATGCAGTGACATGAATGAAGTGTCAATTTGTGCACCTCACATAAAGTTCACTAGAAAATAATCAAATAAATAAACAAAATGCGTATCACACCGACCCTGTTGCACAGAACTGCAGCCCAAACCACTGCCGGCCGCAGGCTAAACTGCTCCAGTTTAGTGTGCAGGACAGTGTGACTGGGTCCTTTTCATAAAGCGTGGACCAATTTTGTCAGTGAAAATACCTTCCTGATCCACAGTGTCAATTAGATATTGCTTAGATCAGCCTTTCTCAACTGTTACTCCAGTGGAACCCTTGAGATACCATATTTTTTGCTCCATAAGTCGCACCTGACCATAAGACACACCTAGGTTTTAGAGGAGGAAAACAAGAAAAAAAATATTCTGAACCAAATGGTGTACTAAAAGATTCCCAGTGCCAATTAAATGCAGCCTTACCAGTCCCATAAAATGCAGCCTGACCTGTGTCCATTTAATGCAGCCCGACCTGTGTCCATTTAATGCAGCCCGACCTGTGTCCATTTAATGCAGCCCTACCTGTGTCCATTTAATGCAGCCCTACCTGTGTCCATTTAATGCAGCCCTACCTGTGTCCATTTAATGCAGCCCTACCTGTGTCCATTTAATGCAGCCTGATTGGTGTACATGACATGCAGCCCTACCTGTGTACATGACATGCAGCCCTACCTGTGTACATGACATGCACCCTGACCTGGAGGTGGCGACTGGCAAGTACGTCATCACATCTTCCTGTCACTCAGAAGACAGAGCAGACCGAGCGGCAGTACTCCATTCGGCCACTGGGGCTGCTCTGTCTTCTGTGTCTGTCTCTGTCCTCTGTGAGTGACAGAAGATTGCCCAGCGCTCGTGGGAGATGGCCGCCTTGTATTGTGACATGGCGGTGATTGGGGGGGGGGCCTGGTCAGTATCCACTCCATAAGACGCACAGGCATTTCTCCCCACTTTGGGGGGGGGGGGGGGTGCGTCTTATGGAGTGGAAAATATGTCCAGGTCTCAAGGAACCCTTGCTAAAACGTAATCATTGGGGGTCCATGGGAAAAATGCCCCCTACATTTATATATAAATTGATGAATTTTAATATGAATTTTGATATTTTAATTATGAATTTGAATATGAATTGAAATATTTATAGGAATTTCCCCCTGAGGAAGGGGGAGACACCCCCGAAACGCATGGAATGCTTTGTTTTCTTGTAATGATTAAAGCGGTAGTAATCTGCATTAAGAAAAATATAAATAAATTGAGCCCCGGGCAGTTTAAGTCATAAAGTGCTAGTATGCATTGCATACTAGCACATTATGACCTTTTTGCCTGAAAACGAAGCCTTCCAGCGGCACGCTGTCACCACTATAGGCGCTTCCATCTGCACCCGGTCTTCTTTCCGGGTTCACGCGTTTCGACGATAAGAATGGCTTAGCTGGCGATGACGTCACTTGCACTTCATACGCACGGGGGTCACTGTTTATGGCACGGCTCTGAAGGAACAGCATGGGTATGCCGTTCCTTCAGAGTGCATATGCAACTGATGTCAATGGCTCAATGGCTGCATCTAAAGTAAATACCTTATGCCACCCCCCCCCCCCCGGTTGCGCTCTGTTGGGTCTAGGTTTTTCTTGCCTCTTCAGCCCCTGGACGCTTATTGCTGCCGCCTCTGGGTATTCAGTATCTGGTAGTCTGACCTAGCAGTTGGTAAGTATGGGGCCTTGTGTCTCAGACCCCCTTGACCATTTGTCACAATACTATGATTGCGCAGATACCTATTTGGTTTTTCATACTTTTTTACAGCTGTAATACACACGCATCTACCCGTGATGAAGCGAGCATGGTCTTGCGAAACACGTAGGGTCACTTTTTATGCCTGTGTATATTGCTATATACATTTATACTGCTATACGTGTAATGATACTGTTTTACACTGTATATAACAGCTGACTGACTTGGCAATGTTTTGTTGTTCATGTATGCATGACAATTTTTAATAAACTTTGATACTGTATTTACTTGTGTCATGTGACTGGCTAATCGCATTCACCCCATCTAAAGTCCCGGGGTGACTTTTTGTGTTTTGTATATATTGGGACGGAGGTGCTTTTCGGGTGACACCAGACCATTATTCGTTTTTCTCATACTCCCACTAAAAGATTTTGTACTATTAGATCTTTGGTCTGGCGGTCTCATTAGTCTTTTTACACTTTGATCTGGGCTCTTTTTTAAGGTGTATCTAGTTTTTGTGGCCTCATGATTTTGATTGACCTCCTTCAATCATTAACGCAGTATTAAACCCAAAAGCAGCTTACCTATTCTTAGAGGTGATGGCAGCATTAGTTTTCTTTTTAGGCTTTCTTTTCTTTATTTGTATCTGGTGATCCAACCAAGTGAGACTGTAGTATCTAAAAACAATGAGCTCTTATCCGAATGTATCGGTTTACAGGGATGAGACAAACCAGTTAACGCAGACAGGAGTGCTTACAGTGATCCGCTTTTATTTTTTCATGTAAAACCTTTATCCCAAAAGGGGAAAAAAAACTGCTGTAACTGCAGTGTGAGCTGGAATTTGGCTTCAATTTGTTGAATCTAAATCTGCTAGTACATCTAATGCTCCCCTCCCCCAGACTGACAATGCTGCTGTCCAAAGGTGCCCCCTGTGCTGCTTCATCCAGAGTGGGACACGAATACAGGAGGTGTGTTACTGGCCAGAACACCAGCTGAAAATAGAAGGAAAAAAGAAAACAAATGCAGCCACTACTTCTAATGATGATATGATCACACATCTACATATGATACAAAGTATAGATTCTCGATATTCAGCTTTTCCCTTTTATAGACTGATCTCCCTGGTGCCCCCCAGCATACGGTCTAACTGCAGAAGAGATTAAACAAGGAAACCCTAAATTGAAGCCTCATTGGGTATATGGGACAAGCTGCCATTATATTAGAGACCTGCGATCATTATTACCAGGATTGACAATATTGTGATGAAATCTTTTCTGTCAGAGATCTTTGGGGAGGAAATGAATATCATATATGTTACATCATAAATTATTTTAGATTATTAATGAGAAAGGATTGTCCAGTTCTAACTTTGTTAGTATGCAGTATTTCCAGCGTCATCCATAACCTTTATGTTGTATATGCTATATTTTTACCCCACCACAATTTATAAACTCCAACCCCACCGCCCTCCTCAGTCTGGCAGCACCAGGATTTCACATGGTGAATCACACCATCCCCAGACTGAATGACCCCCCCCCCCCCCCCCCCACTCTCATCCAGACCACCAAACCTTGTCAGGACAAGAGCTATGGAAGGAACCGATAGCTTCTACTTTTGTAAACTGATACATGAGACCAAATCACTGTGACGGAAGATGATCAGGGGAGCCCACACACCGATCTATAACTTCTGTGCTCTCCTGTCCTGTAAGCATGTTCACAGTGTTAGACTGACAGTACTAGGAAATGTGGAGCCCTTGTAAAGACTCATTGGATACCTGTGCATTGGCATTGGCACAACTGCCTGGAGTCTCACTGCGGGAGTGCTCATGCAGGGGTGACGATGCAGCCAGTGCAATAGAAGACAGTAGATGAGTATTGTCACCCTACAACAGGAAGTGGTATTGCATTAAATGTGACTGGGAAGATCAAAAGGTAAAATTGCAGACATTGCTATCTAAATTCATAAAGAATATATCAGAGGATTGAGGCTGGGCTCACACCATTGCGAATTGGATGCGGATTCATGTGTGAACCGAGCCTAAAGGTGCATGGCAATACACGTAACAAAAATGTAATTTTGATTTCACACACACTTTAAAAATATATCTGAATGTTTTGTAATGTGGAACTAACATCAGATTTATTTTTTCATATTACATACATGCTTGTTAAGCAATGTGTAAGTGATTATGCCCCGTACACACGGTCGGACATTGATCGGACATTCCGACAACAAAATCCTAGGATTTTTTCCGACGGATGTTGGCTCAAACTTGCCTTGCATACACACGGTCACACAAAGTTGTCGGAAAATCCGATCATTTTGAACGCGGTGACGTAAAACACTTACGTCGGGACTATAAACGGGGCAGTGGCCAATAGCTTTCATCTCTTTATTTATTCTGAGCATGCGTGGCACTTTGTCCGTCGGATTTGTGTACACACAATCGGAATTTCCGACAACGGATTTTGTTGTCGGAAAATTTTATATCCTGCTCTCAAACTTTGTGTGTCGGAAAAGAATGTCCTGCTCTCAAACTTTGTGTGTCGCTGGAAAATGTGTGATGGAGCTACACACGGTCGGAATTTCCGACAACAAGGTTCCGACCGTGTGTACGGGGGCATAACACTTCCAGGTATTTACTGCTTCTCATAATCAAGTCACCATCCACTTTCTGGACTGTGATGCTGGGTCCGAGAGTACGCAATTATGTAAATCCTGGTGCCAGTATGGTTCTTAGCTGTGTTCACAAATGTGTGACACAGATCAGCCCCTGCTGTAGCTACAAAAGTACAATGTTGTAGTCTGATCACTGGGGGAGAGAAGACTGGGAAAAGGCTTTCTTCTGAATCATCTCGGCATAGACAAAGTCATTGACTGGAGCTCAAGGACGGCTTTTTAATAAGAAAAGGTGCTTTAAAAAAAAAAAAAAAAATCATACTGTTCTGTTGTATGTTGTAATGTACAGACTTGCAAATGACTAATGACTGGTCCACTTTAAAAATAACTATATACACGGCATATCTCCCCAGAATTCCAATTTAAGGATACAGATAGAAGAATTCCGAGTCCACCTTAGAGAAGTGTCATCCAGGTATCCATGGTCAGCCAGTGACAGAAGGAGAACTCGGCTGTGATGGGGACGCAGAGGACACAATAATAGGGTAGAGAGCTTCTTGTATATCTCAAGCCCATACAGACGTGTGGAAATTACTGTCACGGTTTCTGGAAGATCTCTGCCTCAAGTTCCAGAGGTCTATGACTACTCTGACTGACAGGCAGCTAATGGGGAAAGGCTTCAGTCTTTCATTGCCATGTCACCCTGAACAGCAGGTGAGAAGGAAATCAGATTTCTGCTGCACTTAGATTGATTAGATTGTTTAACCCGTTAACAGCAGAGCGTTATTTTATCACCCTCAGTCTTGATCTGTATGAGGGGGACCAAACATTGAAGTAAAGTCCTTTAAATAGGACTAAGATGTCATCACTACTTGATTTCCAAAGGATAGTTGCCAAAAACATCTGTGTATTTTAGGTGTGTTTCATTGTGGGTGAATTGTGCATTTTACACGTGTTACCATGAAACTCTATGTAACACACGTTCTGAGGAAACCGCATCAAAGATGCAGCTAGCAGGATTTTCTTAATGCAACACACCTAAAATGTGCGGATGTGAACAGAGTCTAAGGCTGGCCATGTACTGATAGAAATCTATGTATCTAAAGCTATTAGATTCCTCCATCAAATCTATGCAACGCAGGTGAACGAATCCCCCTGCTGGGCTATTGCATTCCTAAATACACAAACAGTGGCTGTGTCTATTTGGATACAGCGATGTTCGGCCATCAATGTTCTGCCCGATAGCTTAGATTTTTCAATCAAAGGATGTCGGACGGGGTCAGGAAGAACCGGATGAATCTAAAAGAGTGTTTGGCCACCTTTTAAGCTGCCCATAGAATCGAGGTGGATGGAGGAATCCTTCCCGCTAAGATATTGTATTCTGGCAGTAGGACTCCTCTGCTGTCAAAATAAACTGAACGGTGGCTGCAGCTGATTGGCTGCAGGCGCTGATCAAAATAAAAAATAAAAAATTCCAACATTCCCTTTCAACAGAAGTCGATTATTAGATCGACCTCTGTCAAGCTATAGACTGTCCCAGGAGGATCAGGCAGGTTATCTGCCCCTCTGCCTTGGCTTTCTACTTATTGCCTGCAGTTTGATTTGGTTACCATCAATATTAAAGCCAGAAATAAATATTCATTTAAAAAGACATTGGGAGGGATTTACTAAACCAGGTGTACACAAAATCTGGTGCAGCTGTGCATAGTACCAATCGGCTTCTAGGCTTTATTATCAAAGCTTAATGGGACAAGCTGAAGTTAGAAGCTGATTGGTCAGTGGCGGCTGATGTTTTTTTTTTTTTTTTAGGGGGGTGGTAAACAATACCCCCAGGTCGGTCAGTCAGTAGTCGGGTGCCGCACTTACACCATCTCTCGGGCAGAGCTGCGGGCGGCAACGGCCTCTCCCTGGGCTGGTTCCTTGCTTCCCCTGCTGTCTCCTCCCTCCTCCTCCTGGCGGCCAATCCGATCGGATCTACTTTCGGCCAATGGGGTGACGGGTCTCATGACCAGCTTCCTGATTGGCCGGGAGGAGAATCTATGATACAATAGCGAATATTCATTTGCTATTGGTACACAATTGGTTAAGCTTCGGGCGCAGTGCTCTGCGCCCCAAGCCCACCCTTTATTGAAGCCTATTAGAGCCTCTGGCTCTAATCACGTGCTTCAAAAAAAAAACCTGAATGGAATCCATGCGTCCGGCGCCCTGAATTTAGATCAGGGGGCTGGATGCATGGATGGGGGGTGGGGCACCCGTGCGCCCCCTATGGACAGGCTGCCACTGTGATTGGTTACTATGCGCAGCTGCACCAGATTCTGTGTGCACCAGGTTTAGTAAATATTCCCCATTGTATCAATATCCCCTGGTTTTAATGTACTTTGCTGTTATGCAGTAAAGATGGATACACACTATACAATTTTCTTTAATTTTTTTTTCCTTTAGATTTACCAAAACCATATAATACGAGGTCAAACCTAAACACTTCCAATTTGTATGCAATCAGGCAGGCCCTTGCGCTACATAGTTGAAGGTAAATCTAAAGGAAATCTAACAACTAAAGTTGTATAGTGTGTATCCAGCTTAAGACTGTGCAGTGCAATGGGTGGTAGAAATTGACCACATTGTCCAGTGTGTAACATTGTCTAACAGATCTGGTCAGACACGCCCCCTTTTTTTCCCCCACAGTAGAAGGATGCCCTTGATGAGGGGTGTGGCTGTTACTCATCTCTACCAGCACAGAACACTGCAGTGGGAGAGCAGGAAGCATCATTTCCAAATATTTTAAAGTATTTTCATGTGAAAATCCGTTAAAGATTACAATATATGGTGAAAGAGGGGATATAAGAAGAAAAAAAATGTGAGATTTCAATCTGGCTTTAAATGTACAGTCTTACACAGCATGTTTCACTTCATAGTTAGCTGTGTCTAGAAAGATGAATATATATATATTGCCTTTACAGTGTATAGGTGACCAGGCTGGATTCAGAAGTCAGTGTGGGGATTTAAAGGTCCACAGAGGCTGGAAGGGTGGTGGGGGAGGGGGTGCTCGTCTCCCATTACTGTAACACAACACATGCAAATAGACCAGGAGCATCCCAGGCCTCGATCAGTGTGCAGGCCTGTCATCACACAGGGGGTTATCTGCAGATCACATCCAGATGTTTATGATCCGGCTGCTCCTCGGGGTATTAAACTACTCTACGTTATGTCAGCATTACATGTGTTCTGTGTGCGTGTCCTGCTGTCATAAAATGAAGAATGTGGACCACAATTATAGTTTATCTGACACGGGGTAAATGGGGCTGAAAAGATACACCAACTGCCATGTATCCAGGACCAATGCATGACATACGGCCTAATTCTGCATGATAGAACGCAGCTCAAGTGCTGCACAGGGATGACAATTCATGTACACTTCTCTAGAAGAGATGCGTGATATAAGACAGGCCAGGCTCCCTCTATAACTCCCTGGATAGCCCACTGTACTGACAAGAGATTACCATGGAGGCTGGGAGAATACAGGATACAGCAATTCACACGAGAAAGTAAGACTGACAAGACCTAAGGTGAATTAGAGGCAAACCAACTTTCTGATCTCATTTCCTTCTCATAGGGTTGAGTTGGTGAAGCCAGATTGTCAAATAAAACATTTCTTCTTTAAGCCCTCATTTACATTGAATGCGGCTTTGAAATCGTGCGACTTCATCTAAAATCACACTATTTTAAAGCCCCATGTCAGTGTGACTTGGAAGACATCTGTGTGCCTTCATCCACAGATGTCTATGCAAGTCACACCCAAAATAGCCAAAAGTAGTGCTGGAACTACTTTTTCAAATCGATGCGGCCCCTCAAAGGTGGCGTCGCACCGATTCGAACAGTGCGATTGCCTGCAATAGGATGCGACTTGTCATGCGATTTGACCCGTAATTTCCGATTTGACAAGTCCCTCCAATGTGAACGAGGGCTGAAGCTAGGAATAGGCAGCTATCCTAGCTATGAGGCCCCCAAACACCGTGTGACTTTATTTGTCAACAAGGTCCTATGATGAGGGCATTATAGGGATGTCTTAGCTAGGTGATCTGCTCTTAGGACTTCCACATATCAGTTTCAGAAAAACTTTTTGATTACATCCCTAACAGGACCTAATGTCTTCATGAAAAACCTGACAATGTTGATTGCATGATTCTGTTTATTAAAGTGTGTGTTACCCCAACATTTCATATTCCTGATATGTATCTGTTGTACTATGTGCATGTGTTAAAAAGTATTCTGTTCTATTTGTACTGCTTCCTTTGTGTGAAATTCCTGGTGATCCTGCCAGTCCCCCTGCTTCCCTATTTTCAACTGACCATGCTAGGGCATGAATGCACATCTATCCCAGCGTGGTCAGTTTTCTGGCTCTGCTGGGAGAACAGCCTGCCTGTCCTCCAATGGTTAGACTTGTGCTAACCCCCCCCCCCCTGCAGAGCCATTCACTGGAAAGATCAGTGTACTGCTGTTTCTACATCCCTAGCTCTCTAAGCCCCTTATGCAGCTGAGAACAAAGATTATGTGATCACTTATAAGAAGAAAACAATTATTTATATATATATATATATATATATATATATATATATATATATATATATATATATATATATATATATATATATATAATTACACAGTTGTGCTCATAAGTTTTTATACCCTGGCAGAATTTATGATTTCTTGGCCATTTTTCAGAGAATATGAATGATAACACAAAAACTTTTCTTTCACTCATGGTTAGTGTTTGGCTGATGCCATTTATTATCAATCAACTGTGTTTACTCTTTTTAAATCATAATGAGAACAGAAACTACCCAAATGACCCTGATAAAAAGTTTACATACCCTAGTGATTTTGGCCTGATAACATGCACACAAGTTGACACAAAGGGGTTTGAATGGATATTAAAGGTAACCATCCTCACCTGTGATTTGTTTGCTTGTAATTAGTGTGTGTGTGTGTATAAAAGGTCAATGAGTTTCTGGACTCCTGACAGACCCTTGCATCTTTCATCCAGTGCTGCACTGACGTTTCTGGATTCTGAGTCATGTGGAAAGCAAAAGAATTGTCAAAGGATCTGCCGTAAAACGTAGTTGAACTGTATAAAACCGGAAAGGGATATAAAAAGATATCCAAGGAATTGAGAATGCCAATCAGCAGTGTTCAAACTCTAATCAAGAAGTGGAAAATGAGGGGTTCTGTTGAAACCAAACCACGGTCAGGTAGACCAAATAAAATTTCAGCCAAAACTGCCAGGAAAATTGTTCGTGATGCAAAGAAAAACCCACAAATAACTTCAGGTGAAATACAGGACTCTCTGAAAACATGTGGTGTGGCTGTTTCAAGATGCCCAATAAGGAGGCACTTAAAGAAAGATGGGCTGCGTAGTCGAGTCGTCAGAAGAAAGCCATTACTACGCAAATGCCACAAAGTATCCAGCTTACACTACTCCAAACAGCACAGAGACAAGCCTCAAACCTTCTGGCACAAAGTAATTTGGAGTGATGAGACCAAAATTGAGGTTTTTGGCCACAACCATAAACGCTTCATTTGGAGAGGAGTCAACAAGGCCTATGATGAAAGATACACCATTCCTACTGTGAAATAAGGAGGTGGATCGCTGATGTTTTGGGGATATGTGAGCTACAAAGGCACAGGAAATTTGGTCAAAATTGATGGCAAGATGAATGCAGTATGTTATCAAAAAATACTGGAGGAACATTTGCATTCATCAGCCAGGAACTGTGCATGGGACGTACTTGGACATTCCAACATGACAATGATCCAAAACACAAGGCAAGTTGATGTGTCATTGGCTACAGCAGAATAAAGTGAAGGTTCTGGAGTGGCTATCTCAGTCTCCTGACCTCAATATCATTGAGCCACTCTGGGGATATCTCAAACGTGCATTTCATACTAGACAGCCCAAGAATTTACAGGAACTGGAGGCTTTTTGCCAAGAGGAATAGGCAGCTTTACCATCTGAGAAGATAAAGAGCCTCATCCACAAATACCACAAAAGACTTCAAGCTGTCATTTTGTCAGGGCTGGGCTCAGCCCTTCCTTCTCTGAGCTGGCCTCTCAGCTGTCGGCTAATTGCCAGCTCCTATCTCTCCACAGTGACTGACCTGTTGATGACATCCTGCTCGTCAGTCCTGCCTACTTACGCCGTCCAGCCCAGATGATCTCTGCTTTCGCCTTGGTCACATCTCTAGAGACGCTCTCTTGTTTTCCTGTTAAAGACTTGCTTGGCTGACATTCCTTCTGGCTCCAGATCCTGCTTGCTGTTCTACTACGCTCATCTCTGGCTCCCTGACGTTTTGGCTGACTATCCATTCCAGTTCCTGAACTCTGGCTATGTTTTCACTATGTTTAATCTGTTTACCTATTTTTTATTATTATTAAACAAGTGAGATTCAACTGTACTTCTGTCTCAGTCTGATTCATGGTTTCTGACAGTAGGCGAAGGCCATGAATTCAGAAGATGCAGTCAATCCACTTGTTGGTAATAATTTTTCCAGATTGGAGCAGGATCACTATATGGATCAGTTTGCTATGGCGTTACAAACGCTCCTGAGTCGCACGGCTCACCTGGAATCTCCCACTGTGGCTGCTCCGGCACAACCTGTGTTGCAGGCCGTCCCTGCTGCTGCTCCAGTCTCTGTGCAGGCACCCGCCTTGAATATTACCTCTATAAGAGGTATGTCTGGTTCAGCTCCGCTTCCCCAACGATTTGGGGGCGATCCAGTCCAACATAGAGGGTTTCTCAACCAGGTTGAGATATACTTTGAGATGCTGCCCTAAGCATTTCCCACGGACAGAAGCAAAGTAGGTTTCATGATATATTTGCTTTCTGAGAGAGACTTGGCCTGGGCAAACCCTCTGTGGGAGACGCAAAAACCTGTTGTCTTGCTTTACCCTGAGTTTGTGGATTCTTTTAAAAGGGTATTTGACGTTCCCGCACGCTCCGCTTCTGCTGCCAAGTGCCTCGTGTCCATCAAACAGAGTACGAGAACTGTTGCCGATTACGCCATTGAATTCCGTACTCTGGCAGCAGAGGTTGCTTGGAACAATGAGGCCCTCGTGGCTGCTTTTTCTCATGGTCTTTGTGATACCATCAAGGATGAGATAGCAGCCCGAGATATACCCACTGAGCTGGAGAAGTTGATCACATTTGCCATCCTCATTGACTCCAGACTCAGAGAGACTTTCTTTTAAGGAGCGCTTGCGGAAGCCTCCTGTATATTTGTCTCCAAGCTGTGCAGCCCCACCCTTGCCTCCCTCACCTCCCATGCCTCCTGGTACAGAGTCGGTCAGTGAAGATGAACCCATGCACTTGGGCTTCATGCGTCTCTCTGCAGATGAGAGAACCCTTAGTAGGAGGGAGAGATTGTGCCTTTATTGTGGCCAGGCAGGTCACTTTTTGAAGTCTTGTCCTATCCGTCCAAGGAACGCCCAAACCTTGAGGTCCTGTCACGGACAGACCTTAGGTGATGTTGTTTTGTCCCCAGTTATCCAGAAGGATAAGCCCCTGGTTTCGGTTACCCTTTCTTGGGCTGAGTCGTCCGTCGAGATACAGGCTCTAATCAACTCTGGGGCTGCAGACCTGTTCATTGATACTGCCTTTGTATCGAAGCACTCAATTCAGCTACAGCTGCGTGACACTCCACTTGCCATTGAGGCTCTTGACGGAAGACCTCTACAGCCTGCCCATGTGACTCATGAGACTGTTCTGTTGTCCATGGCCGTAGGGGCTCTCCACCATGAGATAATCGAACTCCAAGTTATTTCCTCACCTAAGTTTCCGCTGGTTATTGGTTATTCTTGGTTACAGAGGCACAACCCCTCTTTTGATTGGCTCTGTGCTGAGGTTCTCTCCTGGTCACCACAATGCAGTAAGACATGCTTCCAGAAGGTAGCCAAGGTCCTGTGCACTTCTTCTCTCTCATCCCTGCGGGAGTACCGCGATTTTAGCAATGTCTTTGACAAAGGTCAAGCCGCTAGTTTGCATCCCCACCGGTCGTATGATTGCGCAATTGACCTTCAACCTGGTGCCGTACCCCCTCGTGGCCGGGTTTACCCTTTGTCGGTCTTGGAAGCTAAGGCCATGGAGGAGTATGTTGCAGATGCACTTTCTCGAGGTTTCATCTGCAAATCCTTGTCTCATGCTGGTGCTGGTTTCTTCCTTGTGAAGAGTGGTGAACTGATACCTTGTATTGATTATAGGGGTCTCAATTGTTTCACGATTATGAATGCCTATCTGATTCAGTTGATTATGGAGTTATTTGACCGCCTCAAGGGAACAGTTTTCAAAAAGCTTGATTTTGAGAGGGGCATACAATCTTGTTTAAGGAGGGCGACGAGTGGAAAACTGCGTTTTAGTACCAGAACAGGCTATTATGAGTACCCTGTAATGCCTTTTGGCCTTTGTAACGCCCTGGTAGTTTTCCAGGAATTTTTTAACGATGTCCTCCGAGATTTGTTGCAGTTATATGTGGTGGTTTATCTCGACGATATCCTCATATTTTCCAAGTCCCTGGAGAGCCACCACACAGATGTCTGTCGTGTGCTTCAGAAACCAAGAAAGAACAGTCTCTATTGTAAATTAGAGAAATGCGAATTCTATTGTGAACATGTTAAATTCCTGGGTTATGTAATTTCCACTGCTGGTTTTTCTATGGACCCAGAGAAACTGTGGACCTGTGGGTTTACGTCCTCTGCAGCGTTTTCTTGGCTTTGCCAACTATTATCGGAAGTTTATTCGTAACTTCTCGTCTCTGGTCAAGCCCCTGACTGATATGACCAGAAAGGACGGTAACCCAAAGTGTTGGTCTCCGGAGTCCATTAAGGCCTTTGACAGTCTTAAGGCTGCCTTTGTTTCTGCTCCTGTGTTGGCACATCCTGATCCAACGTTACCTTTTATCCTTGAGATTGATGCTTCTGAGACTGGAGTTGGCGCCCTTCTGTCTCGACGTCCTACCTCTGAGAGCGCTATGCATCCTTGTGGCTACTTTTCCAAGAAATTGTCACCTGCAAAGTGCAATTACGAGATTGATGACAGAGAGCTGTTAGCGATCATTTTAGCCCTGAAAGAATGGAGACATCTCCTCGAAGGTACCACTATGCCGGTTCTCATTCATACTGACCATAAGAATCTCACATTCTTGTCTGAGGCTAAACGCCTCTCTCCCAGAAGGGCGCGATGGGCTCTTTTCTTGTCTCATTCTTACCCGGTACTAAGAATGTAAGGGCTGACGCTTTGTCACGACAATTCCCCTCCACTTCCCAGATGGAGTCAGTTCCAGTACCTGTGATTCCTCCTGATCATATTCTGGCTACGGTTTGCACCAGTCTCACTTCTCCTTTGGGTGACAAAATTCTTGCTGCTCAGGTTCATGCCCCTCCTGAGAAACCTTGTGACCGCTGCTTTGTCCCAGAATCTCCGTATTGCCGTGCTCCAGACTTGCCATTCTCCCAAGGCTACTGGCCACCCCGGGAAGAATCAACTCTTTTGGGCCATTTCCCAACAATTCTGGTGGGCTAGTCTACGTGCTAATGTAACTGCCTTCGTAACTGCCTGTTCTGTGTGCTCAGAGTAAGACTCCACAACACCTTCCTGTGGGCCTCCTAAAACCCATACCCCATGGAGAGAGGCCCTGCACCCACCTGTCTATGGATTTCATTGTGGAGTTACCCAACTCCCAGGGTAACACAGTTATCCTTATGGTGGTTGACCGGTTCTCGAAAATGTCTTATTGTATTCCACTTAAGAAGTTGCTCTCATCCTCAGACGTACATGCCCCTGTCCTCCTCCGTGATTTCCATAGATGTTTTCCCCTCAAGCTTGGTGGTCCTCCGAGGGGGAGGGGTCATTGAGGAGGGTGTACTATCAGGACTGGGCTTAACCCCTCCTTCTCTGAGCTGGTCGCTCAGACGTCGGCTAATTGCCAGCTCCTATCTCTCCACAGTGACTCACCTGTTGATGATATCCTGCTCGTCAGTCCTGCCTACTTAAGCCGTCCAGCCCAGATGATCTCTGCCTTCGCCTTGGTCACATCTCTAGAGAAGGTCTCCTGCATTCCTGTTAAAGACTTGCTTGGCTGACATTCCTTCTGGCTCCAGATCCTGCTTGCTGTTCTAATACTCATCTCTGGCTCCTTCTTTAGGGGATAGAGCAGGAGTGAGCCGTGTCTAGAAATAAATAGGCAAAAGGCCTTAAAGATGAATTAAATTTCCTCTGCAAACTTTTACCTATAGATAAGCCTATAATAAGGCTTACCTATAGGTATTGAAAATATCTCCTAAACCTGTACAGTTTAGGAGATATTTCCAGTGCATGCAGCCAGTGACATCAGTGGCGCATGCGCTCTGAAGGAACGGCCCACGTGTGCTGTTCCTTCGGAGCCTGTGCCGTGAGCAGCAGCTCCCGCGTGCAAGCGCGAGGGTGATGTCATCAGTCAATCACAGCGCCGGAGCCCACGAACCCGGATGAAGCTCTGGGAAAGATGTCGGCCGTGACAGCGGTGTGTGGGGACCGCTGCAACAGCTTCATTTTAAGGTATTTCATAATTAGCTAGTACCTCTTTAAGAAATATCACCCACCCATTTATTTTATTAAATTTCAGTGAAATTTGAGTGGAGCAAAAACTCATCTCTACTTGTTCAAGGACAGCGAGAAAACTGGAATTCTTACAGCATATCCGTTAACTGTCCCAGATTTCCCGGGAGAGGCCCTCATCTTTGGGAAAAGATGACTAAGCTCCTGGGGGGCGGAGCGAAGCACAGGGGCATGGTTTGGGGAGCCCAGGCTAAGGTTGCCACTCTCATTACCACTACAGGATTCCGTGGATGGGCAGCACTAGGGATATTTTCCTCCTTTCCATTTGGTGATCACAGGAGCTGGGACGAGCTCCATCCCTCGCCTGCACTCCCGCAACGGATGTGGAGCTACTTGTGTTACTCCCCATGTTGATTGAACCTAAGTGGCACACTAACCTAACGTGGGTCACAGAGGCCCTCATCTTGGTGTTCGGTCCTGCCAATGCTCTGTCCTGGGCCATGTCCCAGAATCACAGCATCAACCTTGAGTCACTGCAGTAACTCAAAAAAGCTTTAAGTGAGGTGATTGGAGATGCCAGCGGGTGGGCCACACGTTTTTAGAGGTGGGGTCTAGGCGGGACCAACCCATAAAGTGACATGTTGGGTGGCCCCCACATATTTAGAGGTGGGGTTTGAGCAAAACCAACTTGCAAAGTGGTCATGATTTGGAAACGCCTACCAGAGAAAAGAACAGATGACATGTGGGCCATGGGCAGGGTTAAGAGTCCCGGGTTTCAGAATCATAATATTGGTAATTACACCTAACCACTTCACTGCTGCTGGTGGCGGCACCAGAATGTAAACAAACTCCCAGCTGCTACAGTGTCACCTGTGGACAATTTTGGGTACCATTGTTCTTCACTGTTTTCATTAACCCATGCAATTTTGGGGGATGACATATTTGGTATCCATTTACGCTATACAACTTCATCTTTTATATTTTACCAAAACATTTTGTGAAATATTGTGTTTGTGTAAACTATAATTACTTTGAGTGTATTTTTTCTACTGAAATATAGCTTTGATAAACAGTTGTGCAATATAACATACAAAAGTTTGCAACTACCACCATTTTATTCTACAGGGTCTCAGTCTCAGAAAATATACTGTATACTGTTTTGAGGTTTTTAAGTGTGTTTTCTTGTACAAATGGTGCATTTAATATGCGTGCAAAATACAAAAAAAAAATACTCTGGCTGCACAAAAGGTTAATTTAAAGGAAAATAAAAAAGTTGAAGCACCGCTTGTCTGCCTCCTCCTCAGGTGCAGACACCGCTGATTGCCTGGACAGGTAAGTACCCTAATAGTAAAAGTCAGCAGCTACAGTATTTGTAGCTGCTGACTTGTAATTTTTTTTTTTTTTTTTGGGGGGGGGGGGGGGGGGGTAAATTTAGCCTAAGCAGCTCTATCAGCAAAATGGTTATGATGGCACAAAATCTATTTCATTGTTATCGCGTCGCTCATCCCTATTTAACAGGTATGATTATTGACAAATGGCACAGCAACCGAGCCCTGAGAGCCATCAGCCTCATTGTCTGCACTGACTGCAGAAAGATCACCAATGTACACAGCAACCAGAAAATTTCACTTTCTTGGTTTAGCGCAATCAACCCAGTTAAATATTAATTCTGATTGGATGCTGTTTATTAAGTCATTGTTTGCTTTACTAAGAGCCCCACTAGACACAGTGTACGGTAGTGATAGGGGTCCGTGCTGATTGGTCTTTCTCCTAGGGACTGCTCATGACTTCTCAATCTTCTGTGACTGTCTGCTCATTTGACCTCAGTTGTTGGGGTGTCACTGCAAACCTAATATGCTGAATACAGTCTGACACAAACCAGGACACAAGACAGATCAGAAGACATACGAGGGCCATTAAGGAAAGTAGCACCAGCCTTGGATTTCCTACCCTGATGACTGTGAAATGCTTATAAGAGCTATACGTATACATAGGATGATGGCTATGACTGTAGAAGATATAAATGCACCAATATCATTTTTATTGAATTCAGTTAGTGTTTTAAAGTCTTGGGATCTTCTAATCTTCTAAAGCAGCTATTTCAAGCAGAGATCTGTGAAATTCTGATATTCCATCAGAGGTTGCAAGGTGTTCTTTGAGCAGTGGCCAGGGATGGATTGACCTCCTGCCTGATGGTGCCCTTATAGTTCTGTCATCAGAGCCATTTGGCAAAGCTAAAGACATGAGACCAGTGTAGCTTCTCCTCTTGTTTCTCATGTAAGTTACCACCAAAATTAATGATCATGTTAGTTGCCTGTATGGGGTCATTCTTCCCTATGAATCCAAAATGTAAGGCGTATTCTTTCCACTGACGCAAATGTATAGGAGCACTACACTAACCACCGTTGTAACATGCATTTTTTCTATCGACCACCAGTTTAAAAGGCCCCTACTATCATTGACTACCACTGTGATTTGGCTAATGTATTGTGAGCTGTAGATACAATGATTTTTGTCAGGGGTTCCCTGAAACCCTAACGCTAGTTTATGGGTTACTCAAGGATATAAAAAAGGTTGAAAAAGACTATTCTAAAGCAATATTCCTCAGTCATAGACCCTGATGATGTTCTATTGAACAAAATGCGTCAGTTTGCTTGAGTCTTTCCATTGTCATTGCGTCTTTGAATGTCTTGGTGATCACCTTTGGAGATGTTGTGATGATATGAGGTGATGTAAGTGTTTTTACCTTCTAAATAAACTTCATATGAGACGGGTTTACACTATGTAGAGGTCTTTTGTCTTTTATGAGTATAAGGGCTGGTTTGTTGGAGAGATATGGTGTCTGATCCTTAAGGATTATTTCCGTGACCATCATCCTGGAAAAATTCAATTTCTATGCCTGTTTGACCCAGTGCTGCTGGCATCTGGGTCCAATTTCTCTGGTAAGAGTATTTATTCCCCCTCCTGGGTGGTGGATGCACGTGTGACTCCTTTAATGGGCATTGGTGCTTCTTTATGACTCCAAAGGGAATGGACTATCTCTAGCTCTCCAGACCTGGACTTCCTGGTTTTTGCAGATTTGTTGTATCATATTTACAGCTACATATGTGGATTACATTTTTTGCACACTTGGTTTTTTTGCACATTTTCTGTTTTTTATTTACAGCTACATATGTGGACTTTATTGCATGATTTTTGATTTTTGCACATATTTATTTGCACTTTTTATTATGTCCTATGTTGTTATATAATTGTTTTTTTTGCACATTTGCTGTTTTTTATTTACAGCTACATATGTGGACTTTATTGCACGCTTTTTGATTTTTGCACATATTTATTTGCACTTTATTATGTCATATGTTATATAATTAGTTTTTTTTTGCACATATTTATACCCCTGTTTGATTTATTTATAAGAGTCAAAGTTATTTCACATTTAGCGCAGCACTTGTTTTGTAGAAATGGTTGATACACAATACCCTGTCAGGTTGTGGCGCTAGCAGCTATCCATGCAGAACGACATTAGCGCAATCATTTCTATGGATACCCATATATCATTATTGTAGCCTTTACTTTGTCCAGGTAACTATAGGTGACAAAGTATGACAGTCACCTACATGCTCAGCACCTGGTCAGGATTGACTTCTCTCAGCCGGAACCCAGACAGGTGGACATTGGCAGTCAACTTATTCCCTCCAACCCTTGCTATCTAGCTACATCTACATGGGTATACAAGTCAGAACTAACCAATATATGCCTTTGCCTATAGGCTAGAAAGGCCAAAAAGGGGTCTTTTCTCTGAATAAGTACCAGAAATGATCAGCCTCCAATAAGCTTATTCTTGGCCAGATTGTTTTGAGTGTAGCAGAGGTGACCCGGCAGGAAGGACAAGGGGCTGTTCTGGGCATTGTAGGTTGTAAGGCAACATGGTGGAAATCCAGTATTGTAGGTATGAGAACCAAATTTCAGAGTACACCTCGCCACACAACACAAATCATTTCAGTTCTGTATTTATTAATACATCATCACATGAATTTATTTTCATTACACCTGGTATCAGCCTTTTGCAGTTGCTGCTATAACGCTTGCACTACCAAGGCACAGAAGTATACATGGGCCCTGAGAGGTTCTGATTGGTTGTCCAAACAGATTTGCAAATTGTTCTTCTAACTGTTCAGTAACTCATGTGATCTGGCATGGTGATGATACTTCTCACCTGCATGATTTTAACATACAAAGCTTTCCCCTTATCAAAGCATTGATACGGTATTGGTTCTTATTCTATGGTATTGAAAGGAATGGGTTAAATGTAGACATTTAGGGTGAAGATGCAGATTCTGAGCGAGGTTTGGGCTCATTGTTCCTTCTGCCTTTGATATGGAGGCCAAAAAACTCTCAATGGAGGAAGCAAGTCAGCAGATGTGGCTCTGAAACTGGATCTAAGGCGCAGTTCAAGGGTTCTATTTATAGACAGACGGCGCTTCCATTGGTGCACCAGGAGGGAATAAGATAAGCAGTCGTTACAGGAAAACTACATTTTCCTAAAAATGAACACAATGTATAGAATTGCTGCACAAGACATGTTGTCATTTTGGCTAGGTTTAAACTGTTGTACTGCGTTAGCGCACACCTATTAACGCGTACTATGTTAAGGCAACTCATTCATCTGAACGTTCATCCTCTCACTGTCCAGTCACAGGTTGGGGGTAAGGAAACAACCTGTAAATGAAAGTTAAACTGCAGCAGTCCGCCAGAGCAGTGTAAATCTCAGAACCAGATGGACATTGCCATCCCACCATTGCAGAGTACACACATTGATACATAGAACTGGTTTGCTACAAACAAGTGTTTACAGTACATTTGTTTCATTTTGGTATAGAGGGAACAGAGGAACAGTTGAGAAAACAGTTTCCACATCTGGATACAAATTGTTCTTTTTCTACAGGCATAAATCATCCTTTCCTTCCAATGCACTGTAGGTGATTTCCATCATGATGTGCACAGTCACTCCTCCTTCCAGTGCATTGTGTACATGTATCTGGTGTCAGACAGATTTGGCGGATTAGTGGACGTTGTTACACCAGCCTGCGGAGATCCGCCTTGCCGCTACGCCTGCGATTTGTGAATGAACAGAAGGCCCCAGTCTCTCTCACCGTCAATTAGGCAGTAAATCTACAAGTCATTTTTTTCCCACTTCTGTTAAATAAGCAAAACAAAAGCCATGAAAATATACAGTGAGCAGCATCGACCTGGGCCGCTAACAGGCTCTGCTTCTTATATACAATAGCAGCTGGCAAGAATAAACCGCCAGGCCTGGCTCTCCCCCCACACACTCATTTAAAAGATGCACTGGGCCTGGAATATGTCTGCTGGATTCAGAGCTCATCTATGAAACATCTGCACCAACACAGCAGCTGTATGAGTGTCCCACAAAGCCCCATCCGCAGCCAGTACCAGAACAGGCCATTATAGTATTGGGGATGATGTCATTGGTTGCTGATCCAAAGGGTGCGCTTCCTCTTAAACCTGTGGGGCCAAGAAAAGTATTGCCCCTTGGCTACTATTGTACTCTTTTCTTTTCTAAGTTTTCCCCTATACAGGTTTTATTGTCACTCTGAACTTTTTGCAAACTTGCTTTATTATTGAATGTGAGCTGGGGACCTCTTGTAAGCTCTTTGAGGGCAGGGACTGATGTGAATGTACAATATATGTACAATATATGTGTAAAGCTCTGCATAAATTGACAGGGCTATATAAGTACTGTATCTGTAATAATAATTATTCTTAGTACTGAGTTTACAGAACTGAGCCATGGGAACAAGGCGAATGACCGCCCAGCCTCCCTGTATAACAAGATAATGTAATTCCTGCCTTAAGATAATAAAGGTCCCCCTAGCTCTTCTACCCCCCCCCCAATCCCTAAACACTTACCTGCCTCCTCTTGCTGATCCAGCGCTGTTCAACCTACAGCACTGCTCCACTGACTTCCTGGTCTCACAGGGGAGACAAACAGCAGGGAAAGCCAAAGGCTGTCAGTAAAACTTCTGTAAGAAGGGAACGGGGGAGGCGATTACCGGCACTGTGTGGGGTTATGGATGCACGCTGAGCAGCTCCAGAGCACGTGCGCCCAGGTGCCCCCATAGTACACAGCTTGCTCTGGGGGCACCCGCAGGAAGAAGGGGCGGACAGCACTGGTGGGGGACCACCGAAGAAGTGGTAACGAACCACTCTGTGCAATACCATTGCACAGAGCAGGTAAGTGTAACCCTTTTAAAATTTAATTTAAAAAGAAAAACTTTAGCCTTTAATATCACTTTAAAGTCTGCCAGACGTCAGCAAAACCTCACACTCACTGCCATTGGCTGTAACTGACAGCTCACTAGGCTGTGAGGTGGCCCCACCACCTCTTTGAAAGCTCGCCAGCTGAGGACATTGGCATGCTGTGTGGAAGAAGGCATCTGACATGCCTACAGCAGTACCTTGTATTCCTTAAGGTACAGAGTTTGGGGCTGGTCTGAAGTGCATGGATTGGGGCTAAACACATGTTTTGTGTATGCACCAGAAATCACTTTTTGCACTCATAGTTGTACTACTAGTGGCAGGTTAAACTCATCAATTATTATATAAATTTCCATTACCGGTACAACTATGAGGGCAAACACCGAAAAAAAAAAAAAAATGTACACAATGAGGTGAATGGAGGAATCCCCCAAACAGGACACTGTATTCAGACAGGTACAATCACCCCTGTCAGAATACACTAGTTGGTGGCTACAGCTAATTGGCTGCAGCCACTGATCATTGGAAAATTTTCATGTCTCTTTTTAGTTAAAGGGGTTGTAAAGGTAAAAAATTTTTCACCTTAATGCATTCTATGCATTAAGGTGAAAAAACTACTAACAATACCGCCGTCCCCAGCCCCCCCGTTTTACTTACCTGACCCCTCGAAATTCGGCTGCTCGTTCCCGACCTCCATTCCGCTGCTCAGCCTGGCCGCTGATTGGCTACAGTGGATGGATTGGAAGCAGCGCAGCCATTGGCTCGCGCTGCTGTCAATCACATCCAATGACGCGGCGCGCTGGGGGGCGGGGCCGAGTGATACAGCGAGCGGCTATAGCCACCGGTTGTATCACGGGAGCGCGCCCGCAATAACTAACCACCATGCGAGGGAGCTCGCATTGAGGTGGTTAGTTCTTGCGGGGAGGAGCTGAAACAGCCGCCGAGGGATCCCAGAAAAGCAGGTTTGGGGCCACTCTGTGCAGAACGAGCTGCACAGTGAAGGTAAGTATAACATGTTTGTTATTTTTAAAAAATAAAAAAAATTACCTTTACAACCCCTTTAACTTCAGCCGGTCCCTGCTGGGTGAGCCTATCATATGAGGGTCCATGTAAAAGCCTTTTCTTTCTTGGGGTGACAACTGTCTCAATTTCTCACCTATGTGATTACCAGTTATTTCCCCTTGTGCAGACTACAAGCGGCCATGCTGGCACACGTTGTATGTGGTCCTTTGCCAATCCACAGCAATGATGTGCAGCCGGCGCTGGAGTGAGTGCATATAGACAGAAAGTGGTTAAGCCTGCAGGAAATTAGCAGTACTAAGTTGGGGGATATGATAAATGAAGGTGAAAACAGGATTTTAAGGGCTAAAATGACAATCGCTTATTTTTTAGAGCAAACTAAATGTCAGTCAGGTAAGGTTTTTCTTTACCACTTTAATTTTTATATTGTAAACAGTACCATACAACAGTATTTGACTTTATTAGTAAAATCTCAAATATTTGTTCTATTTTTGAATTGAATTCTGTTCTATAAAGGATATCCAGCAGGGACCAATAAGTTATAATGCTCCCTGAATTGCTTAAGCACTTCAGCCCCGGAAGGATTTACTCCCTTCCTGACCAGAGCACTTTTTGCGATAAGGCACTGCGCTTTAACTAACAATTGCGCAGTCGTGCGACACTGCATCCAAACAAAATTGACGTAATTTTTTCCCACAAATAGAGCTTTCTTTTGGTGGTATTTGATCACCTCTGCGGTTTTTATTTTTTGCGCTATAATCAAAAAAAGAGCGTCAAATTTTGAAAAAAAAAAGCATTTTTTTTTTACTTTTTGCTATAATGAATATACCCAAAAAATATATATAAAAAAATTTTTTTCTCAGTTTCAGCCCATATGTATTCTTCTACATATCTTTGGTAAAAAAAAATCACAATAAGCATATATTGATATTGGTTTGCGCAAAAGTTATAGCGTCCACAAAATATGTGATTTATAGCATTTTTATTATTCATTTTTTTTTATTAGTAATGGCGGCGATCTGTGATTTTTATTATGACTGCGACATTAAGTTAACTTAAGTGTGTCCTAGGGAGTGATTCTAACTGGGGGGGGATGGGCTTTCACTGACATGACAGCGATCACTGCTCCCGATGACGGGGAGTAGTAGATCCCTGTCATGTCACTAGGCAGAACGGGTAAATGCCTTGTTTACAAAGCCATCTCTCCATTCTTCCGCTCCGTGACCCGATCGCGGGCCCCCGACGGACATCAAGTCCGCGGGACCTGCTGGCACGGTCAGGGAGCACATGGTGCACGCCCACAGTGCCACGATTTAAAGAGGACGTACCTGTACGCCCATTTGCCCAGCTGTGCCATTGTGCCGATGTAGATCGTCGTGCGCTGGTCGGCTAGTGGTTAATTGATTTATCAAACTGTTGAATCCAGTGTTGCCAACCGCCCGTAGATTTACGGGCAGCCCGTAAAAACGACCCGTTTTTCGGGGCGCCCGTGAATGCCCGTTACGGGCACCGGTGCCCGTAAAAATGATGGCCGTGAGCCGGCCACGCAACTGCGCATGCGCCGTTCCGAAGCCGGCCGGGCTCGGGAAAGCTCGTACGCGCTCGGCCGGGCGGCGCATGCGCAGTAACGTAATACCGCCGCCCGGCGCCATTTTCGAATCAATCGAGCGCGGCCGCGGCGGCAAGGCAAGCTGACAGCTGAGCTGAGCCAGGCGACTCTGTCCTGTCATGCAGTGCATGACTTGGCTGGCTGCACACACAGGCGGTACGGAGAGCGAAACTGTGGCGGGGATGGGATTGGGATCTAAAGGAGGACATTACTGGGACTGGAGCCGGGAGAAGTAATATGATGGTGAATAGAGCATATCAGTCTCTGTCCCTGGGCCCTGGCTGCATGGCATATGCAAGGGACAGAGACTGATGTGCTCTATTCACCATCATATTACTTCTCCAGTCCACATCAGATTCATCAGTGTGCTGTGTCCTCCTCCTGTACCCCTTTCACCTCTCCACAGGTCAGGGCAGAGGTGAAAGGGGTACAGGAGGAGGACACAGCACACTGATGAATCTGATGTGGACTGGAGAAGTAATATGATGGTGGACAGGGGAGGAGGCTGCTGTGAGGATGTGTCCTGTCCGCAGTCTTTGTCCACCTCCTGTAGTATGTCCGCAGCCTCTGTCCCCCTCCTGTAGTATGTCCGCAGCCTCTGTCCCCCTCCTGTAGTATGTCCGCAGCCTCTGTCCCCCTCCTGTAGTATGTCCGCAGCCTCTGTCCCCCTCCTGTAGTATGTCCGCAACCTCTGTCCACCTCTTGTAGTATGTCCGCAGCCTCTGTCCCCCTCCTGTAGTATGTCCGCAGCCTCTGTCCCCCTCCTGTAGTATGTCCGCAGCCTCTGCCCCCCTCCTGTAGTATGTCCGCAGCCTCTGTCCCCCTCCTGTAGTATGTCCGCAGCCTCTGTCCCCCTCCTGTAGTATGTCCGCAGCCTCTGTCCCCCTCCTGTAGTATGTCCGCAACCTCTGTCCACCTCTTGTAGTATGTCCGCAGCCTCTGTCCCCCTCCTGTAGTATGTCCGCAGCCTCTGTCCCCCTCCTGTAGTATGTCCGCAGCCTCTGTCCCCCTCCTGTAGTATGTCCGCAGCCTCTGTCCCCCTCCTGTAGTATGTCCGCAGCCTCTGTCCCCCTCCTGTAGTATGTCCGCAGCCTCTGTCCCCCTCCTGTAGTATGTCCGCAGCCTCTGTCCCCCTCCTGTAGTATGTCCGCAGCCTCTGTCCCCCTCCTGTAGTATGTCCGCAGCTTCTGTCCCCCTCCTGTAGTATGTCCGCAACCTCTGTCCACCTCTTGTAGTATGTCCGCAGCCTCTGTCCCCCTCCTGTAGTATGTCCGCAGCCTCTGTCCCCCTCCTGTAGTATGTCCGCAGCCTCTGTCCCCCTCCTGTGGTATGTCCGCAGCATCTGTCCCCCTCCTGTGGTATGTCTGCAGCCTCTGTCCCCCTCCTGTAGTATGTCCGCAGCCTCTGTCCCCCTCCTGTGGTATGTCCGCAGCCTCTGTCCCCCTCCTGTGGTATGTCCGCAGCCTCTGTCCCCCTCCTGTAATATGTCCGCAGCCTCTGTCCCCCTCCTGTAGTATGTCCGCAGCCTCTGTCCCCCTCCTGCAGTATGTCCGCAGCCTCTGTCCACCTCTTGTAGTATGTCCGCAGCCTCTGTCCACCTCTTGTAGTATGTCCGCAGCCTCTGTCCACCTCCTGTAGTATGTCCGCAGCCTCTGTCCACCTCCTGTAGTATGTCCGCAGCCTCTGTCCACCTCTTGTAGTATGTCCGCAGCCTCTGTCCACCTCCTGTAGTATGTCCGCAGCCTCTGTCCACCTCCTGTAGTATGTCCGCAGCCTCTGTCCACCTCCTGTAGTATGTCCGCAGCCTCTGTCCACCTCTTGTAGTATGTCCGCAGCCTCTGTCCACCTCCTGTAGTATGTCCGCAGCCTCTGTCCACCTCTTGCAGTATGTCCGCAGCCTCTGTCCACCTCTTGTAGTATGTCCGCAGCCTCTGTACACCTCTTGTAGTATGTCCGCAGCCTCTGTCCACCTCTTGTAGTATGTCCGCAGCCTCTGTCCACCTCTTGTAGTATGTCCGCAGCCTCTGTCCACCTCCTGTAGTATGTCCGCAGCCTCTGTCCCCCTCCTGCAGTATGTCCGCAGCCTCTGTTCACCTCTTGTAGTATGTCCGCAGCCTCTGTCCACCTCTTGTAGTATGTCCGTAGCCTCTGTCCACCTCCTGTAGTATGTCCGCAACCTCTGTCCACCTCTTGTAGTATGTCCGCAGCCTCTGTCCACCTTCTGTAGTATGTCCGCAGCCTCTGTCCTTCTCCTGTAGTATGTCCGCAGTCTCTGACCATCTCTTGTCTCTTATCATGTCTGCAGTCTTTGAGGGGATCCTAGAAAGGATTCAAGAGTGGGAGCGCTGCCGGGATGGGGGTTACGGGAAGAGACAGACACGTGTGGACTGTGGAGAGGAGGCTATAGAATAGCCACCAAGCTGGACCCATCTGACTGAGCCCTGCTGGGTGCACCTGAGAGGAGGTCAGTGACAGTGCCGCCAGGCCAGTCTGGGGGGGTCACTGATGTAAGGCGGAAGTAAATACAATAATGTAAGGGGGCACTGATATAAAGGTTCCCCCCTATATTAGTAATCCCCCCCTTACCTTAGTGTATTCACACTGCGGAAGGTGGTCTCTGGTCACCATCCTGCAGACTCTGATGTAAGGGAGAACTCTCTGCTGGCCGGGTTATAGTAACCTGACCTTCATGTAAATTGAGAAATATGTTTTTTGACTTTTGTTTAACTTAAACACATTGCTAATAGCACTAGCTATGTGTTTATAGTTCAAATATTAATATTTGCAATGTTTAGCACAAAAAACAGTAATTTTAGGTACTTTTTTTGCAGCGTCAGTAAAAAATGTGGATCTGCCAGTAAATTTCATGGGTTTTTTTTTCGCCAGTAAAAAATGGGCACTGTTTGTAAATTTTGACGTTCTGCCAGTAAATTTCACTTCGGGGGGTTGGCAACACTGGTTGAATCATCATTTTACACTGAACTGCTGCTTACCAGCGAACTGTTGAAAACGGGCTTACAGTGGGAGTGACTGTTTTGCATGCTGAAGTGGAGGAAAAAGGTTTATCTATGCTTTTAGGAAGAAGAGCAATCAGGATAGGGGCAACAGTGTGGTGAATTTTTTTATTATTGGACAAGGGCAGCCAGGAGATGGGGTAGGGGAGGGAGTCTGCCGAACTGCACATTTGAAAAGTGATGTCACTGGTATGGAATAATATAGAAGTATTAGGGTTGTGGTGTTACAAAGTATGTGCATTACGTTTGTAGCAGGGAGCTGGCTATCTTACCTGCAGTATCAGAAGACACTCTGCAACATTGTTGCAGTGAGACTGTTTCCCTCTAGGGGCAGCTCTAAGACTCTGTGTCATCACATCCTGTCAGCAGAGTGATTACCACCAGGGAGCAAAGTGTAAAGGGAATTGTAGTTCCAGGACTCAAGTTTCACATTCAGATTGAACTGTATGGAACTACAAGAGCCAGCATGCTCTGGAGAAGAGAAGCTAAAGACTCCATCTTGCTTTGCTGAGGGCTTTTCAGACAGCATGAGGTGAAGGAAGAGATAAGACCTAAGGGAGAGGTAATGCCTCCTAGGTGATTTCACCACGTGATATAGGCCTCTGCCTGACATCCAGCCTGAGAGAGGGAGATCCCAGGTGCACATCCAGGCGCACCTGCACCGACTTAAGCGTTCCCGTGTGAGGTGACCAGTCGGGTCGCCAGGAGAGCCTGCCTGTTCCAGGAGGTTCGTTTGAGCCTTGACCGAAGTATTGGGTTTTGCCCATTTGCAGGAAACAGGGACACTGCACCACAGAAGAAGTTAAATGGACACTGTATACAGATATCATTTCTGTTAGTCATCTTGCTGACACTTGTAGTGCCACAGGGCTAAAGGATAAGGCCATCCATTCCCAGGGACACTGTATACAGACACCATTGTCTATTCACCTTGCTGCGAAAGATCCTGCCCTCCTCACTTGATAATCCGGGCCAGTTGTGTTGTTTGGTCCTGCTATTCAGGAGTTTAAGTGCACCAACGAAAGTGGCTAGCTGAAGACACAAAGTCTTATCTTTTCTTCAAAAGGACATCATGCGTGACTCCTGACCCCCCGTACGCGTTACGTCCAAAGGCGGGACTTCCTCAGCCCCACGCACGGGGGTCAGGAGTCACGCGTGACGTCACCTGCGGTCATCTTCTTTGATATTATCACACGCTTTTTCGCCGGCACTCGGATCTGAGTGCGGCTGCATGTAAGTGCAATATCTTTCTTTTTAAAATGCAATAAATTTTATATACAGAGAGCACTAGATTGTTTCATTATCTCGTTGCATATCTGGTACTTATTACTCACTGACTTGGATGAGCGCTGGACCCGCGGATTCCACTGTTAGGATTGCCATACCTGCTAAGTGATTTCTGCTATGTGACCTGTTTCAGGTCGAATCATTGAGGTGAGAGGCCATCCATGTGTGGTGGAGGGATCACAATCACCGGATCAGAGATCCTTGGTTTATAACTCTTTCTTTTGGTTTATGCTTCTGTTGTTCCATAGCTATATTTGTGCGAACACTGTTTAAGCATATTAGCCTGTTTAGACCTTATATAGATGCAAATAGTTGTTTTATTAGGCTAATTTTGATCATTCTTATTTTATGTGATAATTTGTTTTAGCTGAAAACATTTTTTATGGTTTTAAACAATATGTTGTTTGTACTGAATAGTCCTCTATAATCGTGTCTTTTAAGTGAGGTATTTTGCTAAACTGGTCTTATTTCTGTCAAAGATTTCACATGCTGCTCCAGACGAGATCAGGCCCCACGCTCCACACATCTCAGGTGCTGGCTCAGCTTGTGTCTGCTGAAGCAATCCATTATACCAGCAACAGGAATGTCACACACCAAGATGCTTCCTTTACTAAAATAACCAGTAGGGACGAGTTCTATTCTTGCATGTTTCATGCTAGACCCAGCACCTTCTCAAAGAAAGCGCTGTGCCTAGCACAAAACATATTGGAATGGAACTTGTTCCCAAAGGCTGTTTTAATAACGGAAGAATATTCTTTTTCATCTTGGTGTGCAGCATTTCTGATGCTAGTACAATTGGTCATATTGTATGTATATACAGTTGTGATGATAAGTTTACATACCCCGGCAGAATTTATTATTTATTGGCCATTTTTCAGAGAATATGAATGATAACACAAAAACATTTCTTTCACTCATGGTTAGTGGTTGGCTTAAGCCATTATCAATCAACTGTGTTTACTCTTTTTAAATCATAATGACAACAGAAACTACACAAATGTAAATGACCCTGATCAAATGTTTACATACCCTGGTGATTTTGGTCTGATAACATGCACACAAGTTGACACAAAGGGGTTTGAATGGCTATTAAAGGTAACCATCCTCACCTGTGATTTGTTTGCTTGTAAATAGTGTGTGTGTATAAAAAGGTCAATGAGTTTCTGGACTCCTGAAAGACCCTTGCCTCTTTCATCCAGTGCTGCACTGATGTTTCTGGATTCTGAGTACTGGGGAAAGCAAAAGAATTGTCAAAGGATCTGTGGGAAAAGGTAGTTGAACTGTATAAAACAGGAAAGGGATATAAAAAGAAGGAATTGAGAATGCCAATCAGCAGTGTTCAAACTCTAATCAAGAAGTGGAAAATTAGGGGTTCTGTCAACGGTCAGGTAGACCAACTAAAATTTCAGCCACAACTGCCAGGAAAATTGTTCAGGATGCAAAGAAAAACCCACAAATAACTTCAGGTGAAATACAGGACTCTTTGAAAACATGTGGTGTGTCTGTTTCAAGATGCATGATAAGGAGGCACTTGAAGAAAGATGGGCTGCATGGTCGAATTGCCAGAAGAAAGCCATTACTACGCAAATGCCTCAAAGTATCCAGCTTACAATACGCCAAACAGCACAGAGACAAGTCTCAAACCTTCTGGCACAAAGTCATTTGGAGTGATAAGACCAAAATTGAGCTTTTTGGCCACAACCATAAATGCTACATTTGGAGCGGAGTCAGCAATACCTATGATGAAAGGTACACCATTCCTACTGTGAAACACGGAGGTGGATCGCTGATGTTTTGGGGATGTGTGAGCTACAAAGGCACAGGAAATTTGTTCAAAATTGATGGCAAGATGAATGCAGAATGTTATCAAAAAATACTAGATGAACCTTTGCATTCATCAGCCAGAAAGCTGCGCATGGGACGTACTTGGACATTTCAACATGACAATGATCCAAAACACAAGGCCAAGTCAACCTGTCATTGGCTACAGCAGAATAAAGTGAAGGTTCTGGAGTGGCCATCTCAGTCTCCTGACCTCAATATCATTGAGCCACTCTGGGGAGATCTCAAACGTGCAGTTCATGCAAGACAGCCCAAGAATTTACAGGAACTGGAGGCTTTTTGCCAAGAGGAATGGGCAGCTTTACCATCTGAGAAAATAAAGAGCCTCATCCACAAATACCACAAAAGACTTCAAGCTGTCATTGATGTTAAAGGGGGCAATACACGGTATTAAGAACTGGGGTATGTAAACTTTTGATCAGGGTATAAATTCTGCCAGGGTATGTAAACTTATGAGCACAACTGTATATACAGTAGATTGCTCTGGGCAGCTCAGGAATGGTTTTCTTACCATTTTGGCCAGCTTCTGACCAGCCGACCGGCTCCCAATCAGCGCTCTCAGCCAATGGCTAAGAGTGCTGACCAGAGTGTTCTGGCGGGAGGCCACCCCCCTGTCAGAACACAACAGAACAGCAGGGGAGATTGCTATACTAACATTGGATTGTTAGTACAGCAGCTCCGACCAGAGCTGTGAGTTGGGTTGAACATAAAAAAAAGTTAGTGGTGTGTACTAGGATTTAAAGTCCCAGAGCCTCTTGGGTGTGTCCTTTTGGACTGTAGAGGCAGGAAGGTAACATTAATCTGCATCTGATGAGTGGAGTTTGATGGAGGATTCAGTCTGATACCACCTCCCCAACATCCATACCACTGGCCCTGTATGAGTGAGGACATCTCCGTGTTTATAGGGGAGGAGGTGTGTAGTTTACAGTGAATGAGCACTCTGTTTATATTGCGATGTGTGTCTGGTTATCTGTATGTTAGTGATTCTGGTTCTCATGAGATGTGTTTGCACACAGGTAATGCGGAGTGACGTATTATATGAGCCCTCCACACCACACACCTTGTACCAGCCACTGCTCAGGGTACACAGTAATCTGCATTGTCACATGTCGCTCACTGCTACTGATACGACGTCTAATAATATTCCCTGTATAATGACAGATGATTTCCATTATCCAGATTTTACCATGAAAAGCAGATAATTTGTTATAGAAATCACATTCCACGATTTATTATTTTGCAATTAAAATCACTAGCACATTTGCTTTATTTTCCTACTGAACAGATAACCAAATGGTTATATATATATATATACTGTAGTGTGGAGCATCATGAGTGATACAGTTCTACTGCTCTTGTTAAATGAGGAGGAGAAAGCCGCCTTCCTGCCTTCTGCTCACTCATTGCTTTTTATGACGGGTCTACAAGAAACAGCAAAATGTCTTTGTCTCATGTGCATGGTTGGGGTTGTGGAGAGGTCAGGTAGACTGAGCACAGTGGGGTAAAATTTCAGAAAGCCCCTGCTGCACTACTTTGTACTGAAATATTACATCACATAGAAATGTTACTGGTTTAAGCATAACCGAACTGTGTGGTCACTGGGGGGTGGGCGTCAATGGGCTGCAGAGGTGTATCAGCGACATGCAGTTCACATGGCAGACAATGCAGCCATTGCTGGTTCTCTTGACTGTTAGCATCTCTGTACAACACTATATACAGTTTTGAGAATGACAGAAATATTAATTTTCACAATGTCTGCTGCCTCAGTTTTTATGATGGCAATTTGCATATAATCCAGAATGTTATGAAGAGTGATCAGATGAATTGCAATTAATTACAAAGTCCCTCTTTGCCATGAAAATGAACCCCAGAAAACATTTCCATTTCATTTCAGCCCTGCCACAAAAGGACTAGCTGACGACATGTCAGTGATTTGCTCATTAACACAGGTGTCAGTGTTGACGAGGACAAGGTTGGAAATCACTGTGTAATAACAGATTGGAAACTTTAAAAGGAGGGTGGTACTTGAAATCATCTGTTAACCATGGTTACCTGCAAGGAAACACATGCAGTCATCTTTGCTTTGCACAAAAAGGGATTCACAGGCCAGTATATAGTTGCTACTAAGGTTGCACCTAAATCAACCATTTATTGGTTCATCAAGAACTTCAAGGAGAGAGGTTCAATTGTTGTGAAGAAGGCTTCGAGGCACCCAAGAAAGTCTAGCAAGCTTTAGGACCGTCTCCTACAGTTGATTTAGCTGCAGGATCGGGGCACCAACAGTGCAGAGCTTGCTCAGGAATGGCAGCAGGCAGGTGGGAGTGCATCTGCATGCACAGTGAGGAGAAAACTTTTGGAGCATGGCCTGGTGTCAAGAAGGGCAGCAAAGAACCCACTTCTCTCCAGGAAAAACATCAGGGACACACTGATATTCTGCAAAAGGTACAGGGATTGGACTGCTGAAGACTGGGGTAAAGTCGTTTTCTCTGATGAATCCCCTTTCCGATTGTTTGGGGCATCCAGAAAAAACTTGTCCGGAGAAGAAAAGGTGAGCGCTACCATCAGTCCTGTGCCATGCCAACAGTAAAACATCCTCAAACCATTCATGTGTGGGGTTGCTTCTTAGCCAAGGGAGTGGGCTCACTCACAATTTTGCCTAAGAACACAGCTATGAATAAAGAATGGTACAAAAACATCCTCTGACAGCAGCTTCTCCCAACCATCCAAGAACAGTTTGGTGAGAAGCAATGCCTTTTCCATAAATGGCTAAGTGGCTTGGGGAAATAAAACATCAAAACTTTGGGTCCATGGCCAGGAAACTCCCCAGACCTTAATCCATTGAAAACTTGTGGTCAATCCTCAAGAGGCAGGTGAAACCCCCCCCCCCCCCCCCCCCAACAAATTCTGACAAACTCCAAGCATTAAATATGCAAGAATGGGCTGCCATCAGTCCGGATGTGGCCCAGAAGTTGATTGACAGCATGCCAGGGCAAATTGCAGAGGTCTTAAAAAATAAGGGTCAACACTGCAAAGATAGTGAGACCCCGAGAAGAAAATGGCCGAAGTCTTTTATGCATGCAATTCATTAAAATAAAAAAAAACTTCTGTCTTTACAACCACTTTAAATCACCCCTCCATGTTCCTCAGGAGCTGCCAGGGGTTCTGACACTGAGTGAGCTCTCCACAGTGTGAAATACATTAGTAGTCTCACTTATCCTGCTGCATTGCATTTTATTTTTATGGATATACAACAATAAAGAAGTTGATTTTACCAGAGTGTGGTCATCCACAATTGTTGCGGGTGTAGGGGACCACAAATTCTGTGGTGTCAATGGAGCCCAAGATTGCTGGTCCCCTACTGTTTCTTTGTAATGATGTCCTTTTTTGGATCCTGAGGGGACCCCACTGCTGGACATCTAATAGCTAGAGTCTGTGTTATGCAGGCACTGATGTAGACACCTGAAGAAGAACCCAAGCAGAGAGTAAACAGAAGAGGAGGAGACTTTGGAGTGCATTGTCACATAACCACAGCTTAAAGCGGACCTTCATTTTTTCAACTTTCCATTTATTAAATCTTCTGCCCTTGTTGTATTAACTTTGGATAGTAAAACATTTTTTTTCTGCCAGTAAATTCCTTATACAGCCCACTTCCTGTTTCTTGTCTGGCAAAAAGCCTAGGCTTATGACCTCATGTTCAGCTCTCTCTCTCACTCTCGTGAGAGTTTGCCAGGAAGGGAGGAGGTGAGTCATAAAAGGGCCAATGAGAGCTGCAGGTGTGCCTCTGTGTGTCTGTGTAAATCCAGGAAGTGAACAGGCAGCAGCTTCAGCTGCCCACAGTTAAAAGGTTGCAGCCAGACTTAGTGGAGGGAGATTTCTGCAGCATAAGTACAGAGTACAGTATAGTACAGAATTACAGTATACAGTATGTCAAAAAAGTGATTACACCCCTCACATTTTTGTAAATATTCTATTTTATCTTGTCCTTAGTCTGCTTGTCTTCAGCAAACTGTTTGCGGGCTTTCTTGTGCATCTTTTAGAAGAGGCTTCCTTCTGGGACGACAGCCATGCAGACCAGTTTGATGCAGTGTGCGGCGTATGGTCTGAGCACTGACAGGCTGACCCCCCACCCCTTCAACCTCTGCAGCAATGCTGGCAGCACTCATATGTCTGTTTCCCAAAGACAACCTCTGGATATGACGCTGAGCACGCAAACTCAACTTCTTTGGTCAACCATGGCGAGGCCTGTTCTCATTGGAGCCTGTCCTATTAAACCGCTGTATGGTCTTGGCCATCGTGCTACATCTCAGTTTCAGGGTCTTAAAAGAAACAAGGGAGGGGGGGGGGGGCACCTCTAAGTGTAATATTAAAAAACAGTATCATTTATTGCACAAGAGTAAAAATAAATATGAAAAAAAGTTGCGCTACTAATAATAATAAACAAACAAAAAGTAATAATTTAGCAGACAGCATCAACAGTGTAGTGAACTGTGTAACAAAGTAAAGAAAAATATAAAAATGCAGCGCTAATGTGAAAATCTAAATATCAGAGCATCCCTCAGGGATGAGGTGAAACTGGTGACAGCTTGTAAATCAAACATATAATATGTAAATCATACAAATCCTAAAAAGAGCTGTCAGATATACACAGGAAATATATATAAAATGTCTGTGGAAAAAAAACAACAAAGGACTGTCCGTGATAAACTCAAACTAAAATATTCCTCAGTAAGGTGCAGTGAAGTCCCATGTGAAGAGAATGTATAAAGGTGATGCCTTTTCAACCAGTGGGTATAGCTGAGCGGGCTTCTTCATATAACATTTACCAACATGCAGGTAAGATGATGGAAGAATAAGGTACACTTACCACAGAGGATGGACACACTCACCATACGGCGGTGGGTCAATCAGGCATTTGGATCATTCAATCAATTCAGCTATACCCACTGGTTGAAAAGGCATCACCTTTATACATTCTCTTCACATGGGACTTCACTGCACCTTCATCCCTGAGGGATGCTCTGATATTTTGATTTTCACATTGGCGCTGCATTTATATATTTTTCTTTACAAGATTAAAAACACTTACAAGATATATCTGGGTAGCTGGGAAAGGTTGTGGTGTGATGTTGTGCTGAATAGCACAACATCACACCACAACCTTTCCCAGCTACCCAGATCGTGCGAGGAGCCCATGGGACGCAGTAGAACTGCCAGGACTACATACTTATGACGAGCATGACTCCCACTTCTATCTTGTGTTTTTAATCTTGTGCAATAAATGATACTGTTTTAATATTACACTTACAGGCGCCCCCTCCCCTGTTTCTCTTATATGTTTTGCAGAGTTGCTGGACACACTCTGAGGTTGGCTGCCTCTTTTTAAATCACTCCCTTACCACGGTTCAACTTTTTTTTTACCTAAAGACTGACTAATCAAATGTACATTATTACAAACTAAAGGAATTGCCTCCTGGAGCGCCAGATAAGCAATTTACCTCCAGTTTCAGGGTCTTGGCAATCTTCTTATAGCCTAGGCCATCTTTATGTAGAGCAACAATTCTTTTTTTCAGATCCTCAGAGAGTTCTTTGCCATGGGGTGCCATGTTGAACTTCCAGTGACCAGTATGAGAGAGTGAGAGCGATAACACCAAATTTAACACACCTGCTCCTTATTCACACCTGAGACCTTGTAACACTAATGCCGCGTACACACGAGCGGACTTTACGGCGGACTTTGCCCGGCGGACTGGATTTCGTCTGACAATTTGATGTGTGTGGGCTCCAGCGGACTTTGTTTTCTCAAAAGTTGGACGGACTTAGATTTGAAACTTGTTTAAAATTTATCCGTTGAAATCGAGTCCGGTCGAAAAGTCCGCCGTCTGTATGCTAGTTCGACGGACAAAAAGCCACGCTAGGGCAGCTATTGGCTACTGGCTATGAACTTCCTTGTTTTAGTCCGGTCGTACGTCATCACGTACGAATTCGACGGACTTTGGTGGATTGTGTGTAGGCAAGTCCGTTCATTCAGAAAGTCCGTCGGAAAGTACGTCGAAAAGTCCGCCGGGCAAAGTCCGCCGTAAAGTCCGCTCGTGTGTAAGCGGCATTACGAGTCACATGACACCGGGGAGGGAAAATGGCTAATTGGGCCCAATTTGGACATTTTCACTTAGGGGTGTACTCACTTTTGTTGCCAACGGTTTAGTCATTAATGGCTGTGTGTTCAGTTATTTTGAGGGGACAGCAAATTTACACTGATATACAAGCTGTACACTTACTACTTTACATTGTAGCAAAGTGCCATTTCTTCAGTGTTGTCACATGAAAAGATATAATAAAATATTTACAAAAATGTGAGGGGTGTACTCACTTTTGTGAGATACTGTATATAAAATTAATATGCAAATGCTTGGAGGGAAGCTTCAGAATGGCAAAGATGTTTTTATTACAAATTATTTGAGCAGACTGCAGTTCCTCTTTCTGTTCAAATAATTTTTTATTGGTAAATAACAAGCATCTGGTACAAACTTTTCAGTACAGGGTATTGTGTACATATAAAGCAGTATGCATTTTAACAAATTAGAATAACGATGACATAAGAGGGATAAAAGCTTACAAACCTTAAATACTCTATGCAGTTTCTCTTTAAGGTAAGTAAAAATGGCATTTATATGGGAATGTTTTCAATCCAGCAGTTAGATGGGGGAGGAGTGGTCTGGAGAATAAAATTATTTTAGAGTGGTGCTTAAAATTAACAAACAATGATGTATTAATGGGGAAAATAGGTGAAATATATGTCTGGCCATAGATAGGCAGATATCTCATCAAGGACATAAGACATTTGTTCTTTTTCGAAGCAGCTGTAGAGTAGCTTGAAAAAAGCTAAATTGCACATGAAGGTTGCATTTTCTTTTTCCTAATGATCTTCCCGCGTAATGGTCCCATCATACACGCAGGAAAATCTTGCAATTACAAGCTCTTCAATAGGTTGGCATCTGCCTTAAAAGAGTCTATTAGTGTCTGCAACTCAAAATTGGGCTATGAATGTTCGCCATCAAAGAATCAGATAAAAGACAAACTAGTTATTACGGTGGAAACTGATGAGGTTAGCATTGCATTTCTCCCTGCCAGCTAATTCAGAGATGGAATCCCACTTTAAGGATCCAGGTCTTCTGATAATGGCACTCGCTGCTTTCTGATCAATTCCATTGCATTATGTTGGAGCTGAGTAGGAGAGTGAGGGCCATTGTGGTGCCCAGTTATTGACCTGTGAAGTGGGGGTGGCAGCACTGGGCTCAGGTCTCAATGTGTGTCCATTCCACCCCCAGACTCCCTTTTCCCTCTCTGCTCCGAGCCTCAGAACAAAGCTTTCCTTGGCAGCATATGTTTGGATAAACTATTGAAGCTGCGAGTGGTTTAAAAATAGAGCATATCCTGCCGCATTATTGGCCTTGTTGTATTTGGCTGCCGGTCCCTGAGCCGTGCAGATTACCAAACACATCAAAGTGAAAATATTCCCAACAGTTTAACAGTGAGGCATTTGTGAGACTCTTTATGATTGCATGTGAGCTAACTCCATCAACCGTTACCTGTCAGTCTACACAAAAAAATGTATATACCAGAGCAAAAAAGGAGATTGCAATGGATTCATCTTATGTTACACAGACACAGAGAAGATTGTCATTATTGATTTATATAGCGCCATTAACTTCCATGGTAATATCCAATGTAATAAACAAAAAAATGTATGTAAAGTGACAATATGTGCCTTGTCAGATAGTGGAGGAGGAAGCAGCACTGGCTGAGTGAGATGTATCTAAAGTGACCGTGTGTTTTGTCATATAGTGGTGGAGGAAGTGGTGGTGGATTAGAGAGCTTTTATTTGGTGACAGCCTGTGGAGGAGAAAGCAGTGCACAATCAGCTTCTAGGTTTTATTGTCAAAGCTAATTGAACAAACTGAAAGTGGGGTTGCACCCAAAAAACAAAACTACCTGTAAAAATTCTAAAAAAAAAAAACAAAAAAACATTTGGATATATTTTTTTTTTCACTTACCTCTAAATGCCTGTTGCTAGGTGGTCCCTCGTAGTCTGCCTGTCCCTTAGCCTGGGCTGGTGACATCACTTCCTCCTCGGCACAGGAAGTGCTCCGCTCTGCTCCCTCCCTCCTGTCAATCATCTGGGACCCATTACAGGTCCCAGGTGATTGAGCGGCCAATCACGGCGCCGCTCGCGCATGCGCGGTGGGTGCCAGGCTGTGAAGCCACAGCCCGGCGCCCACAGTTGAAATGCCGGCGCCGACGAGCGGAGGGGGGAGACGAGCGGGGCTTCGATCCCCCGCATTGCTGGACCCAGGGACAGGTGAGTGTCCAATTAAAAGTCAGCAGCTGCAGTATTTGTAGCTGCTGACTTTTAATTTTTTTTTTTTTTGGACGGCCCCCCTGGGTGGAACTCCTCTTGAAGTTAGAAGCTGATTGGCTACCATGCACAGCTGCACCAGATTCAGAGTGCACAAGTTTTAGTAAACCCGTGTGTGTGTGTCATGTCAGATAGTGGAGGAGGAAGCAATGCTGGATTAGTAAGCTGCATGTAAAGTGACAGTGTGTGTCATGTCAGATAGTGGAAAATTAAGTGGTGCTGCATCAATATACTTTATGCAAAGTGACAGTGCGGTTGATTTACTAAAACTGTAGAGTGCAAAATCTGGTGCAGCTGTGCATGGTAGCCAATCAGCTTCTAACTTCAGCTTTCACAAAAAAAACAAAAAAAATGGAAGCTGATTGGTTTCTATGCAGAATTGCACCAGATTTTGCACTCTCCAGTTTTAGTAAATAAACCCCAACTTGATCAGCAAACTGTATCTAAAGTGACAGTATGTAATTTGTCAGATAGTGGGGGAGGAAGTAGAGCTGGATACATAAGCTATATATAAAGTGACAGTATGTGACTTGTCAGTTCTCTGCCTCGTCCATTTAAAAAAAAAAAAAAAAAGTCAAGATTTTCTCCCTATGTTCAGTGTACAGAAGCCACTTGAGCAGCATCCAAGAGAAACCAGTGCTGACTGTATGTAGCTGCATCCCCAGCAACCCACCAGATGTGAAATATGAAGAATTAAATGTAACCAAGCTGGACCAATAACAGCTGGGTGTTCAGCTTTAATGACTGAAGAGGATAAAAATGACACCAATACAGTGCTAAAAAAAATGCACTCTCACTGTAACTTCAGGGGCGATCAAAGGGTTAAGTGTGCTCGTAGGGAGTGATTTTAAACTATGTGGGGGGTGGCTTAACTGGAGGAAAGCCGATATCCGGACCCACTGATTGGCTCCCGCTGTGTCCCGGAGCCGGGCCACCCTGTCGCAGTAAATGTGCTATGGGCGGTCCGGAAGCGATTAAAGAATAATTCCAGGCAATGGCTATATTATGCATCGTTACATTGGTCCAGTTTGGACCAATGTAACTATATATATATATATACCATACTTGGAGGATGCCCCTGGAAGCTGGAAATCACTGAAGTAAACACCAGTGCTCTAGTGATCTCCACTTGCTTTTGGGTCCCATGATGAGCGGCTGGCCTGATGCATTGTGAATACAGGAGGTCAGTCGCTCATGCAAAGTGTTCTTTGACTGGATGAGGTAAAGAACATGATGTCGTCTCATCCAACCAGAGAACTCTTTTCATCCATTCAGAAAATGCAAAGAATTCTCAGAATGGCACCCGTGCAGACTGGCAAACCTCCTATGTTAAGTAAGCAGGAGTGCAGCCACTCAGTGTGTGACTCAGAAGCAAGTAGAGATCACTGAGAATCTATTTCATTGATTTCCAGCTTCCACTGGCATCGGCCAGGTATGGTATATGCATAGTTATATTGGTCCAAGCTGGACTAATGTAACTGTGAAATATAGTCATGCCTGGAATTATTCTTTAAAAAGCTGCTCATATATTGCAGCTAACTAAAGGCCACACAGTACATAATAATTTGTCATGTATAAATACAATCTTTTACAAATACACAGCCAAGGATTCCCAGAGCACCACAGGCTACCCAATAAGAGTAGTAGTTCTCTCCTTTCAGGCTCTGTCTCTTACTAAAGCTTCATGCTAAGCTGTATAAATAGATGGAGGTCATTGCTTTGCAGGAGGGGGAGCAGTCACTGTTATGACTCATTTACAGGGGCATGGCCTGGATCGGCATGGTGTGGGAAGCACTGAACGGGAGCTCCGCTTGCCCGATATCCGAATCCTTATATCCTGGGGCTAATCATTGCACACTACTCACCCTCCCGTCGGATACCTTGACTCCCCTGCCCACGGAGATCATGTCGCCGCCAAAAAAAAAACACTGATTCAGCCGCAAAGCTGGCCAAATACAAACATGTGGACAGGGAGGCTGGGGAGGAAAATGGCGCTGGCTCCTCTTCCCCTCCAAACGCGGCTGCAGAAGACACAGCGCGAGTCCTAGAGGCTATCTCAGATTGTAAAAGTACCCTGACCAGTAAGATAGAGGAGGTGAAAATAGATGTCTCCTTGATCCGCCAAGATCTGCAGAAACTTAGGGACTGGATCACGGAGACGGAGGCCCGCATCAGCCATGTGGAGGATGAGTTACCGCCATTGCAGGTTCACACTGAATGCTTACAACACCAACTGAAAATGGTGTTAGCCAAACAGGACGATATGGAAAATCGTCTCAGGTGATGCAACCTGCGATTTGTGGGTCTGCCCGAGGGCTCAGAGGGCCCTGACCCCCCTTCATTTCTGGAGAACTTATTAGTCAGAACATTTAGAAGAAATGAGTTTTCTACATCTTTTGTGATTGAACGTGCACACAGGCTGGCTGCTAAACCCCCACCTCCAGGTGCACCACCGCGCATGTTCATCGCTAAAATGCTTAATTTCCGGGATAGAGACACTGTTTTGCGCCTTACCAGGCTAAAAGGTAATATCCCCTTCAAAAACAGCAAGATTAAAGTGTTCCCGGACTTCTCGGCGGAGGTTCAGAAAAAAAGAGCTCACTTCATGGAAGCCAAACGCCAGCTAAGGATTCATCACTACTTGTATGCTATGCTGTTCCCGGCCAGATTACGCGTCGTCGGAGAGGATAGGGCGCATTTCTTTGACACACCGGAGGCTGTCCTGACCTGGTTGGAAAGCAAGGCAGCACCGGGCAGGGAGCCTGCCTAGTGTCCCAGCTCCTGATCGCCTGGCTCCTATCGGGGGACATACGGTACTGTAACCCTACTTTTTGCAAGGACCTTGAACTCACCTTATTTGAAGGTACTGTGTCTCCCCCCCCCCTTATTTTGCTCCTCTCCTGGCTCCCCACCCCCTCGTTGCAAAACTCACGATATGGTTTCAGTGTCCCCTATCTTCCTTCTCCCCTCTGGCATACATATGATCTCTGTGGGTGGACATGAGTTTCAGCCCCGCACTCCAATTTCTTGCGGCAAGTCAATGCCCGTCATGACACCTGGCATAAGGACTCGGAAACCTGCATCCTGTATCATTCCACGTATATGTCATCCTGGAGATCCCAGACCAGGAGTCTCACTCCTACTGCTGCTGCCCGCTCTGCAGCGAATAATCGCCCCACTAGTTGCGGGAATCCCCACGAACCCCGTCTTTCCTTTTTTTTTTTATGTAACCTTTGCCAAAAGGCACAAGCATGGTTATGACTCATTTACTTATGTGTGTAAATGTCATCTTTAAGCTGAACTCCGGCCTTCCCTTCAGTCTTGCACAGTTATACAGACTCCTCTCCTGTACTAAAATTGAATACTACACACTGTGTGCTTCACACATTGTGCATTAAAAGCTTCAACAAGTGAGAAACAGCGCATCCTCATTTCCTGGCTGGAGGACATCCAGCATCATATGGCTCAGGGATGTCCAACATAACGAAAATTGTCAGGAGCAATTTACCCACTGCTAGCTCTTTTCTTGCTGTACCTACACTTTAAGCAGGACCTGTACTATGGAAGCTGTGCCTGGAAAAGAAAAGCAGGGGACAAAGGATTAGTTGCAAGTATTTCTCTTCTTCCTGAAGCTGAGCTTTCCCCCTTTACTGACTTACCATGCCTAATTCTGCACTCTGTCTCTGTGTGAAGGAGGCCACCTTGGTAGCGAAGTAGAATTTTGTTTTCTCATGGCAGAGTTGCCCCTCCTGATGACTGGTAAAGGGATGATGAAGAAGAAGCAGTAAAGGTGGAGAAAGCACTGATCCACAGAATGAATAAAGCAGAAGCAGGGAGACCCTTGCACTGTGGGTCCTCAGGTACAGCTTCCTCAAAAAGGGCAACAGTGGGCAAAACAGTAGTGACATCACTAAATCCATAGCTCCCAATTGTTCCTGATTTCGAGGGACTGTCCCTGATTTAGAGCAATGTCCCTCTGTCCCTCTTTCCTCCTCATTTGTTCCTCATTTTGGTCTGATCTATATAGTTGTATATAAAATGCACTTTTTATATTTCAAAAAGTGTTTCCCAGTGCTAAACCTTTCATCCAAATTCTAAATTGCTGAATTGTTCAATTTTAAAAGCCAATATAAAGGAATAGTAGTGGTAAAAAAAACACTTGTGGATTTATTTACCCTTTTTTTTTTTTGGTTATTTCCCCTTTAAGGGGTGTGGCAGGGGGGGGGGCGTGTCTTCTACCTACATACGTTTGCTAGTAGGTGTCCCTTATTCCCATCTCAAAATGTTGGGAGGTATGCTAAATCATGTTAAACCTGGTGAGACTGGAAGTCAAAGCAGCAATGCCTCTGATGACCTCACACTGCAGATATACAGTACAGTTATAAGGCTAACCGGATAGAGGTGCCTAGGCACAGGAAGGGCACTGCTATTTTTCTGGAGGAATTCTGGCTACTGTTTGGGCACAATTAACATTTCTGGGTGTTCACTCTAAAATAGAGAATCTTCACTTTCTGAGGTCAATTTTACTTAAACATTTAATTCATGAACCCTAATGATTTCAATGATATCATTAGATTAGAGGAAAATGTCTGACCGCTGTCTTAACAATGGCGCTCCCTAAAATAACTCTTGGTCCCACACTGCTTCTCTCACAGGTCATAGGTTAAATATAAAGTATATGTGTATATATATATATATATATATATATATATATATATATATATATATATATATATATAATCTCTTGATGAATTTAACTGCTTAAATATTCTGTATTTAAACTTCACAAATGTTTCAACTTTCTCCTACATTTGCTAAAGGTTAATTATCCCCTCATGTAAGTAACTGGCCTGAGGACAGGACAGAATTACTATTACTGTATTATTATTATACAGGATTTATATAGCGCCGACAGTTTGCGCAGTGCTTTACAACAGTAGGGCAGACAGTACAATTACAATACAAATAGACACTGGACAACCAGTATTACAGCTGTGATGTATTAGATGTTAAAGCCAGATTATACTTTTTAATGTAAATACCCCAAACTTAAATGTTTCTCATAAATGATGTATTGGGCTGTGTGAGCCATGAAATACCCTCTGTGAAGAATTTCCCTTAGACATCAGCCCAGTAACTTCCAGTTTGTTGTGTAATCTCCATTATTCTGGACTGCTATCCGCTGGCTGAGTGTGTTGAGAGTCAGTGCTGGAAATACTACACAGGGAGGAAAATCCCTGGATGGGAGGCTCCAATTCTTCTACTATACAGGGAAGTCCAAACCTGTCCTGATTCTGACCCTGAATACAGGAAAACCAACTCTGCCCTGACCCTGGATTCAGCACGACCAACTATTCCCTGATCTTGGATACAGCATGGCCAATTTTTCGCAAACAAGGCAAGAAAGGGAACTCTCCGCACGCCGAGGGTAAGGCCGCCGCCATAACCCTCACTACTATGGCCTCTCAGATGGAGGAGGTGAGTCACGTGGCTGCGGCTCCTCCAGAGCACACAGCTCTCATGGAGGCTATTAATGCCTGTAAAACAACCCTGACAGAGAAAATGGATCATGTATATACTGAACTGGGGTTGATTAAGAGAGACATTGACACCTTTAGGGGTCGGGTAACTGAGGTGCAACAGCGTGTATCCTCGGCTGAGGATGTACAGCGGGAACACACGGCAGACCTCCACACCCTGAAAATTAAAGTGAAACACTTGGAATCGAGGGCTGAGGATGCCGAAAATCATAACAGATGCAGTAATCTGCGCATACTGGGGTTGCCTGAGGGAGCGGAAGGTAAAGACACTACTCTTTTTACTGAAACGCTGCTGTGCTCTCTCCTACCTTGTGCCTCATTCTCACCCCACTTTGTGGTGGAGCGGGCCCATCGGGTTCCCCCCTGTTAGGGGGCCTCAGGGAGTGCCCCCATGCACCTTCATCTTTTAAATTACTGAACTTTCGTGATTGCGACTTAATCTTGCGAGAGGCAAGAAATCTGGGTGAGCTGAAATATGAAAATGCTAAGCTCCTTAGATTTCCAGATTATTCCATCATTGAAACACAACGCCTATGGAAGCCATTTGACCATGTTCGCACCCACTTGCGTGCTAAAAGTCTCAAGTATAGCATGCTTTTCCCAGCAAGACTCCGGGTTCAAGATGGGGAGCGGGTGCACTTCTTTACATCGCCTGAGCAGGCATCCTCCTGGCTGGATACGATTCGCATGGGCTGATGGCGGCAGCTGATTGCCTTATCTTACCTCACTATAATGCATCTTTTCGTTGCCACTTGGTATTTTTTGATGGTGCTGCTCTGTTTATCCCCTGGGACTGGGATTACTGTGGAGGGGGAACTGTTCCTTTTTTTTTTTTCTTCTCAACCTCACAAAGCCCTCCAGGGGAACAGTTTACCTGATCCTGTTTGCCCATGTGTGCCTGTCTACTGGTGGCTCTCCAGTTATTGATTTTTGACTTTGGGCTCCCTGTTCCCTTTCGGGGCCCATACTATACTCAGGATGCTCCTGCTGACTATAAGAAGTTTTGTACCCCCAGCTCGCTGGGTTACCTGCATCTCATTTATCATACGGATGACCCAAGCTGTTATGGGTTAACAGACCTATGTACTGCATGCCTCTTGCACACGTTGCCTCTAATGCATGGCGTCCTGCTATGCTTATGTTAGGAAGATATGCTGCTCTGTTTTAGGGGGGCTGGCGGGGGGGGGGGGTAGTTCGTCTTTTTGGTTATTTTTTTACTGTTTATAATAACTATGTATGTGTGACACAGTCAGTCGTGCTTAACTTAAATCTGATTTTATTAGACAACTTAGCTTGTGGCATTTTGCGGGGGGCTTTTGTTACATCTGGGTCAGTGCTGATCCCTGAATCCCCTCCTCTAATTATGTACAAGGTAATTGAATGGCGTCTCTCACTGTGAACTCTTGGAACACCAGAGGATTTAACTCTCCTATAAAACGGTCCCTGGTATTCCAATTCTTGAGGATCTATAATCCTTATATCTGTGTCCTCCAGGAGACCCACCTGGTGGGGAAAAAAACCCACAGTCTTAAAAAAAAAACCCTGGGTGGGACACCAGCTCCACTCGAGTTATTAAAATTTTGCCAGGGGTGTCAGCGTTCTGGTACGCAAATCCCTGCCTTTTAGACTCTAGGATCTTGTACTTGACCCAGATGGACACTACGTTGTAATTCACGCAATGGTGGAATGTTTAGAAGTTGTGCTGGTGGGACTGTATATACCTCCTCCCGCCTCGATTAGGTTGCTCCATAAGATAAATTTTCTCCCTGCCAAATACGCTACAGACAATGTGCTTCTTATGGGGGATTTTAATATGCCACCTAACCCTGAGCTTGACCGCTCTGCCTCCATGGGGGGGTTCTACTTCGTACCTCTCTGGGTGGGCGGAGTCATATGGGCGACACCCCCTCAACAGATCCTTCACGTACCACTCTGCCACCTATAAGACTCTATACCGCATAGATCTGATGTACCTACGCTGGCGGTTCCATCCTGCCCAGGATCCAGCAGGTTCCTATTTTGCCGAGGGGGATCTCTGACCATGCACCGATGCTGATCCAGTTGTCCCTGGAGGGGTCTCCCTCAGACAAGTTATGGAGGCTGTCGAGGTTCTGGATCTCTGACCCTGGGGTGGACTCCGGGTTTCGCCAGCAAATTCTTACGTATTGGGGCCTCAACACGGGGTCTGCTTCGGAGCCCGTGGTTTGGGGCGCCTTTAAGGCCTTCTTCAGGGGCCACTACCAGTCACTCATTGGAGGGTGTTTAGACAGTTGAAGGCTGACTTGGTTAGGGCTGAGGGACTAGCTACTTCCTTGGAGCAACAATACACCCAGACTAAAGACCCGGTGATTCACGATCGGCTTCAGGAGAGTACCAAGGCAATTCTTCTGCTCCGTACTTCCCTGACCAAAAAGAAAATGCTCCAACAGTCTCAAAGGTTTTTTGAGGAGGGTGAGCATAGTGGTAGACTGCTGGCTTGGTTGGTGCGCGAACAGTCGCCCTCTGAGTGTCCCCTCGGTGGTTGACAAAGACGGTTTTAGGCAGACTGCGTCTAGGGCAATCACTGATTGTGTTGCTTCCTACTATACTGAACTTTACTCCTCCCGGGTAAACTATTCAGTGGAAGACCTCCACATCTACCTCTCTGATGTTGACTACCCTGTCCTGACTTCGACCTATTGGGACCAGCTTGACTCCCCTATTACCCTTAGGGAGGTTCATCAGGCCATGTCCTCTCTCCAGGCTGGGAAGACACTGGGCCCTGCTGGATTTCCCACTGAATTTTATAGCACATATGTTGATGACTTGGCACCCAGACCCTCTCGGGGTCTGGGTGGACCAACTTTGTCCATACCCTGGATAAAAAGGGATCAACTCTGACCTGCCCTGGATACAGGAGAACCTTCCTGACTCCTGATATAAGAGAACCAACTCTGTTCTGATCCCAGGAACAGGAAGACCAACTCTTTTCTGACCCTGGATTCAGTAGGGACCCAATTCTGCTCTGATCCTAAATACAGGAGGACCAACCCTACTCCTACCTTGCATACAGGAGGACCAACTCTATTCCTACCTTGCATACAGGAGAACCAACTCTACTCCTACCCTGCATAAAGGAGGACCAACTTTTCCCTTACCCTGGATACAGTAGAACCTACTGTGTCCTGAACCTGGATACAGAAGAACCAACTGTGCTCCGATCCTGGATACAGGAGAACAATCTGTGTCCTGATCCTGTATACAGGTGAATAAACTCTGCCTTAACACTAGATATGATAGACCAACTGTGCCCTGTCCCTGGATACAGATGAACAACCTCTGCCCTGACCCTGGATACAGGAGGACCAACTCCACCCTGACTCTGGATACAAGTGGACTAACTCCTCACTGACCCTAGATACATGAGGATCAACTCTACACTTATCCCTGGATACAAGAGAACCAACCCTGCCCTGACCTTGTTTACAGGGGGACCAAGTTTTTCCTGATAATTTATACAGGAGGGCCAGCTGTTCTCTGACCCTGGATACAGAAGGACCAAAGAAAAAGAAAGACTAACTTTGCCCTAAACATGAATACAGAAGGACCAAATTTTCTTTGATCCTGGTTGCAGGAGGATCAACTGCACCCTGACTCTGGATTCAGGGGAACTAACTCTTCCTGACCAAGGACACAGGGGAGCCAACTCTACGCTTACCCCTGGATACAGGAGAACTAACCTTGTTCTGACCTTTGTTTACAGGAGTACCAAGTCTTCCCTGTCCCTAGATCGGTGCCAGAGCCTGAGAGATCTGAGTGATCACCTAAGGGTACTTTCACATGGGGGTCATCACATCACATTTTTTACTAAGAAAAACATCTGATAATTGCGGATTCAGATTACATCAGTTTGCACATCCATCTTCATTTCAGATCGATTTACAACAGTTTGCACTTGAGTTTATATCCCATTTTTAGCATAGTTTTTTTTTAGTTGTTGATGCAACCAATCATAGATGACAAAAGCATAAATAAAAAAAAAATACTGTATGTTTCTTGCCTAAAAGCAGACATAGACAGAACTGACGTAAACAAATGGAATTTGTTTACATCTGTTCAGATATGTCTTACTGGAAAAAAGATGTAGTCTTGTTCCATTTGAAAAAATGGACCTGAATGGACATAAATGTAGGTGGATGTAAACTGATAATCAGCCGTTTACATCTTCAAGCCCATAGGAATTAACTGCTGTTCGTTTTTTAATCCAAAAACAGACAGATGAAAAACAGACAAACGAAATGCCCGTGTGCAAGGGCTTTAGAGCGGAGTTCCACCCAAAAATGGAACTTCCGCTTTAAGGGTAGGTGACCCCCTGACATGCCACATTTGGCATGTCATTTTTTTGTGGGGGGGAGCGGAAACCCTCTTTTTAATGGGTTTCAGCTCCCACTTCCTCCCGGGGCACAGCGGAGCTGGAAGTAAGTTCACCTCTCCCCCTCCATCTCGGCAATCATCTGGGACACGTCACACGTCACAGGTCCCAGATGATTGCCCGGGCCAGTCGCAGCGCGGCTTGTGCATGTGCAGTGGGTGCCCAGCTGTGATCCCACAGTCGGGTGCCCACATTGACAATGTCCGGGCCACAGAGAGGAGGGGGAGATGAGTGTGGCTTTGTTCCCCCGCATCGCTGGACCCTGGGACAGGTAAGTGTCCAATTATTAAAAGTCAGCAGCTGCAGTATTTTGTAGCTGCTGACTTTAAATTTTTTTTTTTTTTGGAACTCAGATTTAAAGCTTCATGTTCAAATTGGATTGTTATGCACATTTGTGCAGCATGTGTTTTCATGTATATTGTGCAATCAAAGACTTGACTGATCCACTGTCCTATTTATAGGAGTTAGAGAGGACCCCTGTCCACCCTATCCTCTGGTCTCACTGTAATTTCATTAGGGCATTGTTAAGTGAATCAGGAAATGTATCACAAATTGTGGTCACTCTGGCCTGTTTCATGTTACCTAATATAATATTGTTATATCCCAGCCTAGCTTCACCTCTGGGTCAAGCCTTCCTCTGTCTGCCCATTCTAGAATGAGATAGGTAGAGCATCTTACAAATAGTGCTAAATAAATGTTTTAGTTGGCAGCGTATATGGGAAAGGTGTGTAATCGGTATGATGGAAGGCAATATGTACAGGGGAGGAGTACAGGAAAGTATGACAGCAGATAGTATTTGCAGGAAAGCAGTGTGGAGGGTATGGCAGTGGACAGTATGTGCAGGAGAGGAGTGCGGAGGGTATGACAGCAGACAGTATGTGCAGGAGAGGGGTGCGGAGGGTATGACAGCAGACAGTATGTGCTGGAGAAGGGTGCGGAGGGTATGACAGCAGACAGTATGTGCTGGAGAAGGGTGCGGAGGGTATGACAGCAGACAGTATGTGCAGGAGAGGAGTGTGGAGGGTATGACTGCAGGCAGTATGTGGAGGAAAATAGTGTGTATGCTTTGTAGGGTAGAATGTGGAGGACAGCAGTGACTGCATGATGGCAGGCAGTAAGTCCAGAATACTGTGGAGGCCCTGGAGGGTATGTCCCCTAAAGACGTCCGATGTAGCCGAAACGCATTGGGACAGGGCCTGGGAGTGACGTCATCATGCACGCATTTGAGCAGTGTGCTGTTGCTGTGTTTTGCTGTTTGTTCTCTACATCCTTGTGAGTGTGTTTATGTACAATAAACCATACATTTTAGAAGATAATGCACTATAGTCCTTTGTAATTCGTCCTTGGATTTTAAGGCTGAATTTGTGTGTGAGCAGAGGTGCACTGCCAAACATCCCTTTAAAAGGGCAATACACTTAATTTACCTGCAACTGATTTCCCAATATCAAGCCTTGAAGGGTTAATCCGATCCTTTCCCTGGAGGCTTTAATGCTCTGGAGGCACAATTTGTGCTCATATGACCTCTGTATTTAGGGGGGTCCTTTCCTGGTAAGGATCTGCAGTGTCAGTGTTGGTGGTGAATCACAGATGTTATCATCTTGTTGTTATATAATTTTTTGGGATAGCACAGCTGTGATTAATATCTACTGTGGAGGGTATGACAATGGGCAATATGTGCAGAAGAGGAGTGTGGAGAGTATGATGAGGGAGTGTGGGGGATACTACGGCAGACATAATGTTGGGGAGAGGGGTGGAAAAGAAAGTATGGGAGGACAGGTTTGTTTCCAAATGCGGTTTTAGTTTTTTGTTTTTTTCTGGATATGGGATGTGTTCTATAGATTGATATGCACATAACTAGTAACACAGCACAGATTCTTTGTTCTGCAGTGTGCAAATAACAGAGATTTTCATTCTGCTCTGGAAACATCCAGAAATGTTTGATTTTATCTTTTCACTAAAGAGCACCCTTTGTGGAAAATATCTATGCTGCCACTGACGACCACCTTCAGAAGTTGGTCCCCTGGCCCAGAACAAGCATGGAGGTTTGCAGAGTTGTACTCTCTGGTGTTCTGTCAAAATGGCCAACTTGTCAGAAACTCCCACTACTTAACTTCCAGTTTCTTTAAACCATCAGTAATTAGAGATTTTAGGGAATTGCTGTTTGGACACAACACTGGCAACCGAATAGAGTCCGGTGCCCGATATTATGAGCGGAGATTGGTACTCCGCTCCGATACTAGCCAACAAAATGGCCACCTTCGAGCCGCTGTGCTGTCAAAACAGCTAGATATTCCTTTACTGGACTGTATTCGGTTGCCGGTGTTGTGTCCAAACAGCAATTCGTCAAAATCTCCAATCGCTGATGATTTAAAAAAACCGGAAGTGACGCGGTTGGAGTTTCTGGCGAGTTGGCTAATTTGACAGAACACCGGTCCACCCTTGTTCCTATTTGGTGTATATGGGGTACATGCTGGAACCATCTTAATGGGTCTCTTTTGGATGAACTGGACTTGTGTCATATTAATAACTGTAAAGGGGGATATGACAGTGTGGTGTCAGGATGTATTCCGATGAATGGTGACCGCACAATTATTGGACATGATGACACTGGTCCCTTGCGTGCGTGTATTCTAGTAATGGGGAGTGTCAAGGGTGTCTCCCTTCCCTGTTAATCAACCTCATTGTTTTCAAGAAATATAAAAATATCTTTATCTGTAGGCCTGGCATTGTTTCAACGCAGCATTTACTTGTCCTCTGACCCCTCTCTGTGTTCCGCCAGTCTCTTTTCTTGTTTATAAACTTGTTGCATTGTTCTGATCCTCGCGGCTTCATTGTTCAGATTCTTTGTTGCTGTATAAAGCCGACTGGCCGGATTCTGCACTTTTCTGCTTTTATAGCCCTGGCTTCAGTTCCCGCCTGGATCAACAGCCTTCTGGTATTGTTGCTCAATTTCTGGCCCTCAGTTTATGGTGCTTAGAAGGTTGTAATTCACATCTGATGTACACAGCCTGTTCTTTGGTCTTTATTATTAGTAAGTTACAAATTCCATGGCAGAGACCTCAGCCTGCACATTCTGATTTTGTGTCATCAAACGCAAGACAATGAGCAGACCAACTCAACTACGGTATGTCTGAGAAGGGCCATGTGCACACAAGTGTTTTTTTTTCTTTGCTCTCCTTGGGAATGTTTTTGCCAAAAAGACATAGTGAATATTTTCTAATTGTGTTGCACAGCAAGGCAATTCTAAACAGAAGCAGTGAGAGAGGTCAAGCAGCAGATTTGCTACAAGGTTACAGCTTGAGTCATAAATACCTCCCTCAGCTGCTGTAAGGTAGCCCTGCAATAGAATAAAACCTGACCCTGACCGCTTGGCTTCTTCATTATGCGTCTATTTAATATATAGTGACAAATTGGTCACAGACCTGCACAAATCAAACTTATTTGGCTGCCCAGGATTATGCCTAATTGCTTGATAATTTAATTTGCTTGATAATTATCCCTCATTCCCCTATTGTGTCCAATGATAAATGCGCTGTAATTGGGAAAATACAAATGATTATTTCAGGTACAGCGGGTAAAATAAGTATTGAACGCGTCACTTTTTTCTAGGTAAATCTATTTCTAAAGGTGCTATTGACATAAAATTTTCACCACATGTTGGTAACAACACATGCAATCCATACATACAAAGAAACCAAAACAAATAAGTTCAGAAATTAAGTTACAGTATCTCACAAAAGTGAGTACACTCCTCACATTTTTGTAAATATTTTCTTCTATCTTTTCATGTGACAACACTGAAGAAATGACACTTTGCTACAATGTAAAGTAGTGAGTGTACAGCTTGTATAACAGTGTAAATTTGCTATTCCCTCAAAATAACTCAACACAGCCATTAATGTCTAAACCGATGGCAACGAAAGTGAGTACACCCCTAAGTGAGCATGTCCAAATTGGGCCCAATTAGCCATTTTCCCTCCCCGGTGTCATGTGACTCATTAGTGTTACAAGGTCTCAGGTGTGAATGGGGAGCAGGTGTGTTTAAATTTGGTGTTATCGCTCTTACTCTCTCATACTGGTCACTGAAAGTTCAACATGGCACCTCATGGCAATGAAATCGCTGAGGATCTGAAAAAAATAATTGTTGCTCTACATTGTTGCTCTACATGAAACGGAGCTGCAGCAGGTTCCACTCAGAACAGGCCTCACCATGATCGACCAAATATGTTGAGTGCATGTGCTCAGCCTCATATCCAGAGGTTGTCTTTGGGAAATAGACATATGAGTGCTGCCAGCATTGTTGTAGAGGTTGAAGGGGTGGGGGGGTCAGCCTGTCAGTGCTTAGATCATACGCAGCACACTGCATCAAATTAGTCTGCATGGCTGTTGTTCCAAAAGGAAACCTCTTCTAAAGATGATGCACAAGAAAGCCCGTCAACAGTTTGCTGAAGACAAGCAGACTAAGGTCATGGATTACTAGAACCATGTCCTGTGGTCTGATGAGACCAAGTTAAACTTATTTGGTTCAGAGGGTGTCAATCGTGTGTGGCGGCAACAAGGTGAGGAGTACAAAGACAAGTTTGTCTTGCCTACAGTCAAGCATGGTGGTGGGAGTTTCATGGTCTGGGGCTCCATGAGTGCTGCCGACACTGGGGAGCTACAGTTCATTGAGGGAACCATGAATGCCAACATGTACTGTGACATACTGAAGCAGAGCATGATCCCCTCCCTTCGGAGACTGGGCCGCAGGGCAGTATTCCAACATAACGACCCCAAACACACCTCCAAGACGACCACTGCCTTGCTAAAGAAGCTAAGGGTAAAGGTGATGGACTGGCCAAGCATGTCTCCAGACCTAAACCCTATTGAGCATCTGTGGGGCATCCTCAAACAGAAGGTGGAGGAGCGCAAGGTCTCTAACATCCACCAGCTCTGTGATGTCATCATGGAGGAGTGGAAGAGGACTCCAGTGGCAACCTGTGAAGCTCTGGTGAACTCCATGCCCAGCAGGGTTAATGCAGTGCTGGAAAATAATGGTGGCCACACAAAATATTGACACTTTGGGTGCAATTTGGAAATTTTCACTTAGGGATGTACTGACTTTTGTTTCAGCGGTTTAGACATTAATGGCTGTGTGTTGTTATTTTGAGGGGACAGCAAATTTACACTGTTATACAAGCTGTACACTCACTACTTTACATTGTAGCAAAGTGTAATTTCTTCAGTATTGTCACATGAAAAGATGTAATAAAATATTTACAAAAATGTGAGGGATGTAATAAAATGGAATGACACAGGGAAAAAGTATTGAACACATGAAGAAAGGGAGGTGCAAAGAGGCATGGAAAGCCAAGATAGCAGCTGAAATCTATCAGTAATTAGAAAGCAATCCTGCCCCTTGTCAGTGTAAATATAATATCAGCTGGTTCAGTCTCAACTGATGGCCTATAAAAAGGTGTCTCATTACCAAGGGGTCACACAAGAAAAATCTTATAATGGGTAAAGGCAAAAAGCTCTCTCAAGACCTTTGCAACCGTATTGTTGCAAAACATACTGATGGCATTGGTTACAGAAGAATTTCTAAACTTCTGAATGTTGCCGTGAGCACTGTTGGGGCCATAATCCGGAACTGCAAAGAACATAATTTCACCATAAACTGGCCATGACCAGGTGGAGGAATGAAAAGAATTATCAGAAGAGTTATGAAAGAGTCAAGACCACTTGTGGAGAGTTTAAGAAAGACCTGGAATTAGAAGGTACAATTGTTTTAAAGAAAACAATAAGTAATGCACTTACCCGCTATGGCCTGTATGCACGCCCACCACACAAGACTCCATTGCTGAAGAAAAAGCACAACTTTTAGACAAGCCTGTGAAATACTGGGAGAATATAGTCTGGTCAGATAACCTCAAAATTAAACCCTTTGGATACCATAACAAACACCATGTTTGGAGGTTAAATGGCACTGCACATCACCCCAAAAACACCCCCATACCAACAGTGAAGTTTTGTAGGTGGGAACATCATGGTGTGGAGGCTGTTTTTCAGCATACGGTACTGGCAACTTTATATCGTGAAGGAAGGATGGATGGAAAAATGGACCAAGACATTCTTGATAAAAATCATCTGCTGCCATCTACCAAGATAATGAAGATGAAACGAGGTTGGACATTTCAGCAAGACAACGATCCCAAACACAAAGCCAAGGAATTCTCAATTGGTTTCAAAGAAAGAAAATAAAGCTACCAGAATGGCCCAGCCAATCAACTGACGTGAATCAAATAGAAAATCTATGGAAAGAACTAAAGATCAGAGTTTATAGAAAAAGCCCACGGAACCTTCAAGATTTGAAGACTGTGTGGAAGAATGGGTCAAAACCACACCTGAGCAATGCATGCCACTAGTTTCTCCATACAGGAGGCGTCTTGAAGCTGTCATTACCAACAAACGATTTTGTAGGAAGTGTTATATAAATTTCAGTTAGCGTGTTCAATCCTTTTTTCCCTGTGTCATTCCATTTTATTACACATAACTTAATTTCTGAACTTATTTGTTTTGGTTTCTTTGAATGTATGGATTGCATTGGTTGTTATTAGGGTTGCCACCTCATCCCTTTAAACCCGAACACATATGAATTACACATGTTCTGAGGCTAATTAAGCGCAGACAAGGCACCAAGTGAGTTTAAACACCATCTTAATCAGCCACAGAACCTGTATAATATGTGTTCGGTTTTAAAGGGATGAGGTGGCAACCCTAGTTTTCGACATGTGGTGAAAACGTCATATCAATAGCTTTAGAAATAGATTTACCTAGAAAAATGGTGATGTTCAATACTTATTTTACCTGCTGTATTTACTATAGATACAATTTGTGTTTGCTGTACATACAGTTACCCTACCACTATGTCTTTGCGTGGGAGGAAACCCACGCAGGCACAGGGAGAACATGCAAAGTCCATGCTGGATGCATCTTGCCATGGCAATATTTGCTCTCTGTGCGGCCCAGCAAATGGAGGAACCGCAGAATGGTCAATACATAGACACCCATGTGCCAAAGTTAAATTTGTAACTTAAAAAACCTTTAATCGTGAAAATATCAATGTAATAGATTGCCCTCAGAATTTTCTGAAATGTTTAAAGCTTTTGTTTAATGGTTCTGATTTCCACTTGTTGGAGAAGAACTTTACCAGCATGTGAATATAAAAAAAATTCACAAAGCTTTAATATCTGCGTCAGACATTTGTGAACACAGCTAAGAACAGTACAGGCACCGGGATGTACATTATTGTGTCATCTCTGAGCATGTCTCAGTGCAAGTAGTAGATGGTGACCGTGTATGATGCCTGAACAAATATGGCGCTGTCTTTCTGGAGAGAAAAGCAGAAGAAGGCATTACGAGGAGTACTGTGATATCTGTGGGAGGTAATAAATACCTAGACATGTTACACTGGCACACTACTAAGCATGCTGCACTTATCAGGAAAATATATGTGATTTAGGCTGGCTGCTATGTATTTGAGGGGGGGTTGCACATAGGGTTGCCACCTCATCCCTGTAAACCCGAACACATGAATTACACAGGTTCTGAGGCTAATTGAATGTAGATAGGGCACCAAGTGAGTTTAATTACCACCTTAATCAGCCCCAGAACCTGCGTAATTCATATGTGTTCGGGTTTAAAGGGATGAGGTGGCAACCCTAGTTGCACACTGTGCTGCTCACTTCTGCTGTTCAGACTGCAGGAGATCGTAGTTGTCACAGTCCTACTTCTTGACCATGGTACTTGTTCTAGTAAAGGGGTCAGACTGGAGTTTCTTGAAGCTGACCATGGTCTTATTGGCTGTACCATGGCTCTTGGCATATTACATTTTCTCTCATTATGAGTGTCTGTAAAATAAGTAAATAATGAAGGTTACAGGAAATGACTGTTAGTGGAAGAATTTCCCTTTTATCTGTCTCGGTTTCTGAAGGGTGCACGTGCCAGGTAATAACAGAAGCACCTGCAAAATCTCATTTATAATGAAATGATTTAACCATTTAGGCTCTTTTTTTTTCTGAAACCGTCTGTTGGCTGTTCAGTTGTCAGTGCTTAAAAAGTTTAATTCCACTAGCACACAGAAAAGATAAACCACAGCTCCTAAGGGAAGCGAGTATTCCATTGCTTCAGGGTGCAACACCAAGTTACCTGCAGAGATTGTAACCCTAAAAAGAAAAATCCTATTACCTTATTTCACATCGCCGATATGTGGTCATGTGACCACCCAGCCGACGTCAGAGGTGAATCTCAGCCCCTCCCACTGAAGTACTTAGATCAGGGAAGAAGAGTGGCGGGCACATGACCGAACATTGGCGATGTGAAAAAAGGGATTTACCTGCAGAATTTAAAAAAAACCCACACAAACACTGTAGTATAGTTTGTTATAACAGAGAGGCTGGCAGTAATTGTGACTGTACAACCACTTTAAAGCAGAACTTCACCCAAAAGGGGAGGTTTCACTTATTTGCCTCCTCCCCCCGGCCACATTTGGCACTTTTTTGAGATGGGGGAGCCGGTACTTGGTTTTAACAGGCACCTTGCTCCTGACAGGTACCTGCTCCCACTTCTGCCCTGATCATCGCAGCAATTTGGGCGAGAATTCACCTCCCCCCCCATGCCCGCAGCCTTCTGGGACACATCACAGGTCCCAGAAGACTGTAGGACCATTCACAAGGCGCAGCATGGCTCACACACGCGTAGTGGGAAGCCAGCTATGGAGCCACAAGGCTTCACTGCCGTTTTCCCTTAGTTAGGATGCCGGTGGCTGGACCCAAAGCCCATTGAAGAATCGTCTCAGGTGAGGACAGCGTTGCATCCTTGAACAGGTAAGTGTCCTTATATTAAAAGTCAGCAGCTACAGTATTTGTAGCTGACAACACTTAGTAAAGTTGGGAGCAGAAAAATACCCTCAACAGGCAATCTCACCCAATGCTCCCCTTTGGATAAACCCAACCCTGGAGCACATCTATAAACTACCTAAGCCTCATGCCTGGACCAAATTTAACATTAAAACGGTGGCACAGATTATCTCCAATCAATCCCTAGTCCCGCTCTCCAAACTAAACTCCGATTTTAATATACCACAGTCCTATTTTTTCCGATTCCTTCAACTTTCCCATGCCTTCAGTCACCAATTCTCCAACTCCCCTCCTCAACTAGTCCAATCTTCACTGGAGGACCTTCTTAGAACAGATTGTGCGAAAAAACCCACTTCTCAATTATATTCACACCTGACTGTCACCTCCCTCCCGACTATGGAAAAGCTAAGATCTAAATGGTCCCATGACATCCCCAATTTTGACAACGATGACTGGGATGACATATGGGATTTCCCATTTAGCTCCCTGGTCTCTCTGAGAGATCGCCTGATCCAATTCAAGATAGTCCATCGGGCATATTTTACCCCTCACAGACTACACAAAATGAAACCCGACTCCCCTCCCGGATGTTGGAGATGTGGTGGGACTCCTGGGGACTTCACCCACATCTTCTGGACCTGTCCGGCAATTGTCGGATACTGGAGGGAGATATTGGACTTTATCACACAAATCACCTCTGTGCCACTACAACCATCAATGTCAATCTGCATACTAGGCCTGGTAGAACAACTAATTTCTACGGTGGCGGGACGCACACTGGTGGGATTGCTCCTGTTCTATGCCCGTAAAGCTATAGCCCTTAGTTGGCGCAAACCAACCCCCCCCTCCTCTCTCCCTGTGGAAACAATTAATCAACAATAGCTTACCTCTGTATAAGGACACATATGACAACAGAGGCTGCCCCAACAAATATAGCAAAGTCTGGTCTAAGTGGCTGGCAGATCCCTCCACCGCTTCAGAGGCCTCTCAGTAGACCCCAATCACAAAGTAGCTCCCAAGGGGGTGCCAGGTGTACACAATAATCTACAATATGCTATTTTACCATGTACAACTGCACATAGCACCTCCTCATGACCCAGTAAACTGTACCGCTATGACTGATTTCATAATATATTTTTCATGAATAAGGTGACAGCGTGATTCCTGCAAGGATCACATAGACATCATATTAGACCAATGTATGTTTAACTGTTTGTTCTCTTTATCTGTTTTTGTTTCTCTTTTTAAAAACCAATAAAAAGATTTTGGAAAACAAAAAAAAGAGTCTTCAACTGGGGCATATCCTGTTGAAGACTCTTTAGTCGATACGGGTAGGGCTCATGCTTTCTGCTTCCCACATTGCTGTTTTTACTTGTGATCACTTTTATCCATTTTTGTATGCCTATTTTTTCTAAATAAACCAACCTTGGTTAACCTGCACCATGTGGAGCTCCCCTCTTTCCTTTTCTTCCCACGCTTGAGTGCTGTGGATCAGCCCCGAATTTTTGCCAGTGTGGATTGTTCCGGTGGTCGAACGGTCTGAGGATTACATCTTAGAAACCACCATCCAACCTGGGTGGATAGGAGTTCGTGGCTGCTGTGCTAACATCCAGTTTAGCATCAACACATCACTGGAGTTCCAGTACCATGCCTGTCAGACGCACTGCCATATGGTAGGTGCATCCACCTGTATCGGTAAGAGTACCCACCCTTTCCATCAGAGTATCTTCTTACACTTTTTGGTTCAGTCCTGATCCAGTGTGACCCCCACAGTTCCGGCCAACATTGAAAATTGGAAGGAATATTACAAAGGACACTATTTATGTGGACACTTGATTATTTGATTAGTCCAGTCCATTTTTATATCACATTTATTCATGTTCACAGTTTGCCTATTTTTATATTATTTTTTCTTCAGGGTGATCCAGTTGTCACTTTAGCGCTACACTATATGTTTGTTTTCTGTTAACTTGGTTTGTTTGAGTGTTAGCAGCTTATCATTTACATACATTCACAATTACTCAGTGGTTTTCAGCGCAGTATTTTCCCCCCTTTTCTTTTACATCACAGAGCTGCTGCAGCTACCAGAGACAGCTTTGTCTGCCTCTCGGAACCTTCCACATGTAGGGGGATTGCTGGGACCTGCAGTCTTCCTGAAGAACACCAGCTCTGGAGATCTGCCACTGTGGATTCTGCTGTGTATGGACTCCTGCTTGTGCAGTTATGCTGGGGCAACCACAAGCTTGAGTTAGGGATTAGGGATGTTAGGAAAGGACTGTGCACTTTACTTTGGAACTGTTATGAGAGTTTCCAGTAAAGCTTTTGAAACTTTGAAAAAAAAAACAAAAAAAAAAAAAGTTGGGAGCAGTGACGTCACCCATAGGCTTCAATAGCGTATCCATTGTCAGCACTCCATCCTCTTGCTCGAGGCTGCGCTGTATGACAAAGGGGAGCCAGATCACGTGATCGGACCAGGGTGGACTGAAAATGGGTAAGTAGGGGAGATCAGTTAGGGGCTGCCTGGTATATGTAAACCCAAACCTTGTAAAACAGTCCATTCAGTTTAGATATTAAAAGCAAAACATTTGTATATATATATATATATATATATATATATATATATATATATATATATATATATATATATACCTTTTTTTCCCCTCTTTTATAAGTGATCACATTACCTTTGTTCTCAGCTGCATAAGAGCTGGGGGAGGAGAAATAGCAGCACACTGGTCTTCCCAGTGAATGGCTGTGCAGAGGGGGCGTGTCAGTACAAGTCTGATCATTGGACAAGAGCAGGCTGGGTTCCAAAGACAGCTAGAGAACTGACCAGGCTGTGCTCTCAAGCCTAGTGTTAGTTTTAAATAGAAAAGCTGAGGGACTGGCAGGAACACCAGGGATTTCACATAAAGGAAGCAATACAAAGAGAACAGGATACTTTTTCATACAAGTACATGGTACAGCAGGCACATATCAAGGGGGTCATATACACTGCAGCTAAAAAAAAAACGCTGCTTTTACAGGCATTTAAGCTTTTATTTCTCTGCCTTAAAGGCTTAAAGACGCTTGAGCTTTTTTGTGCTCTTTTGCGCGTTTTTTGAACATAAGTGTTTTTTTTTCACAAACCCTCAGCTCATCTTACTTTTTTTTTTCGTGCGTTTTCGCACTTTTTTGTGCTTATTCACACATTTTTGGGCACTTACGTGTCTTTTCTGCTCAAAAGCTCCTCTCAAAAATGCGAGTTTGGTGGGGCTTTTTTCTGCTTGTAAGAGCATATGCCTGTAAACTCCTGAAAAAGCCATAGTGTGCATGGACACATTGGCTAACATGGAGAGAAGTTTCCAGGCAGAAAAAAAATAAGAGCTCAAAGGCCTGTTGGAGCTGCTTCTTCGAGCTTCATTGAGATGCAGTGTGAATGAGCCCTAAGAATATGTAAACCTAACATTCCATATTCCTAACTGCATTCATGAAAAACCACCATATACATTTGTAACATTTTAGGCAATCCCTACTTATAAAGGAAAGAACAAAACAAATCATTCACACCAGTGAGACTCATTGCAAGAACAGCAGCTATGGGGGTGCTCAGCAGGGAGGAGGAGCCAGGAGCTCCAACGGGGGACCCCAGAAGAGGAGGACCGGGGCTCTTCTGTGCAAAACCACCACACACAGCAGGTAAGTATAGCATGTTTGTTATTGAAAAAAAAAAATGTTTTCCTTTCATATTCACTTTGTTATATTATTATCAGTGACTAAAATGTGCCAATTATGATAGCAATAGAACCTGTAGACAAACAGTGCTGGAGAATGGAAATCACACGGCTGAATCTGTACTGTATGTCTATATTTACCACTTGGGGATTATCTCTGTGTATATTGTGGGATTATTCTCTGTACTGTGAATCACTCCTGACCACCTTGTATTCGGTGTGGTGCCCGTTGTGCATACCTCCCAACATTTTGAGATGAGAATGAGGGACACCTACTAGCAAACGTATGTAGGCATAGGACACGCCTCCTGCCACACCCTCTTAAAGGAGAATTAACCAAAAAAAAAGGTTAATTAAATCCACAAGGGCTCTTTTTACCACTACTATTCCTTTTATATTGGCTTTTCAAAATTACAAATGCAGCCATTGAGAATTTGAATGAAAGGTTTAGCACTGGGAAACACTTTTTGAAAGATAAAAAGTTCATTTTAAATACAACTATATAGATCAGACCAAAATGAGGGACAAATGAGGAGGAATGAGGGACAGAGGGACATTGCTCCAAATCAGGGACAGTCCCTCAAAATCAGGGACAGTTGGGAGCTATGCCGTTGTGATAGCCCCACCCCCTTCCAGGACTGCAGATGGGATTTATATTTCGACGTTGACATTGTCCACTGTCTGTCATTCAGGTGCATGAAAATGTGTCCACATGCTGGGAAACTGCTGCTGAACTTCTTTGGGGATTATACAGCAAATATGTAGTAACTTATTTATAGGCCAATCTTGTAATTGTTCTACTCTGTACAATGGTAATAGGAAACCGGCTAAAGTATCAGGTATATGTTAAAGCCCAGGAAAGTTGAAAATTATCCCATGCAGTAAGGCTGCATCTGCACTTCCAGGGTTAAAAGCTTGTTTTGTCTAAGGCGCCTTTCACACGGACGGCTATTCTGCCGCAGTTAAAAGCATGTTTTTTTTCCTGTGAAATTCAAGACTAGAGGCACTGCGATCAGCTGCATCTGCACAGTGCGATTAGCTGCGGTTGCATTTAGCTGCAGTTTGCCATCTCCATGGCAACCCGACAGGGTACCGACTCGCACTGCTAGGTATGAATCTTGAGGGGGAACTCCACACAAAATTTTAAATAAAAAAACCGGCGTGGGTTCCCCCCCAGGGGCATACCAGGCCCTTCGGTCTGGTATGGATGTTAAGGGGAACCCCCTACGCCGAAAAAACGGCGTGGGGTCCCCCCCAAAATCCATACCAAACCCCCGATCCGAGCACGCAGCCCGGCCGGTCAGGAAAGGGGGTGGGGACAAGCGAGCGCCCCCCCCCCCTCCTGAACCGTACCAGGCCACATGCCCTCAACATGGGGGGTGGGTGCTCTGGGGGAGGGGGTGCCCTGCGGGGCCCCCCCCACCACCAAGCACCTTGTCCCCATGTTGATGAGGACAAGGGCCTCTTCCCGACAACCCTGGCCGTTGGTTGTCGGGGGGTCTGCGGGCGGGGGGCTTATCGGAATCTGGGAGCCCCCTTTAATAAGAGGGCCCCCGAATTCTGGCCTCCCACCCTATGTGAATGAGTATGGGGTACATGGACCCCTACCCATTTACCTAGGGAAAAAGTGTCAATAATAAAACACACTACACAGGTTTTTAAAGTAATTTATTTGACAGCTGGGGGGGTCTTCTTCCGACTTCAGGGGTCCCTCCGGTTCCTCTTCTCCCGGCGTCCGGTTGGTTCTTCTCCGCTGTCTCTGGCCTCTTCTCCCGGTGTTCCAGTTCTTCTGCCGGCTCCTCCGCTATCTTCATGCCGCTCTTTTGCTAGCGGAGGTCCAGACTTCTGGCTTCTTCCCACTTCTCTTCTTCCGATGTTGACACGACGCTCTCTCCGGCTGGAATGCTTTCTGGGCGCTCCGCTCTGACTTATATAGGCGGAGACCCCGCCTCCTTATGCCATCACAGTCCCTGGGCATGCTGGGACTGTGACGTTTTAGGGAGCGTGGTCAACGGGCTCCTCTGCTAGCAAAAAGAGCGGCAAAAGAGCAGAAGATAGCAGAGGAGCCATGCAGAAGACCCGGAGAGCGCGGAGAAGAACCGGAGAGACCCCCGAAGCCGGAAGAAGACCCCCGGAGCTGTCTAATAAATTACTTTAAAAACCTGTGTAGTGTTTTTTTATTGACACTTTTTCACTAGGTGAATGGGTAGGGGTACCATGTACCCCATACTCATTCACATAGGGTGGGGGGCCGGGATCTGGGGTGGGGACCCCCTTATTAAAGGGGGCTCCCAGATTCCGATAAGCCTTCGGCCCGCAGACCCCGACAACCAACGGCCAGGGTTGTTGGGAAGAGGCCCTTGTCCTCATTAACATGGGGACAAGGTGCCTTGGGGTGGGGGGGGGGGGCCGCAAGGCGCCCCCTCCCCCAAAGCACCCACCCCCAATGTTGAGGACATGTGGCCTGGTACGGCTCAGGAGGGGGGGGGCGCTCGCCTGTCCCCACCCCCTTTCCTACCTGGCCGGGCATGCGTGCTCGCATAAGGGTCTGGTATGGATTTTGGGGGGGACCACACGCCATTTTTTTGGCGTAGGGGGTTCCCCTTAACATCCGTACCAGACCGAAGGGCCTGGTATGCCCCTGGGGGGAACCCAAGCCATTTTTTTATTTAAAATTTGGCGTGGAGTACCCCCTCAAGATTCATACCAAACAGTGCTAGGCATTGGCGGGGATCCGAGTCGGATCCCCGTGCTTGTTGCTCATTGGGAAAGGAAAAATAATTTTTCCTTTCCCGATGAGCAGCTCGGCGCTGTTATCCGCAGCTGACACAATGCACTGTGAATACCTGCGGTTATGTGTGGATAGCTGCGCTAAATCGCTCCTGGACGCAGTCAATTCTATTTTTTCTATCCGAACAGAACCGCATGTATCGAATTCGCAGCTAAACGCAGTGTGTGAATGGGGCCATAGGAAAGCATTGTGTGCTTTTAGCTGCGGTAGAAAATTAGAAAATCCGCAGCTAAAAGCACCATTCTATCCGTCCGTGTGAAAGAAGCCTAAGGGAGGCACTTTTACTTATCTGATCCTCTGCTCCTCCAACAGGCAGCATGCTCCTATGCTCTCTGGACTGTACCTTGGTTTTCTTACATCCAGTGTGGGGCTATGGACTCTGCATTTGTCTTGATGATGTCAGGACCATAGACCACAGGGGGAGAGGGGCCAAAGATGTTGCAGGGACTGGTCTAGCAGAGCTGAAGATCATGAATGTAAATCTTCTTTAACAAGTCCCTTAGACCTAAACAATTAATTAACCCTTGCAGTGCAGGCACAGCCCCATTGCAAGGAGGAACTTTCACGTTCCCTGGAGACGGGCTTTAGCGCTTAACCCCAAGCAAACTGCTAAATACTAAGATGAAATATACACCATATTGTCAAAGGTATTGGGACACCTGCTTTTACATGCACATGAACTTTAATGGCATCCCAGTCTTAGTCCGTAGGGTTCAATATTTTGAGTTGGCCCACCCTTTGCAGCTATAACAGTTTCAACTCTTCTGGGAAGGCTGTCCACAAGGTTTAGGAGTGTGTCTATGGGAATGTTTGACCATTCTTCCAGAAGTGCATTTGTGAGGTCAGGAACTGATGTTGGATGAGAAGGCCTGGCTCGCAGTCTCCGCTCTAATCCATCCCAAAGGTGTTCTATCGGGTTGTGGTCAGGACTCTGTGCAGGCCAGTCAATTTCTCCACCCCAAACTCGCTCATCCATGTCTTTATAGACCTTGCTTTGTGCACTGGTCCAAATCATTTGGTGGAGAGGGGATTATGGTCTGGGGTTATTTTTCAGCGGTTGGGCTTGGCCCCTTAGTTCCAGTGAAAGGAACTCTTAAGGCGTCAGCATACCAAGACATTTTGGACAATTTCATGCTCCCAACTTTGTGAGAACAATTTGGGGATGGCCCCTTCCTGTTCCAACATCACTGCGCACCAGTGCACAAAGCAGTGTCCATAAAGACATGGTGAGCAGGTTTGGGGTGGGGGACTTGACTGGCCTGCACAGAGTCCTGACCTCAACCCGATAGAACACCGTTGGGATAAATTAGAGCGGAGACTGCGAGCCAGTCTTTCCCATCCAACATCAGTTACTGACCTCACAAATGCACTTCTGGAAGAATGGTCAAACATTCCTATAGACACACTCCTAAACCTTGTGAACAGCCTTCCCAGAAGAGTTGAATCTGTTATAGATGCAAAGGGTGGGCCAACTCAATATTGAACCCAACGGATTAAGACTGGGATGCCATTAAAGCGGTTGTATACCCATATTTGTAACTTTTACCTACAGGTAAGCCTATAATAAGGCTTACCTGTAGGTAAAAAAAATATCTCCTAAACCTGTAAGGTTTAGGAGATATTCCCCTCGCAATGAGCCGCTAACTGCAGCGGCGCATGCGCACAGGGGACTCTCGGCTGACAGCCCGGCAAACTCCGGAGCTTGCCGGGCAGAAGTCCCCCGCGCGCATGCGCGGGAGTGACGACATCGCGGCTCCGGCCACTCACAGCGCCGGAGCCGCGATACCCGGAAGACACGCCGAGGAGAGATGTCGGCTCCCTCGGCGTGGACCAGGTGAGATGCCGGCGCCTCGTTCTAAGGTAAGTATCTCATAATGAGCTAGTATGCGGTGCATACTAGCTCATTATGCCTTTTCCCTTGCAGGTGTAAAAAAAAAAAAAAAATGACAGCGGGTATACAACCGCTTTAAAGATTGTGTGTAAAGGCAGACGTCCCAATACTTTGACAATATAGTGTATATGTGAGAGCTGTTTTGCCTGCCAAAGGATTTGTATTTCTGTCCATCCAGTCCTGAGGTTTACACAGCTCTGACACAGAAGCACAGAGTCCTGTCTGGCAGGACAAGAAACCTGGGTTTTCTCTGCTGCAGTTAATTAACACTTCCAGGTCTTGCCCCTTTCTCAGGCTGTAATTGGACAGTGAAAGAGAATCAGCAGACTCCTATGCTTACCTCTCTATCACTTTGCTCTCCTCTCCTATTGGCGTACTCCTTGCACTGCAACACACCTAATTGGCTCCTTGTACTGCCTCTACCACCCCCAGCCTGAGCTCTGCTATATAGGGACTGCAAATGCCCAATATCAAGTCACATTCAGCTACCTACACTGCTTACATGTATTATTGGACAGAGAGCTGCATTATTTGTATTTCAGCTAAAATGCAGTATGCCAAGTAATGTGTCAGTGTAACACTTCCAGGTATTTATTATCTCTCACAGAGATTATGGTACCCCCCGACCCAGGATCACCATCTACCTCCTGGATTGAGACACTGGAGATGGCACAGTCATGTAAATCCTGGTGCCAGTGCAGTTCTTGGCTATATTCCCTGATCTCTGACAGATCAGCCTCTCGCCTTTTGATGTGCTACAAAGTTACAGTGTTGCAGTCTGACCACTTGAGAAAAGGAGACTGAAAAAATGCTTCCTCCTGCCTTCAGCAGACTGATGACATCATCTCAGCCTAGGAAAAGTCACTAACCTTTGACATAAAGTGGAGCTTTTCTGAAAAACATGGTGCTGTTACTGTTTATTATGACATGGAGTTTATTCATGCAGACCTGTAAAGTTACCAGAAGATGCATATTAACGCTAACAATAACATACAAAGACATTTACAAATCTGTCCCGAGCTACATCACCAATATTATCTCAAAATGTCACCCAAACCGTCCTCTCCGCTCCTCCCAACACCTCCTGCTCTCTAGCTCCCTCCTCCCATGCTTGCCTCCAGGACTTCTCCAGAGCCTCTCCCATCTTCTGGAACTCCATACCCCAATCTGTCTGGTTATCTCCTACTCTGTCTACTTTTAGGCGATCCCTAAAAACCCATCTCTTCAGGGAAGCCTAGCCTGCCTTCAGCTAATAACCAAATCTTCTATCCCTCCCATCAGTTCATCCCTCACAGTTCCTTTTGTCTGACCACACCCTCCCTATTGGATTGTAAGCACACAGGAGCAAGGCCCTCCTCACCCTCTTGTATTGAATTGTATTGTTGCTGTATTGTCTCCCTTTATATTGTAAAGCGCTGTGCAAATTGTTGGCGCTATATAAATCCTGTATTATAACAATAATGCCCTGTACACACGGTCGGACATTGATCGGACATTCCGACAACAAAATCCTAGGATTTTTTCCGACGGATGTTGGTTCAAACTTGTCTTGCATACACACGGTCACACAAAGTTGTCAGAAAATCCGATCATTCTGAACGCGGTGACGTAAAACACGTACGTCGGGACTATAAACGGGGCAGTGGCCAATAGCTTTCATCTCTTTATTTATTCTGAGCATGCGTGGCACTTTGTCCGTCGGATTTGTGTACACACGATCGGAATTTCCAACAACGGATTTTGTTGTCGGAAAATTTTATCTCCTGCTGTCCAACTTTGTGTGTCGGAAAATCCGATGGAAAATGTGTGATGGAGCCTACACACGGTCGGAATTTCCGACAACACGCTCCGATCGGACATTGTCCATCGGAAAATCCGACCGTGTGTACGGGGCATTATAATGATATGCGAGGCTGTTTCTAGGATTGCACCTGGCTGTTATTTTATGGGTTTGGTCAGTAGAAATGGGGCTCATTGTCAATGTATAAGGCTCTATGTCAAAAGAATATCTAAAGAATAAGAGTGCCACAATAGAAGTCAAAGTTTATTTATCTTGACAACAGGTCAGAAATTGAATCCAGTGCGTTTCGGGGGCTCACAACTCTCCCTTCATCAGGGCTTGAATGCTGGAAATGATTGGAATATATACTGGACAACAATTGCAAAAAAATGAAAGTTAAGGTTGCAGCACTAGTTGCCAGGAGATGGCTACTACACCCTTCCTAAGCTTTGTTTTTCACCAGTATATACTCCAAAATGCATTGGTTTTATCTACTGACCTGTTGTCAATAAAAATAACCTTTTACTAGACACATCATAAAGCGGCACCTTTTACATACTGTTTTGAGTTGTCCAGTGACCCCCAGTTGACAGAGTGCTGAGCTGGATGATAAAGAACATGTAAACCCAGCATTTCATATTCCTGATATGTGCCTGCTGTACCATGTACTTGTATGAAAAAAGTATCCCATTCTCTTTGTATTGCTTCCTTTATGTATATTCCCTGGTGTTCCTGCCAGTCCTTCTGCTTTTCTATTGAAAACTGACCACACTAGGCATGAGAGCACAGTGTGATAAGTTTCCTAGTTGTGCTGAAAACTCAGCCTGCTCTCCTCCAATGATCAGACTTGTCCCAGCATGCCAAGCCCCCCCGCACAGCCATTCATTTGAAAGACCATTGTGCTTCGGTTTCTCCTCCCCTAGCTCTCTGAGCTCCTTATGCAGCTGAGAACAGAGGGTATGTGATCACTTCTAAAAAAAAAAAAAAGAGGGGGGGGGGGAGGAGGTACGTCCAATGTTTTAAATATATATATAAAATTTATAAACACAAATGTTTTGCCTTTCATTTCTATTTTAAACTGAATAGGTTGTTTCACAAGGCGAGGATTTACATATACTTTAAGCTTGCTTTTTACTTATCCTTGGCTCCAGCACTCCACAAACACATCTTTTAAAAGTTCTGAACGGCATGTAGCTGAGAAGAGAACTTCATACAGTCATCTCCTCTATAGAAATGCTATGACACTCTTCTGACCTACTTTATAAAAACCCAGAAGAATGATTTTTATTCGCCAACCAAACAGAAATTGTGCAGATCAGAGAAATTTCTGCACCTGCAAAACAACATGAAACGTCTTCCTGAGCCGCTCGATGAAAGATCTGCAGCGCAGTATAGGCTCTCTGATATCTGCAACCACAGCCGTGATTATACATGCACTGTGGGGCTGGTGATGGCATTCACAATGGCGGCATTCACAATGGCAGCATGCCACATGGGAAAGACACGTTTTATCACCATAATTTACACTTAGTGTGATTAACCTCTCAAATGGCTTAACAGGAAGGAGACGGTGACACACAGTTACAGTCAGGTCCATAAATATTGGGACATCTACACAATTCTAATCTTTTTGGCTCAATACACCACCACAATGGATTTGAAATGAAACAAACAAGATGTGCTTTAACTGCAGACTTTCAGCTTTAATTTGAGGATATTTACATCCAAATCAGGTGCCTCCCACTTTTTAAGGGACCAAAAGTAATGGGACAGATTAACAATCATCCATCAAACTTTCACTTTTTAATACTTGGTTGCAAATCCTTTGCAGTCAATTACAGCCTGAAGTCTGGAACGCATAGACATCACCAGACGCTGGGTTTCATCCCTGGTGATGCTCTGCCAGGCCTCTACTGCAACTGTCTACAGTTCCTGCTTGTTCTTGGGGCATTTTCCCTTCAGTTTTGTCTTCAGCAAGTGAAATGCATGCTCAATCGGATTCAGGTCAGGTGATTGACTCAGCCATTGCATAACATTCAACTTCTTTCCCGGGTCATTGTCCATCTGCACTGTGAAGCGCCGTCCAATGAGTTCTGAAGCATTTTGCTGAATATGAGCAGATAATATTGCCTGAAACACTTCAGAATTCATCCTGCTGCTTTTGTCAGCAGTCACATCATCAATAAATAAGAGAGAACCAGTTCCATTGGCAGCCATACATGCCCACGCCATGACACTACCACCACCATGCTTCACTGATGAGGTGGTATGCTTTAGATCATGAGCAGTTCCTTTCCTTCTCCATACTCTTCTCTTACCATCACTCTGGTACAAGTTGATCTTGGTCTCATCTGTCCATAGGATGTTGTTCCAGAACTGTGAAGGCTTTCTTAGATGTTGTTTGCCAAACTCTAATCTGGCCTTCCTGTTTTTGAGGCTCACCAATGGTTTACATTTTGTAGTGAACCCTCTGTATTCACTCTGGTGAAGTCTTCTCTTGATTGTTGACTTTGACACACATAAACCTACCTCCTGGAGAGTGTTCTTGATCTGGCCAACTGTTGTGAAGGGTGTTTTCTTCACCAGGGAAAGAATTCTTCGGTCATCCACCACAGTTGTTTTCCGTGGTCTTTTGGTGTTGAGCTCACCGGTGCGTTCTTACTTTTTAAGGATGTTCCAAACCGTTGATTTGACCACACCTAATGTTTTTGCTATCTCTCTGATGGGTTTTTTTGTTTTTCAGCCTAATGATGGCTTGCTTCAATGATAGTGACAGCTCTTTGGATCTCATATTGACCGTTGACAGCAACAGATTCCAAATGCAAATAGCACACTTGAAATGAACTCTGGACCTTTTATATGCTCCTTGTAAATGGGATAATGAGGGGATAACACACACCTGGCCATGGAACAGCTGAGCAGCCAATTGTCCCATTACTTTTGGTCCCTTAAAAAGTGGGAGGCACATATACAAACTGTTGTAATTCCTACACTGTTCACCTGATTTGGATGTAAATACCCTCAAATTAAAGTTGAAAGTCTGCAGTTAAAGCACATCTTGTTAGTTTCATTTCAAATCCATTGTGGTGGTGTACTGTATAGAGCCAAAAAAATTTGAATTGTGTTGATGTCCCAATATTTATGGACCTGACTGAAATTCTAGCCATTGCATGATTTTATTCTGACACTTTATAAAAGGGCCTTCACTGTCCTGCCATATAGTGCATACTTGTACAGTAAGAGAGGGACATAAATACAAGCATTTAACACCGTCGCATACTTTTCTAGCAAGAACATAACTGCTAGTTTGCAGTCAAGGGCCTGACACCCTTCCAAGCCATACGTCTGTGCCCATCCCCTTGTGGCGGCAGCAGTCTCAGATCCCACCTTTGCCACCAGAACTTTATGACTGCATTCTCAGCTTCCTCCTGCATAGAGATTTTCCAGCTTGTGGAACAACAATCTAATGGCCAGTAGACTGAGACCGATCATCACTGAGGTTGGCTAACTTCACAGATAATGCTTTCCACAAGCAGTAGCCGCCACCCCTTCATGTTAATGGAAGTGCATGTTCACAGCATCTACTGTAGCAATTGTGAACTCTAAGAAATGTTGGTGACACTCTCCACTATGTCTTGGCAGGAATGTACAAAGTTTTATTGTAGTTTTCTTCAAAGACAAATGGGATCTTTAATATCTTATTTAGAGCACTCAAAGATTTGAGCAGTATTAAACTCAGAACCACAAAATGTAATCTATTAAAGCTTACCAAATATTGGATGGGGTGGCTATATTCGTTTTTTTAGGCTTTTTTCCCTCTGTTTTCAACTGGTGATCTTGACCAGCAACACACCTCCTGTATTAATGCTCTCACTCTGGATGAAGGAACACAGGGGGCACATTCGAACAGCAGTATAGTCAGTCTGGGGGGAGGAGAGGGTTAGATTTACTAGCAGATTTGGATACACTAACAAATTGAATCCAAACTGCAGCTAATACTTTATAAGCGGTTACAGTAAATACCGTAATAATAATAAATAAATAAAAGCTGATCATTCTAAGCACCCCTGTCAGTGCTAAATGGTCTGTCTCATCCTTGTAACTACATAAGAGCAGACTTATTGGTTTGATCACCAGATGATAATAGAAGAAATAATGGCTAAAAAATAAAATGAAAGCAGCCATCTCATCTAGGAACTGAGACCTGTCATCTGCCTGCTCAGCGGAGATCAGCGGAGAGATCCCCTGCTGAGCAGGCGAATGAGCATTACGGAGACTGCCCGTGTGAAACCAGCCTTAGGGCTCCTTCACACGGACGTGTCCGTGTACGGAGCCCGCTCTGCTCAACGGGGGATCGCTCTGCCGATCCCCGCTGAGCAGGCAGATGACAGGTCCGTCGCTGCACACTGTGCAGCGACGGACCTGTCAGAGCGCCGCTCTCCCCTATGGGGGATCGGATGATGACGGACCGTAGAGTCCGTCATCACCCGATCCGATCCGAAAACGGATGGAAATGTAGGTTTTTCCTCCGTTACACTTTTTCGGATCGGAGCGGGTCGGATGTCAGCGGACATGTCACCGCTGACATCCAACGCTCCATAGAGATCTATGGAGGGTCCGTTCCGGTCCGCCTAAAAAACTGACAGGCGGACCTGAACGGATCGTCCGTGTGAAAGAGGCCTTAGTAGTTTCAATGTCAGCAGATGCAGCCATCTTTTCTGGCCCCTGAAGAAGACTTACCAAAATTACATCTAATCATGCAGAGAGTCTGAGGGGCATTATGGTGTTTTCTGATGCTCCAGCAGGTACTCCTTTAATAGCAATTTTATTATCTATATCCATATTTTCAGATGGCCATGGTTTGCAGTCCAATAACCAACATATTTTACATAATAATTTGAACAATAGAACAATTTGATAGACATTTAATATGATCAACACATTCTCCTTAGGAGATGTAATGTGACCAATTTGCCTTCTGTACATTATAGGATAGACATGTTTGAGATATGTCTATTGCAACACTAATTATGAACTATGAATAGAATTTGGTTCTGGGATGTGTGTTTACTTGAAACCATTCCTAGACTGTTATAACTTTACAATAGCTATTAGCAGGTTCTGACTTAATGGAGGTTTATGACACCCAATTACAACCAGGATACATTAGAGTCTGTTGAGGGCTCTGCTAGAGGTCTTATGACATGGCAATTTTATGATGAAGCTTAATTAGAAGTCTTTTGAGGCTGTGTAGACCATTGGACTATTATTATTATACAGGATTTATATATCGCCAACAGTTTACACAGCGCATTACAATATAAAAGGAGACAATTCAGTTACAATACAATAAAATACAGGAGGATTAAGAGGGCCCTGCTCAGAAGAGCTTACAATCTAATAGGGTGGGGCAGGTGGTACAAAAGGTTGTAACTGTGGGGAATGAGCTGATGGAAGTGGTAGGAGATTAGTTGGAGATATGATAGGCTTCCCTGAAGAGATGAGTTTTCAGGGATCGCCTGAAGTTAGCAAGAATAGGGGATAGCCGGACCAGTGGAGGTAGCGAATTCCAGAGGATGGGAGAGGCTCTGGAGAAATCCTGGAGACTAGCATGGGAGGAGGAGACGAGAGAGCTTGAGTGTAGGAGGTCTTGAGAAGAGCGGAGAGGAAGATTTGGGTGATATTTGGAGACAAGAATGGTGGTGTCGGTCGGGGCAGAGTTGTGAATGGCTTTGTACTAAGTACTACTTGAGCTGGTTGTTGTAGTGGTGTCCGCTAACTTTTGGAAAATGAAGGTGTGTTCCGTCCAAATCCCCATTTTTTTTCCACTCAGTATTATCATTACACCTCTTCTTTATAATTATTACACGTCCTTCTCAACACCAGGCTTATTGAAAGCCCCGCAAACACAGGGTGAATTAAAATATAGAAATATCACCTCTGATCTTGGCTTGGTTTTGAGAATACATGTCCATGTCATCTTCAACCTTTCTTAGTCACTGATATGAAGCAAGTATAAAGATTTACTTTACTTTAATGCATCTGTAATCTGTAATGTTCTAATGAAACAAAGCTGAGGATGAGTTTTTTACTTTTCTTCCTGGTTCAGATCTTCTTTGACATGCTAAGTGGGTGTTGTGGCCACACACACCTCCTAATTTCATGTGTTCCTAGATGTCTGTGTTAGAGGTATGGAGACTCTTTAAAACATTATTATTATTATTATTATTATTATTATTATTGAGATTATGTTATGTTTTCATGTGATGATAGATGGATAGATAAATAGTTTGGTTCAAGTTGGCCTTGAGTTTTTTACTACAATGCAGAATGGCTCACACCTATAAATGTGGAGAATTTCTCTCTCGGGTCTCTGTCACACATCTGCTTCTTCTGCGGTGACTGAGTCACCACTGCCGGCACTTGTAGCAGCACAATTTGAATTTCATTCTTACTCACATTCGTACCTGGCAGTGTGTGACAGTTGCTGAACTGGTCACAGTGTGCGCAGTCTCTGCCACTGTGACGGCACCTGTACTGGTTGGAAGCGCTGGGGTCTTTGTTGTGTTGCAGCTTCTGATTACTGCAATGAGTGTGTGAGAGTCATGCTGTAGCACAGCCGATTACTGTAAAATATCCCAGGGCAGAAATATGTGCTGACATCGCATGAGATGGCCCCCAGGTTACCCTGCACGATTGTGCCACGATGTGTCTTATGTTGCATAAGAATAGTTCAATTAATTAGTTACGTTGGTTAATTTAGCTAGGACCTGTCAGTAACTTTAGAAGTCTTCATTAATAAAGCAGTAGTAAAGTCTACTTTTTATTTATACCTATAGGTAAGTCTATAACAAGGTTTACCTGTAGGTGCAGTCAGGGGCAGATCCAGAGCCTAGTCTCGGGAGGGGCACTGCCAGAAAATATATTTTTTTGGGGTACATCTATCAGGGAAATGGCTGGTGTTGGCGCTTCAATCATCACGGCACCATGGTTGTTATGGTGTCAGAATGATTGAAGCGCATTATTACTATTATTACATTGTTATATAAAATAAAATAGTTTAACTCACCATAATGCAGAATCAGTGGGAGCCCCGAGTGTGTCACTTGCCACATCGCCTGCCACCAAATGCAGATTGTCACTTGCCACGTCGCCTGTCACCAGATGCAGATTGTCACTTGCCACGTCGCCTGCCACACGTTGCGGATTGTCACTTGCCACGTCGCCTGTCACCAAATGCAGATTGTCACTTGCCACGTCACCTGTCACCAGATGCAGATTGTCACTTGCCACGTCACCTGTCACCAGATGCAGATTGTCACTTGCCACGTCGCCTGCCACATGTTGCGGATTGTCACTTGCCACGTCGCCTGTCACCAGATGCAGATTGTCACTTGCCACGTCGCCTGTCACCAGATGCAGATTGTCACTTGCCACGTCGCCTGCCACCAAATGCGGATTGTCACTTGCCACGTCACTTGCCACACGTTGTGGATTGACAGTCACTTGCTGTGTCACTTTCCTGCTAGAGTGGTCTCTTGTGTCCCAGAGTCAGGCAGCAGAGAGATGATGTAATCTCTCTGCTGCCGGGGCTGCCTACACGGTGAGGGGGGAACTGCAGGGATGCAGGGCGGGCGCCGGGCGGTGAGAGATGATGTCATCTCTCTGCTCCCCCACCCGCCAGCTTCCTGATTGGCCAGCAGCCCGCAAACACATCGAGCCGCACAGCTGCTCATCCGCTCTTTCATCTTCTCGCTCACCAACTGAGCCGCCGGGCCCGCCCGCTGCCTCTCACCTACGGAGCCGCCCGCCAGCTCTCTCACTCGCGGTGCCGCCTGCCGGCTCTCTCACTCACCCGCATTCTCGGAGGGGGCAATTGCCCCGTTGCCCCCCCTGGATCCGCCCCTGGATGCAGTAACCGTAGGTGCACCAGAGATATTCACTTTAGTAGCAGCCGGTGATGTCATTGGCGCTTGGCGCACTGCGCTCTGAATAGTCATTGTGGCTTAGTCTCTCAAGCGGTCGCAGCCTGCAAACCTGGAAGGAAGACCAGGTGAAGATGGAAGCCCTGTCAGCAGTGACAATGCGCGGCTGGAGGGCTTCGATTTAAGGTAAGTCTTTCATAATGTGCTAGCATGCAATGCATATTAGCATTTTATGCTCTTAAAGCGGAGTTTCGACCAAAAGTGGAACTTCCGCTTTAAGGCCTCCTCTTCGGCTCCTGTTTGTAAAACTGAGCTTTTGGGGAGGAGGAGCAGGTACCCGATTTTGACAGGTACCTGCTCCCACCTCTGTTCTGGTCACCTTAGGCGATCGGAAGCGGAGTTTCTCCTTCCCAAAGACTTCTGGCACAAATGACAGGTCCTAGAAGACGTCAGGACCAGTCACAGAGCACAACGCCTCTCGCGAATGTGCAGTGGGCACCGGGCTGTGAAGCCGCAAGCTGTCACAGCCGGGTGCCCATAGAAGAGATGCCGGCGTCTCCGAGGGAGGACACGGGTAGAACACGGCTGGGGTGTGTGCACCGCTGGATCGTGGGACAGGTGAGTGTGTTTAATCAAAGTCCGCAGCTACAGTTTTTGTAGCTGCTGACTTTTAATAAACAAACAAAAAAATGACTGGAACTCCACTTTGACTTTTTTTTGTTTGTGGTTTACTCAGCTTTGATAAACTCCAGACATGCCACAATATACAGCAAAAGTATCTTTTATCTGTACCTTTCATCACTAAAAGGATGTCCTTGAGCTGCAGTACGTGACTTAGCCTAGGCTGAGATGATGTTGTCAGTCTGCACGTGTGTGTTACACTGCAGAGATATAAACGGGCTGTAAAAGAATCACATTTGTATCCAGTAGATACAGAAGTTCCAGTACCCATGTACCACTTCTGATTTCCCACAGTGGGCACCTCATTCCTGCGGTCCCCGAGCAGCACTTTAGACCTCATTGTCATTGTCAGTATAAAATAAACACACAGAAGAATTCTCTAAGCTACCACGCATTTCCAAAACACAGCAGATGTGTGCACACAACCAGATCTAAACACAGCGCCTGCACTGATACTTCTCATGAACTCTTCCTGGAGATGGACAGACACCAGGCTGCACAGATTGCACCAAGCTGCGGGCCTTGAGTCACACACACTGACGCAGAGTGCATCACATGGAGTCATACACATTCATATGTGAGGCTGCACGCTTATTCATGCTCCATGTTGCCAAATACCCAGAATTTTTCTCCCATTCTTTTATTTGATGTTATTTTTAACCAAAACCCCCTCCCTCCCTGTTCTGCCGTCATCCACCATGGCCTCTGAAAATGGCTTTCTACTTGGCAGAGCACTCCACTCTATGTACAAAGACAAGAGTTTGAAATTTTAAGGATATCTAAAGTTCAAATTATTCTTTTGTTTTGGCTGGAGTAAGGAAGATTTCAAAGCCCTGACATTTTTTTTTGTCTGTGTCCTCGCTGGGAAGATTTACATTAACTTTCTCTCTTGAGAGACAACAGGAAGTTAGAAGAAATCTCTGCAAATTGTGGGAAACCCCCTCTTAAGCTGGCCATACATTATACAATTTTCTTGTTCAATTTCCTTTAGATTTACCTTCAAGTATGTCAAGGACATGTCTAAGCTGCAAAGGCCGCGACAAGGCACCCCATTATTATCCGCAGTCCTAACTCTATACATTTTTGAGAGCCTACAAAGTAGCACATGAATTATAATGGATAGGCAGAGGGCAGGTGAGCCTGGAATGAGCCCACCCCTCCTTAAAGACCCACTGGACACCCAGCACATAGCACCATGGCAGCAAAGGTGTCCAGGACATCCCCTCACCAGTATTCCAATAGTAAAAATAAATAGCCACTGCCCCCAACTATAACTGGCCTTTGCAACAAGGAGCACATGAAGGGGCAACGCATGTAAAACAAAACCAAAGAAAAGTCCCAGCTCAACTTGTCAGCCAATCTGCAACCAATCAAATTGACCTGTCTAACAGTCTGCGTTAAAAACAGGGGTTTAGTTTGCACATATTTGCAAATGCATGCATAAGCTGTGGAGGCCGTAACAAGGCCTCCCATTATTATCCGCAGCCCTAACTCCATACATTTTTTACCCCTGGTTTTTTTTTTTTTTGAAAAATGTTTATTGTGTTTTACAGCATACAATAGTATACAACAGAGTATAATAATGGTTATCAAGCATTTACAATCAAAATCTTCAGACAACAAGAGATTCTTATATCAAAATAAAATAAAGGAAGGGGGGGAGGGTAGAGAAAGGGGAGATCAAGAAAATTCATATTTACCATCTTGTCAACACTATTGAGCATAACATCGCTCGGAATAGGAAAACTTAACATCTAAGTACCTTCAGGAGTGGAGGCAGCGTCTGTATATACCTGGCTGGACATGGGATATATTGGTCAGGGAATATTAACTAACCTGACTAATCTTACTAAGAAAAAGAAAATAATAATAAGCGTGGAAAAGTGGATGCTAAGGAGCAATGTGGACTTGTGGGTATCCTACGGCGGCTTAAAGGTAAAGGAGTCCGGGGTGGGAGGTATTTTGAGGTTACCAAGTGAATTGGTGAGATCTCTTGTTAAGTACCAGTTTGTGTACCGGAATGGGTGCATTATATCTATCAGTGCCTGTGGAGCGAATGTAGTTTCGATGTATTTTCTCCATCTCTTAAAAAAACGTGAAGTAGATCGAAAATTAAGGGTGATTGTATCTAGTCTCTCCAGATAGAAGAGTGAGGCCAGGGCTTTTCTAAACCCTGATAGAGTAGGTGGTGTCGCTGAGATCCAGTGAGACATAATAGTTCTGCGAGCCACTAGAAGACACAGGTGAAACCCTTGTTGGCGAGGAGGGTGATGGAGGTATACTAAACAGGCAGAAGAGACAGTCCTTAGTCAACTGGATTTTGTTGACTTCATTAATGTAGGATATTACCTCATTCCAATAAGTATCAATCTTGGTGCAGTCCCAGAGACAATGGAGCAAGGTGGGGCGAGGTAGGGTACACCATGAACATTGCGCTTGAGTGGGGTCTGCCTTGTTGAAGCGAAATGGAAAATAAGCCCTGTGAATAATTTTGAATTGCGTCTCTCTCCATGTTTCGGATGTGGTAAGATTGCGGATAATTCTGTACCCCTCAAGGATCTTTTCTGGCAGAGTCTCGTCTCCCAATATATGTGACCATTTTTGAAAAGGTTTGAGACTATATTTCCGTGTTTGATGTTGTATGAGACAGGAGTAAATATTAGAGATAGAATAATTATTGCTTTTAAGAAGAGTGTCAATGCAGGATGTTTCGAGTGGATTGGAGTTAGGACCAGAACAGGACTTGAGATAATCAATGAGTTGGTGATGGAAGAAAACATGAGTTGGTGGTAGTGAGAATTCCCGCATCAGGGTTTGAAAGGGTTTGAATTCGCCAGGCTTGTTAAGATAAAAGGAGGAGACATTGGTAAGACCTTTAAGTTTCCATTGGCCAAAAGCTGTATGGATGATAGATGGAAGGAACATAGGGTTGCCTTGGATTTGGAGGTGGTTGGAGATGCTGGATGGCAGTTTGAGTAGCTTTCTTACTTCTCTCCAGGCAATGACCGTATCCTTATTAAGTACACTTGTTTTGAGGTGGGGGGGTAGAGCATTGGGATTGGAGTGGAGGATGGCTGAAAGGTCATACGGATACACCATAGCCTCTTCTAGGGTGAAGTTAGAATATTTAGAACCTCCAGTTAACCAATCTAGGCCCTGCCTAAGTAAACACGCCAGGTTGTAAAAACGCATGTTGGGCAGTCCCGCCCCACCCTCGCCCTTCGGGAGACATCGTTTCTGCAGCGCAATGCAAGGTTTCTTGCAAGACCATATGAAAGCAGTTAGGGCTTTCTGAAGTTTTTGGATATCTGAGTGTTTTAGTAGGAGAGGTATGGTCTGCATTGGGTAGAGCAAGCGTGCAAAAGATACCATTTTGAAAAGGTGGCATCTCAACAGCGAGAGAGGAAGGGTCCCCCAAGCCTCCAACTCCTTTACAATTTTGATTAATATAGGGGGGTAGTTTAGTGAATATAGAGAAGATGGTTCACGACCTATCTTGATACCTAGGTATGTAATATGTTGGTTGGCCATGGCTAGCGGTGATAAATGTCTCCATTTAGTGGAGAGATGGAGGTGTAATGGTAGGATCTCACTTTTGTCAAAGTTAATTCGGAATCCCGAGCAGAGTCGGAAGTCTGTAAAAAGTTGTTTGAGTCTGTCAAAGTCTGCTACGGGGACAGTGGAGAATAGGAGTATGTCATCTGCAAACATTGCCGAGCGGAGAGTGTGGTTACTTAGAGTGATGCCACTGATTCCATCATCTGAGTTTAGTATTCTAGATAGGGGTTCGATCGCCAAGTTGAACAACAGTGGGGACAGGGGGCACCCCTGTCTCGTTCCTTTTGTTAGTGGGATCGTGTCAGAAACAAAGTCAGGGGTGACAAGACGCGCGGTTGGGGATGTATACATTTGTAGCAGAAATCGCATAATTTGACCTGAAAATCCAAATTGTTCCATCACCCTAAAAAGCCAGGAGAAACTGATATTGTCAAAGGCTTTTTCTGCGTCTAGGGACATAATGGCAACGTCTTGGTCAGGGTGGGTTTTAGCATATTCTAGAGCCATTAAGACCTTGCGAATGTTTAGGGTAGCTGATCTCCCCGAAACAAAGCCAGATTCGGCTGGGTGTAATAAAGATGGTAGTAGGAGAGCTAGACGCGACGCAATTATTTTGGACAGGATTTTGACATCGACGTTAATCAAGGAAATCGGTCGGTAAGATCCCGGTAACAAGGGATCTTTCCCTTTTTTAGAAATTAGTTTGATGTGGGCCTGCGTCCCTGTGGGAAGATGGGGCCCTCCGTCCCACATGGCTGCGTATACATGTTTTAGGGTATTGGGAATAAAGTCACTGGTCATTTAAAACAATTCTGCAGTATAACCATCGGGTCCTGGGGCTTTGGCCGAGGTCATGGATTTAATCGTAAGTCGGATGTCATCTACAGTGATAGGGGCATTAAGTGTCTCTAATTGTGTGTGGTGGAGTTTAGGTAGGCGTATTTTGGCCAGTAGAGAGTCAGTAGTAGGTTGGTCAGTCGGGTCAGCTTTATATAGATTAGTGTAATACTCCGCAAGTAGGTTGCTAATCTCGGCGGGCGAGGTAACTAGAGAGCCTGTCGCATCTCTAAGAGCAGAGATGTGGGTAGGATGTCTAGGTCCTGAGCACAATTTGGCCAGGAGCCTGCCCGCCTTGTTGCCGAATCTATGAAAATGTAACTTAGATTATGACGTTTTGGCCGCCTCATGTTGTTCTGCCCAAAGGTCAAATGTACTTTTAGCCTGTCTCCATTCCTGTATGTTCTCTATGGTACGGTTTAGCGTGAGCCGTTCATGAGCCAAGCGTAAAGCTTCGCTTGACTGACTATATTGTTGTCTGGTTCGTTTTTTAAACTGGATGAAATGAAATTATTTTACCCCGCAGGAAGGCCTTACCGGCTTCCCAAAAAAGGTTTGGGTCAGTGATGTGGGCCCCATTGGTGGAGATGTAATCCTCCCAAGCACCATATAATGTATGTCGGAAGTCCTCGTTATCCGCCAGATAGGAGGGGAAGCGCCAGGTAGGGGAGGGGGATGTACGAGCCGTTCGGGTTAGGTGTACAACGATAGGGCTGTGGTCTGAGATCACTGCGTCTTGTATGTCTGGGGCACTAATTGAAGAGATTATAGCTGGGGAGGCAAAAAAGTAATCTATGCGTGAAAAAGTATTGTGTGGGGGCGAAAAAAAAGTGTATTCCCGATCCGACGGGTGCATTAATCACCAGACGTCGACAAATTGCATGGAGGCGATGGATTGTGCCAGGAGAGTGGATGCAGATAGAGGGGGGAATATGTGTACGTGGTCTATGCGGTGAGGGGCCTGTGCGATCAGACAGCGTGGACATGACTGAATTAAAATCCCCACCCATTAAGTGTAGTGTCCATTTCACCAACTCCTGAAAGAAGGAGGCGTCAGGCGAGTTAGGGGCATAGATGTTGGTGAGTGCCATAGGTTTATCATCTAGACTCAAATGTAGGGTTATTTTCCTGCCTTCCGAGTCGGCCGTAACATCTCTAACAGTGTGTTGTAAATTTTTGTGCAAAAGATTAGCGACACCCGCTTTACGGCCTACTGCCGGTGAACCATAAACAGAACCCACCCACATTTTACGAAGTCGTTTCAGATCGTCTGCGGTCAAGTGTGTCTCCTGAAGTGTCTGAGGATGGACATGCGTTTATTTGGAGAACGCAGCCCCTTAACATTCCACGAGACAAGCTTTAGGTGACTCCCATCAGTAGATTGTGACATGACTGGTAATCAAAATTGTTTTGGTTTAGGGGTTTGCAAGGGAACCCCTTGGTAGGTATAGTATCTATCCTTTGGGAGCCACCAAAGCCCCGCAGAACTCCTGAAGACATATGTACTAGGTTGGCAAACATGAATTTCAACTTAATTAAGCAACAGTAAGTTATAAACAGTAATAAGGCAGAGTATCGGGTAAGGAAAAACAGAACGTGCAATTTAGACTTCTCTTTTTTCCACATTCGGTTCACCTATCTAACATAGCTCCCGCCAGCTACTAGCTCCTCACGTAGGGGCAAGGTGCGGGCTACGGGGGGTGGGGGGAGGGAGGGGGTGAGGGGAAGGGAAAAAAAAAGGAGGGGGAAGGAGGGGAAATGGGTATAGGATAAGAGGGAAGGGTAGTCCGAGGGGGGGTTACCATGAAGGAGCAATGCAAATTTAAACATGCATATAGAAAGGTAGGCTAAAGACAGAGTAAGGCCCCTCTCCAGTGGCTAAGCTAGACAAGTACAATCTGTACAAACATTACTAGTGACCCTGAAGAGGAACGTCGCCCAAATAGTGGAAGGCTACCCCAGCTACTGGGATGAAAAACCATACAACTACAAGTGTAAAACTTTAAGCAACAGGCTAGTAAAGGTAATGCGCCATAAAGTTCAGTCATGGCAGTTCGGAGGGGCAACAGGAGTACCTATACCTTAAAGGTCAAAAGAGAGACAAGGGGGGTAATACTACCCGTTAGTGGATGTAGAGGTGATAAGGGTGGTGCTGTGGAGTCCTTCAGCGATTCCCAGAGTGGTCCTCTTGGTTGCTGAAACGACTGCATTTGTATGGAGGTTTGGTCGGGCTTCGGGGATGCTTAGGAGGTGCATTAGTGTAGGGTGAAGACGATGATAGTGAGCCCTCTGTAGCTGTGCTGTGTTCCATTTCGGTGCTTCTATTGGCTAAGTAGGTTTCCGCCTCCTCAGGTGTGTTAAAGGTGAGTTGTTCTCCTTCGGGAGTTTGGACGCGGAGGACAGCTGGATAAGCTAAGGAGAATCGAAATTGATTGTGATGAAGGGTGGAGCAAATCGAGGAGAACGCTTTACGTTGTTTCATTACCTCCATGGAATAGTCCGCAAAGAGCAGTAATTTTGCGCCATCCACCAATAGTGAGCGCGTGCGACAAAATTTTTGCATTATAGCGTTCTTGTCAGCATAGTTCAGGTATTTCACTATTACATGGCGAGGTTTGGCGCGCGTGTCTGAGTATTGACCCATACGGTGCACACGCTCAATAGTGCAGGGTATGCGGAGGCCCAGTTGCTCTGGGATGGTTTTTGCGCATTTATTTGTAAGTTGAGAGGCTGGGATCGATTCTGGCAAGCCGATTATGCGCAAGTTGTTTCTTCTTGAGCGATTTTCCAAATCGTCCAGCTTGTCCCATATGTCCCTGTGTGAAGGATTGATGCGTGCAAGTGCTGCAGAGGAAGCTGTGCAGTCATCTTCAAGCAAAGATATCCTCTCCTCCACGTGGGTGATGCGCTGAGCCTGAGCCTGGAGCTCTATATGCAGCTGCTCCAGCCCTCTGTGTACCGCTGCATCCACAGTGGCTGTCAGGGATGGTCCCAGCAGCGTCACCACAGCCTGGGCAATGTTAGCAGGGGATGTGGGATCCGTCTCTGCCAAAGCAGAAGCAGGGGGAGGCTGTGGCTGCATCTGAGGCAGCTCTGCTGTGCCCGGGGCGGCCGCCATCTTGGCTGTGTCGGCTGCTGTGTCTCCCGCCGGAGGTGCCGTGGAGGAGGACAGTGCCCGTGCATAGGAGCGCTCCACAAAGCGATCCATACCTGCCTAATGAGGAGCGGAAGTGGTAGGGGTTCCCCCCGGAGCTGTAGCAGGATAACGTGCCGGTTTTAGTGAGGAGCTGTGTGGGAGCTGAAGCTGCTCACCTCCTCCTCATGTGGCGCCGGAACCGGAAGTCTCCCCTGTTTTTAACGCAGACTGTTGGACAGGTTATTCGGTTGGTTGCAGGCTGGCTGACAAGTTGAGCTGGGAATTTTCTTTGGTTTTGTTTTACATGCGTTGCCCTTCCATAAACTCCTTGCTACAAAGGGCAGTTATAGTTGGGGGCAGTGGCCATTTGTATGTAGTGCAAGGGCCTGCCTGATTGTATACAAATTAAAAGTGTTTAGGTTTGACCTTATGTTATATGATTTTGGAAAATCTAAAGGAAAATTGTACAAGAAAATGTTATAATGTATGGCCAGCCTAAGGCAGTTATCACCAGAACAGCTGAAAGCTGACATCTCAAAATACCCCCCAAAAATGTGATGACGCAGATTGATGTGCAATGTAAACTGCAAACACATGTTACATCACACATCATGTCGCACTCCTGTGAATCCAACCTATCCTTTTTTTTCTGGATTAAGGCCAGCCATAGACAGAGCGAATTTCTTTCCTGCAACCACAGGGTGCAGGAAAGAAATTTGCTTGATTCCCCCATCGATTTATGTGGGAATCCCTCCTGCCGGGCCATTGTGTTCAAAGCCATCCCCACCGGGAGTAGTGATAATTGCTAGGGACTATAGCATCCGCAGGTAAAACCCGGCATGCTGGTTGTACCTGTCGATTGATCTATCAACTTGGTACATTCAGACTGCCCATACACGATTAGAATCTCAGCCAGTTCCTGCTGAACCAGCCAAGATTTAAATTGTGTATGGCCTGCAAAAAAAAAAAAAAAAATGCCAGAGCCATTTTTTTATTTTATTTTTTGCACATGTTAAAATGCAAATAGTTTACCTGAAAACACTTTCACCCCTAACAATATATATTTTCTGAAAGCAGAGGCCCTGTAGAATAAAAAGATGGAATAAAAAATATTTTCAGTAAAAAATACACTCAAATTCACTTTAATACACACAAACAATAACGTCTCTAAAGTTTCAGCAAGGTAAAGAAGAGGAGGTCGAGTTGAGTAAATAAATACCAAACATGTCAAAACTTTAAAATACATGCTTTTGAAAAATGGGAACAAACTACAATACATAATTGAAAAACCTTTACAGCTCATCAATTTGGAGTAAACCACAAATAACAGCCCAAGAATTGATTCCTCTCACTCTGACATCCTGCACACCCAATATGTGTGCTGCGCAATAATTGTTTACATATCTGTTTTTTGTTTTTGTTTTCTGTAAGCTCATGTCTGTATGTGCATGCATATAGGGGGCACTTGCATTTTTTTGTTTTCTTACATTATGTTAACATATTTTACATTTTTTTAAATCTTTTTTTTTCCTAACTTCATTGTGCTGACAAGCCCCCTGTGTGACAGGTACTCTTTACAGACGCATCAGGGGTCTCTTGGACCCCGAATGCCCCCTCTGCATCCCCCCCCCCCCAAAAAAAAAAATGTATTAATTTATTTCAGTTATTTTTATAGCGCCATCAATTTATGCAGCAGTTTACATATACATTGTACATTCACATCAGTCCCTGCACTCAAGGAGCTTACAGTCTAAGGTCCCTAACTCACATTCATACATACACAAACTAGTGCCAATTTAGACAGGATGCAATTAACCTACCAGGATGACTTTTTGGTTCTTTCTGAGAGCTCTGAACCCGTAAGTGATCCGAGCTGAGCACTTCCGGGTTTGTTTCTTCTAGGGAAGATCAGGAAATTAGATGCTTCTCATCCCCCTTCTGCTTTCCATCCTGACACTAGGCATGGATGTCCCTGACTCTCCTTTTCCCTCTGGGCTGCACAAGTTTGTTTACATCACGATACTGTTGTGCCATTATACAAACAATGGTTGCAGTAAAAAGTACTATGAATTTTTCCACCCAAAAGTGATATTTTGGCTGCTGTTGGAATCAACTGGCTTCCTATATGACTAGGAGACTCCAGCTGCAAGTTCCCCCATCATAATTCTGGGCTGTGTTCCCACCCAACATGCAGTCTCACTCCTCCTGCTCCAGCTCAGATCTTTTACCTCTAATGCAGCAACCCCCCCCTGATAATAAACCAGGAACCCTTGTAATGGCTCCGGCAGGTGTGCAGACTCGTGAACATAAGCGCAGGGTCCTCAGAGAGCCCCCAGCAAAATATAGGAAACTCTTGGCTGATTTAACTCTCCAGCACCCACCAAACACTGAAATGTCAGATTTGGGTGGAGTGGTCATTTAATGAGCCTGATACCAAGACCGTGTGGAGCCCCTCACCCAGCCTGCGACGTTGTGGTTAACCACCGGAATAGATAGCAGGCCTCCTCGTAACTCAATAATGTGATTTGGCGGCTCCACAGGAGTTAATATGCACGAAGCAGACAATTCCTTAAAGATCCCAATCCAGCTGCACATGACTTCACAAGAAACACATTTCCATCTCTGAGAGTCTCCATTCTTCTCCTCCTAATCTAATGTCCAGTCTCCATTCCCTTCCCCCCTCCTGTCCTGGACTCCAGCTCTACGCTCATGATATGAATGGGCTCCTTCTGTGGATGGGTTTGGCGGTGGGCAGACAGCAGCAGGAGGGAGAGCCGCAGGCTATTCTATGTGGGTCATCTCTGGCCGTGGATACACTCGCTCTTTGTGTCCCATTCATGACTTCACAGAGCCGATGGCTCACACTGTCCTACCAGGGAGGGCGGCCCTGTGCGTCTGAGAGGAAAGAAATCGGCAAGAGGGAGCCAGGCAGTCACTATGAGCATTGAGCGACATGAGACTAGCGATGGCCGATGTCTTATGGGCAATATTAACACTGGGCAATACAAGATTGGGGCTGCCTGATGTTTTATGGTGGCCATCCACAGAACAATTGTATCTACGATCGTACTTTAAATCGTTTTACTGATGAAAATATAATTGGAATATCGAAAAGATTGTTCGATGTGCTATACATTTAACGATCATATAGATTTATCTACTTTCCTATAATCATATTTTTTCTGTCCAGACCAATCAGAATCATTTATATGAGCTTGATTAGTTTTGTTAAAAATTGATGACATATGTGCCCTTTTGATCCATGGATGCAATCACATGGTCTGATCCTGTGAGAAATGGTTTAATCAAATTAGTACGTGTATGGCCACCGTTATGGGTGATATTATTGCAGGACAAACCAAGATTGGTGCTGGGTTTTACAGGCTATAGTGACACTGGGAGATACAAGACTGGCACTGGCATATGTGTTATGGGAAATGGGAGCTGTCTAATGAGCATTAGAAATGCTGGGCCTTAGGAGATTAGCACAAAGTCTTACGCGGAATATAAACACAAGGCAATGCAAAACTGGCACTGGCTGATGTCTTATGGTTGATAATAATGCTGTCTTAAGGGGAATACTAAGGCTTGGTGATGCAAGATTGGGCGTGGCTGGTGTTTTATGGGCAATGAGGATAGATTAAGTTTTATGAGCGATAGTAACATTGGGCAACACGAGATTGGCAGTGGCCAATGTTTTATGGGCAGTATTAACAGTGGGTAATATAAACACGAGGTGATGCAAGACTGGCACTGGCTGATGTCTTACGGGAGATAATAACGATGTATTATTTTTATTATTATTATTATTATTAATATTCAGGTACTTGTATAGCGCCGTCAATTTACCCAGCGGTTTACATATACATTGTACATTCACATCGGTCCCTACCCTCAAGGAGCTTACAATCTAAGGTCCCTAAGGCTCGGTTCACACTGGGGCGACTTGGGATCCGACTTGTACGCCCTCAAGTCGCCCCAAGTCGCCCCAGAAATAGTTTGAATGGGAGTGAACGCTAGCGTCTTAATAGACGCTACTGAAGTCGCTCCGACTTCAGAGCGTACTCCCTGTACTACTTTGATCCGACTTGGTAGGTGACCTGTACCATAGAAATCTATGGAAGTCGCCTCCAAGTCGGATCTCTCTGTAAAGTCAAGCGACTTTGCAGGGAAAACCCCTCCCTCCCCCCCTCCCTCCCAGAGAGCTGATTGGCCACAGGCGAAGTCGCCTGTCATGGAGGCGACTTCAAGTCGCCTTGTAATTTGCTAAAGTCGCGTCGAAGTCGCGTCGAAGCCGCCGTGCAAAGTCGCGCTGAAGTCGTGTTGCCCCAGTGTGAACCGACCGTAACTCATACTCGTATACTAGGGCCAATTTTAGACAGAAGCCAATTAACATACCAGCATGTCTTTGGAGGGTTTGGTGTTGCAGGATTGACTGTGGCTGGTGTCTAATGGGCGATGCAAGACTGGCGATGGGTACTTATGAGCAATATCAATACTGGATGATGTGAGATTGGCTCTGCCTCTGACCGACATCTTACAGTAGATACTAATGCTGACCGATGCCAGATTGGCGCTGACTGATGTTTTACGCTTGGTGATATGAGGTTTGTGCAAAGTCTTATGGGCAATATAAATGCTGGGTGATGTGACATTGGTGATGGGTGCTTTCTTAATGGGCAATATTAAGGCTGGATTATGCAACATGGGTATTTTGAACCCAATCACTAAAATCTCATATAAAGCTTTAACATGACTTTAAAAAAAAAATGTCCATGTTCTTAAAGTGTTACTATAATCCCTGCTGATCCTATTATAAAGGTCTTGTTATTAGGTGAGAATGTCTGTCCCCCGTGGGATTTTTGATGGAGACAAGTGGCTATTTCCACACATATTATGCAGTCATGGTCCTCTGTTGTCACCATCAGGAAAGCTGTCCTGACTGCATGTAGATAGGAGGCTGCAGGAGTTTTGCAGCACTGACGTGTAATAAGGGATGGAAACTTGAATCATCTGTAAGACATCAACCAGGACTAACAGCACCCATCATCTTACATTAAGCAACATTAATATCACTTGGAAGATATCCCCTAGTACTAACAGCACCCACCTACCATTGTCCAGTATTACCTTGCTTAGCTCTAAAGCCTAGTACAAATGGGCTGAATGCTGGGCACATCGGCCGGTTCAATAAAAACCGTCCGACATTCGGCCTGTGTGTATGGCAGCAGGTCAGTCAGGAGCCATTTGGCCAGCTTCTGTCGGACAAGCATGCTGGAAAACCAGCAGCCGACCGGCTCCCAATCAACGCTCCCAGTCTTTGACTGGAGTGTTCTGGCGGGGAGGGGGGGGGGGGGTCAGAACACAATAGCTCGGGGGGGGGGGGGATCACTGTACTAACGTTAAATAGTACAGCGACTCCAACCTGAGCTGTCAGTTTTTTAGGCTTTAAGCCTAGTACACACTACTGGTTTTTATTTCATTCACCCAAGCGGGTTGAACAGAAAAAACTGACCGCTCAGGTTGGGGCTTCTGTTGGACCAGCTGCCATACACACGGCCTGAATGTCCGCTGGTTTCTATTGAAATCATTTGGCCCATGCGTACTAAGCTTTACAATCCAATGTTAGTACAGCGATCTCCCCTAATGTGCTATTGTGTTCTGGCGTGGGGACGGCCCACCTGTGAGAACATTACAGTCATTGGCTGAGAGCGCCAATTGGGAGACATACGGCAGACCTTTTTCGGTCATGACCCTTCAACAGAAACTGGGTGAATGGCTGGCTTCTGTCAGACCGGTCACCATACACACAGGCCAAATGTCGGCCTGTTTCTATTGAGACGATGCCGTCCAACATTCAACCCGTGTGTACTAGGCTTAACTGCACTCATCTCACAAAACCTAAGCACATAAGACACAGCCCAATATAAACATAGATTGTGGTGCCGCCCAAGCAGGGATAATCCTCTGCTGAAGATCTTCAGGGTTAACAAGGGGCTGGCAGTATCCGTCTGCCAATTGTGTGCCTGTATGGGGATCGCCGCTCAACCTAACCAGCACGTGTAATCCAAGAGTGAGAAGCAGCCAAAGCCTATGTGTCGCTGCTAAATTACACCGACTAACGCGTTTCACCCCGCCTACCAGGGCTTAGTCATAGAGTGGGACCCATAGGCTGAGGCCGCTTCTTACTCTTGGATTACACAAGCTGGTTGGGTTGAGCAGCGATCCCCATACTTCTTGGAGGAAGAGTGACGTTGCACCCACGATCAACTGATTGTGGGTGTATTGCTTTACAGGCATTTATTTTTTTTCTTAAGAGAACTTTGTCTTTAAGGTAAACCTTAACTGGATGACGTTTAATTTGCTCTGTGCACTGTGTATTAATAAACAATTTTTTTTGTTTGTTTTTTTTTAAATCCTTGTTTTCCCCTTTTATTTCATTCTTTGTTACATCTTAGTGCTGCTGATCTGATTCAGCCTCTTTGCAGCAACTTCTTATCTACATAAGCTCCAGCAATGGCTGCATGGCATTTCTCCAAAGTGTTTTCTGATGGTGATAATAGTGGACCATGCCTGTGTAATGTGTGTAGAAGCCACTGGTAGGATCTTTTGGAAGCCTGTGTGATAGGGTGACAATGAAGAAGCACAATTGGGAGACAAGGACAGAGCCTTGTCATCCCATAACAGGAACTGACTGAGGAACAAGCTCCATGGCAGAATCACCAGAGCTTTACTTAGATATAAAAATGACATGAACATAAATCTTTTATGAGATTGTGATGTCTTTCTTTCCTAATCATTCTGTTTACCCTTTAACGGGCTTGCATACTCTCGGTGTATACCTTTTGCATTCTGCATATTTTCCATGCAGAGTTATTTTTATCCTTCATGTTCAGGGGGAGTGCAGAGCCCCCGCCATCCCTCTCTTGCTGAGTTTCCCAGCCTTTGGAATGACTCGCTCGCAGCCCATTCATTTCACCATGAATCGGCCTCTCCAGATGTGCGGTGTTTAGAAGTGACGCAGGCCCCAGGCCTCCATTAAAGGCCTCAGCTGGGAGCATTGCAGCTGTGCGGAGAATGGGGAGGGGAATAAGGCTCTAACTGGTGGGAAAGAAGGCAAGGCTGAAGAAGAGTACAAGTGAATGTGTGAAGGTTAGGGGACACTGAGAGGGGACAAGGGACCAGCGTAGACACACAGCTGGTCTATTTTCTAGGGTGCCATTGATGACATCATTGTATTCTCAGGCTTATTGGGGGGGTGCTGGCATAAGGGTTGTACAGTCGCTAACCTTTAGAGCCCTTTCACACTGGGGCGGTTTGCAGGCGCTATTGCGCTAATAATAGCGCCTGCAAACCGACCCGAAAGTGCCGCTACTGTCATTCCAGTGTGAAAGCCCCGAGGGCTTTCACACTGGAGCGATGCGCTGGCAGGACGGTAAAAAAAGTCCTGCCAGCAGCATCTTCGGAGCGGTGAAGGAGCGGAGTGTATACCGCTCCTTTACCGCTCCTGCCCATTGAAATCAATGGGACGGCGCGGCTATACCGCCGGCAAAGCGCCTCTGCAGAGGCGCTTTGCGGTGGTATTTAACCCCTTCTCGGCCGCTAGCGGGGGTAAAACCGCCCCGCCAGCGGCCGCATACCGACGGTAAAACGCCGCTAATAATAGCGGCATTTTACCGCCGATGCCGCCCCCCGCCCCAGTGTGAAAGGGCTCTTAGGTTAGTCGTTTTGCCACACAACACCGGAGTCCTGAGTTCCCAGACACACACCACCAGCAAGGAGTTTCTACATTCTCTTTGTATTTGTGCAGTGTTCCAGTCTTGTCCTACAACTTTTTATTGGATAATCAGCTTCAGAACATTAGAGTGTAAGCTCCTCTGATGTGACTAGCTCAGTGTTCTTTGTACAGCACTGCGGAATATGTCACACTATTATTATTATTATTATACATTCATATAGCTCTGACATATTCCACAGTGCCTTTCAGAGAACACCATCAAGTCACATCAGTCTCTGTACCAGAGGAGCTCACACACTATTATTATTATTATTATACATTTATATGGCTCTGACATATTCATCATGTACAGTGCTGTACAGAGAATGCTGAGCCAGTCACATCAGTCTCTGTACTAGATGAGTGTATAGTCGAATGTCCCCATCACACTGATACTCTTATTATTATTTATTTATATAGCTCTGACATTTTCTGTAGTGCTGTACAGGGAGTGAACACTGAACCAGTCACATCAGTCTCTGTACCAGAGGAGCTTACACTCTAAAGTCACACCACAGTCGCACACTATTATTATTATACATTTATATAGCTATGTGACTGTGGTGTGACTTTAATGTGTAAGTGTTTTCTGTAAGGCACCGTGGAATATGTCAGAGCTATATAAATGTATAATAATAATTAGGGATGGGCTGACTGTTCGAGTCGAACATGAGTTCGACTCGAACATCGGCTGTTCGATCGTTCGATGGAGATCAAACATTATGGGCCGTTCGCGCCAAATTCGAGCAGTGCGTCACGGCCCATAATGCACTGCATCATTGCAGTGCTTTGCTGGCTGATGATTGGCCAAGCATGCACTATGACCCGCATGCTTTGGCCAATCACAGCACCGTAAGCAAACAGAGCCATAATTGGTCAAAGGCCATTTGGCCTTTGGCCAATTATGGCTCAGGGGGTCACGCCCCACACTATATAAGGCTGCCTGCATGTCGGCCCTGTGTAGTGTGTTGCTGGCATTATAGATAGATAGATAGAGAGAGAGAGAGAGTGTCATTTCATTTACTTTGAGCAGGCAGTTTATTCAGTTAGCTAGATCTCACTGCAGACCGTTCCTGCTGTACTATTTCTAATCTACTTCAGGCAGGCAGTTGCTATATATATATATACAGTGGGGACGGAAAGTATTCAGACCCCCTTGAATTTTTCACTCTTTGTTATATTGCAGACATTTGCTAAAATCATTTAAGTTCATTTTTTTTCCTCATTAATATACACACAGCACCCCATATTGACAGAAAAACACAGAATTGCTGACATTTTTGCAGGTTTATCAAAAAAGAAAAACTGAAATATTACATGGTCCTAAGTATTCAGAACCTTTGCTGTGACACTCATATATTTAACTCAGGTGCTGTCAATTTCTTCTGATCATCCTTGAGATGGTTCTACGCCTTCATTTGAGTCCAGCTGTGTTTAATTATACTGATTGTACTTGATTAGGAAAGCCACACACCTGTCTATATAAGACCTTACAGCTCACAGTGCATGTCAGAGCAAATGAGAATCATGAGGTCAAAGGAACTGCCTGAAGAGCTCAGAGACAGAATTGTGGCAAGGCACAGATCTGGCCAAGGTTACAAAAAAATTTATGCTGCACTTAAGGTTCCTAAGAGCACAGTGGCCTCCATAATCCTTAAATGGAAGACGTTTGAGACGACCAGAACCATTCCTAGAGCTGGCCGTCCGGCCAAAATGAACTATCGGGGGGAGAAGAACCTTGGTGAGAGAGAGGTAAAGAAGAACTCAAAGATCACTGTGGCTGAGCTCCAGAGATGCAGTTGGGAGATGGGAGAAAGTTGTAGAAAGTCAACCATCACTGCAGACCTCCACCAGTCGGAGCTTTATGGCAGAGTGGCCCGTCGGAAGCCTCTCCTCAGTGCAAGACACATGAAAGCCCGCATGGAGTTTGCTAAAAAAACACATGAAGGACTTCAAGATGGTGAGAAAGATTCTTTGGTCTGATGAGACCAAGATAGAACTTTTTGGCCTTAATTCTAAGCAGTATGTGTGGAGAAAACCAGACACTGCTTATCACCTGTCCAATATAGTCCCATCAGTGAAGCATGGTGGTGGCAGCATTATGCTGTGGGGGTGTTTTTCAGCTGCAGGGACAGGACGACTGCTTGCGAGGGAAAGATGAATGCGGCCAAGTACAGGGATATCCTGGACAAAAACCTTCTCCAGAGTGCTCAGGACCTCAGACTGGGCCAAAGGTTTACCTTCCAACAAGACAATGACCCTAAGCACACAGCTAAAATAACGAAGGAGTGGCTTCACAACAACTCAGTGACTGTTCTTGAATGGCCCAGCCAGAGCCCTGACTTAAACCCAATTGAGCATCTCTGGAGAGACCTAAAAATGGCTGTCCACCAATGTTTACCATCCAACCTGACAAAACTGGAGAGGATCTGCAAGGAGGAATGGCAGAGGATCCCCAAATCCAGGTGTGAAAAACTTGTTGCATCTTTCCCAAAAAGACTCATGGCTGTATTAGATCAAGAGGGTACTTCTACTAAATACTGAGCAAAGGGTCTGAATACTTAGGACCATGTGATATATCAGTTTTTCTTTTTTAATAAATCTGCAAAAATGTCAACAATTCTGTGTTTTTCTGTCAATATGGGGTGCTGTGTGTACATTAATGCGGAAAAAAAATTAACTTAAATGATTTTAGCAAATGGCTGCAATATAACAAAGAGTGAAAAAGTTAAGGGGGTCTGAATACTTTCCGTCCCCACTGTATATATCCACTGTATCCAGTTTAGCTAGATCTCACTGCAGACCGTTCCTGCTGTACTGTTTCTAATATGCTTCAGGCAGGCAGTTGATTCAGTTAGCTGCAGTGTATTTCACACATATATATATATATATATATATATATATATATATATATATATATATATATATATATATATATATATACAGTCAGACTGCTATAAATATATATACACTGTATCCAGTTTAGCTAGATCTCACTGCAGACCGTTCCTGTTGTAGTGTTTCTAATATACTTCAGGCAGTCAGTTGATTCAGTTAGCTGCAGTGTATTTCATATATATATATATATATATATATATATATATATATATATATATATATATATATATATATATATATATATATATATATATACACAGGCTTGTATATATATATATATAGTCTAGCCAAGCCTATACCTGACCATTGGCCATTCCTGGAGTACGTGTTCAAAGACACTTTCAGGCAGGTGACTCAGTGAGGTGCAGTTCATAAAATATATATCCACTGCATTGTAGTCCAGCCAAGCCTATACCTGACTGTAGGCCATTCCTGGAGTACATGTTCAAAAACACTTTTAGGCAGGTGACTCAGTGGGGTGCAGTTCATAAAATATATATCCACTGCATTGTAGTCCAGCCAAGCCTATACCTGACAGTAGGCCATTCCTGGAGTACGTGTTCAAAGACACTTTCAGGCAGGTGACTCCGTGAACTGCAGTTCATTTTATATATATGCTTGTATATATATATATATTCTAGCCAAGCCTATACCTGACTGTAGGCCATTCCTGGTATACTGTTTTTAGTAAACTTCAAGCGTTGTTTTGCTAATCTAATTGTACAGTATGTCTGGAAGGCCACCAAGGAGAGGCAGACGTTCACAGGCCACTAAAAGAGGGCAAGCAGGCTCTGTGTCTACAGCCAACAGTGCTGGTCGTGGACACGGTGCATCCTCAGCACGTGGCCGTGAAGCACGCTTGTCCTTTTTTTAGGCAGCTGGCCGTGTTGAGCCACAACATGCAGAAGAGTTGGTAGAGTGGATGACCAAGCCGTCCTCATCCTCTGTCACCCAGACTTAGGGTACTTTGTCTGCCAATGCTGCTGCCAAAGCAGCCTCTTCCATCGGCTCAATGTCATCAGTCAATCCTTCCCTAGCTCCACCATCATGCCCTGAGGAGTCCTCCGAACTGTTCGACCACAGTGTAGGGTACATGCTGCAGGAGGATGCGCAGCGTTTGAAGGCTCTGATGATGGTACCCAGGTTGAGGATGAAGGCAGTAATGTGAGCCCAGAGAGAGGGGGTGCCCAAGAAGGACAAGAAACTGGCAGTCATGTTCCCCCAGCTGCAGCATACTGCCAGGTTTGCTCTAGTGGCGAGGAGGGAAGGGATGATGAGGTCACTAACTCTACTTGGGTGCCAGATAGAAGAGGGGAGGAGGAGGCACATCTCCAAGGGGCCTCCAGGGGCCAGCTTAATGGAAGACAACCAACTGCATCACACCACAGAGCTCAGCATGTGCAGGGCGCTGCTGACTCTGCGCGTTTTTCCAAAAGTTCTTTGGTGTGGGCCTTTTTTAAGACGTGCAGATCGCACCATTGCTGCTTGCAACATATGTCTGAAGCGTATCAAGCGTGGCCAAAACAGCAGCCATTTGGGCACCACATGCTTGACCAGACATATGTCGAGCTCCCATGCAGTCCGTTGGCAACAGTACTTAAAAGACCCACACCAAAGAACAAGGCGGACCTTTCTTTGCTCCTTATCAGCTGGGATCTCCAACCCCACTATAACTTTAGTCCTCTCAGAGACCTGCACTGAGAGGAATAAAGGTGTAGAATTAGGTGTCCCAAGCACTTGCGGGCAATCTGCTAGCGGTAAACGAACATCTGATTGTAGCAGGCAAATTTCCCTACCCCAGTTGCTAAACCGGCGAAAGAAATTTGGTCCCACATGCTCAGCGGCTGAATGCTACTTTGGCTAAATCGCTAGCACTCCAACTGCTGCCTTTTCAGCTGGTAGACTCTAGAATTTGTGGAATGCGCAGTACCTCAGTGGCAGGTTCCCAAACGCCAATTTTTTTCTCGGAAGGCCATTCCGGCTCTCTACCAACATGTGGAAGGCAATGTCTTGGTCTCATTGGACACGGCAGTCAGCGGTAAGGTGCATATTACCACTGACTCATGGTACAGCAGGCATGGACAGGAACGTTACCTTTCTTTCACGGCGCACTGGGTAACCCTGCTGGCAGCTGGGAAGGATGCAGGACAGGGTGCAGTATTGTTGGAGCTTGTTATGCCACCATGCATCCAAAATGCTGGTAGTGGTGATTCTGCCACACCTCTCTCGTCCACCCCCTCCTCTTCTTCTTCCTCTATGGCCTCTTCCTGTGCAGATTTGTCCTCGGAACCAGTGGTGCTCCGTAGGCGTTCTAGGGGCTACGCAAGCACTTAGGCAAAAAGATGCCACGCGGTGCTTGAGTTGGTCTGCTTAGGGGACAGGAGCCACACTGAGGCAGAGATTCTGGCAGCTCTGCAGGGGCAGGCTCAGCAGTGGTTGACGCCACGCCAGCTTCAGCCAGGAATGGTGGTTTGCAACAATGGCACCAACCTCCTCTCCGCCCTCTGACAGGGACACTTTACCCATGTTCCCTGTTTGGCTCACGTCCTTAATTTGGTGGTGCAGCGTTTTTTGTGCAGGTACCCGGGCTTACAGGATCTCCTGAGGCAGGCCAGGAAAGTCTGTGGGCATTTCCACGGTTCATATAATGCCAGTGCTTGGCTGGCTGACCTCCAAAAGGAACGCAACCTGCCCAAGAACCGCCTCATCTGTGACATGCCCACCAGGTGGAACTCAACGTTGGCAATGCTGCAGCGACTTCACACGTAGCAGAGGGTCATTAATGAGTACCTGTGCGAGTATGGCACCAGAACAGGGTCAGGGGAGCTTGGCTTTTTTTCGCCACGCCAGTGGCTCATAATCAAGGATACATGCACTGTCCTGTCACCATTTGAGGAGGCCATGAGGATGGTGAGCAGTGACAGTGCATGCATCAGTGATACTGTCCCTCTTGTCTACCTGTTGGAGCACACACTGGGTGGAATAATGGACAGGGCACTTGAGGCAGAACAGAGGGAGGAAGAGGAGGACTTCCTTACCTCTCAAGGCCCCCTTTATCCAGACAGTATTCCTGCAGGCCCCCCTATAACACAGGAAGAGGAGGAGGAGGATTGTGTCAGCATGGAGGTGGAGCCTGACACTCAGCATCAGCAGCAGTCTTCAAGAGATAATTTTCAAGCCCCAGAAACCCATGGACTTGTACGTGGCTGGCAGGAGGTGGCTGCGGATCAGGTCGTCCTTAGTGACCCAGAGGACTCCGGACCGAATACCTCAGCAAACCTACGCTGCATGGCCTCTCTGATCCTGCAAAGCCTGCGAAAGGACCCTCGGATTTGTGGTATCAAGGAGAGGGATCAGTACTGGCTGGCAACCCTTCTTGATCCACGTTACAAGGGTAAGGTGGTGGAACTTATCCAGCCGTCGCAGAGGGAGCAGAGGATGAAACATCTTCGGGAGGCCTTGCAGAATGGTTTGTGCAATGGGTTTCCAGGGCCTGAGAGGTTACAATTTCCTGGTCCTCCTGGACAACGTGTTGCTGAGGCTTCGGTCAGTCACAGAAGGAGCAGTGGAGAAGGTGGCCGTCTGACCAATTCGTTCAGACAATTTTTTAGTCTGCAGCCCCAAGGTCTGATCGGTTCCAGCAACCATCGCCAGTGTCTGTTGTACATGGTGCAGGAATACCTAGGGGCAAGATCAGACTTGGAGACCTCTCCAACCAAAAATCCACTGGGTTACTGGGTCTTGAGGATGGATCACTGGCCAGAGCTTGCACAGTATGCAATTGAGCTAATGGCCTGTCCTGCATCCAGCGTTCTTTAAGAACGCACATTTAGTGGCGCTGAAGGCTTTGTAACCGATCACAGAGTGCGCATGTCCACCGACTCGGTTGATCGCCTCACCTTCATAAAAATTAATCAGTCTTGGATCACCAGCTACCAAGCACCTGATGCTGATGCAACCGAATAATTTTTTTATGAATGTGACATCCCTTGAAGACTGCCTATGCTGATGCTGAATGACTATCCTGTTATACTGAGTGACTATCCTATTCCTCCTCAATGTTCATGTTGATCGCTTCTAAGAACATTTTTGGTTCTGGGCACCACCACCAGTGGCTAAGGCCCAATTTTTCTGCCCCTGTTTAACAGGGGCATGTAATTACAATTTTTGCTGTAATATTTTGAAGCAGGGCTTGTTCCTGCACTCAACAAGAGTATTTGTGAGGGGTTGCAGTGTTGTGGCACCACCACCACTGCCTAAGGCCCAATTTTTCTGCCCCTGTTTAACAGGGGCGTGTAATTACAATTTTTGATCAAATATTTCACAGCAGGGCTCGTTCCTGCGCTCAACAAGAGTATCTGTGAGGGGTTGCAGTGTTGTGGCACCACCACCAAAGGCCCAATTTTTCTGCCCCTTTTCAACAGGGGCGTGTAATTACAATTTTTGATCTAATATTTCACAGCAGCGCCTCTTCCTGTGCTCAACAAAAGTATCTCTGAGACTTTACAGTGTTGTGCCACCACCACCTAAGGCCCAATTTTTCTGCCCCTGTTTAATGGGGGGCATGTAATTACAATTCTTGATATATTTCACAGCAGGGCCCGTTCCAGCGCCCAGCAAGAGTAATGCCCCGTACACACGGTCGGACTTTGTTCGGACATTCCGACAACAAAATCCTAGGATTTTTTCCGACGGATGTTGGCTCAAACTTGTCTTGCATACACACGGTCACACAAAGTTGTCGGAAAATCCGATCATTCTGAACGCGGTGACGTAAAACACGTACGTCGGGACTATAAACGGGGCAGTGGCCAATAGCTTTCATCTCTTTATTTATTCTGAGCATGCGTGGCACTTTGTCCGTCGGATTTGTGTACACACGATCGGAATTTCCGACAACGGATTTTATTGTCGGAAAATTTTATATCCTGCTCTCAAACTTTGTGTGTCGGAAAATCCGATGGAAAATGTGTGATGGAGCCTACACACGGTCGGAATTTCCGACAACAAGGTCCTATCACACATTTTCCGTCGGAAAATCCGACCGTGTGTACGGGGCATAACTGTGAGGGCTTACAGTGTTCTGGTACCACCAACACCTATGGCCCAATTTTCCGCAGAGTGTATAGGGCAGGCCGTACAGTATATACAGGCAGCCCCCTATTTTCAAAAATCTGACTTACAAACGGAGGGAGACAACAGGAAGTGAGAGGAAATCTACCCCTAGGAAGGGAAATTCTCTCCTGTAAGAAAAGGTGTCTCCTCCACTGATTTATCACCAATCCTTGTTTCCCTTAAAAACCCCAAATTTTCAAAATCCAATCGTCATTGGGACAGAAAGTGAGGTGAAATCTTCTGAACAGGGGCACAGACAGCAAAACAAATGTTACAGGGGTAATAACCCTTCTTTATGTTTTCCAAAAAGCTTTAAAGTAGATTTTTTGGCTGGAGCTACACTTACAAAATGTACCTGTTCCAAATTACAAACAGATTCTACATAGGAACAAACCTACAGTCCCTGTCTTGTTTAGACCGCCTGTATACTGCTGTTCAGAGTATATTTAGGGCCTGGGGGCCCCACGCCTTTTCTTTTTTTTTAATTTGGGTGCGGGGTTCCCCTTAATATCCATACAAGACCCAAAGGGCCTGGTAATGGGCTGGAGGGTTACCCATGCCGCTTTTCTCAATATTTTTCATCCATATTGCCGGGACCCGACATTACATTACAGCCGCAAGCAGTTTTAAATGACTTTTATTCCTTTAGAAATGTCATTTTGTGCAGGGACTGTTCTAAACACGGGAAACACTTTACAGGCATACTATAGTCACACCCCAGGTACGATATTGAAAGGAATATTTCACTTTTATTTTTTCACTTTAAGCATCATTAAAATCACTGCTCCCGAAAAACCGTTTGTTTTTAAAACTTTCTTTTCCATTGATACATGTCGCCTGGGGCAGGACCCGGGTCCCCATACCCTTTTTAGGACAATAACTTGCATATTAGCCTTTAAAATTCACACTTTTGAATTCTCATGTTGGAGTCCCATAGACTTTAACGGTGTTCTAATGTTCGAATGAACTTTCGGTCCGTTCGCATGTTATGGATGCGAACCAAACCGGGGGGGTGTTCGGCCCATCCCTAATTATAATGTGTGACTGGTGGGACATTAGACTGTAAGCTCCTCTGGTGCAGAGACTGATGTAAGAGATATGAGACATTTTAAAATAAAAGCGCAGTGTGGAAATTGTTCCTTCTTGCAGAGACATTCAGTTTCGTTGAATTAGTGCATATTTGAGAGATGTATGAATGTGGCTGGGTAGGATCTGGGTGAGGGGACCCAGCGATGGAGTGGGAGGGTGCTGGCTCTCTTCTCTCCTCCCCTCCCCAAATATAAACAGGCATAAAATAAAGGGAAAAAAAAAACTAGCAGGCAGCTTTAAACAGTCGGGCCACTGTGGGTCTGGAGGTTATGGGAACAGAGGAAGCCATCCCTCTAATCAGGCCTGAACACACTTCCCTTACTGAGACAAACCAGAGGGCTCCCATCTCTGCCTTTGCCACGGCGCATTAACCCTCCAACTGCCACCTCTGCATATCTGTCCTAATGTCAGCACTACATACTGGCAGTGTGAGTGTCCTATCCTGTCCTCTCATCACGTCACACACTGGCCTTATTTATCAACATGGCGCAAGGACGGGAACTCAGAGTCATTGTAGTTTTTATTTTTAGATATAAATGTGATGAGTTTGAGGATAATAATCTTATCATGTTGTGAGAACCTTGCTTCTATATATAGTTTGTAAATACTGTATAGAGTGTGCATAATGAGGGTAGCCATATCTACTTTTTGCTTTCCTCTGTAATTTCTCAATGTCAGCCAAAAAAATTATGAATACACAAGAGCTTACAATCTGTTGTGGCAGCTGTACAATTGATTTGTTAGCAGAACAGAGAATTTGGTAAATTTAGGAATAAAAGGTGAACTTTCACTAGCTGACCGTTTCCTAATTGTCACTCCTTGGGAACTTTAGGCATTGCTGGTCAAAGCCCCTTAGCATCCAAGGCACCAAAGGCCAAAGTGCACCCTACACGAGCAGAGAACTACTTCAGCAGCATAGTTTGCAGTTTGTAATAAACAAAAAAAAGAAGCCTGTGAGAAGTTTGGGTGTCCCTTAAAAGGCATAACACCGCTGGCTCTCCAGACACGTGTTGGTAATTCTGCGGCAAGCAATGAGGCTTTAGGCTACTCCCCAATATAAAAGGGGTGACCTATAGCATGCTGGGTGATGTGTGGAGTAAGTATCTCCAGGTAAAGTGGCCTGAAGATTTTAGATGGCAGCTTGTTGTGCTTATATGTTGAGGATGCCAAATGATCTCTTAGGATGGGTTCACACTTATGCAAATTGGATGCGGGTTTCCCAGAAAGGGCTGGCAGTAATGTTTTCTCAACTTTAAAGTATTCTGGCAGCGCTGTCCCAGGGCCAGGAGAGGCGGTACAGCTGACCTGACACCCCCCCCCCCCCAATGGGTGGCACCCAGTGCGGACCGCCCGATCCCCGCCCCCTGTTGGTAAAAAAACATTTATCGCGTCCTAAGTATTCAGACCCTTTACTGTGACACTCATATATTTAACTCAGGTGCTGTCCATTTCTTCTGATCATCCTTGAGATGGTTCTACATCTTCATTTGAGTCCAGCTGTGTTTGATTATACTGATTGGACTTGATTAGGAAAGCCACACACCTGTCTATATAAGACCTTACAGCTCACAGTACATGTCAGAGCAAATGAGACATCTATGGATTACTACTCACAAACAGTCATGACACCACAGCTGAGAGTTTAGAGTGACCATACCTACAGAAACTTCAGATGGCCATTATTATTACAGTTCTCCACTGAGATATTTAATATTGGACTCACATTATATTTGCATTTTGGGCTTTCCACTATAATTCATCCACTATTAAGGACTTTATTTCTCTATCTATTATTGTTTTTTTATGATATACCAGAGTATCTGTATTGTTATGTATGGTAGCACTTATTTTGCACTTATATTTATTGGTCATAAGTCAATATATTTTATTATTATCCTTTCCCCACTTAAGAGTTCACTATAGAATGCTGGTATACTTATGCACTTATGCTAATTCATAATATTTCCACGTCACCACTTATTATCATTCATTTTATTTGATACACCTTTCCAAACACTATTTTACCTAGAGGAAGGATCCCGGGGTATAGGATTATTGCGCGAGATCACGTTTTTTCTACTACCCAGTGCGGACCGCCCGATCCCCGCCCCCTGTTGGTAAAAAAACGTTTATCGGCGTCCTAAGTATTCAGACCCTTTGCTGTGACACTCATATATTTAACTCAGGTGCTGTCCATTCTTCTGATCATCCTTGAGATGGTTCTACACCTTCATTTGAGTCCAGCTGTGTTTGATTATACTGATTGGACTTGATTAGGAAAGCCACACACCTGTCTATATAAGACCTTACAGCTCACAGTACATGTCAGAGCAAATGAGAATCATGAGGTCAAAGGAACTGCCTGAAGAGCTCAGAGACAGAATTGTGGCAAGGCACAGATCTGGCCAAGGTTACAAAAAACATTTCTGCTGCACTTAAGGTTCCTAAGAGCACAGTGGCCTCCATAATCCTTAAATGGAAGACGTTTGGGATGACCAGAACCCTTCCTAGAGCTGGCCATCCGGCCAAACTGAGCTATCGGGGGGGAGAAGAGCCTTGGTGAGAGAGGTAAAGAAGAACCCAAAGATCACTGTGGCTGAGCTCCAGAGATGCAGTCAGGAGATGGAAGAAAGTTGTAGAAAGTTAACCATCACTGCAGCCTTCCACCAGTTGGGGCTTTATGGTAGAGTGGCCCGACGGAAGCCTCTCCTCAGTGCAAGACACATGAAAGCCCACATGGAGTTTGCTAAAAAAAAGCCTGAAGGACTCCAAGATGGTGAGAAATAAGATTCTCAGGTCTGATGAGACCAAGATAGAACTTTTTGGCCTTAATTCTAAGCGGTATGTGTGGAGAAAACTAGGCACTGCTTATCACCTGTCCAGTACAGTCCCAACAGTGAAGCATGGTGGTGGCAGCATCATGCTGTGGGGGTGTTTTTTAGCTGCAGGGACAGGACGACTGGTTGCAATCGAGGGAAAGATGAATGCGGCCAAGTACAGGGATATCCTGGACGAAAACCTTCTACAGAGTGCTCAGGACCTCAGACTGGGCCACAGGTTTACCTTCCAACAAGACAATGACCCTAAGCACACAGCTAAAATAACGAAGGAGTGGCTTCACAACAACTTCGTGACTGTTCTTGAATGGCCCAGCCAGAGCCCTAACTTAAACCCAATTGAGCATCTCTGGAGAGACCTAAAAATGGCTGTCCACCAACGTTTACCATCCAACCTGACAGAACTGGAGAGGATCTGCAAGGAGGAATGGCAGAGGATCCCCAAAACCAGGTGTGAAAAACTTGTTGCATCTTTCCCAAAAAGATTCATGGCTGTATTAGATCAAAAGGGTGCTTCTACTAAATACTGAGCAAAGGGTCTGAATACTTAGGACCATGTGATATTTCAGTTTTTCTTTTTTAATAAATCTTCAAAAATGTCAACAATTCTGTGTTTTTCTGTCAATATGGGGTGCTGTGTGTACATTAATGAGGAAAAAAATGAACTTAAATGATTTTAGCAAATGGCTGCAATATAACAAAGAGTGAAAAATTTAGGGAGGTCTGAATACTTTCCGTCCCAGCTGTATATATAGATTAATAAAAATATCATGGCCAGTCGGGGGCCCTTGCACACGTGGGGCCCTAGGCTGCAGCCTAGACCAGCCTGTGCATTAATCCGCCCCTGTGTATATGGCACAGAACAAATTAAGTGATGAAGCCTCCTTAGGCTCGGTTCACACTGCTGCAACATGGGATTTGACTTGTGAGACCCCAAGTCACATGACACCTCAAATTCATAGTTTCCCTAGGAGAGCTGTCTTAACTGATACTACACAAGTCGCTCCGACTTTAGAAAAGTTTCCTGCACTACTTGGTTCAGCTTCAGTGCGGTTTCCGCCCTTGTACAGGTTCCTAAATGGCATCCAAGTCTGATCAATTTGGAAGGAAGTCACAGGGCAAACTCCTACGACTTTGCCATCACAGCAGTGTAAACCGAGTCTTAAATCAACCTCTGATGAATACTGTGCTTCATCACTTAATTGGGTCAGAAACCATATACAGTGGGGAAAATACAGTGCACCCAGAAAGCATTCACTTTTTCCACGTTTTGTTATGTTACAGCCTTATTCCAAAATGGATTAAATTAATTATTTTCCTCAAAATTCTATAAACAATACCCCATAATGACAATGTAAAAGAAGTTTGTTGGAAATCTTTGCAAATTTATTAAAAATAAAAAACAAACAACAAACAAAAAACACACCTGTCTATATAAGGTTTCACAGTTAACAGTGCATGTTGGAGCACAAACCAAGCCATGGAATTGTCTGTAGACCTCAGAGACAGGATTGTATCAAGGCACAGATCTGGGAAAGGGTACAGAAAAATGTCTGCAGCATTGAAGGTCCCAATGAGCACAGTGGCCTCGATCATCCGTAAATAGAAGAAGTTTGGAACCACCAGGACTCTTCCTAGAGCCGGCCGCTCAGCCAAACTAAGCAATCGGAGGAGAAGGGCCTAAGTCAGGGAGGTGACCAAGAACCCGATGGTCACTCTGACAGAGCTCCAGCATTTCTCTGTGAAGAGAGGAGAACAACTATCTCTGCAGCACTCCACCATTTAGGCCTGTATGGTAGAGTGACCAGATGGAAGCCACTTCTCTGGTCTGATGAAACGAAGATGGAACTCTTTGGCCTGAATGGCAAGCATCATTTCTGGAGGAAATCAGGCACCACTCATCACCTTGCCAATACCATCCCTACATTGAAGCATGGCGGTGGCAGCAACATGCTGTGGGGATGTTTTTCAGCAGCAGGAACTGGGAGACTAGTCAGGATCGAGGGGAAACATGACTGCAGCAATGTACAGAGACATCCTTGATGAAAACCTGCTCCAGAGCACTCTGGACCTCAGACTGGGGCAAAGGTTCATCTTCCAACAGGACATTGACCCTAAGCACACATCCAAGATAACAAATGAGTGACTACGTGACAATTCTGTGAATGTCTTTGAGTGGCCCAGCCAAAGCCCAGACTTGAACCCGATTAAACATCTCTGGAGAGATCTGAAAATGATTGTACCCTGATGCTCCCCATCCAACCTGATGGAGCTTGAGAAGTCCTGCAAAGAAGAATGGGAGAAACTGCCAAAAAATGGGTATGCTAAGCTTGTAACATCATACTCAAAAAGACTTGAGGCTGTAATTGGTGCCAAGGGTGCTTTAACAAAGTATTGAGCAAGGGCTGTGAATACTTATGTACATGTGATTTTTTTTGTTTTTATTTGTAATAAATTTGCAAAGATTTCAAACAAACTTCTTTCATGTTGTCATTATGGTGTATTCAGGGGCGGACTGACAGCTCATGGGGCCCCGGGCAAAGGAAGATCATGGGGCTCCCTGTGTCCCCACCCACACTCAAGCCCCACCTACATATTGCACTACCCACATTACATACATTCATCACAGAACGAGGGTGGAACAGAGAGAGAGGGGGGTGGGAGAGAGAGGGGAAAAAGAGGGGGGTGTGAGAGGTGGATGAGAAAGAGAGGGTGAGGGGAGGGGATGAGAGAGAGGGTGAGAGAGAGGGGGGTAGAAAAAGAGAGGGGGTGGGAGAGAGAGGGGTAAGGGGAGGGGAGGGGGAAGAGAGAGGGGGGATGGGAGTAAGGGTGAGAGAGGGGGTGAAAAACAGAGAGAGGGGGGTTAGAAAAAGAGAGGGGTGAGAGAGAGAGAGGGGTGAGGGGGTGTGAGAGAGAGGGGTGAAAGAGGGGTAAAAGAGGAAGTGAGAGAGATAGGGTGGTGAGAGAGAAAGGGGAGAGAGGGGTGGTGAGAAGGGGAGGAGAGAGCTAGGGGGATGGGGGGGTGAGAAGGAGAGGGGGTGAGAGAAAGAGGGGATGAGGGAGAGGGGGGTTTAGAAAGAGAAAGGGAGAGGGGGGAGAGAGAGGGGAAGTGAGAGAGAGGGGACAAGAAAGAGGGGGGTGAGAGAGAAGGGGGAAAGAGGGGGTGAGAGAGATAGGGCATGGAAGAGAGCGTGAGAGAGAGAGGGGGTGAAAGAGAGGGGGCATGGGAGAGGGGTGAGAAAGAAAGGGCGGGAGAGAGTGAAAGGGGGTGAGACAGAAAGAAGAGGGGGGTACAAAAGGGTGAGAGAGAGGGGGCGTAGAAAGAGGGGGGGTGGGAGAGAGGGAGGGGGTGTCTGCAGTCCCTTCCTCCTGTGTCCCCCTGTCCCAGTCCGTGTCTGTGGATGTGTGTAATGCCATGATACTTTCCTGCCAGCAGTAGGAGGATGTTCATAATGACCATCAGCAGGCAGGTCTCATTCTGGTGACGATGGGGGTGCTGTGCTGCATTCCTTCCAGCGAATCCATTTAGTGTGATAGCCAGACTGACTCGAGTAGCGGTCCCTGATTGTCTGCGCCTCCCACACGTCCTCGCCTTCCGGGCCCCCTGTGAGCCTATCCTCTGGGCCGTCCTTGCTGCTTGCCTTCCCTGCAGCCTCCATTTGTGAAGCCGGCCAAACGTCGTGTGGAGATGGTACAAAAGAAATGCCGCTCCCATGACCGCCACACCTGAATAGAAGCTCACGCCCCACTCCGCCTCACAGGTGCTGGCTCTGCTAGTTATATGAATAAAGAGGAACAATGCTGGACGGCTGCACTCAATGAAAAAAGGAAGCACCCTTATTGTAACAAAAAAAGAATAAAAATATAAAGCAAGTCACATCAGAGGTGGATGACACAGGAACAACAGCTAACGCGTTTCACACCTGATGCTTACTCATAGCTATGAGTAAGCATCAGTAGATGTGAAACGCGTTAGCTGTTGTTCCTGTGTCATCCACCTCTGATGTGACCTGCTTTGGATTTTTATTCTTTTTTTGTTACAATAAAGGTGCTTCCTTTTTTCATTGAGTGTGGAGATGGCACTCGGAGCTGGGTGCTGACATCCTGCCCGCACGCCGAGTTCTTCGCTGCCTGCTCCCCACCACCAGACCTGGACTCTCCATGGCCGAGCCCCTCCTGCCCCGGGCCCTCAGGCAGTGCCGACTGCCCGATGGGTCAGTCCGCCCCGGGTGTATTGTTTGTACAATTTTGACTAAAATAATGAATTGAATCCATTTTGGAATAACGCTGTAACATAACAAAATGTGGAAAAAGTGAAGCACTGTGAATACTTTCCAGATGCACTGTAATTATTTGAACCCTGGCAGATTTCGAAAGTTTGCCCACTTACAAAGAAATTAAGGATCTATAATTTTTATCACAGGTGTATTTTGAATGATAGAGACAGAATATCAACCAGAAATCCAGAAAAAACACATGATACAATTTAGGGTTGTCCCGATACCGCTACTAGTATCGGTATCGGCACGGATACCGAGCATTTGCCCGAGTACTTGTACTCGGGTAAATGCTCCCGATGCTTCACCCGATATCTGGACAGTCAGCAGTGATTGGTGCGTGGGAGAGTTGCAAGCTTCTCCCCCAGCGGCTTTCAGCTGCTTTAGTGAAATTTATACAGCGGTGATCGGTGCTTGTAACTCTCCCACACACGATCACCGCTGACTGTCACCGCATCCTCCTCCATGCCGTTCTGCTGTCCCCCTCCTTTCTTCCTCCATGGCCCCTCCGTTCTGCTGTCCCCCTACATTCTGCTTCTGTCCCCAGCCGTTCTGCTTCTGTCCCCCTCCTTTCTTCCTCTGTGCCCCCTCCGTTCTGCTTCTGTCCCCCTCTGTTCTTCCTCTGTGCCCCCTCTGTTCGGCTGTCCCCCTCCGTTCTGCTTCTGTCCCCCTCAGTTCTGCTTCTGTCCCCCTCCGTTCTGCTTCTGTCCCCCTCAGTTCTGCTTCTGTCCCCCTCAGTTCTGCTTCTGTCCCCCTCCGTTCTGCTTCTGTCCCCCTCCATTCTGCTTCTGTCCCCCTCCGTTCTTCTGTCCCCCTCCGTTCTGCTTCTGTCCCCCTCCATTCTGCTTCTGTCCCCCTCCGTTCTGCTGTCCTTCTCCATGTACTCTTCCTTTTCTGTATGGACAGAGTCAGCTGACTCTGTTCATTCACATAACTGAAACTGTAACCTCCTGTGATTATGATGTCTCAGTTTATGAATGGAGAGGAGCCGCTGTCTTCTCTCCGTTCATTTTCAGTGCAGCTGAGACTGCAGAGAAATGGACTAGGAAATCTCTATCCGTGGTCTCTTTCTCAAGGGGGAGATAGGGCTGATTAAAAAAAAAACAAAAAAAAAAACAAAGTATTGCAATAAATAATGAAAAAAAACATTATTGTAAAAAATAATGAAAAGGTAAAAAGAAAACACACAGACACCGTCCACCCCTCCCCCCCCTAAAAAAAAAAAAAGAAAAAAAGAAAGCATTGTAAAAAAAAAAAAACACTGTCACGTGACATTAAAAAACAAAGTATCGGTAATCTGTATCGGCGAGTACTTGAAAAAAAGTATCGGTACTTGTACTCAGTCCTAAAATAGTGGTTTTGGGACAACCCTAATACAAATGTTATAAATTAAGTTGCAGTTCAGTGAGTAAAATAAGTATTTGATCCCCAAGCAAAATATGGCTTAGTACTTGGTGGAGAAACCCTTGTTGGCAAGCACAGAGGTAAGACATTTCTTGTAGTTGGTGACCAGGTTTGCACACATCTCAGGAGGGATTTTGGTCCACTCTTCTTTACAGATCTTCTCTAAATCTTTAAGGTTTTTTGGCTGTTGCTTGGCAACTCGAAGTTTCAGCACCCTCCATAAATTTTCTATAGGATTAAGGTCTGGAGACTGGCTAGGCCACTCTGTGAACTTAATGTGGTTCTTCTTGAGCCACTTCTTTGTTACCTTGGCGGTATGTTTCAGGTCGTTGTCATGCTGGAAAACCCATTAACGACCTATCTTCAGTGTTCTGGCTGAGGGAAGAAGGTTCTCATCCAAGATTTTATAATAAATGGCCCCGTCCATTAGCCCCTCAATGCGGCAAAGTCGGCCTGTACCTTTAGCAGAGAAATGGCCCCAAAGCATAACGTTTCCACCTCCTTGCTTGACTGTAGGGATGGTGTTCTTAGTAGACATGTGCACACTAAAATATTTTGCTTCGGAATTTCGTTTTCGTCCGAAAAATAAATTTATTTAATTACTCCCAAAATTAGTTTTTATTTATTTTGTTAAAAAATGCATTCGTCCGAAAATCCGAAATAATTAAGGTCGAATCTGTCATTGAAGGCTTATGGTGTCTGTCGAATGTTCTAAGAAGTTTCGACGGAGCATCTAAACTGTACGACGCCGCAAACGTACATTTCCGGTCGAATGTTCCGCCTACAAGCTATAGTAGAATTCTAATGTTGTATGACACTAGTAATAATTATATTTATTAATTATGATTACTAGTCAACCAACATTAGAATTCTTCTATAGCCTATGGGCGGAGCATTTGACCATAAATGTCCTTTCGCGGCGACTGTTTAGTTGAATCTTCATGTTGAATCTTTTCTCTCTATGTCGAATAATCTTGGACTAATAGAGTTAGGTTAGGCACATTCAACCTTTTTTGCTACTGTCTCTATAATGTCGAATCTTTTCCCTCTATGTCGAATCTTTTCTCTCTATGTCGAATCTTTTCTCTCTATGTCGAATCTTTTCTCTCTATGTAGAATCTTTCCTCTCTATGTAGAATAATCTTGGACTAATAGAGCTAAGGTTAGGCACATTCGACCACAGGTTCGATGGACACAAATCGCTATTGTCAGTGTCATGTCAAATCTCCTATCTATATTAAACTGTTGTCACAACGAAAACGGAAAAAAAAGCATTTGTTTATGTCGGATCTTTCGGTTTTCGGATTCTGCACGTTTGTTATCGTTTGTAAAAACGATAACGAAAATACCCGAAATTTGGACGAAAATGAATGCACATGTCTAGTTCTTAGGGTCATAGTCAGCATTTTTCTTCCTCCACACAGGGCGAGTCGAGTTAATGCAAAAGAGCTAAATTTTGGTCTCGTCTGACCACAGCACTTTCTCCCAATCCTCCTCTGAGTCATTTAGATGTTAATTAGCAAACTTCAGGTGGGCCTGTACATGTGCCTTCTTGACGAGGGGACCTTGCGGGCGCTGCAGGATTTTAATCCATGGCGGCGCATTGTGTTACATAGTAACATAGTTGGTGAGGTTGAAAAAAAGACACAAGTCCATCTAGTCCAACCTATGTGTGTGGTTATACAGTATGTCAGTATTACATTGTATATCTCTGTATGTTGGGGTCGTTCAGGTGCTTATCTAATAGTTTTTAAACTATCGATGCTCCCCGCTGAGACCACCGCCTGTGGAAGGGAATTCCACATCCTTGCCACTCTTACCGTAAAGAACCCTCTACGTAGTTTAAGGTTGAACCTTTTTTTTTTCTAATTTTTAATGAGTGGCCATGTGTCTTGTTAAGCTCCCTTCCGCGAAAATGTTTTATCCCTATTGTGGGGTCACCAGTATGGTATTTATAAATTTAATTCATATCCCCTCTCAAGCATCTCTTCTCCAGAAAGAATAAGTTTAGTGCTCGCAACCTTTCCTCATAACTAATATCCTCCAGGCCCTTTATTAGCTTAGTTGCCCTTCTTTGTACTCGCTCCATTTCCAGTACATCCTTCCTGAGGACTGGTGCCCAGAACTGCACAGCATACTCCAGGTGCAGCCGGACCAGAGTCTTGTAGAGCGGGAGAATTATCGCTTTATCTCTTGAGTTAATCCTCTTTTTAATGCATGCCAATATTCTGTTTGCTTTGTTTGCAGCAGCTTGGCATTGCATGCCATTGCTGAGCCTATCATTTACTAGGACCCCCAGGTCCTTTTCCATCCTAGATTCCCCCAGAGGTTCTCCCCCCAGTGTATAGATTGCATTCATATTTTTGCCACCCAAATGCATTATTTTACATTTTTCTACATTAAACCTCATTTGCCATGTAGTTCAGTTAATTTGTTCAGATCTTTTTGCAAGGTTTCCACATCCTGCGGAGAAGTTATTGCCTTGGTTAGCTTAGTATCGTCCACAAATACAGAGATTGAACTGTTTACTCCATCCTCTAGGTCGTTTATGAACAAAATAAATAGGATTGGTCCCAGCATAGAACCCTGGGGGACCCCACTACCCACCTCTGACCATTCAGAGTACTCCCCATTTATCACCACCCTCTGAACTCGCCCTTGTAGTCAGTTTTCAATCCATGTACTTACCCCATGGTCCATGCCAACTGACCTTATTTTGTTTATGGTGAACTTTTTTAGATGCTTTTGCAAAATCCATATACACCACGTCTACGGGTCTTCCTTTATCTAGATGGCAACTCACCTCCTCATAGATTGTTAATAGATTGGTATGGCAAGAATGATTCTTCATGAATCCATGCTGATTACTGCTAATGATACCATTCTCTATACTAAAATCTTGTATATAGTGCCTTATTATCCCCTCTAAGAGCTTGCATACTATTGATGTTAGGCTAACTGGTCTGTAATTCCCAGGGATGTATTTTGGGCCATTTTTAAATATTGGTGCTACATTGGCTTTTCTCCAATCACCTGGTACCATTCTAGTCATTAGACTGTCAGTAAAAATTAGGAACAATGGTCTGGCAATTACTTGACTGAGTTCCCTAAGTACCCTCAGATGCAAGCTATCTAGTCCCGGTGATTTATTAATGTTAAGTATCCCAAGTCTAATTTTATATCTGTCCTCTGTTACCCATGGAGGTGCTTCCTGTGATGTGTCATAAGGATAAACACTGCAGTTTTGGTTACTGAAGCCCCCCGATTCCCTCGTGAAGACTAAGGAGAAGAATAAATACCTTCGCCATCTCCCCATCCTTTGTAACCAGATGTCTTTCCTCTTTCTTTATGGGGCCAATATGGTCTGTCCTCCCTTTTACTGTTTACATACTTAAAGAATTTCTTGTGATTTTTTTTGCTCTCCTCTGCTGTGTTTTTTGTGTTCTATCTTAGCTGCCCTAATTGCACCCTTACATTTCTTGTACATTTCTTTTGGGTCCAACACGAATTCAGGAACCACAGAATGGAAACACGGAAGGTGGATGAAGCCAGGAGGAATAACCGCTCACGTCAGGAGGTAATGCTTGTGGAGATCTCCGAACCCAACGCCACTTCAGGGACTCAGGAACAAAAATCTTGAAGGGTGGGTAAGCCAAGTTATTGTGTCCACTCATAACAGGGAATCATGTGGAGAAAAAACAATGCCTCCACATGGTGCAGATAAAAACGGGAGGTAATTTATTTATAAAAAAACAATAAAATACATGTGATCACATAAAAAAAAGGGCAATATGAAGAGTGATGAGTGCACCCAATGGGGGCGCTCTCATCACTCTTCATATTGCCCTTTTTTTTTTTTTTATGTGATCACATGTATTTTCATCCACCTTCCGTGTTTCCATTCTGTGGTTCCTGAATTCGTGTTGGACCCGAAAGTCCAGAGGAGTGCCCTTGGATTTCGTGTTGAGGTTCCATCCATTTGGACATCCATACACCTGCCAGATGTGGCACACTGCTTTGACGACTCTATGTCGCTGACATTAGAGTCCACCAGATCTGGTAAGAGCATATACTCACCATCTTGTTGATGTTCGCTGCCTTTCTATGTTCCCTGCCATGGATGGATCTGCATATTGATTCCCACCATTTCAGGAGCTACACCATCTAGTTGCTGTATAGTCTGTTTAGACATAGTGGGACTTTCTATTTTTCCTGTTCGGATACGGACAATTTCATTCTTTGTTTCTCATTTGTTTGATGTATTGATTCTCATCCTCCTCTACATCATATGTTTTTTGTCATTTTATATGATTAGCACTAATCGTATGTTCTTTTGTCACGTGCTACATTGTTATCACCATTCTTTAGAAAGTCTGAATGCTGATGATCCCTCAACCTTGCATTTTTTGAAGGCCTTCTCCTTTGCTTTTATATGCATTTTTACATTGGAGTTAAGTAATGCAGGATTTTTGTTGCTCTTTTAAATTTATTACCCAATGGGATGCATTGGCTAATGCCCTTATTTAATATGCTCTTAAAGCAAACCCATCTCTCCTCCATGTTCTTTGTTCCTAAGATTTTATGTAAGGCTATGGAGCGACGGATGTCAGCGGTGACATGTCCGCTGACATCCGACCCGGTCCGATCTGCCAAAATCAGACGGATGGCCCTACGTTCGCATCCGTCCCTGGCGGATCGGGTGAGATCTGACGAAAACGGACATGCTGTTCGTTTTCGTCCGATCTCTCCATGGCAACCAGTGGCGCTCGACAAGCCCCTGCCCGCTCAGTGAGCAGAGAGGGACCTGTCATCCGCCGGCTCAGCAGAGATCAACGGAGAGATCTCCCGCTGAGCCGGCGGACTCCGTGGCAGCAAATGAGGGCTTAGACAAATGTGTGCTTCCCTCTGCCCAGTCTATGTCTGGATAATTAAAATCCCCCAATATGATAACACTTCCTATCCTTGCTGCTAATCCAACTTGTGATAGGAGATCCGTCTCCCCCTGTTCCCTCAGGTTAGGGGGCCTATAGCATACGTCCAGTAATATTTTCCCCTTAGCTTCATTCCTTTGGAGCTCTACCTATAAGGATTCCACCTCCTCCCTAGCTCCCTTAGTGATGTAATCTCTCAAATTCACTTGTACATTATTCTTGATATATAGGCATACCCCTCCCCCCTTTTTATCCTCTCTATCCCTGCGATAAAGGGTAAACCCTTGAATGGTTGCCAGCCAATCATGAGGGCTGTTCAACCAGGTCTCTGAAATTCCCACAAAATCCAAATCCTCCTTGTACAACAGTATCTCTAGTTCACCCATCTTGTCCGCCAGGCTCCTGGGATTGGTGAACATGCCACGTAGTTTACATCGGCATCGGTCACATACTATCCTCTTATTGGGTGTTCCAAGATTGCAACTAGGACTTGTTACTATACTTACCTTGGGTTTATGTGCTTTAGTCAACCTACCACTAATGCCCCCAATACTACCCTCTGGAATATGTTCCACGCTGACTATCTCTACCTCTGGGCCCTCCCCCCCCGTTGCCTAGTTTAAAAACCCCTCTAACTTTTTGGCCATCTACTAATGATTTGTTTGGTGACTGTGGTCCCAAATGCCTTGAGATCATTCACAAGCTCCTCCTGTGTAGTTATGGGCTGATCCCTCACTTTTCTTAGGATCATCCTTTCCCCATGAGGCAAAATATTGCATGGAGCTCTAGACCGAGGGTGATTGGTTATTTTATATTTCTTCCATTTGCAAATAATCGCTCCAACAGTTGTCTCCTTCTCACCAAGCTTCTTGCTAATGGTCTTGTAGCCCATTCCAGCTTTGTGCAAGTCTACAATCTTGTCCCTGGTGTCCTTTGACAGCGCTTTGGTCTTGCCTATGATGGTGAGGTTTGAATGGAAGAAAGATTCTGTAGACAGGTGTCTTTTATACACATAACGAGTTGTCGTTAGGAACGCCTTCTTAAATTATTGTGTGTACCACATGAGCAAATAGCCAGTCTGTGGGAGCCTGAATTGTTGTTGGTTGGTAGGAGATCAAATACCAGTACTTATTTAACTCACTGAACTACAACTCAATTTATAACAATTGTATCATGTGGTTTTTTTCTGGATTTTTGGTTGATATTCTATCTCTATCATTTAAAATACACCTATGATAGCAGTTATAGACCCTTCATTTCTTTGTAAGTGGGCAAACTTACAAAATCTGCAGGAGATCAAATAACTATTTTCCCCACTGTACATGGTATCCTCAATTCAGTCCATAGATGTCCTGTTTTGTCTGTGTGTGGGTGTTATATATATATATATATACAGTATATATGTAATATAATATACCGATATACTGTATATGACCTGTAGGGCCTGTGTGGTTCATACAGCTGCTGTGGTCAGGCGTTTGATGCTAAACTGCTGCAATGGCAGTGGTACAGACTGCGCTCATATTAATAGTACACGGTGAGAATTCCTGCATGCCGTGTGGAGCACAGACAGTTTATTAAACATTGTGGGATATGTGGGCTCTGTATAAACATGCAGCACTGATCGTCTCTTACTGTAGCGTCAGCTGCCTCTCTATAAATCAGTGTTTTATCAGCTGTGACCGAATGGATGAACCCCGGGGCGGGGGGGGGGGAGAGGCACAATCCTCATGGATGTTCCCAAATTCTTTATCCTTCCCTCTAAGAGGGACACAAACCGACTTCTTTACTGAGGCAGAGAACAAGGAGGGTGTCAGCCCACATCAACCATTCGCATCGAATTGTACCCAAGATAAAATCTACATGTTGCATTTTTTGCTGTGTGATTACAATTTCCAAAATGTTCTTCAAACCTAAAGATTTGTGTGCAGTTTTAAACAGTCCTCCATATCCGCAGCCCCTCATATTCTGTTTGTAAAGTCAAATCTTCTCTATTAATTCCAAACCCGAGGCAGAGCTGAGTGGTCTTTAAAATAATGTGCCATTCCCAGGTCTTCGATGTGATTGCCAATTATGGTTGTGTTACCTGCTCACTCAGCCAATGTGCTCTAAGCTGCTTTTTTAAATATATTTTCCTCCTAAAGTTTTTCAACTGGGCTTTTTAAAGCCCAGTTGAAAACAGACAGACCTTTTACTAAGAATCCACAATTTTATAGTCTTATGTCCACTTTCCTGTTAAAATGGCTGTGCAATGCCACAGGCACCAGAGTCAGACCCAGTGCACTTAGCAATCAACACTCAGTAACAGACCTGGTCAGACATGCCCCTCCCCTTCTCTGTAATACAAGTTTGTGTAAGGACAATGGTGAAGTGGGGTGTGGCTGCTACTTAGCTCTGCAAGTACAGAGCACTGGAAGGGAGTACAGGAAGCAGCATTTCACTGACATAATAGTGCTTTAACACATTTCCAAGCCAAAATTAGACAGAGATCATGCCATGGGGGGGGGGGGGGGGGGGGGGGCTTTTTAGGTATACAGAATTAAAAAAGATGTGAGACTTAATTTGGGCTTTAAATCTAGAAATTAATGTATTTAGCTTGATACAAGTAATTTTATTGCTGAGTGTTAATAGTTTATATACCTGTGTAGAATCATACGGGGGGGTCATTCTAAACCAGAAATAATAAAAGACTGTTCTCACTGATATGACAATTTTTATTTTTTGTGGCTGCATTTTGGCAGTTTTTCACCTTTTTTTCCCTTCATTTTTCGTTCACAGCACCTTCCAAAGTCCAGTTTTTATATCCTGTCAAAAAAACAAGCTAAATTTTGGTAAAGAGCTACAACAAATTGAAAAATGATTATTAGCCCGATCTTTACAAATAGCCCTCCATAATCATCTAGAAGCTTGAAATTTATATTCCTTTATTTATTTATTTATGTTTTTGTCTGTGTTTTCATACATTGCGATACACTATATACAGTACTACACTAACATTGTTTTACACATATTGCATTATTTTAGTATTTTCCTTTGTTTTGCTGCCAGCATGCCTATCTTTCCCTCTTAGTGAACTGGCTATATCCAGAATCTTCCTGGCGTAGTGAAACACACTTGCTTCTGACCGACCTGTAATACAGCCCTGCCAGTTGTGTCATAATAATCCCTGGGTGTATGTGGCAAGACGGGGGAACCTTTGGCTTGGGAGACCAAACCAACCAAGTGGCCATTTCATGGTAGAGACAGATTCTGAGGGCCAAAGAATGTGCGTCACACAACTGTGCTACATTTATTGGTGAGCATGGTGAATGGTGGGTGTTCCTAAAGGATATGGGTTTATTGTGATACACATTTTCCAGAATGAGCTACTTTTATGGAATTTGGGTCACATGACCTCTAATGCCCTGTACACACGGTCGGACATTGATCGGACATTCCGACAACAAAATCCATGGATTTTTTCCGATGGATGATGGCTCAAACTTGTCTTGCATACACACGGTCACACAAAGTTGTCGGAAAATCAGATCGTTCTGAACGCGGTGACTTAAAACACGTACGTCGGGACTATAAACGGGGCAGTAGCCAATAGCTTTAGTCTCTTAATTTATTCTGAGCATGCGTGGCACTTTGTGCGCCGGATTTGTGTACACACGATCGGAAATTTCTGACAACGGAAATTTGTGATTGAGCCTACACGGTCGGAATTTCCGACAACAAGGTCCTATCACACATTTTCCATTCGAAAATCCTATCGTGTGTACAGGGCATTAGAGTCACAAACAAAGTTGGTGAATGAAGGCTTTCTGCTGCCAGATGTTATGATTGCAGGTCTGAATAGGGAACGGGTAGAAATTTAACATCACAGACTGGCTTCCATTCTAAACAATGTCTGAATGGTGAGGTGTCTCCACTTAGAGCCACAGACTCAATATAGTAACCCCCCCCATCCCAACCCTCCTCTGTATATTGGTCTTGGTGTTCTGGTATTGTTTTGTGATTGGGTAAGATTCAACATGGAGACCATTCCTGTTCTTATTCCAGTAGGGAATGACATTACAAACACTCCATCACACCATACCTGTTAGGGCCTGTGCCCACTAGGGTGTTTTGGTAATGTGTGCGTGACTGCACGTTCTATTGCAAGGTGCAGCTACGCATATGACATGCAAATGACACATCACTGTACCTTGGTCATGAATGCACTAATGTGTTGTGGTGTTCAGCGTTCTACCAGAAAATAATACATGCGCCATTTTTGGGCAGCACACTGTGATGCACTATAATATACGGTAACCAGACATCCCCAGTTTCCTGGGACAGTCCCCGGACTGAGGACACTGTCCCCGGAGCAAGCCTGTCCCTGGATTTGTCCCCGGATTGCAGGGGCGGCGCCAGGTGTAGGGCCAATCCTGGGCGGGTGCTGAGGCAGAGGGGGGCAGTCCGAGGTGCCACACACTGGGGGGGGGGGGGGTGTCAGGCTGGCGTCGCCCACTGTAACAGCTTTAATTTGAATCATCGGGTGCCCGCTGTCACACAAGTCCCACCTCCTAGTTTGGCTCCTTTGATAGACAGCACACCTGTCCAATGCTTGGATGTGTTCTGTCCTTAATAGGTAGGAGCTGACCAAGGAGGCGGGACTTGTGTGACGATGGGCACCTTGCGATTCAAATTAAAGTTGTTACAGCGGGCGATGCTGGCCCGCGTGATGACGCTGGCTCTCCTATCCCCTGCACAGGTGAGGCTGCATACATGGGCACTGGTGAGGCTGCAGACATGGGCACTGGTGAGGCTGTAGACATGGGCACAGGTGAATCTGCATGGATGGGCACTGGTAAAGGTTGCATTGTTGGGCACTGGTGAGGCTGCATAGATGGGCACTGGTGAGGTTGCATAGATGGGCACTGGTAAGGCTGCATTGCTGGGCACTGGTGGGGTTGCATTACTGGGCACTGGTAAGGCTGCATTGCTGAGCACAGGTGAGGCTGCATACATGGGCACAGGTGATGCTGCATACATGGGCACAGGTGAGGTTGCATTGCTGGGCACATGTGAGGCTGCATACATGGGCACAGGTGAGGCTGTATACATGGGCACAAGTGAGGCTGCATTGCTGGGCACAGGTGAGGCTGCATACATGGGCACAGGTGAGGCTGCATACATGGGCACAGGTGAGGCTGCATTGGATAGGCATTGGTGAGGCTGCATTGGATAGGCACTGGTGAGGCTTTATTGCTGGACACTGGTGAGGCTGCATTGCTGGGCACTGGTGAGGCTGCATAGATGGGCACTGGTGAGGCTGCATTGCTGGGCACTGGTGAGGCTGCATATGTGGGCACAGGTGAGACTGCATACATGGGCACAGATGAGGCTGCATTGCTGGGCAAAGGTGAGGCTGCATTCCTGGGCACAGGTGAGGCTGCATTGCTGGGCACTGGTGAGGCTGCATAGATGGGCACTGCTGAGCCCTACATTCTTTATGTAGCGTATTCCTGAGCCCTGCACTCTATTTTTTCTCGATCTTATCTTCATAACATTTGGTAGTCCTATCTCAAAAAAAAAAGAAGTAAATAACGTATATATCATACAATCTTTCCATAAACACCACATACACTGCATATATAATTTGAGGAAAATATGCTTATAAAATAGTTTACCATTTGCAAATAAAAAAAAAAAAAAGTCCCCGGATTTCATTTCAAATCTGGTCACCTTACTATAAAATGTTGTTGCGTGCTGCACTGTGGCACACCTCTGACAGCAAGGTGCATTGGGGTGGCAGTTGGAACAAATGTATTGCATTTCACCAATGCATTTAATCTGGGTTGCTGCATGTCGTGTTAACATGCAGCTGCCCTCAGTGTTCAGTATTTGATGATATGAGATTATTGCAGCCATGAGATTTCGTTAATGCAACGGACAGCATGCCTCAATCCTGCATCTGACATGACATGCAACATTATACTGAAGTTGTAAACGCAAGATGTACAGTGGGGACGGAAAGTATTCAGACCCCCTTAAATTTTTCACTCTTTGTTATATTGCAGCCATTTGCTAAAATCATTTATTATTTTTTCCTCATTAATGTACACACAGCACCCCATATTGCCAGAAAAACACAGAATTGTTGACATTTTTGCAGATTTATTAAAAAAAAAAGAAAAACTGAAATATCACATGGTCCTAAGTATTTAGACCCTTTGCTGTGAAACTCATATATTTAACTCAGGTGCTGTCCATTTTTTCTGATCATCCTTGAGATGGTTCTACACCTTCATTTGAGTCCAGCTGTGTTTGATTATACTGATTGGACTTGATTAGGAAAGCCACACACCTGTCTATATAAGACCTTACAGCTCACAGTGCATGTCCGAGCAAATGAGAATCATGAGGTCAAAGGAACTGCCTGAAGAGCTCAGAGACAGGATTGTGGCAAGGCACAGATCTGGCCAAGGTTTCAAAAAATTTCTGATGCACTTAAGGTTCCTAAGAGCACAGTGGCCTCCATAATCCTTAAATGGAAGACGTTTGGGACGACCAGAACCCTTCCTAGAGCTGGCCGTCCAGCCAAACTGAGCTATCGGGGGAGAATAGCCTTGGTGAGAGAGGTAAAGAAGAACCCAAAGATCACTGTGGCTGAGCTCCAGAGATGCAGTCGGGACATGGGAGAAAGTTGTAGAAAGTCAACCATCTCTGCAGCCCTCCACCAGTCGGGTCTTTATGGCAGAGTGGCCCGACGGAAGCCTCTCCTCAGTGCAAGACACATGAAAGCCCGCATGGAGTTTGCTAAAAAAACACCTGAAGGACTCTAAGATGGTGATAAATAAGATTCTCTGGTCTGATGAGACCAAGATAGAACTTTTTGGCCTTAATTCTAAGTGGTACAGTGCCTTGCGAAAGTATTCGGCCCCCTTGAACTTTTCAACCTTTTGCCACATTTCAGGCTTCAAACATAAAGATATATAATTTTTATTTTTTGTGAAGAATCACCAACAAGTGGGACACAATTGTGAAGTGGAACGAAATCTTTTGGATTTTTGAAACTTTTTTAACTAATAAAAAAAATGAAAAGTGGGGCGTGCAAAATTATTCGGCCCCCTTGCGTTAATACTTTGTAGAGCCACCTTTTGCTGCGATTACAGCTGCAAGTCGCTTGGGGTATGTCTCTATCAGTTTTGCACATCGAGAGACTGAAATTCTTGCCCATTCTTCCTTGCAAAACAGCTCGAGCTCAGTGAGGTTGGATGGAGAGCGTTTGTGAACAGCAGTTTTCAGCTCTTTCCACAGATTCTCGATTGGATTCAGGTCTAGACTTTGACTTGGCCATTCTAACACCTGGATACGTTTATTTGTGAACCATTCCTTTGTAGATTTTGCTGTATGTTTGGGATTATTGTCTTGTTGGAAGATAAATCTCCGTCCCAGTTTCAGGTCTTTTGCAGACTCCAACAGGTTTTCATCCAGAATGGTCCTGTATTTGGCTGCATCCATCTTCCCCTCAATTTTACCATCTTCCCTGTCCCTGCTGAAGAAAAGCAGGCCCAAACCATGATGCTGCCACCACCATGTTTGACAGTGGAGATGGTGTGTTAAGTGTGATGAGCTGTGTTGCTTTTACGCCAAACATATCGTTTTGCATTGTGGCCAAAAAGTTCGATTTTGGTTTCATCGGACCAGAGCACCTTCTTCCACATGTTTGGTGTGTCTCCCAGGTGGCTTGTGGCAAACTTTAGACGAGACTTTTTATGGATATCTTTAAGAAATGGCTTTCTTCTTGCCACTTTTCCATAAAGGCCAGATTTGTGCAGTGTACGCCTGATTGTTGTCCTATGGACAGACTCTCCCACCTCAGCTGTAGTTCTCTGCAGTTCATCCAGAGTGATCATGGGCCTCTTGGCTGCATCTCTGATCAGTCTTCTCCTTGTCTGAGCTGAAAGTTTAGAGGGACAGCCAGGTCTAGGTAGATTTGCAGTGGTCTGATAGTCCTTCCATTTCAAAATGATCGCTTGCACAGTGCTCCTTGGGATGTTTAAAGCTTGGGAAATCTTTTTGTATCCAAATCCGGCTTTAAACTTCTCCACAACAGTATTACGGACCTGCCTGGTGTGTTCCTTGGTCTTCATGATGCTCTCTGCGCTTTCAACAGAACCCTGAGACTATCACAGAGCAGGTGCATTTATACAGAGACTTGATTACACACAGGTGGATTCTATTTATCACCATCAGTCATTTAGGACAACATTGGATCATTCAGAGATCCTCGCTGAACTTCTGGAGTGAGTTTTCCGCACTGAAAGTAAAGGGGTCGAATAATTTTGCACGCACCACTTTTCAGTTTTTTAATTGCTAAAAAAGTTTAAAATATCCAATAGATTTCGTTCCACTTCACAATTGGGTCCCACTTGTTGGTGATTCTTCACAAAAAATTAAAATTTTATATCTTTATGTTTGAAGCCTGAAATGTGGCAAAAGGTTGAAAAGTTCAAGGGGGCCGAATACTTTCGCAAGCCACTGTATGTGTGGAGAAAATAAGAAAACCAGGCACTGCTCATCACCTGTCCAATACAGTCCCAAGAGTGAAGCATGGTGGTGGCAGCATCATGCTGTGGGGGTGTTTTTCAGCTGCAGAGAAAGGACGAGGACAGGTTGCAATCGAGGGAAAGATGAATATCCTGGACGAAAACCTTCTCCAGAGTGCTCAGGACCTCAGACTGGGCCGAAGGTTTACCTTCCAACAAGATAATGACTAGGGGTGCAACGGATCAAAAAACTCACGGTTCGGATCGTTCCTCAGATCAGGAGTCACGGTTTGGATCATTTTCAGATCAACAAAAACAAAATCTCCCCCGCTGTAATATCAATGTCATCTCCCCCACTGTAATATCCGCAATCTCCCCCACTGTAATAATATATTAGAAGGGTATTGGCAGAGTATTTGCAGAGTATGGCAGAGTATTGTCAGGGCATTGCAGAGTATTGTCAGGGCATTGCAGAGTATTGTCAGGGCATTGCAGAGTATTGTCAGGGCATTGCAGAGTATTGTCAGGGCATTGCAGAGTATTGTCAGGGTATGGCAGAGTATTGGCACTGCTGCCATCTGATCTCTCCCCTCCACTGTAAAGACCAGTACACAGAGGGGAGAGAGGAACCGGCGTCATGACATGATGCCGGTTTGTTTACAAGTGATCGCTCCGTGACGGAGCGATCACGTGGTAAACGGCCGTCGGATGTACCAAGATGGCCGCCGCTCCGGAGCTAGGCCGAAGCCGCGGCCTTTCCTAAGGAACAGGCGATCCGAACAGGCTGAACCGTTCAGATCACGGATCGGTGACGATCCATTGCACCCCTAATAATGACCCTAAGCACACAGCTAAAATAATGAATGCGTGGCTTCACAACAACTCTGTGACTATTCTTAAATGGCCCAGCCAGAGCCCTGACTTAAACCCAATTGAGCATCTCTGGAGAGACCTAAAAATGGCTGTCCACCAACGTTTACCATCCAACCTGACAGAACTGGAGAGGATCTGCAAGGAGGAATGGCAGAGGACCCCAAATCCAGGTGTGAAAAACTTGTTGCATCTTTCCCAAAAAGACTCATGGCTGTATTAGATCAAAAGGGTGCTTCTACTAAATACTAAGCAAAGGGTCTGAATACTTAGGACCATGTGATATTTCAGTTTTTCTTTTTTTAATAAATCTGCAAAAATGCCACCAATTCTGTGTTTTTCTGTCAATATGGGGTGCTGTGTGTACATTAATGAGGAAAAAAAATGAACTGAAATTATTTTAGCAAATGGCTGCAATATAACAAAGAGTGAAAAATTTAAGGTGGTCTGAATACTTTCCGTTCCCACTGTATATGAGCCCTAAGAACTGAAGATCTTTTTGTCAAGTTTCTTTGTCTCTTCCTACCAATAGAAAGGACAGTGGGGAAGGTTCCTCTGCTTAGAAGGGCGTTTGTTTCACCGTCATTCAGAAGAGCTATAAGCTCACTCAGCAGGTTCAGAGCAGCAGCTGAACACTTTCCTCACACACATAGGCCTGCCAAAACTCCACCATCCTCTGACTTGTATATATAATCACACAGAATGACCTCCGGACTAACCTGCTTCCTGCTAGGGGATCAGGCCTACTAAATGAGATGAGATTTCTCTGGTGTGTAGTCAGAGAAGTTGTTTTTGTGCTGTTCTGTATCCCTCAGAATGTTGAATCACAGATCTTCAAATCACCTTCTGCCAGTCCATAGAGCAGTGCCCTGTCACTGCACCCTCCAATCTGTCTTTGTAATTTATTAGTGGGTTTCAACTCTCTTCATTGAACTTTATCCATGCAAAAGAGTGAAAATTGGCTTTGGGCGGAATCATAGGTGTGTGCAGCCTGTTGCATTAGGGCATTAAGGTGTGCACCCCAAAGCTCAAACACACGAGTGTACAGTATCTCACAAAAGTGAGTACACCCCTCACATTTTTGTAAATATTTTATTATATCTTTTCATGTGACAACACTGAAGAAATGACACTTTGCTACAATGTAAAGTAGCGAGTGTATAGCTTGTATTAGTGTAAACTTGCTGTCCCTTGAAAATAACTCAACACACAGCCATTGGGGCACTTTCACACTGGGGCAGGGGGGGGGGGGTCGGTGTTAAAGTGCCGCTAGTTTAAGCTGCGCTTTTGACCCCCGCTAGCGGCCAAAAAAGAATTAAAAGTGCCCGCAAAGCACCGCTGCTGATGGTTTGCGGGCGTTTTGGCAGCGCTGGCCATTGGTTTCAATAGCAGTGGCGTTTTAGGAGCGATGTATACACCGCTCCCGCATTGCCCCAAAGATGCTGCTTGCAGGACTGCAAGCACACCGCTCCAGTGTGAAAGCACTCGGGCTCTCACACTGGGGTGGCAGGGGAGGCGCTTTACAGACGCTATTTTTAGCCCTTTAGCGCCTGAAAAACGCCTCAGTGTGAAAGTGGCCTTAATGTCTAAACCTCTGGCAATAAAAGTGAGTACACCCCTAAGTGAAAATTTTCAAATTGGGCCCAAAGTGTCAATATTTTGTGTGGCCACCATTATTTTCCAGCACTGCCTGGCATGGAGTTCAACAGAGCTTCACAGGTTGCCACTGGAGTCCTCTTCCACTCCTCCATGATGACATCATGGAGCTGGTGGATGTTAGAGACCTTGCGCTCCTCCACCTTCCGTTTGAGGATGTCCCACCGATGCTCAATAGGGTTTGGAGACATGCTTGGCCAGTCCATCACCTTTACCCTCAGCTTCTTTAGCAAGGCAGTGGTCATCTTGCAGGTGTGTTTGGGGTCGTTATCATGTTGGAATACTGCCCTGCAGCCCAGTTTCTGAAGGGAGGGGATCAGTGCTCTGCTTCAGTATGTCACAGTACATGTTGGCATTCATGGTTCCCTCAATGAACTGTACCTCCCCAGTGTCGGCAGCACTCAAGCAGCCCCAGACCATGGCACTCCCACCACCATGCTTGACTGTAGGCAAGACACACTTGTCTTTTTACTCCTCACCTGGTTGCCGCCACACACACTTGACACCATCTGAACCAAATAAGTTTATCTTCGTCTCATCAGACCACAGGACATGGTTCCAGTAATCCATGTCCTTAGTCTGCTTGTCTTCAGCAAACTGTTTGCAGGCTTTCTTGTGCATCATCCTTATAAGAGGCTTCCTTCTTGGACGACAGCCATGCAGACCAATTTGATGCAGTGTGTGGCATATGGTCTCAGCACTGACAGGCTGACACCCCCACCCCTGCAATTGTAGTGCGTTTTGAGATCACAGGCAGAATTGCAGCGATTCTGCCACGTTCCAAAATGCCCAGGTGTGAATGGAGCCAGAATATTTTGGAGGTGGTAGATGCCATTATTTGTTACTTGAAGACATGATAATTAGCTAGAGAGAACCTGTTATGATCAGCTTTGTTTTGTATTTGCTAGTTGTCCAACTCTTATACCGACCCACTGGTGGTATTTATAGCTCAGAATGGGTATGAAGATAAGGAATCTGGCTTTTTTTCTGATTTGCGTACATGTTCTGTATTGATTGAGCTCAGAGGCTTGGCGTAACAACTTGCATGTATGTAAAGCAGAACTTCACCCAAAAAGAGAAGTCCTGTTCTTCCTCCTCCTCCCTACCTCCTTTGCCACATATGTATTTTTTTGGGGTGGGGTGGGGTGGGGTGGGGGTGGCAGCTACCTAGTTTTAACAGGTACCCGATTGGATGGCCTAGGCGATCTGAGCAGACGTTCTCCCCCCACATCCTTCTGAGATGCGTCACAGGTCTCTGAAGACTGCGGGACCGATCACAAAGTGTAGCGTCACAGCCAGCTGCCCACAGTTAACATGCCGATGCCAGGGACCGAAGACCAGTGAAAAATCTGGCGAAGGTGGGCACGACACTGGATCCTTGGGCAGGTGAGTGTCTATTTGTTGAAAATCAGCAGCTACAAGTTTTCGGTTCGGACATTTGACTGAGGAGGTTTGTAATGGTTGCCCATTTGTCTTTTGGAAGGCATCTTTTAAGGTTAAATGTTTAGCTGTAGTTTAGAATGAGCATGCTTAGTATGTTGTGTTGAGTAGTAGTATTCTGAAAATATGTAATGATAGTGGTAGTTTTTTTGAGGTGATTGGTAACGTGGGGATTGTGGTAATGGTTTGTTTGAAGGAAATAATGGTAGCATTGTTATGCCGCGTACACACGGTCGTACTTTTCGTCTACAAAAGTCGGACAGCCTGTCCGACAGACTTCCGGCAGACTTTCGGTGGACTTGCGGCGGACTTGCGGCCTACTTTCTAACGAACGGACTTGCCTACACACGACCACACAAAAGTCTAACGGATTCGTACGTGATGACGTACACCGGACTAAAATAAGGAAGTTCATAGCCAGTAGCCAATAGGTGCCCTAGCGTGGCTTTTTGTCCGTCGGACTAGCACACAGACGAGCGGATTTCGGGGTCCGTCGTAGTTACGAAGTAAAGTTTTAAAACATGTTTCAAATCTAAAGTACGTCGGATTTGAGGCTAAAAAAGTCAGTTGAAAGTCCGGAGAAGCCCACACACGATCGGATTACCAGCCAGCTTTAGTCCATCAGCGTCCGTTGGACTTTTGTAGACGAAAAGTAGGACCGTGTGTACGCGGCATTAGGCAGCCCTTTTTTTCCTCCATCCACACATTCAAGTAGGGTGGGGGAATCCTTCCCACTGTTGTATTGTATTCCGACAGCGGGGTCCCTTCCCCACTGTCGGAATACAACGATCAGTGTTGCTGGCGATAGCCTGTGGCACTGAATGTTTGGGGAAAAAGGGCACAATCACATGATGTAGAACAACCAATTACTACCTTCACACAGCTAACAACATATATAGAACAACCTATGCACAAACAAATGCCTGTGAAATAATAGTGATTATCACACTTTTAAACAATGAAGAGCACTTGTCAATTGCATAGACATTCAAAGTTTTCAAAAAAAATATCACTACATCACAAAGATATCTGCACAAAATATAAACAACTAAGGCCCCTTTCACACTTGTGCGACTTTTCCTGCGAATTGGGACTGCAAAGTCACATTACAAGTCGTACCAATGATTTCCAATGAGTACTATTCATATCTGTGCGACTTTAAAGTAGTCCCTGCACTACTTTGGTCTGACTTTGATGCCACTTAAGGTCCATATACCTCAAGATTACACGGGCATTGCTTCAAGTCACATCAAAGTCGTGGCAAAATCGAATCACAGTCGTGGCCAAATCGCGGGACTTTCAGGTCGCATAAGTGTGAAAGGGGCCTAAAACAACACTTCAACAATTAACACTGATTATTTTGTGAAAGTCTCACCAAATCTTAAAAGTAAATCAATTACACTGAACATTACAAACGCCCAAAGATAACACACAGCAACAAAACACACACAACACGCAAATGTCCTTCAAAACTATCAATCCTTCCATGTGATCTGGACAAGCAGGAGACATCCAACCAGCAGATATCACACAGACCCTGCTCATACATTATCTTCATTATACACTACGGCACTACAAAATGTCAATTGTGCCTAAAAAAAATACCCTCATGGTTGAAATTGTGCAAAAACAAAACATGTCAGTAGGCACCTCTTGTCCTATTTCTTAAATATACTCCATCACCTGTCATTAGGGGAGGTGGGCACATCAGATATAAGGAGGCAAAGCCCTGCTCCTCTACCAAGTTAGCCATCTCAACACAAAGGCATGGCAAAGCTGGCTATACATTAATCATTTGTTTTTGTTGTTTAACCAGAAGGTTGAAGGAAAAAAAATGACCCCATTCCATCATCCACACATTCAAGGTGGATGGTGGAATCACTCCCACTATGAATATTGTATTCTTTTTTTTTTTTAGGTAATTTTATTAATATTTGTAGGAAACAAGCATAGAAAAATACAACATATCCCATAAATTAACATAGGCAAACACATAAGCCGGCCTTACATGCTATTGTATTCTGACAACAGGGAGACTTCTCTGCCATCAGAACACACTGATCAGTGTTGCGAGTACTGATCGTTTGGGAAGAATTTTACAGGCTGGTTGTACAGAAGTGGATCTACCGGGGAGCTGGACAATGTGCCTGTGCCTTCCAGCCACATAAAAACACCAAAATCGGAGGCAGACAGCTAAACACCCAGTGTATGAGGTCAGAAAGTTGTTTTAAACTTACCAGTTGACTTCTCCTGCATTTAGAAAAGCTAAAAGCAAGAAAGTCAATGTGAATGAGGACTTGAGAAATGTAACTCAGTCTTTAAAGTGGATGTAAATGCCAACAATAAACTGCTTCTACTTGCTCTGCTGAAAGTTGTTTTTTTTTTCTATCAATACCATCTACAGATATACAGACACAGATATAATATTTGCCCGACAGAGAGCCTCAGCAACAATGAAATCTGTCAGTGCTGAATTCTGTCCCCCCAAGTACACAAGTATTAACACCCTACACAGAATAGATTGTAGATAGATTGTAAATAGATTGTCTATTAAAGTACTGTATAAAGGCTGCTGTCTATGGCCACAACATTTTCCAAGTCAATGACCTTCAATCTCCATTAGAGAGAAGAATAAGAGTGAGCAAGTGCGTGTTCATAAGAAACAAAAACGAATGATTACTAGCCAGAAAGATTGGGATAACAGTCAGGACTGGATTCTGATATTGGACTGAGCTATTTGTCAGTACTAAGAACATATGTTGGGGCTTGTTTTTAATGTGTCAGTTATGTATGGCACTGTATATTGTGTATGGGATTGTTTATCCTGTGCTGTTTTTGTTCTCAAATAAAGCACTCCTGATTTGTAAATAACATATGTTGGGCTGGTATAGCTCCCAACTGTCCCTGATTTCGAGGGACTGTCCCTGATTTGGAGTAATGTCCCTCTGTCCCTCTTTCCCCCTCATTTGTCCCTCGTTTTGGTTTGATCTATATAGTTATAAAATAAAATGCACTTTTTATCTTTCAAAAAGTGTTTCCCAGTGCTAAACCTTTCATCCAATTTCTAAATTGCTGCATTTGTAAATTTTAAAAGCCAGTATAAAGGAATAGTAGTGGTAAAAAAACGCCCTTTTTTTGGTTAATTCTACTTTAAGAGGGTTTGGCAGGAGGCGTGTCCTATGCCTACATACGTTTGCTAGTAGGCGTCCCTCATTCCCATCTCAAAATGTTGGGAGGTATGGGCTGGTGACCCCAATTCCCCCATTCAGAGATCAACCAGAGCAGGACCGGCAGTCCGTGGCACATGCTGGCCATTGTATAGCTCTGCTCCCTAATCAGCCGTACAATCATAGAGTATAGCAGAGGAAAGTCTTTTAGCACCAACTGCCTTTGCAGCACCACGACATCATATGACCAAATTCCAAGAGCGACAGAGGAATCTGATAGTGGAAGATGTGAGTAGGTAGATCACAATAAGCCCTGCCTTGAACAACAACCTGGCCACCTTCACCATGCCAAGCAATCAATGAAAGCACCATGGCACACTTTCTACATTCCACAGTACAGGGACGTTTGGTGAAGTGAGTGGCTAGTAAGGCACTGACTAGTATCAGAGCCAGATACACACAGGTTACATACGCCGCGATCGTTAGAGCGAGAGCAATAATTCTAGCACTAGACCTCCTCTGTAACCTGTAAAAATTTTAAAGCGTCGTCTATGGAGATTTTTAAGTACTGAAGTTTGGCGCCATTCCACAAGTGTGCGCAATTTTAAAGCGTGACATGTTAGGTATCTATTTACTCGGCGTAACATCATCTTTCACCTTATAAAAAAATATCGGGCTAACTTTACTTTTTTTTTTTTTTTTTCTTTTTATTCATGAAACAGTTTCTTTGCAAAAAAGTGTTTGAAAACTTGCTGCGCAAATACCGTGTGACATAAAAATTGCAACAACCACCATTTTATTCCCTAGGGTGTCTGCTAAAACAATATATATAATGTTTGGGGGTTCTGAGTAATTTTCTAGCCAAACAAATTATGATTTTTACACGTAGGAGAGAAGTGTCAGAATTGGACTGGGTGGCAAGGGGTTAATTACCATAAGTAATATACAAATGATTATTATATATTGTTTTTAAAGTAATTTACTATATTTTCAAAAACTGTACTCAAGCAGGTGGTTTAACGGACAAATAATGAAGTTTGTAATTATAACTTCCAACCAGTAATTTCCCAGTAAATAGATAAATAATAAATTATTATGTTATAACATATAGTATATAAATATATGATTTAGCTTGATTAAAACAGTACCTTTTCAACAGCAGCAGATCCTCATTCTCCCTCCTAACTGTGAGAAAAACATGGGATTGCGGGTAAATCGTATACCCAGAAACCCATGCTTTTTCCTTCTAGTTAAGATGGCTGGGCTGGAAGGCAGTATTTGTCTTTTAGACACGCCCCCTTCTATGACACTGCAGTGAGAGACGTGCCTCCAATGCAGCATGTTTATTGGACAGCTTGGGCCAATGGTGCTTTACCATTGGTCCAAGACTCCAAGCTGTCAATTGAGCTCAGTGCCTCTGACAAGAAGTGAGAGGCACTGTGAGTTCATCCTCTCAGTCTGCTGCAAACAGAGTGTGCAATCTTGTATTTAAACTGGCCGATCTGTATGTAGCTTCTGAAAAGCTGCACGAGAAGCACCATATCTCCGGAAACCATAGGTCGTAGGAGCCCCAAATTTTGACCAGCTACGACCCTCGAAACTCAATTGTTTTTTTGTATTTTTTTTTTTTTTTTTAATGTTCATGGCAGGTGAGGCTCTGCCTCGCCTGCCTCCCCTGACTGCACGTGCCTGTCACAGTAGTCTGATCCTACCATTTTTGCACCTAATTCTTGCCTGACTGGAGGTGGGAAATTATCACCAGGTTCTCCTTGGTGTGCTGAGCCTGGCATTAATTGAGGACAACCTGGGTGGGGTGGTGTGCTTGACTCTCTGCCCCCCACCTAAGAAGAGCATTCTTAAAAGGAGGATATTTCTCAAACTATATCCCCCATAAACACAAAGTAAAACAGACGGGTTAAATGTTTGTATTGTGGAGATGGTTCACTGTGCATAGTTCCCTCATTAAACAGAATTCTGTGAATGGGAAACAAGATTTAATGTTCCCGAACATTCACAAAAAAGCCTTATTCACTGAGAACTAAAGCCACGTTTTACGGGAGACGCTGCATGCATTTATTAGAATTCCACAAGGTCCTGCGGGTTTATTGCAGCACAGTCCTCGGGGGGGAGACTGATGTGGGTTAATGGAGGGCAGTGTGACGCAGCGTCCCAGAATGGACTGTGGTCAGGGAAGGCGCTCACTGCCCAGCTACCTACTCTGTTCTGCAACTCAAAGGGGGAACTGAAGTTCCATCAAGAGCACACTTGGAAATAACATGGTTACCCTGACAGTGTGTACACTTGAATGTTTGCCATTTAGTATTAGGATTAGGTAGACTGTACATCTTCAAGAGCGGATTCCTCTTCCATTGGGTTACTGTGAGTCACACAAGTGCTATTGCCACCCTTACAGAATAATTGCTGAGATAAAACCAATTACATGTGCACTCTTAAAGCTTCTCAGACATCGATGATCCAAGTTTTTTAAACAACGTATTTCAATATGAAGCAGACATTGGGATGTGCTAACTTGAGTCAGGTTATGCCCACACTTCTGACCTTCACCTTGCCATGATCTGCCATATGTCTGTTTTGCATAGAAGGGCAAAGAGACCCAGTGATTTCATCACTGAAATAAGGTATGTAATGAAAAAGGGAAAGCTTTATTTAAAAATGTCATTAACATGTGAATGAGGGGGGAGTAAAGAAAATCTAAGAAAATTAAACTTAAGCTTTAAGTAACTCCAGTCAAAACCTTTTTTTAATACTTTTGACTGAGTGAAGAAGACTTGGAACCAGTGGTCACCGGGACAGGATATTAGGGAATAAATTCAACAGGGACCGTGACAACCAAAAAATAAACTCTTTAAAGACTGTTTAAATTAAAGTGGATGTAAACCCAATGTCATCCTTTCTAAACTACTGCCATAGGGGTTATCTATAAGGATATAAATGCTTCCTGCATGCATCTTTACCTGTCAAATGTCTCCCCTCTGTCTGTTATGAGACCCGAAAAACTGCAGATTCTGTGGGTGGGTCTGTTGTCTGAAGCTCAGTGGGTGGAGTCATGATGTCAGTAGACTCCCCGCCCACCTCTACACTCCCCTTGTCAATATGCATTTCTCCTGTGTAACAGCCAATCCTTGCAGAGCTGCTGAAGAAAGGAGTGGATGGGAATTAAAAAATAATGCATGTCTTAGGCTAGTGCACGAGATATGTAAATCACCTGTCACTCACAGCAAGGGGGAGGATTTGACAAAGTTTTTCTCTGTTTGTCAAGATTTATCTCACTGAACAATAAAAGAGGATTGCTCAGAGCTGGATTAATTCTTTGTGGCAAGACTGGGCTCAAATGATAGGAAATCTTATACTCTACATTATGACATAAAAAAACTTGAAAACTGTGACTGAAAAAAAAAGTTGAAATTATAAGAAATTTTAGTGATTGTTTTTGCATATACTTAAAGTTTTAACTAAAATAGTAATAATTCTTGTTCATCCTGCCATTAAGATCCTTGTTCAAGTATTTTCTGTCTTATGGTGACAACATACTGTCCCTGTCTCCCAACTATGTTCTTGTGTTGTCACCCTGTCACATGAGTTCCCAATGGTGACTACAAATGGTCATTTCAACACATTACATTGGTATGATCCGCTGGTATCATTATCAGGAAATCATGGGTACAATCTCAGGCTCCTGCAGACTGTCTGTGTAGCTGTCTGCCCATACCTTGTACTGGCTGGCAGTTACTAAAGGACAGGAAGCATCAATGAACTAGTTCATTGAGAACTACACGCCGCCAGCCGCAAAGGCTGTTGATACTTGTAGTTCAACCATTCAAAACACTCTGTGAATGAATGACGTGGCCGTGTGGGTGGAGCCCCGCACAGCCACGTTCTTTTCAAACTGTGACAGAGGGTGCAGGGAGAAGATCCCTGGCCCGCTGTCACCATTGGAAGGCAGATCAGGGAGAGGCTGCAGGAGCGGCAACATGTTACATGTTCCACCCTAAAAATGGGTGGAACATGTGACATGTTCCCAAAGGTGAACCTATCCTCAGATAAAGTTTTAGCTCTCTGCTTATTTTCAGTGTACACAAAATCATATGTAATGGAAGTGCTGAGGTTTATGCATGTCTGAGACTCTTGCTTATGGCACAGCAATCAAAGTATATTTTATGGATACAATTTTTTATTTTTTTTCGGTTTTCAGCCCCTCCCACTGATAACACATATCGCCCACACCTGCTGTTTACTGCGCTATGCATGCCGCATTAATACTGTCCTTGGAGTGCCCAAAGATGCCTCAGGTCTTTTACATTCCTAGCAATGCCCCTGTACATATTAAGAGACTGCAGGAGATCAGCAGCACTAATGCTGTGTACACACGGGCAGACTTTTCGACCAGACTGGTCCGACGGAACAAATCCGACCGTGTGTGGGTTTCATCGGACCTGCAGCAGACTTTTTCGGCCGAAAGTCAGACGGACTTTAGATTTGGAACATGTTTCAAATCTTTCCGACGGACTCGAGTCCAGTTGAAAAATCCGCTCGTCTGTATGCTAGTCCGATGGACGAAAACCGATGCTAGGGCAGCTATTGGCTACTGGCTATCAACTTCCTTATTTTAGTCCGGTGTACGTCATCATGTACGAATCCTTTGGACTTTGGTGTGATCCTGTGTAGGCAAGTCTGTTCGTTCGAAAGTCCATCGGAAGTCCATCAAAAGTCTGTCGAAAGTCCGTCGGAAAGACCGTCGGACCTTTGATGTCGAAAAGTCCGCCTGTGTGTACACGGCATTAGATCTAACAAAGGATAAAAATGGTAAAAATATCCTACTTTAAAAAATATATATGATACCCAGTGCACAAAGCAAACTCTGGGGTTTATTTACTAAAGGCAAATCCGCTTTTATACCTGTTGCTATATTAAAAAAATAAAAATAATTATATATATGAAAGAGAGCGAGAGAGACATTTAACCTAAACCAGATGTAAACCCTACCTAAAGGACACAGAGGGGTTGATTTACTAAAGGCAAACCGACTTTGCACTACAAGTGCACTTGGAAGTGCAGTCGCTGTAGATCTGGGGGGGACATGCATGGAAAATAAAAAACAGCATTTTTGCTTGTACATGATTGGATGTTAAAATCAGCAGAGCTTCCCCTCAGATCTACAGCGACTGCATTCCAAGTGCACTTGTAGTGCAAAGTCGGTTTGCCTTTAGTAAATCAACCCCTCTGTGTCCTTTAGGTAGGGTTTACATCTGGTTTAGGTTAAATGTCTCTCTCGCTCTCTTTCATATATATAATTATTTTTATTTTTTTAATATAGCAACAGGTATTGTAGAAATTCAAAAGGCTTCCACAGATCAACAAGGAAAAAATTATAGTGTGTATATTCACTTTGTTGCACAAACGTGTATGTATATATATATATATATATATATATATATATATATATATATATATATATATATATATATATATCTATCTCTTGATGAAGACTAGAGGCCCCCATAGTTCTCCAGAGCTGTATAAGGAAGGGCACCCCTCCACGCTCTCCGGCGTACAATGTTATCAGAGTGAGCGCAGCCCTTCCAGAACGTCGTTCGCTCTCTCCTCCTCCTCACTTTGGACATCTTTGCTCTCATTAAGACTTGTTTATAAACGGAGAGATATTTTTAGCTTCCGGCTCATGGTCGTTAGGGCAGATTCCTCTTCGGAACAGGGCGTAAGGGGGGGAGGGTGGGAGCTGGGAAAAGGGGTTATATAAACTGTGGGAAATGTGTGTCTGACCCATGGGGGGTTAACCCTTTAACCTAAAGGGGGCACTGTCAGGGCCAGATTTATGACAATCATAATCTAGTATTAATAATCTAATGCTGCTCTTTATATTAACCAGCTGCTCAGCGTGGTCAGATTTTACGTTCCACTCGCTTGATGGAAAAACTCAGAAAGGCCTGGAAACTGAAGCGCAGATACATGGAGTGTGTCGCTTTATTCAACATACGGATTCCCTCTACTATATGGTTGTATAGTCGAAGCGCTGTGAGATGTTAGAAATCCTCTGTGTGCACGTACATGGTCTCAGTGACTCGCTAAATATTCATATTTAACATATTTGTACATTATGCTGTAAGCTCCTGTTATCCTTCTTTTTATAAAATTCCTGTCTTGCTCTGTAAATGTTAATCAGTCTGACAGTGGGAGAGCCGTCCTGGCTGCTGAATGTGAAAATAAAAGCAAAGGAGGGTGAATGTTAAAGCTGAACTCCAACTAAACAGCTAAGTACACAGATACAATATACAGTATCTCACAAAAGTGAGTACACCCCTCACATTTTTGTAAATATTTTATTATATCTTTTCATGTGACAACACTGAAGAAATGACACTTTGCTACAATGTAAAGTAGTGAGTGTACAGTTTGTATAACGGTGTAAATTTGCTGTCCCCTCAAAATAACTCAACACACAGCCATTAATGTCTAAACCGCTGGCAACAAAAGTGAGTACACCCCTAAGTGAAAAAGTCCAAATTGGGCCCAATTAGTCATTTTCCCTCCCAGGTGTCATGTGACTCGTTAGTGTTACAAGGTCTCAGGTGTGAATGGGGAGCAGGTATGTTAAATTCTGTGTTATCGCTCTCACTCTTATACTGGTCACTGGAAGTTCAACATGGCAGGTCATGGCAAAGAACTCTCTGAGGATCTGAAAAAAAAGAATTGTTGCTCTACATAAAGATGGTCTAGGCTATAAGAAGATTGGCAAGACCCTGAAACTGAGCTGCAGCACGGTGGCCAAGACCATACATCGGTTTAACAGGACAGGTTTCATTCAGAACAGGCCTCGCCATGGTAGACCAAAGAAGTTGAGTGCACGTGCTCTGTGTTATATCCAGAGGTTATCTTTGGGAAATAGATGTGTGAGTGCTGCCAGCATCGCTGCAGAGGTTGAAGGGGTGGGAGGTCAGCCTGTCAGTGCTCATACCATACGCCCCACAATGCATCAAATTGGTCTGCATGGTTGTCATCCCAGAAGGAAGCCTCTTCTAAAGATGATGCACAAGAAAGCCCGCAGTTTGCTGAAGACAAGCAGACTAAGAACATGGATTACTGGAACCATGTCCTGTGGTCTGAAGAGACCAAGATAAACTTATTTGGTTCAGATGGTGTCAAGCGTGTGTGGCGGCAACCAGGTGAGGAGTACAAAGATAAGTGTGTCTTGCCTACAGTCAAGCATTGTGGTGGGAGTGTCATGGTCTGGGGCTGCATGAGTGCTGCCGAAACTGGGGAGCTACAGTTCATTGAGGGAACCATGAATGGCAACGTGTACTGTGACATACTGAGCAGAGCATGATCCCCTCCCTTCGGAGACTGGGCCGCAGGGCAGTTTTCCAACATAACGACCCCGAACACACCTCCAAGACAACCACTGCCTTGCTAAAGGGTAAAGGTGATGGACTGGCCAAGCATGTCTCCAGACCTAAACCCTATTGAGCATCTGTGGGGGATCCTCAAACAGAAGGTGGAGGAGCACAAGGTCTCTAACATCCACTAACTCCGTGATGTCATCATGGAGGAGTGGAAGAGGAATCCAGTGGCAACTGTGAAGCGCTGGTGAACTCCATGCCCAAAGGCAGTTCCGGGAAATAATATTGACACTTTGGGCCCAATTTGGACATTTTCACTTAGAGGTGTACTCACTTTTGAGGGCACCGGTTTCGACATTAATGGCTGTGTGTTGAGTTATTTTGAGAGGACAGCAAATTTACACTGTTATACAAGCTGTACAATCACTACTTTACATTGTAGCAAAGTGTCATTTCTTCAGTGTTGTCACATGAAAAGATATAATAAACAATTTACAAAAATGTGAGGGGTGTACTCACTTTTGTGAGATACTGTATATAAAGGGGTTGTTTTACCTGCAGTTTGTATTGCTGCCCATTCATTCCTGAGATTTACACAGATTTACACAGTTCTGCCACAGTCTGACAGGGGAAGAAACCAGATTTTTCCTTGCTGCACTTTAAGTAATGTGTTCAGAATCAGCCATTGGTGAACTCCATTGGAAGCATATGTGACATGGTGACAATGCAGGAGCACAAATGGAAAATTACACAAAGACGGAGTGTTGTCCCCCTATAAAAAAAATGTCGGAACGAGGACCTTCATGGCTAAATCACCAAGGACTTTCTTTTTTTTTAAATTGAAAACTGTAGATTTCAAAAGACTGAAAGAGGAAATTGAGTACTGTCCGTGATACTTTTTTTATCTGCACTAACATACATTTTTTCAGGACAAGCTTTTGGGGGTATGTCCCCTTCTTCAAGGTCCAAGAGTACTGCTTGGACCTTAAAGACGGGGGGCAAACTCCGAAAGCTTGTCCTGAAAAATTGTATGTTAGTGGAAATAGATAAAATAAATTAAAAAAGTATCACGGACAGTACTCAATTTTCTCTGTCACAATTGCACTAATACGGCTACAATCAAATCAAGTAAAGGACTGAAAGTAACTTTGGAAATTACATTAACATGTTAAAGTTTATTTGAGATTTTAGTGAGTTTACGTCTATAACCCCAATTCCAAAAAAGTTGGGACTCTGTATAAAATCTACATAAAAACAGAATGCAATGATTTGCAAATCTCATAATCCCATTTTTTATTCACAATAGAAAATAGAAAACATATCAAATGTTTCAACTGAAAAAATGTACCCTTTTAAGAAAAAATAAGGAAATGTGGAAATTGATGGCAGGGTTATGTTTACTACGGTGTAGCATCTCCTCTTCTTTTAGACTCCTTTCACACTGGGGCGCTTTGCAGGCACTACAGCGCTAAAAATAGCGCCTGCAAAGCACCCTGAAACAGCCGCTACTATCTCTCCAGTGTGAAAGCCCCGAGGGCTTTCACACTGGAGCGGTGTGCTGGCAGGACGGTAAAAAAAGTCCTTCTAGCAGCATCTTTGGCTCGGTGAAGGAGCGGTGTGTATATCGCTCCTGCCCATTGAAATCAATGGGGCAGCGCGGCTATACCGCTGGCAAAGTGCCGCTGCAGCAGCGCTTTGCGGTGGTTTTAGCGCTTTCTCGGCCGCTAGCAGGGGGTAAAACCGCCCCGCTAGTGGCCGAATATCGCCGCTAAAACGACAGTAAAATGGCGCTAAAAATGGCGCCGATTTACCGCTGACTCCGCCCCCACCCCAGTGTGAAAGAGGCCTTAACAACACACTCAACAACTGTAAACATCTGGGAACTGAGGAGACCAGTTGATGGAGTTTTGGGAGAGGAACGTTGCCCCATTCTTGCCTGGTTGTGCATTAATGGTGTAATGTGGAACTATAACATTCTCTCCATACAGTCAGACTAGACACTGAGACAAAAGACCAGCTAACATCACACATTGTCACAACCATCACGCTCTCTAATAAAAATGAACAATCCTGTATAGCTCCTGTCCTGATCACATGCCTCTCACACGTCAGATGAGGATCTTCGCCCAGAAACCATGTCCGATCAAATCACACAGAGACCAGTTGCTATTGGTGTACCACAAGGCTCTGTACTGGGCCCTCTACTATTCAATCTCTCTGTTAATGATATAAGGGAAGGTATAGTGGGTAACGTATGTCTGATGACACAAAGGCGTGCAACAGGGTTGATATCCCTGGACCCGTTTGTAACGTGGAATATGATTTGGCTTTGCTGGATGATTGGTCAAAGCAGTGGAAGCAGCAGTTTAACGTTTCTAAATGCAAAACAATGCACTCAGCCCCCTTTCACACTAGTGCGATTTGTTGGGCATCTGCTGCAGTGCTGTCTTGAGAAATAGAAATCACATTATTTTCTTTGATTCCCCTTCACATCAATGCAACATAGTGCAATGTGATTCTTTTTTAAAGGCGCATGTGCTTTTTTTGCAGTTTTTATCCACATAGACTTCATGAAGTGCATGAAAAATGCATGAATATGCGTATTCAGGGCGATTAGTCTCTTCCTCCTAGCAACAACGATGTCACAGCACATATTGCTAGCCACTGGCCAAAACAAGAATGCATGAAACATGAAAATGCATGAAAAATGCACATAAACATGCTACAAAAATGAAAGATGCATAAATATGAAGTAGCACTAGTCTGAACCTAGGCTTAGGGAAACAAAAACCTCTAAAAGAATGCAATATTGGGGGTACAGTGTTGGCCAGAACTACAGGGGGAAAAGGTCTAAGGTACTTTCTTTTTTTTTTTTTTTGAAGATTGCAGAATAAGCAAACAGTGTGGACTGGCACTAGGGAAAGCAAATAGAATTCAAATAGATAAGGGATCATGGGAGGAAGGAGGTCCTGATTATATATAGATCTTTAGTTATCACTAGAGGGATCACCAACAGGAGAGAGAAGGGGGTCCCGATTCCTCTATGGAAAAAGAAGCGTGGCTGCACATCCAAAGGTTCCAAAATAGCGCCTTTATTGAAAATCACCAGGATACACCAGGATACACCAGGGACACCAGACTTTAGTCACAAAGACACGTTTCACACATCCAACCTGTGCTTAATCATTACCGTCCTGATTCCTCTATATAGATCTTTAGTCATCACTTCAGGGGTCACCAGCAGGAGGTCCTGATTCTTCTACTGTATATAGATCTTTAAGCTGCCCATAGATGGATTGACAAAAGTTTTCCAACAGTCCCATTTAACAGAAATGGATAGTTAGATTGACTTCTTTCAAGCGGAAACAGCCAGAGATAGATCAAAATTTGGCTGGTCCCTGCTGAACCGGATAAACTTCGTTCCATCTATGGCTGTTCCTGCTTGAAAGAAGTCAATCTAATGATCGATTTCTGTCAAACGGGACTGCTGGAAAACTTTTGTCAGTCGGCAGCCTCTGATCAGTGTATTCTGAAAGTGGAGTCCCGCTGTCAGGATACGATGGCACAGTGGAAAGAATTCTTCCCTCCACCTAGCAGGTGTGCATGGGGGAATCCATTCATATGTATATTTTTTTTTTTTCCAAAACTTATTTTTCAATTAGCCCTTTAGTAGAAAACTTAATTTCCAAAAAGCTGTTAATAAGACAGAACAAGTTCAAAGAAAAAAAATGTGAAATGTCTAAGGGATAAAACGAATCAGGAGAGACTGCAGAGACTTAAAGTGCTTATAAACCTCAGACATGAAATATGAATAAAGCATATCCCTCTATAGCGTGTATTTGTCTCAATCCAGAGCACTGACATTTCTGTCTGCTGCTTTGTTCTTCTGTTATCAGCATGAGTCACTTCTAACAAGTTTTCCTGACACCAAGAGAAAAATGGTGACAGGGGAGGGACCAATAGCTGCTTGACAGCCTCAGCTCTGTTACTGTGTGAAGGGGGATGTGTCTCTTCCCTCCAATCAGCTCTCAGAAGTCTGCTCATTGAGCTCTGCAGTGTGTCATTTCAGCTCTCCGACCCCTTTTTTCTGAAAACTCAGACAAGCTTTATAAATTCTGGACTTTAAATGGATGAAGAAAAGACTGCAGATAATCTGGTACAACTAATGTAGGAGGATTTGTTTCATATCTGTGTATTATCCGAGGTAATTTACTTCACTGGGTATATGGAAGGGTTTACAACCACTTTAAAGAAGAATTTCAGGTAGGGGTATTTTTACATGGGTACATTAGTCCAGCTTGGACCAATGAAACTATATTATAACATACCTGTGTGATCTCTCTAGAATCTGGAAATCACTAAAGTAGGCACTGCTACGTCAGTGACCTCCATTAGCTTCCTGGTCCCATGCCAAGTGGATGCCCTGCTGCATTCTGAACACAGGAGGTCACCCACTGGGCACAGGTGCCTTTCAGAGATCACTTTGCATTTTCTCAATATATGCAAAGTGTTCTCTGATTGGACAGAGCTGGAAAGGCAGGGTGGTGACTTCCAGCTCTCTACCTTGTCCAATCAAAGCTTCAAACTAGCAAGAGGAAAAAGGAGAAAGTATTTATTTTTCACGTAAAGAATAGTTGATGCTTGGGACAGAGTTCCTACAGCGGTAGGGAGTTAACAGTAAGTGAATTTTAACATGCTTGGGGCAAGCATAGATGATTACTCAGACAAAATGTTTAACAACAAAATAAAATAAAAAAAGTGCAGCTTAATGGGCCCCTTGGTCTTTTTCTGACATCATTTGACTATATTTCTAAAATTTGCTGGCAACATCCACATCAAGCTGACTGGCAGATTATCAGCCCAGCAAGCAGTCTCCATGCTGCGATGGTCTTCTACTGCTCCTTCAAGCAGGAATATTGTCACATGGTCCTTGTTTGAGTGTCATTTATCTATTAATATCCCTCAGTAATGAATAATGTGGCAGATATGTTTGTTTAGAATGTCAACAGGTGATGTTGCTGTTCTCTGATTGGATAACGGTGCTGTAGATGAAGGCCGATGAGGCGTCATGTGTTTGACTGATGCGGCTGGAAATTCATTTGTTGGACTGGTTGCAGTGTTTCTCAGAGTCTGAAGAATTAGGCTTTAGACACAAATCAATATCTTCTACTGGGCCACTTTGTCTTATTCCAGGGAGACAATTGATTGCCAATATAATAAACATGTAACATAATAAACTGGATGCCAGCTTCAGACACAGGAGGTCTGCATCCTGGGGGGCTACAATTTAATGATATGGAAAAAAACACAAAAATAAACAAAAGCAGCTGCCATAAACAGAGTGCTAATTACTTGAAAAAATGTAAAGATATAAATATGGCGGTCGCAAACATAAGTGAAAAAAGTCCAGGGTGAAAGTTCTCAATGGAAGGCAGGTATGCAGGAAAATATAAAAAGAGGGTGGCTCCCAATGGTGCAGGTCAATCAAAAAGTCGTATGAATTTCATGCATTTGTTTTAACATTAGTGTTTAGTTCAGAGACTATTTGTTTGTTTTTACCTCTTGTAGCCACTGAGACTGATATAGAGGCTTGGTGGACAAGCTTCTGGCCTCATTTCCGGTTGCTCCCTGTTGGGGGCGTTGCCGGCAATTTACACAATTATGAACCAGTTTATAAATATCATAGCAATGTGGGGAGGCAGAAGATATGCCCCTGTTGATGACCTATGGTGTCGAAACGCGGCGGACCTGCTTATCTTATGCCTCCCACATTGCTTTTATACGAATTTTGTGATCACATCTTTTATCCTCTCTGCATCTGTCATTTTGATGTATGATCTTAAATATATATATATTTTTTGATTGATCTGCACCATTAGGAGCCACCCTCTTTTTATATTTTCCTGCATACCCACCTTCCCTTGAGAACGTTCATCTTCACAGCTATCCTCTGGATCGACCTACCAGTTGGTCCCTTGATGCTGTCTGGTCGCATGGTTCGGAGTACTGGGATCCATTGTTCGGTTCCATCCGGCTTTTCCATTTCCATCATACTAGAGCGCTAGGACTATAGCACCCAAAGCCTGTCAGACTCACTGCCGTATGGTAGGTGTGTCAATCACATCTGGTAAGAGTGTTTTATCTCATCCATTTTGAAAATCGATCTTCGCATGTCAGTTATCTCACTGAAACTGAGTCACCCTTTGTCTTCAGAAGTGGATTTTTCTTTGTTGACACTTTCTGGACTTTGTTGTTTACAACCCTTGGGAATACACATCATGTGTTGTTCTTTTGTCATATAGTGAACTGTTTCCTTCATGCATATCAGTGTATTCACCTTTTGTGTACCATTGAAATTATGATAGAAATCATTGTTTAGCATAATCAGTCAGGAAAAGATATAATTTCTTCATTGATCATGATAGAAAAGGAAAATACATTTTTTACATTGACAGATATTTTCCTCTTCTCCAGGGCACCGTATAAACTTTCCAATGTTTCATCTGTGTCTGATAACTGTATGATACACCTAATATCACCCCAGGGCTGTTTAGGTCCTTGTCACATTGGCTGTAAAATTTGACCAGTAATTTCTCTGGACCTTTCGGCTACTTCTTTTGCATTAGAGTCCTAAAATGACCACACATCTTACAATCTGATTGTACAATATTTTTGCTATTCCTTTAGATTTGGGCCCAGATCAGCAGATGACCTTAATCAAGAGCACCTAAGTTGGCTGATCAGAACTCCCCCAGCACTGGAAGGGAGAGGAAAAGAGAGGGAGGAACAATGAAAAAGGGAGAGAAAGAATAAGAGAAAGAAACACGGCTAGAGAGAGGGATTGGGGGAAAAAAACCAAGAAATTAGGATAGAGAGAGGTAAAAGGGAAAGAAAGGAGAACAAAGAGAGAGAGTGGTACATCCTAAAATGTACCATGAGTGGTTTTAATACTGTACGAGTGGAAGGGACTCAGGGAGCCCTAAATGTCCGTGGGTTAGGGGCGCAAATTACTTGTCTTGATTTGGGTGCTGACAACCCACACTACGAAAATAATTTTACTGTTAGGGGTCCCCACATCTTGGGAAATATTATCAAGGGGTCACGGCAATAGTAAGGTTGAGAACCACTGATCTAATGGAACCAATTACCTTCCGAAGTCACCTAATTAGTAAATAGAGTCCACCTGTGTGTAATTTAATCTCAGTATAAATACAGCTGTTCTGTGAAGCCCTCAGAGGTTTGTTAGAGAACCTTAGTGAACAAACCTTCATCATGAAGACCAAGGAACACACCAGACAGGTCAGGGATAAAGTTGTGGAGAAGTTTAAAGCGGGGTTAGGTTATAAAAAAATATCCCAAGCTTTGAACATCTTACAGAGCACTAATTCATCATCCGAAAATAGAAAGAGTATGGCACACCTGCAAACCTACCAAGACATGGCCGTCTTGCTAAACTGACAGGCTGGGCAAGGAGAGCATTAATCAGAGAAGCAGCAAAGAGGCCCATTGTAATTCTGGAGGAGCTCAGAGATCCACAGCTCAGGTGGGAGAATCTGTCCACAGGACAACTATTAGTCGTGCTCTCCACAAATCTGGCCTTTATAGAAGAGTGGAAAAAAGAAAGCCATTGTTGAAAGAAAGCCATAAGAAGTCCTGTTTGCAGTTTGCGAGAAGCCATGTGCATAGTTGCCAACATTGAAAAAATTTTTTTAGGGGCACTAATTTGGCTGTAGGCGGAGTCTTGTTTTAATTAGGGGGCGGGGAATGCATTTGTGGGCGTGCCAAAGGATAAAGCAAAAATGTGGCGCGCGAAGGTGGTGGTTTACGCAAAATAGTGGGCGTGTCTTAAATGGGCGTGGCTCAAAGGGGGTGTGGTTAGAGTCTGAGATGAATGAGGGATGGAGAGGGAAAGGGGGGGAGAGGGATGAACAGCAGCCCCAGATCCTACACAACCATGGAAATATGTGTATTCTAGAAAGTTTAACAATCAGCAGATAAAGATACTACAAACACCTGGTGTTAGCACTTCAGTCATCCCGGCACCATGGTTGTTTTGGTGTCAGGAGGATTGAAGTGCATTATTTCTATTATTACATTGTAATATAAAATGAAATCATTCAACTCACCATAATGCTGAATCAGTGGGATCCCTGAGCATGTCACCTGCCACGTCGCCTGCCACCAGCCGTCTGTCCTTGCGTCAGATGTCCCAGCAGAGTCCGTCCTTGCATCAGGTGCCCCCAGCAGAGTCCGTCCATGCATCAGGTGCCCCCAGCAGAGCCCCCCTTACATCAGATGTCCCCAGCGGAGCCCCCCTTACATCAGATGTCCCCAGCGGAGCCCCCCCTTACATCAGATGTCCCCAGCGGAGCCCCCCCTCACATCAGATGTCCCCAGCGGAGCCCCCCTCACACCAGGAGTCCCCAGCGGAGCCCCCCCTCACACCAGGAGTCCCCAGCGGAGCCCCCCTCACACCAGGAGTCCCCAGCGGAGCCCCCTCACACCAGGAGTCCCCAGCGGAGCCCCCCTCACACCAGGAGTCCCCAGCGGAGCCCCCCTCACACCAGGAGTCCCTTGCGGAGCCCCCCTCACACCAGGAGTCCCCAGCGGAGCCCCTCTCACACCAGGAGTCCCCAGCGGAGCCCCCTCACACCAGGAGTCCCCAGCGGAGCCCCCCCTCACACCAGGAGTCCCCAGCGGAGCCCCCCTCACACCAGGAGTCCCCAGCGGAGCCCCCCTCACACCAGTAGTCCCCATTGGAGCCCCCCCTCACATCAGGAGTCCCCAGCGGAGCCCCCCTTCACATCAGGTGTCCCCAGCGGAGCCCCCCTTCACATCAGGTGTCCCCAGCGGAGCCCCCCTTCACATCAGGTGTCCCCAGCGGAGCCCCTCTACACATCAGGTGTCCCCAGCGGAGCCCCCCCTCACCTCAGGTGTCCCCAACGGAGCCCCTCCTCACATCAGGTGTCCCCAGCGGAGCCCCCCTCACATCAGGTGTCCCCAGTGGAGCCCCCCCTCACATCAGGTGGAGCCCCCCCTCACATCAGGTGTCCCCAGTGGAGCCCCCCTCACATCAGGTGTCCCCAGTGGAGCCCCCCCTCACATCAGGTGGAGCCCCCCCTCACATCAGGTGTCCCCAGTGCAGCCCCCTCACATCAGGTGTCCTCAGTGCAGCCCCCCCTCACATCAGGTGTCCCCAGTGCAGCCCCCCTCACATCAGGTGTCCCCAGTGCAGCCCCCTTCCCATCAGGTGTCCCCAGTGGAGCCCCCCTTCACATCAGATTCCCCCAGCAGTGCCCCCCCCCTACCTCAGGTGTCCTTGTGGTCTCCCTCCGCCGGCCGCATAGCTAGAACCCCCGCCCCTTTCCATAACAGACTGGCAGCGGGGCAGGGGGTAGGCAGGGCGAGGCGGAGGGTGGGCGGCGACACAGGAGCTCCGTCTAGCCCCCCCCCCAGCCGTCTTCTTGGTCTTCTTTAAAATGGCGGCCGGCGGAGACAATGTCTCCGCCGGCCGCGGACCTCTAGCGGCGGCGGCGAAAATCCATGAAGAACCGGATTTCTCAGAACATTTACCGGGAAACGACAAATTCGGGAATGGAGTCTAAATCCCGGGAATGTCCCGGGAAATCCGGGACAGTTGGCAACTATGCATGTGGAGGACACAGCAAATATGTGAAAGAAGGTGCTCTGGTCAGATGAGACCAAAATTTAACTTTTTGGCCTAAAAGCAAAACGCTATGTGTGGCAGAAAACTTACACTGCACATCACCCTGAATACACCATCCCCACCATGAAACATGGTGGTGGCAGCTTCATGTTGTGGGGATGTTTTTCTTTAGAAGGGACAGGGAAGCTGGTCACAGTTGAAGGGAGGATGGATGGAGTCAAATACAGGACAATCTAATGCCGCGTACACACGGTCGTACTTTTCGTCTACAAAAGTCCAACGGACGCTGACGGACTAAAGCTGGCTGGTAATCCGATCGTGTGTGGGCTTCTCCGGACTTTCAACGTACTTTTTTAGCCTCAAATCCGACGTACTTTAGATTTGAAACATGCTTCAAATCTTTACTTCGTAACTACGACGGACCCCGAAATCCGCTCGTCTGTGTGCTAGTCCGACGGACAAAAAGCCACGCTAGGGCACCTATTGGCTACTGGCTATGAACTTCCTTATTTTAGTCCGGTGTACGTCATCACGTACGAATCCGTCGGACTTTTGTGTGGTCGTGTGTAGGCAAGTCCGTTCGTTAGAAAGTATGCCGCAAGTCCGCCGCAAGTCCGCCGAAAGTCTGCCGGAAGTCTGTCGGACAGGCTGTCTGACTTTTGTAGACGAAAAGTCCGACCGTGTGTACGCGGCATTAGAAGAAAACCTGCAAAAGACTTGAGACTGGGGTGGAGGTTAGAATAGCCCGGTCAAAGTCCAGACCTAAATCTAATTGAGAATTTGTGGCAAGACTTGTAAATTTCTGTCCACAGACGCTCTCCATCCAATCTGACAGAGCTTGAGCTATTTTGCAAGGAAGAATGGGTGAAAATGTCACTCTCTAGATGTGCAAAGCTGGTAGAGACATCCCCAAAAAGACTTGAAGCTGTAATTGCAGGGAAAGGTGGTTCTACAAAATATTGACTCAGGGGGATGAATACAAATGCACGCCACACTTTTCATATATTTATTTGTGAAAAATGTTGAAAACCATTTATCATTTTCCTTCCACTTCACAATTATGTGCTACTTTGTGTTGGTCTATCACATAAAATCCCAATAAAATACATTTACGTTTTTGGTTCTAACATGACAAAATGTGGAAAATTTCAAGGGGTATGAATACCTTTTCAAAGCATTGTAGGTAGAAAGAGGACCAGGAAAAATCAGTGTCACCTGCACCTCTGTCTCCTTCTCAGACCCCTTCTATTCTCCATCTAGACCCCCTCTCTTGGTCAGTAGATAACCCTCCTTGGCTTCCAATAATATCTCAATGCTAACAACACCCAAATCTATCTCTCATCCCTCTACTTTTCTTGTGCATCACTAATTTACTAACATATCAGTATACATGTCACACCACTTCCTAGAACTTTTTTTAACAGAAAAGTTTTTATTTATCAAACATAGTACATTAAATTACAATGGTACACATTCCATCAGTTCACATAGCAATATTTACAGTAGCGAGTGCTGACAGGGGTATATTGTTCAAACAGAGCATCGAGCATCTAGTCTACCAGTCCAAGGCACTTATCTGTAGATACTGGAAAGACTGGGTCATATAGGTACATGAGAGGATGTCATTCCAATGTGGGGGGGGGGGGGACGGACACAATAGGATAGGGGGAAAGTCTAAAAGTATAAAATACTATACTAGAGGGGTGGGAGGGTCTCCGGGGGGACGACAAAAAAAGGACCAAGGAGAGGGAGGGGGACAAGCATGCAACCGGAACGTCTCAATTTAATTGGAGCTATATTTCTCCAGACTCTCTACTTCTCTCAGTAATAATTTTAGTACGGGCGTGGTTTGTTCTCCACCATCTCCCCCATATCTTATCGAATTTTTTGGGACATTTACGGCTCATGTACGTTAATTTATATAGGGGTGGCACCTTATCGATCATTGATCTCCATTGGGGGACTTTCGGTGGTTCTGTCACTTCCTAGAACTTTTTCCAAAACTGAGCTTGTGATATTTCCCATCACCCAACTTTTGTATTGTGATGAAGAACACAACTACCAGTCTCTTTCCTCATGTCTAGATGCTAGGTGTATTCCTGGACTTTGATCCCTCCTTTCAGCCACACATCCAATCACGGTCAAAATTCTGCCACCTAAAATTTACAAGTATTCCCTTGCTTAATCAATGACATTACCAAGATACTAATTCACTCCCTTGTTATATCTCCCCTTGACTTATCTCCCCTTGACTATTGCAACTCCCTTCTTTGTGGCCTACCTTTCACAGAGTCTATTCCCCCTTCAGTTTATCATGCATGCCCCTGCTATACTTATTCACCTTTCAGTGTCTGCCACCCCTTTCTGCCAATCCCTCCACTGGCTTCCAATTGCCCAACAAATAACATTCAGAATACCAACAACATACAAAACCATCTATAACTCTGCTCCAAGCTACATCACCAACTTCATCTCAAAATATCACACAAACCTTCCTCTTCGCTGCTTCCAAGACCTCCTGCTTTCTGGCTCATTCGTCATCTACTCCCATGCTTGCCTCCAGGACTTCTCCAGAGCTTTCCTTGTTCTCTGGAACTCCCTACCCCAATCTGTCCACCTTTTAGGTGATCACTGAAAACTAGTCTCTTGAGGAAGACCTATCCCACCTCCACTTAACACCTGTACTTTCAATTTCTATACCCCCTCACAATTTTTACCTTTTGTATCACTTGCTCCTCCCTTTTTTACTGAAAGCTCTCACAACCAGGGTCCTGCTAATGCTGTCTATGCACTGTAGAAATGTTGTCCTGTTTTCTGATGAACCAGCTTTATGCCCCTCTTGCTTGACATCCATTTTTGAAAATGCAAAGACGCTGTGTAGAAAATTGTTGGCTCCACCCAATCAGTTGCAGTCACTCTTAAGCCAGCCATACATGGATCAAAATTCTAAATAGAATCATGACTGCACTACTATTAAGGTGCAACAAAGTCCAAACAACTAAAAATAAATAAATACAATTTAGATACCCAATTTCTTGTGTGAATAAATAAATAACTGTAAATGCTTAATACATATGTGCACCACGATTATCAAAACTTTCATTAAATTAGCTTCACGTGTCATCAAAAATGGATAACTATTACAAAATGTCCAGTGCAACAAAAGTCCATCCAGCAAAGTGACTCGTGCTCCAATAAAGTGCATAAATAATCTTCTCCCAAATTAAATCCTCCTCCACAGTGCTCACACCTTGTCTCCCCCACCTTCCATGCTATCAGATTATTCCCACTTTTACCAGAGGTAATCAACGGCTAGTATCTCGTTTTACTTGAACAGGATTCATTTTTTCCAACCTCTATATGGTTAAAGCCCTTTATCCCAGATTCCTCCTCAATCCTCAGTAGAGATCAAGAACAATAAACTGTTCCATCATGTAAAACCCTCTTTAATACTTAAAATCAAATAAAACAATTTCACTTACGTTTTAAGAGTGTATGTGACAACATGAACCACTTCAGCCCCGGAAGGATTTACCCCCTTCCTGACCAGAGCACTTTTTGCGATACGGCACTGCGTCGCTTTAACTGACAATTGCGCGGTCGTGCGACGTGGCTCCCAAACAAAATTGACGTCCTTTTCTCAATTTAGGCCGATATGTATTCTTCTACATATTTTTGCTAATAAATATCGCAAGAAGCGTATATTGATTGGTTTGCGCAAAAGTTATAGCGTCTACAAAATAGGGGATAGATTTATGGCATTTTTATTATTATTTTTTTTTTTTACTAGTAATGGCGGCGAGCTGCGATTTTTATCATGACTGCAACATTATGGCGGACACATCGGACACTTTTGACACATTTCTGGGACGATTGACAGCGATCAGTGCTATAAAAATACACTGATTACTGCATAAATGTCACTGGCAGGGAAAGAGTTAACAATAGGGGGCGATCAAGGGGTTAACTGTGTTCCATGACTGTGTGTTTCTAACTGTAGGGGGAGGGGACTGACTAGAGGGGATGACAGATCGTGGTTCCTAGCTATTAGGAACTCACGATCTGTCTCTCCTCACAGAACAGAACAGGGATTTGTGTGTTTACACACACACGTCCCTGTTCTGCCTCTCGTGTCCGCGATTGCTCGTGGCTGGCGGTCATCGCGACCGTCGGCCACGAGCATCGGCACTCTCGCAGTGCAGCGGGCGTGTGCGCGCGCGCCTGCTATCCCGCTTAAAGGAGCCGACGTATACAGTGGGGCAAAAAAGTATTTAGTCAGTCACCAATTGTGCAAGTTCTCCCACTTAAAAAGATGAGAGAGGCCTGTAATTGTCATCATAGGTATACCTCAACTATGAGAGACGAAATGTGGAAACAAATCCAGACAATCGCATTGTCTGATTTTTGAAAGAATTTATTTGCAAATTATGGTGGAAAATAAGTATTTGGTCACCTACAAACAAGCAAGATTTCTGGATCTCACAGACCTGTATCTTCTTCTTTAAGAGGCTCCTCTGTCCTCCACTCATTACCTGTATTAATGGCACCTGTTTGAACTTGTTATCAGTATAAAAGACACATGTCCACAATCTCAAACAGTCACACTCCAAACTCCACTATGGGGAAGACCAAAGAGCTGTCGAAGGACACCAGAATCAAAATTGTAGACCGGCACCAGGCTGGGAAGAGCGAATCTGCAATAGGCAAGCAGCTTGATGTGAAGAAATCAACTGTGGGAGCAATAATTAGAAAATGGAAGACATACAAGACCACTGTTAATGTCTCCCTCGATCTGGGGCTCCACGCAAGATCTCAACCCGTGGGGTCAAAATGATCAGAAGAACAGTGAGCAAAAATCCCAGAACCACATGGGGAGACCTAATGAATGACCTGCAGAGAGCTGGGACCAACGTAACAAAGACTGCCATCAGTAACACACTACGCCGCCAGGGACTCAGATCCTGCAGTGCCAGACGTGTCCCCCTGCTTAAGCCAGTATATGTCTGGGCCGTCTGAGGTTTGCTAGAGAGCATTTGGATGATCCAGGAGAGGATTGGGAGAATGTCATATGGTCAGATGAAACCAAAGTAGAACTGTTTGGTAGAAACACAACCCGTCGTGTTTGGAGGAAAGAGAATGCTGAGTTGCAACCAAAGAACACCATACCTACTGTGAAGCATGGGGGTGGCAACATCATGCTTTGGGGCTGTTTCTCTGCAAAGGGAACAGGACAACTGATCCGTGTACATGAAAGAATGAATGGGGCCATGTATCGTGAGATTTTGAGAGCAAACCTCCTCTAATCAGCAAGGGCATTGAAGATGAAACGTGGCTGGGTCTTTCAGCATGACAATGATCCCAAACACACCGCCCGGGCAAAGAAGGAGTGGCTTTGTAAGAAGCATTTCAAGGTCCTGGAGTGGCCTAGCCAGTCTCCAGATCTCAACCCCATAGAAAATCTTTGGAGGGAGTTGAAAGTCCATGTTGCCCAGCGACAGCCCCAAAACATCACTGCTCTAGAGGAGATCTGCATGGAGGAATGGGCCAACATACCAGCAACAGTGTGTGACAACCTTGTGAAGACTTACAGAAAACGTTTGACCTCTGTCATTGCCAACAAAGGATATATAACAAAGTATTGAGATGAACTTTTGATATTGACCAAATACTTATTTTCCACCATAATTTGCAAATAAATTCTTTCAAAAATCAGATGTGATTGTCTGGATTTGTTTCCACATTTTGTCTCTCATAGTTGAGGTATACCTATGATGACAATTACAGGCCTCTCTCATCTTTTTAAATGGGAGAACTTGCGCAATTGGTGGCTGACTAAATACTTTTTTGCCCCACTGTATATACTATATCGGGGGTCAGTAACCTGTAGATCGTGGACAGGTGACTGGTAGATCGCGGTCTGGGCTTGCTGAACCGCCATTCCAGAGCATCAAACAGAGTGCAATGCTTTAAAGTTGAAGCTTTAGTAGGGAGCATAAGCTGAGGCCTCCTCTGTAGCGCTGGCTCCTGTCCCATCCTGAATGCAGGAGTTTTGGTGTGCTTTCAGAAGTCTATGGCAAAGTGCAGCCAACCCAGCAGCGTTATAGGATGCTCAGAACAGTAAGTGTTCATTTACATTTTCAGTTTGGGGGGTGGTGTTTTTACCACCCCCGCCCCAATCGCACTCCTTTTTAGCTGCAGTGGCCAGGGGTATACACATGTCGCCGTAGTAACAGGAGCTACACGCCCTGTCATGGTTGGTGGGTATAGCACCTGCCAAGCATGACCCATTCAAGTGAATGAGGCCGCTCTGCAAATGCCCTGCAACTTTGTGCAGTACAGCAAATATGGAGTTAAAGAAGGCAGCATTGTGTTGCTTCCTCACCACCTGCTTTAACCCCTTATGCCGCGTACACACGGTCGGACTTTTCGTCTACAAAAGTCCAACGGACGCTGACGGACTAAAGCTGGCTGGTAATCCGATCGTGTGTGGGCTTCTCCGGACTTTCAACATACTTTTTTAGCCTCAAATCCGACGTACTTTAGATTTGAAACATGCTTCAAATCTTTACTTCGTAACTACGACGGACCCCGAAATCCGCTCGTCTGTGTGCTAGTCCGACGGACAAAAAGCCACGCTAGGGCATCTATTGGCTACTGGCTATGAACTTCCTTATTTTAGTCCGGTGTACGTCATCACGTAAGAATTCGACGGACTTTTGTGTGATCGTGTGTAGGCAAGTCTGTTCGTTAGAAAGTCCGCCGCAAGTCCGTCGAAAGTCCGCCGAAAGTCTGCCGGAAGTCTGTCGGACAGGCTGTCTGACTTTTGTAGACGAAAAGTCCGACCGTGTGTACGCGGCATTAGACCTCGCAGAAGCATGAAGTTGCGGGGCACTTGAAGAGTGGCCCCATTTACTTGAATGGGTGGGGATTGGCAGGCGGTAGCACCCACCAAAGCAACAGGGGGTTTAATTCCTGCTGCAGCATGTGTATACCTTTTGGCTGCTGCCTCAGCATCACCTGATTTAAACTCATAATTTCCGCACACTGCACGTGATTGTGAGATGGTAGTACGGCAATTAGAGGTTTAAATCAGGTGTGAGGAAGGTAACACTACACTGTGCCCAGTGATCTTTGACTTCTCCCATGTTGTTCAGGTAGATCTCCACCTCTTTAAGGTTGCCTACCCCTGTACTATATGGTCTAGCCAAGGAAGCTCAAAGATGAAAAATCAAACATCGCTGTTATAGTGATTATATAGTAGGAGGGGATCTTCAAAGGGGTTAAGTTAAGGTGTAGGACTGCTTCAGAGTATTATTATTTAGGTACTTATATAGCGCCATCAATTTATGCAGCGCTTTACATATACATTGTACATTCACATCAGTCCCTACCCTTAAGGAGCTTACAAACTAAGGTCCCTAACTCACATTCATATACTGGGGCCAATTTAGACAGAAGCCAATTACCTACCAGCATGTCATTGGAGTGTGGGAGGAAACCGGAGTACCCGGAGGAGACCCACATAGGCACAGGGAGAACATGTAAACTCCAGGCAGGTAGTGTCGTGGTTGAGATTCGAACCAGCGACACTTTTTACTGCTAGGCGAAAGTGCTACCCACTACACCACTGCGGAGTAGGTCCGCTTCACCTATATGGATGGAGGGCACTATCATATGGTAATGCGATGCGCACTGTTAGCTTTCTAGAAATTCTATCTTAAAGAGGAGTTCCCATTTTAAAAAAATTAAAAGTCAGCAGCTACAAATACTGCAGCTGCTGACATTTAATTGGACACTTACCTGTCCCAGGGTCCAGCGATGCGGGGGATAGAAGCCCCGCTCGTCTCCCCCTCCGTTCGGCGGCGCCGGCATTGCAACTGTGGGCGCCGGGCTGTGGCTTCACAGCCGGGCACCCACTGTGCATGCGCGAGCAGCGCCGCGATTGGCCGCTCAGTCATCTGGGACCTGTAATGGGTCCCAGATGATTGACAAGAGGGAGGGAGCAGAGCTGAGCCTTTCCTGTGCCAAGGGGAAGTGATGTCACCAGCCCAGGCACTGAAAGAGGCAGATTACGAGTGACCCCCTAGCAACAGGCATTTAGAGGTGAGTAAAAAAAAAAAAAAATCCAAATAAATAATAATAATAATAATATTAACTCTGCAGTTTTTCTGATTTTTGTGATTTTGTTGGCAAAATGTAGAGATCTTTCCGATTGCGCATGTAAAGTACTTTAAATTATAAGACATCTTTTACATGATTACTTTCAAGGGATGATTTTCCAGTTAGCTGGTATATAATTTAACTATCTATCAGTCACCAGTGATTGTATTGTACTTGGAAAGCTCCTGTCGGTGATCCATTTTAAAGACTTTTTAACTGAATCTTTTTTGACATTATTTGAAGAACCAGTATTGTATTTAGTATTTAATCCCATGTGGCAGTGTGTAAATTGTTTTTTGTGGTCCTGTCATGTGTTCTGCTGTCTCTGCAGAGAAAGACCCTCCGAAGTGTGACAAAAGCTTCATTGGACATGGTGGGGGGTAATTAGGCCCAACGTGTAAGTTCATTGACTCCACAATGGAGCTCAGGGGACACGTGCTGTCTGTGTCAGAGCTGAACAATCAGCCTTTTAGCTGCTCTAATTGTGCGGGTAGAGCGGATCCTTTATCTGGGCCGGTGGGGTGTCTGTGACCTGTGACTGCGCTGGGGCTCATTGTGTGTTTGTGTAGGAGGAGGGGGACAAGAGCCACATTCTTCACAACTACACCGCAGACCTGGGCTGCATCGGCAAAATGACTGCGTCTCATTCCCCCCCAATTTCACCATCTGGGTTTCCAGGAAAGTTCTTGAAAGATTAAACATTTGCAAAGGCAAAAAAAAGGTATTCAAGATATTGGGGTCCAAAAAGTATTGTCAGTATTTTTAGTCTTTGTACAGAAGGAGAGAACTCCACCTACAAAATAGAGAACATTTTGCTGGACTGTTTTCACTGCTGTTCTGGTGAAAATGGAAGGAACTGCGAACATTATCTTTCGATGGGGGGGGGGGGGGGGGAGTTTTAGCATCTGTACATCCCATGTCAATTCGATGCACAAATGTGTAATTTCGACCTTTCAACAGCGAGGCAACCATACATACAAGGGGCTTACTGGAGGAATCCATCTTCTGCGGGGATTTTCTTGGCTAAAACACACAACAATCCACAACCAAAAAACCTAAAACAACAAAAAAACTGACTGAAAACTCACTTGGCTCCATATGAAGAATGATGCAATGTAAAGCTTAGCCATTTCCTTACCTCTAGATTGTCAAATCCTATGGGCAGGACTCTCTCCCCTATTTCTTATCATCACTACATTTTGCTCATCAGCTGTATGTAAAGGACATTGTGTATTGTATTCCTCCACTTGTTATATATATATTTTTGTGCAACACCATGGCAAAGGATGGAACCATATAAGTAGTAATCATAGTAAATATGAGCAAGACATAGGGGGTTATTTACTAAAGGCAAATCCACGTTGCACTGCAAGTGTAGTTGCTATAGATCTAGAGGAGGACATGCAAGAAAAATAAAAAAAAAAACAGCATTTTAGCTTGCACATGGATTGGATGATAAAATCAGCAGAGCTTCCCCTCATTTCAGATTTTACCCTCAGATCTACAGCGACTGCACTTCCAAGTGCACTTGTAGTGCAAAGTGGATTTGCCTTTAGTAAATCAACCCCATAGTACAGCTCTGAGTTTGGGGGTCGTCATAGGGTGCAGGCTGCACAGCGCTGTGTTTCTCTTGAGTTTCAATAAAGTTTCTTGAAGCCACTGCATGGCCATTCCTTCATCTTTAGGTTCCATGCACACTCGACTTAAAAAACGTAGATTCTTTGGGCGTTTGACATTTTTTTCACCTGCTTCTAGAAGCACTTCTTTTGTGTTCTATGTGTCTTTGCACATTATGACAACTACAGGCATTTTCTGTCAGGGACGTTCAGAGGCAGGAAAAAAAACCCTTCTCTATCACGTTTTCTGGAGAAGTTTAGGAGCTGTAAAAATGCCAGTCTCTCCTAAACTCCTCTTATCTCTTCTGAACATCAAGTTTAAATGTTTTTTTAGTAAAAAAAAAGGTGTGTTGTCACTGTTCATCATTTCCTGGCTTTTGCAGAGGGGCGTGTAGTGCAAAAAACACCTATAAAAATGCTCTTAAACTCACATAGACTCGCCTAAACTTTGTACAATATGCTTTCAATTTGCGTCTTTTTGGCCATGTTTTTAAGCTAAAAACGTTGACATTTTTTCTGCTCCTAGTGTGCATGGAGCCTACTCCTGCCAGATGTGACTCCTCTCCAATGCATTTCATCCTCAGTCAGTCTTGCCCCTATGAGTAAGCCCTGATCAAAGTGCGTCAGTGGAGAAGTCACATCCAGCAGGAGTGATGATGCAAGGATGGCCATGTAGTGGCGTCAATTAACTTTATTGAAACTGAAGAAATGTGTGTGGCCTGGACTTTTGTTTGTTCTTGGTTACAGGGAAGAGGTTGATCCCACATTGGGCCTGGCACCCACAACCGGTGGATGCATGGAGGTCCCTTTTGCGGCAGTGAGAACACAAGACTTATTTATCAAACTATCCCAGACAACTCAGATCCACCAATCAAATTCAGACCTGCATCGGATGATGGTGAATCTGATTTGCTAATACAAACAATAAACCTGCGCTAACACCATTAGGATAATGCATGAAAAAGCAGCTGACACAATCCACTGGTGGCGAATATTAACATAAAAACATACAAAAGGTGCAGCGCTAAAAACTGACAAAGTCCTTGACAAGAAATTCAACAAAAAGAGTCCAATAAGTGTGAGATCCGAAATAGAAAATCTTGTGAGAGATCCTCCACCGACAGATGCACACACACTGACTCTTACCATCCAGAGTGGTCCACTACATACAGTGGTTGAATGCACTTGTTACAGAATCCAATCGATCGAACAACAGCACTCTTGCACCCTTTGTACAGATTCCACTTCTTATGGCCCTCAATGGATGTATCGTTCCACCATAGATAAAAAAAGCACTTCATAGTGTAATACATTCAATGTAAAATGTATTAAAATCCAGCAAACTCACCACAGGAAAGGTAAAAACGCACATGTACATCAATAATCCACAGGGGATTGTTTCCAACCATCAAGATGGCCGACCTCCAAACTTGGCAGTGTCACGTGATCCAAAATCTGATTTGCTGCTTAGGGTCGCCTGAGACACTTTGATAAAGTCTCATTATCGCCTCTGTATGAGCCACTGGGTCCTTCCTGACCCCACAAATCAGATCAATTTTCCTGGGCATAATATTCCCAGATTATCCGTTATCAATAAGGACTTCACACTACACAGATTATCTGCTCTTACTGTAAATAACTCCTCCCTATACAAAGGGGAAAATGTGTCTTTTTCCCACAAAGATATTCTTTTATCCATGCATCTTCCTTTGTTTAAGGACGTTATTTTTGAATCTTTACATTATATCCTTCTCTTCTCCTTTTCAGATTGTAAGCTCTTTTAGTCATTACATATATTTGTGTATAAAGGTATATTTTTTTTTTTGTACAGCGCTGCAGAAGAGGATGGCACTGTAGGATCGATAGAATACTGATGAGCCCAGGAGACTGAGTGGTACACTACTTGGCCAAGTATATGATATGGTAGCACTAGCCAGGGGGCAGCCCAACGATATTAATCACCTGCTCAGCTGGGGGTCTATAACTGGAATGAGCTGCTGCAGAGCATCGCTCCGCCATATGTTGGAACTGCCTGCAGCTAACAGATGAGTAGCTGAGCAGCCATTGATGACCTCTGAAGGGGGTGGGGAGAGAGCACAGTACATAAGCCTAGGACACTACGGCCTGTTTTATATCTACTCCAGAAAAAAGGCCAAAACCTAAATAATCTGAGCAACTGAGAACACCCGCATACTGGACTTTACAGCTCTACTGACATAGTCATTGTTTCCCCATGTGTACAGCACTGCAGAATATGTCAGAGCTATATAAATGTTTAATAATAGTGTCTGACAATTATAGGATATTAGAGTGTAAGCTCCTCTGAGGTGACTGGCTCAGTGTCCTCTGTACAGCACTGTGGAATAAAGCTGGCCATACGCTAATAGCATAGCCCCCAACTGTCCCTGATTCCTCCTCATTTATCCCTCATTTTGGTCTGATCTATATAGCTGTATATACAATGCACTTTTTATCTATCAAAAAGTGTTTTCCAGTGCTAAACCTTTCATCTGATTTCTAAATGGCTGCATTTGTAAATTCCAAAAAGCCAATATAAAGAAATAGTAGTGTTAAAAAAAATCATTTGTGGGTTTAACCCATCTTGTTTTTTGTACAATTCTCCTTTAAGGGGGAGTGGCCATGGGGTGTGTCCTAGGCCTGCATACTTTTGCTGATAGGTGTCCCTCATTCCCATGTCAAAAAGTTGGGAGGTATGTAATAGACTTTTGTACAGACATTTGTAAAAATTTTAGTACATTCGATGGCTTTAAAGAACATCATTGGAATGTACTTCAAAAATGCTTTACTTTTAACATTCAATTTTAGAACAAATGGACTCTACTGAACACAAACCAAATACATTGTTAGAAATTCTTAAGTTTGAGAAAATGTTCCCATTTTGCTTCTTCTGAATTTTCTCTCATCACTGCAGTCTAAAAGGAATGTGGATTTGGCCCCTCTACTGATTAGAAAATCAAAAACAACTGAAAAATATCAAACTAAATTCTACCAATGTATACCCGGCACTAGTGAGAGCTATTTACATGTATAACAATAATAGTGTGTGACTGTGGTGGGGACATTAGAGTGTAAGCTCCTCTGGTGCAGATTGATGTGACTGGCTCAGTGTTCTCTGTACAACACTGCAGAATATGTCAGCATTATATAAATGTGTAGTAACACAGCTCCCAACTGTCCCTGATTTGGAGCAATGTCCCTCTGTCCCTCTCTCCTCCTCATTTGTCCCTCATTTTGTTCTCATCTATATAGTTGTTTATAAAATGCACTATTTATCTACCAAAAAGTGTTTTACAGTGATAAACCTTTTATCCAATTTCTAAATTTCTGCATTTGTAAATGTCAAAATTCAGTATAAAGGGGTAATAGTGGGGGAAAAAAAGCACTTGTGGGTTTAAAGGGTTTGTAAAGGTTCGTGTTTTTCCACCTTAATGCATCGTATGCATTAAGGTGAAAAAACACCTGTCAGTGACCGACCCCCCTCCCCCCCCGTTTTACTTACCTGAACCCTCAAACTTTTCCCACGGGGACGTGCCTTCTCTCTGCTAGGGGGTTCTCAGCTGTTGATTGGATAGATTAATAGCAGCGCAGCCATTGGCTCCCGCTGCTGTCAATCAAATTCAATGACGCGGCCGCCGGGGGGCGGAGCCGAGTCCAGCATTCGGCGTCTACGGACGCAAGGTAAGGTAACCCCCCTGGGAGAGCGCTTCTCCCAGGGGGTTATCTGATGCGGGGAGGAGCCGAGAGAGACGCTGAGGGACCCCAGAAGAGCAGGTTCGGGGCCACTCTGTGCAAAATTAGCTGCACAGTGGAGGTAAGTATGACATGTTTTTTATTTATTTTAATTTTTTTTTTAATTTACCCTTAGTGTCGCTTTAACTCAGGGATCTCCAAACTATGGCCCTCCAGCTGTTGTGGAAATACACATCCCATGAGGCATTGTAAAACTCTGACATTCATGGACATGACTAGGCATGATGGGAAATGTAGTTCCTGAACAACTGGAGGGCCACAGTTTGAAGACCCCTGCTTTAACTAATATTTTTTTTTGTCTAATTCTCCTTTAAGGGGACGTGGCAGTGGGTGTGTCCTATGCTTACATACTTTTGCTAATAGGTGTTCCTCGTTCCCATCTCAGAAAGTTGGGAGGTATGTAATAATAATAATAGGGCGTGACATTAGATTGTAAGCTCCTCTGGTGCAGAGACTGATGTGACTGGCTCTGTGTTCTATATAATAAAATGTTGGGTAAGGACAATGATTGTTCCCTTTTCTACAAAGTGACAGGAACGAGTCTGGCCTTGTGTGGGTACCTTGCCTGCTTGTCACCTACAAAACCTCAGCAGGTTCCTGCAGTGCAGTAACACAAGAGAGGCTGACAGATATAAGCCGGCGCCATCTCATGGTCGATTGTTGTAACCCAAGTCAGGTGGAGCTCATGGCGAGAATAGTGCCAACTGCCGCTCACTTCATTACCTTTGCCCACCAGGACGGAGCAGGGGAAATGCGGCATCTATTTGAGGAGAGAAGATGGCCTGAGTGTGTGTGTGTGCCATGACTTCCCTCGTACTCAGCATCTGGCGGGAGGACTTGGCAGGCCATGAAAGGCCTCTCATGTGCTCAGCCAATTGCTAAACTTCACAGAATATTTCCCCATCTGCTTATTTAGTGGATTCTTTGGAGAAGAAAAACAGTGACGCGGCTTCACATCAGCTTGGCTGCAACTCGCCATCATCAGTGCCGAGGTCCGGCCTTCCCTGGGCGCATACCGCCTGTTATTTATACATGGGGGCCTATTTATAAAGTTCAGTGAAATAGGAGATCCACCACCGCCAGATCACTACTTTATAAAAGAGGAAAATGGAGTCACCTTGAGACAGGCTACAAAGTTACAATGTACAGTCTGATCACTGCAGGAGAGGAGACCGAGGAAATGCTTCCTCCTGCCTGCAGCAGACTGATGACATCTCTCAGCCTAGGGAAAAATCACTGACTGAAGATTAACGATTGCTTTTTTAATGATAAAAGGTTTATGATAAAGAGCTTTTCTGAAAAATTATACTGTTCTGTATATTGTGACAAGTCAGGAATGTATTCAGATAGGGACAGACTGGCTGTTATAGTAGAGAAGAAGTATAGTAGGACTGAGTTATTCATGTTTTGGGTAATCAGTACTTAGCCAGGATTGGCAATTGCAGCTAGATTTTCTGCCAATGATTTATTGCTGACTGTACTTTTTAGTCCCAGGGACAACCATTCCCCCATTTCTTGTAAAGGTGTTACAGGGATAGGAATTGAAAATCTCCTAAATAGGGTCACATACAGAAGTTTTACCTAGAGATGCACCAAAATTTCGGTGCCCAAACCATAACGACTGTAAATGGTGTTTTCAGCATTTCGCTGATCGAGAAAAAGGTGGCGATAATGGAACAGAAAACGCACGTGATTTTGCTGCAATTTTACTGTACATATAGTATGTTTTTCATAGGTCATGTGACCCAAAAACCGCATCAAAAATGTAACACAAGTGGGTTAGCTGCGTTCTTGCTGTAATTTCAATGCATTTCAATGGGAAGATGCGTTTCTGGTGCGGTTTGTTAAACTGACCAAAAATGCGGCAAGCGAGATTTTTAACACCACAACGGAAGCGCAACAGACCAGTGTGAAGACCTAAATAGAATATAAAGGGATGCATTTTTCTTAAACCGTAACTCCACTTTTGTTGAGAAAAAAACATTCCCCCCTGGGTGACCATTGTACATTACAAGGATTATAACAACCTTTGTTGCAGATTCCTACCTTTTATCATTCTGAAGAAATCCCTGCGTGTTTATCTGTGCCTCTGTACTGAGTGTGTCTAATGGGAGGTGGTTTCATAATTATCAGTCAGGTGTGCAGCTGCAGGGCACTAATGAGGAAATCTGCTGGGCCTGCATCCCTTTAAATGTGCTCCTATTGAAAGTATCTCTCCAAAAATGACATTTTTGTTGCAGGGGATTCCCAAAATCTTTTTTTTTTTTTTTAAATGGTCATTTTCAGTTTTGGCCAAGTGCATCTTGAATTTTCGGTTTCGGCAGTAAAATTTCCATTCGGTGCACCTCTAGTTTTAACCTCTCTAAACTCCATCCAAAATGAACAATATATAAGAAGATATATTGGTTGGAGGGTGTCAGATGGCAGAGGGACACAGATCAGTAGGTACACTATAGGATCCAGGTGGGCATCCAGCACCATGTGGGTATATCTCTGCAGGGTGATGTGGGATGTATCTGGCTCAGTCAATACAAATCTGATCTGAAAAATACAACTTTAAATACAAATTATAAACTCAGATTGTACAAAGAAATCGTGTGTTATAACAGGAATCCTCAACACAATTCACATATCTGCTTCTTCAGGATAGGGTCCATAAATGGCACAATATTAACATCCGTGTCAGAACTATTCGGCTGAAATCAGTGCAGAGATTAACATAAGATTACCAAGAAATGGAATAGTTAATATAGTAATGATATGTATGCACCTGTAAATCGATTTATGTATCAATGTATCAGTTATATATCATTGTGTCTCTTAAAGTGGTTGTTAAGGCAGAAGGTTTTTTTATCTGTATGCATTAAGATAAAAAGCCTTTTGTGTGCAGCAGCCCCCCTCGGCCCTCCTAACACTTACCTGAGGTCCCTCTCTGTCCAGCAATGTCCAAGATTCTCCTTCCTGATTGGCCCTCCAACTGCTGTCAATCAAAGTCAGCTAGCCAATCAGGGGAGAGAGGGGGCGGGGCTGGGCTGGGGCTCCGTGTCTGAATGGACATAGGGAGCTGTGACTCAGCTTTGGTGCCCCCATAGCAAGCTGCTTGCTGTGGGGGCACTAAACAGGAGGGAGGGGCCAGGATTACAGAAGAGGGACCCAAGAAGGGGAGGATCCAGGCTGCTTTGTGCAAATCCACTGCAACAGAGAAGGTGAGTATGACATGTTTGTTATTTTTATAGGAAAAAAAAAAAACGAGACTTTACAATCACTTTAAGTTGGCCATACACTATGCAATCTGATTATATAATCTCCGTTAGAGTTACCAAAACTAGGTAGGACACAGCTGAACAATTCAAATTGTATCCAGGCAGGTCTTTGCACTACATACCTGATGGTAGATCTAAAGGAGATTGTACAATCAGATTGTAGAGTGTATTGCCGCCTTTACTGTACATAGACTATCCAATGCTGGGGATGGGTCTCAGTGTATCAATTATCTATCAGTTATTAATCTGTGTGTCTCTCAGTGCTGATGAAAGAACTCTGTTTATCAGCTATTAATATTGTGCACTACCTCTCTATGTATCATTGTACTGTATATCATTGAATATCTCTATATATTATTGTTTCTTTCTATATATCATTGTATATCTTTGTACCTCTCTATGTATCCTTGTACTGTATATAATTGTATATCTCTATGTATTATCATATCGTATATTGTTGTACCTCTCTATGTATCCTTGTACTGTATATTAATTGTATCTGTGTATCATTGTACCTCTCTATGTATCTTTGTACTGTATATCATGGTAGCTCTCTGTGTTTTATTGTATCTGTCTATGTATCTGTGTATAGTATTGTATCTTTCTATGTACAGTATCTGTGTATAGCATTGTACCTCTCTATGTATCTTTGTACTGTATATCATTGTAGCTCTCTGTGTTTTATTGTATCTTTCTATGTACAGTATCTTTGTATAGTATTGTATCTCTCTATGTACAGTATCTTTGTGTAGCATTGTATCTCTCTATGTACGGTATCTGTGTATAGCATTTTATCTCTCTATGTACAGTGTCTGTGTATAGCATTGTATCTCTCTATGTACAGTATCTGTGTATAGCATTGTATCTCTCTATGTACAGTATCTGTGTATAGCATTGTATCTCTCTATGTGCAGTATCTGTGTATAGCATTGTATCTCTCTATCATTGTACTGTTTATCATTGTATATTACTATTGATCTCTCTAAACCTCTGCACACAGTGGGCCGGTTAGACAGGACAGTGTTTTTCAGACAGGGTGTACAGCAGTCTGTCCAACAGACGCTAGTCTAACTACCAACTTTTGTTGAAGGGGCATGCTGGAAAACCAGTATCCGACCAGCGCTGGGTTGAACAAATAAAAAACTTACAGTGTGCATTGGCCTTCAGTATTGGTATATATCACTGTATCTCTCTATTGATGTATATCATTGTATTTCTCTGTATCAATAATAATATCATTCTGTATATAATTGTATCTCTCTATGTATAGTTGTACTGTATATCCCTATGTAGCTCTGTAAGTATCGGTATATATAAGTGTATCTCTCTATGTATCATTGTATATCTTTGTATCTCTTTATGTATTGGTGTAGAGTAGATCATTGTATGTCTCTATAGATATCATTGTACTGTATACCACTGTGTATCTCTCGAAGTATCGGTGTATATTATTGTATCTCTCTATGTATCATTGTACTATATCTCTCTATGTATTGGTGTATCCGTCCTCTATCATTGTCTCTTTTGGTGTATATAGATGACACAGTGCTCTGGATGGATCTCGTCTAGCCATACAATTGTAGATTTTTGAACAAACGTTTGTACATTTGTACAAACATTCTCAGTACATTTAAGGGGACGGCACCATCCCTGATGACATGAAAGTGACGAAATGCACTGAAGCTCCTTCTTACGTCACTTCCTTTTGGTGGAACGCAGGAGCATTTCAGTGAGTTACTATAGACCTGAATGCCCTTATGCTTGTGGTCCACAAGCCCCACTAGATTGTAAGTGCATTTTTTTGGATTTTATTTCTCAATAAGCAGTATCACACTATTCCCTTCCTGCCTTCCAGATCTCTTTTTACATGTCCACCTGGTCTTGAGGAGGAGAGAGGATTTTTATTGGAAGAAAGAATATCTGGTGTACAAGTGCAATCAGACCTACTTAATCATTTAAAGTGCTATTCCTAACCACTTAGTGACCGCCCTATAGCAGGACAAGGATCTATGTCTTCCCATAATAGCATCTCCCCCCACAGTAAGAAAACACCAGCTAGACACACAGTTAATCCTTTGATCGCCCCTGATGTTTAACCCTTTCCCAGACAGTGTCAGTACAGTTACAGTGCATATTTTTAGCATTGATCACTGTATTGGTCTCACTGGTTCCCAAAAAGTGTCAAAAGTGCCAGTTATTGTCCGCCGCAATATCACAGTCAAAATATAAATCACTGATCGCCACCATTACCAGTAAAAAAATGTTTTTTAAATAAATAAAAATATCCCATAGTTTGTAGACGCTATAACTTTTGCACAAACCAATCAATATACTCTAATTAGGAATTTTTTTACCAAACATATGTAGCAGAATATATATAGGTCAATATGGTATATTATTCTATTTCTTTTATATGTTTTTTCAATCACCTTTTGATACTATTTTCCTAATTTATGTAAAGTAGGTGTACAGTAGGAGGGAGGTGTATTGTAGTACTCTATTTTGAAAGGGTATTGATACAACTTGGTTTTGCTGAAATTTTGGAAGACGGAAGGTGCACTATAGTACACTATTGTTGGTTTCTTGGTTTGACATTTTTCTAACCCTCTGAGGGAGGTGCACTGTAGTACATGAGCACCACACCAATATATACACTTATGTGAACTTTTATATCCTGTGAGATATAAAAATGGTGTGTTAGCAGCCATGTTCATTTTATTTTTATTTTTTGTTGCGAGGGAGAAACCACGCAATGACTTAAAGGCCATTCAACAGCGCTTCAAAATTGTATTTGCTTTTAACATTGGATTTTGGAATGAATGCACTTTCTTGAAGGAAAATTACATACACTATTAGAAATTTGTATGTTTGAGAGAAAATGTTAATCCTGCGCCTTTTGATTTTCTAATCATTAGTGAGGATGAAACGACTTTAGTTTTCTACGCCAGTGATGAGAAAGTTCAAACGGAATGTTATTAAAGTTAAAACTGATGAACAAAGTTCTGCTAGTGTACATCCAGCTTATGTATCCTTGCAAAGGTGTCCACAGCTGATTGCATTAGGGTGTGCACCCCAAAGCTAAACACACGTGTGTGTGTGTATATAGCAGTAGGGCAATTTTTTTTTTTATTATTATTACTTACCATGTTTTTGTTTTTTACAATATTTTTTTTTACAATCATTTTTTATCAATTTATTAGGAGCCCCATTGGGGGGCTTTGGTGAAATATCAGGGCTCTAAACAGACCTGATGTCTCACTTTTTTAGACAGAGATTTCCCAGTCCATTTCTCTGCCGCAAAGCAGGAAAGGAAATCTGTGCAGCACAGGGTGATTAGGGTGTGCCCAGGCTCATCTGGCACACCCTGTGCGCACGCCTATGTATCATTGGGCATCAGTTATGTATCAGAGTATAGAATTGTAGCCTTCAGTGTCTCTCCTTGTGCATAGATTGTTCAGAGATGGATCTCAGTTATCATTGCATCTCCCCATGTACCATCAGTGATCATTGCATGTCCCCATGTACCATCAGTTATCATTGCATCTCCCCATGTACCATCAGTTATCATTGCATGTCCCCATGTACCATCAGTTATCATTGCATGTCCCCATGTACCATCAGTTATCATTGCATCTCCCCATGTACCATCAGTGATCATTGCATCTCCCCATGTACCATCAGTGATCATTGCATGTCCCCATGTACCATCAGTTATCATTGCATCTCCCCATGTACCATCAGTTATCATTGCATGTCCCCATGTACCATCAGTGATCATTGCATCTCCCCATGTACCATCAGTGATCATTGCATGTCCCCATGTACCATCAGTTATCATTGCATCTCCCCATGTACCATCAGTTATCATTGCATGTCCCCATGTACCATCAGTTATCATTGCATGTCCCCATGTACCATCAGTTATCATTGCATGTCCCCATGTACCATCAGTTATCATTGCATCTCCCCATGTACCATCAGTGATCATTGCATGTCCCCATGTACCACCAGTGATCATTGCATCTCCCCATGTACCATCAGTGATCATTGCATGTCCCCATGTACCACCAGTGATCATTGCATCTCCCCATGTACCATCAGTGATCATTGCATGTCCCCATGTACCATCAGTTATCATTGCATCTCCCCATGTACCATCAGTTATCATTGCATGTCCCCATGTACCATCAGTTATCATTGCATGTCCCCATGTACCATCAGTTATCATTGCATCTCCCCATGTACCATCAGTGATCATTGCATGTCCCCATGTACCACCAGTGATCATTGCATGTCCCCATGTTCCATCAGTTATCATTGCATCTCCCCATGTTCCATCAGTTATCATTGCATCTCCCCATGTACCATCAGTTATCATTGCATCTCCCCATGTACCATCAGTGATCATTGCATCTCCCCATGTACCATCAGTGATCATTGCATCTCCCCATGTACCATCAGTGATCATTGCATCTCCCCATGTACCATCAGTGATCATTGCATGTCCCCATGTACCATCAGTTATCATTGCATCTCCCCATGTACCATCAGTTATCATTGCATGTCCCCATGTACCATCAGTTATCATTGCATGTCCCCATGTACCATCAGTTATCATTGCATCTCCCCATGTACCATCAGTGATCATTGCATGTCCCCATGTACCACCAGTGATCATTGCATGTCCCCATGTACCATCAGTGATCATTGCATGTCCCCATGTACCATCAGTTATCATTGCATGTCCCCATGTACCATCAGTTATCATTGCATCTCCCCATGTTCCATCAGTTATCATTGCATCTCCCCATGTACCATCAGTGATCATTGCATCTCCCCATGTACAATCATCTATCATTGTATCTCTCCATGTACCATCAGCGATCTCTCTACAATCATGTATCATCTTACATAGATCGAACAGTGCTGCTGATGTCTCTCTGCCCCGCCCCTCCCCATGTGATTGGCCCTGCCCTGCCCCGCCCCCTGTCAGTGCAGGCGGCCGCTCGGCAGGGGGAGATCAGTGTGTGCTCGGATCGGGGCGATGAAGGCGGCGTTAGAGATGAAGCCCGGACTGACCATCATCAAGACGGAGAAGGTGGAATATGAGCCGATCTCCTGTGCCGGTGAGTGTCCAGGACCGACAAGGACTGGGGCCCCACATACTGATACCCTCAGGGGCCACACAGGACTGAGAGCCGACCGCACCCTGATGTTGGCCATTATCACTGCTGCCGGCCACTGACTGCAAACCTGCAGCACTGAGAGCGGCTGCTGTGATTACAGGAGGATGGGGGTGATCGGCTCTGGGGGGACTTGGTGGTACTCAGGAGGGTGATTCGTTTTGGTGGTGATCGGAGCTGGGGTTTCCTAAATAGAGGTGATCGGTGTAGTGGTGTACAGTGATCCAAGTTCGGAGTAATCACTGCTGGAGCCAGGTTGGGGGTGATCAGTATTGGTGGGGGTGATCAGTGTTGGTGGGGGTGATCAGTATTGGTGGGGGTGATCAGTGTTGGTGGGGGTGATCAGTATTGGTGGGGGTGATCAGTATTGGTGGGGGGATCAGTATTGGTGGGGGGGATTAGTGTTGGGGTGCCTAGTGTGGATTCCCAGGATTTGTTTGCAGTGCCCCAGAGTAGGGGTGCCCAGGATGAGGGTGATGAGTGCTGTTGGGGGGTGATGTGTTTTGGGGTAGGGATGATCAGTTGTTGGGGGATCAGTGTTGTTGGGGGATCAGTGTTGTTGGGGGATCAGTGTTGTTGGGGGATCAGTGTTGTTGGGGGATCAGTGTTGTTGGGGGATCAGTGTTGTTGGGGGATCAGTGTTGTTGGGGGATCAGTGTTGGTGGGGGGATCAGTGTTGGGGGGGTGATCAGTGTTGGTGGGGGTGATGAGTGTTGGGGTGCCTAGTGTGGATGCCCAGGATGAGTTTGCAGTGCCCCAGAGTAGGGGTGCCCAGGATGAGGGTGATGAGTGCTGTTGGGGGGTGATGTGTTTTGGGGTAGGGATGATCAGTTGTTGGGGGATCAGTGTTGGTGGGGGGATCAGTATTGGTGGGGGGATCAGTATTGGTGGGGGGATCAGTATTGGTGGGGGGATCAGTGTTGGGGGGGTGATCAGTATTGGTGGGGGAATCAGTGTTGGTGGGGGTGATGAGTGTTGGGGTGCCTAGTGTGGATTCCCAGGATTTGTTTGCAGTGCCCCAGAGTAGGGGTGCCCAGGATGAGGGTGATGAGTGCTGTTGGGGGGTGATGTGTTTTGGGGTAGGGATGATCAGTTGTTGGGGGATCAGTGTTGTTGGGGGATCAGTGTTGGTGGGGGATCAGTATTGGTGGGGGGGATCAGTATTGGTGGGGGGGATCAGTATTGGTGGGGTGATCAGTATTGGTGGGGGTGATCAGTATTGGTGGGGGAATCAGTGTTGGTGGGGGTGATGAGTGTTGGGGTGCCTAGTGTGGATGCCCAGGATGAGTTTGCAGTGCCCCAGAGTAGGGGTGCCCAGGATGAGGGTGATGTGTGCTGTTGGGGGGTGATGTGTTTTGGGGTAGGGATGATCAGTTGTGGGGGGATGGTGCCGTCTCCTGGCCCCCAGGCTGTAGATGAAGAGATGAGTATGTGTGATATGTAGAATCCTTTGTGTAATCAGTGCTGTCTCCTCCCAGCAGGGGACTGGTCCTCTTCACTGGGGATCTGTCCTGCCTGACTGCAGCTGCTGTGGAGCCTCTTGGCACCCACTTGGCTCACCAAGAACTTCTTAGACGTGTGCTGTCATTAAACCGGCACATCTGTATGAAGGGTGTACATGGTGTTAGCTGTTGCTCATAACAGATGGCAGATACCGGTAGCATCGCCCAGTGTGCCAGGAGGGCCCCCTGACCCACCTAAGGGTGCTGCGTGCTGTCCGTGTTCCTGGGAGCCCCCCTCCCCGGTCAGGCTCGGTCACAGGATGTTTCCACGCAAGGCGAAGGGAGACGTCATCTGTCCATTGATAGAACTTGGCGCAGGTTCTTTGCCATTATTAATAGACCTGAACAGGGTCACTCCCAGAGGGGGGATCCCCTGGTGGGTTCTTGGAGAGGGATGACCGCCAGGCTGACCTCATGTCACCCAATCGGATGAGAATATTTGGGAGAGAGAGAAGTTCTCTATCAGGATCCCAACACAGACTTCATCGTCTGTGGCTGGACTGAGCTGCAGCTATGAACTGTTCATTGCAACAGCCCCCATTGTGTACATTCCTGTGGGTGAGGATACAGAACCAGGGGCCCCTCAGTAAAGACCGGTGTGTGTCGGGGGCCCCTCACTAAAGATTGTTGTGTGCCACAGATCCTTTCTAAAGACTGACATGTGACAGGGACCCTTATAAAGATTGGTGACTGCCAGGGACCCCTATCTAAGGACCAGCATGCTCCAGGACCCCTCACTAAAGGCCAGTGTGTGCCAGAGATTCGCATCTAAAATCTGGTGTTTTGCTAGGAACCCCCTATTAAAGACTGAAGTGTGCCAGGGGGTCATCTAAACACTGATGTGTGCCAGGGAGCCCCCCATTAAGAATGTAGTTTGCCAGGGACCCCGTCTAAACATCAACGTGTACCAGGGACCCTATCTAAACATTAATGTGTGCCAGGGACCCCATCTAAACATCAGCGTGTGCCAGGGACCCCATCTAAACATCAGCGTGTGCCAGGGACCCCATCTAAACATCAGCGTGTGCCAGGGACCCCATCTAAACATCAGCGTTTGCCAGGGACCCCATCTAAACATCAACGTGTGCTAGGGACCCCATCTAAGCATCAGCGTGTGCCAGGGGCCCCATCTAAACATCAGCGTGTGCCAGGGGCCCCATCTAAACATCAGCGTGTGCCAGGGGCCCCATCTAAACATCAGCGTGTGCCAGGGGCCCCATCTAAACATCAGCGTGTGCCAGGGGCCCCATCTAAACATCAGCGTGTGCCAGGGGCCCCATCTAAACATCAGCGTGTGCCAGGGGCCCCATCTAAACATCAGCGTGTGCCAGGGACCCCATCTAAACATCGACGTGTGCCAGGGACCCCATCTAAACATCGACGTGTGCCAGGGACCCCATCTAAACACCAGCTCATGCCAGGGACCCCTTTGAGTAGGTCTGTGTACCTTTCACCCTCAGATGTGGGAAGATTCATTGTCCTCACTCAGTGTTAAAATGTTTTCTCATGACTCTAATAAGGGAAACAATGTTCCCTTTTATGTTTCATTGTTTGTGAAAAGTTGAAGTGCGATACATTCAGTGTACTGAGCAGAGATCTTCGCCCCTCACCCCACCCCCGGTACTCCTTACTGTATTGCAGGAATTTTAATAGCTAATGTAATCTTTCTGCCGTGTACTGATATCAGAATGAATGACATACAAAGCATTGTTCACTGTTGTGGGTCTTTGTACGAGTTTATATGATGCTGGTTGGCGAGGTGACAATAGCTTTAGATTTACCAAAACTATACAATATGAGGGCTACCTAAACTGTCTATACAGATTGTATCCAATCATATTGGAATTTGTTGGCAGGTTAAAAAAAAAAAAAAAAAAGATTGCAAAATCAGATTGGAACATGTATGGTCAGGATTATTCTTAGTGATGTAAAATGCAGAATCCCCTGGCAACCAGAAATCAACCCTTCACTGACCTTTAGTGTGGTGTGCGGCATTGTGCAGGAGTGTGTTGATGTTGTGGGGGGAGGAGGGGCTGTGTGTAAATAGTATATCAGGCAGTTAACTTGGGCCTCGCCCGCTGCCTGCAGAGAGGACGGTGAGATCAGAGATCTGACAGAGGTGACAACAGACGAGGTGACTGTGCCGACCACAGGGATGGACACTTCTCCCTTCCCTATGTTCAGTCATTATTCATGTAGTGCCGACACATTACCCTTCAAATGCTGATAAGGATATCGGTGATTGCTGTGCTCAGATCTGCAGAGATTGCGGCATAGTGCTGATTGTACAGCTGACACGTCTGTCTGTGTATGGGCAACATTGCAGATATTGTTCTGTATTTTGTGTAGGGTAGATCAGGGTTGTATTTTGTTGGTTATAGTAACTGTTCACGTTGGCGATGTATGCTGCGGGTTCATCTCTTCTCAAATTATCATTCAGATCAGAATTTCGAATGATGAGCAATCTGCATCGGCAGCACTCAGCCCCCCTGTATATGTAGTGTGTCCTGTCCACTGTGGACATCATCCCACCCAAACCTCCCCACCATGGTGTGAAAACTCTGCAAGAGATGGAAATGTCCACTGATAGCTGCAGGGACTGTAGGGAATCAATCGGACAGCTGGAGAAAGTGCTGCACTGTAAGGGTCACCACCACGATATCTGCTGACTTTATTTCACAATGTGAATGCAGATGGAATTGTTGCAGATTCATCTTTGGAAATCGTCTGCTGTGGGCATCAACTGCACTTTGAAAGAGTCCTCCCCTGTGAGAGCGTCTGCCATAGCAGAGGGGTGAACAGACAGGACATCAGCTGTGACACCACCAATCATCGGCCACCAATCATCGGCCCAGGACTGATGACAATTGGGTGGCGCCATACTCTGGAAGCTGATAATCTCATTGATCTCTTCATCATCTGAAAAATGCCCTGGTGACTTTCACACTGCTGACAGCAAAGTGGCACTGATTGACATCCTCGGGGCGATGGTGTTGGAGTTTTAGCATTGCCATTTTTTTTGTTGTAGAAATGCAGTTTAGTGAGGAGACACAAGGACTGTGTACATGAAGCAGAGGACACAGAGTCAGGGTAGATTTAGGACCGGTTTACATCATAACAGTATAATAACACACCTCACAATGAATGGGCTGCCAATGCTCCCGATCCTACCTAAAATCACACAAATGTAATGCAACTTACTACGCTGCGTTGCTGTGCGCTTTCAGTTTGCTACAACGCCGGTGCCTTGCCTTAGTGCACCAGGGTGCCATACAAAATGAAGGGCACTGTAATGCATGTTGGGTGCATTACGACAACATGAACGTTTGAATAAAGACACATTTTAGCGTTGTGTTAATGTGGGTTTGGTTACGGCAGCCCATTGAATATAACCTTTTTTTGCAACACTCTACTGAACATTGCCATGCGATGTGACACAAAGGAATGCATATACCGTGTTATTACTGCCATGCAGAAGTGGGGCCTTGTTATGGTCGATTAAATGCTTCTTGTTTTCCACAGCTCCCCTCTGGTACAAGTGATGAATTTTGCCAGGTTTAGGTTGGAGTAAATCAGAAAAGTTCTCCGTGTTGAAGCATCAAAACCTCCCGAAATTTGTCTGAATTCTAAACACAGCAGAGAATCGTGCCGGTGAAGATTTTATTGGCTGCTCAGGGAGAGATTTTTTTTGAAAACAGCAAATTTTGCATTTTCAGTCTTTAGAAATCTGCTTGGAGGATTGCACGATGTTGGAAAGATTGGTGAACAGGGTGCGTTTGATTTAAATCAAAGAGCAACTGTCATCTCTGTCCTGCAGTCGCTCCTCCTCAGACCCGCTGTTGACTCACCGACAGTCCAATTCACTTTAATGGGACGGCTGGTGATGCGGCAGTGACACAACAAGGTGAGGGACGAGGTGGCAGCAGGTGAGTGGATGCCCGCTAATGGGCGCTGTCATGATGGATCTGAAATGACAGGTGATCTTTGCAAGGACTTATTCTTGCTGATAATTAAAATCTTTAATATTTTCAAACAAAATGAAAGTTTCCTATTTAGAGTAATAAGCTGTCAGCAGTGGCGTTGCTAGGGGGTGGCTTTTGGGGCTATAGCCCCGAATCTGGGGCCAATAGCCCTGAGTCTTTGCAGGGGTCCCCAAAGGGGAGGGGAGGCTCTCTGGGGACCCTTATGTAAGTGGGGGGCTCTCTGGGGACCCTGATGCAAGGGAGAGGCTCTCTGGGGTCCCTGATTTTAAGGCAGAGGCTCTCTAAGGACCCAGATTTAAGGGGGAGGCTCTCTGGGGACCCTAATGTAAGAGGGCTCTCTGGGAACCCTGATGTAAATGGGGGGCCCTCTGGGTACCCTGATGAAAGGGGGAGGCTCTCTGATGACCCTGATGTAAGGGGGGACTCTCTGGGGACCCTGATGTAAGGGGGCTCTCTGTGGACCCTGATGTAAGTGGGGGGCTCTCTGGGGATATATATACACACACACGTATATTACTGTATATACATGTGTATGCCGGCCCAAGCGTATGACTTTGTTTACTGCGCTGCTATGGGCTCTAGCCCCAGATCTTTTGTAGACCTAACAACGCCCCTGGCTGTCAGGTTAGTAAATATTAGCAAAACTGGGTCTGTTGTATGGCCTGCTGCAATTTTGCTCCTCACGGGAGGAATAAAGCAAATCAAGTTATGTGCAGAAAGATCACAGGGTTTATCAGCTGCTTAAAAGGTTTCACTTTAATTTTTACTGCTTGCCCTACAGCTTGCTACATAACTAAGCTCCATTTCATGCTGAATAAACTGAATTATTAATGTATCTTAAATAGAAAACTATCTTTAGACAGAGTTTTACTCCAAAATCATTTTATTAAAAAAATAATTGATAAAAAAAAAAATCTGATTTTAAATTTAAAAAAAAAAATCGATTTTTATTCCACCCTCTTGGTGAACCACAAAAACATATTTTCCACTCCTCCATGATGTGCTGCATTGTTTCTGTACCAAGGAGCTTCAAGAAGAGGAAGACCAGTCCACATCTATGTGGTGCAAATTTTGGTGTGCTATGTTTTAAGCATGTTACCATTAAAGAGGAAGTAAAACCTCTGAAAAAAAAAAATAACCCTGCAAGACAAAGGCATAATGAGATAGTATACATAGCATACTAGCTCATTATGAATTACTTACCTGAGATCGAAGCCCCCGCATCGCCCTTCGTTCGCCTCCCTCTGACGCCGCCATCTATCCCAGAGTGACTTCTGGGTATCGCGGTTCCGGCGCTGTCACTGGCCGGAGCCGCGATAACGTCACTCCCACGCATGCACGCTGGTGCCGTCGCTAACGGCATGATCGCCGTTAGAAATGGCACTCTCAGTGCCCCTGCTTGCGCCGTAGACATCAGTGCCGCTATTTCTGCAAATATCTCCTATTCCTTTTAGGATCGGGAGATTTTTAATTGCACCTACAGGTAAGCCTTAATCTAGGCTTACATGTAGGTTAGAGTGGTTGTAATGGGTTTACAACCACTTTAGACTCCATAGAAGGTGTGCTTTGATGAAAGATGCAGCATGCAGGACTGCACCTAGAAAGCATTGGTGTGAACAGGGCCTTAGGAATGCCAGATTTCTCAACAATTGACACTAATGATTCTCTGACTGCCAGCATAGGTGTACGCAGCCTATTGTATTAGGGTGTGTACCCCAAAGCTTGAATACATATGCCTGTGTGTGTATGTATAATATATATATATAAAATTTTGACAGTGTCAGTAGGGCAGTCTAAGGTGTCAGTTTTTTTATTATTTTATTATTCTTATTATTTTTTTAGGAGCCCCTTTAGGGGGCTTTGGTGAAATATCAGGAGTCTAAACAGAGGGAATCTGCGCCACAGGGGATGATTTGGGTGTGCCCATGCCTATGACTGCCAGACAGCAATGGCTGACCTCTGCCTCTCTGTGTGCAGACTGGCTTATGATGCAGATTCTGAGGCTCCCCCTACCTGATTTACCCAGTGCCCACAGAAGAGGATCTGACTTTCTAGAATGCCTTTAGTAAATGTTTGCGATGACTTTCAGCGGCCATCTTTAAGTTGCCTTCTTTAAAGGGGTTGTAAAGTCCTTGTTTTGTTTTTTTTTGTTTTTTATAACAAACATGTCATACTTACCTCCTCTGTGCAAGGGTTTTGCATAGAGTGGCCCCCGAACCTCCTCTTCTGGGGTCCCTCCGGGGCGCTCCTGGCACCTCCTCTTCTTGAGTGCCCTGACAGAGAAGCGATTTCCCTGGGGCACTTCTGCAGCTGCGCTCCCGTGTCCTGCTGCTGCCTCCATTGACACAGACAGCAGGACCTGGCCACGCCCCCCGCGTCATTGGATTTGATTGACAGCAGTGGGAGCCAATGGCTCCTGCTGCTATGAATCTATCCAATGAGAACCTGAGACAGTGGCTGGAGCTGGTCTGCTCGTCTCCGTCACTGGAGAGTCCGGGTTCAGGTAGGTTAAAGGGGTACTCTGGGGGGGCAGCTGCAGCACAGGAGGTTTTTCACCTAAATGCATAAAATACACGAGGGTGAAAAACCACGAGGGTTTACAGCCCGTTTAACCAGTTAAACAGGCAGCATGCTGCAGCCTTACCATCTGCACACCAGTACGGTGATAATTACCAAAAATATGCGGTGCTCAGCCCTTTCTATGCTATAAACCTGGCAAGGATTAGCCCTGCCATCTCCAGTGTTCAGTGAGGCCCCTGTGTTGTCACCCTCACCGCCCTATAGGGGAGCAGTGTTAGGTGACACACACCAGCTGTACCCTGAATAAGATGAAGCCGCACTGAGCTGTGACATCAATACCTGTGCTCTGCGCCCTCTCAGCCAATAGGAAGGCTTCCGGCTGTGTGTGTGTGGTAGTCAGGTTGGGGGCCCGGCCTTCCTCAGCACGCACTGTGGTCAGGCCGACGAAGAGCAGCTCAGTTTAGATCTGTAACGGTTTTCACACCTCAGCTCAGGCTGCAGCTGTGTGTGTTTATATGTGTGTGTGTGTGTGTGTGTGTGTGTGTGTGTGTGTGTATGGCAGTGTCACTGGCTGAACCTCCATCATCCTTTTCCCCTTAAGTGTCAGTCCCATGTGCAATCGCTGAGATACATCCAGAGTAACGCCATTGGGCCCAATACAGAAAGCTAACACACTGGAATAAAGATACCTAACAGAAAAAAAAATGACAGCTATTTACAACTGGGAGCCAATAGGATTTGAAAATAGAGATCCTTATCCTTGTGTTTAATGCTTTGTGAATTGATTCTTTGGTGCCGTATTCCGTGTGATACTCATCAGTATACCATTCACCGTATCAATCAGACAGTCAGTGCATCACCCAAAAGTCAGTGCATCACCCGACAGGTCACCCTACAGCAGGGATCTTCAAACTACGGCCCTCCAGCTGTTGCAGAACTACACATCCCATGAGGCATTGTAAAACTCTGACATTCACAGACATGACCAGGCATGATGGAAATTGTAGTTCCCGAACAACTGGAGGGCCATAGTTTGAAGACCCCTGCCCTACAGCATAGGTGTGCGCAGCCTATTGCATTACAATGTGCACCTAAAGCTCAAACACACGTGTGTGTGTCTACATATTAATGACCCCGTCATATTGATCTACCTGCTGACACAGTGAAAAGAGGAAGAGCTTAAACCTTTATCTTATGACAGTGCCAGTTGGGGGGGGGGGGGTCTTTCCCATCTTCCTAACGTCACACGGAGCAATAATGCAAATGCGCATGGGGTGATTAGGGTGTGCCCAGGCACATCCGTCACATCCTGTGGGCATTCCTATGTCCCACAGGCAGTGCGTCACCTGGTATCTTGGTATACCCAGACATGGGTTATTATTGCAACTTTTAGCTGAAAGCTATATGCAGTCTGATTTCTATATCTTCACATACTAGCCAAGCCAAATTTTCACAATGGCATTTTATATACAGATGTGCACAGGCCACTCTCTCCAATTGTGTGTCAGGCAGTACAGTCGGGAACCCTGCCAAGAAGTGCTGAAGTAAGATTAATTAAACACATACGCGCTCGTCATAAAACTTCAAGCAGCAACCGATTAAAGTGATATTAAACCCAAAACCAAAGATGTAATACATTGCAGCTTACCAATCATTACATGTGGTGGCTGCATTCGTTTTCTTCTTTTAGGCTCTCTTCCCTCTGTTGTCACCTGGTGATCTGGCCAGTAAGGCCGCGTACACACGAGCGGACTTTTCGGCAATAAAAGTCCGACGGCCATTCCGATGGACTTTTGTCAGACTTTTGACGGACTTTTGAACAAACGGACTTGCCTACACACGATCACACCAAAGTCCGACAGATTCGTACGTGATGACGTACAACCGGACTAAAATAAGGAAGTTCATAGCCAATAGCTGCCCTAGCGTCGGTTTTCGTCCGTCGGACTAGCATACAGACGAGCGGATGTTTCGACCGGACTCGAGTCCGTCGGAAAGATTTAAAGCATGTTTCAAATCTAAAATCCGTCAGATTTTTGACTGGAAAAGTCAGCTGAAGGTCCCATGAAGCCCACACACGATTGGATTGTCCGCCGGACCAGTCCGGTCGAAAAGTCCGCTCGTGTGTACGCTGCATAACTGACCTCCTGCATTAGAATTCCCCCCACTCTGGATGAAGGAGCAGAGCAACACCTTTGGACAGCAGCATTGTCAATCTGGGGGAAAGGAGTGTTGGGATGTACTAGGAGATTTAGATACACTAACAAATTGAAGCCAAACTCCAGCTCACACATTATAATCAGTTACAGAAAACCGTTATTCATGTTGAGATAAAGGTTTTACATAAATAAAAGCTGATCATTGTAAGCATCCCCGACAGTGGTAAATTGTTTTTCTTGACCCTCTAACTGCTGCATCTGCAGGACAGCTTGATCTGTTGAAAAACAGACTTGCTGGCTTGATCACCAGGTGAAAATAAAGACTGCCTAAAAAAAACAAAACAAATGCAACCACCACATCTAATTGGTAAACTGCAATATAATAAATGTTTGCTTTCCGCCCGCGCTATAGCTGGCCGGCGTGCTCTGTGATCGTTGAGTACTTTGGACTCTGATCACAGAACAGGGGAAAGGGCCAATCACAGCGGGCCCTTCACCATGTGCTCAGCTGTCAACCAATGACAGCTGATCACGGAAGTAAACAGAAGCTGGCCTATCGGCTTTTTTGCTCCTCAAGATCAGCATGAGGAGAATATTAGAAAGCCGAGAACCGACTTCTGTTACAGGAACATCGGTCCCAATCTGTGCCCGCCAGTGCTGCTAACCAGTGCCACCTATCAGTGCCCAATCATCAGTGCCCAGCAGTCCTGCCTCATCAGCGCACATCAGTGAAGGAGAGAAATTATCCGTTTACAAAATAAGAAAAATGTTTTGGTTTTTTTTCAAAATTTTCAGTCTTTTTTTTGTTTAGCAAAAAATAAAAAAAACCAGCGGTGATAAAATACCACCAAAAGAAAGCTCTATTTGTGTGGAAAAAAATTTATAAAAATTTCATTTGGGTACAGTGTAGCATGACCGCGCAATTGTCATTCAAAGTGTGAGAGCGCTGTAAGCTGAAAATTGTCCTGGGCAGGAAGGGGGTGTAAGTGCCCGGTAAGCAAGTGGTTAATACTGCTTTAAAGTAGTGCACATAAGGCATGCAAACGGGGGGGTTGATTTACTAAAACCAGAGAGTGCAAAATCTGGTGTAGCGCTGCATGGTAGCCAATCGGCTTCTAAACTTTAGCTTGTTCAGTTATGCTTTGTCAATAAAACCTGGAAGCTGATTTGTTTCTATGCAGAGCTGCACCAGATTTTGCACTCGTTAAGCATGATGTTAGTTACTTTTCTTAGACCAATAGATTTGTATAGAGAGAAGAACAATTAAACTCAATCACTGTGCGGCTCTGAAAACGTTATTTGCAAAAATAAGTATGGCTGCCGCCATAAATGCTTATTAGGATTGGGATTTAAACTTTTAAATCATTTCTACACATTGGTAAGAAAAATACAGCAACATGGCATCCACACCACTGTGTTGTGAAAACGTGCTTGCCGTTTCACAGGGCAGCACAGTGGTGTAGTGGGTAGCACTTTCACTTAGCAACAAAAGAGTCGCTGGTTCGAATCCCGACCCCGACAGTATCTGCATGGAGTTTGCATGTTCTCCCTGTGCCTGTGTGGGTTTTCTCCGGGTTCTCCGGTTTCCTCCAACGCTCTAAAGACATGCTGGTAGATGAATTGGGTTCTGTCTAAATTGGCCCTAGTATATGTGTGAATGTGTGTTAGGGACCTTAGATTGTAAGCTTCTTGAGGGTAGGGACTGATGTGATTGTACAATGTATATGTAAAGCGCTGTGTTAATTGACGGCGCTATATAAGTACCTGAAATAAATATTTTTCATGTGTTGGTGCATTATCAATGGCCCTGGAAGGCAGAGGTTGCAACTTGTACAGTCAGTCAGAATCTCTAGACCTCATTACTGCAAATCTCACAGATGTCGGTCATAAATGAGCTGTGATATCAGGAGAATGGAGGTTGGTGTGGAGGATATACATTTCTCTGTAAATATGTTTCTTCTGTCCCAGCAGATTGCTGCTCTCATGAGTTTCTCAGGCAACATGTTCCCGTCTCTATACATAATGTTAGATCTTAATATATATTAATTAAGGGCTGCTCAGGAGATGAATAATATAATTTATACAGTATATTGCCATCATATACTGTAGCAGTGTACACTAGCGCATGCAGTAAGTATATAGGACATCTTGACAGTCTAACCAGGGGCAGCGAGTGAAAGAAAAGGCACGATCAATCTTAAAGGGGAAGAAGCAGCCATGCAATCCTAAAAGTGGAAATGTAATGAAAAGCAGTGAAGAGGATGACTGTGCAGCTTGTAGAAATCTGAGCACATTGTTAAAGAGAACCCGTCTTATTAATATAAAGTCTACGGCTCCTAGCACCCTGTGTACTCCGGCAAAGCCCGCTGCAGTTTCCTGCCCCTCTCAGGCAGGGAGAGGGCTGTAAAGTCCTGGCTCCAGCTCTGCATATGAGAAAGATCAGTCAAATATCTTCCCTATGCTAGTTCCAGGGCAGTGGAAGTGAATGTGAGTTTTGTTTATGCCTGGGGGGGGGGGGGGGGGGGATAGAATGCAGTTAACAATCCTGAAGCCTCATTGGGTACATTTAAGGCCCCTACAGTGCGGAGGGCTGAAGACAAGTCAGACTTTGAGTATACACAGTGCACTGGGTGTTGTGTACATGTGACAATGACTGGTACTCTTTATGATGGTTGTCGGACTCTGGAGGAGCAGATATCCATAAGAGATCCTGCAGAGTATGTGGTGGAAGAAGAGGCCTGGTGCTACAGAGGAATGTGCAGGACAAGAGCAATCACGTGTCTCATACATAGTGAATAGAACAACGACCATCATACTGTATGTAATAATGACAACATTATTATTATTTAAGGTACTTATATTGCGCCGTCAATTTACGCAGCGCTTTACATATACATTGTACATTCACATCAGTCCCTACCCTCAAGGAGCTTACAATCTAAGGTCCCTAACTCACATTCATATACTGGGGCCAATTTAGACAGAAGCCAATTAACCTGTCAGCATGTCTTTGGAGTGTGGGAGGAAACCGGAGTACCCGGAGGAAACCCACGCTGACACAGGGAGAACATGCAAACTGTACATTTAGTGCAGTCTGATGTATTTGCTGGGCGGTAGTGACAGGTGCTCACATTAAAGGAAACCTGTCCGAGAAAAGATGAAGGCTGTCTTTACTTAGCGCTCCTTCCAAAAATGCAACTGTCATGCTGATCCTCTTTCTTCAATACCCAGAGTCATTGACCAGCAACAATTCTCAAATGCCAACTTTCTGAGATTTTTCGGTTTGTCAGAAACTCAGAATTATTGAGACCAGAGACAGCCAGGTAGCTGGCATATTCAGGTCCCCTTTCATCCATTCCAGCACAGCTCTGTGATCCCAATGTTGTCCTATTATATGGAATGTCCCCATAGCGTTCCTATTACTCGGCACTTAGTGTGTCATGAGTCACCTCATTCCTGAGATATCACTGAGTACTGGCCAGACACTGACACACCGACATGTGCATTGAGTGCTGAGTGCCAGTGCTGCCTTAACCCTTCACACAACTCGCAGGGCTAGGAAACTGTTATTTTACATTTATATACTTCTCACTTATTTCCTAGTACTGTTCAGAGAACACTGAGCCAGTCACATCAGCCTCTGCACCAGAAGAGCTTACACTCTTAAAGAGGAGCTCCAGTCCCCCCCACCAAAAAATTAAGTCAGCAGCTACAAATACTGTAACTACTGACTTTTACTATTAGAGCACTTACCTGTCCAGGGATCCCGCGGTGTCTTCACTCGAGCTGATTCTTGATTTGGCTCTCGGGTGCTGGCGCCGCCATCTTGGGTAAGGGAAACCAGCAGTGAAGCCATGCGGTTTCACAGCTGGTTTCCTACTGCGCATGCAAGAATCCCGCTGCGCTTTCTCAATGGACCGGCTGCGATGAGGGCTGAACTTCTGGCTGAGTTTGCTGCGGTTAACTGAGCAGGAAGTGGAAGCGGGTATCTGTCAAAACTAGGTACCTGCCCCCCCCCCTACAAGGTGCCAAATCTGGCACTGGAGGGGGGGGGGGGGCAGCTGACAAGCGGAGTTTCCCCTTTTGGGTGGAGTTCCACTATAATGTTTCACCACAGTCGCATAGTAGTATTAGGCCTCTTTCACATGAACAATCCGTTCAGGTCCACCTGTCAGTTTTTTAGGCGGACCTGAACGGAACCTCCATAGACCATAGACAAGTCCGCTGACATCCGACCCGCTCCGATCCGAAAAAGTGTGACTGAGGAAAAACCTATTTTTCCATCCGTTTTTGGATAGGATCGGGTGACGACGGACGTCCGTCATCATCCGATCCCCCATAGGGGGGAGCGGCACTCTGACAGGTCCGTCGCTGCACAGTGTGCAGCGATGGACCTGTCATCTGCCTGCTCAGCGGAGATCCACGGAGCGATCCCCGCTGAGCAAGCGGATGTTCACGGGGCGGATCATCACGGATCCGTCCCGTGTGAAAGGACCCTTAGTGTTATCCATTTATATGGCTCTGACATATTCCTCAGTGCTGTACAGAGAAAGCAGAGCCAGTCACATCAGGCTCTGTACCAAAGGAGCTTACAATCTAATGCCCCCTTCACAGTCGCATACTATTATTATTATTATTATTATTATTATTATACATTTATATAGCTCTGACATATACAGAGTACATGTAGTGTCCAGTGTTATTGGTCAGAATTGAGCCCAGGGCCCTAGTGCTGCAAGGGAAAAGTACTAACCATTTAACCCCCATCCTCCTCTTAGCTGTCATGCTCTTCCACAAACTTAAACCAGATTGGTTGCTGTGGAGCAAAATATATTTTTTGAAGGCATTTTCCAGAGAGCGGCCCATTGTTACTAATACAACAGACTTGAGCCCTATTTATCAAATATTCTTACGCTGCCCCCACATACTACAATCTGATTGTAAATTTAAGGCTATAGTAGCACGTGAATGCGCCTAAAAAGTGTGTCAGGCTTTTGCAGTTCATTGTTTATGGTCTCCCAAATGCGACAAATCACACAGAGCTGGAAGGTGCATGAACTTCGTAGCCATGTTTGTCTTGTGAAGGGCCGTCCATTCATTTGCATGAAGCTTGATAAATAGCAAAAAGCACATAAATGTGCGACAACCGATATCGCACGACATAATGTGAGTGCAGGTGACCTACGTACATTGCATATAAAGATTTGGTGATCTCACAATACAGAAAGTGAAGGTTTCAATCACAGCCGGCACATCGCAGACTCCTCTCTGCGTATGTCAGTAGACGGAGGGAGGGGATACGATGGAGAGGAGGGGCTTAAAAATATGGGGGAAAAAACATTTTCCAGTAGTTTCCCAATACATCATGTACAGAATTTGAACATCCCCCCCCCCAAAAAAGATGTACCACAAGTTATAATCAATAAAGTCTGCAGATTAAAATGATATCACAGTAGTGTGACTTTATGTACCGTAGAGGAACAGGCAAGTTTAGACTGAACATATGCGTTTTACTTTAGGAGGACCTTATTCCCCTTTCAGCTCTACATTGCGACATGTATAGGGTGAAAAAACGGTTTAGGTTCATTTTTACTGTAGCATTAAGATTAATATAATGTGAGGGGTCTTCAAAAAGTTTCCACACTTTTTTTTATATTTAATAGACTTTTTTAAAAAAAGTGCAGAAACATTTTGAAGAACCTTCGTATATATCCATAAGGTGACAACGCTCCCATCCTCATCTCAGCACCATAGAGTGGAGTTGTGCTGTAGTTCACAGAAGAAAACTAGACAGTCTGATGGCATTGTTTGAGATTTCAATGCACAGGAAGTGACACGGGCGCTGCATTGCTGGCAGGATCAACAGGTAATTTCTGTACTTGAAGAAATTATTTTTGGTCTGAAAAAAAGAAAACTAATGCAGCCACTACGTCTAAGATCTGGTAATGGAATGAAATGTATGAAATTTTAGTTTTGGGGTTTTGATGTACTTTAAATGTTAGGTGAAACCTTTTCTGTCACAGCGACATAAATGCCACTGAAAATTCACCCCACAGAGATTTTGGTGTTGAAGATTCTGTAAATTATTGGGCTGAGAAATATCCACTAAAATGAACTCGCTACCTCCACCTGTCCGGCTTTCCCCTACTCTTGCTGCCTTCAGGCGATCCCTGAAAACTCATCTCTTCAGGAAAGCCTATCACGTCTCCAACTAATCTTCTACCACTTCCATCAGCTCATTCCCCACAGTTACAACCTTTTGTACCACCTGCCCCACCCTATTAGATTGTAAGCTCTTCAGAGCAGGATCCTGTTGTATTTTTCATTGTATTATAACTATATTGTCTCCCTTTTTTACATTGTAAAGAGCTGCGTAAACTGTTGGCGCTATATAAATCCTGTATAATAATAAATGATTTGTGTTGATAAGCACAGAGCTGCTGTAGACGCGTTTCGACCATCCTCCCTTTCTAGGATTTGGTCTGGGCAGTAATGACTGTTGCTGGGGGTGTCTCTTGCTTTTTGTTTCCCACATGGTGGAGTGTTGGGCTCGTTGTATTGGCGGTGTTCTCTGGCATAGGCCGGTGGAGCACTGAGAGAAGAGGCTTCCCCGAGGGAGTGGCAGTGCGGGGCTGTGAGAAGGCATTCCTGGAAAGGGGCTGAAATGGCTTCCATATGAGAGGGGCACCTCCAAGGGTGGCAGCCACATGTGAGGACAAAGGGTCCCTTAACCCATTCCCAGCCACTCCTTGGACTCTGCTTCCCACATTACATGTGCGTGAGTAACGGGCCGAACCAGTGTGGGAATGTTTGGGATTTGCCGAAGACGCAACGCTGACTGAGATCCCATGCACGCTGTGACGACTAACTGGAGGGGCTCACATTACACTGGGATGACTCAGTGGTAGGGGGCGGAGGACACCCATTAACCCCACCACAGCTGGCCTGGAGCAGAGACGGCTTTTTATGTGCCGCCTGTTGGCTTTACAGGGACATGTGATCGCTCCAAGGGAAATAAACGCCTGCAAGGACAGGCCGCCCTCAAACTGGGCTCGTTATGAGCGCCCGGAGTTCCTCCTCACCTTCCATTCCATAAGAAATTCCAGCTTTGCTTGAGGCTTTCATTGTAAATCTGATCAACTATTTCAAAATGGTTTATTTTCCGTCTATGGTCAGGAACGTAGCCACCCTGCGTGGAATACGGACAGCTGAAGTGGCGAGGCCTCGTTCTGCCCAGGTTTAGGCTGCTGTTTGTTAAATGAAGACCGATTTTATATGTAGGGCTCTCCGCATCTGACTCCAAATTATTGGCCCATATCCACCATCAATACTGTGTGTATCCATCTACAGTATCTCTTTCTATAATTTTATATATTTATAATATCAGTATCTCACATTTTTGTAAATATTTTATCTATTCATGTGACAACACTGAAGAAATGACACTTTGCTACAATGTAAAGTAGTGAGTGTACAGCTTGTATAACAGTGTAAATTTGCCATTTCCTCAAAATAACAAATTTAAATTTAAACAAAAGTGAGTACACCCCTAAGTGAAAATGTCCAAATTGGGTTCAAAGTGTCAATATTTTGTGTGGCCACCATTATCTTCCAGCACTGCCTTAACCCTCTTGGGCATGGAGTTCACCAGAGCTTCACAGGTTGCCACGGATTCCTCTTCCACTCCTCCATGATGACATCACAGAGCTGTTGGATGTTCGAGACCTTGTGCTCCTCCGCCTTCCATGTTGGAATACTGCCCTGAACTACAGTCTCTGAAGGGAGGGGGGGATCATGCTCTGCTTCACTATGTCACAGTACATGTTGGCATTCATTATTTGTACTCCTCACCTGGTTGCTGCCACACCATCTGAACCAAATAATTTATCTTCGTCTCAGCAGACCACAGGACATGGTTCCAGTAACCCATGTCTTCAGCAAACTGTTTGCAGGCTTTCTTGTGCATCATCTTTAGAAAAGGCTTCCTTCTGGGACAGCCATGCAGACCAATTTGATGCAGTGTGCGGCGTATGGTCTGAGCACTGACAGGCTGACCCCCCACCCCTTCAACCTCTGCAGCAATGCTGGCAGCACTCATACGTCCATTTCCCAAAGACAACCTCTGGATATGACGCTGAGCACATCCACTCAACTTCTTTGGTCGACCATGACGAGGCCTGTTCTGAGTGGAACCTGTCCTGTTAAACCGATGTATGGCCTTGGCCACCATGCTGCAGCTCAGTTTCAGGGTCTTGGCAATCTTCTTATAGCCTAGGCCATCTTTATGTAGAGCAACAATTCTTTTTTTCAGATCCTCAGAGAGTTCTTTGCCATGAGGTGCCATGTTGAACTTCCAGTACAAAATATTTTACAGCGCACACATACAAGAATGACATTTCCTGCAGGGCTAGTTAAAAACACCTGAACATATTCAAAAATACGGGGGTTTGGTCACACTATATGGTCATATAGTGCTAAGCCCACTTACTGCGACAAAGTACCCCGAATTAGTGTCATTCTTGTATGTGTGCGCTGTAAAATATTTTGTACTGTTTGTAGGTCTTATAGCAGCACCATCTTGAATTTAAATGCATTGTAGGGTGTGCCCCCCAAATATGTTCTTGTATGTTGAACTTCCAGTGACCAGTATGAGAGAGTGAGAGCGATAACACCAAGTTTACCACACCCGCTCCCCATTCACACCTGGGACCTTGTAACACTAACGAGTCACATGACACCGGGCAGGGAAAATGGCTAATTGAGCCCTATTTGGACATTTTCACTTAGGGGTGTACTCACTTTTGTTGCCAGCTGTTTAGACACTAATTACTGCATTGAGTTATTTTGAGGGGACAGCAAATTTACACTGTTATACAATCTGTACACTCAATACTTTACATTTTAGCAAAGTGTAATTTCTTCAGTGTTGTCACATGAAAAGATATAATAATATATTTACAAAAATGTGAGGGGTGTACTCGCGTTTGAGAGATATTGTGTGTGTGTGTGTATGTATGTATCCTGACCAGCCCAGGTGAATAAACACTAAAGAACGACCTCAGCCTACATGTCTCCAACAAGCCACACTGCAGAAATGGGAAGAGATAGCTTGACCGCCACACTTCACTGAGTGGTTAGCAGATAAAAGTGGCTTCCCGCTCAATGTCCCCAACATGTTTCTCCCCGCCCCCGGGGCTTAATCTTGGAGATGGCATCAGGGTATATGGCTTTGTGGAGACATGTAGGCTGAGGCTGCTTTTTATCATTTATTCACCTGGGCTGGTTTGGAGTATCGGCGATCCTTTCCTCTTTACATTTACTAACCTCCCTGGATTGGTATTAGGACAAGCCTGCACCCCATGTTCTGGGAGACAGGGATATGTTTTCACCTCTACTTTGAGCAAGGCCAAAAGCAATCAAACAAGTATACAGTAGGTGAAGTTATGTGAACTGTTTTTGGGTTGTAGCATTGTATGTGTTGTCTTTGCGCTTTGTTTAGAGTGAATCTAGGCTACTCTCCTGATTTGGACTACAAACACTGCCCCCCGTACTCATCATTATTACATAGAGGGGAACTGTTTTCTAGTGCACATAAGATAGCTGATAAGTGATTTCTTTGTACAGGGAGGTACAAGGATACTGGATTTCTAACAGAATCAACAGACAATTTACCTTCCCTGAAAACACAAAAATGAATGTAGCTGCCACATATAGGGGCTGGTATGCTGCCATATATTACTTTTTTTTTTTTTTGTTCTTGGGTTTACATACGCTTTAAAAGTTGTGTGAGTGTCATCCTTGTGTAGTGTGAATGTTGTCCTTATGCTTGCGTGTGTTGTCTTCTCCATGTTTTGTTATATGAGTATTGCCTTGGTGTTTCTACATTGTGTAGTTCTGTCACCTATTATGTCATCTCTGCACTGCATCTCCATCTTGTGAAGGGTTGTCTCCATGCTCTGTCTCTGCATTGATTGTGTATTGTGTCATCTACACATTGTGTGGTTTTCTCTCTGCGTTGTGCAGTGTCGTCTCCTCCTTGTGTCTCTGCATTGTGTAATATTGTCTCCTTCTTGTGTCTCTCCGCACCATGTAGCGTTATCTCTGCACTGTATGAGTGGCATCTCACTTTGTAGTCCTTTTGTGTTTGTCTTGTACCTGAAGTGCCTCCTATTATCAGGCCGCCCTGTTGGCTTTGTGCAAGGACTGGGCTGCTGTGATAATCCGCACTAATATCTTTTAATCCCCTGTGATCTTTGTGAGATGAGGCCACCAGCTGGGCCCCCCTCCCTGCAATCTGATCTGACTGCTCACATCGCAGCCGGAGTCATTGTGTGCCATAAGGAGGACTCTCCGAGCAGAGCAGTACTATAGTGGCCCCAGGGAAGAGAGAGGCGCATCACAACACCAGGAAATACTGTATATTCTGTCACTTAGGCCAAGGGGCACATGTGCTAAACTTATTACTCTTACTCATTTTCATACGTAGGTGCCCCATTGCATGCATTTTTTGTAGGGGTGTGTGTGGGGGGGCTTTACATTTTTAATTTTTAGAAACATTTTATATGTCTTCTTATGCTTAAAAGATTTTTGGTTTTATATTTATTTTTTACATAGGGAACCAATAGCCACCTGTGTGTGATAGTATATAGGTGACAGGTTCTCTTTATGGAGAGACACCTGGGGTCTATTAGACCCTGGATGTCTCGTCTCTAATGCACTGCAGCTAATGGAACACAGACTCTTCCATCAGCTGCTTTTCCCAGCATTGATCCTGGAGAATGACAGCTCCGGTCCAGGAAGTGAGGTCCACTGAGCTCCCTCCGCCCTTCCCAGTGTCACCCACCATAACACAGGCCTGCAGGTAAGACAGCAGAGCCCACTGAACATGGTGAGGGGTTTGCGCTGGGGGAAAGGCAGCACAACGTGGCTTCACAGCCACTTGTATCACTTCCACACGAGAGCATACAGTTGGCTTTACTAAAGTGTGTAAAAAAAAAAAAAAAAAAAAAACACATCTGCAGCACTGTACAAATCTGAATCCCCAGCAAGTGGCCAGGGATTTGGATTTTACCACGCCCCCTCCTATTTTGGCGCCCTAACGCGGGTGCTTAAGCCGCCTTGTGGTAGCACTGTGGCCCTGTGTGAAGGTGGCCACGGACATGAGAATGCATACTTAAAAAAAAAACAGATCAAAGGAAGCAGCTGTTTTCATTACATATGCTGCTTGATAGAATTTGTGAAAGTCCCATTGATCAAAGGTTATCATCTGATGGAGCCAGCCTGCCGATAGGACAAGGAATACAGCCTGCAGACACATAGGTGGGCAACTCCCTGAAAAAATGGTGGCTACTTCTGTGGGCAACTGCTGAACCTTTGTTCGCTTTGTGTCAGCTGATAGTCCAGTCAAGCTTGGTACATCATGAACAGAAACGGACACATGACATTTGGTGTTTGGGTTATGACATTTTCCAGCATATGCCTAGTCCCCTAGATTGGTGACAGGGTGGCTCTTTGGAGAAAGGGGTGGCTGCCAGGGGCAGTATTCTGTAAGCAATCCCACTTTTCTTATGGCTGGTCGCTTTGTGGCACCTATGGGAGGCGGAATATATATTATGTTCCCCGGGCTGATTGTTTCCCTCCAATCGGAGTTGGTCTTGCATGTCCCATCAATCTAAATGTATCTTATCCTGCGTGTTGTCCCTGCAGGGTGTCCTCTGCATATCCCCTCCAGCACAGACCTGGGGCTAATTAAGGACAGCAGAAAATTCCATGTGATGTCTGTGACGGTGCATTTGTCGGTTACAATCCGGAGCCTTTATAACCAGTGAGTCATGGCTGCTGTGGCCTTGTTTTCCATGAAGCGCCGGCTTGGTATTGCCTAAACTCTGGCCCCTTTCCAGGGCCTAAAATTACTCCGATTGGTGTGCAGCTGCTTCCATAGTTCTCTGGATAAAATCCTTCTCCATCAAAAGCCCATTCCGCAATCCGCAGGTAGTGCTGCACAAATAGAGACGAGTTTACAGCACCATGGGGGTTAAAGAAGGACTCTGCCCACATCAAAAAGCAGGAAATTGTGGAGCCAATGAAACCACCAAAGACAAGCTGATCATCACACTATGTCGGACACCCTCATACTTTGTGACTACTGATGCAAGAACAGTGTTTCATTTTTGAAACATGTTTTTTTAAGTTGTGTTTTTTTTCTTTAACTTGTAAGGGGAATTTATTTTCTATAAAACAAAACAGACAGATCAGTTCTGTGGAACTACAGATGGTTTTGCTAATGTTTCTCTGGTATGCAGGCCTCTTGTCTCATGATAGGTTGGAGGAAACCTGTAGCTTAATACAGAGCTGGGCATGGAAAGCTGGCATTGCATGATGGTAACCGTGTTTTTATTCCTGGTTCAGATCTGCTGGGGAGAGAGGTGGAGCAGATATTCTAACTTCATCTTGTGTTTCCCGAGGGGGTAGTCAGATCCTGCTCACTTGCATGGTGGCTTTAAAGCGATTTGTAAAGTCTCATTTTTTTCCCCCATAAAAATAACAAACATGTTATACTTGCCTCCTCTGTGCAGTGGATTTGCACAGAGCAGCCTGGATCCTCCTCTTCTCAGGTCCCTCTTCTGTGATCTTGGCCCCTCCCTCCTGTTCACTGCCCCCACAGCAAGCAGCTTGCTATGGGGGCACCCGAGCCGAGTCACAGCTCTCTATGTCCATTCAGATACAAAGCCCAGACCCAACCCCACCCCACCTCTCTCCCCTGATTGGCTAGCTGACTTTGAATGACAGCAGCTACAGCTAATGGCGCCGCTGCTGTGTTTTAGACAATCAGGAGAGAGAATCTCAAATGGCTGAGACACTCATGGACATCGCTGGACAGAGAGGGACCTCAGGTAAGTGTTAGGGGGGATGCTGCACACAGCATGCTTTTCATCTTAATGCATAGAATGCATTAAGATAAAAAACCTGACTTTACAACCCATTTAAGGCTAGAAGAATGTTCTGGACACAGCAACCAGTCACATTGCACAATACATGTTAGAAGGTGAAGGAGGGTTTGATTGGACAATGTGGACAACACAGGCATGTTTCTACTTCTGCCAGTCTTACAGCAAGAAGCCAAGCAAGCAAACCTAAATTTTACCTTCCTGAGAAGATTGTCTTGTTCTTCCCATACAGGAAATCAAAGTGACACTGAACACGGCCCTACCGTCACACAAAACGCTCCCCTGAAGTCATGTTCTGGCTTATTGTTTCCAATTTTTGGTCTTGTGTTCAAGTGCAATTGCAGTACCCTCACTTTCACAATCCTCAAGAATGTGAGCATGCAGAAATGCAGCCATGGTTCTCAGCTCTGCCCCCTCTCTCTCTCCTCCTAGCCTTGTCCTCATACACTGCAGTGTGAGAGTGCAGAGGATCAAGTGACAAGAAGATGCAGTCCTCACCATGACAGAGAGAATCTATCTGCATAAATTATACAATATGAAGACGTAATGGTCTGTATTGAATGGAAATAGTAGCAGTAGAGTAGAAATAATAAGTTGCTAAACAAGCCTGACAACATGGAGAGGAACAAAAGCAATGTGTGTGATCCACCCTGTCTGGGGGGGCAGGCCTTATATCCAAAGAAAAATTCTATACTATGACACACTTTTTTACAGTTGGAATGTTGTAGGTTCCAAGAGAGCCAACACATATCAGGTATCAGAGCCCCCTTCATCAGGGCTAATAATAAACATATTTAGGAATCTTGAATATTCTAGGCTCCCAACACAAGTAGGTAAGTGCTATAAACGGAAGCCCTCTTGATGCAATGCAGCAAAAGTGTAGCACTTCTGCAAAGAAATCCTGTAAAACCATCACCTACAGTTAAACAAATCGACAAAAAAAATATTTTTGTTAAAATGAAAAATAAAAATGTATTTTATCGATTTTCTTTTCTGTATGCTGTGATTTTATTGATTTTTTTTTTTTTTTTTGTAGAAGCGTTACATGGTTCTGCTTTCTATTGTTTTATTAGATGCATTTAGTTTTTATTAAGATATAAATACATAACCCAGAAAAAATGTATATAAATAACTTCACCCATACATGATTTCGTCATTTTTTTACAATGGTTTTTATGTGCATTTGGATCTGTCTCTTCCCCTCTCTCGTGCCCTTTTTCCTAAGAAGAATATTCAGATGATGTTGGATGTTATTGTGATGTTTGTGAATGATCCTCGCAGACTCTTGTGAGTGTTTATGAGTGGCAGGGCTGGCATTGAACTTGCTGTGACTCAGGGTAATACGAGGGAGGTGAAATGGCGCAGTGGGCAGAATAACACGCTTGTGAAAGCAGCACAGCTCCCCGCTAGTTCTCCTTGTGGCCGGATGCCAGGGAAGCTCCCACGTTTTTGGCACATCACAGCGGAGTGTTTTTTAGGACGCATCGCTCCGGATTTGGCACTGTAATATTCCTAGAGGTGAATCTGCACATGTCATGTTCTCTCTAGAAGTAAATCGTTTGGCACGGGACGACACAGTGGGTTCAGTCAAGTCCGACGGACAAAGTGCCACGCATTCTCAGAATAAATAAAGAGATGAAAGCTATTGGCCACTGCCCCGTTTATAGTCCTGACGTATGTGTTTTACGTCACCGCGTTCAGAATGATCGGATTTTCCGACAACTTTGTGTGACCGTGTGTATGCAAGACAAGTTTGAGCCAACATCCGTCAGAAAAAATCCTAGGATTGTTGTCGGAATGTCCGAACAAAGTCCGACCGTGTGTACGGGGCAGATGAGTGACAATGATCACTCACTGTACTGTATTACTCAAAAACCTAAAACATCACCAGGTAAATGACTTCTTCAGGACGATTGGGACATATTGTTCAGGGGCGGATATATTGCAATGATGAGGTTTAAGTGTAGAGGGGAAGAGTGGTGAAGTTAGATGCATAGGAGGCGTTACTGGAGTTGAGCAGAGGGGTGTGGGGGAAGGGTTCTTGAAATGGGGGTAAGGTGTGGAGAAGGCCTTATTGGAGTTGAGGAGAATGGTGTAGAGAAGGGGTTTTGGGGGGGATAAGATGCAGATGAGGGATTATTGGAGGGTTCTTAAAATTGGGGGTTAGTTGTGCAGGAGGGTATATTAGAGTTGGGTAGTTAGTATACCATATTATATATTGATGTGTGCACACTCGGTGGTAATTATGCTGTTCCCTGCAGATATGGAGTGCGGTGATGTGCCTCTGCTGACCCCCAGCAGCAAGGAGATGATGTCACAGGCTCTCCGCGCCACCTTCAGCGGCTTCACCAAGGAACAGCAACGCCTGGGCATCCCCTTCGGTGAGATTTCAGAGACTTATTGTTAATCTCCTCTTAATTTCATGAAGCACAATGCCTGTGTGAGTAGCCTCTAGTGAGCTCCTTTTTATTCTCTGACTCTCAAGCCACATACTAGTTCCGAGGCAGTATGCAGCTCATGAGTTGATAATAAAGGCTTCTATCTGACGGTTCTCACACAGGCACCCTTTCATTGTGGCTGTTACTGCCGGTAATGTTGTAAATTAAATTTTGCATCCTGAGCAGCTGTTGTAATTTCTTCCTGGCAGATCCGCAGGAGTGGACGGATGCTCACGTCAGGGAATGGGTGTCTTGGGCAGTGAATGAGTTCACGCTAAAGGGAGTGGAGCTGCAGAAGTTCTGCATCAGCGGAGCGGGGCTGTGTGCTCTGGGGAAGGACCGCTTCTTGGACCTGGCACCGGACTTTGTCGGAGACATCCTGTGGGAGCACTTGGACATCATGCAAAAAGGTGAGGCAGCATTTTGTCTTAGAGCAGCTCTGGTCAGACATCACACACCAATAGATCTTGTCTTTAGACATCTGCAGCCTGGTAACCAAAAGTCTCAGCACAATAAAGAGCCAACTTTGTCCCATTTAAAACTAGATTTTTCCAAAAGTTAGAATGTAATTATCAGTATGGGGAGTAAGAATATCAGGTGTTTTGTATTAGAATTCTGTTCTCAGCTACATTGTATGTCCAAAAGTCTGACCATGACACCTAGATGATCCTGTTGGACATTCCATTTCCGAATCATTGGCATTAGCATGGAATTTGTCCCCTTCCCATTTGTGACTATAACAGAATCCATTCTAAAGGGTTTCCACAAGATTTTGAGTGTGTCGGTGGAGAAGACCTGGCTCACAATAAACAACCATCCAATTCAATCCAAAGCTGTTCAGTAGGGCTGGGGTCAGGGCTCTGTGCAGGTCACTCATGTTCCTCCACATTAAATGGGTCAAACCATGTGTTCATGGAGCTAGCTTTGTACACAGAGGCACAGTTATACTGGTACAGAAAATGGTCTTTCCCAAACGATTACCACAATGTTGGGTTGGGCATGGTTGCCTAAAATGTCATTGTATGCTTTAATAGTAACAGTATCCTTCACTGGGAACTCCTGAAGAGAGATCAATAAACATTTTATTACCAAAAGTATTGGGACGTCTGCCTTTACATGCACATGAACTTCCCAGTCTTAGTTACAGGGTTGAATATTGAGTTGGCCCACCCTTTACAGCTATACCAGCTTCAACTCTTCTGGGAAGGCTGTCCACAAGGTTTAGGCGTGTCTATGAGAATGTTTGACCGTTCTTCCAGGAGCGCATTTTCGAGGTCAGGCACTGATGTTGTATGAGAAGGCCTGACTTAGTGTTCGCTCTAATTCATCCCAAAGATGTCCTATCAGGTTTGAGGTAAGGACTCTGTTCAGGCCAGTCAAGTTCCTCGACCCCAAACTCATCCATGTCTTTATGGACCTTGCTTTGTGCACTGGTACGCAGTCGTGTTGGAACAGGAAGGGGCCATCCCCAAAATGTTTCCACAAAGTTGGGAGCATGAAATTGTCCAAAATGTCTTGGTATGCTGAGACCTTAGGAGTTCCCTTCACTGGAACTAAGGGGTCAAGCCCAACCCCTGAAAATCAACCCCACACCATAATCCCCCCTCCACCAAATGTTTTGGACCAGTGCACAAAGCAAGGTCCATAAAGACTTGGATGAGCAAGTTTGGGGTGGAAAAACTTGACTGGCCTGCACAGAATCCTGACCTCATCCCGATAGAACACCTTTGGGATAAATGTGAGCGTAGACTATGAGCCAGGCCTTCTTGTCCACATTAGTGCCTGACCTCACAAATGCACTTCTGGAAGAATGGTCAAACATTCCCATAGACACACTCCTAAACCTTGTGGACAACCTTCCCAGAAGAGTTGAAGCTGTTATAGCTGCAAAGGGTGGGCCAACTCAATATTGAACCCTACGGACTAAGACTGGGATGCCTTTAACCCCTTCACACCGAGCGTATGCAAATATGCACCTCAACTTGAAGAGCATCACCCCGGTACCGTTTTTTAGAGCCGGCGTTTGGTGTTCTTGGGATAACAACCGATGCAGCTAAGAAGCCACTCTGCTGTTATCCTCTGGAACTCTAAACTGGTAACCTGTAGAAATTTTTAAAATGTCGCCTATGGAGATTTTTAAGTACCGTAGTTTGTCGCCATTCCATGAGTGTGCCCAATTTTAAAGTATGAAATGTTGGGTATCTATTTACTCGGCGTAACATCATCTTTGACATTATACAAAAACATTGGGCTAACTTGACTGTTTTTTTTTTCTTTTTTTTAATTTCATCAAAGTGTACTTTTCCCCCAAAAAATGCATTTGAAAGACCGCTGCACAAATACTGCGACATAAAATACTACAACGACTGCCATTTTATTCTCTAGGGCCTCTGCTAAATATATATATATTTATTATGTTTGGGGGTTCTAAGTAATATGGGATATATAAAAAAATATATATATAATGTGTGTTTGGGGGGTTCTAGCAAAAAATACGGATTTTACTTGTAAGCAACAAATGTCAGAAAAAAAGTTTAGGCATGAAAGGGTTAAAGTTCACGTGCGTGGAAAGGCAAGTGTCACAATACTTTTGGTATAGTGCACTTTCACCTTAATGGTGTGTATGAGGTTGCATTAATCACTTTCTTTTCCATCCATTCCACTTAGCAATGAATGAGTTTATTAAACCCTATAGGGCAATGGTTGTCAATTTAAGCTCGGTTCACACCTAATGCTGATGCTTCTGATGCGGCTCACACAGGCGTCCTGTGCGTCCTGGTTCACCGTTTCAGGCCTGAATTCAGCCCCGAATTTTGTGCTGAATTTGAACCTGAAATGGACCAAAGCCGCATTGGAGATATGTGAACCATAGAGAGCCATTCACATTCTCCTGCTATTGCGAATTGCCAATTCGCAATAGTGTGAACCCGGCCTTAAGGTATGAGGGGCTCAAATGTGGCCCCTGATATAACCAAAGGGCAGCTTATAATATGTACAAGACACAGAATATAGGACTGAACTTGACCATTCAATGGCAACAGAGTTCTGCTTTATCTGCAGTAAGCAAAACACACACAGCTCCGGCCATGTAAACTGGGTGCTTCCAATACCACAGTGCATGGCGGTGCAGTGATGTGCAGTAACCTACAGCCACCAATCAGAAATCACTTCTTAACTGAAAGGGAATTAGATACTCTGCAAGCCTGCCCGTGGTTTAGTTACTTTGCCACATTGAGCTGCCTCTGGGTCCACAGCCAGGAAAGTGAACCTGTATCTGCCTTGGAACTGTTTACTTGTATGTTGCTGAAATAGTTTCTTGGCAGCAGATTTTCGGTTTATCAGCCTCCCACATAGTACTCATTAAAATGCTGGAACATTCATGTGAGTGACGGGGAGCCAGGCATTGGTCCAGGGTCTTGCACTGAGAAAACTGGGTAATCAGAAAACTTGAATCTACCACAAACTAACGCAGTTGCTTGGCGGTGACGCATTTTGTGTTTCTGCTTGATTTTTAATCTAGTGCATTCCTTTTGAAAATGGACTCACTCCTAGAGATAAAACCAGCATATTATAGTTGACTTTCCTCCTCAGTGTCAATGTCTGCCTATTCAAGTTGAGTGTTAAATAGCCCATCTCACAAGTAGGTGTTCCTGCACTACGCTGCAGCAATTTCTTGTGAGATTTGGGCTACTCAGCATTCCCAGGTGTCTTGTTGGCTGGATGATGATGATGATGTCAACCCCTGCACTACATAAGTTCAGGAAAGGTAAGTATACTATCTAATTTTGCTCACACAGGTACTTTTATGCAGCGTAAGAGGGGTGATGGGGGCAACTTGAATAAGCAGATCATGCCACTGAGGTTGAAGGTCTTCTATAACCTGGATAAACACAATTTTTATATGCTCAACCGAGAGATTGTCCCATCATTATGTAGGCCTCACATTGAACTGGATGCATTTCCAGCAGACAGAAGTAAAAACTAAAGCTACCAAGCCTTATATCACAGCAAAAATCTGTGAACTCCCGGACAACCCTTCCAGTATAATTACACTGTGCAGTATTATGTCTGCCGGTCTCAGGCATGTGTGATCTCTTTGTGTTCTCCTCATATGACAGTGATGCAGGCAGTGAGCATAAGGGACTGTAGAGAACTTTCTATGTTAGTTATGTCATAATTCTCGCTAAGCTTTAATAAATTGTCATTTAGGTCTGCTAGGATAAAAAGCTATGTCTGGTTCATTGTCTAATGCTTTTTCTTTTTTTTTGTCACTTTTGTGTTAGACTCCAAATTGTACCAGACAAGTGAGATGACCCCTGCCTATCCCGAGCCCAGATACACCACCGACTACTTTATCAGTGAGTATTTCCAGAGCCCTCTGACCTGGTATAAGCATAACTAGGCCTTCCACACAGGACTAGGCCTTCTACACAGGACTAGGCCTTCTACACAGGACTAGGTCTTCTACACAGGACTAGGTCTTCTACACAGGACTAGGCCTTCTACACAGGACTAGGCCTTCTACACATGACTAGGCCTTCTACACATGACTAGGCCTTCTACACATGACTAGGCCTTCTACACATGACTAGGCCTTCTACACATGACTAGGCCTTCTACACATGACTAGGCCTTCTACACATGACTAGGCCTTCTACACATGACTAGGCCTTCTACACAGGACTAGGCCTTCTACACAGGACTAGGCCTTCTACACAGGACTAGGCCTTCTACACATGACTAGGCCTTCTACACAGGACTAGGCCTTCTACACAGGACTAGGCCTTCTACACAGGACTAGGCCTTCTACACAGGACTAGGCCTTCTACACAGGACTAGGCCTTCTACACATGGGCTTCTCTTCGGCAATAAGAGAAGATTGTACAGAAAGCATCTGTTAACCATTTGTAAAGCTTTTGACAAAATTCAAGCAGCTTTGTTAAAGTGTTTAAACACTCTTCAGCACCAGTTTGGGGATATTAAAGTGTACAATAACTAGCCATAAAGAGCATCATTTCACCAAGCTTAAAATATAACTAAAGGCAAAACGTTTTTTGTTTTTTTTCTTGTGGCGAGAAATTAGAATATTTGTCAGTTTTTATTGCTGTCTGTGCCCCCCGTTAAGGAGATTCACCCTCTCTTTTTCTCCTGTTGACCATTATCATTGAAAGTAAAAGAAAATCCCAAATTTTGGGTTGTCTCCAGAAAAGTAATGGGGAAGTCTTTTTATGGGGACACTAGTTCTGGTGACATGGGGGTCCCCAAGGAATTCCCTTAGTTTGCATAGATTTCCTCTCACTTCTGGTTTGGCTATGTGACAGGAAATGAAGGGATATCTCGGCAATAGGACACATATGGCGAAAAAAAATCTGACAGGAGTTCTAATGCACCCTTACTCTATCCAAAATTGAAAAAAAAAATGCCTATAGTTCTACTTTTAGGCAGGCCATACATGGGTCGAATTTTGAAAGAATCTTCTTTCGAAAATCTTATCTAAGAATTTTCGTTCATATTTCGCACCATTAGTGGGCTGCAGCAACAGCCGATTTTCGTGCGGTAATCGGACATGTTGGGAATTTTTTGAAAAGTGAACGATTTTCTAATCAATGATGGGAGAATCGTGCAAGAAATGTAATTGAAAAAGAAATGCACATGTGCAAGAAAAGAAAATTCACAGAAAGAAAAGAAGATTCCCAGTCACAAAAATTCTTTTCTGTAGCGACATGAGGTGAAATTGAAGGCTTGGTTGGCCGAATTTCGAAATCAATGGTGGCACCATCGGATCACAAAACACACTAATTTTCTGATTTTTCAAAAGAAAATTCTTTCCAAATTTGATCATGTATAGCCAGCCTAAATGATTTTTGCCTCTTTAAATTGGGGCCATGTTTCTCTGGACCTCACTGTCTGATAACAGGGAAGAGATTGGTTTCAGCATGTGACAAAGCTTTGAGTCTGAACCTTATATAAAAGAACGCATTCCTGGCATTCTATTAGATGTGCATGTTCCTTTCTGCTGGCCAGTGGGGGCTGCAGACATTAGCTGTGCAATCTAATTAGTTTGTTGCTTACACTTATAACCTGTTTCTGAACAGATTGGACAGCTAATGTCTGCAGCACCCAATGGCCAGCAGGAAGGAACATGCATGTCTTGAAAGGATAACACGAATGTATGTTTTTTTTTTTGTTTTGTTTGCTTTTCTCTTCATTTAATGCTTGAGCTCAGAGCAGAGCTCAAGGGGATGACTGGAGCATGCGGAGTGAGGGTGTCAATTCTGAAGATGGAGGATCGGCTTGAAAAGCATTGCCACCCCAAATAAGGAAGTAGAGGGAAATATCAGGATCAACCAGGTATTTAGTATCTGAGAATATAGTAATGAAAGAAATGAGAACACAGTAAGAGCAATTAACTTTAGAGCTAATGACACAAAAAACTTTTTGGCTTTACTAATGCTTTAAGTGGTCCTTCACAAGTGCGCCGGGCACTGCTGCTCTTCTGAAAAGCAATCTACACTGGCATGATTTTCAAAGGTGATTGACAGGTGGTGAGGAAGCGATGTGTCATCTCCTCACCACCTGATTTAACCCTATAATTGACGTACTACCTTGATGCAGTTGCATGCACATGGTTGTGATGCTTTTCCTGCATGACCCAATAGAGCTGCATTAGTCGTGTTCGGCAGAAGCATTGCTCACCGAAAGTGGTATGTTGTTTAAATTTTGCCATGCCATGTATACAGCTTTGAGCAGTTGTGTGTTAGTGTTCAGGCAGGTGGTTGGTTAAACCGTGGCTCAACCGACTGGTTCTACCAACCTCACGTGTGAATGAGCCCCAAGATCTTAATCACAGATTATAATGGAAGAGCTTCTTAGATTGTAAGCTCTAAGGAGCAGGGCCCTCTGATTCCTACTGTATCAAAGTGTATTGTATTTGTACTGTCTACTCTCAAGTTGTAAAGCGCTACGTAAACTGTTGGCGCTATATAAATACTGTATAATAATAATAATAATAATAAAAGAGCTGAACTCTGACTACTTGAAGCTTGCTGAAAGCCTGCTAGCAGCTTGTTTAAAGTTACAGTCAGCACTAACATCATGATTTATGTATAACAACTCCATATTGGAACTAAAGTTTTCTTTAAAAGGCTTCAACAAAATCTGCAAAAGATTGCTGAAAGCTTTACAATTGCTTTGCAAAAGCTTGCTGTGCACACTGCTCTTAGGGGGCCCAGCAGGACAATACATCACAGCATTCTATAGTGGTCCTTTCATCGTAGTGTAAGGTACTCAAACACAGAATGATCGTTTTGTGAGCCATCAGACCCACAAATTTGAACAATATATGTAGACTGTGAAGGACGCCCAGGTCTGGACAGCTGCAACCCACTGCTATCTCTATTACATTATCTGTATCAGCACAAAGAAATATGAAGAAATCTGAGCCAGAACCTTCATTTCTCTGTTTCCTTGGTTCCCATTTAAATATATTTAAAAATACAACATATTGCATGCAAAACTGATATCAGAATTAAACCATAAGGATTGTTGCCTCCCTTTCTCTACACCATTTTATATGGGAGTATCTTATTTATGACAATTACTGTTTCTGACTTGATACTAGTCCAATTAAGAACTACTGATATTCTGTACTGCATTTTGTTTTATATTATCTTGTGTTTTCTGACGTCAGGCATTTTTTTTATAATGGATGCCAATGTCTGTATCTCTCTGTGTATTGTGTATGCAAGAGACTACATTCATAAAAAAGAATTTATTTAAAAAAATGGTGCCAGGTCAGGGAAAGCCTGATAAGTATCAGCCTTGCTGTGCGATGGATTCCTCTTTTGTCTTGTTGAAATAATAATAAAGGTTCTATGGATTTTACTTGACATTTGAAGCTGAATTTGTGCCAGTGTTTGAGTAAAGCAGAAGTAAACTTCATTGGTGGGGGCGAGCTTTCACAATAATCTGCAAGTATTCACAGGATACTAGCAGGCTATGGCACACACCTACCTCCTTCTATGCTGTCCCCCCAGAGATGGCGGGTCCACGCACTTGTTACCGTTTTGTCCCCTAACAGCGCCATCTCTACTGCCAATTCTTGTGGCTCCTACGGCAATTCTCTTCAGCCATTGGCCGGGCACAGATGTAACTTTTGCACATGCGCCCGCAAGTTACATCATTCCTGGCACATCTTACTGATGCTGGAAATGATCTTAGAATGAATCCTACATGGCACGTGCACCACACAGTGTACACAAAAAAAAAATTATAAAATGCCAGTGGAAAGAAGTTTTTTTGAGAGAAGAGACTTTGCAGGTCTTTTTCTGCAAAAAATCTCTACCGTCTAGCAGTTCCACTACTAAATGGCTTGTGTATAGATAAACATGGTTTTTCCTGTGTTTGAAGTGCGTGTCTAATACAGGGCAGGCTAAACCCACTTAGTAAAATCTCATAGAAGCTTAGTTAGTATTTATTATTATTAGCAATATTTTAAAATCTCCTCTTTCTAGTTAAAGGGGTTGTAAAGGTATAATTTAGAAAAAAAATAACAAACCTGTACCTGCTCTGTTTAAAGGTTTTGCACAAAGCAGCCCTGATCCTCCTCTTCTGGGGTGCCCCGCCGGTGCTCCTGGCTCCACCCCTTCGAGTGCCCCCACGGAGAGTGGCTTTCAATGGGGGCACCATGCGCTCCCAAGTCCCCCTGTTGCGTCCATTGACAGACAGTGGGACTTGGCCCCGCCCCGCTCGGGTGTCACTGGATTTGATTGACAGCAGGGGGGGAGGGGGGCCTGGGGGCACCTGCAGCAAAATGAGGGGGGAAAAGGATAAATCCAGATTTTTACCTTTTTTAAAATGGACAATTGCACAGAGCAAGCAAAATGTAATCCAGTTAGGGTCAGCATTTGTTTTAATTTGTATGTCATCAGCCATGGTTTGTATCCTCTCGGTGACATCAGCCTTGTCCTCTCTTGCAGGTTACGGAAGCGAACATGCACAGTGCGTTCCCCCCTCGGAGTTCTCAGAGCCAAGCTTTATCACAGAATCCTACCAGACCCTCCACCCCATCAGCTCGGAGGAACTCTTGTCTTTGAAATATGAGACGGACTACCCCTCCCCCATCCTGAGGGACCCCCTACAGCCCGACTCTCTCCAGGGAGACTACTTCACTATCAAGCAGGAGGTGGTGTCACCGGACAACATGTGTGTGGGCAGGATCAGTCGAGGTAAGAGGGATCCACAGACAGCCGCAGCTTTACCCGAGTCAGAACAGACATACAAATCACCACCCCCTTCATGTATTTTCATTCATTAGGGAATTTTTAGGCATTTTGACATTTGGCGCAATTTTTTTAAATTCAATGTATTGCAATGCTAATGTAGGTTCTGTTTGGGTGTAGCTGGAAGGAAGTTGAGAATCTTCTGAAAAGTCCATATAAATTTACAATAATTTAAATTCTCTATGTCTCTGTTAGCAAAGTCGAAAAAAATATTCACTGATAGCAACCAATTTAGATGTGACCGGCTCTGGTAAAATAACGAATAGAGAGAATATGATTGGTTGATTTAAAACAACATGGAGGGTGATAATGCCCAGTGTGATTGTCACAACTTATGCCCAGTTTAGCTAAATCTCAGATATGATGGATGATGTGCAATGGGTCTGGCCGGTCACATGGGAGACAGTAAAACTCTGAAAACATTCATTCCGTGTCTTACCAAATTTAGTCATCCGTATTAAACTGGATTGGGTAATATCTGACATACAACTCCTCTGATCTAAAATCCTTACGGAGCATGTCCGCTGTCACGGACATGACCCATAAGATCTTAGTGTCTGTGCCACCCATAGCAGCCACTCACTTTCCAGCTGCCATGCTTCTAGCGCAGACTGTGCATTGAAGGCAAGCAGCTGATTGGTTGCTGTGGGTCGATTGACCCGTTTGCCACAAGTCAATGCCACTTAATGCGGGCACCACAGATAGGACTTTGACCCCACACTAGCGAGACGTTGTTTTGTCAAGGTTTCAGCTGTCACTTAAGTAACGGGCTGGTGTTTGTGGACAGGCAAGCTTGGCGGACAGGAGTCATTTGAGAGTATCGAGAGTCACGACAGCTGTGACCGCCTCACTCAGTCATGGAGCAGCCAGTCTTCGTACAATAGCCTGCAGCGTGTCCCATCGTATGACAGCTTTGACTCGGAGGATTACCCACCTGCACTGCCCAACCACAAACCAAAAGGAACCTTCAAGGACTATGTGAGGGACCGGGCCGAGCTGAATAAAGACAAGCCAGTCATCCCTGCCGCTGCCCTTGCAGGATACACAGGTAGGCTGACAATGTGTGACAGAAGCAGTGGGCCTGATGTAGCGTGTATGGGGGGGGGGGGGGGGGTGTGAAGATTTTGGGACATATACAGGTCTTCAGTGGGTTGTAGTACAGGCAGTTGGGGAGGTATGGTGGGTGGGTGGTGGGGGGTGGCAAGCATTTGTAAGTATACAAGACCAATTGTTTGGTGTAGTATGGAAAACATTTGGAGCTCTTTCGGTCTGTAGGGGGGTATACTATGGGAACATTTGAAAGTAGATGGGCCCATAGTGAGGTATAGCAGGTCTACATCTTGATAAATATGAGCCGGTAGGTGAACGTTTGGATGTATACAAGCCCATACTAGGGTATGCTGAAAGAGGACATTTAGAGGTATACAGCCCCATAGTGGGGTATAGTAGAAGAGGACATAGTGGAGAGGGCACATTTGGCAGTATACAGATCCAAAATGGGGATTAGTAAGAGGCAGTGTTTGCAGGTATATGAACCTATAGTGGGATGAAGTAGGGGGGGATGCATTTATTTAAAGATATGTGGGTTATAGTAGGGGCCACGTTTTTTTTTTTTTGGGCCCTTAGTGAGGGAGGACATTTGGAGGTACACAGATCCATGGTGAGGTATAGTAGGGGGGAGATTTAGAGGTATACGGGGCCCATAGTGGGGTAAAGTATGGAGTTATTTGGAGGTATATGGGCCATAGCGTAGTTTAATAGGTGGGGATACTTGGAGGTATACAAGCATAAGTGAGGGGGGACATTTAGAGTTATGTGGACCCAAAATTGAGGGTGAACATTTAGAGGTATACAGTTTGATAGTGTGTGAGGACATTTGGAAATTTATCAGTACATAGTGGGGTATAGAAGAACAGGACATGAAAGTCTATAGTGTGTGTGTGTGTGTGTGTGTGTGTGTACGGGACATTTAAAGGTCCATAATTGGGGAACAACTGTGGCCTCATGGTGACAGTTCTACTTTGTCTAATACTTAGAATTTCTCCGATTCTTCATTCAGCCAGTATGGATAGTAAGACCGAGGTGGTGGAGACACTTCTCAGTCCGCCCACTCAGCACCTTGCAGAATTAGCTCAATTTCTGCAGCTTTTTAAATTGGGTCGTGATTTTTCACTTTGATAAGTTGCTCTGAGCAGTGTGAGAAGCGGCGAGAGGTTTCCGTCACAATTCACTTTCACACCTTCTGTGTGACTAAGCTGATATTATCTGAGGCACACGCACTTTACACACCACCCTATACTGCACTTACTAACCACCCAGCACAGAGATATATAGCAGGATTGCAGTGTGACACAGATCTATGTGTGCATTGTCATAAGAAAGTTACAGTATTCGCATATATATGAGATGTAACTGTTGGTTATAAGTACCATGCAGTCTCTTTGTTAAAGAGCAACTGAACTGCAGGCAGCAAGTAAAACCAATCAGAGAACTGATATTATCCAGAAAACATTGCAACTCTGCCAAAGTAAAAAAATAAATCCTTGCCACCTTAACCTGAATTTTATAGGGAATGCCTTTTCTGTCACAGGATACTGTGCGCACCTAAAGCAGCCTATGTGGTTCGAGCATCACTGGGGTCAGAGAGGGGGCGGAGCTGGGACCAGGCTACACTCCAGTCTTTAGGTTGTCAGGCTTAGTGCTATTCAGAAGTGGCTTTTACAGGATTCAGGTCGGGGGCAGTCAGGGGCAGAGGTGACTGGCAGAATTACAGCAGGTAGGCCGAGTCTCCAGAGTCATTTTGAATGAAAAAGTTGTCCTTTTTGGAGTGTTCCCTTTGGAGCAATATTATATGGTCGGTGCAGGATTGCCACCTTCCCATAGCATTGACAGTTCCTTTGTGTACAGTGTGTGTGTGTGTGTATATATATATGTATATGTATGTGTGTGTGTATGTGTATATATATATATATATATGTATATATATATGTATGTATATATATATATATATATATATATGTATATATATATATATATATATATATATATATATATATATATATATATATATATATATATATATATATATATATATATATATATATATATATATATGTATGTATATATGTATATATATATATGTATATATAAATACACACATACAGTGTAGCACTTCTAAACAATCAATATTCATCCAGTGACACAAGTATTTTAATATACATATAATGATAGGAAATATAGGTACAAAGAATTAGATGGTGATACTGTATATCAATGGTTTAGATGGTTTTAAACATTGTTTATATATATATATACTCACCGGCCACTTTATGAGGTACACATTGCTAGTACTGGGTTGGACCCCCTTTTGCCTTCAGAACTGCCTTCATTCTTTGTGGCAAAGATTCAACAAGGTGTTGGAAACATTCCTCAGAGATTTTGGTCCATGGTGACATGATAGCATCACACAGTTGCTGCAGATTTGTCGGCTGCACATCCGTGATGCGACTCTCCCATTCCACCACATCCCAAAGGTGATCTATTGGATTGAGATCTGGTGACTGTGGAGGCCATTGGAGTACAGAGACCTCATTGTCACGTTCAAGAAACCCGTGGTGCGATGTTTTGAGCTTTGTGACATGGTGCATTATTCTACTGGAAGGAGCCATCAGAAGATGGGTACACTGTAGTAATAAAGGGATGGACATGGAAAGCAACAATACTCAGGTAGGCCGTGGCATTTAAGCAAAGCTCAATTGGTACTAAGGGGTCCAAAGTGTGCCAAGAAAATATCCCCCCCACCATTACACCACCACCAGCCTGAACCGTTGATACAATGCAGGATGGATCCATGCCTTCTTGTTGTTTACACCAAAGTCTGACCCTATAATCTGAATGTCGCAGCTGAAATTGCGACTAATTCAGACCAGGCAACATTTTTCCAATCTACTATTGTCCAATTTTGGTGACAATTTTTGGTTCCCCTGTGCAAATTGTAGTCTTAGTTTCCCGTTAGCTGACAAGCGTGCCACCCGGTGTGGTCTTCTGCTGCTGTAGCCCATCTGCTTCAAGGTTCAATGTGTTGTGCGTTCAGAGATGGTATTCTGCATACCTTGGTTGTAACGAGTGGCGAGTGGTTATTTGAGTTACTGTTGCCTTTCCATCATCTCCTAAATCGTGCAGGTTTAGGAGGTATCCGGGGTAGCTACAGGTAAGCCTTATAAGCTTACCTGTAGCAAAAAGTGGATCGTAAGGGTTTACAACCACTTTAAATTCTCGTTTCTTCACCATTCTGATGCTCTGTTTGAACTTCAGTAAGTTGTCTTCACCACATCTAGATGCCTAAATGGCATGCCATGTGATTGACTGATTAGCAATTTGTGTTACCAAGCAAACAGGTGTACCTAATAAAGCGGGCGGTGTGTGTATGGGTATATATACACATGCACACACACACACACACACGTTACTTCTATACTTTATTGTAGCATTTTCCCTAATTTTGTAAGCAATTATTTCAATCCTTGTTATAAAAAGCACAGAAAATGATTTATAATTATTTATATACACATCAATATATACACATTTATATACACATTGCAAAGTCCTTCTCTCGTTTCTCTCTGCATACTTCTGCAGCTGTACACAGTAATTCATGCCGTGCAGGGTCCCTGAGGACATAGTTGCGCTCCAGCAATGGCTGGTCACATATGGACACAGCCCTCAGCAACAAATCTCATTCCTAAACACAGAAGACGTATACAAACTATACATCTGCACTGTCCTGACCACAAATATGTACACAAGTCAGACATAGACATTATCCTTCTCTGTGAGAGTAGAAAGAGCGCATGCATTCTCCTCAGGTCAGCGCTGCCCACTCAGCGCCAGGAAGACCCCACATTGGGAGGCTCTCTGGACACGCCAGTCTGTGAGCTGCAGATTGATGAATATTTTGGCTCGGGGTTTATACAGGCTTATAGCAGAACGTTATAGTAGATGTAAACCCAATCACTAAAATCTTATAGAAGTTGTAGCAGGTTAATGTCATTTTTTTTTTTTTTTTATTAAAACGTTTTATTTCCCAAAAAGAAAAAAAAAACATAATTATACAATTTCCCAATGTACAAACATTATGTCTTTTGTTCAGCACAATTATGTCATTTTTAATATTGTTAAATCCAGTGACGGCCCGTCTGTTAGGGATGCAGGGGTGCCAACCCCCCATCCATGCGTCTGGCCCCCTAATCTACATGCGGAGCTTCGGCCGCATGGATTCCAATGGGTTATTTTTTTTTTTTTTTGAAGCGTATGATTAAAGCCAGAGGCTCTAATAGGCTTGTGTGACAATAGCGAATGAATATTCACTATTGTCTCCCTCATTCTCCTCCCAGCCATTTAGGAAGCCCCTATTGGCCAGGGAGTCTTAGAACTTGGGGTGTAATGGATGCCGCCTGTCTCCCGCAGGAGGTAATGGTAGTTTGTGCCGCCCCCCAAAAAATTTTGAGCACCACCTGCCACTGGTTAAATCTGTGGCTTTTATTAATAGTTCCTGGTGATCCTGCCATGAAAGTCCTTGTTCAGCACTTTTTATAATCGGATGACAACGATCCGTTTCCTAATTGAGTGTTTCTGATGTCACCCTGTCATATGGGCTTCTGATGGAGACTATAAGTGGACATTTCAACACACATTACACAGACATGGTCCACAGTTGTCACCATTAGAAAACCCACGCTGGGAAAGGCCATGCAGACATCCCTTGAGTGCATGGCGACAGGAAGTGGCTGCAAAGCGGCTGCAGGACTTCAGCAGCCCTGAGATCATGTAACCAAGGATGAGAAAAGGGTGAAAACAAGAGTTTTAGAAAAACAAACATGGCAGCTGTTAATGATACACAGAGCAAACTAAATGTCCTCTAGTTAGAGTTCACACATACTTTAAGATCAGTTCTGCAATTCAAGGACAATTGTGGATATGGCATCTTAGATTGTAGTGTGTCTAAGCGAAGGAGCACTCTGGCTTTTGAGGAACCACAAGACCCCACAGTTGTTCTGAGCTTCCTGAGTTGACCACAGCAGGACATGCTGAGATTTGTAGTTCCTTAATAGTTGGAGCCTTGCATGTTTTCCTTGTCACATTTGTAATGGAGATGCGCCCTCTACCAAATGAGCTTCAGGTTGAAGCCGTTAGGGTGATGAGGCTGCAGTAGGCTGTGGTGCTGGCGTACAGACAGATTATATGGAGTGAATTGTATTTGGCAGATGTGCAGTTTGCTGTGTGTGTGTATATAAAAGTTACTGTATACAAAGACTAAACACAGAACAGAGGGTGAGAGGCGCCTCTGCAGGGGCCACTACCCCAGTGTCAGGCCATGCGATATCTGCAGAAATATTTCCTTATTTAAACAGAAAATGCTCTTGTGAGCCTGGGAACTTTCCATTCACAGGGCCCTCTTGGGGTTTGCGGTCACTGTGCACAACAGCTGTGGCCTGGAAAACGGAGCCAAACGTGTGCATGGGTCGGGACGCGTTTCAATCCCCATCCAGTGAATTCTAGATTACTAAAGCATCGCCCAGTTTGATGCTGCTCTGTGCCTGGCAAGCTTCGGGGCTGCACTTTCTGAATCTGAAATGCACCCCCCTTCCCACCCCAACCGCCTTCTCTGTGCGCATATTAAAGGCCGTTGTGTTTCGACTGCGATAAAATGTCCATTATGTGGCTGGAGACCAGACAGAACTGTGATTGGCGAGCAGAATGGGGGTTCTGTCTCTGGCCAACAGTATTTTTAGAATCAGGGTTCCCCTGTAGCTGAATGGGGAGACATATTTTCCCAGTGAGGACAGTGCATTCCTATCATGTGACGGGCATAATAAGTCTGTTTCTGCGCCCGCCATCACTGGCTGCGGCCTAACACAGGCTCCATTGTGCACAGGAATAGCATGTGAGTCCCATTGACTGGTTTCAGTCTTTGAACCCTGTTCAGGTTATGGGTCATTGGGTTGCAGGGAAGGACAGAGGCGTGCTGTTATCAGCCAATTTGCGGTTGCTCCGGTACTTTCCAGAGCAGCGCCATGCTCGGGAATCCAACGGTCACATGTCTCGCTAATAAAGTGCGAAGGCCCATGGGCAGTGCCCTGTGTGTAGACATATTGTTCTAGTGTACAAGATGGCTGCAGGGAGGCAATTTAGAATCCAGCATGGGTGTTACAACGTAGAGGATCAGACATGTCTATAGTCAGACAACAACACAGAAGTAAGGGCAGGCACACCACTATCGCACATCTGCAGACTGCTAGTCTTTGTTCAGGCACTTCCTGTGGGTAATAATACTATGTCCAGGTCTCCTAGTGGTGCTCCTGCATTGTCACCATGTCACATGTACCCCAGAAGATGACTATGGACACATTTCATAGTGATGGTCTACTGTTGTCACTATCAGCAAGAAAGTCCAGAGCAAAGATGTGCAACCCAGAGAAAGTAGTGGAAGGAGACGAGGAGCACTGAGAAGTAAAAACAGACTTTTGTGGAAAAAGAAATCAAATGGTTTATGATGAACAGTGCAGAGTAAACTAAATGTCACCCAATTGGTGTTTAAATCTACTTTAAATATTGGGTGATCGTATGGGGAACACATGACAGGGAGAGCTTTCTAGGGATTCTTCTCTGTATCCTTACTTTGTGCCTTGTACTATTTCTGGTGGGTCATAATGGGTATAACTTCTCTATGACTGTGTGATGAGGACATCTATGATGGTGGGAATATATAGACAATGCTGACCTCTCTTCTGTCTTTCCTAGGCAGTGGACCAATCCAGCTTTGGCAATTCCTCTTGGAGCTCCTTACAGACAAGTCATGCCAGTCTTTCATCAGCTGGACGGGGGATGGCTGGGAGTTTAAACTGTCTGACCCAGATGAGGTAAGTACCTGCTGACAGGGCAGTCATCTTATCTTTGTAGCTGATATTTATTTAGCAGTATTGGATCCCTTTTTCAGAATCCCAAGCCTGTATAGGGGGATCAAAAGAGTTCCTACATCTACAACTCAGTCCATAAAACAACACACAAGAAGTCACTGAGCATCTTCTCTACTGACTTTATGTGGGCAATCCCTCAAAGGCTCCTATAGGGTAGAAACATTCTATACACTTACAGGATATCGGAACTTACAAAGTATACTGGGACAGTTCACTAGACCATTTAAATATTGTGCATCTGTAAACATAAGTAAATAACCAACAGATGTTGGTTTAGAACCAACTCATCTGTGGTGTTCTGAGTCCTTGGATACAAGGCACAGGTGTATTCTCTTCCACCTAATGGGGTCTATGGCGTGCTGGCTCCTAGTGAACAATGTAAAGGTTGTCCAGACCCCCTCCCCCCATATTCCACCAGACAGCTTTCCCTTTCCATATATCCAATATTTCCTCCCTAATGCCTTTCTTTGCTTACGGTGACCTATTTATTCAACTTCTCCGGTTAACGCTGTTGCTGTAACACAGGGTTTGTTTTACAAAATCTGGAGAGTGCAAAAAAACTGGTAGCCAATTGGCTTATAACTTCAGGCTGTTCAGTTAAGCTCTGACAAAAAAAAAACCTGGAAGCTGATTGGCTACTATGCAAGGCTGCACAAGATTTTGCACTCTCCAGTTTTAGTAAATCAACCCCACAGTTCTGATAGGCTGTAACTAACAATGCAGACAGTTCTTCCAGAATATAATCAAAACAAACAATAATTGCGCTATTACAAAAATAATTGAAAAAGCAGCTGCTAGCATGTAACACAGTGGTGAACAATGTATGAGAAAAATGAGATAAAAAACATGCAGCGCTCAAAAGTGTATATAAATCTGGAATTGAATATCTATAAAGGAGTGTTAGAGAGAAAAACTATACTCATAAAGTGAAAAACAAATGTGTACCAAATTATAAACAAAGTCCATAGGTGTAAAATAGTCCTAAGCACACATGAGGGTTCATGGGCGTAACTGGTGTCGTGCGTCCACGCACAGCGGGAGCCGGGGAGGACTCTGTATAGGGAGACACCCTGCACGTAGATCTTTTAGTTACACAGTGAACACTGTAATTGGTAGGAATGGGTACCTTACCGGAAAAGGTGGACACAGTCACCGTATAGTGAAGTGTCAAATAGGCTTGGGGGATACACCGATCCCAGCGATATCCAGCTGCAGGGGTCCTCGCAGTGAGTCGCATCCAGGATCCGGATCGTTGGACGGTAATGTGGGGGTTCCCGGTCTTTCGAGGTCTCCCTTTCAGATGGGAGGGGTTTGAAGATAGAAGTGGTTGGGGCTCAGCAGGGTCCCAAACATAAAGGGAGATAAGAAAAAACTTCCACATAGGGCATGAATCCGTTTGGAACGAGAAGCTTTATTAAAAGCTAAGAATAAAGTGCTATACAGTGCACTCCATAGAATAAAATGTGATCACAAAAGGTAAAAATCGGATAAAATCGCGTGGTAACAGGTCATTTAATGGCGTGAGCAACCCGACATGTTTCGGAGCATCGTCCTTCTACATCGTCCTTCTTATCTCCCTTTATGTTTGGGACCCTGCTGAGCCCCAACCACTTCTATCTTCAAACCCCTCCCATCTGAAAGGGAGACCTCGAAAGACCGGGAACCCCCACATTACCGTCCAACGATCCGGATCCTGGATGCGACTCACTGCGAGGACCCCTGCAGCTGGATATCGCTGGGATCGGTGTATCCCCCAAGCCTATTTGACACTTCACTATACGGTGACTGTGTCCACCTTTTCCGGTAAGGTACCCATTCCTACCAATTACAGTGTTCACTGTGTAACTAAAAGATCTACGTGCAGGGTGTCTCCCTATACAGAGTCCTCCCCGGCTCCCGCTGTGCGTGGACGCACGACACCAGTTACGCCCATGAACCCTCATGTGTGCTTAGGACTATTTTACACCTATGGACTTTGTTTATAGTTCTTCCAGAATGACTGGGCTATTAGTAGAGTCCTGGTGAGGGGTGTGGCTTTTCTTGTTGGGAGGGGGGGGGGGGGGGTTGAGTGTGAATGAAAACGCTTTTTAGGCTGTGGGGGGATCTGTAAGTCACTGTTATACAATCGTGTGTTTTCTGTATTATCCAATTATAATCTGTGTTTTGTATCATGTTCTTATACTGTAGCTTTTTTTTTCTGACATTAATTCTCTCTATTATTCCTTTTCTTGGATTTCTTTTGACATTTCACTATTGAAATTACTAATTTTTGGGTAACTTCCAACCTATCCCTATTGTACCTGGCAAAGTTTCCCTCTGTTCAGATAGAATTATGGGATCATTACTCTGGGACCTGCTGCTATACTAGATACTGGAAGCAGAATTTGTAAATGAAAAAAATTTCCTCCTCAGGAGTCGTATCCATTGCTGTCCTGAACACATTTACTGTTATATCCCTAAGCCCAGATTAAGGGGTCCTCTTAGAACCTACAAAATGCATTGTCTTTTTATGCAATGCATTGATAAAATAACCTTTATCTGCACAGAAATGACAAGTCTGGCACTCTACTCCTTACATCCCCAGTTTCCTTACTCCATCGTCTTCATCCATCACTATTTCAAGTGCCTGTAAAACCCAAAATCTATTTTTCAGTATGTTTGACCTCATGCCTCACTGCATATAGTTTTCAAGAGCAAATCATTTTTGGTGGCTTTGTTGCAGCTCCTTACTTGGCTATCTGGGCAGTAACAGCACTTTGAAGGCTGACAACGCTATGTCCCAGGCTCACAATTGGCAGCAGCGTTGTCGGCCTGCTGTGTGCCCTCATTTAGTTGTCTGTCGTTCTGCCAGTCCGCTTTAACAGATAAGAAGCTCAGCAGCCAACTAAAGGAGCGCACACAGCAGGCTGACAACGCTGCTGCTAATTGTGAAGAGGTGATGTAGCATTGTCAGCCTGATAAGGACTTTCCAGAAGCAGAGGTCGACCTCTGTATTCCTCGGCGTTACTTTACTCAAACGACCCACCCTTGAAATATAACATTTGTCTCTGTTCTGCAGGTTGCCCGGCGTTGGGGGAAGAGGAAGAACAAGCCTAAGATGAACTATGAAAAGCTGAGCCGCGGCCTTCGATACTACTATGACAAGAACATCATTCACAAGACGGCCGGCAAGCGCTATGTCTACCGCTTTGTATGTGACTTGCAAAGCCTTCTGGGATATGTACCAGAGGAGCTCCATGCCATGTTGGATGTTAAACCGGACAACGACGAATAGAAACACTGTCAGAGTCTTATTGGAAAAAAAAAAAAAAAAAAAGACCAAAGCCCCTCTCTCTGGGAATGTGCAAGATGGACACAAAGGATTCTGGGAAGAGGGGTCTCCCCACATGCCAGGCGGGATTAAGGGACGTGGCTACTTAAGAAGTTAGCTGGGTTCTTTCCTGCCTTAAAGCTGAACGAGGACCAAGAGAAGAGCAAGTTGATGGCTTCTTTTTATTAATCAGAATCATTCCCGATGTCGTGCCAGTATTTCTGACTTTTTCATTTTATCTTGAAAGCTGATTTCCTTTTAAAACGTTACAATATGTGCAAGAGAAAAGCAGAGTAGCAGCCTCAGAGGCGGGTCATATCCGTACCGGAGCGGAGAAACGGTACCGCAAGGCTCAGAGCCCTACGTAAGTCTTGTGCAGGTTTTGTGCTCGATGTCACCACAGAGTTCCAGTGTTAATAGAATCTTCTCAGGACCCAAGTGCAAATGCAGTAACCAAACGACAGCCAATCCTTGCCTGTATTTTACCGCATAAAACGCCGTAAGCCTCAAATGCCTAATTTCTGCTATTGTTTAAGCTTTCTCACTGAGCCGCCAACATGACTGTCTTCTCTCCATCTTAAGTGTTCCCAGATTGTATTTTTATAGAGATGATAAATATATGTGTATATATTTTATAAGAAAGTTTTTTTTTTTTTTGTTTTTTTTTAATGAGATAGTTGTACAGATTTAAAGTTCTTTTTTTTTTTTTATTTCAAGTGTGCCAAAGATGTTTCTCTATTGGCTTTGGTCAGCTGTGACAATCCTATGTGTTGTAGTAAGGACACTGCTTAAAGTGTAAGTCCCGCCAAAACGTTCCTTTTGTAGTTTGTGATGGATGGAGGTGCATTAGAATCCCTGCTGGTTTATTTTTTTATTTATTTTTTTTAACTTCTGTTCCACTGGAGAGATTTCCACTCGCTTCCTGTCCCAGTCACAATGGTTTCACAAGTAAGGGAAAATCTCCGACAGCAACACAGACAGGCTACAATCCGTGTCAGATTTTTACATCTAGCACGTGGAAAGGCCAAAAAAACAAGATTAATATGTATAAAATGATTTTTTTTTTTTAATGATTTTAAACCTTCATTTTTAGTCTTGCACAATTGTACAGACTCTCCTCCCGTACTTATTCTGATTTCACAGCACACTGTGAGCTTCTCACAATGTGATATATAAACTGCAGAATATCAGATGGAGTCCACCTCATTTCCTGGCTGTAGGACGTCCAGCATTAGCTAGTTCTAGGGACACTAAATCCTTCAGACTGGCACTGCCCTTTAAAATAGTTCTGAAGGCAGAAGGTTTTTTTTTATCTTAATGCATTGAGATGATAAACCTTCTGTGTGCAACCCCCCCCCCCCCCCATATACTTTACCTGAGCCCCATCTCGATCCAGTGATGTTGCACGAGCGCTATGGGCTCGTCAGTGAGCCAATGAGAGAGAGGGGGTGGGGCCGAGCCACGGCTCCATGTCTAGAGACACACACACAGCAGCAACTCGGCTCAGGTGTCCCCATAGCAAGCTGCTTGCTGTGGGGGCACTTGGCAGCAGGAAGGGGCCGGGAGCGCCAGTGAGGGACCTGAGAAGAGGAGGATCTAGACTGTTGTGTGCAAAACCACTACACAGAGCAGATAAGTATGACATGTTTGTTCATTTTAATCTTATAAAAAAAAAAAAAACAAGATATTAATATATCACTTTAAGGCATTCTGACATTTGCTCCTCCCAAGAACAAGCCCACTGCTTGCATCAGGGCTGCAGGCTCTTGAGAGGAGTACTGAAGCAGCATGCTGTGAGGTTTTCAGGAAGTTATGTACATGAACCTGCTGGCCCCTCCCATCAGCCATGATCTGCCTGCATTGCATAGAGAAGCACAGCGCTCTAGTGATGACATCTGGCTCTATAATAAATTATGTAATGGAAAGGTTTTACTTTAAAATATCATTAGCGTGTTAATGAGGGGGGAAGAAGGCACCAGTGAGGGCAAATTATATAAAAATTAAACTTCAGATTCAATAATATATATAAAAAGTGATGTCTAAAACTTTATTTTTTTTTGCCTTTCCGTGTGATAGAATTCTATTTTAAACCTTGCCTGTCCTTAAAAAAAAAAAAAAAAGTAACCTATAAAATAAAGGCCTATTTTCTTGAACATATACTATGGAGGGTATGGAAAAATTCCCCTCAGTTGTAGATTTTTAATTCTGTCTGTATCCCTGTTGCAGATTTTCCCTCATTTCTTGTTTGGTGAAACTGCAGTTCCTACGACATTAGGTGGAGTTGAATGTCTCTAACAGAGCCCCGGATTACAGTAAAAACCTGACAGAGGTTCTAAGCCTTTCTAAGTCTATCCAACACTAAAAAAAAAAAGTTCTGGCTGGACATACACTTCTAAGACACTGACATACTCTCTGGTTCTGCGGAGCCATTGTGGTTTACTGCTCAGACGGTTGTAAAGATTGTGTCTGAGGGAACAGTCATCCAATCAGCTGCTTTCTTAAATTATCTGTTGGAAACACAGCAGGGTAAGCTGAATGGTGGACGCTTTTCCTCCATATGGCCCGCATTCCCTGCCCCCGCTCCTCTGATAAGTCCCATATGGAGGGCACAGGGACATTCCTCTAGAAGGAATATTTGCCATTCATGATAGATGTCTGGGTGCTCCTGTGAGAGCGGCTTGTTGTCACACGCCTGCAGGGGTGATTTAAGGCACTGACAAGGCTGCTTACCATATCATCAGCTCCCATCTGGGGACAGAGGATACCAGAGTACTTCATACATTCCTCACATCCTCCGGGTTAACCCTTCCCAGGCTGGGAGACAATTCAGTGCCCTGCGGTATGCTCCATAGACCGTCTAAGATCAGGAAAAATGATTAAAGAAAGGGTTTTGCCTTATTTTTTGTCTCCTTTCTATATAGATAACATTTCTTTCAAAGGCTTAGACCACCTTTTAGACAGTGTTTCATTTTATACCCATATTTAAGGTGCAACATGAAGCATGATCACATACCACATCATCCTAACCCCCCAAAAAAAATCACAGAGTGCCTCTGATAACTATCTGAGTTTAGTGTGGCTGTCAGTAGCTCTGGCCAAAGAGCCGCACCATAAAAAGTTCTTAGATCCATCAATAAGAAATACTGCAAGTCCCATCTGCAGCAGGTCAGTGACATTGCCTCATTTGTAGCCCATTCAGAACTTCCTCCAACCACATTACAGAAGATCCATACCCCTCTGTACAGACCCGAGGGTCAACAATGCAACAGCCTGTGTATTGCACCCGCAATGCTCTGCAGGCCTGATAGCACGCTTTTTTTTTTTTCTCTCATTGCTAGTGTATTTAATACATTTTTTCACAAGGTGGACTGTGCCTTTAATTTGGCCAACTCGCCTGCATCAGGGTGAAGAGTAAAGTGGTGCTTAAGTTCAGAATTGTACATCCAGCAGAGCCTGCCTGGGCTTCCTCCTGTCTGCACCTTTATTGAAGGAGAAGAAGGGGGGGGGGGGGGGGGTTGGGGTTGCAGCGTGATCAAAGAGGAAAAGCAGCAGCTTCAGGTTAGAGGGCAGAGAGCTCTTCCCATCATTGACATTAACTTGGCCTGTTCACAGCCAGCAGAATTACCACTAAGCAGGGCAGCAGTGTATGTAAAGTGCTCCATGTCAGTGCAATGTGACCTTATCTGCTTCTGGAGGGACCCTGGCCTTTATCATGTTGAATGTTAGCTTTTAGCTTTTATTCACATTGGGCCGATTTGACATGCCAAAACTGAGCCTATTGCCGGCAACTGCTTCATCTGAATCGGTGGGACGCCTCCTTTGGGGCGCCACACCGATTCCCAAAAGTAGTTCCTGCACTACTTTTGGCAACTTCGGGGGAGATTTCAATAGACATCTGTACAGGACTCTCAAATCGCCCCAGAACTCGCAATGAAGTGCGAGTTAAGCTGATTTCAAACCCGCCCTCAATGTGAACGCGGGCTCAGGGTGAGTTTAAAATAAAATTCAGGAATGTCAGCTGATCTCTAAAGACAATCAGAATCTTTTGCTGTATGTAGGATGAGTATCAATGAAATTTTATGATAAAGCAAATTCTGGACCATGTGCAATCATTAGAGAGATATCTTCAACAGATACCTGTATTGTGAGGATTACAGGGACAGGTGACCTCTCCTGAACATCAGTTGCCCAGACAGTCCTAATGATCCAATGGCTTCAATACAGTCTGAGGCACTGACTTGGGCCAGGAGAGGTGACTTCCTGTGCTGCATACTTGTCCCAAATCCAATGAATGATGAAAGCCAAGCGGGTTGTATTTTCAGGAGCTTAGCAATGGCAGCCTACATTTTAATTTTTTTCATGGCAGGTTTATGTAGGTTGGTGCTGAACATTTGTCCTCATCACTTATGACTGTAATCATTAGCATGTGTAGAGTGGCATGGACGGGCTCTGTGATAACGGGGAAGGGGGTTGTGTCTCACTTGTGTCACAGAACAACCAAACCAGCACCGAGTTTTCCATCAGAATCAATAAAGACTTTACAAAAAGTGCTAATAAGAAGTAGAGTTACAAAACGTTTCTCTAGTAAGATACAAGTCGTGCGTACGCAAGATGCTGGCCTTGTGTCAGATCTGCGTTCTTTAAGATTGAGAGGTTTTTTTTTTTAATTTGAGAAAGTGGTTGAGAGATATTTAGAGGGAAGTGCCTGCAAAGCATTAACTTGGAGCTGGTCGGCACCGCAATGTCAGGGATGTGTCTGTGCCTTATCTGTGGGTGATAATCTTCCACTTTGTGCCTTATCCCAAGCAATGACAACTCAGAATATGTAGGAAATATATGAATAACAGAATCACAGGACACATTTAGGGGGTCACAGGGGATTTTATTTATCAAACCGTTACCTAAAACAACCATTCAGATCCTTCATGTCCCAAAAGTACACTGGTGGAGGTACAGCCAGCACTTCCTGCTTAACCAGATCCATGGTGTAAGCAGTGATAAAACCTTCCTAATACATGTACATCCACCTTTCCCTTCTATGAGAGCACAGCCCATCCTGGTCACTGTTTATGGAAACCAAATCCGTCAGAAATAATTGCTGCTTTCGGTAGTGGGGGGTACCAGAGGACCAGCGGCACTTAAAGGGCTCATACAAATGAGCCTTTTTAAAGAGAACCTGTCACCAGACCATTTATTTTAACAACAATCTTTTCATAAATTTTATATATGAATTTAACACATTTTAGGCATGTCATTTACCTGTAAAAGCCCTTCATGTGTAGACATCCAAAAGCTGCGAGACTGCCTCTGTTCACTGACATTTTGGATGTGCTGTCCACAACCCCAGCAGACTCAGAGCTGTCACTTCTATATTCCCCTTCACACTTCTTCCTGCAGCCCCATTCAGGCTGGGTTCACACTAATGCGGATTGGATGCAGGGAAGTCCGCATGTCAGGAGATTGCGACCGGCTCTCTATGGAGCCGGTTCACACATCTCCGGTGTGCATTGCACAGGAGTCCTGTGCGTCTTTTGCTCCGTTTCAGGTCTGAATTCAGCCAAAAATTCAGACTGAGATCGGACCTGATACGGTGAATGACGACGCACCGGACCCCCTGCTGTGAGCCGCTCCGTGCTCAAGTGTGAACCCAGCCTAAAGGTTATGTAGAGAGGTAAAGGGAGGGTTGGAGGAGCTGGGCTGCACAGACAGTAATTAGACACTCCCATATGAAAGAAGGGCTATAAGGTGCAAAAAGGCGGCGGGGGGCAGGGGGGATTTGTGCTGAGGAACTGACTCTCTTGCAGTAGTCAAATTCCTTTGAAAATTTAAAGGCACACTGCAAGTGATTAAAAAAATATATTTATGGAAAGGAAAGTCACTGCAAGTAATCATTTTAGATACTTGATTTTTTTGTGCTTTTACCTGCAATTTTCTAAGGTTTAGTGACAGGGTCTCTTTAAGATGGGTTTTTTTTTTCTTTTTCCTAGTCCAAGGTAAATGCATGTGTCCTTTATGTCTGGGTACTTACAGGTTCACTTGTTTATACAATCAAAATGCAGATTTGAAAGCAGAAACATGTACAGTGACTGCAAATTTGGATAAATAAGCATCAGGTACAGCACCAAATCAAACAGTTGGCTTTACTGTAGCAGGCGCTTATATCATTGAGATACTTATCTTAACAAAGTGTACAAACCCCTGAAGAGATGATTGCCATAGAGCAAATGGGATCCTGGAAGCCTAAATTGTACAAATCCTGGCCTATCTTCTGAAGAGCATTGAAAAGCTGAGATAATCTGGACTTGTAGATCTTTATGAACTCACATCTGGTGCAGCTAATCCAGTTTCACTCCACTTACCTCTACAGAGTGTGGGCATCTCCTGTGCAGCAGCTGAGCTGATCTGATATGTCGTTTTCTATGGCCACACTTTGTATTTGTATTTTCTGCTTAATTTATGAGAAATCAGGTGTCTCTCTATATGGAAACATGTAGCTGACTTGTGTAGCATTTCATGAAGTACTGTTCTATTTCTACGGAAAATAATGGCGCTCGTTGGGGCCGGCGCTGGAGAGATGCGGCTGGGGGCTCCCCTATCTGGAAGATTGTTTTATTGCCCTGTAGTTTATACTGATGCAGGAACATCATTTCTGATAGATATTTTTATACATATGTATATGTGAATATATATTCGGTTTCTTTTTCTTACTGTGTTTAAAACAAACTTTGGAAAATTAAAAATGAAGCATTTATACAAAACGTCTGGCGCTTGTCCTTTCCTGTATGTGTTGGGTCCATTTATAAAAATCCAATATCCTTACTGACGGCTTATGAAGTAGCAATAAACTGTTCTAATGTTTGCCACACTTTCACACAGCTGAAAATAAACCAACAAAATATTCAGCTGGAAGATTTGGAAGGATTGACAATTTTTATTAAACACAAGTAAAAGTTTAATTGTTGCTCCTAAATCCTATATAATGGACCACTTCCATGGAGAACCATGTGCAGATTCCAAGCTGGGGCTCATTTTCACCCTCAACTGAAGAGAAAAACAGCCGGCAGCACACCATAACGTCCAAGGTCCAAGCCCAGTGTTGGGTGAAACATGTCAATGGAGGTGGTCCTAGGAAGGGTGTTATGAAATTTGTCCTGGACTAATAACATTTTTGAGAAATGTTTGCTATTGATTTGCAATGAGCAAAACAGAGTTTTTCCCAAAAGTTTTTGAGAGATGATCATCATGATAATGATACACCTCATGGGGCGGAACAAGAGAAATCAATGGATTCCCCTATTTAGGGTAAGCAGCATGAATGGAGGAATTTCCTCTGCCAGCTATTGTATTCTGATAGCGGGCATTCACGACTCTCAAAATACTTGAACAGTGACTGGACCTGATTGGCTTCAGTAGTCACTGTTCAGCTGAAAACTTTCCACCAGGCTCCTTCAATTTTCCATTCAAAGGTTAATGAGCCGGATGGTGGTGATGGGGCCATCCACAGATCAAATTTTGATGCTGAATCACCTGAAATTCAATCTATGTATGAGCAGCTCAACAGGGGAATCAAAGTTGGGAATCGACATCTATGTCTAGGCAGACATACCACAATGGGTGTATAGTATAATATATAAATATATATAATCTATAGTGGTTTGTTTCCAGTAAATAAGATTCAGCCACAGCTCCATATATGGCCACATAATGCAGTTGGCAGCAATGAACTAGCTAAGTGTTAATTTAACAGAGAGATGTTTTCTACTCACTATAGAAACCGATAAACATCAAAGTTATCACCGCTGAACCCAAGAATGTGTTATTACTGTGACGCTCTAAAACATTCTCATCACTAAAAGCACTCGGTCTTCTCTCTCTATATATATACACTAACATTTTGAATATTTACTGGCTTCAAATGCAGTACTTCCAACCATCTGAAATGTAAAAACTCAGTGAAGACAGAAACAAGGCAGTTCTTCCAACACAAGCCACCTAAAATGTTACGTGACCACTTAAAGTGATTGTAAACTCTAGTTTAAAAAAAAATAACATGTTATATTTTCCTGCTCTATTGCAGTGGATTTGCACAGAGCAGCCCGGATCCTCCTCTTCTCGGGTGCCTCTTTGCTGCTCCTGGCCCCTCCCTCTTGTCGAGTGCCCCCACAGAAAGCAGCTCGCTATGGGGCACCCAAGCCAAGCTGCAGCTCTGTGTGTCCATTCAGACATGAAGATGAGGTTTGGCCCCGCCCCCTCTCTCTCCTAATTGGCTGACTTTGACAGAGGCTGGAGCCAATGGCGCCACTGCTGTGTGTCAGCCAATCAGGAGGGAGAGTCCCAGACAGCTGAGGCACTCATGGACATCGCTGGACAGAGAGGGGGCTCAAGTAAGTATTAGGGGGGCTGCTGCACACAAAAGGCTTTTTATCTTAAAGCGGAGTTCCACCTTAAAGTGGAACTTCCGCTCATCAGATTCCCCCCCCCCCCTCTAGTGCCACAACTGGCACCTTTCAGGGGGGAGGGGGGTGCAGATACCTGTCTAATACAGGTATCTGCAGCCACTTCCGGGCTTAGACAGCCAAAGAATATCCGCAGATGCCCGCCCCCCCCCCCCGTTGTGTTCTGGGAAACGCACAGTTCCCAGAACACAACAGGGACCAGTGCAGAGGCGCAGCGTCACTCGCGCATGTGCAGTAGGGAACCGGGCAGTGAAGCCGCAACGCTTCACTTCCTGATTCCTTGACCGAGGATGGCAGCGGGGGCAGCCGAGAGCCGAGCGATTGATCGGCTTCGGCTGCCGACATCGCTGAACCCTGGGACAGGTAAGTGTCCATTTATTAAAAGTCAGCAGCTGCAGTATTTGTAGCTGCTGGCTTTTAATATTTTTTTTTAAGGTGGAGCTCCTCTTTAATGCATAGAATGCATTAGGATAAAAAAAACGTTCTGCCTTTACAACCCCTTTAACAAAACTTTACATTCACTCTCTAAATATACGACATAAAAACATTACATAACCAACACAACCCAACCACTGAACATGATCATAATACAATTCTATTACACTCCATACATAGAACACTACACCCCCCCAACATGACCAACCATTGGACATAATCATCATAGAATTCTATTACACTATACATAGAACACTATACGCCACTGGACATGATTACACTCTATGCATAGAATGCTACAGTTTCAGCATGATCTACCATTGGACACAATCATAATACAATTCTAATAGACTCTATCCATAGGACACTACACATCCAACATGACCGACCAATGGACACAATCATATAGCAATTCCAGCACACTTTGTTCATATAACACTACACCCCAGAATGACTGGGCATAATACAGGACTGTATTAAATAATCAGTTCAACCAAAATGTATAATTCATAGTTTGGCAGATGCTGCAAAGTTAAACAGGTTAACAGTTTTTTGAATCTGTAATGGTTAGATCTTTGTGTTGAGTTCCCAGGTCTGCACACTGGATGTGCCAATTATGAAGGGTTCCCACTATCCCTTTGTAGAGTTCCCAGCTCTGCACATTTGATAAGCATTTTATGAGGTGTCCCCACCATCTCTATGCGGTGTTTCTGGCTTTGCATATGGGCAGGGCCTACTGCACCCAGATGGGGGACCCAGAGCAAGCTTTCACTAGTGCCCCAAAGGCAGGCTGAGGCCACCTTTCACACCGATACAGAGTTAAGGTGGCACTCCATCTTAAAAGCGATTATCCTCTGCTAAAACACAGTTAACTCTTTATAACCCATGGCCAACTTCTGTAACACTTCACACCATTCCTACGGATACAGTTCCTCCTTACACTTTAACCACCTCAATACCGGGCCTATTCTGGCACTTCTCTCCTACATGTAAAAATCATCATTTTTTGCTAGAAAATTACTCAGAACCCCCAAACATTATATATGTTTTTTTTAGCAGACACCCTAGGGAATAAAATTGCGCTCATTGCAACTTTTTATCTCGCACAATATTTGCGCAATAATTTTTTTTTGGAAAAAACACGGTTTCATGAATTAAAAAATAACAAAACAGTAAAGTTAGTCCAATTTTTTTGTATAATGTGAAAGATGATGTTACGCCGAGTAAATAGATACCCAACATGTCACACTTTAAAATTGCGCACAATCATGGAATGGCGCCAAACTTCATAACTTAAAAATCTCCATAGGGGGTGCTTTAAATTTTTTTTACAGGGTACCAGTTTAGCGTTACAGAGGAGGTCTAGTGCTAGAATTGTTGCACACGCTCTAACGCACGTGCCGATACCTCACATGTGTGGTTTGAGTGGCATTTACATACGTGGGCGGGACTTACGTGTGCGTTCGCTTCTGAGCGCGAGCTACCAGGGACAGGGGCGTTTTAAATTTTTTTTTTTTTTTATCTTACCTAATTTTTTTTATTTTTACACTTTTTTTTTAATTACTTTTATTCCTATTACAAGGAATGTAAACATCCTTTGTAATAGGAATCTATGTGACAGGTCCTCTTTATGGAGAGATGCGGGGTCAATAAGACCCCACATCTCTCCTCCAGGCTGGAAAGCATGAGATCGGGAAAATTTTTTTTATCGATCTCATGCTGACAGCCGCGATCGCGGCTTCGTTTATTTCCGGGTACCTGGGCGTGACGTCATAATGTCGCGCCCGGTCCTCCGACGGTCATAGAGATGACTGGTGACCAGATGGTCACCAGTCATCTCTATCGTCCTCATCTGGCGCCGGCCGATTCATTCTCCGGGCTCCCGATGGCACGGGAGAGCCCGGAGAAGCACCGGATGGCGGCGGGAGATGGTGGATGTCCCCTCCCATCACCTATAAGAACGATCAAGCAGCGGAACTGCCGATATGATTGTTCTTATCACGCACAGAATCGCTGGCTGAAACAAAAATGGAACTTCCGCTTTTCGGAACCCTCCCCCCCTCCGGTGTCACATTTGGCACCTTTCAGGGGGGAGGGGGGTGCAGATACCTGTCTAAGATAGGTATTTGCACCCACCTCCGGCATAAACTCCCATGGGAGTCTATGCCTCTTCCTGTCCCCACCGCGCTGTCTGCTGGGAACACACAGCTCCCAGGAGAGAGCGGGGACCACTTGGGATGCGCAGCGCGACTCGCGCATGCGCAGTAGGGAACCGGGAAGTGAAGCCGCAACGCTTCACTTCCTGATTCCCTCACCTAGGATGGCGACATCGCTAGACCCCGGGACAGGTAAGTGGCCATGTATTAAAAGTCAGCAGCTGCAGTATTTGTAGCTGCTGGCTTTTAATATTTTTTTTTTTTGGCGGTGTGGGTGAACCCCCGCTTTAAGTTGTACAGCACTTCTAAGCAAGTACCACAGAGCTTGTAATGGACTCCACCAACCTATCACCTTGCTCCCAGTGACCTTGATCCGCATGTTTCACTTGGATACTAGGAAGTTCACTTGTACATATCCTCTGCTTAGTCTTCTTCTGAGGCCTCTCTACATCTTCCTCCATGACTCTCAGGCTAAGTCCCTAGGATGCCCCATACCGTGAGATCAGTCCCAGGATGTGGGGAACCAGTTGCTGGGGAAGCAGCCAATGAACCAAGCTCCTTTACTACCAAGGCCTCCATCACCCCAGCCATGGCACCTGCTTCCAGACTGGCTGTTTATACACATGATACTAGTACTGTAGTCATTAGCAATGGCACAATGGCCTCCGGATAGCTTCTCTGCTTGATAGAATTTGTACAGCATCTTCTCTAACTTATCTCCATCCCTTGTCAAGCCCTGTTCTTTGAATACACCATGCATGCAACCCTTTAGTGACTTCCGAACAGGCAGATTAGAAGTAATTAAACATAACAGGTGAACAGTTCTCAAAGCCATCTTTCAAAAATATTCCTGTGCAAAGCCCTTGGTGCTCCCTTTTGCCCCATGAGATAAGCATACCTTAACCTCTTGCTAATAGCTTCACGTGTGAGTACGGTGGCAGAGCATCTCTCCTGTGCCGGATGATGTATTTAGTACATAATCCAGTACTTCCGGGTAGGGGGTGCGCCGGCTGTGCTGTGATTAGTCACAGCACAAGCCGATCAGCGGGTGCCGGTCAATGAATGACCGCTTGCACCCGCTGATAGGAGACGAGGAAGATAGGACAGAGCTCTGGTAGTGTAAACAATACAGATCTCTGTCTTGTCAGCGGGGGTGTGTTGGTTTTTGTTTACCTGCAAAGCAGGGAATAAAAACCTGAACATCCCTGTGTAAAAGCACCTCATAGTAAACACACCAAGCATTGTTAGGCACACATTTAACCCTTTGATCGCCCTAGAAGTAAGTGTCATTAGTACAGTGATAGTGCATATTTTTAGAACTGATCACTGTATTAGTGTCACTGGTTCCCAAGGTGTCAGTTAGTGTCAGATTATCCGACTTACTATCACAGTTCTGCTATAAGTCGCTGATTGCCGCCATTACTAGTATCAAATAAAAAAAAATTAAAAATTCCGGTATATCTACCATAGTTTGTAGACGCTATAATATTTGCGTAAACCAATCAATATTTGCTTATTGGGGTTTTTTTAACCAAAAATATGTAGCAGAATACATATTGGCCTAAATTTATGAAGAAATTTGATTTTTAAATATTTTTTTTATTGGATATGTGTTAACAGAAAGTAAAAAATGAAAAACCTAGATGTGATCAAATACCAAAAAATGGCCTGGTCATGAAGGGGGTTACATTTTTCAGAGGACAAGTGGTTAATCAGGTGGGAAAGTCTTTGAGTCCATTTCAGCAGCATCAGTCCATATCCCTTGGAAGCCCAACTGGGCTCCCACATTGGGTGCTTAAAGAAGAGCTCCATACTCCTTCAGAAAAAATTTAACGTCAGCAGCTACAAATAGTAGCTGCTGACTTTTAATATAAGGACACTTACCTGTCCAGGGATTCCGCGATGTCAGCACCCCAAGCCGATTCTTCAATCAGCTTCGGGTGCAGGCGCCGGCATCTGTGGTAAGGGAAACAGGAAGGAAAGCCGCAGGGCTTCACAGCCAGTTTCCTACCGGATATACACTAGTCACGCTACGCTTTCTGAATGGTCCCGCCATCATCTAGGCCTGTGTGTCTCAGAAGGCAGCATGGGGGAGGAGGAGGGACTGGAAACGTTGTAGATCGTCAATCTTACCCGGAATTGGGAGCGGGTACCTGTCAAAACCAGGTACCCGCTCCCCCCCAAAGTGGCAAATGAGGCAGGGGAAGGGAGGAGGGTGCAAACAAGCACCCTTTTGGGTGGAGCTCTGTTTTAAGTAGCAAAGTGGCAACTACATCCTCAGCGGCACTCTCCTTCTTTTCCCATGCTGAGAGTAAAAACTGGAATCCCAAGGACCCTTTGACCTAGATACAGTTCCTCTTTTTATATGTTCTGTACAGCAGAGGGTGGTACTTCTTAGAAGAGCCTGTGAAAATCTGGTCAGTAATGTTAACTGTTACCTCTCAGGCAACACCACCTCTGCTGGGCAACATTAACTAAACAGTGCAATTCACACAGCAGAAAATACACTTAACCCAGAATATAATTGTAGCAACCTGTAGTTTAGGCACGGCTACTCCTCACAAATTTACTTGCCAGGAATAATTATCCTGGCAGTGGCGTCTCCAGCTTTCATATTTAGGGGGGGGCACATGGGAGGACAGGGACAAAAGTAGGGGGGCAACTATAAAATGCAATTTTATATATATATATTTATATATCCTGGGGCCCTTTACTACGATCCCACAACAGTCCTTTCACATGTTCTGCAGTGAGCTCCCGTCCTACTGTATTGCCCCCCCCCCCCCCCAGGGTGGCAGAAAACAAGAGATATATGTTACCAGCATACCAAGAAAATATAAGGGTCCAAAGCAGTGGGGGAACTATCAGGGTTGCAAAGGTTGTCTTGCCACCGGGCCCAGGTGTTCTGCCATGGTGGGGTTCCCCAGCCTCCTCTTGCTCTCCTGCCCCTGCTATTGACAGTGCTGGTCTGGCATCTCTTGGAATTTACAGTCTGTTTTTTCAGTAACTGAGAGTCCTGGTGGAATCCTTCCTGCAACTCGCTCTTCTCCCTGCCAATGAGGATGCAGGGGAAGGAGCAGATCGGGCGGCCCTGGTTGTGTGAGCGCTCGCATTATGCAGTGTCAGCGAGCAGAGGGAGGGGGGAGGAATCACCCGCAGGAGCTGACTGCGGACGCTCTACCTCTTAGACATTGCCTTTCTGTAAAAAAAGAAAAAATATATGTATTATTTTTTTTAATTGGGGGGGCACATGGTGGGGCACAGCATAATGTTGGGGGGATCAGGGCCCCCTCTGCCCCCCACCTAGGGATGCCATTGTATCCTGGTTGATTGTTAGAGATCTATTGATTTCTCCCTAAGCTTGGCCTTGTTGCACTTTTATCTTCTACCACTAGGTGGCCAGGTACTAGGTGGAACTAGATATGAGAAGGGTAACACAAGGTCAGGTTATGGGTATATGGGGTATCTCAGCCAATGCCAGGGGTTTTCTTCAATCCCTTGGCCTGATAGGAGGGCCTATATATTCCGGTGGAGTCAGGTGATCTGTGTTCTCTGCAACCTGGATGGCTGTCTGAGTGGATGTGTGTTGTACTGCCCGGGCTGCTAGGCCAGAGATGGGGCCTATCCCGGGCACATCTGGCTGCTAGGCTGTCTGAGGGCCTATCCAGAAGCAGGGTTGGGACTGCGGCTTGCAGTCCAACCAAAAGTGACAGTTCTGCTGGCCGGAGAACCTGTCGTGGTCGGAGGTAGAGGGGAAGCTGTCGCTGGTAATGGACTATCCACCGAATTATCAGGGACCACAGTGAGTAACTGAAGCAAGTACCGGAGCAGCATTCTCACCAGCCGGGAATGGTGAAGAATCGGGAAACTTCAGTGGGTATCAAGCCAGGGAACCAGCCAGCGGAGGTCACGCTTGAGCAGCCTTGTGTGTCAAGCCAGGGACCAGTGGGGTGAAGCTTGAGAGGTATCTTGAGAGCCAAGCTAGGGACCCAGCAGAGAAGCGGGGGTGACACTTGAGAAAGATACCACCGTGAAGGGATTCAGTGACAGTGAATCAGTGGGTCAAGTGAGAGACTGGGAGCTTAGTGGGCTGAAAAACTACAGGGAGCGATTGTAGTGAAAGTGAAAGAACTGTTACGTTTGTGTTAGAAACTGTTAAAGACTGTTGCCATAGGAGATAGCATTTCTACACATGCAGATGTGACATCTTGCTGGATGCCTTTCCCTGCATGGCTGTCCTCCTATCAGTGGCGGCGCGTCCATAAGGGTGCACGGGTGCCGCCCCCTCTCTCCAGCGACCCCCTCTATCACTAATAGATAGATTTATGCATTGCATGAATCTATTCACGGCCGCCGCTGCCACCCCGGCCCCTTTTTGGCGCCTGAATTACAACAGCGGGGGGGGGGGGGGGGGGGGGGGTTTGAAGCCATAGGCTGTAATAGGCTCAAAAAAGGTAAACAGCAAGCGTCATACTTGGTGCTCGCAGTTCACCCAGCTGTGTTAGAAAAGCGAATGAATATTCGTTTTGCTAACACTAAACCGTCACTCCGCCGATCAGGTGCTAGTGTCTGTTACCGTCACCTGATTGGCTGAAAAGACAGGCGCTGTTATTGGATGCCTATCAGGTGTCCAATCATAGAAGAGAACGGGAGAAGACATCAAGGACATGGAGGAGCATGGAGGACACCGCTCGCCGCCGTCACCCGCTGCCCCACCGAGACAGGGTAAGTGCCAGTCGGGCAGGGGGGGCCCAGTGGCAGCATTCGATGGGCACAGTGGGAGCATTTGATGTGCACAGTGGGAGCATTTGATTGGCACAGTGGCAGCGTTTGATGGGCACAGTGAGGCTGCAATTGATGGGGTTTTTCTTCAGAATTTTTCCGTTTGTTTGCGCCCCCCCAAAAAAATTTTGAGCACCAGCTGCCACTGCCTCCTATTAAAGTCTTGAAGTCTGCTAAATAAATCTTGCAACTACCTAAGGGTGTCCTGGCCCCAACCCTCTCTCCCCCAAAAAAGTTTAAGAGAAATAAACTCTCTTTTGCATTCAAGAAGTGTCTGGCGCCCAATAACTTTAACTACTTACTCTGCACCCGCCATGCCTCACAACCCACTACATACAGAAGGATGTCAGCTATTCCTGGCCCTGGAGGTTCTCATTAGATCAAAGGAGGCTTGGGACCTTGCTAAATAGTTAACAAAGGCAACAACAGTACCTTATTAAGTACATGCTTACATGCACACCTAATGTGCATATTATGAGGGGTTCCCATATTACCTTCTGACTTCTTATTTTTATATATTATGGAGAATGAAACAGGAGGAGCGATGTCCCTGTTGAAGTGAGAGAGATCTCTGTTGAAGTACCTGGCTACCTGGCTGTGCCTACAAGTTAAAAATCACTTCTGGGTTGACTGACAAATCAGTTCTGTGGATCTATAGGCCTAGAGACACACTGACGCTTTGTGAGCACAGACTATGTTGACATCCCATCAGTTACTGATGTCAGTGGGACCTGAGAAGGTCTGGCAGAAGTGCTAGACATCACAGAAATTTAGATTGCTAGACAGCATTTACATAAGGAGAAGTGGTCATTCAGCAGATGACTCCTAGTGAGTTCCTCCACTCAAGGCCTGAAGGAACTTGTGAAACAATAGACAATGCCATTGATAAGGAAACTTCTGAGGTGGGAGAGGTGACAGGATACGGCCGACTAATAGAAAGGTGCTAAAAACAACACATTATGTCTTAGAAAAATCTTTTTACAACGTTTCTGAAGGGCTGGATGATGTAGAGTTCTCAGTTCTCCTTTAATCAGCAGATACAGATCTGTTCTCCCATTCAGGCACTTCACACACGTGTAGATGTAGATAGACAGGCAGTAAACTATTTTGTTAAACTCCACTGGAATCAAGAGGAATACTTTTTTTTTCCTTTTTTCTTTATTCCCAGGAACCTCTAAAATCATTTTCAGAACTGCAGCTCACAATATGTTAAGCCAGGTACACACTATAAGCTTTTTTTTGCTCTGGTTGGAGATACTGTACCAACTATACAAGGTTAGTATGAGTTGCAGAGTTGGCTCTAGGCTTTGTGAGGCCTTAGGCAAAACTTACACATGAGGCCCCACGGACTGGGACGCTCCGTGATGAGGCTATTCCTCAGGCTGCGGGCAGTATCCGATTTGCCCGTCAGCTCCTGGGCCACAGAGTCCCAGTGGGGGTAGGCGGAGCCGCCGGCGTCAAATTCAGTGATTGAGAACAGGTAAATTAGGCGGCCGCGAGGCCCCTGTGAGTGCGAGGCCTTAGGCGACCGCCTAATTTGCCTAATTAGAGAGCCGCCTCTGCCGAGTTGTGTTCTGACAGGGGGACGCCATTGGCTGAGAGCGCTGATCGGGAGTCAGTCAGCTGCTGGTTTTCCAGCATGCACATCCAACATACACTTTGGCAGAATGTTGTCTGACATTCTGCCTGTGTGTACGGCGCTTAAGGGTGATTAGTAAGTTATAGATATGAAAACCCAATGTTCTCCCTGTGTCTGCGTGGGTTTCCTCCGGGTACTCTGGTTTCCTTCCACACCCCAAAGACATCCTGGTAGGTTATTTGGCTCCTGTCTAAATTGGCCCTAGTATTTATATGTATGATTGTGAGTTAGGGACCTTAGGTCCCTAACTCACAATCATAACACTGCCTTAGACTGTAAGCTCCTTGAGAGCAGGGACTGATGTGAATGTATAATATATATGTGAAGCACTGCAGAAATTGACAGCACTATACAAGTACCTGTAATAAATAAATAAATACAAGAAAATGAAATACAATTCACTTTTTTATTATGGTACCTATGCTTGTTTAATTGTTTTTTATTGTTTATGCACAATATTTAATTCTGTGGGAATAAATATTCAGTGGCAAAAAAGCTTGTCTAAGAGTACATCACAGGATAGTAACTCTGAATCCATTGGGTTATGCAGCTGCCTTCAGACGACTGGACAAAGTAAAGCTGTACGGACAGCCACGTATAACCTCTCCCACTCCCAGCACCCCCCGCAGATTTGTAGCAAGCATTAACAAGCGTAGATCATAGTGGATCATAGATACAGAGGGGAGGGACCTGTGTCCTGTGAGGTGCTCCAAAAAAAAGGTAAGATAAAAACCCTTCAGTGAGGGTAATCAAACAGGCTGGCATCCATCAATAACCTATCTAGACCATTGGGAGAATTTATTCCCCCTATTTCAGTGCTGAACTGGAGATCCATCAAGCCAGGACAAGCCTGGTGTTGCTGGAAAGTTATAAGGGGTTAATTCAGAGATGAAGCTTGCTTGTCTCATGCTGGTAGATTGTTGAGCAGCAACGTTTTGGGATGAACCTGGGCATATGGAACTACTCTTGGGTGGCTCTTTGACCAAAGGGTCCATACATGGCAATAGTGAGATTGTACACTTTTTAGCTAAAGGAAGACCCTGCACAGGACCATTTCCAAGATTGGACCCAGATATTCCAAGCAGTAAGTTGGATCCAGCGCTAGCTTCTGGAAATGTAGGAACTAGGGTCGGTACTGTCGGTAGTCTGGGCTGACCTCAGCAGCAGTTCTTCCAAAAATCCTACAATGGGGATTCCATGAGAGCGAAGAAGGGCTGGAATAGCCTTGGTGAAAATCTATTGCACAGTAGAAAGGCCAAAAGGAGGGGCAAGAAATTAGAAATGTTGCATGCTCACCACAAAACGCAAATAGTATTGGTGTAACAAAAAGATGGGAATGTGCAGGTAAGTATCCTTGTTGTCCACGGAGACCAGAAAATCTGCCGGGTGAAGGCAGCAATTATAGATCTGGCAGATTTCATACAGAACTTGGTATCTGAAGGAACTGAATGAGAATCTTAAAGTATTTGTAAAGTCTCGGGGTTTTTTTCTATTAAAATAACAAACATGTTATACTTACCTCCTCTGTTGCAGTGGTTTTGCATAGAGCAGCCCTGATCCTCCTCTTCTCAGGTCCCTGGCTGGAGCTCCTGGCCCCTCTCTACGGTTGAGTGCCCCCACACCAAGCAGCTTGCTATGAGGGCACCCAAGCCAAGCTGCAGCTCCATGTGTCCATTCAGACATGGAGCTGAGGTTCAGCCCCACCTCCTCTCTCTCCTGATTGGCTGACTTTGATTAACAGAAGCAGGAGCCAATAGCGCCGCTGCTGTGTCTCACCCAATCAGGAGGGAGAGTCCCGAATGGCCGAGACACTTGTAGACATTGCTGGACAGAGATGGGGCTCTGGTAAGTATTAGGGGAACTTAGGGGGGCTGCTGCACACAGAAGGCTTTTTATTTTAATGCATAAAATGCATTAAGATAAAAAAACCTTCTGACTTTACAACCACTTTAAGATACAGTATGGAGCCAACACCTCACTACCTGCCTGGAGTTTGTATCTTCTCCCTGTGCCTGCGTGGGTTTCCTCCGGGCACTCTGGTTTCCTCCCACACTCCAAAGACATGCTGGTAGGTTAATTGGCTTCTGTCTAAATTGGCCCTAATATATGAATGTGAGTTAGGGACCTTAGATTGTAAGCTCCTTGAGGGTGGGGACCAAAGTGAATGTACAATGTATATGTAAGGCCTCTTTCACACGGACTGTCCGTTCAGGTCCGCCTGTCAGTTTTTTAGGCGGACCTGAACGGACACTCCATGGAGCGTCGGATGTCAGCGGTGACAAGTCCGCTGACATCCGACCCGCTCCGATCCGAAAAAGTGTAATGGAGGAAAACCCTACTTTTCCATCCGTTTTCGGATCGGGTGACAACGGACTCTACGGTCCGTCATCACCCGATCCCCCATAGGGGAGAGCAGCCTGCTCAGCGGGGATCGATGGAGCGATCCCCGCTGAGCAAGCGGATGTTCACGGGGCGGATCATCACTGATCCGCCCCATGTGAAAGAGCCCTAAAGCGCTGCGTAAATTGACAGCGCTATATAAGTACCTTAAATAATAATAATAACACCTCCTTTTGAACTGGGGATGCCGAACAGATTGGAATTACACCCTGGTACCTCTTAGCGGTTTCTGAACGGGGGCGCTACCCTTGCCCCTTGAGAGAGGAATTGTTTCAGAGCAGAGAGAAGGTCTCTTTGCTTTGGAGAGAGCTTGGAAAATTTAATAGCATGAAGTGAGGGGGAGGCAGGAAGCAAGACTCTAATTTGTACCCCCTGGATACAAGGCTCTGGACCAAAGCATCTGAAATGTCCTAGGACCAGATGACTACAAATGTCGAAAGATGTCCCCCTCTGACAAAAGGGGTGTCCCTTCATTGAGAAGAGGGTTTGCTTCTGGACTTTGTGGGTTAGGGGGGCCAGGACTTATTACAGAAATGAGTTACCGGCTTTTCCTTAGCTCCGAGGGCCTGAGAGGAAAATAAAGAACTTTTTTATCATTCCAAGGGCAGAGGGTTAACATTCTGGAGGTTTTGTCTTCTTTTTCTGTGACAAATAGATACTCTTGCCCCGTACCTGCTCCTTGATAAAGGTATCTAAGGATTTACCAAACAAAGGGCACTGGAGATGTTTCTTGCACGGGAGCTCCAAAGACCAGCATGTAAACCAAAGGATCCATCCTATACTGTATAAACAGTAGGGAAACCCATCTTTTATATCTGCCAAAGCGTATTTGTCAGCCTGTCAACATACCAGAGCAGGGCCACAGGGAAGAGCTCCAGCTGCTAGAATACAAAAGGACTCATCGGTTTGGATCTGGGCTCCTGAGCCATGGATTTGGACCAGACGACTATCAGAAAAATAATGACCCTCACATTGACATCATTTGAAAATAATGCCCCCCTCATTGGAATCAGTGGAAAAACAATACCCATCACGTTAACATAAGTAGAGTAGTATGCTCCTTGAAGTGAGTGAGAGTAGCGTATAAATCTGACACTGGTGTCAGTAGGTGTCACTCAGAACAATGTAAATTGGGCATTCAATGTAATAGATATCATAGTCAGGCAGCCCAAGCCTTTTCAGCAGTCTGTAAGACTGGGGTGAGATGTGGCTGTATTTGCAGTTTACATATTGGCTCATCGCTAGGTACACAACATCATAAAAGTCCTAGATGAAATGATATCTAGCACCACATTCTGATTTTGTTGCATCTAGGTATACATACAGAAAAAGGAGTGATTCTTGCTCTGTTCAGGCCCAGTACAGCACAGGGCGTTGTTCTGTGCTGTGGTGAGTTGACACATGTTTTTGTGCATTGTGTAAAGAAATGCAGACTTGCTGAATTTTTATGCCATGCACATTAATTTACCTGTATGATCTGGACAGGCCACATAAAGAACAATTGTTTTCTATGTTCCCTTGCATTGAACCTGCATTGCTCCATGCTGTTCAACACAGCAAACCCTCACTGACATGACAGATTTCATTTAAGGTATTATCAGAATAAGGGGGATTGGACAACTTGTTTTTATGGGGTACACACAATAGCAGTTAGCGGACGTCATGCAGTGTGACGTCCTTTGTGGAGTCTCAGAAAGACCCACGTGCGTCTGCCTTCCTTATGCCAAGGCAGCTTCAGGCCAATCCCTGGCTACATGTGGTTCCAATTGCTCGGCTGACGTCCCTGCCGCCCCATCGCTGGTTCTTCCCCGTCATTTACGGAACCCTTTTCTGCCTCCTGTGCTCCAGGCCCTGCAATAAGCGATCCTTTGTATTTCTCCTCCACTCAAAGCCTCACTCAGTGGCTGGAAATTCAGCCACCGTGAGTCACCAGCCCCCAGTTCTTGGTTTAATTGGTGCAGGGAAAGTGCAGAACTCAGCATAGCCTGCGCCTGACACAGCACCTTGTCAGCAAACACTCAGTGTGTCATACCCATAAACACACAGCACAGCCCCTCATAAACCAACCACTAGGTATACACATCTCAGAACACACAGTACACACTGAATATGGGCTTATAGGATCACTGCATTAAAGGCCCAGTCCACCCAAAACTGATATTTTCAGTTATAGCTGGAGCCAAGTGAGCTGAGACAGCCTTGGGCTTCTTATCCTGGACACACCAACAGTGAGATCTCCCTGTAATAATTCCTGGCTTTAAGGGTCGGTTCACACTAGGACGACTTGTCAGGCGACTTAGCTGCCTGACAAGTAGCGTCCCGTTCTGTACAATGGAACCGTTCCGTCGCTCTGACTTAGAAAAAGGTTCCTGTACTACTTTGGGGGCGACTTGAGGCGACTTGCATAGACTTCTATATAGAAGTCGTTTTGCAAGTCGCCGCCCCTGTCGTGTCCAGGTCGCCTGAGGTAGTCGCGCTGCAAGTCGCGCTGCCTCAGTGTGAACCGGGGCTAAGGGTTCCTGCCCACCTTTATGTGTTTCACTTCCAACTGTAACATTCTCCATAATACAAAATAAATATTAAAGCTAAAAATGATTCTAAAGGCAGAAGATTTTTTTATCTTAAAGGAGAAGTACAGCCAAAGCTTGTTTGGCTGTACTCCTTCAATGGATAACAGGAGTGCAGTTCATTCTGCATTCCCGTGACCTGTTTTCAGCAGACAGCGGGCTGACATCACAGAGCTGGTCCAGGCTCAGGCAAGATCATGACAATGGAGTCGGGATCCGCCCACATGCCTGGACCGGCACCCGACTCAGCCTCTCCGTGAGCTGCTGAGAGCCTGAGCTGGCCGCTCCCACCCCCTCCACAGCCCAGCGCTCCAGTGAGCTCTGGAGGAGCAGAGCAGAGAGCTGCAAACTGACAGTAAGCAGCTCTCTGCTCAGGGAGCTCTGAGAACCGAGTGATCAGTGGTGTTAGATCGCTCGGTTCTCATTCTTAGAGGCGCCTGGGACAGATGCAGCATCCACCTAGCTAAGTATGAGCAAGTATGATTCTGAAATAAAAAGAAAACCAATACTTCTCTTTTAATGCATTCTACGTATTGTCATTGTAAGTGATAGGCGCAGTTTCACATTAGACATGGCCCAAGTCACACTTCATTGCTTTTCATGTCTATTTCGTGCATTGCTGTTGGTTCTTTTATATGTTTTTACATTGCATTTATACTGTAGATGTGTCTTCTAGATTTCCTCTGCGGAGGAGGGCACTTCCTGCGTTCTGTATGTAGCTGCAGCTTTTAAAGCACTGTGGCCCTGATCTATCAATCTATAAGGTGCCTTAAATGCTACAGAAAAGTGGCTTCTTATAATGTATGTCATTTTAGCGTGTCTTAAAGCTGAACTCCATACAGATATAAAAGAAACAAAGTACTGCAGCTTTGTATTAAAAAATAGACCAATAACTGTTTTTTTTTAAAAATGCAAGCAGTGTATATTCCTGAATTTGATCTGGTATCAGCACCATGGAGTCTGTGTACAGCACAGCTCAGACTGGGAGAGGAAAAAGCAGCACAAGGAGCCAATAAGTTCATGTGCTCACAAGAAGCATGCTGATAGGAGAGAGCAGTGTAAAAGAGATGAACTCAAAACTGTTCTGCCTCACCTTTAACTATCCAGTCACAGGATGACCTAGGCTCAAGGTGAGTGGGTTGATTAATGCTGGTCTGAGATTGAGGACATCTAGTGGCAGAAAAAAGTACCGCAGGGGAAATCTCTGGATCAACAGTGAACATTGCAGCAAAGGCTAGTTCTGTTTTTTTTTTTTTTTAATCTTTTAACAAGCTATTAGTTTTTTAATCTATTTTTAGCTGAAGTTCTGCTTTATAGGGTTAGTTCATCTTTTCAGAGAAAAGTTAACTAATGAGCTAAAACCTCCCAATCACCTTCCCCCTTGCTGCTGCCTGTATGAAATAAGCCTAACTATATAGCTACCTATTCACTGGAGGGGGACGGATAGGTGACCGGGGTGTATGTTTAAAGTGTAACTAAAGACAAAACTTGTATTACTTTAGTTTTGGATGGAGTGGAGTGGGATTAGAACACTTGTCAGTTTTGGGTTGACACAAGAAAAGTAATAGCTGGGAAATCTTCCAATCAGGACACTAGTTCTGGTGACACTTTGCAGGGATTTCCTCTCACTTCGTGTTTTGGCTATGGGACAGGAAGTGAAAGGGGAATCTCCCCAACGGGACACAGATGGCAAAAAAAAATTGATGGGGTAAAACCCTCCCATACTCTATCCAAAATGGAAAAAAAACCCCTTAATTACAGTAGAGGAAAATTAGGTCACCTGGGGCTGTTTATATCTCAGGGCTGTATAAACAGATATTGTATACGAATCCTTTGGTAGACTAGTAAACTACTCCCCCATATGTATTTTATTTGTATATGTAGCTGGAGGTCCTGCAGTTTGAAGAATCAGGACCTTCATGTGCTGGAAACCAAACACCACCAGTATAGGCAATACAGGGAAAATTCCATGTAGCCTGTAGGAGGGTTGATTGTGCTTTACATAGGAATGTGTGACGGGGCCATGATAACTGTCATCCATTGTTTTGCATTGAGGACTACAAGTTCCAGCTTGTCCACCCCTCCACCCTGCCTTGTTATTATGATGTTGAGCAGTCTGTGGCATCTGGAGCCAGTTAGTCGGGGCTGGCAGACATTATGCCTGAGATAACCATGCAGCATGCCGCTTCTCATTGAAAATACAACAAAATATCAGCTGAAAGGTCTTCAGATCACCTCAGTGTTCTCAATCACACACACACACACACACAGCAGCTGTCCCATGTTCTCGGCAGACATCCCCTCACAGCGGCCATTTCTGAATACTGTTCGGTCAGGGAATGTGTGCCTCACTAATTGTTCCCCTTCCAGCCTCAACCAACACTCCGCCAAACCCCATAATTACAGCTGCAGCCAAGATGTGTCCCTGAGGGCGGGCAGCTCCGTTCCCCGACCGGCCGCGTCTCCCTTGTGCCCACTACAAACAAAACAAATATTTGGGCTGTTTTGCTTCTCCGAAGCCTCTGCTTAGTCCGGGCTTTTACTGACGGGAAAATGCTGACAGAGTTTTCCCTAAAATGTGAAAAGAAAAACTGAAAAATCAGCCAAGTGTAGTCCGGAGGGGAAGGGGGCTGAGGGCTGCCAAGATCGGCCTTCACATAAAGAAACAAACATCAAATCTGGGCCAATGCAGACCTTAGACAATCCGAATTTGAGAATAGAAAGTGAAGCCAGCCAAGGGTATAAGACAGTGATGGGACCATTCCCAGACAACTATGAGCTGATCATTCATGTGCGCAAAAAAGTGCCCAGATACTCATGCTTGGGCTGCTAAGACACACATACTGGACTATATTATGGGCAGAACTGGTGGATGCCTGGGGCCCCAAACTACAGGGGGGCCCATGGAGGTGATCTACCCCAAACTACATCAACAACCTCATCTCAAAATATCACCCACACTGTCCTCTCTGCTCTTCCCAGGACCTTCTTCCCTCTAGCTCCCTCATCACCTCCTTCCATGCTCGCCTCCAGGACTTCCTTCCCCTGGAACTCTCCACCCCATTCTGTCCATCTATTGTCTACTCTTGTCCACCTTTAGTTGATCCCTGAAAACTCATCTTTTTCATGGAAGCTTATCCCCCCGCCACCTAACAACTGAACCTTTATTTTCTCCATCAACTCATCTCCACACAGTTTTTGTATCACCAGTCCTTCCCTTTTAGGTCGTAAGCTATAATAAGCCAGGCCCTCCTAACCCTCTTGTCTTGAATTGTATTGTAACTATACTGTCTCCCTTAATATTGTAAATGTGGCGTAAAGTGTTGGTGCTGCTATATATACCCTGTATAACAACAGCGGCTAAAGCTGGCCATTAGGGATGATCTTCGTGTTCGAGTCGAACCCATGTTCGACTCGAACATCGGCTGTTCGGTCGTTCGCCGAATTGCGAACAATATGGGCCGTTCGCGCCAAATTCGTGTGGCGCGTCACGGCTTATAATTCACTGCGGCATCGCAGTGCATTGCTTGCTGATGATTGGCCAAGCATGCACTATGACCCGCATGCTTGGCCAATCACAGCGCCGCCTGAACAGAGAGCCGTAATTGGCCAAAGCCAAGGAGGCTTTGGCCAATTATGGCTCAGGGGATTTAGTACACGCCCCACACTATATAAGGCCGCCTGCATGGCGGCCCTGTGCAGTGTGTTCCGGTGTGCTTAGAGAGAGAGAGAGAGAGAGAGACAGTGTCATTTGATTTGAGTTAGATAGATTAGGCAGGACAGTCAGTCAGTTAGCTGCACTTAAAGTGTATTGTGTATATATATGCATCCCAGGTGTTGCATATATATATATATATACACTGTATTCAGTTTAGCTAGATCCGTTCCTGTTATCTTCTAGACTATTTACATTTAGTGCAGTGCGTCCTGCTCACAGTGTTCAGCTAGATCCGTTCCTGTTATCTTCCTACTGACAGGCAGGCTTGTCTTGTTACAGTATATAAAGCTACCTGAAGAAAATTACTGGTGTTCTTTTGATCCTATTAGTACCACAGTCAGGCAGCTAGACTATTTACATTTAGTGCAGTGCGTCCTGCTCACAGTGTTCAGCTAGATCCGTTCCTGTTATCTTCCTACTGACAGGCAGGCTTGTCTTGTTACAGTATATAAAGCTACCTGAAGAAAATTACTGGTGTTCTTTTGATCCTATTAGTACCACGATCAGGCAGCTAGACTATTTACATTTAGTGCAGTGCGTCCTGCTCACAGTGTTCAGCTAGATCCATTCCTCTTATCTTCCTACTGACAGGCAGGCTTGTCTTGTTACAGTATATAAAGCTACCTGAAGAAAATTACTGGTGTTCTTTTGATCCTATTAGTACCACGGTCAGGCAGCTAGACTATTTACATTTAGTGCAGTGCGTCCTGCTCACAGTGTTCAGCTAGATCCGTTCCTGTTATCTTCCTACTGACAGGCAGGCTTGTCTTGTTACAGTATATAAAGCTACCTGAAGAAAATTACTGGTGTTCTTTTGATCCTATTAGTACCACGGTCAGGCAGCTAGACTATTTACATTTAGTGCAGTGCGTCCTGCTCACAGTGTTCAGCTAGATCCGTTCCTGTTATCTTCCTACTGACAGGCAGGCTTGTCTTGTTACAGTATATAAAGCTACCTGAAGAAAATTACTGGTGTTCTTTTGATCCTATTAGTACCACGGTCAGGCAGCTAGACTATTTACAATTAGTGCAGTGCGTCCTGCTCACAGTGTTCAGCTAAACCTACAAGTTAGTGGGGTGCGTCCACCTCACTGTGTTCAGCTAAAGCTACCTGTAGAAGGTTGGTGGTGTTCTCATACTACAGGCAGGCAGTTGATTTTGCTAGCTGCAGTATCAGTACATATATATATATATATATATATATATATATATATATCCCAGCTTAGTGCAGCTACAGGCCATTAGTATGTCTGGAAGGCCAAGAAGGAGAGGCAGACAGTCACAAGCCAAAAAGAGAGGGCAAGCAGGCTCTGTGTCTAGTGCTGGTCGTGGAGACGGTGCATCCTCATCAGCACGTGGCCATGGGACACGCTTGGCCTTTTTTTCGGCAGCTGGCCGTGTTGAGCCGCAACATGCGGAAGACTTGGTCGAGTGGATGACCAAGCCGTCCTCATCCTCCTCATCCTCTCTCACCCATGCCCAGGGTGCTTTGTCTGGCAAAGCAGCGGCCCCTTCCCTCGGCTCAATGTCATCAGTGACTCCTTCCCTAGCTCCACCATGTCCTCCTGAGGAGTCCCTCGAACTGTTTGACCACAGTGTTGGGTACATGCTCCAGGAGGATGCCCAGCGTTTGGAAGGCTCTGATGATGATACTGAGCTCGATGAAGGCAGTAACATGAGCACGGACAGAGGGGGTGCCCAAGAAGGACAGCAATCTGCCAGTCATGCTCCCCCTGCTGCAGCATACTGCCAGGTTTGCTCCAGTGATGAGGAGGGAGGGGATGATGAGGTCACTGACTCAATGTGGGTGCCTGATAAGAGAGAGGAGGAGGAGGAGGAGGAGGAGGAGGCGGCACATCACCAACGAGGCAGGATGCCCTCCAGGGGCCAGCCTAAGGGCAGCACACTGACTGCATCACACCCCAAAGCTCCACATGTGCAGGGCGCTGCAGTCTCTGCGCGTTATTCAAAAAGTTCTTTGGTGTGGGCCTTTTTCGCACCGCTGCTATTTGCAACATATGTCTCAAGCGTATCTCACGTGGCCAAAACATCTCCCGCTTGGGTACCACATGCTTGACCAGACATATGCTGACCTGCCATGCAGTTCGTTGGCAAGCGTATCTAAAAGACCCACACCAAAGAACAAAGAGGACCTCTCCTTGCTCCTCATCAGCTGAGATTTCCAACCCCACTAGACCATCAGTCCTCTCTGAGACCTGCACTGAGAGGAATGAAGGTGTAGAATTAGGTGTGTCACAGCCAAGTACTTGTGGGCAATCTGCTTTTGGTACACCGACGTCAGATTGTACCAGGCAAATTTCCCTGCCCCAGCTGCTGCACCGCCGAAAGAAGTTTGCTCCCAGCCATCCACATGCCCAGCGGTTGAATGCTAGCTTGGCAAAATTGCTAGCACTTCAACTGCTGCCTTTTCAGTTGGTAGACTCTGCCCCCTTCCACTTTTTCTCACGGAAGGCGATTCCGGCTCTCTACCGGCATGTGGAAGGCAATGTCCATGCCTCGCTGGACAGGGCGGTCAGCGGTAAGGTGCATATTACCGCTGACTCATGGTCCAGCAGGCATGGACAGGGACGTTACCTAAGTTTCACGGCGCATTGGGTGACTCTGCTGGCAGCTGGGAAGGATGCAGGACAAGGTGCAGTAATGTTGGAGGTTGTTCCGCCACCACGCCTCCAAAATGCTAATGATTGTGACACACCTCTCTCCTCCACCCCCTCCTCTTCTTCTTCCTCCATGGCCTCTTCCTCGGAACCAGCGGTGCTCTGTATTCGTTCAAGGGGCTACGCAAGTACGCAGGCCAAAAGATGCCATGCGGTGCTTGAGCTGGTGTGCTTGGGGGACAGGAGCCACACTGGGGCAGAGGTTCTGTCAGCTCTGCAGGGGCAGGTTCAGAGGTGGTTGACGCCACGCCAACTTAAGGCAGGAATGGTGGTTTGCGAAAATGGCACCAACCTCCTCTCTGCCCTCCGACAGGGACAAATGACCCATGTGCCCTGTTTGGCTCACGTCCTTAACTTGGTGGTGCAGCGGTTCTTGGGCAGGTACCTGGGCTTACAGGATGTCCTGAGGCAGGCCAGGAAAGTCTGTGTGCATTTCCGCCGGTCATATAATGCCAGTGCTCGGCTGACGGACCTCCAAAAGGAGTTTAACCTGCCCAAGAACCGCCTAATCTGTGACATGCCCACCAGGTGGAACTCAACGTTGGCCATGCTGCAGCGGCTGCACACACAGCAGAGGGCCATCAATGAGTACCTGTGCGACTATGGCACCAGGACAGGGTCAGGGGAGCTTGGTTTTTTTTCCCCACGCCAGTGGGCCATGATCAGGGATGCATGCACTGTCCTGTCACCATTTGAGGAGGCCACGAGGATGGTGAGCAGTGACAGTGCATGCATCAGTGACACTGTCCCCCTTGTCCACCTGTTGGAGCACACGCTGCGTGGAATAATGGACAGGGCACTTGAGGCAGAACAGAGGCAGGAAGAGGAGGACTTCCTTAGCTCTCAAGGCCCCCTTTATCCAGACAGTGTTCCTGCGTGCCCGCCGATCACACAGGAAGAGGAGGAGGAGGAGGAGGAAGATTGTGTCAGTATGGAGGTGGAGCCTGGCACTCAGCATCAGCAGCAGTCTTTAAGGGATCAGTCCCAAGAAACACATGGACTTGTACGTGGCTGGGAGGAGGTGGCTGCGGACCATGTCGTCCTTAGTGACCCAGAGGACTCCGGACCGAATGCCTCAGCAAACCTACGCTGCATGGCCTCCCTGATCCTGCAAAGCCTGCGTAAGGATCCTCGTATTCGTGGTATCAAGGAGAAGGACCAATACTGGCTGGCAACCCTCCTTGATCCACGTTACAAGGGTAAGGTTGCGGACCTTATCTTGCCATCGCAGAGGGAGCAGAGGATGAAACATCTTCGGGAGGCCTTGCAGAAAGGTCTGTGCAACGCGTTCCCAGAGACTGGGAGGTTACAAACTCCTGTTTCTGGACAACGTGTTGCTGAGGCTTCGGTCAGTCAAAGAAGGAGCGGTGGAGAAGGTGGCCGTCTGACCGATGCGTTCAGACAATTTTTTGGTCCGCAGCCCCAAGGTATGATCGGTTCCAGCAACCATCGCCAGCGTCTGTTTTACATGGTGCAGGAATACCTAGGGGCAAGATCAGACTTGGACACCTTTCCCACCGAAAATCCTCTGGGTTACTGGGTCTTGAGGATGGATCACTGGCCAGAGCTTGCACAGTATGCAATTGAGCTACTGGCCTGTCCTGCATCCAGCGTTCTTTCGGAACGCACATTCAGCGCTGCTGGAGGCGTGGTAACCGATCACAGGGTGCGTCTGTCCACCGACTCGGTCGATCGACTGACCTTCATAAAATGAATCAGTCTTGGATCACCACCAGCTACCAAGCACCTGATGCTGATGTAACCGAATAATTTTTTTTGAAATCTCAGATCCCTTCAAAGACTGCCTATGCTGATGCTGTGTGACTATCCCTGAGTAATTATCCTCTTCCTCCTCAATCATCACGCTGATAGCTTGTAAGAACATTTTTGGTTCTGGGCGCCACCACCAGTGCCTAAGGCACAATTTTTCAGCCTCTGTTTAACTGGGGCGTGTAATTACAATTTTTGATGTAATACTTTGCAGCAGGGCTCGTTCCTGCGTTCCAACTAGAGTGTCTGTGAGGGGTTGCAGTGTTGTGGCACCAGCACCAGTGCCTAAGGCCCAATTTTTCAGCCCTTGTTCAACAGGGGCGTGTAATTACAATTTTTGATGCAATACTTTGCAGCAGGGCTCGTTCCTGCGTTCCAACTAGAGTGTCTGTGAGGGGTTGCAGTGTTGTGGCACCAGCACCAGTGCCTAAGGCCTAATTTTTCAGTTCCTGTTCAACAGGGGCATGTAATTACAATTCTTGATCTAATATTTCACAGCAGGGCCCTGTGAGGGCTTACAGTGTTGTGGCCACAGCAACACCTAAGGCCCAAATTTCTGCTGAGTATATAGGGCAGGACCCTACTTTCAAACATCTAACTTACAAACGACTCCTACTTGCAAACGGAAGGAGACAACAGGAAGTGAGATGAAATCTACCCCTAGGAAGGGAAATTCGCTCCTGTAAGAGTTAATATGGGGAAAAAAATTCTCCTTTCCACTGATGCTTTCCAATCCTTGTTCCACAAAAAAACCCAAATTTTCAAAAAACATTTTTCATTGGGACAAAAAGTGAGGTGAAATCTTTTGAAGAGGAGGAAAGACAGCAAAACAAATGTCACAGGGGTGATAACCCTTCACTATGTTTTCCAAAAAGCTTAAAAAAGATTTTTTGGCTGGAGCTAAACACGTTAAAAATGTACCCGTTCAAAATGACAAAGAGATTCTACTTAACAACAAACCTACAGTCCCTGTCTTGTTTGCACCGCCTGTATACTGCTGTTCAGAGTATATAGGGCCTGGTGGCCCCACACCTTTCCTTATTTTAATTTGGGTGCGGGGTTCCCCTTAATATCCATACAAGACCCAAAGGGCCTGGTAATGGACTGGGGGGTACCCATGCCGTTTGTCTCACTGATTTTCATCCATATTGCCATGACCCGACATGACATTAAACCCGCAAGCAGTTTTAAATGAGATTTTTTTCCTTTAAAAATGACATTTGGTGCAGGGACTGTTCTAAACACGGGAAACACGCGTCACTTTACAGGCATACTATAGACACCCCCCAGGTACGATATTTAAAGGAATATTTCACTTTTTTTTTTTTTTACTTTAAGCATCATTAAAATCACTGCTCCCGAAAAAACGGCCGTTTTTAAAAGTTTTTTTTGCATTGATACATGTCCCCTGGGGTAGGACCCGGGTCCCCAAACCCTTTTTAAGACAATACCATGCAAATTAGCCTTTAAAATGAGCACTTTTGATTTCGAACGTTCAAGTCCCATAGACGTCAATGGGGTTCTAACGTTCGTGCGAACTTTCGGTCCGTTCGCAGGTTCTGGTGCGAACCGAACCGGGGGGTGTTCGGCTCATCCCTACTGGCCATACATGGATGGAAATTTGGCTGCTTCAGCAGGGAATGTCAGAATATTGATCCATGTATGGGCAGTGAATTTACAATATGTAAAGATATACATAAACTGTGGGTGCTATATACAGTTGTGCTCTAAAGTTTGCACACCCTGGAAGAAATCATGAAATTTTGATTGAAAATATGACTGATTATGACAAAAAACTGTTTTATATTTAATGATAGTAATCATATGAAGCGATTTATTATTACATAGTTGTTTGGCTACTTTTTAAACCATAATGATAACAGAAATCACCCAAATGGCACAGATCAAAAGTTTCCATACCCTGGAATGTTTGGCCTTGTACAGACATACAAGGTGACACACACAGGTTAAAATGGCAATTAAAAGGTCAATTCCCCACATCTTTGGCTTTTTAAATTGACTATTTATACATAGACACTAATTGCAATGAGTTTGTTAGCTCTCACGTGGATGCACAGAGCAGGCTAGATACTGAGCCATGGGGAGTAGAAAATAACTGTCAAAAGACCTGCCTAACAAGGTAATGGAACTTTATAAAGATGGAAAAGAACATAAAAAAGGTATCCAAAGCCATGAATATGCCAGTGAGTACTGTTCTATCACTTATTAAGAAGTGGAAAATTCGGGATCTCTTGATACCAAGCCAAGATCAGATGGACCAAGGAAGATTGCAGCTACAATTGCCAGAAGAATTGTTCGGGATACAAAGAAAAACCCACAGGTAACCTCAGAAGAAATACATTAGGAGAAATACAAGCTGCTCTGGAAAAAAAAGTGTGGTTGTTTGGAAGCACAATACGACGATACTTGAACAAAAATGAGCTGCACGATCGAGTTGCCAGAAAGAAGCCAATGCTACAAAAAACCCAGTTACAATATGCTCGACATCACCTGGACATGCCTCACTGCTTCTGGCACACTGTAATCTGGGGTGACGAGAGACCAAAATAGAGCTCTATGATCACAACCATAAGTGCTATGTTTGAAGAGGAGTCAACAAGGTCTATAGCAACAAGAATACCATCCCCAATATGAAGCATGGTGGTGGCTCACTGGTGTTTTGGGGGTGTGTGAGCTCTAAAGGCATCTTTTGAAAATTAATGGCAAGATGAATGCAGCATGTTATCAGAAAATACTGGCAGACAATTTGCATTCCTCTGCACGAAAACTGTGCCTGGGACGCTCTTGACTTTCCAGCACAACAGTGACCCTAAGTACAAGGCTAAGGTCACCCTCCAGTGGTTACAGCAAAAAAAAGGTGAAGATTCTGTATTGACCATCACAGTCTCCTGACCTTAATATCATCGAGACACTCTGGGGAGATCTCAAATGTGCAGTTCATGCAAGATGACCAAAGACTTTGCTTGACCTGGAGATATTTTGCCAAGACGAATGTGCAGCTATTACTCTGCAATAATTCAGGGCCTCATAGACAACTAATACAAAAGACTGTACACTGTCATTGATGCTAAAGGGGGCAATACATTAAGTATTAAGATCTAAGGGTATGCAGACCTTTGAATAGGGGTCATTTCATTTGTATACTTGTGACCATGTCTTGTTTTATGATTGTGCCATTCCGTTATAACCTATAGTTGCAGAATATGAATCCCATTAGAAATAAAATAAATGTGTTTTGCCTGCTCCCTCAAGTTTTCTTTAAAAAGGGTACTGTATATTACAAATTCTCCAAGGGTATGCCAACTTTTGAGAACAATTGTAAATGCCTATAATAAATTATAATATACAGTAATGCACGTTCATTGAGTAATTGCATAGAGTATAGCACAGCACAAGATCCAATTTAAAATGCAGGAACTATATTCCAAATCACACAGAAATGTTTCACAAACCCAAATCACAACCTCACACAAATGAATCTACTGCTGGTCTCCGGCCTGTCCTCCATGGTACAAAGTAGACATGTGCAGGCACATGAGGAAATACAATGTTTCCAATGGAACCTGCTCACCAACGTGTTGGGAAAGGTTCTGCTTGTGACTTTATTGTAACATTGTTTCATCTACCAATCAAATGAGATCTTTCAAGGATGCACCAACCTTGTCTGCAGGATAAACCTATCACACTCCCTACTGGGTACAACTTTCTTCAATAAGGTTCTGCTGCAATTGACAAATGATGATGTATTACACAATTAGGGAACATGTGACCAGCACACTTTATAGTATGTGACACATGGGCTTTGATGAAGGAGCACTAAGCGGCTCCTCAATGCTATAGCACAGTGTGATTCACTCAATATCCTAAATTGGACTCTGCTAAAGAAATAAGATGTGCTGTGACATATTTCCTGATTATCTCCAGAAATGGTGCAAAATAGCAACCGGTGTTATTACCTCACTGGGTACCTGCAATGATTCAGGCCTGCAAGCAGTGCTCCCATCACCAGCAGCCATGCCATGGCATTACATCCTCTGATCTCACCAACACCAGTGGAGCATTACTCCCAATGTCCCCAGTACCACTTAAACATTCCTTGGTGTCACCACTTAGCTGCAGGTGCTCACATCTCAGGGGTTCACTATCTAATCCAGGGGTGGGCAACCTCGGCCCTCCAACTGTTTTGAAACTACAAGTCTCATGAGACATTGTAAGACCCTGACAATCACAGGCATGACTTCTAGAGGCAGAGGCATGATGGGATTTGTAGTTTCACCACAGCTGGAGGTCCAAGGTTGCCTACCCCTGATGTAGGCTTTATGATTAGACTCCAGTAGGAGGTGAAATGCGTCAGTTGAAGCAGCATCCTATTATGGTACGTGGATCATTGGGCACTTTTCACAGGCCTGACAATAGAACCTCAGAGTAAACATTTTTTATTTAATTTCCGATGGGTGTAGAGATGTTGGGGTCATGTACACAGGCGCTGTTTTCCTGCATTTGAATTGCACGTCAAGCACAGTTCAGCAAGTTGCTATTGATTTTTTTTTTTTATTAGCGCAACACACGACAGTTCACAGGCTGCATTTGACCAGCTTTGCATTGCTCTGTGCGTATTATCATGCAGCATGAATGCCAAATGCGCATTAACACTAAATAGATGAATATTCTGACCAATAGAACACATAAATGTCAAAAGCATGAACACGCATGCAAAATGTTGCTTTAGGCATGTTTTTAGACTGCATTTTCACCTTTGCTCCAGGGGAGGAAAAAAATCGTTCTGTGTGTATGAGGTCTTAAGAAGTACATGTTTGAATTTGGAAAAGTTTTGAAGTCCTGAATATCTTTCAATCACAGTTTTGGTGTCTCCTCTTGCCCTGGCTAACCAGATTCCAGAATAAAACCAGAAGCTCAGTGTGTCTTGTACTGAGGTGCTGCCAACAATGGTGTCAGAACGCACAGAAAGTATACTGGAGTATGCACAGAGCAGTGGCGGGGTACCGAGGCCAGCGGCACAGATGTTGTGGGATATGAGATGTTTCCATAATCTGGGAACACCGATGACGTATACGGGAAACACAAACATTGCTGCGTCCCATGGAAAGCCTACTGCTGCATGTTGCCGATTATCCAGGATCTGACTGTAGGAGACGCTCACTCTCAGGCTCTGTATGACTCCCCAGCACAGGGCAGCAGAGGGAAGTGATTTTGGGGAAAGTAGATCCATATGTCGATTAGTAATTCCAGAGGGGACGGGGGAGCTGCCCGGCGCAGCCTGAACTGCTTAACAGACAAGTTTACATGTTTCCATGAGAATTCCTCTTTTTTCCATTTCACACCGGCCTTTCCCCGAGACGGGCCAAGAAGTTTGTGAATGGACTGATGCCGGGGGGGGGGGGGGGGGGGCTCCGCGCTAAACAGGCTACGTAGAAGGATTTGTAGTAAGAAATCTCAGAGTAGAAAAATGTGAGGATTTTCAGGTGATCCCATCTCCCAACAATTCACATAAAAAATTGTACGTCTAGGAAAGGAACCGCTAACATTACCAGAACATTTTGGACTTATCCATTCTCCATTGGATTAATGATCTTCTCTGTTTTGTCATCTTAAAGTGAACCCATGCCGGGCACAGAATTAAATTTGTTTATTGGTGGCATCACTAGCTGCCTTCTTTTCTTTAAAGCAGAACTTCACTCTCTCAATCAACATTGACTAATTTGAATCCTTATGCCGCGTACACACGAGCGGACTTTCCGGCATACTTGGTCCGGCGTACTGGAGTCCGTCGGACAATTCGATCGTGTGTGGGCTCCAGCTGACTTTTTTTTCCTCAAAAGTTTGACGGACTTAGATTTGAAAAATGTTTCAAATCTACCTGACGGACTTGAGTCCGGTCGAAAAGTCCGCTCGTCTGTATGCTAGTCCGACGGACAAAAAACGACGCTAGGGCAGCTATTGGCTACTGGCTATCAACTTCCTTATTTTAGTCCGGTCGTACGTCATCACGTACAAATCCGTCGGACTTTGGTTGATCGTGTGTAGGCAAGTCCGTTCATTCAAAAGTCTGTCGTAAATTCCGTCGAAAAGTCCACTGGGCAAAGTATGCCGTAAAGTCCGGTCATGTGTACGCGGCATTAGCATTAGTAATTAGATTGAAGTGACTGGGCCACTTGAGTGACAGCTCTGGGTGTGCGGGGGCTGATGATATCACAGCCAAGATGGTGGCATCCAGCAGCAGTCTCTGGGCTTTTGGATGTCTACACAAGGGAGGCTTTTACAGGTAAATGACATGCATAAAATATGGTACATGCAAATATCATCTTATGAAAGACTATTTTTGAAATAAACAATCTGGTGACAGGGTCTCTTAACTACCCTCCCTTCTCTGCTACTCCCTCCAGCTGAAACACACCCGTACCCCTGGGTATGGGGGACCATGTGACTCACTTCTCTCCCCTCTAGGTGGCATCACAGATACCTGAAGATTAGCTACTCAGTCATCCAGTGCTGTCACATAGAGGTGAAGAGAGCCCTCCACCCTGTGTAAGCCCTAAGTTGTAATACACAGAACGTGCGCTCTTCAGTGGGTGTATGCGGGGCTGAACCTGTTGCTTTGCTTGGAATCATCGCTTTGAGGTGACCAGGCACCGTCATGGATGTATTTATCAGTAGAAGTGAGAAATCTGCCACAAATCTGCCAACTGCCCTGTCATGTCTATGGATTGCCTGTAACTGGCCCGCAGACACCCGCCATTCACAATGTCTTTTCCCTTTAAATTAATATACAAAAACTAAGGAAATGCTCAATGTGCATAAACTTAACAAATAGTAAAAGTCTCATACACCATATATATATATAAGAACAGGGTGTTGTGATAGTTTATAAATCAGATATTTAAAGACTATTTAATATAAACAATGAAAGAGGATACCTAACATAGCTTTTAAATGCATATAGTAGATAAAGCAATAACAGGAGGCTGGCAGTAACAGAAAGTCAAAGTGTGGGTTCAGTCACAGTGACTTTACATTACTGCCATCATTGCTTTATGTACTATATGCATTAAAAAGCTACATTAGGTACACTTTTTGTTACACTATTTTTAATAAATGATGAATATATTATTATAGGGAGTATGGAGTATGTTTATTGTATGTAGGGGGGCAGGATTACTCCCTTTTCTGAACTCACAGCACCTTCTGTTGTCATTTTCCTGTCTTATACATGTCACGTTTATGGGGATAAACTGACAATTGCTGCCTGATAATGTCATTTATAATATAGCGTACATAGCGCAGCAGTTTTTTTATGTGCTCATATAGTGGAGAATTGCCCAATGACATTGCTGGTCGGTGTGGTGCAGTGACAGTCAATGTTGGCACGGTGGTGAAGTGCACTACTCAGTGGTGACCCGTGTTACTAGCGAGCCCAGAAATAAGAAATACACACTTTACTTTAAAGAGAAATACACATTGTATTGTTATAAGTAATATACATTGTACTGTTATAAGTAATATACATTGTACCATAATAAGAAATACACATTGTATAGTTATAAGTAATATACATTGTACTGTTATAAGTAATATACATTGTACCATAATAAGAAATACACATTGTACTGTTAAAAGAAAAATTAATTGGACCGTAAAAATAAATATACATATATATATATATATATGTACTGTGATAAGAAATATACATTGTACTGTAATAAGAAACATACATTGTACCGTAATCAGAAATATACATTGTACTGTAATAAAAAATATGCATTGTACCGTAATAAGAAAAATACACTGTACCGTAATAAGAATTATGCATTGTATCGTAATAGGAAATATACATTGTACCATAATAAGAAACATACATTGGACCATAATAAGAACTACCGGTACATATTGTACTGTAATAAGAAATATGCATTGTATCGTAATAGGAAATATACATTGTACCACAATAAGAAACATACATTGGACCGTAATAAGAAATATACAGTGTACTGTGATAAGAAATATAGATTGTACCAAAATAGGAAATATACATTGTACTGTAATAAGAAACATACATTGTACCGTAATCAGAAATATACATTGTACCGTAATAAACAATATACATTGTATTATATGAAATATACATTGTACCATAATAAGAAACATACATTGGACCATAAAAAGAAATACATATTGTACTGTAATAAGAAATATGCATTGTACCTTAATAGGAAATATACATTGTACCGTAATAGGAAATATACATTGTACTGCAATAAGAAACATACATTGGACCATAATAAACAATATACATTGTATCATAGGAAATATACATTGTACCACAATAAGAAACATACATTGGACCGTAATAAGAAATATACAGTGTACTGTGATAAGAAATATAGATTGTACCATAATAAACAATATACCGTATATTGTATTATATGAAATATACATTGTACCATAATAAACAATATATATTGTATTATATGAAATATACATTGGACCATATTAAGAACTATATATTGTACCGTGATAAGAAATATACATTTTACCATAATAGGATATATACATTATACTGTGATAGGAAATATACATTGTACCATAATAAAAAATATACATTGTATTATAAGAAACATACATTGGACCGTAATAATAACTACATATTGTACTGTGATAAGAAATATACATTGTAACGTGCCCCCATTGCGCCATGTCTGGACGAGTTTTGTGTTTCACAGATTCTGAGGTGGAAAAGACAGACATGGGGGGGGGGTCTCTGAGGCCTCAGTCTCATCACAGCGCCATCCCTGCCCACAGCACTGATAGCTGAACCACAGGGAAACCACCACACACTGAGCCAAGGCGTCTACAAATGTCATTCACTTAAAGCAGAACTCCCAGCTGATGACGAGTACCTGATTGAAGAAGGAATCTCTGATGAAGACCCTAGATAGAAGGTCTGATAGTTTCTCTTGAATAAAGTCTGTTTTTCGCACAGTAAGGGGTACACTTATAAAGCTGCCCATACACCAGTAAAATTTGTTTGAACATTTGTATAGGAATTAAAAAAAAAAAAATAATATGACATTGGGGACTCAGATGTCAAATGAAGACCCTGAACATTTTCATTCATTCACCATTTTATTGTTTCAGATTCTATGTTTGATTTCAGGATTCCCATGTGCATAACAAGAAGTATGATTTTTCCTTAACAAAAACCGCATTCACAGACAGGGCTTGTTTACACGAGGGTTCGCCACCTGAAGAGCGTGCCACAGTGGATCACACTTCAAAGGGGCATTTAATGCAATATGTAAATAGGCTAACTAGGGAATGTACAGTGTGAGGCAGTGGACGGTGTGAGTAAGGCAGAGGTTGGTGTCAGTAGAGCAGTGGATGGTGTCAGTTTTTTATTTTTATGTTTTTTTTTTGCAATTTAATTTTTTTTTTTTGGGGGGGGGGGGGCTTGGGGCAGTGGACAGTGTAGGCGGGGGGGGGGGGGGCTTGTGTCAGTAGTTTTTAAAATGTTTTAATTTTATTTTTTTACAATTGTATATTTTTTTAATCAGCATTGTCGGTGGTCTTTGGTGAGATATCAGGGGTCTAAACAGACCCCCTGACATCTCCCCTTTGAGACAGGGAAAGGGACTGAGGACACAGATTCCCAAGTCCCTTTCTCAGCATTGAAGATGAATGGAGAGGAGACAGAGACTCCTGTCCATTTTAAACTAAAGCAGAGTAACACACAGGTGACTCTGCTCAGTTATTACTGGTCATAGAGAGCGTTCGGTAATGATCGCTCTCTGAGTCCAATTCAGAAAGGGAAGGGGCCAGTAAATGACATATTTACTGGCCCCTTCCTCCGCTCTCCATCCTGACACATCCCCCACAGCCTGCTGGAGGGGAGAGGAGAGGATGGAAGCTGGCTGTGGGAGACGAGGGGGGGCGAGGAGGAAAACACAGTGGGCCAGAGAACGGGGGACGGAGGAGGAGGAGAACGGGGAGTGGAGAAGGAGGACACAGCGGGCTGGGAGAGAACACTGGGAAGCGGAAGGGGAGAACAGGAGGAAGACACGGAGAACAGCCCGGGAGGATCGGTGCGGCGGGAGGGACAGCTGTAAGCACTGATAGCCGCAGGAGGGAGAGGAGGAGAAGCAGCTGTTATGCAGGGAGATCGGTGCTTAGAGCTGTCCCTCCCGCCGCACCGATCATCCCCGGCTGTGAACCAAGGGACAATCGTCCATGTGTGCAGGGTAGGTCACAGTGGGCCCCCCTCCCCTCGGAGGCCCATGTGCAGTGAACACCCTGCGCCCATGTATGATACACCACTGGTAATAGGCTATCCTCTTGATTGGAAGTTGGAATTAGTCTAATGTCTGTCTAGCACTTCTGGTAAGGACAGGCGTTTTAGACTTTAAATGTGCTAACACTACAACTGTGACTGGCACTGGTTAAAATTGTTTACGTTGGAAAGTTGTCTGTGCTTAAAATTTTTAAAATAAGCTGTGGCCTTGCCCTTTCCAACTGAATTGTTCTACGTCTGGTTTATTTTATGTGGGCAAGGTTTACTGAACTATCAATTGGGATTCAAGCCTATGCTCCTCAGTAGTCAAGTTATATATGACTGGCTTCCAGCTGACCCAGAGAACAGAAGCTCCACACCAAATAATTTATTTATATGCTGAAAGAAATCCAGGAAGAAGAAGAGGAGGTGGAGGAGTGTGGCAGTGGGCCTGGTGAGATTAGATTGGGAGAAAAAGAAAGAAAAGATTGGGAGGCAGTGGAGTGCTGGGAGGAGTGACCGGTGTGCCCAGGCTCTGATCTGCAGGCCAACGACCGGACACCAAGGAAATGGAAGGACAAGATTAGGAAAACTATCAGCCAGATGGTCCTAAATTTCTTTGAAGGTTTCCTCCTGGAAATAGCCCCAGACCAGCAAGAATCTCCACCATTTCTTCCTCTGGAAGTTTAGTTATCACCTTGTACTCTCCACACTTTAGTATGTGTAATATATATATAAATTTTTAATTATTAGATTCCCCCTGTATTGAAAAAGAAATTGGCCAAGTTATTTTTGCCCTTTCCATGCTCCAGCGCCCCCAACCCAACTTCCTCCTTGGTCTCCTTGGCACCGGTGGTTCACTCTGTCATTCTGCCCATTTGCTGTGAGCTCAGCCTGTCAATTTCACCCTAGGGGGTGCATCACCACACAGGCTGGGCTCACAGTATTCCAGGACTGAGCGGCACGGTTTCAGCTTACAGCACTGTCACACTTTGACTGACAATTTTGAGCTCATGCAACATTGTACCCAAATTACATTTTTATCATTTTTTTGAGACAGATTGAGCTTTGTTTCGGTGGTATTTAAGCACATCTGGGGTTTTTATCTTTTGCTAAACAAAAGAAATAAGACCAAAAATGTTGAAAAAAACATTTTTCTTAGATTCTGTTAGAAAATTTTGCAAATAAGTAATTTTTCTTCTTCACTGATGTGCTCTGATGATGCTGCACTGGTGTGCACTAATAAGGAGACACTCATGGGTGGCACTGATGGGCACTGATAAGCTGCACTGATGATCAGGTCACTGATTATTAGTGTAAATGTGCCTGTCAGAATTGCTGGTTACCAGCTCTGCTTTAGTACTGCCGCTGAATGGCAAATCTGTTTATCATGTGATCAGCTGTGATTGGACACAGCTGATCTCATGGTAAAGGGCCACTGTTATGGGCCCTTTACATCAATCTGTGGGCAACTGGGTTTGAAGGACGCAATCACAGAGTGCGCCCCTGGGGCATGAAGGGGGAGGGGGTTCTGGTAGGATGGCAATAGACACCTTCCCAGAACTAACTGACCACGGGGTTGGCAACTGGCTGCCCAGAACTGCATATGCGGGGCTTCGGGCAATAGGAATTGGTCACGCCTGGGAAATGGCCCTGGCCCAGGTCGAGCACCGCGCAAGTACCACCCAGTCCTGGAAGAATGTTTCTACCATTTATACCATGTTTTATGTTACACCCATATTTAGTATAACATGAAACTTGGTGCCATTCTGCAGCCCTCCAGTTATCTGAACTGTGGAGTGCTCCTCTGTGGAACATTCTGTATATTTTTCGGTTCAGCACACCTGCAATCGCAGATCCCACACAAGATACCTATACTTTATACTGGAACTGTGAGTAACCCAAAACACCAGCAATCTATACTAAAACTGTGAGCAACCAAAGATGCCTATACTCTGTACTAGAGCTGTAAATAACTCAAGACACCTGTACTTTATACTGGAACTGAGTAACCCAAAACACCTGTACTTTATACTGGAATTGTGAGTACACCACAAGTCCTGTACTCTATACTGGAACTTTGAGTAACCCAAAATGCCTGTAATCTATATTGAAAATGTGAGCAACCAAAGATGCCTATTCTCTGTACTATAACTTTGAGTAGCCCAATACACCTATACTGGAACTGAGAATAACCCAAGATACCTATTCAATAAACTGGAACTGCGAGTAAATGAAGACATCTATACTCTATACTGGAACTTTGAGAAACCCAATACACCTATACTGTTCTCTATACTGAAACTGCAAATAACCCAAAGTGCCTATATTCTATACTGGAACTGTGAGTATCCTAAGATGCCTGTACTCTATACTGGAACTGTGAGTACACCACAAGGCCTGTACTCTATACTGGAACTGTGAGTAACCCAAAATGCCTGTAATCTATACTGAAACTGTGAGCAACTAAAGATGCCTATTCTCTGTACTAGAACTTTGAGTTGCACAAGAAGCCTATGCACTACAGTATACTAAGCTGTGAGGACCCCAATACACCAGCCGTCATTAAATAGCGGCTCGCAGTCCAAACACGGACCGAGCAACACTCCTGTCTGGAGCATCAGGCTGTCAGTGTGTTGCCGCATTTTGACGTTGCGTGTGCGCCCCACCCCTGGATGCTGGAACACTGTTGCATCGCGTGTGCGCTACGCCCCCTGCCGCTGGCTGCTGCTCTCGCGCCAGGCTCCTATTTCCGGCCGGGCCGTGAGTTGGGGCATGATGTCATGGGCATGTCCCGACTCGCCTCTCACTCCTTGTGAGGTATGATACCTTGCAGCTTCTGAACCCTGCAGCTTGCCACATGTGCAGACTGCTGCCTTCAAGGTATGTGGGGTACATTTTTTGTTAAGGGGCACTCTGATGGTCATATTTTGTTAAGGGGTACTCAGATGGGCACTTTTTATGTTAAGGAGCACTCTGATGGGCACAACAAAATGTGCCCGTCAGCATGAAGTTTGAGTCCCCCAAGGTGCCTATATTCTATACTGCAACTGTCTGCTAAATGGACAGAGTGTGCATACAGCCACCAGGAAATTGAATCATCCAGATTGATTGATATCATTTGGAAAGTCGGTGAAAATTGTAAGGGCCCATTTACGTCTTTGTGTGGTGCGTTAACATGTGTTATGTCATGCATTAACATGCATTTCTTTAAGACAGACCATTCAAAATAAAAAGGCTGCCAATGCACCCTATTGTGCCTAAATTTGCACATGACCCAAGTGTGTTGTCTTAGTGCATTGGGGTGCCATTGAAAATGAATGACCCCCCCCCCCCCCAACACAGGAATGCGTGTTATGTGCATGCATTACTGCAGCCCAGAAATGTGAATCTGCCCTAGGAGATGGGGACAGATGCATAGGGCCCATTCACACATACCGTGGTAACCTGTGTGATATGTGTTGTTACATTGCAGTGTCATTCATTTTGAATGGATCTCCAAACTACGGCCCTCCAGCTGTTACAGAACTACACGTCCCATGAGGCATTGTAAAACGCTGACATACGCAGACATGACTAGGCATTATGGGAATTGTAGTTCCTGATCAATTGGAAGGCCGTAGTTTGGAAACCCCTGCATCTAAGTTGTAATACACCACAATGTACAGCAATGTGCTGCCCTACTAAAAAAAAAAAAAAAAAAAAAAAAAAAAAAGGTGATATGTGATTTACGGCACGATATGGTGCATTGGCAGCCCATTCATTTTGAACAGACTGTATTAGTAAAGAAATAAATGGGGCCCAAACTGTATGTGCAGGTACCACACACTGCTCGCTGCCTGGGAAGTGTTAGACGCAAATGGTTCACTTTAAACCCAGAGCTGTAAATAAGGGGAATCCCAGAGATGACACACAGAATGACAGCCAGGCCGGTCCCATCCCTCCCTGTAATGTATAAATAGACGGCACACATATGGAGCACAGAGAGCCGATTCGGAGCATCTTCAATCAGCATCTGTGACTACCTCCAGCCAGGAACGCAGCACATCAGTCATGTGGCCGAGAACAGCTCAGGACTTTCTCAGAGAAGGACGGGGTTAAAGGGGCACTAGGGGCTGTTTGATGTCCTAGATACATGTGCATGTGATCAATATAATTTAAATCATGTTATCAGTGAGTGTAATGTGTACCCCCCCCCCCCCCCCCCCAAGGTATAATCCATAGTAATAGTACAGGGGAGGTATGTCACATTTGCTCACCATATCGGATCTCTTTTTGCACCTTTCTGATCTTCTTATTCTTAATGCAGGGCAACAGGACAGAGTCTAACTAAACACAACAGGCTATTTTTAATGGCAGGAAATACCCACAATGCCCCTGGTCACATTTCTTATTCCTGATGAGAGAGATGATTTTGCAATGACCTACCAATTCGTGTAAAGTCTGGATTTTTATGACAGCCTAACCCTAACTACTCTTAAAAGTGCCCCCTCCCCCTCCAAACACCTATGCTGACAAATCTGTGTAAGAAAGATGTAAGATGTACTTCCCTATTTTCAGGCCACTCCGGTCTGGTCATGTGATCTGGCTCCCCTGTGTCAGTCAGCAGCAGCTGCAGGGGAGAGGGGGGAGCGGCTTTAATGTATGGGCCTTTGAGGCAGATGGGTGACATCACCAATCTAGGCTTTACTAGCCGTTGTCGGATCGCTCTTTCCTCTCCCCTGCAGCCGCCACTGGCAGACACAGGGGAGACCACGTGACTGGACTGGAGCAGGCTGAAAATAGGCAAGTGTTTGTGTCTTTCTTACACAGGTTAGTCAGCATGGGTGTTAGGAGGGGGAAGGGACAGTTTTAAGAGTAGTTGGGGTGAAGCTGGAACTTTACTGCTTAAGCGATTACATGCGAGTGGGCGCGATTATTTGCTTTCAATGCCTATCCGCAGCTTATCATGGGAACTCCGGCTGAGGCAGGCAAACTTGCGAGGGAGAGGGAGTGAGACAGAATCTGGTTGGCAAGTTCAAATCTTGGGTCACATTTTGACATGTTTGTTTTTCTCTATTTTCCTCGCTGTGTACTATACAAAGACTGGAAGATACTCCCTGATTATAAAGAAGCACAATCAGCAGCCCCTGCTAAATAAATGCTGAGGTAAGATCAAGCAGACACAGAATCTGTTTCTTTTTTCAATCAGTCTAAGAACAAACTGTACATATGGAGGAGTAAAGCTCAATCACTGCACAGCCTGTACCCTTGCTGCACTGTTATTATCATTTGTAGTTATAAATATTATATACGGGGGGCACCATTACTTACAGAGACTCAAAGGCCCAGGACATACAAGGGCAGACTTGTCCCCTAGAGGCATACGAAGCCAATAGGTGACACCTAGACATGTGCGCTTCGTTTCGTTCCGAATTAATATTCAGACAAATTTTTCATTATTTGGATATTACAATATAAACAAACTTTACCGAATGCTCCGAATAACGTAACAAAATTCGGACTGAAATTCTAACCGAATTTTACATTGAACTCCAGTCGAATTCTCACTACACATATTGCTGAAATAAAAGACTGTGTGTATTGGAGTACCATTTTGAAATAATGCATAGTTGCCAACTGTCCCGGATTTCCCGGGACATTCCCGGGACTTGGACTCCATTCCCGAATTTGTGGTGTCCCGGCAAATGTCCCGAAAAATCCGGTTCCCGTTTTTGAAACAACCGCCGCCGCCGCCAGAGGTCGGCCGCCGGCGGAGACATTGTCTCCGCCGGCCGCCATTTTGTGGAAGTTCAGGAAGACGGCTGGGGGGGCTAGACGAAGCTTCTGCGTCGCCACCCACCCCCTGCCCCGCTCCGCCTCGGCCCGCCCCGCTCCGCCTTGCCCCGCTCCGCCTCGGCCCGCCTACCCCCCGCCCCGCTGCCAGTCTGATATGGAAAGGGGCGGGGGTTCTAGCCATGCTGCGGACACACCTCTAGGACACCTTTGAGGTGGGGGGGGAGCGCGTGCACCGCTGTGGGACACCTGATGTGAGTGGGGGGGGGCACTGGGGACACCTGATGTGAGTGGGGGGGGCACTGGGGACACCTGATGTGAGGGGGGGACACCTGATGTGAGGGGGGGCACTGGGGACACCTGATGTGAGGGGGGGGGGGCACTGGGGACACTTGATGTGAGTGGGGGGGGGCACTGGGGACACCTGATGTGAGGGGGGGGCACTGGGGACACCTGATGTGAGGGGGGGCACTGGGGACACCTGATGTGAGTGGGGGGGGGGCACTGGGGACACCTGATGTGAGGGGGGGACACCTGATGTGAGGGGGGGCACTGGGGACACCTGATGTGAGGTCGGGGGGCACTGGGGACACCTGATGTGAGGGGGGGCACTGGGGACACCTGATGTGAGGGGGGGCACTGTGACTGGGGACTCCTGATGTGAGGGGGGGCTCCGCCAGGGACACCTGATGTGAGGGAAAGCTCCGCCGGGGACACCTGATGTGAGGGGGGCTCCGCCGGGGACACCTAATGTGAGAGGGGGGCTCCGCCGGGGACTCCTGATGTGAGGGGGGACTCCTGATTGTGAGGGGGGGCTCCGCCGGGGACTCCTGATGTGAGGGGGAGCTCTGCCGGGGACACCTTATGTGAGGGGGGCTCCGCCGGGGACTCCTGATGTGAGGGGGGGCTCCGCCGGGGACTCCTGATGTGAGGGGGGGCTCCGCCGGGGACTCCTGATGTGAGGGGGGGGGCTCCGCCGGGGACTCCTGATGTGAGGGGGGGGCTCCGCCGGGGACTCCTGGTGTGAGGGGGGCTCCGCCGGGGACTCCTGGTGTGAGGGGGGCTCCGCCGGGGACTCCTGGTGTGAGGTGGGGCTCCGCTGGGGACATCTGATGTAAGGGGGGCTCCGCTGGGGACATCTGATGTAAGGGGGGCTCCGCTGGGGACATCTGATGTAAGGGGGGCTCCGCTGGGGACATCTGATGCAAGGACGGACTCTGCTCGGACATCTGAAGCAAGGACGGATGGCTGGTGGCAGGCGACGGGGCTGGTGACACGCACAGGGATCCCACTGATTCTGCATTATGGTAAGTTGAATGATTTCATTTTATATTACAATGTAATAATAGAAATAATGCACTTCAATCATCCTGACACCATAACAACCATGGTGCCGGGATGATTGAAGTGCTAACACCAGGTGTTTGGAGTATCTTTATCTGCTGATTGTTAAACTTTCTAGAATACACATATTTCTATTGTGTAGGATCTGGGGCTGCTGTCCCGTCATTTCCCCCTCTCTCCCCCTCTCTCCCCGTCTCCATCCCTCATTCATCTCAGACTCTAACCACACCCTCTAGAGCCACGCCCATTTAAGCCATGCCCACTATTTTGCGTAAACTTTGCGCGCCGCACTTGTCTATTTTTACTAGGCCACGGCTGCTGACGAATGCCCCGCCCCCTAATTATTTGACAGCTGCGCCTACAGCCACAAAAGTGTCCCACATTTTTTTTTTACAATGTTGGCAACTATGAATAATGCAGTTTTTGATAAGCCAAAGGTGATTTAAAGAGTCATTGCAACCATTTGATCAAGATTTTTCTTTTGTTTGTTCACTTTGCTGCATTCGATTCGAACCTTATAACATTTTAGTTTCGACCGATTTGAAAATTTATCGATTTGATCGTTTCGAATCGAAAAAAATCAGTAAATTCGAAGGAAAATATGAAAATTCCGAATAGGAATTCCGAAAACGAATTGAACAAATCAACTGAATTTAACTAAACGAAGTAACTCGATTAATGAATCAAAACGAAACGAAAATGATTTTTTCATCATGCACATGTCTAGTGACACCTTCAATGGAATTACAACATGTGGGCAGATTGATCTTTCAAACCAAAGCAACTCCAACATCATCAGATCTGTGCAGGACTATTCACACCCCCAGGATAAGCATCTTTATTTCCATAACGTGACTCCACCTAAACCTGAAAATGACGGTTCACATGTCTAGAAATAAAGATCTTCCTTCTTGTGTAAACTGAGCCTTTTGTCTTATTTTTATGTTGATGTACAGAATACAGATGGGAATAAAAATATCTATCAGATCATACTGTATATACATATATATATATATATATATATAAATAGGTTTGGGTCAAAGTACACCACAGCGGCAGATTCATTGGGGAGAGGGGTGGTTGGGCTGATGTGTCACAGCTGCTTCGGTTACACTTAGCTGCAGTCAGCTATATATAGATGGAGATAGAATCACATGTCACATCTGCAGAGCCATGCTAAGGAAACCATTCCATCCTACTGAGCTGTGTGTCTACATTGCGCTGCACATTGACTCATCTGCGCCATTAAAGTTGAACTCCAGCCTTCTCTTCAGGCTCGGTTCACACAGGGGCGGCGCAACTTGCAGGTTGCCTCACCGAGGCGACCTGCACACGACATCCACGGCGACTTGCAAAACGACTTCTGTATAGAAGTCTATGCAAGTCGCCTCAAGTCGCCCCAAAAGAAGTACAGGAACCTTTTTCTAAGTCGGAGCGACTTGCGTCGCTCCTATTAGAACGGTTCCATTGTACAGAACGGGAGGCGACTTGTCAGACGACTAGGTCGCCTGACAAGTCGCCCCTGTGTGAACCGGCACTTAGTCTTGCACAGTTGTACAAGCTTCTCTCCTGTACTGAAATAGTTTACTCTGATTTCACTGCACACTGTGAGCTTCTCATAATATGCATTGGAAGCTGCAGCCAGTCAGATAAAATCCACGTAATTTCCTGGCTGTAGGATGCCCAGAAACATCTAGCCTTTTCCTCCCCAGCCTGACTGTCCCTGGCAGGCCCTTTTCATTGATTGGATTTCAGTTCTTCCAATCATGGAGGCTCAGCATGCTCAGGCAATACCTAGAGCAATGGTGATAAAGAGAAAATTCTCCTGCACACAAGTGGGTGCCAGACAAATGGTATATAGCCAGGAGGATTCACTGCTGTGCTCTGAGGAAGAGGGGAAGTTCCCCTCGAAACGCGTCAGTTAGCAGTGATTGCTGTGAGTTCCTCTGAACCTCTGGTGGGCTCCGCTGATCCTTTATTGCATGCTGTTATTTGAAGACTGTTACACTTTGAGATCTTCCACAACTGTTTGTAAGTTCTTTCTTTTTATCATGTTTTTAATAAATGTACATCCAAAGGATAATGCACATGGCCGGTGCGCCCTTTCATACTTTTTTCTCATTACCTAGAGCAATCCCATTCCTCCAGACTGACATCCACCCGTCAAAGTATTTTGATATTTGCATAACTCCCCCAAAGAGCCAGCCCACTACTTACATCAGGGCAGAGGGCTCTTGAGTAGCGATTGGGCTCGGGCGTGTTCAGATCGAGCCCGCCAGGAAGCCGTGACTGCACACCGCCAATCATAGGCAGTGAGGCATTTCCTGACCGGCAAGCTGCACACACACACGCTGCCTATGATTGGCAGTGTGCAGTGCCAGTTTCCTGACCGGCTCGATCCGAACACGCCCAAGCCCATCGCTACTCTTGGGTAGGGATGAGCTCAAGGTTTGGTCAGAACACAAGTTGGGCCAGAACTCTGCCAAATGCTCAAACGTTTACCTGTTTGGCGGGAGCAGAACATCGTTTCGAATAGCAGTATTGCTACCTCTATTTTACATGACAGCTTCCCGCTGTCAGTGGTGGTTAATGGCGTCGGCTCTGCCTCAACAACCAGTGGCATTACCGGCCCCATAGTCTTACATGGCTAAGAATCCGCCGCCATGTAATCGAAGGGGGTGGGAGATGCACATGACATCACTGAATATATATAGTATGGTCAAAGAAGTCACTGAGAGACCCTGCCCCCTTGTATATAATTTACTGACACAACACCCAAAATTTAATAGCACAGCCAAGTTTTTACTGGTATTTCCAAAAGTTACAAAATTAGTTTTAAGTGCAAATTTTAGTATTTAGACTACAAACAAGTACAATATGCTAACAGAATTGTGATTTAAGGCAGATATTGAGGGCAAAAAACCATATTTCTTATTTTATTTTCGATATAGTAAGTAGCTCTCAGTAAGACTCAGGAGGGAATGAATATAGAATTGGTGGCACACACACATGAATTGACTCTCACAGTGACACTGCAGCAGCACAGATGATGATGACACCTCAGCGACATGACATGCCCCCTCCTAAATCAGAGTGGCAGTCTCTCTCCACGCAAGGGACCTCCAGTCCACTCGAGTCCAAACAACACTGACAGTCCTGCTCCCGGCTTGCCTTGCTCCTGTTCCGCAGACCCGCACATGAGGCTCCCTTGCACCATGACATCACACGACACGCACTAAGGCCCCGCCCATGCCAGATCCGCCCCAAACACACTGTAAAAGGCACTTGAATGGTCTCAGCCAGCTCTGGACCAGAATTGTGCATGCCGAGCATCACAGCCATGCGTTTTACTGGAAACCTTTTCCTGTCACTGTCATTTACTAGCAGGAGAAAAGTGCAATTTTTTTTACTGGCTGCCAGTAAAAATACTGATGAGTGGCAACACTGTTGAGTGGGTGTGTCTTGGCAGCAACAAAGTTTTTTTTCTTTTCGTTCAGCAGGTTGTCGCTGATCATGATTGACATGAATCTGCATTGCTGGAAGACATGATTGATAACCGGTTTGCATTTTTGGGGGATTTTTAGTTTTCTAAGGACGTTTCAAATGTTTGGATGTCTTTATTGCTAGGCTACTACTTTTCTTTTTTTTTGTAAATGAGTAAGGAACTATGTACCCCTCACTTATTTACGTAGGGGGAAACCCGGTATCTGGGGGCCTCATTTTTAAAGCAGGCTCCCAGATTCCAATAACCACCAGGCTAGGGTTGTGGGGAAGAGGCCCTTGTCCTCATCAACATGGGAACAGGGTGCTTTGCCAGGGAGTATGTGGCCTGGCCAGCCATACTGCTTGCTCCGATTAAGGGTCTGGTATAGATTTTTAGGGGGACCTCATGCAGTTTTTTTCTTTTGCTTTTTTTTTTTGCCTGGAGTACCCCTTAAAATATGTACCAGACCCAAATTCATTTCCTGGGGGACCTCACACATTTGTTTTTTATTGTGCGAGTTACCCCCTTAAATACACACCAGACTAAAAGGTCTAGTATGTATTGTGAGGGGGGCTCTATGCAGATTTATTAATACTTGCTGTAACGTGCTACAGTAAACATGACATATACAAAGAAAAAAAATGAAACTATTTCAACAGCCAGCAAATGAAATTCATTAATCCAATAAATAAATAGTGTAGGGCAATTTGGAGAACACACACTACCTAAGTGTAAAAAAAATCAGAAATAATCCAATAGTGGATTATTTCTGATTATTTTTACACTAAGGTAGTGTGTCTCCTACAAGTTTTGCTACACTATTTATTTATTGGATTGATTTATTATATACGGTGGGTGAAATCAATATCTAGTGTTTTAGCTAGCAACTTGATATTAGGAATTGTTTTTGCAAAATGTTTCTTTTTTCTTTTGTGGTTTATTATTTATTTGATTGATTTGTTTCCACTTAAAATGACATTTATTGCCAGCTTTTTTTTTTTTTTTTTAAAAAGCAGACAAACCCCTCCAAAGGTCTCCCAAAACACAAAGAAGTCTTTTGGGGAGGGGGTATGCGACTTTTTTTTTAAAACAAATTTGCTGGCAATTTTAAAAACTTTTTATAAATGTAAAAAAAAATAATCACAGATCCCAGGTGCATAAATTAAAAAAAAAATTTGTCATTGGAACATGTTCCCCAGGCTGTGCCCGACCCCTCTCCATGCTATTATTTTTTTTTCTATATACCCCCTTGCATGTTAGCCCAAAAAAATGGGCATTTCTAATTTGACAAATTCAGCTGCCTTTGGTTTTAAAAGAGAAGTTTGGATTAAAAAAAAAAAAAAAGATTTATACCCACCCAGGTGGATGACGCATTGATTCGATGCTTGCTGCACTTGTCCCCCACTGGCTCTAAGACCGAGAACTGAGTGATCAAAGTCTGCTGATTGCTCAGCTTTCAGTCTTGGCTGCAAAGAGCTGGTGACTTGCTAGTCACTGGCCTTCTGCTCTTCCCCTCTAGTGCTCACTGGAGTGATGAGCTGTGAAGGGGATAGGAGCAGCTGGTTTAGGCTCTCAGCGGATTGCCGAGAGGCTGAGTAAGCTGCAGGTCCAGGCATCTCAGTGGATGTCGACCATAGGGTCACAGGAGTGCAGAACAAACAAGCTTTGGCTATACTTCTCCTTTAATGGGCTTTGGCATCTAAATGTCTTTATCTTTGTCCTAGTATCATTGAGGGTGAACATCTACTTCCTATGCTGAGATGTTTGCTCAGAGATGACACAGCCATGTAAATTCTGGTAACTGTTCAGTTGTGTCAGGCCACGATACATGTGACATAAGAGTGGAGCACTATGTGTCGGGCCATTTTTTAAGTGACATAAGAGTGGAGCACTATGTGTCGGGCCATGATACACGTGGCATAAGAGTGGAGGAGTATGTTTCGAGCCATGATACACGTGACTTAAGAGTGGAGGAATATGTGTCAGGTCATGATACACATGACTTAAGTGTGGAGGAGTATGTGTCGGGCTTTGATACACGTGGCATAAGAGTAGAGCAGTATGTGTCGGGCCATGATACACGTGGCATAAGAGTAGAGCAGTATGTGTCGGGCCATGATACACATGGCATAAGAGTGGAGCAGTATGTGTTGGGCCACGATACATGTGGCATAAGAGTGGAGGAGTATGTGTCGGGCCATGATACACATCACATAAAAGTAGAGCAGTATGTTTCGGGCCACGATACATGTGGCACAAGAGGGGAGCGGTATTTGTTGGGCCACGATACAGGTGACATAAGAGTGGAGTAGTATATGTCAGGCCACGGTACATGTGACATAAAAGTGGAGCAGTATGTGTCGGGCCACTATACACGTGACATAAAAGAATGGATGAGTAGGATGTGTAGGCCTGTGACACGTGACATAAGAGTAGAGGAGTGTGTGTCGGTCTGTGATACATGCAGGAGCAGTAAAGGCTGCAGCACAGCAAAGCCCAGTAAGGAGATGTAACAGTTGGCCTCATTTGAAGGAAAACCTTAAAAATCTTAGACTGACACTCATCTAGATAATCAGATAGAAATCTGAACTAGAACATGACAGTTGGAGAAGAGACGGCTGAAAACAAGCTGTGGAAAACTTTCTCTTTATAAGAAACCACAACGAGACAGATTTATGAAAACTGGTGCACAGGAATCCAGAGCAGATGTAGGACAGGTGACTTTGGCAACCAATCAGATCTCTTATTTAATCCCCAGATACAATATGAAACCTCGAAGTGAACCTCTCAGCCATTTTAAACTTTTAAAACGCAAACTTTCAAAGGCCGGAGATTACCGAGTGCAGCATCTACTCCTGTGCTGGGGGGGTCATCTGTAAGATGAAACCTCCATTGCCTGGCTCCCTTCTCATCTTTTCCGCTTTGGCCAAGCCATTTTGCCTCCCATAAGTGAGTAGTGGGGAGGCAGTGAGGCAGTAACGGTGGCCCTAACATTAGATATACCCATGACAAAAAAATTGTCAGTATAACACTTCCAGGAATTTATTACCTGACATGGAGATCATAGTACTACCCCCTGACAATGCCTTCATCTGCTCTTCTGTCCAGAAGGATGGCACCATCCTTGGTCAGGGTCATCATCCATCTCGTGGTCTGAGATGACAGCATAGAGATGACACAATTATGTAAATCCTGATGCCCGTGCAGTTCCTGGCGACGTCTGATACAGATCAGCCCCTGCTGCAGCCTCTTACCTTGTGACTGGCTATAGCTTTAGCCCGGTTTCACACATGTGCGGTGCGAATTGAAGTTCAGGTTTCACTGGGGAGATAAAAATCTCCTGTTCAAAGGAATCATTGCGTTTTAGCTCAGGATCAGTGAGCAGGGAGAGGGGAAGGGAGAGGGGGAGGTGTAGTGAGGAGAAGTATAAAATCCATGTTCAGAACGCAATGCATCTGCGAAGCAGATGCGTTCCCATAGAAGATAAGGGGCTCGTAATTCGCACCGCAATGCCCAGAAAACGCACACGTTTTTTGTGCAATGCGCAGTGCGAATGCAACGCACATATGTGAACCAGATGCATTCATATGAATGTATTTTAAAATGTCCTGCGAATTAGATGCGGTGTAAGCCGCATCTAATTCGCATAGGTGTGAACCCGGGCTTACAGTCCGATCACTGGGGAGGGGAGATTAAGGAAATGGTTCCTCCTGCCTACAGCAGACTGATGACATCTTCTCAGCCTAGACAAAGTCACTGACTGGAGCTCAGGGACAGCTTTTAATGCTAAAAGCTGAAACCTTCCTACAGTGCGGGCTTCCAGTGCTGGGATGGCGTCAATAGATGTCCTCCCGTGATCGCATGGGTGGCACGCTCTGTGATCATCAAGTTCGTCGGACTCGGCTGATCAAAGAACAGGGCGACCCTTTACCATGTGATATAGCTGTCAGCCAATGACAGCTGGTCATGGAAGTAAACAGAAGCCGGTTATCTGTTTTTTTTCTCCTCATGATTAACATGAGAAGAATAGAAGAAAGCTGGTAAACGGCTTCTGTTACAGGAACATCAGTCCCAATCTGTGCCAGCCAGTGCTGCTAATCAGTGCCAACCACTGCCACCTATCAATGCCCACCAGTGCTGCCAATCAGTGTCCACCAGTTCCACCTATCAGTGCCCACCAGTGCTGCCAATCAGTGCCTCATCAATGTCACCTATCAGTGCACCCTATCCGTGCCACCTATCAGTGTCCTTCAGTGCCGCCTATCAGAGTCCATCAGTGGCACATATCAGTATCCAAACGAGCTTAGGCTGGACTTCTCCTTTAACCATCTCAATACTGGGTACTTTCATCCCCTTCCTGCCCAGGCCAATTTTCAGCTTTCAGCACTGTCACACTTTGAATGAGGATTGCACGGTCATACAACACTGTACCCAAACTACATTTTTATCATTTTTTTCACACAATTAGAGCTTTCTTTTGGTGGTATTTAACCGCCTCCCACACAGCCACTGAACATAAATAGCCGGTTTGGACTTTCCTCGTTCTGAGTGGACGTTCAGGAATGTCCCCAGAACGAGTGCCCGCAACGCAGGACCCGAGGCCGCGCTGCATCGCAATCCTGTGATGGTTGTGATCAAAGGACCCAGCTGAGCACAGATCAGGATATGGGCACAGTGTTGCATGACTGAGTAATTGTCATTCAAAGTGCGACAGCGCTGAAAGCTGAAAATTGGCCTGGGCAGGAAGTGGGTTTAAGTGCCCAGTAAGCAAGTGGTTAAAATGATACTGTATATTGTGATGTGTCAGAAAAGTATTCATGTAGACTTGTACAGTTACTAAAATGGTCATCTTTATTGTCAAGCTATCTGTTCCTGCAAGATGAAACATTTCTCAAACAATGCAATCTGTGCTGTTACATACACTCTGCTCACCATGTATCAAGACCTGAGCAAGTGGGGACAGGGCCCTTTGAAAATGTTCAGCTAAAGCTGCACTCCGGGATAAGCAGCTGTTATCTAAATACATGAGTCCTGTGTATTCTTCCCTGATGTGCTCTGCAGCTTTTCTCTGAGATCTGTGCTGTAATCCAGTGTGAAACGTGTCCTCTGTGCAGGAGCTTCCTGTAATAAAGACTGGTCACTGCTGCTCTCTCTCCTTGTGAAGGGTGACTGGTTTGGTCTCCGCCCCCTCCTGTAGTTTTCTGCAGGCAGCTTGTAGTGGGCGGAGCCTGCTGGGTCCCTCCCTCGGCTCTGCTCACTGTACAGGCCATAGTGTCATTGCTACTTTTACAAAGTAACATCTGGGTTTGTAAAGGCATTTGGTGCACACAAAGCAAACTTATACCCTTCGTGGTTATTGAGGAATATATTTGAATGCAAGTTTTTGTGCCCAGGGTTCAGCTTTAAACCTTCTCTGCCAAACAACACAATGACTGTACAACTCTGTATCACATAAAAGTAAATAAGGGTATATGATGTTCCATGTACAGTTCCATCTTCCCCAAGGATAGTGGTCACAAGGAGCGCAAGTAAGATTTTTTTTATTTTTTTTATTGGGGCACCACAATAAAGTTTTGCACAGTTTAGCTTGTCCTTCCTGGCCTGGGTATTGATTCATGTCAGCTTGCTCAGCAAAGGAACAAAGTGTCTCCACTCCTGGCCACCAATCAGAATCCATTTTTCAAACTGTAATTGGCTGATTGGCTGAGCTCTGGAAGGACGGGTGTTCTCCACCGCGCTGTGATGGAGATGGCGCAGCAGCTGCACACCCGTCCCAGAGGACACCAATTTGCCTGTGGCGGGACTGCTTCTCATTTCTGAATTATGTGAAACTTTCACTTCCCCTTTCACCGGTGCCCAGCGAGGCCTCATATCAAACACAACATAAACATCTCGCACCCCCCTCCCCTCTGTGTTATATAATAAAACTGCATTCTTTGAATATTGGCACACTGAAAAACAACAACTAAAATAAAAGGTGTTGCGTTTTCCAACCTGGACCGCACCTGGCCACGGGGATCAGACTCATTCCAGATGAATTGGGTGAAGTTCTTGCATCTATAGTGGCAGGTGGATACCAGATCTTGGAGGCGAGATCAATTAGGTTAGAGAAGCAGCCCCCTTAGCTATTATTCTGCCCTGATATAAGGACACCTACCAACGTACCTGCTCCTCCCCTATGCAATGACATAATAAGGCTCAACAGGCCGCCATAGTGGAATACTGCAGTAGATAGCAATGGTGCCTCCATAGGAATGGAGGTGTCCAGCCCTGAACAGGAAGAAGGAAAAATGTATTAACAAAAAACCCTCCAAAGATGTCTCTGGGGTCTTACAGAAGAATTCTGCAGGCCCTGCTCAACCCTGAGCACAGAGTATGCTTTGAGGGATCCACCTCAGTCTAGAGAAGATGCACCTGATCAAGGGTTTAATTAATCTAACCCCTGGTGTTCAGGTCCCGTGAAGTACTCTGGACATACCCTATCCCCAACATGGGGCCCCTACAGCAGGGATCCAGCGTGTTCAGTCTGCTGACAATCCGGGGGGCCACAGAGCTCCCCAGCAATGAGTTCTGCTCTCCATAAGGAGATTAAAAAAACACCCTAAAACGCAAACCTCTCCCTTTAGTGACGAGTCTACTGGTTGAGAGCTAGGTGCCAATGCATTATCTTTAATCCCAGGTTCACACTCATGCGGGTAAGAAATCGTATGACATCAGCTGAACTCGCACGATTTTCAATGCAGTCCGACTTCGGGGGGCGTTTTGACAGATATCTGTGCGGGTTCATGCACAGATGTCTATTCAAATCGCCCCCGAAGTCACCAAAAGTAGTACAGAAACTACTTTTGGGAATCGGTGCGGCGCCGCACCGATTCAGACGGTGCCATTGCCGGCAATAGCCGCCTATTTGGCATGCGATTTAAAATGTCAAATCGCATGCCAAATTGGTCCGATGTGAACGTGGGCTCAAGCTGAATTCCAGGAACAAAAAACCTTTAATTCAAATATATTCATCGATGGCTACAAAGGATTTGAATCCAATTTTTGTGCACCAACTGCCTTTGCAAAGGCAGATGTTGCCTTGTAAAAACAACAGCGACATCATCATTGATGATGAAAAAAACTACAGGAGGGGGCAGAGACAAGACCAGTCACCCTTCACAAGGAGGAAGAGTACCAGTGACTGGTCTGGATTACAAGAAACTCCTGCACAGAGGCAAAGGCACTGGATCACTGCACAGATCTGGAGGAAATATACAAAGCACAGAGAGATTTAAGGAAGGATACATGCGGCTTTGTATTTAGACATCATTCGCATATCCTGGAGTTCAGATTTAATGAAGACTGTGCAGTAGGGAGTAGTACTGTTAGCATTGTCCCTTTTAGGGACCAGGCTACATGTCCTGCCACGGGGAGGACTTAGATAATGTCCAACTCAGGAAGCCGATTTAATGCAGGGGCCCTCCCATGAAGAGGGTACCATCTATTCTGGGGGGATTGAAACCTCAGGTATGTGACAGAGCAGCCGGTACAGCGCCCAGCCTTCAGAACTCGTACAAAGCGGTATTAAACCCAAACAAAAGCAAAAATGTATTATATTTCCTTTTCTTTGGCTTTTTCCCGTTTTTATATAATGATCTGGCCAGTAACACAACCCCTGTGTTAGTGAGACACAACTCTGGAGCACAGGAGGCACAGCAGACTGCAGCATTGTCATTCTGGGAGGGTAGTGGTAAATGTACTAGCACATTTAGCTATACCAATAAAATTGTATTCAATCTCCAGCTCACACTTTATACTTGGTCACAGTCCTTTTGGGATAAAGATTTTATATGAATAATGCAAGCTGATCTTTTTAATCACCCCTACCAGTGTTAAGTGTTTTGTCTCACCCATGTAAACTGATATATTCTGCTGGAGAGCTTGTGAAACAGACTTAATGGCCAGATCACTAGATAAAATTGGAAGAAAGAAAGCCTAAAAAAAGGAAACAAATGCAGCCATCACATCTAAGAATTGGTAAGCTGCATTATAAAAAATGTTTGCTTTTGGGTTTAAAGTGGTTCAAAAGCCTGAAGTTTTTTTTTTTTTTTTTTTTTTATACCTTAACGTGTCACTAAACCCAGGAGCCTGCATTCACTATATCAGGTCTCCCACAGTACACAAAACATGGTAATGCAATTATTTTAGTAAATATTAACTGCTAAATACCTTTTCCCCTCAGCGGCATATAGCAATATTGTGACTTCTATCGGTGTCTGGCCAATCACTGTTTAAAGCTTGTAGGAGGAGTTTTCTGACTGTCCTATAAGACTGAAAGACCCCTGACCCTCTGTCTGGACAGTGCTGATCACATGCACAATCCCCCCCCCCAAAAAAGAAAAACTCTCTAGTAATACACACCAAATTGAGCATGTGCAGAGTGTACCCAAGGCTCTGTACTGTCAGGAGATGTATTGGGGACAGTAATAGAAGGGGAGGATCAGAGAAGACACGATCAAACAGCCTTTTTACACAATGCTGAGGATTGACCCCTTAGGTTCCACAGTGAGTATAAGAAGCATGCTTTACTACATATACAGACTGATTTTACTGTTGTGGGTTTAGTAACACTTAAATGTATTCAATGCATTAGGGGGGAAAAAAACATTTCTGCTACAGGATCCCCCCCCCCCCTTATTCTTACCTGAGCTCGATCCAATCCAGGAAAGTACATGAGGGTCGCTGTCTCCCTCCTCATTGGGCAGATCGATCCACTGGCTCCCGCTCCTGTAAGTCAACTCCACTGATAAGGGATCGGGGGGGGGGGGGGGGGGGTGAGTCCCGCAGTCTTTGTGGACACAGCAGTGAGGCTCGGGAGCAAGTCTGCACAAGTGCCCCCATGGGAATCGGTTTTCTATTGGGGGCACCAGCAAGAGAGGAAGAGCCAGGAGCACAGGCAGAAGACACGAGAAGAGGAGGATCTAGAGGTGAATTCTATTGCACAGAGAAGGTAAGTATAGACATGTTTTTTATTTAAAAAAACAACAACTTTTCTTTCCCAACCATTTTAATACACTAGACATAGGAAAAAATGGTGCTGAATGAGGGTGAAATATCTGACATCCATCCACTGCTGACAGTTCTCCCCTCTGCGGTCATCCTGCGGTCACATGACACAAGAAGTCAGGTGCAGTTCCTGAAGTGCCCAGGGCTCTGAGGAGTGTTTGTTTAGCTGCGGGATCCATGACTGTGTGTCTGTCATGTCTGCAGAGTGTTGGCCATGTCAGCCGGGAGAGAAAGTTATGTAATATTATTGCTTTGTCCGGCTCGTGACAAGGAAACATCTGCAGATCTCCTGAGCCAGGTCCAAATCATCATGTCATACAGACTGCAAAAACAAAGCCACCGGCCAACCTCATTAAGTGCAGACACAAGGCAGTCATACCAGAAAGGGTCTCATCCATTGCCATCCACACATTCCACAAACCCCAATGTTTTACAATGTAACAATGGAAAGTAAGGCTGCTCTGGCCATTTGTACTCCATTACAGGTGTGGTCTCATTATTTGGAATTAATATTAAGGGGTAAGCGGAGTACGGTGGTCAGGCAGACGTAGAAGTTTGGTAACATCCGATCTACACTGGTCAAGTAAGGCCCAGAGCGAGTGTAATGAAATGAAAAGGGTAGTGAAGGGACAGCATGACAGGGTGATAAGGGTTGGCAACTATAGGGTTAAGGAAGTGTGAGTGAAAAGGGAAAAAGTTGGTATTGGTCAGGAGTAACAGGATGGGGAGGGGCAGGGGTCATTTATTTAAGAGGGAGGTGGGGTCTCCCAGGCATCAGTGGAGGGACAGGTGACAAAGAAGGCAGTTTAGCACCCACCCTCCCTGTGTTGTTTGTCCGTTTACTTTCGTTGCAGGTGCAGGATTTGCGGGGGAAGTCATGGCAGCTGATCGGTTGATCGAGTGGCGGTGGTTGGTCTTTTTACGGTGTAAGAAAATACTTTAGAGATGGAAGTGCGGGGGGCTCATCGGTGGTATGTGCCCCTCTGGTGTATTCCAGTGAAGTAGGTTAACTGGAATATGGTAATGGTTGCACTGCGGGTAGTGGCGGTTGTCTCCAAGCCGGTGTTCACGGCTGGAGGCTTATTATGGTAAAAGGGTCCGCAGTGCAGGAGTGGAATAGTATTGGATTTCTGGGTACCGTCAAAAGACCAATCAGGCTGAAAATTGCTATGTTTGTTTCAGTTGTTTATGTGAAAATAATGTTAATTTTATTAAGTGTTTGGTTAATAAAGAAGGCTGCTATGGCCATTTGTACTCCATTACAGGTGTGGGCTCATTAATTGGAATTAATATTAAGGGGTAAGCTCAATACGGTGGTCGGGCAGACATAGAAGGTTGGTAACATCTGATCTACACTGGTCATGACAGATGATGGCTTCATTGTCACTTCCCAGGAGGGAGACCAGTTTTTTGGACCTTCTATGTTCTACGCATGTAGATGTTGGATACACTGTGGAGGTAGCTCTGTCGGCTTGTGACCAGATGGATGTGTTCAGGGTGGGGACATTAGAGTGTAAGCTCCTCTAGTGTAGAAACTTACATGGCTCAATGTTCTTTGTACAACACTGCGGTACATGTCAGAGCTATATACCGTATTTATCGGCGTATAACATGCACCCCAAGTTTAGGAGGGAATTTTAAGGAAAAAAAAAAATAAATGTTAAAAAAATAATTGTGTGCGACTGCGAGGGGGGATTAGAATGTAAGCTCCATGGTGCAGACCCTGAATGGCCCACTCTACAGACATCTGCCAACTTTTACTATTGGTTGACATCTGTATTAGTGCTAAGAGTGTGCTGATAAAAGACGTGTGCTCCCCTTCATTGCACACAGCCCACCCAATCAGTGTACACCTCCGTTTATGGGGAAAAGGTGCTCTGCCTTTTGTAGTAAAGTATCCTAGGATTTCACTCTTCTTAGTAAATAAGTTGAAGCTAAGTGAATTTTCAATTAGTTTCATTTTATTTACAAAGGCAAATGAAAGTTAAGAGAAGCTCACAGTGTGCAGTGAAATCAGAGTAAGCTATTTCAGTACAGGAGAGGAGCCTGTACAACTGTGCAAGACTGAAGGCTGGAGATCAGCTTTGATGCTTATAAAACAATTAGGTTGTACATACTTCTACATGGGTGGCCACCATAGTTCATGTTGCTCCATTACCAACTTTATAGTAGTGATTCCCCTTTACTGCTCCTCTCTCTAAAGGCACATCTACCTGTAAGGTCCGACTGGGAAACAACAGACCGTCTAATGTCTGGGTGGCAGTCATTCTGCAGGGATGCCAATTACATTCCCTGAAAGGCAGGAAGGTGCTAGATGGGGAATTCTTGCATATTAAAGGCAATCGTGGTAATATGGGACAGCAAGCATTTGTGATATGATAATCACATGAAAAAGAACATTCAGGTAATTAGAATTTCTAAAATGTAAGCTCACCAAACAGAGCAAGGTCATGGTTAGAGATGGGGGAGTGGGTCTGGCAAAATTAGTTTCTCTGTGATATTACCAATTACGTCTGCCCCAATGACTTCAATATATTTAGCCAACATGCAGAATTTTTATGAAATCTCACGATTTTGGACTACAGTAAATCTTGGGCAAGAGAAAGATGTTCATTTTGCTTATCACGAGTACTGAACAGCTCAGACAGGAATATTATTATAATACAGGATTTATATAGCGCCAACAGTTGGTGCAGCGCTTTACAATACAAAGGGAGACAATACAGCAACAATACAATTCAATACAGGAGGGCTAGGATTGCCCTGCTCCTGGGAGCTTACCTAAAAGGGAGCGGCTGGTGGAACAAAAGGTAATAACTGTGAGGGATGAACTGATGGGAGAAATAAAAGATTCAATTGTTAGCTGAAGGCAGGATAGGCTTCCCTGAAGAGATGAGTTTTCAGGGATCGCCTAAAAATGGACAGAGTAGGAAGTAGCCAGACAGATGGGGGTATGGAGTTCCAGAGGATGGGAGAGGCTTTGGAGAAGTCCTGGAGGTGAGCATGGGAGGAGGAGACAAGGGAACTAGAGAGCAGGTCTTGGAAGGAGCAGAGAGGACAGTTTGGGTCCAGTGTAGGGATTGGCAGAGAGGGGTGGCGGACACTGAGCGGTTGGTAAGGTGGATGAGTCTGGCAGCAGCATTCATGATAGACTGAAGAGGGGATAGCCTGCGGAGAGGTAGGCCTATGAGGAGCTATAGTTTTCAAGGGGAGAGATAACAAGGGAGTGAATAAGTTGCTCAGCAGTTTCAATGGTTGAAAAAGGGGCGTATTTTGGAGATGTTATGGAGGTGAAGTCTACAAGATTTGGACAATGATTGGATTTGGGACTGAAAGGACATGATTACACCTCGTGCCCTGACATGAGGGGAGGGACTGATGGTTGTAATATTGATGTTGATGAAGAAGTCAGGGGAGGGGGCATGGGCAGGAGGGAATATTCTCAGTTTTAGAAAGATTTAGTTTGAGGAAGTGGTGTGACATCCATGCTGATATGTCAGTAAGTTAGTAATGCACGAGAGGAGACTGAAAGAGTGAGGTGAGGAGTAGAGAGATAGATTTGGGGGTCATCAGTGTAAAGGTGGTACTGGAAGCCGTGGGAGTTTATTAAGTGAACAAGGGAGGAGGTGTAGCTGGAGAAGAGGTGGGGTCCAAGTACAGAACCTTGGGTGACCCCCTACAGAATGAGGAGGTGGAGAGGAGGAGACAGAGTTTTAGGTAACACTAAAGGAGTGCTGTGATAGGTAGGAGGAGAACCAGGAGAGAGCAGAGTCTTGAAGGCCAAGAGAGTGGACCTATTTGAGGAGGAGGGGATCATCAACAGTATCAAAGGCCGCAGAGAGGTCTACTAGTATGAGTTTGGAGTAGTGGCCATTGGTTTTAGCAGTTAGTAAATCACTAGTGAGTTTTAGTATGGTAGTTTTTGTGGAGTGAGCGAAAGCCAGACTTTAAGGGGTCAAGAAGGTTTTTGTCAGTGAGGTAGGAGCACAGATGGTTGTAGACTAAGCTTTCTAAAAGTTTAGAGGTAAATGGGAGCAAAGAAATGGGTCTTAAAGAGGAAGTAAACCCTGATGGGTTTTACTTCCTTTTTTGTTTCCTTCAAAGTAAAAGCATAATGTGCTAGTATGCACCACATACTAGCACATTATGTGACAATTACCTGCAAACGAAGCCCTCGCTGTCCTCACTGGAGGCCGCATCCATGTTCACCCCTCTTCCTTCAGGGGCCGCGGGAGCCGCCAGTCACGGCACTCGCTAGTAATGAAACGGCATGGAGGGCGCAGTACAAAGTAAATATCTCCTAGACGGCGCACGTTTAGAAGATATTTACTGTACCTATAGGTAAGCCTTATTATAGGCTTACCTAAAGGTACAACTTGAAAATGGAAATTTATAATCTCTTTAAGTTGTTCAGGCTGGCAGGGTCCAGTGAAGGCTTTTTAACTATTGGGTGTTTTAGGGGGGGGGGGGGGGGGGGTACGTGCCAGGAACGTGCCAGTAGAAGAGGAGAGATTGAAGATGTGAGTGAGGGAGCATAGGATAGAGGAAGAGGGAAACAGGGTCCTGCGGACAGGTGGTAAGGCGGGCAATAGCACATTGCTATCGCGAGGACGTCTCATTGTCAAGGTGGAGGGGGCAGTATGAGCAGTAAGTGATCAACAGTTTCACTTTCTGATACAGAACATGTTCAGTGCTGTTCATAGACACCCTGAGAGTATCCGATTGGCAGCACAAGCCCGCCATGAGTGATATTTCATTTGACAGTCTCTCAGTCCTCACTTGGAATCAGATGAAGCTGCAGGCCATGTCAGAATGCAGTTTACTGACTGAGGGCAGATTGGTCATCACAATGAGATAACTCTACTTGACATTAAAGAGGACCTTTCAGAAAAGTGTTAGCTGCTATAGTCAGGCCTCCCATCCTGTGCCGGTGCTAGATCTAGGGCTCTGCACACAACGATGTATCTCTAGCATTGCTTCCGGGAGCCTCTGGTACGGGACAGAATTGGGTGTGAACTTCCCTTAGGACAGGTTCTCTTTAATACACTAAAGCCTGTTAACCAACCAGTTTTAACCACTTTAGCCCTGGAAGATTTGGCTGCTCAATGACCAGGCCATTTTTTGCGACACGGTCACTTTAACTGACAATTGCGCGGTCGCGCAACGCTGCACCCAAACAAAATTGACTTACTTTTTTTCCACAAATAGAGCTTTTTTGTTGGTGGTATTTGATCACCTCTGCGGTTTTTATTTTTTGCGCTATAAACAACAGAAGAGCAACAGTTTTGAAAAAAAAACAATATCTTTTACTTTTTTGCTATAATAAATATCCCACATTTTTTTTTAAAAAAAGACATTTTTTCCTCAGTTTAGGCTGATATAAATTCTTCTATATATTTTTGGTAAAAAGAAATCATATATCGTATATTGATTGATTTGCACAAAAGTTATAGTGTCTACAAAATAGAGGATAGATTTATGGCATTTTTATTATTATTTTTTTTACTAGTAATGGTGGCGATCTGCGATTTTTATCAGGACTGCGATATTGCGGCAGACAAATTGGACACTTTTGACACACTTTTGGGACCACTGACAATTATACAGCGATCAGTGCTATAAAAATGCGCTGATTACTGTATAAATGTCACTGGCAGGGAAGGGGTTACCCCTAGGGGGCGATCAAGGGGTTAACTGTGTTCCCTAGGTGTGTTCTAACTGTAGGGGGGATGGGACTGACTAGGGGAAGAGAGAGATCAGTGTTCATACTTAGTATGAACACACGATCTGTCTCCTCTCCCCTGAAAGAACCAGGATCTGTGTTTACACACATAGATCCCGGTTCTCACTCTGTCACGAGCGATCACGGGTGCCCGGCGGTCATCGTGCCAGTGGGCACTCGCATCGGCTCCGGGCACACACTGCGGGCACGCACATGCCCCTAGTGGTCAAAACGTGAAGCGACGCAAGGTAACGTCAATTTGCCCAGCCGAGCCAACCTGCCGCAGTAAAACTGCGGCGGCCGGTCCGGAAGTGGTTAAAGGTGAAACCTTCAGTTATATAGTTACATATAGATAAGATTGCCTACCTGCTGAGGGCTGCAGTATATCCTTACGTTATACCTAGATTGGACCAACCCCCCACCCCGGTTCAATCCTGGATGTGATTGGTGATCCAAGAAGCAGATTGACAGGAGCAATAGGCTCAGGAAGTACACTCCCAGTGACCTTGTGAGGAGCCCTCTGGATTAAGGCTGCAATAGATTACACAGACTCCTAATTAGGGTAAACTGATGTGACTTTCTGACATTTGCAGCGTTTGCAATAGCTCATTGACTGGCTTCACTCATTGTCATCATTTGAACTCTGAGGGGAATTCCACTTCACACTGCAGTGTTTTTTTTTTTTAAATTATGCCAAAGTTTCATTTTGTAATGTACCATGATCAGCAAAGAAAACTGATATATAAGAAAACTGAGATATAAGATGTATTACATACTAGGGCCCTGTATGTTATTGTTATCTGCAACTTTGAATCTACTTTTCTACACCTAACTGCTTGAGGTTTTTCTAAAGCTACAGAATGCACCTACGGACCAGCAAAGCCAATTCACAGCTGGAATGTGAGAGATAACATCATGATCAGTGAGGTGAGAACCACAATGCTCTGCTTATTACACGGCTCTAAGCAGAATATTTATTTGGTTGAGAAAAAAAAACAAAATAAGGGAGGATCAGAGTCTTAGGTTCTGTTAGCTGTCTGTGACCCCACTGGCAAGAACTCACTTCTGTTATGGTCACCATGATTGAAAGTGAGCAGAATCTCTACCATGGTGACTTGCAAAACAATAGAAAAAAGCCTTTTCTAGTGCCTGTAATAAGCACAACAGTAGATGTTTAATTATCTCTTTCTTCTCACAAGGTTTTTATTTGAGTACAGTGGAGAAGGATAAAGCCCCCTCAGGACAGAAAGTGATAGGGAATGTTTCCAGTGGGGACACAGACAGAACAAAAATGTTGGGAATGGGGGAAAAGTCAGAATTTCTGGCAATGTTTTTATTGATGTCTAAGTATTTCTGTCCTGGTGACAATTGCATCCCCTATTACTTGTAGTGGTGACACAGAGACAGGAAGTTAAAATTTTTGCAATACGGGTCACAGACAAAAATAAAATCTGACGAAAATTTTAACTCCTACAAGAAACAAATTGTGCATTGAGGCTAAGATTTGTATCTTGTGCATCAAACATGATACGTTCACACCTCCGGCACCCATAACTGCCATGAGGATAGAGGGGGTCTATGTATTATTATCAGTGACCACTGACATACACCTGAGCCTCTGTGACAGCACAAGGCACGGTGCCATCACCTCGTCACAGGGCCAATCAGACCCACTGCATGGCGGACAGCTCTGACCCCAGGCCTCATACAGCTGCACGCCATCAGACTCTGGATTACACACAATAACAGGAAGCCGAGGATGGGATGGAAGATGGCTTCCTACAGCTCTGATCTCTGGCCTAGCCAGGGCACGGCTGGAGAGGAAGGGACTGCTTCCGTCATCTGTAGACCGAGGTGACCTGCAGAGGACAATTCAATCCCATCAGCAGGGAGGGCTGGTGAGGGATGCTGACAGGCTGCAATAGGTGGGATTGGCTGATCAGAGAACACCACCACAGCATGGGTGAGAGATATTCACATTTAAAGTGACCCTATCATAATTTAACCTGAACATGCTGGCTGCCTGGCTTCAATGCCTTTTCAGGCTGTGATCCAGAACAATGCAGACTGTAAGACCCCTCTCACACTGAGGCGCTTTTCAGGTGCTTGCACGCTAAAAAAAGCGCCTGAAAAGCTCACGAAAAACTATTTCAATTAAAATCAATGAATGCTTTCACACTGGGGCAGTGCACTGGCAGGGCGGTAAAACAAACGCCCCTCTCCATTTAAATGAATGGAAAGCTCTTCAAAAGCGCCTGAAAAGCTCTTCAAAAGCACTCAGTGTTTTACTGGCAGTTTAGAAGCGCCTCAGTGTGAAAGGGGTCTGATAGTCAGAAGCCATTATTTACATCCTTGTTCAAAGTATTGAAGACAGAGGACCAGCATAGCAGCCAGACAAATAGTATCCTCAGAGGGAGAACTCTGCAACGGCAGAACACCTTAAAGCGGAGTTCCACCCAAAAGTGGAAATTCCGCTCATCGGATTCCTCCCCCCCTCCGGTGTCACAGTTGGCACCTTTTATGGGGGAGGGGGGTGCAGATACCGGGGTATCTGCACCCACTTCCGGGAATAGACTCCCATGGGAGTCACGCCCCCTCCCGCACTCCCCCGCTGTCTCCTGGGAAAGACACAGGTCCCAGGAGATAGCGGGGACCATTGAGAAAGCGCAGCGCGACTCGCGCATGCGCAGTAGGGAATCGGGAAGTGAAGCCGCAACGCTTCACTTCCTGATACCCTCACTGAGAATGGTGGCGGCAGCACCCGAGGATCGAGGGACGAGGGACGGTTCGGTCTCGGGTGCCGACATCGCTGGACCCTGGGACAGGTGAGTGACCTTATTTTAAAAGTCAGCAGCTGCAGTATTTGCAGCTGCTGACATCTAAAAAAAATTTTTTGCGCAGGACTCCCGCTTTAAGAACATTCTGTAAAATATTTCACACTGGAGTACTACACACCCAGCCACTCCCACTTACTTTTTATAAAGTTTATGATTAACAATGTTACTTATGTGTTCTGCAGTTTGTCCCTTTATGTGGATAATAATATATGTGCACGGTGGGCTGCCATATCTACTCATCACCTATGCAGAGCCACTGTCAAGTCTTTATGGCTTGGGAAACTGCTGGAAATACCAGAAACATATTTCATATAATAATATATATATATATATATATATATATATATATATATATATATATATATATATATATATATATATATATATATATATATATATATATATATATATATATATTTATTTATTTAGCGAATTGTATTTCTGATGACCAAATTTACAATTTTTTTTATGTTAAATATGTTTTTTATTTTCAAACATTGGAAAACATACAAGAAAAACATAGAGCAATTCAAGATTGGGCAAAATCTGACATATTGTTGGGGTACATAAGTATGAGATCCTGCCCAAGAAACGCATATAATTGGAGGAGGGGCATAAACAAAACTGAGTATATATTAAGCTTACGAGGACTCTCCTTTTTATAAAGTACAGAGTCTGGTCTTGCTCTACAGTGAGTTATAACTCTGTATACCTTCAGATATGAGAAACGCATAAAAAGAAGAGGAAAGAAAAGGAGAACAGAGAGGAAAGAGTAATAAGGAAAAAGAGGAAAAGTAGACCCAAACATCTCCAGTGGAATGTAACGCTAATAAAAGTCCGTCGTCCCAGGGGACCATCACATAGGTAGCCCAGGGTGTTCAAGTATTTTCGAACTATCATTGATAACACTTGGATCATAATCCACAAAATCTTATGTTTAGTACGAGTCAGGAAAACAGATTGTTATTTTCACACACCTGTTATTGTTCTTTTAGCCACCAGAAACATAAAGGACGCCAGCCTCTGCACACTAGGGGAGGCTTCTGGAATAGGTTCATTTATTGGAGTGTATCAAGGTTGATGAACATCTATGCCTTTAACTCATCTAAGCATAGAGAAAATTTGGTTCCAATACCCTCTAAATTTGGGACATTCCCACCACATATGAAGCATTGAGCCCCTCACCCTTGAAAACAGAAAGGGGATGTGCCCTGATACATTTTGGTTAGGTGGGAAGGGACAAGATACCATTTGGTGAGTACCTCGAAATTTGCTTTGATTAAGGAGATATTCAGGTTGCCGCAATAGAAGTGAGTGAAGGGCTCCTGCCACATCAAATTTGCATCAGTTGAAATATCTCCCAGTCCTCTATTAAGGGTAATTTCCTCAGGGAGTGGAGAAGTAATCCATAGATTACAGAGATTATACTAGTTGGCCCAACAGTGACACATCCCACATTATGTGTGCAGATTATGCTGGATGCCCCCAACAGTGATACATTCTATGCTTTGTGTGCAGATCATACTGGGTGGCCCAGCAGTGACACATCCAAGGCTATGTGTGCAGATTGCATTGTGTGTCCCAACAGTAACACATCCCATGCTAAGTGTGCAGATCATGCTGGGTGCCCCAACAGTCACACATTCCACTTTATGTGTGCAGAAAATGCTGGTTGCCCCAACAATGACACATCTCATGCTAGCTGTGCAGATCATGCTGGGGTGCCCCAAGAGTGACATATCCCATGTTATGTGTGCAGATCATACTGGTTGGCCCAACAGTGACAAATACGATGCGAAGTGTGCAGATCATGCTGGGGTGCCCCAACATTGTCACATCCAATGCTAAATGTTCAGATCATGCTGGTTGCCCCAAAAGTGACACATCCCATGTTATGTGTGCAGATCATACTGGTTGGCCCAACAGTGACAAATACAATGCTCAGTGTGCAGATCATGCTGGGTGCCCCAACATTGACACATCCAATGCTAAGTGTTCAGATCATGCTGGGTGCCCCAAAAGTGACACATCCAATGCTAAGTGTGCAGATCATGCTGGGTGCCCCAAAAGTGATAAATCCAATGTTAAGTGTGCAGATCATGCTGGGTGCCCCAACAGTGACACATTCAATACTAATGCCCCGTACACACGGTCAGATTTTCCGATGGAAAATGTCCGATCGGAGCGTGTTGTCGGAAATTCCGACCGTGTGTGGACTCCATCGGACATTTTCCATCGGATTTTCCGACACACAAAGTTTGAGAGCAGGATATAAAATTTTCCGACAACAAAATCCGTTGTTGGAAATTCCGATCGTGTGTACACAAATCCGATGGACAAAGTGCTACGCATGCTCAGAATAAATAAAGAGATGAAAGCTATTGGCCACTGCCCCGTTTATAGTCCCGACGTACGTGTTTTACGTCACCGCGTTTAGAACGATCGGATTTTCCGATAACTTTGTGTGACCGTGTGTATGCAAGACAAGTTTGAGCAAACATCCGTCTGAAAAAATCCTAGGATTTTGTTGTCGGAATGTCCGAACAAAGTCCGACCGTGTGTACGGGGCATTAGTGTGCAGATCATACTGGATGCCCCAACATTGACACATCCAATGTTAAGTGTGCAGATCATGCTGGGTGCCCCAACAGTGACACATTCAATGCTAAGTGTGCAGATCATACTGGGTGCCCCAACATTGACACATCCAATGTTAAGTGTGAAGATCATACTAGGTGCCCCAACAGTCACACATTCAATGGTAAGTGTGCTGGTCATGCTGAGTGGCCTGGCGGTGACACTTCCCACTCTCTGTGTGCAGGTCACACTTGGAAACCCATCAGTGTTGTATCCCACGCCATGTGACTACAAACAGAGGAATGTTAGAACTTCACCTTGCAATGTGTATCTGGCACTGCAAGCTAATGCTTTCGGGAACACTTAGCAGGCGTGCCATACGGCTCATTGTCTGCCTTTTAACACAAAAAGAAGCACCGGCGGTCCTCGGCTTTCCATCCCGCGTCAACAGGAAGTGGAGGAAACCGGGAGTGGAGGCCGACCGCTGCCCTGGGCTCACTCATCTCTTCCAGCAGGAAACAGGCTGCGAGATTCTTCTTTAGGACACACAATAACACAGCGGAAACAGGTCAAGGCTGGAGTCCGCCGAACAATGGGCGAATAACGAGGGGCAAGCGAGGACGTGTGCGTCTGGCCAACACCACGTGCTCTGCTGCTATTGTCAGCTGCTGACAACCTGACACGCCAAGCTGGAACTGCAGGACCAAAACAACCCGGAATGGGAGTCAACAATCTGCTCATTTATAGTTGTATATTAATCTTGCTATGTATGGTGCAACATAGGATCCAATAAAAAAAATAAAAATGTGTGAGGTTTAACAAAACAATGACTAAATGAGCTAAAGCAGAACTTATTAAAACATATTTTTTCATTTTGGATAGAGTAAGGGAGGGTTATAACCCATGTCAGGTTTCTTTCTGTTATTTGTGTCTTATTGCGGAGATTTCCCTTCACTTCCTGTCCTACAGCCAAAACTGGGGGATTTCCTCTCACTTTCTGTTTTGGCTATTGGAAAAGATGTGAAGCAAAATGCCCCCAATGGGACAAAACAAACTAATAGGGGTTCTAAACCCCCTACTGAAATGATGTCATCAGTTCCCACGCATCGCATTCATGGCAGCCCATTAATTTCAAATCGTGCCTCAACAAAAAGCTCGGTACTGCTGTAACATGGGGTTTTGGGGTGCCTGAACACGCGCTCATTAGCAAAATGCATGGGGGTGGGAAGCCTGCAAAAGGGCAGTACATTTTTGTGTGTTGAAGGAAAGTGAGCGATTTCCCACAAAGCACAGTTGTGAACGAAGCCTAAGCACCAAAACACAGACTACTGTCTGCAGGGGTCCCAAGGGCCACACAGCAAGAGCCAAAGGGACTCATACACCCCGGACCACAAGTTGAGCTCCAGAGTGCAATAGAGATCAATTACTGGACAACTTCTATGTGAATAACAATGTGTGCACTGTGCAATATTTTTTTTATCTTTTTCAGTCCCAGTCCACATTCCCTCATTGATTTTTTTTTATAGAAATTCCAGTTACAACAGTTAGGTGAAGTCATAACATATGAGTAGATACATTGTATGTTATTTTTTATGGGTCATTCATTTTTGCACCGATATATACTAATCATTTATACTAAATTACATTGTGATATTTATAGGGAGTCCTATTTGATTCACTACTTTTATGTCAGTTTTTATATCTCTATGGGTATATTTATAGATTTTTTTGTACTGTACATTTATTGTCTTCACATATTTACAGAAATATTACTTGTCTTTGTACACTAGCCTTGAAGAAGGGGGAGGCCTATCCCCTGAAACGCGTTGGTCAGATCTTATGTTCTTGCGAATAACAATGCTTATTAGGCACTCTCAACTATATATCCAAGATCTGATGTGCTACTGAGCGATTCCTCTGTCGTAATCATAGAGGCAGCAGCCTAGGGCAGTGATGGCGAACCTCGGCACCCCAGATGTTTTGGAACTACATTTCCCATGATGCACCACTACACTGCACAGTGCAGGAGCATCATGGGAAATGTAGTTCCAAAACATCTGGGGTGCCAAGGTTCGCCATCACTGGCCTAGGCCCTGAACCAGGTCTACACATACTAGCGGGTTTACCTTCTCCTCACTTTTGGATTCCCTGTAAAACCAATTCTTAGGCTTCTTTCACATGGCTGGGTAGCTGCGGCCGCTGGATTCCTGCGGCAAGAACTGGTAGATTCTTGCTGCTGGAATGACTGGTTCATGCGATCAGAAGCGGCTGCTCAGCCCATTTAAACCAACGGCGGGCTGACAGCGGCTGCTGCTGTTCCCATGTATCCGCACAGAGAGCAGACAGCTGCAGTTAGGGACAGATGTCTGAGTCTGGATACAGTCATATGTGCCTAGGCCAGTGATGGCGAACCTTGGCACCCCCGATGTTTCGGAACTACATTTCCCATGATGCTCTTGCACTCAGCAGTGTAGTGGAGCATCATGGGAAATGTAGTTTCAAAACATCTGGAGTGCCAAGGTTCGCCATCACTGGCCTAGGCTCTGGGGCATATGTCCCTAAAGGCAGCTATTTGACCTCTGCGTGGCTACACGGGAACAGCAGCGGCTGCTGTCAGCCCGCCATTAGTTTAAATGAGCGTCTGCTTCTGATCACATGACTGGATCATTCCAGCAGCAAGAATCTGGCAATTTTTGCTGCAGAAATCTGGAAGCAGCAGCTACCCAGCCATGTAAAAAATGCCTTACTTCTGCCAGCTCAGCGCTAGCACATACCCACAAACAATCTCTGCACATGACCTCTCTGCCCTGTTTATCGCATGTTTGTTGCCTATAAACAAACAAAAAAAAAAAACAATTCTTAAAACAAAAAAAGTTTTCTCCGGAACTTTCTAGGTTTTGTAAGAAGCTGCCGAAGCTGCAAATAGTACAGAGGCATGATGATCAGCTCTGCAGGCTGGATGAGCGACCACAACACACCTACACACCTAGCAGGAGGGAGGGAGGCGATAAGATCTGAGCTCATTGCTGTACACCCCAGTCATAGCGAAACCCAGAAACATCTCTGCCATGGCTTCTCTCACTATATACAAGGTGAAAGCTGGATCAAAGACAACCAAAATCCCCCACCGGGGGGGGGGGGGGGGGGGGCCCAATGGTGGCAGCAATGGAAAGAGTTTTTTTCATACAATGTTCTATATTTGTCTTGTAGATTCATCTATCTCTACAGTATTGCTAAAAAAAACTGCAAAAACGCAGACAAATATGAACATGTGACCCCCCCTTCCCACAGCTCATCATATATAAGTTATAGGGCTGTCAGTTCATTAAACCTTACGGGGTCATTTAACTATGTTTTTACCTTATACAGTGCATCCAGAAAGTATTTGCAGCGCTTCACTTTTTCCACATTTTGTTATGTTACAGCCTTATTCCACAATGGATTAAATTCATTATTTTCCTCAAACCTCTACAAACAATACCCTATAATGACAACATGAAAGACGTTTGTTTGAAATCTTTGCAAATTTATTACCAATAAAAAACTAAAACATCCCATGTACATAAGTAATCACAGCCTTTGCTCAATACTTTGTTGAAGCACCTTTGGCACTAATTAGACTCAGAAGTCTTTTTTAGTATGATGCTACAAGCTTGCCACACCTATTTTTGGGCAGTTTCTCCCATCCTTCTTTGTAGGACCTCTCAAGCTCCATCAGGTTGGATGGGGAGCGTCGGTGCACAGCCATTTTCAGATCTCTCTGGAGATGTTCAATCCGGTTCAAATTTGGGCTCTGGCTGGGCCACTCAAAGACATTCACAGAGTTGTCACGTAGCCACTCCTTTGTTATCTTGGATGTGTGCTTAGGGTTGTTGTCCTGTTGGAAGATGAACCTTCGCCCCAGTCTGAGGTCCAGAGTGCCCTGAAGCAGGTTTTCACCAAGGATGTCTCTGTAGATTGCTGCATTCCTCTTTCTCTCGATCCTGACTAGTCTCCCAGTTCCTGACGCTGAAAAACATCCCCACAGCATGATGCTGCCACCTCCATGCTTCATTATAGGGATGGTATTGGCAAGGTGATGAGTGGTACCTGGTTTCCTCCAGACATGAAGCTTGCCATTAAGGCCAAATAGTTCAACCTTCAATCAGACCAGAGAATTTAATTTCTCATGGTCAGAGTCCTCAGGTGCCTTTTGGCAAACTCCAGGTGGGCTGTCATGTGCCTTTTACTGAGGAGTGGCTTCTGTCTCGCCACTCTACCACATAGGCCTGATTGGTGGAGTGCTGCAGAGATGGTTGTTCTTCTGGACGGTTCCCCTCTCTCCACAGATAAATGCTGGAGCTCTGTCAGAGTGACCATCGGGTTCTTGGTCACCTCCCTGACTAAAGCCCTTCTCCCCCGATCGCTCAGGTGGGGTGGCCCGCTCTAGGAAGAGTCCTGGTGGTTCCAGACTTCTTCCATTTACGGATGATGGAGGCCACTGTGCTCATTGGGACCTTCAATGCTGCATAACATTTTTCTGTACCCTTCCCCAGATCTGTGGCTCGATACAATTCTGTCTCGGAGGTCTACAGACAATTCCTTGGACTTCATGGCTTGGTTTGTGCTCTGACATGCACTGTTAACTGTGGGAACTTATATAGACAGGTGTGTGCCTTTCCAAATCATGTCCAATCAACTGAATTTACCACAGGTGGACTCCAATCAAATTGTAGAAACATCTCAAGGATAATCAGTGGAAACAGGATGCATCTGAGCTCAATTTTGAGTGTCATGGCAAAGGCTGTGAATACTTATGTATGTAGCAATAACTCTTGGTGGAGCTGCTGGTTTAAAGCGGGCTGTTACCTTCACTCTCGCCACCTCTGTTCACCGGCACCGGGTCTAGGGTCCCGTTGAGTTTATCTCCGGACAATGTAGGCACCAAACACTTGAGTATCTTTTCCAATGCTTTAATGAACAGGTAATAAAGGAAGTAGCAGGAAAGAGGTAGAAGGAAAGTTGCAGGGAAGCTCAAATACCTTTCCGTAGTATTCTTTAGTACATTGTTAGGAATTGAACACTTGTAGTTGAATGCTCTCCCCTTGTGGGATTCAATCTTTGCCTGCCTGGATAGGCCTCTCTCACTTGCCTAGCAGCCAGTACGTAGCACGAACAAACGTCTCTGCCACAGACTTGTTTGGAACAAAACCTGTATGATCCTCTGCCGCAGGATGTATTGGTTTACGATGAATAACAGACACAGCACTTGAACCTTTAAGCCAACCCGGCAGTACTATGCAGTAAGATTACATTAAGGATACGTCCTCCAACTAAGTCACCAGGCCCCTCTCCAGACCAGCACTCTGCATGATCCTTCCATGACGGGTCCTCCCCTGGGATCTTCTCGGTTGTCCAGCTTCTTCTCTCAGGATAGACAGCTCAGGACCATTCCTCTGCCGCTGTGGTAGGCCCCAGACAGGCTTCTGGGCCCACCTACACGCTGCAGCGACGTGGGTCTCCGGAACAGAGGACCACGAGGTGGTATTCCTAATGCATATCTGGAGGGCCAGCAGGTGGCTGAAAACTAACCCCTAAACATGGCGTCTGAGCCATAAATACCCTCTCCCAGAATGCAACTCGGAGGACCACCTCCACCGAGTTGTCTCCGGGACAGAGGAGCACTCATACGCTTCAACACGTTGCTTTTCCAACACTGGCCCATGGTGACAACGACACCCACCGGCACAGTGCGGAACTACACGCAACTCAGCCAAGCTGGAACAGAGGCAAATCTGACTTCGCCTAACAAGTAATCCACTAGATTTACCTATCAGCAGTAGATTAAAAATCTACCAGCGCTACATGTACATGGGATTTTTTCCTTTTTTATTTTGAATAAATTTGCAAAGATTTCAAACAAACTTTTTTCACGTTGTCGTTATGGGGTATTGTTTGTAGAATTTTGAGGAAAATAATGAATTTAATCAATTTTGGAATAAGGCTGCAACATGGAAAAAGTGAAGCTCTGTGAATACTTTTCAGATGCACTGTATGTAATCTCAATCAATTAAATCCCTTATGACCTCTAACATTACTGTAATTTCAAAAGTCAGTTTCAATCTTTATAAGCCTGTAGTTTCATCAAAATAATCACTGGGGATCCTGCCATGAAGGCCTTTTTTCAGTCACTTCCTGTTATAGGGTGACAGTGTTCTGTCCCTGTATCCCAATTGTGTTCTTGTGTTGTCACCCTGTCAGGTGGACTTCTGATGAAGACTACAAGTTACAGTTTCATTACACATACACATTACCCACTTAACACCAAACCATGTACATGTGCATCATTTGACTTTAAGTGGATATTCCGGAATAATGTCTGCAACTACTGGCATCGTCCCGGTATTGTTTTTTCTAAGCAGGCTGCCAACTTTTATGTAAAAGCCATCCTAGCGGCTAATTAGTCGCTGGATGGCTTTTACAGGTGGAAAGTACCTCTTTCCAGGGAGCCCGGCTGGGCTCGTACACGGTTACTGGGATATAAATGGTGCCAATTTTAATTTTGGAAAGCATCTGAACACACCGACCTTGGTGTAATCAGATGCTTGTAAGAGCAGAGGAAACATCTGGGGTCTAAAATACCCCAGATCTCTTCATAAAGAGTCACTGCCTATTGCTGTCACAAGGGATGCTTACATTCCCTGTGACAGCAATAAAAGTGATCAAAAAAAAAAGGAACAGTGTAAAAAATGAAAATAAATAGTAAAACAAAAACATTTTTTAAGCACCCCTGTTTCCCCCATGCAAAGGCGAACGCATGCGTTGGTCCCCCACTACAACTGTGAGGGATTGCCATGAACATCAGAGTGAGAGCAATAATTCTAGCACCAGACCTCCTGTGTAACTCTAAACTGGTAACATATAAAGGCTTTTAAAGCGTCACCTACGGAGACATAGTTTGTCACCATTCCACGAGCATGCACAATTTTAAAGCGTTACATGTTGGGTATCTTTTTATTTGGCGTAACACCATATTTTATATTTCCCTTAACGTCTTTCAGGACAGCACCTTGAGAGCGTGGCTCCACCCACTTGACAGGAAACACACCTCCACCAAACTTTAAAAGGAGGCTCCTTCCCACTTATCATCAGTTTATGTGTTTCCTCCGGCGGGAACACATGTGGGAGTTTGGAGCTCTCAAGGTTCTGTCCTGAGAGAACAGGCTCCCTACTCCACTATTTTTACCTACCTCAGGAGAGCCGATTCCTCCCATTTTCCACAGGCTTACGGGTGCCGGGTGGATGGGCTCCTTCTCCCTCGTCAGTGCTCGGGGAGAGCCAGGACTGCTCCGGGTATTGCTGCTCCCAGGCAGAGGCGTCATGCATGTCAGGCATTTTTGTTTGTTTCTTTTTTCTTGCCTGCACATGTTTTTTCCCTGACGCCGCCGCCATCTTGGGAAGGGCAGTCAGAGGACTGCATCCGCCGGATGGGAGGTATCCGGAAGTGGGGCGGCATCCATGGAGCAGGCGCCAGGCGTCATTTCCGCCGGAAGCGCAGGGGGAGGAGGGAGGAATAGGTCTGGTGCCTATTTATTGAGGGTTCCGGTCCGGCGCACAGGTGCTATTGGAGTCCGGAACCGGCGTTTTCGCCACAGGCATCACGCTGCTGCCTCAGCATGGATTCAGGAACCGCAGCGAGTGGAACAGGCACAGGCACCAGCAAGGCCCAGGTAAGGAGCAGACTGTAGTTTCTGCTCAGCTTTACTGTGGGGTCTCTCTCTAGCCCTCTTCTCTCTAAATGTTAGTGAAGTTTGAGGGTATTTTTTTTTCCCCCTGGTGGCGGAGGGGCCTGTCAGGGCACATGAGTCTGATAGCTTTTCTCACTGTGCACCTGTGGTGAGCAACCTTGAGTAATCAGGCTGACTCTAAAAGATGGTTTGTCTTTTTTCTCTCTCTTTTTTCCCTTATCATGGCAGGCCAAGAGCTCTGACCCTGGGATTAGAAAGAAATGTCCTTCATGCAAAATTAAGTTAAATGAAGGCTGGAAAAAGGCTTTATGTCAAGCATGTATTGACTCCTTGGTGAGGGAAGAAACCACTTCCGCATGCAGTGATCTAATCGCATCTGCTAAAAAGGAATTGGATGCTACCATTCAATCCTTCAGATCCTCACTCACCTATCCATCTGCAAGTCAGCCCACTACCTCACAGTCCTCTCAAGGCTCACTGTTAGTCCCGGCAGTAGAGGCAGAAATGGGTCCTCTGAACCGGGAAGGGCTTTCCCCATCCCATTCTAATGAATCGAATGAGGATAGTGATGAGCTGGAAAATATGTCTTCCAGGTATAAATTGTCTTTGGATCAGGTGGATGGCCTTTTAAAGGCTATTTATGCTACTCTAGGCCTTGAGGAAGAGCATAAGGAGATGTCTTTACATGACAAGATGTATGCAGGGCTTAGTGAGTCTAAGTCCCGTACCTTTCCAGTCCATGCAGTGATTTCTGAAACAATCAGAAAAGAATGGGCTGACCCTGATAGGAAACCATTTTTCTCTAGGGCTCATAAGAGAAGGTTCCCTTTTGATGAAGACCCAGCAGCTCTTTGGAATAAGGTTCCAAAACTTGATGCAGCCTTTTCTCAAGTGTCAAGATCTACTGATCTAGCATTTGAGGACATGGGGATCTTAAAAGACCCCATGGATAAAAAAATGGATCAACAGCTCAAGCGGACTTGGCAATCCATTATGGGCAACCTTAAGCCAGCAATGGCAACTACTTGCATCTCCAGGAACTTGGAGTATTGGGTAAATCAGCTTAAAGCTCATATAATAGCAGATTCCCCTAAGCAAGAAATCCTTGACTCCTTTTCTACCCTCTCAGCAGCCGTAGCCTATGTCTCTGATGCCTCAGCAGAGTCTATCAGGATGACAGCTAAGGCGGCAGCCCTTGCTAATTCAGTTAGAGGGGCTTTATGGCTAAAGACTTGGCAAGGGGACACAGCATCTAAAAACAAATTATGCGGGGTCCCTTTTCTAGGAGACTTATTGTTCGGCCCTGATTTGGATTCAGTTCTGGACAGGACTGCAGATAAAAAGAAATCTTTTCCTGTCAAAAAGAAGAAACAACCAGTCAAACCTTTTTTTCGTCCTCAAAGGGCTCAGGAACAGAACAAGCCTCAAGAGAAAAAGAAAAGCTGGTCAGGGCAGAGGGGTAAGGGCAGAGGAAATGTCCTTTTCCATCCTCCTGCGTCAGCCAGCAAGACGCAATGACAGTCGGTTACAGGTAGGGGGAAGAGTACAAGGCTTTCTCCCCTATTGGGCAAGCATAACAGAAAACCAGTACATTCTGAATATGCTAGCCCAGGGTTACAATATAGAATTTTCAGATCTCCCCCTAGAAAGGTACTTGGTGACAAATCTTCCAAGAGATGTAACAAAATCCCTGGCAATGAAGAGCCTATTAAAGGATCTGATAGATCAGGGGGTTATGACTTACGTCCCACAGGGGGAGCTTTATCAGGGATTTTATTCCCGTATATTCCTGATAAAGAAACCATCCGGAGATTTTCGGTTAATCCTAAACCTGAAACCGCTGAACAGATCAGTCCAATACAAAAGGTTTCGTATGGACTCCATCTTCACGGTCAAGAATCTATTGACGAGGGAATGCTTTATGGCATCAATAGACCTTCGAGATGCCTATCTGCATATCCCTATAGCCCCGCAGTCCCAAAGATTCCTAAGATTGGCGATAAATTTGGGAAAAGAGGTTCTGCACTTGCAATTCAGGGCCCTCCCCTTTGGCCTGTCTTCTGCCCCACGAATATTCACAAAAATAATGGCAGAAGCGCTTGCACCTCTTCGCATGCAGGGGATTGCGGTAATTCCGTACTTGGACGACCTACTCCTTTTTGCCCCCTCCAGGGAAAGACTGCTAGACAACCTCGGAAAGACCAGAGGTCATCTAGAAACCCTGGGTTGGATCATAAATATGCAGAAGTCAAATTTCAATCCAGCCCAGAAAATACTATTCCTGGGGTATCAGATCTGTTCAAGGGAACAAAAGATTTTTCTCCCAGAAGAGAAGAAGGGGAAAGTCCAGAAGGTGGTAGCGTCCTTACAGGCAAGCCAGGAATTATCAGTCCGACAAGTGATGTCATCCCTAGGAACCCTAACCGCAACCATACCAGCCATTCAATGGGCAAGGTTACATTTCAGGCCTCTCCAGAGCTTTCTCCTGAGAATATGGAATCACAGGTCAGAATCTCTGGAAGCAAAGGTAAAGATACCCACCAAAGTCAAGAGATCACTTTGGTGGTGGAGAAGACAGGAGAATCTGTCTGAAGGCCTACTCTGGTCATTTCCAATAGAAAAAGTGGTAACGACAGATGCCAGTGTATGGGGTTGGGGAGCTCACTTAGACCAAGACTTCACGCAAGGAATGTGGTCTCGGACAGAAGCAAGGAGGTCCTCAAATTGGAGGGAACTAAAGGCAGTCGCCTTAGCTTTAGATGCCTTCTCTCCTATCCTTCAAGGTTCTCATGTCCGGGTCCTCTCAGACAACGCCACTACCATAGCCTACCTAAACAAACAGGGGGGTACAAGAAGCAAAACACTTCAGTTGCTAGCTTCAAAGATCCTGGTTTGGGCAGAAAAGCATGTTCGGTCCTTATCAGCAGTCCACCTCAAAGGCACCTTAAATGTAGTGGCAGATTATCTAAGCAGAAGGCGGATTCAGGAGTCAGAATGGAGCCTGAATCCGGAAATCTTTGCAATGATTACCAGGGCCTGGGGTCAACCGCAAATAGACCTATTTGCGTCACAGGAAAATACACAACTCCCAGTATTTTTCTCTATTCACAGAAACGACAAGGCCCAGGGGACAGATGCGTTAATCCAGCCCTGGAACTTCCATCTGGGTTACGCATTTCCTCCTTTCCAACTTATCCCGTTGGTGTTAAGGAAGATACAGAGGGAGAAGGTGGCAGTAATCCTAATTACTCCATTTTGGCCAAAGAGGGCATGGTTTTCCACCATTCTACAGATGGCAGTCAAACCATTTTGGCGGCTGCCTCTCCGGCAGGACCTGCTCCTACAGGGTCCAATACAGCATCCGGGAGTGGCCAGTCTAAGCCTCACGGCCTGGTTTCTGAGGAGCAGTTGTTAAGAAACAAAGGTCTGTCACAACCCTTGGTAACTACCTTACTTTCCAGTAGGAAAATAGTGACCAGAAAAATCTATGCTAAATATTGGAAGGTCTTCAACTCTTTTTGTCATTTGACTAAGAGAAAAGTAAAAAATTTAGTGTCAATTTTGGAATTTCTTCAAGAGGGGGCAGACAAGGGATTGTCAGTCAGCACCCTTAAAGTTCAAGTAGCTGCTTTGGGAGTATTTCTAGAAAGACCAATCTCTTCTGAGCCCTTGGTTATAAGATTTTTCAAGGCACTTACCAGATCTAGACCAGCTCCGGCTAAGCACTTTCCCAATTGGGATCTATCAGTGGTCCTGCAAGCACTTACAAAGGAACCTTTTGAACCACTACAAGAAATCTCTCTAAGGAATCTTACTCTTAAGACCTTGTTCTTAGTTGCAATAACATCAGCAAGGAGAATTGGTGAGCTGCACGCCCTATCTGTTAAGAGACCCTTTTTAACTATCTACACTGATAGGATTATACTTAAAACCGATCCAGGTTTTTTGCCAAAGGTAGCGTCAGCACACAATAGGTCGCAGGAGATCATCCTGCCAACCTTTTGCTCTAACCCTTCGGGGGAAAAAGAAGGCAAATTCCACAATTTGGATGTAAGAAGGACTTTATTACAGTATCTGGAGGTAACAAGTAACTTTAGATCCTCGGATTCTCTATTTATACTTTTTTCGGGTAAAAAGAAGGGCCAACAAGCTTCTAAGGGGTCTATAGCTAGATGGCTTAAATCAGCTATTCTAGCAGCCTACTCTCAGTTGGGGCTATCTCCCCCGCTGGGAATTAAAGCGCATTCTACCAGGGCTCAGGCCACTACATGGGCAGAAATGGCTGGTGCCACCCCAGATCAGATTTGTAGGGCGGCTACGTGGTCAAGTTACCTTACGTTTGTCCGTCATTACAGGCTGGATCTTCTGTCAGCCAGTGAACAGGCTTTTGGCAGAAAGGTCTTGCAGGCTGTGGTCCCTCCCTAAGTGGGTAAGTCTCTGTTATCCTCTCAAGGTGCTGTCCTGAAAGACGTTAAGGGAAAAATCAAGTTAGACTTACCGGTAACTTGTTTTCCAGGAGTCTTTCAGGACAGCAGCAACCCGCCCTTATTGTATTAAATTACTATGCTGTGACTAACCATATTCTGATTATGTGTTCCAGCTTGGGCCGGAGGTTCTCTACTACTACTGATGATAAGTGGGAAGGAGCCTCCTGTTAAAGTTTGGTGGAGGTGTGTTTCCTGTCAAGTGGGTGGAGCCACGCTCTCAAGGTGCTGTCCTGAAAGACTCCTGGAAAACAAGTTACCGGTAAGTCTAACTTGATTTTTTCCCATAAATTTTATATTGTGTTTATGTGCAATAAAATCATTAAAGTGTATTTTTGCCCAAAAATTTGCATTCGAAAAACTGTTGTGCAAATACAGTGTGACACAATAAAATTGCAAAACCCACCATTTTATTCTCTAGGGCCTCTGCTAAAAAAATATATAATGTTCGGGGGTTCCAAGTAATTTTCTTACAAAAAAATACAGATTTTTACATGTAAACAAAAAGTGTCAGAAAAAGCCCTGACCTTCAAGTGGTTATACAGGCACGGTCCACTGTTGTCACCATCAGGAAACCCGCCCTGAAAAGTGCCATGCAGCCATCCCTGGAGTGTGTGTACAGTGGGGAAAATAATTATTTGATCCCCTGCAGGTTTTGTAAGTTAGCCCACTTACAAAGATATGAAAGGTCTATAATTTTTATCATAGGTGTACTTTAAATGATAGAGACAGAATATTAACCAAAAATCCAGAAAAAAAACACGATACAAATTTTATAAATTGAGTTGCAGTTCAGTGAGTAAAATAAGTATTTGATCCCCAAGCAAAAGATGACTTAGTACTTGATGGAGAAACCCTTGTTGGCAAGCACAGAGGTCAGACGTTTCTTGTAGTTGGTGACCAGGTTTGCACATCTCAGGAGGGATTTTGGTCCACTCTTCTTTACAGATCTTCTCTAAATCCTTAAGGTTTCTTGGCTGTCGCTTGACAACTCGAAGTTTCAGCTCTCTCCATAACATTTCTATAGGATTAAAGTATAACTAAAGGCAAAACTTTTTTTTCGTTTTGGATAGAGTGGAGAAGGATTAGAACACTTGTCAGTTTTTATCGCTGTCGGTGGCTCTGTTAAGAAGATTCACCCTCTCTATTTGTTCTGTTTACCATTATCACTGAAAGTAAAAAAAATAAAAAATTTTGGGTTGTCCCCAGAAGAGTAATAGAGGGGAAATCTTCCAATAGGAGCACTAGTTCTTGTGACCTATTGGGCCCCAAGAAATTCCCCTAATTTGCAGGGATTTCTGCTCACGTCCTGTTTGGCTATGGGACAGGAAGTGAAGGAAAATCACGATGGGACACAGATGGCGAAAAAAAAAATCTGACAGGGGTTATAATCCCCCCGTACTTTATCCAAAGTGAAAAAAAAAAAGTTTTGATTTTAGTTCTACTTTAAGGTCTGGAGACTGGCTAGGCCACTCCATGACCTTAAAGCGGAGGTCCGCTGAAAAAAAAATATTAAAAGCCAGCAGCTACAAATACTGCAGCTGCTGACTTTTAATATATGGACACTTACCTGTCCAGGGAGCCCGCAATGTCGGCAGCGAAGCCGATCCGTCCTTTAGCTCTCGGCTGCTGCCGCCGCCATCCTCGGTAAGGGAATAAGGAAGTGAAGCCGGGCGGTTTCACTTCCTGGTTCCCTACTGCGCATGCGCGAGTCGCGCTGCGCGTCCTCTCTGGTCCCTGCTGTGTTCTGTGTCTCACAGGATACAGCGGTGGAGGAGAGTGTAGGCGCCGGAAGTGGCATAGGTCACCGCAAGCGCTGCGGTGATCTATGCCAGGAAGTGGGAGCAAATACCTGTATTAGGTATCTGCTCCCTCCTCCCCCCTGAAAGGTGCCAAATGTGACACCGGAGGGGGGGAGGAATCCACAAAGTGGAAGTTCCATTTTTGGGTGGAACTCCACTTTAATGTGCTTCTACTTGAGCCACTCCTTTGTTGCCTTGGCGGTATGTTTTAGGTCATTGTCATGCTGGAAGACCTATCCATAACCCATCTTAAGTGTTCTGACTGAGGGAAGAAGGTTCTCATCCAAGATTTTACAATAGATGGCCCCATCCATTTAATCCCTTGCCCGCCACTGTCATCTTCAGGTGTGCAGTCTCTTGATTGGCAAGTGGCAGAATGACGTCATCCCGCACATGTGCAAGGGAGTCTGTCATTCTGGTACAGCCTGAGTGTGCCAGGCATGCGCAGCTCAGTGTGCATTCAGTAGAAGACTTTGAGCAGGCAGGTAAGTGTTTGTAACATTACTGGTCTCTCCTGCAATAAGACCTGGCTGCTCGCAGTTTTAAGAAAAATGACCTTTAATTCTGCTTTAACTGCCTCCCGAGGTGGTCATGTGACAGGGTGACAACACAGAGGCACAGTGTCCGGTGTTTAGACCTGAGGCGGTCACCTCACTCCACCTTATTGGCTGTACATCCCCGGGTTTAAAAGCCTCTAATATAAAACCCCAAGACTGCAGCAGGGCTCCGCCATCTTGGATGTGACGCTCCCAGAAGAGGAGAGGGCTATGATGTGCAAAGATAGAGGAGGGCTGTGAGTTGTCACAATTTCTGGCTAATTCAGAGACACAATGCAAGGGAATAAAATAAAAAAAATATAGAAAGGAGAGGCACTGCAAGGATGCTTATAAACATTCGATTTTTCTGAATGCTCCAGGCCTGGGTTCAGCTCCTGCTTTCCACACATTTCTAAATTATATGTGGCCCCCCATAACAGAGCACACACTATTCCTGAGTACGGACTCCTCTCCCATCCAGGGAAATCATTGTGTCACCGGGAGTCTGGGTAATGGAAAGAAGGACATCATGGAAGGTCCCGCCATCTGCCAGGCCGATGCAGAGCTTGCCGTTCCCGATGCGGTGGCCAGAGAAACATTCTGCTTCATGTGCAGAGATTGTGAAATGGAGGCGAGTGAAGTCACAACATTGGCCTGACACACGGCAGACACCTCGTTTTTTATAAACATGTATGACACCCTTCTCCCCCACCCCCCTCCCCCCCCCATCCTCCTCACAGAGATCAAAGAACTCCCCATGACAATCCCTTCATCTATTTTTATCTCAAGAAGAGCCATCTCTGTTCAGGCTTCATCAGGTGCCAGCTTAGAGATGGCAATCATGTTAATCCTGGTGCCTGTGCAGTTCTTGGCTGTGTTCACAAATGTCTGACACAGATCAGCCCTGATGCAGCCTCTCACCCTGTAACTGGCTACAAAGTACAGCCTGATCAATTGGGGAAGAGGGGACCGAGGAAATGCTTCCTACTACCTCAAGAATGCGCAAGGATGGCTTTTTAATGGTAAAAGGTGGAGCCCTTCTCAAAAATCAATACATTACATCATGTTTAAGGCCCAACTCCAGCAAGTAGACAAAATCCACCCTTGCAGTGGGGCTCCTTGGCACTGCAAGGGAAAAATGCTCATTATGTCCAAGGGTAGAGAAACAGGCATATTACTTACCCTGACTCCTCATTGTAGCAGGCGGTCCCTCTGCATCATCTTGTACAACGCAGGGCTTATAACACTGCATTGTACAGAGAGGGGGAAAGAGTGCGACTGCAGCCAGGAGCACCTTAGAGAGGAGGCTTTGCAGGACTGCTGGTAGGACCCTACAGGAGCATGGAAAAAAGGTAATTATTTGTCCTCATTCCAGCACCCCTAGACATAAGGACCATTTAACCATTGAGGTGGGGGGGGGGGGGGGGGGGCACTGCAAGGGTATTGATTTTGTTGCGCCCAGAGTTTGCCTTTTACTATGTACAATATGAAAAAGATTACAAAACATTATAATAAAAACATGACATCAGATCCTGAGTTACATACATGATGTGGACATTGTGATCTCTGGATTGAGAACAGCTGCTCCTAGTTTGAAAGGAGGGTTGGAGGGGAGGAATAATTTAAAATGAACATTCAGATCTGGAAGATCACTCTGTAGTAATGATTAGACGTGCAGCAAGTTTGATGCTCCACTGAAAAGCGACCTGCATTCAGATCGCATTTCAGGGGCATTTGACAGATGGTGAGGATGCAAAATGCTGCCTCCTCACCTCCAGTTTTAAATGCTGCACCAACACAGCAGGAGCAATCATTTTTGCAGCAGGTGCAAAGCATCACAAATGTGGTATGTGAACACCCCTACCCGCTGCTTTTGCAGATTGAGGGGCGCCAAGGATGTGACTCAACCACGTGTTTTTAATGCCTCCCCCCCCCCCCCAAGCACAAATCTAAATGAGCCCATAGAGTAAGAATTGTTTTGCCGCCTCCAAGTACCCTATTATAATATAATAAAGAAGTTTGCATACAATGTTGGATCGTGCCATCATCTGTTGCTTGGCAGAAATACATTCCTCAGTGGAGAGCTGGATGTACACCTAGCTGTGGATTGTGGACCAACCTATGGGTGGCATCTAATTGGCTGAGCTTTGCACCTCATCCTTGGCGCTGTGCAGAGTGTGCACCTCCTGCGTGTAGCAGCCCAGCAGCGCTGACATGGTTAAAGAGATTTGTGTATTCGATGTATCTCTGCACCTGCTGGCTGCAAACCGCACATTCTGCACTTCAATGAGGCAGCTGCTGGGTTGGACGGTTGTGAGAGAAGCGAGAGTGCCCTGCCCTCATCAGCCAGAACCACGAGCTGACAGAACAAACAACTCATTTCCATGTGACTTGAAGAAAACACAGCACTGCCACCCTAACAACAGGGGATACCCCTAAGAATTTCAGGGGAAATGAGTAAATAAAGAGAGCCCAAAGACACCCTCCTAAAAGGTGATCGGTGCTGGGAAGACTGGCCCAGAGACCTTATCTGACTCTCTAATACAGGGATCCTCAAACTACGGTCCTCCAGCTGTTGCGGAACTACACATCCCATGAGGCATTGTAAAGCTCTGACATTCACAGACATGGCTAGGCATGATGGGAATTGTAGTTCTTGAACAACTGGGGGGCCATAGTTTGAAGACCTCTGCTCTAATAGCTATGAGAGCCAAAATCCAACAACGAGTCCAACACCCACTCTTCCTATCCACAAGAGGGCGGAGCTGGGAACACAGGCCCAGAGGCCTTTACCAGTCTCTCTGATAGCTATGAGAAGCCAAAATCCAACAATGAGTGCAACACCCCCTCTTCACATTCACAAGAGGGCGGAGCTGGGAACACAGGCCCAGAGATCTCACCTGACTCTCTAATAGCTATGAGAAGCCAAAATCCAACAATGAGTGGAACACCCCCTCTTCACATTCACAAGAGGGCGGAGCTGGGAACACAGGCCCAGAGATCTCACCTGACTCTCTAATAGCTATGAGAAGCCAAAATCCAACAATGAGTGGAACACCCCCTCTTCACATTCACAAGAGGGCGGAGCTGGGAACACAGGCCCAGAGATCTCACCTGACTCTCTAATAGCTATGAGAAGCCAAAATCCAACAATGAGTGGAACACCCCCTCTTCACATTCACAAGAGGGCGGAGCTGGGAACACAGGCCCAGAGATCTCACCTGACTCTCTAATAGCTATGAGAAGCCAAAATCCAACAATGAGTGGAACACCCCCTCTTCACATTCACAAGAGGGCGGAGCTGGGAACACAGGCCCAGAGACCTCACCTGACTCTCTAATAGCTATGAGTAGCCAAAATCCAACAATGAGTGGAACACCCCCTCTTCACATTCAGAAGAGGGCGGAGCTGGGAACACAGGCCCAGAGGCCTTTACCAGTCTCTCTGATAGCTATGAGAAGCCAAAATCCTACAACGAGTCCAACACCCCCTCTTCACATTCACAAGAGGGTGGAGCTGGGAACACAGGCACAAAAATGTCTAAAGTGCTCAGGAGATATAAGAAGCTAATGAATAAACCGACAAGTATCTAGTCTGTTCGCAGAAAACAGAATGACTAGTGAATCCTGGTGCAGAGACTGATGTGACTGGATTAGTGTTCTCTGTACAGCACTGTGGAATATATCAGAGCTATATAAATTTATAATAATAGTGTTCCAACTGTAGTGGGGAGATTAGAGTGTAAGCTCCTCTGCTGCATGTGGATAGGATAGGCAGATCCCTTGAGAACGCGAATGAGCACAAAATGCGTCGGAAGGGGGCCTACGTGCTGATGTCATTACCACCACATTCCTGTGGTAGGAGCAGTGGCTGATTATGTAAAGTTTTTGGCCATATATGATTTTACGCTGCAGCTTTTGTATCAGATTTTAAATAAACTACTACACTATATGAGTATCTTTTGGACTCCCATGGGTGAGCTTTCTTTGCATAGTGCCTGACTCCAACCAATATACCAGGGTGGGATACCTCTTCGCTTCAGAGTAATGATCTAAGGCGCAGTATTATTTATCATCTGGTGAGTGCATAGATTGGTGGAGGTGCACATGTGGGAACTGAAGAATCAATTTCAACCACATTGGGTGTTGTTTATTTTATGACAATTTTTTTCCGATTTCTGGTGAGTGACTAGACACATCACACACATTGCTGGATTCTCTTTGGGTCACATTGAAGATTTTTTGAAGTCCAGTCACAGAAGTTGGGACTTTATTTATTGACTGTTCCATATTAATCACAGGAGAGCACTGTATACCTTTTGTTGTTTTATCCTCTGCTGCACAGATTGATGTTAATACTGGCTCAGTGTTCTGTGTACATCAATACGGAATATGTCAGAGCTATATAAACGTATAATAACAGTAATAGTGTGTGACATACAAAAGTGTAAGCTCCTTTGGTGCAGAGACTGATGTGGCTTCGGTGTTCTGAAGCCTAAGAAGTGAGACTCCCATGTTTGGCTTGTTTAGTCTGGCAGGGAGATATCTGTGTGAATGTCCGGAGATGGCTGGAGGATTGGCACACAAGAAGAAAACATTATCACAGTTTGTAATGTTGAGGTTTGGCACAGAAGTGCCATCATGGTAAATAGGGCCTGGACGGACACGGGTGGGGGGGGCAGAGGGAGGTGTGATTACCAGGAAGGTGTAAGTAGAGCAGAGATATAGGCCGCAGAGGCAGCATTGTAGAAGAGTAATCAGGTCACTCCGTGCAATGCTGACACCCCGGCCTGGTTGTGGTCACCGACCTGCATAAACAGAGAGGTGTGTAGCATGCGGCACAGGGCGGCCACAGGCATACCTCCCAACAATTTGAGATGGGAATGAGGGACACCTACTGGCAAACGTATGTAAGGATAGGACATGCCCCCTGCCACACCCCCTTAAAGGAGAATTAACCAAGAAAAAGTTTAATTAAATCTACAAGGGCTTTTTTTTACCACTACTATTCCTTTATATTGGCTTTTAAAATTTACAAATGCAGCAATTTAGAATTTGTATGAAAAGGTTTAGCACTGGGAAACTCTTTTTGAAAGATAAAAAGTTCATTTTATATACAACTATATACATCAGACCAAAATGAGGGACAAATGAGGGGGAAAGAGGGACAGAGGGACATTGCCCCAAATCAGGGACAGTCCCTCAAAATCAGGGACAGTTGGGAGCTATGCACAGGGGCTTCTACCACTGGCACACTTCACTCCACCATGTATGGCTCTACCAGGGGCACAGCAATGGGATAAGTCAGGAACAGTGCCCTCAGCAAGCCCTTTCACCTTCCTTCAGCACATGGTATTTCATCAGCTTTAATGTATCAGTGCTAAAGCATAGCTCCCAACCATCCCTGATTTCGAAGGGACTGTCCCTGATTTGGAGCAATGTCTCTCTGTCCCTCTTTCCCCCTCTTTCCCCCTCATTTTGGTCTGATCTATATAGTTGTATATAAAATTCACTTTTTATCCTTCAAAAAGTGTTTCCCAGTGCTAAACCTTTCATCCAATTTCTAAATTGCTGCATTTCTAAATTTTAAAAGCCAATATAAAGGAATAGTAGTGGTAAAAAAGCCCTTTAATTTAATTAACCTTCTTTTTTTTTTTTGGTTAATTCTCCTTTAAGAGGGTGTGGCAGGGGGCGTGTCCTATGCCTAGATACGTTTGCTAGTAGGTGTCCCTCATTCCCATCTCAAAATGTTGGGAGGTATGCTAAATCTCACAAATCAGTTCCCAGCAGCTGGTTTCCACTTATTGTAACATACAGACCTGGAGGCCTCCTTTAAATAAAACCCCACTTCAGTTCCAACTTCTCTCGGGTAAACATGAACACTTTGTAATTTAGCATACTCGGGGGATGCAGCCTGCTGATTGGCTGTCTGTGGGTGTGTGGTTAGGATAGTCAGACAATTCTGTGTGTTTACTGGTAAAAATGGTAGAGTAGAGTTACGTGTTTTGGGGAGGGGCCCTCCTTCATCAGGACTAACATTTAGAAATCAGTGCAATGTTTAGTATTGCTTAAAAGTAGATTCTCAAGCTCAGTAGTGTGTGTATGATATTAAGAGACAGCGGTAGAGCAGGTCACTCACCATCCTGCAAAGCAGTGACAGCTAATTGGCTGTATCATTCATCCAATTATCTGTCTCATCTACCTGGTGAACTTGTTTAATGACCAGATGGCATCAGATGCAGCCTGTGCAATCACTGGCTGCAGCTCTGTCCATTTTCTGTGCATAATACTAACAATGGAGCATGAGAGGGAGGTTACAAAGCAAAGTCTATCCTAAATATACCTGCAATGAATTAATAAAAACCTACATTCAGGTGAAGTCTTCTCTGGTTCTCAGCATTTTGTCAGATGTTGTTGTAGTGCTCTGATCCACCTCCACCTCTTTTATCTATAATCTGTGGATCTGAGAATCCCAGTTTGTAACAAAGGACAAGGAATTATCAGATACCCCCTGCTGGCTCCTTGTCTCTCACATACAGAAAGCCTCAGGTTTCAAAATGTCAGCATTGAGAAACTTCCCCTAACCAGCAGACTTTTGAATTTAGAGGGAGGAAGTTGCAGAACACAGGCATAGGAAGCAGACACACCCAGGCCACATGTGAAGAGCTCTCTGGAATCTGCCAGCAGTGGATTACATAAACTCAGATTAATGGGACTCTTTTTGCCATCTTGTCTGCCGTTCTTTAATGGGAAATGTACAGAACTAAACAGAGTATTTCCTGCTCTTAGGCCACGTTCACATTTTTGCGTTACCAAAAACACACTTCTGTTAAAGCGAATGTTGGTGCATTAGGCAGTTTATTCAAATGAATGAGCTGCCTAATGAACCAAAACTCACCAAAAAAAGGTGTATGTACTTTTTTTTTTGCAGCAAATCACAATGTATGGCAGTGCGCCATTATTGCATGTTGTGGTACGCTGCAGTACATGTCTGATGGCAGGGTACTTTGAGGTGCCATTACGATTGAATGCATATCACTCACAGATCACAGGAGGGGATGAAGCAGTGAAACACAGGACTGTCCAGCAGTCTCTCCATCATAGATACAATAACACATCCTGCTAGACAGGCACCCTGCTCCCCAGTGCTGACATCAGATGTCTCTGTCAGTAGTATGACACAATGACAAGGTCACAACCTTAACTGTTTATGAGCCCCCCAGGGAGCCATGCCGGGCAGAAGTTGGATGTGTAATGTAACACTTCCAATAACAGCACAGACACAAAGGGGGGGGGGGAGATGCCCATCTTAGATAAACAGAGGCAAATGGAGCAAAATGTGCTGTAAGGGGGGCTCCATCCTTCTAGAGACGCTCATAAATTATGGAGGTTATCACAAGAGATTCACCCCAGGACTCACTATATACACTTGTCTTTGATGTCACTATTTCTATAGCCCCAACATATGCCACTGTGCCCCACAATATAGGGAATTCACAGAATGAACTACAGCAGCAGTTCCTGCACCTTCAGTGACTTGTGACGTGAGATGGTGAATCTTCATATTTTTATGATATGGACCCTCATACAATGAAAGATTTGCTGGTTTACACCATCTTCAGCAGACCAGGCCTGAGGCCGATGTCACATGGGCCATCTGTGGAATCGCTACTCATTAGATGAGACAGCAACATGTGGTGGACTAGCCATCCGACCGCCCAGCGGAGATCGGTGGACAGGTTCCTCACTAAGCAGGCAGAGCGCACCCCGTGTGTACGAGGCCTTACTCTAGAGACCCAGATTAGACAGCGTTCAGGGCCAGAGAGAGAGATTCCATGGGGGTAAGTGGAGGGCTCTCTTGTGACTCTGTCGGCTGGCTATGTGTCGGTAGCCGCAGAGTCATCCGTGTGACATTAGCCTAATAACTAGGGATGAGTGACATTGGAGGCGATTTAATTGAAATAAATTTTGGAACATTTTTGGCAAATTTTTCTTTTTTTTATAAAATGCATTGAAGTCGAGGGAAAAGGTGAAAATGAAGATGGTTTTGCTGGTATCTAAACTGACTGTGGCTCCTGTAAAAGATGAGACTTCATCCTTATATGTCATGGTGGACATTTGCTTATTATTATTACTACAGGTACTTGTATAGCGCTGTCAATTTGCGCAGTGCTTTACACATATATTGTACATTCACACCAGACCCTGTCCTCAAGGAGCTTACAATCTAAGGTCCTTAAGTCCATACACATACTAGGGCCAAATTAGACAGGAGCCAATTAGCCTAATAGCATGTCTTTGGAGTGTGGGAGGAAACTGGAGTAACTGGAGGAAACCCACGCAGGCACAGGGAGAACATGCAAACTCCAGGCAGGTAATAACGTGGTTGGGATTCGAACCAACGACCATAGTGCTGCTAGACAGAAGTGCTAAGCTTAGCCAGTGTGCTGATTTTTGTTCTGTTGGTGAGCAAAGTGCTCAAAGAAACTTTACATCTGACTCACTTCAGGAGTGTCCAATACCTTTTTTGTACTTGTGTTCTAAGGGTTAGGGGAGCTCCTTAAGGCTCCGTTCATACATGATGCAGCCGCAGTTCACAGCAGGGGTTCGGTGCTTCCCTGGTAACCAATTCAGGTGTGAATCTTTTCTGAATTTTTGCCTGAATTCGAACCTGAATCCGAGCAGAAGATGCACAGGACCCTTTTTCAATGCGGACCGCTCCAGAGCTGTGTGAACCGGCTCCATTGAGAGCCGTTCACACTCTCCTGTCATGCTAATTGGATGCGGGGAAACCCGCATCCAATTCGCATATGTGTAAATGGAGTCTTAAACAATCCTGGCGGCTGCCCCACTAACTTGGGGACACAGGAGACTGCCTGCTCGGCATGGGTGCCATGGGTTCTCTCAATGAATGCAAAGCTTTCTCTGATTGAACAAGGTGCAGTGGCATGACATTGATGTCACACCTGTGCCAAGCAAGTGACTTCCTGTGTGCAGTAGGCAGCTCAGCACGGGACCCAGACAGTAGTGGAGATCGCTGTCATAGTGGTGCCTACTACAGTATTTACAGATTCCCACAGATATGGCATATACATCCAAGCTGGACCAAAGTAACTATGTAAAAATTGCCATATCTAAACTTAAACTTAAAACTTAAATCAAATACATTTTTTCTAGCACATTGAGCAGTCAGATCACGCCGACCTTGGTCCTTGAAATAGGGGGCACACCCCGAAAGCGTGTCCTGAATATATGGATGTTAGTGTAAAGAAAACAAATCATCATCAATAGTACTCAATTATTTTTGCACTAATGGACAGAAATCCAAAATCAATAAAGATTAGGAAGGAAAGCTGGAGATACTGTTGGAAAAGAAAAGGACAAAAAAACAAAAGAGGTGACCTGCAGAAAACAATGCACACCTTGCATTCCGCACCAGTTTCCACTACTAATAGTGTATAGAAAAATGTCTGTGGATACGGATTGCAGAGGCCATTTTATGGGAGCCGACGCTCTACTCTCACTGATCCATGGAGGTGGGAGGAACAGTGACACATGTCTATCCTGGGCAACAGCATCACCTTAAAGGAACCTGTACTGAGAGAGAGAGATAGAGGTTGCCATCAGAGCTTCTCATCACACAATGCTGAACGGTGCCTGCACTGTACACTGAGCTCACTGTCAGTTAGGATGATGGATTGATCCTTTGATTATACAGAGCGCCAGAGACCTCTGACCTGTCCAGATACTTCTTGATGTATACAAGAGACTCTACAGCACAGAGTTCTTTGCGGAGGGTCTACATATCTACAATCCCACCTGATGCTTCTTCTGATCAATAGGTTTAATTTATGCCACCAAAACTGCCAAAAGCTGGGCGCAGATGAGAGATTTTTGGAAGAGCCATCATTGCCCATGGTCACCTCACGACTGATCGCTACACAAAGGGGAGAATGGAGCATAGTATGTAGAAGTGATTAATGGATAATAGTAGAGCAAAGCTTCAAATTTGTGAAACTGAACACTAATACATACAACTGTGTAGTGATTACTAGAAATTATTAGCAATGATCACTCTCATATAAATTGACTGTGTGCCTTAAAGAGGAACTTTACATGATAAAAAAAATAATGTTATTTAGCAAGAAACATACATTCCACATTAATCAATTATGCTACCAAAATTAGTGTGCGCTGTAAATTGCCTCCAGCATTGTTCCTGTTTCTTCTTGCTGGAGGCTGCCATTTTGATGAAGCCCAGAGCTCCTCAACAGCAGTAAATCTTTAGGCTGTCAGCAGATTGGCCTCTACATTTTTAGCACAGTGCCTAAAAATATAGAGCAACTGAGCATGTGCAGGGCAGAGTGCGACAGTGCATTACTGGATTTTTAAACAGTATAGACTCCTATTTGTAAAGTTTACATAGCTATACCTGCAAAAGGGGCCAACCTGAAGTGATCTAGCAGGACGTAATTTTCTGACTATGGCAGGCCATAGACGGTGCAAATTTCTGTCCTGCAACCATGGGTTGCAGACAGTGCTGACAGGGGAAATCCTCTGGCTGAGCAATTGTCTACTCCCCCATCCCCGCTGGGAGAAAACAGTGATAATCGCTAGCGGCTATACCAGCCGCTAGCGATAATCGCACGTAAAATCTGGCAGGCTGGTTGTACCCAAGTAGGTACATTCAGCCTGCCCACACACACGTGTCGAATCTCAGCTGGCCTCGGCCTGCTAAACCAGTCTAGGTTCAAACCGTCTATAGCCAGCCCACAGTTCCACTTTAAATTGCAACTCCACAGGATGCACCAGCAATCCGTGAACTGCTAATCCTATCCAGCAATCTTGGCAGCTATTCTCTGGCCATAGGAGGCAACTTGGATTCAGCAGCCATTTTGTAGGTCCTCTGTGCAGGATAGCATCCTCTTGTCACCTGATTGTGTGCCATGCAACATCCCTCTAATGCTCCAAGGTGTGTGGGCAAGGCCCTATTGGGCTCAGATAGAGGGCGAAAAACTAGGGAACACTCTGACTGCATTTTCACAGACTGAAATTTGGGGCTGTCTAGGAGATGAGGATATCACAGTCATAGATAACTGGCTATGGAGGGCAGTCAGGTGAAGAAGTCCATCACCTGAGCCGTATTAGACTGGAAGGTACTTAAGTGAAAGTCCACCTTTTGCAACAAAAAATAGCAAACGCGGCAACACTGGTTTTATGATCAGTGTGTATATTTACTACTTTTTTTTGCACTGAAGATTGCAGAGAAATTCATCCGCAATCAGTGTGTTGTGGGTCCAATGCACAGGCTCTTGCAGTATTTACTCCTAAACCTAAGTTCATACAGTTGTGTGGACCTTCTGTTTTGGACCTGGAGAAATTGCTGAATGGACTACAATTTCGGTGACATCACTGCCCTGTGACTGGCAAGCTCTGCTGAGTTCCTCTGCCACGGTGGCAGATGGGACTTGTAGTATCAGCCACTGATGGATCCTGGACCTTGATAATGCAGCTGTGCGGGCAGAGCTGCAATTCAAACAACAGAATGCTGCAGGTGCACCCCACAAGTTATGTAAGGTAGGAGGGTGGTGCACGTGACCATGCTTATTGTTATACCCTAAATATGGGTGTAACAAGAAACATGGTCTAAAAGGTGGACTTAATGTTGGGGGAATCAAGATCAAAATCCTCCAAAATTAAATTCTATTTACGGTAATATAAAAGCACAAAGAGGCAAAGCACTGGTAGCGATATAAAAAAATCAAACTTGTACTGGTTTGGCTGCAGCAAAGTGCAATCTGATTGGTTGCTGTGGGTTGCGACACTTTGTGCTCCGTGTGGTATGTAGTGAATACAGCTGTAAACTGTATGTTTTCCTTTGTCTATAATGACTAAGGGAGACATTCACAGTGCATATGAAGGTGGAGAGGACTCTGGAGCTGGGAGAAGACTTGTCCCATGTCCTGTGCCTATGTGGATTATGCAGCCACAGTGTCACTCTGATGTTGTCTCAGTGCAGCTCGGTGGACAACAAGCCTTTTCACTGTACGCCCTTCCCAGCCTGCAGCACACACAGTCAGGCAGATCCTTTGATGTGGCTGCCTCTGTGTTGTCACTTGTGTACCTGCTATGATAAATACCTGCAGAAAGCCACTTCCTGTCACCCGTGCAGGCGCGCTTATCATCCCCACAACAACTTCAAGACAAGAAAACTCATCATTTTATAACCAGTACAAAGCCACGATGAAAATTCATGCTGGGCTTCAAAACTTCAATTTCATTAAAAGGATGCTAAATCATATAATTGATGCACAAGCCATATTACAGCCCAAAGTGGACCTGTCATCAGATATATGGTTAAATGGTAAATGCAGCTAAGTGTAGCACCCTCTAGTTAGGTAGGTGCTAGAGTGAGGATTTTCTAGCAGAGTTGGTAAATTTAGGCAGGTCTAGCTGTTGGCTAGGCCTGTTTGTTTTTATTCTGGGTCGGGAGTGGCTCAGGGTAGCAGCTGGTGACTAACAGGCAGCATCACTGAGACCTCCCTCTTCTTTCTGGAGCTTGTGAGAAAGAGAGGAGTAGAGGAGGGGTGGAGCTGCCTGGAGTGTTTTAGGGAGCCCTGACCAACTGCCAACCTGGATTAGTAGGGGGCAGGCCTCCTTAAAGACCTGGGGTCAGCCCAGCAAGGGAGAAGTTGTCGGGTGGAAAAGCTGGAGTGTGAGAGTGTGGAGGCTGTCGGGGCCCACAGGGAGCTCCCCAGCCTGGAGGGGGTGACCTTGGGCTGGGGCTCGATTGCTTTCAGGAGGAGAGACGAGATCCTGAAAGGAGGCACATGAGAGAGCAAGCAGAGGACAGTGGGAGAGAACACTTATAAGAGTCTTCATAGAGGAGAACTGGTCGCAGCCGGGAGGGCTGGTGAGTGGAGCACAGTCGGGAGGACTGGGGAGGCACACCTGAGAGAACTGGGAGATTGCAGTCTTAGATGGGTGCAGAACCAGAAGAGAGTACTGTGGGAAGGGCAGTGGAGAGAGGTCATTGCAGCCAGGCTGTCTGGCAGGGCCTGAAGAGAGCTATCTGGGAGTGGTAGCTGAACAGAGGACAGTTAGCACCTGAACTATTTCTACACCACAGAGGCCCGAGGTCCCTGCCTGCAAAAGGCAGTTCATTGATGCCTGGCTGAAGTGGTGTCAGGACTACCCATGCGGTGCTAACTAGTCTGGAGGAGTGACAGTCTGCAGCAAGTGAAGTGCTGGAGGAGAAACACTGTGCAGCAAGTGATGTGCTGGAGAGAATATTGGAGTGTATATACTGGAGTGTATAGAGAAGTCCTAAGCCAGTTTGCACTGAATATTCCTGGGCATCCCATAATTCCCAACATAGGTGTGCGCAGCCTCTTGCATTAGGGTGTGCACCCCAAAGCTCAAATACATATGCATGTGTATATGTACTGATGGTGTCAGTAGGGCAGTGGACAGTGTCATTATTTTTATTTTATTTTTAAATAAATTATTGTATTTTGTAACATTTTTTTGGGGATGAAATATCAGTGGTTTAAACAGGGGGTAATATGCACCACACAAGGCGATTAGGGTGTGCCCAGGCACATCTGGCACACCCTGTGCGCACGCCTATGATTCCCAATTTCCCATCCAAGTTTAATTCCCTCAAATAAAAAACAAAACAAAGCTATGGACTGTTCTATGTCTCTGAGTGACTGAGAGATGGATGTCTGGCTGGGCATTGTGACAGGTGAACCACTACATTCAGCAACCCCTACAGGGGCATGGCTACATAAGTAATGTGTCAGTGTAACACTTCCAGGTATTTATTATGTCTAATACCCTGTACACACGACCGGTTTTGCCGTCGGAATAAACTCTGAAGGTTTCTCCGACGGGAATTCCATTCAAGTGGTCTTGCCTACACACGGTCAATCCAAAGGCCGACCATCAAGAACGCGGTGACGTACAACACGTACGACGGGACTAGAAAAAGGAAGTTCAATAGCCAGTAGCCAATAGCTTCCGTCTCGTACTTGCTTCAGAGTATGCGTAGTTTTTGGTCCGTCGGAACAGCATACAGACGAGCGGTTTTCCCGACAGGAGTTGGTTCCGTCGGAAATATTTGGAACATGTTCCATTTCTAGGTCCGTCAGAATTTTCGAAAAAAAAAAGTCAGATGAGGCATACACACGATCGGAGTAGACGATGAAAAGCCTCCGTCTGAATTTTTCTGTCGGACATTCCGCTCGTGTGTACGCGGCTTTGCAGAGATCACAGTAATCCCTCTGACAATGTCTTCATCTGCTTTTCTCTCCAGAAGGATGGAGCCATTGTTGTTCAGTCATCATCCAGGGTTACCATTGACTTCCTCGACTGGGATGTCAGCTCAAAGATGAAACAATCATGTAAATCCTGATGTTCACAAAAGTCAGAGAGATCAGCGCCTGCTGCAGCCTCTTACCCGTGTGCTTACTACAGAACTACAATGTTGCAGTTTGATCACTGGGGGTGAAGGGACTAGGAAGTGCTTCCTCCTGCCTGTAGCTGACCAATCATCTTGGCTTAGGCAAAGTTACGGACTGGGTATCAAAAATTGTTATTAAATGATAAAGGTGAACATTTCTGAAAACCTTTTACTGCTGCTGTAGTCTTGTACAGTTGTAAAGTCTTTTCTCTTGTACTAAAAAAGTGAAACTTTTAGAAAAAAAAAAAAAAAAAGATAACTGTTGCCATATATTGTTACAGATCAGGAATTTATTCATGCAGGCTAGGATTCCACCTGTATGCAAGACTTCTCAGAATCCCCATCCCCCCACTCCTATACTCTACATAGGCTGGTCATAATATTCATTTCTTTTACCTGATTCCCCCATCCACACATTCGATGTGAATGGGGGGATCCTCATTGTCATGGTATTCTGACAGGGGGCAGCCTTCCCCACCATCACAATACACTGTGCTGCTGGCTATAGCCAGTGGCACTGATCGGTCGGAGCAGTTGTACAGAAGTTGATTAGTACATCAACTTCCATACAACCAGCCTGTCCATACATGGATCAAAATTTGTCTGGCCCCTGCTGAACTGGCCAAATTTCGATCCATGTATGGCTGCCTTTACTACTTCCCTTAAGCCAGCCATAGGTGGTTTGAATCTCAGACAATTCAGCAGTGACCGGCCGAGATTCCAACCCTCAATAGGCAGGCTGATTGTACCCAAGTCGATCCATCGATTGACTTGAATACAACCAGCATGTCGGATTTTTATTGGCAGCGACTATAGCTGCTAGCAATAATCACAGTGTTCTCCCAGCAGGGATGCCCCCCCCCCCCCCCCCGATGCTTGCAGGAAAGAAAATTGCCTCATCCATTACCTGCCTTAAGCTGGCCATACACGGTTCGAATCCCAGCCGGTTTAGCAGGAATTGGGCCAAGATTCAAACCGTTAATGGGGAAGGCTGAATGTACCAAGTGGAATGATCGATCGACTTGGGTACAACCAGCCTGCCAGATTCTCTTACGATTATCGCTAGTGGCTGCTATAGACTGTGGCCATAATCACTGTCTTCTCCCGGCGAGGACAGCTAAGAAGATAAGATAATGGCTCGGCAGAAGGGATTCCCCTGTCAGCACTGTCCGTGTTGATGGGGGAATCGTGCAAAGATCTCTTCTGCAACCTGTGGTTGCAGAAAAGAAATTTGCACTATGGGTGGTCGGCCTTAGGTCTGCCCAAAGCATAGGGTCAAATTACAGGCAGCCACTTGCAGAGACCATGGAATCTCCTGTGATCTCATTAGGTTTACTGCACTGGAATATTATTCTTCAGAGAGAGACATCTAAATGGATGCTCTGGGTGCATTTGTTTAATTATGAGTCAGAGACGGGAGAGGACGGTCAGTCCAGTGATAGAAGAAAGTGGAAGGCATCAAAGAGCCATGTACTAGGCTACCATTAAGTCGACCTCTACCTTTGTACATGGCAACACTTAGTGGAGGGGGGGGGGGGGGTAGTCATGGGAAGATCCCATTGGCTGTTGGTGCATCTGTTGGCTTGTATTTAGATCTGGAAAATATAAATGGCAATGATGTAAATAATGTGGCAGATAAAAAAGCTCTGCATTAAGCAGCTATGACTTTGACTTGTTAACAAGGTCTAGAGTGCTCCTTTAGCTCTAAACATATGGAGGGGGTATGGGATAAGTTGGACTGCCCTGTGACTGATGTTTGTGGGCAACCTGGGCTAATGTGCTCCTTCTTTCATCTTTTAACAAGCTTCACTCTCCCTTTAAGGGTCTCCATGAGTGTATGAGAGGCAGGGAATTATGAATGACCCCCCCCAGGCTCTCCGTACAGCTGCTTCCCATTACTAGAAAGCTGATGTACAGCAGAAAAGGCGCTCAGGCCTGCCAGGTAAGGATGAGAAGACCCAGAAGGGGCAGGCTGGGTGCTTGTAAAGAGTTTCCGAGGTCATTATCACCCCCACGCGCCGCCTTTCCTCTCCCTCCTCCAAACATCAAACCACTAAAATAGGTTTTGTGAGGGAGGGCAACATAGGATCATTAACCATCCACCAAGAGCAGTGCCATATGCTCACCGTCTACACAGGCCTAAAAAATGCTGCTCTGATATGTACAGAACCCCATATCAAAAGTCTGTGCACCGAACCGTACGTGTCATGGGCCTCCGGGATTGGCAGCAATGATTGAATCATTGATATATATGAATTATTCTATATAGTTTCCAAAGTCACACATCATTATTATACATTTATGTAGCTCTGACATATTCCACAGTGCTGTACAGAGTATACTGAGCCAGTCACATCAGTTTCTGCACCAGAGGAGCTCACACTGCAATATTCTTCTTACAGTCACACACTATTATTAATTTACATTTATATAGCGCTAACATATTCCACAGTGCTGTACAGAGGGCACTGAGCCACTCCCATCAGTCTCTGTACCAGAAGAGCTCACACTCTAATCTTCCCACCACACACCACAGTGACCAACTATTATTATTATTAAAGTGGAGCTCCACACAGAAGTGGAAGCTCCGTTTGTTTGTCCCCCCCCCCCCCCCCACACCACATTTGGCACCTTATGAGGGGGAGGGAGGAGCAGATACCTGGTTTGGTTTTGACCAGAACCCCCCTCCTCCTTCCCCTGCAACCGGCCCAATCATCGAACGCAGCACGCTTCGCGCATGCGCAGCAGGGAACAGGCTGTGAAGCCGCAAGGCTTCACTGCCTGTTTCCCTTAGACCCCTTTTACACTTAGCCAGTTTTCAGGCGTTTTAGCGCAAGAAATAGCGCCTGAAAACTGCCTCCCATTCATTACAATGGGTTTTTCATACCTGGGCGGTGCGCTTGCGGAACGTTCGGAAAAGTCCAGCATCTTTGGGGAGGTTTGGGAGCGCTGTATACTTTTTTGGGGTTAAAAGCGCCCCGCTAGGGCCCACAAAGCTCCACTTAGACAGCGGTAAAGCGCCGCTAAAATGAGCGACGCTTTACCGCTAATGGCCGACGCTTTCAGTGTGAAAGCAGCCTTAGTGGAGATGGCGGCGGCAGCAGCACTCGATTGAAGAATCGGCTCGGATGAAGACATCGCTGGATTCCTGGACAGGTAAGTGTCCTAATAATAAAACTCAGCAGTTACAGTATTTGTAGGAGCCTGGGGCTCATCTTTAACCGGTTCAATACCGGGCATTTTCACCCCCTTCCTTCCCAGACCAATTTTTAGTTTTCAGCGCTGTCGCACTTTAAACGACAATTGCGCGGTCGTGCGACGTTGTACCCAAACATTGACATGCTTTTTTCCCCCACAAATAGAGCTTTCTTTTGGTGGTATTTGATCACCTCTGCGGTTTTTATTTTTTGCGCTATAAACAAAAGGAGAGCGACAATTTTGAAAAAAACACAATATTTTTTACTTTTTGCTATAATAAATATCCCAATTAAAAAAAAAAAAAATTTTCCTCAGTTTCGGCCGATACGTATTCTTCTACATATTTTTGGTAAAAAAAAATCGCAATAAGCGTATATTGATTGGTTTGCGCAAAAGTTATAGCGTCTATAAAATACGGGATAGATTTATGGCATTTTTTTTTAAATTTTTTTTTTTTCGTGACTGCGACATTATGGCGGACACATCGGACACTTTTGACACATTTTTGGGACCATTCACATTTATATAGCGATCAATGCTATAAAATTGCATTGATTACTGTGTAAATGTGACAGGCAGTGAAGGGGTTAACCACTAGGGGGCGGGGAAGGGTTAAATGTGTTTCCTAGGGAATGCTTCTAACTGTAGGGGGAGGGGACGCACAAGAGGAGGAGACCAATCAGTGTTCCTCCGTTCTGGGAACACAGATCGCTCTCCTCTGAGCTGACAGGACGTAGATCTGTGTGTTTACACACACAGATCCACGGTCCGCCCCGGTTAACCGGCAATCGTGGGTGCCCGGCGGACATCGCAGCCGCCGGGCACACTCACCGGGTCCCGAGCAACACAGCGCGCGCGCGCGCCCCCTAGACGGCCGGGAATCCCAGAACGTCATATGACGTCCACCCAGGATGGGAGATCCCATCTGTGGACGTCATATTACTATGGCTGGGTAGGGAAGTGGTTAATATAAAGCGGTGCTCATAAGTTTACACACCCGATTTTTTTATTTCTTGACCATTTTTCCGAGAATATGAATGATAACACAAAAACTTTTCTTTCACTCATGGTTAGTATTTGGCTGAAGCCATTTATTATCAACCAACTGTGTTTACTCTTTTTAAATCATAATCACAACAGAAACTACCCAAATGACCCTGATCAAAAGTTTACATACCCTGGTGATTTTGGCCTGATAACATGCACTCAAGTTGACACAAAGGGGTTTGCATGGCTATTAAAGGTAACCATCATCACCTGTTATCTGTTTGCTTGTAATTAGTGTGTGTGTATAAAAGGTCAATGATTTTCTGGACTCCTGAAAGACCCTTGCATCTTTCATCCAGTGCTGAACTGACATTTCTGGATTCTGAGTCATGGGGAAAGCAAAAGAATTTTCAAGGGATCTGCCTTAAATAGTAGTTGAACTGTATAAAACCGAAAAAGGGATATAAAAAGATATCCAAGGAATTGGGAATGGCTATCAGCAGTGTTCAAACTCTAATCAAGAGGTGGAAAATGTGGGGTTCTGTTGAAACCAAACCACGGTCAGGTAGACCAACTAAAATTTCAGCCACAACTGTCAGGAAAATTGTTCGGGGTACAAAGAAAAACCCACAAATAACTTCAGGTGAAATACGGGACTCTCTGAAAACATGTGGTGTGGCTGTTTCAAGATGCACAATAAGGAGGCACTTGAAGAAAGATGGGCTGCATGGTCGAGTCACCAGAAGAAAGCCATTACTACGCAAATGCCACAAAGTATCCTGCTTATAATACGCTAAACAGCACAGAGACAAGCCTCAAACCTTTTGGCACAAAGTCATTTGGAGTGATGAGACCAAAATTGAACTTTTTGGCCACAACCATAAACGCTACATTTGGAGAGGAGTCAACAAGGCCTATGATGAAAGGTACCATTCCTACTGTGAAACACGGAGGTGGGTCGCTGATGTTTTGGAGATGTGTGAGCTACAAAGGCACAGGAAATTTGGTTAAAATCGATTTCAAGATGAATGTAGTATGTTAGCAAAAAATACTGGAGGAACATTTACATTAATCAGCCAGGAAGCTGGCCATGGGACGTACTTGGATATTCCAACATGACAATGATCCAAAACACAGGGCCAAGTCGACCTGTTATTGGCTACAGCAGAATAAAGTGAAGGTTCTGGAGTGGCCATCTCAGTCTCCTGACCTCAATATCATTGAGCCACTCTGGGGGGATCTCAAACGTGCAGTTCATGCAAGACAGCCCAAGAATTTACAGGAACTGGAGGTTTTTTGCCAAGAGGAATGGGCAGCTTTACCATCTAAGATAAAGCGTAGACATGTGCACACTGAAATATTTTGTTTCAGAATTTTGGTTTCGTCCAAAAAATAAATTTATTTAATTACTCCCGAAATTCATTTTTATTTATTTAGTTTCGTTAAAAAATGATTTTGTATGAATATCCAAAAAAATTAGGGTCAAATCTGTCAATTAAAGGCTTATGGTGTCTGTCGGATGTTCTAAGAAGCTTGGACGAAGCAGCTAAACTGAACGACGCCACAATCGTACATTTCCGGTCGAATCCTCCGCCCAAAAGCTATAGTAGAATTCTAATGTTGTTAGACTAGTAATAACTATAAATATTAGTTACAGTATTATTACTAGCCAAACAACATTAGAATTCTTCTATAGCCTATGGGTGGAGCATTTGACCGTAAATGTTTGTTCGTGACGATCGTATGATTTTAGTTGCTTCGTCGAATCTTCATGTCGAACGGTATTATAGATATTTACTTCCCCCACCCATTCCAGCAGCGACCACCAACAGCTCTTTTACTATTGTCTCTATAATGTCAAATCTTCTTGCTCTATGTCGAATAAGCTTAGACTAATAGAGTTAGGTTAGGCACATTCGACCGCAGATCGCTACTGTCACCGTCATGTCGAATCTTCTATCTATATCGAACTGTTGTCTCAACGATACGAAAATATAATGGATACGAAAATAAAGCATTTTTGTATTTCGGATTCTGCGCGTTCGTTATCGTTTTGTTAAAACGAACACGTAAATCCCTGAAATTCGGAGGAAAATGCATTTGGACGATAATGAATGCACGTGTCTAATAAAGAGCCTCATCCACAAATACCACAAAAAGCTGCCATTGATGTTAAAGGGGGCAATACACTGTATTAAGAACTGGGGTATGTAAACTTTTAATCAGGGTCATTTGGGTAGTTTCTGTTGTCATTATGATTTAAGAAGAGTAAACACAGTTGATTGATAATAAATGGCTTCAGCCAAACACTCACCATGAGTGAAAGAAGAAAAGTTTTTGTGTTGTTATTCATATCCTCTGAAAAATGGCCAAGAAATCGTAAATTCTGGCAGGGTATGTAAACTTATGAGCACAACTGTATATATATATCTATATATATATATATCTATATATATATATCTATCTATATATCTATATATCTATATATCTATATATATATATATATATATATATATATATATATATATATATATATATATATATATACACACACACACATATATATATATATACACACACACACACATATATATACACACACACATATATATATATATATATATATATATATATACACACACACACACACACACACACACATATATATATATATAGCTCTGACATATTCGGCAGTGCTGTACAGAGAACATGGGGCCAGTCACATCAGTCTCTGCACCAGAGGAGCTCACACTCGAATGTCCCACTACAGTCACACTATTATTATACATCTATATAGCGCTGACATATACCGCAGTGCTGAGCTGGTTAACCAACCGCTGTTTAATAGTAGAAGGAAATAGAAGCATCTGAAGAAAACCCACAGCAAAATGGATCACTGACCAACATGACACAGGCGGTGTCCCTGATAGGAAATAAGGCCCAAGACCCCAGTGCTGTAAAAGACAAGCCCTAATCACTGATTCACAATGCTGCCTGGGTTGTAAGGTTCATTAGGCGAGGAAGGAAATTAATGATTGAGGTCAAGCGTTGTGGGACACCGAGACTTCTATAAATGAATAGAAGTTATTATTATAAATATGGAGTGCATTGTAATCTGGAAAGTCCCCAGAGCACGTGTGATACGAAGGATCTGGAACACTCTGTATATGCGTGCTCAGTTTATAAACACAGGATGATCTCCGGGGAGGTCAGTGTACCTGTGTACAGAGCTCCATGCTGCCCGTCCCAAGCTGTACCTGGACTCTGTGTACACAATGATTGGGGGGGGGGGGGGGGGGGGTCTGTGGTTGTTCTATCAGTGAGATGTATTCCAAATTTAGCCAGTTTTTGGTGTGGAAATAGCCCGAACCGTGTGAAGTGGTACGCTGACTGCAGCTGGACACCTCAGCTTTTGCTCCCAGCTGTGGGTGGTCACCGACCTATAAATAAAATATAACAGGCCAGCGTGACCCCAAACTGTGCTTCAGCTTCCAGCGGAGGCCAAGAAAAACAGGGCACAGAGGACAGCTCACCCAGCAGTATGTGCTGAGACAGGCCGGAGTGTGGGAACTGCACAGAGAGGATGGGCGAGTACCATTGTACACGGGATGGTTCAACCACAACTGAACTTTTAGCTTAAATCTTCTGAATACATTCCAGGTGCATCAAAACCAAAAGGTGTGCAAAGTCTTATAGGGCGTACACACGGTCGGACTTTGTTCGGACATTCCGACAACAAAATCCTAGGATTTTTTCCGACGGATGTTGGCTCAAACTTGTCTTGTATACACACGGTCGCACAAAGTTGTCGGAAAATCCGATCATTCTAAACGCGGTGACGTAAAACACGTACGTCGGGACTATAAACGGGCAGTGGCCAATAGCTTTCATCTCTTTATTTATTCTGAGCATGCGTGGCACTTTGTCCGTCGGATTTGTGTACACACGATCGGAATTTCCGACAACGGATTTTGTTGTCGGAAAATTTTATCTCCTGCTCTCCAACTTTGTGTCGGAAAATCCGATGGAAAATGTCCGATGGAGCCCACACACGGTCGGAATTTCCGACAACACGCTCCGATCGGACATTTTCCATCGGAAAATCCGACCGTGTGTACGGGGCATAACAGTTCATTTTCTTTAGCAAGAAGTCACAGCCTGAGTAGAAAAGCCTGTCCACTGCCAGCATGCTGTTCCCTTGCTTTTTGTGTGGAAGCAGGGGTCAATCTGAAGAGATCTGCTCCTTGTTAAGTCAGAGCTACGGCTCTGCAATCAGCAAATCTCATTCTCCCTGCTGTTGGGAGAGCTCTAGCTCTGACTCAGCACAAGGTATGTTGGACCTCTACAGAGAGACCTCTGCTTACACACACAGAGCAAGGGAGCTTGCCTGTTGGGGACAGGCTTTTCTATTCAGGCTAGGGCTGCTTTCTGAAAAAAAAACAAAAAAAAAACTAAGACTTTGCAGGCTTTTTGCTTAAATATACCTGGAATACTGGTACTGAGTAGATTTAAACTAAAAGTTCATTTGGGCTTATTCACAGATGTACATGGAGTCATTACTGCTCATTATATGCAGATTCTGCTTCCCGTATGATACAGCTGCAAAGTGATTGTGCTTTACTGTTCCTCAATGTCAAGGCAAGTCTATGATTAATTGAAGAAAAACTATAGGTTGCTTATGCTATAATTCAATTGGTATTAAATCCAAAACTAAAAATGTAATATATTGCAGCTTACCAACCCTTAGATGTGGCTGTATTTGTTTTCTTTTTTAAGGCTTTTCCCCTCTGTTTTCACCTGGTGATTGGCCAGTAACACACCTCCTGTACTAGAGTGCCCCCCCCCCCCCCACTCTGGATGAAGGAGCACAGGGGGCATGGATTAGATGGACTAGCAGATTGAAGCCAGGCTCCAGCTAATGCGGTAACAGCATTACAAAGATTTTCCATAAATAAATAAAAGCTGGCTATTGTAAGCTCTCCTTTCAGTGGTAAATTGTTTGTTACATCCCCGTGACTGCAAGAGAGCTTGTTCTTTTCAAAAACAGACTTACTGACCAGGTCACCAGATGAAAATAGAAGAAAACTAATGCAGCCATCACATCTAATAATTGGTAGGCTGCAATATAATAAATGTTTGCTTTTTGGTTTAATACTGCTTTAGTTTGATCTCATAAGCCATTTAGCAAGGGTGCTGACTACACTCTGACACAACCACAACCACTTGAGGGAGTATCTACACATCTGGGTATGGAGTATCATAATTACAATATGAAACAGCAAGAAAGGGGGTTACAATGCAAATCTGTTTTCTTTAATAAATACAAGTCATTCTCTGATCGGATGAGGTGGAGAATGTGTCATCAATGCCCTTTCCACCTCATCCAGTCAGAGAATGCTTTGTAGTCACTGAAAAAAAAGTGAAGATTCTCTCTGAATGGCAGCAGTGCCAGGCAGGTGACCCCCCTGTGGTCACTATACAGAATTGCATCTGCTCAGCACAGAACCTGAAAGACTGTTGATATGACTGTAGAAGCAGCAACAGGGATTGGTCGGGTATGAGATATGCATACTTAGAATGGACCAAGCTGGACAAATGTAACTATGCAATAAAATTCATGCCTAAACTTTAGCTTTAAGCCTAGGTTCACACTGACAGTGGGATTGAAATCTGGTGAGTTTAGCTGAACTCGCAGGATTTCAGTCCGACCGTGAGTGATTTCAGAGACAACTCTGCGAGTTCCTGCACAGAAGTCTATACAAATTGCACCCCAAAGTCGCCAGTAGTACTACAGAAACTACTTTTAGAAATCGATGCGGCACTGCAAAGTTTACATTGCACCAATTTGGATGGTGCCATTGCCGGCAATAGCCACCGATTTGATGCAATTTGGCATTTGTCAAAAGGCTATAGTGTCAAACTGCAAAATTGGGAGGGTGCACAAGGTCACATGGCCCACAAACTGAATTTATTCTCTCTTGAGAAGAGGAGAATAAGGGGGGATATGATCACCATGTATAAATATATAAGTGGTCCATATAGTGAACTTGGTGTTGAGTTATTCACTTTACAATCAACACTGAGGACAAGGGGGCACTCTTTACATCTGGAGGAAAAGAGATCTCATCTCCAAATACTGAAAGGTTTCTTCACAGTAAGAGCTGTAAAAATGTGAAATAGATTCCCTCCAGAGGTGGTTCTGGCCAGCTCAGTAGATTGCTTTAAGAAAGGCCTGGATTCATTCCTAAATGTACATAATATAACTGGGTACTGACATTTAAAGGTAAAGTTGATCCAGGGAAAATCCGATTGCCTCTCGGGGGATCAGGAAGGAATTTTTTCCCCTGCTATAGCAAATTGGATCATGCTTTGCTGGGGTTTTTTTCGCCTTCCTCTGGATCAACTATGGGTATAGGATTGGGTATATTGAAATGTATGATATTTTTTTTTAAATTTATTTTATGGTTGAAATGGATGGACTTGTGTCTTTTTTCAACCTGACTAACTATGTAAGTATGGCGGGCGGGCTGTCTTATGGGTCGTGGTGGTCACTGAAGAGCCCTTGGGAGGTGCAACAGAGGAATTGCTCTTTATGCAGGGCTTCATTGCTACCCAGGGCATCAGCATGTCAGGGTGCAGTCCTGGCACAAGGTGGCCACACTGTGGCTCCAGAAAGACTCTTCAAGACAGCATAGCCACCCTAAAGGCAGAAAAAGAGGATGGAGAATATTCAATGGATGAGTTTGCAAAACTGGGAACCTGCTTAGAAAAAGAGGATCTCAAGAAAGAAAAGAGATGAGATATACTGCAAGATTTCTTGTCCCTGAGCAAGGTTTTAATAGCACCTTAGTATGGGGTGGCAACATAAATTGCAAACTAGTAAAGCAGTAGGTGATGGAATAACTGATAACACAGCTGGAGGAACAGAGAAAGTCCTGAGCTTACACTTATAATAAATAAAGGTGTTACATTGTGTTATAATCCAGCTGAAAGAACTGGCCTGCTACTTAATAGCAGCAGCGCCATCTAGTGGTAATACTTCAAACTACTAGAACACAGGACTTCTGTATTTCTGAAAGGAGAAAAAAAGTACAAATCAAAGGGTCCCATAGAAAAATGTTGCCCCTCTCCCAGGCACATAGAGGTTTATTTACTAAAACTGGAGAGTGCAAAATCCGGTCCAGCTGTGCATGGTAGCCAATTATCTTCAACTTCAGCTTGTTCAATCAATCTAAAAACCTGGAAGCTGATCTTTTTCTAAGCAGAGCGGCACCAGATTTTTCACTCCCTGTGGCACCTGGAATTTCACCCTAATAAAAAGGTTCTTTATTACTGGTGGTCAGTAGCCTATATCATGCAAAACGTACATTTTACACTTTCTACCCACTCCTACTAATTTCACCCCTTTTTTGTAGATGGCCAAAGAAGGTTTTTTCTATAAATAATATGATAGTCAAAATGTTTTCTTGTGTCTGGAAGCTAAGAATAGCTTATAACTTATAAACTTTATTCTGTGATTTGTTAATTCTACAAAAAAAGCATTACAATTATATTTCTGGTACAAAGCATGGCAAAGTTATTCACCAACTGAATAAAACTTTTTGGTATTTTTATTTTTACTTAATGCAACACCACAAAAAAGAACATACAAAGAAAGTTTGCATGCACATGGTCCAAAAAAATAAAATAAAAATTAAGGGGAGGGAACAGATAATAACAACCAAATATTGTTAAAGCGGTTGTAACAGAAGATGGTTTTTAATTAATTAATAAACATGTTATACTTACCTGCCAGAGCGGAAGATACTAACAACCAGAGAGGCCCAGCACCTCCTCTTCTGATGTCCCCCCCCGCCAGCTCTCTCAGCTACTTCCCCTCTGTGTGTGCCTCTATAGCAAGCTGCTTGCTAAGGGGGCACATCTGTGGACTCGCTCCCAAGCTGGGTTGTGTGTGTCCAAAGACACACACAGTGGGGCTTGGCCACACCCCCGCAAAACAGGATTTGATTTTTGGCAGCACGTGACGATCCAATGACTCCCGCTGCTGCCTCTGTGTCCTGTAAGTAGAAACAGCTGACAAACTGACCCCCAAACCCTGTACACAGGGAACCCCCAAACCCTGTACACAGGGAACTACACAGAGAAAGTTGTTCTTCTCTTTCCTTGAGTTGGCATTTCTTCTGGGGCCCCAACCGGCCCCTTCCCCTGCTATTTATTACAGAAAGAAGTGTAAAAATGCAATATAATATGGCTGAAGGAAAAAAAAAACTTGTAAACATCATTTTGCACAAGTGTGATTACACTACGTCAACACAGACTTGAAGTCCTGCCAGCGTCACAACATCATATAGTACATCTCCACCCTGCACATATTAATAACAACAAATATATACAAGCTATATCATACAATATAATATTCTGTATAATAAAGACATATACGATTATTTATATTATAGTACATCTGCTGCATTGAATTTCTAAATGCTGAACTAGTGACACCTGGTGGCTGTAATAAAAAAATTGACTGATACACAACGTTTTAGCAAAATGTTAAGTAGGACAACCTCTGGAAAAAATGGCAACATACACATATATATATATATATGCAGGAATAGTAATTCAACTGGGATAGTTGTTAAGATAAGGAAGGAGTGGACTATGGAATCAGAGGGAGGAGCATTTACATAGCACTGACATATTGGGGCTGACTTACTAAGAGTGGAGAGTGGCAAATTAGGTTTAATGTTGATAAATGTAAAGTTATGCACTTAGGGGCTATGAATATACATGCATCATACATACTAGGGGGAGTAGGTGGAGAAGGATCTGTATGTTCTGGTAGATTATAAGCTTAATAAGAACATGCAATGCCATTGCCAAACTGCGGTTTCCAAAGCGAGCCAAATCCTTTCTTGTATTAAAGCGGAGTCTCACCAAAAAATGGAACTTCCACTTTAAGGGAAGGTGACCCCCCGACATGCCACATTTGGCATGTCATTTTTTTTGGGGGGGGTAGGGTTGGGGGGTGGAAACTCTCTTTTTAGAGGGTCCCTGCTCCCACTTCCTCCCAGCGCACCGCGGCGGCAGAAGTGAGTTCACCACTCCCCCCTCCCTCTCGGCAATCATCTGGGACACGTCACAGGTCCCAGATGATAACCCAGCCAGTCACAGCGCACTGTGCGGCTCGCACAGTTCGTGCCCGGCTGTGAAGCCACAGCCAGGCGCCCACAGTGACAATGCCGGCGCCGCAGAGAGGAGGGGGAGACGAGCGGGGCTTCGTTCCCCCACATTGCTGGACCCTGGGACAGGTAAGTGTCCGATTATTAAAAGTCTGCAGCTGCAGTATTTGTAGCTGCTGACTTTTAATCTCTTTTTTTTTTAAAGTGGAACTCCGCTTTAGGAGAGGTATGGACTCCAGACAGAGAGATATCATTTTGCCCCTGTACAAATCATTAGTAAGACCTCACCTGGAATATGAAGTTCAGTTTTGAGCACCAGTTCTCAAAAAGGATATCGGGGAACTGGAGAAAGTGCAGAGAAGGGCAGCCAAACTGATAAGCGGCATGGAGGAGCTCAGCTATGAGGAAAGATTAGAGGAACTGAATCTATTGTGTCTTGAGAAGAGGAGATTAAGGGGGGGGGAATATGATAAACATGTACAAGTACATAAGGGGTCCATATAGTGAACTTGGTGTTGATTTATTCACTTTAAGGAGTAAAAGAGATTTAATATCCAAATATGGAAAGGTTTCTTTACAGTAAGAAAATGAGGAATAGACTCCCTCCAGAGGTGGCTCTGGCCAGCTCAGTAGATTGCTTTAACCAGATGCCGATCGCCCTACATACTTTTACTGCGGCAGGGCAGCCACTCTGGGCATAATCGCATACTTGTACGTGATTCTGCACTTCCTAGTCTGGGGCGCATGCGTGCGCCGCCCGTGACCCGATGCCGCTATGATTGCACACAGTGGGAGCCAATCAGCGGGGCCAGCGGACGCGATGTCCAATGGGACCCTCCTATCTTTCGGGAGACAGGCAGAATGGCGATCTGCCTATGTAAACAAGGCAGATTACCGTTCAGTGGGAAGGGGAGGTAGAGATCTTGTGTTTCTGCTAAGCAGGAACACAGATCTCTGCCTTCCCACAGTACATGTATGTTTTATAGCAGAAAGTAAAAAATATTGATTTTTTTTTTCAAAACTGTCAGGCTTTTTTTGTTTAGAGCGCAAAAAATAAAAAACGCAGAGGTGATCAAATACCACCAAAAGTACAGCCTGGCACGACCGCGCAATTGTCAATTAGAATAACATAATTCATGGAGTCGTGTATGCACAGTGTCTCATCCTGACTTGGTACATAGCTGACCACTGTGTGCATTACTCATTCTACGTGAGTCTGCAGCTTCTTCTGGCAAACTGTATGACAGGATTACCTAATACAGCAGTCTTTCTCAACCAGGGATCCATGGAACACTAGAGTTCCTCCAGAGGTTACTAAGTGTTCATTGAGCAATGAGCAATTCCTGCCTCTCAGATAAGAAACACAAGAAATGAGCACCATGGTCCAAGAGCATAAATACAGGGGGTAGTGTGAGACAAAGCAGTAGATGTAATGTAAGTCTATAATATCAAATGAAACCCAAGTAACCCTCCCAGGTATTGCTGGAAAAGAAGGATTTACAGAGGATGAAGATATAACTGGGCTCCCATCTCCTATTCAAAAAAAAAAAAAAAAGCATGCTTGCATGTTTGTAGGTAGCCTCTGTTTATTGGAGTGATTCTGATATTTATTAGCCCTGAACAATTAAGAGAAAAACAATATTCAAAAATGATGTAGAGTTATCATTTTAATAAAGTCAATATGATGTATTTAAAAAAGCAACACAAAATCTTTTTTTTTATGCTTATAACCCTTTAATCCAGAAGGCAAAACAAACCCTAACCCCTGAATCCATTTTTGTCACTTTGGCATGAGTTAGTAAAACTGCACATATCTTTTTAACTTTGGGTCTATTTATTAAAAAACTTTAGTTGGAAGAATATCATAAGCATTCGCCCAGGCATCACAAATTTTGACTGTACTTTGTTTCAGTAGGTTGATTTCCTATGATCGTCAGCTCCATCTAGTGGTCATAATGCGTTATTTTCTTGATTTAGGTATTTCAGGAAAAAACAGGATTTTTATAACAGCTTACCTGTAAAATCCTTTTCTTCGAGTACATCACGGGACACAGAGCTACAGTATTTACTGAATGGGTTATATAGGCACCTCTAGGTGATGGACACTGGCACACCCTAGACAGGAAGTTTAGCTCCCTATATAACCCCTCCCCTTACTGGGAATACCTCAGTTTTGTAGCAAAGCAATATACATTTATTAGAAGAGGGGAGGGACCTCTGTGTCCCGTGATGTACTCAAAGAAAAGGATTTTACAGGTAAGCTGTTATAAAAATCCTATTTTCTTTTTTGTACATCACGGGACACAGAACCACATTATTTACTGAATGGGATGTCCCAGAGCAATGCTATCTGAAGGGAGGGAGACACAAACAAAAGTAGGGTGCAATCAGACCTGATGACCTATACTGCTGCCCGCAGCAACGCTGCGCCCACAGGCAAAATCCTCATGCCTTCTCACATCCACCTGAGAGAATCTGGTGAATGTATGGACTGAAGACCAAGTTGCGGCCTTGCAGATTTTAGCCATGGAGGCCTGGTGGTGCACTGCCCATGAAGCACTAACAGCCCTGGTGGAGTGCGCTTTAATTTGAAAAGGTGGCACTTTCCTCTTCAAACCATAAGCTTGAATAATTACTTGCTGAATCCACTTAGCAATAGTAGATTTCAACGCTGCCTGTCCTTTTCTAGGACCTTCAGGCAACACAAACAAAACATCCATTTTGCGAACCTGAGCAGTCGCTTCCAAATAGATTTTGACTGCTCTCACTACATCCAGAGAATGTAGTGACTTTTCTTCCGTAGAACAGGGTTCTGGGAAAAATGAAGGCAGAACAATATCCTGGTTTAGATGAAAACCTGAAACCACCTTAGGTAGGAAAGCTAGGATGAGGATGCAATACTACTCTATCCTTGTGAATGATTAAACATGGCTCTTTACAAGAAAGAGCCGCCAATTCTGATACCCTTCTAGCAGAGGAAATGGCTACCAGAAAAACAAGCTTCCTTGTCAAAAGGACCAAGGGAATATGTCGTATCGGCTCAAAAGGCTGTCTCTGTAATGCCGACAGAACTAGATTCAAGTCCCAAAGGTTCAGGGGTGCTCTAACCGGTGGATTAAGCCGCGTTACCCCCTGTACAAAGCTTCGGACCAAAGAATGCAAAGCAAGCGGACGTGGAAACAATACCAATAAGGCCAAAACCTGGCCCTTGATAGTACTCAAGGCCAGCTTCATCTCTAATCCCATTTGCAGAAAAGCAAGGATTCTACCTATTACATACTTTCTGGGATGCTAACCCCTGTATTCACACCAGGAAACATATGCCTTCCAGACTCTATAATAAATGACTATGGAAGCTGGCTTCCTTGCATTAATCAAGGTAGATATCACTGAGCCTGAAAGCCGCGATTCTTCAGAATGTGGGTTTCAATAGCCAAACCGTTAAATTTAGCATTTGTAAGGTAGGATGGAACACTGGTCCCTGCGATAGCAGGTCTGGACGTGGTGGTAGGGTGCATGGGGGCAATACCGCCATCTTTACTATTTCTGGATACCAAGATCTTCTGGGCCACACTGGGGCTACCAGAAACACCAACTTCTTTTCCTGCTTGATCCTGCGAAGAAGCCGTGGTAGCAGCAGAATAGGAGGGAATGCATAAATCAGTGAGAACTGATCCAACGGGGTCACCAACGAATCTGTCCCGCATGCAAGTGGATCCCTTGCTCTTGACACAAAGTTGTCGATCTTGTTGTTGAACCTGGACGCAAACAGATTTACATCCAGTATCCCCCATCTTTGGCTTATAGCCAGGAAGATGTCGGGGTGAAGAGACCATTCCCCTGGGAACAGTTGCTGGCGACTTAAGTAGTCTGCCTGCCAGTTCTCTACTCCTGGAATGAAGATTGCCGATATGCACGGTACATGCTTTTCTGCCCAGGTTAGGATCTGGTTTACCTCTCCCTGGGCTGCACGACTTCTTGTGCCCCCTTGGTGATTGATATAAGCCACTGCTGTGGCATTGTCGGATTGGATCCTGACAGGACAACCCTGCAACCTGAATGTCCAGGCCCTTATGGTTAGGTACGCTGCTCGAATCTCTAGAATGTTGATGGGTAAGTTCCTCTGGGTTCTGGACCATTTCCCTTGGACAGTCGTCTCTTCCAAAACTGCTCCCCAACCCGAAATGCTGGCATCTGTTGTTACCACATTCCAGGTAACTGGTAAGAAGGATTTCCCTTTCCGCAGATTCTCGGGTATCAACCGCCAACTGAGGCTCTGGCACACTATTGGCGATAAACGCATGGGAAAATCTAGCACCTGGACTTTCTTGTTCCAGGCAGACAGGATACTGTTTTGTAGCAGTCTTGAATGAAACGGAGCATAGGGAACTGCTTCGAATGAAGCCACCATCTTTCCCAACAACCTCATACAAAGGCGAATAAAAGCACCCTTCTTCGCCCTGACTACCTGAACCAGCTCCTTTATGGCGCTGATTTTTGCCTGGGGTAAAAACACCCTCTTCTGGGTTGTATCTATAACCAGACCCAAGTACTCTAGTCTTCTTACTGGTTTTAAAGAAGACTTCTCTAGGTTGAGGACCCAACCTAGGTATTCCAGGTAGTTAACTGTGGTGACCAAGCTTTGGTCTAAGCGGACTACCTACCGGTCTATTAAGAGCAGGTCATCTAGGTAAGCTATAATCGTTATACCCTGGGCCCTTAATCTGGCCAGAGGAGGGGCCAGGACCTCTGTAAACACCCGAGGTGCAGTAGATAGACCAAAAGGTAGAGCTACAAACTGAAAATGAAGTTTTTCCACTTCGAAACGCAGATATTTCTGATGAGCGGGGAAAGTAGGTACATGCAGGTATGCATCCTTGATGTTGATTGATGCCAGAAGTTCTCCTCCTTGTAGGATGGAGATTACTGATCGGATTGATTCCATGCAAAAAGATTGAATTTTTAGGAACAGGTTTAGATCTTTGAGATCTAGAATGGGTCTGACATCTCCATTTGGTTTTGGCACCGTGAAAAGGTTTGAATAAGACCCCAAACCTTGCTCTTCCATGAGAACCACCATGATTACTTTTTGCGACAAAAGTCACTCCAACGCTTGAAGGAGAGACTTCTTTTTCTCTGGGTCTTGGGAACATTTGAACTGAGGAAACAAGGAGACGGGAATTCTCAGAACTCTAGTTTGTAACCTAGAGTTATTGTGGAGACCCCCCACCTGTCCTGAAAATCCTCCTGCCAGACCTTTGAGAACTGTAGCAGTCTTCCCCCCACTCGAACTAGCGGGGATGCCCCTTCATAAAGAGGTTTTAGTGTTCTGTCTTGTAGGTTTCCTCCCCCAGGACTTCTTTTTGTCCCTGGGGTTGACTCTGAGTTTTACTTCTTGAACCTGACGGTGGAGGCCGATGCCCCTGGCACTGGAGAAAGAGCCAGCTTAAATGAGGGATGTTTAACTCCTTTTCTTAACTGGCAAAAGGGTACTTTTCCCACTCGAAATCTTTTGGATATAATTATCCCCAAACAGCCTTACACCGCGAAAGGGAAAACTAGCCAGGAGCTTTTTGCATGGCGCTTCGGCTGACCAATTTTTCAACCATAAAATTCTACGCATATGCACCTGCCCAAGCGTAAGGCGAGAGATCTGAAGAATAGAATCTCTGATTGCTTCAGCTGCAAAACAGAAAGCCGCTGGCAGCTCGGCTAACTAATGGGCCTGCTGTTCAGGAAAAACCTTGAACACCTGTTTCAAGTGGTCTCTCAAAGATTGACATACCCCAATTGCCCCCACTGCAGGCTGAGCTACTGAACCCGCGAAGTAAAAAATGTTTTTTAACAGGAATTCCAACTTTTTATTGGTTGGAAACCTAAGCATTTGAACGTTGAAAACAGGACAAGTCAAACTTTCATTTACAGAGGAAATAGCAGCATTGATTGCTGGTATACCCCACATCTTTGTAAATTTTTCCTCCATAGGATAAAGTGCTGAAAACTTTTTAGGAGGGAAAAAATGTTTATCTGGGTGATCCTACTCAGAATAAATAAGCTTTTCCAGCAATGAATGAACAGGAAATGCATGCACAGCTTGAGGAGGCTTCAGTGAACTGAAAGAAGAAGTGGGCTTTTCAACCGACTCAGTTACAGGTAACGTAAATGTGGAGCGGACCATTTCAGTAAGAAAATGCATCAGCAATTTCTCAGCCTGTGAAGCTGAAGAGGGTCCTTCCCCACTTGATTCCTCAGAAGAGGAGTCATCAGTCTCTTCCCGGTCCCCTGAGGGGGATTCGTCTCCCCTTTGCCAGAGTTCCTCTGTTTGAGGGTCCTGGGTAGTAGAAGGGGACCTAATGCGTTTTCTTCCACTTTGTGAAGATGCGATTAAGGCCACTAATCTTTCTTCCAATCCACTCATGGCTGAGGAAAAAACCTCCTGAGTAATATATACAGGGGCTGAAATGCCAGAAGCAGTTGCAGCCCCTAACCCTGACGGCTCACTCTGACCAGCCTACCTAGGTCTTTCAGGGGGAGATGGTATTGCAGAGGGGGGGGTCCTCAGAGCCTGAGGGAGATCCCTTTGAGCCCCTATTTTTCGGGGTATTTGTACCTCCCCTTCTGCCTATAGTGCTAAGCACAAATGCAGCGGTACTACCAGAAATGCACCCACTGCTGAGCACAATAGTTCAGCAACTGCTGCTTCTATCAAGGCTTAGTCTGATGCTAAGTAAATGTGCCTGGGAATGCCTGTGTCACCCACACTCACATGCCATCCACCTGCTCTGTGTCCCTCCTTTAGCTGTGTGCACCTTTATAGCTATGCATAGCCTGCGCTGTGGGCGTTGAACCACGCCAAGCTGATGCTCCGCCCCCCTCCTCCAACCACCCTTCCGCCCCCCCCCCCCCCCACATCTTTTTTTTTTCAAAAAAGACAGTTTTCCCGCGCGAGCGGGGGCTCCGATCCGACCGGATCGCACGTGGAGGGTGGGCTGGGGTGGAGGAAAGAGGAGGGCAGGTGGATGGAGAGCCACCATAATGGCGGCGGCAGCAGGAGCAGGGCGGCACGCCGCTGACTGACTCATGGCCTCTAGCCTGGAAAGAATCTGTGGGGGGACATTCCGAAGAGAAAAACCCCCCTTCCCACATCTTAGCTGGAGCTTGGGCTCGGAGAAAGTGTGCAGCTTGTGACACAGACTGACTAGCATGAAACAGGTATGTGCTCTTGACAGCCCCCGGTGGCGACTTTAGGCATAGCAACATTTACTTAAAGGAGAATATCCACAAGAGTTAGAAAAATTCCTTAGGAATCTCCTTTACCTTATCCGGCTGCAGGGTTCTGTGGTAAACCAAACAGACCCAATCTTCACCACTCACAGTGGGCTCCGTTAAAAAACCTTCAGAAACCGGGGCCCCTTTTTATCGGGGGATCCACACTCCTGGGCCTGTAAAGCACCCCACCAGGAAAATATGGCTGAAAAAAAGAAACACTGGATCCTGGGGTCCAGCTCTCTAAAAAGAGACGCGTTACAGGCAGAACCTCGTTTCTTCCGACACGAGGCCCGGGTACCATTCAATTCGGCCTGGAAAAGACACTTTGAATGGATCCGGTTGCATGGCTTGCCCTAGCAAAGATTTCTCCAGTGGAGCTCAGCACAGTACGTCTTTACTCGTGACCAACACCTTAGACACTGGCGAAAAAAACTGAGGTACTTCCAGTAAGGGGAGGGGGTTATAAAGGGAGTGAACTTCCTGTCTAGTGTGTGCCAGTGTCCATCACCTAAAGGTGCCTATATAACCCATTCAATAAATACTGTGTCCCGTGATATAACGAAAAAGAAATACACACATTATGGCCACTAGATGGAGCTGATGATCATAGGAAATCAAAATAATAAGCATAATATGGTAAGAATTCTAGAAGTCTGGGTGAATGTTTGGGACATTCCAACACTTTTTTTTTCATAAATAGACATCTAAGTTTATGGTATTATCAAAAGAAAATTTACCCAAAATAGTAAAAAAAAAAATATTAAATTTAGCTGTATTCCCTTTCCATAATCATCACCCAAAAATATCCCAAAATACAATTTTCCTTCTCCTAATGTGCATGGAGATACCACACGTGTATTATTTATTATTTGTACCCATTATAGGGTGTAGAAACAATAGTATGCACTTTGCCTTCAGAGTGGGCAATTAATCATGTAATCACAGTGTTTGGCTGTCCCAATAATCACATTGATCAGTAGCCTGTCCCACCAGCTTCCAATCATCACTCTGAGCTACAAGGAGCTGTCAGTCACAGTGCTGAGGATGATGATTGAGCGCACTCCCTGCACAAGAAAAGATGTACACACAGTATATAGGGGAGCACAGCATAAGGCCCACTATGTGCTGCCACATATATGTGTTACACAAGAGCTACACTCTTCACATGACTTCTTATTGATTTTTAAAATATTCTTTTTTTTTGATCAATACTGAAATTTAATGCAGCTGGCTTTGTTTATCAACAGATCCATGTGATCTCTGTCAGCGCTGATACGGCAATCACATCTGTTAGGATGACAAGAGATCTTTTTTTTTTCCCAAGAAAATTCTGCCTAAGCTGTCAGTGTTTTTCCTTCCTGAACTTCATCATGAAATAGAAATGCAGATACAATGAAATGCAGTAATCATCCTTTCAGCTACCAGAAGGTTTTTATGCCAATCAGAAGACAGAATTATGAATCCTTCCAGGCAGTTTCCAGCAAAGGATCAAACAGCAACAAGAGGACCTCCGACCCCGCACATCTGTCTCCGGACCCAAGATGGATGATGTGCGAGGGATATGGTACAATCTATTACAGACGTCACCAGAAGACACAGCGGGTAACAACACCTGCAGACTGCAAGCAGCGGCCCGAATCTCATTTATTACCACACACAGAGAGATGCCAGCACCCTTATTCCAATTCCTTCCATGTATCTCCCATCCCCCCATGTGTGATATCCAGCAAACACGCAGAAGGCTCTCTACTTGTCTGCAAACATCAGCAATATTTCGTTTGATTTACATCTGAAAAGCATTACATTACCAATGCAAATATTGTCAATGAAGTCTATCAAAGAAATGTGTAAAGCGTTTGTAAAGGCTCAGATTTTTTTTTTTTTTTAAAAGAACAAATGTGTTATACTTATCTGTTCTGTGTAATGGTTTTGCACAGAGCAGCCCTGATCCTCCTCTTCTGGGGTCTCCCACTGGCGCTCCAGGCTCCTCTTATTCTCAGCCTGCAGCTTTCTATGGTCGGCACACCAGTGGGCTCAATCCTGAGCCGAGCTTTGTGTATCTATAGGCACACACAATGCAGCTCAGCCCCGCCCTCCACTCTCTGCTCACAGGATTTGATTGACAGCAGCAGGAGCCAACAGCTACCAGTGCTACCTGTCCAGCCTGTGAGTAGAGAGAGACACCAGGGCTGCTACAGTTGATGTTTAATTGGTTTATTATTACTACAGGGTTTGTTGAATATTATCTAAAACAGAAAGGTCTACAGAGGTACGACTCCACCAGGAAAATATTAAAAAAATGCACTTTTTTCTACAAAAAATATATGCATTTATTAATTTTACCTTACTGGAGCACTTATCCTTTAAAGAAGATCAATAAACATTTTATTGTTGTTTTACTCTCCGTGGGAACACACGCATATACACTACATTACCAAAAGTATTGGGACGCCTGCCTTTACATGCACATGAACTTTAATGTCATCCCAGTCTTAGTCCGTAGGGTTCAATATTGAGTTGGCCCACCCTTTGCAGCTATAAGAGCTTCAACTCTTCTGGGAAGGCTGTCCACAAGGTTTAGGAGTGTGTCTATGGGAATGTTTGACCATTCTTCCAGAAGTGCATTTGTGAGGTCAGGCACTGATGTTGGATGAGAAGGCCTGTTTTGCAGTCTCCGCTCTAATTCATCCCAAAGGTATTCTACAAAATATGAAAAATGCCAGGGGGGGGGATACTTTTGCAAGGCACTGTATATTGCAACTTATAAATCATTAGCACTTGCTTTTTTTTGTCTTTTGTTTAATTGTTATTTTCAACTGGAGGAACAAAGCCATCCTTGGACAGCAGCATTTTCTATCAGTGCAGAGGGTAGTGTTAGATGGGCTAGTGGAGGTTGAAGGACTTTACAAAATTGACTTATGCCGCGTACACACGAGCGGACATTACGGCAGACTTTGCCCAGCGGACTGGATTTCGTCGGACAATTCGATGTGTGTGGGCTCCAGCGGACTTTGTTTTCTCAAAAGTTGGACGGAATTAGATTTAAAACTTGTTTTAAATTTATCCGTTGAAATCGAGTCCGGTCGAAAAGTCCGCCGTCTGTATGCTAGTTCGACGGACAAAAAGCCACTCTAGGGCAGCTATTGGCTACTGGCTATGAACTTCCTTGTTTTAGTCCGGTCGTACGTCATCACGTACGAATTCGACGGACTTTGGTAGATTGTGTGTAGGCAAGTCCGTTCATTCACAAAGTCCGTCGGAAAGTACGTCGAAAAGTCTGCCGGGCAAAGTCCGCCGTAATGTCCGCTCGTGTGTACGCGGCATAACAGATTAACCTTTTTGACACCACTGATGTATGCCATGCGTCTGCAGCAGTGGGGATTTTACACACTCTCCCGACTGCTATAGCATTAAAATAAAAAAGTTATTAAAGAAAAAGGTAGAAAATTAAAGTTATACCCGGGCAATTAACCACTTCAGCCCCGGACCATTATGCTGCTTAACCACTTGACGACCGCCTCACGCCGATGTACGTCGGCAAAGTGGCACGGACAGGCAAAATCACGTACAGGGTACGTGATTTGCCTTCCGCGGGTGGGGGGTCCGATCGGACCCCCCCCCGGTGCCCGAGGCGGTCGTCTTTTGTCCAGCGGCGATCGGTGATGAGGGGGAGACCATCCGTTCGTGGCCCCCCCCTCGCGATCGCCGCCGGCCAATGAGAATCTTCCTTTGCTGCTGTATGCTAAACAGCAGCAAAGGAAATGATGTCATCTCTCCTCGGCTCGGTATTTTCCGTTCCGGCCCGAGGAGAGAAGACATCAATGTGAGTGCACCAACACACACACACTCAGTAGAACATGCCAGGCACACAAAACACCCCGATCCCCCCCCCGATCGCCCCCCGATCCCCCCCCAATCACCCCCCCCCCCCCTGTCACAAACTGACACCAGCAGTTTTTTTTTTTTTTTTTTTTTCTGATTACTGCATAGTGTCAGTTTGTGACAGTTACAGTGTTGGGACAGATACTGTTACCCCCCTGTAGGTCTAGGGTACCCCCCTAACCCCCCCTAATAAAGTTTTAACCCCTTGATCACCCCCTGTCACCAGTGTCACTAAGCGATCATTTTTCTGATCGCTGTATTAGTGTCGCTGGTGACGGTAGTTAGTGAGGTAAATATTTAGGTTCGCCGTCAGCGTTTTATAGCGTCAGGGACCCCCCTATACTATCTGATAAATGTTTTAACCCCTTGATTGCCCCCTAGTTAACCCTTTCACCACTGATCACCGTATAACTGTTACGGGTGACGCTGGTTAGTTTGTTTATTTTTTATAGTGTCAGGGCACCCGCCGTTTATTACCGAATAAAAGTTTAGCCCCCCGATCGCCCGGCGGTGATATGCGTCGCCCCAGGCAGCGTCAGATTAGCGCCAGTACCGCTAACACCCACGCACGCAGCATGCGCCTCCCTTAGTGGTATAGTATCTGATCGGATCAATATCTCATCCGATCAGATCTATACTAGCGTCCCCAGCAGTTTAGGGTTCCCAAAAACGCAGTGTTAGCGGGATCAGCCCAGATACCTGCTAGCACCTGCGTTTTGCGCCTCCGCCCAGCCCACCCAAGTGCAGTATCGATCGATCACTGTCACTTACAAAACACTAAACGCATAACTGCAGCGTTCGCAGAGTCAGGCCTGATCCCTGCGATCGCTAACAGTTTTTTTGGTAGCATTTTGGTGAACTGGCAAGCACCAGCCCCAGGCGTCAGGTTAGCGCCAGTACCGCTAACACCCACGCACGCAGCATACGCCTCCCTTAGTGGTATAGTATCTGAACGGATCAATATCTGATCCGATCAGATCTATACTAGCGTCCCCAGCAGTTTAGGGTTCCCAAAAACGCAGTGTTAGCGGGATCAGCCCAGATACCTGCTAGCACCTGCGTTTTGCGCCTCCGCCCGGCCCAGCCCACCCAAGTGCAGTATCGATCGATCACTGACACTTACAAAACACTAAACGCATAACTGCAGCGTTCACAGAGTCATGCCTGATCCCTGCGATCGCTAACAGTTTTTTTGGTAGTATTTTGGTGAACTGGCAAGCACCAGCCCCAGGCAGCGTCAGATTAGCGCCAGTACCGCTAACACCCACGCACGCACCGTACACCTCCCTTAGTGGTATAGTATCTGATCGCATCAATATCTGATCCGATCAGATCTATACTAGCGTCACCAGCAGTTTAGGGTTCCCAAAAACGCAGTGTTAGCGGGATCAGCCCAGATACCTGCTAGCACCTGCGTTTTGCCCCTCCGCCCGGCCCAGCCCACCCAAGTGCAGTATCGATCGATCACTGTCACTTACAAAACACTAAAAGCATAACTGCAGCGTTCGCAGAGTCAGGCCTGATCCCTGCGATCGCTAACAGTTTTTTGGTAGCGTTTTGGTGAACTGGCAAGCGCCAGCGGCCTAGTACACCCCGGTCGTAGTCAAACCAGCACTGCAGTAACACTTGGTGACGTGGCGAGTCCCATAAGTGCAGTTCAAGCTGGCGAGATGGCAAGCACAAGTAGTGTCCCGCTGCCACCAAAAAGACAAACACAGGCCCGTCGTGCCCATAATGCCCTTCCTGCTGCATTCGCCAATCCTAATTGGGAACCCACCGCTTCTGCAGCGCCCGTACTTCCCCCATTCACATCCCCAACCAAATGCAGTCGGCTGCATGAGAGGCATTTTTATGTCCTCCCGAGTACCCCTACCCAACGAACCCCCCAAAAAAGATGTCGTGTCTGCAGCAAGCGCGGATATAGGCGTGACGCCCGCTATTATTGTCCCTCCTGTCCTGACAATCCTGGTCTTTGCATTGGTGAATGTTTTGAACGCTACCATTCACTAGTTGAGTATTAGCGTAGGGTACAGCATTGCACAGACTAGGCACACTTTCACAGGGTCTCCCAAAATGCCATCGCATTTTGAGAGACCCGAACCTGGAACCGGTTACCGTTATAAAAGTTAGTTACAAAAAAAGTGTAAAAAAAAAAAAAATCTGAAATAAAAAAAAATAGTTGTTTTATTGTTCTCTCTCTCTCTATTCTCTCTCTCTATTGTTCTGCTCTTTTTTACTGTATTCTATTCTGCAATGTTTTATTGTTATTGTTATTGTTATTATGTTTTATCATGTTTGTTTTTCAGGTGTGTAATTATTTACACTTTACTGTGCTTTATTGTTAACCATTGTTAACCATTTTTTTGTCTTCAGGTACGCCATTCACGACTTTGAGTGGTTATACCAGAATGATGCCTGCAGGTTTAGGTATCATCTTGGTATCATTCTTTTCAGCCAGCGGTCGGCTTTCATGTAAAAGCAATCCTAGCGGCTAATTAGCCTCTAGACTGCTTTTACAAGCCGTGGGAGGGAATGCCCCCCCCCCCCACCGTCTTCCGTGTTTTTCTCTGGCTCTCCTGTCTCAACAGGGAACCTGAGAATGCTGCAGCCGGTGATTCAGCCAGCTGACCATAGAGCTGATCAGAGACCAGAGTGGCTCCAAACATCTCTATGGCCTAAGAAACCGGAAGCTACGAGTATTTCATGACTTAGATTTCGCCGGATGTAAATAGCGCCATTGGGAAATTGGGGAAGCATTTTATCACACCGATCTTGGTGTGGTCAGATGCTTTGAGGGCAGAGGAGAGATCTAGGGTCTAATAGACCACAATTTTTTCAAAAAAGAGTACCTGTCACTACCTATTGCTATCATAGGGGATATTTACATTCCCCGAGATAACAATAAAAATGATTAAAAAAAAAAATATGAAAGGAACAGTTTAAAAGTAAGATTAAAAAAGCAAAAAAATAATAAAGAAAAAAAAAAAAAAAAAAAAAAAACCACCCCTGTCGCCCCCTGCTCTCGCGCTAAGGCGAACGCAAGCGGCGGTCTGTCGTCAAACGTAAACAGCAATTGCACCATGCATGTGAGGTATCACCGCGAAGGCCAGATCGAGTGCAGTAATTTTTCCAGTAGACCTCCTCTGTAAATCTAAAGTGGTAACCTGTAAAGGCTTTTGAAGGCTTTTAAACATGTATTTATTTTGTTGCCACTGCACGTTTGTGCGCAATTTTAAAGCATGTCATGTTTGGTATCCATGTACTCGGCCTAAGATCATCTTTTTTATTTCATCAAACATTTGGGCAATATAGCGTGTTTTAGTGCATTAAAATTAAAAAAAGTGTGTTTTTTCCCCAAAAAATGCGTTTGAAAAATCGCTGCGCAATTACTGTGTGAAAAAAAAAAATGAAACACCCACCATTTTAATCTGTAGGGCATTTGCTTTAAAAAAATATATAATGTTTGGGGGTTCAAAGTAATTTTTTTGCAAAAAAAAAAAACTTTTTCATGTAAACAATAAGTGTCAGAAAGGGCTTTGTCTTCAAGTGGTTAGAAGAGTGGGTGATGTGTGACATAAGCTTCTAAATGTTGTGCATAAAATGCCAGGACAGTTCAAAACCCCCCCAAATGACCCCATTTTGGAAAGTAGACACCCCAAGCTATTTGCTGAGAGGCATGTCGAGTCCATGGAATATTTTATATTGCGACACAAGTTGCGGGAAAGAGACAAATTTTTTTTTTTTTTTTTTTTTTTTGCACAAAGTTGTCACTAAATGATATATTGCTCAAACATGCCATGGAAATATGTGAAATTACACCCCAAAATACATTCTGCTGCTTCTCCTGAGTACGGGGATACCACATGCGTGAGACTTTTTGGGAGCCTAGCCGCGTACGGGACCCCGAAAACCAAGCACCGCCTTCAGGCTTTCTAAGGGCGTGAATTTTTGATTTCACTCTTCACTGCCTATCACAGTTTCGGAGGCCATGGAATGCCCAGGTGGCACAAAACCCCCCCAAATGACCCCATTTTGGAAAGTAGACACCCCAAGCTATTTGCTGAGAGGTATAGTGAGTATTTTGCAGACCTCACTTTTTGTCACAAAGTTTTGAAAATTGAAAAAAGAAAAAAAAAAATGTTTTTTCTTGTCTTTCTTCATTTTCAAAAACAAATGAGAGCTGCAAAATACTCACCATGCCTTTCAGCAAATAGCTTGGGGTGTCTACTTTCCAAAATGGGGTCATTTGGGGGGGTTTTGTGCCACCTGGGCATTCCATGGCCTCCGAAACTGTGATAGGCAGTAAAGAGTGAAATCAAAAATTTTCACCCTTAGAAATCCTGAAGGCAGTGATTGGTTTTCGGGGTCCAGTACGCGGCTAGGCTCCCAAAAAGTCCCACACATGTGGTATCCCCATACTCAGGAGAAGCAGCTAAATGTATTTTGGGGTGCAATTCCACATATGCCCATGGCCTGTGTGAGCAATATATCATTTAGTGACAACTTTATGAAAAAAAAAAAAAAAAAAAAAAAAAAAAGTGTCACTTTCCCGCAACTTGTGTCAAAATATAAAATATTCCATGGACTCAATATGCCTCTCAGCAAATAGCTTGGGGTGTCTACTTTCCAAAATGGGGTCATTTTGGGGGGTTTTGTGCCATCTTGGCATTCCATGGCCTCCGAAACTGTGATAGGCAGTGAAGAGTGAAAGCAAAAATTTACACCCTTAGAAATCCTGAAGGCGGTGATTGGTTTTCGGGGCCCCGTACGCGGCTAGGCTCCCAAAAAGTCCCACACATGTGGTATCCCCATACTCAGGAGAAGCAGCTAAATGTATTTTGGGGTGCAATTCCACATAGGCCCATGGCCTGTGTGAGCAATATATCATTTAGTGACCACTTTTTGTAAATATTTTTTTTTTTTTTTTTTTTTGTCATTTTTCAATCACTTGGGACAAAAAAAATAAATATTCAATGGGTTCAACATGCCTCTCAGCAATTTCCTTGGGGTGTCTACTTTCCAAAATGGGGTCATTTGGGGGGGTTTTGTACTGCCCTGCCATTTTAGCACCTCAAGAAATGACATAGGCAGTCATAAACTAAAAGCTGTGTAAATTCCAGAAAATGTACCCTAGTTTGTAGACGCTATAACTTTTGCGCAAACCAATAAATATACGCTTATTGACATTTTTTTTACCAAAGACATGTGGCCGAATACATTTTGGCCTAAATGTATGACTAAAATTTAGTTTATTGGATTTTTTTTAGAACAAAAAGTAGAAAATATCATTTTTTTTCAAAATTTTCGGTCTTTTTCCGTTTATAGCGCAAAAAATAAAAACCGCAGAGGTGATCAAATACCATCAAAAGAAAGCTCTATTTGTGGGAAGAAAAGGACGCAAATTTCGTTTGGGTACAGCATTGCATGACCGCGCAATTAGCAGTTAAAGCGACGCAGTGCCAAATTGGAAAAAGACCTCTGGTCCTTAGGCAGCATAAAGGTCCGGGGCTCAAGTGGTTAAGGACCATAGGACTTTTTCCAATTTGGAACTGCGTCGCTTTAACTGCTAATTGCGCGGTCATGCAATGCTGTACCGAAACGAAATTTGCGTCCTTTTCTTCCCACAAATAGAGCTTTCTTTTGATGGTATTTGATCACCTCTGCCGTTTTAATTTTTTGCGCTATAAACGGAAAAAGACCGAAAATTTGGAAAAAAAATGATATTTTCTACTTTTTGTTATAAAAAAAATCCAATAAATTCAATTTTAGTCATACATTTAGGCCAAAATGTATTCGGCCACATGTCTTCGGTAAAAAAAATGTCAATAAGCATATATTTATTGGTTTGCACAAAAGTTATAGCGTCTACAAACTATGGTACATTTTCTGGAATTTACACAGCTTTTAGTTTATGACTGCCTATGTCATTTCTTGAGGTGCTAAAATGGCAGGGCAGTACAAAACCCCCCAAATGACCCTATTTTGGAAAGTAGACACCCCAAGGAAATTGCTGAGGGGCATGTTGAGCCCATTGAATATAAATTTTTTTGTCCCAAGTGATTGAATAATGACAAAAAAAAAAAAAATTTACCAAAAGTTGTCACTAAATGATATATTGCTCACACAGGCCATGGGCCTATGTGGAATTGCACCCCAAAATACATTCAGCTGCTTCTCCGGAGTATGGGGATACCACATGTGTGGGACTTTTTGGGAGCCTAGCCGCGTACGGGGCCCCGAAAACCAATCATCGCCTTCAGGATTTCTAAAGGCGTAAATTTTTGATTTCACTCCTCACTACCTATCACAGTTTTGAAGGCAAGAATAATATGCCCAAATGGCACAACCCCCCCCCCCCCAAATGACCCCCATTTTGCAAAGTAGACACCCCAAGCTATTTGCTGAGAGGCATGTTGAGTCCATGGAATATTTTATATTTTGACACAAGTTGCGGGAAAGTGACAAATTTTCTTTCTTTTGCACAAAGTTGTCACTAAATGATATATTGCTCACACAGGCCATGGGTATATGTGGAATTGCACCCCAAAATGCATTTAGCTGCTTCTCCTGAGTATTGGGATACCACATGTGTGGGACTTTTTGGGAGCCTAGCTGCGTACGGGGCCTCGAAAACCAATCACCGCCTTCAGGATTTATAAGGGTGTACATTTTTGATTTCACTCTTCACTGCCTATCACAGTTTCGGAGGCCATGGAATGCCCAGGTGGCACAAAACCCCCCCAAATGACCCCATTTTGGAAAGTAGACACCCCAAGCTATTTGCTGAGAGGCATGGTGAGTATTTTGCAGCTCTCATTTGTTTTTGAAAATGAAGAAAGACAAGAAAAAACTTTTTTTTTCTTTTTTCAATTTTCAAAACTTTGTGACAAAAAGTGAGGTCTGCAAAATACTAACTATACCTCTCAACAAACAGCTTGGGGTGTCTACTTTCCAAAATGGGGTCATTTGGGGGGGGGGGGGGGGGGTTGTGCCACCTGGGCATTCCATGGCCTCCGAAACTGTGATAGGCAGTGAAGAGTGAAATCAAAAATTTACGCCCTTAGAAAGCCTGAAGGCAGTGCTTGGTTTTCGGGGTCCCGTACGCGGCTAGGCTCCCAAAAAGTCTCACACATGTGGTATCCCCGTACTCAGGAGAAGCAGCAGAATGTATTTTGGGGTGTAATTTCACATATTCCCATGGCATGTTAGAGCAATATATCATTTAGTGACAACTTTGTGCAAAAAAAAAATTTGTCTCTTTCCCGCAACTTGTGTCACAATATAAAATATTCCATGGACTCGACATGACTCTCAGCAAATAGCTTGGGGTGTCTACTTTCCAAAATGGGGTCATTTGGGGGGGGGGGGTTGAACTGTCCTGGCATTTTATGCACAACATTTAGAAGCTTATGTCACACATCACCCACTCTTCTAACCACTTGAAGACAAAGCCCCTTCTGACACTTTTTGTTTACATGAAAAAATTATTTTTTTTGCAAGAAAATTACTTTGAACCCCCAAACATTATATATTTTTTTAAAGCAAATGCCATACAAATTAAAATGGTGGGTGTTTCATTTTTTTTTCACACAGTATTTGCGCAGCGATTTTTCAAATGCATTTTTGGGGAAAAAACACACTTTTTTAAATTTTAATGCACTAAAACATACTATATTGCCCAAATGTTTGATGAAATAAAAGAGATGATCTTAGGCCGAGTACATGGATACTAAACATGACATGCTTTAAAATTGCGCACAAACGTGCAGTGGCAACAAAATAAATACATTTTTAAAAGCCTTTAAAAGCCTTTCCAGGTTACCACTTCAGATTTACAGAGGAGGTCTACTGCTAAACTTACTGCCCTCGATCTGACCTTCGCGGTGATACCTCACATGCATAGTGCAATTGCTGTTTACATTTGACACCAGACCGACGCTTGCGTGCGCCTTAGCGCAAGAGCAGGGGGGGACAGGGGTGCTTTTTTTTTTTTTTTCTTTATTATTTTTTTGCTTTTTTATCTTATTTTTAAACTGTTCCTTTCATTTTTTTTAAAATCATTTTTATTGTTATCTCAGGGAATGTAAATATCCCCTATGATAGCAATAGGTAGTGACAGGTACTCTTTTTTGAAAAAATTGGGGTCTATTAGACCCTAGATCTCTCCTCTGCCCTCAAAGCATCTGACCACACCAAGATCGGTGTGATAAAATGCTTTCCCAATTTCCCAATGGCGCTGTTTACATCCGGCGAAATCTAAGTCATAGAATGCTCGTAGCTTTCGGTTTCTTAGGCCATAGAGATGTTTGGAGCCACTCTGGTCTCTGATCAGCTCTATGGTCAGCTGGCTGAATCACCGGCTGCATTCTCAGGTTCCCAGTTGAGACAGGAGAGCCAGAGAAAAACACGGAAGACGGTGGGGGGGGGGGGCATTCCCTCCCACTGCTTGTAAAAGCAGTCTAGAGGCTAATTAGCCGCTAGGATTGCTTTTACATGAAAGCCGACCACTGGCTGAAAATAATGATACCAAGATGATACCTAAACCTGCAGGCATCATTCTGGTATAACCACTCAAAGTCGTGAATGGCGTACCTGAAGACAAAAAAATGGTTAACAATAAAACACACTAAACGGTAAAGTATAAAAAATTGCATACCTGAAAAGCAAATACAGTAAAAAAGAGCAGAACAATAGAGAGAGAATAGAGAGAGAGAACAATAAAACGACAACTATTTTTTAAAATTTTATATATATATATTTTTTTTACACTGTTTTAGTAACTGTAACTTTTTTAACGGTAACCGGTTCCCGGTTCGGGTCTCTCAAAATGCGATGGCATCTTGGGAGACCCTGTGAAAGTGCGCCTAGTCTGTGCAATGCTGTACCCTACGCTAATACTCAACTAGTGCATGGTAGCGTTCAAAACATTCACCAATGCAAAGACCAGGATTGTCAGGACAGGAGGGACAATAATAGCGGGTGTCACGCCTATATCCGCGCTTGCTGCAGACACATCTTTTTTGGGGGGGTTTGTTGGGTAGGGGTACTCGGGAGGACATAAAGAAAATGCCTCTCATGCAGCCGACTGCGTTTGGTTGGGGATGTGAATGGGGGAAGTACGGGCGCTGCAGAAGTGGTGGGTTCCCAATTAGGATTGGCGAATGCAGCAGGAAGGGCATTATGGGCACGACGGGCCTGTGTTTGTCTTCTTCTTGGTGGCAGCGGGACACTACTTGTGCTTGCCACCTCACCAGCTTGAACTGCACTTATGGGAATCGCCACGTCACCAAGTGTTACTGCAGTGCTGGTTTGACTATGACCGAGGTGTACTAGGCCGCTGGTGCTTGCCAGTTCACCAAAACGCTACCAAAAAAACTGTTAGCGATCGCAGGGATCAGGCCTGACTGCGAACGCTGCAGTTATGCGTTTAGTGTTTTGTAAGTGTTAGTGATCGATCGATACTGCACTTGGGTGGGCTGGGCTGGGCCGGGCGGAGGGGCAAAACGCAGGTGCTAGCAGGTATCTGGGCTGATCCCGCTAACACTGCGTTTTTGGGAACCCTAAACTGCTGGGGACGCTAGTATAGATCTGATCGGATCAGATATTGATCCGTTCAGATACTATACCACTAAGGGAGGTGTACGCTGTGTGCGTGGGTGTTAGCGGTACTGGCGCTAATCTGACGCTGCCTGGGGTGACGCATATCACCGCCGGGCGATCAGGGGGCTAAACCTTTATTAGGTAATAAACGGCGGGTGCCCTGACACTATAAAAAATAAATGAACTAACCAGCGTCACCCGTAATGGTTATACGGTGATCAGTGGTGAAAGGGTTAACTAGGGAGCAATCAAGGGGTTAAAACATTTATAAGATAGTATATGGGGGCCCCTGTTGATATAAAATGCTGACGGCGAACCTAAATATTTACGTCCCTAACTAGCGTCACCAGCGACACTAATACAGCGATCAGAAAAATGATCGCTTAGTGACACTGGCGACAGGGGGTGATCAAGGGGTTAAAACTTTATTAGGGGGGTTAGGGGGGTACCCTAGACCTACAGGGGGCTAATACTAACTGCCCTACCACAGTAACTGTCACAAACTGACACCATGCAGTAATCAGAACAAAAATAAAAAAACTGCTTGGTGTCAGTGTGACAGGGGGGGGGGGATCGGGGGGTAAAGGGGGGTACATAAAACAAGGTGCAGCGCTCAAATAATAAACTGAAAAGAAAAATGCGAAACTGGCAATCAAATAATCCCTCACGGGGATATAATAAACCGTCCTGTGATGATAAAAGTACTATAAATGTGAGTGTCCATCACACGTGACAGCATGCCAAAATATAGTGACTGATGAGTGTGCCCAGCACCGGTGAACAGAATGGCCTCTCACCTGATTAACAGGTTAATAATGCGTTCCCAGCAAGGGTCAATCAGCACGAAATCCTTATCCAGATAAAGATATTCCGTCAGGAAAACACTGGGGTAGGTGAGTCAAGATGGCTCTGGCTGAGCTGTAGGTGAGGGTGACTCTCACATAGCATATGTAATGCAAGAAAGGACAAAATAGTGCTCTCTGTATACTCACATTTATTAAAAATAATGTTAAAATTCAAACTTACAGAAGTGGCACTTCACAAGTGCAGGATAAACACAGCGAGTAAAGTTGAATCACCGCCGTGTCGATACACGGAGTGGAGCATGCGCGGTAGCAGCGGGTGACGTCACGCCGTTACGTTCTGGACGCGTTGCGTCCCAGTGGGCGGGGACTTCTTCAGCAGATGACGAGACGACGAGACTACGTGGGCACCCGCGCTATAAAGAGGTGAGTTGCCATAGCTACAATGGACGCTTCATAACAGGAAGAGACCGGAAATGTCCCCTGATATTGTAAACAGGGAAAACCGGAAACGACTCCATTTGAGCTAATCGCTATGGTTCACCAAGGAAGGTCAATTTATTGATTGGCAAGAGTATAATGATCCAATAAACACCTCACGTGTTATCTTACATAAAACCGTATAAAAACATGTATAAAACCGCATTAAGAAATATTAAGACTTATCATTTTCTAAAATAATAATATCTTATTAAAAAATATATGTCAGAACAGAAAAATCTGTCAAACCGCTGTTACCGACTGCTCCAAGACCCAAAACAATATTGGCATTTCTTTTTACAACCTTTAGTTATGCAAACTCCAGCTTTTTTGAAGGACACTAAACACATCATTCAAATTCTAGACACCCTGAAATGCTCCCCATCTACCTTTTTAGTTACAGCAGATGTAAGTTCCCTGTACACCATTATCGGCCATCAGGATGCTATGGCTTCGGTAGAATGGGCTTTGTCTACATCTTCTCTATCTGGTGGACATCAGGAGTTTCTTTTAAGCTGTTTAGATTTTTGTCTCACAAAGAACTATTTTTGGTACAATAGAGAATTCTACTTACAGACCAGGGGTGTAGCTATGGGGGCTCGCTTCGCTCCCAGTGTGGCTAATATTTTTATGTCCCACTGGGAGGATGAGGCAGTGTTCCTCCGTCGCCCCCCTGAGTTAGTAGAGCTGCTTTGTAGTTTTTTGCATACATGCGCTGATTTATTCATCTTTTCTGGGTAAAGGGGGGTGTTATGTGTGCCTGGCATGTTCTACTGTGATGTGTGTGTGTTGTGCACTCACATTTCAGTCTTCTCTCCTCGGCGCCGGAACGGAAACTGCCGAGCCGAGGAGAGATGACATACACAGAGGCAGGGGAAGAATCTCATTGGCTGGGAGCGATCGCGAGGGGGGGCCACGATCGGATGGCCTCCCCCTCATCTCTGATCGCTCCCAGACCAAAGGCGACCGCCTCAGGCACCGGGGGGGGGGGGGGCCACGTGATTTTGCCTGCCCGTGCCATTCTGCTGACGCATATCAGCGCGAGGCGGTCGTCAAGTGGTTAAAAAGCCCCTCCAATAAATTTTGAGCCCCACATCCACATACCCCATGATAAATGCTTAAGGGTCCCCGCTCAGGCTTTCAAGGTCCGCTAAGTTGGATGCTGCTGGCTAGTGAGGGTGCAGGGTGAAGAAAGGTCTGTTCAGACCCAAAGCATATTGCAAAAACGGGAAGAGATAGCCCGGCCGCCGTACACCTCACCCGGCCTGAGTGGTTAGCAGATAAAAGCAGGTAAACAAAATTGGGTAATATATTGCATTTCTGTGCCCTAAAATTATTTTAGTGTATTTTTTACTGACATTTTGCTTGATAAATCATACTGCCATTATTTTATTCTTTAGGGTCTCTGCATTTAGAAAAAATGCAATGTTTTTAAGAAATCCTCAGGTCTACAATTATTTTTTAAATGTGTACCAAATATACAAAGAAAGCTCTGGCAATGTAATTCTAGCCAACATTTTTTGAGCTTTTACAGAAACAGTTTTTTTTTTCCCTGTTTGGACAAAGGTTTTCTAGGTTATTAAAGCGGAAGTAAACCCATTCATAAAACAGTTTCATTTCCGGCATGTGCTGGAAATGTAACCCTCCCATTGGTGGTGCTCTCAACCAAACTGACAAACTATCCAATGGCTGGTGTCTAAATTGATCACATGTGCAGCATCATGGCAGTTGTAGATTAAACAGAGGCAAAGATGGCAGCTTCCTTGGCTGAAAACTATAGGGAGGTTTACTTACACTTTAAAAGCTGACATTATAAGTGCCCCTGTCTCTGTCAAAGGCCAGCATTTACAAAGAAGCTACCATTGCAGTGCCCCCCTATGTGCTTGTTAACTCGGGGGATGAGGAATAAGGTGTATTACTAACCTTGCTCCTCACTCCGGGAAGGCTGTTGTGCTCTCCTCTGCACTAGATTGCAGGAAGTCTTTTGTTATCCCCACACACAATGAGCGGCTATCGTACTTGAAGACATCTTTGTATGACAATGTATCACAAGGCTGGTACACATGGGCCGAATATCGGCCAATATCACCCCATTCAATAAAAAACGGCCGACATTCGGCCAGTGTGTACCGCAGCCTGTCCGGCTTCTGTCGAATGGGCATGCTGGAAATCCAGCAGCCAACCTGAATCCGATCAGCCAATCAGACTGGTGTGTTCTGACTGGAGGTAGAGGGAGGGGGGACAGTCCACCTGTCAGAAGACAATAGCTCAGTGGGGAGATCCATGTACTAACAACACGTAGTTAGTACAGCAAGCTCCTCAGTTTTCTTTATTCGTACTGCTGGGTTGAAATTTAAAAATAATACCTGTGTGTACCAAGCTTTATAGACCAGGCTTTAGGAAATGGGTCTCAAAGATGGAGGGAGCCTGCCAGAGTGAGAAATAAGATACAATTACCACCTTATCACCTTAAGCCGATGTATGTCCAAAGTTTGGCGGCGGATATCGTTGTTATGGCAGCTAGCTGCCATAACCACGGTATCCTTGTTTTCATGCGGCGGTCGGCTTTCAGATAAAAGTGGTCTCTGCAGCGTATTCACTGCGAGATCACTTTTATCGGTGGCGGGAAAGGGCCCCCCCTCCCATCACGATCCGGTGCCCTCCGCCACTTACCGGAGCTGTCGGTAGCAGCGGAGCCGATCGCGTCTGTCTCCTTGCTGTGCCTGGAGACGAGAGAGGCTAAGATGGCGCCCACTCGTCTCCATGACACTGCAGGGCGGAAGCGACGTCAAAACGTCACTTCCGCTCATACGTCTTAAAGGAACATTTTTTCAAATGTCATTTTTTTAAATGACTTTTTTTTTTTCATTGCATTTTAGTGTAAATATGAGATCTGAGGTCTTTTTGACCCCAGATCTCATATTAAAGAGGTCCTGTCATGCTTTTTTCTATTACAAGGGATGTTTACATTCCTTGTAATAGGAATAAATGTGACACATTTTTTTTTAAACAGTGTAAAAATAAATAAAATCATGTAAAATAAATAATAAAAATAAATTATTTTTTTTTAAAACCCCCCGTCCCGACGAGCTCGCGCGCAGAAGCGAACGCATACATGAGTAGCGCCCGCATATGAAAACGGTGGTCAAACCACACACATGAGGTATCGCCGCAATCGTTAGAGTGAGAGCAATAATTCTAGCCCTAGACCTCCTCTGTAACACAAAACATGCAACCTGTAGAATTTTTTAAATGTCGCCTATGGAGATTTTTGAGGGTAAAAGTTTGATGCCATTCCACGAGCGGGCGCAATTTTGAAGCGTGACATATTGGGTATCAATTTACTCGGCGTAACATTATATTTCACAATATAAAAAAATTGGGCTAACTTTACTGTTGTCTTATTTTTTTATTCAAAAAAGTGAATTTTTTCCAAAAAAAGCGCGCTTGTAAGACCGCTGCGCGAATACATTGTGAAAAAAAGTATTGCAGTGACCGCCATTTTATTTCTCTAGGGTGTTAGAAAAAAAACTATATATAATGTTTGGGGGTTCTAAGTAATTTTCTAGCAAAAAAACCTGTTTTAAACATGTAAACACCTAAATTCCAAAACGAGGCTGGTCCTTAAGTGGTTAAATGCATAAAACATAACTAGTATTAATATTTATAAGAATTATCAACATAGATTGTTTATCAAAGCAGTATTCGATTGCCCGAGGCAATCAGAAAGGATTTTTTCCATGTTGAAGCAAATTAGACCAGAATATATGCGAATGTTTACTTTTCTCTGGATCATCTGAGGTTTTATGGTACTAAGGGTACAAGGTGTTTCGTTCATTCATTTTTAATACTATTTTCTTTTGGTTGAATTTGATGGACACGTGTCTTTTTTTTTTTCACTCTAATTATCATTCCTGGGACAAAGTTCTCTTTCACGCAAGATGGGGATGCCAAAGTGCGCACAGCGCCTCCACTCTACCCAAGCTCTGTAATTGGGCACTAGATTAAAAAAAATGTACTAAAAAAAAAATAGTATGGGTAAAGGAAAACTTTGACCACAAATTTAAAAGTCAAAAAACAGATTAACTGCAAATTGCATTCTGTGATCTGTCCCTTTAAAGACCTAGAATCATGTTTCTGATACATTTTTTTAAAATTTGGCATTACAAACATGAACAAATACATACAAACATAAAAAAATCAAAAAAATACTAAGTTAAAAAAAAAGAAGTTAAAAGGGGTTGTAAACCCTTGAGGTTTTTCACCCTAATGCATTCTATGCACTAAGGTGAAAAACCTTCTGTAGTGCAGCAGACGCCCAGAGCACCCCTTTTACTTACCTGAATCTGATTGTTCCAGCAACGGGGATGAGCACAGCAGCTCCAGCCGCTGTCTCGGGTCCTCATTGGATAGATTGATTGCAGCAGGAGCTATTGGCTCCGGCTGCTGTAAATCAAATCCAGTGACACGGGAGCCGGGGGGCGGGGCTAAGTCCTACTGTCTGTGTCAATAGATGCAGCAGCAGGACTCGGGAGCACGCCCTCACGAGTGCCCCCATGGAATGCGGGTCTCCGTGGGGGCACTCGAGAAGAGGAGGAGCCAGGAGCGCTGCTGAGGGACCCCAGAAGAGAAGGATCGGGGTTGCTCTGTGCAAAACCTTTGACATGTTTGTTATTTAAAAAAAAAAAAAAAACCTTAACAAACCATACAACCTAGCTAATGTTAGCTGGGCAATGAAAAAGCAGAAGAGGAATCGGTCTGAGCAGTGCCCACTGCAGCATAATGCCAAAGGTGAATGCCTCTTCGTCTTCTAGCTTGGCCTGTCCCTGCTACTTATGTCATTATGTTATTTTGGGAAATTGGTAAAATGAAGATTATCAGTTTGTTCTCCTGGGATCAACACAGGCACTCAGTGGGGGGCGGATGAGGTGGGGCGGGAGGGTTACAGACTGAACATGGCAGTGTGACAGGGGATCACCAGAACAAAAGATAATTAAAAATAGATTGCTACAACGGGGGAGATATTTTCACATTTCCTGACAGAAAAGCAGATAATAATTGTCAGACGGATGACCTGGCGCTTTATAAAATAAGCCCCCTTGTGTTCTCACATACAGACTGTCACCTATTTCCCTCTCAGTATTTTTCTGCATTGACATTCCTGATTAATCTCGCGGCTGTTATGTCTCCTAATCCAAATATTTGCATGTCATCATTACTTGTTCCCGGCGTTCATTACGTGCGTTTACTAATCACATTATACCTTATTACTGCTCATAAACCCATTGCTGGCTTATCATTATTAAGGCAGATGTAAACACTAACGGGATAACATACAAGGGCATATTTATAAAGCAGTTAAAGTAACTTTCAGCCAACATTTGCTGGTGGTGAATCATTGTCATTTAAAAACACATGCACCAGGAAAATTCACCTGCAGTGAATGTTTGGTAAATGTCAAATTTATTGCTTTATAAATATGCCTCTTCGTGCACTGTGAGCAGTTTATAAAATATCCATCCAATTTTTTATCCTTTGGTACCGTGCTGCTGATCTGTCTACATTCATTCCAGCAATGGCTGAATGCATCTCTCAGGGCAGGTTAGATTCACGATAATGCGATAATGTCATGAACAAAAGATTGATCACGGTCAGTGGCCAGGGGCGTAACTAGAAATCACAGGGCCCCATAGCAAACTGTTGTATGGGCCCCCCCCTGCAAACCACCCCCCCCCCCTGCAAACCGCCCCCTCCACAAAAAAAAGAACTAATGTCATTGAACAACAGATTACCACACCCATGTGGCACAGTACCCAGGCAACAGCTTATATTAATTTTGAACAACAAAGTATGCAGTATACTGTATGCAGCCCCTAAAGGACACATATTGCTGACCTCCAGCCTTCTAACCAATTTCTGTTCTGTTATATAAAATGAAATAGTTAAACTCACCATAATGCAGAATCAGTGGGAGCCCTGAGCGTGTCACTTGCCACCGTCGCCTGCCACCAGATGCAACTTGTCACGGAATGTCACTTGCCACATCACCCGCCACACGTTGCGGATTGTCCACTTGCCACGTCGCCTGCCACCAGATGCAGATTGTCACTTGTCACACGTTGCAGAATGTCACCTGCCGCATGTTGCCGATTGTCCACTTACCACGTCCCGGATTGTCACTTGCCACACATTACTGATTGTCACTTGCAATGTCTCAGATTGTCACTTGCCACACATTAGATTGTCACTTGCCACGTCACCTGCCACACATTACAGATTGTCACTTGCCACTTTCCGGATTGTCACTTGCCACACATTACGGATTGTCACTTGCCACGTCGCCTGCCACATGTTATGGATTGTCACTTGCCACATCGCCTGCCACATGTTACAGATTGTCACTTGCCACGTCACCTGCCATACATTACAGATTGTCACTTGCCACGTCACCTGCCACACATTACGGATAGTCACTTGCCACGTCACCTGCCACACATTACGGATTGTCACTTGCCACGTCACCTGCCACACATTACGGATTGTCACTTGCCACATCCCGGATTGTCACTTGCCACACATTACGTATCGTCACTTGCTGCCACGTCCCGGATTGTCACTTGCCACTTCACCTGCCACACATTACGGATTGTCACTTGCCACGTCCCGGATTGTCACTTGTCACACATTACGGATCGTCACTTGCTGCCACGTCCCGGATTGTCACTTGCCACTTCACCTGCCACACATTACGGATTGTCACTTGCCACGTCCCGGATTGTCACTTGCCACACATTACGGATCGTCACTTGCTGCCACGTCCCGGATTGTCACTTGCCACTTCACCTGTCACACATTACGGATTGTCACTTGCCACGTCCCGGATTGTCACTTGCCACACATTATGGATTGTCACTTGCTGTGTCACTTTAATACTGTGTCCTAGAGTCAGGCAGCAGAGAGATAAGGTCATCTCTCTGCTTCCCGAGGCTGCCTGCACAGTGAGGGGGGAACTGCACTGCAGGGATGCAGGGAGGGCGCCGGGCGGTGAGAGATGATGTCATCTCTATGCACCCCCGGCTGCCAGCTACCTGATTGGCCAGCCCGCTCACACACGAGCCGAGCCGCCCAGCTGACTCACCACCCGACAGCCCTCGGAGCCGCCCGCTCTCACCCGCAGGGCCCGCAAAGCCGCCCGCTCTCACCCGCGGGGCCCGCAAAGCCACCCGCTCTCACCTGCGGAGCCGCCTGTCCTCACTGGGTCCGGAGCCCCTAGCAGCTGCGGGCCCCATAGGGGCCGCGTGTGTCGCTATGGCGGTAGTTCCGCCACTGTCAGTGGCGACCCATCTATTAGGGGTGCAGGGGCGCCGCCCCGCTAATCCATGTACCCGGCCCCTAATCTACATGCAGGGCACTGGACGCATGGATTCCAATGGGGTTTTTTTTTTTTTTAAGCACATGATTAGAGCCTGAGACTCTAATTGGCTTCTTGTTGCCACCTCCCCCAAAATATAAACAAAGAAGTTAACCCCTCAAATGGGACTTTGACAGACCACCCACTCAATAATGCATAAAATATAATCTTTTATTAATATAGAATAAAAAAACATATCAAATCTACATATGACACTGATTAAGTGACAGCAGGCCACACGCCAGACAGAGACACCCGCAAGATACACCTTTCCAGGGACATTTAGATATTTATCCTTTGGTCATTCAGCTGATATTCCAGGCTCCAGTGACTGTTTGTCCCCTATACCTCTATGGGAATTACATTGGCATAGATTACAAGATATTGCAGACACCATGCACTTAAAAATCTGCCCAATACTCACAATCTGACAGCCATGCAATACTAGAACGGACCTTTTTATCTCCAGTGCCTGCCTATACATGGAATCATTACACTGGAATCAATGTATATGTAAAAAAAACTTTTCAAACCCTCAGCCCCTGAGGAAGGTATCTGAACACTTCATATCGGAAACGTGTCGGGCATTAGGGCACTTACACTGCATGATGTTTATGTGTATAGTTTTTGTTTTGTTTTCCATGTGATACACATTGTGCATTCTTGTCATATGTAGATTTTATATGTTTTTTATATATTAAAAAAAGATTATATTTTATTCATTATTGAGTGGGTGGTCTGTCAAAGTCCCATTTGAGGGGGTTACCTCCTTTGTTCCTATTTATAGGAATGGGACCACCATGCTCTGTGTGACATGATGGGAGTCTCTCTTTTTCCTCCTAAAATATAGAGCACCAGCCGAGACTGGTCACTGCACTAATTAAGCAGCTCCTAAAACCACAGGTACCCACTACTCACCCAGGTACGTTGCATAAAAACATTAAAGGTAGTAAGTAGAAGTAAACTACTGGAAGTAAATTCCACTTCCAATAAAAAAAAAATATATATAGCGAGTAAAGAAAAAAAAAATATATATATACCATATAAAATTGCTACACAAGCCATGTTGTAACATATTGTTAATAAAATTACTTTTTCTTTTCAATCAATTTTTCTTTTCAATCAATTTTCAACAACAGCCACTGTAATTTTCTATAAAATCAATGCAGTATGGCTCCTGGAGGTGTTCCGTACACAGCGTACAAAATGGCCTCAGAAATGTTATTACCTGCTTATGTGAAGAACTCTGCCCTAAGATACAAGTCATCGATTGGAGGCGGGGGAGTTTTGGGAATGTTCTCAGTACCATACCTTGATCCTGACGGCCAAGGTTTATGACGAAAGTAAGAAAATCATGGGTTATGTTGGTATTTCTCCCCGTCTGGGAGAAACGCTGATTAGAAGAGATAGGTTTTGTTGATTGGTACTCTCATGGGATACTTTTCCTCTATCAACTATTTCTGAATGGCCACTTAAAATCCTTTATAGAATTGCAAAAATAAAATCAATCGCCCTTCTACCCGTTTCTGTCAATATCTTCAGCTAGACTCGCCCTTTCAGTGCAGGCCAGGAATACGACAGATTGATAACCTGATTATAGATTTGTTAGTTAATATTACTGACAAGAAAGGCCTTATATCCTCACTTTATGGGTCGCTTCTGATTCGCTCCCAGAGTCACTTGCAGCTTCCCAGGAAAGAGAGGGTGGTATAATGATATCACAGCCATAGGTGGAGACATTTCGCAGTCCGTGTTAGAACAAGCACCCTTGGTGTCTTATTTCTTCAACCCAACACTTATCGCAACTGTTTGTTATCCACCGTGCTCATGCAACATAAGCTACACAAATGGTTTCAGAGAAAGCCCAGACTGCCCTAGATGTGGGAACTCCCCGGCTGACCATATACACATGTTCTGGAGATGTCCCAAATTAGTGCAGTATTGGAAAAAAAAAGACTGTCATTAATCAAGTTGTTCTTCGGAATGATCCTCTGACCTGTATATTGGGGTATTTAGATGAAGAACTCTATATGCCACATGTTCGTACTGCTGTCACTAGGCTATTGTTTCTAGCCCATAAATGTGTTCTGTTGAAATGGATTGCCCCTATGCCTCCTATGTTTGAAGATTGGCACACACAAGTTAATTCTACCCTACTTAAAGAGAAACATATTTTGAAATGCTGGGATACTCACCTTAAAGCGATTGTAAAGTCTTGTTTTTTCCCTATAAAAATAACAAATATGTTATACTCACCTGCTCTGTTGCAGTGGATTTGCATAGAGCAGCCCAGATCCTCCTCTTCTCAGGTCCCTCTTCGTTGCTCCTGGCCCCTCCCACATGTTGAGTGCCCCCACAGCAAGCAGCTTGCTATGGGGCACCCAAGCTGAGTCACAGCTTACTGTGTCCATTCAGACACAGAGCTCCAACCCGGGCCCGCCCCCTCTCTCACCTGATTGGCTAGCTGACTTTGAATGACAGCCAATCGGCAGCCAATGGTGCCGCTGCTGTGTCTCAGCCAATCAGGGAGGGAGAATCTCAGATGGCTGAGACACACGTGGACATCGCTGGACAGAGATGGGGCATAGGTAAGTATTAGGGGGGCTGCTGCACAAATAAGGCTTTTTAATTTAATGCATAGAATGCATTAAGATAAAAAAAACCTTCTGCCTTTACAACCAATTTAAGTTTAATGAAATATGAGACCCATGGATTCAGATTCCTGGCCTTTCCCCACTAGCCCTTATAACTTTAAGTCTGCTGCAATGCTAATTGAAGTCAGAGCAGATGCATTGCCTGCTGGCCTACAGCCTCATGAGTTGCTCTGACACGTGCTTTAATGGTTTAACGTAATAGGATGACTGTAGGTGATTGTAAAGTTTCAGTTTTTTTTCTATAAAAATAACAAACATGTTATACTTACCTGCTTGCTATGTATTTTACGAATGAAAACGAAAAAAAATTTTTTCCGTCGTGCACAAGTCTGCTGAAGACTCAGCACCTGGAAGAAGCTGGGAAGAAGTTGGCTTCCGGTGACGGAGCTTGAAGATGTTGGAGTGAAGATGAGTCTTTGTGGACTTTAGTTCCGTTTTAAAACTTGCTCCTTTCTTCAGATGGGTACCTCACGTCTGTATGTAGCCCACGCTTTGCGTGACAGCTGTGCTAAAGTGCTATTAATTAACTGTAGAAAAATCCGGTGTAAACTGTATGCTTTTAGTAAACAAAGGCAAGTTTTACATTCATTTTCCTACAAGGCCATTTAGATGGTTTATGCAATCAAAAAACACAGAAAACAGATTACAAAGGCAGACAATTAAAAGATGCTGAAAACTATAGAAAACAAAACTATACAATCACAATTGTGAGCGGTGATGAAATATACTTCAAACAATGTGTGTCATCACCCAGTGTCCTTTTGTCATTTTTAAGCTAGAAAAGGAGGTATTTGATAAGCAATTTAACGTGTGCTCTATATTTTTGTGTGTGTTTGAGGATTAAATAACTCTCCAATTATACATTACTTTGTGTAAAAACATTATTACACAAAAAGATTATAGGTCAGTGGCATTAATGTGGCAGTTTTTGTTTTTCCGGAGTCCCCCTGTAACATCCTGCTGGTATATACATCATATTAGCACTCCCTGTAATAGGCCAAGCTGTCCAGCAAAAGTGACAGTTATAGGTGCTGGGACAAACCATTTAACACTGACATTGATTTTTACAATGGCCACTTTTTACTCATACGATTTAAACCTTTTTTTTTTTGTTTTTAAAGAAAAAAAAATGAAACACTGCTACAATTGTGTAAACAGTTTTAGCTTGAGTTGGACAAATGTGTTTGTCTCTTACATGAAGCGGTTGTATACCCGCACTGAAAAAAAAAAAAAAACCTGTAAGGCAAAGGCATAATGAGCTAGTATGCATACTAGCTCATTATGAAATACTCACCTTAGAACGGGGCCCCGGAATCTAATCCCAGTCCACGACGAGGGAGCTGACATGATCCCTCTGCATTTCTTCCGGGTTCGCAGCTCCAGCGCTGTGAGTGGCCGAAGCCGTGATACGTCACTCCTGCGCGTGCGCGTGGCAGTCTTCTTCCCGGCAAGGTCCGGCAGTGTCTGCCGGACCTTCAGCCGGGCCTTCACAGCGCATGCGCCGCTGACGTCAGCGGCTGCATGCAAAGCGAATATCTCCTAAACCGTATAGGTTTAGGAGATACGGTATTCACTTTACCTACAGGTAAGCCTTATTATAGGCTTACCTGTAGTTAAAAATAACAAAAAAGGGTATACAACCACTTTAAGCAGAACTTTACCCATAACAACTGGATAAAAAATAATGTTCTTTAGCAAGAAACATACATCCCACATTAATAATTATACTACCAAAATGAGTGTGTGCTGTAAATTGCCTCCATCATTGTTCTTGTGTCTTCTTGCCAGAGGCTGCCATTTTGCTGAAGCCCAGAGCCCCTGAGCAACAGTAAATCTTTGGGATCTTTAGGCTGCCAACAGATCGGCCTCTAGTGACTCTGGTTTTCAGCACAGTGAAAAAATTAGAAAGCAATTGAGTATGTGCAGAGCAGGGTGAGACAGTGCATTACAGGATTTTATATAGTATAGGCTCTTACTTTTAGTGTTTTACATACCTGCAAAAGAAGCGAGGATGAAGTGATCTAGCAGGACTTAATTTTTGGACTAAAGTGCCGCTTTAAAGTCCATAGAAGTCTACCTTGTCCATAGGTGACAACGCTCCAGTGTGATCATACTGCAGAACAGACAGCATTGTCACCCTATCACTGGAAGGAGAAAAATAACAGATCTACTGGTGGGATCAATGGGTAAAACTTTGTTACGGGGGGCCTCAGAAAAACAAAAACTGCTGTGGTACTGCTACCAACAGACTGTATCATATAGGTAATTTTAGATTTTTCAATCACATTCATATGTTTAACCACTAGCTGACCAGCCGCTGTAATTCTACTGCAGAAGGTCGGCTCTCCTGCACAAGTCGCCGTAGCTGTATGTCGGCCCTTTAACAGCTATAGCAGTCGCGCGCGAGCCCAATGCGTGTGGCCGGTGGGCGCAATGTCTGCTTGCCACAGGCGATCGCGGGCACGACAGCCAGAACGGGGATGTGTGTGTGTAAACACACACATCCCCATTCTGTCAGGAGAGGAGAGACAGATCGTCTGTTCCTACTAGCTAGGAACAGCGATCTGGCTCCTCCTCTAGTCAGTCCCATCCCCCCACAGTTAGAAACACACATGAGGGAACACATTTAACCCCTTGTTCGCCCCCTAGTGTTAACCCCTTCCCTGCCAGTGTCATTTATACAGTATTCAGTGGCTATTTATAGCACTGATCGCTGTATAAATGTCAATGGTCCTAAAAATGTGTCAAAAGTGTCCGATCTGTGAGCCCCAATGTCGCAGTCCCGCTAAAAATCGCAGATCGCCGTCATTACTAGTAAAAAAAAAAAAATTAATAATAAAAATGCCATAAATATAGCCCCTATTTTGTAGATGCTATAACTTTTGCGCAAACCAATCAATATATGCTTATTGCGATTTTTTACCAAAAATATGTAGAAGAATACATATCGGCCTAAACTGAGGAAGAAATTTGTTTTTTTATAATTTTTTGGGGGGATATTTATTATAGCAAAAAGTAAAAAATATTCCTTTTTTTTCAAAATTGGCGCTCTTTTGTTTTTTAGCACAAGAAATAAAAACCGCAGAGGTGATCAAATACCACCAAAAAAAGCTCTATTTGTGGGGAAAAAAAGGACGTCAATTTTGTTTGGTTGAAACGTTGCATGACCGCACAATTGTCAGTTAAAGCGACGCAGTGCCGTATCGCAAAAAATGGCCTGGTCATTAAGGGGGTAAATCCTTCTGGGGCTGAAGTGGTTAATGTACATAGTAAGAAGACAGGAGTCCTTCTTTAAGCTGGGTTCACAACGGAGCGGAGCGGCTCACAACAGGGGTCCGGTGGGTCCAGTGCCTGAATTCAGACCTGAAACATAGCCAAAGACACACGGGACCCTTGTGCTGGGCACTCCGCAGCCACCCTGGAGATGTGTGAACTGGCTCCATTGAGAAACCCGCATCCAATTTGCATGAATGAAGATGACAGGAGGAGGATGCAATCTACTCACTATCACAACACAGACAGTTTGTATTTCAGACACTGATAAAGAGGATTGGTACGTCTTGGAGGAAGCTGTGATTGCCCTTATCCTGTACATGGCTGCAATACAATCTTCCTGTCCAGGACTTCCTAAATATCTATTAGATTAATTTCCCAAAGCGGTATTAAACCCAAAAACAAAAGTGGATCATATTACAGCTTACCAATTCTTAGATGTGGTGGCTGCATTCGTTTTCTATTTGTAGTCTTTTTTCCTTTATTTTCATCTGGTGATCTAGCCAGGAAATATGTTCTTTTTCAACTTACTTTTACAGACCAAGCTGTCCAGACATAGTAGCAGGGTTTGAGGCAAACAATTTACGACTAACGGGGTGTTTACAATTATCAGCTCGTATTCATTAATGTAAAACCTTTTTCCCACAAGGACAAAAATTGCTGTAAGGGCACTTTCACACTGGGGTGGGCATCAGCGGTAAATCGCCGCTATTTTTAGCGGCACTTTACCGTAGTTTTTGCAGCGCTTTTCGACCACTAGCAGGCTGAAAAGGGGTCAAAAGTGCAGCTGCGCTTCGGAGGCGCTGCCCATTGATTTCAATGGGCAGGGGCGCTGTAGGAGCGGTGCATACACTGCTCCTACAGTGCCTCAAAGATTCTGCCTGCAGGACTTTTTTGAGCGTCCTGCCAGCGCACCGCTCCAGTGTGAAAGTACTCAGGCTCTCACACTGGAGTGAGAGGAGAGGCGCTTTACAGGCGCTATTTTTATCACTATAGCGCCTGTAAAGCGCCTCAGTGTGAAAGTAGCCTTACTGCCTATAAAGTGTTAGTTGGAGTTCAGCTTTAATTTGTTAGCCAAGGCCATCTAAATCTGCTAGTCTAACACTTACCCTTCTCCAACTGACAATGCTGCTGCCCAAAGGTGTCTCTGTTGCTCCACTATTCTGAGTGAAGACACCCTAAGGCTGGTTTCACACGGGCGATCTGATCAGCTCTGCCTGTCAGTTTTTCAGGCGGACCCGATCGGACCATCCATTGTCTATGGAACGGTGGATGTCAGGGGACCTGTTTTTGACACGTGCCAGCATCCGATCTGATCCGGTCTGCAAAAAACAGACAGATGGGGGATGGGATCAGATGACATCCAACCGTCCCATAGAGAACAGCGGGGCTGTGTCTGTGTCCGCTTTGCATAGGGAAACAGACACTGACCCGTCATCCGCCTGCTCAGCAGGGATCAGCGGAGAGATCAGCGGATGTACTTTACAGAGTCCACCCTGGGTGAAAGGGGCCTAAGACAGTAAGTTATTTCTGGCTGGATCACCAGATAAATATAAAGGGAGAAAAAAGCTAAAAAAAAATGCATTGCAGCCACCACATTTAAGGCACGGGAAGCTGCAATATATGAATTTTTACTTTTGATTATGATACTGCTTTAAGCCTTGTTTAAGTGGACGAATTATTTTCCCAAATCAAAATGTTTCATCTCCCCGTCAAACATAGCAGTTGTGATCCACACCTGTGATAATGAATGGCTGTCATCTCTCGCTGTCCATGTTTATAGAAAGCTTCCTGGGCTGGAGCGGAATTGAGCAATTTCACACAGCGGGAATAGCTACCTGGAAGTCCAGTCCTCCAAAGTTTAAAATAAGACAGACGGCATGAGGAGAATAATTGTCTTCTCTGCAAATCACTATATGACATCTTACTGACACACTGACAGGAGGTGGTACAAGAAAAACCTAGGAGGGGTATTCCACCTTCAGCCCTGAACTCCATGATCCTTACCTACATTTTCCACAATCACATTCCTGAAACTTCTGGGCATCTGTAATATTCACCCAACCTTTCCAGACACATAAGGGTCGATTTACTAAAGGCAAACGGACTGTGCACTTTGGAAAATGCAGTTGCTCGCTACAAGAACAGTTGCTCCAGAGCTTAGTAAATGAGCAGAAGCTCTGCTGACTTCCATCATCCAATCACGTGCAAGCAAAAAAGCTGTTTTTTTTTTAAATTTTCCTTGCATGTGATTGGGTAATCTTTGCAAAGTGAGGCTTTACCTCATTTATTAAGCTCTGGAGCAACTGCACTTGCAAAGTGCACAATCTATTTGTCTTTAGTAAATGAACCACCACAGTGTCAAGGATCGAAGACAGGGGGTTCCTTAAGAAATGACCAGCTTGCTGGCAAATTATTACATAACCTGGAGGTTACCCCTATCCAGACATGAAATGGCCATAAAACAACTACACACACACACTAATATTGAAGGTGCCACCTCCAATATATTACAGGCTTAGGAGCAACCCTGCTCCTGACACCTCGGTAGACTATGCGCCTAAGCAGACTGGGACACAGACTCCAAAGACCCCACATACTGCTCTCATCAGCAGTTACAGGATATCTAAACCAGGCAAGAGTGCCAGGATAAGGTCATCCAGCGCCCAGGGCATAGATGCCAAATGGTGCCCCCCTCCTCCATCTTCCCTTATTGTTAGCAGGGATGTTGCAGTCAATACTCCTGTCAGCCTTGTAACAGAAACATCTGGCACAGGGTGCCCCCATCCCTGCAATAAACCATTGTGCCCAGGGCAGCTGTCCCTCCTGTCCAGCCCTTGTTTCTTCCCTGTTATGCCCCGTACACACGGTCGGACTTTGTTCGGACATTCCGACAACAAAATCCTAGCATTTTTTCCGACGGATGTTGGCTCAAACTTGTCTTGCATACACACGGTCACACAAAGTTGTCGGAAAATCCGATCGTTCTGAACGCGGTGACGTAAAACACGTACGTCGGGACTATAAACGGGGCAGTGGCCAATAGCTTTCATCTCTTTATTTATTCTGAGCATGCGTGGCACTTTGTCCGTCGGATTTGTGTACACACAATCGGAATTTCCGACAACGGATTTTGTTGTCGGAAAATTTTATATCCTGCTCTCAAACTTTGTGTGTCGGAAAATCCGATGGAAAATGTCTGATGGAGCCCACACACGGTCGGAATTTCCGACAACACGCTCCGATCGGACATTTTCCATCGGAAAATCCGACCGTGTGTACGGGGCATTAGGCAATATTACTTTTAGGGTTGGTATGAACAGCCACTCATGGTCTCTTACCACCCGCTGCCACTAGAGTGAAATCTAGTTGGCTGGACACACAAGACATATGCAAATCTTGGATATAGCCTGGCACACTCTAATGTTAGGGTGATCCCCACACACTTCTGAGATATCTTATAAAAACTTTCTCACACTGGTACTAATACACACACAATCAGATTGGCCATCCCGTTCTCTGTCAACCAACCGCTGCAATAGAGAGAACATGGGAGCGCAGCCACAATATACAATCAGCTTATTATTTTTAGATTTAATATCCATGGAAAGCAGTGCAAAGATAGTTACAAAGACAAAGGTTAAAAAACCTCCTGCTTCTGCGATTGGATAGAAAGCATGGACCATACCCCCCCCCCCCCATAGTGATGGGACCCTTCAGATATGATCAAGAGTTCAATGCAGAACTTCAATGTTATACCTCACAGATCAAAGTGATCTGCCACTCAGATTATCCAATCGGAGGGAAGGGACTGCATATTACCTAATTATCACAGGTAGGCGTTTGGTAATAACAATCATCAAAACATGATAACTGCTTTAAGTTATAAAGTATAGATTTTCAAGTAAGAACAATGGTCTTTGCTGTTGTTCCGTTATCTGAATACTGTATCTCTATGCCTATTAGAACCAGTAGTACCATAAAAGGACCCAAATAATAACTATTGCATATTTTACTGTTCTGTTTAAAATGCCACTTGATGCATTGACATGCCTGCTTAGACCCAGTCTGTTCAGACAGTATGGTCACCTGCTGACTTGGCACCATCGGCAGGCAGCTTAACTCATTAATAAGACACATGAGTTGATTCTAATGCAAATTTACTTCAGATAATTGCAGTACAGGTGATGTTTTTTTCCAGTCTTTTGAAGTGTAAGAAAAGAATTACTTTCCTAAGCCCTGTCTCTGCGAATAACTAACACTGACTAAGGCCCCTTTCACACTACTGCGACTTCAAAGTTGCAAGATTTTGCCCCGATTTTACCGGATGCCTGTATAAACTTGAGGTCCATGGACCTCAACTCGCATCAAAGTCGGACCAAAGTAGTACAGGGTGGGACTTGAAGTCGCACAGATATGAATGGTACTCATTGGTAATCATGAGGTACAACTTTTCATGGGACTTTGCAGTCCCAAGTCGCAGGACAAGTTGCACAAGTGTGAAAGGGGCCTTAGAGGAACATGGAAGAAACTGGCAGGGTCTAGCTAGGACTAAACTAACACTAAACAGGAGAGGAGCACAGAGGGAGATACCAAATTACATAACATGTTGTAGTGACTCTAAACTACCACTAGATGTCAACATACTAAAGAACAATAATTATGCCCCGTACACACAGTCGGATTTTCCAACGGAAAAAGTGCGATCGGATTGTGTTGTCGGAAATTCCGATCGTGTGTGGGCTCCATCTGTCTTTTTCGTTGGAATTTCCGACACACAAAGTTTGAGAGCAGGATATAAAATTTTCCGACAACAAAATCCGATCGGTTAAATTCCGATTGTGTGTAAACAAATCCGACGTACAAAGTGCCACGCAAGCACAGGAGAAAAAAAAAGACGAAAGCTATTGGCTACTGCCCCGTTTATAGTCCTGACGTACGCGTTTTACGTCACCGCGTTCAGAACGATCGGATTTTCCGACAACTTTTTGCGACTGTGTGTATGCAAGACAAGTTTGAGCCAACATCCGTCGGAAATAAATCCATGGATTTTGTTGTCGGAATGTCCGAACAATGTCCGATCGTGTGTACAGGGCATAACAGTTCAATACAAAACAGAAAAAAATACATATAAATGAGACAGAACATTTGATGTCAAATTAGCATGTTGGCCATCAAACAAGGCGTCTTTGTGTAACCATACTTTTTTACTGAAGGTTTGACTGTGCACTGCATGGAATAGGAGTTATGAGTTATTACATTCTTTAGATGTTTTGAACATTGAAATACAGACATCTTAATTAAGGCCAAATTCTTTTTACTGCAATTCAACAATAGCAATACAAGCATGACAATAGTTTTTTGTACAGTTTGTAAATGCATCCAAATTTGTTAGATTTTACGCACATTGACAAAACACTAAAGTGTATCTGCAGCCCAGCGCAAATATGATACTTTTTGGCTGTATCATGATATATGTAACTACAGAAAAACCTTCCCATGTGACCATATACTTCTACAACTGATGAATGGGAATCCTTTTCTCTGTATTTGAACATTTCTTTCCTCTAGACACACGGGGGGGGGAGCAGATATGTCACCAACCACTGTGCTGGTAATTGCTAGACACAAATGGCTCACTTACATGGTGGGGAAACGTTTCTCAGATGGAGAGCACCAAAAATGACACAGGTACAGAAACTGAATTCTGTCTGCAATTATTTAGACTCCAATTGCGGCCCGATATAAGAGGTACAGTGCGTTTCCTATGGATTTTACATGACTCACCATTCATTCATATGGAAGGTGCGTTTTAATAGAAAGCTGTTTTATTTGTTTATTTTAAACATCGTACATCTAACAAAGAGTTGTTTTTCTCCATTAAATGGCACATATTGAAAATTGTCTTTCCTCATCATCAACAGATACAATGTTTTCTCCTGAAGGCAGACTTTGTTATCTTTATGAATGGGAATTTCTGAAAAATTGTGAATTGTTGGCATCCTAGAGAGCTATACAAGTGATTTTTGTTTTGTTGCTCATATCTATTTGGAAATGATGCTACTACTATTTGTGATGTTTCCATGCACGTTTATCTCCAATAAATGAAGGAAGTGTTTATATTTAAGCTTGACAAAACCCTTAAGGCTTCATTCACATTTGTGTGATTTGACCTTAGACATCAAAGTCACATGACAAGTTACACCCCATTCTTTTCTATGGCACCCATTCAAATTGCACTACTTTGGTGCGACTTTTGTTGCATTAAGTGTAAAGTCGTACTGAAAGTCGCATCAAAGCCGCACTGGAAATCATGCGACTTTGGAGACGCGCTAGTGTGAATGGAGCCTAAAGGCATTATAAACCTTCCTACCTGCTCCTTGTGTTTTACACCTGTCTAAGATGTGCATTGATCAATAGATTCATGAAGTCATTTGTTGCCCTGTACACACAGCCTATAGTGGAGTAAATATTCACATTTCTATGTCAGCAGTTAGTTTTGTTAAAGCATGGGACATGCTGCATGGCACTGCACAGGTTAATACAAAACCTCTGTCTATAGTCTGAGAACTATAACTTCCTGTGATGAAACTACATATCCCACAATCCCTCGGTCTCACAGCTTAGTGTTCTGCAAGTAAAAGCTGCATAGTAATTCGATCTGAAACAGGCAGAGCAATGAAGGGAAGAGCTATCATAATTGTGATGCAGCACAGAGGAAATGGCGAGCCATGGTTTGGATACCATATGACCCGGAGAAGACTTTTCGGCTCCATGCACACTAGTGTTTTTCATAAGCTCAAAAAAAGCTACAAAAAACGCTGCATGAAAAATGCTGATAATAGCATTTTTGTGCTAGCTTCTAGTAGCATTTTAGTAGCTTTTAGAAGAATTAGCATTTTTTTAGTGTTTTTGCAGTACATAAAAAGAAAAATCCAAAAGAAGCTGTTAGTAGCATTTCAAAACAGTTAGGAGCATTTAGGAGCATCCAGCATTTTTTTCTGCTGGAAAACGCTCCAAAAAACTCTACCAAAACAAATTTTTCTTTCTGCATTCTATATGCTGAAGCTCAAAAAATACTAATAGCCTAATGTACTGTGCATGGACACATAGGATAACACTATTAGCTTCTAGGAGAAGAAAAATATGCTAACAGCAGCTTCCAGGAGCTTAAAAAAATGCTAGTGTGCATGGAGCCTAAGTGAAAAGGGAGAAGTTAGGGTAATGAACACATGAACATAGGGGAACTGATTAGCTATGACACCACAAAGTGCCACCACAACATACGAGCCCATCATTACATGGCAAGAGAACATAACCTAGTTAACAACATATGAAAGTGTACAATACCTTTAACTTCAACTCAAGCTACATACATTACACACAGAGCCCAACTTCTAAACCTTCACATCAGCCTAAACCCATCCAAACAGTAGACCTAAGGCCGAACTGTTGCCCACAATATTGACACAGAATAAATATACTTGTAGCACCCTCTAGTGTATGCTAGAAGTAGTGTTCGAGTTTAGAGTAGGTACATTTAATTTAGCTCAGGGCTAAGCCTGAGCTACGGAATCTGGGTCAGGGTTCAGGGCTGGGTGATTCATCCTGGCAGCTCTCTGGTGTCTCCCCCTGAAGGTTATAGAATCTTCTAGAATTAGTGGGTGGAGGTTAGGAGGAGCTATGACATGTAGCCAGTCTCCCTGAAGACAGCAGTGTGCTTAAGTCTTCATCCTTACCCGGGAGATCTCCTGAAAGTCAGCCGGGTGGCCTGGTAAAAGTAAGCTGGGTGGGCTGGTGAAGAGTTAGTCTGGAGGACTGGTGTGGAGAGTTAGCCTGGAGGGCTAGTGAAAGAGGCAGCTGCAGCCAGGTGGGTTGGCAGTGCCTGAAGAGGTGGTGCTGGGATCAGAAGCCACAGAGAAGGAGTACAAGCTCTTTACTGTATTTTTGCTACTCAACAAGGGGCTGCGAGTTCCTGCCTGTAAAGGACCATTGCTCAAATCTGACCGAGAGCCTGCCAGATCAACTACCAGTGATTCAGCTGGAGCCAACAAGCAAGTGTGTGCAGGAGGAGAGTAAAGGAGAGTGTATATAGACTGTATACAGGAAATGTCCCTGAAGTTGTTGCTGAAGTTTTTTTTTTTTTCAGTTAATTTGACTCATGATTGTTTAGCCTTATCTCTAGTCACATCACATATGCCATGGCAGTGCGTAGCTAATATCAGCATCAGCATCTGAAGGACCAGCAGGACCTTCAGAGACAAACCTGTGGGGAGGAACCTGGGCTAAAGCACCAGGTGAAATCTTGGTTAAAGGGGTCGAAGCCAATATAGGGACACTTTTTGGGAGCTCAGTTCATAGGTGGGTACTTTTGGGGGTTTTTTTAAGTAAATTTTGCATCATTTATTAACCTAAGGGGATTAACTAGTAAGGGGTTGTATTGACAGAAATGTTTTAAAAAACGTCCCCACCATCACACAAGCCTATTGTATCACAAGAGAGAAGGAAGAGACTGCAAGAAGACATTAAAATCTATGGAGAGAGTCAACTGAGAAAAAAGCAATCAGTATCCTAGTCACTCACTATGGGGTCTATTTAGGAAAAAAAAAATGCTGTACGAAGGCCAAAAGCATTCACCCACCTGAGGATTGGAGCACGGGACACTGCCACAGACAAACAACAGGAGACGAGCTCGGCGCTCGTAGTTACTACACACTGCAGCATTGTTTTAAATGTAAGTTGATTGGACTTGTTTTATTAAATAAATATACCTTTTATATGGGATCACGCTATGTGCGTCTCTTTCCCCCTCACACTGTACATCACTACTCTACCTGACAAACACTGAGGAGAGAGGCACGGGGACAAATTCCAGTTTCCAGGCACGGGGGACAGATTCCAGATTGGTGATACTCCTGGAGGCATACGAGCTCGGCGCTCGTGGATTGATGCCCACACTCACTTCATGAAAGTGAGTGCAACCTCCCCCCGTGTGTGTCTTGCCCCCCCCCCCCCCCCTCCACTGTGGTCCTCGCAGAGTTATTTTACATGCTGTATACTTTTTATTTTTTATATTTCGCTTGGCATGTTCATCATTGTCACTGCCTGTATACACGGAACGTCTACACCTGCGGGTCATTTGCAACACAGGCTGTACACCTTACAGCTGTAAGGTAAGCGGCTTGCAAACACGGAGGTGTCCTCACTGAAGATCCCCCTTCCCTTTACGATTGGAATTGTTTTGTGTTTCTCATCACGAGTTTTTGTTTTTTGGACTGGATGATAGAACTAATATTCATGTTTGCCCTAGGAATTTGTCACTTGTAGTTCACCAGGATTTGGCACGTTTTTGCTAATGGGGCACTAGCCCACATATATTTTTCTTGCATTATATATTTTTTTTGCATTGTATCATTATTCATCCTATTTGTGTTAGTATATGCATTTTTGCTTTGCTATATTCAAGCAGTCACTGTTTCACAATTACTTTTATATATTAGGCTTTGTCTGCCCGCAACATTATAGTCATGTTGATCAGCTACGTTGCACTGCACTGCATCCTCACCATGTTCTTTTAGAATGTAGGATCCATTAATGCATTGGCCCGTTTCTGCTTTTTTAGTTCACTTTGCCACTTTAGTCATCTTTGTAGCTCCCCCCCCCCCTTCATCACAGCGCAACTACCATCTTCCCCCACTTTTGTCTCATTTGTCCTGCCTTGGATCAGTACTTAGGTGTTGCAGCAGTGTCCTTTTAGCGTAGCCCCCCCCCCCCCCCCCGACAGCGCAGGAGTTTCCACTTTCACACAGCTAATATCAGCATCAACATCTGAAGGACCAGCAGGACCTTCAGAGACAAACCTGTGGGGAGGAACCTGGACTAAAGCACCAGGTGTCATCTTGGTTAAGGGGGTCGAAGCCAATATAGGGACACTTTTTGGGAGCTCAGTACATAGGTGGGTACTTTTGGGGGTTTTCTTAAGTAAATTTTGCATCATTTATTAACCTAAGGGGATTAACTAGTAAGGGGTTGTATTGAAAGAAATGTTTTAAAAAACGTCACCACCATCACACAAGCCTATTGTATCACAAGAGAGAAGGAAGAGACTGCAAGAAGACATTAAAATCTATGGAGAGAGTCAACTGAGAAAAAAGCAATCAGTATCCTAGTCACTCACTATGGGGTCTATTTAGGAAAAAAAAAATGCTGGACGAAGGCCAAAAGCATTCACCCACCTGTAACATTTTTAGGATCATTTCCAGTAATTATCAGCTCCTCTAGTGGCCATAAAGCAGTTTTTTCCTGAAATACCTCCATCAGGAAAATACCACTTTATAGCCACTAGATGGAGTTGCTGATCAAAGAAAATATTTATTTTGGCAAAAAATATAAGTAACATTTGTTACAGCTAGGTAAATGCTTTTGACATTTTTCCAGCATTATCTTCTCAAAGAGGTCCCTTTTTTGCTGAAAACCTATTAACAGAGCTCCTGTAAACTCCCCTCCATTGACTCATGGCATAGTAATCACACTCAATTCACATAAAATCACAAGTTATATTTGTGTCTCCAGCACGTCACAGGCCACCGAATGTGGTTTCTCAAGGTTGTGAATCCTGATCACTTACCTGTGACTGTACTCTCTTATCAGCTTTTGGTCTCATCAGTGACCCCCTCTTAGTCCTGGCAGATGGCAGTGACGTGTTATATCTGTGTAGTGCATTAACAACATTTTAACATTAGTGATAAAATAAGAAGACTTTACCTGCATTTATGTGAACGCTCATATGGGGATGAGGTTCTAAGTTATATGGTTCCTGGAAATTTGACATCAATGACCCAACCAGTGTCCCTAATGAAAGAAAAAAAAAAACAATGAATTGAAGCACGAGGCAAGAAATTCGTTTTTTTATGTTAACAAATACATAAAAGAAAAATTGAATCTACTAAATGTCCCCGATTTCCATCCTAACAATTGTTTTGTGTAGCTGGTGTGACAATAATCAGGTCTGACAACCCCAAACTATGTGGATAGAATAGAGAAATCGTATTGCACATAGTGCCACTCTCATTTCTCAAAATCCAGCAAGTAGGAAACAAAAATGATCAGATTGAAATCTCATGTACATTGCTAGACATTCACCAGACACCAGATAAAGACACAATCAACACAGAAACATTCGATGGAATGGAGAGTGCCATACATACTTCCATTAGAGTCTGCTCTGTTGAAAAACCCACCTCTAAAACAGTCTAGAGCAGCCTTTCTCAACCTTTTTAACACAGAGGAACCCTTGAAATAACCTTCCAGTTTCAGAGAACCCCTGCTAAAAAAGTACAATATCTACAACTTATGATACATTAGTGTGATGGTCAGTGGGAAGAATGCTCCTTACACTTGTGGTCATTGGGAAGAATTACCCTGTTGCAGATAGCTATGGTGTTAGTGGGAGCTTATCTGAAAGGATTGCTCATTGCTCATGAAACCCCTAGCAAGCTCTGGAGGAACCCTAGTTGAGAAACACTGGTATAGAGAATGGTATGAGCAAATCCACATTCTGGTCCCTAAAACACTAGGTGTGATGTTGGACAGGGCACTGCCCCTTGGAGCATGGTAGAGCAGCTAGCAAGATTACAGATGATTTTCTTTGTAGCACCGGTCTCCGGCTCACAGGACTTATTCGAGACAGGCACTGGCACGACACACATCACCTCACTCCTCATTTCTTGTGTCGGTGCTTGCCTCGGGCAAGTACTGGGAGCTGGAGACCGGTGTTCACTATCGAAGAAGTTGTCTACTTGCTAGATGCATTGTTGGGCAGCCGTGTGCCAAATGGGGAAGTGCACTGTCGGACATCACAGCTAGTGTTTTAGGGGTACCTAGGAAGGTGGGATTTGGTGCTACATGTAATTTGTCCCAAAAGGAACTAAAAATATAAAAAAATAATTAGTGATTATTCATCCTTATTATTCTTCAGCTTCAAAAAAATACTCTGCCCAACCCCTTCAGCGCACCCCTCACACCCTTTGAGCGGTTGTGCTATATTTGTGCTATATCTGTAAGTGCTCTCTTCAGGGACCTGAAAAGATTGGTGCATCTGCAGCTCTCAGCAGAACTATGAAGGAAGGAATCATAAATGAGAGCCAGTTACACTTGCACTTGAATCTTGCACTGGGACGGGGTACCCCACACTGAGAGGAGGTAGGTCCACTGGCTGAACCCTGCACTGGGAGGAGGTAGGTCCACCAGCTGAGCCTTGCAACTGGAGGAGGTAGGTCCACCGGCTAAACCCTACACTGGGAGTGGGGTAGAGAGTGAGTCAATTGGCTTGCATTGAGAAGATGGAGGGGTCTTCCTGTCCCAGTGAACACACAGGAAGTGATGGGAGTCCTCTCCATCAGGGACACGAATGGCAATAAAATAAAAAAACTCTACAGCACTTCCAATCCTGCCTCCATCCAAAAATAAAAAGACAGGTTCCAGTTTAAATAGCCATAGCAAAACATACAGTAACTCCACATTTTTTGCAGTTCCTGTGCCTTACATGTGTGTAAGAATCACAGAAATAGGATACCACTCCTCAATGCATCACTATAGGCTGCTTTGCCTTGTGCTGTCAGTCTGCATAAGAAAAGGGGGGGGGGGGGGGGAGGTTAAGACAATATTTTTCGGGTGTCAAGCTCCAGCTGGAGGTGAAAGGGTTACTTTGTGCTTTCAGAGGCATTGTACCATTGTACAATCGAGTTAGGTTCTCCAGGGAAAGTCACATGAAAGATGTCTGCTCTCACCTCCACCCTCATCCAGCTGAGAAATGAGCCATTAAAATAAGGATTTTATTGAGTTTTTACGTTTCATTATTTCTATAAATGACATCCAAATGGCTCCTCGGCAGAAATCTTCCATTGTACAGTGACAGGGTGGATGTATGCGCTGTGTCCAATTCCACTGCACAGGACACGGTCAAAGGGCTGTATGAGCTGACCAGCACAGCCAACATAACCCCCTCCACCACCCTGGAATGGGCAGAAAACAAAAAAGGTCATCTCTACTGATGTTTCACCCAGTGGCGGCTGGTGCTTAAAATTTTTTGGGGGGCGCAAACAAACTGAAAAATTCTGAAAAAAAACATCAATTGCAGCCACTGTGCCATCAAACACAGCCACTGTGCCATTAAATGCAGCCACTGTGCCTATTAAATGCTCCCAGTATTCCCATCAAATGCTGCCAGTGTGCCCATTAAATGCTGCCAGTATGTCATCAAATGCTGCCAGTGTGCCCATTAAATGCTGCCAGTGTGCCCATTAAATGCTGCCAGTGTGCCCATTAATTGCCGCCAGTGTGACCCCCGCCCGCTCGCCGTCTGCCCGGCACTTACCCTGTCTTGGTGGGGCATCGGGTGAGGGCGACGAGCGGGGTCCTTCAAGCCAGCGTCTCCTGCCATCCTCATCTCCCGACTCCCGTCCTCTCCTCCTGATAGGCGTCCAATAGCGTTGCCTGTCGTTTCAGCCAATCACCGCCGCTGTAATTCAGGCACCCGGAAAGGGGCCAGACTAAGGTTGCCACCTTTTCTTCAAGCCAAAACCAAACACATTTGCTGCGCACAGCAATTTTTTTGTACACGCTATAGGATTGTAAAATACCTTGGGTTACCCAAAGAGAGTAGTAATGAGGTGTGCTATGGTGAACATTGGCTGTGGCCAAATTGCATTAACAGTGGGGGGGGGGGGACTTAAAGGGGCATGGTTAAATAAAAACAAAAGCATTAGTGTACCCATAAAATATGATTTGATTAGGCCCCTTTCACACTGGGGCGTCGGTGGTAAAGCGCTTTACCATCGTTTTTGGCCACTAGTGGGGCGCTTTTAACCCCCACTAGCGACCGAAAAAGGCAGCGGCGCTTTTGCGGGCGATTTGGCAGCGGTGCCCATTCAGTTCAATGGGCAGGAGTGGTGTAGGAGCAGTGTATACACTGCTCCTTCACCGCTCCCAAGGTGCTGCTTGCAGGAGTTTTTTTAACTTCCTGCCAGCGCATCGCCTCAGTGTGAAAGCACTCCGACTTTCACACTGAGACTGCAGGGGAGCTGTTTTTCATGCGCTTTACATGTGCTGTTTTTAGCCCAAAAGCACCTGAAAAACATCTGTGTGAAAGGGGTCTTAATAAAAGAAACTAGCCCACCTTAAAAGTGGACACTGTCAGCCAGTAGAGCAGTGGACGGTGTCAGTAGAGCAGTGGATGGCATCAGCAGAGCAGTGGACGGTGGCTATAGGGCAATGAATGGTGTCAGTAGAGCAGAGGACAATGTCAGTAGGGCAGAGGACGGTGTCAGTAGGGCAGTGGATGGTGTCAGTAGGGCAGTGGATGGCATCAGTAGAGCAGTGGACGGTGTCAGTAGGGCAGAGGACAGTGTCAATAGAGCAGTGGATGGCATCAGTAGAGCAGTGGATGGCATCAGTAGAGCAGTGGATGGCATCAGTAGAGCAGTGGACGGTGTCAGTAGGGCAGAGGATTGTGTCAGTAGAGCAGAGGATGGTGTCAGTAGGGCAGTGGATGATGTCAGTAGGGCAGTGGATGGCATCAGTATAGTAGAGGACGGTGTCAGTAGAGCAGAGGACAGTGTCAATAGAGCAGTGGATGGCATCAGTAGAGCAGTGGATGGCATCAGTAGAGCAGTGGATGGCATCAGTAGAGCAGTGGACGGTGTCACCCGGTGAGAACTGTATATATGGATGGTGTATGGGGGGGGGTGAGAACTGTATATATGGATGCTATATGGGGGGGGGGGGGTGAAAACTGTATATATGGATGGTGTATGGGGGGGGTGGAGAACAGTATATATAGATGGTATATGGGGGGGGGTAGAGAACTGTATATATGGGGGGGACAGTATATATGGATGGTGTATGGGGGGACTGTATATATGGATGGCGTATGGGGGGAGAACAGTATATATGGGGGGGGCTGTATATATGGATGGTGTATGGGGGAGGGAGAACTGTATATATGGGGGGGGGCTGTATATATGGAGGGGGACTGTATATATGGATGGTGTATGGGGGGGACTGTATATATGGATGGTGTATGGGGAGGAGAACAGTATATATGGGGGGGCTGTATATATGGTGTATGGGGGAGGGAGAACTGTATATATGGGGGGGCTGTATATATGGAGGGGGACTGTATATATGGATGGTGTATGGGGGGGACTGTATATATGGATGGTGTATGGGGAGGAGAACAGTATATATGGGGGGGCTGTATATATGGATGGTGTATGGGGGAGGGAGAACTGTATATATGGGGGGGCTGTATATATGGGGAGGGGACTGTATATATGGATGGTGTATGGGGGGGGAGCTGTATATATGGGGGGATTGTATATATGGTGTATGGGGGGGAACTGTATATATGGGGGGACTGTATATATGGATGGTGTATGGGGGGGGATTGAATATATGGGGGGGGGCTGTATATATGGGGAGGGGACTGTATATATGGATGGTGTATGGGGGGGGTAGAACTGTATATATGGGGGGGACTGTATATATGGATGTTGTATGGGGGGGAGAACTGTATATATGGGGGGGGGGTGTTGTATATATGGATGGTGTATGGGGGGAGAACTGTATATATTGATGGTGCATGGGGGGGGAGAACTGTATACATGGGGGGGAAACTGTATATATGGATGGTGTATGGGGGGAGGAGAATTGTATATATGGGGGGGGCTGTATATATGGATGGTGTATGAGAAGGAGAGAGAGAGAACTATATGGATGGATGGTATATGAGAGGGAGGGCGGCAGAACTGTATGTATAGTGTATGGTGGGGGTGGGGGGAGAGGTGAGAGTACTTTGAAATCCTGACATACTAACATGGCAAAATGGGGGGGGTGGCAGCGGCGGCCATGGATAGATTCATGCAATGCACAAATCTATCCATAGTGCACAGAGTGGGTGGCAGGAGAGAGGGGGCGGCGCCCGTGCACCCTTAATGAACTTGACCCATATATTTGCAAAAATGAAATTGACAAACAGCATACAGCTGTTTTAGTTTGCTGGCTCTCATCAATGCAAAGTATGGAAACTTGTATGAAGAGAGGCTTGGAGAAAAACAAAAAACTACTAGACCATAGACCATATATAACTAGACCATATATAAAACTACTAGACCATATATATCTAGACCAGTTAGAGATGTTCATACAAACATTGGTGAAACAAGCATTCTCATATTATGCTGTGATTAGTAGTTCTGGCACTCGGTGGTAATAAGCTGGGAAATTCAATACAGTAAAGTACTACCATTTTCTAGAACTATGGCTCTTTAAAATGTACTGCGCCAGATGAAAAAAAAAAATCTCTACCGCATATTTCGGTAACTTTACCGACATGTGCGGCAGATTCAGGTAGTTCTATTTTTCCATTTTTTTAAAAAATGGAGCTATCAATGCACCAAAATAAAAAATAATCACCTCCAGTTTGTAGATAATGAAACTGGGAGGTAATTAGGACCTATTCTAAGTTGGTGTACAGAGATAGGCAGAACGCCCGTCTCCGTAAGCCAGGTAGCAGAGCGGCATATTTGCCACGGCTTCTCCCTCCCTGTCACTGATTGGTAGGATGCTGTGGGCTTCACAGCTGACTGCCTCCTAGAAACCAGTAATGCTACAGTGGGCGAAGTCTGATGGGGAAGCCGAGACACATGTTCCCCATCAGGTCCACTGACTAGTTGTAATAGACAGGAGGAAGAGGGCAGATTCTATAGCCAATAATATTAAGCTGTCTATTGGCTAAGGATCCACCCACTGCCTGCTATCAATCACAAGGGGAGTGGATCTGATGGGGAACTAGTATCTGTGAAACCCCATCAGACTTCGCCCCCAGGTACAAAACTCCCCGTCACTGCGCTGTCTGTGTGCCAGCTGTGGTGGTGGTGGTGGGGAGCACAGTTGTCCCTATGGACACGCTGGCCTTGTGGTGGGCACCACAGATTCATTGACCTGTTTTCAATGGTCACATTAATCTGTTGCCCACACCGACATTTGTTGCGTGGAGGCACACTGAGGTGTCCGTTTATGAAGCAGTGAAATCTATTCACTGCTTCGTTCTCCGGCATTCACAGTGAAGATTTTTCTCCTCTGTGTGCCAGTTTATGAAGCGGTGTAGATTGCTTCACCTTTGGAGGAGTGAAGAGATCTACAAATGCTTCAAACAGTGGAGAACGGCCCCTGATACTGGAATCTCGTGAGACTTTACGAGATTACAGTACCAGATGTCAGTTTATCAAGCAGTGATAAATTATCACCGCTCAACGGCGTGGATTAATGTTAATAAAATAACGAGTCCCCCTACATTATACACATATGTATACACACACACACATTATATATACATGTATATACACACACATGATATATATATATATACATATACACATTATATGTATATATGTATATATATGTATACACATAAATATGACAGGGGGACATGCTTACAGTGTTGGGGGGTCTGAACGAGGCATAAGGAAGTTAAAAATCTTCCTCCTTCCCCCTCAGATCCCCCCAGATTTCCTCTTCACTCCCCGATTCACCACCTCTGAGCTGGTGAACCTGGGAGTGTGAATTCTGACTCAGATCGCCAGTGAAGCGGTGAGATCACCGCTTCATAAACTGGCCGTTACTGTGTCATCTATGAGGATTCTCCGTGTGTAGAGATAATCGGCGGGAGAACAAGTTCAAACATGTTCTCCCCCGATTATCACTGCTTCATAAACTGTTTATGGACTGTGATCAGCGGCGATCCTCGGGATCACCGCTGATCACTGCTTCATAAACGGACACCTAAAATTCTAAAGACCAAAGACATTTTCTATTAATTCCCCTGAATATGTTTAACTCTTTACTAATGTTCTCTCTAGTGAAACTACAGTGTTATGATGTCATTTCCTGTTTCTGTATTCCTGTTTTTTCCAATAAAACAAGAAGGGCTCAGCTATGTGTCCAGCACCAACTTGACTCAGAAGAGTCATATCTGCAGCACTTTTCAACGGATATGCAGTTTGACTCTATAACGTTAGGCTGTATCTGTGGTGGTCCATAGAGCATAAAAGAAATGAGTTGCATTGTTCTGTCCAGTATCCTAAAATGAGGAATAAGCCCCTTGTTTCTGGGATTTGTGATGGAAGAGAGAAATGTAGAGAAATCTGTTTTAATGTGGCTGTACTGTGCTTCATTATCCATATACAAAGAGAATTAAAGGGATTAGTGTTACTTTGAACAAGGATTGTCATTAACCATACTAGGAACAAAAGCGCTTAGATAGAACAGATCAAACGGCCCTGGAAAAACAAACATGTAAAGATAAAAAAAGTGGCTATTGGAATAAAACAAATGACATTTCCTATTAGCGGATTTATGGCTCCCAGCGTTGGCTTACTTACACAATGCTACATCAGTTGCATGCAAACAACAGCCAGGCAATCTGACACCTTGCCCAGGCCATTTCAAATACACCAAAATGGGGACAACGCAGCTCGCTGTCCACACCAATGTAGGGCGGTCATCAAAGTTTATATACCAAGATATTTCCTTCTGCAGAAATGGATGTTTATACGATAGTGAGAGCTCCCAGCTCGGATCGATATGTACTCTGTTCTTTGTATAGAATCTCCCTTCGAGCTTTGGAAGACTCAGGAGACCAATCGTAGCTGAAACCACATAATGGAACATGAAATGAGTATATGGAGACACGGGAGATACGCCGGCAATGACCGAACAAAATGGTGTCACCCTGGGATCAACAAATTGCTAAGTAGTTTTTGGCATCAGTCTGCAAAGAGTTGCGGGTGCCGAGTATCTACCTGTCTATATCACGACTTGGTGAAGGAGTTTTGGCAACGGAATTAGCAGCCTATAAATTTATATTTGTCACAAATAATTTTGATTGCATATGTGAGATGAATATATAAGTATCGGTCTGCACATCTCAGAAAATGCTTGAAAAAAAAAATTAGAAGCAGGTTACAGGTATGATATGACATGAAATTTATTATACCTGAAAAGATAAAGTAGGTGTAAACCAAATCATTAAATTCTTATAGCACTTTAACACATTATTGTCATTTCAAAAGTCTTTTCCAATCTTTCTAAAGCTGCATCATTCATTAAAATAATCACTGGTGATAAAGGTCCTTGTTCAGGCACTTCTTATTATAGGGGGACAACGCTCTGTCCCTGGCTCCCAATTGGGCTCCTGCGTTGTCACCCTGTCACACAACTTCCCATGGAGACAACACTTGGCCCTTTCAATGCACATTACACTGGCATAGTCCACTGCTGTCACCATCAGAAAAGTTGCCCTTTAGAAATGCCATATAGCCATTCCTGGAGTGTATGTAGATGGGAAGTGACAGGGCTTTGATCAAAACAATGACAATTTTTATGACACAGTGCACAGAGCAAAGTAGCGGACAGCCATGTAAGGTTACATCTACAATTCAGAATGGTCTGCAGTGCAGAATTTACTACAGCTTTAAGCATAGGCATGCGCAGGGGGTGTGCCAGGTGTGCCTGGGCACACCCTAATCACTACGTGCAGCACGGATTTTTCCCTACTGCCCGGACTTCCCCATGTCCCCCCCCCCCCCCACTGTGCAATGCTTCTGGCTTTCCTCTTCTCCTCGCCCCCCAGCTGCTGCAAGGGATGTTTCAGGTTGGAGAGTGGGGGAAGGGACTAGTAAATACCAGCGCCTTCCTTTTCTAAATGAACACAATGAACACACTCATATACTGTGTTCATTCATAACTGAAGCATAGTAAATTGTTTACTATTCTTTACTCTGTGAATGAACAGGAAGCCGCTCAGCACAGAGCACTTCTCGTTCATTCACTGCCCTGTGCAGCTGAGGCTGCAGAGAAAGTCATGTGTGTTTGAGCTTTGGGGTGCACACCCTAATGCAATAGGCTGCGCACACCTATGGCTTTAAGGTTAAGTTAAAGGCACTCCCTGTAACTCTTATGCCGCGTACACACGCAACAAAATCCTGGATTTTTTTCAGACGGATGTTGGCTCAAACTTATTTTGCATACACACGGTCGCACAAATGTTGTCGGAAATTCTGAACAAAGCCAGTGCGGCTCTTCTGCTTGATTCCAAGCATGCGTGGTTTTTTGTGCATCGGAATTGTGTACACACGATCGGAATTTCTGACAAGTTTTGTTGTCTGAAAATTTGAGAACCAGCTCTCAAATTTTTGTTGTCGGAAATTCTGACAGCAAATGTTCGATGGAGCCTACACACGGTCGGAATTTCCGATAACAAGCTCCCATCGAACAATTGTTGTCGGAAATTCCGAGCATGTGTACGGGCCATTAGGTTTAATGATCTGAACTTTTTAATATTTGCCAAGATCCCTTATGGAGACATGGTCCACTGTCGTCACCTTCAGGAAAGCCGCCCTGAGAAGTGCCATGTAGACCTCTCTAGAGTACATGTAAAAAGGAAGTGGTTAAGAAGAGGTACATTAAGCAGCACCAAGATGCAACAAAGGATAAAAGGTAAAAACATTTTTTGCTTTTTTTAACTACAATTGTATATGATACAAAGTGCACAGAGCAAACTAAATTTCATCCAGTTACGTTTACATCTACTTTAATTTAACATATCTTGAAAGATAACAGACCCTCACTTATTACTACAGAAATAAATTCTACTGACAGCTGTACTGTTGGTAAATAAATATTATTAAAGAAATGAATCCCATTCATGGTGGTACCATTGATGATATTACAATTGCATTCATAATGTAATTTGATACAATATTTGGTGCCTACTTAAAATACACAGTTTTTTTTGCACTAAAAACCTGCACCAGGAATGGTGCATTCAAAATTAGGCTCCAACAGTGCGCAAGAATTGTGACTGTTCCCGCTTGTGCCTTTGAATGCACAAAGGTGGTAAAACACTGTAGCTCGTCTTTATCATGGTCTTTGGATGGTTGATGAGTGTTTCTGATCTTCTCATTGACCTCTGCTAGAACCCGGCTATGTAGACTATGGTTAACTCCACCTTCTTGACTTTGGACCTATCTGGTCTGGAGTTCTGTTACATTGTTTAGATCCATTTCTGCTTCCTGATTGGGCACCGCACTCAGCAATGTTTTAACCATGGCTTCATTATGAGAGACTAAGGTCCCCCTGTGGGCTAAAGGGCATCAGCAGTACTTCTGAGGATTTGCACACCGATATTTAAGAATGAATACCTGTGAGCTGGACTGTTTTGCTTTCTCTTGACTTGACTGTGATCTGACTGCTGATTTGGCTCTTCCCTTTCTGTCATCAGCTCCATTCAAAACCATTTCAGTTCTGTTGCAGGGCCGTTTTTAAGGCAGGGCAAAAGGGGCAGCTGCCCAGGGCCCTGTCATTGTTGTGGGGCCCAAAGCAGCTGCCTAATACTTGCCAACTATCCTGGTTTAAATTCCCTCGTTACTTGAGGTTTTAGTCTTGTGCTGTGTCCCAATATCTCAGTGTGAAGTGCTGCTACTAATGCTGCCCAGCTCTGCCCTTTTGTTGTGTACAGATGACTCACCTGCAGACCCTGCGTTTACATGTAAATTATCGGCATTCATATGTAAATAGCGGCGGCCGGCGGCATTGATATGTATATCATGACCCCTGAGGTCATATCCACAGTAATCTCTAGCAGCAAATCAACAAGCAGAAATTGTGTGCTGTAACCTCCAGCAACTAATCAGTGAGCCATAATGTGTGCTGTAACCTCTAGCAACCAGTCAGTGAGCGGTAATGATACACTGTAACCTCTGGCAACCAATCGCAATCGCTGCCTGGTCTGATTCAGTAAACTGATTTTGAGTCCAGCAGCTATTTATTGTATGTCTCAGAGCAGATGGAAAGAGAAACTGCATGGGGGGGGGGGGGCCCCAACGAAAGTTTTGCCCAGGGTCCAATCAATATTAAAGGCGGCCCTGTTCTGTTGCATCATAAAGTAGCCATCCAACCAGAATGTTACCAGCCTAGCAGTTAAGAATAGAATTTAAAGCCCCCTTAATAGAAAAGGAGTCAGGATTTTCTTTCTGAGGACAGATGGTATCCTACTCCATCGTGGTTCATTCTTCCCAGTATGACATAATAACGGCAGCAGTACCGGGATTAGTCAGGTCTTGGCCCTGGGATTGTAGTCATCTATTTCTGCCCGTGCCACCTTTATTTCAGGTGTGTAAATAAAGCATATTCATCCTCAAGGCCCAGATTGCAGGGTCTGCTAGCTCTTAGCAGCCCTTTAGAGAAAGGACCTCTATTTTTAGCAAGCTGACCCCCATCAGTTCCGGATTATTCTTCCATTAGTAAAATATGTCTGTGCGGCGTTTGCCTTTCTCAGGGTCGCGGAAGGCGTCAAGGAGTTTATAACATGACAAATGAGTTCTCTCTTGGATGTGGAAACCTGGGCCGCCAAAATGACCTTCACACTTCAAACTACTTGGTGAGATTAAAAGAAAAAGCGCTGGGCAACCTGCCTGAGATGGGAAGTTTTTAGAAGCCGAGAAACTAAGCCCTCCATTTCCAGAGCCATACAGGAGCTGCTGGGGGTGGTATGACCCTTCAAAAGACACCAGCGAGAAAGTGTCTAAGTCATCTTATTAAGTGTGTTAAGGGGGGGTGGGAGGTGACATTTCTTTAGTTTGTGTTACACACCACATGAGATGGCCAACTCATCCTGGCCATGGCATGTAAGATACTACATGAGATGGCCAACTCATCCTGACCATGGCCTGTAAGATACCACATGAGATGGCCAACTCATCCTGACCATGGCCTGTAAGATACCACATGAGATGGCCAACTCATCCTGACCATGGCCTGTAAGACACCACATGAGATGGCCAACTCATCCTGGCCATGGCCTATACTGTGAACTATAGTTGAGCTTCAGGTTGTTAGGTGTGGTGTTGGGTGTCCTGCATATGTTGTGGCAGAATAAGGCTATGCGGGAGGGACTTCTCTAGTGTGGTGAAGCTCTGCCCTCCGAAGATGTCATTTATCAGGCATGGTGCAGAGGGTACTTAGGGTTTGTTTAGTAGGGAAGTACAAGAATAAAGGTCTGTTGTTGCTGAAGAATGGATTTGCGCCGCTTGCATACTTGAAGACAGCCTGTGTTTAACTGACTACGGCATGTTGCTACATCCTACATCTGCAAGAACAAAGGAGCAGGGCTGTGTCACTCCTGAGTCATTCTGCAGTGCATGTAATCTGATCTCCCTGGTCTTGAGATCTATTTCATATCAACAGCTGTTATCTAAAGCTTCAGGAAGCATATGTTGTTGAACTCCTCCATCTGTTGGCTGAAAGTGGAAAATATGAAATATTATTTGCAATATTTCAAATTTAAATGATTAAAAGATAAATTAAATTGTTGTCCTTCCAGAGCAAAACTTTTAAAGAAATAGAAAATATAAACATCATGGGACATTAGAGTGTAAGCTCCTCTGGTGCAGAGACTGATATGGTGGAGATGGTCTATGTGGCCGAGAGGCTTTACCTTATTCTTTTGACTTGGAGCCCACGAGAAAGGACATGATGGATCGTCAGGCACCCAAAAGGCCAGAACTGGCACCTTCCCCACCCAGTGCACTCGCATTTATTGCCTGAGTTTTATTGCCACAATGGCAGTGCCACTTGTTAGTCATAAAATCAGATAGCTGATTATTCTGTGAACAGGCGCAATATTAAATATCTTAGGAATGACCCGACTTCCATTAAGGACAGTGAACCGCCTCAAAGCAAGTACATTTCTCTGGTTATAAAATGGATTTTGGCAGAAAGGCTGCAAATTAATAAGCCATTACTGACTCCTCCGCTGCCACAGTGGGAAACACTCAGGGGATCCGAGCTCAAGCGATCAGCACCCATTTAAAGCTGAAATCCAGGTATGATCTTTAGTGCTCAGGTGCGTTGGTCCAGCTTGGCATAATGCAAGTATACAAATCTTGTATCTGAGGGAGCGTTGTGAAAGCAGACAACCACTGTAGTAGTTATAGTAATAGCCGATATCTTTCTGGTCCTGTGCCAAGCGGCTTCCCCTCTGCACACTGACCATAGGGGGTTGCTCACTCTTCACTAGACGTGCATTCGTTATTGTCCGAATGCATTTTCATCTGAATTTCAGGGATTTTCGTGTTCATTTTAACAAAATGATAACGAACACACAGAATCTGAAAGATCTGAAATAAAAAAAATGCTTTATTTTTGTAACCATTATATTTTTGTATCGTTGCAGCTACAGTTCGATATAGATAGATAGATAGATAGATAGATAGATAGATAGATAGATAGATAGATAGATAGATAGAAGATTCGACACAACGGTGACAATAGCGATCTGTGTCTATCGAACCTCCGATCTAATGTGGCTAACCTAACTCTATTAGTCCAAGATTATTCGGCATAGAGAGAAAAGATTTGACATTATAGAGACAAGATTGGACGAAGCAGCTAAAATTATACGATCACCGCGATTGGACATTTACGGTCAAATGCTCCCCCCATAGGCTATAGAAGAATTCTAATGTTGTTTGACTAGTAATAATAATTATTACTAGTCAAACAACATTGGAATTCTACTATAGCTTGTGGGCGGAGCATTCGACCGTTAACGTACGATCGCGGCGTCGTACAGTTTAGCTGCTTCGTCTAATCTTCTTAGAAAATCCGACAGACAACATAAGCCTTCAATTGACAGATTCAACCTTAATTATTTCGGATTTTCGTATGCATTTTAAACGAAACAAAATAAAAAAAAATTAATTTTGGGAGTAACTAAATTAAAAAAAAAAATTTGGACGAAACTGAAATTCCGAAACAAAATATTTCAGTGTGCACATGTCTACTTTTCACTTCCGCCATTCACAGAATGCCTTGTACTATGATAACCTTTATTGGTTAACTTAAGTTATGAAGATACAAGTAACAAAATAGAGAAAACTCTGCATGGTGTAAAATCCTCAAAGCTTTAATGAACTTAAAAAATGCACTTACAAGCTTGTAGTGTGAAAACGCCTGAATTCGTATGCGTAGCCGGCACATATACAAAAACCTGTCTATTCGGGACACGAGTATAGTACTGACATCAGCGTGCCGCTCTTCCCTACACGTTTCGTCATACGTTTGACTTTGTTCCGGCTACGCACACAAATTCAGGCATTTTTACACTACAATCTTGTAAGTGCAACTTGTATTTTTTAAGTTCATTAAAGCTTTGAGGATTTTACATTATGCGGAGTCTTCACTATTTTGGGGCACCTCTATGATCAACGCATGGAGGAGGATTGATGTCCCCTACTTAGAAGACTGACTTGATTTAAAGGCCCTTGCTGGGTATGGAGCCACAGGCGTTTTCGACCTTTTGTAATGAGAGGTCTATCTGATCTGGTAAGCAAGCCTTTTTTCAGCCATTGGTGGTGGTGTCAATTCACAGATCAATTTTCAAAGGTGTTGGATGGTGTTGAAGATCCATCGGAATCACTGAGCATTTTTCACTGGAACATTTATGTTACTGGACTCTTTACTGGATAGATCAATTTCACTGTTTGATTTAAAATTAGCTATTGGATCACTCTTAGCTATTTGTTCATTCTTCACTGGATCACTATAATTTTGTTATTTATGTTTTGCATTTGTATATGTTATGCATTTTTTAGCACAGCTTATCTAAGCTTGATTCTTTAAATATTTCACTGACCTGCGTCAGGGTGGGACATGATTGGGAGTATTTAAAGCTGATCTCCAGCCTTCCCTTCAGTCTTGCACAGTTGTAACAGCTTCTCTTCTGTGCTAAAAATGCTTCCTCTGATTTCCAGCATCCTTGCCCGACTGTCCCTGGACCGCCCCTTTCCTTCATTACACTTCAGTTCTCTCAATCACGTGTGGGTGTTGTCTAGGGTGGTCTGCATGCAAATACAGTCCGCCTAGGAACACCCACTCCTCCAGACTGACATCCACTTATCAAGTCATGATATTTGCATAACTCCTCCCAAGAACCGGCCCACTGCTTGCATTAGGGCTGAGGGCTGTTGAGGAGTACTGAAACAGGGTGCTGTGATGTCTTGTACAGCACCCTGCTGGCCCCTCCCACCAGCCATGATCTGCCTGCAAAGCACAGAGAAACACAGAGACCCAATGATGACATCCCTAAGTTTAAAATACAGTATTTAATGAAAATGGAAAGGTTTTTAATTTTATAAGCATGTAGAGGAGGGGAAGCAGTCAGAGGAACACAGAAGCCAATATATAAGCAGTCTAAACTTCAGTTTTAAATCCTTGTCACGTGTGCGGAAAAAGATATGGGTATATTTGGGTGTACTACAACAGCGAATACCATCATGGAACAAATGATGACTAGCAGATTTACATAAACAAAGCCAATGTGCAGCCCTCAGGACACAGCAGGGCCCCACAGAGTTACCAAGTTGGCCTAATCTAGTCAGCACTATGTTTGGGGAGATTTTAAAAAAATGAAAAAGACTGCATCATACGTGACATTTTTAAAAAAAAATTTTTTTTATTAAGATTTTATTTTTTTTATCAAATTTAAATTTTTAAATCAAAAACATTTGTAACAATTCAATTTTTTTTAGCACTGAAAAAAAAAATCAAGAACAGATAAATACTATATTAGCTGTATAAGACGTTGCGATGATTGCAATAAACGAACGTGTGCCAGTCTGGACGCATGCTATCTGTAAATGGATGGAGGAGCAGCTGGCGCTGGTGACGGTCACGGGGAGATAGAGCATCCTACAGAGTGAGCTCATTGATCTAAGCCGTCAGCTTAAGGATCGGTCCCTAGGGAGCGATAGAAGTGCTCTGCGTTCCTACACAGAGAAAACGACGCCAGCTCGGGGACTGCAACGCAGAACTCGGTCACACTGAGCTTCTATTATGGGTGTAATCCTAAATTGTACCTGGAGGAATGACAACGGCGGCCTTATTGCGCAATATGTTTAAATGAACGCAGGAGACATAACAGAGCGGAGACGCGGCCGCCCGGAGGAATAGATCACGTATCAAATTATACACTAATCAGGAGCTCTGGCCTGGAAACCACCTCCGGAGAGTCGAATAAAATAATATCATTCTATTTTATTATCTGATCAGAGGAGAAAAATGACAGTCTGAGCACGCTTCCTGCCAGTCCAATCATTAGTGTAATAAACATTATAAAATAAACACAAATTCAATCAATACTTAAGCTGGATGTTATCAAATAGTCAGACAACAATATGCAGGAAGAAAGTAATGGAAAAAAGCAGCCCATGGCGAGCGTCCCACAAGGAGCCGATGGAACCACTGCGGCCCACAAGCCGAACTCCAGCCTTCCCTTCAGTCTTCTAGAGTTGTACAGAATCCTCTCCTTAAAGCGGAGTTCCACCCAAAAAATTGAACTTCTGGAATCTTCCCCCCCTCCGGTGTCACATTTGGCACCTTTCATGGGGCAGGGGAGAGCAGATATCTGTATAATCCAGGTATTTGCTCCCACTTCCGGGCATAGATAGTCGCAGTATCTGCAGATATCTACGCCATATCCGGCGCCTCCTCCTTCCCCCCCCCCTGCTGTCTTCTGGGAGACACAGAGGTCCCAGAAGACAGCAGGGACCAGTGGGATCGGGCAGCGTGACTCGTGCATGCGCAGTAGGGAACAAGGCTGTGAAGCCGCAAGGCTGTGAAGCCGCAAGGCTTCACTTCCTGATTCACTTACCGAAGATGGCGGTGCCTCCACCCGAGAGCTAAGGGACAGATCGGCTTCGGGTGCCGACATCGCGGGCGCCCTGGACAGGTAAATGTCCATATTTTAAAAGTCAGCATCTGCAGTATTTGTCGCTGCTGACTTAAAAAAAATAATAATTTGGCGGGACTCCGCTTAAATTACCGATGCCTCTTGTTTTGCAGGCAGTTGATTGTTCCCTAAATGTCCATTTCATGCTACAAAGTAACAAAAGCAATATTTCTGCATTTAAATTAATTATACATGGACAAAAAAAAATATAAATAACTAAACTCTGTATTAAAGTTGATCCCCAGCTTTGCCTTCAGTCTTGCACAGTTGTACCGGCTCCTCTCCTGTACTGAAATTGCTCACTCTGATTTCACCGCACACTGTGAGCTTCTCACAATGTGCATTCAACCTGAGGCAAGTCAGATAGAGCCCGCCTCATTCCCTGGCTTGAGGACATCATCTAGCCCTTTCCTCCCCAGCTTGACTGTCCCTGGCCCACCCCTTTTATTCATTGGATTTTAGTTCTTTCAATCATGGAGGCTCAGCATCACATGGTAGTTTTACCTAGGGTGGTCTGCATCCAAATGCAGCCTGCCTAGGAACACCAACTCCTCCAGACTGACATCCACTCATCAATGCATTTTGATATTTGCATAACTCCTCCCAAGAGGCGGGCCACAGCTTGCATCAGAGCAGAGGGCTCTTAAGAGGAGTACTGAGGAAGGGTGCTGTTGGATTGAGCAGGGATTGGGAAGGGTTACTTTTTTGCCAGGTGTCACTTAAACAGGTATCCCAGTTGGAAGATTTCCCTTCACTTCTTGTTCTGGTGACAACTCAAAATTTTGGGTTCCTGTTCTCCAGGGACAAAGAGAGAAGGGTGAAGCTCCCCAGCGAGGACACAGGCAGCTATAAAACATGACAGGGAATAAATTCTTGCCTAATTCATCTAAGACCCCTTTCACACTGGGGCGCTTTGCAGGCACTACAGCGCTAAAAATAGCGCCTACAAAGTGCCCTGAAACAGCCGCTGCTGTGTCTCCAATGTGAAAGCCCCAAGGGCTTTCACACTGGAGCGGTGCGCTGGCAGGACGCTAAAAAAAGTCCTGCTAGCAGCATCTTTGGATCGGTGCAGGAGCGGTGTATACACCGCTCCTTCACCGCTCCTGCCCATTGAAATCAATGGGGCAGCGCGGCTATACCGCCGGCATAGCGCTGCTGCAACAGCGCTTTGCAGTGGTTCTAACCCTTTCTCGGTCACTAGCGCGGGGGGGGTAAATGTGCCCCGCTAGCGGCCGAAATTGGCGGTAAAGTGCCACTAAAATTGATGGCGTTTTACCGCCGACGCCGCCCCAGTGTGAAAGGGGGCTAAAACTAAAAGACTGTCCTGATGTACACTCTGGGATGCGCATAGAGGTCTGCGCAGCCAGCCGCCTGTCATTGATTTCAACCGACTGCCTGCATGCCCCTGAATGGAATGCTTATGCATCCCGGGTGGCTGAAGACTGTCCTTCTCACAGGCATACAAGACTGGTACACCCATGTGAATGAGACCTAAAACTACACAGTGTAGTGCACAGGGGAGCACAGTGGACTTATCTTTAGCCCTGTTTCACACTGAATGCAGCTTTGAAATCATGCTACTTCAGCGTGTATCAAAGCTGCCAGTCAGTGCGATTTCATGTGCGGCTTGCCGTCATCTACGCGACTTCATGCACACACGTCAATGCAAGTCACACATGAAATCGCACTGACTGGTGGCTTTGAAATCACGCTGAAGTAGCATCTGAATCACACCTATTTGAGCAGTTCTCTAGCCAGAAATAGGGTGAGTCTTGTCATGCGATTTTGATCTGTGAAAGTTTTTTTCTTTACATACACCTTAACCTGGTGCCACCGGCCGTTTACATGTATGTGGTGGCACAGCAGTGGGGGCTTTATCTTGTGCTGACCATTATGTGACTGCGCTGTTAGGCTAGGTTCACATTAATGCGGCTCTGCAAGCTGGCATTTTGCATGGGCACAGCAGCCAATTCTTTTGAATGGGATACCGTGCTTCCTGAAATGCAGGGAAAAGGTCCCTACACCATTTCTGTAATCGCAGCCCGCATGGGAACCACAATATGCAGTGCGTGCGGCATGCCATTAGGACTAATGGCACCCAAACGCATATCCTGCACTTTTCTGTGTGGGTGGTTGCAGCTGCAGAAACAGGTGTGGACCCGTAGTGGGAACCACCCACACAGATGTGAACCTAGCCTTACTGACAACTCCAGGTCTTTGTTTACATCAGGAGTCGGTAGGACAGGCTTCCGGTCATGTGACCACCGTGACAGCCAATGGTTGCTGCAGCCACTTGCCAGAAAATGTAAACAATGCCGCAGCAGCTAGGGATTGGCCTTGGGGAAAGTAGAAAATGTTAATGGGTGCGATCACATCCAATCAAAGATTTCTATGCCCCCAAAAAATGCTACAGTGGCTCACTAGCTGATGCGATTTTACACCCCCAATAAGCAGGTGAAAATTTTACGAATGGAGGGATTCAACAGCTTTTTAGTTGCCAATCACATTCCTTCCAAATTGCAAGCAGTTCTGGGCAGCAGAAGGTTATAAGTTTCTGGTTGCTGTAAGTGACATTACACAAATAATCAAATATGCACAATTTAAAAAAAAAAAAAAGCACAAATACAAAAACCACAGAAAAGGGGCGAATAATGCCACGTACACACGAGCGGACTTCTCGTCGGACTGAATTCCAAAGGACTTTTCGACGGAGTTCTGACAGAGTTCCAATGAAACGGACTTGCCTACACACAATCACATCAAAGTCCGATCGTTTCGAACGTGATGACGTACGATCAGACTAGAATAAGGAAGTTCATAACCAGTAGCCAATAGCTGCCCTTGCGTCATTTTTGGTCCGTCGGACTAGCATACAAATAAATGGATTTTTCTATAGAAATCAAGTCCGCCGGAAAGATTTGAAACTTGTTCTATTTCTAAGGTCCGTCAGATTATTAGACAGAAAAGGTCAGATGAAGCCCACACACGATCGAATTGTCCGACGGATTCGTTCCGTCGGACCTTTGATGCTGAAAAGTCCGGTCGTGTGTACATGGCATAACAGTAATGCCCTGTACACACTATAGGATTTTCCAATGGAAAATGTGTGATAGGACCTTGTTGTCGGAAATTCCGACCGTGTGTGGGCTCCATCACACATTTTCCATAGGAATTTCCGACACACAAAGTTTGAGAGCAGGCTATAAAATTTTCCGACAACAAAATCCTTTGTTGGAAATTCCGAACGTGTGTACACAAATCTGACGCACAAAGTGCCACGCATGCTCAGAATAAATTAAGAGACGAAAGCTATTGGCTACTGTCCCGTTTATAGTCCCAACATATGTGTTTTACGCCACCGCGTTCAGAACGATCAGATTTTCCGACAACTTTGTGTGACCGTGTGTATGCAAGACAAGTTTGAGCCAACATCCGTCGGAAAAAATCCTAGGATTTTGTTGTCGGAATGTCCGATCAATGTCCGACCGTGTGTACAGGGCATAAATGTGATATTTATCAAACATTTTGATTCAACTGCAGTGAATGTTTGGTGAATGTCACATCCACTGCTTTATAAAAACAACTGAAGCACTCTAAACAATCCCCCCCCCCCAAAAAAAAAAAAAAAAATACCCTTTATTCCTTTATTTAAAAAAAGTTAAATTTTTCCAAGAAAAATGTACCTGAGCAGCTCAATGGGATTTCTAACCAAATAGAAATCCTTCTTGGTCCCATCATATTGTCTGTAGATGGTCACATGGTGGCGCTGTGGCTCTACGCCTGGCTGTGGCTGTAATGAAGAAAGTGGAAATTGATGTTGGTAGTTGGCAGGGAAGGACGGGAGCAGGTAGTGAGGATGGAGCCTCCGGGTCACATACAGTAACTGAGACAATTACTATCTAGGCCATGCAAGGTAAAACCACGTCCTGCCGCTCAGACGGACTGCAGAAAATCAAAGTCTCAGCATTTCCAGGGCATGTTGCGATTTGTAGTTACCCAGCTAAGTCCATCCTGCAAATCACTTAACGTCTAAATTCACCTTTTATAAAATTATAATAATAATAGAACATCTTTTCACAGGTAAAAAAAAAAAAAAATGTGCATTTATTATTTTTTACACTGGAGCCTATAAAGCATTGCACCCGGGGTTAGCAGATGGCGGGTGCAATGTCAGGCTCCTGTAGACCCTCAGTACAATGTCTGCCCGTACCTCTATGAGCAGGCCATTATTGAATGATAGGAAGAATCAATGTACTACGAAAGTGCTCACCAGCCCTCAGCGGTTCATTAAGAAATACAAGCTGGTATGGCCGATGGTACTTATAGTTCATTCATTCTCAGAACTCTGTGAATGAATGGTGGAGCCCCGCACGGCTGCGCTGTTTTCATATTGTGATGGCGGATGCACTGTCACGTGGGGAGGGAAGGGAGGAGCTGAAACATAATGCTTATCCCAAAGGTGAACTAATTCCAGCTGGCCCAAACAAACTATTTGCATTACAGAATGATGCAGCCGCTGGGCATCCTGTAACAGACTGTAATATATTTGGGTACATACAATCAGGGTTTGTTTATAGTTGCAGTTGGGAGGTGGTAAAACCAGGCGGTTGTGTTGTGTTTTTACCTCTCCCAAAAGCACCCCTTAAAGTGGAACTGATATTCCATTGTAACAAACAGCAAGCAGGCAGGCTTTATTTGCAGACGAGACATGCAATTGTCAAGCAATAGGATACCTCTACAGGCACCATGACGGTTTCTGGAAGTGATACCAAACAACAAACATGTTATACTTACCTGCTCTGTGTAATGGTTTTGCACAGAGCAGCTCCGATCCTCCTCTTCTCAGGTCCCCCGCGGCGCTCCTGGCTTCTCCCCCCTGCAGAGTGCCCCTATAGCAAGCCACTTGCTATGGGGTCACTCGTGCATACTCGCTCCCTTCTTATTGGCTGTGATTGACATCAGCAGGAACCAATGGCTCCCGCTGCTGTCTCTAAGCCAATAAGGAAGCAGAGAGCGGCTGCTCTTGTGTACATCTCTAAATTGTGATTGGGCTCACGGAAGTACTAGGGGGGCAAGGGGGTCTGGATACTTAAGGTAAAAAAAACTTCAGCCTTTAGAACAACTTTAATTACACTGGGACTATACTAGTCAGACATGAACTCAGAAACTTCAGGATCCCTCCCCCCAAAACTGACAGTTTCTTCTATCTCTCAGGGGATCTATTGGTGAAATTTCTGCGCTGTGTTCCCAGCTCTTCACATCTGCACTGCCCATCATGAGGGGTCTCCACCATCCCTACACTGTGTTCCCAGCTCTTCACACCTGCACTACCCATCATAAGGGGTTCCCACCGTCCCTACACTGTGTTCCCAACTCTTCTCTTCACACCTGCACTGCCCATCATGAGGGCTTCCCACCATTTCTACACTGTGTTTACAGCTCTTCACATCTGCACTGTCCATCATATGGGGTTCCCACCATCCCTACCCTGTTTCCCCAGCTCTTCACACCTGCTGTCATCACCTGCTGCCCATCATGAGGGGTTCCCACCATCCCTACCCTGTTTCCCCAGCTCTTCACACCCGCACTGCCCTTCATGAGGGGTTCCCACCATCCCTACACTGTGTTCCCAGCTCTTCACACCCGCACTGCCCTTCATGAGGGGTTCCCACCATCCCTACACTGTGTTCCCAGCTCTTCACACCCGCACTGCCCTTCATGAGGGGTTCCCACCACCCCAAACACTGTGTTCTCAGCTCCTCACACCTGCACTGCCCATCATGAGGGGTTCCCACCATCCCTACACTGTTCCCAGCTCCTCACACCTGCACTGCCCATCATGAGGGATCTCCACAATCCCTACACAGTGTTCACAGCTCTTCACACCTGCACTGCTCATCATGAGGGGTTCCCACCATCCCTACCGTGTATTCCCAGCTACTCACACCTGCAGTGCCCATAGTGAGGGGTTCCCACAATCCCTACACTGTGTTCCCAGCACTTTACACCTGCACTGCCTATCAGGGGGGTTTCCACCATCCCTACACTGTGTTCCTGGGTCTGCACATCTGCTATGCCCATTATCAGGGGTTCCCACCATCCCTACACTGTGCTCCTGGGTCTCCACACCCACTGTGCCATTTATGATGTGTTTCCACCATCCCTACACTGTGTTCCCGGGTATGCACTCCTGCTGTGCACTTTGAAGGAATTCATTATTTGATACTTATCTCTATTGTTGTGTTCACCATCCCTGCTGAGCTGTGAGATTTCCAGAATAACATCCCACAGATACATGTGAGATCGGCCCATTTACTGGACTTCAACACATCAGAAATCTTTTCACAGGTTGGTTGCACACAGATTTTCAGGTTTTCTGACAGATGGTGAAATGTGATAATTATAGAAGGTGGAGATGACGGGAAGTCTACAGATACCAACAAACACCTTTAGATACAAGTCTACAGATACCATCTATCTGAGAAAGAAAATGCATTTTTAGAAGCTGGCTGGAGTTCACCTTTAACCACTGGGCACTTACCGTATACACCCTTCCTAACCAGGCCAATTTTCAGCTTTCAGTGCACTCACACTTTGAATGACAATTACTCAGTCATGTAACACTGTACCCATATGAAAACGTTGTCCTTTTTTTCATACAAATAGAGCTTTATTTTGGGGGTATTTAATCACCACTGGCTTTTTTATTTTTTGCGCTATAAATAAAAAAAGACTGAAAATTTTGTAAAAAATGCATTTTTCATCATTTCGGTTACAACATTTTGGCAAAGAAACCACCATACGTCAGGCGCCCTGCATGTAGATTAGGGGCCAGGTGCATGGATTAGGGGGGCGCCCCTGCACCCCCAATGGAACGGACGCCACTGCTGCTACATATCTTTAGTAAAAATAACCCAAATCAGTGTATATTATTTGGTCTTTTTTATAGGTTATAGAGTCTACAAGCTTTGGGTGCCAATCATTGAAAAATGTATAATTTATTATATGTACTGACGGCCTATCTCATTTCTTGAGGCCCTGAAATACCAGGACAGTCCAAATATCCCCTAAATGACCCCCTTTGGAAAGTAGACATTTCAAGGTATTTAGTAAGGCCCCTTTCCCACTTGTGCGACTTGGGACTGCAAAGTCGCATGACAAGTCATTCCCCATGTTTTCCAATGAGTATTATTCATATGTGTGCGACTTCAAAGTAGTCCCTGCACTTTGTTCCGACTTTGATGCGATTTGAGGTTCACAGACCTCATGTTTACACAGGCATTGCTTAAAGTTGCATCAAAATCGCTGCAAAATCGCTTAAAAGTCATGCGATCTTACCGCAATTTTGCAGACGCGATTTTAGGAAATGCCTATGTAAACTAGAGGTCTATGGATCTCAATTTGCATAAAAGTCGAACCAAAGTAGTACAGGGTCTACTTTGAAGTCGGCACGACTTGAGGTCGCACATATATGAATGGTTATCATTGGAAATCATGGGGAACGACTTATAATGCGATTTTGCTGTCCCAAGTCACAGGACAAGTTGCAACAAGTGTGAAAGGGGCCTAAGAGGCATTGTGGGTTTTTCAAGTTGTAATTTTTTCCCACAATTCTTTGCAAAATGAAGATTTTATTTTATTTTTTTCACAAAATTGACTCATTAACAGGTTATTTCTCTCACACAGCACATGCAACTACATCCCAAAACACATTCTGCTACTCCTCCTGAGTATGGCAATATCACATGTATGAGACTTTTACACAGCCTGGCCACATAAAGAGGCCCAACATGCAAGGAGCCCCGTCAGATATTCTAGGGATAAAAATTACATATCCAATTTATTGACAACCTATCACACTTTAAGGCCCTGGAGCACCAGAACAATGAAAACGCCCACAAAATGACCCTATTTTGGATAGCAAAAACCCCAACGTATATTCTATGAGGCATAATGAGTCTTTTGAAAATGTCATTTTTTTCCACAAGTTTTTAGGAAAATGTGGAAAGAAGCGAGAAGCGCATTTATGGGAGGACGTCAATAGAGGGGGGTCTACTTTAAAGTAGAACTATAAGCAAAAATAGGATTTTTTTATTACAGCCTACCTGTAAAATCCTTTCGATGGACATCACGGGACACAGAGCCACAGTAATTACTGATGGGTTATATAGGTATCACTAGGTATTGGACACTGGTCACACCCTAATCAGGAAGTTCAACCCCCTATATAATCCCTCCCCTTCCAGGGATACCTCAGTTTTGTAGCAAAGCAATATAAGTGTATTAGAAGAGGGGCGGGACCTCTGTGTCCCGTGATGTCCATCGAAAGAAAAGGATTTTACAGGTAAGCTGTAATAAAAAAATCCTATTTTCTTTCTCGGACATCACGGGACAAAGAGCCTCGGTAATTACTGATGGGATGTCCCAAAGCAATGCCAACTGAGGGGGGGGAATCACAACCCGGTAGGGTGCTATCAGACCTGAGGACCCTGTACCGCTGTCTGCAGCACACTACGCCCAAAGGCGATATCCTCATGCCTTCTCACATCCACCTGATAGAATCTGGTGAATGTATGAACTGAAGACCAGGTTGCGGCCTTGCAGATCTGAGCCATAGAGGCCTGGTGATGCACTGCCCAAGAAGCACCAATAGCCCTTGTGGAATGTGCCTTGATCTGAAACGGAGGAACCTTCCGTTTCAAACCGTAAGCTTGAATAATTAGTTGTCGAATCCATTTAGAAATGGTCGCCTTTGACGCTGCTTGTCCTCTATTGGGACCCTCTGGCAGCACGAACAAGACATCCGTCTTGCGAATTTGAGCAGTTGCCTCCAGATAGGTCTTGACTGCTCTTACTACATCCAAAGAATGTAGTGACCTTTCTTCCGAAGAACAGGGATCTGGAAAAAAGGAAGGCAGAACAATGTCTTGGTTTAGATGAAAATCTGAAACCACCTTCGGTAAAAAACTAGGATGAGGGCGCAGTACCACTCTATCCTTGTGTATAATCAAGTAAGGCTCTTTACAGGAAAGAGCTGCTATTTCTGATACTCTTCTAGCAGAAGAGATAGCTACCAGAAAAATTAGTTTCCTCGTCAGCAAGACCAAAGGAATCTGACGTATTGGTTCAAAAGGCTGTTTCTGTAACACCGATAGAACCAAGTTCAAGTCCCAGGGGTTTAGGGGCGCCTTAACCGGAGGATTAAGACGCATCACCCCCTGCATAAAGTTTCGGACCAGAGAATGCGAAGCAAGCGGCCGTTGAAACAACACTGATAAGGCCGAGACCTGGCCCTTGATGGTACTCAAGGCCAGCTTCATCTCTAATCCTAATGGTAGAAAATCAAGAATTCTACCTATGACATATTTCCTGGGATGCCAACCCCTGGATTCACACCAGGTTATATAAGCTTTCCAGACTCTATGATAAATCATTCTGGAAGCTGGCTTCCTTGCATTGATCAAGGTAGATATGACAGAACCTGAAAGCCCACGACCTTTCAGAACGTGGGTCTCAATAGCCAACCCGTCAAATCTAGCGTTTGTAAGGCAGGCTGCAATACTAGACCTTGAGGTAACAGGTCTGGGCGTACCGGTAGGGTCCACCAGGAACCCACCGTCATCCTTGCTATTTCTGCCTATCAAGTTCTTCTGGGCCAAATGGGGGCCACCAGAAGTGCCGACTTCCCTTCTTGCCTGAGCCTGCGAAGGAGCCGTGGCAGTAGCAGAATAGGAGGGAATGCATAAATCGGTGAGAACCGATGCCACAGAATCACCAACGCATCCGTCCTGCCTGCAAGAGGATCCCAGGCAACCGGTAGGAAGGATTTCCCCTTCTGCAGGTTTTCGGGTATGAGCCACCAACTGAGGCTCTGACGTACCGCATGCAACAGGTGCATTGGAAAGTCTAATGCCTGAACCTTCTTGTTCCAGGCCGACAGAATACTGTGTTGCAACAGTCCTGACTGGAACTGCGCATATGGAACTGCTTCGAATGAAGACACCATCTTCCCCAGCAGCCTCATACAAAGGCGGACAGAAGGACCCTTCTTGGTCTTGACTGTCAGAATCAGCTCCCTTAGAGCAGTGATCTTTGCCTGCAGACACTTCAGTTGAGCAGGAAAAATGGGCACAGGTAGGCCTGCATCTCTGATGCCTATTGATGTCAAAAATTCTCCTCCCTGCAGGATGGAGACTACTGTCCGAATTGATTCCAAACGGAAGGAATGCATCCTTAGGAATCGATTCAGATCTCTTAAATCCAAAATGGGTCTGACGTCCCCATTTGGTTTTTGGACCATAAAAAGATTGGAATAGAGCCTCAATCCTTGATCCTTTGTGGGAACCCCCACAATGACCTCTTGCGACAAAAGTCGCTCTATCGCTAGAAGGAGCGACTGCTTCTCTTCTGGTTCCCTGGGAACACCTGATCTGAGGAAACGAGGAGAGGGAAATTCTTGGAACTCCAGTCTGTACCCTAAGGTTACCGTGGAGATTACCCATCTGTCCTGGAAGTCCTTCTGCCAGGGCCCTGAGAGCTGCAGCAGTCTTTCCCCCCACTCGAGCGAGCGGGGCGCCCCTTCATGAAGAGGCCTTAGTGTCTTGTCTAGAAGACTTCTTCCCCCAGGACTCCAGCAGAGAAAACCCCCCACCATCTTACCTTGGAGCCAGTGGGAGAGCCTGTGCAGCGAACGCTGAGACAGAATCAAGCATTAAAAGGTTAGTGCTCTTGGCTGCCCCCGGTGGTCACAATAGGCATAGCATGCATTTACCTTAAAGGAGAAAAGCCACTAGAATTCAAAATTCTGTGGAATCTCCTCTTACCTTATCCAGCCGCAGGGTTCAGTTTACACAGACCCAATCTTCACCTCTCACGGTGGGCTCCGTTTGTGAAAAACCGTCAGAGACTGGGGCCCCCTACGAGTAGGGGGATCCTTCAGTTCTGGCCCTGTAAAGCACCCAGCCAGAAATTATGAAGTTTAAATCCATTTTCTGATCTGCGGGGTCCAGCTCTCTAAAAAGAGAAGCGTTACAGGTAAAACCTCATTTCTTCGGACACGAGGCCCGGGTACCATCCAATTCGGCCATAAAAGACACTTTGAATGGATCCGGTTAGCCTGGCTTGCCCCAGTATAGGATCTTAGGATATTCCCTTTGGAGCTTCAGCACAGGACATCTTTGCACGTCCAACACCTAAGACACTGGCGTAAAAACTGAGGTATCCCTGGAAGGGGAGGGATTATATAGGGGGTTGAACTTCCTGATTAGGGTGTGACCAGTGTCCAATACCTAGTGATACCTATATAACTCATCAGTAATTACTGTGGCTCTGTGTCCCGTGATGTCCGAGAAAGAAACTTTTTTTTTCTTTCTGTATGGATTAACTGCTTCAGATCCGGGTCATTGCCAAATGACGGCAACAGCGTGGATCTACATTGCCGGGACTACGTCTATTGACGTCGTCCCGTGCACGAGCTGCCTGCGCGCCCACTGCAGGGCGCGCGCGGAGCGCTCAGTGATCAGCGAGTCTATGAGACTCGCCTGATCACAGATCAGAGTAAGGGGTCGGTCCCGACCCCTTACCACATGATCAGCTGTCAGCCAATGACAACTGATCATGTGATGTAAACAGAGCCGGTAATCGGCTATTTTTCCTCCTCGCGCTGACAGCGTGAGGAGGGAAAAAAAACCCGATCATGGCGATCTTCTGTGACAGCAATAAGCAGCAGTGCTGCCTACCAGTGCCCACCAGCATCACCCATCAATGCCCACATTGCCATCAATCAGTGCCACCCATCAGTGCCCACAGTGCCACCCATCAGCACCCACATCAGTGCAACAAGTGCTGCACATCAGTGCCACCTATCAGTGCCCATCAGTGTCACCTACCAGTGCCCATAAGTGCCCATCAGTGCCACCCATCAGTGCACCCCATCAGTGCCGCCCATCAGTGCCCCCCATCAGTGGTACCCATCAGTGCCACCCATCAGTGGCCATCAGTGCCGCCTTATCTGTGATCATCAGTACCGCCTCATCTGTCCCCATCAGTGCCACCTTAACTGTGCCTATCAGTGCCACCTTATCTGTGCCTGTCCCTGCCCATCAGTGCAGCCTATCAGTGCCCACCAGTGCCGCCTCATCAGCGCATATCAATGAAGGAGAAAAATTACCTGTTTGCAAAATTTTATAACAAACTATTAAACATGATTTTTTTTTTTTTCAAAAATTTCCATATTTTTTTGTTTGTTTAGCAAAAAATAAAAACCCCAGCTGTGATTAAATACTACCAAAAGAAAGCTCTATTTGTGGGAAAAAAATGATAAAAATTTGATTTGGGTACAGTGTTGTATGACCGCGCAATTGTCATTCAAAGTGCGTCAGCGCTGAAAGCTGAAAATTGGTCTGGGCAGGAGGGGGGTTTAAGTGCCCAGTAAGCAAGTGGTTAAGGGAGGGCCATCTGTGTCCCATTCCTTTCACTTCCTGTCCCATAGCCAAAACAGGAAGTGAGAGGAAATCCCTGCAAATTAAAGGTCTCTCTTGCCCCCCCCAAGGTCACCAGAACTAGTGTCCCCACTGGAAGATTTTCCCTCTATTGCTGTTTTGGGAACAACCCAAAATTTGAGAAATTTGAGACCAGGGAGAGCTATGCTGGAGAGGAAAGTGCTAGATGATGCTGGACATCCTTCAGCCAGGAAATGAGGTTGGCTCTATCCAACCTGTTGCAAATTCTAATGCACATTGTAAGAATCTCACAGTGTGCAGTGAAATCAGGGTACGCAATTTGCATTATGGGAGAGGAGTCTGTACAACTGTGCAAGGTTGGAGGTGAGATGTAAATACTCCCGATATCTTGTCCCACAGGTCAGTGGAAAATTTACAGTTGTGCTCAAAAGTTTGCATACCCTGGCAGTAATTGTGAAATATCGGCATTAATATTGAAAATATGACTGATCATGCCAAAAAACTGTCTTTTATTTAAAGATAGCAATCACACTAAACCATTTTTTATCACATAGTTTTTTGGATCTTTTTTAAATCATAATCATAACAGAAATCACCCAAATGGCCCTGATAAAAAGTTTACATACCCTGGAATGTTTGGCCTTGGTACAGACACAGAAGGTGGCGAACACAAGTTAAAATGACCCACATTTGTGGCTTTTTAAATCACAATCAAGGGGTTGTAAACCCTCGTTTTTTTTGTTTTTTTTTAAATAACAAACATGTCATACTTACCTCCACTGTGCAGTTTGTTTTTCTGGGGTCCCTCATAGGCGCTCCTGGCTCCTCCCCGCATCTAGTGTCCACGTTGGAGAAGGCTCGACACCCATGCAGGCGCGCTCCTGCATCTGTGTCCTTTCACACAGAATGCAGGACTCGGCCCCGCTCCCCGGCGCCGCGTCATTGGATTTGATTGACAGCAGCGGGAGCCAATGTCTGCGCTGCTGTCAATCTATTCAATCAGGACACGAGGCACCAGCTAGATCTGGTGTGCTCGTTCTCGGCGGATGACAGCGTTCAGGTAAGTAAAACAGGGGGGCTGGAGCACTACAGAAAGTTTTTCACCCTAATGCATAGAATGCATTAAGGTGAAAAACCATGAGGGTTTACAACCCCTTTAACTACTTCAATACCGGGCACTTACACCCTCTTCCTGCCCAGGCCAATTTTCAGCTTTCAGCGCTGTCGCTGTTTAAATGACAATTGCGTGGTCATGCTACATTGTACCCAAACAGAATTTTTATCATTTTGTTCCCACAAATAGAGCTTTCTTTTGGTGGTATTTGATCACCCGTTTTTTATTTTTTGCTAAACAAATAAGAAAAGACCTAAATTTTTTTAAAAAAAATAAGTTTTTCTTTTCTTTCTGTTATAACATTTTCTAAATAAGTACGTTTTCTTCTTCACTAATGGGCACTAATAAGGCGGTACTGACGATGGGCACTGATAGGCGACACTGACGGGCACTGAAAGGCTGCACTGATAGGCGGCACTGCTGGGCACTGATGGGCATTGATACGCGGCATTGATAGATGGCATTGATAGGCATCACTGATGGCACTGGCAGGCATTAGGGATGGGCACTGATTGGCAGCTGCCTGGGCACTGATTGGCATTTTCCTGGTGGTCTAGGGTGGCATACCTGGTGGTATACCTGGTGGTCCAGTGTGGTGGCAATCCCTGGTGGTCCTGGCGGCATCCTGGTGGTCCTAGGTGGGCATCCGAGGGAAGGTCTGCGCTGGTAAACAATCAGCACAGACCCCCCCCCCCCCCCAGGAGAGCCGCCGATCGCCTCTCCTCTACTCGCGTCTGTCAGACACGAGTGAGGAAAAGCCAAACAACGGCCCCTTCCTGTTTACATGGTGATCACTAGTGATTCGACACGGCCGATCACGTGGTAAAGAGCCTCCGTCAGAGGCTCTTTACCGAGATTAGTGTAGCGGTGTGTCAGACTGACACACCGCACCACTGATCGCCGCGATGCGCGCCCCCAGGGGCGAACGAGAGCGGTCGTTCTGGAGGGCCGTCATATGACGTCCACCCAGAACAAGAGTCGCGCCACCCAGCCATCATTCAGTGGTTAATGTCTGTATATAAATAATCAATGGGTTTGTTAGCTCTCACATGAATGCACTAAGCAGGCTGGACACTGAGCCATGAGGAGGTAGAAAAGAACAGTCAAAAGACCTGCGTAACAAAGTAATGGAACTTTATAAAGATGGAAAAGGATATAAAAAGATACCCAAAGCCTTGAATATGCCAGTCAGTACTGTTTAACCCCTATTAAGAAGTGGAAAGTTCGGGGCTCTTTTGATACCAAGCCAAGGTCAGGTAGACCAATAAAGATTGCAGCCACAACTGGCGGAAGAATTGCTCAGGATACAAAGAAAACCCCACAGGTGACCTCAGGAGAAATACAGGCTGCTCTCCAAAAAGATGGTGTGGTTGTTTTTAAGGAGCACAATTCAACAATACTTGAACAAAAAAAGCTGCATGGTTGTACTGCCAGAAGGAAGCCTTTACTTCACCAATGTCACAAAAAAGCCAACGAGGCATGTCAAGTTGGGCATATTGTAAACAGGCTTTTTTGTGGAACTTGTGCAGTAAAAGCTTCTTTCTGGCAACTTGACCATGCAGCTATTTTTTGTTCGATACAAAAGTATCATCGTATTGTGCACCTTAAAAACAACCACACCGTCTTTTTCCAGAGCAGCCTGTATTTCTCCTGCGGTTAACATTAATAAATCACCGGGACCAGATGGCTTGCATCCGAGGGTACTTAGGGAACTCAGTCAAGTGATTGCCAGACCGTTGTTCCTAATTTTTACAGATAGTCTACTGACTGGAATGGTACCAGCTGATTGGAGAAAAGCCAATGTAGCACCTATATTTAAAAAGGGCCCAAAATACATCCCTGGGAATTACAGACCAGTTAGCCTAACATCGATAGTATGTAAACTCTTGGAGGGGATGATAAGGGACTATATACAGGATTTTAGTAATACGAACGATATCATTAGCAGTAATCAGCATGGATTCATGAAGAATCGTTCTTGCCAAAGCAATCTATTAACCTTCTATGAGGAGGTGAGTTGCCATCTAGATAAAGGAAGGCCTGTAGACGTGGTGTATCTGGATTTTGCAAAAGCATTTGACACAGTTCCCCATAAACGTTTACTGTACAAAATAAGGTCCGTTGGCATGGACCATAGGGTGAGTACATGGATTGAAAACTGGCTACAAGGGCGAGTTCAGAGGGTGGTGATAAATGGGGAGTACTCAGAATGGTCAGGGGTGGGTAGTGGGGTTCCCCAAGGTTCTGTGCTGGGACCAATCCTATTTAATTTGTTCATAAACGATCTGGAGGATGGGATAAACAGTTCAATCTCTGTATTTGCAGACGATACTAAGCTAAGCAGGGCAATAACTTCTCCGCAGGACGTGGAAACCTTGCAAAAAGACCTGAACAAATTAATGGGGTGGGCGACTACATGGCAAATGAGGTTCAATGTAGAAAAATGTAAAATAATGCATTTGGGTGGCAAAAATATGAATGCAATCTATACACTGGGGGGAGAACCTCTGGGGGAATCTAGGATGGAAAAGGACCTGAGGGTCCTAGTAGACGATAGGCTCAGCAATGGCAGGCAATGCCAAGCTGCTGCTAACAAAGCAAACAGAATATTGGCATGCATTAAAAGGGGGATCAACTCCAGAGATAAAACGATAATTCTCCCGCTCTACAAGACTCTGGTCCGGCCGCACCTAGAGTATGCGGTCCAGTTCTGGGCACCAGTCCTCAGGAAGGACGTACTGGAAATGGAGCGAGTACAAAGAAGGGCAACAAAGCTAATAAAGGGTCTGGAGGATATTAGTTATGAGGAAAGGTTGCGAGCACTTAACTTATTCTCTCTGGAGAAGAGACGCTTGAGAGGGGATATGATTTCAATTTACAAATACCGGACTGGTGACCCCTCAATAGGGATAAAACTTTTTCGCAGAAGAGAGTTTACCAGGACTCGTGGCCACTCATTAAAATTAGAAGAAAAGAGGTTTAATCTTAAACTACGTAGAGGGTTCTTTACTGTAAGAGCGGCAAGGATGTGGAATTCCCTTCCACAGGAGGTGGTCTCAGCGGGGAGCATTGATAGCTTCAAAAAACTATTAGATAAGCACCTGAATGACCACAACATACAGGGATATACAATGCAATACTGACACATAATCACACACATAGGTTGGACTTGATGGACTTGTATCTTTTTTCAACCTCACCTACTATGTAACTATGTAACCTGTGGGTTTTTCTTTGTATCCCAAACAATTCCTTTGGCAGTTGTGGCTGAAATCTTTCTTGATCTACCTGATTCTTGGCTTGATATCAAGAGATCCCTAAATTTTCCACTTCTTATTAAATAATTGAACAGTACTGACTGGCATATTCAAGGCTTTGGATATCTTTTGTATATCCTTTTCCATCTTTGTAAAGTTTCATTCCCTTGTTACGCAGGTCTTTTGACTGTACTTTTTAGCTCTCCATGGCTTAGTATCTAGCCTGCTTAGTGCATCCATGTGAGAGCTAACAAACTCATTGACTATTTATACACAGACACTAATTGTGATTTAAAAAGCCACAAATGTGGGAAATTAACCTTTAATAGCCATTTTTAACCTGTGTGAGTCACCTTCTGTGTCTGTACCAAGGCCAAACATTCCAGTGTATGTAAACTTTTCATCAGGGCCATTTGGGGGATTTCTGTTATCATTATGATTTTAAAAGGAGCCAAAAAACTATGTGATAATAAATGGCTTCATGTTATCACTATCCTTGAATAAAAGACAGTTTTTTTGGCATAATTAGTCATATTTTCAATATAAATGCCAAAATTTCACAATTTCTGCAAGGGTATGCAAATTTTTGAGCACAACTGTAAAGAGGTCCCCCCTTCTACTACACCGGAATGTAACCAGATTATTGCTCTCAGAGAGCATTCAAGCCGGAGAGACCGTTGTGTCAACATGGGAAGAAGAGAAGAAGCCCAGAAGCCAGAGGCCAGAAGTCCGGGTCTCCGCTGGCAAAAGAGCGGCATGAAGACAGCGGAGGAGCCGGCAGAAGAACTGGAACACCGGGAGAAGAGGCCAGAGAGAGCGGAGAAGAACCAACCGGACGCCGGGAGAAGAGGAGCTGGAGGGACCCCCAAAGTCAGAAGAAGACCCCCGAAGCCGGAAGAAGACCCCCCGGAGCTGTCTAATAAATTACTTCAAAAACCTGTGTAGTGTGTTTCATTATTGACACTTTTTCCCTAGGTGAATGGGTAGGGGTACCATGTACCCCATACTCATTTACATAGGGTGGGGGGCCGGGATCTGGGGGCCCTCTTATTATAGGGGGCTCCCCGATTCCGATAAGCCCCCCGCCCGCAGACCCTGACAACCAACGGCCAGGGTTGTTGGGACGAGGCCCTTGTCCTCATCAACATGGGACAAGGTGCTTTGTGGTGGGGGGGGCCCCGGAGGGCGCCCCCTCCCCCAGAGCACCCACCCCCCAATGTTGAGGGCATGCCGCCTGGTACGGTTCAGGAGGGGGGGGGCGCTCGCTCGTCCCCACGCCCTTTCCTGACCGGCCAGGCTGTGTGCTCAGATCGGGGTCTGGTATGGATTTTAGGGGGGACCCCTTAAAATCCATACCAGACCTAAGGGCCTGGCATGCCCCGCGACGGGGCTCGCAAGGTGTTAATCTCGCCGATAAAAGCGGCGAGATTCACTTCCTTTTATAGTCCCGTCGTACCCGAGTCACGTTCAAAATGAACGGACTTGTCCATGTGTGGGAAAATCCGTTCATTCTGAAAGTCCGCCGTAACTCCGGCGAAAGTCCATCAGAAAGACGGGCGGACCTAGCCTGAAGGAAAGTCCGGTCGTGTGTACGAGGCATTAGATGTACTAGCAGATTTAGATACACTAAAAAACTGAAACTCCAGCTCTCACTTTATAAGCATTAACAGCAAACCGTTTTCTTTTCCTTTTAGGATAAAGATTTTACATTACTGATCATTGTAAGCGCCCCTGTTTGTGGTAAATGGTTTGTCTCAACCCTCTAACTGATACATTTGCAGGAGAGCTTGTTCTGTTGAAAAACAAAAGACTTACTGGCTGTTGAAAATAAAAGAATTAAGGAAAACAGAAGAAAGAAAGCCTAAAAAAGAAAACGAATGCAGCCATCACATCTAAGAATTGGTAAGCTGCAATATAATAGATGTTTGCTTTGGGGTTTAATACTGCTTTAGAGGCTTGTTCACACTCGACTACATTTCCAACTCTTAACAAATGCTCCTATAGCGTTAATACGCATTAGTATGGGCATTGGACTGGCGTTAATGCGTTTTAGTATAGGTGTTAGACTGGCGATAATGCGTTTTAGTATGAGCGTTAGACTGGCATTATTGCATTTTAGTATAGGCGTTAATGAGCTTTAGTATGGGCGTTAGACTGGCATTAATGCGTTTTAGTATAGGTGTTAGACTGGCGATAATGCGCTTTAGTATGAGCGTTAGACTGGCGTTAATGCGTTTTAGTATAGGCGTTAATACACTTTAGTATGTGCATTAGGCTCGCATTAATACTGTTTAGTATGGGCGTTAATGCATTTTAGTAAAGGCGTTAAACTGGCATTATTGCTTTTTAGTATAGGTGTTATTGCGCTTTAGTATGGGCGTTAGACTGGCATTATTGCGTTTTAGTATAGGCGTTAGACTGGCGCTAATGCGCTTTAGTATGAGCGTTAGACTGGCGTTAATACGCTTTTTTATGGGCAGTAGGCTCGCATTAATACGCTTTAGTATGAACGTTAGACTGGAGTTAATGCGTTTTAGTATAGGCGTTAGATTGGCGTTAATGCGTTTTAGTATAGGCATTAATGCGCTTCAGTATGGGTGTTAGACTGGCATTAATGCGTTTTAGTATAGGCGCTAATGCACTTTAGTATGAGCGTTAGACTGGCGTTAATGCATTTTAGTATAGGCATTAGACCGGCGCTAATGCGCTTTAGTAGGAGCAGTAGACTGGCGTTAATGCGTTTTAGTATAGACGTTAGACTGGCGCTAATGCACTTTAGTATGGGCGTTAGACTGGCGTTAATGCGTTTTAGTATAGGCATTAGACTGGCCCTAATGCGCTTTAGCATGAGCGTTAGACTGGCATTTTATAAACGGTAATGACGCTTTAAAAACGCTCACCAAAAGCCCAATGTACAGTTTTAATGCGTTTTGATCCGAGTTAAGGCACGTCAAAACCACTGTGCTCTTTTTTTAAAGGGAAGTGACATTATTACAGGATATAAACAATGTGAGGTGTGGCTTGTCATGGTGAATGGTTCCTGTGTATACTCCATTCGAGGAAAGGCAGCAGCATGGATTCCTTAAGACCCCTTTCACAATGGGGCGCTTTGCAGGCGATACAGCGCTAAAAATAGCGCCTGCAAAGCGCCCTGAAAGAGCCACTACTGTGTCTCCAATGCCCCGAGGGCTTTCACACTGGAGCAGTGCGCTGGCAGGACGCTAAAAAAAGTCCTGCTAGCAGCATCTTTGGAGCGGTGAAGGAGTGGTGTATACACCACTCCTGCACATTGAAATCAATGGGGCAGCGCGGCTTTACCGCCGGCATAGCACTGCTGCAGCAGTGCTTTGCGGTGGTTTTAACCCTTTCTCGGCTGCTTGCAGGGGGGTAAAACCGCTCGCTAGCGGCCGAATACCGCCGCTAAAACGACAGTAAAGCGCCGCTAAAAATAGCGCCATTTTGCCGCCAACGCCGCCCCCGCCCCAGTGTGAAAGGGGCCTTACTAAGCTTTCACCTCATGTTTGGCCTCCTGTGGATGATGCTGATGAATGAGTAATTGCATACCTCCCAACTTTTGAACTTCAGAAAGAGGGACACTTATGGGAGGAGGCGACTGAACGCGCGCTATGTGCACTGCGGCAAAAAGAAAGATTCTCACTAATGCATACAAAAACCCCAGCACAGTCATTTCAAAAAATAGGAATAAAAAGCTTCCATTACAAATGATTTTGCATAAACTATGGAAGTGTGCATTACACAAAGTGTGGAAGGATTCAGGAGTGCATTATGTACAGAGTGCAGGGTTCAGGATAGGGCTAGATACAGAGTGCATGGTTCTGGAGTGTGTTATGCACAAGGTGCAGGGTTCTGGAGTTACATATAGAGTGCAGGGTATTGACATGTGTTATGTACAGAGTGCAGGCACAGTGCATGGTTCTGGAGTGCGTTACGTACAGAGTGCAAGGGTTCAAGAGTGCTAGGTACAGAGTGCAGTCATCCATCCACATGTCACTATTGCCCTTCTCCTCAACTATAACATCTGAAACCCCCCTCCCTACACACACATATATATATATAACACACACCACACCACACCCACACAGATATAACACACACCACACCACACACACATAACACACACACATACATAACACACACACACACATACAACACACACCACACCACACACACACAGATATAACACACACCACACCACACACACACACATAACACACACCACACGACACACACATAACACACACACATACATAACACACACACACACACATACAACACACACACATAACACACACACACACACACACACACACATACAACACGCACCACACACACACACAGATATAACACACACCACACCACACACACACACATAACACACACACACACATACAACACACACCACACCACACACACATATAACACACACCACACACATAACACACACAACACCACACACACACAACACACACACACATACAACACACACAGATATAACAGACACCACACACACACAGATATAACACACACCACACCAAACACACACCACACCACACACACACATAACACACACACACATACAACACACACCACACCACACACACATACAACACACACCACACCACACACACATACAACACACACCACACACACCACACACACATAACACACACTTTTGTAAAAGTAGCACCTTTCTGTAGATGTCTTCTATCCAGTGCAGCCACAGCTTCCTTCTCCTTTCAGTGCACTGGGTATCTTCGACTCCTGGAGCAGGAAGGAGATAATGATTAGGGGGCAGCTCACCCCCCTCCCCCCTCCTCCCTCCTCCCTCCTCACACACGCTGCAGTCAGACTTTCACTTGTCCCGACTTTAGTGCAGACTGCAGAGCAGAGAGCCTGTTGAAGGAGAGAGCTGAGCTGTTACTTTCACTTTCAACTGCAGAAGCCAGGCTTATGTATTTAGGTGAAAGTGGGGAGCTGCCTGTGAGTGCAGGGCTAATGGAGGCTGAAAAAACTCTGGGGGAGAGGAATAGATAGCTGATCCCGGCCAGCAATCTATGAATGCCGGTGTTGTGTCACTGGCTCTTTCGCTATGCACTGGTTTGACAGAGGGGCGGGTCTGGATAGCAGTCCCGCCCCTACCCGACATCACACTCTCTTTTTGACAGGTGAAGTTTCTCATTGGGGCTGCACAGTGCACATCCAGCTGACTTGTTAGGCAATCCCTGGCTGTACTGGATGTACACACTGCTGCAGGTCCTATTGAGAGAAAAATTAGCTTGTAGTCAACAGCATTATGCGGGACAAATCACCTGTATGGCGGGATAGCGGGACAGAGGTGTCAAAGCGGGAAAGTCCCGCCCAATCCGGGACTGTTGGGAGGTATGAGTAATTGGCTGAGCAGAGGAGAAGGAAAAGGGTATTATTATTAGGGCACTATTGGGTACATCCAATTGTCTCTCAGAGATACTCCAAAGGGCACTTTTCATGGCCTGTATCATGATTTACACACCTACCCTCAGAAGTTGTCAGCTATCTTCAAGCAGCACAAACAGGAAGTGCATAGGAGGAAGTGACTGCAGGACACTCTATGCTCTCCTCTATCATTACAGGGCTTTGTGGGACATTACATTCCTCCTGCATAACTTTTTTTGAAACTAATTTTAAGGCGCCGCAAACGCTGGCAGTGCGTTTGTAGAGTTTTAACATAGACTTGAATGGGAGGCGTTGAAAGGCTTCAAACGCCTCCAGACTCGAAAAGAGGCTTCCATTTTTGAAGCGACACAGCGCTAATGCTTCATGTTTTGATAATCCTGTCCTACTCTATTAGACCCCTTTCACACTGGGGCGGTTTTCAGGCGGTATTGCGCTAAAAATACCGCCTGCAAACCGCCCCTAAACAGCCTCCGCTGTTTGTTCAGTGTGAAAGCCCGAGGGCTTTCACACTGAAGCGGTGCGCTGGCAGGACGGTGAAAAAAGTCCTGCAAACCGCTTCTTTGGAGCGGGGAAGGAGCGGTGTATTCACCGCTCCTTCCCCGCTTCTGCCCATTGAAATCAATGGGACAGCGCGGCTATACCGCGGCAATACCGCGGCTATAGCCGCGCTGTACGAGGGATTTTAACCCTTTTTCGGCCGCTAGCGGGGGGGTAAAACCGCACCGCTAGCGGCCGAATACAGCTGCAAGAACGACGGTACAGCAGCGCTAAAAATAGAGCTGTTGTACCGCCGACGCCCCCACCGCCCCAGTGTGAAAGGGGCCTTATTGCATAGGTGTTTGAAGAGCATTAACAACGCTCCTCAAATGCATGTTTTCAATTCCCAGTGTAAACTTTGCCTAATGCCTCGTACGCACAATCGGGATTTTGGTTGAAAAAAGATATGATGGTTTTTCCGATGGGATTCCGCTCAAGCTTGCCTTGCATACACACGGTCACACAAAAGTTCGCTGAACTTTCGACCGTCAAGAACGCGGTGACGTACAACACTACGACGAGCTGAAAAAAATGAAGTTCAATGCTTCCGAGCATGCGTGGAATTGTTTCCGAGCATGCGTAGGAATTTTGCGCGTCGGAATTGCTACAGACTATCGCATTTTCGGATAGGAACTTTTTCCGACCGAAAAATTGACAACATGCTCTCAATCTTTTGCTGGCTGGAATTCGGCCAGCAAAAGTCCGATGGAACATACACACGGTCGCATTTTCCGACCAAAAGCTTTCATCGGTCTTTTGTTGGCCGAATTTCTGATCGTGTGTACGCGGCATTAGGCTGCATTCACACCTGAGCGTTTTCAGCTCGTAAAACGCTCATCTCAAAAGTTCAAAAACGCCCAACAAGCAAAATCCCATTCATTTAAATGGCCTGTTCACATCTGAGCGTTCTGTCGCCTGAAGCAAAACACCTGAAGGTCAAAAAAGTACATGAGCTTCTTTTTGGGCGGATTGCAGGCGTTTTTCTGCTTTTTACATTGGTGACCTTTTGACCTGTACAAAATCGCGGTAAAAACGCACAACTTTCCGCCTGAAAACAATACGTTCAGGTGTAAATGAAGCTTTTATATTCCAATCTGTTGACCCCAGAAATCTAAACAAAACCCGGAGCACTCCGCTACAACAAGATGCCAAAAGGTGTGCCCTGATACCTGTACTCTGGTGACAACCCCCCCTCCCCCACTGTGTGGCTGTACAAGGACAGTGACTACACTTTTCACAGCCAGCAATTCTGCAGGTCATGCTGCTCTGCCCCTAATTAGGACTGAATCTCTCTGGGCGCTTTACTTTGAGTCTGACTTATTTCTAGTTTAGGGCCCTGACAAAGGGGGAGCGCCGAGAACCCAAAACCTGTTGGCTGCCTGGTGTGTGTTTTTTCTGTTGTCATCTGCAGAATCCATAAAAATACCCCTATGGACTTTAGGAACTTTTGTTAAAAGGACAAAAGGAATTCTGCATTCTTCCAAACCCGAACACTTTAGTGGTGCGCACAGAATTTTTTTTTTTTTTGCAGTTTACACTATAGGATTGTAAAAGACCTGGGACACCTTTGGGTGCCCCAATAAGAGTAGTATTGCTGCGCATGTAGCGTCCAGTGATGAACATTGGGTGTAGACAAATTGTGTTACTAATGGGAGAAGCTTAAGGAGTGTAGTTAAATCAAACAAGGTCAGTCTGTCCCCCAGTACAATCGCCCCCCCAGGTCAGACTGTACCCCAGTACAGCCCCCCCCATGTCAGTCTGTACCCCAGTACAGTCGCCCCCCCAGATCAGTCTGTACCCCAGTACATTCCCCCAGGTCAGTCGGTCCTCCAGTATAATCCCCCCCAGGTCCATCTGTCCCCAGTATAATCCCCCCAGGCCAGTCTGTCCCCCAGTATAATCCCCCAGGCCAGTCTGTCCCCCAGTATAATCCCCCCAGGCCAGTCTGTCCCCCATTATAATCCCCCTAGGCCAGTCTTTACCCCAGTATAATCCCCCCAGGTCAGTCTTTACCCCAATATAATCCCCCAAGGTCAGTCTTTACCCCAGTATAATCACCCCAGGTTAGTCTTACCCCAGTATAATCCCCCCAGGCCAGTCTGTCCCCCATTATAATCCCCCCAGGCCAGTCTTTACCCCAGTATAATCCCCCCAGGTCAGTCTTTACCCCAGTATAATCCCCCCAGGTCAGACTTTACCCCAGTATAATCCCCCCAGGTTAGTCTTTAACCCAGTATAATCCCCCCAGGCCAGTCTGTCCCCCAGTATAATCCCCCAGGCCAGTCTGTCCCCCAGTATAATCCCCCCAGGCCAGTCTGTCCCCCATTATAATCCCCCTAGGCCAGTCTTTACCCCAGTATAATCCCCCCAGGTCAGTCTTTACCCCAATATAATCCCCCAAGGTCAGTCTTTACCCCAGTATAATCACCCCAGGTTAGTCTTACCCCAGTATAATCCCCCCAGGCCAGTCTGTCCCCCATTATAATCCCCCCAGGCCAGTCTTTACCCCAGTATAATCCCCCCAGGTCAGTCTTTACCCCAGTATAATCCCCCCAGGTCAGACTTTACCCCAGTATAATCCCCCCAGGTTAGTCTTTAACCCAGTATAATCCCCCCAGGTCAGTCTTTACCCCAGTATAATTCCCCCCAGGCCAGTCTATACCCCAGTTAAAGCGCCCCCCACCAATATAATTAAAAGCACTGGAAGCCGATAGGAGGGGGGAGGGAGATAGGAGGACTGGTGCTGCAGGGCTGCCACTAATTTGTCCGGGTTTCAGGTGGACTGAAACCTGGACACAGGATCTAAAACCCAGATTGTCTGGGTTAATCCCGGACAGGTGTCAACACCAATTGTGTAGCCAATAAAGATTTTCAACGCTTGAGTCCACCGAGTTGCCAACTTATATCTATCCACACCACGATCTCTACTTCTTCCTGCGTGCCCAACAAAGCCCCCCCCCCCCACACCTCTCACAGAATGCCCACCCATGCTGATTTCAACTTTCAGCTGTGGCAATGCAATATAGTGTAAATGTAGTAATGATTAGGTTTATAAAACACACATTCATGGAGGTTTTTTCGGTTATATTTGTGTGTTTTTTAAGTGTAACAGAATTGGTGTGTGGGGGGGGGTGATTGTGATGGGAAAGGGCACCTGTCATCACTCATTAATATTCCCTCCCCCCACGTACGTTCCTTAGACACTAACAATGGCTGTTTACGAGTTATTTTTACACCGTTTATCCCTGCGTCTTCTCTTCTTGCCTGTCAGGGTCTTGTTAATGGAGGTGTCACTCCATGCCGGGGATGAATGCGAAATAAAAAGGAAAATGACGCATCAAATTCGTCCCTGGATTGCAGTGTCAAAACAAGACATTGTCTATATCTGTGCCCTCCTCTATGCAGATGTAACATGAAATCATGACCCCAGATTGCTGTGCTGGCCATGGTTTTGCTGTCATGTTACTGGGGGGGGGGGGGGGGGGTGGCAGTAGAACTCCTGCGCATAATACTGAGCCAATATAGATCGCTAATCGTATCTTACATCAGCATGTTGCCAGTGTTAGCTCTGAGGTCCTGACATGACCCCCCCCAATCAGACACTTCCTCCAGATACTGAATGACGACACATGGAGTCCAAAATAACTGTACTGTTGTATAAATGACATGTCATGCAGACCTGCAAAAGACTGAACAACCTAATCTAATGCAACCCATCTCAGACATAGTCAGCAGGATTTTCAGAGTGCCTTCCTCTCGAAGAATTAGAGAGTGTGGGGCTTGGAACCAGGGAACAAGCTGGCTGCCTTTCTTCATCTGCTCACATTCAGGTCTATTTAGATAATAAGTATTGAGACTTAGCTGTAAGGACGGCCAAATGGACACGTCAGATGCCAGAATGAAAATTACCGCCGCTCATCAGGCTGGGTCCCCTGAGCCCATTTAAATGCAGAATTTCGGCATCCGACTATCAAGCAGCTTTTACACCCCCAAACAACGAGAGACGGATCAATGCTCATTATAAGGATGATGATGATGTGAACTGGTACAAGGTTTGAGGTCAGCATTAAACTGTGAGTGGATTAAAAAGAGACAATCGCAATAATTTGGGGTAAACCGTTCCTTCCACCGAGGTCACCTACCAGGCTAAAGGGCAGCGGGGTTAATGAAGGTGTTCCAACTATCTGCCACCAGAAATAATCAACATCTACTACAGGTGATTAGGAAGACAGTTGATAAAAGGGATCTTAAAGAGTACCTCCACTTTTGTTGAGGAAAAAACTCCCCTCTGGATGATCTATGTACATTGCAAGGATTTTACATTGTACATTGTAAGGGACAAACTTTGTTGTTTGTTATTCTGAAGAAATAGCTGTTTGTTTGTCCGTGTCCATGTGTAGAGTGTATCTAATGGGAGTGATTTTATAATTATCAATCAGCTGCTGCACCAGGGTTCTAATGAGAAAAGTGGCAGGGTGTGCATCCGTTTTAAGAGTATTTCACCAAAAATGAAATTTTTGTTGCAGAGGATGTCCAAAATCTAACTTGTATCTTAGTACAGACTTCTGGGAAAATCAGTGAGCCAATCACACAAGCAGGAAATTACATTTATTTTCAGGTGGCGTTCTGTACATCATCTGTGTTCAGAATGCCTCCAGGTAGCCATATTGCATTAATAACCAATTAGAAACAATAATAGATTGGCAAGACTGCAGACATCCTATTACACCAAAGATTTTCATATTGTGTTGCGCTCCACCAATCTCAACTTACTAAAACACCACTAAAATAACTGTGCAAATAACCTTATTTCATCAACCTTAACCACTTGCCGACCGCCTCACGCAGATATACGTCTGCAGAATGGCACGGGCAGGCAAAATCACGTACCTGGTACGTGATTGCCTTCCCGCGGGCGGAGGGTCCGATCGGACCCCCCCCCCCCCTGGTGCCCGAGGCGGTCGGCTTTGGTCTGGGAGCGATGAGAGGCGAGGGGGAGACCATCCGTTCGTGGCCCCCCCCTCGCGATCGCCCCCAGCCAATCAGAATCATTCCTCTGCTGTTGTATGCTAAACAGCAGCAAAGGAAATGATGTCATCTCTCCTCGGCTCTGTATTTTCCGTTCCGGCGCCGAGGAGAGAAGACTTCACTGTGAGTGCACCAACACACACACACAGTAGAACATGCCAGTCACACTTTACACCCCCGACCCCCCCCCGATCGCCCCCGATCACCCCCCAATCACCCCTCCCCCCCCCCCCGTCACACTGACACCAAGCAGTTTTTTTTTCTGATTACTGCATGGTGTCAGTTTGTGACAGTTAGTGTGGTAGGGCAGTTAGTATTAGCCCCCTTTAGGTCTAGGGTACCCCCCTAACCCCCCTAATAAAGTTTTAACCCCTTGATCACCCCCCGTCACCAGTGTCGCTAAGCGATCATTTTTCTGATCGCTGTATTAGTGTCACTGGTGACGCTAGTTAGGGACGTAAATATTTAGGTTCGCCGTCAGTGTTTTATAGCGACAGGGACAACCATATGCTACCTAATAAATGTTTTAACCCCTTGATTGCCCCTAGTTAACCCTTTCACCACTGATCACCGTATAACTGTTACGGGTGACGCTGGTTAGTTTGTTTATTTTTTATAGTGTCAGGGCACCCGCCGATTATTACCTAATAAAGGTTTAGCCCCCTGATCGCCCGGCGGTGATATGCGTCGCCCCAGGCAGCGTCAGATTAGCGCCAGTACCGCTAACACCCACGCACTCAGCATACGCCTCCCTTAGTGGTATAGTATTTGAACGGATCAATATCTGATCCGATCAGATCTATACTAGCGTCCCCAGCAGTTTAGGGTTCCCAAAAACGCAGTGTTAGCGGGATCAGCCCAGATACCTGCTAGCACCTGCGTTTTGCCCCTCCACCCGGCCCACCCAAGTGCAGTATCGATCGATCACTGTCACTTACAAAACACTAAACGCATAACTGCAGCGTTCGCAGAGTCAGGCCTGATCCCTACGATCGCTAACAGTTTTTTTGGTAGCGTTTTGGTGAACTGGCAAGCGCCAGCGGCCTAGTACACCCCGGTCGTAGTCAAACCAGCACTGCAGTAACACGTGGTGACGTGGCGAGTCCCATAAGTGCAGTTCAAGCTGGTGAGGTGGCAAGCACAAGTAGTGTCCCGCTGCCACTAAGAAGAAGACAAACACAGGCCTGTCGTGCCCATAATGCCCTTCCTGCTGCATTTGCCAATCCTAATAATTGGGAACCCACCACTTCTGCAGCACTCGTACTTCCCCCATTCACATCCCCAACCAAATGCAGTCGGCTGCATGAGAGGCATTTTTATGTCCTCCCGAGTACCCCTACCCAACGAACCCCCCTCAAAAAAGATGTCGTGTCTGCAGCAAGCGCGGATATAGGCGTGACACCCGCTATTATTGTCCCTCCTGTTCTGACAATCCTGGTCTTTGCATTTGTGAATGTTTTTAACGCTACCATACACTAGTTGAGTATTAGCGTAGGGTACAGCATTGCACAGACTAGGCGCACTTTCACAGGGTCTCCCAAGATGCCATCGCATTTTGAGAGACCCGAACCTGGAACCGGTTATAGTTATAAAAGTTATAGTTACTAAAAAAAGTGTAAAAAAAAAAAAAAAAAAAAACACAAAAAAATATATAAAATAAAAAAAAATAGTTGTCGTTTCATTGTTTTCTCTCTCTCTCTCTCTATTCTCTCTCTATTGTTCTGCTCTTTTTTACTGTATTCTATTCTGCAATGTTTTATTGTTATTATGTTTTATCATGTTTGCTTTTCAGGTATGCAATTTTTTATACTTTACCGTTTACTGTGTTTTATTATTAACCATTTTTTTGTCTTCAGGTACGCAATTCACGACTTTGAGTGGTTATACCAGAATGATGCCTGCAGGTTTAGGTATCATCTTGGTATCATTCTTTTCAGCCAGCGGTCGGCTTTCATGTAAAAGCAATCGTAGCGGCTAATTAGCCTCTAGACTGCTTTCTACAATGCCCCCCCCCCCCCCACCGTCTTTCGTGTTTTTCTCTGGCTCTCCTGTCTCAACAGGGAACCTGAGAATGCAGCCGGTGATTCAGCCAGCTGACAATAGAGCTGATCAGAGGCCAGAGTGGCTCCAAACATCTCTATGGCCTAAGAAACCGGAAGCTAAGAGCATTTAATGACTTAGATTTCGCCGGATGTAAACAGCGCCATTGGGAAATTGGGAAAGCATTTTATCACACCGATCTTGGTGTGGTCAGATGCTTTGAGGGCAGAGGAGAGATCTAGGGTCTAATAGACCCCAATTTTTTCAAAAAAGAGTACCTGTCACTACCTATTGCTATCATAGGGGATATTTACATTCCCTGGGATAACAAAAAAAATGATTAAAAAAAAAAAATGGAAGGAACAGTTTAAAAATAAGATAAAAAAGCAAAAAAATAATAAAGGAAAAAAAAAAAAAGCACCCCTGTCCCCCCCTGCTCTCGCGCTAAGGCGAACGCAAGCGTCGGTCTGGCGTCAAATGTAAACAGCAATTGCACCATGCATGTGAGGTATCACTGCGAAGGTCAGATCGAGGGCAGTAATTTTAGCAGTAGACCTCCTCTGTAAATCTAAAGTGGTAACCTGTAAAGGCTTTTAAAGGCTTTTAAAAATGTATTTATTTTGTTGCCACTGCACGTTTGTGCGCAATTTTAAAGCATGTCATGTTTGGTATCCATGTACTCGGCCTAAGATCATCTTTTTTATTTCATCAAACATTTGGGCAATATAGTGTGTTTTAGAGCATTAAAATTTAAAAAAGTGTGTTTTTTCCCCAAAAAATGCGTTTGAAAAATCGCTGCGCAAATACTGTGTGAAAAAAATGAAACACCCACCATTTTAATCCGTAGGGCATTTGCTTTAAAAAATATATAATGTTTGGGGGTTCAAAGTAATTTTCTTGCAAAAAAAAAATTTTTTTTTCATGTAAACAAAAAGTGTCAGAAAGGGCTTTGTCTTCAAGTGGTTAGAAGAGTGGGTGATGTGTGACATAAGCTTCTAAATGTTGTGTATAAAATGCCAGGACAGTTCAACCCCCCCAAATGACCCCATTTTGGAAAGTAGACACCCCAAGCTATTTGCTGAGAGGCATGTCGAGTCCATGGAATATTTTATATTGTGACACACGTTGCGGGAAAAAGACAATTTATTTATTTTTTTGCACAAAGTTGTCACTAAATGATATATTGCTTAAACATGCCATGGGAATATGTGAAATTACACCCCAAAATACATTCTGTTGCTTCTCCTGAGTACGGGGATATCACATGTGTGGGACTTTTTGGGAGCCTAGCCGCGTACAGGACCCTGAAAACCAAGCATCGCCTTCAGGCTTTCTAAGGGCGTAAATTTTTGATTTCACTCTTCACTGCCTATCACAGTTTCGGAGGCCATGGAATGCCCAGGTGGCACAAACCCCCCCCAAATGACCCTATTTTGGAAAGTAGACACCCCAAGCTATTTGCTGAGAGGTATAGTGCGTATTTTGCAGACCTCACTTTTTGTCACAAAGTTTTGAAAATTGAAAAAAGAAAAAAAAATTATTTTTTTTTGTCTGTCTTTATTTTCAAAAACAAATGAAAGCTGCAAAATACTCACCATGCCTCTCAGCAAATAGCTTGGGGTGTCTACTTTCCAAAATGGGGTCATTTGGGGGGGGGGGGATTGTGCCACCTGGGCATTCCATGGCCTCCGAAACTGTGATAGGCAGTGAAGAGTGAAATCAAAAATTTACACCCTTAGAAATCCTGAAGGCGGTGATTGGTTTTCGGGGCCCCGTACGCGGCTAGGCTCCCAAAAAGTCCCACACATGTGGTATCCCCATACTCAGGAGAAGCAGCTAAATGTATTTTGGGGTGCAATTCCACATATGCCCATGGCCTGTGTGAGCAATATATCATTTAGTGACAACTTTGTGCAAAAAAAATAAAAAATGTGTCACTTTTCCGCAACTTGTGTCAAAATATAAAATATTCCATGGACTCAACATGCCTCTCAGCAAATAGCTTGGGGTGTCTAATTTCCAAAATGGGGTCATTTGGGGGCGTTTTGTGCCATCTGGGCATTTTATGGCCTTCAAAACTGTGATAGGTAGTGAGGAGTGAAATAAAAAATTTACGCCCTTAGAAATCCTAAAGGTGGTGATTGGTTTTCGGGGCCCCACATGTGGTATCTCCGTACTCAGGGGAAGCAGCCGAATTTATTTTGGGGTGCAATTCCACATATGCCCATGGCCTGTGTGAGCAATATATCATTTAGTGACAACTTTTTGTAATTTTTTTTTTTTTTTGTCATTATTCAATCACTTGGGACAAAAAAATTAATATTCAATGGGCTCAACATGCCACTTAGCAATTTCCTTGGGGTGTCTACTTTCCAAAATATGGTCATTTGGGGGGGGGGGGGTTTGTACTGCCCTGCCATTTTAGCACCTCAAGAAATGACATAGGCAGTCATAAACTAAAAGCTGTGTAAATTCCAGAAAATGTACCCTAGTTTGTAGACGCTATAACTTTTGCGCAAACCAATAAATATACGCTTATTGACATTTTTTTTACCAAAGACATGTGGCCGAATACATTTTGGCCTAAATGTACGACTAAAATTGAGTTTATTGGATTTTTTTTATAACAAAAAGTAGAAAATGTCATTTTTTTTCAAACTTTTTGGTCTTTTTCCGTTTATAGCGCAAAAAATAAAAACCGCAGAGGTGATCAAATAACATCAAAAGAAAGCTCTATTTGTGGGAAGAAAAGGACGCAAATTTTGTTTGGGTACAGCATTGCATGACCGCGCAATTAGCAGTTAAAGCGACGCAGTGCCAAATTGTAAAAAGTGCTCTGGTCAGGAAGGGGGTAAATCCTTCCGGGGCTGAAGTGGTTAAAGCGATATTAAAGTCTTGTTTGTTTTTTTTTAACAACAAACCTGCTCTGTAAAGTGATTTTGCACAGAGCAGGCTCTTCTCGGGTCTCACGCCAGCGCTGCTGGCTCCTCCCTCCTGCCGGGTGCCCTCACAGCAAGCAGCTTGGTGTGGGGGCTCCCAACCAAGCGCACTCCCGAGCCGTGGCTCTGTGTGTCCATTGGGCAATGACTTCCGCTGCTGCCAAAAGCCAATCAGGAGTGCGAGTCCCCAGAGAGGTGAGACTCTCGTGGACATACCTGGATCAAGAAGGGGCTCAGTTAAGTATTATGTGGGGCTGCTGCACATGCCTTTACAATGACTTTATTGTCCATAAACAAAAAAAAGTGACCGTGCATGGAACCTTAACCTAAATGCATATGGACCTTTAAGTGACAATAAAAGTAACAGTGCATACAATAAAAAACATTGAAACAGAGGTGAGAAAATCTCCTTACATAATAGGAAAAAAAAAGGTGAGTCCAAACGTAAAAATAAGAAAGTCCAATTCAAATCAAGTAGGTAGTGTGAAACCCAGCATGTGTGCAATTCAGTTTAAGATCCTAGGAGTTTTGTGGTCACACCCACAGGCACCTTCACCCAAAGTGGCAGATGGAAAGCCATCTTATTGACTCCACATGACCCCCTAATCAGGGTGGTCATAACACGTTTTGGGTGTTAACAGTGGACCCCAAAACTTCCCTGTAGACACTCCTCAGTGAATCGGGAACACCAGTAATCACATATGGCAGCAATATTTTGTACCATGTAGTAAACAGATGAAAGCCTCTCCATAGTGTAAAAAAGCTTAGGAACGTTTAATAATAAAAAAGGTAATACACTCATATGTGGTTAAAAATACAATGAGCATAACAGTGGGTGATAAGCTGGCATATAGCTTACACTTCCTAGAGCACAACAGCATCAGAATGAGGCTCCGTCTGACCGGTTTCGTCATCAAAAGATGTCTTCCGGTGCTAGGAGAAAAAAAAGCCCTATTGCATTGCATTTTACAGATAATTACAGTGCTGCAGACTGAAAATGAAAGGTAATTTTTAATAACATTCAATAACAACATGACTTGTGTAGCAACTGTATACACTATATTATTTTTCATCATTATTTGTTATTTTTTTCCAAAGGAAGTGGAGTTACCCCTTAAAGCAGAACTGAGGGTAAAACTGTCTTTTTTTATTTTGGATATAGTAAAAGAGGATTCCTGTTTTATAGCTGTAATGACACCCCAAGTATGAAAGGGGTTAAAGCCGTTTAGGACATTGCATTTCTGAAAACAAAGGCAGCTACCGAACACTCCAATCAGCCGAACAAGAAACCTATACGAATAATTCTCCCCCCCCCCCCCCCCAAGTACGAGACAAGGCTCTGTACGGAGGGTAAAACAGGAATCAGACTCTTTTTAGAACCAAAATTACAAGTCTTTATATACAGTTAAAGAGGAGGTTCCTACCTCCTGCTCATATTACTCTAACAATACACCTGTAACAAGAAACCTAGTTAACATGATCTAATTTACTAAATGATTTACCCAGACTAGGTGACTCAGAGACATGACCTTTAGGACAGACTTGCCGTATTTTAGCTCAGAATACACAATCAACATTATCATAAGTATAACACAGGACACCTTCACACAATAGCAGGAGCTAATTACAATTAACAATACAAACAGTAATCTCCTCCCCTCCTCAGCCTAGTAGACAAAAAAATATAGTAGGAGTAGACTCCCAGTTCTAGAGGCCAGTGTGATCAGCTCTTTCAACTAACATGTGGAGTTCAGAATCAAACAACCCAAGAATAGTCCTTACATATATCCTGGGAGATATTGTTAATGATTATATTACTGTCCCATTTGAAGTAATCCAATCATATTCTCAGGGTTCATTCTTTTCTTGGTCACCCTGCGCCCAACAGTGACTCCTGTCACAATAGCCAAAACAGGAAGTGAGGGAATCTCGGTGTGTCACCAGAACTAGTGTCTCCATTGGAAGATTTCCCCTCTATTACTTTTCTGGAGACAACCCAAAACATAATATTTTCTTTTACTTTCAATAATAAAGTTAAACAGGACAGATATAGAGGGGGAATCTCCCTAACAGGACACAAATCAAAATAAAAACCTGACAGGGGGGGGGGTGGTAGGGGGGATAGTTCAACCGTTGAACAGATTTGTATGTGCTGTATTCAGACTGTACACCAACCAAAGTTTGGCACTGTTGCTGCAGATATTAAAAGCTATGCTATATCTAGTAAAGTATACACTAAATATACAATACGAACTTACAAGAAGACTAACCAAAAAACTAGACAAACACATGATAGCTGAAACACGTAGCTGTATAAGAGGGTACACATGGGGACCTTAAAGTTTATTACCTGGAACGTAAGGGGCTTGCGCGAGAAGATAAAACGCTTGACGGCCCTTACGTTCCTTAAAAAACAACACGCTGACATACTGGTCTTAGTGGAGACTCACGTGGAGGGGAGATTGCAAATGGCTCTTCGCCGACCCTGGGTTGGATGGGCATTTCACTCGACCTACACATCGCACGCGCGTGGGGTATCAGTTTTGGTGGCCAAATCGGTACAATTTGAGCTTATAGAGGTTTCCACAGAGCCGCAGGGACGATACGTTTTTTTATTTGTTAAATTATATGGGGAACCTTTTCTCATTCTGGCTTTCTATGTTCCTCCCCCATTCTCCATACCCATAATCTTAGAGGGATTTACATTCATGACCAATAATCCCACAGTCCAGGCGGTCTAGCTAGGGGATTTTAACACCACGCTAAACCCCTCGATTGATAGACTTCTACCCTCGAATCCACATCCAATAACCAACAGAGAAACCAAATTTGCCAAGCTAATTTCCCCTTTTCACCTTGTGGATTCTTGGAGGTATAAATACCCGCACAAGCAATCATTCTCCTGTTTCTCCTCTTCCCACAACTCTATGTCTAGAATTGACATGATATTGCTATCACAAAGTCTCACACCTAGATTACTAGAGACAGTTTTCTCTCCCAGGTTGTTGTCTGTCCATAGTCCATACTGGATTACATTAAGCATGCCCATTGACAAACCAAAAAGGAGCTGGCGGTTAAACCCATTTTGGCTCTCGATACTCCCTGAGGATGATGAACTCATGAATGAATGGAAGTTGTACTTTAGGAACAATGACCGTTCAACCTCCATGACAACAATCTGGGAATCTTTTAAATCTCATGTTCGCATGATACTTTCAGCTCACATAAATAGAATCAAATCAGATTTTTCTAGGGAGCTAGACAGAGCGGTAACGGTGCTATCCCAATCTGAACAAAATTATACGAGCGACCCCTCTCCCGCAAATGCAGACTTACTTAAACTTCAAACCAGAGTAGTAGCCCAACTTCAATATGGGAAGGAACGACATAAAATGTTCTTTGCCGCGGGGGCGTGGCCTGGACATGGCTGAGTGAGGACGCATTCTCCCTGAGCTCCCGTCCTCGTCCAGAAACACCCGACTTATAACACCCTGCTTGAGGCATGCAATCAGCCAAACGACACAGAACCAGAGCATCCATCCGAGGGACACCCACTGGCAAAAGCCCCGGTGAGATACGCCGCTATTTCCTACAAGTACAAGGCTCCTATCCCGGGACTAAAGTTACGGCGCCACGAGGCTCACCGCGCGGAGAACAACAGAGGGCCCCACAACAAGCTGAGGCCTGTCCGACTCCCGACTCACGGCCTGCACCGATACTCCCTACAGACTCCCACGGAGAACCCCAACAAGACGTGATGTCTTCCCCACAACCACCAGCTCCAGTCCTAATCGACCACGACATCAGAAGCCTGCTCCAGGCCCTACCCACCAGATCGGATATAGAGGCCTTGATACTCAAACTCGAGGAAACACACCGCCGGGATATCCAAGAAGTCAGAGGTGAAATATCAAACCTGACAGAACGAGTATCTACCGGAGAATCCTCGGTTTCCCTACTATCGGAGAGAGTGTCAGCGTTGGAGCAGGCCAGGGACCAACAGAGGGAAGCAGCCATCACCCTGCAATTACATTTGGAAGATGTAGAAGACCGCAGCCGCCGCAACAACTTGCGGCTCCGGGGTATCCCTGAAACGGCACACCAAGAGAACTTGGGGGAGACGGTGCGAGAGATCTTCCGCACGGTATTGGACGATCCTCAGGTGGAAATCGAGCTGGATAGAGTGCATAGAGCCCTGGGTCCCAGATCTGACGACCCGGAAAGACCACGGGACGTAATCTGCAGGCTCCACCGGTACACACAAAAGGAAACTATCCTCCGACGAGCATGGGAACATGGTGATGTGGAGATAGAGAGCTCCCGCGCGAAGATTCTGCCAGACCTATCCAGAGCGACCCTTAGACGCAGAGCCTTCCTACGCCCACTTCTAGACCTGGCAAAACAGCAATGACTCACCTACAGATGGCGATATCCCTTCTCGGTACTGTTCCGTGGAGCAAGGGGTTCCTTCTCTCTACAGCGCCCGGAGGACCTCCCTGCCCTCTTCAGATTCATGGAAGCAGAGCCGATGCAAGTACCAGACTGGCTTCAATTCCTCCCTCGTACGTCCGGCAGGTCAGGACTCCTGAGACCGCGCGATCCCCTGCCACCGAGACAACAGAGGAACAGACGCAGGAACAGGTCGGCCTCGGGTGGTGACATACGTGAGTAGGCCTCTGGCCGCCATTCCCTACCCAGACACAATCCCTTACCGTCCCAGACAGCAGACACCAGGCCCTTGTTGACGGCCTAACCCCACAGAACTCCCACCCCACCCCTCAAGGGAGCCACTCAAACACCTGAGAGATCTCCGGGAACTTAACGACATCTGCTACCGACCCCGCTGGCACTGATCCCATCCCACGCATGATCTCTCTCATTCACACCTTCTGAGGGGGTCAACCTTACCGGGGGAACTTTGTTCATCACATTTAGGGGTACCACTGAGCCCCGGACTCAACAGGACTAACGCCATACGCAGGAGCACTCAGTGGTTACCCCATACGGAACCCTTTTTACAACCCCCCCGTACTATGGGACACAGGAACACATGACCTTGTGAGAGCGGGATCAAGTGTAATCACCCCCTCTGCACACCCGCCATCGGATCAACTACGAGATGTGGGAACATTACTTTTAAATGGAATCCTGTCTCTCAATTAATCCCTTGGAGGGAAACGAAAGTACCCGTTACTCTTTCCATCTGCCACCCAAAATCCTTAAACCGCTCCCATGGACATAGCCTTTTCACTCTCCGGGAGGTTGCCTACCCTATAATCCATCTGGTTAAGTTTCATTTTTTGTCACCCTATCCCGGACAGTGTGCGCTGATGCGGTGTCCTGGGGCTGCGCGCGCGGCTCACACGCTTCGGTGGTGCTGCCGTGTGTGCTGCCTGGGGGCACCGGGACCCCGGATGGGGAAACGTTATTTGTTTGCCTGGTTCATTTATTACTCTCGTGGGTCTATGATCCCTTCATTGATGTCTAACCTTATCTGCTTATTCATATGGTTTAATTGGTCTACTTCTAATTGTTACATTAGATTGATTGTATGCCTTTTTCCCAGTTAGGGTTCTTGTTTCTTATTTCTTTTATGACAAATACAGATAGTCGGGTGTGGACGGCGAGGTGCGGGGACTCTTCACTTGGCCCTGCCCTCTCACCGTCCCCACTAGGTGCGCGCTCCGTTCTCGACCTCCTGTCGGTGGAGTGTATTAGCTGTTTGAGCTACACTAGATCTTTTCTCCTCTCTTACTAAGCCACACACCTTAGTACCTGTTCTTTCTTTCTCACTTCTCATTACCCTCTCTCTTACCCTACCCCCCCTCCCCCTACCCCCCTCCTCCCCCCCTGCCCCTAACACCAAGTTTTCCTACACACTAGACAACCCGCAGAGATGGACTCCTTAAATATAGTCTCCCTAAACGTAAAGGGCCTAAACACACCCGAGAAAAGACGGATGATGCTGCAGGACATGCGCCACAGAGGCGCTGATATTGTTTTACTACAGGAAACACACCTCAGAGAGGGGTCCTTGCCGACCCTTCAGAACAGGTACTACCCGGTAGCGTATCATTCAAAATACAAGGAATCTAAATCTAGGGGGGTGTCTGTTCTGATCTCGGCAAGGGTCCCTTGGACACACATTGAGGCCAGGCTTGACGAGGAGGGGAGATCCCTATTCCTACGGGGTAAGATAGGTGACATTAAAATTACCCTGGCCAATCTATATGCACCCAACACACACCAGGACACTTTTTTAAAACGACAGCTAGACCTACTCCACCAATTCTCCGACGGTCAATTGATCATAGGAGGAGACTTGAACGTCCCACTTACACCGTCAGAAGACACTTCCAATGGGGTATCTTCGACGCCTCGAGACCTACGTAAACGCATTAACGCGACATTGCAATCTCTACAACTGACTGATGTTTGGCGTCTCTTCCATGCAGGAGAGAGGGACTACACCTTCTTCTCCAAGCCACATCAATCCTACTCTAGAATTGATTATTTCCTAATACCTCATAAACATCTCCAAGCGATCAAAGAAACCACCATTGGGTCAATCACATGGTCTGACCATGCCCCCATAACCCTCCGCTATGTTCTCTCGGACGCCATGCGAACTCAAAGACCACCATGGAGACTGAACGAGAGTCTCTTGAAAGACCCAATAACTATAGCAGAGGTGACCAAAGAAATAGGCCACTATTTCGCCTCCAATAATACACCTGACTGTGACACAGGCTTGGTCTGGGAAGCCCACAAAGCTGTTATCAGGGGGATACTTATCAAACATGGGGCCCGCATCAAACGGCAGAGAACAGCACAACTGGAAACACTACTTAAGACGCTAGGAACATTAGAAACACGCCATAAACAGTCACCCACAAACCAACTAGGCTCAGAACTAGATTTAGTTCGCAGGCAGGTTACAGACCTCTTGCGCTATAAAGCAAAAGCGACACTGCAGATCACCCGGCGGAAAATATATGAGGCAGGCAATAAATGCGGTCGCCTGCTAGCCCAGTCCCTACGGGAACAACGCCTCGCTACATATATTCCGCATATCACGTCAAGTTCAGGTCAGAAAACCTCCATTCCCCAACAAATAGCACAGGAATTCGGATCCTATTATGCATCTCTATACAACCTGACTGGAACGCTATCCCCCCCAGAGAAAATAACAGAATACTTAGAAACCTCCCTCATGCCATCCCTCCCAGAAGAGGCTAAATCACTTTTAGATGACCCTATCACCCTGCCCGAACTACAACTTGCACTGAGGAGCTCCAAAACAGGCAAAGCCCCGGGCCCAGACGGCCTCACCACCGCCTACTACAAGTCCCTCCTACCCTCCCTAGGTGAGCACATGGTTAAACTTTATAACTCTCTAGGCACAGGAAATGGGTTCCACAGAGCCACCTTACAAGCGCAAATTACAGTCATACCAAAAGAAGGCAAAGACCCAGGCCTGTGCGGATCCTACCGCCCAATCTCCCTTCTAAACACGGACCTAAAACTTTTCACCAAAATCATTGCCACAAGACTACAACATCATCTTCCCGAATTAATACATTTAGATCAAGTTGGTTTTATCCCGACCAGGGAGGCTAGGGACAATACGACTAAAGTGCTCAACCTAATACACATTGCCAATAATTCCAAAACCCCATGCGTGTTTCTCGGGACAGACGCCGAAAAGGCCTTCGACCGAGTCAATTGGCAATTTATGTTCGCAACATTGAGACACATAGGTCTGGGAGACACAATGTTAAATTGGATTTCGGCAGCATACCTGAACCCAACAGCGGTAGTTAGAGCTAACGGGGTACTGTCCAAAAACTTTCCAATTTCCAATGGGACACGTCAGGGCTGCCCGCTTTCGCCGTTACTTTTCGCCCTCTCTCTGGAACCCTTCCTGTGCCACGTCAGGCTAAACCCTGACATCACAGGGGTAGGAATCAACAGCGAACAATTTAAGGTCTCGGCCTACGCAGACGACTTGTTGTTCTCTCTTGCAAATCCCATCATTTCACTCCCTAATCTCATGAAAGAGTTCCACACCTACGGCCAACTAGCTAATCTGAAGATCAACTTCAGCAAATCTGAGGCGATGGGCATCGGGATCTCTACAACACAACTCACACATCTTCAATCCAGCTTCCACTTCAAATGGTCCTCCACGGCCCTGAAATACCTAGGTACGCTCATACCCCCAAAGCTCTCCCAACTGTTTAAGCTCAACTTCCCACCCCTCTTAATTAAGGTTAAACAACTACTAGACAAATGGAGCGGTGGGTTGCACTCCTGGTTTGGCCGCTGCAACATTCTCAAAATGTCGATACTACCCAAATTTTTATATATCATACAGGCCATCCCAATCCGTATCCCGATAGATTATTTTAATCAGATAAGAACAACCTTTATACAATTCCTATGGGCAGGGAGGAGGCCACGTCTGCAACGGGGGATCCTCTCACTACCTAAACTCTACGGGGGTCTGGCAATGCCAGATCTACGAAACTACTACAGAGCATCTCACCTGTGTAGGCTCATAGACTGGTGCCGTCACACTGACACTAAGCTTTGGACTAGACTCGAACAGGCCCAGACTGAGATCCCCCTTTCCAGAGCCCCGTGGTGCCACTCTTCCCTCCCAACAAATGTCACACGTCATCCTCTAATCGGTAATACAACTCGAGTTTGCTCACATCTGATACATAATTCCCCTCACTTCTCACGCAACTCCCCGCTCAGACCCATTTTAGGCAACCCCAAATTCCAACCTGGGATACGAGATAGGAACTTCTTGAACCTAAAAGAAGCGGGGCTCTTCCAGGCCTCTCACTTTGGCATTATGGGGAGGTGGAGGACACTCTCGGAGCTCACTGACCAGGACGGTCAATTCCGACTTGATTTTTACAGAGCTATGCAACTACACCATTTTTTACGCTCCCTACCACCTCCTCAGGATGCTAACCACACTCTCACAACTGTGGAGGCTCTCTGCTCAGAGTCAGGGAACCTCTCACACACACTCTCACTCATGTACAAACTACTTATCACCCCAACGGGAGACTATCAGGTACAAAGCCTCATCAAATGGGAAAGAGAACTAGATTGCAGCTTCACAACCAACCAAAAACAACAAATATTAATGTTTACCCACAAATCCTCTATCTGCACCAAAATTCAAGAAACCAATTACAAAATTCTCACACATTGGTACAGAACTCCCGCCCTTCTGAAATCATTCTTCCCCTCCTTAACAGATGCCTGTTGGAGATGTCAGAAAGAAAGGGGCACGCTCGTCCACATCTTCTGGACCTGCTCTCAGGTCCGGATCTTTTGGAGAGAAGTACGCCAGATAGTGCAAAAATTCACTGATCGCATTATCCCTGACAACCCCGCTTTTTGTCTCCTACATGCGACTGACATACCTGCACGGTCATATAAGAAATCTATCATAAGACACCTGATGGATGCAGCGAAGGCTTGCATTCCATCCCTCTGGAAATCCCCGCAAACACCAACTATAGCCTTTTGGCTCCAAAAGGTTGAGGAGATAAACCAGATGGAAGACCTAATTCTTACAAGCCAAGATAGACAGGAGCAATACACCAAAACTTGGCAACTCTGGAACATCTTCAAATACTCGGAAGAGGGGAAAAACCTGATGGCAGGTTGATACCAGAATTAGGAAATACCTAAGACACGTTCGCCCCCATCTCTGCGGGTCATCGACCCTCTCATCCCCCCCCCCACCCCTCCCACCCTCCCAGTCCTCCCCAACCCTCCCCCCCTTGCCCCCTACATTTTCTCTATTCCTGCCCCCACCTCTTCTCTTTTCTATCATTTCGATTCCTCACCCTCTAATCTTAATGTCCTACTTCTTCTTAGAATACTTACTATTTCTTTTCTGGAAAAGACAAATCCGACAGGGGAGCTTTCACGCAAGGAGTACAAATCTTAAGAACACCTGGACTCCAAAACAGGATACACGATTGTATAGAGAAAGCAAAATGCAGACCATATATGTGACACATGTTTTTAATGAATAGATCCTCCACACCTATAAACGTTTACCAACCACACACAACTTACAGACGTGTTGTATCTTCTCTCCTGTTTAGTTCACATAACTTTGATTTGTACATATAACCCAATGCTGTAACGGCCGGAAATGCAACTGTATCTTGTCATATGCAAATGTACCCTGGTGAACTGGTTCCCTGTTACAAATAAACAATTTTGAAAAAAAAAATGTTCTTTGCCAAACAAAAACTATTTGAGCACGGGGAAAAGGCTGGCAAACTCCTAGCATACCTGGTACACAATGAAGATAGACCTCCGGTGGTAATATCCCTATACGGTCCTGGCGGTCAATCCATTACTGATCCCCTCACAGTGACCTCTATGTTCCGGGGGTTCTTTATTGACCTTTACACCTCAAAAAGCTCTGAGGACAAGGGCCCAATGAACTCCTTTTTGGAGGAGACGGCGCTTCCTCAGTTAACTGAAGACCAGGTTAACCTCCTCGAGGCACCTCTCACCGAGGAAGAAATAGCTGTGGCTATAGCTGGATTCGCCAGGTCCAAATCCCCGGGCTCGGACGGCCTACCTATAGAATTCTACTCTCAATTCAGGGATTTTTTGATCCCAAAACTTTTAACCTTATACAACCATTTATTTGAGACATTTTCACTTCCAGATTCTATGAGAGAGGCAACAATAGTCCTCATACCTAAACCGGGAAAAGATCCAGGATACCCCGAATCCTACCGCCCAATTTCCTTATTACAGGTAGATATCAAAATATTAGCCAAGGTACTTTCCCTCCGACTTAATCAAGTTATTCTTTCTCTGATTCATACAGATCAGGCGGGGTTTATGCCTGGTCGTAACACCTCGTTCAACTTACGGAAATTGTTTATAAATTTACAGGCCACACATGAAAATGTAGGATCCCGGGTGGTTGTGACGCTTGACACGGCCAAGGCGTTTGACTCTGTAGAGTGGGATTACCTGTGGCAATGCTTGGGGAAGTATGGTTTTGGCCCCAGGTTCCTTAAGTGGATCAAACTACTTTATCAAAATCCTACAGCTAGAGTGATGGCGAACGGGTGGCCGTCTCAAGAGTTTGAACTCAGTCGAGGCACGAGACAGGGTTGCCCTCTTTCCCCACTTCTCTACGCCCTGGCTGCAGAGCCGTTGGCCGTGTCTATCCGTGCAAACACCGGGATTGTGGGTCTACAAATGGGGACCTTAACCGAAAAAATTAGCTTATACGCGGACGATACCCTACTTTATTTAGCTGACTCAGGTCCTTCCCTTCAAAAAGCACTACAAACTGATTGAACACTTCGGAACGTTTTCCGGTTTAAAGAGAAATTGGGAAAAGTCCCAGATACTACCTATAGACAGTTTCCCACCACCTGAATCATGGACAGAGACCCCACTAAAAAGAGCAGATACAATCAAGTACCTAGGAATTCATATATCCAGAGATCCGGCTGATTATATTCCCCTCAATATAGAACCCCTCTTTACACTAGTCAAAACCAAAATACGCACTTGGGCCCGTCTACCACTAGGAGTATGGGGTCGCATAAATCTGATAAAAATGGTCCTTCTCCCGAAAATCCTCTACATATTGTGGCATACCCCAATATACCTCTCATTAAAACACTTTAAATCTCTTGAGGCTCTACTCAAACCTTTTGTCTGGGGGACTAGCAGACATAAAATCGCATGGCCAGCGCTTAAAAACCCGACGGACATGGGGGGAATGGCCTTACCTGATCTGAACTTTTATTACATTGCATCACAATTATCACAACTATTTCACATAGACAAGACGGATAGCGTACGCTTCCTGACCCTCCTTTGTTCTAAAAGAGTGCAGCTTACCGGGGACTCACTATATGCAATATCGGCAGGATCCAGGAATACTGAGATGGGGGGAGACAAGAAGTCCTTGATATACCACTACAGACGTATTTGGGACCTTGCTTCCACTAAATTAGGAATACCCAGACTACACGACCATACACTGATATGGCACAACAGGGATATGACAGAATTTATAACCATACCGGACTCGGAACTGTGGGAGTCTAGGGGAATTTACTATATACATCATCTGCTATTCAATGGAGTCCTCAAAACTTACAACATACTCAAAGAGGAATTTTCTCTTCCAAATTTCATGTTCTTCAGATACCTACAATTAAGACATGCGACCCAAACACAATTTTTGCAGGCTGAGGCTCCGCCCACTCTTCACCCCATTATGGCCATTGTTAAAAATACAGACCCACGCGGATTAATATCCACATTTTATAATATGCTCCTAACTCCCACTTCGTCAAAAATAGCGTTTGATCTGAAGCCTCGCTGGGAAAGAGAGGTGGGACTGATGGAAAATGAGGAGTGGGAGGAAGCCCTCGAGACATGCAAAGCAGTATCACCAAAACTTTCAGACAGACTCTCTCAGATTTACATAACTCATAGAACATACCTTACCCCAATTCGAATAGCCAGATACAAACGCAATCAGTCTACTCTATGCCCGATGTGTGGACAAGAAACAGGCACGTTCTTCCATTTAATATGGACATGTCACAAGATCCAACAACTTTGGAAACAGGTTACAACATTTCTACACGATACCATGGGCTCTCCAATAACGCTAGAACCAAAACAATGTCTCTTAGGGATATTTCCAGACACAGTAGACAAATTTACCAAAGTATTCCTACATGAAACCCTATTCTCTGTCAGGAAAATTATTGCAAGAAAATGGATGAGGCCAACCCCCCCCCAGTGTGGTGGAATGGAAAACAGAAGTTAACGCAACCTTGCCATACAAAAAACATATTTACATTAATAGAGGTTGTCCGACAAAATACAAAATTTGGGATCGATGGTTGCAAGAATCTGACACCTGTACTTAATTATAAGATTGTCCAACAATACACCACTTAGACCTACATAACTAAGATTTTATTCCAGTTACAAATAATGAAAGTATAAATCAGAAGACACCATGGTTAATGTTGTTTTCCCATAATGGTCATGTCTGCACAGTGCATAACATATCCCATACAGATTTAGAGGTATGTAACATATATGAGAACGCCACGATATATATATATACAGCACGTATACTAAAATAAAAAAAACAATAAATGTTCAACGGGGGCGGAGGGAAATAGTATTCCATAGTTGTATACACTTATTTTTGGCGTTAGCACATGTTACTCCTAATCTTGACTATATAAACAGTGTATACCTCCCCTGTTTAACATGCATTTTATATACATGTATGTTGGTATAACTCTGTATTTATATGCACTATTTTTACTTAATAAAACCTTTGTTTAATGGAAAAAAACCTGACAGGGGGTCTAATCCCTCTACACTCTGTCCAAAAAAAAAAAAAGTTTTGCCTTTAGTTATACTTTTTACCTGATTTTTTCCTCCTCAGTGAAAAGGCCACAACACACGCGTCATCACCACTGCACTCCAGGCCAGGAGGCCCATTGTTATGGGGTGATGCAGCAATAAGTGGGTGGTGCCACAATGGCATTTTGCCTAATAATGGTGCCGGAGGTTTAGAAATTTTGCATATTTATTGACCCATTCAAACAATGCACAGTTTCCTCATGGCTACATGCAGGTAACTGCAACGACTAATTAAAAAAACAATAGTTTTTTGTGTGTCATGCTCATACCAGAATGTAGTATTTCTTTGAATTACATAGCAGTGCGATATTATGCAACATGTTTATATATCGTACCTCTCTGGATGACCCTGCATGTTACTGCACAGCAAACACAGCGCTCCGCTTTCCTGTACAGTGACATGAATGAAGTGTCACTTTGTATACCTCGAATAAAGTTCACTCACAAGAGGGCTCATCATACCGCCCCCTGCTGGACGGCTCTTTGGGCTCTTGAGGTGTGCTGGCAATATGTCACTTCTGCAGTGCAGAAGTGCGTTTCCGCTCTCAGAATAAGTTAACACTTGTGGTTGGGAGGGCGTCAATACAATACAAACAGCAGTTGTGGCACATTTTTACCGCCTTAACCACTTCAGGCACCGAAGGATTTACCCCTTAATGACCAGGCCATTTTTTGAGATACGGCACTGCTTTGCTTTAACTGACACTTGCGACCTTGTACACAAACAAAATTAATGTCATTTTTTTCCCACAAATAGAGCATTCTTTTGGTGGTTTTTGATCACCTCTGCGGTTTTTATTTTTTTGCGCTATAAACAAAAAAAAGACAGACAATTTTGAAAAAAAACAAAACAATATTTCTAGTGCCGTGACCCCTTGATAAAATTTCCCAAGTTGTGGGGACCCCTAACAGTAAAAATATTTTTGTAGCGTGGGTTGTTAGCACCCAAGGCAAGACAAGTAATTTGCGCCCCTAACCCACGGACATTTAGCGCTCCCTGAGCCCCTTCCACTCGTACAATATTAAAACCCCTTATGGCACATTTTAGGATGTACCACTCTCTTTGTTCTCCTTTCTTTCCCTTTTATCTCTATCCTAACTTCTTGTTTTTTTCCCCATACCTCTCTCTAGCTGTGTTTCTTGTTCTTTCTCTTAGGACCAGTTCACACCATAGAAATGCAGTCCGGATGCGTTCCAGGTGCTTTTCTGCGTGCGCGTTTTTGATGCGTTCCTTTGCAATTTTTTATGCGTTTTTTGGTGCGTTTTTGATGCAGTCCAGTGCTTTTTTCCCCCCTCTTTTTTGTTAACCTTAAATAAGGATAAGTGTGTTGCAGTGTGTTTTTGGCACATTTAGGTGCATTCCGGTGCACTCCAGTGCGTTTTTGATGCGTTTTACAGCGTTCCAGTACAGTCCAGTGCAGGAAAAATGCAGTATGTTCTAATTTTTTTCTGGAACTGGAAAGTACTGGGACTGCAAGCACTGGTGTGAACTATGCCATTGAAAACTATATACCCTACTTTCCATGTGTTTTTGATGCAGAAAAAAAACACACTGGACTGCATGTGGTGTGAACTGGCCCTTATTCTTTCTCTTCCTTTTTCTTTGTTCCTCCCCCTCTTTTCCTCTCCCTTCCATGTATTCTCTATTTTTATTCCTTCTATTACTCCTTGGTGGGGGGGGGGGGGATCAGTGGCAGTGCTGGCAGTGAGTTGGGATCAGCCAAATTAGGTGCTCTAGATCAAGGTCATCTGCTGATCTTAGAACTCTAGTGGGGACTTTTAATGGCAACTATAATCACAGGTAGTGTTATTCACTGTGTCTCTGGCTTCACTGTGTCTCCGACTTCGTGGTGTCTCGTAGCAGTGACACCTATGCCGAAATCAGGAGAGGAGATAGGGTCTCCTTCAACCCCTCCCACTTCACATTCCTCACCAGTCGGCTGACCTCTAGTCTCTGCCCCCCAGCCATGCCGTGAACTGAATGGGCGACTGTAAAGAGTAAAGAGGCTGAGTGGGCGGTCGTGGGCTCCAGGAACAGCCCAGCTGGGTGGCCGAGAAAAGGCTAGGAGAGTAGTGCGGGCTTTAGGAACAGCCCAGGATTTGGTGACCCCAGGCAAATCGTCATTCAATCCCTGAGGGGGTCCCGACCCCAGGTTGAGAACCACTGCTCTAGAGGCTGCTAGGGGATGCTAAGCAATTTCAGCCTCTCTCCGATAATTAACCAGTGAAACTGTAATGGCGATTTCTTCCAACTGACCACAAATGTAAGGAGCACTCATCCCACTGACCATAACAGTAATCACAGGCGTTGCCAGGGGGGGGCAGGGGGGTGCGGCCGCACCGGGTGTCACCCGCCAGAGGGGTGACACCTATGGGCAGCAGCACCGCTCGCTAACACCGCACGCTGCACAGTCCTCACCCCTACACAGCACTGCGCACAGCGGAGTGGACCGAAGCCGCCTCCCCCTCCTCTCTGTTTACGGAGGAGGAGGAGTCCGAGGGACACATGCCGCTGTGCCTATCCCGCTCTGTTCTGAGGTCTGCAAAGTTTTTATCCAAATAGACATATGCTGGGGGGGAACGCTATGGGAGGGGGGTCTGCACTGATGGAGGGACGGTGGTCTGCACTGAGGGGGGTCTGCACTGATGTGGTGGGGGTCTGCACTGAGGGGGGTCTGCATTGATGGAGGGAGGGGGGTCTGCACAGAGTGGGGTCTGCATTGATGGGGGGTCTGCACTGAGGGGGGGTGTGCTGATGGAGGGGGGTGGTCTGCAATAAGGGGGTCTGCATTGATGAGTGGGTCTGCACTGATGGAGGGGGGGTGGTCTGCACTGAGGGGGGTCTGCATTGTGGGGGCCTGCACTGATGGAGGGGGGGTCTGTACTGAGGGGGGGTGTGAACTGATGGAAGGGGGGTCTGCAATGAGGGAGGGGAGGTCTGCAGTGATGGAGGGGGTCTACACTGGGGTCTATAGTTAAAAAGGGGGGGTCTATACTGATAGAGGGGATCTGCACTGAGGGAGGTCTATACTGATAGATGGGGGTCTGCACTGAGGGGGGTCTATACTGATAGATGGGGGTCTGCACTAAGGAGGTCTACACTGATAGATGGGGGTCTATGCTGATAGAGGGGGCTATACTGATGGGGGGTCTGCAATGAGGGGGCTATACTGATGGAGGGGGTCTCTACTTAGTGAGGGGGGTCTGTACTTAGTGAGGAGGATCTATACTGCGAGAGGGGGGTCTGTACTTAGTGAGGAGGATCATACTGCGAGAGGGGGGTCTGTACTTAGTGGGGGGTCTATACTGAGAGGGGGGTCTGCAGTTAGTGGAGGGGGATCTGTACTGAGGGGGGGCTATAGTTGGTGGAGGTGGGGTGACACCAATTCTTTCCGCACCGGGTGACACCAACCCTAGTGACGCCACTGACAGTAATATACCATGAGCTGTAGATATAGAGTTTATTAGCAGGGGTTCCCTGAGCCCTAAGACCGGAAAAATATTTAAGGGGTTTCTCTATGTTAAATAGGTTGAAAAAGCCTGCTGTCTCTAACTACAGTGGCTTGCGAAAGTATTCGGCCCCCTTGAACTTTTCAACCTTTTGCCACATTTCAGGCTTCAAACATAAAGATATAAAATGTTTATTTTTTGTGAAGAATCACCAACAAGTGGGATACAATTGTGAAGTGGAACGAAATCTTTTGGATTTTTGAAACTTTTTTAACTAATTAAAAAATGAAAAGTGGGGCGTGCAAAATTATTTGGCCCCCTTGCGTTAATACTTTGTAGAGCCACCTTTTGCTGCGATTACAGCTGCAAGTCGCTTGGGGTATGTCTCTATCAGTTTTGCACATCGAGAGACTGAAATTCTTGCCCATTCTTCCTTGCAAAACAGCTCGAGCTCAGTGAGGTTGGATGGAGAGCGTTTGTGAACAGCAGTTTTCAGCTCTTTCCACAGATTCTCGATTGGATTCAGGTCTTGACTTTGACTTGGCCATTCTAACACCTGGATACGTTTATTTGTGAACCATTTCTTTGTAGATTTTGCTGTATGTTTGGGATCATTGTCTTGTTGGAAGATAAATCTCCGTCCCAGTTTCAGGTCTTTTGCAGACTCCAACAGGTTTTCATCCAGAATGGTCCTGTATTTGGCTGCATCCATCTTCCCCTCAATTTTAACCATCTTCCCTGTCCCTGCTGAAGAAAAGCAGGCCCAAACCATGATGCTGCCACCACCATGTTTGACAGTGGGGATAGTGTGTTGAGTGTGATGAGCTGTGTTGCTTTTACGGCAAACATATCGTTTTGCATTGTGGCCAAAAAGTTTGATTTTGGTTTCATCGGACCAGAGCACCTTCTTCCACATGTTTGGTGTGTCTCCCAGGTGGCTTGTGGCAAACTTTAGACGAGACTTTTTATGGATATCTTTGAGAAATGGCTTTCTTCTTGCCACTCTTCCATAAAGGGCAGATTTGTGCAGTGTACGACTGATTGTTGTCCTATGGACAGACTCTCCCACCTCAGCTGTAGTTCTCTGCAGTTCATCCAGAGTGATCATGGGCCTCTTGGCTGCATCTCTGATCAGTCTTCTCCTTGTCTGAGCTGAAAGTTTAGAGGGACAGCCAGGTCTTGGTAGATTTGCAGTGGTCTGATACTCCTTCCATTTCAAAATGATCGCTTGCACATTGCTCCTTGGGGTGTTTAAAGCTTGGGAAATCTTTTTGTATCCAAATCCCTCTTTAAACTTCTCCACAACAGTATTACGGACCTGCCTGGTGTGTTCCTTGGTCTTCATGATGCTCTCTGCGCTTTCAACAGAACCCTGAGACTATCACAGAGCAGGTGCATTTATACAGAGAATTGATTACACACAGGTGGATTCTATTTATCACCATCAGTCATTTAGGACAACATTGGATCATTCAGAGATCCTCGCTGAACTTCTGGAGTGAGTTTTCTGCACTGAAAGTAAAGGGGCCGAATAATTTTGCACGCACCACTTTTCAGTTTTTTAATTGCTAAAAAAGTTTAAAATATCCAATAGATTTCGTTCCACTTCACAATTGTGTTCCACTTGTTGGTGATTCTTCACAAAAAATTAAAATTTTATATCTTTATGTTTGAAGCCTGAAATGTGGCAAAAGGTTGAAAAGTTCAAGGGGGCCGAATACTTTCGCAAGCCACTGTATCTCCTTTTGCATGTCTGCAATCTTTCGCCAACACATGTTGTTTGTCTGCTCTCTCAGACCACCTCTTGTATCATGTCCATAGTCTCTACCATCTCCTGTTACCCCGAAAATAAGACCTAACGTGATTGTCAGTGATGGCTGCAATATAAGCCCTACCCCCCAAATAAGCCCTACCCTGTTTCCCCGAAAATAAGCCCTACCCTGAAAATAAGACCTACAAGGACTTTGACTAGGGCTTTTTTGGGAGGTAGGGCTTATATTGCAGCCATCACCGACAATCACGCTAGGTTTTATTTTCGGGGAAACATGGTACATGTCTGCACTCTCAGAGCACCTCTCGTAGCACTTTCATAGTCTCCGAACATCTCCTATTCTTCCGTATAAAGAGATTATTCTTCATTTCCTGTCCCATAGCCAAAACAGGAAGTGAGAGGAAATCTCTCCAATGTGAGGGAATCCCTGGTAGTCACCAGAAAGACAATCCAAAATTTGGGCATTTCTTTCACTTTCACTATTAGCGATAACAGCAAACAGGACAAATAGAGAGGATGAACCTCCCCAACGGGGGCACAGTAGGTTTGCCACATCATCCCTTTAATCCAGGACACATATTTATTACACAGGTTCTGTAGCTGATTAAGGTGGTAATTAAACTCACTTGGTGCCTTACCTGCATTAAATCAGCCTCAGAACCTGTGTAATTGATATGTGTCCCGGATTAAAGGGATGATGTGGCAACCCTAGGGCACAGACAGCAAAAAAAAACCTGACAGGTGTTCTAATCCCTCTCCACTCTATCCAAAACTAGACAAAAAAGCTTTGCCTTTAGTTATACTTTAAAATAGGATTAAAGCGAGAGAGGTTTTCTTCTAAATACAGTAAATATCTGCAGTATGAAAGGGTTACCAATGGCGGTCTGAGGCTCTGGCAGCTCCATTCTCCTGGCACCAGGAACCCGGGGTCATTTTTTCCTTTCTGTGTTAGCACGTTTTCATCTGCAATGTGTGCGGTGCAATGCTTTAAAATTAAGCATCTTTCCTCTCGTGCTGTGTGCAGCGCTCAACACCGCTGGAGGCAAATGAGGTGGATAACCATGACGAGCGTCTATTCCCAATGTAACCAAGGACAAAATGAGATGTAAACTACACATCACAAAACAATATACATAAATAAAAAAAAGTTTATTTTTCAGCTCGGTGTAAGATCTGCATTCTAATGTCTCAATGTGTGAAGACAATCTGGTGAATTAATTAACTATGTTGTAGACACCCTTTAGAATTCCATCAGGGCACCACACCAAGAATGTGAATGCTTGGGCCCGATTCATGTAGCTGGTAAGAGGCAAGCACATGAATCTATCCATGTGCATAATAAACACTCCTTCTTTGGAGCACTACTGCCCTCCTTTCCCGGCCTCAGTGCCTGTCACACTGACAAATGCTGGCCATAGAGTTTTGGGAGACTAGTTCCCCATTAGGTCCACTTTACTTTTGATTGACAGCTCCCAGAAGTGGGCAGCTTGATAGACGCTAATCAGTCCAATAGTGGGTTTTGAGTCATCGGGCCTCAGAAACCCAACAAAGGCATTACCATATCTGAGTAATGATATCACCTGTATTCCTGGTCCCTTTGTTTACATTTATGCCGCGTACACACGGACGGACTTTTCATCTACAAAAGTCCGACGGACGCCGACGGACTAAAGCTGGCTGACAATCCGATTGTGTGTGGGCTTCCCCTAGGGTGACCACATTTCCAAACTGCCATTCAGGGACACCCCGCCCCCCGCGCCCCCCCCCCCCCCCGGAAGAATGGAGGGGGAGAGCAGGACAGAGGGGGACAACATCAGGACAGAGGGGGACAGCAGCAGGACGGAGGGGGACACGGAGGGAGAACGGAGGGGGACACCAGAATGGAGAGGGACAGCAGCAGGACAGAGGGGGACACGGAGGAAGAATGGGGGGCTACAGCAGGATGGGGGGGGGAACAGCAGCATAACGGAGGGGGACAGCAGCAGAACGAAGGTGGACATGGAGGAAGAACGGAGGGGGACAGCAGCAGAACGGAGGGGGACAGCAGCAGAATGGAGGGGGGTGGGGGACAGCAGCAGAACGGAGGGGGAGTGTGGGGGACAGCAGCAGAATGGATGGGGGTGGGGGGGGGACAGCAGAAGAATGGAGGGGAGTGTGGGGGACAGCAGCAGAATGGAGGGGGGTGGGGGGGACAGCAGCAGAATGGAGGGGGGTGGGGGGACAGCAGCAGAATGGAGGGGAGTGTGGGGGACAGCAGCAGAATGGAGGGGGAGTGTGGGGGACAGCAGCAGAATGGAGGGGGGTGGGGGGGACAGCAGCAGAATGGAGGGGGAGTGTGGGGGACAGCAGCAGAATGGAGGGGGAGTGTGGGGGACAGCAGCAGAATGGAGGGGGAGTGTGGGGGACAGCATCAGAATGGAGGGGGGTGGGGGGGACAGCAGCAGAATGGAGGGGGGTGGGGGGGACAGCAGCAGAACGGAGGGGGAGTGTGGGGGACAGCAGCAGAATGGAGGGGAGTGGGGGGGACAGCAGTAGAACGGAGGGGGGTGGGGGGGACAGCAGCAGATCTGAGGGGGGTGGGGGGGGACAGCAGCAGAATGGAGGGGGGTGGGGGGACAGCAGCAGAATGGAGGGGGGTGGGGGGACAGCAGCAGAATGGAGGGGGGTGGGGGGGACAGCAGCAGAACGGAGGGGGGTGGGGGGGACAGCAGCAGAACGGAGGGGGGTGGGGGGGACAGCAGCAGAATGGAGGGGAGTGTGGGTGACAGCAGCAGAATGGAGGGGAGTGGGGGGGACAGCAGCAGAATGGAGGGGGGTGGGGGGGACAGCAGCAGAACGGAGGGGAGTGTGGGGGACAGCAGCAGAATGGAGGCGGGTCAGGGGGACAGCAGCAGAATGGAGGGGGGTGGGGGGGACAGCAGCAGAATGGAGGGGAGTGTGGGGGACAGCAGCAGAATGGAGGGGGGTGGGGGGGACAGCAGCAGAATGGAGGGGGGTGGGGGGGACAGCAGCAGAATGGAGGGGAGTGGGGGGGACAGCAGCAGAATGGAGGGGGAGTGTGCGGGACAGCAGCAGAACGGAGAGGGGTGGGGGGGACAGCAGCAGAACGGAGGGGGGTGGGGGGGACAGCAGCAGAATGGAGGGGGGTGGGGGGGACAGCAGCAGAATGGAGGGGAGTGTGGGGGACAGCAGCAGAATGGAGGGGGGTGGGGGGGACAGCAGCAGAATGGAGGGGGGTGGGGGGGACAGCAGCAGAACGGAGGGGAGTGGGGGGGACAGCAGCAGAATGGAGGGGGAGTGTGCGGGACAGCAGCAGAACGGAGGGGGGTGGGGGGGACAGCAGCAGAACGGAGGGGGGTGGGGGGGACAGCAGCAGAATGGAGGGGGGTGGGGGGGACAGCAGCAGAATGGAGGGGAGTGTGGGGGACAGCAGCAGAATGGAGGGGGGTGGGGGGGACAGCAGCAGAATGGAGGGGGGTGGGGGGGACAGCAGCAGAATGGAGGGGGGTGGGGGGACAGCAGCAGAATGGAGGGGGGTGGGGGGGACAGCAGCGGAACGGTGGGGGAGTGTGCACTGCTCACTGTAAGTGTAAAGTTACACTAACCTGGAAGTTTGTCTGGCGGCGGCGGGCGGCAAACTCACGGACTTCGTGGGCGGGAGGGAGGGTGGACTCGGAGACTGGACTGGAGAAGTTGAAGTCGGGCAGCTCGGAGTCGGGTTGCGCTGCTGGCAATGTGCTGCTGCTCTCTGCTGCACCGGCTGCTGGATAGTCGGCGGCCCCGGGACTGGCACTGACTGGGCACAGGGCCACAGGCTAGTAAGTGTGGCTGGCTGCCTGGGCCAGGCTGGCAGCTGCTCTCTCTATCTCTCGGAGCGGAGGACAGAGGCGCGCTGCTCAGCTGTAGCCATAGGTCACTGCCCAGTGCCCACAATGTGCCTGACTGCCCACGTGACGGTGTCCGCTGACGTCACTGGTTGCTAGACGCGAGGCGGGCGGCCCTAGCCTAGCAACCAGTTAACTGTAAAGCATATGATGATGTGTGTGTTTTACTGTTACACAGTTTATTATTATAAGGGTGGCGGCCGTGGTGTCGGACTGGTGCTGGCGGTGTGTTTTTTTTTCCATTCCGGGACACTGTATTGTCCCGGAATGAAGGTGCCCGGGACACGGGACGAAAATCTGAAATAAGGGACAATCCCGGGCAATCCGGGACACGTGGGCACCCTAGCTTCCCCGGACTTTCAGCGGACTTTTCCAGCCTCAAATCTGACGGACTTTAGATTTGAAACATGCTTCAAATCTTTACGTCGTAACTACGCTGGACCCAGAAATCCGCTCGTCTGTGTGCTAGTCCGACGGACAAAAACCCACGCTAGGGCAGCTATTGGCTACTGGCTATCAACTTCCTTATTTTAGTCCGGTGTACGTCATCACGTACGAATCCATCGGACTTTTGTGTGATCGTATGTAGGCAAGTCCGTTCGTAAGAAAGTCTGCCGCAAGTCCGCCGCAAGTCCGCCAAAAGTCCATCGAAAGTCTGTCGGACAGGCTGTCGGACTTTTGTAGACGAAAAGTCCGACCGTGTGTACGCTCCATTAGCCTTCAGTTGGGGAATCTCCCGGCCAACAGCTGAATGGGCCGAAGATAGAGCCCTGTGCAGGGAGCTGTCATGATGGCTTCCCAGCACAGACATGAGCCACTATAAGCGCTGGAGTTCCTTTGTACACCAGCTCAAAGTTGGGCCAATTTCCCAATCTGTGGACTAGTGGCAATTCTTTAAAGTGGTTCTAAAGTCAGGACATTTTTTTACCTAAGACCCCTTTCACACTGAGGCGCTTTTCAGGGGCTTTCACGCTAAAAAAAGCGCGTGAAAAGCTCTTCAAAAGCGCTCAGTGTTTTACTGGCAGTATAGAAGTGCCTCAGTGTGAAAGGGGCCTTAAAGAGGAAGTAAACCTCCTTGTAGTTTTTGTACCTATAGGCAAGCCTATAATAAGGCTTACCTATAGGTACTGCAAATATCTTCTAAACTTGCACCGTTCAGGAGATATTTACTGCATACGTCGCCAATTACGTCATCGGCACATGCGCTATGAAGGAACGCCCGTGCCGTTTCTTCAGAGCCTGTGCTGAGACGGACGGCTCCCACACCACTCACAGCGCCGATGCCCGAGAACCTGGAAGAAACACCAGGGAAGATGTCAGCCATCTCCGCGGTGTGCGGGCGCCGCTGGAGGGCTTTGTTCTAAGGTAAGTATTTAATAATGAGCTAATATGCAATGCATACTAGCTCATTATGTCTTTGCCAGGTTTTTTTTTTCCCTAGGGTTTACAACCTCTTTAATGCATTCCCTGCATTATGGTAAAAAGTGTCCCAGTAGCAGTATCACCCCTTACCCTCCCAATGCTTACCCCTCACTTGGTCCTATGCTGTGCCCATCTGTGTGGGCTCGCTCCTCTCTCCCTGCATGTAAAGTAGTGTGCAGCAGAGGGAGCCATTGGCGCCTGCTGCTGTCAATCAATTCCTGTGAGCAGGGAGTGGGGGGCAGGGCTTAGCCGCACTGTGTGTGTCCATGGATGCACAGAGCTCAGCTCGGGAGCAAGGCTGCACGTCTGTCCCCATAGCAAATGGTTTGCTATGGTGGCAGACCCAGAAAAGGAGTTCCCGGGAGAGGAGGTTTGATCTTCTGGGTCCACAGTACCCTCTGATCTCCACCAATTAAAGGGTATAGTAGTAATATTGGGGTAAGCAGGAGGTTTAGTTTAGTTAACACGCCCTCCCAAACATATTTTTTCTAAAAGCAGAGACCCTGGAGTGTAAAATAGTGTTTGTTCGATTTTATCAGTAAAAATTGGGTGTAACTAATTTTTTAAACTTTTTTTATATATCATAACTCAATTTTTGTTGAGAAAAAACATTCCCCTCTGGGTGATCAATGTACATTTTGACAAACTTTGTTGCAGACTCCTACCTTTTGTTATTCTGAAAAATAGCTATTTGTCTGTGTCCATGTGCACAGTGAATCTGTATGAGAGTGTTTTTATAATTATCAATCAGCTGCAGGGCTCTAATGAGAAAATTGGCATGGTCTTCATCCCTTTAGATGTGATTTCCATTTGGAAGTATCTCAGCAAAATGATATTTTTGTTGCTGTGGATGCTAAAAATATGACTTGTATCTTAGTGCAGACTTCTGGGAAAATCAGTTAGCCAATCACACAAGCAGGAATTTACATTTATTTTCAGGTGGTGTTCTGTACAGGTAGCCATATTGCATTGCTTTTCACAGAAAATTACAGCGCTGCAGATTGAAAAGGAAAGGTAATTTTAATTCAAATCATTTTTATTGGAATTTGGCATAATAAGAAAAATATCATGAGTGGTACAAAGCATTCGATGAGTACAAATGTAAAGTATAACAGCATCAATAATAAATTCTTCTTCAATCATTTATCAATGTGTACTCCTCATTGGCTTACCTTTAAATAGACTATCCCCCCTTCAGTCCATCATGAATGCTGCTGCCAGACTCATCCACCTTACAAACCGCTCAGTGTCTGCTACCCCTCTCTGCCAATCCCTCCATTGGCTACCACTCGCCCAACGAATTAAATTCAAAATACTAACAATAAGTTACAAAGCTATCCACAACTCTGCCCCCAGCTACATCACTAACCTAGTCTCAAAATACCAACCTAATCGCCATCTCCGTTCCTCCCAAGACCTCCTGCTCTCTAGCTCCCTCATCACCTCCTCCCATATCCGCCTCCAGGACTTCTCCCGAGCCTCGCCCATCCTCTGGAATTCCCTACCCCAATCTGTCAGACTGTCTCCAAATTTATCCACTTTTAGGCGATCCCTGAAAACTTTCCTCTTCAGAGAAGCCTATCCTGCCTCCATCTAACAACTAGACTATTTTCTCCATTAGCTCATCCCCCACAGCTATTACCCTTTTGTATAACTTGAACCTCCCTCCTAGATTGTAAGCTGTAACGAGCAGGGCCCTCTGATTCCTCCTGTATTGAATTGTATTGTACTTGTACTGTCCTCCCTAATGTTGTAAAGCGCTGTGTAAACTGTTGGTGCTATATAAATCCTGTATAATAATAATAATGTGTAGTACTGAACATTAACAAGTTAGAGAAAAAACATATCTATAACAATGAAATACTGTCATAAAATAGAGAATAGTGACAATCTACTCCCTTTGGTTAGAGCAGGGGTGCCCAACCTTTTGAAGAGGGAGGGCCACTTAAGCGACTTGTTTACTGGTCGCGGGCCACAGTGAGTGGAACGGGCAGATGACACAGCCCACTCTACTCTTCGGGCCCTCCGATCCACCCAGATGGAAGGGAACAGGTCCCCTTCTGCTTTTTTTAATGGACGGACACAAGTCCGTTCACATCTGCTGCTCCATAGAGGTGAATGGAGGGTCCGATTGGGTCAAGTCGAGGGGCCTAAGGCTGCTTTCACACTGATGCTCTGTGGTTTACCCACACCGCGGGTACAGCACAGTGCACCTGTGGCTTTCCTGCAGGTTAGCTGAACTTTGCCTTAGACTTCTATTTTATCCTGCAGGTGTAATGCACTTTCTGAAAGCGCCCCAGACCCACAGGTAATAGCAGAAGTCTATGGCTCAGTGCAGGTAACCCGCAGGTGAACGCAGCCCAGTAACCACTGCAGAACAGATATGCACTGTTATTAAAGGTAAGTTTATTAATAAAATCACAGTCTTCCATTCAGGTATCACTGGCTGTTGCTGTCCCAGGCAGAGTGTATTTAGTATAAATTGGTATCACTCCATCTGTGACAGGAGTTAGCGCTATACAGGAAGCATCGAATTGTGCGGCTCCGCAGCTGCTTGCTTCCACTACCGCCGGCTCCATTCACAACACTGATGCTCTGAGATGGCGGGTAGACCACCCACGATCTGAGCTTGCCAACCTGCCATCCCAGAGAAGAAGGTCGCGGGTCACATCAGAGGGCTCCGCGGGCCACTGGTTGGGCACCCCTGGGTTAGAGTAAGGAGGAGCTCATCGTAACTAAGCCTTTATATAAAGTACAAAACTGTAAAATAAATTGAGTCGTACCAGTGAAATGAAAAATTAAGCAACTATGGTAGTCACTCTTAAATAAGTATCCTGTGTTTGGTTTGGATATAAACAGGAAGAGGTAAGATATAACATGCAATACAGTCCGGTCCATCTATAATTTGGCTGAGTAACTTTTCCAGGGAGACCAATGTAGCTCAAATCTGGACAGGTTCACATCCCTATGCTAGTATCCTTTAATGTTAATAATGTTAAATAGGAAATATACAGTGCAGAGTGTAACAAGGTAGGTAGTATGTGCAGGAGAGGGGTGTGGAGTGTATTGATGTGAGTAGTATGTGCAGGAGAGGGGTGTGGAGTGTATTGAGGTGGGTAGTATGTGCAGGAGAGGAGTGTGGAGTGTATTGAGGTGTGTAGTATGTGCAGGAGAGGAGTGTGGAGTGTATTGAGGTGAGTAGTATGTGCAGGAGAGGGGTGTGGACTGTATTGAGGTGGGTAGTATGTGCAGGAGAAGAGTGCAGCGTATAAGGAGGTGGGCAGTATGTGCAGTATCCTTTCATATTCTGCTATAACATTAACATGTCTGATGGTTTCTCTGATACGAGGAATTTCATTAGTTTTCCATTTATGCATTATCGCTGAACGCGTGGCAAATAGCATATGCTTGCTTATTGATCTAACAGATGCGGGATAGGCTGTCATGTTATTGCTAAGAATGGCTTGTTCAATATTTGGTTCAATAAAGACTCCAGTAACTCCAGAGGCATATCATTAAAACAGCGCGCCCCTGTGCAAGATAAAAAGTGGGCCCTGATCAACAGCGAGATGTGGGTGTGGCTTAAATGGGGTGTGGTTTAATAGAGTCTGAGATGACTTACTGACATAGTGTAGAATGCGGTAATGTTAAATAGGAAATGTACAGTGCAGAGTGTAAGGAGGTGGGTAGTATGTGCAGGAGAGGGGTGTGGAGTGTATTGAGGTGGGTAGTAAGTGCGGAGTGTATGGAGGTGGTAGAATGTGCAGGCGAGGAGTGCAGAGTGTACAGCGGTGGGTAGTACGTGCAGGATGGTGTCAGTAGGGCAGTGGACGTTGTCAGTAGTTTTTATTTTTACAATTTTTTTTTTATTATTATTTTTGTACAACTTAATTTTTTTTAATTTTTTTTTTTTATTATTTCTTCTAAATGCTTTTTGGGGGCCAGTGGATGGTGTCAGTAGGGCAGTGGATTGTGTCAGTAGACCAATGGACAGTGTCAGAATATTTTTTTATTTTTTATAAATTAATTTTTTACATTTTTGACACTTTATTTTTGTATTTCTTTTCACAATGATTTTTTTTGGGGGGGGGGGGGGTGGAGTGGACAGTGTCAGTAGTTTTTTGTTTTTATTATTTTATTATCTACTATATTTTACTTTTTTTGTTTCTTTGTTATTTTCTCCAAATATTTTCTTTTATATTTATTCTCACAGTGGATGGTGTCAGTAGTTTTTTTATTTGTACGTATTTATTTTTTTACAATTATTTTTTTTTTTCACAAAGCTTTTGGTCTTGGATTGTGTGGTCCCGGTTTGAGGAGCGATAAGGCGGTCAGACTCATCTTGAGTACGGGGGGTCCGTCACAATTAGTGGCAGCAGTGGGATGTTTCCTGCAGTCCTGAACATCCAAACCACCACCAGGAGTCAAGAACCGGGCAGCCGCCAAGGAGCAACACGGGGACCGACCAGCATGAGAGCGGAGTTCGGGAGGAGGTTGCAAGGCATGCGGAAGCAACATCGGGGACCAGCAACGGAGCACACCATGCTCGACTAGGGGGGATGTGATCCATTGGCAACTCTGGCAAGAGACGCTAAGCCACGAGCGGCACCATCAAGGGAAGATCCTTCCCTCCTCCACAGAGATGTACTGGACGCAGTACCATGCACGAGAGGTGTTCCTGAGGGAACGACCGTGAGATGAGTGGAAGTCGGAGATCAGAAGATTGGTCCAGGAGGAGATGAGGCTGGACACCAGCTACAGAGCCCTCCGGTGGATTGCGGCTCAACTGTGGCCAGGTACAGCAGATGGCAGCCCGACAGAAGGCATTGGCTATGGTGGCGTGGGACTGCGCCATCAAAAAATGTACGGAGGCCCAGACTTTGGGATTGACGAGGAGTGGTGGCTGGAAGACATCCTGGACTTCCGAGATGAGGTACTGGACCTCCCCTAAGAGGCGTGTGACCTGGAGGAATTGGAGTTCCTGGTTGAGCAGGAATGGGAGCTCGAGATTGCCTACAAGCGGCTGTTTGACGGTGATCAGCAGCCCGGCATGGCTCCTGTTGCCTGGGACTGCCCGGGAGAAATAGCAGACAGGCGCAAAGATGCAGAGCAAATGGGGCCAGGGGTGCCCCTATGTTTTCCCGTCCTAACCGCAATGGAAGAAACAGCGATAATACAGAGGGCACTGCGAGTGCTAGAATGTCGGAATGCACCGGAGGTTTCCCAGGCAACGAGACAAGCTAATAGCATAAAGATCTCAGAAGGGGAGTTGAGACGGGCGCTGGAAGGCTGGTAGATGGTGATCAGCAGCAAGTCCAGAGTATCATATCTGGTGCCCCAGCAGAAGCGATGGCTACGAAGCAGAGCGCCGCTGGCCTCTGCCCTCCATCAGAGTTGGATCCAGAGAGTCCGAGAGATGATCTTCGTGAACTGTTTCCCCAGCAGCAGATATGCCCACAGGGAGTGGAGAAAGCCATTCTCTCTCCCCAGCAATTAGACACTACCCCGGTGTTCATCTTCCCAGCAGAAGTGCTGGCTACGGGGCAGAGCGCTGTTGGTCTCTGCCCAGCATCAGAAAAAGAGACAGGGAGTCCGGTCCCTGCAAGATACCTCCCCAGCGGCTGATAACTACACCAGGAGAAAAGCAAGTACCTTTTCCTCCCCAACAGTCGGCCAGGGTGGAAGAAGCATTCTTTCCTCCCCAGCACAGATCCGTACACCTGGGAGACAGTACCACAGACATGTTGTCCCAGCAGTCAGATGAGGGAATGGAAAAGGAAGCAGCCGGCTCACCTCCCCAATGGCCGCTTCACAGTTCGGGAGTGGAGGAAGCCAGCCTCCTGCCCCAAAGGTTAGCCGGAGCGGAGCATCTGGAGTCCCCAGCAGAAGTGCTGGCAACAGGGCAGAGTGCTACCAACCTCTGCCCAGCACCGGCAACAACTATGGAGTTCCAGGGACAAGCTAGTGAAGCTGAGGTGAACGGCCCCCCTGCCCAGCAGCAGACCGAGCCCTGGAATGTTAAAAAACACCCATCTGAAGCTCTGGCAGCCGGACAGAGAGTCAATGACTTCTGCCCCACACCTACTGGTGTCAACTACTCCTTGCAGCCAAGATTGGAGATCATGCGGGCTGACTATGTGAGTTCACTCTGCCTGACTACTGCATGTCCAGAACAGGTGAAGGTCTGGGACCTTGTTAGTCGAATTTTTATGGGGGAGAAATGTGACAGACCTAGCCGGGACAGAGACTTTTGGAGAGGACTGAATGCTAGCCTCTTGCCTTGCGATTATGGGCCCTGGCATTTGGGGGAACGGTGCTCTTTGTGAGCTGTATGCCTGGGGACCCCTGAGGTGGTGTTACTTTGGATTCAGGTTCATGTCCCCCCAAGACACACAGACTCTGGGAACCCTGTATATGCCATATTGGAAATAATAATAATAAAAAGTGTGGCGCTAATAAATGGTGAGACACAGATTCCTGGTCAGGTAATAGTGATCTCTATAGAAGAGTAATAACATTTGAAGTGTGAATTTGTGGAACAAAAGGTGATTGTTTTAAAAAACATCCCAAAAAATAAAGTATAAAGTAATAGTGAAAACTTAGATGTGTAGGGGAGTAGGATACTCAGTAACAACCTGTAGGTTGATTAAGAGACAATCATACATACAAAACCATATTCCAAAGAGACATTACAGAGAGATAGTGATGCAAGGTATCTTAATGTACTAAGTATGCAGCTCCACAAAAATAATGTTCATTAGAGTAGAAACCAGGAGAAGGGACGTCCAAATCCCTAAAAAGGGGTACACATATATGAATAATCAAAGTTTGTTAGTGGGTGGATGGAGTACTCCTAATTTAGTCCCACAGACATCTGGGCGCAAGCCGTCTTCCTATTAGATGATTACAGGCTATTTAGGAGGGGTCCTTAGGTACAGGCAGGTTCTTGACTCATATGGGTGGTCTCAACACAGAGAAAGAAAGACAAAAGGATGCCCTTACCAGATAAGGTGGACTCACAGGCCGTTGGCGGTGAGTCAAACGAGCTTGTACCGTCAAGCGGTATGGGGTGAAGATCTGTAAGAAGACTTGTGTGGAATCCTGTCAGACGTCCTCAGAAGGTGTACCAAATTAGGATCCGGGGCCCCCAGGATTCGGTTTCGGTCGCCGAATGACCGTTTCCTCAAAAGCTGTGGAACCTAAGGGGTTATTCCTCCATTCTGTAAAAAAGGCTGTTTGATCCTGTATGCACAGATCCTCCTCTTCTTCCACTGACTCCAGAGCAGGTCCAGATAAAACAGAGCTACTGGAGTCAGGCTGCACATGCATGTGCAGCCTGACTCCAGTAGCCTGCACATGCATGTCTTTCCTGACCACTGATGGTCAGGAAAGACTTTCCCAGTTTTTTTCCCATTTAACTAGGGGGGTTGGTTTACTAGTAGTAGTCTAATGCCCCGTGCACACGATCGGATTTTCCGACAACAAATGTTGGATGTAAGCTTGTTGGCTGGAAAGTCCGAACTTGTGTATGCTCCATCGAACATTTGCTGTTGGACTTTCCGCCAACAAATGTTTGTTGTCGGAATTTCCGATTGTGTGTACAAAGTCTGACGCACAAAAGTCCACGATTTTGTTGGCGGAAAGTCCGATCGTGTGTACGGGGCATTAGAGTGCAGTACATTGTACATCAAGGTCATTCCTCTCACCTTAGTATCATGGGAATGCCAACATTTCCACACCTTGCCTGCAACCAAGAAGTGTGTGCCCCTCAAGTGTTGACAGAGTGAGGAGATTTGGAAGTAGGTGAAGATTTCCTTCATTAGAATATGACTCGGCACCAAGGTTTCAAGGCTGAGCAGCTGAACCAATTATTAAGCTGGTCCAACATTGATGCCATGTTATAGTCCTTCAGAACAGGAATTCCCATACTGCCCACTGATCTATGCTTCCATAGCACCTGAGGGGAGCATCTCAATTTGCCACCCGCCCAGATGAAACATTTGTTTTTGCATAGTTGTAAAGAAGGAGGAGGGCATAGGAATTGGAAGAGATCTAAAGTGATAAATTAGTTTTGGTAGCAGCAGCATTTTGTAAGCTGCCAAGCGTCCGGACCAAGATAGGAAGTAGTTTTTGAGTCTAGCCATCTCCTGTTGGATATTAGAAATAAGTGGAAAAAAGTTCACCTTATATACTGTAGGTCGGTAAGTGGCTAGCTTAATTGAACTCAAAAATATTGTAATAGGCCTGTTGTTCAAGCATATGGTAGGCTGTTTTGCAGGGACGATTTGGGAAGGTAATTTTGAATAACATTCAATTACAATAATACTTGAGTTGCAATTGTATATGCTATATTTTTTTTTCTGTGTTTGCTAATTTTTTTCCCACGAAAGTGGCGTTACCCTTTAACTGCTTCTGAATTGCCCACCACCACACATTTACTGTGGCAGGGTGGCCCGGCTGTGCAAAACAACATACCTGTGCGTTGCAGCTTCTTCCGGGTCTGGGGGGGTGTGCGCGCACCCCCGGCGACTAGCTCCCATTGTGATTGGACACAGCAGGAGCCAATCAGCCGGTAGAAGCACACTTAACCCTTTGATTGCCCATGATATTAAGCCCTTCCCTGCCAGTGTCATTCGTACAGTGACAGTGCATTTTTTTTAGCATTGATCACTGTATTAGTGTCACTTTTTGTCAGATTTGTCTTCGCAATGTCGCAGTCTAGCTAACAAACTCTGATCGCCGCCATTACTAGTAAAAATTAAAATGCCATAAATATATCCCATAGTTTGTACATGCAATAACTTTTGCGCAAACCAATCAATATACGCTTATTGGGAATTTTTTTACCAAAATATGTAGCCGAATACATATTGGCCTAAATTGATGAAAAAATTTGATTTTTTTTTTTTTATTTGATGTGTTTTTTAGCAGAAAGTAAAAAATATTGTTTCAAATATTGTCGGTCTTTACTTGTTTATAGACCAAAAATGAAAACCGCAGAGGTAATCAAATACCACCAAAGGAAAGCTCTATTTGTGGGGAAAAAAAGGACAACTTGTTTGTTTGGGTACAGTGTTGCATGAACACGCAATTACCAGTTAAAGTAACACAGTGCCATATCACAAAAAATGCTCTGGTCAGGAAGGGGGTGAAACCTTCCATGGCTGAAGTGGTGAAAGAAGAATCAAACCCAAAATAAAAAATGTAATATATTGAAGATTACCAATCAATAGACATGCTGGCTACAATTGTTTTCTTTTTTTGGGGGGGGGGGACTTTTTTCCTCTCATTTCACCTGGTGACCTGTCCAGTAACTCACTTCCTTTGCTTAAAAAAATTATACCCCATGTCTCTTGGTGCTTCAAAATGTCTTCAAAGCCTCCAAAGATGTCTATGGCAAAGCTTGCAGCACCTGAAGCTTTGGAGGGGCTTTTTTTCAGGGTTAGCTTCACTTTGTTTTAGTGGTATTGTAGGTATGAGATATCCCAGGATGCACTGGTAAACCAACAAGCGAACCGGAAAAACATCATCAGCAGTCACTTCTGATTTATGTGTATATATTTTGGAAGTGTCTGGTGCAGACGTCACATTAGGTGTGCAGCGTGAAGCAGTAGGAAGGTGGAGTGGAGCAACTAGCAGATAGCACATATGGTGTAGCAGAAGGTGAGTGGGGAGAGAGAGGATTGAGAAGCAGAGGATCGGCAGAGCTGGGGGAGCAGGAGAAACTAGCAGATGTCACGAGGTGTGCAGCGATGGAGCAATATAGCGGGAGGTGAGCAAGGACCGAAGAGACAAGAGGATAAGCAAATCAAAAGATCAGAAGAGCTGGGGGTTACTACTGAGTGGGGAATCAGCAGGGCTGGGGTTGTCTACTGAGCAGGGGATCAGCAGAGCTGGGGGTTACTACTGGGTGGGGCATCAGCAGAGCTGGGGGTACTACTGAGCAGGGGATCTGCTGAACGAGGGTACTAATAGGCTGGGAATGTGCTGAACATGGGTACTAATGAGCTGGGGATGTCCTGAACAGGGGTACTAATGAGCTGGGGATCTGCTGAGTATGGGTACTACTGAGCTGGGGTCCCCTTTAAAACTCATAGAATATCAACACACACAGGGCATTTGCCAAGTTTAATTAAAGCTTTAAAAAAGCATCACCAAAGCATCATCGAAGCATCAAAAACACAAAAGCATGTTGGAGCAGTAGACGCTTTAATGTGTGTTAAAATTGAAGCAAGTGTAAATAAGTCTTTAGACCAACACAATTGAAGCTGAACTCCAGCAAACACTTGTTGCAAACTGTTTTTCCTTTTGGGAAAAGGGTTTTACATAAATCTATAAAAACTGATCAATGTAAGTACCCTGTCAGTGTTAAATGGTTTGTCTCAACCCTCTAGCAGAGCAAGCTGTCTGGACAAAACTGCTGCAGTTAAAGGAAGTTGAAAATGAACAGGCTTACTGGCTGGATCGTCAGTTGTAAATAAAAGAAAAAAAGGCTAAACAAAATGCAGCTATCACATCTCAGAATTGGTAAGGTATATAAAAGATTTTTGTTTTTGGATTTGATACCGCTTTAACTATATTGCTATCATGAAGTGTAAGAGAGAGAGATGGAAGGCGCGTGATCTGATGCATTGATCAAGATGTTGCAGTTTATTCATAAAAAAAGGCGGGATGAATCCATGCATAAGGTAATTACATGTTCATAAAACCAAGTTACAAATATACACATTTAAGTTAAGAAGATAGACATGCCCATGCAGGGGCAAGTGCTATAATTTGGCTGATGGGTTTTGAGGAAAATCCTCTTTATCAGAGCCTTGTAGAAGGACAAGAGAGGTCTGTATAGTATCAACATACAGGGGAGTGGCTAGTTGGGAGGAGTGTCACATGGTAAGTGATGAGTTCTCCTACGCTCTAAGTTTGTTTACATCCCAGCGCTCTAGATGGAATAAATACCAAAAACATATATAATACAGAGCTTGTATATAAAAAATGGTGATGAAATTGTATGCCATACAATACAGACCAAGAGACGTGTAAAAAATCTAGAGCGCTGGGATGTGGACAAACTTAGACCTTACTTGGGCATGTCTATTTTCCTAACTTAAATGTGTATATTTGTAACCTGGTTTTATGAACACGCAGATACTTTTTGAATGGATTCATCCCTCCTTTTTTATGAATAAACTGCAACATCTTGAATAATGCATCAGATCACGTGCCTTCCATCTCTCTCTTACACTTGGCTTACTTCAGACCACCCCTGGTCAGTTTAGGCAGCGGGACTCACATGATAATCTTTTAATTTATCTTTTCCTTTTCCTTGAAAGTACTACCATTTAATATCAACAATGCCTTCACGAGCGCAGGAAAAAATTATCTCCTTTGCTATCATGAAGGCCTCTTGAGCCCCTATAGGGAAAGAGAGCTTTGACTGATGTGGGCATGGCCAGGTGCCGGACAAGGAGGTTGAGTGGTTCACCAAGGATTGGTTGAACTATGGGGGATGGGCTGGGCCTGAACTCAGAAAAGTATTGCCCCAGGGAATTCTGAGTCTTTTGAGGAACGTGGCTGGAGGAGCTGGGAAGAACTGATGACCCTGTCCCTCTACCATGGACACCAAGCTCCTGTTGGCCAGGGTCCACGAACTGGCACTTCAAGGTCAGGGAGACTGGCTGTTTGCCCTCCTCTCCCCTGAGGAGGCTTCCTCTCCCCCCCCGCCACCTGCGGACTCTGCTGCAGGGTCCTCTGCACCCAGGGCCCGGAGGTGGGCCCGCCCTCCATTCTGTTTGAGCCCCAATCCTTCTAGGGCCACTTACATTCCAGCCTGCCCTCCCCGCTCCCCCGGAGCCACTGATGAGCCGGGTGCCGGCTCTTCCCCTCCTAGGAAGCCCAGAGCGTCTGCCCGTCGCCGCCGGTGTTCTGCCCGTTGTGCTTCCCCCGCCAGTGAATGCCGTGGTCTGGGTCTCTGCCCGCTATGCACGCTCCCGGACTCCTAGAGCCACACTACGGTCCATCCGGGCTCCTCCTGCTGCCTCTTCCCCTGTTTGCCTCCCTGTACCCAGCCAGGCAGGAGCTGCAGCGCTTCCCACCTCTGTCCCACGCTAATGAGTGCCAATCACTGCTGTACCTAGGTCCGCAACGGGGGGTGGGGGCTGGGGGGGCTCCACGGAGATCCTCCCATTGCATCCTCTTCCAGGCCTGCTCGTCCCTTAGCACACCGTTCGGGAGTCTCTGCAGGGTCCCCTCCGGCCGCCCGTTCACATCTCCCTGCGGGAGATTCCTCCGTTCTCTCAGCATCTGCGCTGCTGTCCCCGGCAGCTCCTTTTTTTCCATGCGCCCAGCAGGGCAGGAGATTTGAATATGCCAGTGCACTCTGCCTCACCTGTGCTGTCTGCTCCATATCTCCCTGCACCCGTCCAGGTGGGAGATCACCAAGCCTCACCTGTTGCCCACCCATTGCCTCTGTCTCCTGACTGTCCGGGTCTCCCTGTGCCCAGCTGGGCAGGAGATTGCCACTCCACACCTGCCGCCCACCCCTTCCAGCTGACTCCTGCCTACCCGCATCTCCCTGTGCCCGGCTGGGCAGGAGATGGTCAATCTGCTCCGGCCGCCCGCTCCATACCGCTGACTTCTGCATACCCGCATCTCCCTATGCCTGGCTGGGCAGGAGATTCGTGCAGGCTGCCTGCCAGCACAGCCCAGCCTCGGTCTGCTGCACGCCCGTCTCCCAGCGCCTGGCAGGGTGGGAGATTCCCTCTCCATTCCCAGGATGTCGACTGCACCTGCCATGGGTCCTGTATCTGGAGTCCACTGTGCCACTGCTCTTGTTGCTGCTTGGCTGCTGTTCTTGGCCAACCGGGCCCATCAGGGTCGGTGGTCGGACCTCCGTCCCTGGACCTCTCCTTCTATCATCACCCTCCTGCCTCACCAGGCACTACCATTCCTTTAGGGCATGGACGTCATGGGCCTCTGCCAGCCCCTACCATGGATGATCCTGCACCGGACGTTCCACCTGGATCTGCTGCTGGTTGCCCTTCTTCAGCTCTGCCTCTGCACATCAGTGAGTATGACTTTGAGTTAATTTTGGGTAGGTCCAGTGACGCTGCTCTATCAAGCCCACTAGAGGAACACAGCATAGTTACGGTTGTAAAATCAATCCTGTCCAGCATGGGGGTATCGGGTCCAGCGGTTAGTTCGGGCTCTGTTGCAGGTGGCGCTTTGTGGGCAGTTTCACTGACTGGCACGCACCTGTTGGAGGAGGTAAAGGACAAGATCTGGCGTCACAAATTTATTGATTTTCTCACGCTAGTCCCTCCAGACAGGGAGACGAATGAGAAATCTTGTTCTGTTGACATTGCGGCGCAGGGTGACAAATCAAAACAGCTTTCTCGGATGTTCGGGAACTGGCTGCAGGGGTTCTGTGCTTACGCCAGAGTGCTTTGTGAGCGGTTCCCGGAGTTGGCCCCATCTCTCTTTTGCTACTTAGATCTTTTTTGGGGTGCCTATAAGGTTTATGGGGGTCAGTGTTGGTTTCACTATGCCACCCAGTTTCGCCAAAAAATGGCGACAAGTAAGGAGACTCCTTTTGGTTGCCAAGACGGTAGCCTGTGGTTTTTGCTCATGTGCCCCCACAGGCCTTCGTCCTACCAGTTGAAGACCGGCGCTCTCTCCAGAGCGTTGGCTGCCCCCAAAAAAGGTCTATGTTGACTGTTCAATGAGAGCCACTGCAAGTGGTACACCGCGTGATGTTTTAAGTACAAATGCTCACTTTGCGGGGGTGTTCACCCCGCCAGCCGGTGTTTCCAGAAGGGAAAACAACCACTTTCCAGGCCGGGAGCCAAGCCTGACCTTTCTAAACCGGAGGACGCCAGTGAATGTCTTAGAGATGCTTCCCTGGCTAGACCTGTACCCCTTTCATAGGGAGGCCTTGCTCTTGAGGGACAGTTTGGACTGTGGTTTTTGGATACCCTTCACTCTTTCCGACGTGCCTACCATTGCATCTAATTTCAAAACTTCTGTTCAATTTGAGTCCATCGTGGCCGAGAAGCTTCAGAAGGAGCTGGATTATTATGGCAGACCCGTTTGATCCTGTGACGGTTTTAGCCCTTTTGGGTATAGAAATAGACACGGTGACGATGGTTTTTCAGCTGTCCAGTGACAAGCTGGCCAGGCTGCTCTCCCTGGTCCGCTTGGCAAAAAGGGGCCAAAAAGCTGCAGTTGAAACAGCTTCAGTCCTTGCTGGGTCACTTGGTCTTTGCCTGTAGAGTCATCCGCATTGGGAAGGCTTTCTGTAGACGCTTGGCGTGGGCCATGAAGGCTGCCCCCCCACCATTATGTCCGTATCACCAAGCCCATGCGGGACGACTTGGGGATATGGATATCTTTTCTCCAGTCCTACAATGGCCAGTCTTGTTAGCTGCTGGAGGAGGTACCGAACTGAGCTGTGGGGCGAGCGGTTGCGCAATCGCCAGGTGGTTTTCTGGTCCAATAACATGAGCGTGGTGCAGGTGGTTAACCAACAGTCTGCTAGATCCCCTCCGGTCGTATCTTTACTGCGTTTTTTTATTCTAAAATGCCTGCAGTTTAACCTTTGTTTTAGAGCTAGGCCTGTTCCACGGACTGCTAATGATATCGCTGATGCTCTGTCTCTCATTTACAGCTTGATTGCTTTCGCTCCCTGGCCGTATCGGCTTCCCTGGAGGGCCTCCCCTGTCTGGCCTACCTGTGGAACCTCGTTTCCGATGTTTGCTAGACTTCCTCCGGGCATTGCTGTCCCCGTGGACGTGGGCGTCGTACTGTCGAGTGTGGGACGAATGGGTGCAAGTGTCGGGCGGTGAGTTTTTTATCTCGTCTCAAAATGACAGACGCATGGCTTTGTTTTCTTACCTCGTTTATTTGCTACAGAAAGGTTCTTGGGGTTCCATGGTTTCCTTGTCTATGTCTGCATTGTCCTTTTGTTTTCAGCTCCTTGGGTGGGAAGACATCATGAAAGCGTTTCCTGTCCGACGGGTCCTGCGGGGTTGGAGATGCGCTACTCACTTCCCCCATTCTCGGCGGCCAGTTTTCCTTCATATCCTTTCCGGTATCCTTTCCCTGTTGCCATCTGTGTGCTCCTCTACGCTTTCTTTTTTAAGTGGCCTTCTCTTGGGCATTTTTTAGTGCTTTTTGCAGCACCAAATTGGTTTCCAAATCCACTCTCTCGGCGGGCGGCGTTCTGATGGAGGATGTAACCTTCTCTGAGCGCTGGGTATCGGCTTTGTTGCGTACCTCAAAAACCGACAGCTTTGGCAAGGGAAGAAGGGTTGTTCTGTACCCTTGTGGGGGCCCCTTTTGCTCTGTTTAGCTGGCCTCCCCCTTCATGTCTGCATGCCTTCCCCTTTCCTCACCTTCTTTGTCCATTCTGATTCCTCCTCCCTGAGCAGGTTCCAATTTTTGTGGGTTTTCCGTTGTTGTCTTGAGAAACTGGGCCTCCCTTCATGTGATTTTGCGACCCACTCTTTTCGCATCGGTACTGCCACTGCTGCTTCTGGTATGGGTTTCTCCCATACGGAACTCCAGCATCTCGGTAGGTGGGAATCGTCTTGTTTTTCTTTGTACGTCCGCCCACACCTGTTGTTTTAATTTCCAGGTTGTTACCCGGCTCTAATGTGGATTATTGGAGAATTGGAGATTCCTTCATTTACTGGGCCGCTCGTCAGTCCGAAGTTTGGAGCTACGGGAAGAATTTGGGTTTCACCTATGATCTCGCCAGGATCCGTTGGCTTGGGCTCCGTGGGTTACGCTGGCCTCAGGTCCTTCCGGAGTATTTGCACCTTCGTGCTCATGTTTCTAGCACCATTATCGGGATTCTTCACGCTGGAGGGAATGACGTGGGTTATAACTTAATGTCCGCTATCAAGAGGGACATCGCTAATTGTTATGCAGTCTATACCAACTTGGTTCTCATCTGGTCTGAAATCGTGCCTCGCTTGCTATGGGCCCGGGAAATACCTGGCCCCCGCCTGGAACACTTCTGTCGCAAGGTTAATGCCCAGGTTGCCAAGTTTGTTCGGCAGATCGGGGGGGTTGTAATCCAGCACAAGGATTTGGAGGGTGCTAATGATGATCTGTTGAGATCGGATGGCGTTCACCTTAATGATATCGGATTGGATATCTTTAACCTTGGCCTTCAGCGTGGTGTGGAACAGGCACTGGCTGCAGTGTGACGGTTTCTTGACTTTGCCAGCATAAAAGTTGCTGTAATGGGCTATGCCCTTGATGGAAATTGGAAGTAGGCTGTCTGTCCAGCACTTATGGTAAGAACAGGCCCCCTTTTGGAATTGAGTGCTCACAGTACAACTGTGACTGGCACTGCTTTAAAGTGTTCATATGTTATGTGCTGGAATTTAAATAAAGCTGTGGCCTTGCCCTTTCCAACCTAATGGTTGTAAGTGTGTTTATTTAAATGGGGTGAGGAGGCAAGGGTGAAGGTTTCTATCCATTTATGTTACATTTGATTTGTACCTGGGCCCATTGCGCCTCAGCAGTCATCTAGGGAGTGACAATTGTGCGGTGACAGGTCACAGGGGATGACAGCTGAAACTACAAATGACAATGGATAATAAGCTTCTTAGTTCTTTCTAGCAAGGATCAGTGAATAGATGTTTGCTGGTCACACTCCCCTTTGCCCAGGGACACCCACCATGTTGGTCCCCGGTCCAACTGAGCCCAGAAAGGGAAGGGGTCCCTGGAAGCGATCCGACCTGACCTGCTTCAAGCAGTTATGCACTCTCATAGACTTGTATGGAAAAGAAAAACCTAACTGACGGGAACAAAAGTCCATCAACACAGACCCTTAGACCGCTGATTTTTGTAGGGTTCAGTTATGTGTATAGGACCCAAGAAGGGGGGGGAGCATTTAGCGTTTCCTTCCATGTAACACATTGGGGACACTTGGGAAAAGTCTGTGATTTCACTTGAAATCTCAGCACACTAATCTACGGATGGGGCCCGGGGCACCATAAACCAGCATACAGCTTTCCGACGAGTCTCTGGAAACTTTATACGCTGTTATTACAGAATTTTGGAAGCAGAAAATGACCAAACAGCATCATATCTTAAGATTTATTGGGTCTTATCCGCAGGAGTCACCATGAGTGTGAGACGCTCAATGTATTCACAGCCTCCTCCTGAATAAAAAAAGAATTTTTATTATATTTTATTCCGCTTTCTGAGAACTGGGCACTTTTATTATAACCCTGAGCGCTTCTGTGTGCAGAAAGGAGGAAAGAAGAGTTATTTTGTTATATTAATACAAGAGGACGATGACAAATTATTAAGGTTTATGAGATGTTATTGAATACCAATAAACTGGCTTAGGAAGAGTTTGTATACGTGGAAGTTAGTTTCAGTCTGAAGAAAAAAACTGTGCAAAGCAATAATAAATCTTCTTCAACAAAGTATGACCAATTGGTATGGGGAACATCAACACGTTTCTACACTTAGGATAGTGAATTGGCCAGCTGTAGTCTTCAAGAAGAAGCTCTTGTGACAGGGTGACAACGCAGGAGCACAACTGGGATACCGGGACAATAAATGTCACCTTATAACCTGAACAGTCTTAATCCACCATTTTCAAAAAATATTAAATGCACTTATAGCACCAAAAATGTGAATTTATGATTTTTTCAAATGCAAAGGACTCCAACTGCAATCAGCGGATTGCGGGTGCAATGCTCAAGCTTCTGCAGACACTTCTTCCAACTCCTTGTCCGTACTGAGTTACAGATTCTGTTACCGAGCGGAAGGAATGGTCAAGCAACTACGATATTATTTTACACTTATTCACGATTTTTGATATACCTTATCTGCTGCTGGTGTATCTATAATGCATAATTTTGAATATAGACCGCAGCTTGTTACAGACACCCTGGGGGTCTTTGATGGCAACGAAGACCCCAGGGATGATCTATCTGGTTGTTTTTAAGACTAAAGAACTTAACTATATCTGAGGTTTACACCAGATGGGATATAGCATACCTGGAGGAATATGTAAAAGAAAACATGGTGCCCAGGAGCCTCAGATGGGAAGTAAATCCACAGAAAGAGGACAGTGAAATTGCTGAATGGTTTAAGTATTTCAATGAGGCAGGCGTAAACTTTTTACAATTTTTAATAGCAAAAGAATCAATGAAGTTGTCCCTGTTAGAAATTAATGTTATCAAAACTAAACTGGTCCCCTTTAAAAATGAATCCGATTTATATATAAAAATCAGAAGCATTAAAAGCTATATTGATTTAGGAGGAATCAGAACAAAAAGCAAAGAAAAAGAGGAAGCATAACAGGGACATGAAGGACTATAAGGAGAATGTGGTCTTTAAATGGCAAATTATACCTATAACTAATTCTGTGTCACCCCCTAATCTGGGGGGACAGAATACAGTGCCTCCAGCAACAAATTTTGGTGCTACTAGACCGTATTCAATCTACCTCTCATGATTCACATGTATAAGAGCATCATGCTTCCCCTAATCCCCATGGGAGATAGGTGGGCTCATAACAGCACTCCAATACCCATGGAGGCTGGGGTGGTAGGGGCAGACCTTCTTTTCGTCATAGCCAGCAGTCACCATATGGTGGTCCACCCCCACCATGGAGACATGGAAGAGGGCAATACATTCCTCATAATAATACTGATTCACATGGACTCCTCAAATCAATATAGAGTTGACACTTCAAACAGGTATGCACCCCTTGCGAATGATGCTAGAGAAATGGAACCTAGGATCATTAACAACCACCCAGCCCCTCCAGGCACCATATAATCAATATCCATCAGGAAATCAGTACCAACTGGGTTTTCAAGAGGGAATCAGAGGGGGACACAACAGAAATGGAGACGCAATAGAGGGTGCAGAGGGGGGAGGCACCTTCACCCCAAAAAGGAGGACATAGGTGAAAGTGGCATCATTAATCTTAGCACTAAGGAACTTTCCAAGGAAGAGATAGTGACTCTCAATAAGGGACTGAAATATGCACCCCCGCGGAATCTTAACAAATTCCAGACCTTTATTGACATACAAAAATATACACGCAAGTTACGGTAAATATAAAAAGGTATATTTTGAGCACTTTTGCTACTAGGCAGCTGGACAGGGATGCATCAGCTATTGTTCACTCAGGTTTGTCTAACCCTCCAGAAAACATAGCTCCCAGTTTTAATATTTTTCGTGATCTGGTTGTGAAGGATCTTGAAAACTTAAAATTAAGATCAGCGCAACCCCAACGTGATATTAAAATAGGATGGGACACACTATGCAATAGTAAGGACATTGTTGCCCGCCCAGCGGACAAAGGGGGGGGGGGGGGGCTATTGTGATTCTGAAGAAATGTATACACAGGAGATCATTAGAATTCTATCTGATACTGACACGTATTGCCTATTGTCCATGGATCCCACAATTACATTTAAATGGGAGCTAAAGAAACTTGTGGAGAAAGGTTTTGATATGGGGATCTTAAATAAGAAAGAGAGAGAACACATGGTACCTCTGGCCCCTCGCTTGGCAACTATTTATTCGTTGCCTAAAATTCATAAAAACTTGATCACCCGCCCGGGATGACCTATCATCAATGGTATTAACATAGGCATGCGCACAGGGTGTGCCAGGTGTGCCTGGGCACACCCTAATCACCTTGTGTGGTGCATATTCCCCCCTGTTTAGAGCACTGATATTTCATCCCAAAAAAAATGTTACAAAATAAAATAATTTAAAAAGAATAAAACTACTGACACTGTCCACTGCCCTACTGACACCATCAGTACATATACACATGCATATGTATTTGCGCTTTGGGGTGCACACCCTAATGCAAGAGGGTGCGCACACCTATGGGTATTAACTCTATAACTTCTCGTATTGGTAAATATATTGATTGCTATCTGCAACCACTGGTGATGGGTACCCCTTCATTTTTAAAGGATACCAAACATGTTATATATATTAGACACTGTAGAGTGGAAACCTACTTACCTATTGGTAACCGCAGATTCGCATCTTTGTATATGGCAATCTCGCACCAACTGAAACATGAAGCTGTATGACATTTTTCTCTTCCGAGATTCCACTATCTCAATAACGCAGAGGAATTTCATTTTAGAGCTGCTTGACTCTTCAATGACCCATAACTACTTCTGGCATGATGGTGTGTACTACCTATAAATTAAAGGAGTGGCCATGGGAGCTATGTTTGCTCCAAGCATGGCCAACCTTTTCATGTCAAAATGGGAGGAGGATATGGTTCTACATGATAGGTGACCAGAGCTGGTTGTGTGGAGAAGATTTATGGACGATATCCTTTGTATATTGGATGGTGACATCCCATCTGCTCAGGCATTTTTGGCCCATTTGAACAATAATAATAGAAGTATTGTCCTCAGCCATGACATAAGTCCTATTGAAATCCATTTTTTGGATTTAAAGATCTCAATACTAGTGTCAGGGACATGGCCGTCACAGAACTGGCAATGTTGCCCAGAACCTACATGGACGCTCACATCGCTGAACCATGAGACAGGTGAGTCTCTGATTATTAAAAGTCAGCAGCTACACTTTTTGTAGCTGCTGACTTTTAATTGGGTGGAACTCCGCTTTAAAGCAAAATCTCCCAAAAAGATTTCCTACTTAATCCAGAACAAACATTCTGGCTTTAGATATTCTTTAAAGTATAAGTTAACCTTTTGTAACAAGTTACACCCATATTCATGCCCCCCCCCTCCGAGTCCCCGTTTTCACAGTGAATGGAAAAACTACAAGTCCTGACAGCCTTTGCGGCTGTCCGCTTGTAGTTCTCAATGAACTACCAGAACGCTGTTGATTGCTCTAGGTAGTTCATTGCACTTCCCACAGTCTGCTGCTCGTGGGTGCAATGCTTTGTAGGTTCCTAACAAAAAAATGAATGCATTTTTTTTGCATAAGAAAATGTGCATGTTTTTTTTTTAACTGAAATTATCCTTTAACTCACCGTCCAAAAAATGACAGCTCTTGTGTCACTAATCAGAAACAAGCATGCAGCCAGTTAAATCAGGACACCTGAGATTTAATGTGACAGGCAGAAGTCATCAGCAGTGACATGGATCATGTCTCCCCGATGACAGGTTAGTCAGAGTCTTGGTACAAAGTTACTTTTTTACACATAGAGTGTTGCATCATTAAAAGTTATTGGAAGATCAGGAAGTGTAACATTCTCTGTAATGAGGGTAATCCTGTGCCTGTCCAGCGCTTATCATGTGACCTTGTCATTGGTCACGGTGGATGCAGATCTCCCTAATTATCTAAAAGCCATTTAGCCTCTTCCATTAAAGCGGAGTTCCACCCAAAAGTAGAACTTCCGCTTTAAGCACTCCTCGCCCCCTGACATGCCACATTTGGCATGTCATTTTTTTTTGGGGGGGGGGGGTGTACCATCTTTTTAGTGGGACTTCCTGTCCCATTTCCTCCTTCCTCTTTTTGGCCGCCTAGGTGACTCCTCCTCTCGCCCTAGGTGGCCCCTCCCTGCCAGCGATTTTCTGGGACATAACCCAGGTCCCAGAAGATTGGCTGGCCAATAGCAGAGCGCAGCGCGCGCCGGCCGTGAAGCCGTAAGCTGTCATGGCCGGGTGCCCACAGTTCCTATGACGGCACCAAGGAGAGGAGAGGCACAAGGCTCCGGGCGGCTGCATTGCTGGACCGTGGGACATGTGAGTGTCGGTTTATTAAAAGTTTGCAGCTATGCTTTTTGTGGCTGCTGACTTTCAATAAACTAAAAAATGGGTGGAATTCCACTTTAACTTTTAATGATAATACACCAGCTGTATATGACAATGGCTAAACACTAATCTCTCGCTTAGTTCTGAGCTGCTGAGATCTCCAAGTGTCCAAATAGTTTATTGCCAGTTTTCGGGCAACAAGCATTCATGGCTCCCATGAAGAGATTAGAATGTTTCTTCCCATGCGTGGTCACTGCTGAACAGGTGTGAGGCAGGAAAAACACTTTCAGCACTTTAATCAGGTGATGCAGTCAGTCATATGATATTGGGGATGGGGGAGTACACACACAAAGTATGAGATGGTATCAGGTACTGGACTACATATTTGCTATTCTGCAACCACAGGGAGTGGAGATGAAACTGGTCATATTAAATGTTTGAAGGGTTCCTAATTCTTAAACAGTGCTGATAGTTCATAGTGCAGTCTTTTTCAGACCTCAACACAGGTCTTCTACTGCATCTCATTGTGATTCTATTAACATCCACTGCTCAAGCCCAGAGGAAGAGACCTTTCCCCTGAAACGTATTGGCTGTATTTGATGTTCTTAACTAGTAAATGTTTCAAAAAGAACTCAAAATATCACTGAGTGATATGAACTTTTGTACTAGGTGCTCCTCAATACCCACCCCAGAGTTTATAATCTTTATAATCGTTTATAAAGCGTTTTTTTTTTGCAATTAGAGAGGGAGCAGACTAGGAGCAGAACAAGGTCCATCTGCACTATACCTTCTGCTCCTCTGAAAGAAGAGGCTCCCCACTGTATATCCATCAAAACCAAATCTCACTTCTAGCGCTCCAGTGCTATCATACACACTTCATATTTCTTAAATGGCATCCTACTTTTTAAAAGGACCATTCCACCCAAAGGTAATATTTCAGCTGTAGTTGGAATAAGTCAAGTTTCTATATTATTTTGTAGCTTTAGCAGCAGGATCGTCCCACCATAGTTCCTGGTTATGTCTCCACCTACTTTGACACATTCTAGCTAATTTTGTTGCATTTTCCATAAGGTGAAGAAATTTTAGCAGGGATGGTTGAGGATCCTCATAATGGGCACTCAGCTCTAAAATCCGGCTCTGAGTGGACCATCTCACTGAGCTTCTACTCAGTTTTAATGGGTTCTAAGATTTGCACCCTCTACCAAAGCAATGCCACCAACTTCCTGATGAATTGCAACAGCGGCCAACTAAACATAGCCATACACATGAGTGACAGGTACACTTTAGCAGAGTGCGTGATCCTAAAAAACAAAAAACAGTCACTTTCCTTCCCAAATTTATAAGCGACTATGAGCCATTTCCAGCAGAGCAACACTGCTAAGCGTTGTCCATACTTAAAAATAATCCGTTATTATTGTCAGAGTGATAGCGCAGCCACTCACAGAGGCCTCCGTAATAAACTGGAGGCACTGGGCCATGTAATACCTTCTCCGCCATTCTTAATGACTGCTTCATAATTTAATATCATCCTAATGGCTTTCTAAATTTCGGCAAGGAAGCCATTATCGGAGTGCACAATGGAGCGGCGTCCGAAGCCCTAATGAGGAGTGTCGCTGCGTGCACCAGATAGCTGTAGTGAGCGATGCGTCACACTGTGAGTGAATGTCACCCTGTCGCTGTACGGAGAGCGCCAGAAGTTGGCACGGCAGGGTGAACAGATCAGAGGAAATTTAACACCGAATAAAGTGAAGTTTTAAAGAATGAGACAAGAGAGTTTACAGCAAGCATTGTTTATAAAAGAACTCCGCTGCAAACAGAAAAAAAAAACTCCTATAGTCTCCAATGGCAAAGCGGTGTTTGGACCTTTATATATGACCAATTCATAGAATTCAGAAGGGCTGCCCGGATTAGATGACTTCCTAAATCAGATGGCCAGAATGATTTGTTGTCTGAGCTCGCCCTCACCTTATATCCATCTATGAGTACCTGTAACAAGCCCACCAGGTGCCCTTTGCTATCTGTGTTGTGGCCTGTACCTCCCTATCGCGTTCAAAAACTGGCAGCAAGACAAGGAACTCAGTAAAGGACAGTACATAGGCACTGAATAACAACTAGAGGAACTACTAGTGCTGTGTGAGTGTTTATGTGAGAATAGGTGTAATTGGGAACGCTCAGGCGAGGAGAAAGTTAGGTGTTAGGGCTCAGATGAGGGTAGGGTATTTGTTAGGATTCAGGTGAGGCTAAGGTTAAAGTGGTATTAAACCTAAAAGCCGTCATTTGTTATATTGAGGCGTACCAATTCTTATGCCGTGTACACACGAGCGGATTTCTTGTCGGAAAAAGATATGACGGCTTTTCCGACGGGATTCCGCTCAAGTTTGGCTTGCATACACACGGTCACGCAAAAGTTCGCTGAACTTACGACTGTCAAGAACGCGGTGACGTACAACACTACGACGAGCCGAGAAAATGAAGTTCAATTCTTCCGAGCATGCATCGAATTGTTTCCGAGCATGCGTAGGAATTTTGCGCGTCGGAGTTGCCACAGACGATCGCATTTTTGGATAGGAACTTTTTCCGACCGAAAAACTGAGAGCATGCTCTCAATCTTTTGCTGGCTGGAATTCGGCCAGCAAAAGTCCGATGGAGCATACTTACGGTCGCATTTTCCGACGAAAAACTCTCATCTGTCTTTTGCGGGCCGAAATTCCGATCGTGTGTACGCGGCATTAGATGTGATGGCCGCACTAGTTTTCTTTTTTAGGCTTTCTTACTTTTATTTTCCCTTGGTGATCTGGCCAGTAAGTCTGATGTTTTTCAACAGAACAAGCTATCTTGCCAGATGTATCAGTGTTGAGACAAACCGTTTACCACTGACAGGACTGCTTACAACGATCAGCTTTTATTTATGTAAAATCTTTATTCCAAAAAGTTAGAAAAAACTCTTTATTGTAACTGCTTGTAAAACTGCAGTGTGACCTGAAGTTTGGCTTAAATTTGTTAGTGTATCTAAATCTGCTAGTACATCTAACACTCCTCTCCCCCCCAGACTGACAATGCTGCTGTCTGCTGTGCCTCCTGTTCGCATTCTTCCAGAGTTGTGTCTCACTAATACTGGGAGTGCGTTACTGGCCAGATCACCAGATGAAAACAGAGGGGGAAAAAGGCTAAAAAAAAAAAAGAAAATGAATGCAGCCGCCACATTTAATGATTGGTAAGCTTCAATATATTACATTTTGGTTTTGGGTTAAATACCACTTTAAGGAGCATTGAGGGAGCGCCGGCTGGGTAAATATTATGTTACTGTAGCACCCTTTAGAGTGTGCTACTAGTATTGGCAGTGTAAAGCAGTGTAAAAATATAGCTGGCTCTGGGTTAGAGCTGAGTCATTGAATTGGGTCGGGGTTACTAGAGACCAGGGCTGGCTGACTCATCCTGGCAGCTCTCTGATACCTCCCCCCTGTTTCCAGAGCATTGGAGAATGTTCTGGAACTAGTGGGTGGGAGTGAGAAGAAGCTGTCTTAAATATTTATGGGACCTTGTCCAATCCCCAGAAGTGGGCCTGGCAGGGACTAAGTAAACCCCATAAATAGACATGGGCCATGCCAGTGAGGGAGTTCAGGTGGATGATGGAGAAGCAGTGTCGATGGAGACTGTTGGTGGCCCTTGAGGAGCCCCTTACCGGAGGGGGGTTTGCCTCGGGCTGGAGCTCGGGATAGCTGGCCTGGAAGGATCCCACCACAGGGGGCAGTTGGAGGGATTCATGCCGGAGAGGCAGTGAGTAGATCAACGCGTGCAGGGACTGGACAAGAGGAGAAATTGTCAGTTGTATCAGTGCTCTCTTGAAGACCGCGGTGTGCCAAGTCTTCATCTAACCTTGCACTGGGAAATGTCCATTTGTGTGAGTCAGTTGGGAAGACTGGGAGGAAGAGCAGCCAGGTGCGGCTGGTGGCAGCCAGGTGGGCTAGCACTCTGCAATCAAGGGGAATTGGGATCAGTGGCCACAGAGAAGCAGAAATGACTGTGTTATGCTGTCCACTCCATTAGTGCTACTTTGCCAAAGGGACTGAGAGCTCCTGCCTGTAATGGGCTTTTGCTGAACTAGTGATATACTGCTAGTTCCACCAGGAGTGGGCAGCAGGTGCTGTACAAATGAACCAATTTTGTGCAGGAGGAAGAAGATCCATGTAAATAACGAGGAAGTTGTCTCTTTGTTTGAGTTTGGGCATTTTTCAAATTGGGCATCACATAATTCCCTACCCCATCCAAGTTATCAACCCCTAAAAAAACAACAAAAACAAACCAAGGACTGATTTCTGTGTCTGAGTGAATGAAGCAAATGCTAAGTGACTGGCTGCGCAGCAGTGGGGAACCCTAACTCGGCAGCTCTCCCGAGGGATGTGCTACATTACAAAAAAGCTTGTGTGGTAATGATATATGTTATATGAATTCTTTATTAGAGAAAGTGGACTTCTTGTTTTAGTAGAGGAGTTGATACTACGGGAAGAGGTCATGAGCCTGTGTCATCACACTCTTTGGTGTACTATGCAGCCCACGGAGACCTGAGACCACACACTTGTGATGTACACATCCAGGTACATTGATATGAGTGGCAGGAGGCAACATGTTGAACAGATTAAAGTGCGTCTAAAGCCAAAACATTTCTTTTAGGCTTTGGATAGAGTGGGGATGGATAAAATCCCTGTCAGGTTATTCAATGGGACACCATTGGGGAGATTATGCTAATGGATTGTTAATGGAGACACAACAGGAAGTTAAAGGAAATTTCTCAGTAGAGAGATATCTCCCCAGTTACCAGGTGTCCCCACTGGAAGATTACCCCTCTTCCATCCTGGTGACAACGGCAAGACTTTTGTTTTCCTTTATCACTGCTCCTGGGGTCAATGGTTACAGGACAATGTGGACACAGACAGCAATAAACTCTTCCACACTCCACTTTTTACTTCAGGTACATTTTAGGAAACCATTGAAACTATTGGTAGGGGCCACAATGTTTTTGTGGTTTGGATGCAGGGTGAGACATGCTGCCCTTTATTACTTATTACTGATTTAGCTGTTTCTGGTCTGTATAGATCCCATCACAGAGTGGCGGCAGAAGATGGCAAGGTCACTTCCTTATTATTGTACATAAACTATAGACACATATATGGGATTTCCACTCAGAGCAGTACCTTATCAGCAGGCCGCAGTGCCGCATATGTTTCCAACCTCCAAGTGTCCCCAATAAACTTTTTACTGTGTCACCATTCTTCACAGAGACCAATTACTATCTCTGCTTGTAGTACTGCAGCACACTTGCTCTCATGGAACACGGGTTTTAGCGTTCTACTAGAAGGTTGTGACAGGCAGTGATCCACTAAGATGGAAATAACCGCACTGCCATACCAAGGCCTCCTTTATGGTGTCAGGAGATATGGACAGCGGCCAAAATGAATCATGGGAAATGCTCAGCTAACTGAAGGCGTGCCACTGTATGTTTAGAATTGCCATCTCTACCTCACTACTGGCTCAGTCTGTGTTTAAGAGGGGAATCCCCGGGTTTCATTACAAGGACACAATAAAGGACAATTTTGGGTACAAATTTAATTTGCATAGATGCCAACTGTTGCTGATTTGTTGGGACAGTTTTGCATCTTGGCTCTCTGTCTCACTGATGCTGTGTTGAGGGTTACGTCCCAAGATCACAGCATCAATCTTATTTGTGTGTTACATAGTTACATAGTTAGTAAGGTTGAATAAAGACACCAGTCCATCCTGAGTGAGTGTCTACAATTTTCCCTATCCCTATACATTGTGTCTCATTAAGATGCTCATCTATTATTATTAAAGGTACCCATATAGCACCGTCAATTTTATGCAGCACATACATTGCACACTCACATCGGTCTCTACCCTCCAGAAGCCCACAATCCAAGGTCCCAAACTCACATTCCTATACTAGGGCCAATTTTTGGACAGAAGCCAATTATCCTACCAGCATGTCTTTGGAGTGTGGGAGGAAACTGGAGTACCCGGAGGAAACCCACACAAGCACAGGGAGAACATGCAAACTCCAGGCAGGTAGTGTCATGGTTGGGATTCAAACCAGCGCCCCTTTTTACTGCTAGGTGAGAGTGCTACCCACTACACCACTGTGCCGCTGTTTGCACATACACAGTAACAAAAATGCATTCAGTGATCAGAGCCACAAGTGGGTAGTCTCTGCATGTTTAGAGGCATCTGACTAGGACCAAACTACAATGTAAGCTTAATGGGTGGTCTCTGCATATTTAGAGGTGGGGTCTGGGTGGGACCAACATTCTAAAGTGGGCCTGATAAGTGGTCTCTGCATATTTAGAGGCGGGACTGTGTGGAACCAACCTGTGAAGTAGGCTTCATGGGTGGTTGCTACATATTTTGAGGTGGGGTCTGTGTGGGACCAACCTGTAAAGTGGGCTTGATGCATATTTAGAGGTGGGGTCTGTGTGGGACCAACATGTAAAGTGGGCTGGATGGGTATTCTCTGCATATTTAGAGGTGGGGTCTGTGTGGGACCAACCTGTAAAGTAGGCTTGATGGGTGGTTTCCATATATTTAGAGGTGGGGTCTATGTGGGAACAACCTGTAAAGTGGGCTGGATGGGTAGTCTCTGCATGTTTAGAGGTGGGATCTGGGCGGGACCAACCTGTAAAGTGGGCTGGATGGGTGGTCTCCACTTAATTAGACGTGGAGTCTGGTTGGGACCAACCCATAAAGAGGGTGTGGCATAGGCACCGGAAGGTGAGCAGCCAAAATCCAAACCGTGGGCAGAGTTAACAGTATCCTGGAATCTGGGACCATAATGCTGGTAAGTATGCATTTATTGGATCACCTGATACAAGTATAGCGCCCACCTACTTAGGTGTGCGCTAAATAGTTAGAGAGGGTTAGAGTTAGGTGAAAATTCCAGGCATTACCCTGTTTGGTTTAAGCCTGGCTGGGTTTAATTTGGTGGGGAGAAATGACAGAGTAGAATTGGGGGTGTGACCACCTGCATTCTGTCGAGAGTGATGCTTTGTTTGTCCAGTGAGAGGTCCTGGAAGATAGGTAAATTTGGAACAGGATGCAGTTAGTTGTATGGGTCACCCTGAGCCAATCATTAACCACTTGAGCCCCGGACCATTATGCTGCCTAAGGACCAGAGGTCTTTTTCCAATTTGGCACTGCGTCGCTTTAACTGCTAATTGCGCGGTCATGCAATGCTGTACCCAAACAAAATTTGGGTCCTTTTCTTCCCACAAATAGAGCTTTCTTTTGATGGTATTTGATCACCTCTGCGGTTTTTATTTTTTGCGCTATAAACGGAAAAAGACCGAAAATTTTGAAAAAAAATGATATTTTCTACTTTTTGTTATAAAAAAAATCCAATAAACTCAATTTTAGTCATACATTTAGGCCAAAATGTATTCGGCCACATGTCTTTGGTAAAAAAAATGTCAATAAGCGTATATTTATTGGTTTGCGCAAAAGTTATAGCGTCTACAAACTAGGGTACATTTTCTGTAATTTACACAGCTTTTAGTTTATGACTGCCTATGTCATTTCTTGAGGTGCTAAAATGGCAGGGCAGTACAAAACCCCCCCAAATGACCCCATTTTGGAAAGTAGACACCCCAAGGAAATTGCTGAGAGGCATGTTGAACCCATTGAATATTTATTTTTTTTGTCCCAAGTGATTGAAAAATGACAAAAAAAAAAAAAAAAAAAATATTTACAAAAAGTTGTCACTAAATGATATATTGCTCACACAGGCCATGGGCCTATGTGGAATTGCACCCCAAAATACATTCAGCTGCTTCTCCTGAGTATGGGGATACCACATGTGTGGGACTTTTTGGGAGCCTAGCCGCGGCCGGGGCCCCGAAAACCAATCACCGCCTTCAGGATTTCTAAGGGTGTAAATTTTTGATTTCACTCTTCACTGCCTATCACAGTTTCGGAGGCCATGGAATGCCCAGGTGGCACAAACCCCCCCCCAAATGACCCCATTTTGGAAAGTAGACACCCCAAGCTATTTGCTGAGAGGCATGGTGAGTATTTTGCAGCTCTCATTTGTTTTTGAAAATGAAGAAAGACAAGAAAAAACATTTTTTTTTTCTTTTTTCAATTTTCAAAACTTTGTGACAAAAAGTGAGGTCTGCAAAATACTCACTATACCTCTCAGCAAATAGCTTGGGGTGTCTACTTTCCAAAATGGGGTCATTTGGGGGGGTTTTGTGCCACCTGGGCATTCCATGGCCTCCGAAACTGTGATAGGCAGTGAAGAGTGAAATCAAAAATTCACACCCTTAGAAAGCCTGAAGGCGGTGCTTGGTTTTCGGGGTCCCGTACGCGGCTAGGCTCCCAAAAAGTCTCACACATGTGGTATCCCCGTACTCAGGAGAAGCAACAGAATGTATTTTGGGGTGTAATTTCACATATTTCCATGGCATGTTTGAGCAATATATCATTTAGTGACAACTTTGTGCAAAAAAAAAAAAAAAAAAAATTTGTCTCTTTCCCGCAACTTGTGTCGCAATATAAAATATTCCATGGACTCGACATGCCTCTCAGCAAATAGCTTGGGGTGTCTACTTTCCAAAATGGGGTAATTTGGGGGGGTTTTGAACTGTCCTGGCATTTTATGCACAACATTTAGAAGCTTATGTCACACATCACCCACTCTTCTAACCACTAGGCATGTGCATTTCGTTTCGTTCCGAATCGAAATTCGGACGAATTTTTCATTATTCGGAAATTCGGATGCATCCGAATTTCCGAATTACAAAAGTAAAGAATTTAAACGAATCCGAAAAAAACGAACGAATTCGAAAACATATTCGAATCGAATTCGAAAACATATTAGAATTGAATTGGAAAACATATTCGAATCGAATTGGAAAACATATTCGAATCAAATTCGAAAAACATAATCGAATTCGAATCGAATTCGAAAACATATTCGAATCGAATTCGAAAAAAATAGAAAACGTTTTTCTAAAAAAAACAATAAGATAGAATATAAAATAATAAAGCAATAGAATATATATTCAAATTTGATTTCAGTCTATATGAAATTCGAATTTTGGAAGATGTTTTATATATATATATATATATATATATATATATATATATATATATATATATATATATATATATATAAATAATTTTTTTCTATTCTGTTTCATTGTTTTTCTATGCTATTCTTTTCTATTCTATTCTAAACTTTTCTATTCGAATTTGAATTCATTCTATACGAAATTCGAATTTCGGAAGATGACTTCTGAAAGTGGAATTTCGTATAGAATGAATTTGAATTTGAATAGAAAAGATTAGAATAGAAAATAATAGACTAGACAAACAATAGAACAGAACAGAATAAAATATAATATATATATTTTATTCTATTCTGTTCTATTTTTTCTATGCTGGTCTATTGTTTTTCTATTCTTTTCTATTATTTTCTATTTTATTCTAATCTCTTCTATTTGAATGCAAAATCATTCTATACGAAATTTGAATTTCTGAAAATGGTTATACAGAAACAGAATGAAATAGAATGAAATCGAATTCTAATACAAAAGGCTAGAAAAGAAAAACAATAGAACAGAATAGAAAAAAATTATATATATATATATATATATATATATATATATATATAAAACCATCTTCCGAAATTGGAATTTGGTACAGAATGAATTCAAATAGAAAAGATTAGAATAGAACAGGAAATAATATAAAATAATAGCATAGAAAAACAATAGAACAGAATAAAAAAAATATAAAATATTCTGTTGCATTGTCCCCCTCCGCTGTCCTGCTCTGCTGCATTGTCCCCCTCCGCTGTCCTCCGCTGTCCTCCTCCGCTGCATTGTCCTCCGCTGTCCTCCTCCGCTGCATTGTCCCCCTCCGCTGTCCTCCGCTGCATTGTCCTCCGCTGTCCTCCTCCGCTGCATTGTCCCCCTCCGCTGTCCTGCTCCGCTGCATTGTCCCCCTCTGCTGTCCTCCGCTGTCCTCCGCTGTCCTCCTCCGCTGCATTGTCCCCCTCCGCTGTCCTGCTCCGCTGCATTGTCCCCCTCCGCTGTCCTCCTCCGCTGCATTGTCCTCCGCTGTCCTCCGCTGTCCTCCTCCGCTGCATTGTCCTCCGCTGTCCTCCGCTGTCCTCCTCCGCTGCATTGTCCCCCTCCGCTGTCCTCCTCTGTTGCATTGTCCCCCTCCGCTGTCCTGCTCCGCTGCATTGTCCCCCTCCGCTGTCCTCCACTGTCCTCCACTGTCCTCCTCCGCTGCATTGTCCTCCGCTGTCCTCCGCTGTCCTCCTCCGCTGCATTGTCCCCCTCCGCTGTCCTGCTCCTCTGTCCTCCTCTGCTGCATTGTCCTCCGCCGTCCTGCTCCGCTGCATTGTCCCCCTCCGCTGTCCTCCGCTGTCCTCCTCCGCTGCATTTTCCCCCTCCGCTGTCCTGCTCCGCTGCATTGTCCCCCTCCGCTGTCCTCCGCTGTCCTCCGCTGTCCTCCTCCGCTGCATTGTCCTCCGCTGTCCTGCTCCGCTGCATTGTCCCCCTCCGCTGTCCTCCGCTGTCCTCCTCCACACTGCATTGTCCCCCTCCGCTGTCCTGCTCCGCTGCATTGTCCCCCTCCGCTGTCCTCCGCTGTCCTCCGCTGTCCTCCTCCGCTGCATTGTCCCCCTCCGCTGTCCTGCTCCTCTGTCCTCCTCTGCTGCATTGTCCTCCGCTGTCCTGCTCCGCTGCATTGTCCCCCTCCGCTGTCCTCCGCTGTCCTCCTCCGCTGCATTTTCCCCCTCCGCTGTCCTGCTCCGCTGCATTGTCCCCCTCCGCTGTCCTCCGCTGTCCTCCGCTGTCCTCCTCCGCTGCATTGTCCTCCGCTGTCCTGCTCCGCTGCATTGTCCCCCTCCGCTGTCCTCCGCTGTCCTCCTCCACACTGCATTGTCCCCCTCCGCTGTCCTGCTCCGCTGCATTGTCCCCCTCCGCTGTCCTCCGCTGTCCTCCGCTGTCCTCCTCCGCTGCATTGTCCTCTGCTGTCCTCCTCCGCTGCATTGTCCCCCTCCGCTGTCCTGCTCCGCTGCATTGTCATCCTCCGCTGTCCTCCGCTGTCCTCCTCCGCTGCATTGTCCCCCTCCGCTGTCCTCCTCCACTGCATTGTCCCCCTCCGCTGTCCTCCTCCGCTGCATTGTCCCCCTCCGCTGTCCTGCTCCGTTGCATTGTCCCCCTCCGCTGTCCCCCTCCGCTGTCCTCCGCTGTCCTCCTCCGCTGCATTGTCCCCCTCCGCTGTCCTTCTTCTTTGCTGTGTCCCCCTCCGCTGTCCCCATCCGTTCCGGCTTTCCGCTGTCCCCCTCTCTCTTCCTCTGTCCCCTCCGTTCTGCTGTCTCTCTCCGCTGTGTGAATGGACAGAGTCAGCTGACTCTGTCCATTCACATAACTGAAACATTGTAATCTCCTGTGATTACGATGTGTCAGTTTATGGATGGAGAGGAGCCGCTGTCTTCTCTCCATTCATTTTCAGTGCAGCTGAGGCTGCAGAGAAAGGGACTGGGGAATCTCTATCCTCGGTCTCTTTCTCTGTCTCAAGGGGGAGATATCAGAGGTCTGTTAAGACCCCTGATATCTCACCAAAGCCCCCCAACAGGGCTGATTAAAAAAAAACACACACACACAAAGTGCAATAAAGAATAAAAAAAAAAAAATTGTAAAAAATAATAAATGTAAATGAAAAAAATAAAAAAAATAAAAAAAACACACACACAGGCACCGTTCACTCACCCCCCCCCCCCCCCCTAAAAAAACAAACAAAAAAAAAACACTGTCACGTGACATTAAAAAAAACTATCGGTAATCGGTATCGGCGAGTACTTGAAAAAAAGTATCGGTACTTGTACTCGGTCCTAAAAAAGTGGTATCGGGACAACCCTAATATATATATATGTATATATATATATATATATATATATATACACATATATATATATATAAAACCATCTCCTGAAATTCGAATTTCGTATAAAAATTTGAATTTGAATAGAAAAGATTAAAATAGAGTAGAAAGAATAGACTAGAAAAACAATAGAACAGAATAGAATAAGATATAATATATATATATTGTATTTTATTCAGATCTGTTCTATTGTTTTTCTAGTCTATTCTTTTCTATTATATTCTATTCAAATTCGAATTCATTCTATACAAAATTTGAATTTCAGAAGCCATCTTCCAAAATTCGAATTTCATATAGAATGAATTCAAATTCGAATAGAAAAGTTTAGAATAGAATAAAAAAGAATAGCATAGAAAAACAATGAAACAGAATAGAAAAAAATATAATATATATATATATATATATATAACCATCTTCCAAAATTGGAATTTGGTACAGAATGAATTCGAAAAGAAAAGATTAGAATACAATATATTATAATTTTTTTCTATTCTGTTCTATTGTTTTTCTAGTCTATTCTATTTCTATTATTTTCTATTCTAACCTTTTCTATTCAAATTCGAATTCATTCTATACGAAATTCTAATTTTAGAAGCCGTCTTCCGAAATTCTAATTTCGCATAGAATTAATTCAAATTCGAATAGAAAAGTTTAGAATAGAATAGAAAAGAATAGCATTGAAAAACAATGGAACAGAATAGAAAAAAAATATAATATATATATATATATATAACCATCTTCCAAAATTGGAATTTGGTACAGAATGAATTCGAAAAGAAAAGATTAGAATACAATATATTATAATTTTTTTCTATTCTGTTCTATTGTTTTTCTATGCTATTCTTTTATACTTTCTATTCTATCCTAATCTTTTCTATTGGAATTCGATTTCATTCTATACGAATTTCAAATTTCGCAAAATGGTTATATATAGTTTACTTTTTCAAATTCAGTTAATGTTTTTTTCGAATGCGGTAGAATTTTTTCTAATTTTATCGTTTTTTTCGAACGTGGTAGAATTTTTTCGAATTTGACAGTTTTTTTCCAATGTGGTAGAATTTTTTCGAATTTGATAGTTTTTTTCCAATGTGGTAGAATTTTTTCGATTTTGACAGTTTTTTTCCAATGTGGTAGAATTTTTTCTAATTTGATAGTTTTTTTTCGAATGTGGTAGAATTTTTTTGAATTTGACAGTTTTTTTCGAATGTGGTAGAATTTTTTCGAATTTGATAGTTTTTTCGAATGTGGTAGAATTTTTTTGAATTTGACAGTTTTTTTCGAATGTGGTAGAATTTTTTCTAATTTTATCGTTTTTTTTCGAATGTGGTAGAATTTTTTTGAATTGACAGTTTTTTTCGAATGTGGTAGAATTTTTTCGAATTTGATAGTTTTTTTCGAATGTGGTAGAATTTTTTCGAATTTGATAGTTTTTTTCGAATGTGGTAGAATTTTTTGGAATTTGACAGTTTTTTTTCGAATGTGGTAGAATTTTTTCGAATTTAAGAGTTTTTTTCGAATGTGGTAGAATTTTTTCGAATTTGACAGTTTTTTTTCGAATGTGGTAGAATTTTTTCGAATTTGATAGTTTTTTTTCGAATGTGGTAGAATTTTTTCGAATTTGATAGTTTTTTTTTCGAATGTGGTAGAATTTTTTCGAATTTGATAGTTTTTTTCGAATGTGGTAGAATTTTTTCGAATTTGATAGTTTTTTTTCGAATACGGTCGAATTTTTTCGAATGCGGTCGAATTTTTTCGAATTCGAATACGAAACTAAACGAATTCCGAAAACGAATGTAACGAATGCAACGAATTTAACTAAACGAATTTAGTTAAATAACGAATCGAAACGAAACGAAACTAAACGAATTTTTTCATCCTGCACATGTCTACTAACCACTTGAAGTCAAAGCCCTTTCTGACACTTATTGTTTACATGAAAAAGTTATTTTTTTTTGCAAAAAAATTACTTTGAACCCCCAAACATTATATATTTTTTTAAAGCAAATGCCCTACAGATTAAAATGGTGGGTGTTTCATTTTTTTTTTCACACAGTAATTGCGCAGCGATTTTTCAAACGCATTTTCTGGGGAAAAAACACACTTTTTTAAATTTTAATGCACTAAAACACACTATATTGCCCAAATGTTTGATGAAATAAAAAAGATGATCTTAGGCCGAGTACATGGATACCAAACATGACATGCTTTAAAATTGCGCACAAACGTGCAGTGGCAACAAAATAAATACATGTTTAAAAGCCTTTAAAAGCCTTTACAGGTTACCACTTTAGATTTACAGAGGAGGTCTACTGGAAAAATTACTGCACTCGATCTGGCCTTCACGGTGATACCTCACATGCATGGTGCAATTGCTGTTTACGTTTGACGACAGACCGCCGCTTGCGTTCGCCTTAGCGCGAGAGCAGGGGGCGACAGGGGTGCTTTTTTTTTTTTTTTTTTAATTTATTATTTTTTTGCTTTTTTAATCTTACTTTTAAACTGTTCCTTTCATATTTTTTTTTTTAATCATTTTTATTGTTATCTCGGGGAATGTAAATATCCCCTATGATAGCAATAGGTAGTGACAGGTACTCTTTTTTGAAAAAATTGGGGTCTATTAGACCCTAGATCTCTCCTCTGCCCTCAAAGCATCTGACCACAGCAAGATCGGTGTGATAAAATGCTTTCCCAATTTCCCAATGGCGCTATTTACATCCGGCGAAATCTAAGTCATGAAATGCTCGTAGCTTCCGGTTTCTTAGGCCATAGAGATGTTTGGAGCCACTCTGGTCTCTGATCAGCTCTATGGTCAGCTGGCTGAATCACCGGCTGCATTCTCAGGTTCCCTGTTGAGACAGGAGAGCCAGAGAAAAACACGAAAGACGGTGGGGGGGGGGGGCATTCCCTCCCACAGCTTGTAAAAGCAGTCTAGAGGCTAATTAGCCGCTAGGATTGCTTTTACATGAAAGCCGACCGCTGGCTGAAAAGAATGATACCAAGATGATACCTAAACCTGCAGGCATCATTCTGGTATAACCACTCAAAGTCGTGAATGGCGTACCTGAAGACAAAAAAATGGTTAACAATGGTTAACAATAAAGCACAGTAAACAGTAAAGTATAAATAATTACATACCTGAAAAACAAACATGATAAAACATAATAACAATAACAATAAAACATTGCAGAATAGAATACAGTAAAAAAGAGCAGAACAATAGAGAGAGAGAATAGAGAGAGAGAGAACAATAAAACGACAACTATTTTTTTTTATTTTATATATATATATTTTTTTTTTACACTTTTTTTGTAACTAACTTTTATAACTGTAACCGGTTCCAGGTTCGGGTCTCTCAAAATGCGATGGCATCTTGGGAGACCCTGTGAAAGTGTGTCCTAGTCTGTGGAATGCTGTACCCTACGCTAATACTCAACTAGTGAATGGTAGCGTTCAAAACATTCACCAATGCAAAGACCAGGATTGTCAGGACAGGAGGGACAATAATAGCGGGTGTCATGCCTATATCTGCACTTGCTGCAGACACAACATCTTTTTTGGGGGGTTCGCTGGGTAGGGGTACTCGGGAGGACATAAAAATGCCTCTCATGCAGCCGACTGCATTTGGTTGTGGATGTGAATGGGGGAAGTACGGGCGCTGCAGAAGCGGTGGGTTCCCAATTAGGATTGGCGAATGCAGCAGGAAGGGCACTATGGGCACGACGGGCCTGTGTTTGTCTTCTTGGTGGCAGCGGGACACTACTTGTGCTTGCCACCTCACCAGCTTGAACTGCACTTATGGGACTCTCCACGTCACCAAGTGTTACTGCAGTGCTGGTTTGGCTACGACCGGGGTGTACTAGGCCGCTGGTGCTTGCCAGTTCCCCAAAACGCTACCAAAAAAACTGTTAGCGATCGCAGGGATCAGGCCTGACTCTGCGAACGCTGCAGTTATGCGTTTAGAGTTTTGTAAGTGACAGTGATCGATCAATACTGCACTTGGGTGGGCTGGGCCGGGCCGGGCGGAGGGGCAAAACGCAGGTGCTAGCAGGTATCTGGGCTGATCCCGCTAACACTGCGTTTTTGGGAACCCTAAACTGCTGGTGACGCTAGTATAGATCTGATCGGATCAGATATTGATCCGATCAGATACTATACCACTAAGGGAGGTGTACGGTGCGTGGGTGGGTGTTAGCGGTACTGGCGCTAACCTGACGCTGCCTGGGGCTGGTGCTTGCCAGTTCACCAAAATGCTACCAAAAAAACTGTTAGCGATCGCAGGGATCAGGCCTGACTCTGTGAACGCTGCAGTTATGCGTTTAGTGTTTTGTAAGTGTCAGTGATCGATCGATACTGCACTTGGGTGGGCTGGGCTGGGCCGGGCGGAGGGGCAAAACACAGGTCCTAGCAGGTATCTGGGCTGATCCTGCTAACACTGCGTTTTTGGGAACCCTAAACTGCTGGTGACGCTAGTATAGATCTGATCGGATCAGATATTGATCCGTTCAGATACTATACCACTAAGGGAGGTGTACGGTGCGTGCGTGGGTGTTAGCGGTACTGGCGCTAACCTGACGCTGCCTGGGCCTGGTGCTTGCTTGCCAGTTCACCAAAATGCTACCAAAAAAACTGTTAGCAATCGCAGGGATCAGGCCTGACTCTGCGAACGCTGCAGTTATGCGTTTAGTGTTTTGTAAGTGACAGTGATCGATCGATACTGCACTTGGGTGGGCTGGGCGGAGGCGCAAAACGCAGGTGCTAGCGGGTATCTGGGCTGATCCCGCTAACACTGCGTTTTTGGGAACCCTAAACTGCTGGGGACGCTAGTATAGATCTGATCGGATCAGATATTGATCCGATCAGATACTATACCACTAAGGGAGGCGCATGCTACGTGCGTGGGTGTTAGCGGTACTGGCGCTAATCTGACGCTGCCTGGGGCGACGCATATCACCGCCGGGCGATTAGGGGGCTAAACCTTTATTCGGTAATAAACGGCGGGTGCCCTGACACTATAAAAAATAAACAAACTAACCAGCGTCAACCGTAACGGTTATACGGTGATCAGTGGTGAAAGGGTTAACTAGGGGGCAATCAAGGGGTTAAAACATTTATTAGGTAGTATATGGGGGTCCTTGACGCTATAAAACGCTGACGGCGAACCTAAATATTTACCTCACTAACTAGCGTCACCAGCGACACTAATACAGCGATCAGAAAAATGATCGCTTAGTGACACTGGTGACGGGGGGTGATCAAGGGGTTAAAACTTTATTAGGGGGGGTTAGGGGGGTACCCTAGACCTACAGGGGGGTAACAGTAACTGTGCTAACACAGTAACTGTCACAAACTGACACCTAGCAGTAATCAGAAAAAAAAAAAAAAAAAAACTGCTGGTGTCAGTTTGTGACAGGGGGGGGGGGGTGATTGGGGGGGGGGATCGGGGGGCAATCGGGGGGGGGGGGATCGGGGTGTAATGTGTGCCTGGCATGTTCTACTGTGTGTGTGTGTGTGTTGTGCACTCACATACCTGTCTTCTCTCCTCGGGCCGGAACGGAAACTACCGACCCGAGGGAAGATGACATCACTTCCTTTGCTGCTGTTTAGCATACAGCAGCAAAGGAGTGTTCCCATTGGCCGGCGGCGATCGCGAGGGGGGGCCACGAACGGATGGCCTCCCCCTCGTCTCCGATCGCCGGGGAACAAAACGGGACCGCCTCGGGCGGCAAGGGGGGGTCCGATCGGACCACCCACCCGCGGGAGGCAAATCACGTACATGTACGTGATTTTGCCTGCCCGTGCCGCCTTGCCGACGTACATCGGCGTGAGGCGGTCCTTAAGTGGTTAATTTGAATGGGCAGGGGCTTTCAGACCTATATAAACTGTGGGTCACATGCTCAGGGGGGCTGATGGGAAAGAACAGCAGAGGAAGACAGTATGTAGAAGCTGGTGCAGCTTGAGATCTCTGCCCTCCGGGGAGGCGAACGTGCCTTAACAGGAGGAGAGATGGACGAGATAACAGTGGGAATCTGCAATATCTAAAAGGAGGAGGGTGCTACTACCAACAGAAGAAGGACTGGGAGAGGACCCTCTATGGCAAGCATGGACGGTGGCTCAAATGTACACATGAGTGCAAACCCAGGGGGACAGTATTTCCAAAGACTGAGGGTGTGAAGGATCACCTGGGAGAAATCCTAACAGTCAGTCTAAGAACTCTATTCAGAGTATTGTTCTTAGGACTTAAATTTGGAGATGCTGTGCGGTTGGGAAGAAGTAGCAAACAGGAGGGAGAAGATTTGCAGACCATTACAGGAACTAACTTATGAAGGCAGCTCATATTTCTGGAGGTGTTATTCACATTCTTTCTGTCATATACCAATGGAAAGAATAAAGTTCATGTTATTTGTTCAAGACTGTTTGCGGTGTCATTAATACAAGGAAGTGGGGGGGTAATAGAACCACACTGGCGAAAAGGAACAAACTAACTAGCAGCTCCTACAGGGGTAGTGGGCTTCACAAGATTACACACCTACTTGGAAGATTAAAGCGGAGTTCCACCCTAAGGTGGAACTTCCGCTCATCGGATTCCTCCTCCCCTCCGGTGTCACAATTGGCACCTTTCAGGGGGGAGGGGGGTGCAGATACCTGTATAATACAGGTATCTGCACCCACTTCCGGGTATAGCTAGCCGCAGACTCCCTGCCCACCCCCGTTGTGTTGTGGGAAATACACAGTTCCCACAACACAACGGGGACCAGTGTAGACGCGCAGCGCGACTCGCGCATGCGCAGTAGGAAACCGGGCAGTGAAGCCGCAACGCTTCACTTCCTGATTCCCTCAGTGAGAATGGCGGCGGCAGCACCCGAGGATCGAGGGATGGTTCGGTCTCAGGTGCCGACATCGCTGGACCCCGGGACAGGTAAGTGTCCTTATTTTAAAAGTCAGCAGCTGCAGTTTTTGCAGCTGCTAACATCTAAAATTTTTTTTTTTTTCCGCGAAACTCCGCTTTGGAAGATTTATATATCCTTTCTTAGGGGATCTTTTGGATATTCCCCTGTTGCTGCAAGCTAGGAAGTGCTTGCACCAAAGCTGGAATTGCACCCTTTGCTTGAGATTTCAGCCCCCAGTCCCATGGAGATCAACAGTCTGTACAATCATCAGTGAAAATCTGAGGGAATAACCCATTCTAACAAATTTATAGGAGGAATTGAGTCCAGGACCCAGTGCTGCAATGCCACAAATCTGATGACTAAATCACCTTGTTACATGTTCATATGGAGTTTGCATACTACGGCCAGGCTGTTACAAAATATATACAGGCAAAGAATGTGGATATAAATGGTTGTATACTTCTAGTCTCCCCTAGGCAGACGCTCCTGTGGCGCCTCCACCCCCCTACGCCTGTAGACTGGTTAGCCTAAGTATTTACATACAATAAGAGCAGCAGACATCATAGACACACAATACCCTGGAGGCTGGGACTGAGATGCAGATCTGTTAATACCCGCTGAGAATTTAATTATGTTTTTTTTTAATGTCCCGTAAATGCATTCTTTATGCTAGTTTTTACTTTTTTTTATACTGTATAAGAATTGCAGATGGGTTTCTCTGACTTATTTGTTTCACCTTCATTTATGCCCTGTATGTTCCAATGTTTTTTGAGTCATGATAAAGGGTGAATTTTTGTATCGCCTGAAATGAATTGGAGCAATTATAGATTGTCATGGAACAACAAACGAGCTTTTACTTTTGGATCATAACACTGGTTTGGTGATTATTCTTTCACAACTTCCACATGTCTTATACTGCTAGATGTTCAGTTCTATACGTATGGAGGCAGAGGGGGTATGTATACCGTCCACTGATCCATCACAGAAATGCACAAACTTTACCCACAGAGCAATAATAGTGACCCAGATGTTTGGCTGTCAGATGGGATGGCAGTCAGGAACCTTTGATGTGTTGGGGGCCATGTGCCAACCCCTGGTAGCCCAGTTGCTCCAAGCCACAGCCTGCATTGGTAATTCCCTAAACAACTTTTAAATGTTCTGGGGCAACTGATGTAAGTCAATAGGGATGCATGGGGGTACATGGCATATTAGAAGAACAAGGCCTGTGAAGCACAAACAGGGTGCAGAAAAAAGGCAACCCTGAGGGGTTAATTCAGCGACAGAATTGTAGAAGGGAAGTAGTTGCCACAGGTAACCAGAGACTGGTGGGAATGTATAGCACCGGGTCAACAAAGCGTGGTACCTGGTGTAGGAGACTGGTCCTCCGTTAGCGAGAGGATGGGTTTTCTGGCTCCCTCTCTAGCATTCAGTTCTCCCAAGTAAATCGGGACCAAACTCAAGGTAGAAAGAACCCCCTGTATCTCTCCACATGGTACAGGAGAGAGAGAAGGAGCTAACCTTTGTGCATGCATGAGGCCCACGTTAGTTGGACCCCATTCTGTCACTGGTAATGAGGTGGCAGAGTTACGATGGACTGGTTGAAGAGGGCATGGGCTCAGCAGTGTCCCTCTTAAATGCAACATATAATGACCAAGGCTGTGTAATAACATAGGACTGTACGTTTTACAGAGAGACTCTGTACATCACTACTGCACACAGTGTTGCTCAATGGCTCATCTCTAAACTAGGGTTCCGCCTTAACATTGACTTTCATGGAAACGTGGCCCTGCCCGGTACCGATTACACGGGAGGAGAGGTACCCCGCACATGCATAGGTGTGGTGGCCTACGCTACCATACATTGCTTTGTTTTTACAGGCTAGCCCTTGCCATTTAGGGGCAGGCCTTTAAACAGATTTCTAGCTGATTTTACAAAAAATAAATAAGGCCCAGAATGGAAAGCTTAAGAAATGTATTGACACAAATCTCAGATTCTGCATCTTTTCTTATTTGCACAAGTATTGCTTAGATTGGCACACAAAATCCTATTAATTATTTCAGTCCAAACTTGCACTGCCTTCAATATTTGATAATAATAATCATTTTCTCGGCAGGGTGCAAGGAATGGAAGAAAATTAGAGTTTTCTGTATAGCCAATAAACGAGGATAAGTGCTTGTTCATACAATATTATTAATTCTGACAGTAACCTTTCATGACATCTCCCTCCAAAAAGTGTGTGTGCATGTCCGCCATCACATGTGTGATCTGTGCCACATAGCAGACAGTGGAAGTGTAATTACCACCGCCTGCTTACAGCTTATAACACAATAGGATGAGAAAAGAGGCACTAATCCAGGATCTGCAGAGGTTGCAGAGTGGTTTTCCTGCCACCATCTGTGCCGTACACTTGACTGGGCTGTTTGGCCAAAAGGCACGGGCGAATCACCTCCAAACTGAGCACAATCAACTTTACAGACATATGTTTGCCTCATGTTTCACAGACAGACGCTAGGATTGTATGATTGTATGTGTGACCCTTTGGGTGGCAGTGCCAAGCACATTTGCTGGAGGGCTTTTCAGAGTGCTCGGGCAATGACATAAGCCGGGAAATATAATAAGACAAATGCAATATAAAGGCTAAATAAAGAAGCAAATGGGCTATAGAACAATAATAGACGAGGCAGAAAATGGAACAGATCCTGTGACGTGGGTTTAGGGGCTGGAATAATAGGTGCATTGTGCTGGCAGTGAGACCTTCAGGACTGCACCAATGGGTGCAAGAGGCCCCCAGAAAGGTGGACAGCTGTACAATGATTGCTTTTCTGCACGCAGGATTAAAGTAGAGTTTGACAGCACAGCTTCCAGCTCTGCCATATTGGAAGAGAATAGTGCCACTTCTATATCTATCTTTACACCACAATTGTCCCTCTATTGGACTCAAATTTCTCGAACCCTTTTTTTCTCCATAACTGTCCTTCTACTGGACCCAAATGACTCAATCCCTCTATAGGAGGCACCTTCAAAACTGTCCCAGCTGGACCCAAATACCTCCTCTATACCTCTCTTCTCCACAACTTTCCCCCTGGTGGACCCAAATCTCTCCATTGCTCTCACCTTCACTGTGCCTTTATTTAACAAAAATCCCTCCATCCCTCTTGTGTCCATAACTGTACCTATATTGGACCCAAATCCCTTTTCCTTCTTTCTTTCACAATTGTCCCTCAACCAAAATCCTCCTGTCCCTCTCACATCAACAACTTTACCTCTAGTGTACCAAACCCCTCCATCTCTCTCAGCTTCAAAACTGTCCTTCTATTGAACCCAAACCCCTGTTTCCCTCTCACCTTTACAACTATTCTTCTATTGAACCATAAATCCTATAGTCCGTCTTAGTGCAGCCAAATACCTCTGTCCCTTTCTCCTTCACAACTGTCACTCTACTAGACCCAAATCCCTCCACCCCTTTCACCTCCAAAATTGTCCATCTATTAGACCCAAATTCCTAAGTCCCTCTCACATCCACAACTGTCTTTCAATTGAACCCACATTCCTCTATCTCTCTTTTTCCCACAATTGTCGCTCAACCAAAATCTATCCAATTCATTCACCTTCACAGCTGTCCCTCTAGGGGACCCAAATCCCTCCGTTCCTCTTTCCTCCACAACTGTACCTTTCATCAGGCCCGGATTGGCCATAGGGCAAACCGGGCATTTGCCCGGTGGGCCGCGGCCGCTGGGGCCGCCAGTCCTTGCATGGCCCAACGGCTTGAGCTTGTGCCGCTCATCCAGCCTCTCCGCGGCCGCCCGGCTGCCAGTTAAGCTCAGCCATCGGCGCCGGGGGGAGGAGCTAAATGAGACGTCTTCGGCCTCACCACGGCTGCACGGCCGCACGTATAGGTCAGCCGTCAGTGCCGGGGGGAGGAGCCAGAGCAGACACATTGGAGCCGCTGTTATGTCGAGAGGTGCTGGAACAGAAAACGTAAGTTCAGCCTCCCCTGTGAACTAGATAGGAGGATCGGTGGGGGTGGCTGCATATAGAACAATTATTTTCTCCATCTTCCTCCTGCAGTATCGAATGCCTGTGAGAGGTAGAGGAGAAGCAGGCATTCCGAGACTGCAGGAGGAAGATGGAGAAAATGATTCTTCTATATGCAGCCGCCCCCACCGATCCTCCTATCCTGCTTCTCTCTGCTGCTCCCGCAGGGCTCTCCACCGCACCCATACTCTCTGCCAACCCCGTGCTCTCCACATCACCCCCATACTCTCCACCCCCCCATACTCTCCACCTCCCCCCATACTCTCTGCCACCCCCCATGCTGTCTGCCTCCCCCCATGCTCTCTGCCACCCCCCATGCTCTCTGCCACCCCCCATGCTCTCTGCCACCCCCCATGCTGTCTGCCACCCCCCATGCTGTCTGCCACCCCCATGCTGTCTGCCACCCCCATGCTGTCTGCCACCCCCCATGCTGTCTGCCACCCCCCATGCTGTCTGCCACCCCCCCATGCTGTCTGTCACCCCCCCATGCTGTCTGTCACCCCCCCATGCTGTCCGCCACCCCCCATGCTCTCCGCCACCCCCCATGCTCTCCGCCACCCCCCATGCTCTCCGCCACCCCCATGCTCTCCGCCTCCCCCCATGCTCTCCGCCACCCCACATGCTCTCCGCCTCCCCCCATGCTGTCTGTCACCCCCCCATGCTGTCTGTCACCCCCCCATGCTGTCCGCCACCCCCCATGCTCTCCGCCACCCCCCATGCTCTCCGCCACCCCCCATGCTCTCCGCCACCCCCATGCTCTCCGCCTCCCCCCATGCTCTCCGCCACCCCACATGCTCTCCGCCTCCCCCCATGCTCTCCGCCACCCCCCATGCTCTCCGCCACCCCCCATGCTCTCCGCCACCCCCCATGCTCTCCGCCACCCCCCATGCTCTCCGCCTCCCCCCATGCTCTCCGCCTCCCCCCATGCTCTCCGCCTCCCCCCATGCTCTCCGCCTCCCCCCATGCTCTCCGCCTCCCCCCATGCTCTCCGCCTCCCCCCATGCTCTCCGCCACCCCCCATGCTCTCCGCCACCCCCATGCTCTCCGCCTCCCCCCATGCTCTCCGCCACCCCACATGCTCTCCGCCTCCCCCCATGCTCTCCGCCACCCCCCATGCTCTCCGCCACCCCCCATGCTCTCCGCCACCCCCCATGCTCTCCGCCACCCCCCATGCTCTCCGCCACCCTCCATGCTCTCTGCCACCCCCCATGCTCTCTGCCACCCCCCATGCTCTCTGCCACCCCCCATGCTCTCTGCCACCCCCCATGCTCTCTGCCACCCCCCATGCTCTCTGCCACCCCCCATGCTCTCCGCCACCCCCCATACTCTCCACCTCCCCCCATACTCTCCACCTCCCCCCATACTCTCCACCTCCCCCATACTCTCCACCTCCCCCCATACTCTCCACCTCCCCCCATACGCTCCACCTCCCCCCCATGCTCTCTGCCACCCCCCATACTCTCCACCTACCCCCCATACGCTCCACCTACCCCCCATACGCTCCACCTACCCCCCATACGCTCCACCTACCCCCCATACTCTCCACCTCCCCCCATACGCTCCACCTCCCCCCCATGCTCTCTGCCACCCCCTCATAGTCTCCACCTCCCCCCATGCTCTCTGCCTCCCCCCATGCTCTCTGCCACCCCCCATGCTCTCTGCCAACCCCATACTCTCTGCCACCCCCATACTCTCTGCCACCCCCATACTCTCTGCCACCCCTATACTCTCTGCCACCCCCATACTCTCTGCCACCCCCATACTCTCTGCCACCCCCATACTCTCTGCCACCCCCATACTCTCTGCCACCCCCATACTCTCTGCCACCCCCATACTCTCCGCCTCCTCATACTCTCCACCTCCCCCCATGCTCTCTGCCACCCTCCCTCTCATACACTCCACCTCCCCCCTCTCATACTCTCCACCTCCCCCCCATGCTTTCTGCCACCTTCCATGCTCTCCGCCTTCCCCCATGCTCTCCGCCTTCCCCCATGCTCTCCACCTTCCCCCATGCTCTCTGCTACCCCCTCATACTCTCCACCTCCCCCATGCTCTCCACCTCCCCCTGTGCTCTCTGCCACCCCCTGTGCTCTCTGCCACCCCCTGTGCTCTCTGCCACCCCCTGTGCTCTCTGCCACCCCCTGTGCTCTCTGCCACCCCCCGTGCTCTCTGCCACCCCCCGTGCTCTCTGCCACCCCCCGTGCTCTCTGCCACCCTCCGTGCTCTCCACATTACCCCCACGCTCTCCGCTTCCCCCTGTGCTCTTCACATTCCCCATGCTCTCCACCTCCCCCCATGCTCTCCACGTCCCCCCATGCTCTCCACCTCCCCCCATGCTCTCCACCTCCCCCCATGCTCTCCACCTCCCCCTATGCTCTCCACCTCCCCCTATGCTCTCCACCACTCCCCCCTGTGCTCTTCCAGTCTTCCCATCACCCCATGCTCTCCGCCAGCCCTCCTGTGCTGTCCACATCCCCCATGCTCTCCGTTGTCCTCCCTGGGCTCTCCACCTCCCCCCATGCTCTCCGCTGCCCCCCTGTGCTCTCCTCTTCCTCCCTGTGTTCTCTGCCTCTCCCCTGTGCTCTCGCCCCACCCATGTTCTCAAGGTTCTTCCCTGTGCTCTCCAACCCCCATGCTCTTTCCTGGTCGCACCCCCCCCCCCCTCCACACCTCTGCTGGGTTCCCCCCTCCCCTCTCTCAGGGGATCTGTCAGGGTGGAGAGTGGGGAAGGGGCCGGTTAACATATCATGGGCTGCTCAATCCAAAATGCCCGGGCCTATTTTTTGTCCCAGTCCGGGCCTGCTTTCATGGACCCAAATTCAAAACTGCAAATCCAAAATTCAACTGGAGCTATGTACCATAACAAACAGTAATTTTCCCCAATTACTGCAGACAAATTGCTTGCTAATTTCGGCAGATACTCTAGCTTTCTGTAAAAGCAGAAACTTGTTTCTTATATCAATGTTCAGTCTGTATTTTTGCTATCTGAATTAATGAAAGCAGAACTATAGGTGTGACAGGGATGTATCTTTTGCCTAAAAATGTTGGCTATAAGAGTCTATTTGACATTTTGGAAAGTTGGGTGGCAGAAAGTGGCCTGCTGGATAAAAAACCTGTAATATGCTGGCCTAGACATGCTATATCTGTGGCCACCCTACAGAAGATAGGTCAAGTACTTCATTCACACTTTAACCCCTTAGGCCCCTTTCACATGGACGTCATCTGATCAGTCACGTTTTTTCAAAGAAAAAAAGGATTTGGTTTACACCAGTTAAAAAAAAAATTGTGTGTTGGTCCTCCTTCCCATCCATAGAGTCTGGTATAGATTTTAAGGGGACTTCACAGTAATTTTTTTAAATGGAGTGGGGATAGACCCTCATCTGAACATATTGCCTGGTAGGCCAGGAACTGGAGGGACAACCAGGCACCCCTTCTCCTGATCCAATACCAGGCCACATTCCATCAACAGGGGGGGGGGCCCTGGCAAAGCACCTTGTCTCTATGTTGATAAGGACACGTACCTCTTCCCATAACCTGGCCCTGTGGTTGTGGGGGTCTGCGGGCAGGGGGCTTACCGGAATCAGGAAACAATAAAAGGGTCCCTAGATCCCAGACCCCCCCCCCCCCCCATGTGAATATGTAGTACCCCTAGTCCTTTATTTAAAAAAAAGTCCCCCAATGTACATCCATTGTCAATCATGTTGTCCAACGCTATAGGTCCACATCAATCACACTAAATTCCAACACTATGGTCATGTCCATTTATGGCCAATGATGTCACCAGATGGCCCTGAACCCTTGGCTTTTGTCAGAGGCGGGAAGAAGCAGATGAGCGGTCGGATGTAGGTGGGTTTTTGTTTGTGTCGGTTGGTAGCTGCAGTTCATGCATGGCAATTGATGTGTACCCACATCACGGGACGACATGACTGATGATGGATGTACACCGGGGGGGGGGGACTTTTTTTTTTTTTTTGCTTTAATAAAGGGCTTCTCAAAAACTGTGTTGTATTGTATTTAATACAATTGTTTTTGATGACTGAGCAGGGGTACTATGTACCCCATACTCATTCACATGGGGGGCCGGGATCTGGGGGCTCCCAGAAACGTGTTCCATTTAAAAAAAACAGACCTGAACGGACATGGATGTAAATGGATATTGGATAATGGTTTACATTCATTAGACCATATAAATGCATTGCCATACTCTTTTTTCATCCGTCAACAGATGGATAAAAAACAGACAGACAGAGTGCCTTTGTGAAAGGGTCCCTAGCTGTTTCCATCCTAACTTTGGCTCTTACAAGGTGTGCGCAGAGGAACCAATAAAACTAATTATTCCCACGCTGAAAGCTGTCAAACCCTATATTAGCATTTATGAATTCTGGAACCATTCAGCAAAAACTAAGTAAACACACCTTATTAAGCAAGACATGAACATTCATCTTTGAAACTAACATGGGACAATTATAAAACAGTGGGATGGGATGGCAGCATGCCAAGAAGATAGATATTGGCTCAGCTATATGTATAAATAGGTAAATAGGGGTGGGGGTAAATATTCCCATCCAAGGATGGTAAATAAAGTATTTGTACATCTTTTAAAAAAAATAAATGTTATAAATTATTATCCATACTCCATCAAGGCACATGCAAAGTCCCACCCCACATCTTTCTAAATGTTATATGTATAAATATACATGTAATGGGACAAATGTCAATCACTGGAAACCACATGCCTAATCTATACATACAAAATTTCAATCTTAATGGTCTATAGTTCCTTTAAAATAGTCAGAAGTCCGCCAGTATAGAATGTCATCCAAAAGTTTACTATCCGAACCCTTTCAATATCAGGAATCGATATGGCTTGTTCATTGAGTTAGGTATAGGGTAGATTTATATTTGAATGGAATATTGTTGCCATGGTGTTTTAACAATATTTTAGGTAATAAAGATTTAGGCAAGGATACAGCTCAATGATTATTATTTCTATCTACAATCTATCGAATATTGAACAGTGGGCTAAAAAAGTTAAGATGCGAGTAAAGTATAGAAATCAGTTTGGGCGCTACAAGTCTGTGATGGCAAATGACCCTCAGTTGGGAGGGGCTCCAGGGTAAGGATTGTGGGTTGAGCTGTAAAAGGATTCCAGGTCCACCCATATAGGAGCTGTATTAGCAGCATACAGGGCAGTCAACAGGGCAATCTGAGCTGCATGGCAATACTTAAGGAAGTTGGGAACCCCCAGGCCGCCTTGGCATCTGTGGACGTACATGGTGGACCATGGTATACGTGGCTTATGAGAGTGCCAGATAAAAGACATCACCTGATTCTGATATGACCATAAGGTAAATGATGGCACTAGGACAAGCAGAGTGCGGCAAAGGTAGAGATGTTTAGGCAAAATTGTCATTTTAACTAAATTGATTTTGCCAATCCAAGAGATGATGAGATGAGATCAGGTGGACAGTAGAGCCTTTAGATCGTGGAGGTAGAGCTATAATTGGCCGAGTACAAATCTAATTATCGGGAGGTCAGATGAATCCCCAAGTAATCCAAGTGGTTAGATTCCCAGGCGAAGTGGAAAGAACACTGCCACGTGTTGAGAATAGAGTTGGGTAGAATAATGTTTAAGGCCACAGATATATTTTTGTTAATATGTAGGTTCGAAATGTGAGCAAATGACCGTAGGGTAGATAAGAGGTTAGGTAGGGATGTGACAGATTGGATTAGGGTAAGTAATAAATCGCAAAAAGAAATTGTAGAAAGCTACTGGACTTTACATTGATAGCCACTTGTACACCCAAATGAAAAAGAGAGAGTACTTAGTATAGTAAAATACTAAATGTATTATGACAACATTAAAAAAATTACTTTAAAATCATGGCATCAATTCAAAATAGAATAATACACATTGTATACATATGGTATTGTCTCAAGTGGGTTGATCCTAGGTATGTGCAAAAACGACCTGTAGGTATGCCCATGAATACGGTGAGCTTGAAACTTGAATTATGGTAGATCTTCCATATCAAGGCCCCACAGAGACTGAAAAGTACCAAGGGTTCACTACGTGTTTTGCTTATAGCTTACTCAGGGCATTCTATTGGTACCAGATTTTAAATGGAAAAGATGGGGTGCCTGTACTATGTCTGCAGTCTCTGACCATCTTCTATACTATGTTTGCAGTCTCTGACCATCTCCTGTAATATGTCCGCATTCTCTGACCATCTCCTGTACTAAGTCTGCAGTCTCTAACCATCTCTTGTAACATGTCTGCAGTCCCTGACCATCTCTTGTATCATGTCTGCAGTCTCTGACCATCTCTTGTATTATGTCTGCAGTCTCTGGCCATCTCTTGTATTATGTCTGCCGTCTCTGATCATCTCCTGTACTATGTTTGCAGTCTTTGACCATCTTCTGTGTTATGTCTGCAGTCTCTGACCATCTCATGTAGTATGTCTGCAGTCTCTGACCATCTCCTGTATTATGTCTGCCATCTCTGACCAACTCCTGTATTATGTCTGCAGTCTCTGACCATCTTCTGTATTATGTCTGCAGTCTCTGACCATCTCCTGTACTATGTCTGGGGCCTCTTTCTAACAGACTCTCTAACAGACTCTCAGAAGCTCTCTGTGTGTGCAAAAGAGAGACTCCCCTCCAGGTCTCATTTTTGTACGCTCTTCCTGTATTTTCTTTATTGTTAAAAGATCATGGGAGGATCCCAGGGCAACGAAGAGTTCTTAGGGGAGCATCTGTGTGTTTGAGTCGTTACCATAGAAACATTTGTAAAGGGGAAGAGTCGGTAAGATGACCACGCCCACGTGGGGGCGCCAGAAATATTTCTGCACCCAGGCGTCTGTAAGCCTAGGATCGGCCCTGTTAATGACACACTTGCAACATCAACATCCGTAAGTCAAAAACAAGCAAGTGGAAAGTAAAAGAACACAGCAAATCCTTTATGAAAACCTAACTAAATATATATAAATGGGGGAGAACACACATAAGCCAGACAGGACAGGGACAGGAGATAAGGAGACAGGGGACAGGTCTCCGTACCAGGATTCAAGGGACAGGAACGGATCAGGCTCAGGCAGGGACATGGCTTGCAGGAAAATACTGAAGCCCTGAGCCTCAGTGAAGGGCAGGCTTATATACTCCCAGCAGACCATATCAGATGCAGCCTGATTACCTTTATGTACATCTGCTGGTAGACACCCGCTGATGGCCACCAGAACGACACCCTTTGGTGCTAAAAACAACAGTGCCATCAGCAGGTAACCCAAGCAATGACACAGGTCCGGACAGACACCACAAACTCCAAATTCACTCCCTGGTTATCTCTCGCCTCAACTACTACAACTCCCTTCTCATTGGCTTACCTTTACATAGAAATTCAGAATTTTTCAGTTTGTTTACGCCCCCCCAAAAAAATTTGGAGCAACAGCCGCCACTGTTATGCATCCAGGTTGGATTGCTCCAACCAATTAGAGTTGTTTAGTGTATAGGTTAAGTCAAAAGTTGTTTTTTTTTGTAGTTTTAGTGAGAGTAGAAAAAGTTTTAAACCCCGGCCAGGATTTTCTTGCTCAAGTCCAAGGAGAGCACCAGACAAAAGGGTCTAGATGTCCAAAGGTATTTAATATTGGTATAAAATCATAATGAGAAACAGCCCATGCATTTCAGGGGCTCTAAGGTCTCCCACTTCCTTATATAAAACATATATAAATTTTTTTTTAATATATACATTCCTATATTTGTTCAAAGTTATATAAAAAAAAAATTGTAAACATATAAATTTGTATATTTGTTCAATTTAAATAATTAATAATGGTTGTAAATAAATTGCGATATTGGTTCAATTATTAGAAATGGATATAAAAATAGTAACTAAATGTATTGTAAATAAAAAGAGAGTTCTAACATTGCTTAAATATACCTAATAATGTTATAGAGACTTTTGGGCTGCATAACGGAAGCAATTTATTTGAAATGAAGCAATATCGGAGCTTAAGTGTTTGCATTTCCATTTTTATATCAGCGTTATAGCTGACAAAGTGGGATAGCTCAGTTCCCAAAATGTGTTTCGGGTTACGAATTAAAGTGAAACTAAATACATGCTGTTAAATTGACATTGTCCCTTCTATTTCCATATATAGACGATGGCACTGTCATTATTTTAATTAAAAAAACATATACAGTATCTCACAAAAGTGAGTACACCCCTCGCATTTTTGTATATATTTTGATATATCTTTTTATGTGACAACACTGAAGAAATGACACATGCTACAATGTAAAGTAGTGAGTGTACAGCTTGTATAACAGTGTAAATTTGCTGTGTGTCTAAACCGCTGGCAACAAAAGTGAGTACAGCACTAAGTGAAAATGTCCAAATTGGGCCCAGTTAGGCATTTTCCCTCCCCGGTGTCATGTGACTCGTTAGTGTTACAAGGTCTCAGGTGTGAGTGGGGAGCAGGTGTGTTAAATTTGGTGTTATTGCTCTCACTCTCTCAATACTGGTCACTGTAAGTTCAACATGGTTCCTCATGGCAAAGAACTCTCTGAGGATCTGAAAAAAATAATTGTTGCTCCACATAAAGATGGCCTAGGCTATAAGAAGATTTCCATGATCCTGAAACTGAGCTGCAGCACGGTGGCCAAGGCCATACAGCAGTTTAACAGGACAGGTTCCACATAGAACAGGCCTCATCATGGTTGACCAAAGAAGTTGAGTGCATGTGCTCAGCGTCATATCCAGAGGCTGTCTTTGGGAAATAGACGTATGAGTGCTGCCAGCATTGCTGCAGAGGTTGAAGGGGTGGGGGGTCAGCCTGTCAGTGCTCAGACCATACGCTGCACACTACATCAAATTGGCCTGCATGGCTGTCGTCCCAGAAGGAAGCCTCTTCTAAAGATGATGCACAAGAAAGCCCACAAACAGTTTGCTGAAGACAAGCAGACTAAGGTCATGGATTACTGGAACCATGTCCTGTGGTCTGATGAGACCAAGATAAACTTATTTGGTTCAGATGGTGTCAAGCGTGTGTGGAGTCAACCAGGAAAAGCGTACAAAGACAATTGTGTCTTGCCTACAATCATGCATGGTGGTGGGAGTGTCATGGTCTGGGGCTTCATAAGTTCTGCCGGCACTGTGGAACAACAGTTCATTGAGGGAACCATGAATGCCAACATGTACTGTGACAGCGGAGGATTCGTGCTGTCTTAAACTCCGACCAGAGGACCCCTCATAGATGTGACGATCTATCCAATTGATGAAAAGGCCCTAGCTGGGTGTTAGCCACAGGTATAATCTGTCTGTGCAGCTGGTAAGCGCACACTTCTTATTGTGGTGGGTTTGTCAAGTTAAGTCACATTGATTTCTGGATTTGATCACAAGTTTACCTAAGCACCATTCAACATCGGTTGTCTATTGAAACTTGACTGACATTTTTTTTTTTGTTTGGTACTCATCTACACTGTCACTGAACACCTACAGAGTTTATTATTATCTATTTGTGTGACCTATTATAAATTTCATTCACTGAACATTTATTTATCACATTTTGGAATTTAGAGCGCAATTATTTTTGTTTTTTATACTGAAGCAGAGCATGGTCCCCTCCCTTCGGAGACTGGGCCCAACATAACGACCCCAAACACACCTCCAAGATGACCACTGCCTTGCTAAAGAAGTTGAGGGTAAAGGTGATGGACTGGCCAAGCATGTCTGCAGACTTAAACCCTATTGAGCATCTGTGAGGCATCCTCAAACAGAAGGTGGAGGAGCGCAAGGTCTCTAATATCCACCAGCTCCGTGATGTCATCATGGAGGAGTGGAAGAGGACTCCAGTGGCAACCTGTGAAGCTCTAGTGAACTCCATGCCCAAGAGGGTTAAGGCAGTGCTGGAAAATAATGGTGGCCACACAAAATATTGACACTTTGGGCCCAATTTGGGCATTTTCACTTAGGGGTGTGCTCACTTTTGTTGCCAGTGGTTTAGACATTAATGGTTTAAGTTATATTGAGGGGACAGCAAATTTACACTTTTATAAAAGCTGTACACTCACTACTTTACATTGTAGCAAAGTGTCATTTCTTCAGTGTTGTCACAGGAAAAGATATAATAAAATATTTACAAAAATGTGAGGGGTGTACTCACTTTTGTGAGATACTGTAAGTACCTTTTTCCTTATCGATATACAGTTGTCACATGTCTTAGCTCTTTCCTAGCCTGCCTGCAGAGAAACATAAGCAGGAGGAGCTTATAGTCCTCTGCTGCTGGTCACATGTTCAAAATAAAAAAAACAGCCTTTGGGATACAGAGTAAAAATAAATGAATAATAATAAAAGGTTTTAAACTATTATACAAATATATATTTGAAGTCAAATATTATTTTTGGCAATAACATGGTGTGGGTGGATTTCTGCCAGTCACAGTCTGTGTCACGCCCCTCCAGCCTGTGTCTTCGAATAACAGGGAGGTGAAGCCTCCATCAATCAAGATGTAATATCCCTCCCCCATTGTGTTAAGCTGTTAGTGTGCATGCAGGAGAGAAAAGGAGTGGGCTGTGTATACGTCCATATGTGTGACTAGGGAGGAAATGCTCAGCATAGAAACTCACTGAATGTGCAGTGAATGCCAACACTGCTTTGCCAAATCCGAAACTGCATTGGGGACATGGACAAAAGGTGGAGATAGGGAACAGCAGAATCAACAAGTTTTTTTCAGAATACAGAAAATGAATCCCTGAGTGAGTATGAATAGCATGTACAGTACTACAGCATACATTAATAGTTTTTTATGATGTCGGTTTAGTGACACTTTAATGCCACTTTTAAAAGACTTTGGACTTCCCAACCCTTTGGCACTTTCATTAGACTTTGAACTCATGGAACTTTTTGTTCCTTGTTTTGGTCTGATTGACCTACTGATAATTTGAATCCAGTGCCTCATTTTTACTTATTTATGGAGTTATCCCCACTGGGTACATTTATCCTCTCTTTTTGTCCTGGTACCATCTTCTCTGGTACAGAGAGGGATAAAAAAATATCCAAGATTAAAGTTGTGCTAGGAACAGGAGGTGAGGGGGAAATCTTTCAATGGCCATACCTGTTCCACCGACAACTAAGAGGGGGTTTCCCCTCACTTTGGACAGAGTTTCCCGTACTTCCTGTCTTTGATACAGGAAGTATAGTCCCAACCTGGCAGGTATTCTTAACCAAAAATAGACCTTGTCAAAGCTGAACTCCAGATGTAGAAGGAAAACATTTATGCAGCTCTTAAAACATCAAAGCAGTGTAAGTATCTGAATCTGTCCTGGTATACAGGATGTTGCAGTCAATGTACAGCAGAGCTCAGATTGGGGAGTGAGAAGCAGCATAAAGAACCAATCAGTTAATGTGCTGACAAGAATCATGCTGATAGCAGGAGAGAGCAGGGCAACAAAGAGTGTGCTGCTTCTCCTTTCACACTCTTTCTTCACAGGCTGGAGTGGGTCCAGGATAACCTGGGCTCAGATGAAGTGGATTGAATGATGCTGGCCATCAGAAATGTACTGCAGGAAAAATTTCTGGTTTCGAAGGTCAGTTTTGAAGCAAAAACAGGTTTTGTTATTTTATCTTTTAATTGGCTATGCATTTTTATTTTGATATCTTTGGCTAGAGTTCTGATTTAATGAACTTCTTTTTGCTGCTCTTGCCCTAGAACGCAGAGACTAGAAATCAGAGCAGATGGCGCTGAACTTGTTTAACAGTGCGGGCAATAACTGGCGCATTTTGTGTCGAGAGAGATTCATTGAAGCGCCTCTAATGAATCCACCCCCGGGGTGCTGAAACCTGAACCATTTTTTTATTTGGAACTAATTTGAGAATGGCGGGATTCATACATAATAATTCTCAATATACATATTTATATAGTCGCTCAGCAGGTTTATTTGCAGGCGTTGCCGAGAGTCAGAATTTGCTTTGTTGTTATTGCACTTTTTATTAGAAATGGATTTTTCTGCACAGCTCGGCAGGTGCGTTGTATCCACGTTCCCCATTACAGAGCTTCGGGGCCAACACATGGAAGACCAAGTCAACTAAAGAGACATTTATTTTAAATCTGATCATGCAAAAACCCAATTGTAACAATCATACCACATCTGCTGATAAGTCGACCAACAGTACTGTAGATACCCAACATTAAGGTGGGCTAACAGGTAAAAACACGACTGAAATACATAGATGTAAAATTTTATACATGGAAAAAAAATGTAGTTCTGTTCAGCCAGTCTTGAAATTCACACATTCCTGCCACAAGATATTGCCAGAAGATTGAAAAAGAGTTAAACCATTATTTAGAGATTACAGCTCTGCAACAGTGGCGTCTCCAGCTTTCATATTTAGGGGGGGCACATGGGGGGACAGGGACAAAAGTAGGGGGTCCAAAGCAGTGGGAGAACTATCAGGGTTGCAAAGGTTGCCTTGCCACCAGGCCCTGGTGTTCTGCCACTGTGGGGTTCCCCAGCCTCCTCTTGCTGTCCTGCCCCTGCTATTGACAGCGCTGGTCTGGCATCTCTTGGAATTTACAGGCTGGTTCTCCTATTCTAAGGACGGGAGAAATCAGTCTGTTTTTTTCAGTAACTGAGAGTCCTGGTGGAGTCCTTCCTGCAACTCGCTCTTCTCCCTGCCAATGAGGATGCAGGGGAAGGAGCAGATCAGGTTGTGTGAGCGCTCGCATTATGCAGTGTCCGGGAGCAGAGGGAGGGGGGAGGAATCACCCGCAGGAGCTGACTGGGGACACTCTCGCTCTTAGACATTGCCTTTATGTAAAAAAAAAAAAAAAAATGTTTTTAAATTGGGGGGGCACATGGTGGGGCACAGCATATTGTTGGGGGGGTCAGGGCCCCCTCTGGCCCCCCCTAGGGACGCCGTTGCTCTGCAATCTTCCTATGTCACCTTCTACCTCCAAAAAACAACAAAAAATTTTCCAAAGCTCACTCACCAACCAGCCTGAAAAAATCTGAATTGTCCTGTCTAAGGCCGGCCATACACGGTTCAAATCCTGCTGAACTGGCCGAGATTCCAACCATTAATGGGCAGGCTGAATGTACCAAGTTGATCAATCAATCAACTTGGATACAACCAGCCTGCCAGATTCCCTTTCGATTATTGATAGCAGCTGCTATAGCAGCTAGCGGTAAGCACTGTCTTCTCCCGGCGGGAACGGCTTCCCCCACAGGGGAGCAGACAATTGCTCGGCAGGAAGGATTTTTCTGTCAGCATTGTCTGTGTTGATGGGTGAATCCTGTGAATTTCTTTCCTGCAACTATTTGCACCGTGTATGGCTGGCCTAATGGTTCACATCAAGGGGTTTCGTTTGCACACATTTGCAAATATATGCGTAAGCTGCAGGGCCACTTCACGGCACCCTGGTGTACTGCAGTCCCATCTCTAAAAATTTTGAGAGCCCCCAAAGTTGGAGCACATATATATCAATGGAAAGATTAAGGGCAGGCATGCTTGGAGGGAGCCCACCCCTTCTTAATGGTATAGGAACGCAATAAACAGATCTTTAAATTAAAAAAAATGTAGAGGACCGCACTGGACACCCAGCAATACCACAATGGCAGCAAAGGTATCCAGTGCTTCCCTTCACCAATTCACCAACAGCACAAACAAATGGCAACCAACCCATCTTTTAACTGGCCTTTGCCAATTAAAGCAAAAAAGGGCGACGCATGTCAAAAAAACAAAAATAAATTCCCAGCTCACTTACCAACCAGCCTGTAACAAAGCAAATTGTTCCATCTTACAGTTCACTTTAAAACCAAGGGGTTTAGTTTGCACACATTTGCAAATACAGTGGGGACGGAACGTATTCAGACCCCCTTAACCACTTCCCGACCGGCGCACGCCGATGTACGTCGGTATAATGGCACGGCTGGGCAAACGGGCGTACCTGTATGTCCCATTTGAATTTGCCGCTGTGCCATTGCATGCGCGTCGCTGGCCGGGAGCTCCATGAGTCGGGTCGCGGGTCCCACGGACTCGATCGCCGTGGGGATACCCCTGATCTGCCTAGTGACAGTGTCACTGATCTCTGCTCCCTGTGATCGAGAGCAGAGATCAGTGACGTGTCACAGCTAGCCCATCCCCCCTACAGTTAGAAAACACTCCCTAGTACTGACTTAACCCCTCCCCGCCCCCTAGTGGTTAACCCCTTCACTGCCAGTGTCATTTACACAGGAATCAGTGCATTTTTATAGCACTGATTGCTGTATAAATGACAATGGTCCCAAAAGTGTGTCAAAAATGTCCGATGTGTCCGCCATAATGTCGCAGTCACAATAAAAATAGCTGATCTCCGCCATTACTAGTAAAAAAAAACGCTATAACTTTTGCGCAAACCAATCAATAATCGCTTATTGCGATTTTTTTTACCAAAAATATGTAGAAGAATACGTATCGGCCTAAACTGAGGAAAAAAAATGTTTTTTTTAATCATTTTTTAGGGATATTTATTATAGCAAAAAGTAAAAAACAATGCGTTTTTTTCAAAATTGTCGCAATTTTTTTGTTTATAGCGCAAAAAATAAAAACTGCAGAGGTGAATAAATACCACCAAAAGAAAGCTCTATTTGTGGGAGAAAAAAGACGTCAATTTTGTTTGGGAGCCACGTCGCACGACCGCGCAATTGTCAGTTAAAGTGACGCAGTGCCGAATCGCAAAAAGTGCTCTGGTCAGGAAGGGGGTAAATTCTTCTGGGGCTGAAGTGGTTAAATTTTTCACTCTTTGTTATCTTGCAGCCATTTGCTAAAGTTCATTTTTTTTCCTCATTAATGTACACACAGCACCCCATATTGACAGAAAAACACAGAATTGTTGACATTTTTTCAGATTTATTAAAAAAGAAAAACTGAAATATCACATGGTCCTAAGTATTCAGACCCTTTGCTCAGTATTTAGTAGAAGCACCCTTTTGATCTAATACAGCCATGAGTCTTTTTGGGAAAAATGCAACAAGTTTTTGACACCTGGATTTGGGGATCCTCTGCCATTCCTCCTTGCAGATCCTCTCCAGTTCTGTCAGGTTGGATGGTAAACCTTGGTGGACAGCCATTTTTAGGTCTCTCCAGAGATGCTGAATTGGGTTTAAGTCAGGGCTCTGGCTGGGCCATTCAAGAACAGTCACGGAGTTGTTGTGAAGTCACTCCTTCGTTATTTTAGCTGTGTGCTTAGGGTCATTGTCTTGTTGGAAGGTAAACCTTCGGCCCAGTCTGAGGTCCTGAGCACTCTGGAGAAGGTTTTCGTCCAGGATATCCCTGTATTTAGCCGCATTCATCTTTCCCTCGATTACAACCAGTCATCCTGTACCTGCAGCTGAAAAACACCCCCACAGCATGATGCTGCCACCACCATGCTTCACTCTTGGGACTGTATTGGACAGGTGATGAGCAGTGCCTGGTTTTCTCCACACATACCGCTTAGAATTAAGACCAAAAAGTTCTATCTTGGTCTCATCAGACCAGAGAATCTTATTTCTTACCATCTTGGAGTCCTTCAGGTGTTTTTTTTAGCAAACTCCATGCGAGCTTTCATGTGTCTTGCACTGAGGAGAGGCTTCCGTCGGGCCACTCTGCCATAAAGACCCGACTGGTGGAGGGCTGCAGTGATGGTTGACTTTCTACAACTTTCTCCCATCTCTCCTGAGTCTCTGGAGCTCAGCCACAGTAATCTTTGGGTTTTTCTTTACCTCACTCACTTCTCCTCCGATAGCTCAGTTTGGCCGGACGGCCAGCTCTAGGAAGGGTTCTGGTCGTCCCAAACGTTTTCCATAGCTCAGTTTGGCCGGACAGCCAGCTCTAGGAATGGTTCTGGTCGTCCCAAACGTCTTCCATTTAAGGATTATGGAGGCCACTGTGCTCTTAGGAACCTTAAGTGCAGCATAACGTTTTTTGTAACCTTGGCCAGATCTGTGCCTTGCCACAATTCTGTCTCTGAGCTCTTCAGGCAATTACTTTGACCTCATGATTCTCATTTGCATGCACTGTGAGCAGTAAGGTCTTATATAGACAGGTGTGTAGCTTTCCTAATCAAGTCCAATCAGTATAATCAAACACAACTGGACTCAAATGAAGGTGTAGAACCATCTCAAGGATAATCAGAAGAAATGGACAGCACCTGAGTTAAATATGAGTGTCACAGAAAAGGGTCTGAATACTTAGGACTATATGATATTTCAGTTTTTCTTTTTTTAAAAATCTGCAAAAATGTCACAATTCTGTGTTTTTCTGTCAATATGGGGTGCTGTGTGTACATTAATGAGGAAAAAAAATGAACTTAAATGATTTTAGCAAATGGCTGCAATATAACAAAGAGTGAAAAATTTAAGGGGGTCTGAATACTTTCCGTCCCCACTGTATATGCATAAGCTGCAGGGCCACTTCACGGCACCCTTGTGTACTGCAGTCCTATCACCTTCTACCTTCAGCATTCTCATGGTCTGTATGTATCACCCGTAATGCTCTCCCGCTGCTTTCTGTCTGAAATAAGCCTTATAAATACCTAGCTCTGTAGCTCCCAGCTCCTGAAACATGTAGAGTGACACCACTGTGCAATCCACTATAAAGCCTAACTGGTTCCCAGATGAAACATTCTCAATCTCAGTCTGATTTCAGCCATACAGCAATTGTGATAAGTTTATAAATATGGCACATGATGGCCTATTTAACCACCTCAAGTCTGGACACTTTCACCCCCTTCCAGTCTAGACCAATTTGCATCTTTCACCGCTGTTACACTTTGAATGGCAATTACTCAGGCATGTAATACTGTACCCAAATAAAATTATCATTTTTTCAGACAGACAGAGCTCTCTTTTGGTGGTATTTAATCACCATTGGGTTTTTATTGTTTGCTAAATAAAAGAAAAAAAAAAAGAAAAAAAAATGTTTTCCTTTCAGTTTCAGTTTTAAAATTTTGCAAATAAATTATCTTTCTTCATAAATTTAGGCCATCGTGTATTTATTTGGTAAAAATAACCCAAATCTCAATGTATAATATTTAGTCTGTGTGAAAGTTATAGAGTCTACACACTATGGTACATACTGTATGTTTGAAGATTGTTCAGTCCTGATGTACTGACTGCCAATCTCATTTCTTGAGGCTCTAAAATGCCAGGACAGTACAAATATCCCCCAAACGACCCCTTTTTGGAAAGTAGACAGTCTGGGGTGTTTGGTAGGAGGCATGGCAAGTTTTTGTGACTGTAGGAAAAGAGGAAACTTGACATCAAAATACTAAGAAATCTCAAAGCAGTTGAACAGAGGACTTCTGGTAATGATGACCACTATGTAACATGGACTGGATGTTCCAGGGGTTGCAGACCTCCCAATACTAGAGAATCTGGTAACCGCACAAACAACAAAAAGACACAAAGGGCTCAAACGCCTAGTGCATTATCATCAAGCACTTTAATAAATAATAAAATATACAAATTATAAAGCCACAAAGCCAGTGTGACTAATAACATTGTATAAAACCCAGGAATCAGAAGCAAGCCCATCATGGAACTCTTTAGGTTCAAGTGAAAAATAGTATCAATTGACACGTTTTGGGGGTCATGCCCCTTTTTTCAGAGCAGAACTGGTAAACCTAACCTCTCCACCTTCTTATGTTAAGGGGATTAACATTTTATCCCACCTACCTCAGGAGGAGGGTAGAGTTGGAGGAAAAACATGTCAAGGGGTGAGACCGACTCCAAAGATCATTCTCAGAACATAATCCATAAGAGCAGCAGCTACAATGTCAGCATGTTTTTGGAAAATGTGGAAAGAAAATGAAAATGTATTTTTATTTTTTTTTCACACAAGCCTGTCAATTAATAAGATATTCCTAATACACGGCATAGGCATACTTAGAATTACACCTCAAAACACATTATGCTATTCCTCTCGAGTATGTGTGAGACTTTTTTCACGGCCTAGCCACACAGAGAAGCCCAAAATCCAAGGAGCACTTTAGGTGCTACTAGGGGCATAAATTACGCATCTAATTTCTTGACTACCTATCACATTTTTGGAGGCCCTGAAGCACTAGGACAGTGGGGACACTGGCTTTGCTGACACTGGTACTGGTATGGCGGTGATCAGGATGCTGCTATGGCAGTGATCAGGACACTGGTATTATATATAGCGGTGATTGGGACGCTGGTATGGCATATGGCGGCGATCAGAACGCTGGTATGAAGTATGGCTGTGATCAGGACACTGGTATTGTGTATGGCAGAGATCACGATGCTGGTATGAGGTATGGCAGTGATCAGGACACTGACAAGAGTTGTGGGAGACCAGGATGCTGGTATGAGGCATGGAAGTGATCAGGATGCTGGTTTGGGGTATGTCGGTGATCAGGATGCTTGTTTGAGGTAAGGCAGTGATCAGGACACTGGTATGAAGTACGGTGGTCATAAGGATGCTGGTATGGCATATGGCGATGATCAGGATGCTGGTATGAGGTATGGGTGTGTTCAGTACACTAGTATGAGGTATAGCGGTGATCAGGACACTGGTATGGCATATGGCAGTGATTAGGATGGTGGTATGGGTTATGGCGGTGATCAGGACACTGATGTGTATGGCAGAGACCAGGACACTGGTATGAGGTATGGTGGTGATCAGGACACTGGTATGAGGTATGGTGGTGACCAAGATGCTGGTATGAGGTATGGCAGTTATCAGGATGCTGGTATGAGGTAGGGCAGTCATTAGGACACTGGTATGAGGTATGGTTGTCATCAGGATGCTGGTATGGCATATGGTGGTGATTAGGATGCTAGTATGATGTATGACTGCGATCAGGACATTGATATGGTGTATGGCGGTGATCAGGACAGTGGTATGACATATGGCAGTGATTAGGACGCTAGTAAGTGGTATGGCTGTGATCAGGACACTTGTTTGGTGTATGGTGGTGATCAGGACACTGGTATGAGTTATGGTGGTCATCAGGACATTAGTATGAGGTATGGCGGTGATCAGGATGCTGGTATGAGGTAAGGCTGTGAGCATTGGTGACACTCAGATAAGGAAACGGGAGGCTGCACTGTTTATTAGCACTACACTGAGGGCAGTGATCAGGGACACTGTGGGCAGGCTGGCACTGGAGTCTGTGAGTATACATGTAGTGTGATAGATAGACATAGATAGATAGATAGATAGATAGATAGATAGATAGATAGATAGATAGATAGATAGATAGATAGATAGATAGATAGATAGATAGATAGATAGATAGATAGATAGATAGATAGAATGCAGGAATGACAACACTGCTTTGGATTCAATGCAGAAGAGGCAGCGTTGTCACCTCACTGCAGAAAGTGAGGAACCAATGGCGACCCTAGGGGGGGGCCAGAGGGGGCCCTGACCCCCCCAACATTATGCTGGGCCCCACCATGTGCCCCCCCAAAAAAAAAATTTTTTTTTTTTTTTAATTTTTTTTTTTTTTTTTTTTTTTACAAAAAGGCAATTTCTTTTTGTTTGTATTCACATCGGATGTGCCGCATCTTACTCGGGCCACCGCTGGGGTAACACAGTCTCTATTGAGAGGGAGAAGGTCCCCAGTGGGTGATTCCTCCCCCCTCCCTCTGCTCGCTGACACTGCATAATGCGAGCGCTCACACAACCACGGCCGCCCGATCTGCTCCTTCCCCTGCATCCTCATTGGCAGGGAGAAGAGTGAGTTGCAAGTAGGGCTCCACCAGGACTCTCAGTTACTGAAAAAACAGACTGAGGGCAGGGGCAGGACAGCAAGAGGAGGCTGGGGAACCCCACAGTGGCAGAACACCAGGGCCCGGTGGCAAGACAACCTTTGCAACCCTGATAGTTCTCCCACTGCTTTGGACCCTTATATTTTCTTGGTATGCTGGTGACATATATCTCTTGTTCTCTGTCACCCTGGGGCGAGCCCCAATACAGTAGGAAGGGAGCTCACTGCAGAACATGTGAAAGGGCCGTTGTGGGATCGTAGTAAAGGGCCCCAGGATGGATAGATATATCTATCTATCTATCTATCTATATATATTTGCATTTTATATTGCCCCCCTATTTTTGTCCCTGTCCCCCCATGTGCCCCCCCTAAATATGAAAGCTGGAGACGCCACTGTGAGGAACTTACTGGATTTCTGGCAGATCAGCGGGTATTTTGATGTATAGTACTTGCAATGCTTTTAACCCATTCCCTGCCACTGACATAACTAGTATGTTAACAGCAGCAGCAGCTTGGAAACAGCTGTATTTTGACATATTTTTTCTCTCGACTGCTGGCTTTCCCCTAGAAGTGATTTGAGTGGCTGTAAAGCCTCCCCCGACCATGTGTCTTGGGCTAATCTATTCCTACTGGGAGCTCTATGGTCATTATCAAGATGGAAAGCAAAAGGATATCAGTAAACATCCATTCCTTGATCTCCCCTGTGCAGTATTACCCCAGAAGAGGTCAGCTTATCCCATCCTTTTGATAGCAGAAAAGTTAATAAAAAAAGATTTTAAAAGATTAAAGTTTATTAAATTTAAAAAAAAAAAAAAAAACACCCAAAAAAGTGTTTCAGAGCCCCTCCATATATGAATGCAAATGCACCCATCAGGTCCAAATGTGTGTGAAAATAACAATTGCACCACATATATTAGGCATCAGTGTGCAGGCCATACAAAAAGCAGTAATTCTGGGGCCATTATTCACTGTTAACTGGCTTTCATCACCCATGGACAAACTTGGGTACCGTAGTTTTTGCCACTTCATGGGCACACACAATCCTGAGGCTTGACATATTTGGTATCTATTTACTGATGCAATGTCATCTTTTTTTTATTCTACTAACAAATAAGATTGCATTTGTGTGTACTAAAATACATATCCGTGTATTTTTACCTAAAATATAGATTTCATAAACAGTAATGCAACTATCGTGTGACATAAAATGAAATCAGTTTTTATTTCACCCAGACATACACTTTAACACAATAGGGAGGTAGTATGCAGACAAAGTAATTACATATGCTATGTGAGCTACACATGTATATCTGACTTGGCATAGATCTTCAATACGCAACCATCATATAAAATGTTCTCCATGAAGCTGCTTAAAATAAAAAGATTGATAATGGTGTGTTGTGTGTGTTTTGTAGCCAGTCCAGCCGTGGAATCAGGAAATCCGCCTCCTACGACTCTATAGAATGTCAGCTTTACTTTTTATTATGATTTTTCTACAGAGGAAAATTCAGCAATGGAACCCCTGACAGTGAAAGTGGGCCAGACACAAAGAATCCCCAGCTTCCACCCAGGGGACACAATGGAGGGTTTACAGGCGTATTATACAGCGCACATTGTTCTGAGAAGATTGTGGCGGAATCACTTAAGATGGTGCTACAAAGAAGAGATCTACAACAATTAGATGACACAGAATTCCATCTTCCCCATTACAATGAATTCAGTCTTCCCCCGCACAGTCTGTAAAGTTCTGATTCCTGCAATGGGATGAGATTTGGGACGCTTACAGATCTTTTTTTTTTTTAATTCTTTGATATGAAGTGTTTCTGTCAGAGATAGGAAAGATTCCGCTAACAAGTTTTGCAAAGTTTCTGAAGCTTGTTATGCCAGTGAAAAATGGGAGCGAGTCCGTACAGTGGCATATTATGAGCTCAGGAACACCTCAAGCCAATTAAAGGCCTCCATATTAGCCGCTAACAAAATCTTACTGTGACAGTTCCCATTCCAAGGGAGAAATGCCAAGATGTGCTCAGGAATGTCTTTCCCAGATACTCCACTTCATTTTATTTTTAGCATATTATTGTAGGAGAGCACACAGGAAGGAAACTAGGAACCTGAAACCACCTAATGTCAGTGTGTCATTGTTCAGTATCCCCACGTGTCAGTGTATCATTGTTCTGGGGCCCCCAAGTGTCAGTGTGTCATTGTTCTGGGGCCCCCAAGTGTCAGTGTGTCATTGTTCTGGGGCCCCTAAGTGTCAGTGTGTCATTGTTATGGAACCACAAGGGTACGTGTGTTGTTGTTCTGGTTCTCCAAGTGTCATTCATCTGGGACCCATAAATGTCAGTGTGTGTCATTGTTCTGGGGTCAAGAGTCAGTGTGTCATTTTTCTAGTTCTCCAAGCGTCATTGTTCTGGAACCCCCAAGTGTCTGCATGTCATTGCTCCAGGATCCCCAAGTTTCAGTATGTCATTGTTCCAGGATCCCCAAGTTTCAGTATGTCATTGTTCCAGGATCCCCAAGTTTCAGTATGTCATTGTTCCAGGATCCCCAAGTTTTAGTATGTGATTGTTCCAGGCCTGCGCTGGGAAAAAATTTGGCCCAGGCATTTTAGACAGCAGCCAATTTTTCCAGGGACTGCGGGTGGGGGTACGGTTGTGTTCTGGTGGGTGGTTGGTGGGTTGGTGATAGGATATTCACAGTTGGTCCTCCGCATTGTATTGTGAAGTAGCACTGTGATATAAACGGGACTGCGCTTATATAAAGGGGACAGTGCAGTCCCCTTTGTATCACAATGCCCCTAGCAATCTCAGCCCCCCTATCACAGTGCCTCTTGCAGTCATGCCCCTCCCCCTTTCTCTCTACTCACAGTGCCCCCTTTCACTCTCTGCCTCCCCTACACAGTTCTACCTTCGGAAGAACAGAGTCAGGATTCAGCCTGTGTGTCCTCTCCAGGGTCTCCTGCCCCATTGATGAGGTCATTCTATCAGCAGGGCAGGGGGAGGGAGGAGCTGCAGATCTGCATCATATTAACAAGCGGGTGATTACCCACTTGTTAATATGAAAAGACTCCTGCTCTCTGTGCAGATCACCAGCTCCTCCCACCCCCCTGCTCTGCTGATAGGATGACATCATTGGCAGGGCAGGAGAGGAGACATAGGCATGACTGCATAGCGGGAGGTGACCGCGGTCTGTGTTAGCCCTGTCCGGACCGCGGGTGCTCCCTAATTCCCGCTGTGCGGCCCAGTCATCAACAGGCCGGGGGATTGGGGACCCCTGCATTAGCCAACTCTTGTTAGGACATGCGGCCTGATGGCCTCGGCCCAATGGGAAAATCCCCGGTGTGCCCTATGGCCAGTCCAGGCCTGCATTGTTCTGGTTCTCCAAGTGTTAGTATGTCACTGTTCCTGGGACCCCCAGATTTCAGTGTCTCATTGTTCTAGGACCTCCATGTGTCAGCGTGTCTTTGCTCTAGGACCTCCAAGTGTCACTGTATCATTGTTCCTGGGACCCCTGAGTGTGTTTCATTGTTCTGGGACCCCCAGGTGTCAGTGTGTCATTGCTCTTGGACCTCCAAGTGTCACTCTATCATTGTTCCTGGGACCCCTGAGTCTGTTTCATTGTTCTGGGACCCCCAAGTGTCAGTGTGTCATTGTTCTGGGACCCATAATATCAGTATGTAACCATTTTGGAGAATAAGACATTAAATAGTGAAGTGCTATGTGACATTTTCTGATGTTTTGATAATACACTTCACAGCGCACACTATAATTATAACTAATGAAATTAACTCTTTTTGGATGACTGCCAATATTGTACAAGACTATGTATACAGAGAATGCATGTAGTTCCATTCAGGAAAACACCAGAGAAGCTTACTAAATGATAAAGGAAAATTCTTATATGTTACTAATCCTTGTTAAAGAAAGAATTTTTGTTATATACACTTATTAATCTCTCTGATGTGTGATATATGATTGTGTAGATTTGGACGTTGCGCCCGAGGCAGATCCTGTTAAAGGATGGAAGACTGAGCCTCTCACAATAGCTCTCTACATTTGAAAGAACTGAATTATTGGCAGACACACTGCGTTCAGTATGTGAACCCACAGCCATGACAACTACTCTTGCCACAATTACCACCATTGAGTGGACAATACTGAAATGCAATTTGTAAAAAAAGGAAAAAATAATGATTTGATTGTCTGGTGTGGAAAGACAGAAAGCTGCAATCTGGCACAGGGCTTTGTAGTCTAGGCTACAGAAAAGATGGATTATAAACGCTACACTGGGAAATGTGTGCCCAATCCTTGCCTTGCCTTATAGGGTTAATTAGGCGTCTGTTGTATTCATTCTGAACAAACAACATGGTCCAGGCACACATGTAAAAGAGAGGAGCCCCATCACTTTGTGTCCAGGACCTATACAATCTACATCCTTCCTACAGGTCATCTCTTCCTTCTCATCTGGAAGCAGGCTCCCATTCAGAGCAGGTTAGAGATAAGAAAAGTTAAGAGTTAGGTCCCTTTCACACATGCGGACCGTTATGTCAGTTTTTCATCGATCCATTGATCAGTTTACATACGCAACCATCAACATCGGGTTTTTGAAACAGATCAAAGCTCTATTTTTATTCCATTAAAAAAATGGAACAGACGAAGAACGGATGTAAACGGACAAATGGTTCATTTTTGCATCTGTTTTTTGCATTGGTAGAGGATGTAAAAAAACTAATGTAAAAACTGATGAGCAGCTGATGAGAAACAGATGAAAAACTGATGATCATACATACTAGGGGGAGTACAACTGGGGGAATCAATGGTGGAGAAGGGTCTGGGTGTTCTGGTAGATCATAGGCCTAATAATAGCATGCAATGCCAAGCAGCAGTTTCCGAAGGGAGAAAAATCCTTTCTCGTATTAAGAGAGGCATAGACTTCAGAGAGAGAGAGAGAGATATGATTTCACCCCTGTTCAAACCATTATTAAGATCTCATCTGGAATATGCTGTTCAGTTTTGGACACCAATTCACAAAAAGGATATCGGTGAACTGGTGAAAGTGTAGAGAAGGGCAAACAAACTGATAAGAGGCATGGAGGAGCTCAGCTATGAGGAAAGATTAGAGGAACTGAATTTATTCTCTCTTTAGAAGAGGAGATTTAGGGGGGATATGATCAACATGTATAAATACATAAGTGATCCATATAGTGAACTTGGTGTTCAGTTATTCACTTTAAGGCCATCACAGAGGACAAGGGGGCACTCTTTATGTCTTGAGGAAAGGAGATTTAATCTCCAGATACGGAAAGGTTTCTTCACAGTTTGAAGCTGTGGAGCTTGGTGTAAGTGGAGCTTTTTTAAGTGGGAGTTATAAACAAGAGTTTAAAACAGGAGGTTATAACAGGGGTCATAGTACCTGTGTAGTGTGAGTATCTGAGTGTTGTCTGAGTAGTGTGTGTGGATCGTTAGTACTTGTGTATTGTGTACCTGTGTATTGTCTTGAGTATTAGTGCCAGGAAGCTAGTTGTTAGGTAATTTGGACAGGGTAAAATCCCCAAATCCTCACTAAATTTAATAGGTACGATGCCCGGCGGGTGTGGAGAGGCGACTCTTTGTACATCTTGCCGCATGTATGCGTTCCTTGATCATCCGATCGAGGGCGAATACTGCTGTGCAAAATGTAAGCACATTGTTTCCCTGGAAGCCCAGGTTCTGAATCTGGGGAAGCAACTGTCAGCACTGAGAAGTCCCTCCATACTAAAGGTGAGCCAGGAACGTACACGGCAGGTGCCGGCAGGGGCCAGCACAGAGGCGGGTGGAGACAAAGAGGTGCAGGCACTAGCAAAGAGTAGATGGGTGACAGTCAGGAGGGGTAGAGGGGGAAGTGCCAGGGAGGCCGATCCAGGACTGGAGCATCCCAATAAGTACGCTCCATTGAGTGACATTGGTGTAACCAGTCAGGGACCAGCACTGCTGGAGTTGAGGGACTCTCCTAGCTGCCAGGGGAAGAACTCCTCCAGTGAGAGTGGGGGGGCAGCAAAGGGAAAGGAAAGACAGATTCTGGTGGTAGGGGACTCAATTCTTAGAAGGACAGAGAGGGCAATCTGTAACCAAGACCTGAAGCGCCGAACAGTATGTTGTCTACCGGGCGCTCGGGTTCGGCACATCACGGATCTTGTGGACAGATTACTGGGAGGGGCTGGGGAAGACCCGGCTGTCATGGTGCACGTTGGCACCAATGACAAAGTCAAAGGCAGATGGAGTGTCCTAAAGAACGATTTTAGGGACTTAGGAGCTAAATTGAGGAAAAGGACCTCCAAGGTAGTGTTCTCAGGAATACTACCGGTACATCGAGCCACACCAGAGAGGCAGAGGGAGATTAGGGAAGTAAACAAGTGGCTGAAGAGCTGGTGTAGTAAGGAGGGGTTTGGGTTCCTGGAGGACTGGGCCGACTTCTCAGTCGGTAACCGGTACTATAGAAGGGACGGACTGCACCTAAATGAGGAGGGTGCAGATCTGCTGGGAATGAAGATGGCCAAAAAGTTAGAGGGGTTTTTAAACTAGGCGATGGGGGGGAGGGTCCAGAGACAGTGATAGCCAGCGCGGAAGATATTCCAGAGGGTAGTATTGGGGGCATTAGTGGTAGGTTAACCAAAGCACAAAAACACAAGGTGAGTATAGTAGCAAGTCCAAGTTGCAATCTTGAAACACCCAATACGAGGACAATATGCGACCGGTCTAAACTATGTGGCATGTTCACCAATGCCAGGAGCCTGGCGGACAAGATGGGTGAACTAGAGATACTGTTGTACAAGGAGGATTTGGATTTTGTGGGAATTTCAGAGACCTGGTTCAACAGCTCTCATGATTGGCTGGCAAACATTCAAGGGTATACCCTATACCGCAAGGATAGAGAGGGTAAAAAAGGGGGAGGGGTATGCCTATATATCAAGAATAATGTACAAGTGAATGTGAGAGATGACATCACTGAGGGGGCTAGGGAGGAGGTGGAATCTTTATGGGTAGAGCTCCAAAGGGATGAAGCTAAGGGGAAAATAATACTGGGAGTATGCTATAGGCCCCCTAACCTGAGGGAGGAAGTGGAGACGGATCTCCTATCACAAATTGGATTAGCAGCAAGGATGGGAAGTGTTATCATAATGGGGGATTTTAATTATCCAGACATAGACTGGGCGGAGGGAACCGCGCATTCATTTAAGGCTCGCCAGTTCCTTAATGTCTTGCAGGACAATTTTATGGGTCAGATGGTAGACGCACCAACTAGAAATAAAACATTACTAGATCTACTGATTACCAACAATACAGACCTGATAACAGATGTGGAAATACGGGGCAATTTAGGTAACAGCGATCACAGGTCAATTAGTTTCAGTATAAATCACACAAATAGGAGACATGAAGGGAACACAAAGACACTGAATTTCAAAAGAGCCAACTTCCCTAAACTACAAACCTTGCTAAAAGGCATAAATTGGGATAAAATATTAGGAACAAAGAATACAGAGGAGAGATGGGTTTGCTTTAAGAGCATATTAAATAAGGGCATTAGCCAATGTATCCCATTGGGTAATAAATTTAAAAGAGTGAACAAACATCCTGGATGGCTTAACTCCAATGTAAAAATGCATATAAAAGCAAAGGAGAAGGCCTTCAAAAAATACAAGGTTGAGGGATCATCCACAGCATTCAGAATTTATAAAGAATGCAATAAGAAATGCAAGGGTGCAATTAGGATGGCTAAGATAGAACATGAAAGACACATAGCGGAGGAGAGCAAAAAAAATCCCAAGAAATTCTTTAAGTATGTAAACAGTAAAAAAGGGAGGACAGACCATATTGGCCCCATAAAGAATGAGGAAGGACATCTGGTTACAAAGGATGGGGAGATGGCAGAGGTATTGAATTTATTCTTCTCCTCAGTATTCACGAGTGAATCGGGGGGCTTCAGTAACCAAAACTGCAGTGTTTATCCTCATGACACAACACAGGAAGCACCTACATGGTTAACAGAGGACGGAATTAAAATTAGACTTGAGAAACTTAACATTAATAAATCACCAGGACCAGATGGCTTGCATCCGAGGGTACTTAGGGAACTCAGTCAGGTGATTGCCAGACCGTTGTTCCTAATTTTTACAGACAGTCTATTGACTGGAATGGTACCAGCTGATTGGAGAAAAGCCAATGTAGCACCAATATTTAAAAAGGGCCCAAAAAACATCCCTGGGAATTACAGACCAGTTAGCCTAACATCAATAGTATGTAAACTCTTGGAGGGGATGATAAGGGACTATATACAAGATTTTAGTAATAAGAATGATATCATTAGCAGTAATCAGCATGGATTCATGAAGAATCGTTCTTGCCAAACCAATCTATTAACCTTCTATGAGGAGGTGAGTTGCCATCTAGATAAAGGAAGGCCCGTAGACGTGGTGTATCTGGATTTTGCAAAAGCATTTGACACAGTTCCCCATAAACGTTTACTGTACAAAATAAGGTGCGTTGGCATGGACCATAGGGTGAGTACATGGATTGAAAACTGGCTACAAGGGCGTGTTCAGAGGGTGGTGATAAATGGGGAGTACTCAGAATGGTCAGGGGTGGGTAGTGGGTTCCCCCAGGGTTCTGTGCTGGGACCAATCCTATTTAATTTGTTCATAAATGACCTGGAGGATGGGATAAACAGTTCCATCTCTGTATTTGCAGACGATACTAAGCTAAGCAGGGCAATAACTTCTCCGCAGGATGTGGAAATCTTGCAAAAAGACCTGAACAAATTAATGGGGTGGGCGACTACATGGCAAATGAGGTTCAATGTAGAAAAATGTAAAATAATGCATTTGGGTGTCAAAAATATGAATGCAATCTATACACTGGGGGGAGAACCTCTGGGGGAATCTAGGATGGAAAAGGACTTGGGGGTCCTAGTGGATGATAGGCTCAGCAACGGCATGCAATGCCAAGCTGCTGCTAATAAAGCAAACAGAATATTGGCATGCATTAAAAGGGGGATCAACTGCAGAGATAAAACGATAATTCTCCCGCTCTACAAGACTCTGGTCCGCCCGCACCTGGAGTATGCTGTCCAGTTCTGGGCACCAGTCCTCAGGAGGGACGTACTGGAAATGGAGCGAGTACAAAGAAGGGCAACAAAGCTAATAAAGGGTCTGGAGGATCTTAGTTATGAGGAAAGGTTGCGAGCACTGAACTTATTCTCTCTGGAGAAGAGACGCTTGAGAGGGGATATGATTTCAATTTACAAATACTGTACTGGTGACCCCACAATAGGGATAAAACTTTTTCGCAGAAGAGAGTTTAATAAGACTCGTGGCCACTCATTACAATTAGAAGAAAAGAGGTTTAACCTTAAACTACGTAGAGGGTTCTTTACTGTAAGAGCGGCAAGGATGTGGAATTCCCTTCCACAGGCGGTGGTCTCAGCGGGGAGCATTGATAGCTTCAAGAAACTATTAGATAATCACCTGAATGACCGCAATACACAGGGATATGTAATGTAATACTGACACATAATCACACACATAGGTTGGACTTGATGGACTTGTGTCTTTTTTCAACCTCACCTACTATGTAACTATGTAACAGTGTGAGCTGTAATATTGTGGAATAGACTCCCTCAAGAGCTGGTTCTGTCCAGCTCAGTAGATTGCTTTAAAAAAGGTCTGGATGCTAACATTTATAGGTAAAGTTGATCCAGGGAGTATCTGATTGGCGCTTGGGGGATCAGCAAGGAATTTTTTCCCCTGCAGGAGCAAAGAGGATCATGCTTTATTGCTTTTTTTTGTTTGTTTTTTTACCTTCCTCTGTGGGTATAGGATTGTTTTCTGAGGATTGTATGATTTTTTCTCTTTTATTGACTGAACTAGATGTCTTTTTTCAACCAGACTAACTAACTAATTTAACCATGTAAATGCGTAGGGCAGAGCTGATGTACATGATATCATCACATGGCTTTTAGTCCTGAAGTGTTCTGTTCTATTCCTGGGACCAGCTTTTACTTCTGATGAGCTTTATCTAATATTTTTTTGTGAGTATTTTGGCAATTTTAAATAAAAGTCTTTTAAGATAGATTTACACTATGTAGTATCCCTGGCTTTTTGTTACACAGATGATTTGAAGCTGTGGCAGATACATATATAAGATCTGTGTGGGATGTCACATGGTGCCATGGAGGATCCCGTTGGTATGAGCGTTTATTGACTTCTTTCAAACAGAGGTTTGTTCAGTCTGGTAAGCGTACTCATTTGGTATATGGTGGAAGATCACTATGATGTGATTTCTTGAAGTGCAAGGATCTTCACCTATTTGCGGCTACAAGTGCCATATATTTTCAGATTACCTTTTAATTTGTGATAGTGGACTGTCATTATATTGCTTTGGACTTTAATTTATTTCTGATTATTTATGTGTCATCAGTCTTAGAAGTGCAGCACTTTTTTCACCAATAAAAACGTATATTAGTGTGCAACTATGGTGGAGACATTAAAGTATAAAATCCTCTGATACAGGGACTGATGTGATAGGTTCAGTGTTCTCTGCACAGCACTGCAGAATATGTCATAGCTATATGAATGTTTAATAATAATAATAATAATAATAATAATAATAGTGTGTGACTGTTGCAGGACATTAGAGTGTAAGCTTCTCTGATACAGGGACTGATATGACAGGTTCAGTGTTTGGTGTACAGCACTGAAAAATAGATCAGAGCTATAATAAGGGATAATAATAATAATAATAATAATAATAATAATAATAATAATAATAGTGTGAGTGTGAGCAGACATTGAAGTCTAGGATGAGAGAAAACTGTTTTTGGTAAGGGCAAGGACAGTGTATATTCAATCAGGACACATTTGTAATTGTTGACATCACATCCTCACATGGCTCTTCCATATTTTACCATGAATTTTCATATATGAAGGGAGCGACTGGCGTGGAAGAAAGTAATGGACAAGAAAGATGAGAGCAACAAGTAGACAAGCGATGGATGGGGGTGACTGACTGGGAAAGAGAGTGACTGACAAGAGCAACAAAGAGGGAAGTATTGAATGGGGAAGAGAAAGACAAGGAGGCGAGTGTTGGGTGGGGAAGAGAGCAACATATGGGAAAAAGAGCAATAGATGGGGATAAGAAAAACAGATAGGGAAACAAAAGATGGGTAGAAGAAAACCAACATGTAAGTGAGCCAAAGGTAGGGAAGAGCGTATACGAGAAAGAGCCTCAGATGGAGAACAGAGCAAATGATGAGTGAGAGAGTGGCCGTTAGACAAGAGAGCAATGGGAAGGTAAGAGAGCGCCACAAGGAGAAGTGAGCAATGGGAAGGTAAGAGAGCGCCACAAGGAGAAGAGAGCAATGGGAAGGTAAGAGTGCGCCACAAGGGGAAGAGAGCAATGGGAAGGTAAGAGAGCGCCACAAGGGGAAGAGAGCAATGGGAAGGTAAGAGAGCGCCACAAGGAGAAGAGAGCAATGGGAAGGTAAGAGAGTGCCACAAGGAGAAGAGAGCAATGGGAAGGTAAGAGAGCGCCACAAGCAAGTGGAAGAGAGCAATGGGAAGGTAAGAGAGCGCCACAAGGAGAAGAGAGCAATGGGAAGGTAAGAGAGCGCCACAAGGAGAAGAGAGCAATGGGAAGGTAAGAGAGCACCACAAGGAGAAGAGAGCAATGGGAAGGTAAGAGAGCGCCACAAGTGGAAGAGAGCAATGGGAAGGTAAGAGAGTGCTACAAGGAGAAGAGAGCAATGGGAAGGTAAGAGAGCGCCACAAGAGGAAGAGAGCAATGGGAAGGTAACAGAGCTCCACAAAGGGAAGAGAGCAATGGGAAGGTAAGAGAGCGCCTAAAGGGGAAGAGAGCAATGGGAAGGTAAGAGAGCGCCACAAGGGGAAGAGAGCAATGGGAAAGTAAGAGAGCGCCACAAGGAGAAGAGAGCAATGGGAAGGGAAGAGAGCAACAAGTAGGTTAGAGAGCTTCAGGCGGAGAATGATCTCCAGCAATACCTAGTTGACTTCTGACATGAAACTGCAGATGTATTTTTCTCTTCAGAGATGGAACCAGACAGTTTATTTACCACTTGGCTCTAAAGGTGGAAAGCAAAGTAGAGAAAACCGCACACAATGCTGGGAATTCCACCGCTCTGTCACAGACCTAGGAAGGGGAAGAATACATCATCTTGTCTCTGTAACTGTCATTTGGGGGTCCAGAGGAGCATGGCTGCCTCACTGAAGCAATGGACCCAATCATCCAAGACCACTCATGCTAGCCAGCGTGACTGCAGCAAGGTGTTAATGAGAACCTGCCATTTTGTAACATCAAACTTGTTTTGAAAGCTCTGTTAGCTGCTGTAGCTGACCTCTTCTAAAAATGCTGACCCTGCAGTTTTGGCACTTTCTAGGCTACTGACAGGCACACAGATCCACTCTTTGGACTTGACTGGCTGCATGCTGGCAATACATAGAATAATGGATGTACACATAATTTAGTCAGAAACTACAATTGCGTCAAATGTCATATTTATGTATCCAAAGTTTTAAATGGATATTTTTTATTATTTTATTACTTCTATAAAACCTTTATTGTACAAACCAAGAATTAAAATCCAGACAAAATGTTTGTAGAGTGAAGACAGTAGTTAGTAGAAAATAACGGATGATCATGCCAGTTAGCAGTGCTTCCTAAATCCCAGTGGCAATGCTATGCAAGCTGATCATCCCTCTGCAGCTCTGCCACCTGTGTACGCATGCTCTAGTTTTCTCATCAGCACAACATGCTCTGTTTTGGTCTATCCCATACCCACATCACAGACAGAAATGCCTGGAGGGATGGATCTAGTGATTGACAGCGGCTCTTCTTGGGCTGAGGTGCCATTCAGCATGAATGTCGCCGCATTGCACCAACGCATGTAATGTGTGTTGCTATAAGTTACCACAATGCGATACTGTGAATGTGCCCTTAATAACCTTTTCATTATTCTTCACACATCCTTCTGACCCCATTATGTTTTATTGGTGTGTTCTGATTTGAGAGACTTCTCATCACTTCCTGTTCCGGTGACCACATAGAAAGGAACGGTGAATCTTCCAAGTGGGGACGCAGATAGTAATATAAACCCTCCAAAAGTTCTCATCCTTCCCCATTCAGAGCAAAACAGTAAAATTTATTGACTGGCATTCTACTTTTATTGGATGGAATGAGATATTTTGCGAAGAGATTGTAGTTCTTGTTATATACAGGAAGCCCAGTGAGGTGTGACAATGGTCTTAGCAGGGTGTAAGAGCCTGACATCTGTCTGATTTGGTGCTCTCCACATTTCATTGTTCTCCCTACATTAAATCTGCCCCCAATCCTCCCTACAACTAACACACTATATTTCATTAGACATTAAATGGAAGACACTCATAGGAGAGAAGACAAAAATGGCTGCACACCCCGTATGAGAATATCAAAAAAGGAGATTGTCCCCCATGGGGGGTTTTCTAGGCAGCAAAAGATAAAAATATATCAAAAAATTATATAATAGTTGAAATTCTTTATTTTGTTGTTTTGTTTTTTTTTCACTATATTTCATTTTCCTTTCTTCCACCCCTTCATATTGGGCACAAATGGAATGTAGAAGAGTTTCCAATGATAAAAAACCCGTTTGTCATCATCAGACATGACTAAGCACAAAGTCATTGTGTTACATTATATGATCTGCTCTGTAAGCTGCATACAAAACAAATTAGATCTACCCAGCACACTGAATTCTTATTGTTGATATGGAGAAGATATATCTTAAAAGGATATAAATCATCCAGAGCAGCCCTGGCTATACTATCGCTCTCTGTGTGAGGATCCATTAGCACTCGCATTGCAGTTTTGCGCAAAATAGTGTGGTGCCAATAATTTTGGATCAATCTGAATTGCCTCCTAAATTTGAACTGGGGCACAACTTTCAAGTGTTTATATTTGCTTAACAGCAGTAAATGAGCTTAAAATAAGGCCTCAACGTCACTGACCTCTGTACCCGCAGCCACTGTGGAGCAATTTATCCTCAAACATTATAAGAAAAGAACTAAAGTAATTCACCTCCAGTCTCTGCACTTTCCCCCATGCTCCTGCTCTGTGTTTTTATTAGTGATAGAGGACTGGCAGGCTGCTGGAGTGGGGAGCAGAGTATAGCCTTAAGCCTCGTACACACGATCGCATTGTTGGCCAACAAAACCGTGGAATTTTGTCCGAAGGGCGTTGGCCCAAACTTGTCTTGCATACAAATGGCAAGGAATTGTCGGCCAACAAACATGAATGTAGTGACGTACTACATGGTTTTTCAGCTCTTTAGCGCCACCCTTTGGGCTCCTTCTGCTAATTTTTGTGTTCATAGAAGTTTGGTGAGTGTTGATTAGCACTTTTCATTTAGCACTTTTCATTTAGCGCTTTTCATTTCGCTCTTTTCATTTAGCGCTTTTCTTTTAGCGCTTTTCATTTCATGCTTTTCAGTTCATTTCTGAACGGCCGTTCGTCAACCAGACATGTTTCGGAATCGGAGGAGATAACATGTTATTTATTATTGGCCTTGGAGTTATTGCTTTGACATAATTTTTTTGGTTGAATAATGATTTGATTTGGTATATTTTCTATATTTTTAGATGCACAGAATACACTTTTTGGTTAAGTTCTATTGGCAGATAGCATGTCTAATTTTATTTATTTTCTTTTTTTAATGCACAATAAAAAAATTGTGTAGAATAATACTTGGCTATGTGTTTTACTTCAAATGACAGTTTGGGAGTAGGCAGTTAAATTTAAAAAAATACAATGTAAAATTAACAAGGGACACCAACATAGTTGTATGTCTGATCTTAAAAACTACGGGATAATGGTGTTGTGGTAACTTGTCCAAAGAATTTAAAAAAAAACATAATATTATTATTCTTGATATCACTAGAAAAAAAAAGCCTTTGAATATTCGTTTGCAATAACTCCATCAGTATCACCAGAAAAGCAGCTTCATTATTATCCCATTAAAGAAGAAGAGAATTGTGCGCCGCATTTCGAGATTTCATAATTTGAATGAATGAATGTTAATTCTCCATTACAAACGCTAGTTTACAAGACCGACCGCTTCCAGCTCGTCCTTGCTTCCGATCTTGTTTACACATACTCGGAAAATCCGACAACAGACATTTTTCCTGCAGAAGATTTTAAAACCTGCAATCCAACATTTGTCCGCGGAAAAAAAATGGTCTGGGGTGTCCCGGCGGCGCTCCTGGCTCCTCCTCTTCATCGTGTGCCCTCTCCCCAAGGAAAGACACTTTCCATGGGGCACCCGTGCGGCCTCAATATCCAAGTCCTGCTGCTGCGTCCATTGACACAGACAGCAGGACTCGGCCCCGCCCCGTCTCACGTGTCACTGGATTTGATTATCCATCTATTCAATGAGGACCAGAGACAACGGCTGGAGCTGCTGGACTCCTGCTCATCGCTGGAATGATCGGGTTCAGGTAAGAAAAAGGGGGGGCTCTGGGGGGCAGCTGCAGCGCAGAAGTTTTTTTTTACCTTGCATAGAATGCATTAGGGTGAAAAACCTTCAGGGTTTACAACTCCTTAAAGCTGAGCTGAGTGAGGGGTGGGATGAGTGAGCTTAGCTATTGAGTCACTGATGGAAGTGGGAGCAAGGAAAGCTGCTGGGTTAAAGCTAGGAGGGGGGCTCCGCTATTGAGTCAATGACGATAGGGGGAGAAAGGTGGCATAAGCTGCCAAGTCAAAGCTGGGAGCGGTGCTCAGCAACCAAAGTCTCGTAACCACAATGAGATTATCAGACGAATGATCGTCCGTACTTTTTTTTTTTTGGCATGCTAGCCTCAATATCAAAAAAGAAGAGGTTACTAAAGTTAGAAAATTCTCATAAGACAGAATAAAAATTTGGAAGTGATGTAATGTTTTGTATTGTATTTCCGGACATAAACTGTAACAATAAGAAGAAAATCGTACGAGAAAAGTTTTCGTGTTTTTCCCTTCGGATAATTTCGGACGAAAGCTGTGTACTAACCATCAGATTATTGTACGATCACTTTGAAAGCGGTATTTTTTGTACGATTTTCTAATCCTGTGTACGGGCCTTAAGTCACCGATGGGAGGGGAAGTTGAGCTGATGAGTTACAAATGGGTGGGGGAGCTCAGCTATTGAGTCACTGATAAGAGAGAGGGAGCAGGGTGAGCTAAGCTGCAGAGTCACTGTTAGGTGGGGGAAACAGAGTTACTGAGTCACTGCTGGGAGAGGGAGCAGATCTGCGGAGTAACTGCTGGGAGGGAGAGCAGATCTGCTGAAATAAAACTGAAAGTGCTTTCTGATGCAAATTTAAAGTGGAATTTCACCCAGAAGGGGAATTTCCGCTTCTTTGCCCCCCCCCCCCACACTTCAAGCTTTGGCAGTCTATTTATTTTGGGGAGCGGGTATCTGGTTTTGACAGTACCCACTCCTGGTCAGATCGCCATGATGATCCGAGCAGAAGTCTGCCTCCACTTCCCCCGCAGCCTTCTGGGACACGTCACAGGTACTTGAAAGCTGTGGGACCAGTCACAAAGCGTGGCTTGTGCATGTGCAGTGGGTAGCCGGCTGTAAAGCCGCAAGCAGTCACAGTTTCCCAAAGTAAACATGCTGGCGCCTGAACCCAAACACGAACAAACACTGACCAAAGAGTCAGCATGAGTGAGGCCTGCATTGTGAGGATGAAGGTGAGGATCCCTAGACAGGTAAGTGTGTTTTTAAAAGTCATCAGCTACAATACTTCTAGCTGATGACTTTTATTTTTTTGTTTCTAGGTTGAAGGTTGAAGAACTGCCTTAAGAACTCCACAGTGCCTACAGCTACAGAGCTCATTTACTATATGTTAGGAGTATGTAAATATTGAAATGTCCATAACCAGACATTAAGGGAACTCTTACTAAGGGAGGCTTTTCAGGGCTTAGCAAAGTAAAGTTGGCCTGGCATGGATCCAAAGTCAGTCAGTTCAGCAGTGATTGAGCGAACTGCGATCCATTTATGACTATTCTTGCTCTAGAGATGGGCATCTAATGATCTCCCAACGGAAATGTTGGTAAATTTTTATTCAATCACTACTGCAGGCAGTCGGCTGCAGCACTGATCAGTGTATTCTGACAGCAGAGGAATACCCACATTCAGAATATAATAGCAAAGTGGGGACAGTTCCTTCAACCACCTCGAATGTGTGGATGGGACAATCCGGGGAAAATCTTTTTTTTTTTTGCCTGGCCAAAAAAAAAAAAAAAAAACCAAAAAAAAAACCATCAGTTTATGGGCAGCCTAAGCAAGATCACATTAACAAAGTGAAACTAAATCAGGGAGGTGCACAAAAGAGGCATTAGCCAACAGTTTGTGTTGTCTTTTACAAGTTTAAATGACAGATTTACTTGGCCTGTAATATGCTATTTTTTGCCTGCCTTTGAGCATTTAACAGATTGTTTTCTCACATACAGTATATATCCATTACACAACTGCAATTTTATTTTGAGGTTGCCCAGAAGTGGAGATGTGTCTATATTTCACACAGCTCTCTGCAGAGTGATGGCATGGCAACCTCCTAGGCACTGTTCCTGATACATCAAAATAACGCCATCTCTGCAACTAGTGAAAATAACATCCCTGTGGGACACTCAGTGTGACAGAAAAAATGTTAAGCAGTTTTCCAGGTTTTGGGCAGCTGTCAGTAAAAAAAAGTACATTTTGGGCTGACAAAAAAGTAGGACCGGGCTATATGCACCACCATGAGCAATAACTGCATGATGGACCCAATGCTTTCCAGTGTCTGGCACCACCACAATGGTGGTATCAGCAGATTTCTATATACTGTACATCTTGCTTGAAAAGTCACTCAAATTTCAGCTTTCAGTGGCTGATATTGAAGGGAACTTGTTGATTTGAATTGACCTTGTCCTATTCAATAGGCTGACAAAAAGAAAATAAAGAGTAGGCATCATCTCTCTTGGATGGGGATTGTATAGGTGACTGTGGAATGTGGGTTTATATCACATTTGGCACTGAAAGGTTGTGATGGTGGTACCCCACCTTACTAAAGTTTCAGAAACAATACCCCAAGGGTGGTCATGGACCTCAAGTGGTGGTTGGACATGACTACACCATTGAAAGAGTTTGATCTGGCTGAAATCACACCCAGGCAGCTGGAAGGGCACGTCTGGTATATCTCTGTAAATACAAAAGTGATCAAGTGATCAGTAAAAGTTTTGAAAGCTTTCCAATAAATACCACCACCCCCTCCATCATCTATGACATGAAATAATCATCCATTTTGACTGAACAATCACTGGCTGATGATCATCCATAACCTGCTTCTGTGTTCTGTTCCAATAACTGTATGTAAATCGCTCTGGGAAAGCTTGTAAACACACCTTGGATAGGTCACCAGCCACCAAAACAAGCCTTGGCCAACCAGGCCTGCATGCTAAAGCCACCGCTTATCGAACCTTTCCTAGCCCTGCAAGGTCACTTTAAGACCAAATACCACATCCAGTTATTAACAGTCCTTTTCATAAATGGACACTTTGGGCATTTTCTCCCGCTGAAAAAAAAAACGAGTTAAGAGGAATAAATAGGTAATAAAATGTGCACTTTGCCTTTCCCCCTACACTTCACAGCTCCTCTCGAGGGTCTAAAATCTTCTTGCCTGCAACGCAGAGATACAATTAAAAAGGGGACAGTAAGCAGAGGGAGCAGATGGACTCAGTGGGCTTCTGGCAAGCCGACACTTCCATTCCCTGTGCCAAGCGAAGCAGCTTTTTACAGACACAGCGTGCCCAAAAAAAGTCTGGAAAGCAATGTATAGATAGCTGTGCCAGCTCTATCAGAACCAAGCAACGGAGCCAGGCAGAGCCGAATTCTTTAACTGGCGGAAGTCTTTCATGGATTAGGTGAATTGTGCTCGAGTTAAGATCTAGCAGAGGCCGGGACACAGCACACCATCATTGTATCCATTGCGGTTAAGACTGCACGGGAGACAATGTGACCATTATACATTACTGAAGCCGCAGGGATCAATTTATCAAAGTCTACCAGCCAGCTACCTGGGAAAAAAATCGAGCAGAAACGTATTTACTAAAGAAAAGACTGCTCTGGGACAGGTTAGAATTGCTATAATTTTCTCGCTGTTTTTTTTCTTCTCTCTGTTGGTTTTGTTAGGAAATTTGAAGGTGGATGATTTTGATAAATTACCCCAGAAGATTTACTAGGCACACAATGTGTGGAAAAGGTAATTATGTACAGCAAGTTCCCATTCTCTGTAGAGATAACTCCACCGAACAAAATTGGAGGAACTGGCAGGAGCATTGCTTAACCTATAGAGATGTAAATAAATGATTGTATGGGTTGCTGCATTGATTTGCTGCCCAACATACATAAAAGTAGGACTCCAAAATGCAAAATTTGTATAAAAAAAGGCCACATAAAAGAAGGGGAAAAGAAATGCAGCCTTTTCTGTTCTTGGTATCCAAAGCTCAAAATTCCAAATACATCAGCAGATATCTAGATCTAGGGGGTCAGGCAGGGTGCACATATTCCTTCATTCTTGTGCCCCCTTCTGGCCACCCTGGCTGTGGATGACCTTAATACAATACACATCTGCATTTTTGTTTTCATGGGGATACACATGTTGGGACCAACATGGCAGAAACCTGTATGCTGGCAACTCACTTACCATGGGGGTTTCCAGCCTGTATTCCTGGCAAACCTCACTGACAGCCTTTGGTGGACTGACTATCCATCACCGTTTTCCTGTACATTTGTAAAGAGCAAAAAAATAACCCTTTCTAGTTCTAATCTTATAACAACAAAACTGATGACTCTACAAAAGATGTTGTTCCTTAATCTAAGTGACTAAGATTGATATAAACCCAGTCACTACAATTTCATACACACTTTACATAATAATGCCATTTTGTTTTCAATTTGTGTATTCCTACAACTGCAGAGAGTTCAGAAGTACAAGATGCCACATCAAAATGTGCACTCTGGATGGGTGACTCTGGTGGAAACAGAATAATGTAATAACACTATTTAATTGCAGAATAATTAACATTACAATTGTGAGGATGTATAATTTTGTGACACATATAATATTTTTAGTGTCTCAGGTGATTGTGGATAATTTCAATGGCATAGCCACCAAAATAAAAATGAGTGTGACTTTATTGTATCACACAATGGCATTAAAAATACAATAAAAAGGCTAAACAAATAACAATTCAGTGCAAGTAAAACAAAAATACAGGAAGTAAAATAAAAGTTAGAAAGATGATCTTAGGTCTATTGTAGCAGGTCTAGTCCCTGCAACATGTCTTCTAAAGAAATAAAAAACAGCATGAACGTATAAAAGGGTGTGCATATACTAGGGCTTTGAAAGAATGGACTTTATAGGCATACTTAAAAAAGTATAACAAAATATTTTATTAGAATTATAACAACAAGATATTAGAAAAACATGAGATAAAATACATGTAAAAGTGCAAAAGTGATTAAAACCTTCTCCCCGGTTCACCATCCATCCAGAAACCTATACTTCAAGAATACAATGGGGGCCTAGGGAGAGTAAAGCAAAAAAATGATGACCTAGGCAGGTCACTTCCTATAGGTAGTCAGAAATGGGTCACATAAGCTGACTCAGATGGTGTCATAACTGCTTTTCTAAATATACGTAGCTATTTTGACTATTTTTTTCACACCAATAAATGCACTTCTTCTGGAGCTAGATCAATACATATTAGAACAACATCCTTGCTGTCAAGGAGGCAGAACACCCTAATGGGCACAGACACAGATGGAGCAGCAGGACAATACATAAATAGACCCAGACCAAGGTCTGTAAAGGTACAACTGTACGTGAGGAAAGTGTCTCTACATCAAAGGATTAATGCAAAACATGCCACGATCATCAACTGATAAAATCTGAATGTAAAATACATGGGAACCATGTAAAGGTCCAATAGTATCTCAAAATAGATGCCGGAACCAGAATGTGGTTTTATTCACAAGAAATCACAGGGCTGCCATTTGAGAACCAGGAAGTGATGGCATTATTGCACAACCAATTACTCACAGGTTTGTAGCTTGTTATTCAGGTACTAGGTCTATTTAAATGCAATGGCCACGGCATGTCTACACCCCAGATGATGTCTTCTCAGATGAAACGCGTCAGTACAAGCCTGCTGATGCCATTGCGTTAACCTTCAGTCTTGTACAAGCGCTTTTTATCTGATCAAATGTGAGTGTTCCTCAAATTTTAATAAATATTCATTGTTATGTGGAATTACACTATGTGGAACTTTTGTTTAATTTATGGTTGCATCCTGTGTGAAAGGGTTAATTCTGCTTAGACCTGGACAATCAGTAGAATTCTTTCGGAGCTCCGGAAGCATCCAATGCAGACAAGAGAGTCGTTCAATGAATGCTTGCTTTTAATGGTAAAAATTGCATCTTTATACAAATTATGGACAAAGAATATTGCACAACTTAAAGAGAAAGGAGGGAGGGAGGGAAGACAGAGTTCATCACATGACACATAATTCCTATACAAACATAGCATCTCAGACATAGTCTAAACTAGTATTTTAGCTGACAGTTCTGACTTTGAAGACATCATTTCAAAACCAGTTTTTACCAGACCTTATCTATCCTGTGGTCATAATGACAAACAAGACCCTAAAATAAAAGATATTCCTCTGTCAGCTATATTAAAGTTTTAGTCATGTTAACTCTTTCTCCTCCTTCAATCCCCTCTTATATCACAAATGTGATTTCACCATGATCACTTAATGTTCTCTGTGTGGGGTCATTTGATTGCATTGACTGCAGACATTCTATTGGACGAAAGTGTGTCCGGAGCTTTCCTGTTGCTAGGATATGGGAAGGCACTGGGCGGTACGCTGAGAATAGCGCGCGAGTGTTGAAAGAGCGGGATCTATGTTCAGAGAGCGGAGCCAATCATCTCTCAAGTAGCTGTCCTGGAAGGTTCCTGGAAATACCGTTACCGCTTTACATATGATTTCTGATGGTGATTACTACATCTGATGCGGTTGGAGCAAAATTACATTGTCATTCAAGATTGACAAATGAGTACTCCAATTAAGCAATTGTAGAGCTATTGCAGAACTTTCTATACTGGGACTAGATTAATTCCCTGTTTGGACTTGGCTGTCTGATTTATTTCTTTACGTTTTTTTCGATTATTAATAGAGTGGTCAATTATTTAACCCAATAGGATTTTATATTTTATTTGTGCACATGTGGTCACAAATTTTATACTGCACTTCTTGCACAGTATTTGGATTTGTTCAATGAATTGTGTATGTGGGTTATATTATTTTATTATTTAACTATTTATTTATCTATTTATTATTAATCACATAGTGAAGCGCTTCAAACACATCTTTTATCTATTTATTTTTTAGTGATTCTGAACACTTCTTTTTGATAGCAGCCTCACTAAATTGATTTATTTATCTATATAATTGTTTTGATTTTTGGAGCTTTATCTTGAATAATTATCACAGCGCTTTGTGGTTTTATACATTATATTGTATAATTATAGATACATTGAATAAGCTTGAACAATATATAACAAGGATAAAAACCAAGCACATTAAAATTAACATTCCTGTCTGTCAGAACCAAGAGAAAATGGAACCAAAAAAATCACCAAAACTTCCTAGTCCCTTAAAGATGTTCCACCCATCTTTGGCAATATCTCTCACTTCAGCTTGGAGGTTTTACACCTCCTTTTGGTGTTTATCAATTATATCATAATAATCAGGTATTTCAATACTGGTATTATGAATCCATGTGCAACACTCATAGTCCTCCGTTACTTCATAGAGTCCAGTCAGAGCAGCACTGGATTCGATAGCTACTTCGTGCATATCTAGTTGTTTACGAATAGCCCTTTGTTCAATACTTAACAGTTTGATGTCTACAGAATTATTTTCCATAATTTCATCCATAATTTTGGAGTAGTTATTCAATCTTTTCAATATTTCTATTCCCCATCCTGTCCATGAGGGAAACCATGCCCAGGCTTGGTCTTTATCAGAAAACAACTCTCTTTTCTCTATGTGTTTAAGGGGGTACCTGGGGTATGCGCTAGCTTTCAAAAGATGTTGGTGCTTTTCTTTTTCATCCTCTATGATTCCCATAACTGGAATCAATGAGGCCAAATAACACCACCCACGGGTACCACCCAGTATCCATGGATATCATTCTTTGCCGCAACATACATATACACTATTCCCTAAGGAAAATGATCTTTGGCTTATAGTATCCTGAAAACTTTCAGAAACGGCGGCCATGGTCAACTGGTTCAAAACGAAACTCACAGGATTGTTGATACCAGCTCCCCTATTCAAAACGGTTCTTAAATTTGTATTAGGTTCTGGGTTATAATTACAGGAGCAGCTAAGAGAGGAATTTGGAGTGTGCTTGGATGCAATTTACTACATACCCAACATTTGTCATAACCTGACTTCTGAGAAAAAGAATACTTATACTGAAGTAACAACATTTTATCAGAAGGAGGGTATTAGCCATTTGGGCCCTCCACATTGGATTCCCTCCGTTGTCTAGCTACTGTTCCATTAGAAGGGGGGCTGCATATGGCCTTTAGGGTGCCCAAGTCCTCAGGATGATAGATACAGTTATTGATAATCCATGTGGGCAGAAACACTATCAGTGTCAGCATGAAGAGTAGGCACAAGGCTTTCCCAAAAGTCTGTTGTGAGAGAAGTGAAGTCATCTTTTTCAGAGTCTTATTATCACCTGTTTCACTCGCTCTTCAAGGATTTGCATCACTTGCTTGACCTCCTTTATCTGTGTCTTGCTTCTGGGTCCTTTGTGGTACTTTATTTATCCTCTCGTCAGGGATCCAGGCTGCGGATTGTTCCGTGAAGAAAGCGGTCTGTTCACTGCTACTACGCAAGTGGGCGGGCCAAAAGGGTAATCTTGCTTCTTGGTCCAGTTCAGCTGACGAATTACGACCACATCTCCGGGTCGGAACTCGTTTGTTGGTTCCTGTGAGGGTAATGGAAAAGGAGAAAATACTTTACTGTAGATGCCATTCAACTTTATAATCAAGTTTCTGCAATATTCTTCCTGTATCAAACTCAGATCTCTCTGCCAAGGGTTTCTTAATCCAGGGCATGGGAAAAAGTCAACCCATCAGGATCACAAAAGTTTATAAGTGATTGGTCTTGGAAGGGGTCATTCTTATTTCTCCTAAAACCGCAGGCAGCACAGTTTTCCATTTGGCAAATGTACCACCCGTAGCTTTCCTTATTTTATCTTTAATTGTTTGGTTCATTCTTTCCACTATACCTGAACTCTGTGGGTGATATGGAATTTGGAATTTCCACTCTTTTTGCAAAGTCTTGTGTTAACATTTTAGCTGGAGCTTTCCATCATTTATGTCCTATGCCATGGTACTGTGAGATGAATAAAGGTGCAATTGCTTTTGGTATGCCTGGTTTCCCCTCTTTGGCAATGAGTCCTATGACAATAGGCCAGATCTTCTGGTGAAGCCATGGGAGGGCATTTGGATAAAAGCTGGGACCGTCAAAGCAGCTTGTTTAGCAGCGGCGTCGGCCAGTGCATTTCCCTTTGAAATGTCATCAGTAGTGTGTGTGTGCTTCCGTAGAGTGACCTAATGTAAATGATGTAGCCATTTCTACAGCCATGGCACAAGAGGCCAAAACCCTGAGACACACCGGAATGCCTTGTACCGGAACTGGGACTACTCTAGAAAAAAGGCTACAAGTCTCAGCTTTCCTCCATGCTCTTGTGCAAGGACCCCAGGCATGGTTTTACAGTTGTCCTTTGCAAACAAAAGAAACATTTTACAATATTCAAGTAATCCCAAACCAGGAGCCATTACCATAGCAGTTTTAAGATACACAAAAGCATTACCATTTCATTTCACAAGATCAGGACTGTTAGGTAGAGCAGCTTGTCTCAGCAAGTTATCATAGTAGGAGCAATCAGATATCCATTGGCAGCAGTAACCAATCGTACCTAAGAAGGTTAACACTTCCTTCTTGATATGCGGGTGGGACAGACCCACAAGAGCCGCAGCTCACTTGTGGCTGATTCTCCTTTCACCATGGGACAGAGTAAAATCAAGACACTCAACAGTTTCCTAACACCATTGCAACTTTTCATTAGACACTTTGTGACCTGTCTATGCTAAATATTCCAAGAGTAAAACAGTCTTTCTGAAGGCTTCCTGGGAGGGACTACACAACAGTAGGTCATTGAAGAGGGACGGAACCATGGCTAGGTGCCTAAGACTGTAAGGTGGCCTGGAGAGCTATGGAGTAGACTGCAGGTGAGTCTATATAGCCATGGCAAGTGATTCCAGGTTATCCCTCTATAGGAAAAACGCTAGTAGTAGTTGTGTCTCTTCGTAAACAGGGACGGAGAAAAAAACATTACTTAAATCAATAACTGAAAAACACACTGCTTAGGCAGGTATGGAGGTAATGAGAGATGGCACATCAGGTACAATAGGGGCAATTGGAATCACAAGGTTATTTAGGGCTCGGAGATCCTGCACAAACCTGTATGATCCATCACTCTTTTTGACTGGGTTTATGTGCGTGTTATAAGGCGATATGATGTGTTTTAAAAATTCTATGTTTCAGGAATTGCTCAATAATGGGTCTGATGCCTTCCTCCTTCTCTTTGGAGATATGGTACTGCTTGTGGTAAACTGGGGATACTCCTTGTTTCAGTCTGGCTTTGTAAGGGGTACATGAAATGTATCCTACATCAAGACTATCTTTAGCCCAGAGGGGGTGGGCCTGTGGAAATGGGGGAGGGACTTCAGTTTGAAAGAACAGTGGTAATTCTATGGCTACTCCCCCTCTTCGAGTCAAGAAAAGTTCAATTTCTAAGACTCCTATTAAATCTCTTCCCAATAAATTTACCGGGCATGAAGGTATTATCCTAAATGAATGATGTAAAAGTACAGTTCCAGTGACAAAGTTGCTCACTATCAAGGATCGTATCTGCCGAAGAGGTGGCTTCCTCTTGGCCTATTTGAGTGGTGGGGGGTCCCTGTTTCTTTCATGTACTTTATGTCCCACTCAGGGTCCCCTGTGTACCATGGGAAAACTTTCTTATCCCTCAGAGTCCCCTGACCATATCCATATGGAATTGGCCACTTGCGCCTGTGCACGGGAAGGGTGAGCTACTGTACATATTTTCAGTTTACCTGGCCAGATCGTATATGAAAGGATTTATCTAAAAATAATTTGTTCCGGAATACCGACGCCATCATTTGAAGTTAAACTCTCACTTTATGCAGATGATCTCCTTGTCTACATTCAACAACCCCATACCTCACTACCCTCCTTAATGCAAGAGTTCCACAGATTTGGAGATCTAAGTAATTTTAAGCTTAACATGTCTAAGACAGAAGCCCTTAACATATCCTTAACTCCCCCTACCCTCGCACAACTACGGGCTAACTTCCCATTCCAATGGGGATCAAGGGGCATCTCCTACCTTGGTGTCACCATCCCATCCAACTTAGCTGACCTTTATAACCTCAACTACCCTCCTCTCCTATCCCATATTCGGAAAGAATTAGATACGTGAAATCAGACGCCACTACCCTGGTTCGGCCGCATCAATACATTAAAGATGGACACACTCCCTTACTATACATTTTCCAGACGATTCCTATACTCATCCCTCAACGTTTTTTTACCTCTCTGAGATCTATGTCTATACGTTTTGTCTGGCAACAGGGGATGTCTCGTATTCGACATGCCTTGTTGACATACCCCAAAACACGGGGTGGGGTTGGCCTTTCAGACTTTGAAATGTACCACAGGGCTGCTGAAGTCCTCTCTAGGATCCTCGAGTGGTTCCCTCGCCCATTCCCCAAGGCATCCACTGCCATAGAACAGGATCTCTCCACTTCCGACCTTCGAGCTCTGCTCTGGGGATATGGTCGAAAACTGTCCGCCTTAGCTAACTCCTCTCCATTAACGACCGCAGCACTATACCTGTGGTACAGAAAGGGACTGTTAACACTACTATCTACTGACCCCTCACCACTTACGTCGCTTTTTGATCACCCAGACCTCCCTCAGGGCATGGACTCCAACTCAGTGGGCCCATATTCACGGGACGCGTTGCCTACAGCTAACTCATTCATACACCCGACTACGGGCATGCCTGCTCTACCAAAAGATAGCGGTAATTGGCTTACAGCCCTACGTATTTCCTCCTTTTGCTCTGACCTGTTTTCTTCCACCCACACTCAAAGACCTCTGACTGGCTACGAACAGCTGTGTTCTCTCTCAGAAACACCTAAACATTTACTATCCACCATTTACAAACTGTTACACTCACTGACTCACGACCAGCTTCCACCTTACATGAGGAGATGGGCCGCGGACCTGGGCAGAGATCTTTCACTGGATGACTGGCAAAAGTCATTTCACTTCACGCACAAGTCCTCCATCTCTTGCCATATACAAGAGAAAAATTTTAAACTCCTGGCAAGATGGTACAGGGACCCCCAATCACTACACAAAATTTTTCCATCTACTACCACGGCTTGTTGGAGATGTGGAGATTTAGAGGGAAGTTATCTCCATATATGGTGAAACTGCAATGCCATCCAGCCATTATGGTCCCAGGTCTTTGCCATATACAGTAGCCTCTACGATAGGCCTACGGCGCCCACGCCCGAAGTAGCGCTGCTGTCCATGCTACCAGGCTCAATACCCTCTCAGAAACGAACCCTGCTCCGCTTTTTTCTCTCAGCAACCAGGCAACTCATACCACTCTACTGGAAAACCACTACCACGCCACCGTTGTCCTCTTGGGTCTCTATTGTTAACGATATCATGCGAATGGAGGAGATGATAGCCCTAGATAATGACACTTTTGATAAATTCAAAACTTTATGGCTAATTTGGATTGATTACTCCACCTCAGATGCACTAAAAAACTTGCTAACGCCATCTAACTCAACAAACTCTACCCAGAACTCCCAGTGTGTTGCCCCAGGGCCTGCTCACTCGACTTGACCCCCCCCCCCCATCCTTACCTGTTTCCTACCCTCTTTCCTCTTCTTTCTCTCTCTCTTTACCTCCCCATCCTCTTCTTCCCCTTCCTCTTATGATATATGTAGCAGATGTTGAAACTAACGATTTTTAGTTGTTTTATAACATGCTTACTTCATTATTCATGGTAGTGAAATTACGCCAAACTAAAACTTATCCATTTCTATATGCTATACTGCTTTATATGTATAGGTTGTTACACAGGCAAACTGACCTTTACCATGTTATTTGCTATATAAAACGTTTTGCCAAATGTTGAATGTCATTGTATAACCTTGCAAATTTAATAAAAATATATTTGACTCTAAAAATAATTTGTTCCACATACTCTGACCACATAGTCTTTACATGTCTCTCTGGGATTAGGTGGGGGGTATTCTTTACTTTCTCCATTACCCATCCTTAATTTGGTTAGAAACAACTAATACAAACTTACCAAAGGGTCGTTGTCTTACCGTACAAGACTCTCTTGCAATGTACAACAATAATATAAGCTCTAAACAATATTCTTATAAAGTACAATAGTCTTATACAGTAGAGTACAATATTCTTATACAATATAATACAATATTTTGCGATAGAAAGAAAAAGCGAAAAGTTGGTCGAATTCCACTGATTGTCTGGCTCCTTGCTTAAGAGCCTCTATTTTACAATTTTCAAATTAGTCTACCAAAGACTATTGCCTTAATATGCTTGCCAAAAGCATGGCAGTTTGCAATTTTGCACCATCAGTCTACCAAAGACTATTGCCTTAATGTGCTTGCCAAAAGCACAGCAGTTTGCAATTTTGCACTATACAAGGATGCAGTATTGTCAGAGCCAAGGCAAGAAGAACAGTGTCAACAAAGCATACACATTCCTGCATTACCTCAGATGAACACAGTATACCACACGCTGCCACCATGCTGAAAAGGTTAATTCTGCTTAGACCTGGACAATCAGTAGAATTCTTTCGGAGCTCCGGAAGCATCCAATGCAGACAAGAGAGACATTCAATGAATGCTTGCTTTTAATGGTAAGAATCACATCTTTATACAAGTTATGGACAAAGAATATTGCACAACTTAAAGAGAAAGGAGGGAGGGAGGACAGAGTTCATCACATGACACATAATTCCTATACAAACATAGCATCTCAGACATAGTCTAAACTAGTATTTTAGCTGACAGGTCTGACTTTATCTGAAGACATCATTTCAAAACCAGTTTTGAAACCAGTGGTCATCCACAAGACCCTAAAGTAAAAGACATTCCTCTGTCAGCTATATTAAAGTTTTAGTCATGTTAACTCTTTCTTCTCCTTCACTGTGAGCATATGAAAAGGATTCGATACACTTATCTCTGAGTTTCCCTTCCTTGCTGTGAGTTCTCTGAGGGACAGTGTGAACACCATCCTTTTGTGCCAATATCCGCAGACGTGGATGTCCCTGCCTATTGGTGTGTTGTCACCACAAGTCTTGACGACTCCTTTGGCATATGCCTTGTTGAGTCCATTAGCTCTGGTAAGCCTCTCTTATGTCGGTGGTGGCTTCTCCCATTATCTTCTCCTCACATCTGTTCCCCCATTGATGTCTGAAAGTTGATATTCACACACCTGGATTAACATCATATCCCAGTTTTGCATTCATGGATTATATTCACTTATTTATCATCAAAGTGTGGACTTTATCTAACACATTAATTTGTGTTTTTGCATGTATATTATTTAGAGTGTTCGTTATTTTTTTCTGTAACTCGTTATTATTATTATTATTATACAGGATTTATATAGCGCCAACAGTTTGCGCAGCGCTTTACAACATGAGGGCAGATAGTACACATACAATACAAATCAATACAGGAGGGATCAGAGGGCCCTGCTCGTCAGAGCTTACAATCACATGGTCTTATTCATTACGACTGTCCTTACTTAGCGCTGCACATATACTAGTTTCTTTCCAGATGGCTGCTGCCTGTGACCAAGGAGGTTATAAAGTAGCAAAGCTCCTCTTGACTTCTTCGTCCACCTGCAGTGCCGCTAAAGATGAGCGCCACCTGCAGTGGAGAAAATTGACTGCACCTGCCTACAAGCAAGGTAAGATAGCCTGCGTATACAAGCTTGAATAATTTTGTCTGATTGCCTGAAGTTTCCAGAACAGTTGATCCTCCAAAGAAAGATTAAAGTTTCAACTTTCCACTGTAAGTTCTAGAAAGTTCTGACAGCCCAGAAAAGTTGGCAAACTCAAGAACCCCTCTATTACTTCTACAAAGATGTAGTTCAGGTGTAAACCATTAGTGGTTAAAAAATAATACCAGAGAAGGCCCAATACCATAAATCTGTCTGTCTCTCCTCTAATAAGGTACACAGAGGCAGAAATCTGGCTCCTCCTTCCTCCATTGAATTTCTCTCATTGATGGAAGTCTGCATTTTAATGCAATTAACTCTTACCTATTTGAACAGCAAGGAGAATTTGTAATTACCTATTTGTCAGGATGTTATAAGCGAGGTTTGGGGAGGAGAGGAGGGAACACCATTCTCCAGATCATTACAAAGCTCAGTCAGTGGAGCGCTTGCTGGAATGGTGTGCGGGGATAGAAGACATGACCCTGGAAGCGTAGAGAGGCCTCGCAATATGGAGGTGCCTTTCAGGAACCGCAGAGACGCACACAATGGAGGAGGAAAGCTGTTTAACACATATAAAGAAAGTGCTGCAATAAGGGATTCTGACAGAGGAAATGACTGTTCATAAATAACTCTCTCATGAACAGGGCAAGAAATGAATAATCCTTACTTAAAAGAGCTGGAAGCCCATTATGCAGTTCAGACTGAAGCCCCTTCTCAAGGCCCAGCTGAATTCTTCAGAGATCTGGGCAAAAGTACGAAAAAAACAAATTAAATGTAATGTTAGGGGACTTTCTGGTACAGCATTTCAAAGATAAGATTTCACTTTTGAACTGATCTATGCAGCATCGGGGTCCTGTTCATTTCCACCAATGATACTTTCAGCACCAAGCAGGTATTTTCTTTTGGAGTTGGTGTGGGATTCTTCCAGGTGCTTAGGTTGTCTCACACAGTGGCATCAAACTGAAAGGTTAAGGTATATTTAAAGGCTAAGTTCACTTTTTTTTTCTAAATTTCAGCTCCCCTATGTACCAATATAGCATTCATGTCCTTTTTTTGCAAAAATATCAAAGCTTTACATAAAATCTAAAATAAAATAAAATAAAATCTACAGACACTTACCATACTGTCCTCCATCCATGATTCCAAACGTATCTATTGCTTCTGTCTTACGTCCTTACAGACTGTAGGTCATGACACAGGAAGGAGTTGACCAGCTGACCTCATTAGCACACACTCTGCATCATCCACCCACCCACTCCCAGCTGCACATTTTTTAACCACTTCAGTACAGGGCATTTTCACCCCCTTCCTGCCCAGGCCAATTTTCAGCTTTCAGAGCTGTAACATTTTGAATGACGATTACGCGGTCATGCAACACTGTACCCAAATGAAATTTTGATCCTTTTTTTCCTCACAAATAGAGCTTTAGTTTGGTGGTATTTGAGCACCTCTGTGGTTTTTATTTTTTGTGCTAAAAAGAGCGACAATTTTTTAAAAAACACAATATTTTTTACTTTTGCTATAATAAATTGAAAATATAATACATTTAATATAATAAATAATAAATTTAAAAAAAAAACAAACAAATTTTTTCCTGAGTTTAGGCCGATATGTATTCTTCTACATATTTTTGGTAAAAAAAATCGCAATAATCGTGTATTGATTGGTTTGCGCAAAAGTTAGAGCGCCTACAAAATAGGTAATTGATTTATGGCATTTTTATTATTATTATTATTTTTTTAATAGTAATGGCAGCGATCTCTGATTTTTACCAGGACTGCAACATTGCGGCAGACAGATCGGATACCTTTGACACTATTTTGGGACCACTGACATTCATACAGCGATTAGTGCTATAAATGTGCACTGATTACTGTGTAAATGTCACTGGCAGGGAAGGGGTTAACACTAGGGGGTGATCAAGGGGTTAAATGTGTTCCCTATGTGTGTTCTAACTGTGGGGGGGATGGGACTGACCAGGGGAGTAGAGAGATCGGTGTTCCTATATACTAGGAACACACGATCTGTCTCCTCTCCCCTGACAGGATGTGGATCTGTGTGTTTACACACACAGACCCACGTTCCTGCTGTCAGAGCAATCGAGGGTGGCCAGTGGACATTGTGGCCGCTGGGCATGCGCATCGGCTCCCGAGTGATGCGGTGGGGGTTCGCGCGCTCCCTATATCGCCAGAAAGCCGAGGATGTCATATGACACCAGCCCAGGATGGGAGAGCCACCTTGCGGGCGTCATATTAATATAGGCAGGATGGGAAGTGGTTAAATTAAATGCAATCAATCAGTGATCACCCTTCTCACTATACACACAATCAGATTGCATCGTGTATGGCCATCTTTATACAAGTACATAGGAGTACAATCCCCTTTAGATTTACCAAATTTATATAATAGGAGGAAAAATCTACAGTATCTAGCCAATCACTCTGTACCTAATCAGGCCCTTGCACTACATAATTGATGGCAGATCTAAAGGAGATTTTACAATCAGATTGTATAGTATATGGCCACCTTTATACACCTAATTATAATATACACCTTTATACACTAGTTGCGCTTTCAGCTCCATTTATTGGTAACGGCACACCAAATAAAGAAGCAAACACACATTTTGCCATGTGAAAAAACAAATTGCAAATGCTGCAAAACGCACAGTAAAAAACACGCAACCCACAAAATACCAACATGTCCCATAAGCCACATATAGCACAGCCCATTTAAATAAACAGGCTGCCCTATGCGTGTCACAGGAAAAACTAGACACAAAATGTTCACTCACACTATGCTAGATGTGAATGGGGCCTGAAAGTGAAATTGTCGCGATAACACAACAACAATGAGGCTCCATTCACATCTGTGCGTTTCCTTGCATTTCAGAAATGCGCTGCACCAAAAATCGTAGTAAAAACTGCACCAAGCTCCATTCTAAGAAAAAGTTCTGAAGCTTCTTTGGGGTGATTGTTGTGTGCAGGGCGGCTCTTTCAGGTGGATGGGCTGCCCAATGTGTGATGAGTGAAAATGCTCCAAAACACCTCCCCACCTCACTTAAAAAAAAAAAAACGCATGTGGGAATGTGAGTTCCCGCTATGCAGAGATGTGAACATGGCTTGACAGCTGAGTGTTTCTGTCCACTTCCTCCTATGTATTTGTATAAAGATGGCCATACACTATGCAATCTGATTGTGTTTCTAGTGAGAAGGGTGATCACTGATTGACTGCATTTCATTTTAAAAACGTACACCTGGGAGTGGGAGGGTGGATGATGCTGGGTGTGTGCTAATGAGGTCAGCTGGTCAACTCCTTCCTGTGTCATAACCTACAGTCTGTAAGGATGTAAGACAGAAGCAATAGATACGTTTGGAATCATGGATGGAGGACAGTAAGGTACATGTCTATAGATTTTATGGAAAGCGTTGATATTTTTGCAAAAGAAGTACATGAATGCTATATTGGTGCATAGGGGAGCTGGAATTTAGAAAAAAAAAGGTGAACTTAGCCTTTAAGATAAAAAGCCTTCTGTGTGCAGCAGCCCCCCTCAGCCCCCCTAATACTTACCTGAGCCCCACTTAGATCCATGTTGCAGCAGTGTCTCGGTTGCCCATGACTCCCCTCCTAATTGGCTGAGACAGCAGCGCGGCGCCATAGGCAGTCAAAGTCAGTCAGCCAATGAGAAGAGAAAGGGGGCGGGCCTCGGCTCTGTGTCTGAATGGACATACAGAGCTGTGACTTGGCTCAGGTGCCCCCAAAACAAGCTGCTTGGTGTGGGGGCACTCAACAGGAGGGAGAGGCCATAAGCACCAAAGGGGGCCAAAGAAGAGGAGGATCCAGGCTGCTCTGTGCAAAACCACTACACAGAGCAGGTAAGTATAACATGTTTGTTATTTTTAACTAGAGCTGCATGATTTATTGTTAAGAATCGAAATTGCGATCTTTTTCTCTTCCCGATCTTCAAAACAGCATGTCACGATTCTTTAACAAGTGCAGAGAGTTCTCACAGCTGGGAAAAAAAAACTTGCTAACTCTTTACTTTCCATACCATGTGACCACCACGCTATGGGTCTCCGTAATGCAGGTTCGGTTCCAGTTGCTAGGGGAAACTGATCACTGGGGAGGTAGGCCACCAACCCCCTCACTTTAAGAGGACCCTCTGCCATGTCAGGTATTACACTTTACGACTGGCTGCAATGTACCTTGCACTACTCCTTGGTTACCCATAGCAACTGCATTACTTTTCCTGTTTGTCTTGCTGAGTAGACCTTTTTGTAGTAGCTTTGCTTCATACCCTACATGTGCTTTAATGACCCAGTTCTTTCATACTCCAGAAACCATCATGTACCCCTTAGGAATGACTTTGGATCAGGCTTGAAACAGTTACCATCTTTACTAAAGATTCAACAGCACAGCAGACATGAACCAGAGTTCAGCCCTAACCCACTAATGCAGGCTGCTCAGGCTCATACCTTTCCAGAGAGCAAAGTCCATTCAGCAAAAGTCCAGTAATAGTGGGTTCCTAGTCCAGGGGGGAGGGGCAAGCTCCAGTAGGGTTACATATTGCAGCAGATCCTCCTCTGTAAATCCCATGTGGAAGAGAGCGAAAGCTCTGAGCCCTTCCCTGTATTTATGTGGCTTAAAGCAGGGGACAGGACTCAAAAAGGGGAAAGAGTCTAGACAGTTAACCCCTTCCTATTCCAGGCAGCCTGAACTATCCACATAGCTACACAGTGCAATTATTACAACAGCAGGAATACATTCAATGCCACCCAACAAACACATGATTACAAGTGTACTCTGACAATGGAGAGTATCTGCTGTCAGTATACATAGCTCCCAACTGTCCCTGGAACTAAGTCCCTATGTCCCTCCCCCATTTGTCCCTCATTTTGGTCTGATCTATATAGTTGTTTATACAATGCACGTTTTGTCTTTCAAAAAGTTTTTCCCAGTGCTAAACCTTTCATCCAATTTCTAAATTGCTGCATTTGTAATCTTAAAAGGCCAGTATAAAGGAATAGTAGAGGTAAAAAAGCACTTGTGGGTTTAACTAATAATTATTTTGTATAATTTTCCTTTAAGGGGTGTGACAAGGGGGTGTGTCCTATGCCTACATACTTTTGCTTATAGGTGTCCCTCATTCCCATCTCAAAAAGTTGGGAGGTATGAGTATACAAAGTCCCAGCGGGGAGGATTCCTCTATCCACCTAGTTTGTGTGGATGAAGGAATCCGATTGTTTTTCTTTCTTTCGGCTGGCTGGCTGAACAAAAATGTAGCGACCTCCCAGACCTCTAGAGGCCTGCTGGTGACCTCAAGAGTTAGGGAGAGCTGACATCCTTCCTTGTAGAGTGGGTTACCAGGCATGGTGGGTGTAATGCAAGATGAAATGATGGGTGCCAGTGACTTTTTGAATGCGAACAAGAGATTTATTGTCTCTTAACAAGAACTGTGGGAGAGCGAGTTAGGGCCAGGACACCCTTAGGTAGATACAATGGTAATTGGCAGACTCCGAGACACTATAGGAAGACAGCTATATAGGGAAAGGCCTCCAGCCGGATGCCACATCTGTATAGGTAGGACCACTGTCTCCTATGGTAACTAAACTTGTAACAGTCACTAAAGGTAGTCTTACATAACTCTTAGTAACACAGAATAGTTCTTCTCTTATCTCACATTTTCCACTGTAGGTCTTTACTCACTAGACTTCCAGATCCCAGTCATCACTGGATCATCTGAGCTCTTCCATAGCTAACCCGTTGTATACTCCTCAAGTGTCACCCCTTCTAACCTGCTGGGTCCCTGGCTTGGCACTTGCTGAACCTTTCCCACTTCTTCACCATCCCCGGCTGGTGAGAAGTCTGCTCTGGTACTTGCTCGAACTTACTCACAGTAGTCTCCAGTAATAAGGTGGATGGTCCCTCAGTGGCGACTGCTTCCCCTTTACCTCCGACCACAACTGGTTCCCCGTCCGGCTGAACCTTCGCAACTCGGTGGGACTCCAATCCTGCAATCCTCCAACCCTATGCTGCTTCTCCTGCTACTGGATAGGCCTCAGGCAGCCTAGAAGCCAGGTGTCCCTGGGGTAGGCCTCTGGCTTCCCGCCTAGCAACCCGGAGCGACATAACACACGTCCACCCAGACAGCCGTCCAGGTGGCACAGAACCCTGATCACCCAAATAAATAGGCTCTCCCAGCAAGCCAAGGGACTAAAGAAACCCCTGCCAATTGGCTGAGACACCCCATCCATTCATAATCTGACTTTGCCATGCCCTTGTCGATCTAATGTCACCAGCCACAGTGCCACCTAGTGACAGAAGAGAAAAGGTGCAGCAATTCCAGAATTAGAGAGGAATCAGTGGATCTTCTAACAATTAGTCAGGACAATTACTACCCGGCAAACTAAATTTGTTAGCAACCTTGCCTAAATACCAGGGTGCTACAAAAAAAAAACGAAATAAAAAAAAAACATTCATCTATGGCCAGCTTAAGATGCTGGTAAGTATGACATCTGTATCCCACTGGGGAAACTTCCTTTTACTTCCTGTCCCTGATATACAACATAATAAAACATAGTGAAACGAAATCCCCTCTTAAACAGCTGTCCCAGCAATAACAACTTTGGAGTTTTAACACGCGGTTTTACAGGTTTTGCCTTTAAATACCCTCTAATTAGCTTCCCCCAAGCTGACCCTAGTGAGTATGGCATCTCATTGAGGGATTGGAGGTGCTAAAACCTTCCTTATAATGGTGGTATGAAGTCTCGTTACTGGAAGGCTATTTGTAGTTACCGATGTAGATCAATTTTAGAAGGCTGTTCATTCGGTGTGGTGGTTAAACAAGACTAGGGCATGCAAGAGTTAAAAGCAGCGTGAGGAGAATGTGCAAGTTAAATACAGTTTTTGAATAAAATGACAATATCTATCATGTTTTGTAGGTAAATGCATCCCCATCATCAAAGCTAAAAGATCATAATAAAAAAAAAAAATGTAAGACCAAAGAACTGGAAGAATTAATAGATAATGGATTTTGCACCCTATAATTTAAAATTGCAATACATAAGTATCTGATAAGCTACTGTTGCCGATTAAAATCCTACTGCAGGCTCACATGGTATTCCTAAGGCTCGGTTTACACTGATGAAAATTGGATGCGGCTTTCCCTGCATCCAATTTGCATGACAGGAGAGTGTGCCCGCCTCTCAATGGAGTCGGTTCACACAGCCCTGGGGTGGCCGCGGTCTGCACTGGAAAAGGGTCCTGTGTGTCTTTGGCTCTGTTTTCAGGTCCGAATTCAACAAATTGTTCAATGGACAAGGGTGGATCAGTTTTTCATCCACTTTGTCACATGTGGGCAGTACGAACAGTTCAATTTTTAAAGGGCGAGAAACACATTAACCTTTCAATTAATCGTTAATTCGTTTTCAACCTGTTCCTTCGATTTTTTGGCTCTGAAAAGTCAAAAACGATTTTCTATCTGTGGCCATTTACTAGACGAAAAATGAACAAATGGTCCAAATGACAGATTTTCAAACAATTTTTTGTCTAATGTATGGGCACCATTAGGTATTACTACTTCCTGGGAGGTTTCCAGTCACACCTGTAGATGATTGTCAGATTACTATATATATGGAAGTGCTTTGCGCAAGCAAGATACCAGTAAGCAATGACCTCTTCCTAAGACTTTTTTCCTAGTCTCCAGTTCCCGTGACCTTGTTCCTTTTCCTGTTACTGATTCTCGATGACTTGGCCTGCATCTATCCCAGATTCCTGCCTTCATATGACCCCCTTCTTGTTTTTTGGACATTCCCTGCTTGTTGCCATCTCTGATATGATATATTACCTGTGTAGCACCCTGATGTTTAGGCAGGGTTGCTCCTAAATTTACCTGCCAGGTGTAGCTACCTTGGCTCATTGTTAGGGATCAATTGATTTCACCCTAAGTCTAGAATTGCTGCACTTCTCTCTTCTGCCTGGTGGTACCTGGTGGCATTAGATAAGAGAAGGGCAAAGCTTAGGAGTATATGGGGCATCTCAGCCAATGGGCAGGGGTTTTCTTAAATCCCTTGGTCTGCTGGGAGAACCTATATATTTGTGTGGAGTCAGGTGATCAGTGTTCTATGCCACCTGGACGGCTGTCTGGGTGAACTTGTGCTGCTAGACCAGAGACAGGGCCTATCCCGGGCACATCTGGCTGCTAGGCTGTCTGAGGGCCTATCTAGAAGCAAGAGAGCAGCGCAGGGTTGGGATTGCGGGTTGCTGTCCAACCAGAAGTGACAGTTCTGCAGGCCGTAGAACATGTCATGGTCGGAGGTAGAGGGGAATCTGTCGCCACTAAGGGGCCATCCACCTTATTACCAGGGACCAGAGTGACTAGCTGAAGCAAGTACCGGAGCAGAATTCTCACCAACCGGGGACAGTGAAGAATCTGGAAACTTCAGCAGGTGTCAAGCCAGGGACCCAGTCAGCGGAGGTGACGCTTGCAGAGCAGCCTTATGTGTCAAGCCAGAGACCGGGCAGGCCAGTGGGGTGAAGCTTGAGAAGTATCTGGAGTGCCAAGCTAGGGACCCAGCAGAGAAACGGGGGTGACACTTGAGGAAGATACTTCAGTGAAGATTGGAGGAGCTCAAGGGATTCAGTGGCAGTGAATCATCTAGTCTAGTGAGAGAGATTGGACACTCAGTGAGTTGAAGAACTACAAGAAGTGATTGTAGTGGAAGTGAAGGAACTGTTACACCTTGTGTTAGAAACTGTTAAAGACTGTTACCATAGGAGATAGCATTCCTACACATGCAGGTGTGGTGTCTTGCTGGATGCCTTTCCCTGCATAGCTGTCTACCTGTAGAAGTCTCGGAGACTGCCAAATTAACATTGCAACTGCCTAAGGGTGTCCTGGCCCTAAACCTCTCTCCCAAAGTTCTGTTCAAGAGAAATAAAATCTCTTTGCATTCAAGAAGTGTCTGGCGCCCATGAATCTACTTTACACTACACCCACTATGCCTTACAACCCACTCTATATGGAAGGATGTCAGCAGCTCATGGCTCTGGAGGTTCTCATTAGACTGAAGGAGGCCTGGGACCTTGCTACACCTGTATGAAAATCACTTTTTTCAAATCTGTACCTTGTCTGGTGAATATTGGGCAGCTTTTAGATTTTGTGCCTTGGCCCGCTTTAGTTCTTACATTCAGTGATGTGGATAGTAAATGCCACTCTGACAATATGTTAGACATACGAGGGCTTAAACCTAATTCGGAATCATTTAAAATCTAAATTCATATACTACTTATACTGGAAGTAATCAGTAAGCACACACAGATTTCCAGCTGCAGTTCGCTTCTATTTAGACTTTAACAAAACGTATTAACAAATTTGCATAAGGTTTATCACAGAGATGTACTGTATATATAAGCAGGAAGAAAGCATACCCACTCCAGACAATATGGCACATAAATGTATACAATATCAAAAAACATATAAAAATCGGTGATAAACCCAGCTCAAAAAATAAGGGTAAATATAAATACAATACACTACTTTTTGGGGTATAACCCCTTCCACAACACATGGGTAAGTTAATCAACATCCTCCTAGGCCAGCTCTAGTATGTACACAAAACGTAATGTGTGCACTTTGCTGGCATTCTAAATGTCTCTAATAACATGGGGGGGGGGGGGGGGGGGGGGGTGTTGGTTAGATGTAAACCCAAATTGGATGACATTTAGTTTGATAAAGTACAGTGTATCATAAACAATTGCAATGCTTATTTTCTATAAGAGCTTGATTATTAAAATTGCTGCAATCACTCCTAATTACACATCAAAACAGCTAATCACTGTAATGCCAGGTATATATGCCATGTACAGCCAGGGCAGTGGAAGTGAGAGTTAACATTGTGTGCGCCAGACAGAACTAACACCTAACAGGAGCTTGAGACCAGTCAGATTACCTGTAACAGGGCCAATTGCTATCACCCCATACATAACTTATTGGACCAATTTATTATTGCACATGTAAAGCCTAAGCCCTCGTTCAAACTGGTACGACTTGTATGGAGAAAATCAATTTCTGTCAGCTGTTTCAACATATCCATCGTTTTCTTCTTTACAGCTTCAACTGTGTCCCTTTAAGGATTGATTTAACTGTTGGGAATTCATTGTCACGTCCTATTCACTTCTATTGGGACCCAAATCTGCATGTCATGTTATGATACAGTGTTCATGCAGCCTCATGCCCCAATAGATATGATTGGGGTTCTGGCAGCGGTATATTTAGGGTTTGTGCTGCTCTAGGCCTAAGTAAACTCCTGCACCCCCTAATTTAAATATGACCCACCCCTTCCTGTCACAGCCAAACCCCTTCCTGTTTAAGACTCGCCCTGTCATCTTTGTGGGATGAGGACAGAGGGACGCTGTGAGATGGGGACAGAGGGACACTGTGGGATGAAGACAGAGTGACGCCGTGGGATGAGGCTAGAGAGATGCTGTGGGAGGAGGAACAGAGGGACACCGTGGGAGGAGGGAGAGAGGGACACCATGGAAGGAGGACAGAGGGATGCCGTGGGAGGAGGACAGAGGGACGCTTTGAGATGAGGACAGAGGGACCCTGTGAGATGAGGGATAGAGGGATACTGTGGGATGAAGACAGAGGGATGCTGTGGGAGGAGGTACAGAGGAACGCTGTAGGAGGAGGGACAGAGGGACGCTGTGGGAAGAGGGACAGAGGGACGCTGTGGGAAGAGGGACAGAGGGATGCCGTGGGAAGACTACAGAGGGACGTCCCCATGAGGAGAACAGAGAGGGATGTGGCATCTTTTGATTTGGGAGAGAGGGGGGTAAGGGGATATGTACTGAGGGGTGCTTTGGGAGTGGAGAGGACTTGTGCTAGTGAGGAGGGGGTCGGATCCCATCATTAGCACATGTCCTCTCCCCTGCCAAAGCACCCCCAGCACATATCCCCTTCCCCCCCTCCTCTCCTATCACTCCACCATGTGTGCATCTGTGTTACCAGCCCCCTCTCCCCTCCTTCCCATTTACTGTGTCCCCCTCCACAGTATCTATAAACTATACGCAGACCTCAGATCATCAGCACGACTCTTGCAGTGAAATCTCCTTCCTCCCTGGCTCCTCCTCCTCATGTACATCAGAACTTTGGAGCCAGGGAGGGTGAGGAGGATCCTTAGTGAACTGTATCCAGCTGTAAGTGGAGAAAGAGGTGTCGGTTGCAACAGAAGGGCGATCGCTGTGTGTGGTACCCCTAGGGCGGCAGATGTCACGGGTGCCCACGCTAGCGCACCCCTGTCAGGCCGGACTCCAGGATTCAGCCCGAGATGGTGGCTCTGTGTGCGGAATGAGGGGAGGGGCTTTTATCGTGCGTGCCGGCGGGCAGCTTTTTTTGCCGCCCCTCCACAAAATGCCGCCCTAGGCCTGGGCCTTGCCAACCTAGGCCAAGACACAGCACTGGGTGCTGGCCTGGGGTTGCACACAACACCTATGCATCCCCTTGCTAATAAAAGTCAGCCCTGCATGGGAGACACATTGTTTGCACCCCTTGTGAATGGGCCCTTACTAAAAATAGAATGTGAACGAACAGTTGTCCCCACAGCAATTAACAGTGATATAAAGCCTGAAATTGTATTACCTGTTAGCTGAGTAGTGACAGCCTCAGCAGCACGGAGACAGAGGAGAGAACACCACTCAGTTTGGCCATGCAGCTAGAGAGGAGGGGGTCCGAAGGAAAGGGCACGGGAGGAGGGGGCACAGAGAAGGAATGGGCTCTGACTGAGATCGTCCAGACTGAGAGATAAAGCAGGAGTGAAAGAAATGAGTGGAGAGGGAGGAGAGAAGCCACTGTTCAGACAAGCAGAGGAGCAGGAAAGTTGTGTGCATCTAGAATCAATTAAGAAAGCATTGACAACCGATGCCTTCTCAACCTGATGTGCCCGCCTGCTCCACTCTACTGTCGCTCAGGGAATAGTATAGTGCACTGTGCAGGCAGGGGCGGGCGCTACAATCCAGCCTACATGCCAGAACAAAGCCGCTCTCTGTCTCCTGTGTTACATTCGGCAGCATGTTCTGTGCTGGGCAGGGTTGTACCCGGCAGACTGCCCCCTCTTCCCACATGAAATCATTTCACCCAGGGCAGTTGCCCCTCCCGCCCCTTCTAATACCGGCCCTGGTGAACATCCATGTGATACGATTTCATTCCAGTGCGGACCAAAGAAAAGGAACCTGCACCATTTTTGTGCGAATGCGATGCAAATTCAGCCATACAATCTGAATTCACATCGCACAGACTTCGCATGTGATCTGCATAGCAGTGCAGTGTAAATTACATGCAATGTCTAACATCGCACAAGTGTGAACCCAAACAAAAACCTGGAAAATGTAAAATCTGGTGCAGCTGTGCATGGTAGCCAAATGTCTTATGCAGCGTACACACGGTCGGACTTTTCGACCGGACTGGTCCGACAGACTTAGTCCGGCGGACAATCCGATCGTGTGTGGGCTTCATCGGACCTTCAGTGGACTTTTCCAGTTGAAAATCTGACGGACTTTAAAATTGGAACATGCTTCAAATCTTTACGTCGTAACTCCGCCGGACCCAGAAATCCGCTCGTCTGTATGCTAGTCCGACGGACAAAAACTGACGCTAGGGCAGCTATTGGCTACTGGCTATCAACTTCCTTATTTTAGTCCGGTGTACGTCATCACCTACGAATCCGTCGGACTTTGGTGTGATCGTGTGTAGGCAAGTCTGTTCGTTAAAAAGTCCGTCGGAAGTCCGTCAAAAGTCTGTTGAAAGTCCGTCGGAAAGTCCGCCCGTGTGTACGCGGCTTTAGCGTCTAACTTCAGCTTGTTTAATTAAGCTTTGACAATAAAGCCTAAAAGCTGATTGGTTTATATGCAGAGCTGCACTGGATTTTGCACTTTCCAGTTATAGTAAAATATAAATATACAAATTCTATACTCGATGGAACGCTGGGGAACCTGAAAATCACTGTCGAAGTCTGCGCTAGTAAAGTGATAGCTACGTTATTCCAGATCCTGCTTGGATTCCGAGGCAGCTCGCTTGGCACCACCGCCTTTCATTTGGCGCCTTTTACTTTTTCAAAGAATACAGGGCATTCTTCAGTTGGACGAGAAGGAGCAGTGACATCATTATCTCTACCTCATCCAATCAAATAAAAAATAAAAAATGCCTTGCATCCATTAAAAAAATACAAGGTATTCTATGAATGGTGGCAGTACCAGGCAAGAGACTCACTCAGTGAACAGAGGGGAAGCCATTCGGAGTGGGGACCAAAAGATGGCAGCTATCACTTTAGTAGCGCTGACTACTACAGTGATTTTCAGCCTCTCCCGTGGCCCATTGAGTATGAGCTACGCATTCATACGTTGTACCAAGCTGGACCAATGTAACTATGTAATTGTATGGAGTTCAGCTTTAAAAAGGGACCCAACAGTGGCAGGGTCATTCAATCATTTCTATTTGGGCAGTAGCATAATGGGGGCCCAAAAATTGATCTTACACAGGGGCCTTTGGTGAGGACACCCATCACTGCTCCTATTTTAGATGCAGCAGTCTTCTTTGTGGTGCTGACAAGCAAAACGGGCCCATTGAATGTAGGCAGGAAGTGACATGTTTCCTGCAAACACATCTAATTGCGGCTGTATAATTAATCAGCAACATTATTAATGGATGTCATTTTTTTTTTAAAGAGAATTATATGTTTGTACAACACTAGAACAGCAAATATTTAAATGTGTATGTGTACAATTGTGTGTATAATGATGCGTGAATATAAAATGAATCACATAAATACAGCATTGTGTTCATTAATACATCATTATTGTGTAACTCTTTTGTTGAGAAAAAAACATTCCCCCCTGGGTGATCTATGTACAGTGCAAGGATTTTAGCAAACTTTGTTGCAGATTCCAACCTTTTGTTCTTCTGAATAAATCCCTGTGTGTTTGTCTGTCAGCGTTCATTTTGACATCAAATTTTGATTTATTCTTAGGTATAGTCTTTTGACTAAAATGCCATTTTAGTTTTAGTCATATTTTAGTCAACTAAAATCGAATACGTTTAGTTAAATTTTAATGCATTATTTCTTTAGATTTGCCAAACATTATACTCCTGGAGTAAAAATCTAATATGTTATTATTTATGGTATTAAAAGAGAAGTATTTTTTTTTTACCATTATACTTACCTAGGTGGATGCTGCATCTGTCACCCATCAAGTGTGGATGGTTCCACTTATTGTTGAATAGTGAACTACATGGAAGTTTCAAGAGAGAGTGTCAGAGTATTCCCTGCTCTTTATGTGTTATGTCAGACACAGGACACAGCATTTACTGGTCATCAACTGCTCATATACTGCATATAAAAAGGGAAACAAATGTCTGATATCCTGTTTGTTCATTATGAGACCACCTAAATTTACTGAATGGAAGACAGCGCCGGGCGGTCACATGACCGCTGATCGGGGATAAGAAAAACGGTATTTATAACAAGAACTTTAGAAAATGGCATATAGTATATACATCATGTAATCCTAGCAGAGGGTCTGGCAGTGGCTGTGTTCACTGCTTTAACAAACCCTTTAAGGAATACTAAACAGAGAAATCTTAATTTCCATAATTCATTCACATAAATCGTATATTTCATGGCACCTTATTCCTGCAGCGCTGTTGAGTTTACCTCTCTATTTCCCTGTTCTTTGGTGCTGTACCAATCACATGACTTTAAAAAAAAACTGTTTCAGAAGAGCAATTCAAATTAAAGTATAAATATCAAATAACTGCTTTACAGCTCCCAATAAATCTTTATCAAGCACCAAATGTGTATTTTTTTGTGCATTAATATGGTGTGGGCGGAGTCAGAGATGACTGACACTAACTTTAATTTTGTTCAGGTGGCATCTACATCCAAAACCCTTTTTTTTTACTTTACATAGTTAGTCAAGTTAAAAAAAGACACAAGTCCATCTAGTTCAACCAAAATGAAAAAAAAAGAAACAACCATACAATCCCATATACACAATCCTATACCCACAGTTGATCCAGAGGAAGATGAATATTACAGGCATTAGCAATTACATTGGATAACTGTAGTACCGATTTATATTAAAACTAAGCTTTTTTGTAAATCTCTAAGTGAATGTATTCAATCGGGCATGCTATATTCTGCCCCCATAGTGTTTAGCAATAAGAGGGGATGGAGGAGGAGGGAGGGAGGGAGGGGAGTGTCATTTACCACTGTGTATATGTCCACATGTGTGACTCTGTAGTCATTTGGGCTGCACAGATAAGAAAAAGGAGGAAATGAAGAGCTTAGAAAGGAAGTGCAATTGTGCATGCTCAGTAGAGGACACCAGCTGGTCTACATAATCTCAACCTGCAGTGGGGACACAGAGAAGACGGGAGAGGCAGGAACATCCAGGTATATTTCACTCTACACAAAACAAATTCTCTAGTGTGGCTCTGTGAGTATGAAAACTGTGCAATAAAGCATGTAATGAGAGATTTTCAGTCTAGATTTAATGACACTTTAACCACTAGCCGACTAGCGCACGACGATGTAGGTCGGCACAATGGCATGGCTGGGCAAATGGGTGTACAGGTACATCCCCTTTAAATTGCGGCATCGTGACCGATGTGTGCTCCGTGACCATGCCCGCGGGTCCCGTGGACTTGATGTGTCACGGAGCAGAAGAACGGGGAGATACCTTTGTAAACAAACTATTCTGCCTAGTGACATGACAGAGATCTACTGCTCCCTGTCATCGGCAGCAGTGATCGCTGTCTTATCAGTGGAAGCCCACCCCCCCTTCAGTTAGAATACCTCCCTAGGACACACTTAACCCCTTGATCGCCCCCTAGTGTTTAACCCCTTCCCTGCCAGTGTCATTTACACAGTAATCAATGTATTTTTTTATAGCACTGATCACTGTATAAATGACAATGGTCCCAAAATGGTGTCAAAAGTGTCCGATGTGTCCGCCATAATGTCACAGTCATGATAAAAACCACAGATCGCGCCATTACTAATGAAAAAAAAAAAATAATAAAAAATGCTATAAATGTATCCCCTATTTTGTAGATGCTATAACTTTTGCGCAAACCAATCAATATACACTTATTGCGATTTTTTTTACCAAAAATATGTAGAAGAATACATATTGGCCTAAACTGAGAAAAACATTTGGTTTTTTATATATTATTTGGGGATATTTATTATAGCAAAAAGTAAAAATATTGCTTTTTTTACCAAAATTGTCACTGTTTTTTTGTTTATAGCGCAAAAAATAAAAAGCGCAGAGGTGATCAAATACCACCAAAAGAAAGCTCTATTTGTGGGAAAAAAAGGACGACAATTTTGTTTGGGTGCAACGACGCACGACCGGGCAATTGTCAGTTAAAGCGAGGCAGTGCCGTGTCGCAAAAAGTGCTCTGGTCAGGAAGGGGGTAAATCCTTCCAGGGCTGAAGTGGTTAAGCATTAAATGAAAGGTTTCAGGAAACCACTCTGGCAATGGTTGTTTTTCAGCTGGAAGTGAAGATATATTTTTGCATACTCTCATTTTTATTACGAGAAAAGGATAGTGCTGCAGTTATTAAAATAATGAACTCGGAGGAAAAAAAAAAATCCCTCAATGATAAATGAGGAGGTGAAATGTGTCAGAGCAGGTGTACTAATTATACAGCCAGAAGACAAGTCTACCCCGGTGAATGACAATCCACTTTTCCGCATTCCCATCTCTGCCAACCGCGAGATGCCTTACACGATCAGTGTTTGTTTTGTATTTGGAGAAGTATCTGATGAAGTGAGATAAAACAAACAAATGTTTAATTGTTCTGCTTGTCATATCGTTAGCAGCTTGTGAGCTATGGGAAGCCGGCTCATCAGACTCTGAATGCTGAGTGCAAGGAGCGGCGGGGTGGGGGGCGCACTGATGAAGGATACATGGCCAAAAAGACTGGCAAGGCCTACATGTACAGTTATCATATCTGTGAATATACTGGATTTTCTGTAGTGGAGAACACTAAGGGCTCATGCACACTGGGAGAAAAAAAACAAGAGCTCAAAAAAGCTCAAAAGCCTGTAGGAGCCATTTCTTTGAGATTCTTTCATGCACAAGTGTGCCTGAGCCCTAAGATGTTGGGTGATAAGTAAAGAAAAAACCTTTGCTCCTGGTGAAAGGTTTTGAATGTCTATTTAGAAGAGAAGCGTTTAGAAAGCAGAGAGATTACCACAGTCAAAGATCCTTAGACATGGCAGGTGTACCAAGTGTTGGACGTTGTGTTAAAACAGAAGGGTTTGAGCTCCAATCCTGGACAGTTGCCTTGTAGGAAACAAACAAACCTTTTACATATGAACTCATTCACTTAGGAATTTGCGCAAACCGCCGATCATTAATTACAAGAGACATTCATTTCTGTTACCGTGAGACACCTTATCAGGTTGGCTGACCAGCAGACTCCTAAAAGACTCAGGCTTGGTTCACACTACAGCGACTTGGGATCCGACTTGTCAGACCTCAAGTTGCCCCAAGTCGCTGGACATTAGAAGTTACATTATAGTTAATGAGAGCCGTCTTAATGTACACCACTGAAGTTGCTCCGACTTCAGAAAATTTTCCTGTACTACTTAGGGCTGGGAAAAAAATCGATTTAAATCTTGAATCGAGTTGAGAGGTCAAATCGATTCAAAATGTAAGCAAATCGATTTTTTTAGATTTTTTTTTTCACCGCGCCGGTCCCGAGGCGCTGCGGGCATGAGTTTTTAGGCGAGGCCGCGGCTTCGGCCTAGTCCGTGGCTACGGCCCGGACGCCGCGGACTAGGCCGAAGCCGCGGCCTCGCCTAAAAACTCATGCCCACAGCGCCTCGGGACCGGCGCGGTTTCCAAAATTAAAAGAAAAACTCGATTCGAATCGTGAATCGAGTTTTTTTAAAGAGAATCGAAGATTTTTTTTTTTAAGAAAATCTCCCAGCCCTAGTACTACTTCAAGGTGACTTCTAGGCAACTTGTACGCATAGATTTCAATGGAAGTTTCCTCCAAGTCAGATCTCCATCTTTATTGAAATGACTTTACGGGAATAAGAAAATAATTTACCCAGGTACTTCCCACATTTACCCAGGCAACCCCCTCCTTCCCACAGAGCTGATTATTCTGTGACAGCCAAAGTCACCTGTCCTAGAGGCAACTTTAAGGGCTCTTTCACATGGACGATCCGTATGTCCGTTTTTCATTCTTCCGTTTTCGGATGAAAAACGGACATACATGTATCCCTATGGAACGTCGGATGTCAGCGGTGACATGTCCGCTGACACCTGACCCGCTCCGATCCGAAAAGTGTAACGGAGGAATACCCTACTTTTCCATCCGTTTTCGGATCGGATCGGGTGACGACGGACTCTACGGTCCGTCATCATCCGATCCCCCATAGGGGAGAGCGGCGCTCTGACAGGTCCGTCGCTGCACAGTGTGCAGCGACAGACCTGTCATTTTCCTGCTCAGCGGGGGATCGCAAGCGGGTGTTCACGGGGCGGATCATCACTGATCCGCCCCGTGTGAAAGAGCCCTAACTCGCGTAAGTTGCGCTGAAGTCGCCTCCAAATCGCCTTGCAAAGTCGCACTGTGTGTCTCATAGCCAAACAGGAAGTGAGAGGAAATTCCTACAAATTAATGGAATTCCTTGGGGACCCCCAGGTCACTAGAACCATACCTCCCAACTGTCCCTGATTTTGAGGAACTGTCCCTGATTTGGAGCAATGTCCCTCTGTCCCTCTTTCCTCCTCATTTGTCCCTCATTTTGGTCTGATCCATATAGTTGTATATAAAATGCACTTTTTATCTTTCAAAAAGTGTTTCCCAGTACTAAACCTTTCATCCAATTTCTAAATTGCTGCATCTGCTCATTTTAAAAGCCAATATAAAGGAATAGTAGTAGTAGTAATAGTAAATAAGCACTTGTGGATTTAATTAACCTTTTTTGGGGGGTTATTTCTCCTTTAAGGTGGTGTGGCAGGGGGCGTGTCCTATGCCTACATACATTTGCCAGTAGGTGTCCCTCATTCCCATTTCAAAATGTTGGGAGGTATGCTAGAACTAGTGTCCCCATTGGAGGATTTCCCCTCTATTACTTTTCTGGGGACAACCAAAAATGTGGAATTTTCTTTTACTTTGACTTTCAATGATAATGGTAAATAGGACAAATAGAAAGGGGGGGGGGGGGGGACTCCCTAACAGGGACACCGAGAGCAATAAAAACTGACAGGTGTTCTAATCCTTCTCCATTCTATCCAAAACTAAAAAGAAAGTTTTACTTTTCGTTATACTTTAAACCCAAAAACAATCCTTAGGCTCGATTCACACAGGGGCAACACGACTTCAACGCGACTTTGCAATGCGACTTCAACGCGACTTCAACGCGACTTCAACTCGACTTGTAACGATTTACAACACGACTTCAAGTCGCCCCCACTATAGGCGACTTTGCCTGTGGCCAATCATAGCTAATCAGCTTTTGTGACATAATTCCTGTTCCTGTTCTCTTCCTGTTTCCTAGTCCCCTAGTAAACTGAGGAGAATGTTGGCTTTGCGTTCCTTAATGACAGCTGTCATAACTGCTGGTGTAGCAGTGTTGGTGGAAGAGGAGGAGAAAGAAAGGAAGCAGAGGATAAGGATGAGAAGGAGACGTAGATATTGGATACATCCAATAATCATCAACCGAGATACCAGAGGCCAGTTCTGGGCCATGTTCCAAAATTTGCGTGGTTACGATGACAAGTTTTTTAATTACACCAGGATGTCTATTGCAAGGTAAGTAAAATGTGATATGTGGATATGCAAAAAAAACCAAAAATGTTTCATAGTTCTTTACTTAACCACTTCGCGCCCGCGCTACAGCCAAAAGACGGCTGCAGCGCGGACGCTATCTTCCGGGCGGCCGTCATCAGTGCCATCTGTCATCAGTGCCATCTGTGCCACGTATTAGTGCCATCTATCAGTGCCACGTATTAGTGCCATCTGTCATCAGTGCCACGTGTCATCAGTGTCACGTGTCATCAGTGCCACCTATTAGTGCCATCTGTCATCAGTGTCACGTGTCATCAGTGCCACGTATTGGTGCCACCTGTTATGAGTGCCACGTGTCATCAGTACCACCTGTCATCAGTGTTATGAGGAAAGGTTGCGAGACCTTAGTGCCACGTATTAGTGGCATCTGTCATCAGTGCCACGTATTAGTGCCACCTGTCATCAGTGCCACCTGTCATCAGTGCCACGTATTGGTGCCACCTGTCATCAGTGCCACCTGTCATTTGTGCCACCTGTCATCAGTGCCACGTATTAGTGCCATCTGTCATCAGTGTCACATGTCATCAGTGCCACGTACTAGTGCCATCTGTCATCAGTGCCACGTGTCATCAGTGCCACCTGTCATCAGTGCCACATATTAGTGCCATCTGTCATCAGTGTCACGTGTCATCAGTGCCACGTATTGGTGCCACCTGTTATGAGTGCCACGTGTCATCAGTACCACCTGTCATCAGTGTTATGAGGAAAGGTTGCGAGACCTTAGTGCCACGTATTAGTGCATCTGTCATCAGTGCCACGTATTAGTGCCACCTGTCATCAGTGCCACCTGTCATTAGTGCCACCTGTCATCAGTGCCACGTATTGGTGCCATCTGTCATCAGTGCCACCTGTCATTAGTGCCACCTGTCATCAGTGCCACGTATTGGTGCCACCTGTCATCAGTGCCACCTGTCATTAGTGCCACCTGTCATCAGTGCCACGTATCAGTGCCACCTGTCATCAGTGCCACCTGTCATTAGTGCCACCTGTCATCAGTGCCACATATTAGTGCCATCTGTCATCAGTGCCACGTCAGTGTCACGTGTCATTGCCCTGGTACTCCAGGGCCTTCAAAAATGTAATAGGTAGTTAGATATGTAATTTATGTTCCTAGAACACCTGATGGCGCTCCCTGCATGTTGGGCCTCTCTATGTGGCCAGGCTGTGAAAAAGTCCCACACATGTGGTATCGTAATACTCAGAAGAAGTAGCAGAATGTATTTTGGGGTGTTATTTGTGGTATACACATGCCATGTGAGAGAAATAACCAATTACAATGACAATTTTGTGGCGGAAAAAAAAAATATTCATTTTACAAAGAATTGTGGGAAAAAATGACCACATCAAAAAGCTCACCATGCATCTTACTGAATACCTTGGAATGTCTATTTTCAAAAAAGGGGTCATTTGGGGGGTATTTGTACTTTCCTGACTTGTTCGGGTCGCAAGAAATGAGATAGGCCGTCAGTACTTCAGGAGTGATCAATTTTTTTTGATTTGCACCATAACTTGTAAACTCTCTAACTTTCACAGAGACCAAATAATATCCACTAATTTGGGTTATTTTTACTAAAGATATGAAACTAAGAAAAATTAGTTTTTTTTCAAAATTTTCGGTCTTTTTTCATTTATAGCGCAAAAAATAAGGGCAATGATAGGTGGCTATCACAGAAGTTCAATGATAGGCAGCACTGTGAGGTGACACTGTAGGCACGGATGGGTAGCACTGTGGTCACTGGTATGTGGCGCTGTTGGGCAGTGGTTAACTACACTTTGATTTATATATTTGTTTTATACTCCTAGATAAAGAATTTCTGAGCCCCCTTTTAGATATCTGTTTTTTTATCATTGACCCTAGAGAATAGGACATATTAAATTACCATCTTTTTTTTAAACAGTTTTGACGAATTGCTTGGTCTGCTTTCCATCCATCTGGAGCGACAGAACACATCATGGAGGAGGAGTATCTCACCGACTGAAAGACTGATAATTACACTAAGGTAATCTATATTTAATTGGATGCACAAAAATGAACAAATGTAACACACAAACATCCATAAATTTCGTAAAACATTTTAATCTAATTAAACCCAAACATTAGATCTACCAAACATGCGATCTTCTTTTTTAAATTTTATGTTTATTTACAATTGCTGATAGGAAGGGACATATTCAGAATAGGAGGTGACACTGCTGGTGGAAGGGCTTTGGGATGGTGCACCAAAGGTGGAGGGAATCGGGGAAGGAGATGGATACGGGATTGGTGGACGGTAAAAATTCTGCATAGTGCCATACTCATCCGAGTATGGCCTAAATCGAGATTGATAATACTGGTGGCTTCTGGGCGGTGGAGGGTTGGAGTAATGATGAGCACCGGATGGTGGCGGCGGTCCAAAATTTGGGGAGGAGCCAATAGATTGCTCATGTAACATATCCATCACCGCTTTCTTGGCGTTATGTCGTCTGTCCTCTGGAATTTTTTTGAGCATTCCAGCCACCATGAGCCCGAAAGCATGCTCTTCCGAATCCAAATCGTCTAACTTTTGATTTAGGCGATCCATAAGGTCTGCGAATCTTTGCATGTTGTCAACACGACTGCCACGTGGTCTAGCAGTGCGTGTTGACCTTGCTTGCATTGGCTCAAGCTCAGGCTCAGGCCTTTGTACTTGACTAGGGCCAGCTGTCTCCGGTGTATCCACTATTTCGGGGTTCTCCTGGGTCATTGTTTCATCCTCCGATCGATGTTCCTGCGGCCCTTGTGGTTCCGGAGGTGCCTCCTGACGTTCCTGAGCCACTTGCCAACTGGATTGTGTTCTGTAATAAAAATATAATACTGTCAGGCACAACCTTGTTTATATAACTGTATAGTAGCACTTTGATAATATGAAATATGTTATCTCACTCTCTCAGCTCCATGCTTGGTCTCAAAAATTCCAGCTCCTCTGCATGGACATAGGGTACCACCCTTTTACTGCCTGATCCACTTCTGGCCTCCAAGAGTTTGCGTAAATAACGCTTGTAGCAGTCTCTCAGGCCCTTCCATCTAACTTGTATTGCTGTAACTGCAAAAAAAGAAATTGAAAAATAACCAATTATGTTTTTTGTCTTTCAGGTACCTTGCAACCGGTCATTCACTAATTAGCCTTCACTATCAGTTCTTGGTGGGCAGGTCGACTATCAGTTATATTATCAGAGAAACATGCCAAATCATATGGGACGTGCTGAACCCAATCGTTATGAAGAGACCGACACAGGAGAAGTGGCAGGATATTGCAAGAGCATTTTGGAGTCGTTGCAACTTCCCAAATTGTATTGGAGCCATAGATGGCAAGCACATACGTGTCGTTAAGCCTGTTGGTAGTGGCAGTATGTATTTTAATTATAAAAAATACTGCTCTTTTGTACTACTTGGCGTGGCAGATGCAAACTACTGCTTCAGCTATATTGATATTGGATCATATGGAAGTACCTGCGATTCCCGTATTTTCATAAATTCTTCTCTTGGTCAAATGCTAAGAAATAACCAGCTACAGATTCCTGACAACTGTCCACTTCCTGGCACTAGTGAACCCCCACTACCCTATGTCTTTATAGCTGATGAGGCTTTTGCATTGGGGCAACACCTAATGAGGCCTTACTCGAACCGGAATTCGAGTACACCCAAGAAGGTCTTCAATTACCGTCTCACAAGGGCAAGAAGGGTGGTTGAGTGCACCTTTGGCATTCTGGCTAATAAATGGCGTGTGTTACACACGCCTATAGCCATAAACATCGAGAACGCAATTCTTGCTGTCAAAGCAGCATGTGTGCTCCATAATTTTGTTAGGGTACGTGATGGGTACTGTTTTGAGGATTCCCTAATGCACGACCTGGAGAGTGCACACCTCAGTGCTACTAGGGGATCTACCGATGGCAGCAGTGTTCGAGAGGCATTTACCTCATACTTTGTTTCACCGGCTGGTGAAGTAGCATGGCAGTTGGATGCTATTTAATAAACCAATTTTACTTGGTTATTTCAATATATTTTTTTCTGATCTGTCTGTTTTTTGAAAGCCTGTATAGGTAATGATTTAAGTTTTGCAATAAATGTGTAATACTTAACTATACTGTGGATAATGTATTGCATACTATTAGTTGGTTTTATAGAAATAAACTGTTATAATAAAATAAATCATACTTTGTTTTGGGCTGTATTGATATTGATCATTCATTATGACATGTATGATATGTGTTACAGATTATAGTCACACGACAAGGCATACACCATGATTTGGCTATGTTTCCACTTGTGCGACTTTTCATGCAATTTGGTCATGAAAAGTCGTATGTTATGTGGTACCCAATGAATATAGTCACACGACAAGGCATAAACCATGATTTGGCTATGTTTCCACTTGTGCGACTTTTCATGCGATTTGGGCCTGAAAAGTCGTATGTCATGTGGTACCCAATGAATATAGTCACAGGACAAGGCATACACCATGATTTGGCTATGTTTCCACTTGTGCGACTTTTCATGCGATTTGGGCCTGAAAAGTCGTATGTCATGTGGTACCCAATGAATATAGTCACACGACAAGGCATAAACCATGATTTGGCTATGTTTCCACTTGTGCGACTTTTCATGCGATTTGGGCCTGAAAAGTCGTATGTCATGTGGTACCCAATGAATATAGTCACACGACAAGGCATAAACCATGATTTGGCTATGTTTCCACTTGTGCGACTTTTCATGCGATTTGGGCCTGAAAAGTCGTATGTCATGTGGTACCCAATGAATATAGTCACAGGACAAGGCATACACCATGATTTGGCAATGTTTCCACTTGTGCGACTTTTCATGCGATTTGGTCATGAAAAGTCGTATGTTATGTGGTACCCAATGAATATAGTCACACGACAAGGCATAAACCATGATTTGGCTGTTTCCACTTGTGCGACTTTTCATGCGATTTGGGCCTGAAAAGTCGTATGTCATTACACAGATATTGCTTCAGGTCGCGTTAACGAAACAAAAATTGATGGAAATGCACGCATGTTTGAGGACACAATAGTGGAAACATAGTCGTTCATATTCGTTTAAGAGCCCTTGCACACTGGGGCGGGTGCGGCGTCGCCGGTAAAACGCCGCTATTATTAGCGGTGTTTTACCGTCGGTATGCGGCCGCTAGCAGGGCGGTTTCACCCCCCGCTAGCGGCCGAGAAAGGGTTAAATACCACCGCAAAGCGCCTCTGCAGAGGTGCAGAGGTGTGCACTATGTTGGCTGTTGGTCATGATGTCCCAATCTTCAAAGGACCCACGGCAGATCTCCAGCCACGCATTGTCCTTCTTGATTTGATCCCTATACGTGGGATCGTCCTTGTCATAGAGACATGGGCGCTGTCTCACAAGCCTTATCAGGCATTCGTTGTCGATTGGCTCGCGGTGAACCACCTCCCTTCTGCCTGACATTCTGCTCTATACCACTGTCGGCAAGACAAAATGGTGACAGTGTGACAGAGTGCTGGAGGAAGGGAGGGAGGGAGGGAGGGGGCAGCATGAGCTTTTTTTTTTCTATTTCCTGTCAAGTCGCTTGCATATAGATGGGGATCCGACTTGCAGGCGACTTACATTGAGTTGAATGGGTACAAGTCGCCTACAAGTCGGATAGAAGTAGTACAGGAACCTTTTCTGAAGTCGGAGCGACTTCAGTAGTGTCAATTAAGACGCTCCCATTGCCTACCATGATAATCTAAATGCAAAGCGACTTGGGGCGACTTGGGGCGACTTGAGGGCGTACAAGTCGGATCCCAAGTCGCCCCAGTGTAAACCGACCCTTAGATGTAGTGGTTGCATTCGGTTTCTTTTTTTTTTTTTAAGTTTATTTCCCACTTTATTTCACCTAGTGATCCAGCCAGTAACAATTCCTCCATTCTGAATGTAGTAGTAAAGTACCTTTACTTAATTTAATTGAATTGAATTTATTTAAGTAGTACCTTTGGACAGAAGAATTGTCAGCCTGGGAGGAGAGCAGTGTTAGGCTAGCAGATTTAAATTGACTTGACTAAGAAGGTGAGCTCCAGCTAACACTTTATAAGCAGTTACAGAAACATTTTTTTTTCCTTTTGGGATAAAGTTTTTTTAAATGTTTTTAAATAAATGAAGAAAAGTTGATCATTGTAAGCACTCCTGTCAGTGGTAATTGTTTTTTTTCAACATCCTATCCACTACTTTGTCAGCACAGCTTGGCCTTTAATCACTTCAGCCCCGGAAGAATTTACCCCCTTCCTGACCGGGCCATTTTTTGCGATACGGCACTGCGTCCCTTTTAACTGACAATTACGCGGTTGTGCGATGCTGTACCCAAAAAACATTGACGTCCTTTTTTCCCACAAATAGAGCTTTCTTTTGGTGGTATTTAATTACCTCTGCGGTTTTTATTTTTTGCGCTATAAACAAAAAAAGACAGACTATTTTGAAAAAAAAATCAATATTTTTAACTTTTTGCTATAATAAATATCCCCCCCCCCCAAAAAAAAAATATAAAAAAACAAATTTCTTCCTCAGTTTAGGCCAATATGTATTCTTCTACATGTTTTTGTTAAAAAAATCCCAATAAACGTATATTGATTGGTTTGCACAAAAGTTATAGCGTCTACAAAATAGGTAGATAGATTTATGGCATTCCTCTTCTTTTTTTACCAGTAATGGCGGTCATCTGCGATTTTTATTGGGACTGCGACATTGTGGCGGACAGATCGAACATTTTTCACACTATTTTGGGACCATTGACATTTATACAGCAATCAGAGCTATAAATAGCCATTGATTACTGTATAAATGTCACTGGCAGGAAAGGGGTTAACACTAGGTGGGATCAAGACGTTAAATGTTTGTCCTAGGGAGTGATTCTAACTGTGGCCCTCCAGGCAGTCCCATCCCCCCACAGTTAGAGTGTTCCTACTCCTAAGCAGTAGAAACAACAGATCGCTCTCCTCACCCCTAACAGAATGGAGATCTGTCTGTTTACATTGACAGATCTCCGTCCTCTCCTTCTCAGGAGCAAAAGCGGGTAGTGGACAGCCATCGCAGCCGCCGGCCACGCACACGGGCTCCCACGTCACGCAGCCCGCGCACGCCCTATACTCCTTAAAGCGCCCGCTGTACAGCTATGCCGATTCGCACAGGAGTGCCATTTTGATGCCGTCAATCGACGGCAGTTGGTCGGCAAGCGGTTAACAGAAGTTGAAAAATAACAGACTTACTAGACGGATCACCAGGTGAAAATATAGGAAAAAATCCTAAAAGACAAAAAAAAGAACAAAAATAAATGCAGCCACCATATCTTAGAATTGGTGAGCTGCAATTTAATATATTTTGTTTTTGAGTTTCATAACGCTTTAATATTTATTTATTTATTTATTTCAGGTACTTATATAGCGACGTCAATTTACGCAGCGCTTTACATATACATTCACATCAGTCCCTACCCTCAAGGAGCTTACAATCTAAAGTCCCTAACTCACATTCATATACTAGGGACAATTTAGACAGAAGCCAATTAACCTACCAGCATGTCTTTGGAGTGTGGGAGGAAACCAGAGTATCCGGAGGAAACCCACGCAGGCACAGGGAGAACATGCAAACTCCAGGCAGGTAGTGTCGTGGTTGGGATTCGAACCAGCGACCCTTCTTACTGCTAGGCGAGAGTGCTACCCACTACACTACACTACACTGTGCCGCCCTAATATTGTCACGTATTATATATTAGTAAAAGGTATATACATTTTTTTCTTTATCATAGGTAAGGAGCGTTAGGTTGGGCAGTCAGATGTCCAAATTCAATTCCATCAAACCTTATCGGACACAGCATTTTTTATGATCATTAGCTGTTGCCAAAGTCCTTTGGGCAACACACATCTTTCTGCTTTGTTGGCATGAGAAAATTTTTTGAGATACAGGTGGTATTATCAGAGCAGTTCTTTCATTGTGATAGCCAGTCCTTTGTATCAAATTGCTGGCTTTTATGGATCAGAACATTAATTCACTGGGCTGTGTGGACATAGACACATGTAGACGTCCTAGGAAACTTTACTCCTGTTAGTACCACTGTACAGCTCCAGCACCTGGCTGCCATATTGGAGACCCTTACCCTTTGTAAGGTCACTGCCACATTGGGGAAAGTGAATGGACTGCCAATATAAACAAGGATATTATTTTATAGTTAACATAGTAGGATTAGGTTTACTTAAAAATTAAAAGATATGCTTAGCTTTGGTTTAAAGCAGAACTATACTATATTTTAGCACCACCAACCAAAAATGCTATTTAATTAATTTTTAATATCCAGTGAAAACTCACCCAAGTACTCATGCTTTATGTTGCTGAGAAATCACTTTGAAAAACACCCCCTAGCATTTCTGGATGTGGCCATCTTGAGTAAGGGCAGATGATTCATGTGGCATTTACTTCCTGGAATCCTTTTATCCTTGGCTCAGGCAGGAGGATGTGCTTAAGTGGAAAAAAACCTTGCTCCCCTCCTGAAGACTCCTGGGATGTGTGACATCATTTGCCTAGGCCTAGAAACCAGGAAGTAACCGAAGAAATGAAAAAAAGTTTAAAAGTAATAAATAATATATTTCACTTTCTATTTACTAATGCTAGCAGTATAAGGATTAAAAATAATCATTGTTGATTGAGTGAGTGAAGTTCCACTTTAAGGATTGCATTAGGCATTTGAGTAATGTGTATCTATGGTCAAAATACAAATTCACATACACTATATGAGGTTTGCGTTCCATCACAAAATGCTTTTCCATTTTTGAACTGCCACTGACCCCAAATGCACCTGTTCATTGCTCAAATATATAGCCTCCAAATTCCCATAGTGTTGTCACCCATCCAAATATGATCCCAACCATACATTCCAACTTACACCGACCTTCCAGCACTTACCAAACTCACCCCACTGCAGTGCTGATTTACAGAGCTGGAGCAAGGGACAACCATGGCTCCCAAGTGTTAATGGATGTTTCAATTCAGGCACAACCTTCTCCATACAGGAAGGTGCTGTATAGGTGCATACCTCCCAACTTTTTGACATGGGAATGAGGCACCTACTAGTAAAATGTCAGAAAGCATGAATCAGACTGAGACAGAAGTACAGTTAAATCACACTCATTTAATAATAATAATAAAAAAAGTTAAACAGAGTAATCTTAGCCAAAACATAGCCAGAGTTTAGGAACCGGAACAGATAGTCAGACAAGCCAAAACATCAGGGAGCCAGAGAACAGCGTAGTAGAACAGCAAGCAGGATCTGGAGCCAGAAGGAATGTCAGCCAAGCAAGTCTATGTAAATGCTATAGTCCCTCGCGCTAAAGTGAGATATAAGTGAATGTGGTGACACAAAAAACAATAAAACAAGTGAATCCTAAAAGTGAGTAATTAATATGGTGATATCTAAAAAGACTGCAGCGAAATCAACAAGTGTACACATCACACTCGGCACAAGCAATAAAAAGTAAGGAGGGATTTCGCGCATAAAATCTACCATAAAAGTGAAAGAATTGGTGAACAATAATAACAATAAAATCGTGGGTAAATAAAACTGTAAAACATCAGTGTTGTGAACAGGTAAACAACATAATTCAAAACCTGGATGTAAAAAATATATAACATAAATGAAAATGGTGCAAAAGTGCACCAACCTGTGCTATAATGACAAATGTGGAAAACACCAAATTCTGATGAATGGCGTAAGCCCAATCACAGAAAAGTGCAAAAACTGCAAAAACTGTGCAACAACTGCAACTCAACGTGGTATAAAATAATACCAAAAAATGGGACTATAAACTTGAGTTCACAAAGAAAACAAAATAAAGTCCATAACTTATGATGGTAGTATTGGTGGTATTGATCTTCATACAACAACTGACGGCCCAACCAGGCTCTCTAGACTCTCACCTCAAAGCAGGAAAAAACAGGCATCAATACAGATCCTTCCTTGCTGTGACAATAGAGGTCACCGGATGATTGTGTTCCCCTCTGCTTGCTGTCAGGAACCTGCCAAAACAAACTGGGAGTATCTCCACCTAGGCCGGCCAATAAGCAGTGTCTCCTCTCTGCTAATGACTAATTAGTCATTGTATGCACCCGGAAGTTCCTGTGCTGGTCAGGATCTCAATCTAGGTGGACATGGTGAGGTCTCTTTAGCAGAGAGGAGACACTGCTTATTGGCCGGCCTAGGTGGAGATACTCCCAGTTTGTTTTGGCAGGTTCCTGACAGCAAGCAGAGGGGAACACAATCATCCGGTGACCTCTATTGTCACAGCAAGGAAGGATCTGTATTGATGCCTGTTTTTTCCTGCTTTGAGGTGAGAGTCTAGAGAGCCTGGTTGGGCCGTCAGTTGTTGTATGAAGATCAATACCACCAATACTACCATCATAAGTTATGGACTTTATTTTGTTTTCTTTGTGAACTCAAGTTTATAGTCCCATTTTTTGGTATTATTTTATACCACGTTGAGTTGCAGTTGTTGCACAGTTTTTGCAGTTTTTGCACTTTTCTGTGATTGGGCTTACGCCATTCATCAGAATTTGGTGTTTTCCACATTTGTCATTATAGCACAGGTTGGTGCACTTTTGCACCATTTTCATTTATGTTATATATTTTTTACATCCAGGTTTTGAATTATGTTGTTTACCTGTTCACAACACTGATGTTTTACAGTTTTATTTACCCACGATTTTATTGTTATTATTGTTCACCAATTCTTTCACTTTTATGGTAGATTTTATGCGCGAAATCCCTCCTTACTTTTTATAGCCAAGCAAGTCTACAACAGGAACACAGGAGAGCGTCTCTAGAGAAGTGACCAAGGCGAAGGCAGAGGTCATCTGGACTGGACAGCTTAAGTAGGTAGGACTGATGAGCAGGATATCTTCAACAGGTGAGTCACTGTGGAGAGATAGGAGCTGGCAATTAGCCGACAGCTGAGCGGCCATCTCAGAGAAGGAAGGGTTGAGCCCAGCCCTGACACAAAAACATGTAGGCATATGACATGCCCCACTGCTACGCCCCATTAAAGGAGAATTAACCTAAAAAAAAGTTTTTTTAAACCCACAAGGGCTTTTTTTTAACACTACTATTCCTTTATAATGGCTTTTCGGAATGTACAAATGCAGCAATTTAGAAATTGGATGAAAGGTTTAGCACTGGGATACACTTTTTGAAAGATAAAAAGTGAATTTTATATACAACTATAAAGATCAGACCAAAATGAGGGACAAATGAGGAGAAAAGAGGGACATTGCTCCAAATCTGGGACAGTCCCTCGAAATCAGGGACAGTTGGGAGCTATGTAGGTGCCAAGGAAAATGCACTTTCATGTAGTTCTCCATTTAAATCTTACACAGCAGCATTCAGACTGGGAGAGGGGTGGAGGGTGTTCTATCAGATTACAGCTACCCATTAGATTGTGCAACTGAAAAAATACTGCGCATGCGCAATGCGCTCCACCTTGCATTCCACGGCGCGATGCGTTCCATACACTTTATGATCTGACGGGTAGCGGTATTCTGATAAATTCTTGCTCCAATTACAACAACCCATGCGGACATCTTATTTACACACAGCTATATCTTGAATTTCAGAGTAATTTTAATAATAAAGTGAGTGTATATAAATAAATATAGTATATTGAAATATGTGAAGCTGTTTTGATGTTGCATTTTGAGAGAAGCTGGACACCAGCAGCTGGAAGGTGACGGAGGCCAAGTTGGTACACCCCGCATTGCTCAGCGCTAAACCTTTAGCCTTTCAAAATTTAACATCCAAACAGCATCACAGATATCAATATACTATATTTATGTATATACACTCACTTTATTGCTAAAATGACTCTGAAATTCAAGACGTAGCTGGGCAATGTAAGTCAATCGATGCCTGTTAAATTGTACATTGCAGACGGTTTAGAACAGTGTTTGCTGATAAGAGGAGAGAGCCAAATGATTAATTTATCAAAGGTCTTTGACCAAGCTGTATTGTTTTAACTGCAGTGGAGAAAACCGAGGTCAAAAACCTGTCTGTGTTTCATGGTAAAGGTGATTAAATTACAGAAATGGTAGGGAAGAATTAGAAATCTTTTGGCAGGTAACAAGTCACACATTTCCCAACTGTTCATCTGCTTAAAATATCTGCTCTAAGCAGAACTTCAGCCCTTGTTCTATGTGGCTCCGCCCCCCCAGGGTGGCCATTATGGTGCATGCGCAAATAAATATGCTGAAGTGCTCTGCCCAGCTGTCGGGTTCTGGAAGAGCCCTTGTATACATCTGCACACAAGCAAGGGATCCCCGGCATATGCACAAAGACAGAGAAGTTGCAGACGTACGGAGAAACTCACGCATGCGCAGATGTGCCACAGTACTGTTGGGACACGAAGACCTGTGGCATATCTGCACATACACAGAATGCCAGGGGCGTTAGTCAGACGTCATTCTTGCCTAGATGAAAACTGTGAAAGTGCAGCACCATAAATGTTTACAATTTTTTTTTAAGAATCTAATTCAAAGAAAGGAAGGGGGGAGGAGGTAGGGTAAGGAGAGATTAGTTTTAGGGTGAAGGTCTGCTTTAAGGCAAACAACTAAATATGAAGTTGAAATTAAACATGTGCAATTTGTTTAATTCGGAATTAGTTTTATTCCGAATTTCCGAATTTTTCAATTTCCGAAATTTCCGAATTTCCGAATTTCCGATATTACAAATTTTGTATTTGGAAATTCGGAATTTCGGAAATTCGATATTCGTAAATTGGAAAATTCGGAAATTTGAGATTTTGGTAATTGGAAAATTTGGGAAATTGGAACATTTTGGAAGTTCGAAAATTCAAAATTTCGGAAATTCGGAAATTCAAAATTAGGAAATTTGAATATTCAAAATTTCATAAATTTAAAAATTCAAAAATTTGGAAATTCCAAATTCTTATTCCAAGAATAAGAATGAAAACCTGAAAGTTCAAAAGAATGAAAATCTGAAAATTTGAAAACCCGAAAATCTGAAAAAATAACTAACTAATAATAAATATTAAATTATAGGTATTGGAATTTCCTTTTCAAATTTGGCTGTTAGTGAACGTAACGAGTACGAATTTATCGGAAGTTACAAATTATCTGAATCTATACGAATGCCGTATCTAAATGAATGGAACGTAACGATCTAATAATAATAAATAACAATAATAATAATAAAACCTTTTCATTACTATTATTTATTATTAATTTGTTTTAGATGCGGCATTCGTTATTTCGGATAATTTGTAACTTCAGATAAATTTGTATTCGTTACGTTCACAAAGAAGCCAAATTTGAAAGGAAATTCCAATACCTATTATTTAATAGTTAGTTATTATTTTTACTCATTTTCTTCCTTTTTTTCGGATTTTCGGATTTTCAAATTTTTGCATTTTTTGAATTTCCAAATTTTCAAATTCTGAGAATCCGGAAATTCGGAATTCGGAAATTTGGAAATTTGAAAATTCAAAATTCAGAAATCCCAAAATTCAAAATGCGGAAATTTGGAAATTTGAAAATCCGAATTTTCGGTTTTTCCAATTTCTGAAAAAAGCAAAAAAAACGAATGAAACAAAAAGGAAAATGAACACATTTTTTTGTCAGTGCACATGTCTAGTTGAAATGCATATGTATAAATGGTTTCACCAGTAATTCTGTTCAGCGAGTTTTGTGAAACAGTTAATGAAGCGGATTATAAAGGCACATCTATGTTTCATGCCGAGGAAAAGGAAATTTTCACATTAAAACTGAACTCCAGGCAGATTTTATATAAAAAAATAGATGTGGTTATTTATAAAAAAACAAACAAAAAAAAAATATTAAAGCTATAATAAACCCTCATTTTTTTTCAATAAAAAAACAAACAAGCCTATACTTACCTGCTCTGTGCAATGCGTTTGCACATAGCAGCCCCGATTCTCTTCTTCTGGGTCCCCCTCTAACGCTTCAGGCCCATCCTCTTCGGCGGGTGCCCCCACAGAAAGCTTTTGAGTGACAGGAGTGGGAGCCATTGGCTCCCACTGCTATCAATCAGTCCAATTGTGAGGGAGGCTGCTGCGCTCGTGCACATTGCTGGCTCAGGCTAAGAAAAAGGGGGGGAGCTACAGCACAGAAGGTATTTCACTTTAAGGCCTCATGTACACTGCTGCTGGTAAACGGATGTTTAGGAGCAGTTGGTAGACATGTGCACTGACAAAAAATTCATTCGTTTTTGTTTCATTTGTTTTTTTGTTTTTTCGGAAACTCGAAAATTCGGATTTTCAAATTTCCGAATTTTGAATTTTCGGATTTCCGAATTTCTGAATTTTTGAATTTTTGGATTTCCGAATTTTCGAATTTGTGAATTTCCAGATTTTCGAATTTGTGAATTTCCAGATTTTCGAATTTTCGATTTTTCGAATTTAGGAATTTCCAAATTTTGGAATTTCCAGATTTTCAGATTTTCGGAATTCCAAAATTCAAAAATTCAAAAATCTGAAAAAAGAAAGAAAATCAGTAAAATTTGAAATAATAACTAACTGTTAAATTATAGGTATTGGAATTTCCTTTCAAATTTGGCTGTTTGTGAACGTAACGAATACAAATTTGAAGTTAGGAATTATACGAAATAACGAATGCTGCATCTAAACAAATGGAATGGAACAAATTAATAATAAATAATAATAATAATAAAAAGATTTTATTATTATTATTGTTTTTTATTATTATTAGATTATTACGTTCCATTCGTTTAGATACGGCATTCGCTATTTCAGATAATTTGTAACTTCAGATAAATTTGTATTCGTTACGTTCACAAACAGCCAAATTTGAAAGGAAATTCCAATACCTATAATTTAACAGTTAGTTATTATTTCCGAAATTTCCGAAATTTCGAATTTCAAAAAATCGAGTTTCCAAATTTCTAATTTTCGAAATTTCTAATTTCCAAAATTTCGAATTTCCGAAATTTTGAATTTCTGAAATTCCCAAATCTCGAATTTTCGTATATATGGAAATTTGAAAATTCGGAAATTCGAAGCTTCCGAAATTCATAATTTAAGAAATTTGGAAATTTCGGAACTTGAAAGAATCGGAAATTCAGAGATTCAGAAATTTCGGAAATTGAAAAACTCTGAAATTCTGAGATTTTGGAACTAACAAATTTGTCAAAATTTGTCAAAATTCGATAAAAAACAAGTTCGGAACTAAATGAATTCCACATGTCTAGCAGTTGGGAGTTTTTTTCAACTGCCCCTGAACTCTCCTCTATGCTATCTTATCTTTCCATGTACACAGGGTCCTATACAGTCATTTCTAGGCAGTTGAGTTTAGAGGCTTTTTTTGGAATGCAAAAAAATGCATTCAGAAGCTGAGTTTAGAGGCATTTCAAGTGCCAAACGCTTCTAAATGCGGCTAAACGCGGTAACTCGCACTTACAGGTGTTTTTCATTTTTAGCTATTTTGAAAAAAAAAAGAAAAGAACATTTTTTACATTTTTTTTTAAACTCTTCTAAAAGCAAACGCGGCAAAACGCCACTAAACGCGACATGTAAACGCGGCAAAACGGACGTTTTAAACGTGGGTTACTATCTGTCAAGTTAAATCGTTCAGGAGAGGTTGTAAAAACGTCCCGTGTACATGAAGCCTAATGCATGGAATCAATTAAGGTGGAAAAAACCTTAAAAGGGGTTATAAAGGCAGAAGGTTTTTTTTTAATCATAATGCATTCTATATATTAAGAAAAAAAAAACTGTGTGTAGCAGCCCCCCTAATACTTACCTGAGACACATCTCACTCTCCTCCTGATTGGCTGAGACACAGCAGTGGCGCCATTGGCTCCAGCTGCTGTCAAAGACTTTACAATTTTTTTAATGCTTTAGAACCACTTTAAATGTATTTTAGAGAGGTGAGCGACATTTGGGACCAGATATCAGATGTCTTGCACACATTTTTGCTAACAATTAAGATGATGACAGGAGGACAGAGCAAAGGGATGACATCATCAGTCTTTTGCTGCTCTTTCACTGTCCAATTACAGTCCGGGAGGCGGGGATTTGACCAAGGTGTGTTGGTTAACTGCAGCTGAGAACATTTTGGCTAGCTCTGTAAATTTCAAGACTGGCTGGACAGAAATACAAATTCTTTGGCAGTTTGTTTTCTGGAATTCAGCTTGAAATAAGCCCATCTGTTTCTGTAGAAGGTACGGACAAAGGTGCCTGAGCCCATGACGGCGGGGAAGCTGTTTCACAAGCGCTAATTTGGAATATGGACTCTTGTAATTCAGTTTGCAGAGCTCAGTACGACATTCCGCGTTATTACACAATCTGTTCTGCTTCACAAGGCTCACACTCCCGGGGATAGTAAAACAAAGCCATCTCCTGCCATCGCAGGACAGAATAAGCCAGACAAAATTGGGGTCAGGTATTGCACTCAGCCCCATACCTGTCACCGGACATGACAGCCGGGTCGCAGTCAGCTGGCGGTGAGCTGGGAGAACGCCCCACCTGTAATCGTTTTTAATGCCATAATGAACTTTGTGGACTTAACATACAAGAAAAGTTCATTAAAGGCTGTTAAATATGAATATATTTCACAATCAATTTCCATTAGCCAAATGCGTTGTTACTTCGCCGGACAAGCGGTTTTTCATGAATTCCCGCCGTCGACGGGCACCGTCGCCCATTACTCACGCTTAATAAAATAAAAGTAGCAGGTTAGCGCTGGCACTTCACTTATCCCATTAATATTTGAAAAGTGGCTTCTGCTTGTCATGGATGTGTCCTAATTGTGTCAAGTCACATCAGTAATTCATATCAGCCATAGTAAGCGCTGACTTCACAGAAGACTGGTGAGTCCCTCTCATAGGTAGCGACACTCGATAAACGGGGCTTCACCGGTAAATACATTACACTATTTATCAGAGAGGTTCATCTGTGCCTTCATCTAACCGCAAAAAATCCTTGAAATAAAAGTGGGAGCTATTCCTGCGCTACCAATTTGGAAAAAAAGATAAAATTCAAACACAATTCGGAGACTGCATGGAACATATGCAACTGGACAGCTGCATGCACCAAAACAAGGGCCCAGAGGCCCAGACAGAAGCCCGAAATAAATGAACCAAGGAAAAAAAAGGGGGGGGGGGGTGCTGCGCTAACCAGAGGGTCTCTAAAATAGTTAATAACATAGTGATGTGGAACCAAGAGGAATCAGCGAAATGGAATAAATATTCGTGTAAGAATCGCATAAACTAGAGTGTTAAAAACGCATGAGTTGGTGTAATAACTAAAAATCTTGTGAAATAAGAAAAAGTGATTTAAATATATGTTGATCCAAAGGAGTGTTAAACATGGATATGAACAATAAAACATATGTATAAAATCATCCGATCACATAAATACGTATTATCAACCAAATATATCAAGGTGCTGGTGCTCTAGTGCCTTGATTACAATAATGCAGACTGATAACTATCATAAAGTGCATGAATGAATAAATAATAAAATAATAAATAAATAAATCAGGTGAAGAAAAAAGGAATAATCGCCAAATCCTGGTGTTGCAGCAAGTGCAGTGTGTAAAGTCCGGTGTGGATGATTAAATAAATAAATAAATATAATGATCCAATCCGATTGCTAGTGTCCAAAATTAATATAGTGTCCAAAAATAATATATATCCTATTAATGAAACCAACCAATACATGCAAAACAAAAAGCAAATCTCATCAATGGTGCACAAAAAAAAGTGCTCAAACACAGCAATGGATGACAGTGAGGTGATGGTATGCACAAAAACACTCTGTGTCCTCTTCGTGCAGCATGCGCTAGTGTAGGTAATGGCCCCTTACCTAGCGGTGCTAGGTCAACCGCATATAAGTTGTTTAACCATAGGATCCTGGGTCTCTACTGTGTCTTTATATCCACGTTTGCCGACTCTGCGGGGTCCTATCGGTAGCTTGGTGTGTATGGCTATGGTCCTAGCTGGGGTCCTGGGACAGTGCGGCTCCTAGCTCCTCCTCCACATCTCAGATGTATATAAAATATAGGACAAGGTACCCAAATAGTGAAGTATGTTTTTCATAAGGGTCGCTTTATTTATGTACACATATATACAGAGTACTCACATTAAGCAGTTTGTTATCACAGCCTTATCCTACGAGCAGCGAGCTCGTAATGCTTACAGCAGAGAAAACAAGCCTATTCCGTCCCTACGCGTGACGTCACCGATCACGTGACTTCTTCAGGGGATCCCCATAGCCATACACACCAAGCTACCGATAGGACCCCGCAGAGTCGGCAAACGTGGATATAAAGACACAGTAGAGACCCAGGATCCTATGGTTAAACAACTTATATGCGGTTGACCTAGCACCGCTAGGTAAGGGGCCATTACCTACACTAGCGCATGCTGCACGAAGAGGACACAGAGTGTTTTTGTGCATACCATCACCTCACTGTCATCCATTGCTGTGTTTGAGCACTTTTTTTTGTGCACCATTGATGAGATTTGCTTTTTGTTTTGCATGTATTGGTTGGTTTCATTAATAGGATATATATTATTTTTGGACACTATATTAATTTTGGACACTAGCAATCGGATTGGATCATTATATTTATTTATTTATTTAATCATCCACACCGGACTTTACACCCTGCACTTGCTGCAACACCAGGATTTGGCGATTATTCCTTTTTTCTTCACCTGATTTATTTATTTATTATTTTATTATTTATTCATTCATGCACTTTATGATATTTATCAGTCTGCATTATTGTAATCAAGGCACTAGAGCACCAGCACCTTGATATATTTGGTTGATAATACGTATTTATGTGATCGGATGATTTTATACATATGTTTTATTGTTCATATCCATGTTTAACACTCCTTTGGATCAACATATATTTAAATCACTTTTTCTTATTTCACAAGATTTTTAGTTATTACACCAACTCATGCGTTTTTAACACTCTAGTTTATGCGATTCTTACACGAATATTTATTCCATTTCGCTGATTCCTCTTGGTTCCACATCACTAAGTTATTAACTATTTTAGAGACCCTCTGGTTAGCGCAGCACCCCCCCCCCCTTTTTTTCTTGGCGCAAAAAATCCTTGTTGTGTTTCATGTACAAGACGATGGGGGCAAAACATATTTTTTAAGTTTTTAACCACTTGCTTACTGGGCACTTAAACCCCCTCCTGCCCAGAACAATTTTTAGCTTTCAGCGCTGTCACACTTTGAATGACAATTGCGTGGTCATGTTACTCAAATGAAATTTTTAGAATTTTTTTTCACACAAATAGAGCTTTCTTTTGGTGGTATTTAATCACCACTTGGGTTTTTATTTTTTGCTAAACAAACAAAAAAAAGACAGAAATTTTGTAAAAAAAAACATGTTTCATAGTTTGTTATAAAATTTTGCAAACGAGTAATTTTTCTCCTTCATTGATATTCGCTGATGAGGCTGCACTGATGGGCACGGTTAGGCTGCACTGATAGGCACTGATAGGCTGCACTGATGGGCACTGATAGGCTGCACTGATAGGCTGCACTGATGGGCACTGATGGGCTGCACTGATAGGCACAGATAAGGCGACACTGATAGGTACAGATAAGGCGACTCTGATGCCGCGTACACACGATCGGACTTTCTGGCATACTTGGTCCGGCACACTTTCCGGCAGACTCGGGTACGACGGGGCTAGAAAAGGAAGTCAATCTTGCCGCTTTTATCGGCTAGATTGACACCTTGCGAGCCCCGTCGCGGGTCATACCAAGCCCTTAGGTCTAGTATGGATTATAAAGGGAAGCCCCTACGCCGAAAAAAAGGCGCGGGCCCCCCCTAAAATCCATACCAGACCCCGATCCGAGCACGCAGCCCGGCCGGTCAGGAAAGGGGGTGGGGATGAGCGAGTGCCCCCCCCCCTGAACCGTACCAGGCCGCATGCCCTCAACATGGGGGGTGGGTGCTTTGGGGGAGGGGGCACCCTGCGGGGCCCCCCACCCCAAAGCACCTTGTCCCCATCTTGATGAGGACAAGGGCCTCTTCCCGACAACCCTGGCCGTTGGTTGTCGGGGTCTGCGGGCGGGGGGCTTATTGGAATCCAGGAGCCCCCCTATATTAAGAGGGCCCCCAGATCCCGGCCCCCCACCCTATGTGAATGAGTATGGGGTACATGGTACCCCTACCCATTTACCTAGGGAAAAAGTGTCAATAATAAAACACACTACACTGGTTTTTAAAATAATTTATTAAACAGCTCCGGGGGGGTCTTCCTCCGGCTTCGGGAGCCCCTCTGGTTCCTCTTCTCCCGGCGTCCGGTTGGTTCTTCTCCGCTCTCTCCGGCCTCTTCTCCCGGTGCTCCAGTTCTTCGGCCGGCTCCTCTGCTGTCTTCAGGCCGCTCTCTTGCCAGCGGAGGTCCGGACTTCTGGGCTTCTTGTCTTCTTCCCTCTTCTCTTCTCCAGATGTTGACACAACGCTCTCTCTGGCTGGACTGCTCTCTGAGGGCTCCCTTGTGACTTATATAGGTGGAGACCGCGCCCCCTTATGATGTCACAGTCCCTGGGCATGCTGGGACTGTGATGTTTTAGGGGGCGTGGTCACCGGGTCTGTTGCTGCTCTTCCAAAGTCCACTCATGGGCTGGGGAGGTGACCATGCTGTGTTGCTTAACTGCAGCTGAGAAAAGCTAAGTCACCAGGTTAGCTTTCAGGACTGTCTGGACAGAAATACATATCCTTTGGCAGGTTTTCCTGGAGGTCTATTTTAAATAAGCCCATATGTGTATGTGGGAATATATAAATGATGTGTAAGCGATTATGCATTTTAATATAATCTGCAATGGCGATTTATCTGCGTCTTGCTATACATTGCTAAAGCTGAAAACAAAAATAAAATATTATTGCAACCATGCAGTGGTTCTCTATGGACATAACCTGATTCCTGCTTGTGTGGTTGGCCATTTCTTTTCCCTGTAGCCTGCACAGAGCTGTAGGTTACATTTCAGGCATCCCCTGCACAAAACTGTTGCACATTTAGTTACACGCTTGCAAGGGATCCTGCACATCTGAAAGGTGATCAGAACAATGGGGTGTTTGTTACTGCACCACCAGGAGTGAACATGTGACCACAGTAACAGAAGAACCTTCCATTTAGCACTCACTTTCAGTACTGAGGAATGACTTACCTAAAATGTCTACAGAACAGTAGCAGGTCAGTACCTGTAATATACAACTTTCTGAAAAGCTTAGAATGCATATAAGGAATTGTTTGTCTCTTTCCCCCCTTCTTTTTATTATGCCGTGTAAAGCGAGAGTCAGAGTTATATTTAAACCCATCTTTCTCATTAAATGCAGCTTTCCTGACAATCTATAAAATATATATGAGGTCCGATTGACGTCTGTGACAAGCATGCGAGGCCGTCATGAAAAGATTCTGAAAACGGCAGCAAGCAGGAACATGAGAGGCACAGAATGATGCCAATCTCGGGCGCATGCGGTGACACTTGTCTCTGGAAACTGCTAGTGGAAATGTTGGGAAGTGGAGTGCAAATAGTTAAAATGAATGCAAAGCCGAATCCACCTAATAAACCCGGATGTGACCGCGAGGCTAAATGGGGGGCATTGGTCAATACCAGGGAATGGTTTCAACTATTTATATTTACAGTACATATAAGTGTATCTAAACAATGTAACAGAGCATATTGCAGCTCAAAATCCATAGGTGTGGTAGCTGCAATACTTTTCCTTTTTTAGGATTTTCCTTTACTTTCATCTGGTGATTCTGCCAGTAACACACTTCCTGCCCTGGTGTGACCACGCTCACTTACCATACTCCATCTACAGAGGAGGAGTCTTGCCACTCGAGGACACAACACCTCTTTCTCTCTTCATCTCTATATTTTGGAAAGGAGGAGTTCTGTAGTCCATAGAGATAACTGGGAACAATGTAACTGAGAAGAAGCACAAGAAGGTATCAGCTCACTGGATTTTTGGCAGGTTATACAGGTATTTTAGCACATATTGAACAGATACAACAAAATTCTTTCAATTGTATATTTACCAGCTCAAAAAGGATAAAAGAAGAGAAGTTCATGGGTAGGGTTTTGTATACACACTTACCAAGTTTATGGTCCCAAATCCTGGGGACACTAAACCCCACCCACAGTCTGCATTTTGTCAGGCCACTTTGTCAGGGCTGGGCTCAGTCCTTCCTTCTCTGAGCTGGCCGCTCAGCTGTCGGCTAAATGCCAGCTCCTATCTCTACACAGTTACTCAGCTGTTGCTGATATCCTGCTCGTCAGTCCTGCCTACTTAAGCCGTCCAGTCCAGAGGAGCTCTGCCTTCGCCTTGGTCAACATCACAGAGATGCTCTCCTGCATTTCTCTTAAACGACTTTCTTGGCTGACATCCCTTCTGGCTTCAGATCCTGCTTGCTGTTTTACTACGCTCATCTCCAACTCCTTGTCTGACTATCCGTTCCAGTTCCTGAACTCTGGCTATGTTTTGACTACGTTTGTTTTATTTACTTTTCTTATTAAACAAGTGTGATTTAACTGTACTTCTGTCTTGGTCTGATTTCATGGTTTCTGACAGACTTTCCAGGTGGGCATACCCATATTGTGTCCGCTATAAAGGCTGGTCCCATCCAGACTCCACCTTTAAATACGTGGGGATTTGAATTTATAAGGGGGGAACAGGGGCAATTGCCCCCCAGAGGGGGCCCCAGACTTCTTTTACAACAAATAATTAAATGTATTTTCGCTCAAGACTTCATTAGTGTGTTCATAGAGGAAATTGTCCAGTTTGCAGCCTTTGTCAAGTTCCAGTCATGTCTCACTCCATCTCAACAGACAGTTTTATTACTTGATGAAGGGCTTGCTGATACCCTTCCAGGTGTTAATGTGGCTTTCCCGGCCAGCAGAACACAATGGGGGTTATTTACTAAAGGAAAATCCCCTTTGCACTGCAAGTGCACTTGAAAGTGCACTTAAAGTGTACTTGGAAGTAAAGTCGCTGTAGATCCGAGGGGGACATGCAAGGAAAATAAAAAACAGCATTTTAGCTTGCACATGATTGGATAATAAAATCAGCAGAGCTTCCACTCATTTCAGATCTACCCTTTAGATTTAGAGCGACTGCACTTCCAAGTGCACTTTCAAGTGCACTTGCAGTGCAAAGTGGATTTGCCTTTCGTAAATAACCCCTAATATTTACTGCTAGCGGCTATAGCTGCTGACAGTAATCACATGTAAAAAATCCAACAGGCTACAATTTTGAAAATCAATAAATACCATCTTAAAAAAAAAATCCCATAGGTGGATCAAATCTCAGTCGGTCCCTGCTAAACCAATTTGATCCATCTATGGCCAGCGCAAGTTAAAGATTTTGCAGATGCTAAGTGCAGGAAGAAAAACTTTTTGTAAATATTGTAGTGTGATGCATAACTGTGATGTATGACTTGCCCGTTCCAATTACCTGTGGAATGTGTATTCTTATGCCCTGTACACACGATCGGACTTTCCGACAACAAAACCGTGGATTTTTGTTCAAAGGATGTTGGCTCCAATTTGTCTTGCATACACCTGGTCACACAAATGTTGGCCAACAATTACGAACGTAGTGACGTACAAAACGTACGTGATGTCTCCATTACGAACTCTAGTTATATCTCCGGCTCATACGTGATTCCGAGCATCCGAGGACTTTTGTCCGACGGACTTGTGTACACACGATTGGAAAGTCCGACAACAAACATTTGTTGGTGGAAAATTTGAGAACCTGCTAGCCAACATTTGTTGGCGAAAAGTCAGACAACAAATGTTCGATGGAGCATACACACGGTCAGACTTTCCGCCAACAAGCTCACATCCAACATTTGTTGTTGGAAAAAACGATCGTGTGTACGGGGTATTACAGTCAATAAAATTGGGGGAGAAAAAAAAGTGTCTTCTTTGAACCTAACTTAAATTTTTAGAACAAATGCAGTTTATCATTCATTTCAATCACTTTTTTTATTTGTCATATAATTTAATTTCTCTGTTGAGGGGCACCTGAACTTGAAGTGCCCCGGGATACCCAAACTTGAAGTGCCCTGGGCTCCCCAAGGTCTAAATTCGGCACTGGTCTGCTTACCACACCCACTTTACAGGTTGGACCCACCCAGACCCCACCTCTAAATATAAAGGCACAGACCACTCATAACCCCTTTCTACATAAATAAAGGATTTTAACTTATTGTGCACATGCAGTAATTAAATAAGGCTGATGCAGCGATCCCGGGACATGGTCCAGGACAGAGCATCATCTGACAAAGGGCGTCCCTGCAAATCTGGGAAAATTGGTATGTATTACATTGCCAAAACTAAAGTTGTGGCTGAACATTAGATGAATACAATTTGACCTATGCGATTTACAGGACTAAACTTTGGTTAAAGGATTGTTGTAGATATAGATGCCTAAAACAATGGCCAAAGAAGACACTGAGCAAGGGCTGCTAATAAGTTCTTCCCTTCCACCATGTTGGACAGCCAGTTTTATCCACTGGGCACGCTGGGCAGTTGCCCGGGGGCCCCACTTGTCTGGAGGGCCCCATCCAGGGCCGATCCTCAGCGCTGCAATCTGCTGCTTTAGTTGACTGACTGCACTGGTTGCTCACTTGCTAGAATCGTCGGCCGCCCGGCGTCTAGCTAGCAACCAGTGACGTCAGTCAGAGGCCGCGGCCGCCCCAGCATTCATAGTGCGCCGCGGCCGCCCCAGCTGCTAGTGAACAAGCTCCGCCCACCTCTGCCATGTTCTTCAGACAGCGTGGAGAGGGAGCGGAGCGGAAAGACAGCCCTTGATAGCTGCTGCTGCCTTGCTGCTGTGAGTGACACACTGTACTGCACCAGGCCGGCGGCTTCAAGTAACTCTAACACTGTCTACTTAAGTAAGTTCAAGTTGTGCATCAAACACAGCCACTGTCTGTGCCCCTCAAAAGCTGCCACTGTGCCCAAACACAGCCACTGTGCACATCAAAGCTGCCACTGTGCCCATCAAAGCTGCCACTGTGCCCATTAAACGCAGCCACTGTGCTCATCAAAAGCAGCCACTGTACCTATCACAAGCTGCCACTGTGCCCATCAAACACAGCCACTGTGCCCATCAAAGCTGCCACTGTGCCCATCAAAAGCTGCCACTGTGCCCATTAAACACAGCCACTGTACCCATCAAACTCGTGTTATATTGTCCAAACTTTGTGTTAATGTTTAAACAGTGATTTTGTTGGAAGTACCAAGAAATATAGCCTTATTGATAATTTGCATAATTGATCATTTATTCTCGTGCATGATTGTGTAGACAGGGCCCCAGTGCACTGTATTGCCCGGGGGCCTATAATGCTCTTAAGATGTCCCTGTGGACAGCATGAGATTAGTCAGTCAGTTACTGATCATTTTATAACAGTGGGGGGCCTGAGCAAGGACCCCCATGGCAGGATCAGCAAGGATCATTGCAAATGACATTACCGTGGTAAAGCTGATCAAATTTTTGTGATTGGGATTACATCTACTTTAAGACAGGAGTAGGAGAGAGCACAGAGTTTCAGAGATAGTGTGGTCTAACAAATCCCAAACTGTGTGGAGAGAAGAGAGAAGAATAAAACACCATGACACCCTAATTTTCCCCAAAATTTGCAATTCAGAAACAAAAACAGTCAGTTTTAAATCTCATGTCGGTTTTAGGGCATCATGCATACCTCCCAACATTTTGAGATGGGAATAAGGGACACCTACTAACAAAGGTATGTAGGCATGGGACACGCCCCCTCTCTTCCCCTTAAAGGAGAATAAACCAAAAAAGGTTAATTAAATCCACAAGGACTTTTTTTTACCACTACTATTCCTTTACATTGGCTTTTAAAATGTACAAATGTAGCAATTTAGAAATTGGATGAAAGGTTTAGCACTGGGAAAACATTTTTTAAAAGATAAAAAGTGCACTTTATATACACCTATATAGATCAGACCAAAATAAGGGACAAATGAGGGGGGAAGAGGGACAGAGGGACATTGCTCCAAATCAGGGTCAGTCCCTCGAAATCAGGGACAGTTGGGAGGTATGCATCATGGAAGGTGACAAATTTGACAAAACACAGCCTAGGTCAGAGGAATGCAGAGCACCATAAACCTAACTTAGCTCGGTATTTGAAAGGATTTCTAATGATGTCCTATTGTAAATGGTCAAACAGTCTAGAGAATTGCTTATATAATAGGTATCTGTGAGTCTGGAATATTGACCAAAAGCTGAACATATACATCTCAAACTTTAAACTGTATTATACACTACATAACTTCTACAATATCGTGTTTCCTTCCTAAAAAGGTGGCTACACTAATGAATAAGAAAATACCAATCAGCTAGACACCAAACACAGCTATATTTCTAGGTCCAGAAGGCCAAAAAGACATATTAGACTGCTTAGGAGAAATGTAGATCAGAAATACATGATTGATATCCTACAAATCAGAATTTCATTCTGCTAAATAATGTTGGTTGCTGGATTGGCAAGCCTTGTCATATAGAAATATATATACCCAGAATAGTTGAAATTAAGAGCCCTTGCACACTGGGGCGGTTTGCAGGCGCTATTGCGCTAATAATAGCGCCTGCAAACCGACCCGAAAGTGCCGCTCCTTGCATTCCAGTGTGCAAGCCCCGAGGACTTGCACACTGGAGCGATGCGCTGGCAGGACGGTAAAAAAAGTCCTGCCAGCAGCATCTTCGGAGCGGTGAAGGAGCGGTGTGTATACCGCTCCTTTACCGCTCCTGCCCATTGAAATCAATGGGACGGCGCGGCTATGCCGCCGGCAAAGCGCCTCTGCAGGGGCGCTTTGCGGTGGTATTTAACCCTTTCTCGGCCGCTAGCGGGGGTAAAACCGCCCCTCTAGCGGCCGCAGACCGACGGTAAAACGCCGCTAATAATAGCGGCGTTTTACCGCCGACGCCGCCCCCCGCCCCAGTGTGCAAGGGCTCTAAGGGAAAAATAAAATATTGCAGTTTAACTACAACACCCCCTCAGATCCTTTCATCAGGTGGAGTTAGATCTGTGACACCCTCTCCAGGGACAAGAAAGAATGGCTCTATTTAGCATACGGAGCTCTTGTTTAGGCCTCATGCACACAGGGCATTTTTACAGCTGCTGTTTGCAGCTTAAAAGCGCCTCTCCATGTTAATCTATGGTCCTATGCACACACAGGAGGTTATTTACGAAAAATCCACTGTGCACTACAAGTGCAAACTACAAGTGCAAAGTGCACTTGAAATTGCACTGAAAGTGCCCTTGGAAGTGCAGTCACTGTAAATCGGAGGGGTAGATCTGAAATGAGGGGAAGCTCTGCTGATTTTATTATCCATTCATGTGCAAGCTAAAATGCTGTTTTTTTATTTTTCTTGCACGTCCCCCTTAGATCTACAGTGACTGCACTTCCAAGTGCACTTTCAGTGCAATATCAAGTGTACTTTGCACTTGTAGTTCGCACTTGTAGTGCAAAGTGGATTTGCCTTTAGTAAATAACCCCCACAGGCTTTTAGGAGCTGTAAGTGGCTTGGGCGTATTCAAGCTGCAGAAAAAAAAACAGGACCAGTGCATTCTGAGGACCGGTGTTACAGCTGTAAAAATGTCTGATGCTGCTGAAAACTGCTAAACGCGGCTTAACGCTGGATAAAGTTGCATTTGGCCTCGTCAAGCATTTGTTTTTTTTTTGCCATGACAAAATCAATGGTTCCCTATGAGAGCCCACTGATTTGACTAGATGTCACATCACAAATCAGATCATAATGAACCAGAGGCAGCAGAAGAACAAGGGAATGAAGACAACAGGGAGAGAAGACATCAGCGGAGAAGGGAGAAGAACTGGAGAGGGGAGAAGGACTAGAGAGGGGAGAAGACATGTTGGAGCTGCTTTAATAAAGTACTTTGTCAAAAACCTGTGTACTGTTTTTATTCTTGACACTTTTTTTGGGTGAATGAATAGGGGTACAATGTACCCCTTACTCATTCACACAGGATGGGTGGCCGGGATCTGTAGGCCTCTCCTTAAAGGGGATTTCCAGATTCCGATAAACCACCCACTCACAGACCCCCACAACCAGCAGCCAGGTTTGTGGGGAAGGGGCCCTTGTCCCAAGGAGGGGGGGGGGGCTCGGATAAGGGTCTGGGTATACATTTTGGGGGTGACCCCACGCCACTTTTTTGGGTATGGGGGGTTCCTCTCAAAATTCATACCAGACCGAAGGCCTACTTGTTTTGTTTTTCATTTTGGCAAGGGCTAAAGATCTTTAGCGCACAAGCCGCGCCACAAGTCGGATCATCATGATCTGAGTTGTGGTGCGACATCTATTCAAGTCAATGGGCTCCCATAGGGAACCATTGATTTTGAATAGAGGCAGAGAAACTCTACTAAAAGCTAGCGTGGCTAAACATGCATTAACGCCAATGCAAAAAGCTACTAAAAGCACGTTCTTACAGATGCTTTTTCCTGGCGTTGGTAGTGGCTTTACAGCTGTTTTTTTTTTTCGAATGCCCTGTGGGCATGAGGCCTCCTGGCCCCTCCCTCCTGCCAAGTGCCCCCACAGCAAGCAGCTTGCTATGTGGCACCCGAGCCAAGCTGCTGCTCCGTGTGTCCATTCAGACATGGAGCCATTGCTCGGCCCCAACCCCTCTCTCTCCTCATTGGTTCACCAACTTTGATTGACAGCAGTGGAATCCAATGGCACCTGCTGCTGTCTCAGCCAATGACAAGGGAGAGTCCCTGATAGCCGAGGCTCTCGTGCTGGATGGAGACGGGGCTCAGGTAAGTATTAGAGAGGCTGAGGGGGGCTGCTGCACACAGAAGGTTTTTTATCTTAATGCATTGAATGCATTAAGATAAAAAACCTTCTGCTTTTAGAACCACTTTAAATCGATGTAGCTCCGCTTTAAACCTTGGTGGCAGCTACTGTATCTGTATGTGTGTGTAAAAGGGTTAAATGCTCAGGTAATCTGCTCTCAGTGGAATCACTTTTGGTCTGCTGGTCCTTACATTGTTGTCCCACAAGCTGGAAAACCTTTGCATGGGTTGCAGAGGTGTGTGTAATCTTTACACAGAGGTCTTCAGAACTGTTAGAATACCATTTTATAGCCCAAAGGAATACAGGTCACACCAAGAGCTACAGTAAGTTTACACTGGTGTAATTCTCAGCATGGTGTGTGAATCATAGGACCGAATTTTGTCAGTGGTTTTTTTCTGTTCCAGCATTGCCAAATTTGTCTCCCTTTGGCACCTTGCTATTTGCAAGAGATGAGAGGAGCCACACAGAGCTTAGCATCAAGCAGCATTGTTCTTGATGGCACAGGAAGCAAACTCTCTTGTGTGTTCAGCCAGTTGGTGCGGTACACCCCTTTAACTCTGCTGTCAGAGGCGGCTGAGCTTGCTGTTTTTATGGCAATAGAAGCAAAGCCTCAAAGTCAACCCCTTTAGCCAGCATCTAATCCACGCAGCACACAGCCCTGTCCCCAATGGGTTAAGATTGAGCACCCAATTCAGCAGTAATGATGTCGCTGCAGGAAATATTATTTTCCAGCAATATTCTTCCTATTCAAATAGCATTGGCTTTGTTCTTGCTGTATTTCTTCTCCTCTCCTTGAGGTTATGGCGTCTCTTTTAAGTGTAAATACGCGGCTCCCCTTAAAAGAATGAGGCATTCTCTAGAACGCCTTCCTGCCACCGCCGATTCCTCATTACCGAATGAGTGGAACCCATTTCGAAACCTAAAACGCGCCTTTCATGTCGTTTAAGAAACACGCAGAGACAAGGAGCTGTCTCCTTCCAAAGAGATTAATGCGCCTGTTATTGACGGTTCTGTTGCAATTTGTCTCCGTTTTTTTCGGTGAATCGCCTGGCTGACTTGAAAGTGGAGCGGGAGGCGTTTCGAGCGCAGAAATGTTACATTCAGAGTCAGCAGGCCTGTAGAACATCGCCATTCTGGGCCATAAAACTAATTTCGCTGCAAAAACACCACAGCGTTCCAGAGCTCTATCAAGACGGGCGTCACTTCTCCAAGCACTGAAGAGTTTCATGAGGTGCCGATGATCACAATGAAAGAAATTCTCTGACAAGTTGTTTGAAGAAGATACATTTCAGTTCTGGTGTTTGTCAGCGGGGGAGGCGAGACAGGAGCCATCTTGTTCTGTTCATCAACGCTCCTCTATACAGCGAGGGAAGATAATGAATTCTGGTGGGTGCTTAGGGGCTTTTATACAACGTATTCATAGCATCGTACAACTCCAAGACTTCTGTAGGAACTGATTGCAGGACAATGCTTCATTCCCGCACTTCTGGATTTTTACATAAATCACTTGCAGTCTGATATACTGTAGCTTCAGTTTTAGCACCCATCGCCTTTAACGTTCACTGAGGTTTTCATATAATAAAAAGATGTCAAAAGGTTTGAAATGCTCCATACTAGAAATATTTTCCTTGTGTAATTATTCTTTCTAATATAGAGCGTGGTTTTCTGGGTTACACATAGTTCTGCTGTCCTTTGCTCAGACTTTTCACCATTTCCATCACCCTATTCTATCTTCAGACTATTTGTATTGTACTAATCAGGGAAATAGAAGACACTGGAACTGTAGATAGAATATGACCTAAAGGCTTTCTTGGAAGTACATTAATAGTCTGAACACTCATGGCACTGTTGTACCCACACATGATCATGAAAGAGGGTATGCACACCCTATATGCAGACCATTAACAAAATCCAGGGGTGCTAATGCCATATATAGAGACCACTCTAAAGGGGTCACTAACCAAAATAAAAAGTAAAAATAGGCAAGCACACCTATTTAGAATTTTCTTATATATTTATATTTAGGAAGGGTTTAACAAACTAGTTATACAGAAAAAATAAGGGGAGCCACGATTGACTGCGTGTTGGCACCAAACTAGACCAGTCCCAGCCCTTCCTTGGATAGGACAGTGAGCCACTGCTGGTAGATTGAAGCCTTTGCCATATTGTGCCCAACTCCTGGCCATAGACCCTCCCACGACATTCCCGGCCATGAAGAAAGGAATTTCCACACAGGAAATATATTTTCTGCAGTTGACTGATGTTCTTCAAAGATGGCAGTGACACCTAACATCACACTGACATGTTGACAGAAATCTTTGGCAGACATTACCTTTCATAACATAACCTTCTGTAGAAGCCACTCAGGCGCAGAACACCAGCAGATAATTATAAGGCATCTTCCCTTTACATCTGCTCTCCTTAGGAGCACCACAGTGCTGGGATCCATTTCCCTGTATTCTAGACTCAGCAGCATTTTGCTTTGTTCAAACTGAGATTAACAAGATGCTATTTTTGTAGTATACCAGTCCCAAACTTTAGCTATGTCCAGCCGGGCACGCTCCCTGATTCTACTCTCACTCTGCCAGGTGTACTAGTAATCATGTCAGAGAACACTTAGCAGGCCATACATGGGTCAAATTCCAACAAAATTTTCTTTCGAAATGTAGAAATGTCTCGTGTTTTGTGATCCGATAGTGCCACCACAGATTTTGAAGTTTGACCAACCAAGCCTTGAATTTCGACTCATGTTGCAACAGAAAAGAATTTGCCGGGTTGGGAATCTTCTTTTCTTTCCAGGTCACAGCTCATGCACATTTCTTTTTCCATTATATTTCTTGCACGAGTCTCCCATCATTGATTAGAAATTCCCTCGTTTTTTCCAAAAATTTCCAATATGCCGGATCACTCAAATTCATTGGCTGCAAGAAAATCGGCTGTTGCTGCAGCCTATTAATGGTGTGAAATTCGAACAAAATATTTTAGTTACGATTTTCAAAAGAAAATTCGTTCCGAATTCAACCCATGTATGGTCGGCTTTTAGCCTGGCCTAAATGGCTTTTTGCTTCCCTCAGTAGCATACTGTAACAAGTTTCAGGGTGACTACAGCTGGTTTTTCTGGGTGTTGAATCACCTCACCAGGAGTTCAGCCCCATGAAGGGTCCTTGTTGGCAGTAACTGGTTACATCCACATAGCTTGATGTAGCCACAAAGCTCCTCCCCTCATGGCATTTACACTACTGTGCAAAAGTTTTAGGCAAATGTGAAAAAAAATTCTGTAAATTAAGAATGCTTTCAGAAATAAAAGTGTTAATGTTAATGTTAGTTCATTTACTTTCCATTTTGTTAAGTGATAAAAAATAAACAGAAGAGAAATTCAGATCAAATCAATATTTGGTGTGACCAACTTTGGCATTCAAATCCTCTAGGTACACTTGCACGCAGTTCTTGAAGGAACCTGGCAGGAAGGTTGCTCCAAACATCTTGGAAAACTAACCACAGGTCTTCTGTGGATTTAGGCTGCCTCAAATCCTTCTGGCTCTTAGTGTAATCTCAGACAGACATAATGATATTGAGATCGGGGCTCTGCTGGGGCTAAATCATCACTTCCAGTACTCCTTGTTCTTCTTTACATTGAATATAGTTCAATAACATTAGCTGTATGTTTGGGGTTGTTGTCCTGCTGAAGAATAAATGAGGACCACTTCTGGCCAGACTTCTTCTGGGTCCCACTGGTGCTGATGGCACTGCTGGACATCTTATGATGTTGAAGGAAGTAAGCATGATGTGTCTTTCATTTGCTTCATTAAGTTTCCTTGGCTGACCATTGCGACTATGGTCCTCAATATTGCTCATTTCTTTATGCATCTTCAAAACAGCTTGAACAGCACATCTTGAAAACCCAGTTTGCTTTGAAATCTTTGCCTGAAAGTGACCTTGCTGATGCATTATAACTACCTTGTGCCTTGTTGCTGCGCTCAATCTTGTCATGGTGTCATGGTGTATGACCTGTGACACAGTACTTACATGGTTAAACTCGCGTTGTAGGTCAAAGAATAATAGATAAAAGAATCACATGCTGGCTGTCCACCGGTGACAGAGGGGGGGGGGGGGGGGAAGAACCGTGGTGACACACAGAGCCGCAGGGGCACTTTCACAAGGGACGCCAAATCCTCCCTGTAGCAAACAATGTCACCATTAGGGGGAAAGAGATAGCACATAGGGAAAGGGCAAAACGGTATATATGAAATGGCTATAAAGTTTAGTGTGTAGTAACACACTATGCTATATGTAGCATAGTACAGCATGTCGAGGTAGCTAGTCATGTATAAGTAACAGGATCCTGAAAGACAGGGTTCCTACCTTGATTAGTTGAAAATGGTTGTAATGGCCAAAACCATCTGCTGCTGACAGTCCGGTGTCCGCCTGGGAAGTGGCAATGGACATCCGTCTGAGAGCAGCAGGAAGCCCTTATGTATGCGGAGTGAGCCAATAAGGTGTAAAGTGCTTGGATTGCTCACAGCTGTGTTAAACACAGCCGAAGGAAAACGATAGAGCGGTGTGTAACTGGTCAGCCAATCCGAGTGCAGTGCTTGGATTGCTCACAGCTGTGTCAAACACAGCCGAAGGGAAACGATAGAAGGGTGTGTAACTGGGCAGCCAATCCAGGTGCAGACAGAGAGGCCACCCAGCGTGCCGCATCGACACATGCGGCGTACGTGGGTGTACCTCAAAGGGCGTACCTCAGGCGTGGGCTCTACTCAGCGCAGGCAACCAGGGGCGGGAGAATGTATCTCCGACCAACCCAGGCCGCACAGAGGAAGCTCACCCGCCGGGTGTCGGTGCACAGGCGGCATCCCAGGAGACCAAGGAAACCCCACCTCTGCCATCTAGTGGGGATTGATAGTCCACACTCACATGCGGCGTACGTGGGTGTACCTCAAAGGGCGTACCTCAGGCGTGGGCTCTACTCAGCGCAGGCAACCAGGGGCGGGAGAATGTATCTCCGACCAACCCAGGCCGCACAGAGGAAGCTCAACCGCCGGGTGTCGGTGCACAGGCGGCATCCCAGGAGACCAAGGAAACCCCACCTCTGCCATCTAGTGGGGAAAAAAGGGGAGAAACAGCCAGAATGTTAGACCAATGGAAAACATATAACAGCAATGATAAACAACAACAAAAATGGAGAAATTTGCAAAATACAAAGGGAAGACGGGGAATATACAAAGTACAATAAAAAAATATAAAAATAAACAGTACAATTGCATTACATAACGTATATGGACAATGGTTTGAGAAGTTCAATTGCACTAGTAGTAATACAATTGCATTACATGACATATGCAGTATGACATATATTGCATTACATGACATATATTGATAATGGTTTGAAAAATGTACCAAATTAAAATATTTGGAATATCTAGGGAAGGAACCAAGTATTCACATATTCAATTTGCAGCCCCCCGAGGAGAAGCCTGGGAGAAAAGGTCTGAAATTAAATGCCTCATTTAATCCTGGTGGTGTGGTAGCACGTAAGCTATGGATCCATCTAAGTTCACATTGCAAGAGATTTTTATTGAAGTCACCACCCCTGGAATTAAAATGTATACGATCGAGTCCCAAAAAATAGATCTTGGGGATCGACGTGGGATGTATAAGGGCCATATGTCTGCCAATAGTTATGTCAGGATCACGTTTGGAAATTGTTGAGACATGTTGGTATATTCTCTTCCATAAGGGATTGATAGTCCACACTCACAGGTGAGTAAGTACACCACACCTGGAGTTTTACAGTTGATAAAGTGTTTTGGGTGGAAGGGTCGTCCATTAGGCAGGTGGATGTCCCTACGTCTGTCTATATACTGACAATAGGGGCATCCACCGCATGAAAAGGTGCCTAGGGTTTTACAAGTGTCTCCTCTGTGTGGTTTGTACTCGCTTTGGACTAATCGGTCACCGATAGATGGAGCTCTCCTGTAAGTCACAGATGGGGTGTCTGTGACAAAGTGGGACAGTGATGGATCCATTTTCAACAAATGCCAATACCTGTTTAGGATTCGCTTTAATTGTCGGTGCTGTGTGGTGTAGGTGGTAATGATTCTAAAGGTGTTATCATTACAGGCTTGTTTTGGTGTGTCAAGCAAATCTTGTCGTGATAGGGCTAGAGTTTTTTTATAAGCTTTTTTTAGGGAAGACCGAGAATAACCTCTTTCGAGTAATCTGGTCTTGAGCTTATCGGCCTCATCTTTAAATGTGGAGTCGTCAGAACAATTTCTACGTGTCCTAAGATATTGAGTATAGGGTATAGAGGACAGCAGGGGTTTAGGGTGAAAGCTAGTTGCGTGTAGAAGGGAAATCCCTGCTGTGGGCTTGCGGTAAAGCTGACTCGAAAGGCTGCCGTCAGGCTGTTTTTTGACCAATACATCCAAGAAGGTAATCTCAGTTTCACTTTGCTCCATAGTGAAGGCCAGGTTAAAGTCGTTGCGGTTAATGGCATCCAAAAAACCGCACAGAAGTTCAACCGGGCCGTCCCATATAAGGAATACGTCGTCTATACATCTGCGCCACGTTAGGACGTGGCACATGTGGACAGACAAAGAGTCATTGGTGATTAGAGAGTGTTCCCACTCCCCCAGGTACAGATTGGCGTACGATGGGGCACAGCAAGTCCCCATCGCAACGCCCTGTACCTGGAGGTAATGGGAACCATTGAAGCAAAAGGCATTATGGGATAGTATGAATTCGAGAGAGTTCAAAATGAACTCATTGTATTCCGGCTTGGACTCACTGAATTGTGAAAGTGCTCAGCGCACCATCGCAAGGCCGAGATTATGGGGTATACTGCAGTAAAGAGACTCGACGTCGATAGTAACCAAGAGAGTGCCTTCGGGTATATGTATATCCCGAAGGGCTTGAAAGAAGTGTATGGTGTCACGTGTATAGGATGCTTGGCATTCAACAATAGGTTTCAGATAGTTGTCAACAACCCGGCTCAAGTTTTCTGTAAGGTTGCCACATCCAGAAATGATTGGCCTGCCAGGTGGCTTGTCTAGTCTCTTGTGCAATTTGGGTAGTGCATAGAAAGTGGCTTCTTTTGGGTGATCAGTTCTAACGAATTCCCATGTGTCCTTAGTTATGATATTGTGGTGAAAAGCCATATCCACAAGACCATAAAACTCATGTGTGAACTTGTCCAAGGAAGATCGTCCAATGGGACGATACCATTCCCTATTTTTAAGCAGGTCCCTGACTTTGTGCAAGTGTAAGCCCCTGTTCACACCGGTGTGACTTGTCATGCTATTTGACAGGTCACCCCCTATTCTCCGCAATGGAACTTTTGAAATCAGTGCGACGCTGACATTGTGGTGCCGCACCATTTTAAAAAAATAGTTTCTGCACTACTTTTGGCGATTTCATGTGCGCCTTGCATAGACATCTGTGCATGAAGTCGCACAGATGTCAACCAAGTCGCCCCTGAAGTCGCACTGACATGCGGCTTTGTAATTGTGCGATTTGAAGGGATGTCGCACAATTTCAAAGCTGAATTCAGTGTGAACCTATTAGTATTGATGTTGGTTGGTTGATGTTGGTAGTCCAACTAAATATTGATTTTTTTTTCTGTTCGTTTACTTTTTAAATTGATAAAAATAAACAATTAAAATATACATTTTTGAAAGCATTCTTACTTTACAACATTTCTTCATGCCTTTCTAAAACTTTTGCACAGTACTGTATATGGGCGCTAACATAATTCCCTATTACCACGCTACAGTATTTTGGGCCAGAGCCACCCAGTGACAGACTAGCTAATTGCACCTGCTTACTAACATAACATAATCCAATGTACCATTCAGATAGCCAGTAAAGCAACCATTATCAATCAGGGTTCCATTAAAACCCTGGGGCACCTCCAGAGGTTGCTAGGGGGTTCCTTGATTAACCTCCCACCTGATGGTTCCTGGATTATCCTGGTCCCAACATCATTTGGCAGAGCCAGCAGCATGACACCCGTTATCTCTTTAGAAGTCTGTAAAATTGGCATTCTGATCACTACCGTAAGAGGACTATTCTTCTCACTGACCACCAAAGTAAAGGGAGCATTCTTCTCGCTGGGTTCGATTAATACACGAACTGGAGTGTCCCAAGACCTAACATTTTATCAAGGGTTCCTGTGGGGTAGAAAGGTTGAGAAATGCTGCACTAGAAGCTACTGGAGATTAACTGTATTTGAGAAAAGGGGGTATTTCCACTTCAGCCAACATGAGGTTCTTTTTGCATGCCTTTTTTTTTCTTCTATTGTCTATGAATTATGTACTTGTGCATTCTGGTTCCTGTTACTTTCCGTATCTTAGTGTATATTGTATAGCTTTATCCATAGCAGCCTAAAGTAATAATGAAGCAAAACCAAAAATGTCATATATAGAGAGTCCCGGAGCCATGGAAAGGAGAGAAATTGGTGGAGGGACAACATGACATTGCTGGACGGCACAGTGGCCGCTTTAAGAGCAGGGTTTCCCCTTTTAGAAAGGGGAGGGGGCTTGATGAGGGCGGCGCTCAGAGCTGGAGAGAGGAAGGGAGAGGGGGAAGTGACATCAATCGTAGAGCGGAGGAGGAAGCGATTCCCACCCACCCGCCCTGAGATGGTCAGAAAGTAGGTAAAAGGAAAGGTCAGGATAATCGGCAGTTTTGGGTCGATGGAGAAGGAGAAGATAGAGGTTACATGTATGGAACATCTTGTACCCATCCATGGGATGGGGTGGTTTCTGGTACCCATCCATGAAAGGATGGGGGTTGTTTCTGGTACCCATCCATGAAAGGATGGGGGTTGTTTCTGGTACCCATCCATGAAAGGATGGGGGTTGTTTCTGGTACCCATCCCTGAAAGGATGGGGGTTGTTTCTGGTACCCATCCATGAAAGGATGGGGGTTGCTTCTGGTACCCATCCATGAAAGGATGGGGGTTGTTTCTGGTACCCATCCATGAAAGGATGGGGGTTGTTTCTGGTACCCATCCATGGAAGGATGGGGGTCGTTTATGGTACCCATCCATGAAAGGATGGGGGTAGGTCACTGTGAATGTTGTGTACCGCCTCCGAGTCAGGTGTTTCCGACTGGAGGCCTAAAGTTTAAAAGAAGTTGTTCGCAGTGACCAATTTATGTTGTTTTCCCTCTATGACACTAAACAAGTATATGTTAAAGTTTAATGGTTGTTTATGAAAAAGGTTATTTAATTAATGTTATAATTGGTTAATAAAAGGCCGTCAAGGCCATTTACTCCAAAGCCTGGTCAAGTCTTTTGTGAAGGGTTTGGAGGGGGGAAGTTTTTGGGGACAAAAGGTGTATCAGAAGACTGGGCTTAAGTCCTAGATATGTCAAGAGAGTCCCGGAGCCATGGAAAGGAGAGAAATTGGTGGAGGGACAACATGACATTGCTGGACGGCACAGTGGCCGCTTTAAGAGCAGGGTTTCCCCTTTTAGAAAGGGGAGGGGGCTTGATGAGGGCGGCGCTCAGAGCTGGAGAGAGGAAGGGAGAGGGGGAAGTGACATCAATCGTAGAGCGGAGGAGGAAGCGATTCCACGCTCACCCTCGCCGCTCTGTAACCTCCTCTCCTCCTCTCCTCGTTTGTGCAGCAATGGAGGGCTTTATCACCCAGCTCTGAACGGCGGTTCACGCAGAAGGAGCGGACTGGCTGCAAGCCCAGATGGCGGCCATGGAGGCGGTAAGGGAGCGGCAAAATGACGGGGGGGACGGCGTCACCTCGTGCGCGGCGGTCACGGCCGCCTGAAGTGCTGTAGCGGGCTATGGTGGCTCTCGGCGGTGGCAGCGACAGGAAGAGGGGAGTGAACCCCCCCGACCCCAGCACACGGCGGAGCCAGAAGACCAGGTACGGGCAGCAGATCGGGACCTGTAAAAGGGACAAAAGCGCGGCGGGGGGAGCTCAGTGCAGCGCACGGCTCTGCTCCCCCTGGCTCATCACAGATTCACAGAACATGCGGCCGGGGCTCCAGGGGTAGATCTGGGCAGCCAGCCGGCCCACCGAGGGAACACCTAACTTCAGGATGGGGGGGCCAGACAGCCATTACGGCCCACAATCCCACGCGGCACAGCAGAGGGTCCGAGAGGAGCACAGCTATGTGGGGAGCGACGGCAGAGGTCGGGCGACGAGGACCCAGCCACGCAGTAAGCACCGGAGCCCGTCATGGGGGATAACGAGCAGGTCTGACGGGACGGGTTGGAGAGCATGGCGAGAGCAACACCACAGACGGGCTCCGGAAAACGGAGTGGGCCCTTCCGGGATGCAGCCTACGGTCGGTAGGACGAAAATGGGCAGCGACGGATCGGGGGGCATAATGTCCGGGTCGGAGTGTGACGAGAGCCAAGGACATCCTGCAGCGGTGGTTCCAGGAGTGACGGCTGGTGGGCCCCCGCCTGGGCAGCCTGGTGAGTGTGATTCGTTACTTGATACTAATTTTTTTTCTGATTAGTCTACCAGGGTCGTTTAGGTTTAGGGGTAATGGTGGGACCTGGGGGGGACACGTCTACTCCCGTACTGACAGGACTCCGGACAGGGTCCATCGGGGTCTAGGTGAGTTGGGGCAGCGCTGTGAGTCGGGCATAAGAAGTAGTCCGGGGCGGGCATGGGCACCGACACATGACACTCTTACGGTCAGGGGGCGCCCTCAGGGTGGAGGAGAGATAGCTGCGACAGCAATGGGGACGGCCTCGGCGGTAGGTGAGGCCCCCGGTTTATTACATAGGCTCAGTATAGCCAGGGCAAGTCTGGGGAGGTTGCAGCCAGTAGAAAGCAAGATGGTGGACCAGGAACGACGGGTATATCGGTTTAGTCCTAGTTCCTTGGTAAGTGTCTACGGGCGTTTGCCATACGGGCGAATGTAATAAGAAAAAGACCCCCGAACAATGTTCAGCTCGGTTGGGTAACTTACAGGCCTTTAGCTAAACACACAAGACTTATGGCGGTGTGGCTTGGCCAAGGCATGACGCATGGTTTCGGCGACGCATGGCCGTATGATTGGCCCCACGCTGGGGCCCATTAGGTCGTCTGCGGGGGGATGAAGCTATGGCAGCGACGCAAGCTCCTAATTCGATTGTCGGGCTAATGAAAATTTGGAAAACACTGTCTAGTCCAGCACATGGGTTCAGGCAGTGCGGGATACTATTCTCTGCACAAGGGTGTCGGAAAGGATGCTTTCTGTCATCAGCAGTTCCCGGACCAAGCAGCGGCATTTTGTAGGGGACGGTTTTTGTAGTAACGGTTTGTATTACTTCGCGCATTGATGTCGGTCCATCCCTAGGCTGAGAAGTGACAGGCGGCCCGGCGTCATACAGCATTGGTTTTGGAAAAACTGGGAAGGAGGTTGCGTTTAGGCTTAGGGCCAGACACCTTTAGTAGGCCGCTTCCGGAAGGGGTGGTCTCTTCACGGGAGCTGGTTGCCCAGAATGAGCCCGCTAGGTACGAATTTATTCATCACCTGGCCTTTAAAAAAAAAAACAAAAAAAAAAACAAAAAAAAACAAAAAACAAAAGGTGGGTCGGTCTGCGATTCAATTGCCTCTGAAGAGGGGGGAAGAGTATACTTCCTTATATGCGGGAATTGATTTGGCTGTTAGGCTAGTGCCGGTACATACGGCCAGCTTTCGGCTGATGGGCAGTACAGGAACTGGGGCACGGTATGGGATCGTGTATTACAGATGGGTTGCTCCATATAGGGTGCCGTTTTCGAAACGTTCAGATCCTTCTTATGATGGCCAGTCGGGGGATTTTTGGGTATCTCAGCGAGCATGCCTTACCTGGATTGGTTGTCTGTTTTCCCGGCGGGTTCCAATATCTGAGCCGCCGGTGTGGGACGTTCTAACATCAGGTGGTACGTTTCAGGGCGCCCTTAGCTCTGGGGACAACAGAGGGCCTCACGGCAAACATTACATTCCCAGTAATTGCAATGGATTCTTTTGGTATGGAATGTGGGCTTCTGGGTCACAAGCCAGCGAGGCTATAAGATGCAGTCCAAGGGACCTTTAGAGTACGCAAGGTACGAGTACGTCAACTACAAGGGGTGTGGGAAAAATTGTTGTTATCTGGCGCAGCATAATCCCCTTGTAAAAAAAAAAAAAAATAAATAAAAATAAATTTTTATGGTACGGGCGGCGGCTACTGCGGGATTAGGGGCTCCCGCTCACTTGGTGAGCACTACGAATTATTGTTGGGGGGACTGGTGGGTGCGGCAGGTTTTCCTAGAATCGATCAATGGGTGGGTTTTTGCTTGTCATGTCTCATCAGCGATGGTGACTTGGAACTAGTCACGGATGCTGCAGACTCCATGTGGCGGTAGCCTGGTTTCAGAGGGCCATGCTTGTTTTCAAGGCCGGTTTTTGACAGTACCGGGTTTCGGTGCGATAGTTCAAATTGTAGTTACCTGACAAATTTGGGGGGTAATCCTTCTGCAACCAAAGGTCTGTTGTAACTGGGATTATCTTGGGGTGTTACAGGGTTTTATCTACTGACCAGGGCATCCGTTCCGGTTGTTTTGTTTGTGGGGGTCATTTGGTACTGTGCTGCTTACAGGGGATACATTCATCTACGCTGGACACTTATCAGGGATTGATACCACTTTGGCTGTTGCTTGGTATCGTTTCAGTGGGGACAGGTTCAGGGAGTTGTCGTTAGAAACGGTCCTACTTTGGCACTGCGGTAAAGAGGTTAACCAACTTATAGTAAGGCTACTTGGTACGCCTACTTTAAGGTTAGGCAGGCATGGTTCGCTTGCTCAACAGGAGGCAGGTCCCTAGGAGGTCATTTCGCAGCATACGCTGCTCTCTATTATTAAGATGGTATTGGAATGGGTATCTCGGCAGCTGCTATTACCGCAAGTTGGCAGGTTTGGCCTTTTTTGTTAAGTGGCAAGGGCAACGTTCCACATCAAAGAGTCTTTAGGTTAACACAGACGGTTTAGGGGTACAGGTTGGGGACAAGGAGAGGGATGGGAGGCGCCCTTTCTTCTTTTAAAGGTTTACAGGTTTTGTATTTGGTTTGCTAACGGTCTACAGCTCTCTTTATACAAGGGCTTTATTGGGACAGCAGTTGCACTAGTGTTCTTTGGTCGGGACAGGCGGCCAGGGGTCTAGGAGTCCTTTCTTCTACAGGAGGACAGGTGCGTCCTTATCAAAGTTCCAGCGTGTAGCGGTTAGAAGAGGGGTGTTGGTGGCTGGGTACGACCAGAAAAGTTTCTTTTCTCATTCCTTTCGGATGGGGCAGTCACGGGGCAGTCCATGCGGGTCTGCTATAGGAAGCAGTTTGGAGGATTGGTGCGTGGGACTCGGTTAGAATAAGTGGTACATTCGCACACATTTTATGCGGATTAGGTTTCACATACTGCGGGCTATTGTTATACGGCCTTGGTGATTGATGTTCTATGTGATTTGTGCTGTCAATTTTTATTGTTCACAGGTCGCGAGGCGGGCCAGTTTGTATACTTGGTTCCTCCTATGCGTATTGGGGGTTCAGAAGAGCTTAGGTTCGGCCGAACGGTAAGCGGTTAAGTATGCCCAGGTTGTAGGTGCAGATCTGGGGCATTGTGGCCCTGGCATGCAGTGGGACAGGGTGGGGGGAAGTACACAGGTTCCCCCGTTTGGTATTGTCCCCGCATGTTTTTTCGGTTGCACGCGGAGGAAACAGTATGGGAGGTATATCTATTATGTACCCCAGTCGTTACGTAATAATGTTTATGTTTTACGTTATTAACGGCTTACCCAGGTATGGTTGTAGTACGGTCTAGATATGGTGGGGCAGATTGTCATGGCAGTGGGCTTGGTCTAGTAAGAAGGTGGACTGTGTCCGCTTAAGGAGTTTTTTTTTCGCAAAATGGGGATTGGCCATACGTGGAGGTATCTGAGGAGAGTTGGGGTGCATCTTAATGATGTGGGGGACTGTTTTTAGGCACTGTCCCTTCAGGAAAGTGTACATTGCGGGCTGAGGGTGTGGGGGTGCACGCAAGGGTAAGGGGTTACCCCTTTCGTGCTGTGGCAGTTTTGGGTCGATGGAGAAGGAGAAGATAGATGTTACATGTATGGAACATCTTGTACCCATCCATGGGATGGGGTGGTTTCTGGTACCCATCCATGAAAGGATGGGGTTTTTTTCTGGTACCCATCCATGAAAGGATGGGGGTTGTTTCTGGTACCCATCCATGAAAGGATGGGGGTTGTTTCTGGCACCCATCCCTGAAAGGATGGGGGTTGTTTCTGGTACCCATCCATGAAAGGATGGGGGTTGCTTCTGGTACCCATCCATGAAAGGATGGGGGTTGTTTCTGGTACCCATCCATGAAAGGATGGGGGTTGTTTCTGGTACCCATCCATGGAAGGATGGGGGTCGTTTATGGTACCCATCCATGAAAGGATGGGGGTAGGTCACTGTGAATGTTGTGTACCGCCTCCGAGTCAGGGGTTTCCGACTGGAGGCCTAAAGTTTAAAAGAAGTTGTTCGCAGTGACCAATTTATGTTGTTTTCCCTCTATGACACTAAACAAGTATATGTTAAAGTTTAATGGTTGTTTATGAAAAAGGTTATTTAATTAATGTTATAATTGGTTAATAAAAGGCCGTCAAGGCCATTTACTCCAAAGCCTGGTCAAGTCTTTTGTGAAGGGTTTGGAGGGGGGAAGTTTTTGGGGACAAAAGGTGTATCAGAAGACTGGGCTTAAGTCCTAGATATGTCATGAAGTTTACCAATCTTAAAATGTGGCAGCTGCATTCGTTTTCTTTTTTTTAGGCTTTTCCCCCTCTGTTTTCACCTGGTGATCTGTCCAGTAACACACCTCCTGTATTAGAGTGCCCCCACTCTAGATGAAGGAGCACAGGGGACACCTTTGGACAGCAGCATTGTCTGTCTCTGGGGAGGGGAATGTTAGGTGCACCAGTAGATTTAAATACACTAGCAAATTGAAGCCAAACTCCAGCTCACGCTACAGTTATGCAAGCTTACAGCAACTGTTTTTTTTTTGGGGGGATAAAGGTTTTACATAACTAAATAAAAGCTGATCATTGTAAGCCCCCTGTCAGTGGTAAATAGTTTGTCCCAAGATTCTAACTGCTACATTTGCAGGACAGACTTACTGGCTGGATTATCAGATGAAAATAAAGGGAAGAAAGACTTAAGCTCCATGCATATTAGCGTTTTTTTATAGGTGGAAAAAAATGCTGGATAAAAAAACGCTAGTAATCGCTTTTTGTAGTAGCATTTTAGTAGAGTTAGCATTTTATCAGCTTTTTGCAGTTCATTAAAAATAAAAAAAAGCTCAAAAAACCCTATTAGTAGCATTTAGCAGAGTTTCTGCTGGAAAAAAAGAAACATTTTTTTCTGCTCCTAGACGCTGAAGCTCAAAAAACTTTAATAGCCTAAAGTAGTGTGCATGGACACATAGGATAAAACTATTTAGCTTCTAGGAGCAGAAAAAAATGCTGATGTAGCAAGGAGCTAGCTATCTTACCTGCAGTATCAGAAGACACTCTGCAACATTGCTGCAGAGACACTGTTTCCCAAATCTTTTTTACTATTTTTAAAACTTTTTTTGTGAAATGGTAGGGGCACAATGTACCCATTACCAATTTACATAGGGGAGGAGGCCAGGATCTGGGGGTCCCGTTGTTAAAGGGGGCTTCCAGATTCCAATAAGCCCCCCCGCCCACAGACCCCCACAACCACCGGGCAAGGGTTGCGGGGATGAGGCCCTTGTCCCCATCAACATGGGGACAAGATGTTTTGGCGGCACCCCTAAACATTCTCCCCATGTTGAGGGCATGTGGCCTGGTACAGTTCAGGAGGGGGGCGCTCTCTTGTCCCCCCTCTTTTCCTGCAGCCTGCCAGGTTGCGTGCTCGGATAAGGGTCTGGTATGGATTTTTGGGGGGGGCCCCTACACAATTTTTCTTAAATTTTGGCGCAGGGTTCCCCTTAATTTCCATAACAGACCTGAAGGGCCTGGTATGGATTTTGGGGGGACCCCCACGCAATTGTTTTTAAAATTTTTGGTTTGGGGTTCCCCTTAATATTCATACCGGACCCAAAGGGCCTGGTAATGGACTGGGGGGAACCCATCCTGTTTTTTTCAATGAGTTTTATGCATATTGCCGAGACCCAACAATTCATTACAGCCGCGAGCAGTTTTAAATGACCTTTTTCCTGTAGAAATGTCATTTTGCTGTGGTATTGTTCTGAACACGGGAAAACTGCGCCACTTAACAGGCATACTATAGACACCCCCCGGCACGATATTTAAAGGAATATTTCATTATTATTGTTTCACTTTAAGCATTATTAAAATCACTGCTGCTAAAAAAACTGACGTTTTTAAAACTTTTTTTTGCATTGATACATGTCCCCTGGGGCAGGACCCGGGTCCCCAAACACTTTTTATGATAATAACTTACATATAAGCCTTTAAAATGAGGACTTTTGATTTTTTATGTTCGTTTCCCATAGATGGTAACGATGTTCGTGTGTTCTTCAGAATTTTTTGCCTGTTCGCAAGTAGGGATGAGCCGAACACCCCCCGGTACGGTTTGTGGCAGAACATGCGAACAGACCAAATATTTGTGTGAACACGCGAACCCCTTTAAAGTCCATGGGACTCAAACGTGAAAAATCAAAAGTGCTAATTTTAAAGGCTAATATGCAAGTTATTGTCATAAAAAGTGCTTGGGGACCTGGGTCCCGCACCAGGGGACATGTATCCATGCAAAAAAAAGTTTTAAAAATGGCAGTTTTTTCGGGAGCAGTGATTTTAATAATGCTTAAAGTGAAACAATAAAAGTGTAATGCTTGTAAAGTGGTGCATTTTCCCGTGTTTAGAACAGTCCCTGCACAAAATGACAATACTAAAAGGAAAAAAGTCATTTAAAACTGCTTGCGGCTGTAATGTAATGTTGCCCCATCCCTCCCCAGCCCATTACCAGGCCCTTTGGGTCTGGTACTGATATTAAGGTGAACCCCACACCCAAATTTTTTTAAAAAAGGCGCGGGGCCCCCAGGCCCTATATACTCTGAACAGCAGCAGTATACAGGCAGTCCCCGGTTTACAAACAAGATAGGAACTGTAGGTTTGTTCTTCAGTTGAACCTGTTCGTAATTTGGACCAGGTATTTTTTGTAAGTGTAGCTCCAGCCAAAAAATCTATTTTTAAGCTTTTTGGATAACATAGGGTAGGGTTATCATCACCCCTGTAACATTTGTTTTGCTGTCTGTGCCCCTGTTCAAATTGGATTTTGAAAATTTTGGGTTATTAGGGAAACAAGGATTGGTGATAAAGCATCAGTGGAGACAGCCTTTTCCCATATTAACTCTTACAGGAGAGAATTTCCCTTCCTAGGGGTAGATTTCCTCTCATTTCCTGTTGTCTCCCCCCGTTTGTAAGTAGGAATCATTTGTAAGTCGGATGTTTGAAAATAGGGGACCGCCATATATATAATGTCTGCCCTATACACTCTGTGGAAAATTGGGCCTTAGGTGTTGGTGGTACCAGAGCACTGTAAGCCCTCACAGCAGAGGCGTAACTAAAACCTTCAGGGCCCCGATGCAAGAAACCATAAAGGGCCCCCAGTGCTGGGCCCTTCCCTCCAAGCCCAGAGCCCTTCCCACTGATACTAGGACCCTTTACTCCCGTTGCGGAGCCCTTTATCACTTTTCCGCAGTGGATCCTAACACAGGTGTTTCAAACTGGCGGCTCTCCAGCTGTTGCAAAACTACAAGCTCCATGAGGCATTGCAAGGCTGTCAGTATGATTCTCACAGGCAGAGGCATGATGGGACTTGTAGTTCTGCCACAGCTGGAGGGCCACCAGTTTGAGACCCCTATTTTAACATGTTCTGCATGCCATCTTGGCCCCCCACGGTAGTAGAACACCAGGGCCCAGTCACAAGTGTGACCTTTGCAACCCTGGTAGTTCCGCCAATGATGTCAGTAGGGCTGTGAATAATGTCACTCAGTAGGACAGCGGATGTGCTCAATAGGGCCCCTTCCCCCGCTCTCCATCCTGAAAGCATAGCCCACAGCAGCCAGCAGGAGGGGGGAAGCTAGCATTGCTGCGGGGGAAGGGGGGAACTGGGGAGCATAAAGGGGCAGCAGGAAACAAGTAACCTGGATACAAGGCCGGTGTAATGTTTTTTATCTACACAGACAAAGGTGCACTTTGCCACTCCCCCCGCCACCACCATTCTCCCACCAAATCCGACACACACACAGTAACACACCTTTTCTTATTTCTTTATAATTACTGTGGCGCTATGGCCCTTAAATGTGAACACAACCACATTTCAATTAGAAACAAATATACCATATAATGTTTTGGTAACCAAAATCCCCAGTGCTATAAACATTTATATAGTGTTAAACCAAAGTAATAATCTCATATCATATAAAAATGTGGGGTATTGTGACCAAATTCCCAGTGCTGTAAACGTGATTGTCCCCAAAAATAAATAAATAAATAAAATAAAAATGTGTATAAAAATTAAACTGATGGTTAATAAAATCTACTCAAATGCATAACGTGCTATACACATAAATAGTTAATACAGTTCATAAAAGTGCTGGGATTTGAAATCATGATTCCAGGGCTGCAAGCATATCCAAATAAAGTGTGACTGCTCCAAAAATCTTTAAAACACACTTCGTTATTTAAATCAGTGTCCCAATAAATAACAACAAATATTTCAGTCCTTAATGAAGCTTTAGCCACACCATCCAGTGTTGTACTTCACCACAGTGGTCCAGCCAGTGTCCAAAATAGCAGCTCACCTTAAAATCAAGCCTTTAATTACATTCAGGTCTGATAGTGCTTTAGGAACAATATAAGTGGACCCTCCCCCCCCCCAGCAGTGTTCTTGTTAGTCCATAGGATGCACCAATCCGCCCATCATAAGAAGTAAATAAGACTCCATAGCGTAATACTGCTTTAAATGAAAACAATTTATTTCATCAATAAACACTCACATTTAAATTGCACTCAAACGAGTGTAGCAGCTCATTAAAACAGCCTACAGCAGCGTGTCTCCCGATCGTAAACCATCTATGACATAGAATGTGCAGGTTACCAGACGGGAGCGGCCGCGGGGTACGGTGCAATTCTCTTACCTTAAGCCAGCAGCAGGAACAGCTTGGAGGCAGAAGCGGGAGCCAGAGCCAGGGGCGAGGAGCGCCTGGAGCGGAGCTGGGAGGCTGAACTGGCGATCCTAGCTGACTGCTCCTTACATCGCATCGTGGCTCATGTCATGTCTCCCGGAAACACTTAGCACCTGGCTGGACAGGACGGGCAGCAGATAGCAGGAGTTTCAGCGGCTGCAGGAGCTAAGAGGAAATGGAGGGGATCGCTTCTTCTCTATGCCGCCCATCCTATCCAAATGTAGACAAATGTGACAGGAGTGCCGCGCGGGCCCACTGCAGCATGGGGCCGGGTCGCAGTTGCGACTCATGCGACCCCTATAGTTACGCCACTGCCTCACAGTTACTCTTGGTGGGCGCTGGAACAGGCCCTGCTGTGAAATATTATATCAAGAATTGTAATTACATGCCCCTGTTAAACAGGGGCAGAAAAATTGGACCTTAGGCGGTGGTGGTGGTGGCACAACACTGTAAAGCCTCACAGATACTTTTGTTGAGCGCAGGAACAGGCCCTGCTGTGAAATATTAGATCAAAAATTTTAATTACGCGCCCCTGTTAAACAGAAGAAAAAGTGGGCCTTAGGCGGGGGTGGTGGTGGTGGCACAACACTGTAAAGCCTCACAGATACTTTTTTTGAGCGCAGGAAAAGGCCCTGCTGTGAAATATTAAATCAAAAATTGTAATTACGCGCCCCTGTTAAACAGGGGCAGAAAAATTGGGCCTTAGGCGGTGCTGGCTCAACACTGTAAAACCTCACAGATACATTTATTGAGCACAGGGACAGGCCCTGCTGTGAAATATTGGATCAAAAATTGTAATTATGTGCCCCTGTTAAACAGGAGAAGAAAAATTGGGCCTTAGGCAGTGGTGGTGGTGCCACAACACTGCAAAGCCTCACAGATACTCTTGTTGCGTGCAGGAATGAGCCCTGCTGTGAAATATTTGATCAAAAATTGTAATTACACGCCCCTGTTAAACAGAGGCAGAAAAATTGGGCCTTAGGCAGTGGTGGTGTTGCCACAAAACTGCAACACCTCACAGATACTCTTGTTGAGCGCAGGAACGAGCCCTGCTGTTAAATATTTGATCAAAAATTGTAATTATGCGCCCCTGTTAAACAGGTGCAGAAAAACTGGACTTTAGGCAGTGGTGGTGGTGCCACAACACTGCAACCCCTCACAGATACTCTTGTTGAGTGCAGGAACGAGCCCTACTGTTAAATATTTGATCGAAAATTGTTAAACAGGGGCAGAAAAATTGGGCCTTAGATAGTGGTGGTGGTGTCCTGAACCGAAAATATTCTTAGAAGCTATCATCATGAAAATTGAGGAGGAATAGGATAGTCACTCAGCATAAAAGGATAGTCACTCAACATATGCAGTCTTCAGGGGATCCCACATCCATAGAAAAATCATTTGGTTACATCAGCATCAGGTGCTTGGTAGCTGGGGATCCAAGACTGATTAATTTTTATGAATGTGAGCCGATCAACAGATTCTGTGGACAGGCACACTCTGTGATCAGTTACAAAGCCTCAAGCAGCACTGAATGTGCGTTCAGAAAGAACACTGGATGCAGGACAGGCCAGTAGCTCAATTGCATATTGAGCAAGCTCTGGCCAGTGGTCCATCCTCAAGACCCAGTAACCCAGTGGATGTTCTGGTGGAAAGGTCTCCAAGTCTGATCTTGCCCCTAGATATTCCTGCACCATGTAATTCAGACGCTGGCGATGGTTGCTAGAACCGATCAGACCTGGGCACTGAGGACTGAAGAATTGCCTGAAGGCATCAGTCAACCTTCTCCACCGCTCTTTCTGTGACTGAACGAAGCCTCAGCAACACGTTGTCCAGCACCAGGAAATTGTAACCTCCCAGGCTCTGGAAACGCATTGCACAAACCTTTCTGCAAGGCCTACTGAAGATGTTTCATCCTCTGCTTCCTCTGCGAGGGCTGGATAAGTTCTGCAACCTTACCCTTGTAACGTGAATCAAGAAGGGTTGCCAGCCAGTAATGATCCCTCTCCTTGATACCACGAATCCTAGGGTCCTTTCGCAGGCTTTGCAAGATCAGGGAGGCCATGCAGCTTAGGTTTGCAGAGGCATTCGATCCTGAGTCCTCTGGTTCACTAAGGATCACATGATCCTCAACCACCTCCTCCCAGCCACGTACAACTCCATGGTTTTCTGGGGATTGAAAACGATCCCTTAAAGACTGCTGCTGATGCTAAGTGTTATCCTCCACCTCCATGCTGACACAATCCTCCTCCTCCTCTTCTTCTTCCTGTGTGATCGACGGGCCTGCAGGAATACTAGAATCTGGATAAAGGGGGCCTTGAGAGGTAAGGAAGTCCCCCTCTTCCTCCCACTGTTCTGCCTCAAGTGCCCTGTCCATTATTCCACGAAGCCTGTGCTCCAACAGGAAGACAAGAGGGACGGTATCACTGATGCATGCACTGTCACTGCTCACCATCCTCGTGGCCTCCTCAAATGGTGACAGGACAGTGCATGCATCCTTGATCAGTAGCCACTAGCGTGGTGAAAAAAAGCCAAGCTCACCTGACCCTGTCCTGGTGCCATACTCACACAGGTACTCATTGATGGCCCTCTGCTGTGTGTGCAGCTGCTGCAGCATTGCCAACATTGAGTTCCACCTGGTGGGCATGTCACAAATAAGGCGGTTCTTGGGCAGGTTGCATTCTCTTTGAATGTCAGCCAGCCGAGCACAGAAGTTTAATAACAACTATGGGTGCACTGTATGTATTGTGTACACCACCAGGAAAGTAGTAGCAACTGCACTAGGGGTGCACGGTACTGTGTACACCAACATAAGTGTAATAACAACTATTGGTGCACTGTATGTATTGTGTACACCACCAGGAAAGTAGTAGCAACTGCACTAGGGGTGCACGGTACTGTGTACACCAACAGAAGTGTAATAACAACTATGGGTGCACTGTATGTATTGTGTACACCACCAGGAAAGTAGTAGCAACTGCACTAGGGTTGCACGTTATTGTATACTCCAACAGAAGTGTAATAACAACTATGGGTGTACTGTATTGACCACCAGAAAAGTGTGAGCAACTGCACTATAGGTGCACAGCACTGTATACACCGCCTGAAGTATATTAGAAACAGTACGCCAGGAACGGCCTGCAGTGAGCTATAGCTAAATTGTATGCAGTGAATATATATATATATATATATATATATATATATATTTATATATATATACATACACATACACATATGAGACTATCTGTATATATATATATATATATATATATATATATATATATATATATATATATATATATATATATATATATATATATATATATATATATATTAAATACACTGCAGCTAACTGAATCACCTGCCCGCCTGAAGTATATATATATATATATATATATATATATATATATATATATACACGAGACTGTCTGTATATATATATATATATATATATATATATATATATATATATATATATATATATATATATATATATATATATTAAATACACTGCAGCTAACTGAATAATCTGCCTGCCTGCTCAGTCTAAATGACACTCTCTCTCCATCCTCGCCAATGGCACACTACACGAGGCCAACGTGCAGGCCGCCTTATATACTGTGGGGCATGGACTTAGTCCCCCTGAGCCATGATTTGGACAATTATGGCTCTCTTAGCTGAGGGGGCTGTGATTGGCCAAAGCATGCAGGTCATGGCGCATGCTCTGACCAATCATCATACAGCAATGCACTGCGCTCCCGCAGGGCATTATGGACCGTTACGTGCCGCTCTAATTTGGTGTGAACGGCCCATAATGTTCGGTTTTCGACGTATGGGTGAACAGTGTTCAAGCCTAACTCATGTATGACCCGAACAGAAAGCTCATCCCCTTTCGCAAGTTCTGGTGTGAACTGAACCAGGGGGTGTTCGGCTAAGCCTTACTGAACAGTAACTACATTTCATCTGCCTTACCAGAATACTGCTAGCATCCTAAATTTCACTTTGCCTTACCAGGATACTTTCAAGTACACTTTGTTTATCCTGCTCAACAGGTCACCACGTGCACCAGGCTAGCCCAAGATCCTGGATATTTCCATTGTGAGGACCCTTCCTGTTACTCTTTTAGTTCAAATAGTTTAGTGATTCCACTGATTACCTTTAAAGGGGAACTCTCACATGAATTGTTAAAGTGATAATTTGCATTTGTGGCCTATTGCCTCACATGATCATTGCCTGGGTCTGTGATTTCAGGATTTGAGGGAAACAGACTGACCAAGTTTAAGCCAGATCTGTTCCCCTTTATGCCTGAGAGCATAGGCTATTTTAGAGTCTTTTAAGTTGTTTGACTGTGCTAATTTAACCACTTCAGCCCCGGAAGGATTTACCCCCTTCCTGACCAGAGCACTCTTTCCAATTCGGCACTGCATCGCTTTAACTGACAATGGCGCGGTCATGCGATGTTGCAACCCAAACAAAATTGGCGTCCTTTTCTCCCCACAAGTAGAGCTTTCTTTTGGTGGTATTTAATCACCTCTGCGTTTTTTATTTTTTGCGCTATAAACAAAAAAAAGAGTGACAATTTTGAAAAAAAACGCACTATTTTTTACTTTTTGCTATAATAAATATCCCCCAAAAAATATATAAAAAACAATTTTTTTTCCTCAGTTTAGGTTGATATGTATTCTTCTACATATCTTTGTTAAAAAAATCGCAATAAACGTGTATTGATTGGTTTGCGCAACAGTTATAGTGTCTGCAAAATAGGGGATAGTTTTATGGCATTTTTATTATTATTTTTTTTTTATTAGTAATGGCGGCGATCTGCGATTTTTATTGGAACTGCAACATTATGGCGGACACATCGGACACCTTTGACACTATTTTGGGATCATTGTTGTTTATACAGCGATCAGTGCTATACAAATACACTGATTACTGTGGATTACTGTGTAAATGACACTGGCAGGGAAGGGGTTAACCACTAGGGGGCGATCAAGGGGTTAACTGTGTCCTAGGGAGTGATTCTAACTGTGGGAGGGATGGGCCACTATACATATGACAGAAATCACTGCTCCTGATGACGGGGAGCAGTGATCTCTGTCATATCACTAGGCAGAACAGGGAAATGCCTTGTTTACAAAGGCATCTCCCCATTCTACCGCTTTGTGACACGATTGCGGGCACCCGGCAGACATTGAGGCAGTGTGACCCGCGGTCACAGAGCACGTGGCGGGCTCTCCCCCGAACTCCTTGTGGTGCCCCACCTCACATGTTAAAACTGTACCCACAGCACAGTCGCCCCTCCTGCCCACCCTTTGTCTTGACCCTGATCCTAGTGACTGTGCAGTTCTTAGCTGTGTTCCAGGCAGTCAGATCACGGGGAGGGCGGGGGGCAGGAGATTGAGGAAATGCTTCCTCCTGACTGTAGCAGACTGATGACATCATCTCAGCCTAGGCAAAGTCAAAGGCTGGAGCTCAAAGGCATCTTTTTAAAGATAAACGGTGGAGCTTTTCTGAAATAAAGTTATTCTATTACTGTGTATTGTGACATGTCAGAAATGTATAAAGTCCATCTTATAAAGTTACTGAAACATCCACTTTAAATCCAAAGCTAGAAGTCCGCACCTAGAATTTAACTCAGAAAATTCTGAATTGAATAAGCCAATATTTTCAAACATGGGAAGAAGCTTTTGGTTCACAGAAAGGCAGCTTCAATGGTTTCATTGTATTTTTTAAAACATATTTTTCTTTTGCTTTATCTTTAAATAACTCGACTGTCAGCTAAGACAGGGATAAATATGTATGCATGTAAATATGGATGCTGCCAGCCTCTGAACTATGTTCATATGTCTGACTAGAAAAGCAGAAAAAGATACTAAATAAACAGAGTGGAAACAATTATATGCCTGAACAGAATTCTTTACATGTCACACGTAGCAGACAGGCCATGGGAAGAATCCTGGCACTGCCAAGTGGAATCTGGCCTTGGAATTGGTGTTGTGTGGGTAAAAAAATAGGTGCAGATACCAATATAATTATAGCCGAATAGAGCCAAACAAATGGCACTATAAATGCAACTAAACTCCAGAGATCGAGATAATAAGGACTTTACAAATAGCATAGATGCCAACTTTCCTTGGTTTGTTAAAACAATCACATCTTGACCCTCTGTCCCTCCAATGCTGTGTAATGGGCCATGTTTCAGGAGTACAGCATTAGTCTTATCAGTGGCGGTGGTTTTTATCTATCCCCCCCGAGAGGACAGCCGGGACATCAAAGCCCCGCAGTTCCTCCACTTACTCCATCTAGGAAGTGGGCGGGCAGCGTGTCCGGCAGCTTTCTTCCTCCTCCTGTGGTGTGGATCACAGAACCTTCCATTGTGCATCCCCCTCCTCCTAGGCGTCCAATAGGATCACCTGACCTTTCAGCCAATCGGGAAATGGGTATCAGACCTGCGCTTCCTGATTGGCAGAGAGGTGATTCAGTGTTAGAAAGGCGAATATTCAACTGCTTTTCTAACACACCTGGGCGGGCTCCAAGCGCAATGCTCTGTGCTCCGAGTCCACCCTATTTTGAAACCTATTAGAGCCTATGGTTCTAATCAGGTGCTTAAAAACACCCCCCCCCCCGCTGTAATTCATGTGCCCGGCGTCCTAAAAGGGGTCGGATGCATGAATAGGGGGTGGCCGCGGCGGCCGTGTATAGATTCATGTTATGCATGAATCTATCTATTAACCATATAAGGGGTGGCGTGGATAGAGGCGGTGCCCGTGCGCCCTTAATGGATGGGCCGCCCCTGAGTCTTATTTGAGTTATGCACAGTAATTCAAACACATTCATTTTGTGACTCAAGGCCACAAATAGGTGGCCCTGCAGAAAAGGATGTTCTGGAACAGGAAATCCAGGAGTGCAGAGAATGGCAATAAAACTATTAAGATATAGGCCAGGAGCTGCAGGCACAGCTTAAGCGGAAGGTCTACATGAGTAGGTTTGACAGTCTAGGATGTAGTAAAAGAAGGGATTAATTAAAAATGTTTTCTTTAACCACTTGCCGGCCATCCGCCGCAGTTGTACTGCGGCAGGCGAATCGCCGTCATGTTACTTTGTTTGATCGGATTCGATCAGGAACCAATCAATCTTCAGGCCCATGAAATCTGGCCTGGACCCGGTGATCGGTCCTGACGAATGAGATCCTTCCCCTGTCTTGTAAGTGTAAACACTGACAGGGGAAGTGATGTCATCTCTCCTCGTGTCGGTCTTTTCGTTCCAGACCGAGAGGAGAGAAGACATCACAGAGTGAGTTGCACAACACTACACTGACACCAGGTCACGTAGGCACACAATTCACCCCCCGATCACCCACCAATCACCCCCCCCCACATAGGCGTGTGCACAGGGTGTGCCAGGTGTGCCTGGGCACACCCTAATCGCCTTGTGTGGTGCATATTCCCCCCTGTTTAGACCACTGATATTTCATCCCAAAAAAAAATGTTACAAAATAAAATACTTTAAAAATAATTTTAAAAAAACTACTGACACTGTCCACTGCCCTACTGACACCATCAGTACATATACACATGCATATGTATTTGAGCTTTGGGGTGCACACCCTAATGCAAGAGGCTGCGCACACCTATGCCCCCCCAGTTAACCCCTTCACCACCTGTCACTGCCCAGTGCAGCGTTCAGATTTTTTTTTGATCGCTGTACTGCTGTCATTAGTGACACTAATCAGTGTTAGGGTAATTAATATTAGGCTCAGATATGTCTAGGGACCCCCCCTAACCCCCATAAAGGTTTAACCCCTTGATTACCCCGTCATCTGTGATCACAGTATAAGTGTCACGGGTGACGCAGTTTAGCTAGACTTTTTTTTATAGCGTCAGGGCACCCACCGTATTTTACCCAATAAAGGTTTAACCCCTTGATCACCCGGTGGGTGATCAAAGTTAGGTTTTAGTGTCAGATAGGGTCTGCATCACCCCAGGCAGCGTCAGATCAGTGCCAGTACTGCTAACACCCACGCACGCACCATACGCCTCCCTTAGTAGTATAGTGTCTGAACGGATCAATATCTGATCGGATCAGATCTATACTAGCGTCTCCAACAGTTTAGGGTTCCCAAAAACGCAGTGTTAGCAGGATCAGCCCAGATACCTGCTAGCAACTGCATTTAGCCCCTCCGCCCAGCCCAGCCCACCCAAGTGCAGTATCAATCGATCACTGTCACTTACAAAACACAACACACATAATTGCAGCATTCGCAGAGTCAGGCCTGATCCCTGTGAATGCTAACAGTTTTTTTGGTAGCGCTTGAATCAGTCGCTAACAGTCAGGAGCTTTTTTACCTGTGAGTCTCACTACTGTACCAGTAAATTTAGAGACCAAAATGTCAAATCGAAGGTACAGTAGTGAAGAGGCCTAAACGTTTCTGAGCATGACTAGTGTAGTCCAGATGTACCCCATTTTTACCCATACTGTTAGCCACCCATACTCCACCCTCTTACCAACTTAAATAACGAGACCACACCTTTCATCTGGAGTATAAATGGCCATAACAGCCTTTTATTAAACAACGGTATAAAATTACCTCCAATATTAACTTCAATATGAATAACATATAAACTCAGATAAAACAACATGTTTTAAACAATCTGTTGGTCAATGACGGAGCTACCCCAGTTTACCACATATCCACAAGAGGGCACTGCAGGAACATGTTTCAAAACTGATAAGGCCTCCAGCTGTACCGCTCGGAGACAACCCCCTCCCGCAGTGCAACATACCGGTATTCCTTTCAGGAATACACAGGAGGGGCTATACTATTGCTGACCCCCCACCCCTTTTAACCTTTTATTTACTGCTACCGTCACCGACCAACAACAACAAACCAGCCAACCATCCAGCTGTCATGACGACCAAATGCTTCCAAACCTGAAAAATAAACACACACATTAACAACACTAACAACACATTACACGGGAGGGAGGGTGGGAAATTCTGCCTCCTCGTGTCTCCTTCCCAGCACACTGTTCCGTTTTTGCTCCTCCCCTCTTTTATATGGCCACTCCTCCTTACTTTCCTGTTATCTCCTCCCACACTTTCCCTTGAAACATTAACCCTATGTGTCTCACTAAACACACTGTCATGCCCGGCCCTGCACTATTCCTCTTCTTTCCATCATTCCGGGCCTCACTTGACTAGTGTAGTCCAGATGTACCCACATATAAACTCAGATAAAACAACATGTTTTAAACCTGATGGTCAATGACGGAGCTACCCCAGTTTACCACATATCCACAAGAGGGCACTGCAGGAACATGTTTCAAAACTGATAAGGCCTCCAGCTGTACCGCTCGGAGACAACCCCCTCCCGCAGTGCAACATACCGGTATTCCTTTCAGGAATACACAGGAGGGGCCATACTATTGCTGACCCCCCACCCCTTTTAACCTTTTATTTACTGCTACCGTCACCGACCAACAACAAACCAGCCACAGCCCGAAAGGATGAAACCTTATCCTTAAGGGCCCCTCCACACCCTCAAGACCCGTTGTATTCCTTCTTGCAAACCCATGGTCCAAAGATCCGTCCCCACATCTGTGAGATGGACCCCATCCCTCCTCAAATAGAGGCCTACATTTATCTCGAGCTCTCTGTGCCGAATCACCATGCCCCCTTGTTGAACCAAAAACTTCCCCACCACCTTGTTGACATGTATACGAGCCTTGTTAATCCTTACCACAGACCTAGCATTTCGCCACCAAGTTCGTGCCACAATATCAGACCATAGTAGCAAAGTGTTCGGATAAGTAGTGTGCAAGTGCAACAAATCCGCTTTTACATCCTCTATCAGGTCCCTGACCGTCCTCACCCCCAAATCGTTACCTCCAGCGTGTATGACCAACACATCTGGAGGTCTATCTAGCCAGGCAAATCGTTCCACCTCTGAAACCACTCTGCCCCACATCATTCCTGGTCTCCCCAGCCACTTGATAAAAGCCTCCCTTCTCGATATGCCTAACTGGCGCCCATCTGGTCTCGCATCACCTCTCCTTGCCCCCCAACAAACGTAGGAGTGTCCCAGTATCCAGACGAGGCGTGGAGACACTCCATCTGAAACGAAAAGACAACAAGGCAGGGTGATATCACCAACGCAACCAACCAAAAAAACACCCACTACCTATATGTGAAAACCAAACTTATACAACATACGGGTTTCATTTATTTTTCATTTATTTATTTTTATATATATATATATATATATATATATATATATATATATATATATATATATTTTTTTTTTTTTTTTAATTATTATTCCACTACTAATTGAGGGCGAATGTATGAACAGAATCTCTTTGATTCCCATCTACCAATCCTTCGCACCGCTGCTTCATCCAACCCGCATCTGGCAGCTTCTGTGGCCGCCCCAATGCGGAAGGAGTGTGAGGCGTATGCCTTCTCATCCAAACCTATCATCGATAAGCATTTTCGAAACACCGCTACAAATTGAAACTTTGAAAGGTAAGCACCATTCTCATGACATAAAAATGGACCCTCACCTACCGGTCTAATCTTCCCAAATTCACCAACCGTCCTCACCGGACATACTGGCGATCCCGGTAATGCATGCAGCCACACATCTATGCCCTTTCCCAATTGGTCTGTTTTCGACCTCCTCAGCCGTAAACACACCCTCCCCGTGCATGCCCACACGTCTTGCACCAAAATACCCCCCGCTTCCTTTTTGGATGGGCTGACCAACTCCCCTACCCGAAACACCCCAAAAAACGCCAGCGAAAAAGCCGCTGTAAACAGTAAACATTCATAACTTGAGCTGCACACCAACCCTAGCTGATCACAAATTGCCAACAGGTTGGCAAAAGTGACCGGTCTACGGTTATCTTTTTTCTTGTGCCCCTTCCGGTACCCTTTTAATGCCTGCCGTACCCAAAATTCCTTCGTCCAATCCTCCATCCCCTGTAACTTAAACAGAAACGACAGCGCCGCCAATTTCTTACCAATAGACGATACCCCCACCCCATTTTCCATATTCCTGGACACAAAATAAAGGACCAATAATCTCAACTCTCCCCCGTCATCCTCTGCTCCGGATTCCCGTACAAGTCCCAACCATTCACCCCATACCTTCACATAGGCCGACCATGTGGACTCACTCACAGACTGTTGTATCCATCCTGCGATGACTCCAATGCCAGCTCCCAGATTCAACCCGGGCAAGGAATCCCTTCCTTCTCTGCAGCCGGAGCTAATTCCCTCAACTTGTCCCACTGAAAGCGAGACAGTGAATCAGCCAGCGTGTTTTCAATCCCAGGTATATGCACAGCATATATGAAAATATTCAATTGCAAGCACCGTAATACCAACTGTCGTAATAGTCTTATGACAGGTTGAGAAGACGCTGACAAGCGATTGACTACCTGCACCACTCCCATATTATCACAGTTCAGCCGCAACTTTAAATTCTGACAAGCCTTGCCCCATAATTCCATAGCCAGAACTACTGGAAACAATTCCAATAGTACCAAGTTACGAAAGAAACCTGCTTCAACCCAGGATTTTGGCCATGGTTCTGCGCTCCATTGACCCTTAAAGAACGCCCCATATCCAGTAGATCCCGCCGCGTCAGTAACCAATTTTACATCAAAGTTACTTACCGGACCAGACATCCACACTGACCTCCCGTTGTATTCCGACAAAAATTGATACCATACCTTTAGGTCCTCACGATGATCCTTAGTAAGCCTAATAAAATGGGCCGGTGCTTTTACCCCAGCTGTAGCTGCAGACAGCCGTCGGCAAAAGACCCTACCCATGGGTATGATTCTACAAGCAAAGTTCAACTTACCAAGAAAAGATTGGAGATTCCTCAGCTGTATTTTCTTCATCCCATGGACCCGCCTTATTTCCGTCTGCAGATCCAGTAACTTTCCTTGCGATAACCTACATTCCATTGCCATTGAATCAATAACAATGCCCAAAAAACTAATCTCTGTGGTGGGGCCCTCAGTTTTGTCAGCGGCCAGGGGAACACCAAACCGTTCTGCAATGTGTTGCAACGTTGACAATAAAATCCCACACACACTGGAAGACGGTGGGCCTATGCATAGGAAATCATCTAAATAGTGTATCATAGATTCAAGGCCGGACACCTCTCTTACCACCCACCCCAAAAAGGAACTGAAAACTTCAAATATGGCGCAGGAAATGGAGCAACCCATAGGCAAGCATTTGTCCACATAAAATTGTTCCTGCCACTGGCAACCCAGCAGCCAAAAACTGTCCGGGTGTACTGGCAGCAGCCTAAACGCTGCCTCAATATCAGCTTTTGCCATCAGTGCCCCTTTTCCATAGCGCCTGACCCATCGAACCGCCGCATCAAACTAAGTGTATGACACGGTGCAGACGTCCGGGTCAATGAAATCGTTAACCGAACCCCCTTTTGGAAATGATAAGTGGTGAATGAGCCGAAACTTATTCGGCTCTTTCTTTGGCACCACCCCCAGAGGGGACACCACCAAGTCATTCAATGGTTTTGCCTCAAACGGCCCCCCCCATCCGTCCTAAAGCCACTTCCTTTTCCAATTTCTCCCCCACCACCCCCGGGTGTTGCAACGCAGATTTTAAATTCCGTGCTACTGGAGGAACCAGTGATCAGTAACGCCGCTTTCCTATCCGGATACTTACTTAGGAAAGGTTGCATCCTTTCCACCTTCCATCCCTCTTGTGAGCAAACACCCCGGTACGTTTACCTTTTTTGAAACACCGAGACAGGGTGTGGGCTCCCCCACAGCCTGAACACTCGTGCTTGAATTTGCAGGACCCCCCAAATTTACAGGATCCTTCATTATACTGCCAGCATACCCCCCATTTTCTGCCGGCCGGTAGTCCTGAGGAGTTAGTACCCCCGGCCCCCCCTTGAAATAACTGAGGCGGGGCCCTAGCCGACAACATCAGTTTCATCCACAGGCTAATATCCTTATGGTCCCAACGCAGAGCTGGACGCACCGCTCTGCGTTGACGAAACTGCTCATCGTAACGTAACCACGCAGTTCCCCCGTACACTCTGTGTGCCTCACCTATAGCATCCATATAACAAAACAACCCCGAACAATGTTCAGGGTTCTTTTCGCCAATGACACTAGCCATGATAGCGAACGCTTGCAAGCAATTCACAAACGTCCGCGGTATCAATCTATATCTCCTCTTCTCCTCATCCTCCTTCTTGGAATCGTCGGGTTTAACCCTATCCAGGTTAAACTTTTCCAATGGCAACAAGGAGAAAATTTCCACGTACTCACCTTTATGAATTTTTTCTCTCACTTCAGGTTTCAAGTGTGCCCCTAACGGGCCTTCAAAACAAACATATATCTCACATTTTGCAGCATCTGCCAGCCTAACCACATCAGTCCTGCCTTTTGTTTCTGCAGCCCCCTTCTCACCTGCTGTTTCCTTGTCTGCCACCTTCTCTGGCGTTGTGGTAGCTGGCACCTCTGTACCCGCAGCCCCCCCTGTCCCCCTTTGTGCATCCCCTTGCGGAGCCTGCCCTGGTCCCTCTCCAAAGCGACCAACCAGGGCCCTTAAACCCTCCAATAGCTCCTGGAGCTGTCCCCCTGACCCCGAACTGGCGGGTGCAGTACTCGCCAGTTGTTGGTCAGTAGCCTAACCCACCCCGCTCTGCGAAGGTGTCACCATCCCTCCTGCAGTTGTTGCTATCCCCCCCAGCAAGCCCTGCAAAGCATTAGTAAAGGAAAAGTTATCACTAAACTTACCGGGCTGACCAGGATTCCTCCCAACAGCCGCTGTGCTGCTCTCTCTTGCTGGTTCCGGCTGCTGTAGCCCATCTTCCTCATCGGACACCTCCTCTTCGGACTGTTCCCCTTGCACTGGGACTGGCGTCAGAGATAGCCCCCCAGGAGAAGCCCTCCTGGAGGCCGGAAGCCCACGCTGGTGTGAGGCCTGCACTGTGCGACGAGTCACTGCTGATCCCTGTTGCCCTGAACTTCCAGCTACCGGGCCAGCCTGGGCACTGTTTCCATCGCCATCTTGGGACACGTCCCCCCCGCCCGGTAAGCTCCGCCCACCCGTGGTGCCGCTCGATCCACGCGACCCGGACGTTGCTGCTCTCGACGCCGTTCTCCTCCTTCTGTCCACCCGCTCACACTCGTGCAGAGGTACTGAGGGGCTGTTCGAAATCCTCCGTGCAGTGCCAGCGTGCGGGGAAGTGGCGCCATGTTGGCCCGTGGCCCCGCCCACCGCTCCTTGACCGCGGCGTGTAACCCGCCCGGGCCCTGCCGAATCAACCGTGTGGCTCCTCTTGGCCGGCGGTGTCGATTGCTCCCCCCTCGGGCTCCGTGTCAGGCGACCCTGTCCATGTCCTGGCCCAGGTGAATAGCGCGCCGGAGGCCACGATCTCCGCGAACACGCAGACGGCTCACCTTCTTCCCCTGCATGGCTTGCTTCTCCCCCGAGCATCGCTGTGACCTGGCTGCGAAGCCAGTCGGATCCATTCGCCGCCACCGCCTGCCGCAACCGCGCCAAAATCGCCTCAACGTCCGCCATTGTGTCTGAGGAGCAGAGAAATTCTGCCTCCTCGTGTCTCCTTCCCAGCACACTGTTCCGTTTTTGCTCCTCCCCTCTTTTATATGGCCACTCCTCCTTACTTTCCTGTTATCTCCTCCCACACTTTCCCTTGAAACATTAACCCTATGTGTCTCACTAGACACACTGTCATGCCCGGCCCTGCACTATTCCTCTTCTTTCCATCATTCCGGGCCTCACTTGACAGATAGTGAAGAGGAAGTCACTCATCTGTCAGATTCAGGCTCAGAATACGAACCTGTAGACAGCAGCGGCACCCTGACAGATAGCTCTGATGACGGAGTTGTGGTCCCTGCCAAGGTCAGGCATACCAGACCCCGATCTTCTTCTGCTGTCGTTGAGGTGCAAGAACCTCAGGGCTCTCGTATGGAGCAGAGAGCCAGTACTAGTGCCGCTATTCCTTCTGGTGAACTGGCAAGCACCAGCGGCCTAGTACATCCTGGTCGTACATCCAGCACTGCAGTAACACTTGGTCACGTGGCGAGTCCCAAAAGTGCATTTCAAGCTGGCGAGGTGGCAAGCACAAGTAGAGTCCCGCTGTCACCAAGAAGAAGACAAAGACAGGCCCGTCGAGCCCATAGTGCCCTTCCTGCTGCACTCGCCAATCCTAATTGGAAACCCACCATTTCTGCAGCACCGTACTTCCCCCATTCACTGGCCAACCCGGAATTCAGGTGGAAGCAGTAGATTTTACGTCACTTTATTTTTATTCACTGTTTTTCACCGAAGATCTCTATAGATCTATTGTGGACCAAAGCAGTTTATATGCTGGTCAATTCATCGCTGCTAATCCCCAGCTGACCCTTGCCAGAGATTGGAGACCAATTACGGTCTCCAAATTTAAGACCTTCATGGGCCTATCCCTCCTCACCTCCTCTTGGGCGTAACTAAAAAGAGTGAGTTGCGGTCATATTGGTCCACTGACCCAATTTACCATACGCCCGTGTTCTCTGCCTCCATGACCAGGACACGATACGAGCAGATCTTGCGGTTCATGCATTTCAACGATAATGAACTCTGTCGTCCTCGGGGTGACCCTGAATTTGATCGGCTCTACAAAATTCGGCCGCTCGTAAACCACTTCAACCAAAGTTTTGCAGCCTTGTTTACTCCCCATCAAGTTATCTGCGTTGATGAGTCCCTGATTAAGTTTTCTGGCCGCTTGTCATTTAAAAAGTATCTTCCCAGCAAGCGTGCCAGATACGGGGTCAAGATGTAAAAGCTCTGTGACAGGGCCACCGGCTATACATATAGTTTTATGCTTTACGAGGGAAGAGATAGTAACGTAGAGCCAGAGAACTGCCCTGACTACATAGGGAGCGCTGGTAAGATTGTGTGGGACTTGGTGTCACCCTTATTCGGAAAGGGGTACCACTTGTATGTGGATAATTATTACACAAGCGTGCCACTTTCTAGTCACTTGGGTGATCATCAAATTGGCACATGTGGCACCATGCGATCTAATTGCTGGGGCTTACCCCAGGGGCTTGTAGATTCCCGTCTTAGGCTCGGGGAGAGAGCCTGCTTGTGATGTAATAATTTGCTCGCTGAGAAGTGGAGGGATAATAAGAATGTTTTCATTCTGTCCTCCATTCACGCAGACACGACTGTCCAAATTCTTACGGCGACTGGTGTTGTGGAGAGCACCCTCTGTGTCCACGAATATAAACTTAATGTGGGAGGGGTGAACCTCAACGACCAGTTGTTGGCGCCGTACCTAGTTGCCCGTAAGGCCAGACGCTGGTACAAAAAAGTGTCTGTTTATTTATTTCAATCAGCTTTGCTGAATGCTTTTGTGCTATACAAAGCTTCAGGACGAACTGGATCTTTCCTTAAATTCAAGGAAGAGATCATCAGAGCCCTTCTGTTTCCAGACAGTGCTCTGGCCAAACTTCCTAACGCAAATGCAGTAAGCCGGCTGCATGAGGGGCATTTTCCGCATGTCCTCTCTGGTACCCCTACCCAAAGAAACCCCCAAAGAAGATGTCGTGTCTGTAGAAAGCGCGGATTTAGGCGTGACACCCGCTTTTATTGTCCCTCCTGTCCTGACCAACCTTGTCTTTGCATTGGTGACTGTTTTGAACGCTATCACACACTAGTTGAGTATTAGCGTAAGGTACAGCACCACAAAGTCATAGGCACAAGTACACAGGGTCTCGGGATCTCGAAAGATGTGATGGCCATCACATTTTGAGAGATCCTAATCTGCAACGTTCAGTTTATAGTTTTTTTACAGTTTTGATAAAAGTGAAAAAAGTTTAAAAAAAAAACACACACACACACAAAAACACAAAAAAAATAAAAAATAAAAAAGCCAAAAATAGTTGTGGTTGTGTTTTTCTTCTCTCTCTCTCTCTCTTGTTCACTCTCTTATGTTCTCTCTCTACTGTCCGCTCTACTGTTCGCTCACTATTGTTCTATATCTATCGTTGTCTCTCTGTTTTATTTTTACTATGTTTTATTGTATTTGCTTTGCTGGTATAGTATGTTATACTGTAATGTTTGTTTTATTGTTAACCACTTGACAACTGGGCACTTAAACCCCCTTCCTAACCAGACCAATTTTCAGCTTTTGGTGCTCTCACATTTTGAATGACAATTACTCAGTCATGCAACACTTTATCTATATGAAATTTTTGTCCTTTTTTTCACACAAATGGAGCTTTCTTTTAGTGGTATTTAATCACCGCTGGGTTCTTTATTTTTTGCGCCGTAAAAGAAAAAAGACCGAAAAATTTGTAAAAAAATACATTTTTCTTCATTTCTGTTATAATATTTTGCAAATTAGTAATTTTTCTTCATATATTTTGGCCAAAATTTATACCGCTACATATCTTTGGTAAAATTAACCCAAATCGGTGGATATTATTTGGTCTTTGTGAAAGTTATAGAGTCCAAAAGCTATGGTGCGAATATCTGAAAATTGATCACACCTGAAGTACTGACGGCCTATCTAATTTCTTGAGACCCTAACATTCCAGAAAAGTACAAATACCCCCCAAATGACCCCTGTTTGGAAAGAAGACATTCCAAGGTATTTAGAAAGATGCATGGTGAGTTTTTTGAAGTTGTCATTTTTTCCCACAATTCTTTGCAAAATCTAGGTTTTTTTTTTTACTTTTTTTTTCCCACAAAATTGTCATATTAGCAGGTTATTTCTCACACACAGCATATGCATACCACAAATTACACCCCAAAACACATTCTGCTATTACTCCCGAGTATGGCGATACCACATGTGTGAGACTTTTACACAGCGTGGCCACATACAGAGGCCCAACATGCAGGGGAGCACCTTCAGGCGTTCTGGAGTACCCAGGCCAATTCTGACATTTCTCTCCTACATGTAAAAATCATCATTTATTAGCTAGAAAATTACATAGAACCCCAAAACATTATATATGTTTTTTTAGCAAAGACCCTAGAGAATACAATGGCGGTCGTTGCAACTTTTTATCTCACGCGATATTTGCGCAGCAATTTTTTTAACGCGTTTTTTTTGGAAAAAAAATGTTTTGTGCTTTACAAAAACCAAAACAGTAAAGTTAGCCTAATGTTTTTGCATAATGTGAAAGATGAAGTTACGCCGAGTAAATAGATACCCAACATGTCACCTTTCAAAATTGCACGCGCTTGTGGAATGGCGCCAAACTTTGCTACTCAAAAATCCCCATAGGCGACGCTTTAAAATTTTTTACTGGTTACATGTTTTGAGTTACAGAGGAGGTCTAGGGCCAAAATTATTACTCTCGCTCTACCGATCGCAGCGATACCTCACATGTGTGGTTTGAACACCGTTTTCATATGTGGGCGGGACTTACGTATGCGTTTGCTTCTGCATGCGAGCACACAGGGACAGGGGCGCTTTAAAAAAAAATTTATTTTTTTTATTGTTCATTTTACTTTATTTATTTTAGTTTGATGCTTTTTTCCAAAAAAAAAATATTTTGACCACTTTTATTCCTATTACAAGGAATATAAACATCCTTGTAATAGGAATATGGCATGACAGGTCCTCTTTACAGTGAGATATGGGGTCAATAGGACCCCACATCTCACCTCTAGGCTGGGAAGCCTGAAATAAAAAAAAAAAAAAACGATCCTGGCTTCGATCGTAGCGGTGAGTCGGTAGAAGCGCGGGAGGGGGGACATCCCCTCTCGCCTCTCGTAAGAACGATCAAGCAGTGGAACAGCTGCTATAATCATTCTTATGGTGTAGGGAATCGCCGGCTGAAAAAGCTGATATCTGAATAATGCCTGTAGCTGCAACCATCATTCAGATATCTCCGCACAAAGTCAAGGACGTTGTATGACGGCCGGCGGGCGGGAAGTGGTTAAAACGCTTTTTTTTTTTTTTTTAACACAAAGTTGTACATTTATACAATATTTCTACCACATAACATGTACATACCAAAAACGACACCCCAAAATAGATTCTCCTGCTCCTCCTGAGTACGGCGATACCACATGTGTGAGACTTCCACAGCCTGGCCACATACAGAGGGCGAGTACAGTTGATCATGGCTCAGCATGGTAGGGTATGGCGGGGTATGGCGGAGTATGGCGGGGTATGGTGGGGTATGGCGGGGTATGGCGGAGTATGGCGGAGTATGGCAGGGTATTGCGGGGTATTGCGGGGTATGGCGGAGTATGGCGGGGTATGGCGGAGTATGACGGAGTATGGCGGGGTATTGCGGGGTATGGCGGGGTCATGGCAGAGTATGGCGGGGGCATGGCAGAGTATTGTGGGGGCATTGAGGAGTATTGCACAGCATTGCAGAGTATTGTGGGGGTATTGCAGAGTATTGCACAGCATTGCAGAGTATTGTGGGGGTATTGCAGAGTATTGCACAGCATTGCAGAGTATTGCACAGCATTGCAGAGTATTGTGGGGGTATTGCACAGCATTGCAGAGTATTGCACAGCATTGCAGAGTATTGAACAGCATTGCAGAATATTGCACAGCATTGCAGAGTATTGTGGGGGTATTGCACAGCATTGCAGAGTATTGCACAGCATTGCAGAGTATTGCACAGCATTGCAGAGTATTGTGGGGGCATTGCAGAGTATTGCACAGCATTGCAGAGTATTGTGGGGGTATTGCAGAGTATTGCACAGCATTGCAGAGTATTGTGGGGGTATTGCAGAGTATTGCACAGCATTGCAGAGTATTGTGGGGGTATTGCACAGCATTGCAGAGTATTGTGGGGGTATTGCACAGCATTGCAGAGTATTGTGGGGGTATTGCACAGCATTGCAGAGTATTGCACAGCATTGCAGAGTATTGCACAGCATTGCAGAGTATTGTGGGGGTATTGCAGAGTATTGCACAGCATTGCAGAGTATTGTGGGTGTATTGCAGAGTATTGCACAGCATTGCAGAGTATTGTGGGGGTATTGCAGAGTATTGTGGGGGTATTGCAGAGTATTGTGGAGGTATTGCAGAGTATTGCACAGCATTGCATAGTAGTGAGGGATGGCTGGATGTCTCTGTGCAGCGCTGTGGGCACTACACATACAGCCCACAGCGCTGCAGACATCCATCCCTCCCCCTCCCCGCTCACTGTGTACCGATCGGTACACAGGAGGGGAGGAGAGGAACTGGCGTCATCAGATGACGCCGGTCTGTTTACATGTGATCGCGCCGGCCATTTACCGGGATCCGTGATGCACCGGGTCCTCTGGACCCGGCGGTCACGGATGTGTTCGGGTGCGCGCCCCAGGGGGCGCGCGAGAGGGGAATTCTGGGAGGACGTCATAGTACGCCCTCCCAGAGTTATCCAACCGCCCTGCAGCCGTCATTCGGCTATGGGCCGGTTGGTAAGTGGTTAACCATCATTTGCTTAGTAGGTACGCCATTCAGCTGCAGCATGGGTTTATTTATCTTGACAGCAACAGCGTTTGCTCCCACGATACATAAAGCCGTTACTCCAGCGCTGTCGGAGGTGATTTCACCACCACAGTTAAAAAAAGAGCATATATGCCGAAGCATGGGGGCAGGGGTGGAGGAGCAATTTGCTCCTAACATTAGGGGCAGATGCCCCCATGCTTCAGCATATATTTTTTAGGCACAGATTGCATTAAAAAATGTTTTATTTTTACTATGTTTTATTGTATTTGCTTTGCAGGTATGGTAAGTCTTACTGTTATACTGTAATGTTACTTTGTTTTATTGTTAACCATCATTTGCTTAGCAGGTACACCATTCAACTGCAGCACTGATTTATTTATCTTGACAGCAACAGCGCTTGCTCCCACGATACGTAAATCAGCGACTCCAGCGCTGAAGGAGGTGATTTCACCACCACAGTTAAAAGAAAATGGTGCATGTATGCCCATCATTAGAAGTGGGTGGATGACGGACGGTATTCTAATGGTGGGCATACCCACCGATCAGTCTCTTTTTTTTGTTCAGCCCACAGGCTGCATGAAAAAAAGAACATTACAATGTATGCCCAACAAGGACCAGCAACATACTGGTATGTTGCTGGACTTTGAGTGGTTATACCAGAATGATGCCTGCAGGTTTAGGTATCATCTTGGTATCATTCTTTTCAGCCGGCGGTCAGCTTTCATGTAAAAGCAATCCTAGCAGATAATTAGCCTCTAGACTGCTTTTATAAGCAGTGGGATGGTATGCCCCCCCTCCGTCCTCCATTGTTTTCTCTGGCTCTCCTGTCCCAACAGGGAACCCGAGAATACAGCTGGTGGTTCCACCAGCTGACCATAGAGCTGATCAGAGACCAGAATGGCTCCAATCATCTCTACGGCCTAAGAAACCGGAAGCTACGAGCATTTCGTGGCTTCGGTTTCGCCAGATATAAACAGCGCCATTGGGAAATTGGCAAAGCATTTTATCACACCAATCTTGGTGTGGTCAGATGCTTTGAGGGCAGAGGGGAGATCTAGGGTCTATTAGACCCCAATTTTTTCAAAAAAGAGTACCTGTCACTACCTATCATAGGGGATATTTACATTCCCTGAGATAACAATAAAAATGATAAAACAAAAAAAAATGAAAGGCACAGTTTAAAAATATAATAAAAAAGCATAGTAAATAATAATAATAAAAAAAAAAAAGCACCCCTGTCCCCCCATGCTCACGCGCAAGGGCGAATGCAACCGTCGGTCTGGTGTCATATGTAAACAGCAATTGCACCATGCATGTGAGGTATCACCGCAAAGGTCAGACTGAGGGCAGTAATTTTAGCAGTAGACCTTCTCTGTAAATCTAAAATGGTAATCTGTAAAGGCTTTTTAAAAAGTATGTAGTTTGTCGCCGCTGTATGTTTGTGTGCAAATTTAAAGCATGTCGTGTTTGGTATCCATGTACTCGGCATAAGATAATCTTTTTATTTCATCAAACATTTGGGCAATATAGTGTGTTTTAGTGCATTAAAATTAAAAAAAGTGTGTTTTTTTTAAAAAAAAATTGGGTTTGAAAAATCGCTGCGCAAATACTATTTGAGTTCACTTTGCCTGACTAATGCATGTCCAGACCAGGTGGAGGTCTGGGACCTTGTTAGTCAACTTTTAATGGGGGAGAAATGTGACAAACTCACCTGGGACAGAGGCTTTTGGAGGGGACTGAATGCTAACCTCTTGCCTCTGACTATGGGCCCTGGCATTTGAGGGAGCTACAAGCATTTAGGAAGATATTCTGTTATGTAATGCAAAAGGACATTATTAAGGAGGTCATGATGGTCTCTGCATGCTTGGGACTCATATAGCGGATGTATGTGAAAGGAATGCTGATTAATGAGATCTGGAAAGCCCTGGGTCTCCTGTTGTCTACTAGTGTGGCTTCTAAGAGTATTTCACCCATTGTTGTTTGTGCTAATTAACCTTGCTATTGTATGAAGGAGTTATGTGTTGATATTTATGATAATGTGTATTATATAGTCGGTGAGCTAGGAGACGTGAAGTCTACCCTGAGGGGTCATACCTGAGTCACCTATTCTGGGTAAATGATTTAGTAAACTAGCTCATGTTAATTGGGTTTCTGGTTACAGGTGTATTGTTAGAGTAATATGAGCAGGAGGGAGGAACCTCCTCTTTTACTGTATATAAGATTTGTACTTTTGTTCTAATAAAAGAGTCCACGTCCAACTAAACAAGTATCGTCTTGTATTGTGCTTGTGAGCGGTTGGAATATCTGATATCTATATTCAGACTGGGAGGAAGTGGTATATGATGAAAGCACTCAAGCGGAGTGCAGAAGCTTTTCTTTGAAGGCAAAAAAATTAGTTTAGGCGCTGAAGTTTCTGAGGTTTCAGACGCCAAAGGTGTCTAAACGCGCCTAAACACGGTACGGGCGTTTAGCCGCGTTTTTCTTTAGAAGCTTTTTTAAAGGTGCCCTATTTTTTTACATTACAAAAATGAAAAAAAATGAAAAACCACTAAAAAAATATTTTAAAAACTTGTAATTGCTTGCAATGCTTCATTTATATACCCCTAATGAGCCCATGATCTAATCCAATACACCACTAGCATTGCTGTTAGCCAAAGTAGGATTGGAATTTGACCTATATGTTGTTACATTTGAACCAGATGACCCCACCATTGAGCTTGACCCCCGACTTGATCAAACATAGTTGCATGAAATTTAATATCTGGCTTTTTTAATTTCCTCACATATGCTCATTATGGAAACCATAGTAAAACCACCGAAATTGAGGTAGATATAAGTACACTGCTGCTCTCTCAGCTGCTGCTACTCACTCTGGTCTCACAGAATGGCTGAAATAGTTAAATAATACTGTTTTTTGTTCTTTGGGAGGGTCTTATGATGTTATCTTAAATAAACGCTCCTAGACGCGAACGCAGCATGCAAACGCGGCTGAATGGGTGTTTTTAAATGCTGGTTTCAGGCTGTCAAAAAAATCGTTCAGAAGAGGTTGCCTCAGCGTCCCATGTACATTAGGCCTAACTAACGGTTCGGTTCCAGGTTTGGGTCTCTAAAAATGCGATGGCATCTTTGGAGACCCTGTGAAAGTGTGTCCTAGTCTGTGCAGTGCTGTACCCTACGCTAATACTCCATTAGTGTGTGGTAGCGTTCGAAAAATTCATCGATGCAGAGACCAGGTTGGTCAGGACAGGAGGGACAACAATAGCTGGTGTTACGCCTAAATCCACGCTTGCTACAGACACGACATCTTCTTTGGGGTTATCGATTGGTAGGGGTACCAGGGAGGACATACGGAAAATGCCTCCCATGCAGCCAGCTCAATGCATTTACATTGGGAAGTTTGGCCACATCACTGTCTGGTAACAGAAGGGCTGTGATGATCTCTTACTGGAATTAAAGGAAGGATCCAGTTCATCCTGAAGCTTTGTATAGCACATAAGTGTTGAGCAGAGCCATTTAGAATAAGTATACAGACACTTTTTTGACCAGCATCTATCCTAACGGGCAATTAAGTACGGCACCATCAGCTAGTCGTTGAGGTCCACCCCTCCCATATTAAGGTTATGAACACAGAGGGCTTTCTACACAACACCAGTCGCCGCTTGAATTTGGACCGTCGTTTCTGCGTGAAGGGAGGACAGAGCAAAAACATTCTTTTCCCTCCACTTTACAGCGAGCAAATTATTACATCTCAAGCAGGCTCTCTTCCCCAGCCTAAGATGGGAATCTACAAGCCACTGGGGTAAGCCCCGGCGACTAGATCGCATGGTGCCACATGCGCCAATTTGATGATCAAACAAGTGACTAGAAAGTGGCACGCTTGTGTAATAATTGTCCACATACAAGTGGTACCCCTTTCCGAATAAGTGTGACACCAAGTCCCACACAATCTTACCAGCGCTCACTATGTAGTCTGGGCAGTTCTCTGGCTCTACGTAACTATCTCTTCCCTCGTAAACCATAAAACTATATGTATAGCCTGTTGCCCTGTCACAGAGCTTATACATCTTGACCCCGTATCTGGCACGCTTGCTGGCAAGATACTGTTTGAATGACAAGCGGCCAGAAAACGTAATCAGGGACTCCTTAACGCAGACAACTTGATCAGGAGTAAACAAGGCTGCAAACTGTTGGTTAAAGTGGGGCTGAATTTTGTAGAGCCGATCGTATTCAGGGTCACCCTGAGGACAACAGAGTTCATTGTCATTGAAATGCATGAACCGCAAGATCTGCTCGTATCGTGTCTTGGTCATGCAAGCAGAGAACACGAGCATATGGTGAATTGGGTCAGTGGACCAATATGACCGCAACTCACTTTTTTTAGTTATGCCCATGAGGAGGGATAGGCCCAGGAAGGTCTAAAATTTGGAGATCGTAATAGGTCTTCAATCTCTTGCAAGGGTCAACTGGGGACTAGTGAATGAATTGACCAGCATACAAATTGCTTTGGTCCACAATAGATCTATAAAGATCTTCTGTGAAAAACAGTGATAAAAAATCAAGTGACGTAAAATCAACTGTTTCCACCTGAATTCCAGGTTAACCAGTGAATGCGGGAACCTTTTATTTTATTTTGCTTTTTTTTTTAGTGAATGCGGGAAGTACGGGTGCTGCAGGGAGCACCTGACTGTCAGCGACTGCTTCAAATGCTACCAAAAAACTATTAGCGCTCGCAGGGATCAGGCCTGACAGTAACAGTGATCGATTGATACTGCACTTGGGTGGGCTGGGCTGAGCTGGGCTGGGTGGAGGGACTAAACGCAGTTGCTAGCAGGTATCTGGGCTGATCCCGCTAACATTGCATTTTTGGGAACCCTAAACTACTAGGGACGCTAGTATAGATCTGATCAGATCATATAGGTTTATGGTGCGTGCGTGGGTGTTAACGCTACTGGCACTAATCTGACGGTGCCTGGGGCGACGCAGACCCTAACTGACGCTAAAACCTAACTGATATCACCCGCTGGGTGATCAGGGGGTTATACCTTTATTTAGGTAATATACGGCGGGTACCCTGACGCTATAAAAAAAACTAACTAACCAGCGTCACCCATAAAACTAATACGGTGATCACTGGTGACAGGGGGTGATCAAAGGCTTAAACCTTTATTACTGGGGTTAGGGGTGTACCCTAAAGCTATCTGGGCCTACCACTAACTGCCCTAACGCTGATTAGTGTCATAAATGACACTAGTACCATGATCAAAGAAAAATATGAACACTGCACTGGGTGACACTGTGACAGGGAGTGAATGGGTTAACTTGGAGGGGGGGGGGCGATCGGGGGGGGGGGGGGGTGACAAGTGTACCTACGTGTACTGGTGTTAGTGCAACTTACTGTGAGATGTTCTCCCTCCTCTCTCTGAAACGAGTTCCACGAGGGGAGATGGCATCACTTCTCCTGCCTGTGTTTACACTTACAGGCAGGGGAAGGATTTAATTCGCCAGAACCGATCAGCAGGTTCAGGACATAAATCATTGGCCTGGACCTGAAGATTGGACAGTTCTGAAACAAATCCAATGGTCGCGAGCGCGGTGGGGGCGCACGGGCAAGCACCCTGAAGCACCTACTTCAGAACTTTTCTCACCAATATAATTGACAGGATATCGATAATAAGACCATAAATAACGGTATTTAACAAGTGGCGAGCGTCAGCCAGTTTAGTTTTGTCCGAATATCGAACATTTTTGAATTATTTCTCCTTTCGCTTGAAGAGAGGGAAGACATACATTGAATATGCTGTCAAGCTTCCAGGAGAAAAAAAACAGCAATGAACTTTCGGCATCATCAAATGAACCTGAATCATAGAATCATAGAATCGTCAGAATTGGTGAGACATTGGCGCACGTGCAAGAAAACCCTGTTTATTGAGGACATAATATCCCGCCAAGAGAGAGAACGCGTGTTACATGAAGGAAGTCTGTCCTAAATTGGTAAGTAATGAATTTTATTGATGAAATATCTAGTGAGAGTAAATTAGAATTCAAAAATCTGTCAAAATGTGTTAAAGATGATGAATTATGGTGTTACATGTTCAATGAATGCTTACAGGCTAATATTAAGATACGAAAATCAAAATGTACTTTTAAGACATTCAGCAAACAGGTTAGAAATATGATAAAGTTAGTTAAAGTTTTTAACACAATGATTTTAGGAGTTCCTAAAAGGAATGTTGTTTGTACAAAAGGGTAAACAAAGACTCAGCAGGATAGTGTATGTGCTAATTGTCTGATTTTGACTGAGCGAATAGATGATTTGCAAAGTGCAATTCAAATAAAAGATATTCAGTTGTCTGAAATGTAATAAGGATTTGTGTAAATGCGAAAGCACATGACCAGTGTAGGAACTAATATCCCCAACTTCCACTACCCACTCTTTATTTACTAATCCCCTTTTATTTTCCCTTTCTTATCTATAATAATTAGATAACACACACAGGAGTAGTTTTGGAGTAAAAAACCGGCCATAGCAGCCTCCTTTATTATAAAATATAAAACCAACTTTTAAATAACTTTAAATAACTTTTAATGAACATTTTGTACAACTATGTATAACTTTTTAACTGACAGATCTTACACCTCCCAATCTTTGGTCTTCTGATGGCACTCTTAACTTCACCTCCTCCATTTAAAAACTTCACCAACACCATTACACTGCGGTACCATAATTTTACCATACCAGGCCTCCAGCCGTATTTAAAGCAGCACGGAGACAACACCCTTCCCGCAGTGTAAAACATTTGTCTTCCAGCCTAGCCTTCCGCTGTAAGAACAGAACACACCAGAGGGGCACATAATACTGAAAGCCCCCCACCATTTTACCATCACCTCCGTGTATTTTGTAACACCATCAGAGACCAAAGATGCCGCCACAGCCCGCAAGGATGACCCCTTAGCCTTAAGGGCACCTCCACACTCGCAATGCTCTCTCAATGCCATCCTGAAGCCCGAGAGCCCAAAGATCAATGCCTACTGCGGTAAGGTGCACCCCATCCCCCCGTAGGTACATCCCCACATTAACCTCCAACTCCGTGTGCCTCACCACCAATCCCCCATTATTAACCACAAACTTTCCAATCGCCTTATTCACTTTAATTCTTGCTTTGTTGATCCTAGTTACCGATCTAGCCATGCGCCATGACGTCCTTGCCACTATGTCAGACCAAACTATGATCATGCCTGGGAAGGCCACCCGAAGTGCCAAAAAATCGCACTTAACGGCCGACACCAGTTCCCTGGTAGATCGGATCCCCAGATCATTGTCTCCTGCATGTAAAACTAAAACATCCGGGGGTCGGTCGAGTCGAGCGTAGCGTTCAACTTCCGGAACGACTCTACCCTATCCCATGCCTGGAAAACCCAACCAGCGAATACATGCCTCCCTCCTGGAAATCCCCAGTTGCCTGCCTTCTGGTCTGACGTCCCCCCTTTTTGCACCCCAGAAAACATAGGAGTGCCCTAAGATCCAGACGAGGCGTGGTTGACCCCCATCTGCAAAGACATAACACACAAAAGACAAATTGAAACATGTAAACTTCCCCCACCCCTGTCGTCAAATGCATGTGATCATAATATATCTATCTCTTTTTTTTTTTTTTTTTTATACAGCATCCGATGACAAATGAGGAACCTCCTGGATTCCCACCTCCCAATCCTCTTAATTGCTGCCTCATCCAACCCACACCTGGCAGCTTCAGTAGCCGCCCCGATGCGGAAGGAGTGTGAGGCGAATTGTTTGCTATCCAACCCTGCAGCCCTAATGCATTTTCTAAACACTGCAATGAATTGAAACCTGGATAAAAAAGTCCTATCTTCATGCACAAACAACGGCCCTTCCCCAACCGGGCGAATTAGCAAAATTCCTCAACTACTTGAACCGGGCAAATTCCCGACCCTGGTAACCTGAACAGCTGCACTTTTACCCCTTTTCCGGCTTGGTCTGTCTTAGACCTGCACAGTTTTAGCAACACCCTATCCCGTTTTACTTCTACATCCTGCATCTTCAAACCCCCTGCTACTTGTTTTGCTGGACTCACTAACTCACCCACCCGAAACGCTCCGAAAAACGCGATAGAAAAAACTGCCTTGAACAAAATAACTTCATAACCCGACTTACATACCCCACCTAGTTTATTACACATTACCTGCAGTAGCGAAAAAGACACCGGCCTCCTCGAATCCTTCTTCGCATGACTCTTTCTATAACCTTTTAGGGCCTGCTTTACCCAGAAATCCTTGGTAAAATCGGTCAGGCCCTGTAACTTGAATAAAAAAGCCAACCCCGCCAACTTCCGCTCAATTGCGGACACTGAACCACCCCCCTCCATGTGTCGCGAAACAAAATACACTACCAACAACCTCAAGTTCAGCCCTCCCAGCCCGGCGTCCGCCAGCCGTGTAAAAGTGGCCCATTCTGACCACACTTTACTATATGCCGCCCATGTCTCCCCACTCACCGATTTCCTGATCCATCCTGCGGCGATTCCGATACCATCTCCCAAAGCCACCCTGGACAAGGAATCCCCTCTGCTTCCACAGCTGGCGCCAGCTCCCTGAATCTGTCCCACTGTAACCGAGACAAGGAGTCAGCCAAAGTATTATTCACGCCCGGGATATGAACAGCATATAGAAAAACATTAAGTTGTAAACACCTCAACACTAGGTGCCGCAACAATCGTATTACCGGCGGGGATGATGCCGATAGCTGATTGACGACCTGAACGACCCCCATATTGTCACAATTCAAACGTATTTTCAAGTTCCGCCATCTCTCCCCCCACAATTCTACTGCTAATACCACCGGGAATAATTCCAATAGCACCAAATTCCGAGTAAGTCCCGACTCCACCCAAAAATCCGGCCATGCCTCCGCACTCCACTGTCCTTGGAAAAAGGCCCCATACCCCGTAGATCCCGCAGCGTCTGTCACCAAATCCATGTCGCAATTACTTACCGGCCCTTCCATCCACACCGAACGTCCATTGTAGCTTTCCAGGAACGTATGCCACACCTTCAAATCCTCCCTATGTTCCCTGGTAAGCCTGATAAAGTGGGTTGGAGACTGTATCCCAGCTGTGGCCGCTGACAACCGGCGGCAAAAAACTCTACCCATTGGAATAATGCGACACGCAAAATTCAACTTACCTAAAAGGGATTGTAATTGTCGCAGCTGCACTTTCCTTTTCTCCATCATGTCCCTGACGTCCATCTTTAACCCGGCCACTTTATCCCCTGGCAACCTGCACTCCATGGCTCCGGTATAAATTTCGATGCCCAAAAAACTCAACACTGTCGTCGGGCCCTCCCTTTTATCCGCTGCCAATGGTACCCCGAACTTACCCGCCATGTGTTCCAGTGTTGCCAACAGAATCGCACACCCCTTAGACTCACGAGGCCCTACGCAGAGAAAGTCATCAAGGTAATGTATCACGGAGTCCATCCCTGACACATCCCTAATCACCCATTCGAGAAACGAACTAAACAATTCAAACTTGGCACAAGATATAGAGCAACCCATTGGCAGGCACCGATCTACGTAAAACTCCCCTTGCCAACAGCAACCCAACAGCCAAAAGCTGTCCGGATGTACTGGAAGCAAACGGAATGCCGCCTCAATGTCTGATTTCGCCATGAGTGCCCCCTGACCGTAATGCCTCACCCATCTCACTGCTGCATCGAACGACGTGTACGATACTGTACAATCCTCAGGATTAATACCATCGTTCACAGATGCCCCTTTTGGAAACGAGAGGTGGTGAATAAGGCGAAACTTGTTCGGTTCCTTCTTAGGCACCACTCCCAACGGTGACACTACCAAATCCTGTAACGGCTTAGTTGCAAAAGGCCCACTCATGCGCCCCAACACAACCTCCTTGGCCAGTTTCTCTGAAACCACCCCAGGATTCTGCAATGCAGACCGCAAATTCTTGGCCATCGGAGGTATAGTTGCCAGAGAGCATGGAATTCTGAAACCCACTGAAAAACCCTCCCCCAACACCCTTGCTGCCTCTCTGTCCGGGTACCTATTTAAGAAAGGCCGCATCCTTACCTCCATTACCGGCGTTCTCCCTCTTCTGAGAAGGCTCCCCTGGCTTCTTTCCTTTTTTTGAAGCAGCGTGACAAAGCGTGGTTCCCCCTACATCCTGAACATTCATGTTTAAAACGACAGGATCCCCCAAACTTGCAGGATCCTTCGTTAAACTGCCAACACACCCCAAATTTTTTCCCGGCCGGGAGTCCAGAGGTAGACGATCCCCCGGCCCCCCCCCCATGAAAAGGCTGGTTTGGTACCCTGGCGGAAGACATCAAATGCATCCATAAGCTGATATCCTTATGGTCCCACCTAAGAGCCGGCCTCACCGCCCTACGCTGCCTAAATTACTCATCGTACCGAAGCCACGCAGTGCCCCCATACACCCTATGTGCCTCACCTATAGCATCCATGTAGCAAAACAACGCCGAGCAATGCTCCGGGTTCTTTTTGCCAATTACACTCGCCATAATGGCGAATGCCTGTAACCAATTGCCAAAAGTCCTAGGGATCAAACGATACCTCAGTTTCTCCTCATCCTCTTTTTTGGAATCGTCTGGTTTCACCCTGTCTAAGTTGAACTTCTCCAACTTTAACAAGGAGAAAATTTCCACATACTCACCTTTTACTATTTTCTCCCGCACTTCTTGTTTTAAATGTGCTCCCAGCGGGCCCTCATAGCAGACATACACTTCGCATTTTGCCGCATCCGCTATCCTGACCACATCCTTCCTGACCACCCACCGCAGATTCCCCCGTGGTGGCGTTTCCCGACACCCCTGTGTCTGCGTTGGCGAGAGCCTCACCCCCTGTCTCCGTGGTCCCCCCAACACCCGACTTCTCCACGGTGTGCCGGCGCCGTCTGGTTAGTTGCAAATCGCTGAACCAAATCTCTTAATCCTCCCAGTAATTCCTGTAATGGTCCACCTGTCCCGGAGGCGACAGGCTGAACGCCCGTCCCCCCTAGGCTAGGAGGTCCCCCCGCTGTGGCCCTTACAGCTCCCCCAAAACATATGACTCACCAGGCTGACTGGGTCTGCTCCCCAACGCCGCTGCACTGGATCCTCCAGATGGCGCGATGTCCTGGCGCACGTCCTCATCCGAACCCGACAACTCTCCTTCCGACTGTACCTCCGTGGCTTGGAGCATCGGCGTGAGTAACCTCCCAGGTGAAGGCTGCCTGGAGGCTGTGGATTCCAATCTTGAGGCTGTTCTCCCCCTCTCCCTGCAACCACCTGCTGCCGTGCTCTGCTGTCTCCCACTGCTGGCTCCTCTGCTGGCCCCTGGACCTCTCCTTCTGTCTTCTCCTGGCTCTCCTCCACTCCTGGCTGCAGAAGGGCTGCCAGCAGCATCAGGTAGCTGACCTCCAGCCGTGCCCCCGCTCCTCCCCCGTCGGATCTCCCCCCTAGCAGATGCCTGTGCTGCGGGGGGGACCGTTCTGCAGCTGTCCTGTCTTCTGGGTGGCGATGCTCGGGCGCCATTACGGCCTGAAGCCCCGCCCCCCGTGCTCCGCCGCTGTGGAGGATTCCGCCCGGACCCCCCAGGGGTGGCGGCGGCCACCCATTTTGCTGGGGGAGTCGACGGGTCAGTTCCCGGGCTCCTATTAGGGCGAGCTGTTCTGGATGAGTGGCCTGGTGAAAAACGCTCAGGCGGCCGAGACCGGCTGGCGCGTGGCGTCGCTTCCCCCCCGCGCCGGACCCCCCCGCTATGTCTAGCAGTAATGGTGCTACCTGAGCCTGTAGCCATTCCTGTCCCCTCGTGGCCGCCGCCGTCCTCAGCCTTGCTAGGATCAAATCAATGTCTGCCATGCTGCTGCAAATGCTTCTCTCCCCCTGTGTCCAACTTCCCCTTTGTCTGTCTCCTCACACTGCTCCTGTTTAAACCCCGCCTATTCCTTTTATATCTCTCCACCCCCTAAGTTAACTTCAATCCCCTCCCTCTTACTTCCCTTTACTTTTTAACCCTCAGTTGTCTCCTGTTCCACCTAGTCATGCCCAGCCCTTCATTACCATTCCATTCTTTCATTATCATTCTGGGCCTCCCTGTCAAGCAAGAGTTTAGAGGTTAATGATAGTGCAGACTATAAACAGGAGTCTTTTGTACCAGATATGCGGTCTATAGAAATAGATAACAAGGACCATGAAATTTTGCTTAAAATAAAATTAATGAATAAAGATGCAGAATGCACACAAAGTTTAGACAAACAAAAGATTAATAGGGTAACTGTTCAAGATGGCGATCAAGATCTGGCCACACCCAGATATGGTGAGATACACGTCACAGGCAGAACCAAAGTTTCAGAGCAGACAGAAAATGTTATTTGCTTACAGTGTAAGAAATGTGGCCATGTACAGAAAGAATGTTTAAAAAATAAATTAGATTCAAAAAGGAAAACTGGAATTAGGAAATGAGGAAATTTCTAAGCAATTTATTCATCCTTGTCCAAACAATAGGTTGATTCTTTTTCCTTATGCCTCAGAAGTCAAACAGATCAGTACACTGACTGTTAATGACAATTCAATCAATATGGCAAGCAATGCTGTCAATGAGAGAGATAGATTACTTCCGTTTGCCAAAATCTGGATTAAAACAAGTTTGAGACTTCTCCAACATTAAATTATGTTGCTCCAATTGTATTAGATGAAAGTTGAAGGCTGTGGTTACATGGTTTATTAAATGGTAGGAAAACTAAATGGTTAATAGATTTAGGAGCTGAACTCAGTTTAACTAAATACAAATTACCTGTGACTGCTAATTCTCCAAAATGTAATTTAATTGGTTTCAGTGGAAAAGAAAATACAGTTGCTAAAGTTTCTAAACGAAAGTTTCTAATGTGACTTTTGAAATTCCAGGACTTTTGAAAACTAGTATCGACATATGGTGTTGTCAAAATGCATAGAAAATTTTAGGCATGGATGCGATTAGTAAACAGAATTTGATTATTGATTTTAGCAATTCTACTATATGGAAAGATTCATCTAGGCCCAAATCTTTGTTAATAGATCCTTCCATGTACAGTAATGTTGAAAGTATTTTTGCAGCAGTCGCTAACATGTTTTCAGATTATAATTGGCCACATACAGGAACCAATTTCGTACTGGAACACTTGGTTCGATTACATAAAGATCTTTGGAGTCAGACCAAAATCGATACAGGTTTGTTCAAAGATATTGAAATAGATATTGAGGGAAGAGACCCTGAACCCCAAATTCAATATAAGTTGCCACAAAAATCAATAGGCCCAGTTTCTGACATTGTACAAGAATTTTTACAACAAGGAATATTAGAAAGCACAATCAGTGGTAAATAATTGTATTTGGAATATCAAGAATACTGATAATTCGTATTCTTTATCAGTTGATTTAAGATCACTGAATAAATGCATTGCAAATAACAAACCTATTGTTCCTAATTTAATTTTAATGTCACACCTGGATACCGAGGCCAAAGTATTTTCTGTACTGGAAATCGCTAACAGTCATTGTTCAGTACCAATAACTAAAAGCTGTCAATATAAACTTGCCTTCAGCTTTAATAAAGAAACCTTTGCATTCACTAAAATAATTCCAGGATTGGACATTAGTGATGGTATAGTGCACGAGTGTTTGGAGAAAGCATTATCAAAATTCTCTAGACCAGAATGTATTTTCCAGCATGTGGACAAGTTTTTGCTGTCTACACAAAGTCCCGAACATGTCATTCTTTTGTCCGAGTTATTTACTCTCCTACAAAGGGCAGGGCTGAAACTGAACAAAGAGTCTATAAAATTAATCAAAAGTCAGGTAGCATTCATTCATATGCAAATTAGTCATGGACAGAGACAGTTATCAATAGGGATGAGCCGAACACCCCCCGGTTCGGTTCGCACCAGAACCTGCGAACGGACCGAAAGTTCGCACGAACGTTAGAACCCCATTGACGTCTATGGGACTCGAACGTTCGAAATCAAAAGTGCTCATTTTAAAGGCTAATTTGCATGGTATTGTCCTAAAAAGGGTTTGGGGACCCGGGTCCTACCCCAGGGGACATGTATCAATGCAAAAAAAACTTTTAAAAATGGCCGTTTTTTCGGGAGCAGTGATTTTAATGATGCTTAAAGTAAAAAAAAAAAAAGTGAAATATTCCTTTAAATATCGTACCTGGGGGGTGTCTATAGTATGCCTGTAAAGTGACGCGTGTTTCCCGTGTTTAGAACAGTCCCTGCACCAAATGTCATTTTTAAAGGAAAAAATCTCATTTAAAACTGCTTGCGGGTTTAATGTCATGTCGGGTCATGGCAATATGGATGAAAATCAGTGAGACAAACGGCATGGGTACCCCCCAGTCCATTACCAGGCCCTTTGGGTCTTGTATGGATATTAAGGGGAACCCCGCACCCAAATTAAAATAAGGAAAGGCCCTATATACTCTGAACAGCAGTATACAGGCGGTGCAAACAAGACAGGGACTGTAGGTTTGTTGTTAAGTAGAATCTCTTTGTAATTTTGAACGGGTACATTTTTAACGTGTTTAGCTCCAGCCAAAAAATCTTTTTTAAGCTTTTTGGAAAACATAGGGAAGGGTTATCACCCCTGTGACATTTGTTTTGCTGTCTTTCCTCCTCTTCAGAAGATTTCACCTCACTTTTTGTCCCAATGAAAAATGTTTTTTGAAAATGTGGGTTTTTTTGTGGAACAAGGATTGGAAAGCATCAGTGGAAAGGAGAAATTGTTTTCCCATATTAACTCTTACAGGAGAGAATTTCCCTTCCTAGGGGTAGATTTCATCTCACTTCCTGTTGTCTCCTTCCGTTTGCAAGTAGGAGTCGTTTGTAAGTTAGATGTTTGAAAGTAGGGTCCTGCCCTATATACTCAGCAGAAATTTGGGCCTTGGGTGTTGCTGTGGCCACAACACTGTAAGCCCTCACAGGGCCCTGCTGTGAAATATTAGATCAAGAATTGTAATTACATGCCCCTGTTGAACAGGAGCTGAAAAATTAGGCCTTAGGCACTGGTGCTGGTGCCACAACACTGCAACCCCTCACAGACACTCTAGTTGGAACGCAGGAACGAGCCCTGCTGCAAAGTATTGCATCAAAAATTGTAATTACACGCCCCTGTTAGACAGGGGCAGAAAAATTGGGCCTTAGGCACTGGTGCTGGTGCCACAACACTGCAACCCCTCACAGACACTCTAGTTGGAATGCAGGAACGAGCCCTGCTGCAAAGTATTGCATCAAAAATTGTAATTACACGCCCCTGTTAGACAGGGGCAGAAAAATTGGGCCTTAGGCACTGGTGCTGGTGCCACAACACTGCAACCCCTCACAGACACTCTAGTTGGAATGCAGGAACGAGCCCTGCTGCAAAGTATTGCATCAAAAATTATAATTACTCTGGCCAGTGATCCATCCTCAAGACCCAGTAACCCAGAGGATTTTCGGTGGGAAAGGTGTCCAAGTCTGATCTTGCCCCTAGGTATTCCTGCACCATGTAAAACAGACGCTGGCGATGGTTGCTGGAACCGATCATACCTTGGGGCTGCAGACCAAAAAATTGTCTGAACGCATCGGTCAGACGGCCACCTTCTCCACCGCTCCTTCTTTGACTGACTGAAGACTCAGCAACACGTTGTCCAGAAACAGGAGTTTGTAACCTCCCAGTCTCTGGGAACGCATTGCACAGACCTTTCTGCAAGGCCTCCCGAAGATGTTTCATCCTCTGCTCCCTCTGCGATGGCAAGATAAGGTCCGCAACCTTACCCTTGTAACGTGGATCAAGGAGGGTTGCCAGCCAGTATTGGTCCTTCTCCTTGATACCACGAATACGAGGATCCTTACGCAGGCTTTGCAGGATCAGGGAGGCCATGCAGCGTAGGTTTGCTGAGGCATTCGGTCCGGAGTCCTCTGGGTCACTAAGGACGACAACGTCCGCAGCCACCTCCTCCCAGCCACGTACAAGTCCATGTGTTTCTTGGGACTGATCCCTTAAAGACTGCTGCTGATGCTGAGTGCCAGGCTCCACCTCCATACTGACACAATCTTCCTCCTCCTCCTCCTCCTCTTCCTGTGTGATCGGCGGCCACGCAGGAACACTGTCTGGATAAAGGGGGCCTTGAGAGCTAAGGAAGTCCTCCTTTTCCTGCCTCTGTTCTGCCTCAAGTGCCCTGTCCATTATTCCACGCAGCGTGTGCTCCAACAGGTGGACAAGGGGGACAGTGTCACTGATGCATGCACTGTCACTGCTCACCATCCTCGTGGCCTCCTCGAATGGTGACAGGACAGTGCATGCATCCCTGATCATGGCCCACTGGCGTGGGGAAAAAAAACCAAGCTCCCCTGACCCTGTCCTGGTGCCATAGTCGCACAGGTACTCATTGATGGCCCTCTGCTGCGTGTGCAGCCGCTGCAGCATGGCCAACGTTGCGTTCCACCTGGTGGGCATGTCACAGATTAGGCGGTTCTTGGGCAGGTTAAACTCCTTTTGGAGGTCCGTCAGCCGAGCACTGGCATTATATGACCGGCGGAAATGCACACAGACTTTCCTGGCCTGCCTCAGGACATCCTGTAAGCCCGGGTACCTGCCCAAGAACCGCTGCACCACCAAGTTAAGGACGTGAGCCAAACAGGGCACATGGGCCATTTGTCCCTGTCGGAGGGCAGAGAGGAGGTTGGTGCCATTGTCGCAAACCACCATTCCTGCCTTAAGTTGGCGTGGCGTCAACCACCTCTGAACCTGCCCCTGCAGAGCTGACAGAACCTCTGCCCCAGTGTGGCTCCTGTCCCCCAAGCACACCAGCTCAAGCACCGCATGGCATCTTTTGGCCTGCGTACTTGCGTAGCCCCTTGAACGACTACGGAGCACCGCTGGTTCCGAGGAAGAGGCCATGGAGGAAGAAGAAGAGGAGGGGGTGGAGGAGAGAGGTGTGTCACAATCAGCATTTTGGAGGCGTGGTGGCGGAACAACCTCCAACACTACTGCACCTTGTCCTGCATCCTTCCCAGCTGCCAGCAGAGTCACCCAATGCGCCGTGAAACTTAGGTAACGTCCCTGTCCATGCCTGCTGGACCATGAGTCAGCGGTAATATGCACCTTACCGCTGACCGCCCTGTCCAGCGAGGCATGGACATTGCCTTCCACATGCCGGTAGAGAGCCGGAATCGCCTTCCGTGAGAAAAAGTGGCGTTTGGGTACCTGCCACTGAGGAACCGCACATTCCACAAACTCACGGAAGGGGGCAGAGTCTACCAACTGAAAAGGCAGCAGTTGAAGTGCTAGCAATTTTGCCAAGCTAGCATTCAACCGCTGCGCATGTGGATGGCTGGGAGCAAACTTCTTTCGGCGGTGCAGCAGCTGGGGCAGGGAAATTTGCCTGGTACAATCTGACGTCGGTGTACCAAAAGCAGATTGCCCACAAGTACTTGGCTGTGACACACCTAATTCTACACCTTCATTCCTCTCACTGCAGGTCTCAGAGAGGACTGGAGGTCTAGTGGGGTTGGAAATCTCAGCTGATGAGGAGCAAGGAGAGATCCTCTTTGTTCTTTGGTGTGGGTCTTTTAGATACGCTTGCCAACGAACTGCATGGCAGGTCAACATATGTCTGGTCAAGCATGTGGTACCCAAGCGGGAGATGTTTTGGCCACGTGAGATACGCTTGAGACATATGTTGCAAATAGCAGCGGTGCGATCTGATGCACTCATCTCAAAAAAGGCCCACACCAAAGAACTTTTTGAATAACGCGCAGAGACTGCAGCGCCCTCCACATGTGGAGCTTTGGGGTGTGATGCAGCCAATGTGCTGCCCTTAGGCTGGCCCCTGGAGGGCATCCTGCCTCATTGGTGATGTGATGCCTCCTCCTCCTCCTCCTCCTCCTCCTCCTCTCTCCTATCAGGCACCCACGTTGAGTCAGTGACCTCATCATCCCCTCCCTCCTCATCACTGGAGCAAACCTGGCAGTATGCTGCAGCAGGGGGAGCATGACTGCCAGATTGCTGTCCTTCTTGGGCACCCCCTCTGTCCGTGCTCATGTTACTGCCTTCATCGAGCTCAGTATCATCATCAGAGCCTTCCAAACGCTGGGCATCCTCCTGGAGCATGTACCCAACACTGTGGTCAAACAGTTCAAGGGACTCCTCAGGAGGACATGGTGGAGCTAGGGAAGGAGTCACTGATGACATTGAGCTGAGGGAAGAGGCCGCTGCTTTGCCAGACAAAGCACCCTGGGCATGGGTGAGAGAGGATGAGGAGGATGAGGACGGCTTGGTCATCCACTCGACCAAGTCTTCCGCATGTTGCGGCTCAACACGGCCAGCTGCCGAAAAAAAGGCCAAGCGTGTCCCATGGCCACGTGCTGATGAGGATGCACCGTCTCCACGACCAGCACTAGACACAGAGCCTGCTTGCCCTCTCTTATTGGCTTGTGACTGTCTGCCTCTCCTTCTTGGCCTTCCAGACATACTAATGGCCTGTAGCTGCACTAAGCTGGGATAGAACACCAGTAATTTTCTTCAGGTAGCTTTATATACTGTAACCAGACAAGCCTGCCTGTCAGTAGGAAGATAACAGGAACGGATCTAGCTGAACACTGTGAGCAGGACGCACTGTACTAAATGTAAATAGTCTAGCTGCCTGACCGTGGTACTAATAGGATCAAATAGAACACCAGTAATTTTCTTCAGGTAGCTTTATATACTGTAACCAGACAAGCCTGCCTGTCAGTAGGAAGATAACAGGAACGGATCTAGCTGAACACTGTGAGCAGGACGCACTGTACTAAATGTAAATAGTCTAGCTGCCTGACCGTGGTACTAATAGGATCAAATAGAACACCAGTAATTTTCTTCAGGTAGCTTTATATACTGTAACCAGACAAGCCTGCCTGTCAGTAGGAAGATAACAGGAACGGATCTAGCTGAACACTGTGAGCAGGACGCACTGTACTAAATGTAAATAGTCTAGCTGCCTGACCGTGGTACTAATAGGATCAAATAGAACACCAGTAATTTTCTTCAGGTAGCTTTATATACTGTAACCAGACAAGCCTGCCTGTCAGTAGGAAGATAACAGGAACGGATCTAACTGAACACTGTGAGCAGGACGCACTGCACTAAATGTAAATAGTCTAGAAGATAACAGGAACGGATCTAGCTGAACACTGTGAGCAGGACGCACTGCACTAAATGTAAATAGTCTAGAAGATAACAGGAACGGATCTAGCTGAACACTGTGAACAGGACGCACTGCACTAAATGTAAATAGTCTAGAAGATAACAGGAACGGATCTAGCTGAACACTGTGAGCAGGACGCACTGCACTAAATGTAAATAGTCTAGAAGATAACAGGAACGGATCTAGCTGAACACTGTGAGCAGGACGCACTGCACTAAATGTAAATAGTATAGAAGATAACAGGAACGGATCTAGCTGAACACTGTGAGCAGGACGCACTGCACTAAATGTAAATAGTCTAGAAGATAACAGGAACGGATCTAGCTGAACACTGTGAGCAGGACGCACTGCACTAAATGTAAATAGTCTAGAAGATAACAGGAACGGATCTAGCTAAACTGAATACAGTGTATATATATATATATGCAACACCTGGGATGCATATATATACACAATACACTGTAAGTGCAGCTAACTGACTGACTGTTCTGCCTAATCTATCTAACTCAAATGAAATGACACTGTCTCTCTCTCTCTCTATCTCTCAGCACACCGGAACACACACTACACAGGGCCGCCGTGCAGGCGGCCTTATATAGTGTGGGGCGTGTACTAAATCCCCTGAGCCATAATTGGCCAAAGCCTCCTTGGCTTTGGCCAATTACGGCTCTCTGTTCAGGCGGCGCTGTGATTGGCCAAGCATGCAGGTCATAGTGCATGCTTGGCCAATCATCAGCCAGCAATGCACTGCGATGCCGCAGTGAATTATGGGCCGTGACGCGCCACACGAATTTGGCGCGAACGGCCCATATCGTTCGCAATTTGACGAACGGTCGAACAGCCGATGTTCGAGTCGAACATGGGTTCGACTCGAACACGAAGCTCATCCCTAGTTATCACAGGAAAAAAGTTAGAACCATTTCTGCTATTCAAATTCCAACATCTTACAAGGCATTATATCAATTTTTGAGCAAAGTAAATCGTTGCAAAGAGTTTTTACAGAAATGTGATGATAAAATGAAACCATTATTTGATTTTTTGAGACAAAAAGATGTTGTATTTGATCAATGAGGTCAAACCCAGACAGATGCCTTTGAAATTTTGAAAAGGGATCTGCAGAATGCTCCTTCATTGAATACTATAGAAATGTGTCAGTTTATTCGCGTTTATTGCAAACTGATGTATCTGAGAATGCGATCTCAGTGATTTTGTCTCAATAAAAAGAAGGTAATCAGAAAATAATAGGCTTTGGGGGTTATTTACTAAAGGCAAATCCACTTTGCACTACAAGTGCACTGCAAGTACTGATTTATGTAACATTATTTGATTTAGATGATAGATGAAATTATATGTATAAGTTAAATGTTTTCACACATTGTTCTTGCCCACCCCTCAGGAATGCCAATGCATAGAGACTGAGCAACCCCCACCATTATGTGAGGTGGTTGAAACCTGTGTTTTCTGTAGAACTGCAAGGCAAATAAGAACCTTAAAGGATCACTAAAGATATATATATATGTGCAGCTCGTTTTGCACAGAGTGGCCCCGAACTTGATCTTCTGGGGTCCCTCGGCGGCTGTCTCGGCTCCCCCCCCCCGCCCGCAAGGACTCAACACCTTCATGCGAGCTCCCTTGCATGGTGTTGAGTGCTTGCGGGCGCATTCCCGTGATTCAGCCGGTGGCCATAGCCGCTCTCGCTGTATCACTTGGCCCCGCCCCCTGGTGCTCTGCGTCATTGGATGTGATTGACAGCAGCGCGAGTCAATGGCTGCGCTGCTTTCAATCCATCCACTGTAACCAATCAACGGCCAGGCTGAGTGGCGAAGAGGATGTCGGGGGCGAGCGTGGGACTTTCGAGGGGTCAGGTAAGTAAAACGGGGGGGGGGCTGGGGGGGCTGGGGGGGCCGGTATTGTCTGATGTTTTTTCACCTTAATGCATAGAATACATTAAGGTGAAAAAACTTTTACCTTTACAACCCATTTAAACCAGCCTTTTTAGGAAGGAGGGGTCAAATTTTAGGAGTAAAAGCTGTGAACAAGAGGACATTTGGCAGACTGTTGCAGACTCACCACGAGGAAGTGTCACACACACACAGACACACATCTGATTCAATCTTCATCTTAAGAATATATTTACATTATTGATGTTATTTTTACATTCTACATTTTGATATTGTTCTTGTAATATTTTGCTATTTTATTATTAAATACATTTTTGAGTTTTTACACAAAAACTGAACGGACTCTCTACTTCAGAAATTTTCTCACCAATATAATTTACATAATATCAATAATAATACCATAAATAACAAATCTCTGGCTGATCAAAACGTGAGTCTGCCCCAATACTGTATATTGCAGCTTACCATTTCTTAGATGTGATGGCTGCATTCATTTTCTTTCTTAGGCTTTTTTTTCCTTCTATTTTCATCTGGTGATTCAGCCAGTAAGACTGCTGTTTTTCAAGAGAGCATGCTCTACAGCAGAATGTATCAGTTACAAAGATGATACAAACCATCTAATACTGACAGGGGTGCTGACAATGATCAGTTGTATTTATTTACTGTATATAAAACTTTTATCCTAAAAGGAAAATAAAATGTTGCTGTAACTGATTATAAAGTATTAGCAGTATTTAGCTTAAAGTGGAGTTCCACCCAAAAGAGGAACTTCCGCTCATCTGATTCCCCCCCCCCCCTCCGGTGTCACAATTAGCACCTTTCAGGGGGGAGGGGAGTATAATACAGGTATTTGCACCCACTTCCGGCATAGATATCCGCAGAATCTGCGGGTATCTATGCCACTCCCCCCCCCCCCCGGCTGCCTGCTGGGAAACACACGGGTCCCAGAGACAGCAGGGACCATTCGTATTGCAGTAGTATCGCGCATGCGCAGTAGGGAACTGGGAAGTGAAGCCGCAAGCCTTCACTTCCCGATTCCCTTACCGAAGATGGCGGCAGCACCCAAGGACCGAGAGACGCTTCAGCCTCGGGTGCCGACATCGCGGGCGCCCTGGACAGGTAAGTGTCCATGTTTAAAAGTCAGCAGCTGCAGTATTTGTAGCTGCTGACTTTTAAGAAAAAAATTTTGGCGGCGCTCCGCTTTAAATTTGTTAGTGTATTTGAATCTGCTGATACATCTAATGCACCCCCACCCCTGATTACCAATGCTGCTGTCCAAAGGTGCCCCTGTTCTCCTCCATCCAGAGTGGTGTCTCACAAATACAGGAGGTGTGTTGCTGGCCAGATCACCAGATGAAAATAGAAGAAATAAAAAATAAAAAAAGGAAATGCAGCCACTACATTTAATGACTGGTAAGCTGCAATATATTACACTTTTAGTTTTGGGTTTAATACCAGAACACTTTTAATGGTCATTTGTCTTTGTTAAATCTAAATTAAGTAACATACACAACAGTGACACAACTAATAAATTCATAACCATCGGCGTTGTGTGTTTCTTTACACGTGGAAACGAATTCAAGAAATATTTGTGATACAATTCTGAGTAGGAGGTCAGGACATTTACAGAGGACGCTCTGGCCCTGCAGAGCTTACAGTCTAATATTTTATAAATTCGGACCATCTGGGAACTCTAACTAGATGTTGGTTTCCCTTGTCCATGTTTTGAGAGTTCTTGCCAAAAGCTCCTCATAAATCAAGAAGTTTATAAACTTCAGCAGCTCCAGACAAGGGAATATTTTATTAGGTAATAGCACGGATGGTGACATGGCCATCAATCAATGACAGCACACGCCACAGACAAATAATATTTATTTGGGGAGGATGAAATCTCCCTATTCTTGAGCAGAAGAAGTAATGGGCGCTGACTGACCAAATGTCGAGTCGGTCCCTCATAAAGGCGACATTTGGAAGGGAACATACTAAGTGTACACTATATACATTATATCTGCCTATGGTGAACACTGACAGCCCACTAGTCTTTTTCCCAAGCGCAAGCTATAAAAGAAAACATGGAACAGCATTTGTTGTTAGGGGCAAACACCCCCGTTTTTTTTCTTTGACTTTTTATAAATCTGTCTGATTGGGGCTGTAGAAATAGGTTGACTAAGAAAATGTATTGCACAATGCAATAAAGATATTCATAGCAAAATACAACAAATGGTATGATAACGCTGGCCGGGGACTACAGACATGATTTGACTGATCATTTTATCCACCACCATTTTTAGAAAGAAAATGCACACTAATGCCGCGTACACACGATCGGAAATTCAGCCAGCAAAAGACAGATGAGAGCTTTTGGTCGGAAAATGCGATTGTGTGTATGCTCCATCGGACTTTTGCTGGCGGAATTTCCGCCAGCAAAAGATTGAGAGCATGTTCTAATTTTCCAGACGGATAAAGTTTCTATCCGAAATTCCGTTCATGTGTATGCAATTCCGACGCGCAAAAAAACACGCACGCTCAGAATCCAGTACAAGACGGAGCCGCTCAGTCTGGTAAAACGACCGTTCGTAATGGAGATGATACATTCGTCACACTGCAAATTTTTAAATCTTTCAATGCAGCGCATTCTCTTCTTCTTTATAATGCTAGAAGAATGAAGTTGTTTTGCTGCTCATATTCACACAGACTTATTTCTTTATTATTTCTGGTGATCTCCTGAATAATCTTTTTGGTTTTTAAAGCCAGATCTCCATAATAATGTTTATCATTAATTTTTATAGTCATTTTTTTTGGAGTCAAGATCTCCTGTTGTTTTTTTTTTTTTATTATTATTTTATAGTGATCTCCATTTTTTTTGTATGTCATGTTTCCACAACACCATTATTATCTTGTCTTTGTAAATCTCAATGAGGTTGGTTGGTGTCCCTTGTTAATTTGACATTGTACTTTTTAAATGTACCTGCCTACTCCAAAAAGGACAGTTTTTTAAAGTAAAACACATAGGCAAGTATTTCTGAAAAACAAATATCCATATATTCTGGGTCATAACAAAATAAAGCTGAAGGCAACGCTGGAGAAACTGGTGAAATTTGCCAAGCCTTTGTACCCCAGGGCAGACATCAATATTTTTACAGTCAAAATTGGTGGCCTGAGGAGTCCTTATAATAGTGAGCACAATCCGGTCCAGAACTACAAGAGATCAGGAACAGCAGCAGATGACATATCTGTCCCCAGGCTGTGGTCATACCACAGCCTGCATCTTTTGCCAGACCAGACTGAACCCAGGCCATCACTCTCTAGTCTTCCTTAGGCGCTTCCTTCCAGGCTGTGGCTGTGGTGTTGGAGGTGTGGCAGGAGGTGGAGGAGGAGGACCTGGGGGAGGAGGAGGAGGTCCATGGTTTAACTCACAAATGTGGCTTTGACTTTTGAGTTGGCCCCTCAAGCCCTTGTTTAGGGCTTGTAACATCACTTGCTCACATAAGAGGTGTTGGCCCTCCTCCATTTCCAGCATTTTGCATGCTGTAATGTATGCAAAGTCCTCTTGAACACTGTGGGGGGTTCTGAGGGCCGCAGTAGCCTTCATAAATAAGCCAATTGCTGCCTCCTTCACGTTACTCCTCTTCCTGCCACTTTTTGGTGGAAGGTGGAGGGGAGGGACCTGCAATTCTGGCAGGCTACTGGGCCCGGCCACCTCCTGGCTGCCACTTTCCACGGCCTGGCTGAGGCTTTCCTGTGTATGAAAAAGAGACATCGTTTTATTTTTTGGTTCATCAATCACACGCAATTTTCAACTCATGACTGTTGCAAATTGAATGTTAACAAATAGAAAAGACTATCATTCTGACCCCAGCATTTTTCATTCTTGTCCCAATCATTTGTGGCCACTACTGTCTATTGATATGTAAACCACTTTGTGAAATCAGAAATTAGTAATCAAAATTAGCATATATTTTACATCATTAATTTGACAACCAGAAATATTTTGAAGAATGCTATACCTGACTCAAGCTGGGCTCCTCCACATGTTGCTACCTGGAAGGCCCAGGTTGGACGTCAGAAGCCTTAGCTGGGGGGGGGAGGAAGTGTGGAAGGAAGACTGGAGAGTGCTGGCCTGGGTTCAGTCTGGCCTGCCAGAAAATGCAGTCTCTCATAGTACCACAGCCTGGGTACATAAATATCATCTGCTGCAGCTCCTGATCTCAGGGAATCCTGGACCTTCTTGAGCTCCCTATTATAAGTGCTCCTCATGCCACCAATTAGGGCCTTCAAATAAGGGATGTCTGCCGTGGGGATCACCGGCTTCACAAGTTTCAGCAATTGATCCAACGCTGCCTTCCTCTTTGTTTGATTGTTATAATAGGAGTGGTTTACCTGCCACAGACAGGGCAGCTACCTGTACATATCAATGAATATGGACGTAAAGTCCTCATCATTGAATAGATTGCAAGACACAACACAAGACAAACCCTAATGTCAGGTGAAACTCTCCTAATCTTGACCCAATATAGGCCTCAATCTATAAGCAGTATAGGCCACTGATGCACCAACTTAAAATTGTACCTTCGTTATAACGACCTTCCTCAGCTAACAGATCGTACGTGTTACGCTTTATATACACTGCGCATGCGTGAAACTCCGCCCGCATCACCCGCCCCTGACGTTCTTTCTAGAATATTCCCCGCCCCGTCTCTCTTGTCGCAGTGGAAGACGACATGGCGGAGACACAGCAGGTGCTTAATAGCAGTAACGAGGAGGAAGCCCGGAGCAAGAAACGTCCCGATTCAGGAGGAGAAGATTTAAGACCTTAAATATGTCCTTTGAAGAGATGGTGGAGATGGTCAACATATTGAAGAGGGCCGACTATGATGGGAAGTATGGACCGTACCTAAACCCAAATGTGAGAAAGGCCAAGATCATGACTAAAGTTGTGAAGAGTCTGTGCCGGAATTTTGGGGTATGACGATCCAAGGAGCAATTGAGGAAATGCTGGTCGGACCTCAAATTAAGGGAGCGGGATCAGTATAGAAGGATCAAGAAAGTGCTTCTAAAAAGTAAGTCATTGTTGTGTGTTCCTATTCTTATTATTACTTGCATGCTGCACCATGTGCTTTTCTTTACTGTTGGACAGTTTAAAATGGCTACTTTCATGTTCGTGAGCACAGTAATTGGTCGTAGTAAACATCGTTCGTTTGTCAACTAAATACGATATTTTTGCCAGAGGATAACTACATTTGGTCATGATAATTTGTATTCAAAGAAGTTTAGGATATTGTTGTCTAGATGTGTTTCGAATTGCAAACTTGATTCAGTGTAATGTAAGGAGAGGACACTCAGCAGCTGTTTACACATCTAGACTCAGGAGCACTAGTGTGGGACACAAGAACAAACTTTTTAGGGTGTCCCACACAGGTGCTCCAGTGGATACTTGGGGTGTCTACATGTGTGAAAATTGTCCAAAAAAGGTAAGTATTCCAGCTTTGGTAAGGGAAAAAATCATGTCTTCAGCTTTGAACTCTACCAAAGCAGACAATTGTACCCCACTTCCAAGCAATGTTTCATATTCCTATTTCTGGACTCAAATATTGGTGTGCTAAGTATGCCTTTTGTTTCATTCTCATAGGGGAGCAAAGACTCGGAAAAAATGAGAACACCAGGGACCCCCCCCCCACCTTCTGAAGAAGGGGAACAAAGCTCACATCCTGAGGATGTGGAGGAAGGAGATGTGGTGGAGATTGTCATCACAACAGGTCAGTGTCGGACACCACAGATTCAGGTAATAGATGTATGCCTGCATATTTATAATACATGGTGTGTATTTTTATTTTAGGTGATTTTCAGGTTGTGGTACCAAAATCCAGTCATTTCACCAGTGACAGTGCACAACGGATGATCCAGGAAATCATGTTTTGTAGTCAGGATTTGGACATTATCAAAGAAAAAACCAAGGAGATTGAACAAAGACTGAAGAACATGATTGATGTACTAGGGAGAATTTAAATCCTAAAAAAGATTCCTGGAATGTTTTTTTTTTTAAATATTTTATCTAAAGTTTTAATACAGTTTAAAAGCCAAATTTGGAAGATGCACACAGTGTGTCAACATGTGCTATCTGCCATCAGGGGATTTCAATGTACATGTTTTGTGGGTGCAACCCCTTCCTCCCAACTCTAGTAGGTGACAGGAAAGGGGTTGCACCCCCAAAACACGTCCATTGATCCCCCATGATGGGAGATAGCACATGTTGACATTAGGTATGAGATCAGAAAGGAAATCCCCATTTTGACTCACAATTTGTGTGCATCTTTTAAATTTAGCTTTTACAGGGGTGACTTCACCCCATCTGATGAAGGCAAGATCAAGACCTTTTTCACACTATAAAATGTCTGATATTGCCTTCTTTTTTGCAATGTTGAACTTTGTAAGTTCCAAAGTTGTGTATGTTATGTTTGTAAACAATGGTATGTTATGTTTGTTTTTGCCTGTTTCTGTATTTTTTCAGAAATTTCAAGGTAAAACTTTGATGTGGGTTTTTTATCACCAAATGTTTTATAAAATGCACATGTGAATGTGCACGGAGTAATAGGGTTTATACTCAACAATATGTGGCTTCTTCTTTCAAGGTGTTTACAGTGACAATGGGTGTTATTTAATAATGGAAAAACCACTTGGCACTACAAGTGCACTAGGAGAACCTAGGAGACAGCTAAAAGAAACCCAAGCAGTAAATGAAAATCAAGATTTGATCTGATAAAAGAGAAAATTTATTCAAAATGTGCTGGCATAGCAATGGCCCCCCTACCCGTAAAATATTCTACATATTTTTCTCGCACTTCACGGGCGCTTTGGGGGGGCAAGCCAGGACGGCCAGCTTTCAGGGCCGTCATTGGAGTTTCTGACAGTCCGGCCTCAGGCCCAACTGAGGCAACATAATTAGGATTATTACACCAAGCCCCCTGCACAGCACGAACTCTATGACGAGTACGTACCCGCAACATAGCTTCAAAACGGTCGGCTGGTCAGAACGAACTAAACACAACACACTGAAGAACAGCAAGGCCTGTGAAGAGCGAGCTGAAAATCAGTAACGACCGGACAGAACCCACTGAAAAACAAATACGAACTGACTTCACGCACTGAAAACCAGATACAAACCCACAAGCACAAACTGAACAGCAGTAAAACGATCTGAAAAAGCAGGAGTCTGAAAAGCGCAAATCGCCTCTCCTCAAACTTCTACTAACACGAGATAAACACGGGATTAGCAGAAGAAGCCCAAAGGGTGGCACGCTGGCTATTGAGCTTCCCTTTTCTAGTCCCGTCGTACGTGCTGTATGTGACCGCGTTCTGGACGGTCGGACTTTGGTGTGACCGTGTGTACGCAAGACAAGCTTGATCGGAATTCCTTCGGAAAAACCATCATAGCTTTTTCCGATGAGAATTCCGATTGTGTGTACGCTGCATTACTCACCTAAGTGCACCAGGGCCAGTGTGAAGCCTGCACACAGAGAATCAATTCTGCCCAATTTGGCCCTGCTTGGATAAGAAAATAATCACCTTTGCACCCCCCATCTGGTGTATCCATGAAATGTTGAGTGAGCAGAACTTTACTATCCAATTGCCTTTGTTTTAGTCTGAGTTCATTGTCACAACCGTATAATCCACCAACAACAGTATACAATGTAATACTGACATATAATCACACACATAGGTTGGACTTGATAGACTTGTGTCTTTTTTCGACCTCACCTACTATGTAACTCTGTAAAAGACAGCACACAATAGTACAAGCATATGTAAGAATATAGAAAACTGGGCAGAAATGTAAGATCTTACACTTGGATAGAGTCTATGTACCCAATGGGGCAATCATACGCCCATCCATAAAAAGAGAACCAGAGGCACTGTGCAAATATAAAAGCCATCCTCAGAGAAGTCAAATGGAAAGGTAGTGTGTACTTTATTTTAAACAGCATAGGATCACATAACCAAACACTTCTATGTGGCCCTACAGTATGCTGTTTTATATAAACCCCGGATGAACTTGAATCCTCACTGTCTGAGTTGTCAGTGCCCAGACACACAGGTTGATATTATTTTGTCTGTCAGAAACCTCTGGCATGAAATATGAACAAAGCATATCCCTTTATAGTGTATACTTTTCTCAACTTAGAGCACTAATGGTCATCTGACAGGTTTTCCTGACACCAAGAAGTAAAAAGGAGACAGTGAAGTAGCTCCGGTACACTGCCTGTGATTGACAGGCTGTGTCCTTTCCCTCCAATCATCTCTCACTGAGCTCTGCAGAGTGCAACTTCAGCTTCCTGCCCCTGCTTTCGGAAAGCTCGAACAAGCTGTATAAATTATACTCTTTAAGCTGATGTAGAGAAGAAAAGACTGCAGATAAACAAATACAGCTTAAGTGGGTGATTTGTTTCACCTGAGGCCAGTATATGTAAAGGTTTACAACCACTCTAAACAACCACTCCTTCTCCTGCCCAGAAAAAGGCATGCACAATCAGCTGATTTAAAGTGATTGTAAAGGCTTGTTTTTAAAAAAACAAAAAAAACAAACATGGTTTACTTACCGCCGCTGTGAAGTTGGTTTTGCACAGAGCAGCCTGGATCCTCCTCTTCTCGGGTCCCTCTTTGCTGCTCCTAGCCCCTCCTCCTTTTGAGTGCCCCTTAGCCAGCAGCTTGCTACAGGGGGCACCCAAGCTGAGTCAGAGCTCCGTGTATCTATTCAGACATGAGACCCAACCTGGCTCCGCCCCCTCTCTCCCCTAATTGGCTGACTGACTTTGATTGACAGCAGCGGGAGCCAATGGCGCCGCTGCTCTGTCTCAGCCAATTAGGAGGAGTGTACTGGATGGTTGAAGGGATCAAGGACATTACTGGAGGGAGAAGGAGCTCAGGTAGGTATTTAGGGGGTGCTGGGGGGCTGCTACACACAGAAAGTTTTTTGTCTTAATGCATAGAATGCATTAAGATAAAAAAACCTTCTACCTTTACAACTCCTTTAAGACTGCAAGTCCATGGAAAAATCTTTGGATGGTTGAATCAGATGACAGAAGCCATATTTGTAGCCTGACAGCATGACTAACCTCAATTCAAAAAGCTTGCTATAGGTTGAAAAATCTGGCACAGTCATTGAGAAGGTGGGATTGGTTGGAGTGGTGCTGGATCTGAAATGGTTCCTAGGTCTTGATGATGTGGAGAGCTGTAGATTTAGTAGTGTAGGTGTAGCCAGGAGCTGGATATCTGTTTATTCCTGCAATCAGAAGACGCTGCGCGGCATTGTTTCAGAGGAAGCTGTTTCCCTCTAGTGTTCCAGTGTGGGGTGTCCTGTTACTTTCTAAATCAGAGACAAGACAGAGCAAAGAATCTTGGGATGTGTAGTCCATACGGTTAGGATTCGTCCTCTGGCTGAATTATGTGAAACTGCAACTACCAGCTGGCTGATGGAGAAGAGCAGATCGCTGGGAGGGACTATAAGAACAGGCTTGGGGCCTGGCGTGCTCTCTTGGGACTGGCGTGCATCTGCATGCAGGGAATCTGTTACAGGGTGAGCTGCAGCTGCACCCTTGCGACCTGCCCTGATGGATTTACCCAGCGGATATCTGGAAAGACACCTGCGGACAGTTCCCCTTCACTGTCCGGCAGCAGCCTGGAGGCAGTTGCTGTTCCATCCACCCTGCAGGGATATCGGATTTGTGTGAGCTGTAGTGCAGTGTGGCAGAGGCCGGAAGTTACACCTTGAGCCACATTCCTGAGAGATTATCGTCATCATCACCATCATCATCCTTGTCATCATCATCAATCTCTTATGTTCCATTGTGGTGAGCGGGCAATAGCCCAGTCTGCTAGACACTGTGAATAGACCTCATTGTTTCCTGCACCCATTACCATCTTTAGTCTAAAGATCTGTTCCAGCGTATCATAGACACTATAAACAGACATCTATGCCATCCATTGTTCTGCTGTTACCTGTAGTTTCACAGAGTTTAACATCTTTAAGTCAGTGATCACTGTGAATTCAGTTACAATTCTGATTTGCACATGAATATTGTCTCCTGGTTATACACCATCTATTGGATCAGCTATTCTGCTTTATCAATCAATATTCTATGCATGCAATTAAACACCTGAGAGCTAGCTGAAGATTAACAGGATTGCCACACAGCAACACTGGACTACTTCCCTCCCCACTTCAGGGAATTGTTTGCTGAAGCTGTTAAAGCTGCATTTCACCAAGAACTCTCTGTAAGAGCAGGTTGAATTGTGCTACAGTTACTGTTTGCTGAAGTTGTATATGTTTATCTGTAGTTTTCCTATTCCTATGTGAAGGAGCAGTAGAGAGGGGTCTGACACTCATAAGAGTCATTCCTCAGCTCTCCTGTAGCCCACTCACATAGACATTATGTAGCAAAGTCCCGGGCCTCTTTAGGCCTAATAGTGGCCTCCAGTTAGGAAGTTAGGGGGAGCTGACATCTTTCAGTGTAGAGTGGTTTACAAGACATGGTGGGTGTAATGCAAGATGAACAGGTGGGCACCAGACACCTTTTAAATGCAAAGAGATTTATTGTCTCTTAAACAGAACTGTGGGAGAGAGGGTTAGGGCCAGGACACCCTTGGGTAGATGCAAAGTTAATTGGTAGACTCCGAGACTTTTATAGGTAGACAGCTATACAGGTGAAGGCCTCCAGCCAGACACCATTTCTGTATAGGTAGGACCCCTGTCTCCTATGGCAACAATCTTGTAGCTGTTACTAACGGTAAAGGCATTCAACTATCTGCAACACGAACAGTTCTCTTTACCCCACACTTACTCACTGTGGGTCTTCACTCAACAAGCTCCCAGTCTCTCTCACTAGACTTCAGATCCCCTAGCCACTGGATCCCCTCAGTTCTTTCACTGTAGCACTCAGTATCTTCCTCAAGCGACACCTCCACTTCCCTGCTGGGTCCCTGGCTTGGCACTCACAGATACTCTTCAAGCTTCATCCCAGCTGACACGTTAGGTCCCTGGCTTGGCAATCCACAAGCGTCATCTCTGCTGTCCCGCTAGGTCCCTGACTTGACACTTGTTGAAGTTTTCCCACTTCTTCACCGTCCCCAGCTGGCAAGAAGTTTGTTCTAGTACTGGCCTCAGCTCACTCACTGTGATCTCCGGTAGCAATGTGGATGGTCCCTTAATGGCGACAACTTCCCTTCTACCTCGACCACAACTGGTTCCCCCGGCCGGTGGAACCGTTCTGGTTGGACTACAAGCCCGCAGTCCCTACCCTATGCTGCTACTCCTGCTTCTGGATGGACCCTCAGACAGCCTAGCAGCCAGATGTCCCCGGGATAGGCCTTAGGTTTCTGGCCTAGCAGCCCGGGGCAATACAACACACGTCCACCCAGAAAGCCGTCCAGGTGGCACAGAACCCTGTTCACCTGGCTCCACCCAAATAAATAGGTTTTCCTAGCAGGCCAAGGGACCCAAGAAAATCCCTGCCCATTGGCTGAGACACCCCATTCATTCCTAATCTGTCCTTGCAATGCCCTTGTTTTATCCAATGTCACCAGATTCCCGGCCACCTAGTGACTGAAGAGAAAAGTGCAGCAATTCCAGAATTAGGGCAAAATCAATTGACCTCCTAACAATTGGCCAAGGCAACTATCACTTCGCAAATAAATTTAATAGCAACCCTGCCTAAACATCAGGGTGCTACAATTATATGCATCTATTTGGGTATAGGAAATATAGTGTGCACTGTTGAATGTTTGAATCATAAAGGTGATAGTTATTTTGCTATCAATAATATCCTTTTGTAAGACAACCTTTTTGGGGTTAAATTCAGGTTTGCTCTTTGATTCTTTCCCTATTCATCTCATTGAGTAAACTATTCCTGATTTAACTAATTCAGGTGTATTTCCTTATTGCTGCTGTTATTTAAAGGAAAAAATGTTTGAACCCAGGGTGTCAGAGGACTCACCGGGTCAGGGCAACCAGAGGGGTATTAATTTATCTTGCGACCCCCAAGAGGGCAGGGCTACAGTATAGCTGTTGAAGCCCCAGTTTCTTTCCCCGTGGCCTACACATGCATTTGGGCCCCACCTATTCATAAAGGGTCAGAGGGCATCGTGTTTGTGTTCTGCCTAAACCCACATACTGTTATCTGCAGACAAGTTTCGTTCTGCACAGTACAGCTGGCACAGACAGGCTGATTGTAAAGTAATGCTCACTTTGACCTGCGATAAAAACACTCAAAGCACAGAAAAAAACAATTCAAAGGGCAGGTTTACAGAGTTTTTTTTTTCCTATATATATATATATCTAAGATTAAATATTATTATCCGTTCGTTTTAAATTTTGACTGGTTTTTAGTCTTAAAGTAAGGATAGAAGCATGTTTTGAATTCTGTTGCTACGTAACCGGTACTGTGTACCAGGAATCGGATCTCACAGCATGCCGTCTCATACAGAAAGCAACAAGCTGTTGAAAATTAGAAGGGCAAAGACTGCTCATCCTGCAAAGCGTTGTATGTGTTCATTCCCGAGCACTCACACATTACACTCCCGCTGTTCTATACCCAGAGATTTGTTGCTACTATGAGACATGGTGAAATGGCAGAAAAGGCTCCTAGTGATCACCAAGAAATAAAGAACAAATTGCTCTTATGTAGTGGTACCAGGGGGCACCCGCAGGTTATGTGATACTGAATACACTCTGGGTGGCAAAATGAAAAAAACAATCAAAAAAACAAAGGGTGCAAAGGCCTAGTGCAATGCCTTAAAATAGTTTATTGTAAAAAAAAAAATACAAAATGCCATATGGCTAAAAGCATTGAATCAAGTAAAGTCCAAGTGCTGACATCAATACCGAGAAGATCTAGGCTTCACTCAAGTGCAGCGCAAAGGCTCACGCATTTCGAGGGGTGGACCTTCTTCCTCAGAGCATCAAGGGAGTCCATCCCTTGAAACGTGTCAGAATTTGTATCTGTGCTTGAATGATGCCTAGATCTTTGTATAAGACTTCCACATCTCGGCCTTGATGTCAGCATTTGGGTTTTACTAGAGTTAATGCTTTTAACCATACTTTTTTTTCCTAGTATATTTTTTTGCATTTTTTTTTTTTATAAAATTATTTTAGGTAATGCACTATGCCTCTGTGCCCTCTTTTTTCCTTCTGTCATCCAGTAGAAAGATTTTCCTAATAGGAAGAGGGCAACATTCTTGCAGCGTTACCCACAACCAAACTGAAAGACAATGGTGATGCGGATTCCATTTTTTACTCCGGGGCAGTTTCCACTCTTTGTAATAATTTAGTGCTGATACGTCAACATCTGTGTTTCTTGATTAATCCTTGTGATAGACTGGGCTAAATAAACATGTTGGTTGGGGAGTCCAACAGTTCCCCATCACTATGGTCAGGTTTGGTCATGCTACCTGCATTTTCTGGATGGGACAGAGTTCAGGAAGAAGCAATTCTGCAGTAGGTGCTAAGCAAGGTGAGTTACTGGTGGCAACCCCTATTAACTGGTTCCCGACCATGTCACGCAGATATACTGCGACACAATGGTTCTCCTGGGTGAAATCCTGTACAGGTACATCCTAACCTTTTTCAGCCACCAGAGGGCGCGCCCGCTGCACGACGGGGGTCCCGATGCACGTGGCCGGCGGGCACGATCGCCGCCGGCCACACATGATTGCGTGCACGAGTGCCAGTACGTTGATTTGTGTGTGTAAACACACAAATCTCTGTCCTGTCAGGGGAGAGGAGACATATCGTTTGTTCCTACCAAGTAGGAAAAGCAATATATCTCCTCTCCTAGTCACTCACATCCCTATACAGTTAGAACACACTGAGGGAACACAGTTAACTCCTTGATCACCCCCTAGTGTTAACCCCTTCCCTGCCAGTGACATTTACACAGTAATCAGTGCATTTTTATAGCACTGATTGCTGTATAAATGCCAATGGTCCCAAAAAAGTGTCAAAAGTCTCCGATCTGTCTGTCGCAATGTTGAAATACCGCAAAAAAGTTGCAGATCACCGCCATTACTAAAAAAATAAATAATAAAAATGCCATAAATCTTTCCTATAGTTTGCAGACGCAATAACTTTTGCGCAAACCAATCAATATACACTTATTGCGATTTTTTTACCCAAAATATGTAGAAGAATATATTGGCCTAAACTGATGAAGAAATTTGTTTTTTTTTTTTAAAAATTGGGGGATATTTATTATGGCAAAAAGTAAAAAATATTGGGGTTTTTTGTTCAAAATTGTCGCTCTTTTTTTGTGCATAGCACAAAAAATAAAAACCGCAGAGGTGATCAAATACCACCAAAAGAAAGCTCTATTTGTGGGGGAAAAAGGACGCAAATTTAGTTTGGGTACAGCGTTGAACGACCGCGCAATTGTCAGTTAAAGTGACATAGTGCCAAATTGTAAAAGTACTCTGGTCAGGAAGGGGGTAAAATCTTCCGGGGCTGAAGTGGTTAAAAGTAACATCACAGTTTTCGCACAGACGATGCATTGGAGCATGTCATTCACCCAGCACCCGTAGCAGCAGAGCTGCATTAAGTAAGATGTGCGAGTTTTTAGTCTTGTGACAACATAAGTACTTAGAGGTCTAACAATGGCGGTCCCAAAGTGCTGTCACCAGGCTTTAAAACAAGTGATCAGTCTCTTAAGAGTCTGTTGTAACATGCCATCAGTCCATTAAAGTAGATGTAAACACTAACTAGAGGACTAAGTTTGTTAAAGCACAATATATTATAAACCAATGCCATGTAATATATTTTTTCTCATTTCAGCTGGTCTCCTGCAGTCTCTTTGCAGCCACCTACTGTGTGCATGCACTGCATCAATTGCTGCTTGGCATTTCCTAAGGTGGGTATACTTATAGTGACAACAGTGGACCATGCCCATGTAATGTGTGTTGAAATGGCCACTTGCAGTCCAGTGGTAGCCCATCCATTAGCAGCGCGCGAGCGCCGCCCCCCCCCCCCCTATCCATGCATCCGGCCCCTGATCTACATACAGGGCGCCAAATGCATGGACTCCAATGGGGGGGGGGGGTGTTTTTTTAAAGTACACAATTAGAGGCAGAGGCTCTAAAAGGCTTCAAAAAAGGGTGGGCTCAGGGTGCAGAGAACTGCGCTCCAAGCCCACCCAGTTGTGTGACAATAGAGAATGAATATTCGCTATTTTCAAACTGATTCTCCTCCCGGCCAATCAGGAAGCGGGTCTGAGACCTGTTTCCCAGCCACCGAGGAGGAGGGAAGAGAACGGAGGAGATGGAAGCCGCCATGGTGCGAGGAGAGCAGAGGAAGGGGAAGCCGCACATGATGCCCGCAGAGGAAAGCAGGGGAAGGGGAAGCCGCCGTGATGCCGAGGAGGAGAGCAGGGGAAGGAGAAGCCACCGCTCTTCGCTGCCATAGATGGGGTAAATGCTCCGATTGATGACCCAACCGACCGGACTGGGGGGGTTGCTGTGGGGCTGTGGGTGCCGCCCCTAAGCCCCCCCCCCCCCCCAGTTTGCCGCCACCCCAGAATTTTTTTACCATCGCTAATCCCCACTACAGGCCCATGTGACAGGAAGACTTCATAAGAGCAAGACTGGGAGCTAGGAACAGAGTGTTGTCACCATGTAAGTCAACCAGGGAGTGCTTGAACAAGGTCCTTCATGGCAGGATTACCAGGGGTTATTTTATTAGAAAAGAGTGTGCCTTTCCAGTACAGCCAGTGTTAGGAACATTAAGCATTTTGTAAATTTGTTTTATTAACTGTTTATCCTGCAAAAAGATCTGCTAATTTTCTACTTCCTTTAAACCGACCAACCTGCAGATTTAAAAAGACTAAAATATACTTTTGAAATGATTAACACCTCAAAATGTACATGGGATGTTAACACTTTGTTTCAATGTACTGGCAGTCTCTCACTAGTCTCCTGTAAAGTGTTGGTAGTCTCTTTTGGGTTTAGAATTCTTTTGTTGATCTTTTCATGATGTTGTCAGTCCCTTAACCACCGCAATACAAAGCACTTTCACCCCCCAGGCCATTTTTCAGCTTTCAGCTATTAGACTTTGAATGGCAATTGCGCAGTCATGCTACACTGTACCCATATGAATTTTTTTTTATCATTTTCCTCACACAAATAGAGCATTCTTTTGGTGGTATTTAATCACTGCTGTTTTTTTTTATTTTTTTGCTAAAAAAAAAAAAAAGACCAAAAAGTTTGAAAAAAAATTTTTTTTTCTTAGTTTCTGTCAGTAAATTTTGTAAATTTTTCTCCTTCACTGATGTGCGCTGATGAGGCTGCACTGATGGGCACTGATGAGGTGGCACTTATGGGCACTGATTAGGTGGCACTGATGAGGAGGCACTAATATGCCGCAATTATGGGCAATGATAGGTGGTACTGATGAGCACTGATAGCCGGCACTGATGGGTGGCATTGGTGGACACTGATAGGCGGCACTGGTGGGCACTGATAGGCAGAACAGATAGGCGGCACTGAAGGGCATTGATGGGTGGCACTGGTGGCACTGATGGGCAGCATTGATAGGTGGCACTGAAATCCAGCACTGACTGGCATCACTAATGGGCACTGATTGCTAACACTGGTGGGCACTGATAGGACACAGTACAGGGGGCCAGAAGAAATGCCCGGAAGAATGCCCAGAAGAATGCCCGGAATGCTGCTGGAATGCCCGGAATGCTGCCCTGCTTTCTCATCCCGCCTGAGTGATGTCACACATTCACATGGAGGAAACCTGGGATGGAGGGGAGGGGCGGATGTGATCGGCGTGGGACAGTTATGTCAGTGGTCTGTGTTCTGCAGCCTGTCAGCTATGCGATCCACCATTCATCTGCTTGTGATGAACGGCAGATCATTGCGGAATCCCTGGGAACCTCTCGTAGAACCCTAGGGTTCTGCGGAACCCCGGTTGAGAAACACTGTTGTAGATAGTCCCAGTGCTAGCTTTCCACATGACTACTGAGCCCAGTACCACATCTTCAGGCCCTGCCAGCCCTCATGGCTGCAGCTGCCTCTCTCCACTGCCCATGACACCCCAGTCCACTCCACTGGCTCTGCAACCATCTCAGACTGCACTCTCCCAGTCCTCTCAGGCGTGCCTCCCAGATTCCTGACTGTGTCACACTCACCAGCCTTCTTCGCTGCGACCTGTTGTTCCTCTCCTGAAGACTTTGCCTGGCAGTGCTTTCCCACTGTCATCTCCTGCTCCTGTGCCACCTGTCCAGAACACCTCCGTGTGTTGTGAGAAGGGTCATGTCAGCACCCCAGCCCCAGGCCCAAGGCCCTCCCCCAGACTGGGGAGCTCCCTCAAAGGTCCCGACAGCCTAGCACTCCATCTCCAGCTTCCACCTGAACAACTCCTCCCCAGCTGGGCTGACCCTAGGTATTTGAGGCCTGGCCCCTGCCGATTCAGATTGGGGATTGGTCAGGGCTCCTTAGAACATCCCAGATAGCACCACCTTCCCTTCCAGAAAACACTAGAACATTCTGGAAAGAAGTGGTCTTGGTGATGCTGCCTGTGAGTCACCCAGCTCTGCTCTGAGTCACTCCCAACCCAGATTAAAACACACCTAGGCTTGGCTGCTAGCCAAGCCTGGAAATGTACCTACTATCACAAAAAAAATACACTATCCTTCTAGCACAGTAGAGGGTGCTGCACAAGCGACTGACAGTCGCTTAGCAGTCTCTTGTAAAGTGCTAGCAGCCCGTAGTAACCCCTTAGCAATGTCTTATGACAGGATGTCAACCTCACAGCAGCCTCCTAATGTAGGCAGCCTCAGAAGCCTGTTGGAATGTACTTGAAGGCTCTAACAGTCTCTAGTAACGTGTCAGAGGTAAAAGCAGGGTTTTGGCTACTGTTAGAAGCTCTGTGGGTCGAGACATATTGCAGGGTACAGTTAATGCTGGTTCTGGGTCAAGTGCAAATTTTGGAGAAAGAGGTCTCTGCGCCAAGTTACCTTTTTTTCTTTTTGTCCTAAAGTCTCTTAATACAGCAGCTTTTCCCATACTACAAACTGATCCAGACTGTTAATTGAACGACAAAGCCTCTTTTTCTTTCACCGCCTCTACAAATCTTATTTTCCTTATCAGAAGCAACTATTTCATTCTCCTCTCTCTCCATTACCCCAATCCCTCTGAGGCCGCTCACACAATAGCCGGCCGATGGGCATGTGTCTGAAGTGTGTACTGCGATGGCAGTATATTATATAGAGACAAACACAGATCACTGATCTAATTTCATTTTCTTAGTCTGTTTTCTCTTTTATTAGACTGGTGCATGTCTGCCCACACATAATTCAGAGAAGCCCCCTGCCAGGGCACAGTATTAATGTGCTAACAAGCTTCTTTTATGCAGCGCTGTGGACTGTTAGCAGCAAGACTTCATAGCTACATCATTATCTGGCAATAGAGGATCTGTATCAAGTTCATGGCTGCCATTGTGTACTGAAACAGAGAAGGCGCCGCAACACACAGGCAGAGCTAACTGAAAAGGGCCAAACCTGAAACACAAATCTTTTCATAATAAAGCCGCCACTGTACAATTCCATAAATATATATTTATATATTTTCAGTTTAAAGAAATAAGTCAAACCCAAAATTCATTAGTTTGCTCTTTGCATCAAAAACTAGTGCTTACTTTTTTCAAAATAGTTTCTTTCACTTCTTTCATCCTTTGTTGCTAATCTATCAAAGCCTCTTTGCAGCCACTTCATGTCCACATGCAGCCCAGTGATGACTGCATGGCATTTCTCAGGATGGAACTTCTGATGGTGCCTACAATGGGCTATGCATGTATGTATGTGTAATGTATGTTTAAATGGCCACTTGTAGTCTTCATCAGAATCCCATTCAACTGGGTGACAACATAGAGAGTGTTGTCTCTCTATAACAGGAAGAGCCTACACAAAGACACAAAGACTTTCATGGTTGGATCACCAGGGATTCTTTGAACTAGAAAAAGTGTGCCCTTTCTAGTAAGGGCAATGACGAGGATATTAAAAAACAAGGCTAAAGATATGCCTTAGCATGTAGGATGTACGTCTTATTACCAGCTGATCCTGCGGAAAGATCTGTCATGTTTCCACTTTCCTGACATCCCAGGTCTCCCGTGAGGTGTGGGAGTCTCCCGCATTTCTGTGGCGGCTCCCGCACACCCGCAAGTGCCTCGCGATCTCCCGGGAATGATCAATGCGGCGGGGAACAGCTGTGAACACCGATCTCCTTTGTATAGATTTTTAGCTGACAGACGCTTCTTCTCTCCCTCCCGTGGCTGTCAGCCAAAAAGCTATACAGGGAGATCGGTGATCACAGCGGTCCCTCCTGCTGCACCGATCATTCCCAGCTGCTCCCTGTGTGCTCCTCCTCCGGCTCCCTTTGTGTCCTTCTCTGCCCCACCCCCCTGTTCTCCTCCGGCCCCCGTGTTTTCCTCTGCCCCTCCTGTCCTCCTCCTCCACCCTCCCCCCCTCGTCCCCCGCAGCCGGCTCCCCTCCTCTCCTCTCTCGCCGGCTGCAGGGGGGAACTGTCAGGAATTGGACATAGTGAGCGAGATTGCTCCTGTGTCCTATGATAGCTGAGCAACTTTGATAACTGTGTTTACCCTGCTCAGTTTATGAATGGACAAGAGCCTCTGTCTTCTGTTCATTCATCTTCAGTGCTGAGAAAGGGATTGGGGGAACTGCGTCCTCAGTCCCTTTCTCTGTCTCCAAGGGGAGACATCAGTGCCTACAGTGCCACCTATCAGTGCCTACAGTGCCCACAGTGACTCTTATAAAAGTCACCCCCAAAGTGCCTCATTACCAGTGCTGCCTATCAATACCACCTATCAGTGCCACCTACCAGTGCCCTTCAGTGCCACCTATCAGTGCCCATCAGTGACATCTATCAGTGCCCATCAGTGACATCTATCATTGCCACTCATCAGTGCCACCCATCAGGGCCGTCTTATCCTTATGCCTATAAGTGTTGCCTTATCTGTGCCTATCAGTGCAGCCCATCAGTGCCCATCAGTGCAGCCTCATCAGCGAATATCAATGAAGGAGAAAAAATACCCGTTTGCAAAATGGTATAACAAACTATGAAACATGTTTTTTTTTTTTTAATTTCTGTCTTTTTTTGTTTGTTTAGCAAAAAATAAAAACCCCAGTAGTGTTTAAATACTACCAAAAGAAAGCTCCATTTGTGTGAACAAAATGATTAAAAATTTCATTTGAGTACAGTGTAGCATGACCGTGCAATTGTCATTCAAAGTGTGACAGCGCTGAAAGCTAAAAATTGGTTTGGGCAGGAGGGGGGTTTAAGTGCCCAGTATCAGTCCAATTACTGATACATGTTGATCTAAAACTTCCCTCTTCTCAGGATGACAATGCTGCTTTGCAACTTCACTTGTGAAAACACAGCGTTGTCACCCTACTATAGGACAGGTAAAAAAAAACAAAAAAAAACTTGCATATGACAAGTGTAAAAAGCTTTCCAAGAGACTAAAACTGCTAAACAAACTTAAAGTGGTGTTCCACCCAAAAAAAAAAATACATGAACGTGCCTAAAAAAACCCAAAAAAAACCATTTGGAATTTTTTTTTTAACTCACCTCTAAATGCCTGTTACTAGGGGGTCCCTCGTAGTCTGCCTCTTTCAGTGCCTGGGCTGGTGACATCACTTCCCCTCAGCACAGGAAGGGCTCAGCTCTGCTCCCTCCCTCTTGTCAATCATCTGGGACCCATTACAGGTCCTAGATGACTGAGCGGCCAATCACGGTGCGCGGCGCCGCCCGCGCATGCGCAGTGGGTGCCCGGCTGTGAAGCCACAGCCCGGCGCCCACAGTTGCAATGCCGTCGAATGGAGGGGGAAACGAGCAGGGCTTCGATCCCCCGCATCGCTGGACCAGGGACAGGTAAGTGTCCGATTATTAAAAGTGAGCAGCTGCAGTATTTGTTTTATAAAAATGGGCACTCCGCTTTAAGGTCAACAAATTGGTTCTGAATTTGTGGGTGTGGGTGGCCATCTAATAGTGTACATATACCAAAGTTTTAAAACTTGGGCACTACTGATCTTTCGCCCTCATACAGTATATATATATTAGTTAATTTGATGACTTGCTTACACTTGTGTCCATCATTGCTGCCTTCTAGGGATTGGCCGAACACCCCCGGTTCGATTTACACCAGAACATGCGAACAGGCAAAAAATTCTAGCGAATATTATTAAAGTCTATGGGACACGAGCATGAAAAACCAAAAGTGCTCATTTTAAAGTTATATGCAAGTTATTGCCATAAAAAGTGTATGGGGACCCGGGTACTGCCCTAGGGGACATGTAACAATGCAAAAAAAGTTTTTAAAACAACTGTTTTTTTCAGGAGCAGTGATTTTAATAATGCTTAAAGTGAAACAATAAGAATGAAATATTCCCTTAACCACTTCAGCCCCGGAAGAATTTACCCCCTTCCTGACCAGAGCACTTTTTGTGATTCGGCACTGCGCCGTTTAACTGACAATTGCGCGGTCGTGCGACGTGTCTCCGACACAAAATTGATGTCCTTTTTTTCCCACAAATAGAGCTTTCTTTTGGTGGTATTTGATCAGCTCTGCAATTTTTATTTTTTGCGCTATAAACAAAATAAGAGCGGCAAATTTGAAAAAAAACGTATTATTTTTTACTTTTTGCTATAATAAATATCCCCCAAAAATATATAAAAAATATTTTTTTCCTCAGTTTAGGCCAATACCTATTCTTCTACATATTTTTAGTAAAAAAAATCGCAATAAGCGTTTATTGATTGGTTTGCGCAAAAGTTATAGCGTTTACAAAATAGGGGATAGTTTTATGGCATTTTTATTATTATTTTTTTTTACTAGTAATGGCGGCGATCAGTGATTTTTATTGTGACTGCGACGTTATGGCGGACATGTCGGACATTTTTGACACATTTTTGGGACCATTGTCATTTATACAGCAATCAGTGCTATAAAAATGCACTGATTCCTGTGTAAATGACACTGGCAGTGAAGGGGTTAACCACTAGGGGGGCGGGGAGGGGTTAAGTATGTCCTAGGGGAGTGATTCTAACTGTAGGGGGGATGGGCTGTGTATGTGACGTCACTGATCTCTGCTCCGATGACAGGGAGCAGAGATCCAGTGACACTGTCACTAGGCAGAACGGGGAGATGGTGTTTACAACGGCATCCCCCCATTTTTCCTCTCTGTGAAGCGATCGCGGGTATGCCCGCGGCGATCGACTCCGTGGGACCCGCGACCCGACTCACAGGTACATTACTTTGCGCAGCCGTGCCATTCTGCCGACGTATATCTACAGGAGCCCGTCGGGTACTGGTTAATCTGCCTGTAAAGTGGTGCATCTGTGGGATGTGTAGAACAGTGCGGCAGCAAAATGAAATTTCTAAAGGGAAAAATTTTATTGAAACTTGCTCGTGGCTGTAATGTATTGCCGGCTCCCAGCAATATAGATAAAAGATCAAGGAAAAAAACGGCGTGCGGTCCCCCCCAAAATTCAAAAAAAAATTGGCGTGGGGGTCCCCCCCCCCAAAATCTATACCAGACCCTTTTCCGAGCATGCAGCCTGGAGGTCAGGAAAGGGGGGGGGGGCTAGTGAGTCTTCCAGATTCCTGTAAACCCCCGGCCCACAGACCCTGACAACCAATAGCCAGGGTTGTCAGGAAGAGGCTCTTGTCCCCATCAACATGGGACAAGGTGCTTTAGGGGGCACTCCAAAGCATCCTCCCCATGTTGATGGCAAGTGGCCTGGCATGGTTCATGAGGGAGGGGGCGCTCTCTCATCCCCCCTCTTTTTCTGACCTGTCAGGCTGCTTGCTCAGATAAGGGTCTGGTATGAATTTTGGGGGGGGCCCCATGCCAATTTTTTACTTTACATTTTGGCGTGGAGTTCCCCTTAAAATCTATACCAGACCCAAAGGGCCTGGTATGGATTTTGGGTGGACACCATGCCGTTTTTTTCCCTTATTCTGTCATAGGGTTCCCCTTAAACACTTCAATACACTGGATTATATACTCTGCACTGCACTATATATCCTGCATTGTATATTTATATCAATACACTGCCTGCACTGTATATATGTTCTACACTGACTGCACTGTGTGTATATATATATATATATATATATATACATTATATATACACTCAGGGCCGGATTAACATAGGCTCCAGGCCCCTCCCTCAATATAGGCCCATGCCAGTGGCTTGTCAATTCCTGTGTGCCTTCCTGAAGGAAAAGGAGCCCTCTGTGCTCACATGGAGGAGACAAGTCAGTGCAGCCAAGTCCTGTCTCTGCCGATGCCTGACTCCTATCACAGGATCTGTTCAGTCACACAGATCCTCTGTGTCTGGGGGAGGGGCGCTGATGTCCTATCCAGCAGGAGCCCGGGAGGAAGGACATCTCCCATGCTGTTATGATAAGGTCAGTACATTTGTTAGGGGGATGTTGTGTAATTATTGTGCTAGGGGACAGACTGCTGCTTCCCCCCCCATGTAATGTGCTCTCTTGTGCCCAGTGCCCACCATGTCATGTGCCTTGCAGTGCCCCCCATGTAATGTGCTGTGCCCACCATGTCATGTCATGTGCCTTGCAGTGCCCCCCCATGTAATGTTCTGTGCCCATCATGTCATGTCATGTGCCTTGCAGTGCCCCCCATGTAATGTGCTGTGCCCACCATGTCATGTCATGTGCCTTGCAGTGCCCCCCCATGTAATGTTCTGTGCCCACCATGTCATGTCATGTCATGTGCCTTGCAGTGCCCCCCATATAATGTGCTGTGCCCACCATGTCCTGTCATGTGCATTGCAGTGCCCCTATGTAATGTGCTGTGCCCACCATGTTATGTGCATTGCAGTGCCCACTATGTAAAGTGCTGTGCCCACCATGTCATGTGCCTTGCAGTGCCCCCATGTAATGTGCTGTGCCCACCATGTCATGTCATGTGCCTTGCAGTGCCCCCCATGTAATGTTCTGTGCCCACCATGTCCTGTCATGTGCATTGCAGTGCCCACTATGTAAAGTTCTGTGCCCACCATGTCATGTGCATTGCAGTGCTCCCATGTAATGTGCTGTGCCCACCATGTCATGTCATGTGCCTTGCAGTGTCCCCATGTAATGTGCTGTGCCCACCATGTCATGTCATGTGCCTTGCAGTGTCCCCATGTAATGTTCTGTGCCCACCATGTCATGTCATGTGCCTTGCAGTGCCCCCCCATGTAATGTGCTGTGCCCACCATGTCATGTCATGTGCCTTGCAGTGCCCCCCCATGTAATGTGCTGTGCCCACCATGTCATGTCATGTGCCTTGCAGTGCCCCCATGTAATGTGCTGTGCCCACCATGTCATGTCATGTGCCTTGCAGTGCCCCCCATGTAATGTTCTGTGCCCACCATGTCATGTCATGTGCCTTGCAGTGCCCCCCCATGTAATGTGCTGTGCCCACCCTGTCATGTCATGTGCCTTGCAGTGCCCCCATGTAATGTGCTGTGCCCACCATGTCATGTCATGTGCCTTGCAGTGCCCCCCATGTAATGTGCTGTGCCCACCATGTCATGTCATGTGCCTTGCAGTGCCCCCATGTAATGTGCTGTGCCCACCATGTCATGTCATGTGCCTTGCAGTGTCCCCATGTAATGTTCTGTGCCCACCATGTCATGTCATGTACCTTGCAGTGCCCCCCATGTAATGTGCTGTGCCCACCATGTCATGTCATGTGCCTTGCAGTGCCCCCCATGTAATGTTCTGTGCCCACCATGTCATGTCATGTGCCTTGCAGTGCCCCCCCATGTAATGTGCTGTGCCCACCATGTCATGTCATGTGCCTTGCAGTGCCCCCATGTAATGTGCTGTGCCCACCATGTCATGTCATGTGCCTTGCAGTGCCCCCCCATGTAATGTGCTGTGCCCACCATGTCATGTCATGTGCCTTGCAGTGCCCCCATGTAATGTGCTGTGCCCACCATGTCATGTCATGTGCCTTGCAGTGCCCCCCATGTAATGTGCTGTGCCCACCATGTCATGTGCCTTGCAGTGCCCCCCATGTAATGTGCTGTGTCCAGTATGTCATATGCTATACGTTGCAGTGCCCACCATGTAATGCGCTGTGCTGAACAATGTCATGTGCTGTGCATTGCATTGCCCTTCATGTGATGTGCAGTGCCCACTATGTCATGCTGTGCCTTGCAGTGCCCACCATGTCATGTGCAGTTCCTAACATGTAATGTGCAGTTGCATTTCCCACCATGAAACGTGCTATGCCATGCAGTGCCCACCATGTAATGTGTTGTGCCCACCATGTAATGTTATGTGCCATTCAGTGCCCACCATGTAATGCGCTGTGCCCACCATGTCATGTCATGTGCCTTGCAGTGCCCCCCATGTAATGTGCTGTGTCCAGTATGTCATTTGCTGTACATTGCAGTGCCCACCATGTAATGCGCTGTGCTGACCATGCCATGTGCTGTGCATTGCATTGCCCTTCATGTGATGTGCAGTGCCCACTATGTCATGCTGTGCCTTGCAGTGCCCACCATGTAATGTGCAGTGCCCACCATGTCATGTGCTGTGCCTTGCATTGCCCACCATGTAATGTGCAGTGCCCACCATGTCATGTGATGTGCCATCCAGTGCCAACCATGTCATGTGCAATGCCCACCATGTCATGGCTGTGCCTTGCAATGCCCGCTATGTAATTTGCAGTGTCCACCATGTCATGTGCTGTGCCATACAGTGATCCCACCATGTAATGTGCAGTGCCCACCGTGTAATGTGCAGTGCCCACCATGTCATGTGCACTTCCCACCATGTCATGTGCTATGCTGTGCCCACCCTGCCATGTGCTGTGCCCAGCATGTAGTGTGTTGTGCCCACTGTGTAATGTGCTGTGCTGTTCAACAGTGCCCACCATGTCATGTGCAGTTCCTAACATGTAATGTGCAGTTGCATTTCCCACCATGAAACGTGCTATGCCATGCAGTGCCCACCATGTAATGTGTTGTGCCCACCATGTAATGCGCTGTGCCCACCACGTCATGTGCTGTGCCATGCAGTGCCCACCATGTAATGCGCTGTACCCACCATGTAATGTGCTGTGTCATGCAGGGCCCACCATGTCATGTGCAGTGCCCATCATGTAAATTGCTGTGCAGTGCCCACCATGTCATGTGCTGTGTTGTGCCCACCATGTCATGTGCTGCACCATGCAGTGCTTACCATGTAATATGCTGTACTCACCATGTAATGTGCTGTACATTGTCCACCATGGCATGTGCCGTGCAGTACCCACAATGGAATGTTGTATGCAGGGCTCATCATGTCATGTGTGGTGTCCACCATTTAATGTGCTGTGCTCACAATGTAATGTGCTGTGCTGTGTCATGCAGTGCCCACCTTGTCATGTGCTGTGCAGTGCCCACCATGCATTGTGCAGTACCCACTATATAATGTGTTGTGCCCACAATATAATGTTCTGTGCAGTGCCCACTTGTAATGTCCAGTGCCCACCATGTAATGTGCTCAGCTGTGCCTGCCATGTCATGTGCTGTGCCCACCATATAAGGTCCTGTGCCCACTGTGTGCATGAGCTGTGCCCACCATGAAATGTGTTGTGTTGTGCAGTACCAACCATGTTATGTGCTGTGCCCACCATATAATGTACTGTGCCTACCTTGTAATGTGCTGTATTGGGCAGTGCCAACCGCGTAATGTGCTGTGCCCGCCATTAAATGTGCTGTATCCACCATGTAATGTGTTGTGCCAACCATGTGATGTACTGTGCTATACCCCCCCCCTCCCGTGTAATGTACTATGCTGTGCCCCCCACAGACTCACCCTCTCTCTCTCTCATCCCCTCTCTTTCACCCTGTTCTCTCTCTCACCCCCTTCACCCCCTACCACCCTCTCTCTCTTTCACCCTCTCTCTATTCCTCTCTCTCTCTCTCTCTCCTCTCTCTCCTCTCTCTCTCTAATTTAACTTTCACAAAAAATTGTTTGCGTTTTCATTTTATTTATTTTCATAAAAAGGCCCACCAACATCCTTAGCACCAGGCCCATGATGCTCTTAATCTGGGCCTGTATACACTAAACTGCCTGCACGCCACTAACTAACCTGCCTAATCTAGCTCAAGTTCTCTCAATCTCCACGTTATCACACTACATATGGCTGCCGTGTAAACAGCCTTATATAGTGTGTTTTTGTTTGGTTTATTTTTTTTGAGGACCTGCACTTCATATTTATTCTTTCAGATCTATGATACATGTTATCAACAAGCGATGTTTGTTCTCGGAGTTTGTTTTTTATGATTCACTAACAACCTTTAATCACTAGATTTGAAACAGCTGCTGCATCTTACACTTTACTAATTTGTTTAGGTTTTTAGTTATCCAAGCGTGAGTGTTTTGTACAGTATATCTCATTGATAAAGAAGCTGTTCCCGTTGTTTCTGACCACACTAAACATGAAAGGAGAGCTGTGCTGGCGTGGTCAGTTTGCATCCCTGCTTCCTCCCTGGGACCTACAGAATGCCATACCAACACATGCTGCACCTAGATTTGCATAGTCAAATTGTAGATAAGAAGCCCCCAGCCCTGCATAGCTTGAATGACTCCATTGAGCTCCTAGAACTTGTTATGTCAGTGGAAGCCATTGAGATACATTTTCAGTCACCACCCCCAGCCTCTGGAGCTTGGGGGAGAACAGGGGACGATATGTGACCACCACTAAAAAATAAATAAAAAACAGGGCAGGTTGTAGGATTGCTAATATGTTTTCTTCAAGAGCATATCTGCAGTCACTGCAGGCTTTGGTGTAGTAAATGGCAGTTACATTGTCATGGCAACAAACTGCTGGTCAGAAAGTACTTCAAAAGCCTTGAAGATTACATGTAGACACCTTCTGTTCAAACCATGCAAAGAGCAACTTGTTGACAGAGCGGTCAGAGAAAATGCATTGCTGAGCCTGGGATTAAAGCGGTTGTATACCCGCGTTTTTTTTTTTTTTTTTTCCTATACCTGCAAGGGAAAAGGCATAATGAGCTAGTATGCACCGCATACTAGCTCATTATGATATACTTACCTTAGAACGAGGCGCCGGCATCTCATCCTGTCCACGCCGAGGGAGCTGACATCTCCCCTCGGCGTGTCTTCCGGGTATCGCGGCTCCGGCACTGTGAGTGGCCGGAGCCGCGATGTCGTCACTCCCGCGCATGCGCGCAGGAGACTTCTGCCCGGCAAGCTCCGGAGTTTGCCGGGCTGTCAGCCGAGAATCCCCTGTGCGCATGCGCCGCTGGAGTCAGCGGCTCATTGCGAGGGGAATATCTCCTAAACCGTATAGGTTTAGGAGATATTTTTTTTACCTACAGGTAAGCCTTATTATAGGCTTACCTGTAGGTAAAAGTTAACAAAAAGGGTATACAACCACTTTAAGGCAGGGGACATTGTCAGGGACACTGCATGCTAAAGAGGAAATTTGGGAGTCTTTAAAAAAAATTGGGCACTGTATAGAGGGGGAGAGCTCGATAGATATGCAGTACTGTATATACAGTGCCTTGCAAAAGTATTCACCCCCTTGGCATTTTTCATGTTTTGTTGCCTCACAACCTGGAATTAACATGGATGGTTTGAAGATTTGCATCATTTAATTTACAGAACATGCCAACAACTTTGAAGATGTTTTTTTTTTTTTTTATTGTGAAGCAAACAACAAATAGGACAAAATAACAGAAACGGTCAATGTGCATAAATATTCACCCCCCTAAAGTCAATACTTTGTAGAGCCACCTTTTGCGGCTCTCACAGCTCCAAGTCGCTTTGGATAAGTCTCTATGAGCTTGCCACATCTTACCACTGGGATTTTTGCCCATTCCTCCTCGCAAAACTGCTCCAGCTCCTTCAAGATGGATGGTTTGCGCTTGTGAACAGCATTCTTTAAGCCTGACCACAGATTTTCTATTGGATTGAGGTCTGGGCTTTGACTAGGCCATTCCAACACATTTACATGTTTCCCCTTAAACCACTCAAGTGTTGCTTTAGCAGTGTGTTTGGGGTCATTGTCCTGCTGGAAGGTGAACCTCCGTCCTAGCCTCAAATCACACACAGAGTGGTACAGGTTTTGCTCAAGAATATCCCTGTATTTAGCACCATCCATCTTTCCCTCAACTCTGACCAGTTTCCCAGTCCCGACTGCTGAAAAACATCCCCACAGCATGATGCTGCCACCACCATGCTTTACTGTGGGGATGGTGTCTTTTGGGTGATGTGATGTGTTGGGTTTGCGCCAGACATAGCATTTTCTTTGATGGTCAAAATGGTTCAATTTTAGTCTCATCATTTTGGGAGTCTCCCATATGCCTTTTCGCAAACTCAAAATGTGCCATTTTGTTTTTTGCTGAAAGTAATGGCTTTCTTCTGGCCACTCTGCCATAAAGCCCAACTCTATGGAGTGTACGGCTTATTGTCGTCCTATGTTCAGATACTCCAGTCTCTACTGTGGAACTCTGCAGCTCCACCAGGGTTACCTTAGGTCTCTGTGCTGCTTCTCTAAAAAAAATGCCCTCCTTGCCCGGTCCGTGAGTTTTGGTGTGTGGCCGTCTCTTGGCAAGTTTGCTGTTGCGCCATGTTCTTTCCATTTGGTTATGATAGATTTGATGGTGCTCCTAGGGATCATCAAAGGTTTGGATATTTTTTTTATAACCTAACCCTGACTTGTACTTCTCATCAACATTGTCCCTTACTTGTTTGGAGCGTTCCTTGGTCTTCATGGCAGTGTTTGGTTAGTAGTACCTCTTGCTTTTTTTTTTTTTAACAAACAGGTGTGCTTTATTGTATCACATGGAAGAAGGTTACATAATACCTCTTAACATAATTCAGAACATTACATGACAGATAAGCATGAGCAATCGCATAGCAGTGTCATACATGTGCAGGAGGTGAAACATCAGTACATGTCAACATTCTAGACAAAACGATCACAGAGAAAAGTACCTCATGTATCCGGGGATTACCCCTCCCTCCCCCCCACATAATACGTGAATCCACCGTGGCCCTCTAAGATGAGAGCCAAGGTGTCCACACTTTCTCAAATTTCCATGGACAACCTCGATTGATATATGTGATTCTGTACATAGGTATAACTGCCTCAATCTGTGCCTCCCAGGCCGACACGGTCGGGGGTGAGGGGTCTGTCCACTTCATCAGTATCTCCTTCTTGGCATAATAAAGTAGAAAGGAAATAAGCAATTTTAAGTGATAGGCTCTTTGTTCATTGTCATGAATCCCGAGAAGGGCCAACTCCGGAGTGATTGGTATGGATATTTGCAACCTGGAATTTATCTCTGCAAATATTGCACACCAATATGTTGCTATCAATGGGCATTCCCAGAACATGTGGAAAAAAGTTCCAATTTGACACTTACATTTGTTACACATAGGGTCTCTGTCAGGGAATATGCGATGGAGTCTCTGTGGGGTGTAATAAGTCCTATGTATAAATTTGACCTGGATTAACTTATCCCTGGATGCAATCACCAGTTTAGGGCCATTATCTAGACATTCCTCCCAATCCTCTCTGTCTAATGATGGAATGTCGGTGTGCCAGCTGTCCCATAGTTTTGCTATTTTAGGAGAGTCCTTACCCAGGAGTACAGCATACAAGGTGGAAAGGGGCTTAGAGACATCTCCAGACGCCAATAGCTCCTCAATGGGATCTGCCTGAAGCAAAGGTGTCTGAGGAAACTGAGCCCGTGCCGCATGTCTTAGTTGAAAACATCTAAACCTCATCCCTCTGGGCAGCTGGAATTTATTCATTATTTCCGTGATAGAGAGCAATTCCCCTCTGGGCATAATTTGTTCTATAGTTGTAATGCCTAACCTGGCCCAAAGCTGTGGGTCAGGCACAGTCCGGAAGTGTTTAAGAGCTGGATTTCCCCATAGCGGGTTCGCTGGCGATAACTGACCCGGAGAGAGGAATCTACGTCTTGCAGCCACCCACACCCTCCACGTTGCCCGAGTGGGTTCAGGAACTCGCGTATACGCACCCGGACCTCGATAAGGAAAGTTACGTAGATCAGTAAGGGAGCCCAAATAGTTTGCCTCAAGGCAGACTGCCGCATTCATTTTAGAGCCTTGAAACCACCAGTAAACCGACACCAACATAGCCGCCCAGTAGTAGACCTGAAAATTGGGGAGGGCTAATCCTCCAAAACAGGTAGGCAGCCACAAAGTGGAGCGCGCCAATCTGGGGTTCCCACCCCTCCAAATAAAGGTTCCCACCAGACCACCAACCTCCCTAAAAAATGAAGCAGGGACCCACACCGGGGAATTTCTAAAAACATAATTGAATTTAGGAAGCATCATCATCTTAATGAGGCCGATGCGTCCCAATAGATTTAAGGGCAAGTCAGCCCAGGCCAAACACTTCGCACGCAACATACTCACGATGGGGCTCAAATTTTTAATTATAAAGTCTGATGGGTTTTTCGTGATCACTATCCCTAAATATTTAAACTCCGTCACCCACTGTAGTGGAGTACCTCTTGCTTAGGTGTTGCAGCCTCTGGGTCCTTTCAAAAAGGTGTGTATATGTAATGACAGATCATGTTGCACACAGGTGGACATCATTTCAATAATTATGTGACTTCTGAAGGTAATTGGTTGCACCAGAGCTTTTTATGGGCTTCATAACAAATTGGGTGAATACATACACACATGCCAATTATGAGTTTTTTATTTCTGAAAAATAGTTTTATGTATATATTTTTCTAATTCTACTTCACCAACTTAGACTATTGTGTTCTGATCCATCACATATAATTCAGATTAAAAAAACATTGAACTAAAGGCTGTAAGGTAACAAAATAGGTAAAAAGCCAAGGGGGGTGAATACTTTTGCAAGGCACTGTATAGAGAGGGAGGCAGAAGACCCTGTACAGAATGGAAATTTAATCAGGGATCTTCACACCAAACGGGAGTAGACTGTGCCAGCCGTGTGACCAGGGGGCCCTGGAGGATGAGACCCATTTTCAGCTATAGGGCCCCAAATACTCAGCTGTGACACTCACATCCAGAGAAGATAAAAGGAAGTTCTCTTCACATCCCAAAGGTGTTCAATCGGGTTGAGGTCAGGACTCTGTGCAGGCCAGTGCGCAGTCAAGTTGGAACAGGAAGGAACCCAGGGCAGCCATCAGAAATGTTGAGGCCCCTTACACAGCTTTAGGCCTGGGCCCCCCAGGGCCCGACCCCTGACATTCCCCAGGGCCCGCCCACTGGTAGTCCCACCGAATCGGCCCACTGGCCATCCCACCAAGTTCTTCGATGCACCCACTTTTATTTTAACACTCTTACACCTTAATAAATGGACGGCACAGTGGTGTAGTGGATAGCACTTTCACCTAGCAGTAACAAGGGTCCCTGGTTCGAATCCCAACCATGACACTACCTGCCTGGAGTTTGCATGTTCTCCCTGTGCCTGCGTGGGTTTCCTCCGGGTACTCCGGTTTCCTCCCACACTCCAAAGACATGCTGGTAGGTTAATTGGATCCTGTCCAAATGGTCCCTAGTATGTATGAATGTGAGTTAGGGACCTTAGATTGTAAGCCCTTTGAGGGTAGGGACTGATGTGAATGTACAATGTATATGTAAAGCGCTGCGTAAATTGACGGCGCTATATAAGTACCTGAAATACATTTTTTTAAAAAGTGGATTAAAAGTCATCAGTGTTTTCAATATTTAACAGTAAGGCCCCTTTCACACTTGGGCTGCAGCAGCTCTATGCCGGCGGTATAGCCGCGCTGCCCCATTCATTTCAATGGGCAGGAGAGGTGGAGGAGCGGTATACACACCACTCCAAAGACTGGAGGGATAGATGGTGCTCGGCGTGGGTGGGGATGCGTGCGTTCTGGAGACTGGAGGGATGGATGGTGCTCGGTGTGGGTGGGGATGCGTGCGTTCTGGAGACTGGAGGGATGGATGGTGCTCGGTGTGGGTGGGGATGCGTGCGTTGTGGAGACTGGAGGGATGGATTGTGCTCGGCATGGGTGGGGATGCGTGCGTTGTGGAGACTGAAGGGATGGAGCAGATGCTGGGTGCGGATGAAGATGATTGAGTTGCATTGTGAAAATGGATGAGGATTACTGTGGATGGGAATGAGAGTTACATAGTGAAGAGGCGCACAGCGGGCTCTCCAAAATGTAACTCATTTGCATCCAGAGTCATCCATTTTTACAGTGCAAATCAATTATAGGCAGCTAGTCAGCCTAAGGGTGTCCCATCCAAGAAGAAGGAGATAAATAAGGTCCCACTAAAATGTACAGGCAGCACAGGGGGTACAGTCAGTGGCGGAACTATAGGGGTCGCTGCAGTCGCACTTGCGACTGGGCCCTGCCATTCTGCTGCTGTGGGGGGGCCCAAGACCCGGCATCTCCCCCTGCACCTCTGGCTTGCCGTTTAGAATGCAGTGGGGGGAGGTGGGAGGCAGCGATCGGCAGCTCTATTGTGCCTGTGGGCGGTGGGATCTCCCTGGAGCTTGTAGTTCTCTCTTTCCGAGTGTCAGTGTATACAGTGGAGAGAAGAGGGGAGGGGCCTCTGACCCGGGCAGGTATCAGTTTCACTTTCAGTGAGTCGCTCTGCTTGTACACTGCTGCTGATACATGCCCGGGTCAGAGGCCCCTCCACTCTCCACTGTATACACTCGGGAGAAGAACTACAAGCCTCATGGAGATTCCCTACCTGTGGACACCATAGAGCTGCTGATCGTCGCCTCCCACCTCCACCAGCCAGGTACATGGGGAACCTCTTGAAGGAGGGGGGGTCAGCTGTCTGGGGACCCTGATGTGGGGGGGGGGCTTTCTGGGGACATTAATGTAAGGAAGGGGCCCTCTGGGGTCCCTGATGTAAGGAGGGGCCCACTGGGGACCCTGATGTATGGAGGGGGGCTCTCTGGGGACCCTGATGTAAGGAGGGGCTCTCTGGAGACCCTGATGTAAGGAAATGGGTCTCTGGGGACCCTGACATAAGGAGGGGACTCTCTGGGGACCCTGATGTAGGGGGGCTCTCTGGGGACCCTGATGTAAGGGAGGCTCTCTGGGGACCCTAATGTAGGGGGGCTCTCTGGGGACCCTGATGTAAGGGGGGATCCCTGAGGACCCTGATGTAAGGAGGGAGGCTCTCTGGGGACCCTAATGTAGGGGGGTTCTCTGGGGACCCTAATGTAGAGGGAGGCTCTCTGGGGACCCTTATGTAAGGGTAAGCTTTCTAGGGACCCTAATGTAGGGGGAGGCTCTCTGGGGACCTTGATGTTAAGGGGAGCTCTCTGGGGACCCTGATGTAATGAGGGGGGCTCTGGGGACCCTAATATAAGTAGGGAGGCTCTCTTGGGACCCTGATGTAAGGGGAGGCTCTCTAGGGACCCTAATGTAGGGGGGCTCTCTGGGGACCCTGATGTAAGGAGGGTTCTCTGGGGACCCTGATGAAAGGAGGGTTCTCTGGGGACCCTAATGAAGAGGGGGCTCTCTGGGGACCCTGATGTAAGGAGGGTTCTCTGGGGATCCTGATGTAAGGAGGGTTCTCTGGGGACCCTGATGTAAGGGGAGGCTCCCTGGGGACCCTGATGTAAGGGAAGGATCTCTGGGGACCATAATATAGGGGGAGGCTCTCTAAGGATCCTGATGTAAGGGAAGGCTCTCTGGGGACCCTGATGTAAGGGGGGGCTTTCTGGGGACCCTGTTGTAAGGAGGGGCTCCCTGGGAACCCTGATGCAAGTGGGGCTCTCTGGGTACCCTGATGCAAGGGGGGGATCCCTGGGGACCCTGATGTAAGGAGGGAGGCTCTCTGGGGACCCTAATATAGGGGGAGGCTCTCTGAGGACCCTGATGTAAGGGGGGGCTCTCTGGGGACCCTGATGCAAGGGGGGGATCCGCATTCAGATATGTAACTATATATATATATATATATATATATATATATATATATATATATATATATATATATATATACACTACCGTTCAAAAGTTTGGGGTCACATTGAAATGTCCTTATTTTTGAAGGAAAAGCACTGTACTTTTAAATGAAGCTAACTTTAAACTAGTCCTAACTTTAAACAAATATACTCTATACATTGCTAATGTGGTAAATGACTATTCTAACTGCAAATGTCTAGTTTTTGGTGCAATATCTACATAGGTGTATAGAGGCCCATTTCCAGCAACTATCACTCCAGTGTTCTAATGGTACAATGTGTTTGCTCATTGGCTCAGAAGGCTAATTGATGATTAGCAAACCCTTGTGCAATCATGTTCACACATCTAAAAACAGTCTAGCTCCTTCCAGAAGCTACAAAACTGACCTTCCTGTGAGCAGATTGAGTTTCTGGAGCATCACATTTGTGGGGTCAATTAAACGCTCAAAATGGCCAGAAAAAGAGAACTTTCATCTGAAACTCGACAGTCTATTCTTGTTCTTAGAAATGAAGGCTATTCCATGCGAGAAATTGCAAAGTAATTGAAGATTTCCTACAACGATGTGTACTACTCCCTTCAGAGGACAGCACAAACAGGCTCTAACCAGAGTAGAAAAAGAAGTGGGAGGCCGCGTTGCACAACTAAGCAAGAAGATAAGCACATTAGAGTCTCTAGTTTGAGAAACAGACGCCTCACAGGTCCCCAACTGGCATCTTCATTAAATAGTACCCGCAAAACACCAGTGTCAACATCTACAGTGAAGAGGCGGCTGCGGGATTTTGGGCTTCAGGGCAGAGTGGCAAAGAAAAAGCCATATCTGAGACTGGCCAATAAAAGAAAAAGATTAAGATGGGCAAAAGAACACAGACATTGGACAGAGGAAGACTGGAAAAAAGTGTTGTGGACGGATGAATCCAAGTTTGAGGTGTTTGGATCACAAAGAAGAACGTTTGTGAGACGCAGAACAAATGAAAAGATGCTGGAAGAATGCCTGACGCCATCTGTTAAGCATGGTGGAGGTAATGTGATGGTCTGGGGTTGCTTTGGTGCTGGTAAGGTGGGAGCTTTGTACAGGGTAAAAGCTAAGGAAGGCTATCACTCCATTTTGCAACGCCATGCCATACCCAGTGGACAGCGCTTGATTGGAGCCAATTTCATCCTACAACCGGACAATGACCCTAAACACACCTCCAAATTGTGCAAGAACTATTTACAGCAGAAGCAGGCAGCTGGTATTCTATCGGTAATGGAGTGGCCAGCACAGTCACCAGATCTGAACCCCATTGAGCTGTTGTGGGAGCAGCTTGACCGTATGGTACGCCAGAAGTGCCCATCCAACCATTCCAACTTGTGGGAGCTGCTTCTAGAAGCGTGGGGTGCAATTTCTCCAGCTTACCTCAATAAATTAACAGCTAGAATGCCAAAGGTGTGCAATGCTGTAATTGCTGCAAAAGGAGGATTCTTTGATGAAAGCAAAGTTTGATGTAAAAACAATGTTATTTCAAATACAAATCATTATTTCTAACCTTGTCAATGTCTTGACTCTATTTTCTATTCATTTCACAACGTATGGTGGTGAATAAGTGTGACTTTTCATGGAAAACACAAAATTGTTTGGGTGACCCCAAACTTTTGAACGGTAGTGTATATAATATAATATACATGTGTATGCCCGCCAAAGTGTATGACTTTCCTTACTTAGCTGCTATGGGCTCTAGCCCGAGATCTTTTGTAGACCTAACAACGCCCCTGGTGGGGGCCCTTCATGGTTTCTTGCACCGGGGCCCTGAAGATTCTAGTTACGCCTCTGCACATATCTGTATTTTATTGAATACAACAGCAAATTTCTTTTCACAGAAGAAAAAGAGCTTCAAGCCAACCAAGCCAACCAAATCCAGCAACCGAGGAAGCCTCCAGAGATACCAATCTCCAAATGAATGTTACGGTCAGTATGTGTGTTTTGAATAATTATGACTTTTTGCAGTTTTTTTATTTAAGGCTGGGTTTACACTATGGAGTTGATTTACTAAAGGCTTATTGGCTGTGCACTTTTGAAAGTGCAGCTGCACTCTGCATGTGCAGTTGCTCCAGGGCTTGGTAAATGAGGTAAAGCTTCACGTTACAAAGAACAACCAATCACATGCAAGGAATCTAAAAAAAACAGCATTTTTGCTTGCACATGATTGGATGATGAAAGCCAGCATAGCTCTCCCTCATTTACTAAGCTCTGGAGGAACTGCATTTTCAAATAGGCATAGTAAATGTGACTTTAGTAAATCAATCCCTATGTGTGGCGCGTGGCACAGCAGGGGGTCCGGTGCGTCCCTGTTCACAGGTTCAGGTCCGAATTTTTGACTGAATTCGGACCTGAAATGGAGCCAATTACGCACAGGACCCTTCAGCTGTGCGCTCCACGGCCGCCCCGGAGATGTGTGAACCGTCTCCATTGAGAGCCGGCCACACTCTTCTATCATGCGAATTGTATGCGGGGAAACCCACATCTTATTCGCATAAGTATGAACCCAGCCTAAAAGTCCTTATACAATTAAAATTATTGTTGTCTAGAAAGTATAGCTAATGTTCAAACTTTTTTTTTTTTTTTTAAGAGTAGGTAATGGATAAATGCCTCTTTTTGTTATCTACACTATTTTGCCTAAAGCAGTAATGGCGAACCTTGGCACTCCAGGTGTTTTGGAACTACATTTCCCATGATGCTCATGCACTCTGCAGTATTGTTGAGCATCTTGGTGTAGTATGGGTCTATATTCATATAATAACTTTAGTTATTGAATTACAAGAAACTTAGTAATAGTTTTATAAGTAATAACTTCTATCTATATACAACATATTTAATGCATGAGACATCTGCTTCATTATGCTATGGGAAGTTGGGAACCTTTGACGTTTTCTTTATTACACATGGGAAATGTAGTTCCAAAACATCTGGAGTGCCAAGGTTCACCATCACTGGCCTAAAGTATTGGGACACCCCTCCAAATCATTTGATTCAGGTGTTTCAATCACCTCCATGGCCACAGGTGTATAAAATCAAGCACATAGGCATACAGACTGCTTCTACAAACATTTGTGAAAGAAAGGGTCACTTTCAGGAGCTCAGTGAATTCAAGCGTGGTACCATGATGGGTTGGCACTTATGCAATAAGTCCATCCCTGAAATCTCCTTGCAACTAAATATTCCACGCTCAATTGTTAGTGGTACTATAACAAAGTGGAAGCAACTGGGAACAAGAGCAACTCAGCCATGAAGTGGTAGGCCACGTAAAATGACAAAGCGGGGTCAGTGCATGCTGAAGTGCACAGAAGTCGCCAACTGTCTGTAGAGTCAATACACTTCATGTGACCTTCAGATCAGCACAACAACAGTGCAAAGAGAGCTTTGTGGAATGGGTTTCCATGGCCAAGCAGCTACATCCAAGCCTTACATCACCAAGTGCAATGCAAAGTGTCGGGTGCAGTGGTGTAAATCATGAAGTGATGAATCACACCTCTCTAACTGGCAATCTGATGGACATGTTTGGGTTTGGTGGTTGCCAAGAGAACGGTACTTCTAACCCATCATTACTTCAAAAATAAAGAAAAAACAAAAACCCTTGGATTTAGATACGCTTTAACCAACCACTAGTGATACTGCAGCTATCCTCAAAGTGGTTCTAAAGACAAAGGGTTCTTTACCTAATGCATGCTCTGTATTAAGGTAAAACCTTTCAATAGCAGCTAAAAAGCAAAAAAGAGGGGCAGTGGGACTTTAAATGAGGCATGGGTAGGTCTTTAAAAAAGTCTAGGATACCTTATGTTAAATTAACTATCACCACCCCTTAAGGGGCTTAAAAGCTGTATAGCCATAGAGAAATGCTAATCAAAGAAATGCATAGACATCAATTCATGAGTAATATAATAATAATAATAATAATATAATGCATCATAATATACAATACATAAATCATGCACATCGAGGCACAATAAAAATAGTAGTCATGTTGATAGAAACGTTGTTTATAAACGCTGTTTGAAAATAATTGATACAAGCAATCACAGTTCTAAAATGGGTATACAAAAAAGGTGAACAAGGTATTCCGAATAACAATGTTAGTAAGTATAAATGGTATACGATAGAATTCATAGATGAACCAAACTTGAAATGGCAACCCTGAGTGTAGACTCTACGCGTTTCATGGCGTTTAAAGCCAATCATCAGGAGTGGGATGCATCAAGAGATGACTAGAAAAATAAATAAAACAAATCAATAAATAGATCATTGGAGTCTCAATTAAAATCATGCTTACACAAGGTAAAGCAGGTATTTTAGAATATATAAATACACATTACCTTTTGGCAACAACCCAGTACATAACCCAACAGTCCAATTGTGGAATAATGAAGGTGGCCCTGAGAGAGCTGTCCCCAGGCTGAGGATACAAAGGTCGGGATGAGCTGGCAGTTCATTCCACACTCTTTTCTCAGGAGGAGAGGATATATGGGTCTTCATCCACACCTCAGGTAATCAGGCTGTTTCTCTTCATTATTACACACCTATTCACATCATGCTTGATCTCTCTTTACACAGGTGTGCATTATTTATTTATTTTTATGCCTTTCATTTAAATACCAACACATTGGCAACATGCTAGTATACATTATTTATATATATCTTTTGTTTGTTGGTTCTCACCACCCAGTTATTTTTGGGGCAGGTGTCAGACATACACTCTAGTGCCAGCTTGGTTTTACATTTTACTTTCCTTCATTCACAACATTGTTCTATATTTTATTTTTTTTATTTTTAATTTTTATATTTATATTTATATTTTTTATATTTTTTTTTTTTTTGACACACTCATCCCCATCTCTTTGTTACACATCTCCTCCTCATTATTCTTTTTTCTTTCATTTATTGCAGAACTTCATCTGTGGCCCATACATGTATGCCTCCTACTTGGGAAGTGTGTTTTGGCTGTCTGGCTCTCTCCCTGGCTGCTGTTCCTCTCTACCCCCTCTCCGATTCTCCAGCCCCCATGGAGACTTTCGGTTTGGGGGTTAGCCTTGTGTGTCCTTGGCCTCAACCCCGGGGGAGACAGCTCTCTCAGGGCCACCTTCATTATTCCACAATTGGACTGTTGGGTTATGTACTGGGTTGTTGCCAAAAGGTAATGTGTATTTATATATTCTAAAATACCTGCTTTACCTTGTGTAAGCATGATTTTAATTGAGACTCCAATGATCTATTTATTGATTTGTTTTATTTATTTTTCTAGTCATCTCTTGATGCATCCCACTCCTGATGATTGGCTTTAAACGCCATGAAACGCGTAGAGTCTACACTCAGGGTTGCCATTTCAAGTTTGGTTCATCTATGAATTCTATCGTATACCATTTATACTTACTAACATTGTTATTCGGAATACCTTGTTCACCTTTTTTGTATACCCATTTTAGAACTGTGATTGCTTGTATCAATTATTTTCAAACAGCGTTTATAAACAACGTTTCTATCAACATGACTACTATTTTTATTGTGCCTCGATGTGCATGATTTATGTATTGTATATTATGATGCATTATATTATTATTATTATTATTATATTACTCATGAATTGATGTCTATGCATTTCTTTGATTAGCATTTCTCTATGGCTATACAGCTTTTAAGCCCCTTAAGGGGTGGTGATAGTTAATTTAACATAAGGTATCCTAGACTTTTTTAAAGACCTACCCATGCCTCATTTAAAGTCCCACTGCCCCTCTTTTTTGCTTTTTAATGTATATACAGGGATGGAGACATGGTTATGGTAATTGTGGGGCCCAATCAGGTCAACTGCTTTACAATACTTTCAATAGCAGCTCTCCCAGACACCCCCCTCAATAAACTAACCTGAGTCTCCTGTAGGAGCATGCCCACCTGATTGCCCTCATAGAAAGTGGCTTTCTATGGTGGCACTTAGAGAAGAGGTGCTGAGAGCTCAGGAGGATTGAGGGGGGGAGGGGTTGAGGTTGGAATCCCTGAAGAGGAGGTAGGGGGCTGCTCTGTGCAATACCATTTAGGCTCCAATCACACCTAGGTGTTTTTGGGTGTTTTTCTGCTGTAAGCCTCAGCTCTAAAAACGCCCAACAAGACAAATCCCATTCATTTCAATAGCCCCTGTTCACATCTGAGAGTTCTGTCGCCTGAAGCAAAACGCCCGTCACTCAAAAAAGTACAGGAGCTTCTTTTTAGGCAGATTACAGGCGTTTTTCTGCTTTTTACGTTGGTGACCTTTTGACCTGTACAAGATCGCGGCAAAAATTGTGGCAAAATCGCTCGATTTTCTACCTGAAAACGATACACTCAGGTGTGAATGCAGCCTTAAGAGAGGCCTCAATTATGCATTGGCACCTACTGTATGCACCATTGCTAAGCCATATGATCAATATTGGATAATGGTATAAAGGTGGCATAAAGCCCTTGTGTTTTTTTTTTGTTTTCTTTTAATAACGAGATACAGTCTTTACAGTCTTTAAGGGTACATCAAGGGTTCATAGAACTCCATCAGGTTACGCTTCTGGCAGCTCCTTTCATAGATTCTGGGACATCTCCAACTAGCAGTAGGACGACAGCTAAGTGTAGTATTTTATTGAAAAAACCCAATAAAAAAGACAAGTGGAAAAGTGTGGTCAAATTTTTTTTTTCGAAAAAACTTTATTTTGAATACTACACTTCCTTGGAGCCCTTTGGTGTTTGCTTTTCGTACTGAGTCACCTCCTGTACTGTTGCATGTATTTTGAATCTTGAGGGAAGAGCCAAAAATGACTAATTGATAGCTGGCCGTACCTTTGCAGTCTAATAATAACTGTACCCCAAAATTTGTAGGTGCCCCATAATCCAAAACCTGTTGTTGAAAGTCCTTATGCAGCATTGCAGACAGACAACAGATGTCCGGACTATGAACAACTCCAGGTAACAAACTTCCTAACAGCTCCAATTCTTGTACTTATATTGTTCAAAGAGAACCTGTCACTAACCCATGCCTATTTAAAGGAACATGTCTAGTTAAATAACTCAAATGAGCTTTATTTGTTTGCCCTTGGTGTGCTGAAGCAGATCATTTATTTTTGAATCCCCTCTGAAGCTACGGAGTCTTTCAGCTCCAGATCCATGGAACTGCTCCCTGTTCCCCAGCCCTGATGTTGGTCAAGGTCCTTGCAGGGGCTGGAGAGGCCCCACACCATTTCCACATAGTGTTAATGCAGATATTAGTCATAAACTAGTTTTCCGATCACCCTATAGCAGTTTTACTGCTGCAGGGCGGCCGCTCTGCGCAGGATCACGCACAGTGGCGGAACTATAGGGGTCGCTGCAGTCGCACTTGCGACTGGGCCCTGCCATTCTGCCGCTGTGGGGGGGCCCAAGACCCGGCATCTCCCGCTGCACCTCTGGCTTGGCGTTTAGAATGCAGTGGGGGGAGGAGGGAGGCAGCGATCGGCAGCTCTATTGTGCCTGTGGGCGGTGGGATCTCCCTGGAGCTTGTAGTTCTCTCTTCCCGAGTGTCAGTGTATACAGTGGAGAGAAGAGGGGAGGGGCCTCTGACCCGGGCAGGTATCAGTTTCACTTTCAGTGAGTCGCTCTGCTTGTACACTGCTGCTGATACATGCCTGGGTCAGAGGCCCCTCCCCTCTCCACTGTATACACTCGGGAGAAGAACTACAAGCCTCATGGAGATTCCCTGCCTGTGGACACCATAGAGCTGCCGATTGCCACCTCCCACCTCCACCAGCCAGGTACATGGGGAACCTCTTGAAGGAGGGGGGGGGTAAGCTGTCTGGGGACCCTGATGTAGGGGGGGGGGCTTTCTGGGGTCATTAATGTAAGGAAGGGGCCCTCTGGGGTCCCTGATGTAAGGAGGGGCTCTCTGGGGACCCTGATGTATGGGGGGGCTCTCTGGGGACCCTGATGTATGGGGGGGCTCTCTGGGGACCCTGATGTATGGGGGGGCTCTCTGGGGACCCTGATGTATGGGGGGGGCTCTCTGGGGACCCTGATGTATGGGGGGGGCTCTCTGGGGACCCTGATGTATGGGGGGGCTCTCTGGGGACCCTGATGTATGGGGAGCTCTCTGGGGACCCTGATGTATGGGGGGGGCTCTCTGGGGACCCTGCTGTAAGGAAGGGCTCTCTGGGGACCCCGATGTAAGGAGGGGCTCTCTGGGGACCCTGATGAAAGGAGGGGCTCTCTGGGGACCCTGATGTATGGGGGGGCTTTCTGGGGACCCTGATGTAAGGAGGGGCTCTCTGGGGACCCTGATGTAAGGAGGGGCTCTCTGGGGACCCTGATGTAAGAAGGGGTTCTCTGGGGACCCTGATGTAAGGAGGGGCTCTATGGGGACCCTGATGTAAGGAAAGGGGGCTCTGGGGACACAGACGTGGGGAACCTCTTGAAGGAGGGGGGGTCAGGTGTCTGGGGACCCTGATGTGGGGGGGGGGGGCTTTCTGGGGACATTAATGTAAAGAAGGGGCCCTCTGGGGTCCCTGATGTAAGGAGGGGCTCTCTGGGGACCCTGATGTACGGGGGGCTCTCTGGGGACCCTGATGTATGGGGGGGAGGCTCTCTGGGGACCCTGATGTATGGGGGGGGCTCTCTGGGGACCCTGATGTATGGGGGGCCCTCTGGGGACCCTGATGTATGGGGGGATCTCTGGGGAGCCTGATGTATGGGGGGGGCTCTCTGGGGACCCTGATGTATGGGGGGGCTCTCTGGGGACCCTGATGTATGGGGGGGCTCTCTGGGGACCCTGATGTATGGGGGGCTCTCTGGGGAGCCTGATGTATGGGGGAGGAATCTCTGGGCACCCTGATGTATGGGGGGGCTCTCTGGGGACCCTGATGTAAGGAGGGGCTCTCTGGGGACCCTGATGTAAGGAGGGGCTCTCTGGGGACCCTGATGTATGGGGGGGGGGGGCTCTCTGGGGACCCTGATGTAAGGAGGGGCTCTCTGGGGACCCTGATGTATGGGGGGCTCTCTGGGGACCCTGATGTATGGGGGGCTCTCTGGGGATCCTGATGTATGGGGGGGGGGCTCTCTGGGGACCCTGATGTAAAGAGGAGCTCTCTGGGGACCCTGATGTTAGGGGGGCTCTCTGGGGACCCTGATGTTAGGGGAGCTCTCTGGGGACACAGTTGTAAGGAAAGGGCTCTCTGGGGACACAGATGTAAGGAAAGGGCTCTCTGGGGACCCTGATGTAAGGAAAGGGGTCTCTGGGGACACTGATGTAAGGAAAGGGGTCTCTGGGGACCCTGATGTAAGGGAGGCTCTCTGGGGACCCTAATGTAGGGGGACTCTCTGGGAACCCTGATGTAAGTGGGGCTCTCTGGGTACCCTGATGTACGGGGGATCCCTGGGGACCCTGATGTAAGGGAAAGCTCTCTAGGGACCCTAATATAGGGGGGGGGCTCTCTCGGGACCCTGATGTAAGGAGGGCTCCCTGGGGACCCTAATGTAAGGGGGTTCTCTGGGGACCCTGATATAAGGGGAGGCTCTCTGGGGACCCTGATATAAGGGGAGGATCTCTGGGGGCCCTAATGTAGGGGGAGGCTCTCTGGGGACCCTTATGTAAGGGTAAGCTTTCTAGGGACCCTAATGTAGGGGGAGGCTCTCTGGGGACCTTGATGTTAAGGGGAGCTCTCTGGGGACCCTGATGTAATGAGGGGGGCTCTGGGGACCCTAATATAAGTAGGGAGGCTCTCTTGGGACCCTGATGTAAGGGGAGGCTCTCTAGGGACCCTAATGTAGGGGGAGTTCTCTGGGGACCCTGATGTAGGGGGGGGGGGGGCTTTCTGGGGACATTAATGTAAGGAAGGGGCCCTCTGAGGACACTAATGTAAGGGGGGCTCTCTGGGGACACTGATGTAAGGGGAGGCTCTCTGGGAACCCTGATGTAAGGAGGGGCTCTCTGGGGACCCTGATGTAAGGAGGGGCTCTCTGGGGACCCTGATGTAAGGAGGGGCTCTCTGGGGATCCTGATGTAAGGGGAGTATCTCTGGGGATCCTAATGTAGGGGGAGGCTCTCTGGGGCCCCTTATGTAAGGGTAAGCTTTCTAGGGACCCTAATGTAAGGGGAGGCTCTCTGGGGACCCTTATGTAAGGAGGGGCTCTCTGGGGACCTTGATGTTAAGGGGAGCTCTCTGGGGACCCTGATGTAATGAGGGGGGCTCTGGGGACCCTAATATAAGTAGGGAGGCTCTCTTGGGACCCTGATGTAAGGGGGAGGCTCTCTAGGGACTCTAATGTAGGGGGGCTCTCTGGGGACTCTGATGTAAGGAGGGCTCCCTGGGGACCCTGATGTAAGGGGGGTTCTCTGGGGACCCTGATGTAAGGGGAGGCTCTCTGGGGACCCTGATGTAAGGGGAGGATCTCTGGGCACCATAATATAGGGGGAGGCTCTCTAAGGACCCTGATGTAAGGGGAGGCTCTCTGGGGACCCTGATGTAAGGGGGGCTCTCTGGGGACCCTGATGTAAGGAGGGGATCCCTGGGGACCCTGATGTAAGGAGGGAAGCTCTCTGGGGACCCTAATATAGGGGGAGGCTCTCTAAGGACCCTGATGTAAGGGGGGCTCTCTGGGGACCCCGATGTAGGTTGTGGATCCCTGGGGACCCTGATGTAAGTGGGGGATCCGCATTCAGATATGTAACGATATATAGAGATATATATATATATATATATAGATATATATATATATATCTATATATATATAGATATATATATATATACACACACACATATATATTATATACATATGTATGCCCGCCAAAGTGTATGACTTTCCTTACTTAGCTGCTATGGGCTCTAGCCCGAGATCTTTTGTAGACCTAACAACGGCCCTGAAGATTCTATTTACGCCTCTGGGTACAGTCAGCAGCACACATTAAATATTTGTGACTTACCCTCCATGCTGCACTCGCCAATCTGTTTTTGGTGTCCATGCGCACTATCGACGAGCTGCAGAGAGCACTGGCCGCAGTCAAAGTGAAAGTGTCTTCTCTCTTCTTTCTTGTTCTCCCCTCTCTACAGCCTGAGAACGGGTGCTGGTGGAAAAGTGTCATGCCTCCATGTTCTCCTCCTCTCCTCTCTCCAGCCGCTGATAAGCACGGGGGGGGGGGGGGGGGGGGCGCTGGTGCTGCCGAAAAGAAAAAGTGATAGTGTCATGTTCTCTCCTCCTCTCTCCAGCAACTCTCTGATTACGGGGGGGGGGGGACATGCGGGCCCCTTACATGTGTAATGCCTGTACCCCCCTGATGGCGGCCCTGAAGGGACCATCCCCCAAATGGTTCCACAAACTTGCGAGCATGAAATTGTCCAAAATTTCTTGGTATGCTGATGCCTTAAGAGTTCCCTTCACTGGAACTAAGGGGCCAAGCCCAACCCCTAAAAAACATCCCCACACCATAATCCCATCCTCCACCAAATGATTTTGGACCAGTGCACAAAGCAAGGTCCATAAAGACATGGATGAGCGAGTTTGGGGTGGAGGAACTTGACTGGACTGCACAGTCCTGACCTCAACCGGATAGAACACTTTTGGGATGAATTATGCCGCGTACACACGAGCGGACTTTACGGCAGACTTGCCCGGCGGACTTTTCAACGTACTTTACGACGGACTTTCTGAATGAATGGACTTGCCTACACACAATCCACCAAAGTCCGTTGAATTCGTACATGATGACGTACAACCGGACTAAAACAAGGAAGTTCATAGCCAGTAGCCAATAGCTGCCCTAGCGTGGCTTTTTGTCCGTCGAACTAGCATACAGACGAGCGGACTTTTCGACCGGACTCGATTTCGACGGATTGATTTACAGTAAAACATGTTTCAAATCTAAGTCCGTCCAACTTTTGAGAAAACAAAGTCCGCTGGAGCCCACACACATCGAATTGTCCAACGAAATCCCGTCCGTCGGGCAAAGTCTGCCGTAAAGTCCGCTCGTGTGTACGCGGCATTAGAGTGGAGATTGCGAGTCAGGCCTTCCCGCCCAACGTCAGTGCCTGACCTCCCATAGACACACTCCTAAACCTTGTGGACAGCCTTCCCAGAAGAGTTGAAGCTGTTATAGCTGCAAAGCGTGAACAAACTCAATTTTGAACCCTACAGGCTAAGACTGGGATAGAGAGATAGAGAGATAGATAGAGAGATAGAAAGATAGAGAGATAGAGAGATAGATAGATAGATAGATAGATAGATAGATAGATAGATAGATAGATAGATAGATAGATAGATAGATAGATAGAGAGATAGAGAGATAGAGAGATAGAGAGATAGATAGATAGATAGATAGATAGATAATCCCAATGGATCATTTTTCTTGGTGAAATGAACATTATACAATGTAAGCTATTTGCTTTTGTGTTCAATAATTAATCAAACTAGTTATTTTTGTTTTACATACTGCGCTCAGCTCACACACAAGACAATATGTAAGTCTGTCTGATAAACAAGATGTTACTGCTAATTAAGTGTTTGATACGCTTGCCATCAAAGTTGGAATTTCTATTTATAGTAAGTTTGTTTGTTCGGCAGCAGCACCCGCCCCCTCCCCTCCCCCACAGAAGATTCGCTTAGATAAGCTGACATAGCACACCGCGTTATGCACTTGCGCTGAGTATTAATAACACAAAGCACAGAAGCGGATGGCTGGATGAATTGCAGTAATGAGGTGTTGGTGCGTCTCTTGATACGGTGTCACGGATTTTATCCCCTTTCCAATTTCAGTGTGAAAAGGTAAACTGTTCGTTTGCTGAGGCACTCCCATAATTAAAGCGATAATTCATTTTCAAAGTGATGCGGCTCCTGTTAGCCTGTGCAGGCTCATTATGCCAGTTTACAGGCAGGTGGTGTGATATTTAAATTACGGTTTATATTCTCTTAGCTTGTTAGAAAGTTTCAGATTTCTTAGTGCTGTGTTCAGGGCAGAGAGGGAGGACATATTCCAATTCCCAGGACAAACACAACCAAACACTACAGATAATGGAGCACCAAAGGAATAATAATAATAATGTTTTTCATCCAAAGTCAATAGCCAACGCATTTTAGTTGGGACACATTATAAACATCAGCCACTGTTTCGCTCTCTACTTACCAATATCACTTACTAGCAAATATACAAGACGACCCATATACAGTGCTTTGCAAACGTATTCACCCCCCCGTGTTTTGTTGCCTCACAACCTGGAATGAACATGGATCGTTTGAGGATTTGCATCATTTAATTTACAGAACCTGCCCACAACTTTAAAGATGTTTCTTTTTTTAATTGTGAAGCAGACAGCAAATAGGACAAAATAACAGAAAAAGTCAATGTGCATAACTATTCACCCCCCTAAAGTCAATACTTTGTAAAGCCACCTTTTGCCACTATCACAACTCCAAGTCGCTTTGGATAAGTCTCTGCCATAAAGCCCTCCAGGCACATGCTGCAGGCCTACAGCGTCTTAAAGGGCCGACGTACAGCTACGACGGCTCGCCCAGGGGAGCCATTTTGCCGCAGTATAACTGCGGCGGCCGGTCGAGAACCAGTTAAACTGCATAAGGGCATCTTTACTGTTAGAATAGTAAGGATGTGGAACTCCCTTCCACAGTTGGTGGTGTCAGTGGGGTGTGCAGATAAATTCTCAGCGAACACAATATACAGGGATATTGAAAATGGTAGTCTCACACACACAGGCTGAAATGGATGGACTGTTCAACCTTAACACCTATATAACTATATATCTCAACCTGATATTTAGGTGTATCTAAACTCCAAAACAAAAAGTTAATATACTCAACAATAGATGTGCTGACTACATCTATAGAGGGAGCCATTGTCACACTAGGGCACAATTACCAACCTTCTTTTAAATTTGTATCTCTATTACATGGACACAGGATAATTAGCAGTTTACAGAATATAAAACTTTAAAAAAGAAAATTAAGGACCGGCCCTATTTTTCAGACTTGGTGTTTACAAGTTAAAATCATTATTTTTTGCTCTAAAATTATTTAGAACCCCCAAACATATATATATATATATATATATATATATATATATATATATATATATATATATATATATATATGTCGTCCAATGAATTCTGAAGCATTTTGCTGAATATGAGCAGATAATATTGCCCAAAACACGTCAGAATTCATCCTGCTGCTCTTGTCAGCAGTCACAACTTTAATAAATACAAAAGAACCAGTTCCTTTGGCATCCATTGTGGTGGTGTATAGAACCAAAAAGATTAGAATTGTGTTGATGTCCCAATATTTATCAATATTTATGGACCCGACTGTATCTCTCTCTTTCTCTCTCTCTCTCTCTCTCTCTCTCTCTCTCTCTCTCTCTCTCTCTCTCTCTCTCTCTCTCTCTCTCTCTCTCTCTCTCTCTCTCTCTCTCTCTCTCTCTCTCTCTCTCTCTATATATATATTTAGACACCCTAGAGAATAAAATGGTGGTCGTTGCAATACTTTATGTCACACCATATTTGCGCAGCGGTCTTACTTTTTTGGAAACAATACACTTTTTTGAATTAAAAAAATGAGACAACAGTAAAGTTAGCTTTTCTAGCAAAAAACACTGATTATAACTTGTAAACTTGTAAACACTGATTTTAATTTGTAAAAAGTCTGAAAAATAGGCCCGGTCCTTAACCGCTTCAGATCCGGGCCATTGCCAAATGACGGCAACAGCGCGGATCTAAATTGCCGGGACTACGTCTACTGACGTCGTCCCGTGCACGAGCGGCCTGCGCGCCCCCTGCAGGGCGCGCGCGGCGCGCTCGGTGATCAGCGAGTATATGAGACTCGCCTGATCACAGATCAGAGTAAGGGGTTGGTCCCGACCCCTTACCACATGATCAGCTGTCAGCCAATGACAGCTGATCATGTGATGTAAACAGAGCCGGTAATCGGCTATTTTTCGCTGACAGCGCGAGGAGGAAAAAAAAAACCCGATCACCGGCGGCCGTGATCGGGACATCAGTCCCGATCATGGCGATCATCTAACACAAGGCAATAGGCAGCAGTGCTGCCTACCAGTGCCCACCAGCGTCACCCATCAGTGCCCACAGTGCCATCAATCAGCGCCACCCATCAGTGCCCACAGTGCTACCCATCAGTGCCACCCATCAGTGCCCACAGTGCCACCCATCAGTACCACCCATCAGTACCACCCATCAGTGCCACCCATCAGCACCCACATCAGTGCCACCCATCAGCACCCACATCAGTGCAACCTATCAGTGCCCATCAGTGTCACCTACCAGTGCCCATAAGTGCCCATCAGTGCCGCCCATCAGTACCCCCCATCAGTGCCCCCCATCAGTGCCCCCCCATCAGTGCCGCCCATCAGTGGTACCTATCAGTGCCCATCTGTGCCACCCATCTGTGCCACCCATCCGTGCCACCCATCCGTGCCACCCATCTGTGCCACCCATCTGTGCCACCCATCTGTGCCACCCATCCGTGGCCATCAGTGCTGCCTTATCTGTCCCCATCAGTGCCGCCTTATCTGTCCCCATCAGTGCCGCCTTAACTGTGCCCATCAGTGCCGCCTTAACTGTGCCCATCAGTGCTGCCTTATCTGTGCCTATCCGTGCCCATCAGTGCAGCCTATCAGTGCCCACCAGTGCCGCCTCATCGGCGCATATCAATGAAGGAGAAAAATTACCTGTTTTCAAAATTTTATAACAAACTATTAAACATGATTTTTTTTTTTCAAAAATTTCCATCTTTTTTTGTTTGTTTAGCAAAAAATAAAAATCCCAGCTGTGATTAAATACCACCAAAAGAAAGCTCTATTTGTGGGAAAAAAATGATAAAAATTTCATTTGGGTACAGTGTTGTATGACCACGCAATTGTCATTCAAAGTGCGACAGCGCTGAAAGCTCAAAATTGGTCTGGGCAGGAGGGGGGTTTAAGTGCCCAGTAAGCAAGTGGTTAACCACTTCCGGACCGCCACACACCAATATACGTCCTTACACTGACGTGGGATATCGTTGTTATGGCAGCTGTATCCTCGTGTTCGGCCGGCGGTCCGCTACAAAACAAAAAATGGTCTCTGTGAGATCACTTATCGGCGGCGGGAGAGGGGCCCCCCCTTCAGCCAGCCTCTGGTGACCTCTGCCGCTTACCGGAGCTGCCGGCAGCGCCTGGGGCGATTGGATCCTCTCTGTGGCTGGGCATGGAGATGAGTGAGGGGAAGTTGGTCCCCACCTGTCTCCATGACATTGCAGGGCGGAAGCGACATCAAAACGTTTTTTTTTTATTGCATTTTAGTGTAAATATGAGATCTGAGGTCTTTTTGATCCCAGATCTCATATTTAAAAGGTCCTGTCATGCTTTTTTCTATTACAAGGGATGTTTACATTCCTTGTAATAGGAATAAAAGTGACAATTTTTTTTTAAAAAACAGTGTAAAAATAAAAGGTAAAATAAATAAGAAAAAATTTTCTTTTTAAACGCGCCCCGTCCCGCCGAGCTCGTGCGCAGATATATGTATATATGCGAGTGGCGCCCGCATATGAAAACGGTGTTCAAACCACCCATGTGAGGTATCAACGCGATCGGTAGAGAGAGCACTAATAGGATTTTTATAACAGCTTACCTGTAAAATTCTTTTCTTGGAGTAAATCACGAGACACAGAACCACAGTAATTACTGTATGGGTTATATAGGCACCTTTAGGTGATGGACACTGGCACACCCTAGACAGGAAGTTTAGCTCCCTATATAACCCCTCCTCTTACTGGGAGTACCCCAGTTTTGTAGCAAAGCAATATATGTGTAACCAGAAAGAGGGGAGGGACCTCTGTGTCCCGTGATGTACTGTACTGTGATGTTATAAAAATCCTATTTTGTTTATCGTACATCACGGGACACAGAGCCACAGCAATTACTGTATGGGATGTCCCAGAGCAATGCTATCTGAGGGGAGGGAGACACAAACAAAAGTAGGGAGGACCTATACTACTGCCTGCAGCACACTGCGCCCAAAGGCGATATCCTCATGTCTTCTTACATCCACCTGATAGAATCTGGTGAATGTATGAACTGAAGACCAAGTTGCAGATTTGAGCCATGGAGGCTTGGTGATGCACTGCCCACGAAGCACTAACAGCCCTGGTGGAGTGCGCTTTGATTTGAACAGGTGGAACTTTCCACTTCAAACCATAAGCTTGAATAATTACTTGCCGAATCTACTTAGCAATAGTAGATTTCGACGCTTCCTGTCCTTTTCTAGGACCTTCAGGCAACACAAACAAAACATCCGTTTTCCGAATCTGAGCAGTCGCCTCCAAATAGATTTTGACTGCTCCCACTACATCCAGAGAATGTAGAACAGGGTTCTGGAAAAAATGAAGGTAGAACAATATCCTAGCTTAGCTGAAAACCTGAAACCACCTTCGGCAAAAATCTAGGATGAGGACGCAATACTACTCTATCCTTGTGAATGATTAAAATGGCTCTTTACAAGAAAGAGCAGCCAATTCTGATACCCTTCTTGCAGAAGATATGGCCACCAGAAAAACTAGCTTCCTTGTCAAAAGGACCAAGGGAATATGTCGTATCGGCTCAAAAGGCTGTTTCTGTAATGCCGACAGAACAAAATTCAAGTCCCAAGGGTTCAGGGGAGACCTAACCGATGGATTAAGCCGCGTTATCCCTTGTATAAAGCTACCAACCAAAGAATGCGAAGCAAGTGGCCGATGAAACAATACCGATAAGGGCGAGACCTGGCCTTTGATAGTAAGGCCAGCTTCATCTCTAACCCCATTTGCAGGAAGGCAAGGATTATACCTATAACACACTTTCTAGGATGCCAACCCCTGGATTCACACCAGAAAACATATGCCTTCCAGACTCTTAATTAAATGACCCTGGAAGCTGGCTTCCTTGCATTAATCAATGTAGATATCACTGAGCCTGAAAGCCCACGATTCTTCAGAATGTGGGTATCAATAGCCAAACCCCTTAAATTTAGCATTTGTAAAGTAGGATGGAACACTGGTTCCTGCGATTGCAGGTCTGGATGTGGTGGTAGGGTCCATGGGTCCCCTACCGCCATTTTTACGATCTCTAGTCTGCATATTAAGATCTTCTGGGCCACGCTGGGGCCACAAGAACTACCGACTTCCTTTCCCGCTTGATCTTGTAAAGAAGTCAGGGTAGCAGCAGAATAGGAGGGAATGCATAAATCAGTGAGAACTGATCCCACGGGGTCATCAGTGCATCTGTTCATCAGTTCATCATGCGAGTGGATCCCTTGTTCTTGACACAAAGTTGTTGACTTTGTTGTTGAACCTGGACGCAAACAGATCTACGTCCGGGATCCCCCATCTTTGGCATATAGCCAGGAAGATGTCGGGGTGAAGAGACCATTCCCCCGGACACAGCTGCTGGCGACTTAAGTAGTCCGCCTGCCAATTCTCTACCCATGGAATGAAGATTGCTGATATGCACGGCACATGCTTTTCTGCCCAGGTTAGGATATGGTTTACCTCTCCCTGGGCTGCATGACTTCTGGTGCCCCCTTGGTGATTGATAAAAGCCACTACTGTGGCATTGTCGGATTGAATACTGACAGGACAATTCCGCAACCTGAATGTCCAGGCCTTTAGGGCTAGGTACGCTTCCCGAATCTCTAGAATGTTGATGGGCAAGGTCCTTTCGGTTCTGGATCATTTCCCTTGGACAGTCGCCTCTTCCAAGACTCCTCCCTAACCCGAAAGGCTGGCATCTGTTGTTACCACCTTCCAGGTAACTGGTAAGGATTTCCCCTTCCACAGATTCTCGGATATCCTTCACCAACTGAGGCTCTGGCGCACTTTTGGCGACAAACGCATCGGAAAATCTAGCGCCTGGACCTTCTTGTTCCAGGCAGACAGGATACTGTTTTGCAGCAGTCTCGAATAAAACTGAGCATAGGGAACCGCTTTGGAATGACACCACCATCTTTCCCAACAACCTCATGCAAAGGCAAATGAAAGGACCCTTCTTCGCCCTGACCACCTGAACCAGCTCCTTTATGGTGCTGATTTTTGCGTGGGGTAAAAACACCCTCTTCTGGGCTGTATCTATAACCAGACCCAAGTACGCTAGTCTTCTTACTGGCTTTAAAGAAGATTTCTCTAGGTTGAGGACCCAACTTAGGTATTCCAGGTAGTTGACTGTGGTGACCATGCTTTGGTCTAAGCGGGCTACCGACCGGTCTATCAAGAGCAGGTCGTCAAGGTATGCTATAATTGTTATGCCTTGAGTTTTTAATCTGGCAAGAGGAAGGGCCAGAAGTTTCGTAAACACCCGAGGTGCAGTAGCTAGACCGAAAGGCAGAGCTACAAACTGAAAATTAAGTTTTTCCACTTGGAAACGCAGATATTTCTGATGAGCGGGGAAAATAGGTACATGCAGGTATGCATCCTTGATGTCGAATGACGCCAGAAGTTCTCCTCCTTGTAGGATGGAGACTACTGATCGGATTGATTCCATGCGAAAAGAGCGGATTTTCAGGAACCGGTTTAGATCTTTGAGATCTAGAATAGGTCTGACATCTCCATTGGGTTTTGGCACCATGAAAAGGTTTAAATAAAACCCCAACCCTTGCTCTTTCATGGGGACCACCATGATCACTTTTTGCGACAAAAGCCCGTCTAACACTTGAAGGAGAGACTTCTTTTTCTATGGATCTTTGGGAACATTTGACCTGAGAAATGAGGAGACGGGAATTATCGGAACTCTAGTTTGTAACCTAGAGCTATTGTGGAGACCACCCATCTGTCTTGAAACTCCTCCTGCCAGACTCTTGAGAACTGTAGCAGTCTTCCCCCCACTCGAGCAAGCGGGGCGCCCCTTCATAAAGAGGCTTTAGCGTTCTGTCTTGTAGGTTTCCTCCCCCAGGACTTCTTTTGTCCCTGGGGTTGACCCTGAGGTTTACCTCTTGAACCTGATGGTGGAGGCCGTCGCGACTGCCTGGAGGCTGATGTCCCCGGCACTGGAGAAAGAACCCTTTTAAATGAGGGACGTTTACTCTTTTTCTTAACTGGCAAAAGGGTACTTTTCCTATTTGATATCTTTTGGATATATTTGTCCAAATCATCTCCAAACAGCCTTTCACCGCGGAAAAGAAACCCAGCATGGCGCTTCGGCTGACCAATTTTTCAACCATAAGATTCTACGCATATGCACCAACCCAAGCATAAGTGGAGAGGTCTGAAGAATAGAATCTCCAATTGTGTCAACTGCAAAACACAAAGCCCCTGGCAGCTTGGCTAAATCCTGGGTCTTCTGTTTAGGGAAAACCTTGAGCACCTGTTTCAAGTGGTCTCTCAAGGATTGACATACCCCAATTGCCGCCGCTGCAGGTTGAGCTACTGAACCTGCCAAAGAAAAAATGTTTTTTAACAGGAATTCCAACTTTTTATCGGTTGGATCCCTAAGCATTTGAGCATTGTCAACAGGATAAGTCAAACTTTTATTCACAGAGGATATAGCAGCGTCAATTGCTGGTATACCCCACATCTTTGTAAATTTTTCCTCCATAGGGTAAAGTGTTGAAAATTTTTTAGGAGGGAAAAAATGCTTATCTGGGTGATCCCACTAAGACTAAGAATACATAAGCTTTTCCAGTAATGAATGGACAGGAAAGGCACGCAAAGCTTGAGGAGGCTTTAGTGAACCCAAACAAGAAGTGGGCTTTTCAACTGACTCAGTTAAGGGTAGCTTAAATGTGGAGCGGACCATTTCAATAAGAGATTGCACCAGCAATTTCTCAGCCTGTGAAGCTGAAGAAGGTCCTTCCCCACTTCATTCCTCAGAAGAGGAGTCATCAGCTTCTTCACGGTCCCCTGAGGGGGAATCCGTGGACCCTACCACCACATCCAGACCTCCCACTGTTCCTCTGTTTGAGGATCCGGGTGGTAGAAGGGGACCTAATGCATTTTCTTCCACTCTGAAGATGCAATTAAAGCCACTAATCTTTCCTCCAATCCACTCATGGCTGAGGAGAAAACCTCCTCAGCAAAATGCCGTAAGCAGTTGCAACCCCTGACAATCCCGATGGCTCGCACTGACCAGCCTCCCTAGGCCATTCATAGGGTGGTGGTGTTGCAGAGGGAGGGTCCTCAGAGCCTGAGGGAGATCCCTTTGAGCCTCTGTTTTTTGGGGTATTTGTACCTCCCCTTCTGCCCATAGTGCTAAGCACAAATGCAGAGGTACTACCAGAAAATGCACCCACTGCTGAGCAAATATGTCAGCAACTGTCGCTGCTATCAAGGCTCAGCCTGATGCTTAAGTAAACATGCCCTGGGAATGCCTGTGTCACCAACACTCACATGCCCCGTCTGCTCTGTGTCAGTCCATTAGCTGAATGCACCTGCAAAAGGTGTACGTATGGACTACACAGCCCCTACGTTGTGAACTTTGAAGCACGTCAACGACGCGCTAAGCCCACCCACTTTCCCTCCGACTTCCCACCGTGCCCCCTCACTCTTTTCAAAAAAGACTGCTTTCCCACGCGAACGGGGCTCTGATGCGACAGGATCGGCATGTGGGGGGGGGGGGGGGGGGCTGGGGTGGAGGAGAGCTGCTGGAAAAGAACCGCCGACTGATCCATGCTGCCTTGGCCTCCTGGAGAGAAAGAAATACTTCAGTCCAGGTGGGGAATGTCTAAAAGAAAAGCCCCCCTTCCAACATCTTACCTGATGCTTGGGACTGGAGGAAGTGTGCAGCTTGTACTGACACAGAGCGAGACTGACAAGCATGGAACAGGTACGTGCTCTTGACAGCCCCGGTGGCGACTTTAGGCATGACAACATTTACTTAAAGGAGAAAACCCATAACAACTAGAAAATTCCTTAGGAATCTCCACTTACCTTATCCAGCTGCAGGGTTCTGTGGTAAATCAGACAGACCCAATCTTCACCACTCACGGTGGGCTCCATTTAAAAAACCTTCAAGGACTGGGGCCCCTTTTTATTGGGGGTTCCGCACCCTTGGACCCGTAAAATGGCTGAAAAAACCAAGCACTGGATCCCGGGGTCCAGCTCTGTAAAAAGAGAAGCATTACAGGCAAAACCTTGTTTCTTCTGACAGGAGGCCCAGGTACCATTCAATTCGGCCTAAAAAGACACTTTGAATGGATCCAGTTGCATAGCTTGCCCCAACAAAGGAATATTCCAGTGGAGCTCAACCTAGCACATCTTTACTCGTGACCAACACCTAGGACACTGGCGAAAAAACTGAGGTACTCCCAGTATAGGGAGCTAAACTTCCTGTCTAGGGTGTGACAGTGTCCATCACATAAAGGTGCCTATATAACCCATACAGTAATTACTGTGGCTCTGTGTCCCGTGATGTACGATAAAGAAAATTCTAGCCCTAGACCTCCTCTAACTCAAAACATGTAACCTGTAGAATTTTTTTAAACGTCGCCTATGGAGATTTTTAAGGGTAAAAGTTTGTCGCCATTCCACGAGCGGGCGCAATTTTGAAGCGTGACATGTTGGGTATCAATTTACTCAGCATAACATTATCTTTCACAATATTAAAAAAAGGGCTAACTTTACTGTTGACTTGTTTTTTAAATCAAAAAAGTGTATTTTTTCCAAAAAAAGTGCGCTTGTAAGACCACTGCGCAAATACGGTGTGACAGAAAGTATTGCAACGACCGCCATTTTATTCTCTAGGGTGTTAGAAAAAAATGTATAATGTTTGGGGGTTCTAAGTAATTTTCTAGCAAAAAAAACCTGTTTTTAACTTGTAAACAACATATCTAAAAAAGAGGCTTGGTCCTTAAGTGGTTAATATGTCAGTTGAATAGACAAGAACACTTACATTTCTGGAAAGATCAAGAGATATTTTTCTGCACTTGCTAAAAAAAGGTTTTTAGCCTGAAAAAGTTAAACTAATGCAGCCACATCTGAAGACTAGTATACTGCAATATGTTTTGTTTTTGGTTTAGATACATGTTGACAATCTGTCATTCACCAAAGCAGTAACATTAGACCATCCCTGGAACACTAAGCTTCCAGGGATCTGTGGAAGCCTAGGGTTCCTCAAGGTGTTGCTATGAGTTCCTTAAGCAATCAACATTTTTTTAAAATAAGTAATCATTGACACAAATGCAAGGGTGAATATCCATCCTCACACTAAGCACCATCCTTTTAAATGCACTAACATTCAAATTTTCAGGACAGACTTTCAGGCTGTATCATCTTCAAGGTCCAAGCAATACTAATACACAGAGTTTTAGCAGAATACTTTGTTTGCTTGGACCTTGAAGAATGGGGTACACCCTGAAAGCTTGTAAATTTGGATGTTATTGCAAATAAAAGTATCACAGACTGTACTCAATTGTTTCTGTTGCAATCACCTCATCCAAAGCTTACTAAATGAGGTTAAGCTTTACTTTACAAAAAATAACCAATCACATGCAAAGAAAAAAAAAACAGCATTTTTGCTCGCACATGAGCTCTGGAGCAACTGCACTTACGAAGTGCACAGTCCTTTTGCCTTTAGTAAATCAACCCCACAGAGTAGATGTCAAATATGCAACATACGCCATATTTCTTATTCGTTTGTTTGTTGTTATATGTCAACTTACTGATCATACTAGTGCACAGTGACCTGGAGATATGGCAATTAGCAGGGGTTTCCTGAAACTTGAAATTTAGTTTCCAAGGTTCCTCTATGTTGAAAAGAATGAGAAAGACTAGGTTAACAACATCTACTTCAAAGCCCTGAAGAAGAGGCATTTGTGTAACCCCCTGAAATGTGTTAGCGAACAAAGAATTTTATTTCACATGATTGTTTTATGGTGTAAGTTCACCCTTTCAGAAAAAATTAAAATGTGAGCTACCACCCTACACCCTCAGCGCCCCACCCCTTTCCACCTGGGCCCTGCTGTACTTACCTCCATAGATGATGAGCTGATGCAGTGGTCCTAGGATTTGAAATCGCTGTTCTTCCCCTTCTTTCTGTAGGGCTTGCAGAATGGATTAGAGCTATATTGATTGGTCAAAGCAGTCACGTGCCAGCACTGACCAATCAAAATCGCTCTGATCTATCCCGGGAGCTATACAGAAAGAAGAGAAAGAAGAGCAGGGATTTTAAACCCCAAGATTGCTACACTGGCTACTCGAGCAATGACAGCTCCTCACCCATAGAGGTTAGTACAGCAGGAAACTAGGGGGGTGGGTAGGGTGTAGGGTGTTAGTTCGCCTTTTCATTTTTTCTGAAAAGGCATATAACAGAATATGTAAAAAGGAAATCAAGGCCACAAAAAACAGATTGCAAAAGATAGGACGAACCCAAAGAAAGTTTTCAAATATACTAATAGTAAAAAGGTCAGGTCTGAGCATGTAGGCCCTTTACAAAACAATCCGGAGTGGGTGACTGGGGACAGAAAGAGAAGGAAAATTTATGAAATACTTTCTTCAGCTCTGTGAATGCAAAGGAGCATAGGGGAGCTCATGTCCATAATAGCGATGGTATTGACGCAGCCCCAAATGAACCACAAAATCACAAAATTTATACGGTCTAGAGATATTTAGACAGAATAAAAGGTGGCTAAAGCACCTGGACCAGATGGCATACACCCACAAATCCGCTCTGTTATTTCAAAGCCATTGTTTCTAATTTTTAGAGACTCTGGCATAGCACTACTGGATTGGAGTAATGCCAATGTGGTGCCTATATTTAAAAAGGGGTCAAAGTCTTTACCAAGTAACTAAAGATCTGTTAGTTTAACTTCTATAGTTGGGAAGATACTGGAGGGCTTAATAAAAGATCAAAAAGATGAGTTTTTGTTAGAAAAAAAATCATTTTAAGCAAAAGCCAGCATGGATTCATGAAAGACAGAAAGTGTCAGACAAATCTGATTTCTTTTTTAAGGAGGTGTGTAAAACCTTGGACAGAGGGGTGGCTGTGGACGTGGTATATTTGGATTTTGCAAAAGCGTTCGACACAGTTCTTCACACACGGCTAATGTGTAAGAAAAATCCTACTGGCTTGGAAAGACCAGTTTGTAAATGAATAGAAAATGGGCTAAAAGACCGAATTCAGAGAGTAGTGGTTAATAATTCTTACTCTGAATGGTCTTGGGTTGTCAGTGGTGTACCCCAAGGTTCAGTGCTGGGACCCTTACTTTGTAATAATATATATATAAATTATATAGAGTCTGGGGTTAAAAGTACCATTTCAGTCTTTGCAGATGACACCAAGCTATGCAGTGAAATAACGTCCTTACAGGATGTCTCCAACTTACGAGCCGACCTCAATGCACTGTCTAATTGGGCAACTATGTGGCAAATGAGGTTTGAAGTGAGTGTAAGGGTTGTTTTTTTTAATTAACAAACATGGTATACTTACCCTGATCCTCTTCTTCTAGGGTGCCCTGGCGGCGCTCCTGACCCCTCCTCTTCATCGGGTGCCCTCACGGAGAGCCGCTTTCCATGGGGGCACCTGTGTGGGCGCGCTCATGAGTCCCGCTGCTGCGTCCATTGACACAGACCCCGCCTCCCGCTCTTGTGTCACTGCATTTAAATGACAGCATCGGCAGCCAATAGCTCCTGCTGCTATCAATCTATCCAATGATGACAGAGACAGCAGCTGGCTTGGCTCGTGCTCGTCGCTGGAATGATCGGGTTCAGGTAAGAAAAAGGGGATAAGCTCTGGGGTGCATCTGCAGCACAGAAGTTTTTTTTTTACCTTAATGCATAGAATGCATCAAGGTGAAAAACCTTAATGCCCCGTACACACGGTCGGATTTTCCGATGGAAAATATGTGATAGGACCAAGTTGTCGGAAATTCCGACCGTGTGTGGGCTCCATCACACATTTTCCATCGGATTATCCGACACACAAAGTTGGAGAGCAGGAGATAAAATTTTCCGACAACAAAATCCGTTGTCGGAATTTCCGATAGTGTGTAGACAAATTCGACGCACAAAGTGCCACGCATGCTCAGAATAAATAAAGAGATGAAAGCTATTGGCTACTGCCCCGTTTATAGTTCCGAGGTACGTGTTTTACGTCACCGCGTTCAGAATGATCGAATTTTCCGACAACTTTGTGTGACCGTGTGTATGCAAGACAAGTTTGAGCGAACGTCCGTCGGAAAAAAACATAGGATTTTGTTGTCGGAATGTCCGAACAAAGTCCGACCGTGTGTACGGGGCATTAGACTTTACAGCCCCTTTAATGTTGATAAATGTAAAGGTATACACTTGGGGGATAAGAATATGCAAGCATCATACATACTAGGGGGAGTGCAACTGGGGGAATCAATGGTGGAGAAGGATCTGGGTGTTCTGGTAGATTATAAGATTAATAATAGCATGCAATGCCAGGCTATGGTTTCCAAAGCGAGCAAAGTCTTTTCTTGTATTGGAAGATGTATGGACAGTAGACAGAGAGATATTGTTTTGCCCCTGTACAAATCATTAGTAAGACCTCATCTGGAATATGTAGTTCAGTTTTGGGCACCAATTCATAAAAAGGATTTTGGGGAACTGGAGAAAGTGCAGAGAAGAGCAACCAAACTGATAGTAAGCATGGAGGAGCTCAGCTATGAGGATTGATTAGAGGAGCTGAAGTTATTCTCTTTTGAAAAGAGGAGCTTAAGGGGGAATATGATCATCATATATAAATACATAAGTGGTCCATATAGTGAACTTGGGGTTGAGTTATTCACCTTAAGGTCATCATAGAGGACAAGGGGGCCCTCTTTACATCTGGAGGAAAAGGGATTTAATCTCCAAATACGGAAAGGCTTCTTCACAGTAAGAACTGTAAAAAATGAAAAAAAAAAAAATGTGGAATAGACTCCCTCAAGAGTTGGTTCTGGCCAGCTCAGTAGATTGTTTAAAAAAAGCATGGATTTTTTCCTAAATGCACATAATATAACTGGATTCCTCTGGATCAACTGTGGGTATAGGATATTGTATATGGAGGTATTCTATTTGCGTGTGTGTGTTTTTTTTTCTGTGTTGGTTGAACTGGATGTACTTGAGTCTTTTTTCAACCAAATTAAGGATGTAACTATGCAATCCTTTAATGAAACATTTCTTTGGTGCTACAGTATCTGTTGTACTCCAAACATGAACACTTTATCAGATCCAGCAATATAAACGCTTTTACATGGTGTTGTAGCACACGGTCCTGGGTTTAATTCTCACGAACAATACGATTTGCATTCATTTATATGGTTTTTCTGTTCCACCACAACTGGACTAAAGCAGACTGAAAAAAAATACACCTGATGGAATCGAGTTGATACTACTTACGTTTTCACTCTGTCTGGTTTAATCTTATCTATAATTAATAAAAACAGATTCAATCAAAAAAAAAGCAAAAAACAGATTTGTCCATCCACACAAGGTGGATGAAGGAATACCCTCTTCCAGGACATTGTATTCTGACAGCAGTACCTGCAGCTGTCAGAATACACTGATCAGCAGTTGCAGCCAATTGGTTGCAGCTGATGATCAACAAAGGTTTTTCATTATGTCCCTTCAGCAGCAGTCGATCAAATGGTTGAGATAGGATGGCCAAACATTGATTGAAATGTATCTGGTCCCTGCTGAACCAGACAAAAATTTTGATCAGGGCATGGCCTGCTTTTTTTAGTCTATGTGTTTGTGTGACTATAGGGAGGATATGACAGTGTAATGAGATCCCTGAATAGATATGAAAGTGGCCCGGCAAATTTATTATTTGGGGATTTAAAGTACAGCCATTCGCTCTCCTCTCCTGTGCACAACAAAACATTTTCTGATGCTATCATCACATACGCTGCCTCGGAGGGGTTAATAAAGTGGCGAAGTCAGCAGGATCCACAGGGTCAAACTGTTGGCCTGATAACGGAATAGAATACACAGAGCGCGCGGCGGGAATCCGCGGGGCTGTGGTACGAATAAACACCACATGTGGCCATGGCTCACAGGCAGTAATTGTTTTCCTGTCCCCATGAATACACAGAATATAGATTAGATGTTGTGCTATACATAGTTCAGATAGATGAATCAGACTTTTTTGCAGATTTTACAAACTTTGCAGAAAACGCTTCACCTCTTCGCTGGCGGCGGGCTGAATTATTGCAACGCCTGCCGAGCGCCAGTCTGCTAGTCAGCACGAGCTGCAGCACTTTTCTGCGGCTGGGCATTTGTCTTCCGGAAACGGGGTCAGGGTGGCATAACATATTATTACACATACAGAGGCTTGTTCATAAAGAACGGCACCATCGCTCCTTTCCATCTTGTCTGATCTCACTGCCAAATGTCTGTTGGCTCTCCTCCAGTTTATAAAAGTTTGACATGTCTTTCCAAATTGGTGAAATCCATCTTTAAAGGACAGGTGGTCTATATTCACTCATAGGTTAGCGCTTCACAGGCAATTTTAATTGCTTGTTCCTGAGGGATAAAACAGGTACTGAGCGTTTTCACCCTATAACAGAAAGTGCCTAAACACAGACCTTCATGCCAGGATCACCAGGGATTCATTTAATATTAGCTGCAGGTTTAAGATGAATAAAAACAAGTTTTTAAATTGCATACATGTGTTAAAGTATTTAAAAGCTGAACTTCAGCCAAAATACACAGCTGAAATCCATAGAAGAGACCTGCCAAAGGATTTGTATTTCTGTTCACCCAGTTTTGTGATTTACACAGCTTTGCCCTTGGGCACAGCCCTGTCTGGCAGGGCAGGAAACCCAGATTTGTTTCTTCTGCAGTTTGGTTTTACTTGCAGGTCTTTTCCTTTCCCTAGGCCTGTGACTTGACAGTGAAAGGCTAAAGATCTCATCTCCTATCGGCATACCTCATGCATTGTTGATGATCAGTTATTTGTGCTGCTTATCCCTCCCCCAGTCTGAGCTCAGCTGTACAGAAAGGCTGATACCAGGTCCCATTCAGGTACTTACACTGCTTGCAGTACAGAGCTGCATTATTTTATCATCTATCACATCTGCCTACTGTTCAGCTTTAAAATAGTTCTAAAGCCTTAACTTTTTTTATCTTACTGTATTGCCGGCATTAGGGTAAAAAATGTTTAGGTAACAGTATCGCCCCTCATTCCCTTTATACTTACCTTCTCACTGGATTCGGCACTGTGTCTGTCTACTGCGGCTCTCTCCTCTTCTCCCAACTTAAACAGTCTTTGCTGAGGCAGCAGGAACCATTGGCTCCTCTTGCTGTCAGTCAAATCCTATGACAAGGTAACGGGTCCGCGAGATTCGAAATTGTGAGTTTAGGATGAGCAACAGGAGAGGATAGGGCCTGTACACGTCCTTCCATTTGGGTATAACCTTCTTGCAAGCTTTTAACGGCCTGAGTCAGTCCAGCAAGATGCCGACAAAGTTCATCCATTGGAGAGGTTCCCTGCTCGGCCTCAGACATGGCTGTCTGGTACTGTCACGTACCTGATTTTAGAGCCCGTTATGCAGGGAAAGACCTCTCTTACACCTCTGACTCGAGAACCCCTGATAGAGTAGACAGGGAGCTCGGGAGTGCAGAGTGGCACAAGTGCCTGGCAGGATTGCTGATGCAGGGGCTGGGTAAAATTCCGTAAGAGACTCTCAGCAAGGAGGATGGCTGGAACAGCAGGTAGGCTGAAGGCAGGATCAGATTGGAAGCAGGACTCAGCAGTCAGCAAAGAGGTGTTGTGTAGATCGGAACACAGACAGGTACAGGCAATCCGGGTCATACACTAGTGGACAGATCAAGATCAAGTGCGGTAGCTGGAGCAGAGTCATGGTACAGGCCAAGTCGGTAACAGGCGGGCAGCAAGGAGACCAAGGGGGAGACAGGATTGAAGTCAGGACAAGCCGGTATCAGAGGCAGGCAGAAGGCAGAAGTAGTCAGGAACAAGCCAAAAGTCTACTGGAACAGGTATTCAAGATCAATGGGTAGCAGGGGTCACAGAAAACACTGTAGACCAGACAGCAATGAACCTGGGCATCAGTCTCCTTTAAATAGCTGAGCTGGCACCAAGAACTGTCACAACGTGTGCGCACGCGCGTCCTCATGTGCGCACCGTCATTCGTGCATCTGAGCATGCGTATGCGCCGTGCGGGTCTTCTTACTGGGAACCCGTGCACAGATGTTCTTCTGCCATTTTGGTTACTGGCTTGCCCTTCCTGACAGGGGTTCATTACGGAATTGTTGGTTTTTGCCAAAACGCATAACTATTTTTGGTATGATGGAAGGTTCTACCTTCAAAAGAAGGGAGTGGCCATGGGTACAAAATTTGCCCCCAGCCTGGCCAATTTATTTATGGCCAAGTGGGAGGAGGATGTTTTCTATGTCCACAAGAGACCTGAACTGGTCTTGTGGGCCAGGTACATGGATGATATCCCCCGCCTGTGGAATGGCAGTTTGGAGTCTCTACATTCTTTCATAGGTTATCTTAATGATAATGATGACCTGGGTATCTCTTTGTCATATGGGTATCTCTTTGTCATTTGAGGCAAGCAGAGATAAGATTAATTTCTTGGATTTAGAGATTAGAGTTATAAATCGGAAACTTGTTACTAGTACATATTTCAAATCCACAGATCAAACTAATTTATTCCTTTAGATAGCTGCCATCACTGAGCTTTGCTACACTCTGTACCACGGAGTCAATTTGTGAGATTATGTTGTAATTGCATAGATATTAAGGACTTTGATAAGCAAGCTGACATCATGAGATATTGGTTTTTAGAAAAAGGTTATGTTGGTTCCTATTTAGAAGCTGAACTTCATGGGGTTAGAAATTTAGATAGAAATGTCCTTCAAGACAAGCTACAACAGAGGGTTGAAAAAGATTTTTGGTGGTCTTTTTTCACATCCTTCTCTATTCAACATAGACAAATTAGGAATATGTTTAGTAGACATTGGGCCATTTTAAAGAATGACCGGCTATTGGGCCCTCTACTCCCAGATAAAGCGGGGGATATTTATGGGGGAGTACCCTCTCTACAACCGAAGATTGCTCCCAATGTGACACTTCTAAGCTCCTATTTTTTCATAATATACAGTCAGGTCCATAAATATTGGGACATCGACACAATTCTAATCTTTTTGGCTCTATACACCACCACAATGGATTTGAAATTAAACGAACAAGATGTGCTTTAACTGCAGACTTTCAGCTTTAATTTGAAGGTATTTACATCCAAATCAGGTGAACGGTGTATGAATTACAACAGTTTGTATATGTGCCTCCCACTTTTTAAGGGACCAAAAGTAATGGGACAATTGGCTGCTCAGCTGTTCCATGGCCAGGTGTGTTTTATTTCCTCATTATCCCATTTACAAGGAGCAGATAAAAGATTCAGAGTTCATTTCAAGTGTGCTATTTACATTTGGAATCTGTTGCTGTCAACTCTCAATATGAGATCCAAAGAGCTGTCACTATCAGTGAAGCAAGCTATCAGGCTGAAAAAACAAAACAAACCCATCAGAGAGATAGCAAAAACATTAGGTGTGGCCAAATCGACTGTTTGGAACATCCTTAAAAAGAAAGAACGCACCGGTGAGCTCAGCAATACCAAAAGACCTGGAAAACAACTGTGGTGGATGACCGAAGAATTATTTCCCTGGTGAAGAAAACACCCTTCACAACAGTTGGCCAGATCAAGAACACTCTCCAGGAGGTAGGTGTATGTGTATCAAAGTCAACAATCAAGAGAAGACTTCACCAGAGTGAATACAGAGGGTTCACCACAAGATGTAAACCATTGGTGAGCCTCAAAAATAGGAAGGCCAGATTAGAGTTTACCAAACAACATCTAAAAAAGCCTTCACAGTTCTGGAACAACGTCCTTTGGACAGATGAGACCAAGATCAACTTGTACCAGAGTGATGGGAAGAGTATGGAGAAGGAAAGGAACTGCTCATGATCTAAAGCATACCACCTCATCAGTGAAGCATGGTGGTGGTAGTGTCATGGCGTGGGCATGTACGGCTGCCTATGGAACTGGTTCTCTTGTATTTATTGATGTGACTGCTGACAAAAGCAGCAGGATGAATTCTGAAGTGTTTCGGGCAATATTATCTGCTCATGTTCAGCAAAATGCTTCAGAACTCATTGGACGGCACTTCACAGTGCAGATGGACAATGACCCGAAGCATACTGCGAAAGCAACCAAAGAGTTTAAGGGAAAGAAGTGGAATGTTATGCAATGACCAAGTCAATCACCTGACCTGAATCCGATTGAGCATGCATTTAACTTGCTGAAGACAAAACTGAAGGGAAAATTGCCCAAGAACAAGCAGGAACTGAAGACAGTTGCAGAAGAGGCCTGGCAGAGCATCACAAGGGATGAAACCCAGCGTCTGGTGATGTATATGCGTTCCAGACTTCAGGCTGTAATTGACTGCAAAGGATTTGCAACCAAGTATTAAAAAGTGAAAGTTTGATGGATGATTGTTAATCTCTCCCATTACTTTTGGTCCCTTAAAAAGTGGGAGGCACATATACAAACTGTTGTAATTCCTGCACTGTTCACCTGATTTGGATGTAAACCTTCAAATTAAAGCTGAAAGTCTACAGTTAAAGCACATCTTGTTTGTTTTATTTCAAGTCCATTGTGGTGGTGTATAGAGCCAAAAAGATTAGAATTGTGTCTATGTCCAATATTTATGGACCTTACTGTAATAGGATACTACCCCACCCCTGTAAGAAATGCTCTATCTGCCATCTATATGGTAGGAAGAAAGCATGTTTTTTTTTTCTTCTAAGTTCATCCAAAGAACCTTTTCGATCAAGCATTTTGTCACTTGTACCACAAGGAATTATTATACTTGCTATAATGCCCCTGTGGTAAACAGAATATGAGCAGGACTACGCACACCTTTCCCATCCCAGTGAATGAGCATATCAATAACATAAGAAAGGGGTTCGGAGGACATAGTGTCTCTAAACACTACACCCGTTTTCATAATAAAGATCCTAATGGCACATGCTTTTTGATCACTGATAAATATGTACCCCCTTGAGGGGAAGTTCCATTAAAAGGGATGTTTCTAGAAACTCAGTGGATCCATGAGCTTAAATCTTATTTTTCCTTCCTGAATATGGAGTGGGACATCAATGCATTTATTAATAATGCGCAATGTCCCTCTCCCCTCCTTCCCGTTTCTCTCCTCTGCTACAATTGGGATTAAATTTTTTTTTTTTTATTAACAAATCATTTTTTTTAATATATATATATATATATATATATATATATATATATATATATATACATACACACACATACACACTTTTAATAAGATGTATCTGGCAGTTTTACACTATGTGGCATTGTTTTCCCTCATATGTTAAATTAATGGGATGCTGATTTGTAACCAGCCACGAGTGTGCATGTGGAATCCTCATGGAGAGCTTCATCTGGTGAACCAAGACCAGTGGGATTCTATTGTTCATCCCATTGAGGGGTGGTTTATAACCACACAAGCGAGTTTTGACTGTATATTTATGGTATGAGAGTCTATTAGCTCTGGTAAGCATGCATATTTTTTCTATGGTGGTGGTTTACTGGATAACCATGTGCATCACGGATTATTATATGGTAACCTTTGAAGCGGACACTTGGATTGTCACTGTGGTGTTGACACTTTGGATGTTTTGTTAATTTTCTGCTTTTAATATTTACACACCTGCACTCATTTCATGTGTACATAAAGCGCCGCACTGTTATATATCTAACAGTTTTTGTAGCTGCTGACTTTTAATTTTCAGACATAGGACTGGAGCTCCTCTTTAAAGCGGATCTTCAGTAATTTTTTCATCTTTCCATCTATTAAATCTTCTGCCCTTGTTGTTTTAACTTTGGATAGTAAAACATTTTTTTTCTGCCAGTAAATACCTTATACAGCCCACTTCCAGAGAGTCCCGGAGCCATGGAAAGGAGAGAAATTGGTGGAGGGACAACATGACATTGCTGGACGGCACAGTGGCCGCTTTAAGAGCAGGGTTTCCCCTTTTAGAAAGGGGAGGGGGCTTGATGAGGGCGGCGCTCAGAGCTGGAGAGAGGAAGGGAGAGGGGGAAGTGACATCAATCGTAGAGCGGAGGAGGAAGCGATTCCTACCCACCCGCCCTGAGATGGTCAGAAAGTAGGTAAAAGGACAGGTCAGGATAATCGGCAGTTTTGGGTCGATGGAGAAGGAGAAGATAGAGGTTACATGTATGGAACATGTTGTACCCATCCATGGGATGGGGGTTGTTTCTGGTACCCATCCATGAAAGGATGGGGGTTGTTTCTGGTACCCATCCATGAAAGGATGGGGGTTGTTTCTGGTACCCATCCATGAAAGGATGGGGGTTGTTTCTGGTACCCATCCCTGAAAGGATGGGGGTTGTTTCTGGTACCCATCCATGAAAGGATGGGGGTTGCTTCTGGTACCCATCCATGAAAGGATGGGGGTTGTTTCTGGTACCCATCCATGAAAGGATGGGGGTTGTTTCTGGTACCCATCCATGAAAGGATGGGGGTCGTTTATGGTACCCATCCATGAAAGGATGGGGGTAGGTCACTGTGAATGTTGGGTACCGCCTCCGAGTCAGGGGTTTCCGACTGGAGGCCTAAAGTTTAAAAGAAGTTGTTCGCAGTGACCAATTTATGTTGTTTTTCCCTCTATGACAATAAACAAGTATATGTTAAAGTTTAATGGTTGTTTATGAAAAAGGTTATTTAATTAATGTTATAATTGGTTAATAAAAGGCCGTCAAGGCCATTTACTCCAAAGCCTGGTCAAGTCTTTTGTGAAGGGTTTGGAGGGGGGAAGTTTTGGGGACAAAAGGTGTATCAGAAGACTGGGCTTAAGTCCTAATATGTCATGTTTCTTGTTCAGTAAAAAGCCTAGTCTCTCTCTCTCTCTATCCCCAACTTCCACTACCCACTCTTTGTTTACTAATCCCCTTTCATTTTCCCTTTCTTATCTATAATAATTAGATAACACACACAGGAGTAGTTTTGGAGTAAAAAAACGGCCATAGCAGCCTCCTTTATTATAAAACTATAAAACCAACTTTTAAATAACTTTAAATAACTTTAAAATGAACATTTGTACAACTATGTATAACTTTTTTAACTGACAGTTCTTACACCTCCCAATCTTTGGTCTTCTGATGGCACGCTTAACTTCACCTCCTCCATTTCAAAACTTCACCAACACCATTACACTGCGGTACCATAATTTTACCATAGCAGGCCTCCAGCCGTATTTAAAACAGCACGGTGACAACACCCTTCCCGCAGTGTAAAACATTTGTCTTCCAGCCTAGCCTTCCGCTGTAAGAACAGAACACACCAGAGGGGCACATAATACTGAAAGCCCCCCACCATTTACCATCACCTCCGTGTATTTTGTACCACCATCAGAGACCAAAGATGCCGCCACAGCCCGCAAGGATGACCCCTTAGCCTTAAGGGCACCTCCACACCCCTTAGCCTTAAGGTGCACCCCATCCCCCCGTAGGTACATCCCCACATTAACCTCCAACTCCGTGTGCCTCACCACCAATCCCCCATTATTAACAACAAACTTTCCAATCGCCTTGTTCACTTTAATTTTTGCTTTGTTGATCCTAGTTACCGATCTAGCCATGCGCCATGACGTCCTTGCCACTATGTCAGACCAAACTATGATCATGCCCGGGAAGGCCACCCGAAGTGCCAAAAAATCGCACTTAACGGCCGACACCAGTTCCCTGGTAGATCGGATCCCCAGATCATTGCCTCCTGCATGTAAAACTAAAACATCCGGGGGTCGGTCGAGTCGAGCGTAGCGTTCAACTTCCGGAACAACTCTACCCCACCCCATGCCTGGAAAACCCAACCAGCGAATACATGCCTCCCTCCTGGAAATCCCCAGTTGCCTGCCTTCTGGTCTGACGTCCCCCCTTTTTGCACCCCAGAAAACATAGGAGTGCCCTAAGATCCAGACGAGGCGTGGTTAACCCCCATCTGCAAAGACATAACACAACAAAAGACAAATTGAAACATGTGAACTTCCCCCACCCCTGTCGTCAAATGCATGTGATCATAATATATCTATCTCTTTTTTTTTATACAGCATCCGATGACAAATGAGGGCGCACATAAGACTGGAACCTCTTGGATTCTCACCTCCCAATCCTCTTAATTGCTGCCTCATCCAACCCACACCTGGCAGCTTCAGTAGCCGCCCCGATGCGGAAGGAGTGTGAGGCGAATTGCTTACTATCCAACCCTGCCGCCCCAATGCATTTTCTAAACACTGCAATGAATTGAAACCTGGATAAAAAAGTCCTATCTTCATGCACAAACAACGGCCCTTCCCCAACCGGGCGGATTAGCAAAAATTCCTCAACTACTTGAACCGGGCAAATTCCCGACCCTGGTAACCTGAACAGCTGCACTTTTACCCCTTTTCCGGCTTGGTCTGTTTTAGACCTGCACAGTTTTAGCAACACCCTATCCTGTTTTACTTCTACATCCTGCATCTTCAAACCCCCTGCCACTTGTTTTGCTGGACTCAGCAACTCACCCACCCGAAACGCTCCAAAAAACGCGATAGAAAAAACTGCCTTGAACAAAATAACTTCATAACCCGACTTACATACCCCACCTAGTTTATTACACATTACCTGCAGTAGCGAAAAAGACACCGGCCTCCTCGAATCCTTCTTCGCATGACTCTTCCTATAACCTTTTAGGGCCTGCTTTACCCAGAAATCCTTGGTAAAATCAGTCAGGCCCTGTAACTTGAATAAAAAAGCCAACCCCGCCAACTTCCGCTCAATTGCGGACACTGAACCACCCCCCTCCATGTGTCGCGACACAAAATACACTACCAACAACCTCAAGTCCAGCCCTCCCAGCCCGGCGTCCGCCAGCCGTGTAAAAGTGGCCCATTCTGACCACACTTTACTATATGCCGCCCATGTCGCCCCACTCACCGATTTCCTGATCCATCCTGCGGCGATTCCGATACCGTCTCCCAAAGCCACCCTGGACAAGGAATCCCCTCTGCTTCCGCAGCTGGCGCCAGCTCCCTGAATCTGTCCCACTGGAACCGAGACAAGGAGTCAGCCAAAGTATTATACACGCCCGGAATATGAACAGCATATAGAAAACCATTAAGTTGTAAACACCTCAACACTAGTTGCCGCAACAATCGTATTACCGGCGGTATGATGCCGATAGCCGATTGACGACCTGAACTACCCCCATATTGTCACAATTCAAATGTATTTTCAAGTTCCGCCATCTCTCCCCCCACAATTCTACTGCTAATACCACCGGGAATAATTCCAATAGCACCAAATTCCGAGTAAATCCCGACTCCACCCAAAACTCCGGCCATGCCTCCGCACTCCACTGCCCTTGGAAAAAAGCCCCATACCCCGTAGATCCCGCAGCGTCTGCCACCAAATCCATGTCGCAATTACTTACCGGTCCTTCCATCCACACCGAACGTCCATTGTAGCTTTCCAGGAACGTATGCCACACCTTCAAGTCCTCCCTATGTTCCCTGGTAAGCCTGATAAAGTGGGTTGGAGACTGTATCCCAGCTGTGGCCGCTGACAACCGGCGGCAAAAAACTCTACCCATTGGAATAATGCGACACGCAAAATTCAACTTACCTAAAAGGGATTGTAATTGTCGCAGCTGCACTTTCCTTTTCTTCATCATGTCCCTGACATCCATCTTTAACCCGGCCACCTTATCCCCTGGCAACCTGCACTCCATGGCTCCGGTATCTATTTCGATGCCCAAAAAACTCAACACTGTCGTCGGGCCCTCAGTTTTATCCGCTGCCAATGGTACCCCAAACTTACCTGAAATGTGTTCCAGGGTTGCCAACAGAATCGCACACCCCTTAGACTCACGAGGCCCTACGCAGAGAAAGTCATCAAGGTAATGTATCATGGAATCCATCCCCGACACATCCCTAATCACCCATTCGAGAAACGAGCTAAACAATTCAAACTTGGCACAAGATATAGAGAAACCCATTGGCAGACACTGATCGACGTAAAACTCCCCTTGCCAACAGCAACCCAACAGCCAAAAGCTGTCCGGATGTACTGGAAGCAAACGGAATGCCGCCTCAATGTCTGATTTTGCCATGAGTGCCCCCTGACCGTAATGCCTCACCCATCCCACTGCTGCATCGAACGATGTGTACGACACTGTACAATCTTCAGGATTGATACCATCATTCACAGATGCCCCTTTTGGAAACGAGAGGTGGGGAATAAGGCGAAACTTGTTCGGTTCCTTCTTAGGCACCACTCCCAATGGTGACACTACCAAATCCTGTAATGGCTTAGTTGCAAAAGGCCCACTCATGCGCCCCAACACAACCTCCTTGGCCAGTTTCTCTGAAACCACCCCAGGATTCTGCAATGCAGACCGTAAATTCTTGGCCATCAGAGGTATAGTTGCCAGAGAGCATGGAATTCTGAAACCCACTGAAAAACCCTCCCCCAACACCCTTGCTGCCTCTCTGTCCGGGGACCTATTTAAGAAAGGCCGCATCCTTACCTCCATCACAGGCGTTCTCCCTCTTCTGAGAAGGCTCCCCTGGCTTCTTTCCTTTTTTGAAGCAGCGTGACAAAGCGTGGTTCCCCCCACATCCTGAACATTCATGCTTAAAACGACAGGATCCCCCAAACTTGCAGGATCCTTCGTTAAACTGCCAACACACCCCAAATTTTTTCCCGGCCGGGAGTCCAGAGGTAGACGATCCCCCGGCCCCGCCATGAAAAGGCTGGTTTGGTACCCTGGCGGAAGACATCAAACGCATCCATAAGCTGATATCCTTATGGTCCCACCTAAGAGCCGGCCTCACCGCCCTACGTTGCCTAAATTGCTCATCGTACCGAAGCCACGCAGTGCCCCCATACACCCTATGTGCCTCACCTATGGCATCCATGTAGCAAAACAACGCAGAGCAATGCTCCGGTTTCTTTTCGCCAATTACACTCGCCATAATGGCGAATGCCTGTAACCAATTACCAAAAGTGCTAGGGATCAAACGATACCTCCGCTTCTCCTCATCCTCTTTTTTGGAATCGTCCGGTTTTACCCTGTCTAAGTTGAACTTCTCTAACGGTAACAAGGAGAAAATTTCCACATACTCACCTGTTACTATTTTCTCCCGCACTTCTTGTTTTAAATGTGCTCCCAGCGGGCCCTCATAGCAGACATACACTTCGCATTTCGCCGCATCCACTATCCTGACCACAGCCTTCCTGACCACCACCGCAGATTTCCCCGTGGTGGCGTTTCCCGACACCCCTGCGTCTGAGTTGGCGACAGCCTCACCCCCTGTCCCCGTGGTCCCCCCAACACCCGACTTCTCCACCTGCCCTCCAACCCACGGTGCCACTATTGCCGGCGCCGTCTGGTTGGTTGCAAATCGCTGAACCAAATCCCTTAATCCTCCCAGTAATTCCTGCAATGGTCCCCCTGTCCTGGAGGCGACAGGCTGAACGCCCGTCCCCCCTAGGCCAGGCGGTCCCCCCGCCGTGGCCCCTACAGCTCCCCCAGGAGCCCTCGTGTCCCCCCCATCACCCCTATCTAACCAATTACCACCATCAGCATTGATAATAGGATCAGGTAAAACATATGACTCACCAGGCTGTCTGGGTCTGCTCCCCAACGCCGCTGCACTGGATCCTCCAGATGGCGCGATGTCCTGGCGCACGTCCTCATCCGAACCCAACAACTCTCCTTCCGACCGTACCTCCGTAGCCTGGAGCATCGGCGTGAGTAACCTCCCAAGTAAAGGCTGCCTGGAGGCTGTGGATTCCCATCTTGTGGCTGTTCTCCCCCTCTCCCTGCAACCACCTGCTGCCGTGCTCTGCTGTCCCCCACTGCTGGCTCCTCTGCTGGCCCCTGGACCTCTCCTTCTGTCTTCTCCTGGTTCTCCTCCACTCCTGGCTGCGGAAGGGCTGCCAGCAGCGTCAGGTAGCTGGCTTCCAGCCGTGCCCCCGCTCCTCCCCCGTCGGATCTCCCCCCTAGCAGATGCCTGTGCTGCGGGGGGGACCGTTCTGCTGCTGTCCTGTCTTCTGGGTGGCGATGCTCGGGCGCCATTATGGCCCGAAGCCCCGCCCCCGCGCTCCGCCATTGTGGAGGATTCCGCCCAGTCCCCCCAGGGGTGGCGGCGGCCACCCGTTTTGCTGGGGGAGCCGACGGGTCCGTTCCCGGGCTCCTATTAGGGCGAGCTGTTCTGGATGAGGGGCCTGGTGAAAAACGCTCAGGCGGCCGAGACCGCCTGGCGCGTGGCGTCGCTTCCCCCCCCCCCCCGCGCCAGACCCCCCCGCTTCGTCTAGAAGTAATGTTGCTACCTGTGCCTGTAGCCATTCCTGTCCCCTCGTGGCCGCCGCCGTCCGCAGCCGTGCTAGGATCATATCAATGTCTGCCATGCTGCTGAAAATGCTTCTCTCCCCCTGTGTCCAACTTCCCCTTTGTCTGTCTCCTCACACTGCTCCTGCTTAAACCCCGCCTATTCCTTTTATATCTCTCCACCCCCTAAGTTAACTTCAATCCCCTCCCTCTTACTTCCCTTTACTTTTTTAACCCTCAGTTGTCTCCTGTTCCACCTTGTCATGCCCAGCCCTTCATTACCATTCCATTCTTCCATTATCATTCCGGGCCTCCCTTACTTACCTCTGCTGTGCAGTTGGTTTTGCACAGAGTGGCCCCAATCCTCCTCTTCTTGGGTCCCTCTGTGGCGCTCCTGGCTCCTCCTCTTCTCGAGTGCCCCATTGGAGAAGCGCTTTCCTTCGTGGACGCTCCCGTGTCCTGCTGCTGCGTCCATAGACATAGAACTTATAGGATGCATTAAGGTGAAAAACGGCGAGGGTTTACAACCCCTTTCAGAAGGCTTTTTTTCCCCCAAGGAAATTTAGTGTAAGCAACTCGATTAACAAAATTGATATCTCAGAGACAGTAAAGTCAGTCATTTTCCAGTAGATTTCTCCTAAAGCACTCTAGTCACTCTAGTTCTAAGGTGCTGCTTTTAACAGTGCATTTCCTACCAACAGCATGATGTATTTTCAGTCTCACTTGCCGCAGCTTTCCTTGCGCTCTTTTCCCACAGGATGTTAATGCACGCAGTTTCACACAAAAAGGCACCTTATAGCCCAAAACGCTGTAATAGAAGAAACGCAATTAAAAACGTGTTCAGTTTTCAGCGATAAGAACAATAAGTAAAATAAACAGACTGGATGGCGCGATTGGCCATTTTCCACTATGAATAGTCTATTTAAAAAAACTCCATTGTGTGACAGAGATGCATAGCGAGATGGTTGGCGGTTACAGCTTTCTGTGGCAGTACGTAAAGCCGAGTATGAGTGATATATGGCACAGCGCTTTTCTATTAATGAAAGCGAACTGCAGGCTGTTATCGGGGAAGAACGTAAAGCAGATCACCATATGAACATTCCCGGCACCGCGCTCTGAAGGCGTATAATGCCGTCGTTCCAGTTGTGACTTATGTCTGACGAGCCGAAGGGGCCCACTCACACTTTATAACCGTCTCCCCTCTCTGGGAATAAGTGACGGCCGACACTTGGAAAATATGAAATAAAACATTCCGGATACAATAATGGTGTCATTAAAGTACAGCGGCGGAATGCCACATTTGCATAATGCGGTCATGTGATGCTGGAATAGCCGTAGATAAAATGCGGTGCCTCTCGCCGAGTGACACAGAGCCCGCGATTGAGAAAATGACAGATTTACCAACTGGTCGCTGTGCTGCTGCAGTCTGCTGGTTTTAGCGCCCCCGCTAGCATCATTCTGGGGGTTCCTTGTGTTTGCTGCTCATATTTCTCTCTGGATCTGTCTAATCTTTATGGTTTCAGAGGGATAGGCAGCGACTCCCCCGGCTTCCCCGGGCTTCTGAGACCCTTTCCGTGAACTCTGTTTGATGGCTGTCTCTATTTTTTTCTGTAATATTTTCCTGCCGTGCTCCTGGCAAGCATACAGATCCCATATATCCAGCCGGACAGAGGGCCATTAGGCTTGTAAAATGCAGCAGGGGCATTGCTGAGGACATGAAATGCCAGACAGACGGCAATCTGACGGCTCTATATTAGGAGTGTACAAAGGGACAAGATGGAGGGGAAAGGAAATTCCAAATAACCTATCAGTTCCTAGAAGTCAAACCTGCCATGCTGGCAGGAGATATTTAGGTAAAAAAATAAAATACAGTGAAATGGATTTTACTTCACCGATTTATAAACATTTCACATCACTTTCACATTCTAACCATTTCTTCCACCATTATTTCTAAGTAAAGAAGTCCCAGAAGGAACTCTCCTATAGGTGGCACAATTAAAATCCTAATTTGTTTCACATAATACAGTAGCATTGAGTATGGGTAGAAGAATGTTCGCCTTTTTATGGCCAGGTTGCCCTTTTTCCTTCGGATCTGAGGTTAGCCATAGACAATGGATGATGCCTGGCAGACTTTGAATGCCCTTTTATATAAACAGCAGGCATGTGCAGTCAGCGGAGGCAGGTAAAGCAGAGCCATGAACACCAGCTATGAACATAAAAAAAAAAAAAACACAAAAAAAAAACGTTCGAGCTTTGAGGGTCGTAGCTCGGCGACCTGGGGTCACAGAGACCCCACTTTTGGGGGGTAGGTAGCTGAAGTCCTACCCCACCACTGGTCAAAAGGGGCTCCTATGACCTATGGTTCCAGAGATACGGGGCTTCTTTCGCAACTTGTCAAAAGCTACATACAGAGCGGCCAGTTTAAATACAAGCTTGCACACTCTGTTTGCAGCAGACTGAGAGGATGAGCTTACAGTGGCTCTCCTCACTTCTTGTCAGAGGCACTGAGCTCAATGGACAGCTTGGAGTCTTGGGCCAATGGTAAAGCACCATTGGCCCAAGCTGTCCAATAAAAATGCTGCACTGGAGGCTCTCCTCTCACTGCAGTGTCATAGAAGGGGGCATGTGTCTAAAAGATAAATGCTCCCTATATCTCTCATTTCACAGTTGTTTAGTATTATCGCTATTACGTTTACTGGAGCCAATTGTTGGAAACACTGCACATTACTGTATGTGAAATGGACCATGAGTCTCTTTTTCGTTTTTATTCATGTCATTGATGTACCTGAACTGTTCTTTCCCTGAGTTCTAAAATAATAAAAATGTTATACCTGGGGGGAAAAAAAAGACAAAATGTTCCCTTCCAGCCCAGCCCTCTTAACTACAAGGAAAAAAAAGGGTTTATGGGTATAAGATTTATCCACAATCCCGTGTTTTTCTTACACAGTTAAGAGGGGGAATGAGAATCTGCTGCTGTTGAAAAGGTACTGTTTTAATCAAGCTAAATCATTTATATGCTTATATCTTATAAGATAACAATTTATTATTTATCTATTTGCTGTGAAATTACTGGTTGGAAGTTATAACTCTAAACTTAAGTAATTTGTCCGTTAAGCCACCTGCTTGAGTACAGTTTTTGAAAACATAGTACATTACCGTAAAAATAATATATAATAATTATTTGTATATGACTTACTTATGGTAATTAACCCCTTGCCACCCAGGCCAATTCTGACACTTCTCTCCTACATGTAAAAATCATCATTTTTTTTGCTAGAAAATTACTCAGAACCCCCAAACATTATATATATTTTAGCAGACACCCTAGGGAATAAAATGGTGGTCATTGCAACTTTTTATGTTGCACGGTATTTTGCGCCTTTTTTTGGAAAGAAACTGTTTCATGAATACAAAAAAAACACTAAAGGTAACCCGATTTTTTTGTATACTGTGAAAAATGATGTTAAGCCGAGTAAATAGATACCTAACCTAACATGTCATGCTTTAAAATTGCGCACACTTTAAAATTTTTTACAGGTTACATCTTTAGAGTTACAGAGGAGGTCTAGTACTAGAATTATTGCTGTCGCTCTAATGACTGCGGCGTATGTAACCTGTGTGTATCTGGCTCTAATGCTAGCCAGTGTCTTACCAGCCACTGACCTCAATGTACGTCCCTGATAAACAGGGGGAAAGGAAAGTAAAAAATAAGAAAAGAAAGGAAAAGGGAAAAGAAAAAAAAAAGAAAAAAAAAAGAGAAAGAATAAAAGAAAGGAAGAAAAAAAAATCGGAAGGAAAAGGAAAGAAAGAAAAGGCATGGAAGGAAATAAGGGACAGGAGGAGAAATGAAACGAAATAAGGGAAAGGAAAGGGAAAGAAAAGGAAGAGAAAGGAAAGGAAGGGAAGGAAACACTGCATCCATGCTAAAGTATCCTCAATATATACTATATTGCCAAAAGTATTGGGACACCTGCCTTTACACGCACATGAACTTTATTGGCATCCCAGTCTTAGTCAGTAGGGTTCAATATTGAGTTGGTTCACCCTTTGCAGCTATAACAGCATCAACTCTTCTGGGAAGGCTGTCTACAAGGTTTAGGAGTGTGTCTCTGGGAATGTGTGACCATTCTTCCAGAAGCGCATTTGTGAGGTCAGGCACCGATGTTGGACAAGAAGGCCTGGCTCACAGTCTACGCTCTAATTCATCCCAAGGTGTTCTTTCGGGTTGAGGTCAGGACTCTGTGCAGGCCGGTCAAGTTCCTCCACCCCAAATTCGCTCATCCATGTCTTTATGGACCTTGCTTTGTGCACTGGTGTGCAGTCATGTGGGAACAGGAAGGAGCCATCCCCAAAATGTTCCCACAAAGTTTGGAGCATGAAATTGTCCATAATGTCTAGGTATGCTGACACCTTAAGTTCCCTTCACTGGAACTAAGTGGCCAAGCCCAACCCTGAAAAACAACCGTATACTATAATCCCACCTCCAAATGATTTGGACCAGTGCACAAAGCAAAGTCCATAAAGACATGGATGAGCGAGTTTGGGGTGGAAGAAGTTGACTGGCCTGCACAGAATCCTGACTTCAACCCAAAAGAACACCTTTGGCATGAATTAGAGTGGAGACTACGAGCCAGGCCTTCTCATCCAACATCAGTGCCTGACCTCAGAAATGTGCTTCTGGAAGAATTGTCAAACATTCACATAGTCACACTCCTAAACATTGTGGACAGCCTTCTCAGAAGAGTTGAGGTGAGCTGTTATAGCTACAAAGGGTGGGCCAACTCAATATTAAACCCTATGGACTAAGACTGGGATGCCATTAAAGTTCATGTGGGTGTAAAGGCAGGCTTCCCAATACGGCAATATAGTGTGGGACAGAGACCACCACTCAGGTAGGTCTGCCGAAACCAAAACTTTTTCTTTTCCTCTAGAACTGAAGAGCCCCAGGTGCTGGCTAATGCATGTAGCAAATTAAGGTGAACGGAAAACTCTGAGCAGCCGCACTCAAAAGAAAATTTCTTGTGCCTTTTATTGAAAAATTGAGATCACACTGTACAAGCCACAGCAAAGTGATACAAGCAAGAGCTAACACGTTTCACACTACAGAAAGTGCTTACTCATAGCTGAGTAAGCTATGAGTAAGCACTTTCTGTAGTGTGAAACGCGTTAGCTCTTGCTTGTATCACTTTGCTGTGGCTTGTACAGTGTGATCCCAATTTTTCAATAAAAGGCACAAGAAATTTTCTTTGGAGTGCGTCTGTTCAGAGTTTTCCGTTCCCCTTCATTTACGGCAATATAGTGTACCTGTAACTTCAAATGCTGGGCAAAAGGAAAACTGACTTATAAAAGTATGATGAAGCCTGTCAGTAGCATTAAAGTGATATTAAAGGCTTGTTGTTTAAAAAAAAATAAACATGTTATACTTACCTTCTCTGTGCAGTGGTTTTGCACAGAGCAGCCTAGATCCTTCTCTTCTCGGGTCACCCGCCGGTGCTCCAGACCCCTCCCTCCTGCTTGCTGTGGATGGCACCCAAGCAGGCGCTCCCGAGCTGCTGCTCAGCGTGTCTTTTCACACACAGAGCCATGGATTGGCCCCGCCCCCTCTCTCCTCATTGGCTCATTGGCTGTGGCTGACAACAACGGAAGCCATTGCCTCAGCCAATAAGGAGTGAGAGTCCCCCGGGGGAGCCGAGGCTGTCCTGCACATCACTGGATTGCGATGGGGCTCAGGTAAGTATTAGGGGGGCTTCTGCACAAACAGGTTTTTTACCTTCATGCATAGAATAAAAAACCTTGATCCTTTAGAACCACTTTAACCACTTCCCTACCATAGTCATATGACGTCCACAGATGGGATCTCCCATCCTGGGTGGGCGTCATATGACGCCCTGGGATTCCCGGCCGCCTAGGGGGCGCGCACGCGCCGCCGGGAGCGCGCGCGCGCCCGCCGCGTTCCTCGGGACCCGGTGCGTGTGCCCGGCGGCCGCGATGTCCGCCGGGCACCCGCGATTGCCGGTTAACCGGACCGGCATGTGGATCTGTGTGTGTAAACACACAGATCCACAGCCTGTCAGCTCTGAGGAGAGAACAGAGGAACACTGATCGGTCTCCTCCCCTTGTACGTCCCCTCCCCCTACAGTTAGTAATCACTCCCTAGGAAACATATTAACCCCTCCCCGCCCCCTAGTGGTTAACCCCTTCACTGCCTGTCACATTTACACAGTAATCAATGCAATTTTATAGCATTGATCGCTGTATAAATGTGAATGGTCCCAAAAATGTGTCAAAAGTGTCCGATGTGTCCGCCATAATGTCGCAGTCATGAAAAAAAATCGCGATCGGCGCTAAAAAAATAAATAAATATTTTTTTTAAAAAACGCCATAAATCTATCCCGTATTTTGTAGACGCTATAACTTTTGCGCAAACCAATCAATATACGCTTATTGCGATTTTTTTTTACCAAAAATATGTAGAAGAATACTTATCGGCCGAAACTGAGGAAAAAATTAGTTTTTTAAAAAAAAAATTGGGATATTTATTATAGCAAAAAGTAAAAAATATTGTGTTTTTTTCAAAATTGTCGCTCTTCTTTTGTTTATAGCGCAAAAAATAAAAACCGCAGAGGCGATCAAATACCACCAAAAGAAAGCTCTATTTGTGGGGAAAAAAGGACGTCAATTTTTTTTGGGTACAACGTCGCACGACCGCGCAATTGACGTTTGAAGTGCGACAGTGCTGAAAACTAAAAATTGGCCTGGGAAGGAAGGGGGTGAAATTGCCCTGTATTGAACCGGTTAACACTGTTTCGGAACTGCCTCTGCAACATAGCTTTTCTCATCAGTTGATCCTGCCAGTAGATCAGTTAATTTCCCACTTCCTTAACAGGGTGCCAATGCTGTTTATTCTGTAGTGAAATAACGCAGCAGTGTTGTCACCCTGTGAATAGTATCATCTTAGATGGACTATTGAAAGGACAAACATTTTAAAGCTCAACGCCAGCCCACAATTTTTAAGCTGTAACGGCAACAGCTTTTTTTTACAAAAATTATGGTTTGACCATTTTGTCAAACCATATGAATCAAGTCTGACCATTGTAAGTACCCATTCCAGTGATTGTCTGTAAATGCACTTTTGCTTCATGTCACATGACTCTGTGCTGAGCATAGTACTCAGAATCTAGGCACACTTGGCTCAGATCAAGAAGGTGGGAATGCCGCCACCATACGAATTTACCTGGCAGGAAAGTTGGGTGCTGACTGTGGTGTAAAGCCTAATTTACCAACCATGTCAGAGAACTCGCCTGTACAAGAAACATCAGATATGTAAACATAACACAGAATTATGCTATAGTAACTTCACAATTCTTTTTAACCAGTTAAGATGCTCAAAAACGCAGGGACGCGCCGCACACGCCGTCTCCAGGAATGACGGATCGCTGTACATCCCATAAAGAGGCTGAAGGAAAAACAGTGACAGCTGTGTGTATAATTATAGAGGAAAGCTGAATGGGAGATATTTATGTATCACAGGCTGTGACAGCTCGCTGCGCTTCTATCCACACTTTGCAGTCATAGAGGAGGAATCTTCCAGAATGTGCGACACTTTATCAGCCCAACTGAGAAAATCTGCAGATTATCCATTTAGATCTTTACACGGACGTGTGCCGGGCAATGGCGGCGAGCCCTGTGGAGGGTTGTAATCATCACACCTTTACCATAAACAGAATTTTATTAAAGATGCTCTTCATAATCCAGGTGTCTAGAATAAGGCTCAGAGTCCAGTATCTGAAGTCACAGGCAAGTTCATGGTTATAAGCGGGCCGAGATTGGAACACAAGTAGCAGTATGGGAGCAAAGCAGAAACGTAGTCAGAGATCAAGCCAAAGTTGGTAGCCAAAGGTATCAGGTTTGAAGGGGAGAAAGATGAAGAGTGGTCAGTGAATTGGCAGTTAGGGCCGATTAATCACCAGAATGCAGTTCAAATAACACTGCAATTGTGATCTACAGCGGGTGTCAATGGTAAGTTGATGATACTCAAAACGCAGGTTGCAAACCCAGTGTGTTTGCCCACACCGGTTCACATGTTACAAAAGTACCACGCAACACGTTTGCGGTGAGGTTCTACTTTCTGATGTATAACAGCAGTCAGGTATAAATGGACATCCAACCACCCATAGAGGAGACCAGGCTGTGTCTGTGTCCGAAACGGACATGGACCAGCTATCTGCCTACTCAGAGGGGATCAATGGACAGATCCCCCGCCGAGAAAGTGAACTGCAATGGAGCCTGCCCCATGTGGAAGGGGCCTAACCAGACAGGACCGGAGCTGAATAGGCACACATTCAGCAGAGGGGATACATGACAGGGTGGTAAGGGTATCCAGTCAACAGGGGGTTAAGAAAGTATTTTCATTTAAACGTAGACTGTTACCCATTGGCCGAGGAGAAAGGTGGCTGGGGGAGCTTAGGTGGTATTAGTTGCTGGGTAGGTGGGGCTTCAGCAGTTGCAGAGTAGTAATCGCTGGATGAACATCCCTCCCTCCCGCCCTTCAGGTGGTTACGTTAGTTATAGCTGTTTTTACTTTCTGTGTTGGTGTTTTGGGGTCCTTGACAGTGGTCTAAATCTGGTCGTTGGGTAAACGGTGGGGAGCCATCCGAGGTATGGTATCCTTGAGTGGGAACGGTTCACTGCGTAGTGACCAGGTATTAAGAACCCCATGTGTTGTGTCGTTCTTATATAAGTAAGGGGGTGGCATTCAAAGGGGGGGGGGTTACAATGAGAGAGTAATTGGTCAGTTGGGTGGTTAGCTCTTAACTACCCTAGTCATGTATTTACATGTGGAGAAGGAGGAATGGAGGGCTTCACTAGGCGAGCAGAAAGCATGGCAATTACCAGGAGCCAAGAGCAATCGCTTGGGAAACAAACCTGTTACTTTGAAGGAAAAAAGGGCAGCTTTGCTTTAAAGCAGACCTTGCATTAAAATGAAAAGTCTGATAACCCTGCTCGGGCCCCCTTCCCCTTTACAAAAACACCAACTATTATGCCCCGTACACACGGTCGGACATTGATCCGACATTCCGACAACAAAATCCTAGGATTTTTTCCGACGGATGTTGGCTCAAACTTGTCTTGCATACACACGGTCACAAAAAGTTGTCGGAAAATCCGATCATTCTGAACACGGTGACAGAAAACACGTATGTCGGGACTATAAACGGGGCAGTAGTCAATAGCTTTCATCTCTTTATTTATTCTGAGCATGCGTGGCACTTTGTGCGTCGGGTTTGTGTACACATGATCGGAATTTCCGACAACGGATTTTGTTGTCGGAAAATTTTATAGCCTGCTCTCAAACTTTGTGTGTCGGAAAATCCGATGGAAAATGTGTGATGGAGCCCACACACGGTCGGAATTTCCGACAACAAGGTCCTATCACACATTTTCAGTCAGAAAATCCGACCGTGTGTACAGGGCATTAGTCTGTGTAAAATGTATCTGTAAAGAAAAAAAGTTTGGATTTATACTTAACTCATCTCTGCCTTCCACCTGGGTTGCCAAGATGACATTGCATTCCTTCCGGCAAGATCCTGGGGAATACAGAGCAGCCGAAATCTCACAAGACGACGTTCTTGCAATGGACTGAAATGTAAGATTTCACCTGTTCTGAATTTCCCAGAAGGATGGTGAGGTCATGCCCAACGATGTAGCAGAGAGATGGGGATGAGGTAAGTTTTAATCTAACTTTTTTTTATAAGGCTTCTTTCACACAGACAGCAGGCTACCGTGGATCACTTTCCAGATCCCAGTTTAGAGATAGTTTACAGGAACCAATAATGCCGCATCCTAAAAGCCTTCAATCCCAAGGGAAATTTTACACTGAAATATTGTGCCGCAAACACCAAAGCCACATTTACCAGTTGTTGCAAGGTCTTATTGATTATAAGGGGGGTGTTCTTCGGATATAATGCAAGCGCGGTAAACAAAAAATGTGGGTGTTGCTTCTGTGACACAAACACCTGTTTTTATATGAGCCAGTGTGAAGGAGGCCTAAAGGGGACATTTTACTCTTACTAGCATTAGGTGATTTGTGAAGCGAGAGGAAGCCCTGCAATTTGAGCAGACGTTGCATTTTATTGCAAGGTCCACTTTAAGACAATCATTTATTGTTCCATTATCTGTCAGGTGTGAACATGCCCAGTGACAGAGGAAAAAGCGTGCAAAACCACAAAAAGGAAGCAAGAGCAGAAGGTCATTTAGGTTATACTAAAGAGAAAATTGCTGTTGGGAAAACCTGCCTGCAGATAATTAAATAAAATGGAAGACAGAATCCCCAGTGACATGGAGCAATTTTTTTGCAGGGCAAACTAGGGAAGATCTATTAAAGACAAAAAGTCCAGAAAATATCAGATTTTACACTGGTGAGATTTAGGTTGCTTCTTTCCATTCTGGATTATTTGGGAAATCTTAAAAGACAGATCCACTCAAAAGCGAATGGTTCAGTTTTGTGTTGCCAGCGGGTTGACTCACATATAGACAGATAGATCTGTTAGAAGTGTCAGAAGAAGTCCTTCCACATAAAACACAAAGGTAACTTTACATTACTGAGGTTAAACAGTCCTTTGATCAAAAAGAAAGCCCAAACCCCAAGTTTAGTACAACCTCTCACCTCCAGTTTTGTTTTAATGACTGCTGAGAAGCTCAGAGAGGGAGACACCATAGTTGCCAATCAGGTCAGACCTGACCCAATAACCTGCATTAACATGACACTAAACAATGCCCTTATTCTCCAAAAATAAACCAGACACATCCACTACATAATGGTCCTGTATTCTATTTTTCATGAAATTGTTTGTGTTTTTTTTTTTTTTGCCTCCTTGTAACATCCTCAGTGAGCTTTCAAACTTTTCCTTTTCCCCCACACTTCCATTGGTTTGGAACGAGCAGTGCACGTTGGTTGCCGTGATTTGCACTGCTCTATGCATGTTATAAATGCCACTGGCTTTAGTCAATCTCAGGAATGAGCACGAGAGATGGCTACGTTCCTACAAACAGTAGGGCCACGGAGAACAAACATAGCTACATTCTAACAGATCACAGCAGCAAATAAAAATAATAATTTGAAGATTTGGAGGGGAGCGAGAGCAATATAAGGAGCTTTTCTGAGTTTAAAATACATACATTGTAAAAACAAAAAAAAGGAGAGAAAGGTGCTGTGACAGACCGCCTGGCACCCAGACTGTGCCTACACCAAGATACAGCTTCCTCCTCTCTGGAACCAGGAACCTGGTATTATAGCTGAGAATTGCACTTAAGAACTAGACAACACTAGCTTAGGTGCAAACTGGAACTCCCCTTCCATGGAACATGTCTTCAACATCACCCAAAACTGGGTTCCAGTGGTGGTTTGGACTGCCAGTAGGGAGGAAGCAGATCCCACTGCTGCGACCAATTATGACGGGGCACCTGGTTCCCCATCTGGGTACTTCCACCAAGATACAGCTTCCTCCACTCTGCAACCAGGAACAAGGTATTATAGCTGAACATTGCACCCAAGAAATAGACGACACTAGCTTAGGTGCAAACTGTAACTGACTTTATTGTAAACACAGAATAAATACCACACAAAATCAGACAAGAGCTGGATCACATTACCCTAAACAATGCAAACTGTAAACTAATATCAGTACATCTAATGAACAGCTAACAAACACATAAACAGCCCACAATAGTTTGGCAACAAGGTGAAGTGGACACAATACTAGCAGACAGACAGAAACAATAGGTGACTCAATTATTAATGGGGATTCACATCTAGGAGGCATAAAACGGGGAATTATACAAAGAGAAAGACAACTTAATAAACATGTAAACAAAGCAGCAGTAGACACCAGCATCAGTTGTCTGAAGCATATTAAAATCTTGTGCTTAGAGTCTAGGAGGGGGGTTGAAGCAATCATGCTGGTTTGGGCACAGAGGCCCCAAATCTGTATCCAGGTCCTAGGTTCCCAGAGTCTGTATGTTTTCGGGGAGACATGGCCCCCCAAATCTAAACCACTCCAAAAGGTCACCCAGGCGCACATCTTACAAAAAAAAATAGAGCCCCATTAAAAGCTAGGGCCCATAGTCAGTAGGCAAGAGGCTACCCTGCAGTCCCCTCTAGAAGCCCCTGTCCTGGTTAGGTCTTTTACAAGCACCACTACCCAAGTGTAGCATTTATTAAAACGATTTGTAAAATGAAAAACAATAAATATGCACTCACATTTACATGATATTAAAAAGCGTATTGATAAGTCCTCAGCAGGTGGCAACCTTCCAGGTGGTCAATGGTGAGCAAGCCCCTCCAGGTGGGTGTGACATAAGGTGCTTGGAAACAGGAAGTAAACCAGGCAAACACCAAAAAGCGGACTGTCCTAGTATATTACACAAGATGGCTGTGATGATGTCATGTGACATAAATGGCCCATGCCCATTTATGTCACATGACATCATCATGGCCATCTTGTGGGCCTACAACACGTCCTTGCTGCCCACAGTGTTTCACACAAACACGTATGTTATTAAAATACAGAAACCAGAGATTAGGGTCACTTTAAGGAAAGGAAGAGTAAAGCACAGCCATTGTGCACTGTTAGAGCCTGCATGTCTTTGGAGAAAAAAAATTATATACAGTGCAGATATTTACTAACTACATAGAAACAAGCTTTAAACCAGACTGATCACATTTGCATTTTAAAGTGGACCGTTCAATAACTTTACAAGTTTCCATGTCACAGTGCACAGCAACAGCATCAGTTTTCAGAAAAGCTTCACTTTCTATCATTAAAGAGCCTTGCTTTAGCTTCGGTCAGTGACTTTGCCTTGATGCCATCAGTCTGCTGCAGGCAGTGATCAGACTGCAATGTTGTAACTTGGTAGCAAGCCAACATGTGAGGGGCGGCAGCAGGGGCTGATCTGTGTCAGAAATTTGTGAACACAGCCAAGAAATGCGGATTTACATGATTAACTGGGTGAAAGAAAGATTAGTACAAGTCCTCTACACCATAAAAAATATTCAGTGCTATACTATTGTAGCACCCTGGAGTTTAGTCAGGGAGCTCCTCACAAATTTACTTGCCAAGAGTAGTGACCTTGGTTGATTGATAGAGATCTATTGATTTTTCCCAAAGTTTGGCCTTGTTGCACTTTTCTCTTCTACCACTAGGTGACCAGGTACTTGGTGGTACTAGATATGAGAAGGGCAACCCAAGGTCAGGTTATGGGTATATGGGGTATCTCAGCCAATAGGCAGGGGTTTTCTTGAATTCCTTGGCCTGCTGGGAGAGCCTATATATGTTGGATGAGGTCAGGTGATCTATGCTCTGTGCCACCCGGACTGCCGTCTGAGTGGACGTGTGTCGTCTGCCCCAGGCTGCTAGGCCAGAGATTGGGCCTATCCCGGGGGCATTTGGCTGCCAGGCTGTGTGAGGGCCTATCCAGAAGTAAGAGGGCAGCGCAGGGTTGGGACTGCAGCTTGCAGTTCAACCAAAAGTGACGGTTCTGCAAGCTGGAGAATCTGTCAGTGGTCGGAGGTAGAAGGGAAGCTGTTGCCATGAACGGACCAATCACTTTTACTAGGGACCACAGTGAGTAACTGAAGAAAGTACTGGAACCATATTCTCACCGAAAGGGCACAGTGGAGAATCGGGAAACTTCAGGCGGTGATCAAGTCAGGGACCCAACCAGCGGAGGAGACGCTTGCAGAGCAGCCTTGTGAGTCAAGCCAGGGACCGAGCCGGTTAGCAGGGGTGAAGCTTGAGAAGTATCTGGAGTGCCAAGCTAGGGACCCAGCAGAGAGGCAGGGGTGACGCTTAAGGGGGATACCACCGCAAACCTTGGAGGAGCTCAAGGGATTCATAGTCAGTGAATCAGATGGTCTAGTGAGAGACCGGGAGCTCAGTGTTGAAGAACTACAAGGAGCAGCTGTAGTGGAGCTGAACGAACTGTTACGTTTGAGTTAGGAACTGTTAAAGGACTGTTACCATAGGAGACAGCATTCCTGCAAGTGCAGATGTGGCTTCTTGCTGGGGCCTTTCCCTGCACAGCTGTCCTCCTATTGAAGTCTCTGGGTCTGCCAATTGAGTTTGCAACTATCTAAGGGGGGCCCTAACCTTCCCCCCACCCCAAAAAAAAACATATAAAAAAGACTGTCAAAGAAATAAAACCTCTTTTACATCCAAGAAGTGTCTGGCGCCCAATAACTTTCATCATGTTTGCACCCACTATGCCTCACAACCCACCACATATTGAAAGATGTCAGCTATCTTGGCTCTTTTGGTCTAATGAGGCCTTGGAGGTCCTCATTAAACTAAAAGAGGTAAGAGACTTTGCTACACTATACATATATCATAACAAATAATCTACTAAGTAAATATCTACTGTGCAAAAAAATGCAAATATAAGGTAAATATTAGTATAAACCAATGCTGTGCAAAAATGCTGTGCAAAGAATAAAAAAGATATAAAAATATCTAGTGCAAACATATGTTAGTGTTTCTATAATAGTCCATAATCACCACAAAATTGGCTCTCATAAAAAATTAATATATGTACAAAAATGCATATATTACAAAAATTCATATGGTGTCCAAAAATGTGACAAAAAAATACGAAATAGTGAAAAATAGAAAAAAATTTTGTGCTAAAATGAGTGTCCCAGCTATTTTTCAAAAGATCACCAAGTGCTTCCACCGCAACGTGAGTCCTTCACTAGTCTCTCTAGATCAGACTCACTGAATAAATCAGCTGGTAAAATTATAAACCAGCGACTGAGCTCAATCTCTACAGAAAGCTTCTTCAAAGTATTTGTCAGTCAAAGTCTCATCCAGCCATTTGATATGAAGCAAGTGAGCGGAAAGAAAAGGGGAGGTTACCATAGCGTAAAAAAGTTTCAGCAAGCTTTATTTAAAATATTGCACTCACATGTTCCAAGTGCCTGCCCGGCACTAGGGAATACACTCTTGAGCTGAAAGTCGGTGCACCTCAGTTGTATCACACAACACGGGCTCCGAAAACTCCCCGCGATATTGCATGCCCCAGTCTACGCACGTTTCGTCCAAGGACGTCCTCACGTGGAGTGTTCAGAGCCCGTATTGTGTGATACAACCGAGGTGCAACGACTCTTTGAGCTGAGCATGTATACCCTGGTGGCGGGCAGGCACTTGGAACATGTGAGTGCAATATTGTTTATTTTAAATAAAGCCCGCTGAAACTTTTTTACGCTATGGAAAACCTCCCCTTTTCTTTCCTCTCACTTGCTTCATATCGAATGGCTGGATGAGACTTTGACTGACAAATACTTTGAAGAAGCTTTCTGGAGAGATTGAGTTCAGTCGCTGGTTTATAATTGAATCAGCTGATTTATTCGGGGAGTTTGTTCTAGAGAGAATGGTGAAGGACTCACGTTGTGGGGGAAGCACTTGGTGATCATTTGAAAAATAGCTGGGGCACTCATTTTACCACAAAAGTATTTTATATTTTTCACTATTAGGGATGGGCCGAACGGACCCCTGTTCGGTTCGCACCAGAATTTCCGAACACCGGGTTCGGGTCAATGGGACCGAAAGTCAAAAATCAAAAGTGCCCATTTTGGAGGCTTATATGCAAGTAATTGGGCATACAATGGTTATAGGGGTCCGAGTCCTGCCCTGAGGGACATGTATCAATAAAAAAAAGGTTTGTGAAAAACGTAATTTTTAAATGAGCAGTGATTTTTTGATTTTTAAAGTGAAAGCCTAAAAATGAAAAATTCCTTCCAATATAGTGCCTGGGGGGGTCCCCTTAGTCTACCTGTAAAGTGGCAGATCTGTACAATGTCTAGAATCTGCTGCAGCAATAATTGCATTTATAAAGCCAAAAAAAATGACATTTTCCCTGCAAGCTGCCTTTAACCACTTGACGACCGCCTCACGCCGATGTACGTCGGCAAGGTGGCACGGACAGGCAAAATCACGTACAGTGTACGTGATTTGCTTTCCGCGGGTGGGGGGTCCGATCGGTCCCCCCCCCCGGTGCCCGAGGCGGTCGCCATTTCTTCCCGGGCGATGAAAGGTCAGGGGGAGGCCATCCATTGTTGGCCACCCCCTCCCGATCGCTCCCGGCGAATGAAAATGCTTCCTTTCCCTCTGTAATGTAAACAGAGGGAAAGGAAGTGATGTCATCTCTCCTCGAGCCGGTCTTTTCGTCACCGCGCCGAGGAGAGAAGACATCAAGTAAGTCTGCACAACACTACACATTCAGTAGAACACGCCAGGCACACTTGTCACCCCCCATCACCCCCCGATCACCCCCTGATCACCCCCCTGTACCCCCTGTCACTCTGACACCAATAGCATTTTTTTTTTTTTTTTTTGCATTGGTGTCAGTTTGTGTCAGTTAAAAGTTTTAGGGCAGTTAGGTTAGCCCCCTTTAGGTCTAGGGTACCCCCCCTTAGGTCCAGGGTACCCCCCTAACCCCCCCTAATAAAAGTTAACCCCTTGATTACCCCCCGTCACCAGTGTCGCTAAGCGATCGTTTTTCTGATCGCTGTATTAGTGACACAGGTGACGCTAGTTAGGGAGGTAAGTATATAGGTTCGCTGTCAGTGTTTTATAGCGACAGGGACCCCCATATACTACCTGCTAAAGGTTTTAACCCCCTGATTGCCCCCTAGTTAACCCTTTCACCAGCGATCACCGTATAAGTGTTACGGGTGACGCTGGTTAGCTAGTTTGTTTTTTGTAGTTTATTACAGTTTATTACAGTTTATTATAGTTTTAGGGCACCCGCCGTTTATTACCCTATAAAGGTTTAACCCCCTAATTGCCCGGCGGTGATAGAAGTTAAGTTTTTAGGATCAGATAAGGTCTGCGTCGCCCCAGGCAGCGTCAGGTTAGCGCCAGTACAGCTAAAACCCGTGCACGCAGCATACACCTCCCTTAGTGCTATAGTATCTGAGCGGATCGATATCTGATCCGATCAGATCTATACTCCCCAGCAGTTTAGGGTTCCCTGAAACGCAGTGTTAGCGGGATCAGCCCAGATACCTGCTAGCACCTGCGTTTTGCTCCTCGGCCCAGCCCTGCCCAGCCCACCCAAGTGCAGTATCGATCGATAACTGTCACTTACAAAACACTAAGCACACATAACTGCAGCGGTCGCAGAGTCAGGCCTGATCCCTGCGATCGCTAACAGTTTTTTGGTAGCGTTTTGATACAGTCGCCAACAGTCAGGAGCTTTTTTGCCTGTGAGTCTCACTAGTGTACCCCTAAATTTAGAGCCCAAAATGGCAAATTGAAGGTACACTAGTGAAGAGGCCTACAGGATTCTGAGTATGACAGATAGTGAAGAGGAAGTCACTCATCTGTCAAGTTCAGGCTCAGAATACGAACCTGTAGAGGACAGCGGCTCCATGACAGATAGCTCTGACGACAGAGTTGTGGTCCCTGCTAGGGTCAGGCGTACCAGACCCCGAACTTATGCTGTCCTTGAAGTGCAAGAACCGCAGGACTCTCGTATGGAGCAGAGCAGTACTAGCGCCGCTATTCCTTCTGGTGAACTGGCAAGCACCAGCGGCCTAGTACACCCTGGTCGTACATCCAGCACTGCAGTATCACGTGGTGACGTGGCGAGTCCCATAAGTGCAGTTCAAGCTGGCGAGGTGGCAAGCAGTAGTAGTGTCCCGCTGCCACCAAGAAGACAAAGACAGGCCCGTCGTGCCCATAGTGCCCTTCCTGCTGCATTGGCCAATCCGAATTGGGAACCTTCCACTTCTGCAGCACCCGTACTTCCCCCTTTCACTGGCCAACCCGGAATTCAGGTGGAAACAGTTGACTTTATGCCACTGGATTTTTATTCACTGTTTTTCACCGAAGATCTCTATAGATCTATTGTGGACCAAAGCAATTTGTACGCTGGTCAACACATCGCCGCTAATCCCCAGTCCTCCCTTGCCAGAGATTGGAGACCAATTACGGTCTCCGAATTTAAGACCTTTCTGGGCCTTTCCCTCCTCATGGGGTTGAATAAAAAGAGTAAGTTGCGGTCATATTGGTCCACTGACCCAATTTACCATTCACCCTTGTTCTCTGCTTCCATGGCCAGGGCACGATACGAGCAGATTTTGCGGTTCATGCACTTCAACGACAATGAACTCTGTCGTCCTCGTGGAGACCCTGCATACGATCGGCTCTACAAAATTCGGCCCCTCGTAAACCACTTCAACCAACGTTTTGCAGACTTGTTTACCCCCCATCAAGTTGTCTGCGTTGATGAGTCCCTTATTAAGTTTTCTGGCCGCTTGTCATTCAAACAGTACCTTCCCAGCAAGCGTGCCAGATACGGGGTCAAGATGTATAAGCTCTGTGACAGGGCCACAGGCTATACATGTAGATTTATGGTTTAAGAGGGAAGAGATAGTCACGTAGAGCCGACAAACTGCCCTGACTACATAGGAAGCGCTGGCAAGATAGTGTGGGACTTGGTGTCACCCTTATTCGGAAAGGGGTACCACTTGTACGTGGACAATTATTATACGAGCGTGCCACTTTTTAGTCACTTGTTTGATCAGCAGATTGGAGCATGTGGCACCGTGCGACCTAATCGCCGGGGCTTTCCCCAGCGGCTTGTAGATTCCCGTCTTAGGCTGGGGGAGAGAGCCTGCTTGAAGTATAATAATTTGCTCGCTATGAAGTGGAGGGATAAGAAGAATGTTTTCGTTCTCACCTCCCTTCATGCAGACACGACGACCCAAATTTCTACGGCGACTGGTGTTGTGGAGAAACCCCTCTGTGTCCACGAATACAACCTTAATATGGGAGGGGTGGACCTCAACGACCAGTTGTTGGCGCCGTACTTAGTTGCCCGTAAGGCCAGACGCTGGTACAAAAAAGTGTCTGTATACTTATTTCAATTGGCTTTGCTGAATGCTCATGTGCTATACAGAGCTTCAGGACAGACTGGATCCTTCCTTAAATTCCAGGAAGAGATCGTCAGAGCCCTTCTGTTTCCAGACGGTGCTCTACCTCACCTTCCCCAACCAAATGCAGTAAGCCGGCTGCATGAGCGGCATTTTCTTTATGCCATCCCGAGTACCCCTACCCAACGAGCCCCCCAAAAAAGATGTCGTGTCTGCAGCAAGCGCGGATTTAGGCGTGACACCCGGACTTATTGTCCCCTCTGTCCTGGCAATCCTGGTCTTTGCATGGGTGAATGCTTTGAACGCTACCATACATTAGTTGAGTATTAGCGTAGGGTTCAGCACTGCACAGACTAGGCACACTAACACAGGGTCTCCCAAGATGCCATTGCATTTTGAGAGACCCAAACCTGGAACAAAAGTTACAAAAGTTAAAAGTTACTAAAAAAAGTGTAAAAAAATAAAATAAAAAAAAAATTAAAAAAAATAAAAACACAAAAAAAAATATAAAATAAAAAAACCAAAAATAGTTGTTGTTTTATTGTTCTCTCTCTCTCTATTCTCTCTCTATTGTTCTTCTCTTTTTTACTCTATTCTATTCTGCAATGTTTTATTGTTATTATGTTTTACCATGTTTCCTTTTCAGATTTTTCATACTTTACCGTTTACTGTGTTTTGTTGGTAACCATTTTATTGTTTTCAGGTACGCCATTCAGTTGCAGCGCGGATTTATTTATCTTGACAGCAACAGCGTTTGCTCCCACGATATATAAAGCCGTGACTCCAACGCTGTCGGAGGTGATTTCACCACCACAGTTACATACTTCAGCATATATGCCGAAGCGTGGGGGCAGAAGTGGGTGGAGGAGCGATTTGCTCCTGCCTTTTGCGGGAGGATGCCCCCATGCTTCGGCATATATATATTTTAGGCACAGGTTGCGTTAAATGTTTTATTTTTTACTATTTTTTTTTTTGTATTTGCTTTGCAGGTATGGTAAGTCTTACTGTTATACTGTAATGTTGCTTTGTTTTATTGTTAACCATCATTTGCTTAGCAGGTACGCCATTCAGTTGCAGCGCGGATTTATTTATCTTGACAGCAACAGCGTTTGCTCCCACGATATATAAAGCCGTGACTCCAACGCTGTCGGAGGTGATTTCACCACCACAGTTACATACTTCAGCATATATGCCGAAGCGTGGGGGCAGCAGTGGGTGGAGGAGCAATTTGCTCCTGCCTTTTGCGGGAGGATGCCCCCATGCTTCGGCATATATATATTTTAGGCACAGGTTGCGTTAAATGTTTTATTTTTTACTATGTTTTTTTTTTGTATTTGCTTTGCAGGTATGGTAAGTCTTACTGTTATACTGTAATATTACTTTGTTTTATTGTTAACCATCATTTGCTTAGCAGGTACGCCATTCAGTTGCAGCGCGGATTTATTTATCTTGACAGCAACAGCGTTTGCTCCCACGATATATAAAGCCGTGACTCCAGCGCTGTCGGAGGTGATTTCACCACCACAGTTACATACTTCAGCATATATGCCGAAGCGTGGGGGCAGCAGTGGGTGGAGGAGCAATTTGCTCCTGCCTTTTGCGGGAGGATGCCCCCATGCTTCGGCATATATAAATGGTGCATGTATGCCCATCATTAGAAGTGGGTGGATGAAGGGAGGTATTCTAATGGTGGGCATACCCACCGATCAATATCTTTTTTTCGTTCAGCCCACAGGCTGCATGAAAAAAAAGTTTACAATATATGCCTAACAAGGACCAGCAACGTACTGGTATGTTGCTGGACTTTGAGTGGTTATACCAGAATGATGCCTGCAGGTTTAGGTATCATCTTGGTATCATTCTTTTCAGCCAGCGGTCGGCTTTCATGTAAAAGCAATCCTAGCGGCTAATTAGCCTCTAGACTGCTTTTGCAAGCAGTGGGAGGGAATGCCCCCCCCTCCCCCACTGTCTTCCATGTTTTTCTCTGGCTTTCCTGTCCCAACAGGGAACCTGAAAATGCAGCCGGTGATTCAGCCAGCTGACCATAGAGCTGATCAGAGACCAGAATGGCTCCAAACATCTCTATGGCCTAAGAAACCGGAAGCTACGAGCATTTCATGACTTAGATTTCGCCGAATGTAAACAGCGCCATTGGGAAATTGGGAAAGCATTTTATCACACCGATCTTGGTGTGGTCAGATGCTTTGAGGGCAGAGGAGAGATCTAGGGTCTAATAGAGCCCAATTTTTAAAAAAAAGAGTACCTGTCACTACCTATTGCTATCATAGGGGATATTTACATTCCCTGAGATAACAATAAAATTAATTAAAAAAAAATAAAAATGAAAGGAACAGTTTAAAAATAAGATAAAAAAGCAAAAAAATAATAAAGAAAAAAAAAAAAAAAAGCACCCCTGTCCCCCCCTGCTCTCGCGCAAAGGCGAACGCAAGCGTCGGTCTGGCGTCAAATGTAAACAGCAATTGCACCATGCATGTGAGGTATCACCGCGAAGGACAGAACGAGGGCAGTAATTTTAGCAGTAGACCTCCTCTGTAAATCTAAAGTGGTAACCTGTAAAGGCTTTTAAAGGCTTTTAAAAATGTATTTATTTTGTCGCCGCTGCGCGTTTGTGCGCAATTTTAAAGCATGTCATGTTTGGTATCCATGTACTCGGCCTAAGATCATCTTTTTTATTTCATCAAACATTTGGGCAATATAGTGTGTTTTAGTGCATTAAAATTTAAAAAAGTGTGTTTTTTCCCCAAAAAATGCGTTTGAAAAATCGCTGCGCAAATACTGTGTGAAAAAAAAAATATGAAACACCCACCATTTTAATCTGTAGGGCATTTGCTTTAAAAAAAATATATAATGTTTGGGGGTTCAAAGTAATTTTCTTGCAAAAAAAAATTATTTTTTTCATGTAATCAAAAAGTGTCAGAAAGGGCTTTGTCTTCAAGTGGTTAGAAGAGTGGGTGATGTGTGACATAAGCTTCTAAATGTTGTGCATAAAATGCCAGGACAGTTCAAACCCCCCCCAAATGACCCCATTTTGGAAAGTAGACACCCCAAGCTATTTGCTGAGAGGCATGTCGAGTCCATGGAATATTTTATATTGTGACACAAGTTGCGGGAAAGAGACAAATCTTTTTTTTTTTTTTTTTTTTTTTTGCACAAAGATGTCACTAAATGATATATTGCTCAAACATGCCATGGGAATATGTGAAATTATACCCCAAAATACATTCTGTTGCTTCTCCTGAGTATGGGGATACCACATGTGTGGGACTTTTTGGGAGCCTAGCCGCGCACGGGACCCCGAAAACCAAGCCCCGCCTTCAGGCTTTCTAAGGGCGTAAATTTTTGATTTCACTCTTCACTGCCTAGCACAGTTTCGGAGGCCATGGAATGCCCAGATGGCACAACCCCCCCCCAAATGACCCCATTTTGGAAAATAGACACCCCAAGCTATTTGCTGAGAGGTATAGTGAGTATTTTGCAGACCTCACTTTTTGTCACAAACTTTCGAAAATTGAAAAAAGAAAAAAAAAATACATTTTTCTTGTCTTTCTTCATTTTCAAAAACAAATGAGAGCTGCAAAATACTCACCATGCCTCTCAGCAAATAGCTTGGGGTGTCTACTTTCCAAAATGGGGTCATTTGGGGGGGGTTTTGCCATCTTGGCATTTTATGGCCTTCAAAACTGTGATAGGTAGTGAGGAGTGGAATCACAACTTAACGCCCTTAGAAATCCTGAAGCCGGTGCTTGGTTTTCGGGGCCCCGTATGCGGCTAGGCTCCCAAAAAGTCCCACACATGTGGTATCCCCATACTCAGGAGAAGCAGCAGAATATATTTTGGGGTGTAATTCCACATATGCCCATGGCATGTTTGAGCAATATATCATTTAGTGACAACTTTGTGCAAAAAAAAAAAAAAAAAAAAAAAATTGTCACTTTCCCGCAACTTGTGTCAAAAAATAAAATATTCCATGGACTCAACATGCCTCTCAGCAATTACCTTGGGGTGTCTACTTTCCAAAATGGGGTCATTTGGGGGGGGTTTTGTGCCATCTTGGCATTTTATGGCCTTCAAAACTGTGATAGGTAGTGAGGAGTCAAATCACAACATTATGCCCTTAGAAATCCTGAAGGCGGTGCTTGGTTTTCGGGGCCCCGTATGCGGCTAGGCTCCCAAAAAGTCCCACACATGTGGTATCCCCATACTCAGGAGAAGCAGCTAAATGTATTTTGGGGTGCAATTCCACATATGCCCATGGCCTGTGTGAGAAATATATCATTTAGTGACAACTTTGTGCAAAAAAAAAAAAAATTGTCACTTTCCCGCAACTTGTGTCAAAAAAGAAAGTATTCCATGGACTCAACATGCCTCTCAGCAAATAGCTTGGAGTGTCTACTTTCCAAAATGGGGTCATTTGGGGGGGTTTTGTGCCATCTGGGCATTTTATGGCCTTCAAAACTGTGATAGGTAGTGAGGAATGAAATCAAAAATTTATGCCCTTAGAAATCCTGAAGGCGGTGATTGGTTTTCGGGGCCCCGTACGCGGCTAGGCTCCCAAAAAGTCCTAAACATGTGGTATCCCCATACTCAGGAGAAGCAGCAGAATGTATTTTGGGGTGTAATTCCACATATGCCCATGGCATGTTTGAGCAATATATCATTTAGTGACAACTTTGTGCAAAAAAAAAAAAGTGTTACTTTCCCGCAACTTGTGTCAAAATATAAAATATTCCATGGACTCAACATGCCTCTCAGCAAATAGTTTGGGGTGTCTACTTTCCAAAATGGGGTCATTTGGGGGGGTTTTGTGCCATCTTGGCATTTTATGGCCTTCAAAACTGTGATAGGTAGTGAGGAGTCAAATCACAACATTATGCCCTTAGAAATCCTGAAGGCGGTGCTTGGTTTTCGGGGCCCCGTATGCGGCTAGGCTCCCAAAAAGTCCCACACATGTGGTATCCCCATACTCAGGAGAAGCAGCTAAATGTATTTTGGGGTGCAATTCCACATATGCCCATGGCCTGTGTGAGAAATATATCATTTAGTGACAACTTTGTGCAAAAAAAAAAAAAATTGTCACTTTCCCGCAACTTGTGTCAAAAAAGAAAGTATTCCATGGACTCAACATGCCTCTCAGCAAATAGCTTGGAGTGTCTACTTTCCAAAATGGGGTCATTTGGGGGGGTTTTGTGCCATCTGGGCATTTTATGGCCTTCAAAACTGTGATAGGTAGTGAGGAATGAAATCAAAAATTTATGCCCTTAGAAATCCTGAAGGCGGTGATTGGTTTTCGGGGCCCCGTACGTGGCTAGGCTCCCAAAAAGTCCCACACATGTGGTATCCCCATACTCAGGAGAAGCAGCTGAATGTATTTTGGGGTGCAATTCCACATAGGCCCATGGCCTGTGTGAGCAATATATCATTTAGTGACAACTTTTTGTAAATTTTTTTTTTTTTTTTTTTGTCATTATTCAATCACTTGGGACAAAAAAAATAAATATTCAATGGGTTCAACATGCCTCTCAGCAATTTCCTTGGGGTGTCTACTTTCCAAAATGGGGTCATTTGGGGGGGTTTTGTACTGCCCTGCCATTTTAGCACCTCATGAAATGACATAGGCAGTCATAAACTAAAAGCTGTGTAAATTCCAGAAAATGTACCCTAGTTTGTAGACGCTATAACTTTTGCGCAAACCAATAAATATACGCTTATTAACTTTTTTTTTACCAAAGACATGTGGCCGAATACATTTTGGCCTAAATGTATGACTAAAATTGAGTTTATTGGATTTTTTTTATAACAAAAAGTAGAAAATATCATTTTTTTTCAAAATTTTCGGTATTTTTCCGTTTATAGCGCAAAAAATAAAAACAGCAGAGGTGATCAAATACCATCAAAAGAAAGCTCTATTTGTGGGAAGAAAAGGACGCAAATTTCGTTTGGGTACAGCATTGCATGACCGCGCAATTAGCAGTTAAAGCGACGCAGTGCCAAATTGGAAAAAGACCTCTGGTCCTTAGGCAGCATAAAGGTCCGGGGCTCAAGTGGTTAATTTGCTCAGCAACAGCTGGGGAGCCAGTGTGTATGATGAGGCCACAATGTAGAGCACCGGGAAAAAGAAGTTTTTTAGTGATTTTTTGGATACATTCTGGTGTCACTTTGTATAGAAGTAACGGGTGCGTAAAAATTGGTCTTTGGGTGGCGGTGGAGCTTTCCCACTGTAACCCTATAGAGGTACTCCTGATGAAAGCAAGAATTGGCCTTGCTGTAAAAAATTGCAATGATATGCAACTGTCAAACAGGTGCGGAAAAATTACTCTTTGGGTGTTGGGTGCGCCTTCCCACCGTAACCCTATAGAGGTGCTCTTGATGAAGGCAAAAAAAATTGCAATGATATGCACCTGTCAAACAAGTGCTGGAAAATTGGTCTTTCGGTGTGAATTGTGCCCATGAAACCTATACCAAAAACATTCTTCCAGATGAAATGATTGAACACCCTCAAAGCTAGGCAGCCTCGAAGTCCTGCAGAGATTCCACATCCCAAAAAGACTTAATCAGTGACATCGGTATCAGGGGCTTCATAGCTGGTAATCCAGGACTTATTCACTTTTATAAAAGTCAAACGTTCCACGGAGTCTGTGGACAGACGCGTTCTATGATCAGTAATGAAACCTCCTGCAGTACTGAATGCCCGTTCTAAAAGCACGCTGGATGCAGGGCAGCCCATCAACTCAATAGCATACTGGGCAAGTTCTGGCCAGTGGTCTATTCTCATGACCCAGTAAGTCAGTGGATCGTCAACTGGAAAGCTCTCCATCTCTGCTTTGGCCCCGGGGTAATCATCCACCATGTGATGCAGACGCTGCTGATGGGATGTGGAAGTTGACAGCCCTGGGCGGCGAGGACTAAAAAAATTCCGAAATGCCTCACTTAGGTGGACGCCTTCTCCAACGCTCCTCTTTTGACCGACAGAAGACTCAAAATGAGGTTTTCCACGACACTGTAACCTATTGGAGTCAGAAAAAACGTTCAATAAAATCCTCTTTAATGTGTCCTCAAGAGATTTTATCTTCTGCACTCTCTGTGGGGACGGGATGAGTTCTGAGACCTTCCCCTTATAACGGTGGTCAAGGAGGGTTGCCAACCAGTAATCATCCTTCTTCTTTATGCCACGTATTCTTGGGTCCCTTTGCAGGCTTTGAAGCATGAGGTTGTCTATGCACCTAAAATATGCAGAGGCTTGTGAAGCAGACTCCTCAGGCTCACTCAGGATGACAGCATCTGGAACTTCCTCCTCCCAGCCATGTACTACTCCCAAGATTGACGCATGTCTTCCTCGTCTTCGAAGCCTATGAAAGTGCCAGAATCCTCCTCCTCATCCTCCTAACCTCTCTCCTCCTGTGTGTTCTGTGACATAGGAATGATGGTGTCTGGATAAAGTGGGCCTTGAGAGGAAAGGAAGTCCTCCTCTTCCTCCTGCTGCTCTGCCTCCAGTGCCCTATCCATAATGCCACGCAGAGTCTGCTACAGCAGGAACACAACAGGGATTGTGTCACTGATGCATGCACTGTCACGGCTCACCATCCTTGTGGCCTCCTCAAATGGTGACAATACAGTGCATGCATCCTTAATGATCAGCCATTGGCCTGGGAAAAAAAGCCAAGGCGCCTGAGCCTGTCTTCATGCTGTATTCGCACAGATACTCGTTGACGGCCCTCTGCTGCATGTATAGCCGCTGCAGCATTGACAAAGTCGAGTTCCACCTGGTGGGAATGTCACAAATCAGGCGGTTTATGGGCAGGTGTATTTCCCGCTGAATTTCAGCCAACCGAGCACTGGCTGTGTATAACCACCTGAAATGGCTACAGACTCTTCTGGCCAGCTTTAGCACATTTTGCAACCCTGAGTATGTATTTATGAAACGCTGCACCACCAAATTGAGGACATGTGCCAGGCATTGCAAATATGTCAACATTCCCTGTCTAAGGGCGGACAGGAGGTTTGAGCCATTATCCTACACCACCATTCTTGGCTCCAGCTGGCATGGTGTGAACCACCTCTGGGCCTGTCCCTGCAAGAATCTCTGCTCCAGTGTGGTTCCTGTCCCCTAAACACACCAGCTGAAGCACTGCATGGCACCTTTTAGCCTGACTCTGGGAATAGCCCTTTGAACGCTTAGGGGGTACCTGATGTTCATAGGACAATTCTGCAGAAGAGGGCATGGAGGTGGTGGAGGACAAAGAGGAGGGGGTAGAGCTCACAGGTCTGGCATCATCACTGCCAGCTGTATGGAGACGTGGGGGCACAAAAACTGCAGCACCGAGCCCTGTCCTGCATCCTTTCGAGTTGCAAGCAGAGTTACCCAGTGTGCTGTAAATGAAATATATTGTCCCTGTCCATGCTTCCTGGACCACATGTCAGCAGTAAGGTGAATTTTACAGCTGACTGCCTTGCCAGATGATGCCAGAACATTCCCTTCCGCGTTATGGTAGAGAGATGGAACTGCCTTACGTGAAAAGTAGTAGCGACAGGGAATCTGCCATTGTGGTACAGCACATTGTGCAAATTCACGGAAGGGGGCAGAATCCACCAGGCTGAAAAGCAGGAGTTGGAGAGCCAACAGCTTTGACAAGCTTGCATTTAGACATTGGGCATGTGGGTGGCAGGGACTGTATTTTTTTCCGCTGCAGCAGATGGGGCAGAGAAATTTTCCGGCTACAGTCTAAAGCTGGTGGTCTGCTTCTGGCAGATGTGCTGTTAGGACCCGGGACACCCTGTGCTATACCATCAACCCTGTCAGTGGAGGCTGCTGAGAGGTAATGACTCGGTATAGCAGGGACAGACTGAAGTGGGTAACGAGGAGGAGGAGGAACAGATTTGTGCCCCTTTTTGAGTGGTTGGACGTTAAATGGTTTGTTAAGCATGTGGTACCCAAATGGTTGGTGTTTTTGCCATGTTTGATGTGCCTGAGACACCGTTTGCAGATAGCAACAGTGCGATCTGCTGCAGATGTGCTGAAAAAGGCCCAGACAGCTGAGCTTTGGGGAGTGGGCCGGGAGATAACAGCTGCAGAATGTGATGAAATAGGGTAGTAACGCACACAGAACTATATGGCGTTAAACTGGCAGTAACACACACAGAACTATATGGCGTTAAACTGGCAGTAACACACACAGAAGTAAATGGGGTAATGCACTCAAATAGACGGTCTTCAATCATCACTACACTGACGCTATCTGAACTGTCCCTACTCTAGCTATACACTAATGTAAAGATTACTGACACGGTCTCACTACACTGAAACTATATGAGCTGTCCCTACTCCACACTAATGTATGTATGAATGACATGGTCTCACTACACTACAGTGAAACTGAGCTGTCTCTACTATAGCTGCACAATATGCAAAGCTGAATGATGGTCCTCCATACTACACTCACACTATCCCTAGACTGACACTAAACTAATATTCTACACTGACAATTGAAGCAAAATAGCACAGTATAGCACACGAACTAACTAATAGCACTGAACAGAGCCCTGTTCTATCTCTCTCCACGCCGAAATCACACTGAAAATAGCAGCAATTGAAAGAATACTTTTATACTGTGGGGCAGGAATGAGCCATGATTGGATAAAGCCATGATGACAGTGTCCAATCATGACTCTGACAGTGCTCTGTGCCCTGATTGGCTGAAGCAGTGAAAGCTCAATCAGGGCTTGCAATGCACTGTTCAGCACTGCAATGCATTGTGGTCGGTTCAGGGGGCCGAGCAAACGGTTGAACGACACGTTTGTTCGGCTACTCGCAGAACGTCCGAACAGTGAAAGTTCAGCCCGAACTTATTCCCAGGCAGGACTGTTCGCCCATCCCTATTCACTATTTCATATTTTTTGTCACATTTTGGGACACCATATGAATTTTTGTAATGTATTAATTTTTATATATATATATTAATTTTTATGAGAGACAATTTTCTGGTTATTATGGACTATTATTGAAACACTAACATATGTTTGCACTAGATACTATATTTTTAGATCTTTTTGTATTCTTTGCACAGCATTTTTGCAGAGTATTGGATGTACTAATATTTTCGCATCTTATATTTGCATTTTTTTGCACAGTAGATATTCACTTCTTAGTGGATTATTTGTTATGATATATTTAAAGTATAGCACTGAATATTTTGTATGGTGTAGAGGACTTGCGCTAATCTCTCTTTCACCCAGTTAATTTCTTATGGGTATTGCCAATAATTGAGAAAGCTGCAGTCTAATTAGATTATTGCATACACATACTGATCTATGGCGCTGTTATTTTAATATATCTGATTTACATGATTGTATCATTCCCAAGTCAGCATCTCAGTGATGATGTCTGAACAAAAATGGCGCTGTCTTTCCAGACAGAAAAGCAGATGAAGGCACTGTCAGGGGTAGTACTGTGATCTCTGTGAGAGGTAATAAATACCTGAAAGTGTTCCACTGAAACACGATTTCATACAGCTCATACTCCCTAAAAAAAGGGTAAGACCCCCGACTGACACTGTGGAGCTATAGAGGCAGAAGAGGCCATGTGGGGACACCTGCCAGAGGGGGAGGCAGCAATATACGGGCATATCCTGCCATGTGGGAAGGGTATATTCATCACCGAGGACTCACTCACAGATGACGTCAATGACTTTACAAAAATCCCACTTATAATCCAGGAGGAGGACGTGAGCGCTTTAATGAGAAAACAGGCGAGTAGAATGAAGGCGCATTTCACAGGCTGAGCCGTGCAGCCCCAGAGATAAGGGGACGGCGATTCAGCTTGCGGCGGAGCTGGAAATTATATTCTTCTTTCAATAGGCTTTGATACCGGCCGGTGCAGACCACCTGCCTGAATAAAATTCTATTAAAAGCGAAACTTTACATTCAGTCAGCGGGTCCTCATCCTTTGCGCTGACACAACCCCGCCAGCACGGTCGTCGGGGTCAATCAAGAAGCAGCCCACAAAATAACAGGAGAAATGGCTGTATCTAAACTCAGAGAACAGAGCCTGGGATCAAACGGCGATGGGAGGGCGCCATGTCTGTACATTGTTACAGGGAGGAGGACAAGGAGGGTCCTGTGCCGCAGGTTAAACAGGGGCTGCTGGCATGAAACTGCAGAGGGGCACCGGGCCACGACCAAGGAGGGCAAATGTCCGAGGAGGAAGTCAGAGATAATTACTTGCTGAGATGGGTCATGACGGACTGTGAGGACATCGAACGGAGGATGAGCTGAAGTCAGAACTTTCAGTCACATAGAATAAAGAAAATAGCTAATATCATAAAACACATATAGAAATTAGAAGTGTGCAATGTTCCAGTATGATGAAGAAAAGGAGATCAATTTCAGTGCAGCGTTCACCTGTCCCTCTCTGTTGCTCTTCTGGATCTTGATTGGCTGCACTCACTGTGTGTTTCCGCTCCCTGCCCCTCTGATTGGTTGGTGTAGTCTGTATGTACCTTGTGCTGTCTTGGTCTTCCACCTGGTGCCATGGGTTTCCATCAGCATCCTGTGTCCTGATTGCCATTGGCTCCCCGAAGTTTACCTACACCGTTATCCCCTGTTCTGATTGGTTGTCAAGGTTGTTAAGTGCCCCCATCTCACTCCCTTCTGACCTGTACAGAATGTGACAAATGCGACAGACCAGGGAATTTAAAGCAAAGTTCCAGCCAGGGGAAAAAACATTTAAAGTCAGCAGCTACAAATAGTGTAGCTGCTGACTTTTAATATAAGGACACTTACCTGTCCAGGGAGCCCGCGATGTTGGCACCCCAAGCTGATCCGTCCGGCAGCAGGCGCCAGCATCCTCACTACGGGAAACAGAAAGTCTGCTCATGCGCGAGTCACACTGCTCTTTCTGAATGGTCCCGCTGTCTTCTGGGACCTGTGTGTCACCCAGAAGACAGTGCGGGGGAGGAGGGGCCGGAGGTTTTGATGATGATCTTACACGGAAGTGGGAGTGGGTACCTGTTTTTTACAGGTATCTGCTCCCCCCTGAAAGGTGCCAAATGCATAGCTCCCAACTCTCCCTGATTTCGAGGGACTGTTTCTGATTTGGAGCAATGTCCCTCTGTCCCTCTTTCCCCCTCATTTGTCCCTCATTTTGGTCTGATCTATATAGTTGTATATAAAATGCACTTTTTATCTTTCAAAAAGTGTTTCCCGGTGTTAAACCTTTCATCCAAATTCTATATTGCTCCATTTGTAAATTTGAAAAGCCAATTTAAAGGAATAGTAGTGGTAAAAAAGCACTTGCACATAGGACAGCCCATTGAAATGAATGGGCTGCCCAAAAATGTGATGTGCACGAATGCATGCACCTCCTTGTGTGATCGAGACATTGAGACCTTAAACAAAACATTACAATGGACTGTACTTTAAAATGTTTGCACTTTTCCACACCCTTTCCCACAGGCAGCCAATTCTCAATGAGGTGTCTATTGGGAGCTGGCAAATAAGACCATTCAATTTTGAATACATAACATCAGAAACGATAATGACTAGGGGTTAAAATAAGGCACTGCCTGCCAGAGAGGTAAGGATTATTGATGCCTATTGTTTTACAGGCAGTTGATTTTCCCCTAAATGCCCATTTCATGCTATAAAGTAACCAAAGCAATATATCTGTATGTAAATTATTTATACATGGAAAAAATTATATAAAATACTAAACTTCATATTCAAGCTGAACCCCAGCCTTGCTTTCAGTCTTGTACAGTTGTACTGGCTCCTCTCCTGTACTAAAATTGCTTACTCTGATTTCGCTGCACACTGTGAGCTTCTTACAATGTGCACTAAAAGCTGCAGCAAGTCAGACACATTTCCTGGCTGGAAGACATGCAGCTTCATCTACACAAGGGGTGTCAAACTCAATTTGATTGTGGGCCACATCAGCAATATGGTTGCCCTCAAAGGGCCGGTTGTATCTGGGGTACAGAATGCAAAGTTCAGGATTATGCTATGTACAATGTGCAGAGCTCAGGTGTCAGGGGCATGTCAGTAGCCGTCGGGCGAATCTGCGTGCACGCAGGTGCACGAGGAGTCTTTCCAGAACAATTCAGCTCAATTCCCCACCAGGGGGCGCCGGAGCGCTCCCGCGTGTGCCCGTACGCGGGTACGCGCGCGCGCCTGTTCGCGCTAGCGCTGTTTTGGCGCCAAGGTCCCTTTAAAAGAATGACAGGTGCTCATGTCAGGTGCTGTTCGTCTGCAGCTCTGCACCTGAAGTTCCTGTATCTGCCTGTCTGTTATCTTGCTAGTGACCCGGCTACGTCTGACCATTCTCCAGTCTCCTATCCGACCCGGCTTGCCTGACCTTGCTTATCCTGTTACCTGTTGCCGAACTCCTGCCTGCCTGACTATCCTTGGATCATCCCTCCTGTTTATACCTGCCTGATCTCCTGCCAAAACGGACTGTCTGACCTTGCTTGCCTGTGTCCTGTGACGCTGCTCCCAGCCTGCTTGTTTTGCATCCAGCTGCTGTCTTCGCATCTGTCTGCCGCCTCCCGGCCTGCACCAGCTTGCCTGCATCCGCAGCTCAGCCATCCCTGAGGGACATCCTTCCAATTCCGGTATCTGCTTCTGCTGGAACCTGCATCAGGCCCTCCTACCCACTGTGCTCAGGAGACCACTGTTCCCACTTCCAGCGGCTCCTGAACCGGCGTTTAAGAGAGGTCTCCTTCTACCAGTCAGGCTCAACTACCAGGTACCTCACATCAGGTATGTGCTATGCACAGAGTGCAGAGCTCAGGGACGCGCTACATACAGAATGCAGAGTTCTGGCGTATGCTATGTACAATGTGCAGAGCTCAGGTATGTGATATGCACAGACTGCAGAGTTCAGGGGTGCGCTACATACAGAGTGCAGAGTTCAGGAGTATGCTATGTAGAAAGTACAGATTTCAGGGGTGCGCTATGTACAGAGTGCAGAGTTCAGGGGTGCACTACATACAGAATGCAGAGTTCAGGAGTATGCTATGTACAATGTGCAAAGCTCAAGTATGTGATATGTACAGACTGCAGAGTTCGGGGGTGCGCTACATACAGAATACAGAGTTCAGGAGCATGCTATGTACAAAGTGCAGAGTTCAGTGGCGCGCTATGTACAGAGTGCAGAGTTTAGGAGCATGCTATGTACAGAGCTCAGGTATATGCTATGCATAGAGTGCAGAGTTCAGGGGTGCTCTAAATACAGAGTGCAGAGTTCAGGTGTATGCTATGTACAAAGTGCAGAGTTTAGGGGTGCGCTGTGTGCAGAGTTCAGGGGTGTACAGAGTGCAGTGTGCAACACCAACCCGCCACTCCCACCTCTCTCCTACCTGGTCCGGCTCTAGTAACTCCCCATGTAGGCTGCCCTAGTAACGCCTTGTGTCGATGGCTCGCTCTTTAATACCCATGTATTAGGCTCTGTTATACCTCCTTGAGTAGGTGACTCTGCCACGCCTTGCAGGGAGATTGTTTTGGCTCTCATATTCTGGAGAGCTGTCCCTGCTGTGAGGGATCTGTTACATCCGGAAGCCACTGAAAGCAAAGCTGTCCCTTGTAAACACAGAAGGCTTCAGTGTTCACAAACGACAGTGGGGAGCAGAGGGTGAGAGCCACAGGTGGTAGAATGGCGTTCCCCCACATTCTGGCTGCAAGCCTGGGTGGGAGGGCCACATGACAGGGCCTAACGGGACTTGTGTTTGATCTAGACCTTTCCTTCTGAGCCTGACTGCCCCTGGCCCATCCCTTTATTGGATTTCAGTTCTGTTAATCATGGCGGTTCAGCATCACATGTCGACGTTTACATGCAAATACAGCCTGCTTTGGAACGCCCACTTCTCCAGAATGAGACCCACCCATCAAGGCATTTTGATATTTCTTACTATTTTTGAAATTTACATTACAGATAGAGACTTGATTACCCAATTGTAAATCCCTTGATGAAGGAGTAATACATACCTATTTCCGAAACATGTCGGGTCACGTGCTGTATACTTCATCTGCTTGACCTTCCATTTTGAGGCCGCGGGCTGTAGGCACAGGGGTGTCATATCTTCTGTATACAATTGGATGTATATACTGTGTCTGTATTTGCACCTTGTATAATTGTACTGTCTATTGTTACCTTTTATATATATATATATATATATATATTTTACATGTTTAATAAAGTTGGCACTGTATTGCATTTTTATACAAAATAATTTTTTGCAATTATACATTTACTTTTGGCCAGTCAAAAAATCCTTCAAGGGTGACCTTGATGCACCTATAGTGCATATTTCTTCTTTGTTCCAGTTTTATAGGATATTGGCCCCTTTGTACCTTGCTCTCACCTTTTTATCATTTTGATATTTGCATATCTTCCCCAAGTCCACTGATTATATTAGGTCACTTGAGAGGAGTACCGAGGCAGGGTGATGGGATGTCTTCAGCAAGCTATGTACAGCACCCTGCTGGACCCTCCCACCAGCCATGATGTGCTTTTGTGGAATAGAGAAGCACAGAGACCTGGTCACCTTGAGTTTGCACAAGAAATAAATTTTAGCACATTCAAGATTGATCACCGATGTATACTAGGAATCAAATTGGTGATCAAATTAAATCAAAAACAGTCGTATAGTAAATCACCTCATCCAACAAGAATCGGACAAAAATGTGTAAACTTAACGCCGAGCACAGCCGCCGCTGTGAGTTAATCATGGGCCAACGCAGCAATGTTTATCTCCTAATAGAAGAGAAGCGGCTGGAAATCACAGAGCAGTGACTGACAGGCCTCTCCTAGTCCTGTAAGCTTGAGAAAACAAATCATTTGAAAAGTGACCTTGTTTAACTATTATCAAGACTCTTAACAAGCTTCCTCCGTCTCCCTCCCGCGCCGGGCTCCCCTGAGCGCCATTCTCTATGGGAAAGAGGCGATCGGCTTTTTTTTTTTTTTCCTGTTCTTTTGCTCAGTTTACAACACATCAGAATTGAAATTCCCTGTAGGAGTTTGGTACAATTATATCAGGTAATACCCCTGGGCTTGCAGCCAAGCCAGACACATTATTAAATATTCATGCATCTCATTTCACACTGTCTCAGTCTTATCCGGGCGATTTGATGCTGCTTAGGGAACGATAAGCACCGGCGCAAACCGCCGAGGCCAACGCCGGGCCTAGGAAGCTCTGCCGCCAACTTTGCAGGACAATCACTCAAAAAATTAAAATGCAAATGACGGGGCGCTTAAGTAGCTTGGTGTTGCTGAGATGGAGGATGATTCTCATTTAATAAGAAATTTAATTTAGGTAATACAAAAAGTGAACGGATGTTAATTAATGACTGCTGCACAGCGCTGCATGGGTTAATTTAGAAGAATTGTTAAATATCCTTTCGCTCTGTCGTGGTGGAAACAGCGCAGAGCGTTTTTTAATTAAAGCAACTTTTCACTTGTGAAGCACTTTTCTAACCTTTGATCTCGGAGCATTTTACAGATACAATTAATGCATTATTGCAGTCATTATTACCCAATTAGAGGCGGATTGCTGTGCGGTTTCTGTAAACGAATTGCGCAGGATAAGGTTCTCGCCTGGATGTGAACCGGTGACCTCCCCGAGTCACAGAGACGTTCGCTGGCGGGAGGCTGGAAAACGCTTCTGATTGCAGGTATTGATCAACCGCCAGGAGAGCAACATCCCCCCTCTCTGCTGAAAGAGCCCTAAGAGGTTCTAGAAGGAAACAATGGTGGATTCTCAGCGAGCACGCCTTGTGAGTCGTTGTAAGCTTTGCCATACTTCCATTGTATTATCTCTGTGAATGCAAAGAGCAGGAAAACACATTCTCTGGAATTCATATAGAGTGTCGGAGACAATCATCATAAATCTCATCTATGCAACAAATAGCGCAACTTGCGATTCATTTAACTGTTGGTAAGATGTATATGGATCTGTAACAGACTTGCCTCTGATGGAATTTTTTCTCAGACAGAAGACTTACATGTGTGGCGCAATTTACTCTTTTTTACCACTTTTTTTTTTTCACTAGCAGTATATTATTATTATTGTTGCAGCTATTGCACCAGTAAAAGTTCCATACCTACAAACGACCTGAATTTGTTGCACATTTCGGAAACAGAAAGAAGGCGGTCACACACTTTTCATAAATTCAGTGCAGGACCTTCTAATAATATGGTCATACCATCAGAAAAGTGCTGCAAATTCTTTACCGAATCACCCTCATTTTGCAGACTTTTTTTGCAGAGTGTTCACAAGGGTGGAGGAGGAAAATTCAAAACAAAGACACACCGACTGTTTTCACTTGAAAGAAGTTGGACATTTTGTTGCACTTTGTAGATTGCACTACTTCTTACATACAGTATCTCACAAAAGTGAGTACACCCCTCACATTTTTTGTAAATATTTTATTCTATCTTTTCATGTGACAACACTGAAGAAATGACACTTTGCTACAATGTAAAGTAGTGAGTGTACAGCTTGTATAACAGTGTAAATTTGCTGTCCCCTCAAAATAACTCAACACACAGCCATTAATGTCTAAACCGCTGGCAACTAAAGTGAGTACACCTCTAAGTGAAAATGTCCAAATTGGGCCCAAAGTGTCAATATTATGTGTGGCCACCATTATTTTCCAGTACTGCCTTAACCCTCTTGGGCATGAAGTTCACCAGAGCTTCACAGGTTGCCACTGGAGTCCTCTTCCACTCCTCCATGATGACATCATGGAGCTGGTGGATGTTAGAGACCTTATGCTCATAAAAGTTTTGTTTGAGGATGCCCCACAGATGCTAAATGGGGTTTAGGTCTGGAGACATGCTTGGCCAGTCCATCACCGTTACCCTCAGTTTCTTTATCAAGGCAGTGGTCATCTTGGAGGTGTGTTTGGGGTCGTTATCATGTTGGAATACTACCCTGTGGCCCAGTCTCCAAAGAGTAGAGTGGAAAGACGGAAGCCTTTTCTTCTGTTTCAATGTGTTTATTAAGGTATTTCACAAAAAGGAATACAAAAGTTGTAATAAGTAACACATATTTTGCGCATTTTTGATGCACTGGAGGTGGCCTTGCTGCTGTTTATGCTGATCTGAACACCAAGAGATTGTTTTATTAAAATTTAAGCGTGCAAAATCTGGTACAGCTCTGCATAGAAACCAATCAGATTCCAGTTTTTGTTTCAAAGCTTAATTGGACAAGCTGAAGTTAGAAGCTGATTGGCTACCATGCACAGCTGCACAAGACTCCAGTTTTAGTAAATCAACCCCAAAATGTCATCTTGTTCCTAGTCCTTATGGTTAATCACGCTGTATGCTAAACTGTGTTATTACCTTTGTTAATCCATTTTATGCTTGCCTAGTTACCAACCATATTGAGTGACAATATATTAGGTTTGCCTATACTAGCTTTTTTGGTGCCTGTTTTCTTTGATATAGCACTGCTACTGGGTACAAAGTATTACTTTCAACTATTTCCTGTGATGTTGTATGTTTGTACACTCAACCTGGTGTGTCAGAGGGGCTGAGGTTCCTTAGAAGGTCGAGGCAAAGAACAGTAGACCCGTCTAATGTAGCAGCTCCTATGGGCGTAATGCTACATGTGCACTGCTTGTTCCGAACAAATATAAGTGAAGAAGAAAGGAAGAGGTTTGGGAGGTCATGGAGGAGTTACAAAAAGTCAGAAAAAAAACAGTGAGAAATGATTTAATGAAAAATAGCTTACAGGGTTATTACCACTTCCTGCCCGGCCTATAGCAGAAAGATGGCCGGGCGGTGGTTCTGTTATCCTAACTGGGCGTCATTTGACGTCCAGCAGGATAACATGCCGGCGCACACCCGCTGCGGTGCGCAGCGCGGTGAACGGAGGTGATGTGTGACAGTCTGACACGCTGCATCTCCGATCGCGGTATGGAGTCTCTGACGGAGGCTCTTTACCACGTGATCACAGCTGATCATCGCGTGAACCAGGAAGTGCCAGTAAACGTCATTCCTCGGTTCGCGCTAACAGAGAGAGCCAATCGGCAGCTCTCCCTGTCAGAGGGGGGGGGGTCTGTGGTGATAATCAGCACGTTGATTATCAGCACAGCCCCATCAGATGTCAATAAGTGCCCATTAGCTGCCAGTCAGTGCCCCATCAGAAACAGTTGTCAGTGCCAATCAGTGCCCATATCAGTGCCAATCAGTGCCCACCACAGTGCCCAGCAGTAACACGTGTCAGTACCTCATCATCAGTACTGCCCATCAGTGCCACCTGTCAGTGCCAATCAGTACCGCTCATCAGTGCCAAATCAGTGCCGCCTGTCAGTGCCCATCACAGCCACCTGTCAGTACCCATCAGTGATGCATATCAGTGCCGCCTATTGGTGTCCATCAGTGCTGCATATCAGTGCCGCCTATCAGTGCCTATCAATTCTACATATCAGTGTCTCCTCATCAGTGCCCATCAGTGCCACCTTATCAGTGCCTCATCGGTGCCCATCAGTGAAGGAGAAAACAACATTTTATAACCGAAACAAAGAAAACTTTTTTTTTCCAAAAATTTCGGTCTTTTTTAGTTTGTTTAGCAAAAAAATAAAAAACCCAGAGGTTATCAAATACCATCAAAAGAAAGCTCTATTTGTGGGAATAAAATTATAAAAATTTAGTTTGGGTACAGTGTTGCATGACCGCGCAATTGTCATTCAAAGTGCGACAGCACTGAAAGCTGAACATTGTCCTGGGCAGGAAGAGGGGAAAGTGCCCGGTATTGAAGTGGTTAAAGTGGTTGGAAAGCCTAAACATTTGATTCTAAAGGAACATTTTTTTTTAAAATAACAAACATATCATACTTGCCTGCTCTGTGCAATGGTTTTACACAGAGCAGACCTGATCCTCTTCTGTTTGGGTCCCCCAGCCGACAGTCCTGGCTCCTCCCTTCTGCTGAATGTCCTCAATAGCAAGACTCTTGCTATGAGGGCATTTGAGCAGGCTCGCTCCCGAGCCATGCTCCTGTAAATGGATAATGTCCATTCACACAAAAAGCTCAGCTCTGCTCCCTGCTCTCTCCTCATTGGCTCACTGGCTGTGATTGACAGCAGGAGCCAATGGTTCACGCTGCTCTTTGAGCCAATGAGAAGAGAGAGAGATACAAGAAAGCTGCTGCTCTCTTGAACATTGCTGGATCAAGATGGAGCTTAGGAAAGTATGGGGGGGGGGGGGATTGGAGGGAGCTGCACAAAGAAGGCTTTTTACCTTAATGCATAATCTGCATTAACCTTCTGGCTTTGAAACCACTTTAATGCATTCCCTGCATTAAGATAAAAATGTTTAGGCATCAGTATCCCCGGCACTGTATCCTGGCCTAGGCCGACAGGGCCCAGGCCTAGGGCAACACTTTGCAGGGGGACAGCAGGGAAAGAGTCCCCGCCGGCTTGCGCTACATTGTAATGCCCCGTACACATGGTCTGATTTTCCGACGGAAAATGTTCGATGGGAGCTTGTTGTCGGAAATTCCGACCGTGTGTAGGCTCCATCGGACATATTACATCGTTATTTCCGTCACACAAATTTTGAGATCTGGATCTCAAATTTTGCGATAACAAAATCCGTTGCCTTAAATTCCGATCGTGTGTACACAATTCCAACACACGCATGCTCGGAATCAAGCAGAAGAGCCGCACTGGCTTTTGAACTTCATTTTTCTCGGCTCGTCGTACATGTTGTACGTCACCGCGTTCTTGACGTTCAGAATTTCCGACAAGATTTGTGTGACTGTGTGTATGCAAAACAAGTTTGAGCCAACATCCGTCGGAAAAAATCCATGGATTTTGTTGTCGGAATGTCCGATCGTGTGAATGGGGCATAAGTGTAGCGTCAGTCTTATGGGGTGGACTGGGCTGAGAGGGAAATAAGTCTAGCGCCCCCATAAAGCGGCCACACTGCTTCCGGTATGCCGGCATTCCGCAACTGTAGGGGGGGGGGCGCCGCTTCTAATTTTGACTGTCCTATTATCCTGGACCACAAACCTTCCTCACTGTGCTATATGTTTTCTGCTGCACCATTGGCATGGTTATATCTTCTTAGTCCTCTCCATAAAATGATCAGAAATTTGTGCTTAACCACTTGCCGCCCGCCACGACGGCAAAGTGGTTGTGTTATCCTGATCGGACGTCATATGAGGATCAGGATAACAGAGCTGGCGCGCGCCGTCTGACACACTGCAACTTTGATCGTGGTATAAAGCCTCTGACAGAGGCTTCTTACCACATGATCAGCTGTGACCAATCACAGCTGATCATCACGTGAACCAGAAATTGCCAGTAAGCGGCTTTCTTCGGTTCACGCTGACAGGAAGAGCTGATCAGTGGCTCTCCCTGTCAGAGGGGGGGGGGTCTGTGCTGATAATCAGCACATTGATTATCAACACAGTCCCCATCAAAAGGTGCCCATCAGCTGCCAATCAGTGCCTAACACCTGCCAGCCTGTCCTCATAATAAATGGATGTCAGTGCCAATCAGTGCCCACAACAATGCCCAAAAAAGTGCCAATCAGTGCCCCATCAGTAATGCCTGTCAGTGCCCCATCAAAGTGCCAATCAGTGCCACTCAGTAATGCTTGTCAGTAGCTCCTCATTAGTGCTGCCTATCCAGTGCCATCTATCAGTGCCCATCAGTGCCGCCTATCAGTGCCGCCAGTGCAGTTTTTTTTTTTTTTTTTTTAAATGGTTGACCTTTTTTCATTTATAGCGCTAATATTAAAAACCGCAGAGGTGGTCAAATACCATCAAAAGAAAGCTCTATTTGTGGGAAGAAAATTTTTAAAATTTTGTGTGGGTACAGTGTTGTATGACTGCACAATTGTCATTCAAAGTGCGACAGTGCTGAAAGTTAAAAATTGTCCTGGACAGGAAGGTGGGGAAGTGCCTGGTATTGAAGTGGTTAAAGTAGAAGAGGCAACACTTTTTTTTAAAATTTTGCATAGAGTAAGGGAGGGTTATAGCCCCCGTCAGTTTTTTTTTTTACCATCCCTGTCTCATTGCAGAGATTTCCCTTCACTTCCTGCCCCATAGCCAAACAGGAAGTGAGAAAATCTATGCAAATTAAGGGAATCCATTGCCCCCCCCCCCCCCCCAGGCCCTCAGAACTAGTGTCCCCACTCGAAAATTTCAGGGTGGGTCTTAAACAGCAAGGGGTGTGGCCTTGGCAGGAAGGGGTGGGTCATATTTAAATTATGGGGTGCACGAGTTTAGTTAGGCCTAATGCCGCGTACACACGGTCGGACTTTCCGGCATACTTGGTCCGGCGGACCAGAGTGTGCCGGACAATCCGCCCGTGTGTGGGCGGCGGCGGACTTTTCCGGCGGACTTCTTCCCAAAAGCCCGCCGGACCTAGATTTGAAGAAAGTTTCAAATCTTTCCGTCGGACTCAGTTTCGGGCGGAAAGTCCGCTCGTGTGTGTGCTGGTCCGACGGAAAGCCCGCTCGTGTGTAGGCTGGTCCGACAGACCAAATACGACACAAGGGCAGGGTATTGCATCTCGCGCTCGCTGCAATAGGAAAAACAAATCTTCCTATTGCGGCGAGCGCGGGGCATACCAGGCCCTTAGGTCTGGTATGGATTATAAAGGGGAACCCCTACGCCGAAAAAACGGCGTGGGGCCCCCCTAAAATCCATACCAGACCCCGATCCGAGCACGCAGCCTGGCCGGTCAGGAAAGGGGGTGGGGACGAGCGAGCGCCCCCCCCCTCCTGAACCGTACCAGGCCGCATGCCCTCAACATGGGGGGTGGGTGCTTTGGGGGAGGGGGGCGCCTTACGGTGCCCCCCCACCACAAAGCACCTTGTCCCCATGTTGATGAGGACAAGGGCCTCTTCCCGACAACCCTGGCCGTTGGTTGTCGGGGTCTGCGGGCGGGGGCTTATCGGAATCTGGGAGCCCCCTTTAATAAGGGGGCCCCCAGATCCCGGCCCCCCACCCTATGTAAATGAGTATGGGGTACATGGTACCCCTACCCATTTACCTAGGAAAAAAGTGTAAGTAATAAAACACACTACACAGGTTTTTAAAATATTTTATTAAACAGCTCCGGGGGGGGGGGATCTTCCTCCGGCTTCGGGGGTCTTCTTCCGGCTTCGGGGGTCCCTCCGCTTCATCTTCTCCCGGCGTCCGGTTGGTTCTTCTACGCTCTCCGGCCTCTTCTCCCGGTGTCCCGGGTCTTCGGCCGGCCCCTCCGCCGTCTTCATGTAGCTCTATTGCCAGCGGAGGTCCGGACTTCTGGGCTTCTGGGCTTCTTGTCTTCTCTTCTCTTCTCTTCCCCCAGATGTTGACACGACGCTCTCTCCGGCTGGACTGGTCTCTGAGGGCTGCGTTGTGACTTATATAGGCGGAGACCACGCCCCCTAAAACGTCACAGTCCCAGCATGCCCAGGGACTGTGACATCAAAAGGGGGCGGGGTCTCCGCCTATATAAGTCACAACGCAGCCCTCAGAGACCAGTCCAGCCTGAGAGAGCGTCGTGTCAACATCTGGGGGAAGAGAAGAGAAGAGAAGACAAGAAGCCCAGAAGCCCAGAAGTCCGGACCTCCGCTGGCAATAGAGCTACATGAAGACGGCGGAGGGGCCGGCCGAAGACCTGGGACACCGGGAGAAGAGGCCGGAGAGCGGAGAAGAACCAACCGGACGCCGGGAGAAGATGAAGCGGAGGGACCCCCGAAGCCGGAAGAAGACCCCCGAAGCCGGAGGAAGATCCCCCCCCCCGGAGCTGTTTAATAAAATATTTTAAAAACCTGTGTAGTGTGTTTTATTACTTACACTTTTTTCCTAGGTAAATGGGTAGGGGTACCATGTACCCCATACTCATTTACATAGGGTGGGGGGCCGGGATCTGGGGGCCCCCTTATTAAAGGGGGCTCCCAGATTCCGATAAGCCCCCGCCCGCAGACCCCAACAACCAACGGCCAGGGTTGTCGGGAAGAGGCCCTTGTCCTCATCAACATGGGGACAAGGTGCTCTGTGGTGGGGGGGCACCGTAAGGCGCCCCCCCTCCCCCAAAGCACCCACCCCCCATGTTGAGGGCATGCGGCCTGGTACGGTTCAGGAGGGGGGGGGGGGGGCGCTCGCTCGTCCCCACCCCCTTTCCTGACCGGCCAGGCTGCGTGCTCGGATCGGGGTCTGGTATGGATTTTAGGGGGACCCCACGCCGTTTTTTCGGCGTAGCGGGGTTCCCTTTATAATCAATACCAGACCTAAGGGCCTGGTATGCCCCGCGACGGGGCTCGCAAGGTGTCAATCTCGCCGATAAAAGCGGCAAGATTGACATCCTTTGCTAGTCCCGTCGCACCTGAGTCACGTTCAAAATGAACGGACTTGGCCGTGTGTGGGCAAGTCCGTTCATTCTGAAAGTCCGCCGGAACTCCGGCGAAAGTCCGTCGGAAAGACGGGCGGACTTAGCCCGCCGGAAAGTCCCGGCGTGTGTGGGCAAGTCCGTCCGTTTTAAAGTCCGGCGCACCTGGCGGACAAAGTCCGTCGGAAAGTGTGCCGGACCAAGTATGCCGGAAAGTCCGACCGTGTGTACGCGGCATAAGGCAGCACAAAACCTAAATACAGTATTATCTGGGCCCTCATTCGATCCAGTGCTGTGCACATCTGCAGCTCTTCTCTCCCCTCAAATCCAGGTCTCGCTGGCTTTGCTGTCAATCAAAGCCAGTGACGAGAGTGTGGGGAGGTGGGGCTTGGTCTCGCTGTCTGGCAATAGATGCAGACAGCAAGGCTCGGGAGCGAGCCCGCATGAGTGCCCCCATAGAAAGCGTCTTCATGCGGGCACGAGCCAGGAGCGCTAGCGGGGTCCTTAGAAGAGTTTCAGGGCCACTGTTTGTTATTTAACTGGTCTGCTCGGGAGCTTCGCCAATGGCTACCGCTGCTGTGTGACCTAGGGGAGCAGATGCTCTCGTTCACATCACTGGTTCGAGTTGGGGCTCGGGTAAGTAATTGGGAAGCTGAGGGGGGAGCTGCACACTGAAGATTTTTTACCCTCATGCATAGAATGCATGAAGATAAAGAACCTTTACCCTTTACAACTAATTTAATTAGTGAATATGTATGAATTATTTTTGGAAAATAAGATTATTATTTAGATTCACCTTAGTTAGAAATCTAGGAAATTTTTTTTTGCTTTAGATACACTTAAAATAATTTTCACCTCAAACCATTTTACTTTTAAAGTGGAAGCTTAGTCTAAATCTAACGAATGCTAAAGCTACTCTCTGTCACATTCTAAGCCTAATCTATCTAGCCCTGTAAAGAAAATAAATAAATAAATCGCTATACTTACCTGTTCTGCAGCTGATCCGGTCTGGTCTCCAGCAGCGGATACTGTGTGCAGGAGAGAACCGACAACGGCTGTGACATGCCAGGAAGTGACGTCACCCATAGAGTTACTATGGGGCTTCTGTTGTCAGCTGCCTCTCCTGCACACGCCTACACAGTGAAGCCGCCGCTGACAGGTCAGCGTGGGACCAGATTGTCTGCAGTACAGGTAAGTATAGTGATTTTTTCTTTACAGGGCTAGATAGATTAGGCTTAGAATGTGACAGAGTAGGTTTAGAGTTATCCTTGTCCTCGTGTGTACTCTTTTTATACTTTTTGCTTATGAATAAAATGTGGATTTTATCCTTGTCCTACTCTATACTTGGGTACCGCAATAGTCCAAACATTTTGGTGAATTAGGGCGTTCTTGGAGTAGCCCTTGTACATTCCCCTCCTCTTTTTTAGTATACTAATAATGGATGATGGTAACCCTTTCCCTTTAGATATGCCTTGGTAACTTATTCGAGCAAACGCTTTTTGGATTTTATATAAACAATGTGGTCCAATTTGCCTCTAAAGTCTGACCTAGTGATTCTTTTTCTTGTCTTAAAGTGGAAGTAAACTTCCATCACTAACTTTTATCTATAGGTAAGCCTATAATAAGGCTTACCTATAGGTAGTGTAAAGATTTCCTAGACGGGCACTGTTTGGGAGATATTTACTGTACATGCAGCCAGTGACATCATTGGCGCCTGCATTCTTAAGGAACGGCCATCTGTGCCGTGAATGGTTGTTCCCGACGTCATCGTGGCTCCGACCAGTCACAGAGTCCACGAACTCAAAAGTAAGACAGGTGAAGATGGAAGCGCCTGCAGCTCTGACATCTCGGCGCTGGAAGAGCTTTGTTTTAAGGTAAGTTTAACATAATGTGCTAAGAAAAAAAAATATCCAGCGGTTTAAAACCACTTTAAGTTATACTTACGGATGTAGCAAGGGAGTGATTCTATTAGTTGTATAGGTTTTGACTAAACTTCCACTCTAATGCCGCGTACACACAAGCGGACTTTACGGCAGACTTTGCCCGGCGGATTTTTCGACGTACTTTATGAATGAACGGACTTGCCTACACACAATCCACCAAAGTCCGGCGAATTTGTGCGTGATGACGTACGACCGGACTAAAACAAGGAAGTTCATAGCCAGTAGCCAATAGCTGCCCTAGCGTGGCTTTATGTCCGTCGAACTAGCATACAGACGGCGGACTTTTCGACCGGACTCGATTTCGACGGATTCATTTAAAACATGTTTCAAATCTAAGTCCGTCCAACTTTTGAGAAAACAAAGTCCGCTGGAGCCCATACACGATCGAATTGTCCGACCAAATCCCGTCCGCCGGGCAAAGTCTGCCGTAAAGTCCACTCGTGTGTACGCGGCATAAGTCTAACAACTTTAGATAAAGGGGAGTCAAACTCCAGAGTCAGTGCTGGTCTGCACCAATCCGTTCCCAAGGTTTACGATACGGCGTATTAAACAGAACGAAATGTGATCTGTCTGCCTCTTTCCCGTGTAAAGGGAACCTTGGCGGTGTGTTTAATAAAACATTCACAATGTGTCCATACCTTCTTGTTTACATGAAACATTTATGAAACGATTGTGCTGCTACTCGGCTGGAACTTGTTTACATGACTTATGAAGTCAGGTGAAGAGACAGCGAAGAGCAGACGCTGGATCCCCGTACACGCCGCCCAACCATCCGCCAACGTGCTACAACACCGGTGTATACAGGCCAGCTAGGATGGTAATGAGCCAAGAGCCTGCAATTAGTGACAAGCCGAGACACAGAGGCTGGCGAGAGAGCACACCACTGACACAGGCAGGAGGACTACCTATCTACTGAGCAAACCCAGAGACCACCACCGGCTATTAATTATATTGTGTCCCTGACAATTGTTGGCAGAACACTACAGAGCGCTGACTGCTCTTAAGGAAGTATAATATTGGAGAGCTCATGTGAAATGATCAGGCTTCTCCTTATTATCATCAATAAACCACAGGGAACCTTTCCACTCCAATGGGAGGGAGCAAAGGGAGGGAAGGGATAAGGTAAAGGAATGGGATGATGATGAAAAATAATTAATCTTTCAATTCTAATCTCACAATCTCCAGTGCTTCATCCACTGCTGAATTTCTATATTATGTAGAAAGTTTATGGTTTATAGGGTTAGTTCACCTTTACCTAGAAACTGCCTATACAAATAAAAGACGCATGTAGATAAAAACAAGCAGTGCAACTTTTGCCGCGTACACACGGTCGGACTTTTCGACCGGACTGGTCCGACAGACTTTCCAGCGGACTTTCGACGGACTTCCGACTGACTTTCTAACAAACGGAATTGCCTACACATGATCACACCAAAGTCCGACGGATTCGTACGTGATGACGTACACCGGACTAAAATAATGAAGTTGATAGCCAGTAGCCAATAGCTGCCCTAGCGTCAGTTTTTGTCCCTCAGACTAGCATACAGACGAGCGGATTTCTGGGTCCGGCGGAGTTACGACGTAAAGATTTGAAGCAAGTTCCAAATCTAAAGTCCGTCAGATTTGCGACTGGAAAAGTCAGCTGAAGGTCCAGTGAAGCCCACACACGATCGGATTGTCCGCCGGCTTTGGTCCGTCGGCGTCCGTCGGACCAGTCCGGTCGAAAAGTCCGACCGTGTGTACGCGGCATAAGACTAAAAAGTTGAAAATGCCACTTCTACAGCTGTAAGCCATAAAGCCTGAATGAAAAAACCCTATTAATGTTGCTAAGGACATTGCTAAGGGACACCTAGCTGTTACTGTTCATCTTCACCGTCACAGGAGTGAGCTCATTCTATGATTCAAAACCCCTCATAAGCTCTCTCCCCCCCCCAATGCAGTAGCTCTGAGTTCAGCATTTGAGAGCTCACTTCTGTGATGGTGGAGGTGAGCAGCAAAAGCTTTAAAGTAATTTTAACACCTTTGATGATTATAGAAGACACTTTTGTGCACCCTTCTGAAATAGCCTTCACTTTGTAACCAACCCCTTGACTTTCCAGAACTCTATGCTAAGCCACAACCCCCACACCCAATCTCTCTGTTCAATGGCTCTTTTTCCACAGGGAGGTTCTGAATGGCCATAATCAGAAGGATATAAATCAGAACTAGTAGATGTGTGGTACCACAGGACCTATATCAAGCAGGATTTTGTTTTAGGTAAATCCAACTGGTCATTTATTCTTAGCGGATGTTATGCCGCGTACACATGAGCGGACTTTACGGCAGACTTTTCCCGGCGGACTTTATGCCGGACTTTATGCCAGACTTTCCGAATGAACGGACTTGCCTACACACAATCCACCAAAGTCCGGTGAATTCGTACGTGATGACGTACGACCGGACTAAAACAAGGAAGTTCATAGCCAGTAGCTGCCCTAGCGTGGCTTTTTGTCCGTCGAACTAGCATACAGACGAGCGGACTTTTCGACCGGACTCGAGTTCGACGGATAGATTTAAAACATGTTTCAAATCTAAGTCCGTCCAACTTTTGAGCAAACAAATTCCACTGGAGCCCACACACGATCGAATTGTCTGAGGAAATCCTGTCCGCCGGGCAAAGTCTGCTGTAAAGTCCGCTCGTGTGTACGCGGCATTAGTCTTCGATGAAGGCATAGTAAAAAAGTGAACCATTTGTGGTTTTAGGCAGCGGCTTCTCCGATCGTGGTGAGCGAACTATGCAGCAGGTCAGCCGGTTTTGAGTATACAGTTAGGAGCGCCTGGTATAAATGCCAAGATAGCTTGTATTGATATGAATTATTTATTGAATACCATGTAGCCAATGTGTTTCAGGTAAGGGGCTCCCCCTTCCTCAAGGCTTAAACTTTTTGTGATGTGATAAAATCTGGATGACATTCCTTAAAAAATCTACTTTGTGGCTAAAAAAAAACGAAGGTACCAGTGTATTCATGTAGAGATAAGCCAGCCACTCTCATCTCCACATTGATGCACTGATACCTCAGCTTCTTTTAGCCTCAAAGTAGTCATTTTAAGGAATGTCGTCCAGATTTTATCACATTACAATAAGTTTAACCCTCGAAGGAAGGGGAGCCTCTTCCCTGAATTGCGTTGGCTACATTGTATGCAATAAACATTTCATATCAATACAAGCTATCTGACCATTAGTACCAGCTGCTCCTAAGGCCAGTCATAGTCGCTTTCTGCTGAACCCGGCCGAGATTCTAACCGTGTGTGGGCAGGCTGAATGGGCCAAGTTGAGCGATTGACCAACTTGGCAAGTGGACTCACTTGTGATTATCGATAGCGGCTGCTATAGGCGCTAACAATAATCACTGTAAAACAGCTTAGAACCATCAAAGCTAAAAAAAACTTGTGACAACATGAAACTACGATCAGTGGAGTGGCACAGGGATGACTCTCAAAGCTAATGGAGATAGCAGGCATGTAGTGCGGCTCTTTCTTGTGGTAGGGCTTTTTTGTCATGCCTAAAAGGTTCACTGTAAGCTACTCCTCCACCCCTCCACTTCAACCCTAACTGATGTGACTTCATCTATCTTGCTGAGCAAGAGAGGCGTGTCACACAGAGGGCATGGTCTACAGGTCCTTAGCTTAAAATGAGATCAACCAGGCAGAAAAAAATTTAAATATTACATATCAAGTTTAAGAGTGACTGGCCCTCTTTGAAACACTAAAACTGGCTAAATGCCACAAGGAAACGTTAAGGCCCCTTTCACACTGGGGCGGTAGGGGGGCGTCGGTGGTAAAACAGCGCTATTTTTAGCGCTGTTTTACCGCGGTATTCGGCCACTAGCGGTGCGGTTTTAACCTCCCGCTGGCGGCCGAAAAAGGGTTAAAACCACTCGGTATAGCCGCGCTGTCCCATTGATTTCAATGGGCAGGAGCGGTTTAGGAGCGGTGAATACACCGCTCCTTCCCCGCTCCAAAGATGCGGCTTGCAGGAGATTTTTTCTTCTCCTGCCAGCGCACCGCTTCAGTATGAAAGCCCTCGGGCTCTCACACTGAACAAACAGCGGAGGCTGTTTAGGGGCGGTTTGCAGGCGGTATATACCGCCTGCAAACCGCCCCAGTGTGAAAGGGGCCTAAGAGAGCCTTCATGCAGCCCAAAAAAGCCACTTGGTGCACTACTGTTTTTACGGGTTGTTAAGATCTCCGCCATCCGTAAGACACATAAACGTTCTCAGAAGGAAGAAAACTAATTAGACCTGACCCAACTGTCATTGTGGGAAGAATTTGCCGATTAACCCCTTCCTTCTGGCAGACATGTGTATAGCGCCAGGCAGCAGAAGACGTGTCTAATATTCCGCCTTTCCATTCTGGCTTAATCATTAGGGGAGACAGTCTTCTTCTCATTTATTTATAGTATCTATTGCTCTAATTGGACATCTACAGACACCCCTTCAAATAACAATGATGACGACGTGGGAACAGGCAGTCTATGTCCGCTCTACGGATGCTCATTAGAAAACTTCTCTTTGCAATGTTGTTTCCGCAGAAGAGGAAGCAGACATGTTCCAGACTTCACCCACCAAAGCACAGAGGGTCGCTGAGTGAGATTTCCCAATGACAATTAGGCTTCTGTCCATCAGCCGTGCTATTATCCCCGGTGTACCGACTGTACATGACTTATTACTCATTGTTTATGCTTTACTTTGCTAACTTATTAGCTCCACTATAACTCACTGAGCAGGAACACGAGGAAGCGGCTTTAGTGTGAAAATATTTGGGCCAATGGCAGCCATTGCTGAACCTCTGGATATGCAGAGCTTCTAGTTGATGTAAACACGATCACTTAAATCTGAATTCTAGGCAGATATAAAAGAACAAAGTGTATATGTCACCAGCACACCAAGGATCTCCAAAAAATAAAGCTTCCAATGCTTTAATTGATGATCACCTCACAGCAAAAACAATGATGTTTTGGAGCAACAAAACACTGCTGTTTTTGCTTTGATGTGATTGTCAAAACCGTTTTTTGGAGATCCTTGGTGTTCTGGTGATATATCCTTTTGTTGTGAGTGTTTATGGTCTCCAGCTGGGGGTCGCTACAGCATCTGCTTACCTGACAGCCATTTCCAGGAACGTGTGTGTTGGGGAGATTTCTTTAGGCAGGTATAAAAAGTCACAAATTAATGTTGGTCTGTATTCATTAATATATCACCACATGTTTGTTTATTTTCAATTTATTTTCAAATACAAGCAGTTTACATTAATTTCACTTGGCATTATTTACTGTTTGTACAGCAGAGCTGAAAGAGGGAGAGGAAGAAGCAGAACCAGGAGACAATCATATCTATTGCATTGCAATTAGCAAGCTTATAGTAGTAGAAAGTGGAGTGACAGGGAAATTAGCTAATCAGTGTTCTGCATTCTTCTTTCACAGTGGTACAGTATCACCTTCAGATGAATGGCCAAAAAAAAAGGAAGCATAACCTCTCCCAGTTCAGCTAAGCATCAGTTCTGTAAGAACACAGGCAATGAGGGCACTGATTCCTATGCCCTGTGTCCTGTGAGGTACTCTGGGAAAATAATTTTACAGGTAAACCAAAATGTCTAATATATTATGTAGCTCTTATGCTGCGTACACACGATCTGAAATTCCGCCAGCAAAATTCTGATGAGAGCTTTTTGTCGGAAAATGCGACCGTGTGTATGCTCCATCGGTCTTTTGCTGGCAGAATTCCAGCCAGCAAAAGATTGGGAGCATGTTCTCTATTTTTCGGTCGGGAAAAGTTCCTATCCAAAAATGCAATCGACTGTACAAATTCTGACGCACAAAATTCCTACACATGCTTGGAAACAATTTGACGCATGCTCGGAAGCATTGAACTTCATTTTCCCAGCTCGTCGTAGTGTTGTACGTCACCGCGTTCTTGACGGTCGAAAGTTCAGAGAACTTTTGTGTGACCGTGTGTATGCAAGGCAAGCTTGAGCGGAATCCTGTTGGAAAAACCATCCAAGTTTTTTCCGACAGAAAATCCGCTCGTGTGTACGGGGCATAACCCCCGTAGGGGCCACTGCATTTGGCCAAGTTCTTTCCTATAGAGTGCAGAGGCAGCCAAACAAACATCAACAGTTCACTCAGCTTAGAAACAGTCTAGGGCAGGGGTGGTCAACCTGTGGACCACAGGCCACATGTGGCTCTCGGAGCCCTCTAATGTGGTCCTTGACCCAGGGCCGTCTTTACCGCAGGGCAAACGGGGCAGCTGCTCAGGGCCCTTTCACTGTTTGGAGCCCAAAGCAAAGCCACCTCTTAAGCCCATGCGCTGCCCGCAAATCAGCGCTGAAAATCCCCACTGTCTGCGGTAAAGACGTCCCTGTGTCTGTCTGTCACAGACAGTTATCAGCCGGCATCTGCAGCACGCACACAGTACTGTGCAACAGTGCCAGTGCTGCATTAGTTTCGATCAAGAAGCGGGCCACGGGTGGGCAGGGCCTTGAGCTCCCCTGACGCTCTGGCCCTGCCCCTGCTATGCTGCCTGCAAGCAAGTGTGTATGTGATCGGATTCAGAGGAGCGGCTGCAGAGGCTTCAGTAGGAGGAGCCAGACGGCGGCGCGCAGTGGAGACTGTGGAGTGCTGTCAGAGAGAGTGCTGGTACCTGGAGTGAAACTAGCAATAGCAGCAGTCATGGTGGAGGAAATGATCGGGTTCAGAGCTGAGCTAGCCAGGAGGCCAAGGTAGGTCTTCTGTCTCCTCCCCTGGCTCCCGCACCCCATGTGTAGAACAGTAGAAATTTTAAAAACCTGCCACCCCCTCTATCATCAATAGATAGATTCATGCATTGCATGAATCTATTTATGGCCGCCGCTGCCACCCCTTATTCAGATGCCCCGACCCCTTTTCGGGCGCCTGAATTACAGCGGCAGGGGGTGTTTTCGAAGCACCTGATTAGAGCCATTGGTGTCAAAAAAAGGTGACCTGTCACCTGATTGGCTGAATCGACAGGCGCCGCTATTAGATGCCTATCAGGAGGAGAGGATGGGAGATGAGGACAGCAGGAGACGCATAAAGGACCCCGCTTGTCGCTGTCACCCACTGCCCCACCCAGACAGGGTAAGTGCCGGGCAGACGGCGAGCGGGCGGGGGTCACACTGGGGGCATTCAAGGGCACACTGGCAGCATTTGATGGGCACAGTGGCAGCGTTTGATGGCACAGTGGCAGCGTTTGATGGCACAGTGGCAGCGTTTGATGGCACAGTGGCAGCGTTTGATGGGCACAGTGGCAGCGTTTGATGGAACAGTGGCAGCGTTTGATGGGCACAGTGGCAGCGTTTGGCATAGTGGCTGCAATTGATGGCACAGTGGCAGCGTTTGGCACAGTGGCAGCATTTGAGGATACAGTGGCAGCACTTGATGGGCACAGTGGCAGCATTTGATGGGCACAGTGGCAGCGTTTGATGGGCACAGTGGCTGTGTTTGATGGGCACAGTGGCAGCGTTTGATGGGCACAGTGGCAGCGTTTGATGGGCACAGTGGCAGCATTTGGCATAGTGGCTGCAATTGATGGCACAGTGGCAGCGTTTGGCACAGTGGCAGCATTTGAGGGCACAGTGGCAGCGTTTGAACACACAGTGGCAGCGTTTGAGCGCACATTGGCAGCGTTTGAGGGCACAGTGGCAGCGTTTGATGGGCACAGTGGCAGAGTTTGATAGCACAGTGGCAGCGTTTGGTGGGCACAGTGGCAGCGTTTGAGGGCACAGTGGCAGCGTTTGAGGGCACAGTGGCAGCCTTTGATAGCACAGTGGCAGCGTTTGGTGGGCACAGTGGCAGCATTTGATGGCACAGTGGCTGCTATTGATGATTTTTTTTTTTTTTAAATTTGCGCCACTGAGGCTGAGTGAGGCTGTGGCTGTATTTTTTATTACAGAGCACACAGCATTACAGCACATAGATAGCATTAGTGTATTTAACTGCTTGATGGGCTTATTTTGGGCCTGGCTGGTTCACATGTATGTGTTTTGGCGGCCCACATTTGTGCAGAAACAGCAGCCTAGTCATTTGAATGGGCTGCCTTGCCTGCGTTTTCTGCAACAAAAAAATGTGCATGCATCATGTAATAGGCTGCGCACACCTATGCCCATCAAGCAGTGAAATACAGCATTGTCTGTCTATTCTGCTTTTGCACCATGTGACTTGCCTGCAGTTCCTGCACCGGCAAACTTGCTGCGTTTTTAATTTAATTCAAATTAATGGGCTGCTGTGCTTGCGCAAATATGGGCTGTCAAAACACCTACATGTGAATGTGTGATGTGACAGTGGCTGCAATGTAATTGGGGTGCTGTGATGTGTAAAGGGGCACTATGAAATGAAGGGGACTCTAATGTAATGGGGGCGCTGTCATGTGTAAATGGGCACTATAATGTGAAAATGTCTGCAATGTAGTGGGGCGCTCTGATGTGAAGAGGCTGCAACGTAATGGAGTGCTGTGACATGAAAGGGAACTGAGGACACCGTGGGACTGCTGTGAAGGGGGTCTGCAAAGTTGTTTTTTTTTAGATAATTCTATGTGTGTGTCTTTTTTTTGAGATGTTGGGGTGAAGAGCAAAATTGCATTGGGGGGTGGGGGTGGGGGGCAAAATAAATGTTTGCCCAGGGCCCAAACCATATTAAAGACGGCCCTGCCTTGACCTCAAACCAGGGAAGTGCATGCCTGGGGTCGGCAACCTGTTGATCGCAATCTGGGCTTGCTGACCCGCCATCCCAGAGCATCAGAGTGCATTGAGCTGGCGCCGACAGTGGAGGAAGCAGACGACCACAGCAAGACCAGGAGCCGCATAAAGCCGATGTTTCCTCTGTAGTGTTACCATGTGTATTTCGCCTGGGACCTTTCTAGCAGCCTGAAAAGTGATGCCAGCAGAAGCTGAAAGAGGAAAAGAAGGTCAGTGTATTAATAACATATACGCTTTTGCAATGGGCATATTAGCACCTATAAGGGGATTAACAACTATTAGGCTGCTTTCACACTGATCCATGGGTGCACCACAGTGCACCTGTGGCTTTCCTGTGGGCAAGCCATAGATTTCTATTATATCCTGCGGGTTTAGTGCGCTTTCTGAAAGCACACCAAATCTCCTGAAGTGCACCATATCCACAAGAAATAATTAAAGGTTGCGCACCCCTGGTTTATGGGATGTCTTTTTTGAGGTTTATTGCTGTAAACTTGAACTGAAGGAAAGCAATAGGGAATGGGATACTCAAAAAAAGCTTGACTCTAAATGTAGGCTGAGGACACTTCTCTCTATATCAAGAGCACAGTCAGTACATTCACAGCTGAAGAACCATGAACAAAAGGGTTTTAGCACAGTCTAAGTAGAACGGGGCAGTAGTCTAAAACCCTCTCAGCTGAGAACCACAAACAATCTTGAACAAGTTCAGGGCTAACTGGAGCAGTCACTATCCACAGCTGGGGGCCGTAGAGACTGCAGCGCAGTAATCAAGCTCTACTCACAGACCCGAGAGAGAAATCCAGAATTTCAGGGTTCTGTTCATAGCACCGAGTAGGACCTGTACCTGTGCCGCTAAAGTGTTCGGGTTTGGCTTGAAGAAAAGTTGGCAACCCTAGCTGTGCCTGCTGTTGCATGCAAGGTCTGAGTACAGTCGTTCTCGTCCAATCAGAGAATGCATTGAATTTGTTTTAAAAAAAAAATACAAGGCATTAGTTGAAAAGGATGAACAAAGTGGCAACTATATATGATAGGCAGTGCTTGAGCACACTAAATACCATCCAGTTAGAGTTTGCATCTACTTTCAAAGCAGTTTTGTAATAGTGAGTGTAGTAATGAGAAACCCTAATGCCCCGTACACACAATCAGATTTTCCGACAACAAATGTTGGATGTGAGCTTGTTGGCTGAAAGTCCGACCGTGTGTATGCTCCATCGAACATTTGTTGTCTGACTTTCTGCCAACAAATGTTGGCTAGCAGGTTCTCAAATTTTTCCGCCAACAAAACTTTGTTGTCAGAATTTCCGATCGTGTGTACACAAGTCCGACGCACAAAAGTGCACGCATGCTCGGAATCAAGCAGAAGGAGCCGCACTGGCTATTGAACTTCTTTTTTCTCGGCTCGTCGTACGTCTTGTACGTCACCACATTCCCACGTTCATAATTGTTGGCCAACATTTGTGTGACCGTGTGTATGCAAGACAAGTTGGAGCCAGCAACCTTCAAACAAAATTCCACGGTTTTGTTGTCGGAAGGTCCGATTGTGTGTATGGGGCATAAGAGGACTTGCTTTCAGTGTCTTTTGTAAAGGTAATCCAAACTGCAGCAGTCAGGGAGCGCAACACCAATGACGCAGCACAACACCAAACCTGAGATGTGAAAAGCCACCTTGCCTGACATGGGCTGCAAAAAAAAAATCTGTGTATCTTGCTAGCGGAGTAACTACTTCCATGCACATTGTGTTTGTGTGAACAGCTGCAGTCAGCAGTAGCATGGGCAGATTTGTACCCTGTATAAAAGAATGGCTGTTGCCATAATTGTTCGCATGTAACTGCTCATCTGAGCGATTACCTGCAATTAGGGGCTCTGACCGTCCCTAGACACAGGTGGTTTGCATCTAAGGACAGCAGTTCTGGTCGCACACAGACAGAATGCAGCTAATTGTCCAGTTTGTATGTGGTTAAAGCATAGACAGTGCTGCTGGACTGCATCCAGGTGCTGAGCTTAGCCACATCTGAACATTACAGTCGAGCCGCCTTTAGCCCCTTTCTGAATGAGCCCTAAATGTGTTATTTCAGAAAGGAACTCACAGTATGAGATGAACAAGGCCTAATGCAGTTTATATACAGAATGATTTCCCATCTATAGCTTATGCTTGAAGTCTTTCACATAAATTACAGAGGAATACGTTAACAGCTAAAATACTAAATATTTCCTGTTACAATGAAAAAGACAACCGGTTACATTCAGAAAAGAAAATAAAGATAAATGAGGTCAGTTGATATTGAGTAATGCTGGCTGGCGGACCAGAGTTTCTGTCTGAATAATGGAAACACAAATATGCTGCGTGTGGTAGGAAGCCGCTTTTCATTTACCGACTTCCTGGTAATAATGCAATGATGCAGAAAACCCCACACTTCAAATAAACGCCATAATACAGGGCTTGACAAATTTGCTTTGAATCTAGGAGCCATCTTAAAAAGTTAGGAGCCAGTTTTTTTTTTAAGCACTTGCCTACTGGCCCAGGCCAATTTTCAGCTTTTAGTGCTGTCACACTTTAAATGACAATTGCGTGGTCATGCAGCACTGTAAATATATGAAATTGTTATCATTTTTTTCACACAAATAGAGCTTTCTTTTGGTGGTATTTAATCACCACTGGGTTTTTATTCTTTTCTACAAAAACGAAAAAGAACCAAAAAAAAAAAACAAACAAAATTTTTTTGCAAATAAGTAATTTTTCTTCTTTACTGATGTGCGGTGATGAGGCTGCACTGATGGGCACTGATAAGGCAACATTGATGGGCACTGATATGCTACGCTGATGGTCATTGATAGGTGGCACTGATGGTCACAGATATGCTGCACTGATGGTGTTACACTGATAAACAGTGCCCTGATTATCAGTGTAAATGTCCCCTGTCAGGATAGCCGGTTATCGGCTTTCGTTTCCTCGCGCTGTGACAGGGCTGAGGAAAGGAAATGCCGATAACTGGCGTTTGTTTACATGTGACCAGCTGTGATTGGACACAGCTGATCACATGGTAAAGGACCACTGTGATTGGCCCTTTACCATGATCTATGATCAGCTGTGTCTGGAGGGGGGGGTGGTTATGGGAGGACATCAATAGATGCCCCCCCCCCCCCAGAACTGGACGACCACACTGTAGCCATCTTTCGGCTATAGCGTTGGAAGCGGATGCGGACAGCTGACAAAAGCCCAGGTGACAGGACGCAATTTCTAGTCAACATGGTGACCTGACACCTGGGATTTGTTGAGCCCTGCCATAATATATCACTAAAACAAGCAAAAGATGCCCAAAAATGCTCTTCAAAAATCCTAACTGTATTTTTCAATGTAGCCATTCTATAGGAATTCAAATCGGAAAAACCTAGGCAAAACCATATGGCCAAAAGTTTGTGTACACCTGACCATCAACAACGCATGAGTTTGATGGATATTCCAAAACCATGGCCATTAAAGCTGAATTCCAGGTATGAGCTTTATTGCATAGCTAGCCATATAACATATTTACATTGGTCTAGTTTGGACCAGTGTAAATATGCATATTTCATACCTGAGGAACCACTGGGGAAGCTCAATTTACTGGGTCCTGTGTGAGTGGCTTCCTTTCGGACCACAAGGGGTTGCTTACTCGGCACTGCCATTTAAAGAATGCCTTGTTTTTTTTGAAAGAGCACAAGGTATTCTCTGATTGCAAGGAGTAGAAAGGAGGGGTGGTGACATCACAATTTCCACCGCATTCAACCTATTTATAGACAGTGAAAAGAATACAAAGTGTTCTGTGAGTGCCAAGTGAGAAACTCCTCTGTTCGGTGTGTAGAGGGAAGCTCCTCACACAGGACCTGGAAGGTAACGGCTATAACTGTAGTAGTGCTGACTACTACAGTAATTGTCAGCTTCACCAGAGGTCCCTCAAGTATTAAATATCTTTACTTATCTCACAATATCCCACTGTAGATCTTCACTCACTGAGCTCCCAGTCTCTCACTAGACTTCCAGATCCCAGTCGTCACTGGATCCCCTGAGCTCTTCCACAGCAATCTCATTGTATACTCTTCAAGTGTCACCCCCGCTATCCTGCTGGGTCCCTGGCTTCGCACTGGCTGATGCTTTCCCACTTCTTCAGTGTCCCTGGCTTTTGAGAAGACTGCTCCGGTACTTGCTTCAGCTTACTCATCGTAGTCTCCAGTAACAAGGTGGAGGGTCCCTTAGTGGCGACAGCTTCCCCTCTACCTCCAACCACAACTGGTTCCCTGTCTGGCTGAACCTTCTCAACACGATTGGACTCCAATCCTGCAGTCCCAACCCGCTGCTTCTCCTGCTCCTGGATAGGCCTCAGGCAGCCTAGCATTAAAGGGGACTCCGGGATAGGCCTCAGGCTTCCGGCCTAGCAGCCCAGGGCGACATAACCAACGTCCACCAAGACAGCCGTCCAGGTGGCACAGAACCCAGATCACCTGACTCCACCCAAATAAATAGGTTTTCCCAGCAGGCCAAGGGACTACAGAAAGCCCCACCAATTGGCTGAGATACCCATCCATTCGTGATCTGACCTTGCTGAGCTCCTGTCATTCTAATGTCACCAGCCACAATGCCACTTAGTGACAGAAGAGAAAAGGCGCAGCAATTCCAGTTAGAGAGGAATCAATTGATCTTCTAACAATTAACCAGGAAAATGACCTCCTGGCAAACTAAATTTATTAGCAGCCCTGCCTAAACACCAGGGTGCTACAAATGTATAACCTATTGCTTTGTGTCTGAATTATATCTGGTGTAATGACTAAGACATGCATTAGTAGAGAGCATGTCAATGCCATCTTATAATTTAAGGCTGGGTTGACTCCTATGCGAATTGGATTTCCCCGCATCCAATTCACACTCTCTATGGAGCCGGTTCACATGTCTCTGGGGCGGCTGCGGAGAACACTGCACAGAAACGCTGTGCGTCTTTGCCTCCGGTTCAGGGCCGAATTCAGGCAAAGATTCTGTCCTGATTTGTCCCTGAAACGGAGAACAGGGACGGACAGCGTAGCTGTGCGAGCCAAGGCCAGTTTAGGTGTGAACCGAGCCTTATGCCGCGTACACACGAGCGGAATTTCCGTCAGAAAAAGTACGATGGGAGCCTTTCATCGTATTTTCCGATCGTGTGTATGCCCCATCGGACTTTTTCCGTCTAAAATTCTGATAGACTTAGATAGTGATAATTTTCTAAATTTTTCTGACGGAACTAATTACTGTCGGGAAACCCGCTCGTCTGTATGCTGTTCCGATGTAACAAAAACGACGCATGCTCTGAAGCAAGTACGAGACGGAAGCTATTGGCTCCTGGCTATTGAACTTCCGTTTTCTAGTCCCATCGTACGTGTTGTACGTCACCGCGTTCTGGATGGTCGGAATTTGGTGTGACCGTGTGTATGCAAGACAGCTTGTGCGGAATTCCGTTGGAACTCCGTCAGAAAAACCTTCAGAGTTTATTCCGACGGGAAAACCGGTCGTGTGTACAGGGCATTAGGCTTTATTAAACCAATAATAGTTGTGTGTGTTCTTTTACACATTGCACCTTTCACATTCAAGATGCAATCCAGTCTGTCCAATATTCTGTATACTTTCACATATACAGATATCCCTTTCGTGATTTCCCTGATCCTGCCATATCCAGGGAATCTGTATATGAAAAGGAAGGATTAATATATCTCTAGCTGCTGTGTGTGATATTGCCCACACATTTCAAACCTACTTGAGGATCATTTTTACTTCCAAAGAAGTTAACTGGAAAATCTCCTGTATGACTAACTTGCTGCAACATACCATACCATACATACCATAGGTCATGACATTTGTAGGACTTAAGCCCAGTATCTTGATCACACCTTTTATCCCCAAAACTTCCCCCCTCCAAATCCTTCACAAATGACTTGACCAGGTTTTGGAGTTAATGGCCTTGACGGCCTTTTTATTACAACTTATAAAATTAAATAAATAACATCTTCATAAATAACCGTTAAACTTTAAATATACTTTTAGTGTCATAAAGGGAAACAACATACCACTGGTCACTGCGAATAACTTCTTTTGAACTTTAGGCCTCCAGTCGAAAACCCCTGACTCGGAGGCGGTACCCTACCTTCACAGTGACCTACCCTTTTTTAACCCTTCCAGGTTAACCCCTCATAACCTGAAAGTACCAGAAACAATCCCCAGCCCATGGATGGGTACCAGAAACAACCCCCATCCTTTCATGGATGGGTACCTGAAACAACCCCCATCCTTTCATGGATGGGTACCAGAAACAACCCCCATCCTTTCATGGATGGGTACCCGAAACAACCCCCATCCTTTCATGGATGGGTACCAGAAACAACCCCCATCCTTTCATGGATGGGTACCAGCAACAACCCCCATCCTTTCATGGATGGGTACCAGCAACAACCCCCATCCTTTCATGGATGGGTACCAACAACAACCCCCATCCTTTCATGGATGGGTACCAGAAACAACCCCCATCCCATGGATGGGTACCAGAAACAACCCCATCCCATGGATGGGTACCACATGTTCCATACATGTAACCTCTATCTTCTCCTTCTCCAGCGACCCAACACTGCCGGGTCATCCTGACCTGTCCCTTACCCCCTTTTTAACCAACTCAGGGCGGGTGGGTGGGAATCGCTTCCTCCTCCGTTCTTCAACTGATGTCACTTCCCCTTCTCTTTTCCTCTCTTCTTCTCTGAGCACCGCCTTCTCCCAGACCCATCCCCTTTTCTAAAAGGGGAAACACCGTTCTTAAAATGGCAACTGTGCTGTCCAGCACTGTCATGCCGTCCCTGCGCCCATTTCTCTTCTGTCTTTAGCTCCGGGACTCTCTTGACATTTGTAGGACTTAAGCCCAGTATCTTGATCACACCTTTTATCCCCAAAACTTCCCCCCTCCAAATCCTTCACAAATGACTTGACCAGGTTTTGGAGTTAATGGCCTTGACGGCCTTTTTATTACAACTTATAAAATTAAATAAATAACATCTTCATAAATAACCGTTAAACTTTAAATATACTTTTAGTGTCATAAAGGGAAACAACATACCACTGGTCACTGCGAATAACTTCTTTTGAACTTTAGGCCTCCAGTCGGAAACCCCTGACTCGGAGGCGGTACCCAACCTTCACAGTGACCTACCCTTTTTTAACCCTTCAAGGTTAACCCCTCATAACCTGAAAGTACCAGAAACAATCCCCAGCCCATGGATGGGTACCAGAAACAACCCCCATCCTTTCATGGATGGGTACCTGAAACAACCCCCATCCTTTCATGGATGGGTACCCGAAACAACCCCCATCCTTTCATGGATGGGTACCAGAAACAACCCCCATCCTTTCATGGATGGGTACCAGCAACAACCCCCATCCTTTCATGAATGGGTACCAGCAACAACCCCCATCCTTTCATGGATGGGTACCAGCAACAACCCCCATCCTTTCATGGATGGGTACCAGAAACAACCCCCATCCCATGGATGGGTACCAGAAACAACCCCATCCCATGGATGGGTACCACATGTTCCATACATGTAACCTCTATCTTCTCCTTCTCCAGCGACCCAACACTGCCACAGCACAAAAGGGGTAACCCCTTACCCTTGCGTGCACCCCCACACCCTCAGCCCGCGCTGTATGCCTACCTGAAAGTCCAGTGCCCACAAAACCATCCCCACATCATTCAGATGTACCACCTCACTACGCAGATACCTCCATGTATCCACCTCCAGTTCTCTGTGGCGTATGGCCAACCCCGTTTTAGATGAAAACCTGTTTACCTCCTTATACGGGCCTTGTACACCTTCTTAACTGACCGTGCCCACTGCCATGACATCCTGCCCACCATAGCAGACCGTACTATAACCATACCTGGGTAAGCCACTCATAAACCTAAATTCACATGTTTACATCACGAGTAAAGTCCCTCAAAGATATGGCTCCCATGCCGTTTTTTCCCACATGTAACATCAAAAAACCTCCAGGGCCCCGTTCGAACGGGGGAACCTGCGTACTTCCCCCAACACCCTGTTCACCCACATGCCTGAGACCCAGATGCACCTGTCCCAGGCCTCCAGCTTGAGGATACATGACTGCCTACCATTCGGCCGAACCACCGCTCTCCTGAAACCCCAAATAAACTTAGAAATGACCAAGTATACCAACTAGGCCCACCTCGCGACCTGTGAACAAAATTAAATGACAGCCCAAACCACCTAAAATATCAATCACCGATACATTATAGCCACCGCCCAAAATCCTGTGAGACATATTACCGCATCAGCTGTGACCCAATGCACCACTTACATCTATCCGAGTCCCACCTACCAATGCGCCAAAATGCGTCCTGTCTCAGACCTGCCCTGGACGCCACGTGTCTGCCCCCATACGAAAGGAATGAGCAGAGAAAACTTTCCAGAACATACCCAGCTGCTAACCCTTCTAACCCCACTACACCCTGTAACTTTGATAAGGAAGCACTTGTCCTCATGTAATAAAATAGGAAACCGCGACCCCCCAGGCCGCATGTCCCAACCAAGAAGGCTAGTGCAAATGCTGCCCGCAATAAAGCCCATGCATAAAGAGAGCTGTAGATCTTTTCAAAACTAGAATACAAAGCCTGGAACATCTCCAAGGAGACTGGGCGCCTCCCAACCCTCTTCATTGTGTCCATCCGGTACACTTACAACTTCTGCTTTTTCAAAAGTCTTTGGTATGGTACCATCGCCTTTGTCACTTAAAAGAAAGGCCAAACGAGCCAGCTTGTAGTAAAAGGCAGCCGCCGAGATACCCCATTCTGATACCACATTAATAAAATAGAGCTGCACGGACTACCCATTCCTGTTAAGCAAACAAACCATTCCTGCCATGCCTTTTGAGTAGGTATGCCAAGTCGCCTTACTGACAAGTTGCTTGAAACTCTTTGCTGCAGTCCCCAAGTAAAACCCGCTTCTGATGCCAAACTCCCAGACCCTGTGACACTGAAAACGCGACAAAGCGTCAACAAAGTGTTAACAATACCTGATAAGTGTACAGCGAAGATGAATGCATCCCTTGTAAGCAGCGCAGCCCCCAATGGCGCAATACCCTGACCACCAGCACGGATGCCGCATTCAGTCGACTAACCAACTGTACCACCCCCAGATAGTCCCCAATTACAACAGACCCTGTGGTTGCAGAAGGATTCCACCCCATATGTTCAAGGCTACTACAAATTTCAACAATTGCACAAGAAACCAGGTTCTGCAGCACCCGGTCCCGAAACAAGCTGGGTGCCACTGAGCTGCGCTCAATAGTCCCCTGAAACAATGCACCAACCCCGTGGAGCCTGTAGAATGCGTGAATAGTTACAAGTCACAATCGCTGATGGGACACGACATCCCAAAGCACACCCGCTGAACTATTCTAGGAAATACTGCAACACCTGCAAGTACCCCTGTACCCCTTATTAAGGCCCACAAAATGAGTGTGACCCCGTAATCCCGCAGTTGCTACCAACAGCCGAAGGCAAATTGAACCATACCCATGGGAATTATGTGGCAAGCAATCATTCAATTTCCCCAACCATATTGTAGTTGACGTAATTATACCTTGCGTACTCTAAAAGTCCCTTCACCTCGTCTTTTAGCCTCTCAATCTATGCCTCTGACAGCACAATTCCATCCCAAGAGAATCCGTTTCAATTCCCAGAAATGTAATGTATGCCGTGGGACCCTATTTTTCCCCGGAGCTAAAGGTACTACCGAAACGTTCCGCCATACGTTGTAACGTCCCAACAGGACGGCACCAACATTGGAACCGGCAGGGCACACACATCCAAACCCATCCAGGTAATGCATAACCGAGTCAATACCCGAAACATCCCGGACTGCCCCTAAGAGGAAGCTGAACGTTTAAAAGAAGGCCCACTTGATAGGGCAACCCATCAGCAGTCAATGATCCACATACTATGCCCCATTATGTGCAGCCATCAGCCAAAAGCTGCCTGGGTGCCCAGCAATATCCAGAAAGCCAATTCAATGTCTGATTCGGCAACGAATGATCCCCATGAACCCTAAAGTAAATTCCTTCCCCAATTTCCAAAAACCACTGCTGGATGTAGCAGGGCCGCCCGAAAATCTCGGCCGCGGGTGGGACCGTCATCAATTAACCAGTTATTCTACAACCGTTATTGAAAAACCGGACCCTTACATTATGAGCCGCTGCTCAGAAGGGTATCCACTGAGTACAGAAAGCATCCTTTCCAAACGCACCGGCGTAGTCCCTCTTACTCCCCAGACCCTCCTGCACGTACTTTTCCTCTCAAAAAACCCTTGGACAGTGAATGGGATCCTGCTCCGCCTGAACACATTTGTTAGACTCGACAGTTTGTCCCAACTTTACACTTGCCTGAAAAAACTTACTAGGAGCCTCGCGACGCTGTAATCAGCTTCATCCACCAGCTGATGTCGTTAAGAGACCAGCGTAGGGACGGTCGGACGGCAATCCGGACCCTGAGTCCTGTGTGCATCACTAATGGCCTGCCAATAAACGAACCGAGCCGAACTTTGTTCGGGGGTCTTTTTCCCCTATCACGCACGCCCATATGGTAAACGCCTGTAGTCAAGTGGCAAAGGTAAGAGGAATCAACCGATATCTCCGTTGTTCCTAGTCCTCCTTCTTGCTTCCTTCTAGTTTCAACCTGGCCCGGTTGAGCTCCTCCGAAGGCGATAACGTGAATATCTCTACTCCTCCACCTTTCCAAATTTTCTATTATTTCTATCTGCACTTAGGGACCCCGGGGGGCCCTCCAAACAAATGTATACTTCCGACCGATTCCTCTTTTCCGTCCTGTTCATCCCGGCTATCCGGAGCCCATGCGATAAAACCGGGGGACTAACCTACCCCGTAGCTGTCCCTGTTGCTGTCACAGCATTATCACCTGTAATCCTCGGGGGGGGGGGTGCCCGCTGCCAGAGGTGTGGCATGCGTCGGTGCCCATGCCTACCCCCCGACCACTTCCTGTGCCTGGCTCCAAGTGCTGCACCCACCCCTTGAGCCCAACCGCCAACTCACCAAGCCCCCCCCCCCCCGGTTCCTGTACGGAGTCCTGTCTCATTTTGGCGGTACGGGAGTAAACCTGTCCCCCCGGCTCCTGCAAATTACCCTTAACCTGATGGCCCCGGTCTACCACCCTGCCCCAATAGACTATGCATTATAGTAGAAATAAAAGTAAAGATTCACTCACCAGGCTGCCCAGGCCAGGTCCCACCAGCCGTCACTGCGGGAACCACCGTCGCTGGATGTCCTTGTTCATCGCCACCCTCCAACCCGGACCGCTCACCTTCAGATCTGTTGCTGTCCATTTTCATCCGACCGACAGCTGGCTGCATCCCCGATGGACCCGCTCCATTTGCCGTGGGTCTGTAGTGCTGTTCTCGCCCTACTCTCCGACCCGTCATGCCATACCCCGCTCGTTGTCCCTCGTGACGGGCTCCTGCGCCTATTGCTGGGCTGAGTCCTCGTCTCCCGACCTCCGTCGGCACTCCCCCACCACCCTGTGCTCCTCGTGGACCCTCTACCAGGCTGCGTGGGGGTGTGGGCCGTGCTGGCTGTCTGGCCCCCCATCTTGAAGTTCGGTGTTCCCTCGCTGGGCCGGCTGGCTGCACCGATCTCCCCCACAGCCCTGGCCGCCTGCACTGTGCATCCGTGACAAGCCATGGGAGAAGAGCCGTGCTCTGTACTGGGCTCCCCCCCCACGTGCCCCATCCTGTCTGCCGGGTCCCCCTCTACTCCCTGCATCTGGTCCTCTGTCTCCACTGTGCTCTGGGGGCCGGGGGTTCACTCCCCTCTGCTTCTTTGCTGTCTCAGATCAGGAGCCTGCAGAGCCTGCAGCCGAGCTGTACCTTACCAGCGGCCGTGACCGCCGCGCACGAGGTGCCACCGCACCCCCCCGTCTGTCCGCGCTCTGCTGTCAGCTGCCACCCCCGACATCTGGGCTCTCAGCCAGGCTGCACCTAGTGCGGCAACCGCCGCTCTAAACTGTTGTCGCAGCCCACCATCGCCGCCATGCTGCCTCTGAAATGCTGCTAACAGGAGCGGTGAGGGTGAGGCGTCTAATCGCTTCCTCCTCCGTTCTTCGACTGATGTCACTTCCCCTTCTCTTTTCCTCTCTTCTTCTCTGAGCACCGCCTTCTCCCAGTCCCATCCCCTTTTCTAAAAGGGGAAACACCATTCTTAAAATGGCAACTGTGCTGTCCAGCACTGTCATGCCGTCCCTGCGCCCATTTCTCTTCTGTCTTTAGCTCCGGAACTCTCTTATTGTCCCATTATTGTACCAAATGTTTCCATAAATAATTCCTTCAGGGCACAAAAAAGATTTATACACACAAATATACACATATAATATATGCTGGCATCAACATTCTAAGTAGCATAAACCACCCTAAAAATGATTCAACACGTTCTGACATTAGCAGCCTTTCCAGAGGTGCAATATTGGATCCATATTGCATGTGCACACCATAGACAAAAATAATGTGTCTGAGTCTAAAGTCATACTAAACCCCAAAAACTGCCATCATTGGGTCTCTGTGCTTCTCTATATAATACAAACAGATCATATTTGGTGTTAGAGGCCACTCTAGGCAGTGATGTGATGAAGAGCCTCCATAACTGAAATAACTAAAATCAAAAGATTGAAAGGGGTGGGCCAGGGACAGTCGGGCCAGGGACAGTCGGGCCAGGATATCCTCCAGCCAGGAAATGAGGAGGGCTCTATCTGGCTTGCTGCACCTTCGAATGCACTTTGTGAGAAGCTCACAGTGTGCAGTGAAATCAGAGTAAGTTGTTTCAGTGTAAGAGAGAAGCCTCTGCAACTATGCAAGACTGAAGGGAAGGCTGGAGTTCAGCTTCAACCAGTAAAAAAAAAGTCTTTTTTTATCTTTGTAAATTCCCCCCCCTTTGTCCTGGAGGGATTCTGTACAGAGTCTCTAACGTGCCTGACCAATAAAATGAGGATGTCCCGGTCTCATTCATCAGAGGTCTGCAGTAAAATGAATCTTCCCCATCCCTTCTCTTCCCCTCTCTATACCCATCCATATTCTTTCACCTGCACACCTCACACAACAAACTCTGCTATTTTTTACTTTGCCGTGCAAAGCTTCTACCCTGTCAATTCTTGACGCCAGCACTGCTAATTTGGCATCGGCTTTTAATGTACATCTCCTAATGCGCCTCCTGTCATTAAGACATTTCATGCGTGTTCCGAGTGGGTTTATTTTCGAAAAAAAAAAAAAGACATTGTTGTGCACAACGTATGCGAAAGCTGACGGCTGAAAACCTCAGAGGTTAGGCGGTTGCGAGGAAATGTTCATTATATTATATTTGGTTTATCAGGGATTAAGACAAAGGCTCATATAATTAGATTCCACATTGTAGCTACATTTACTAAGTTGTAGGTTTTATTCACATGAAGATAGAAATTATTTAATCAAAATAAAGTTGCTGAATCAATTACGGAATATTTATTAGCGCTGGAGTTGTTTTGCATTAAAATCCCAGCGCATTTGAGTGGGAAGATTAATTATGATAATGAGATAAGCGAGCGGCGTAATAGCGGCCTAGTCTGAAGACATACTAATGACTCGCTGGATAGAGAAAAGAATCAGCAGGTAAGTTTTCATGAACTATAATTCAATGATAACAATGGCAGGAGGAAAAAAGACAGCTTGTTTAGCTTGGTTGGCTGAAATGAGCTTGTAAGTGAAAGAAGTGTTAAAAAAAAGAGGACTGTAGAAACATCAGGATAAAATCTGGGGAAGCATGAGGATGTGTTCTTGCCAGTAAATGGCACTGTCCATGGTAGGTTGGGTACATATCATACACAAGACAGCCACAGTTATAGGTACAGGCCAGTCATAATAGAAATACACAGAGGACATGGCTCAGAATGCGGCTCAACAGCATGCTTTTACCACCCCCAACTGCAAGTCTAAACAAACCCTTAAATAGCACAAAATTATATGAAGAGAAGCTGGAGTCCCAAACAGAAGAATGTGACAGCTGTGGAAATTCCCAAGAAGAAATTAAAGTTATAAAATGTGTATGTGTGTGAAAATAACTATTTAGATATGTATATATATATATTTATTTACCTGGTGAAATGCACACAGTTAGTGTGTTATAAGAGTGCGTGTCCAGCAAGACTTTTCAGTCACATAGATATACGGAGTAATTAACATATAAGAAAACCTTTCACTCCTCATATCAGCTTATGTTTGAATGTTTTTTTGTAAAATGAGACGATCAGGGCTTTGAAGGATATTGATTGATTGTTTAAGCAAGTATTGATTAGGTAAAGATTTCTTATGCCGTGTACACACGGGCGGACTTTTCGACCAAACTCGTCCGCTGGAACGAATCCGACGGACAATCCGATCGTGTGTGGGCTTCATCGGACTTCCGACTGACCTTTTCGGTCGAAAATCAGACGGACTTTAGATTTGGAACATGTTTCAAATCTTTCCAACGGACTCGAGTCCGGTCGAAAAATCCGCTCGTCTGTATGCTAGTCCGACGGACGAAAACCGACGCTAGGGCAGCTATTGGCTACTGGCTATTAACTTCCTCATTTTAGTCTGGTCGTACGTCATCACGTACGAATCTGTCGGACTTTGGTGTGATCGTGTGTAGGCAAGTCCGTTCGTTCGAAAGTCCGTCGGAAAGACCTTCGGACCTTTGATGCCGAAAAGTCCGCCCGTGTGTACACGGCATTAGGCAGGTAGCCACATGTCTCATTTCATCACATATACCAAAATTAAGAGAATTTCAGGACAATAGGTGGAGCCATTCAAATCATTCTTTTATGTCCCCATAGCCATATGTACTGTACATCCAGATTTGCTGCAAATAAAGCCTAATACGGGGGTCAGCAACCTGTCGATCGCGGGCAGGCCTTCTTTTGCTTGATGACCCCAGAACCTAAAGAGGAAGGGCAGCACTTAATTTAACCGATGGGCTGTATTTTCCTCCTCTCCTTCCCACCGACATTCAGCAGCTGCAAGGAGAAAAATACAACCCATCAGTTCCACTAAATGCTGCCCCTCCTGAACTTGATCTTTTTTGCTGTTGCCCCGTGTGCTCCCTGTCCCCACTCTCCTCCCCCATGGGGGATCGTTTCAGAATGTAGAATGGTGGAAGAGGCTGGTAACTGTGTAATTTACCGGCCCCTTCCTCTTCTGAACGAACGCAGTGTGTGATCAGTATAGTTTACTATGCTTCAGTTTGTGAATGAAGGGGAAGAAGCTCAGCACAGAGCACTTCCCTTTCATTCATTGCCCAGTGCAGCTGAGGCTGTAGAGAAAGGGACTGGGGAATCTCTGTCATCAGTAACTTTGTGTCTCAAAAGTGAGACATCAGGGGTCTGTTTAGACCCAATGGAGCTCCTACAAATACCGTATTTATCGGCGTATAACACGCACCCTAATTTTAAGAGGGAAGTTTCAGGAAAAAAAAACATATTTTTAAAATAAACAACTTTGAAGCAAATTAAGGGTCAGTGCCCATCAATGTCCATCTGCAGCCTGATTAATGTCCTCAATGCAGCCTGATCAATGCATCAATGCAGAAAAATTGTGGGAAATTACTGCACTAAACCAAAATATGTGAAAAAAGCTGCTAACACTCAAACAAACAAATTCCAAACAGAATAAAGGAATATAGTGTAGCGCTTAAAACGCTAACTGAATAATATATATATATACGTGACATATAACCAATGTGATGAACAAACAAAAATCCAATGTTCACTGTTGTGAGCTGAAGAAAAAAATTAAAAAATAAAGTTTAACAAAAAATGTCCATCAAATACACAATGGTGAATCCCGAATCAAAATGTAAATGGTGTAGACAACATAAAACTGTCAGTGAAGCTGTGGAATGTGAAGAAATCTTCTGTCATAAAAGTATAGATGGGTACTCTTACCGAATATGGTGGACCCACTTACCGGCGGTAGTGGGTCGATCAGGCTTGTGTGGGCCGAATGCCTCACGGTTTAGGTTAGGCAGGAGAGGGATCACTTCAAACAGGATACTACCACTTTTCAGTGGTGATGGTCCAGACAAGTTTCCTCAATCCAGTATCAGTAGAGCAGTGGATGGTGTCAATATGCCGTTTTTTTTTTTTTCTTTTTACAATTACGATTTGTTTTTAAAAAATTTTTCACAATGCTTTTTGGGGGGGGGGGGGGTTTGGACAGTGTCGGTAGTGCGGTTAGTATTTATTATTTTATTTTTTATAAGTTTTTTAATATATAATATTGCAATTTTTTTTATCAGCTCTGCTGGTGGGCTTTGGTCAGGTTTTAGAAGTCTAAACAGACCCCTGACATATCCCCATTGAGACAGAGAAAGGGATTGAGGACACAGATTCCCCAGTTCCTTTCTCAGCAGACTCAGTATTAAAAATGAATGAACTATGGACAGAGGCTCCTGTTCATTCGTAAACTGAAGCATAGTAAACACAGTCTACTATGCTCAGTTATCACAGGCCACAGGGGTGATCGGTAGTGATCGCTCACTGTGTTCAATTCGGAAAAGGAAGGGGCCAGTAAATTACATATTTACTGGCCCCTTCCTCCACTCTCCATCCTGACACACCCCCAGTAGCCGATGGGAGAGAAAAGGAAGGAAGCCGGCTGTGGGGGAAGAGGAGGAGGGCACGGGGGCCGGAGGAGCAGCTGGAGGAGCACACGGGGGGCAGAGGAGGGAGACAGGGGGCCAGAGGAGTACACAGGGGAGCGAAGAAAGAGGAAGATACGGGGGTGGAGGAGGAGGACACAGTGAACAGCCGGGGATGGTCGTTGCAGCGAGAGGGACAGCTGTGAGCCCCAATCGGCGATCTCCCTGTATAGCTTTTCAGCTGACAGCCGTGGGAGGGAGAGGCAGAGAAGCGGCTCACAGGAGGTGACACGGTACACATACAGCAAAGTTTTGAAGCCACGCAGGGCCCCTTTATCAGGCAAGTGACCTTGCCTTGGTGCTAGTACCCTTACTGGACTATGACTTGAGACTATATCATTGCCCATTTGATCTTGATGTTATTGTTGGTTTCCATTATCTCCTGACAGCTCAGCATTGTACAAGCACATTTTTTGTGTATTATTCTTTTTATTGAAAAGAATCAAAACGATTGAAACAGAAACAAGGCGTAGGTATTGTGTATTGTATCTGTCTATCCAACAAGGTACAATACTGTACTACCTCTACTACTATAATGTAGTGTCATTTAATGTTTTTCCTACATGTACAGTGTCTTGAAAAAGTATTCATACCCCTTGAAATTTTCCACATTTTGTCATGTTACAACCAAAAACGTAAATGTATTTTATTGGGATTTTATGTGATAGGCCAACACAAAGTGGCACATAATTGTGAAGTGGAAGGAAAATGATAAATGGTTTTCAAATGTATTTATTTTTTACAAATAAATATCTGAAAAGTGTGGTGTGCATTTGTATTCAGCCCTCTTTACTTTGATACCCCTAACTAAAATCTAGTGGAACCAATTGCCTTCAGAAGTCACCTGTGTGTAAAGTCCACCTGTGTGTAATGTAATCTCGGTATAAATACAGCTGTTCTATGAAGCCTCTAGAGGTTTGTTAGAGAACCTTAGTGAATAAAGAGCATCATAAATGCCAGAACACACCAGACAGGTCAGGGATAAAGTTGTGGAGAAGTTTAAAGCAGGGTTAGGTTATAAAAAAACATCCCAAGCTTTGAACATCTCACGGAGCTCTGTTCAATCCATCATCTGGAAATGGAAAGAGTATGGCACAACTGCAAACCTACCAACACATGGCTGTCCACCTAAACTGACAGGCTGGGCAAGGAGAGCATTCATCAGAGAAACAGCCAAGAGGCCCATGGTAACTCTGGAGGAGCTGCAGAGATCCACAGCTCAGGTTGGAGAATCTGTCCACAGGACAACTATTAGTCATGCACTCCTCAAATCTGGCCTTTATGGATGAGTGGAAAGAAGAAAGCCAATGTTAAAAGAAAGTCATAAGAAGACCTGTTTGCAGTTTGTGAGAAGCCATGTGGGGGACACAGCAAACATGTGGAAAAAGGTGCTCTGGTCAGATGGGACCAAAATTAAACTTCTTGGCGGAAAATTAACACTGCACATCAATCTGAACACACCATCCCCACTGTGAAACATGGTGATGGCAGCATTATGTTGTGGGGATGCTTTTCTTTAGCAAGGACAGGAAAGCTGGTCAGTGTTGATGGGAAGATGGATGGAGCTAAATATAGGTCAATCTTAGAATATAACATGTTGGAGTCTGCAAAAGACTGGGGCGGAGGTTCACCTTCCAGCAGGACAACAACCCTAAACATACAGTGAGAGCTACAATGGAATGGTTTAGATCAAAGCATATTCATGTGTTAGAATGACCCAGTCAAAGTCCAGACCTATATCCAATTGAGAATCTGTGTCAAGACTTAAAAATTGCTGTTCACAGACACTCCTTATCCAATCTGACAGAGCTTGAGCTATTTTGCAAAGAAGAATGGGCAAAAATGTCACTCTCTAGATGTGCAAAGCTGGTAGAGACATCCCAAAAAGACTTGCAGATATAATTTCAGAGAAAGGTGGGGCTGAATACAAATGCACACCACACTTCTCACATATTTATTCGTAAAAAATGTTGAAAACCATTTATCATTTTCCTTCCACTTCACAATTATGTGTCACTTTGTGTTGGTCTATCACATAAAATCCCAATAAAACACATTTACGTTTTTGGTTGTAACATGACAAAATGTAGAAAATTTCAAGGGGTATGGATACTTTTTCAAGGCACTGTATCTCTATATCTGTGTACAGACTGTATTGTATCTGTGTACAATATTTTTTAATTCATCTTTATATACATTTCTCTTTGCTTGGTGACCATCAAGAACCTATAGGAGAATTTTATTATCAAATAAATTAAAACTCCATTCAAAACCAATTATCATTCTACAAATACATCTTCCTCTTATGGACTGATCCTTTATAATATAATTGAAAAGTTATCCCTCTATTCCATGTTTTTACCTGTTGATCCAGACAGGGCTTGTGATAATGCCCTACCTCCTGTGGTGAGCCATGATCAGTAATGGAACACCAATCAGAGGCGTTGTAGGCCACACTAACACCGTGGCCGTGCTGACACTCCCTCCGCTATATCTCTATCACCTTCTCCCCTCTCCAATAGACTCTGCTCAGCACCGGGCAGAGAAAGAAGCCCAATCAAGGTATCAGCAGTCACATGACCATAGTAAAATGTTAAAACGAATGCTAAAAATTATTTTAATTGCTGGCAAGGGCTATTAATACTTCACCCTTCATTATCATTATGTACTTATACTTGCCATTCACTTTAATAACCTTATAATTTTTATGTGCGTATTATCAATAATCATTATCTTACAGAAAGATTTTGTAAAATCAGATTAACCACTTGACGACCAGCCGCCGTCATTATACTGCGGCAGGTCGGCACGATCCCGTGAACCGTCGTAGCTGTACGTCGGTCCCCTTAAGCGGGATAGCAGGCGCACGCGCCCGTTGCACAGCAGGGGGTGCAGATGCTCGTGACCTGCGGTCGCGATGACGGCCGGCCACAAACGATCAAAGGCATTAGAGGCAGAACAGGGACGTGTGTGTGTAAACACACACATGGAAGTTCTGTAAGGAGAGGAGAGAGAGATCGTGAGTTTCTTCAAGCTGGGAACCACGATTTCTCATCTCTTATAGTCAGTCCCATCCCCCACAGATAGAACACACACACAGGGAACACAGTTAGCCCCTTGATCGCCCCCGAGTGTTAACCCCTTTCCTGCCAGTGACATTTACACAGTAATCAGTGCATTTTTATAGCACTGATCGCTGTAAAATTGTCAATCGACCCAAAAATGTGTCAAAAGTGTCCCATGTGTCCGCCATAATGTCGCAGTCTTGATAAAAATCGCAGATCGCCGCCATTACTGGTAAAAAGAAAAATAATAACAAAAGAGCCATAAATCTATCCCCTATTTTGTAGGTGCTATAACTTTTGCGCAAACCAATCAATATATGCTTTTTGCGATTTTTATTACCAAAATATATAGAAGAATACATATCGGCCTAAACTGAGGAAAAAAATTAGCTTTTTAAAGAAAAAATGGGGGCTATTTATTACAGCAAAAAGTACAAAATATTTTTTTTTTAAATTTTTTTTTATTTTTCAAAATTGTCGCTCTTTTTTTTGTTTATAGCGCAAAAAATAAAAACCCGCAGAGATGATCAAATACCACCAAAAGAAAGCTCTATTTGTGGAAAAAAAAGAACGTCAATTTTTTTTGGGTACAGCGTCGCATGACCGCGCACTTGTCAGTTAAAGCGACGCAGTGCCGTATCTCAAAAAAATGGCCTGGTGATTGAGCAGCCAAATCTTCCAGGGCTGAAGTGGTTAATATACAAAAAAAAAATGTAAGAACAGAATGAGAAATTACAGCAAATATTAAAGTTTAAGACAGAGAAGAGCACCAGTATCTTACTGTGGTGAGCTGGAAACCAAATGTTCCTTATCTGTATTGAAGCAGAGGTGTTCCCAAACATTGCATGCTCCTTATTGTCTCCCGTGGCAAGAAACCTGACATATTGAAGTGTCAGCACAAAGGAGGTTCTCACCAGTCAGATTCAGACCTTTCTTAAAATGTTTAATGTGATTAGTGTAACACCAAAGTTAAAGAGCATAGATTTGGGAAGCAGACTTACCTACTCACCCTACTAACATGTGAGCAGTGCTTTGAAATTGGATTCGATTGATTACAAAGAACCAAGTGAAGATTCTGACTTAAAGCAGAGTTCCACCCAAAAATGAAACTTCCGCTTTAAGGGAAGGTGACCCCCAGACATGCCACATTTGGCATGTCATTTTTTTTGGGGGGGGCGCATACCCTCTTTTTAGAGGGTTGAGCTCCCACTTCCTCCCGGTGCAATGCGGCGCCGGAAGGGAGATTGCCTCTCCCTTTCGGCAACCATCTAGGACACGTCACAGGTCCCAGATGACTACCCGGCCAGTTATAGCGCGCCGTGTGGCTCACGCATGCACAGTGCCTGCCCGCGCCCACAGTGAAAATGCCGACACCACACAGAGGAGGGGGAGGGGAGCGGAGCTTCGTTCCCCCGCATCGCTGGACCCTGGGACAGGTAAGTGTCCGATTATTAAAAGTCAGCAGCTGCAGTATGTGTAGCTGCTGACTTTTATTTTTTTATTTTTTTTTAAGTGGAACTCCGCTTTAACCACTTAAGGACCAGCCTCGTTTTGGATTTTAGGTGTTTACATGTTTAAAACAGGTTTTTCTGCTAGAAAATTACTTAGAACCCCCAAACATTATATATGGTTTTTCTTCTAACACCCTAGAGAATAAAATGGCGATTGTTGCAATACTTTTTTTTGCACCGTATTTGCGCAGCGGTCTTAAAAGCGCACTTTTTTTGGAAAAAATTCAATTTTTTGAATAAAAAAATAAGACAGCAGTAAAGTTAGCCCAATTTTTTTTATATTGTGAAATATAATGTTACGCCAAGTAAATTGATACCCAACATGTCACGCTTGAAAATTGCGCCCGCTCGTGGAATGGCGTCAAACTTTTACCCTCAAAAATCTCCATAGGCGACGTTTAAAAAATTCTACAGGTTGCATATTTTGCGGTACAGAGGAGGTCTAGGGCTAGAATTATTGCTCTCACTCTACTGCAATACCTCACATGTTTGGTTTGACCACCATTTTCATATGCAGGCGCTACTCGCGTATGCGTTCGCTTCTGCGCGCGAGCTCATCGGGGCGGGGGGGTTTTAAAAAAAAAAATTTTCATTTTTATTATTTATTTTACAATATTTTATTTTATTTTTACACTGTTTTAAAAAAAAAATGTTGTCACTTTTATTCCTATTACAAGGAATGTAAACATCCCTTGTAATAGAAAAAAGCATGGCAGGACCTCTTAAATATGAAATCTGGGGTCAAAAAGACCTCCGGTCTCATATTTACACTAAAATGCAATAAAAAAAAAAAAAGTCATTTAGAAAAATGACATTTGAAAAAATGTGCCTTTAAGAGGCGTGGACGGAAGTGACGTTTTGACGTCGCTTCCGCCCAGCAGTGTCATGGAGACGAGTGGGCGCCATCTTAGCCTCACTCGTCTCCAGACACACCACAGGGAAGGACGCGATCGCCTCCACCGCTACCGACGGCTCCGGTAAGCGGCGGAGGGCACCGGATCGCGGCGGGAGGGGGGGGGCCCTCTCCCGCCACCGATAAAAGTGATCTTGCAACGAATTTGCCGCAGAGACCACTTTTATCTGAAAGCCGGCCACCGCACGAAAACGGGGATACCGGGGTTATGGCAGCTAGCTGCTGCCATAACCCCGATATCCCCGTTCAAAGTTTGGATGTACATAGTCGTGCGGCGGTCGGAAAGTGGTTAAAGAGTAACTCCACTTTTGTTGAGAGGAAAAAAACATTTCCCTCTTGATGATCTATGTACATTGCAGGTATTTTATCAAACTTTGTTGCAGATTCTTACCTTTTGTTAATCTAAAGAAATAGCTGTTTGTTTGTCTGTGCAATAAGGGTCACCAGCGCAAAAACAATATTTAAAGGAGAGATCTGGGGAATTGGCGCTGCCCTATTAGCATTAGATGTTAAAAAGGTCACAGAAAAATATAAATAATTATATAGAAAGAAAAAAAGGGTAAATGTGTATCCCTTAAGTGAATGTACCCCTATGCTTGTGCCAAAATAAATAAAATTGGTGAAAAAATTTGTTTTATATAGTGTGTGATCCTTTAAAGTGAGCGTGCTAATCCTCTATGTTGCGTACGTGAATGGTTTAAATTTGCCCCACCTCCATTGCAAAACTACACATTTACAACATATCAAATCATATCAGACTAACCAAAACTTTTGAAAGTTATTAAGTAGCCTCCTATAAAATAGTTGGGGTCCGTGACAAAACACACTATTTGGAGGCTATCAGTATCCGTGTGAGGTTACCACATACCTCTAATATATCTGGTGACTAAAGTGCACTGTGCATAAAGTGAAACCAAAGTGCATTAAACCTCTATGATACAATCTCAAAATACATATATAATAAATCCATATATAAAAAATTTCATAAAAATAGGAATCCAAACCATTAACACTCAAATAAAAAGTAACGAATATGAATACACATCTGTGACAAAAGTCCCTATGATGGACCCAAGCAGGGTTAGAATGTCTTAATTTTAGATACAGGAATATTAAAAACGTCAGGATCGGTTGACATGCATTTAAAAATGCCCAAGGGGTGGTAAAAGGTGACTTCCGTGCATATAGAAGCTGGTGACTCCAAGTGCTCTCCCCCGTGCTCCCCCACTCACCAGAATCCGTCACCCCCTAGGGGGTATTGGGCAGAGGGTCTAAACACGTATTAGAGATACGAAACGAACCCACAAAATGGAACCAGGAGGGAACACCAACAGGAAATGGGACCCATACACAGGCACATGGAAGGAGAAAGCAGACAAGAGGTAGACGAGGGGGCAGGAAGAAGAAAAAGACCCAGAAATTATTAGGTCAAGGGATTTTTAACCTCAGTCAAACACAGTTTACACAAGAAGAACTAGAAGTATTAGAATTGGGGCTCAAATATGCTCCCGATAAGTCTTTGGACAAGTTTGAGGCCTATATTGACCTTCAAAAGTTCTTAAGGAAACTAAACATAAAAAAACATTTTGCCATGAACCCAGGAGAAATAACAAGAGAACATTCGGAGTATACACATACCGAACTTAAAAATAACTCCATATTTAACCCTAAAACCCCAGGAAACCAATGCATTAATGCGTTTAGGAAAATGGTAGAGGAAGATATCAAGGCAATGAAAAATAGTAAGAAGAGATCAAGGAACATTTGGAAAACCATCAAAGACATAGGAAACAAGTATGATGTAGTGATCAGGCCAGCAGACAAGGGGGGAGGCCTGGTCATCCTAAACAAAAAAGATTATCAGGAGGAGATGAACAATCTTCTGAATATAGAAAACACCTATAAAAAACTAACAGGGAACCCGAAGAGAAAATATGAGAAGAAGCTAAGAGCATATGTGGAAAAAGGGAAAACCAAGGGGATCTTGAATTCTAAAGAGGCCGAATATATGATATCAAATTCAACAAAGACGCCAGTAATATACTACACGCCCAAAATCCATAAGAGATTGGATAAACCACCAGGAAGGCCCATTGTCAGCGGGATTAATTCTATATTCTCCAGATTAGGAGAATATCTAGACAAATTTCTTAAACCCCTGGTAAAAGAAGGCAGATCGTACTTACGCGACAGCATGCAATTGATACAAGAACTCCAACAGGTGAAGGGAGCAGAACAATGGCTATTGGTGGCGGTTGATGTAAATTTGCTTTACACCAGCATTGAACAAAAAGATGGACTGCGGGGAGTAGAAAAAGCAATGCACAAGAACACTAACATGAAGCAGGAACAGATTAGTTACATCCTAGAGGGCCTAAAGCTAGCCATGGAATGTAACTATTTCTGGTACGATAAGAAATATTATGTACAGACAAAGGGGGTTGCAATGGGGGCTCGCTACGCCCCCAGCGTAGCTAACCTGTTCATGGATATGTGGGAGGACAAGTATATTTATAGTGAAAACAAAGGAGAGGTTCCCCCAAAGTGGGGTTTTTAGGCAGCACAATGATAAAGGGAGTCGGATTCAATATCAAAAATGTAACAAATTTATTGAGGTGTATCATAAAAGTTAAAACAATGAGCTCCAGTGGGGGGTACTCGAGATAAAATTACATGTTATATAAGCTGAACATATATTGGCAGACACATATTCACAACAACACTGGGTAGCATGAATATTTAGACCTGACGCGTTTCAACCCCTATACTTGGGGTCTTCTTCAGAGGATTAGTCCAATAATGTATGTTCAGCAGAGAGAGGGGCAAGGCCTCCCATATGGAGATCACCTAGAAGGACTGTCCTCTCGTCCTCCCCAGAGGAAGGGCACCGGGCACCCCTACCGCCAACGCGGTTCGGACCAGGGTAGTGAGGACAGCGACGTGGCTTGCGAGAGGTCACACTCTTGAGCACCACCCACCAGACTAGTAGTCAACCAGGGAGCACAGAGAATTACACCTCAAGGGGTACTAAAAGACATGTGTTTTGGCACTATGTTGCCCCATACATACAAGACTGTTGCCTGTCAGTCAACCCGGGATTGGTCACAAGCTATAGCGGGCTCGGTGGATTGGTATCCCACACTGAGTCCACCAGTATAGTGAAAGGTGAAAAGTGCCTGCTGTTCACCAGGGAGGAAAGGAGACAGTCTCCTTTCCTCCCTGGTGAACAGCAGGCACTTTTCACCTTTCACTATACTGGTGGACTCAGTGTGGGATACCAATCCACCGAGCCCGCTATAGCTTGTGACCAATCCCGGGTTGACTGACAGGCAACAGTCTTGTATGTATGGGGCAACATAGTGCCAAAACACATGTCTTTTAGTACCCCTTGAGGTGTAATTCTCTGTGCTCCCTGGTTGACTACTAGTCTGGTGGGTGGTGCTCAAGAGTGTGACCTCTCGCAAGCCACGTCGCTGTCCTCACTACCCTGGTCCGAACCGCGTTGGCGGTAGGGGTGCCCGGTGCCCTTCCTCTGGGGAGGACAGTCCTTCTAGGGGATCTCCATATGGGAGGCCTTGCCCCTCTCTCTGCTGAACATACATTATTGGACTAATCCTCTGAAGAAGACCCCAAGTATAGGGGTTGAAACGCGTCAGGTCTAAATATCCATGCTACCCAGTGTTGTTGTGAATATGTGTCTGCCAATATATGTTCAGCTTATATAACATGTAATTTTATCTCAAGTACCCCCCCACTGGAGCTCATTGTTTTAACTTTTATGATACACCTCAATAAATTTGTTACATTTTTGATATTGAATCCGACTCCCTTTATCATTGTGCTGCCTAAAAACCCCACTTTGGGGGAACCTCTCCTTTGTTTTCAGTTTCCAAGGGGTGAGCAGCAAACCCTCGTTTTCCTCTCTAGTGTCTCTCTAGTTTACAAGTATATTTATAGTAAAAACATACCCCAGATCAAGATGTACAGGCGGTATATAGATGACCTGATCATCTTATGGGACGGAACACCAGAGAGCCTGACTAAGTTTCTTGAGAATCTAAATATCAATAAGTATGGTATCACTTTTACTGGAAAGTGGCGTAACGAACAAATCGATTACCTGGACCTGGAAATTTTTAAAACAAGGGATTCGCTATCAACCCGTACATTTTTTAAAACGACGGATCGGAATGGGTATATCCCTACCTCCAGTTGCCATCACCCACGATGGACATCTAATGTCCCCAAAGGACAATTATTGTGCATACGGCGCAATTGTGACACACTGGAGGATTTTAGTAACCAGGCAGATATCTTGATTAGAAGATTCCAAGAAAAAGGCTATGATAAAGACAGACTCCTTAAGCTGAAAATGGACATTATGAAGATGGACAGATCTTCCCTCTTCTGTAATAAAAACAAAAATGACAACAAGGGAGCTGATATCACCTTCATTACTGGATATAACAGCCAATACAGAGATCTAGAAAAAATAATAAGGAAGTATTGGCCGATTCTTAAGGAGGACCTTGTTTTATCGAAAATCCTACCTGCAAAACCCAAGTTCGTATACAGGAAAGCACCCAACCTAAGGAACCATCTTGTGAGAAATGTCATAGACCCCCCGCAAACCATTAAAATATGCCCGGACCTGAAAGGATTTTTCAGATGTCAGAGGTGTTTACCATGCAAAGTGGCCAAGTGGCAACCCAGAAAGAAGACTATGTTTAGATCATGCACCGATCACAAGGAATACCACATCAATCAATTAATTACATGTCGGAGCACGCATGTTACATATATCATAGAATGCCCTTGCCACCTCCAATATGTGGGGAGAACCACCCGCCCCCTTTTTGTTCGGATCAGAGAACACATCAAAAATATTAGAAAAGGCTTCCCTAACCATAGCCTGTCTAGGCACTTTGATGAGGTCCACCATAGAGATCCTAGTGGTCTTGTTTTCTATGGGATTGATACAGTGCAAGCAAACTGGCGGGGGGGCAACAGAGAGATCTTAATCTCTAGAAATGAAACCAGCTGGATTTACCGGCTGGGTTCTCAGGGTTGAACCTGGACATAGACCTAAATTGCTTTATCGCCAACCCCTAATTCCTTTTATAACATTGACATACAGAGATAAGGGATTAAGCTTCTATTAAATAATTTCTCTTTGAATACAGATTTCTGTACCACACAATAGAATCTACACGTTGTATTGCACTATTTGTACAATTAATGGAAGATGGCACACACTGCATTCTGTTTTTTAGAAGGGTGGGGGTCAGGGCCCCATCCTGACATGCCTGCCTGTAATTGATTGTAAGTGTGGCTCAGCCTGTAGCCGAATAGCATGCCATTTATGCAGGGACTTAGGCCTTGAGGCAGTTTGATATATGGGGTGGGAGGGTATGAAGTACCCTCCTAACACCATATATAGACTCAATGGCTAAATTCAAACATCTGTGACCAATGAAAGGCCAATCTCTGATCCTGCACATAAATAATAAAAAATATATATCACAGTACTGGGTATCCCATGTGGTAGGGATCTTTTTTATCCCCTTTTCTTACCCCCCTTTTTTACCCCCCTTTTTCTACAGCAAAATCCCTTTTGGGTACTTCTAGTTCTTATTCCATTCTGCATATAATGTAAAGTGGGTGTTACAAATTATATACACCAATTATTGATGATCTAGTCCCAGTTTTAATTAATTTTTTCACAATATATTTTTTTATATACCGTATATACTCGAGTATAAGTCGTTCCGAGTATAAGTCGAGGCCCTAATTTACCACAAAAAAAATAGGAAAAACTTATTGACCCGAGTATAAGACGAGGGTGAGAAATGCACAGCTACTGTAAGTGGAAAAGAGGGTCAACAATGCCCATTTGCAGCATCACTGTGCCCATTTGCATGCCTCACTGTGCCTATTTGCAGCCATAGGTCCCCTGAACTTCAAACTCGGTAGTTAAGGGTTCCCAGATGCCCCCTAGCTGCAGCCAAAATTTGGGGTCTCTGAACCCAAAGGGTCCCGAAATGACATTGCTGCAAATGGACACAGTTGACCAAATTTGGGGCCCCGTATCTCGGGGCCATTTAGTGCTAAGAACCCCAAATTTGGTGTACAAACCCAGTGGAGCTAGCACCATAAAATTTCCAAAGCTGGTGTTTCTAGCACCAAGTGGCCCCGAGATACAGGGCCCCAAAATTCAGTTCAGAAAATGTCAAGCACTTTTCTGCAGCAGAGAATGACATTTTCCAAACTGGATTTGGGGCCCCGTATCTCAGGGCCACTTGGTGCTAGGAACCCCAGCTTTGGATATATTATGGTACCAGTTCAACTGGGTTTGCACACCAAATTTGGGGTTCCTAACACCAAGTGGCCCTGAGATATGGGGCCCCAAATTCGGTTCAGAAAATGTCAAGCACTTTTCTGCAGCAGAGAATGACATTTTCCAAACTGGATTTGGGGCCCCGTATCTCAGGGCCACTTGGTGCTAGGAACCCCAGCTTTGGATATATTATGGAACCAGTTCCACTGGGTTTGCACACCAAATTTGGGGTTCCTAGCACCAAGTGGCCCTGAGATACGGGGCCCCAAAATCAGTTCGGAAAATGAAATTTTTTGCTGCAGAAAAGTGCTTGACTCGAGTATAAGTCGAGGGGGGCACTTTCAGCACAAAAAAATGTGCTGAAAAATTGGACTTATACTCGAGTATATACGGTATATCGTTATATATTTCTAAAAAAAATTTTAATATTTTATCTGATTAAAGTTCTAGTAGTAATTAAGTAATTTTTAGATACCTAAGAGCATTATTATTTTTTATATATATATTATTTTTTATATATATATATATATTTATACGTTTATTGCATCCAGGCTCACAGTACCAAGGTTTACTACACCATTATCTTCTGACATTCTTATTTTGATTTGGCTTAATTTCGTTTCTGTATGATTTGACCAAATATCTTAGTCTATTGTATATGACCATTTAATACAAAGACGAACAGCTAATATATTTGGACATCATTGTCTCCCAATTACAAACAAAAGATTTTACAGACAGATATTTGGTTTATTGTAGAAGTATGTAATGTGTAGTTAACTATGACGAATAGGTGGTATGCTGTTATATAGACTATATAGACCTGCGGCTCTGCTAATTCTATACACCCCCCGAGCGGTATTTACATAATTAGGGGAGGGTCGATGGAGCCGGGAGGACTATATTTGTGTGAGAAGCGTGAAGCGTAGACAACGTCTTTGACAACGTCTGATGACGAAACGCGTAAGGCGGAGTCACGCTCACACGTCATACCCGGAAGGGCCGGCTGGAACGCAAGGTGGGACGCACGCTTGGATTCGTTTCACGATCCCATCCTTTGCACCTAGCCGTGGTTGTAACGCTTTTTAAACTTTTAAACTTTGAATAAACTGGACGTACTTTCACTATGCAAGCCCCCTGTCTATTTCTTTGCGGGAGGAGGATCTAGCAGTACGGAGGTGGTTAGTAGTGGAGGTACCCGGACCTGGATCCACAGAAGGGGACCCTCACCATCAGTGTAACAGAAGGAACTCACGGAACAGTAAAGCCTAAGAAGGACATCTATCACAGGCAGCCATCCAGAGACACCCACTCCTCTGCCCAATACCCCCTAGGGGGTGACGGATTCTGGTGAGTGGCGGAGCACGGGGGGGAGCACTTGGAGTCACCAGCTTCTATATGCACGGAAGTCACCTTTTACCACCCCTTGGGCATTTTTAAATGCATGTCAACCGATCCTGACGTTTTTAATATTCCTGTATCTAAAATTAAGACATTCTAACCCTGCTTGGGTCCATCATGGGGACTTTTATCACAGATGTGTATTCATATTCGTTACTTTTTATTTGAGTGTTAATGGTTTGGATTCCTATTTTTATGAAATTTTTTATATATGGATTTATTATATATGTATTTTGAGATTGTATCATAGAGGTTTAATGCACTTTGGTTTCACTTTATGCACAGTGCACTTTAGTCACCAGATATATTAGAGGTATGTGGTAACCTCACACGGATACTGATAGCCTCCAAATAGTGTGTTTTGTCACGGACCCCAACTATTTTATAGGAGGCTACTTAATAACTTTCAAAAGTTTTGGTTAGTCTGATATGATTTGATATGTTGTAAATGTGTAGTTTTGCAATGGAGGTGGGGCAAATTTAAACCATTCACGTACGCAACATAGAGGATTAGCACACTCACTTTAAAGGATCACACACTATATAAAACAAATTTTTTCACCAATTTTATTTATTTTGGCACAAGCATAGGGGTACATTCACTTAAGGGATACACATTTACCCTTTTTTTCTTTCTATATAATTATTTATATTTTTCTGTGACCTTTTTAACATCTAATGCTAATAGGGCAGCGCCAATTCCCCAGATCTCTCCTTTAAATATTTCCAATTAACTCCTATTAGGAATTAATTAAGGGGAGGCTGCAGCCCTTCTATAATATTTTCCTAAGCGCAGACCTCTAATCTAGTATCTCCGCAAAAACAATATTAATAATAGTAATACAAGGTTTGCTGCAGCTACAATTTCCCCACTAGATATGGTAAAAAGATTATATTTCCATATGTGCAAACAGAGAGAAAATTTGGTGGGATTTTGTAGGCGCCAGGTAAGTAATTTTAAACAGACATCACAGCAATAAAAAATATAAATGTCATTTTATTGAACATAGACAAGGTTTAAAAAATTATGCTGGCTGTGCATAATATAACAACATAGAAAATAAGGGGTTACTCAGCACTTATAATCCCTATTTGTTTCGCCCCTTGGGGCTTCCTCAGGGAATATGTGTTGAGGGACCAAGCTGGATATATCTCCAAGTAGAATAAACATACAATTAGATTGTATGTTTATTCTACTTAGAGATATATCCAGTTAAAGCAGAGTTCCACCCATAAATAGAACTTCCCCTGAAATGATTCTCCCCCCCCCCTCCGGTGCCACATTTGGCACCTTTCGGGGGGGGGGGGGGAATCATATGCCCCCATATCCATGCATAGATCGCTGCACTTTGTTCGCCAAACTACGCAATGTCCGGCCCCCCTTAAGCCCCCCCCGCTGTCTTCTGGGAGACACACAGGTCCCAGAAGACAGCAGGGACCATTCAGATCGTGCAGCGCGACTCGTGCATGCGCAGTAGGAAATAGGCTATGAAGCCTCAAGGCTTCACTTCCTGTTTCCCTTAGTAAGGATGTCGGCGCCTCCACTCAGAGCCGAGGGACAGGTCGGCTTTCGGGTGAGGACATCGCGGGCTCCTTGGACAGGTAAGTGTCCAGTCAGCAGCTGACTTTTATTTTTTTTTCCCAGGCGGAACTCCGCTTTAAGAGGGAGAATGAGAATCTGCTGCTGTTGAAAAGGTACTGGTTTTAATCAAGCTAAATCATATATTTATATGCTATATCTTATAACATATTAATTTATTAATTATCTATTTACTGTGAAATTACTGGTTGGAATATATATATATAGTAAATTACCTTAAAAACAATACAGGTAATAATCATTTTTTTGCTAGAAAATTACTCAGAACCCCCAAACATTATATATATTGTTTTAGCAGACACCCTAGGGAATAAAATGGTGGTCGTTTGGGGAAAAAAACAGTTTCATAAATATAAAAAAAAAACATATAACCCAATTTTTTTGCATAATCTGAAAGACAATGTTATGCCAAGTAAATAGATAACTAACATGTCACGCACACTTGTGGAATGGCGCCATACTTCAGTACTTAATAATCTCCATAGGCGACGCTTTAAAATTTTTTACAGATTACATGTTTAGAGTTACAGAGGAGGTCTAAGGCTAGAATTATTGCTCTCGCTCTACCGATCGCGGCGTATGTACCGTTTGTGTATCTGGCTCTGATACTAGCCAGTGCCTCACCAGCCACTGACCTCACCGCACATCACTGGTACATTTCCCTTCCATGTGCACCTTGCTGCAAAGGCTAGATATAAATTGGGGAGAAATAACCGTAAGCGCTGACACACATTTTTTTTTGCATAAATTGAGGTTGTTGCCATCTTTTTGTATAACCATCCACAGAGGACACCATCCACTGCTACCTGAAGGAGGAGACTCTTCCATGGATTAGCAGCTTCCATCCTCTCACCACTGTCCACAGAGGACACCATGTACTACTACCTAGAGAAGGAGTCCCTTCCAAGTATTGACAGCTTCCACTATTCCACTACAATCCACATAGGACACCTTCCACTAACATCAAAAAGGTTTGCAGCTTTCATCATTCCACTGCTATCAGAAGTAGACCCTTCCAAGGACTGGCAGCTCCCATCCTTCCACTGTACCCTACTGAGGACACTATCCCCTGCCACCAGTAGTTAGGAGTAGTTAGCAGCCTTTTAGAAGCATATCCTAAATGTTAAAAATTGGCAATTTAGGTTTACAGTTGCCAACAGCACTGTAGGATAACAAAATATATACAGCAAAGGCACTAATGAGTAGAAAGTCAATAGATGCATACCTCGTCTATATTAAGAGTGCCTTCCCAACCTGCATAAGTAATTTGTACTTCTATTTGCCTTTATCAGGCTTGTATTGTGGTCCGCCTGCTAATTGACCTCTTTTGTCGCTATTTAATTACGCATTTTGTGATTGTAAATGGCCCATTTTCTTGTTACAGGAAATACTACATATTTTACCCAGTGATTAACGCACTGCCGATTAATTAATGCAAATGATGCCAAGCATGCTTAATAAACGTGAAATCCTTACATATGAGAATTGCATTACGGATGCAGATTTTCACTGTAATGAAACAAAAATCAAGCCTGGCCCTGCTGAACTCAAATACGACGGTCATTATCCAATTGTGAAGAGCTGCAAAGCCTCAGCTCTATGGAAGAAGAATTCACCTGTCTGATACCTATAGTAGCCTGTCTGAGTGTCTATTTTATCACCCACCTTTAAGGCAGGTGTGTTCCCTGCTGATCTTCCCAATTAAATCGACACGTCCTGATTTTAGCCCTCATTCACATTGCAGCAATTTGTTATGTGATATGACAGGTCAAATCGCATGACAAGTCGCAGCCTATTGCCGGCAATGGCACCGGTCCAATCTGTGCGATGCCGACTTTGCGGCGCCGCACCAATTTGCGAAAGTAGTTCCTGCACTACTTTTGCCAATTTCAAGTGCGACTTCAATAGACATGTGTGCATGAAGCCGCACAAATTTTTTTCAAGTCGCACCCAAAGTCTCACTGACAGGCGGCTTTGAAATTGTGCGATTTCAGGTGAAGTCGCATGTTTTCAAAGCCGTGCTCAATGTGAACGAGGGCTTACCCCCATGTTATGGCAAGAGGACTCCTTCCTACACTTGCTGCATTATGTCAGCAAAAGGAGGAGGAGCTTCCCAGAAAGGAGCAGAGCTTTGATGCACTGCGCAGATATGGAGATTGATACAACGTTCCCTATAGAGCAATGTATCCCTAATAGAGACATTAAAGGGGAAAAAGATGGCACTGTACAACTGCTACTGAAAGGCAGATGAAAGCTTTAGCAGGGGGGGAATACTGTGACCACTATGAGAGGTAATGAATACCTGAAGTGTTATTCTTACACATTACTTAGCATGCAGCACTTAACATGAATTTATATATCTGATGACAGGTCCACTTTAAGAACATGGGTGCAGGATGTGAATCCAGCCAGAGGCTTCTCCTGCTAGGCCCGTCCAGGGGAAACGACATGCAGGACACTGAGATATTGAGAAGAACGCTGTAGAGGCGATGAGGTCAGGGAACCCGCCAGCACGGCACAGGTTAAATATTGGATTCAATTTATCATTTTTTGGCAGAGAAGACCAAAAGAAGAAAAGTGAGAGTAGAGAAAAATCATAATAAAAACCCAGCGGAATCGATGGAGTGCTGTAAGCCAGGCCGTATTGATTTGTTTTTTCCTTCTCAATCCAGACAAATTGTTTAGCAAGACAGAAGATTTTTCTGACACACTAATTGACGGGGGAGCATTCCGCACAACAGCCGGCCAGCTACAGAACCTTCTGGAAGGAAGGAGCCTGCACAACTGATGTCAGGGAACCATAAGTCCCAGCCGGCACTGCAAGCCTCTGGAAGGTATGGAGTTGCTGGATGCCGTAGGCCTTTCCTGGTCTGAAGGTGGAGCCCTGGGTCCATGTTATTAATTATTAATAATCATTAAAGTGGTATTAAACCCAAGACCAAAGATGGATTATATTACAGTTTACTAATCCCTAAATGTGGTGGCTGCACGCTCTTTTTCTTTATATTTACAGTACCTGGTGATCTGGCCAGTAAAATTCACAATGAGGTTATCGGATGAACGATCGTCAGTTTTTTTTTTTTTTTTTTTGCATGGTAGTCTCATATCAAAAAAGAAGAGATTACTAAAGTACGAAACTTCTCATACGACAAAGTAAAAATCCCGAAGTGATGTTATGTGCTGTATTGCATTTTTCAACAAAAACTGTACTGATTAACCGCTTACCAACCAGCCGATGTCATTATACTGTGGCGGGTTGGCACGATCCCAAGAGCCGCCGTAGCTATACGTCGACTCCTTTAAGCGGTATGGCAGGCACGCACATGCCCGCTGCACTGCAGGGGTGCCGATGCTCGTGGCCAACGCCCGCAATGACTGCCAGCCACGAGCGATCACGGCACGAGAGGCAGAAAAGGGACGTGTGTGTGTAAACACACAAATCCCTGTTCTGTGAGGAGAGACAGATCGTTAGTTCCTAATAGCTGGGAACCAGGATCTGTGATCCCCTCTAGTCAGTCCCCTCCCCCTACAGTTAGAACACACAGTCAGGGAACACAGTTAACCCCTTGATCGCCCCCTAGTGTAATGCAGGGGTTGTTACCAAGTCATCATGCTAAGTAAGGATGAGTTCCGGCGTGTTCGCACACTCCACATGCCGAGCCCGCCAGGAAGTCGGCACAGCGCTGCGCTAATCACAGGCAGTGAGACATTGTCCCGATGTGCGGCTGCAGAGATCGGGAAATGTCTCACTGCCTGTGATTAGCGCAGCGCCGTTCCAACTTCCTGGGGGGGCTGGGCACGTGGAGTGTGCGAACATGCCGGAGATGATCCTTAATGCTAAGTAATGTGTTGTTCCTTAAGTAGAGTTTTGTCTCCCTCTAGTGGCCGCTAAAACTTTGTCATGACCCTTTCTCTGTGTAAGCAAACCGTTATGCATTGTGGGATTGGTAGTTTAATAAGGAAGTGACTGATGTGCCTAACTCAGTCTGAGAACTACTGACCCACAATGCCAAGTCACAGAATATCCTGCTGGGTAAGCAGATGAAAGGGGAGGCGTGGCATGCTTTCTCTCTCTCTCTCCGGACAGCCATTTCAACAACCAGCAGGGAGCTGGTGTGTGTGTGACCAGGAGGCTGTGCAGCGCGGAGTGGGATCGCCAGCCTCTAAGGGACTTCAGGATACAGCCCTGTGAGTCCAGCAGGCAGATCGGTGTGCAGTGCCAGGACATCTGGAAGGTTTCCTGCATCCCAGCCATCCGGAGGAGCCGTACAGCGTGGCGGCGCCATCTTCCATCAGACTGAGACATCAGGAGGAGAATCTGGACGGAACCTCACAGCTTTTGTGGTGAGAAGGGCACCTGCCCATTTCAGTAAAGTGCACAATTAGCTGAGTGTGTTATCTACAGACTGCTGGTGAGACTTGTAGTCCAACAGAAGTCATCTCACTTATCCATAGGCTGCATACAGTTGAACTCCAGGGTCTTACCTGTGCTATAAAGTCAACATTGAATTACATCCACTCACCAGGAGGAAGTATTCTTATGCCGCGTACACACGGCCGGACTTCCCGACAGAAAAAGACCGATGGGAGCTTTTGGTTGGACATTCCGACCATGTGTATGCCCCATCAGACTTTTTCTGTCGGCATTTCCGATGGACTCAGATATAGAACATGTTCTAAATCTTTCCATCAGAAATGCCGACGGAGTTTAGCCCGTTGGCAAGTCCGCTTGTGTGTACGCGGCATAAGTGCTCTATATCTTCAGTTACACAGTGACCAGCGCATCATTTATTCTGCCACTTGCTTCTTATTTGTTTCCCTGTTTGGATTACAAATAATGCAGTCTAAAACTAGCTGAAGATACCTGAAGAGAAGGAATGGTATTACTTTGCATTTGGGACATTGTATTGCAACCTAGGGGGAGCCCTTGAGTATAGGTTAAATATTGCATTGTGTCATTACATGTGAAAGACATTACTTTGCAATTTGGTGTGTTTGTGTTGAGGCTTCAGTGGGAAGGTGTTTGTTATAGGTCTTTATAGGATATCAGACATTTGTCCCACTGTACCCCTATACTCTATACGCTGATTATTGAATCTACAGTTCTGAGATCCGTGTTGATTGTCATTTTCTGTTTATATATATATATATATATATATATATATATATATATATATATATATATATATATATATATATATATATATATACATATATATATAACCACATTGTTCCTTATGTTTATTGTCCATTTCAGTAAACTTTTTGAGTGGTTGATTAATATTCTGTGTGAGTCTCTGTTATTACAGCTGGTGAAGTGAGGAGTCCAAGATTACGGTAAATATATTAATTAGTGTATCCTTACTGTGTTTCTCTCTACTGCTGGTTCTCACACTAATATTACCATACAGGTGTGCCAGAGGGGTTGAGATTGTTAGTTTGGAAGAGAGGCAGAATGCAGAACCAAACATTCATTAGCAGCTCCTTCGGGGGCAGTGCTACAGTGTTAACCCCTTCCCTGCCAGTGATATTTATACAGTAATCAATGCATTTTTACAGCACTGATCACTGTATGATTGTCAATCGCCCCAAAAATGTGTCAAAAGTGTCCGATGTGTCCACCATAATGTCGCAGTCACGATAAAAATCGCAGATCACCGCCATTACTAGTAAAGTCAGCAGCGGGGAGCCACTGGCCCCTGCTGATGTCAATCAACTCCTGTGAACAGAGAGTAGGGGGGGGGGGGCTGAGCAGCGCTGTGTGTGTCTAAAGAACGCATACAGCCTGGCTCAGGAGCGAGCCCGCATGTCTCCCCCTCATAGGAAGCAGTTTCCTATGGTTGCGCACGGAGAAGAGGAGGTGCTAAGAGCGCTTGCAGTAGACCCCAGAAAAAGAGGTTCAGGGCTGCTCTGGGCAATACCACTGCATTTAAAAGGTAAGTATAACAGGTTTGTTATTTTAGAAAAAAAAAATATCACTGACAAAATGCCCGTACACACGATGCGAAAATTGGAAGAAAAATTTCGTCCGACGAACGATCTTCCGATTTTTGGATTGTTAGTACGGTGCTTTCGACGGCCGATTCCTGTTTTTCGTCCGACAAAAGCCGGATGTGCAGACTATAAAATGTTTTGTCGAACGTGAACTCAACGTCTGATTTTAATTTAATTAGTACGATTTTCATACGAAAAAAATCGTAAGATCAAGACTGGGCATGCTCGGAATTGAAAGAACAAATACAAAACTAGTCAACACATCACTTCTGAAGTTGTATTCTGTCATACAAGAATTTTGGTATTATGAGTAACCTCTTCACTTTCGACATGAGACTAGATCTTTTTGGAAAAAATTATACTGTTGCTGAAGATTTTGAAAGATCAATAGTTTATTTGTGCAGATTTGTAAAGTCATGACAGATACTGTACAATTTAAACAAGTTCAGCATCAGATTATATTATTATATTATATATATATATATATATATATATATATATATATACACTTGTGGAGGAGAACCGCACTCTGCTTACGATTTAGTGCCAGCAATCAGGTCTTCCCACCGACCTTGTATATAGAAAAAGAGTCCAAGAGGTTGCTGCACTTAAAAATTTCTTTGCTTTATTTCTCAAATTGTTCAGTAGGGATTTACAAAGCAAGTATAATCCAAAAACACAGGCACGAAATGCCTACACAGTTTCTACGTCTCGGGCTAGTCAGCTTACGCCCTTCCTAAGATCCATTGAAGCACATCTGATGTGCTTCAATGGATCTTAGGAAGGGCGTAAGCTGACTAGCCCGAGACGTAGAAACTGTGTAGGCATTTCGTGCCTGTGTTTTTGGATTATACTTGCTTTGTAAATCCCTACTGAACAATTTGAGAAATAAAGCAAAGAAATTTTTAAGTGCAGCAACCTCTTGGACTCTTTTTCTATATATATATATATATATATATATATATATATAAAGTACCAAACTGTCTTGTAACAAAAAAGTTAAAAAGTTTTACTAGCAGAGTACTGGTAGGAGTTAGTTTAGCTAGTTATACAGTACAGGTGATGGGAGGACTAGTACAGAGCAATCCCTAACCAATCTGCCAGGTGGAGCTAAAAATCAAGAGCGCCACTGTCAGCTTCAAGCAACACAGCCAATCTTCTCCGCTTCCCCAGTGCTATAAACAGCCCAGGTGCAGGAAAACAGATTATTCCCAGCCTCTGGCAATGATAAAGGAAGTCTTTATCATCAAAGCGCAGGGGGACCCATCACACGCAACACAGATGTTGAGTACAAAGCTCTGTGACTCAGAATTCACCAATGACCCCCACAAACCGACCAGCCAGAGAATCAGATTATCGGACGACTTTGCTGTTTTCCACACGTCTAGACGGCGGCAATTACGGAATATTTTCAGCAATGGCACCCATCTGAATCTATATCTTCTAAAAACCGATGCCAAAATTAATTTGTGTGTGTGCACGCTTTGGGAGAGCAATCAGTAATATCACAGTTCACCCAAAAATTAGAGCAGCCAATCAAAAATTTGCTTTATTCCATCAGCAGTCTTGGCTAGGGTGGGGTTCGGTACCTGCAGTGCTGTACAGTATATGTTCACGTATTCTGTAATTTCATATCACTAGGCAGTGAAGCTGACCATTAGACATTTCGGGTCGGAGCAACTTGCCTATGGTTGAGCAAGGAGCATTAACACTCCGCTCTCTCCTGGACACTTGTTTCTGGCTCAACCGCATACAGCTCCAGCCTCATTTACAAGCAGGATGTGTAATTAGGAAACCCCAAAAACCGATTGGACCCTTAAGTCCCGTACACACGATCAAACTTTCTGACAATTTGAGAATATCCTAGCCAACATTTGTTGGCGGAAAGTCCGACAATTGTCGGATGGAGCACACGGTCGGACTTACCTCCAACAGCCTGACATCCAACATTTCCCGTCGGAAAATCTGATCGTGTGTATGGGGCTTTAGTGGGAACAAAATGAAACACTTACAGGTGTCTTTCTATCCATATCAATCAACACCGCTACCAGTGGCCCACATCTGACCTGGCAGCCGCATGCAGAAAACCTTGACCTCCTCCTTGGACTTAGAAGTTTCACCTGCCTCCCCGTTGGCAGACTCCCTGAATGCCAGGCAACTCTCCCCAGCATCATGGGAGACCAAGACCAACAGACTTTCATACCTATGGTAAATCTGGTCCTTACCCACACATGCAGACCTCGAGGACTATGTCTCCAGAATGGAAGAAATGTACAGAACAGAGCAAGCGAATGTAGAGAAAGATCTTGCCCAACTTGGCAACAGACTGTAGAACTCTGAGAAAAGGAAAGACAATATCTTTATTCATTAGATATTATTTAGTCATTAGGGATGAGCGGGTGAATTTATCTAACTTAACTTTGCAGCAAAATTACAGACTTCATGTTCACTGAAATGTTATCAAAATTAGTCTTTAACTCTTTAAGGAGTCATAGCTCCTATTTGTGACACCCTGGTGCTGTGTGATGTGGCTTTTGCTCATCTTAACCATCACAGTGATGGGAGGTGCTGAAAAGAAAGGGCATCAGCAGAGATCACCAACATATGGCATATAATAGCACTCTGGGATTTAGAAATACACCCAGATAACTGGCATTTTCCTTAGTTTTATGTTGAAGTTAAACTCTGGTCAGAATTTTAAAAAAAGTGTGGTGTGCTTCCCCTTTATATAGTTAGGGTCTATCATTCATTTAGTCTAGAGGGAGGCTGAAAAAAAAAAAGAAGGAATACTTCCCTTATTCCTTGCTCACCCAAGGGCTCGTGCTTTTCTCAATCTTGCTCAAGACCCAGAATGTGAGCAGACCCTTAATGTCCTTACATACAATGCAAAACTGCAGGTCCTGCATTGTGCTTAATGACATTGGAGAGGAAGTTGGCACACAACTGGCATAGAGAAGCAGCCTTGGGGGAACGATCATTCATTCCTCTCTGACACCCTCAAGACCAAAACAGCAGTAGGCCCTTATGGAGGATAGCAATGCATAATTCTAGCTCAAAATTATTATTTATTTTGCACTTTAGATCCCTTTCTATGTTTTACTTCTTTCCTCTAGTAATCTCTCTATAGCAGAAATAAAGGGAAAATCTCAGACCACCAAACTCTAACCCAATTCCCCCTACCGGTCTAACACAAGCAAGAAAACACCACAACAAGCCATGTCCTAGTTTTATGCCTCCATTAGTATACAGACAATACATTTCCTTGTATAGATCAGCGTTGCACACTCAGACTGATTGTAAAATAAAAGTTGTACATAAGAAAACAAGAATTAAGCAAATTGCTTTATTGGCATCGCTAATGAGGAGGCAAGATAATTTCGTTAGCATTCGACGCGAGGCGAGCGTTGCCGGTAATTGCACTGTGTATTTTTATACTAGCAGAGTAATCAGTAATTACTGAGGCCTCCTGTTTAAGATGCGATAGGTCTCCTTTCCCAGACCGCACACTAACTGTTGCTAAGTCTGGTGACTTTGAACGGGCAGACATCAGAGGTGGGGGGGAGAGCATGGAGGAGAAGGGGGGGCTGTTTGGTGGGAAATAGGTGCAGCCAGTAAAAGGCCACCTCCATCTGCTCACATAATATTGAATAAACTGCGCTTTTATCCTCAGACCTGAAATACATTTCACAGGACACTCTCAGGCACCTGCCTTTTCATTACACCGCCTGAATTACTGCATTTTTGAGCAAAAGTGCTGATGTTTCCCCATGAATAGGCAGATAATATGCATTCTGGGAGCGAGATTTAAGGTGTCTGCCGCGACACTTCCCTTCGATCTGTCATAAACCTCTATATTTTAGAGCTACCAATCTGGAAGCTGCAGATTGGTGTAAATGAGGCCTCACAAATTATTAAAGAGACAGGAATGAATTGGATGGGGGCGGGCAGGAGCCTGGCGGAAAATAAAACGCCTCACTCGGTATCACATTTCAGCAGGCAGGTATTAGGAAAGTAATATATAGAAGCAGAGAGAAGGATATTTGTACTGAACTGCATGTTTACATAGAGCGGAGCCACCGCTATGTGAAAATACGTCCGTAAACCGAAGGCGAGAGGGAAACATATGAGGTGTTTTAGGGAATATAAGGAGTATAAACTGTGTTCCTCAGAGGGGCCACAAACACTTTCATGGCAGCCAATCACAAGTGTGTAATTGTTGTGGAACCCCCAAATGTCAGTGTGTCTTTGTTCTGGTACTCCCAAATATCATTGTTTAGGATCTCCAAGTGTTAAGCTGGCCATTGATGACTGTTTTTTTTTTTTTTGGTCAGCCAGCAAGCTGATCAAAAAATACGAATGGACTTTTCCATCCTCTCGACTAAGACATTGAATTCTGAAGATGATTGACAAAAGTTTCCCAGCATTGCCTTTCAACAGAAGTCGATCCAACGCACAACTGGAGGTGGCCATACATGGATCAAAATTCAAACTGTCCCTGCTGAACTAGCCAAATTTTGATCCTCATCTATAGCAAACTTTAGTGTGTCATTGTTCTGGGACCCCCCAAGTCCCTATGTGCCATTGTTCTGGGACCCTCAAGTGTGGATGTGCCATTGTTTTGGGACCCCCAAGTGTCAATGTGTCATTGTTCCTGGGGCCACAAATGTCAGTGTGTCATTGTTCTGGATCTCCAAGTGTTAGGCTGGCCATAGAAGCTTTTTTTCTGATCAACCAGTGGGTTGATCGAAAAAACAAACAGGTTCCTCCATCGATACAGGTGAGGTGGATATCCTCTCTGCTGGGACATTGTATTCTGATTGACAACATTTTTCGCAACATTCCTGCTCCAACATTCTACCCATTTATGGCCAGATTTAGTGTAAGATTGTCATTGTTCTGGGACCCCAAGTATCCATGTGTTATTGTCCTGGGAACCTTTGGTGTCAGTGTGTTGTTGCTCTAGGACCCCCAAGTATCAGTTTGTCATTGTCCTGGGACCCCCAAGTATCACTGTACTATTGATGTGGGTGCCCTGACTGTCAGGCTGAGTTCACACTTCGGCATGGAGTGTCTCACAGCAGGGGTCCGGTGCAACCCCGTTCACCGTCTCAGGTCCAATTTCTGTCCGAATTTACTACTTTATTACTTATATCCTGCCCCCAGTTACATACTAACATTACTGTTATGGCATTTCTCTATGCTCTCCCTGTCTGAATTCACTGTGTGGTAAGGAAAGGTTGTCAATGTTCTCTTCCTGGCTCTGCTAGGAAATATCCTGTAAAACTGAAGAAAAAATATATATAACACTGCGCTAACCCAATGTATAAAGAACAGCAACTACATAAAATATGACCAATATTCTAAACATGTAATAAAAATAAATGTAGCGCTAGTGAAAATGATGGTAAGCAGGTCAGTGGTATTAACCACAAAGACAAACACATAAGTATAACTTGTGTCACACACTGAACAAGTGAAATTCAATGGTGTCCATATGGATGAAAATGATAGTCCCAAAATAAACAGTTGGTGGAAAAAGTCCAGCATACATGGAAAATCTTCACGTCTGCGTATCATAGGTTATACAATCTTGTACAGGAAACAGATGAAATACGCTTACCGGACAAGGTGGATTCGGATGCCGGTGACACCGAATCAGACAGGCTCAGAGATCACAGATGGAGGGTGATGGATCCAAGGAACCTCAGATCTTGAGGGGAATCCTCCCTCTGAAGTCCCAATCGCAACTGCCAGTCCGGAAGGCCAAAAGAGAATCCCAGCCACATGGAAAACTCGGATGTATAGGTGACTCCCAGAAAAATATATATAAAAGCGCCAATGGTGCAGATCAAATGATGTATTTATTGGAAAACACCAATAATCAACAAACAGTATAAAATAGCGTGATCACGTAAAAAGATAAAATAAAGTGTAGGTAAGAGTAGAGTGTAGCTCGCCCGACGCATTTTGTCCAATTGGACTTCAACTGGGGCATCAAACCTTTGATGCCCCAGTTGAAGTCCATTCGGACGAAACACGTGGATCCTTGGATCCATCACCCTCCATCTGTGATCTCTGAGCCTGTCTGATTCGGTGTCACCGGCATCTGAATCCACCTTGTCCAGTAAGCGTATTTCATCTGTTTCCTGTACAAGATTGTATAACCTATGATACGCAGACATGAAGATTTTCCATGTATGCTGGATTTTTTCCACCAACTGTTTATTTTGGGACTATCATTTTCATCCATATGGACACCATTGAATTTCACTTGTTCAGTGTGTGACACAAGTTATACTTATGTGTTTGTCTTTGTGGTTAATACCACTGACCTGCTTACCATCATTTTCACTAGCGCTACATTTATTTTTATATCCTGTAAAACTGCCTGTTCTCATATAATGTGATGTCTCTTTCCTCTCATATTTATGGAACATCCTCCCTCCAATCAATGAAAGGCTTGTGAACTAATATACAACCTAAAGTGGAATTCCAACTAATAGAACAACCATTTTTTGTTTTGCATTCATAGGAAGCGCTTTCCCCTCATTTCATGGAAATAGGTGTCAATGGGACAGATATTAAGTGAAATCGCTCCTACAGGGACACAAAAATTAAAACAAATAAATAATAATAAGAAGAAGAATATGAATAACAGCTGTAATCGTTTCCTGCTATTCCAAAACTAAATACAATAGGTTTTGGCTAGAAATATACTTGAAGTCCTCACAGATAAGTCCTGCATTCAGGTTAGTACACAAATTTTAACCAGGGCCACCATTAGAAATGATAAAGGCCCTGTACATTCCACTTGACCATGATATATGCTTTGGAGTACAGTAGTAGGTGGGCATGGGCCTCTGTGGAGTGCTGGGCAGACCTCTCTGGAGCTGCGCAGAGGAGCGCTTATTGAGTTGGCAAAATCTTAGTACAGAGTAGGGGCCAACTAGAAGGTCAGGGCCACTGGAAGATTTTCCAGCCATTCGGCAACCATTCCTAGCATGCAGGCAGACCCTGCCGTGGTGGCCTAGGCCACCATGGTGACAAGGAATCGCATCCTGGGCCCCGAATGCTTTCCCCTAACCCCTAGACCAGTGGTTCTCAAATCCAGTCCTCAGGACCCACCAACAGGCCATATTTTAAGTATTACCTTGGGGAGATGCAGACTAGAATACTGCAATCACTGAGCAGAAAATTATATCACCTGTGATGTATTTCAGTTAACTTGCAAACCTGGCCTGTTAGTGGGTCCTGAGGACAGGAGTTGAGAACCACTGCCCTAGACTGTGCTTGAACTTCCAACCATCCCTGGATGTACTCTGATACCCCTAACTAAAATCTAGTGGAGCCAATTGTCTTCAGAAGTCACCTGATTCGTAAATAGAGTCCACCTGTGTGTAATTTAATCTCAGTATAAATACAGCTGTTCTGTGAAGCCCTCAGAGGTTTGTTAGATAACCTTAGTGAACAAACAGCATCATGAAGGAACACACCAGACAGGTCAGGGATAAAGTTGTGGAGAAGTTTAAAGCAGGGTTAGATTATAAAAAAATATCCCAAGCTTTGAACATCTCATGGAGCACTGTTTAATCCATCATCTGAAAATGGAAAGAATATGGCACAACTGCAAACCTACCAAGACATGGCCGTCCACCTAAACTGACAGGCCGGGCAAGGAGAGCATTAATCAGATAAGCAGCCAAGAGGCCCATGGTAACTCTGGAGGAGCTGCAGAGGTCCATAGCTCAGGTTGGAGAATCTGTCCACAGGACAACTATTAGTCGTGCACTCCTCATATCTGGCCTTTATGGAAGAGTGGCAAGAAGAAAGCCATTGTTGAAAGAAAGCCATAAGAAGTCCAGTTTTCAGTTTGCGAGAAGCCTTGTGGGGGACACAGCAAACATGTGGAAGAAGGTGCTCTGGTCAGAGGAGACCAAAATGGAAATTTTTTTACCTAAAAGCAAAGTGCGATGTCTGGCAGAAAACTAACACTGCACATCACCCTGAACACCCTATTCCCACTGTGAAACATGGTGGTGGCAGCATCACATTGTGGGCACGCTTTTCTTCAGCAGGGACAGGGAAGCTGGTCAGAGTTGATGGGAAGATGGATGGAGCCAAATACAGGGCAATCTTAGATGAAAAACCTGTTAGAGTCTGCAAGACTTCAGACTGGGGCGGAGGTTCACCTCCGAGCAGGACAATGACCCTAAACATATAGCCAGAGCTACAATGGAATGGTTTAGATCAGGGATATGCAAATAGCGGACCTCCAGCTGTTGCAAAACTCCCAAAGTCCCATCATGCCTCTGCTTCTGGGTGTCATGCTTGTGGCTGTCAGAGTCTTGCTATGCCTCAAGGGACTTGTAGTTCTTCAACAGCTGGAGGTCCGCTAATTGCATATGCCTGGTTTAGCTCAAAGCATATTCATGTGTTAGAATGACCCAGTCAAAGTCCAGACTTAAATCCAATTGAGAATCTGTGGCAAGACTTGAAAACTGCTGTTCATGGACACTCTCCATCCAATCTGACAGAACTTAAGCTATTTTGCAAAGAAGAATGGGCAACAATGTAACTCTCATGCCGCGTACACACGGTCGGACTTTTCGTCTACAAAAGTCCGACGGACGCCGACGGACAAAATACGGCTGACAATTCGATCGTGTGTGGGCTTCCCTGGACTTTCAGCGGACTTTTCCAGCCGCAAATCTGACGGACTTTAGATTTGAAACATGCTTCAAATCTTTACGTCGTAACTACGCCGGACCCAGAAATCCGCTCGTCTGTATGCTAGTCCGACGGACAAAAACCCACGCTAGGGCAGCTATTGGCTACTGGCTATCAACTTCCTTATTTTAGTCCGGTGTACGTCATCACGTACGAATCCGTCTGACTTTTGTGTGATCGTATGTAGGCAAGTCCGTTAGTTAGAAATTCTGCCGCAAGTCCGCCAAAAGTCAGTCGAAAGTCCGTCGGACAGCCGAAAAGTCTGACCGTGTGTACGCGGCATCAAAGCTGGTAGAGACATCCCCAAAAAGGCTTGCAGATCTAATTGCAGCAAAAGGTGGTTCTACAAAGTATTGGCTCAGGGAGGCTGAATATAAATGCACGCCACACTTTCAGATATTTATTTGTAAAAAAAAAAAAAACAACATTTATCATTTTCCTTCCACTTCACAATTATGTGCCACTTTGTGTTGGTCTATCACATAAAATCCCAATAAAATATATTTACGTTTTTTTGTTGTAACATGACAAAATGTGGAAAATTTCAAGGGGTGTGAATACTTTTTTAAGGCATTGTAATGGCAAGAGCAGGGGTAAACTAAAGTTAAAGTATAACTAAATGGATAGAGTGCAGAGGGATTAGAACACTAATTCGGGGTACTTTGTCGCAGTAAGTGGGCTTAGCACTATATGACCATATAGTGTGACCAAACCCCCATATTTTTTGAATATGTTCAGGTGTTTTTAACTAGCCCTGCAGGAAATGTCATTCTTGTATGTGTGCGCTGTAAAATATTTTGTACTGTTTGTAGGTCTTATAGCAGCACCATCTTGAATTTAAACGCATTGTATGGTGTGCCCCCCAAATATGTTCTTGTATAAACAAAAAAAGAGCGACAATTTTGAAAAAAAAAACAATATTCTGTACTCTTTGCTATAATAAATATCCCCATTTTTTAAATTTTTTTTTATTAATTTTTTTTCTCAGTTTAGGCCGATATGTATTCTTCTACATATTTTTGGTAATAAAATACCGCAATAAGTGTATATTGATTGGTTTGCGCAAAAGTTATAGAATAGGGGATAGATTTATAGCATTTTTATTATTTTTTTTTTTTGCTAGTAATGGCGGCGATCTGCGATTTTTATCGGGACTGCGACATTATGGCGGACACATCGGACACTTTTGACACATTTTTGGGACCATTGGCATTTTTTACAGCGATCAGTGCTATAAAATTGCTCTGATTACTTTAAAAATGTCACTGGCAGGGAAGGGATTAACACCAGCGGGCGATCAAGGGGTTAACTGTGTTCCCTCTCTGTGTTCTAACTGAAGGGAGAATGGGACTGCCTAAGGGAGATGACAGATCGCTGTTCATACTTCGTATGAACACACGATCTGTCTCTTCTCCTCTGAGAGAACCGGGATCTGTGTGTTTACACACACAGATCCGGTTCTCAGTGTGTCACGAGCGATAGTGGGAGCCCGGCGGTCATCACGCCCGTTAGGCACTAGCATCGGCTCCGGGGGCGGGCAGCGGGCACACGTGCACCTCTAGTAGTCACAGGGCGAAGCGACGTAATATAACGTTGTTTCGCCCAGCCGTGCCATTCTGCCGCAGTTATACTGCGGCGGCTGGTCGGCAAGTGGTTAACTCGTGTTTGTCTCATTTCCAGTTCCAGCTGTGAGTTGGAGCAGATGGTGAAGTGCACATACCTTCAATAAGCAAAGTTTAGGGATGGAAAAGCAGCACTACAAGACTCAATATAACAGAACGACAAGATAGTAACATAATAACCAACACAATAATAAAAGAGTTCCCACAGCAGAATGTGATGTACTCACCCCAGCCTAGGGAATCATGCGGTATGAACAGTCCTCCCACCATCACAGCTGGACGGACAAAGCTTCTGCCCCCAACCAAGGTAAGAAATTGGGATTTTTTGGGTTACCGATATTGAGTGTTGAAGGGAACCTGCAAAAAAAAGGTCTAACAATTTAATTTTAAGGACAGGAGACACAGGACATTCTAATATTCCTGACTGAAACAAATAGGAGTTTAGACTTTGTTGGCTGCAGGCTTGTTTCAGGTCAATGGCAAAGCAAAAAATGTCAGTATGATATGCCTGGTATCTGAACCCTTTAAAAAGAAGTCAGTCGCTTCTGCATTAGTGTTTCCTATGCACGCACCTACATGAAACTTTTATGTTGAGGGACATATAACGCATGCGTGGGTAAGTGCTGGTGCAGAAGAAGAATTGGCGTTTACACAAGTACAGCCATTCACATGTACTGGTGGGTGTATGCAGCCCTTTGAGCTCCCAAGTGCAAAAAGCACTGGGGATTTTATGTTTGTGGAAGCTAATAAACATCCGTGTGCATGGGGCCCAAGGTTTCTTCAAAGTACATAGGAGGTTAATTGTGGTAGTAGTGGAATGATGTAATTTGTAGTTTGTTTTTTTTTGTTTTTTTTTCTTTTATGGGCGGAATGTAGGGGTATAGTATGACTGTATAAATGTTGTATATATAAATGGAACAAAATAACAATAACATTTTGATTATAAAAAAAACAAAGTACATATAAGCTCAATCACTAAAATCTTATATAATCTGTAACATGTTATTTCAAAAATCATATTCAATGTTTTTTAAATTGGCATCAAAATAATCATTGGCAACCCTGTAATCTATATATATTACAAGGATTTTAACAAACGTTGCAGATTCCTACCTTTTTTTATTCTGAAGAAATCCCTGTGTGTGTTTGTCTGTGTTCACGTGGAAAGTAAATCTAATGGGAGTGGTTTCATAATTATAAATCAGCTGCCGTAGGGCTCTAATGAGGAAAATTGCAGGGTCTGCATCCCTTTAGACACGATTTCCTATTGGGAATATCTCACTAAAAAATGACATTTTTGTTGCAAAGAATGCCGAAAATCTGACTTAGTATCTTTGTGCAGACTTCTGGAAAAATCAGTGAGCCAATCACACAAGCAGGAAATTATCTTTCTTGGGGGTGTACGAACACCTCCAAGTAGCCATATTGCATTGCATTTTACAGAAAATTACAGAACTACAGATTGAAAAGGAAAGGTAATTTGTAATAACATTCAATTACAATATGACTTGTGTCGCAATTGTATATGCTCTATTATTTATTTATTTTTATTTGCAATTTTTTTCTCCCATGCAAGTGGAGTTACCCTTTAACTACTTTTTAACTATAGGGTGACAATGTTCTGTCCCTGGCTCCCAACTGGGCGCCTGACTCTTCACCCTTTCACAGAGGCCTAAAATAGAGACTACAGGTGGATGTTTCAACGCACATTACACAGGAATGGTCCACTGCTGTCACCTTCAGAAAACGCCCCGAGAAATGCCATGCAGTCATTGCTAGAGTGCATGTAGACAGGCTGCAGGAGATCAGCAGCACTGAGATGTAACAAAGAGAAAAGAAAGGGAAATACAAAGATTTTATTTTAAAAGATGATACTTGTTTATTGTGCACAGTACACAGGGCAGACTTAGGGCTTGTATACCCCAGCCACACCGGGCAGTCCCAACTCATAGACAAGGCCATGTGCTGTACTACCCATTGTTAAAGTTCAGTGCTCAATAAAATAGAAAATGTTTGATTTTTGCACAGCGTGTTACGGCACGCTATAACACATCGCAATACGCTTCCATGTTTCCAAGCACTGCTATGCATTTTAGCAACACAAGAAAGCACACCAGCAAGCATGCATTTTGCATATCTTCTCACAAACCCGCCGATCTAAATATCATCCTATTAGGATTTACATCTACTTTTTAAAATAAACAGGGAACTTACCTGAGATGTCAACTGGGCAGTGTGGGATTGTACATACACATCGAAGACTTTTAAAATTATTTGTCGAAAACAGGACAATGGGATTATCCTGAAAACAAGCTGGCCTTCTACATATACCCCTTGACTGGCAGAAATCAGCAATACTGCTGTGAAATGGAAGTGGCAGAGGTCAAAGCGAATATATAAATTTGCATTGTTGCTGTGATGGCTATTTGTACTCTTGTCCTGTAACGGATGAGAGTAACATTGCACCGATTTTAAATGGGTCACATACAATACAATCTGACCGTGAAGCTGGGTTCACATGTAGCACCCTGGTGTTTAGACAGGGTTGCTAACAAATTTAGTTTGCCAGGTAGTAATTGTCCTGGGTGATTGATAGAAGATCCACTGATTTCTCCCTAAATTCTGAATTTAGGTGAATTGCTGCACCTTTTCTCTTCTGTCACTAGGTGGCACTGTGGCTGGTGACATTAGATTGACAGTGGCTTAGCAAGGTCAGATCATGAATGGATGGGGTGTCTCAGCCAGTTGGCGGGGGTTTCTTTTAGTCCCTTGGACTGCTGAGAGAACCTAGTTATTTGGGTGGAGTAAGGTGATCAGGTTCTGTGCCACCTGGACGGCTGTCTAGGTGGACGTGTGTTATGTCATCCTGGGCTGCTAGGCCGGAAGCCTGAGGCCTATCCCGGGGACACCTGGCGGCTAGGCTGCCTGAAGGAGCAGGAGAAGTAGCGTAGGGTTGGGACTGCAGGATTGGAGTCCAACCGAGTTGCGAAGGTTCAGCCGAATGGGGAACCAGTTGTGGTCGGAGGTAGAGGGGAAGCTGTCGCCACTAAGGGACCATCCACCTTGTTACCAGAGACTACGGTGAGTAAGCTGAGGCCAGTACCAGAGCAGACTTCTCATCAGCCGGGGACAGTAAAGAAGTGGGAAAGCATCAGCAAGTGCCAAGCCAGGGACCCAGCAGGATAATGGGGGTGACGCTTGAGCAGTATACAATGAGATTGCTGTGGAAGAGCTCCGGGTTATCCAGTGACGACTGGGATCTGGAAGTCTAGTGAGAGACTGGAGCTCAGTGAGTGAAGATTTACAGTGAGATAAGTAAAGGACTGTTCTGTGTTACCAAGAGTTATGTACAACTATCGTGACTGTTGCAAGATTAGTTGCCATAGGAAATAGCGGTCCTACCTACACTACCGTTCAAAAGTTTGGGGTCACATTGAAATGTCCTTATTTTTGAAGGAAAAGCACTGTACTTTTAAATGAAGCTAACTTTAAACTAGTCCTAACTTTAAACAAATATACTCTATACATTGCTAATGTGGTAAATGACTATTCTAACTGCAAATGTCTAGTTTTTGGTGCAATATCTACATAGGTGTATAGAGGCCCATTTCCAGCAACTATCACTCCAGTGTTCTAATGGTACAATGTGTTTGCTCATTGGCTCAGAAGGCTAATTGATGATTAGCAAACCCTTGTGCAATCATGTTCACACATCTAAAAACAGTCTAGCTCCTTCCAGAAGCTACAAAACTGACCTTCCTGTGAGCAGATTGAGTTTCTGGAGCATCACATTTGTGGGGTCAATTAAACGCTCAAAATGGCCAGAAAAAGAGAACTTTCATCTGAAACTCGACAGTCTATTCTTGTTCTTAGAAATGAAGGCTATTCCATGCGAGAAATTGCAAAGAAATTGAAGATTTCCTACAACGGTGTGTACTACTCCCTTCAGAGGACAGCACAAACAGGCTCTAACCAGAGTAGAAAAAGAAGTGGGAGGCCGCGTTGCACAACTAAGCAAGAAGATAAGCACATTAGAGTCTCTAGTTTGAGAAACAGACGCCTCACAGGTCCCCAACTGGCATCTTCATTAAATAGTACCCGCAAAACACCAGTGTCAACATCTACAGTGAAGAGGCGGCTGCGGGATTTTGGGCTTCAGGGCAGAGTGGCAAAGAAAAAGCCATATCTGAGACTGGCCAATAAAAGAAAAAGATTAAGATGGGCAAAAGAACACAGACATTGGACAGAGGAAGACTGGAAAAAAGTGTTGTGGACGGATGAATCCAAGTTTGAGGTGTTTGGATCACAAAGAAGAACGTTTGTGAGACGCAGAACAAATGAAAAGATGCTGGAAGAATGCCTGACGCCATCTGTTAAGCATGGTGGAGGTAATGTGATGGTCTGGGGTTGCTTTGGTGCTGGTAAGGTGGGAGCTTTGTACAGGGTAAAAGGGATTCTGAATAAGGAAGGCTATCACTCCATTTTGCAACGCCATGCCATACCCAGTGGACAGCGCTTGATTGGAGCCAATTTCATCCTACAACAGGACAATGACCCTAAACACACCTCCAAATTGTGCAAGAACTATTTACAGCAGAAGCAGGCAGCTGGTATTCTATCGGTAATGGAGTGGCCAGCACAGTCACCAGATCTGAACCCCATTGAGCTGTTGTGGGAGCAGCTTGACCGTATGGTACGCCAGAAGTGCCCATCCAACCAATCCAACTTGTGGGAGCTGCTTCTAGAAGCGTGGGGTGCAATTTCTCCAGCTTACCTCAATAAATTAACAGCTAGAATGCCAAAGGTGTGCAATGCTGTAATTGCTGCAAAAGGAGGATTCTTTGATGAAAGCAAAGTTTGATGTAAAAACAATGTTATTTCAAATACAAATCATTATTTCTAACCTTGTCAATGTCTTGACTCTATTTTCTATTCATTTCACAACGTATGGTGGTGAATAAGTGTGACTTTTCATGGAAAACACAAAATTGTTTGGGTGACCCCAAACTTTTGAACGGTAGTGTATATAGAAGTGTTATCCGGCTGGAGGCCTTCCACTGTATAGCTGTCTAGCTATAGAAGTCTCGGAGTCTGCCAATTAACATTGCATCTGCTCAAGGGTGTCCTGGCCCTAACCCGTTCTCCCACAGTTCGGTTAAGAGACAATAAATCTCTTGTTCGCATTCAAAAAGTGACTGGCGCCCATCATTTCTTCTTGCATCACACCCACCACACCTGGTAATCCACTCTACAAGGAAAGATGTCAGCTCTCCCTAACCCTTGAGGTCACCCTTAGGCCTCTGGGGCCCCGGGACCTTGCTATACACATATGCTGCGGCCGCCGCTCACAGCAGGGGGTCCAAATTTTTGCCTGAATTTGCACCTGATTCTGAGCCAAAGACACACAGGACCCTTTCCAAATGCGGACAGCAGCCGCCCCGGAGGTGTGTGAACTGGCTCCATTGAGAGCCAGACACACTCTCCTGTCATGCGAATTGGATGAGGGGGAAAACCACATCCAATTCACATAAGTGTGAACTCAGCCTTCGGTCTACCGATTTTATTCTTTTCTCAAATTCAACTGCATTGCATTACAGACCGCCGATCGTTCGTAGGAGAGGCAAAACAGTGGTCTGCCTATTTAAACAAGCAGACCGCTGTTCTGTCAGGGAGAGCGAGAGAGATCTTGTGTTCCTGTTAATCTCTTTCTTCAGTCAATCCATCCCACACACAGTTAGAAATCACTCCCTAGGAGCATACTTAACCCTTTGATCGCCCCTGATGTTAACCCTTCCCTGCCAGTGTAATTTATACAGTGACAGTGCATTTTTTTGGTGGCACTGATCCCCAAAGAGTGTCACTTAGCGTCAGATTTGTCCGCCTCAATGTCGCAGTCCCGGCTGATCGCCACCATTAGTAGTAAAAACAATAATTAAAAAAAAGTACATAAATGTATCCCATAGTTTGTAGACACTATAACTTTTGTGCAAACCAATCAATATACGCTTTTTGTGTTTTTTTTTTTTTTTACCAAAAATATGTAGCAGAATACAAATTGGCCTAAATTATTAAAGAAATTTGATTTTTAAATTTTTTTTTATTGGATATGTTTTATAGCAGAAATGAAAAAATATTGTTTTATTTGGGTACAACGTCGCACGGCCGCAATTGTCAGTTAAATCAACACAGTGCTGTATTGCAAAAAATGGCCTGGTCAGGAAGGGGGTAAAACCTTCCGGAGCTAAAGTGGTTAATTTGACAGCGTGTGGAGTAAGCTATATAATGGAAGCAGATCCCTCTGTCCTTCTTTTCCTCTTCTGTTGTCCATCTTCATCTGATTGTATTTAGTGCTGTAATTAAATCCACTGTCATAATCTTAATTGAATGGCAATCAGTTTGCTCTGTGCGCTGTGTATTATAAACAAACACCTTGTTTCCCTTTTTCCCCATCTCAGTGCTGCTGATCTCCTTCATCCTATTTTAGCTACTTCATGTCTCCATGTATTCACGGCAGTGTCAGCTGCACATAATTTTTCTGGGCTAGCTTCCTGATAGCCACAATAGTCAACCATGCCTGTGCAATGAGCATCAACACACCTGGTGGTAGGTCTCCATTGAATATAACAGGGTGACAACACAGAAAAGCAGTTAGGAGACAGGGACAGAGCGTTGTCACCCTATAACAGGAAGTGCCTGAACAAGGACCTTTATGGTAGGTTTAACCTTCTTGTCCGTGCTATAGCCAAAAGACAGCTACAGTGCAGGCTTACTTTGCCGGGAGGGCGCCCAAGGATGTCGTCCCGTGATCGCACTGCTCCAATGACTGCTAATCACGATGTAAACACAAGCCGGTTATTGGCATTCCTTTCCTCAGGCTGGCAGCATGAGGAAATGAGAGGAGAGCCAATAACCAGCTTGTGTGAAAGTGACATCTACACTGATAATCAGGGCTAGGGATGAGCCGAACACCCCCCGGTTCGGTTCGCACCAGAACCCGCGAACGGACCGAAAGTTCGCACGAACGTTAGAACCCATTGACGTCTATGGGACTCGAACGTTCGAAATCAAAAGTGCTCATTTTAAAGGCTAATTTGCATGGTATTGTCCTAAAAAGGGTTTGGGGACCCGGGTCCTACCCCAGGGGACATGTATCAATGCAAAAAAAACTTTTAAAAACGGCCGTTTTTTCGGGAGCAGTGATTTTAATGATGCTTAAAGTAAAAAAAAAAAAGTGAAATATTCCTTTAAATATCGTACCTGGGGGGTGTCTATAGTATGCCTGTAAAGTGACGCGTGTTTCCCATGTTTAGAACAGTCCCTGCACCAAATGTCATTTTTAAAGGAAAAAATCTCATTTAAAACTGCTTGCGTGTTTAATGTCATGTCGGGTCATGGCAATATGGATGAAAATCAGTGAGACAAACGGCATGGGTACCCCCCAGTCCATTACCAGGCCCTTTGGGTCTTGTATGGATATTAAGGGGAACCCCGCACCCAAATTAAAATAAGGAAAGGTGTGGGGCCACCAGGCCCTATATACTCTGAACAGCAGTATACAGGCGGTGCAAACAAGACAGGGACTGTAGGTTTGTTGTTAAGTAGAATCTGTTTGTAATTTTGAACATTTTTAACGTGTTTAGCTCCAGCCAAAAAATCTTTTCTAAGCTTTTTGGAAAACATAGGGAAGGGTTATCACCCCTGTGACATTTGTTTTGCTGTCTTTCCTCCTCTTCAGAAAATTTCACCTCACTTTTTTGTCCCAATGAAAAATGTTTTTTGAAAATTTGGGTTTTTTTGTGGAACAAGGATTGGAAAGCATCAGTGGAAAGGAGAAATTGTTTTCCCATATTAACTCTTACAGGAGAGAATTTCCCTTCCTAGGGGTAGATTTCATCATCACTTCCTGTTGTCTCCTTCCGTTTGCAAGTAGGAGTCGTTTGTAAGTTAGATGTTTGAAAGTAGGGTCCTGCCCTATATACTCAGCAGAAATTTGGGCCTTAGGTGTTGCTGTGGCCACAACACTGTAAGCCCTCACAGGGCCCTGCTGTGAAATATTAGATCAAGAATTGTAATTACATGCCCCTGTTGAACAGGAGCTGAAAAATTAGGCCTTAGGCACTGGTGCTGGTGCCACAACACTGCAACCCCTCACAGACACTCTAGTTGGAACGCAGGAACGAGCCCTGCTGCAAAGTATTGCATCAAAAATTGTAATTACACGCCCCTGTTAGACAGGGGCAGAAAAATTGGGCCTTAGGCACTGGTGCTGGTGCCACAACACTGCAACCCCTCACAGACACTCTAGTTGGAATGCAGGAACGAGCCCTGCTGCAAAGTATTACATCAAAAATTATAATTACACGCCCCTGTTAAACAGGGGCTGAAAAATTGTGCCTTAGGCACTGGTGGTGGCGCCCAGAACCAAAAATGTTCTTACAAGCTATCAGCGTGATGATTGAGGAGGAAGAGGATAATTACTCAGGGATAGTCACTCAGCATAAGCATAGGCAGTCTTTAAAGGGATCTGAGATTTCAAAAAAAATTATTCGGTTACATCAGCATCAGGTGCTTGGTAGCTGGTGGTGATCCAAGACTGATTCATTTTTATGAAGGTCAGCCGATCGACCGAGTCGGTGGACAGACGCACCCTGTGATCGGTTACCACGCCTCCAGCAGCACTGAATGTGCGTTCCGAAAGAACGCTGGATGCAGGACAGGCCAGTAGCTCAATTGCATACTGTGCAAGCTCTGGCCAGTGATCCATCCTCAAGACCCAGTAACCCAGAGGATTTTCGGTGGGAAAGGTGTCCAAGTCTGATCTTGCCCCTAGGTATTCCTGCACCATGTAAAACAGACGCTGGCGATGGTTGCTGGAACCGATCATACCTTGGGGCTGCGGACCAAAAAATTGTCTGAACGCATCGGTCAGACGGCCACCTTCTCCACCGCTCCTTCTTTGACTGACCGAAGCCTCAGCAACACGTTGTCCAGAAACAGGAGTTTGTAACCTCCCAGTCTCTGGGAACGCGTTGCACAGACCTTTCTGCAAGGCCTCCCGAAGATGTTTCATCCTCTGCTCCCTCTGCGATGGCAAGATAAGGTCCGCAACCTTACCCTTGTAACGTGGATCAAGGAGGGTTGCCAGCCAGTATTGGTCCTTCTCCTTGATACCACGAATACGAGGATCCTTACGCAGGCTTTGCAGGATCAGGGAGGCCATGCAGCGTAGGTTTGCTGAGGCATTCGGTCCGGAGTCCTCTGGGTCACTAAGGACAACAACGTCCGCAGCCACCTCCTCCCAGCCACGTACAAGTCCATGTGTTCCTTGGAACTGATCCCTTAAAGACTGCTGCTGATGCTGAGTGCCAGGCTCCACCTCCATACTGACACAATCTTCCTCCTCCTCCTCCTCGTCCTCTTCCTGTGTGATCGGCGGGCACGCAGGAACACTGTCTGGATAAAGGGGGCCTTGAGAGCTAAGGAAGTCCTCCTCTTCCTGCCTCTGTTCTGCCTCAAGTGCCCTGTCCATTATTCCACGCAGCGTGTGCTCCAACAGGTGGACAAGGGGGACAATGTCACTGATGCATGCACTGTCACTGCTCACCATCCTCGTGGCCTCCTCGAATGGTGACAGGACAGTGCATGCATCCCTGATCATGGCCCACTGGCGTGGGGAAAAAAAACCAAGCTCCCCTGACCCTGTCCTGGTGCCATAGTCGCACAGGTACTCATTGATGGCCCTCTGCTGCGTGTGCAGCCGCTGCAGCATGGCCAACGTTGAGTTCCACCTGGTGGGCATGTCACAGATTAGGCGGTTCTTGGGCAGGTTAAACTCCTTTTGGAGGTCCGTCAGCCGAGCACTGGCATTATATGACCGGCGGAAATGCACACAGACTTTCCTGGCCTGCCTCAGGACATCCTGTAAGCCCGGGTACCTGCCCAAGAACCGCTGCACCACCAAGTTAAGGACGTGAGCCAAACAGGGCACATGGGTCATTTGTCCCTGTCGGAGGGCAGAGAGGAGGTTGGTGCCATTGTCGCAAACCACCATTCCTGCCTTAAGTTGGCGTGGCGTTAACCACCTCTGAACCTGCCCCTGCAGAGCTGACAGAACCTCTGCCCCAGTGTGGCTCCTGTCCCCCAAGCACACCAGCTCAAGCACCGCATGGCATCTTTTGGCCTGCGTACTTGCGTAGCCCCTTGAACGCCTACGGAGCACCGCTGGTTCCGAGGAAGAGGCCATGGAGGAAGAAGAAGAGGAGGGGGTGGAGGAGAGAGGTGTGTCACAATCAGCATTTTGGAGGCGTGGTGGCGGAACAACCTCCAACACTACTGCACCTTGTCCTGCATCCTTCCCAGCTGCCAGCAGAGTCACCCAATGCGCCGTGAAACTTAGGTAACGTCCCTGTCCATGCCTGCTGGACCATGAGTCAGCGGTGATATGCACCTTACCGCTGACCGCCCTGTCCAGCGAGGCATGGACATTGCCTTCCACATGCCGGTAGAGAGCCAGAATCGCCTTCCGTGAGAAAAAGTGACGTTTGGGTACCTGCCACTGAGGAACCGCACATTCCACAAACTCACGGAAGGGGGCAGAGTCTACCAACTGAAAAGGCAGCAGTTGAAGTGCTAGCAATTTTGCCAAGCTAGCATTCAACCGCTGGGCATGTGGATGGCTGGGAGCAAACTTCTTTCGGCGGTGCAGCAGCTGGGGCAGGGAAATTTGCCTGGTACAATCTGACGTCGGTGTACCAAAAGCAGATTGCCCACAAGTACTTGGCTGTGACACACCTAATTCTACACCTTCATTCCTCTCACTGCAGGTCTCAGAGAGGACTGAAGGTCTAGTGGGGTTGGAAATCTCAGCTGATGAGGAGCAAGGAGAGATCCTCTTTGTTCTTTGGTGTGGGTCTTTTAGATACGCTTGCCAACGAACTGCATGGCAGGTCAACATATGTCTGGTCAAGCATGTGGTACCCAAGCGGGAGATGTTTTGGCCACGCGAGATACGCTTGAGACATATGTTGCAAATAGCAGCGGTGCGATCTGATGCACTCGTCTCAAAAAAGGCCCACACCAAAGAACTTTTTGAATAACGCGCAGAGACTGCAGCGCCCTGCACATGTGGAGCTTTGGGGTGTGATGCAGTCAATGTGCTGCCCTTAGGCTGGCCCCTGGAGGGCATCCTGCCTCGTTGGTGATGTGCCGCCTCCTCCTCCTCCTCCTCCTCTCTCCTATCAGGCACCCACGTTGAGTCAGTGACCTCATCATCCCCTCCCTCCTCATCACTGGAGCAAACCTGGCAGTATGCTGCAGCAGGGGGAGCATGACTGCCAGATTGCTGTCCTTCTTGGGCACCCCCTCTGTCCGTGCTCATGTTACTGCCTTCATCGAGCTCAGTATCATCATCAGAGCCTTCCAAACGCTGGGCATCCTCCTGGAGCATGTACCCAACACTGTGGTCAAACAGTTCGAGGGAATCCTCAGGAGGACATGGTGGAGCTAGGGAAGGAGTCACTGATGACATTGAGCTGAGGGAAGAGGCCGCTGCTTTGCCAGACAAAGCACCCTGGGCATGGGTGAGAGAGGATGAGGACGGCTTGGTCATCCACTCGACCAAGTCTTCCGCATGTTGCGGCTCAACACGGCCAGCTGCCGAAAAAAAGGCCAAGCGTGTCCCATGGCCACGTGCTGATGAGGATGCACCGTCTCCACGACCAGCACTAGACACAGAGCCTGCTTGCCCTCTCTTATTGGCTTGTGACTGTCTGCCTCTCCTTCTTGGCCTTCCAGACATACTAATGGCCTGTAGCTGCACTAAGCTGGGATAGAACACCTGTAATTTTCTTCAGGTAGCTTTATATACTGTAACCAGACAAGCCTGCCTGTCAGTAGGAAGATAACAGGAACGGATCTAGCTGAACACTGTGAGCAGGACGCACTGTACTAAATGTAAATAGTCTAGCTGCCTGACCGTGGTACTAATAGGATCAAATGGAACACCTGTAATTTTCTTCAGGTAGCTTTATATACTGTAACCAGACAAGCCTGCCTGTCAGTAGGAAGATAACAGGAACGGATCTAGCTGAACACTGTGAGCAGGACGCACTGCACTAAATGTAAATAGCAGGAACGGATCTAGCTGAACACTGTGAGCAGGACGCACTGCACTAAATGTAAATAGCAGGAACGGATCTAGCTGAACACTGTGAGCAGGACGCACTGCACTAAATGTAAATAACAGGAACGGATCTAGCTGAACACTGTGAGCAGGACGCACTGCACTAAATGTAAATAGCAGGAACGGATCTAGCTGAACACTGTGAGCAGGACGCACTGCACTAAATGTAAATAGCAGGAACGGATCTAGCTGAACACTGTGAGCAGGACGCACTGCACTAAATGTAAATAGCAGGAACGGATCTAGCTGAACACTGTGAGCAGGACGCACTGCACTAAATGTAAATAGCAGGAACGGATCTAGCTGAACACTGTGAGCAGGACGCACTGCACTAAATGTAAATAGCAGGAACGGATCTAGCTGAACACTGAGCAGGACGCACTGCACTAAATGTAAATAGCAGGAACGGATCTAGCTGAACACTGTGAGCAGGACGCACTGCACTAAATGTAAATAGCAGGAACGGATCTAGCTGAACACTGTGAGCAGGACGCACTGCACTAAATGTAAATAGCAGGAACGGATCTAGCTGAACACTGTGAGCAGGACGCACTGCACTAAATGTAAATAGCAGGAACGGATCTAGCTGAACACTGTGAGCAGGACGCACTGCACTAAATGTAAATAGCAGGAACGGATCTAGCTGAACACTGTGAGCAGGACGCACTGCACTAAATGTAAATAGCAGGAACGGATCTAGCTGAACACTGTGAGCAGGACGCACTGCACTAAATGTAAATAGCAGGAACGGATCTAGCTGAACACTGTGAGCAGGACGCACTGCACTAAATGTAAATAGCAGGAACGGATCTAGCTGAACACTGTGAGCAGGACGCACTGCACTAAATGTAAATAGCAGGAACGGATCTAGCTGAACACTGTGAGCAGGACGCACTGCACTAAATGTAAATAGCAGGAACGGATCTAGCTGAACACTGTGAGCAGGACGCACTGCACTAAATGTAAATAGCAGGAACGGATCTAGCTGAACACTGTGAGCAGGACGCACTGCACTAAATGTAAATAGCAGGAACGGATCTAGCTGAACACTGTGAGCAGGACGCACTGCACTAAATGTAAATAGCAGGAACGGATCTAGCTGAACACTGTGAGCAGGACGCACTGCACTAAATGTAAATAGCAGGAACGGATCTAGCTGAACACTGTGAGCAGGACGCACTGCACTAAATGTAAATAGCAGGAACGGATCTAGCTGAACACTGTGAGCAGGACGCACTGCACTAAATGTAAATAGTCTAGAAGATAACAGGAACGGATCTAGCTAAACTGAATACAGTGTATATATATATATATGCAACACCTGGGATGCATATATATACACAATACACTGTAAGTGCAGCTAACTGACTGACTGTTCTGCCTAATCTATCTAACTCAAATCAAATGACACTGTCTCTCTCTCTCTCTATCTCTCAGCACACCGGAACACACACTACACAGGGCCGCCGTGCAGGCGGCCTTATATAGTGTGGGGCGTGTACTAAATCCCCTGAGCCATAATTGGTCAAAGCCACCCTGGCTTTGGCCAATTACAGCTCTCTCTACTGACGGCGCTGTGATTGGCCAAGCATGCGGGTCATAGTGCATGCTTGGCCAATCATCAGCCAGCAATGCACTGCGATGCCGCAGTGAATTATGGGCCGTGACGCGCCACACGAATTTGGCGCGAACGGCCCATATCGTTCGCAATTCGGCGAACGACCGAACAGCCGATGTTCGAGTCGAACATGGGTTCGACTCGAACACGAAGCTCATCCCTAATCAGGGCACTGATTATCAGTGTCCTGATTATCAGTGCAGTCCCAACAGTGCCCACCAGTGCTGCCTATCAGTGCTCACCAGTGCTGCCAATCAGTGCCCACCAATTCTGCAAACTAGTGCTGCCAATCAGTGCCTCCCCATCAGTGTCACCTATCAGTGCTGCCTATCAGTGCCACCTACCAGTGACGCCTATCAGTGCAGCCTCATAAATGCACATCGGTGAAGGGAAAAAATTACCTGTTTGCAAAATTTTATAAGAAACTATGAAAAACGTTTTGTTTTTCTTTTCAAATATTTGGTCTTTTTTTCATTTGTTTAGCAAGAAATAAAAAACCCAGTGGTGATTAAATACCACCAAAAGAAAGCTCTATTTGTGTAAAAAACTATACAAATTTAATATGGGTACAGTGTAGCATGACAACCTGAAAACTGGCCTGGACAGGAAGGGGGTGAAAGTGTCCAGAAGGCAAGTGGTTAAATGATTATGAAATAGCATTAGCTTGTAAAAGCGGAACTTTACTCCTTTCAATCAACACTGACTATCTTTAATCCTTTATGCTGCTAGCATTAGTACATAGATATGAAGCTATATTATATTTACTTGTTTTAACCTTTTTTTTTTACATTTCCTCAGTTGCTTCCTGAAGCTAAGCACACCCTCCTGCCAGCATGCTTTTGCTAAGGGCAATTGGATGTTTTTGATTCACCGCTGAGCAAAATAAGGCATGGAGACATAGATGGATGGATGGTTTGCTTTGAATATTAAAAATAAATGAAATAGCATTTTAGATGTTCATTCCGGGCGGTGGCTATACTTACCTAGTTTGAGCGCCTGTTCTTTGCCAATGAACCAGTCCCTCATATGATCTCAGAGTTATACAAACTGCTCACTTTGGTCTCTCCCGCAGCTAAGACTGCCTTTATCCATGAGTGGGAACATGACTTATGCCGTGTACACACGAGCAGACTTTTGAGCATCAAAGGTCCGACGGTCTTTCCGACGGAGTTACGGCGGACTTTCGAATGACCGGACCTGCCCACACACGAACGGACTAAAGTCCGTTGGTTTGAACGTGATGACTAAAGTCCGTTTGAAAGTCCGTTGGTTTGAACGTGATGACGTACGAAGGGACTAGAATAAGGAAGTTAATAGCCAGTAGCCAATAGCTGCCCTTGCGTCCTTTTTTGTCCGTCGGACTAGCATACAGACAAATGGATTTTTCGACCGGACTCGAGTCCGTCGGAAAAATTTGAAACATGTTCCAAATCTAAAGTCCGTCTGATTTTCTACAGAAAAAGTCAGCTGAAGGTCCGATGAAGCCCACACATGGTCGGATTGTCCGACGGATTTGCTCCGTCGGACCAGTCCGGTCAAAAATTCCGCCTGTGTGTACGCGTCTTTAGACTGCGAGTTCTCTGAGGACCAGCTAGCTCACTTGTATCGGCTGACCCATTCTAGCTCTATAGATTCTAATGCCGCGTACACACGGTCGGACTTTTCGTCTACAAAAGTCCGACAGCCTGTCCGACAGACTTCCGGCGGACTTTCGGCGGACTTGCGGCAGACTTTCTAACGAACGGACTTGCCTACACACGACCACACAAAAGTCCGACGGATTCGTACGTGATGACGTACACCGGACTAAAATAAGGAAGTTGATAGCCAGTAGCCAATAGCTGCCCTAGCGTGGGTTTTTGTCCGTCGGACTAGCACACAGACGAGCGGATTTCGGGGTCCGTCGTAGTTACGACGTAAAGATTTGAAGCATGTTTCAAATCTAAAGTCCGTCGGATTTGAGGCTGAAAAAGTCAGCTGAAAGTCCGGGGAAGCCCACACATGATCGGATTGCCAGCCAGCTTTAGTCCGTCGGCGTCCGTCGGACTTTTGTAGACGAAAAGTCCGGCCGTGTGTACGCCCCATAAGACTCAGGAAAATAATTATAAGGTCTTAACATATTGGTATTGTGTTCCTGTTGTTTTATTCCTCATTCTCAGACCTCTGTTGGCAGGGTTGTGGTCAGCGTGGCATGATGCTACATATACTGTATGGTGGGGCTGCCCCAAAATCCAGGACTTTTGGAAAGCTATTAATACACAGATTGCAGAAATCCTGGATATAGACATACCTCTTTCTCTGGTTCATTTTCCCCTCCATGTGCCTCTAGTTCCGCTCAGTCAATATAAAAGGTGTGCCTTTCCACATCTCCTAAATGCTGCTAAACGCTTAGTACCAATATACTGGAAACAAACTCAGATTCCTGGCTGTGAGGAATGGACCAAAAAGATGAATGAGATTATGGAATCAGAGGAATGGATATCCACCTGTAAGGGTACTCTGGAAAGCTTCCGTACTACATGGGCAGCCTGGCGCGAACACACAGTGGAAACGACCTGTGGCCCTGTTGAAACTAGTAGACCCCAACTTTGGGCTACCCAACGGATTCTATGTTGAATATCTATGTTTGCTCAATGGTATATGACAGTATGAGTGGTTTTGTGAATTTAACAGTATCCAAGTGCGTCTGATATCCCCCCCCATATCTAAATCTCTTTATTCACTTAGGGTACAGGCTGCACCTGGGGAGCACTGGGTGCCCGGAGTGCCGATATGGGGGGCTTCCTGGCGTCGTCATCCTGGGTGTCCCGGGACCAGATAGGCTGCTCAGCATGTGCCAGGGCAAACCCCCCCCCCAAGTGTTGTTTGTGCCGTACAGCTCATTGCTTGTCTCTCACATCTTGTTAGAACTAGCTTGGCCCCCACTTTCTGCTGGGGGGCACCTGGTCCATATGGTTACCATGGATGCTGCGGTCCTCACGTTCTCCTTTAGCATGGGTTCCGCGGTGTCCCTGGATATTCAGACCTTGACCAATACCCTTATATGATGTTTTGTTGTGTTTGTATGTTTTTATAAGCTACCGTGTAAGTCTTGCTGACGAACACTGGAGTTTTGAAATATGTTATGACTGGCAGAACTTAGCATCTATATTTGCTTTACTGATTTTTTTTTTGTTTTCTATGTATAAAATCAAATAAAGATTGCATAAAAAAAATAAAACATTTTAGGTTTGTGGTGCTCAGATGCAGTTTGATTCTGCTTTAAAGCTTCTATTTGATTTTAGTGATTGGGTTTACAACTACTGTAATCGGTAAGGCTTGGTTCACACAGGGGCAACACGACTTGCAGGCCGACTCTGTGAGGCGACCTGCACACGACTTCAGCGGCGACTTACAAAACGACTTATGTATAGAAGTCAATGCAAGTCGCCTGAAGTCGCCCCCAAAGTCATACAGGAACCTTTTTCTAAGTCGGAGCGACTTGAGTCGCTCCTATTAGAACGGTTCCATAGTACAGAACGGGACGCGACTTGTCAGACGGCTAAGTCGCCTGACAAGTCGCCCCTGTGTGAACCAAGTGTAAAAGGGTTTATATGGCACAACTTCTCTAAATTGCTACATTTGATACCTAGCACAAAGGAAAAGTTAAAGTGGTTGTAAAGGCTAAAGTTTTTTTTTTAACTTAATGCATTCTCTACATTAAAGCGGATCTTCCTCCTATTAAAGTTCCCTCCCCTTCACCTCTCCTATCATCCTGTACTTGAATAGCGCTGTCTTCTTTCTTTGATTTTTTATTTATCTTTTTTTAAAGTGGAGTGGCTGGCCCCGCTCCGCCAAAGCACCTTACACGCCTTTGCAAATGATGTGCATCCCAGAGAAATAGTTTTGAATTCATAATGAATGGGACAATAAAGGAGCCCTAAAATTAAATGGCGCAGACTTCATCAGCTTCGAACACAGAGCAGACGTAAAGGGTTCCATATCTAGACCCATCCATTCTGGAAACATGTTTAATACGGTTATACAACCCATCTCACGTAACCTGAGAATACCCTCTCCTATTGTTCTCCAGGAGTAGATATTTTCCAGATCACTAGGACTAGCGTACACTCGGACCATTTAATCTCTCACAAGGTTACAACAGTGAAAGATTCACACTAAACTCTTGGGCTTTTCGCATGGCCTGACACAATCATGGATCATGGGTAGGGATGAGCCGAACACCCCCCGGTTCGGTTCGCACCAGAACCTGTGAACATTCGCACGAACGTTAGAACCCCATCGACGTCTATGGGACTCGAACGTTCGAAATCAAAAGTGCTCATTTTAAAGGCTAATTTGCATGGTATTGTCCTAAAAAGGGTTTGGGGACCCGGGTCCTGCCCCAGGGGACATGTATCAATGCAAAAAAAACCTTTTAAAAACAGCCGTTTTTTCGGGAGCAGTGATTTTAATGATGCTTAAAGTAAAAAAAAAAAGTGAAATATTCCTTTAAATATCGTACCTGGGGGGTGTCTATAGTATGCCTGTAAAGTGGTGTGTTTCCCGTGCTTAGAACAGTCCCTACACAAAATGTCATTTTTAAAGGAAAAAAAGTCATTTAAAACTGCTTGCGGGTTTAATGTAATGTCGGGTCCTGGCAATATGGATGAAAATCAGTGAGAAACGGCATGGGTACCCCCCAGTCCATTACCAGGCCCTTTGGGTCTTGTATGGATATTAATGGGAACCCCGCACCCAAATTAAAACAGGAAACAGCAGTATACAGGCTCTGTACTCTGAACATCAGTATACAGGCGGTGCAAACAAGACAGGGACTGTAGGTTTGTTGTTAAGTAGAATCTGTTTGTAATTTTGAACTGGTACATTTTGAACGTGTTTAGCTCCAGCCAAAAAATCTATTTTAAGCTTTTTGGAAAACATAGGGAAGGGTTATCACCCCTGTGACATTTGTTTTGCTGCCTGTGCTCCTCTTCAGAAGATTTCACCTCACTTTTTGTCCCAATGACAAATGTTTTTTGAAAATTTGGGTTTTTTTGTGAAACAAGGATTGGTGATAAAGCATCAGTGAAAAAGAGAAATGTTTTTCTAATATTAACTCTTACAGGAGAGAATTTCCCTTCCTAGGGGTAGAATTCATCTCACTTCCTGTTGTCTCCTTCTGTTTGCAAGTAGGAGTCGTTTGTAAGTTGGATGTTTGAAAGTAGGGGCCTGCCCTATGTACTTAGCAGAAATTTGGGCCTTAGGTGTTGTTGTGGCCACAACACTGTAAGCCCTCACAGGGCCCTGCTGTGAAATATTAGATCAAGAATTGTAATTACATGCCCCTGTTGAACAGGGGCTGAAAAATTGGGCCTTTGGTGGTGGTGGTGGTGCCACAACACTGTAAGTCCTCAGTCGCTCTTGGTGGGCGCAGAAACAGGCCCTGCTGTGAAATATTAGATCAAGAATTGTAATTACATGCCCCTGTTGAACAGGGGCTGAAAAATTGGGCCTTAGGCACTGGTGCTTGTGCCACAACACTGCAACCCCTCACAGATACTCTAGTTGGAACGCAGGAATGAGCCCTGCTTCAAAGTATTGCATCAAAAATTGTAATTACACGCCCCTGTTAAACAGGGGCTGAAAAATTGGGCCTTAGGCACTGGTGCTGGTGCCACAACACTGCAACCCCTCACAGATACTTTAGTTGGAACGCAGGAACGAGCCCTGCTGCAAAGTATTGCATCAAAAATTGTAATTACACGCCCCTGTTAGACAGGGGCTGAAAAATCGGGCCTTAGGCACTGATGCTGGTGCCACAACACTGTAACCCCTCACAAATACTCTAGTTGGAATGCAGGAACGAGCCCTGCTGCAAAGTATTGCATCAAAAATTGTAATTACACACCCCTGTTAGACAGGGGCTGAAAAATTGGGCCTGATGCTGAGTGACTATCCTGAGTAATTGATAAAAGGAACAATCAGCGCAAAACAATTAACAAAAAGCAAATATTGCAAGCTGAACACTAAAGGATTCACCAACCCGAAAATAATGTAAAGAAGAAGATAAGTGCAGCGCAAAAAAGAAAATGATGTCAACATAAAACATAAGTCCTTATTACTCCGTATATAGATTAAACTTCAATCCTTGATCATGGAAGGACGTATAAATTCTTCTCCGTAACTTATGCACACTGAATCTGTAGGAAATGCGCTTACCAGAGTAGTTGGACCTCTAAATTATAGGAGGTCAAACGGGCATGATAATCAAACACCATCAGCACAACGACACCGGTCACCTGGATAGTTGTCCTCATCCACCATAGCCTGATGACAAGCTGGAGATAGTGTAAACTGTATTGCAGTAATCCTCAATCAGATCCTCAGTGTATTAAGCAAAGCACCAAAGGTAAGAAACGCCATGGAGATAAAAAGAAAACAAAGTCTTCTAAGTGTAGACTGATTGCTACTTTATTTCAAAAACAAAAACAAAAGAAATGTCAATCCTAAAAGCGCTGTGGAGCGCGGTAGTATAGTTTTCTTTTTTGCGCTGCACTTATCTTCTTCTTTACATTATTTTCGGGTTGGTGAATCCTTTAGTGTTCAGCTTGCAATATTTGCTTTTTGTTAATTGTTTTGCGCTGATTGTTCCTTTTATCAATTACTCAGGATAGTCACTCAGCATCAGCATAGGCAGTCTTTGAAGGGATCTGAGATTTCAAAAAAAATTATTCGGTTACATCAGCATCAGGTGCTTGGTAGCTGGTGGTGATCCAAGACTGATTCATTTTTATAAAGGTCAGTCGATCGACCCAGTCAGTGGACAGACGCACCCATAATCGGTTACAAAGCCTTCAGCAGCACTGAATGTGCATTCCGAAAGAACGCTGAATGCAGGACAGGCCAGTAGCTCAATTGCATACTGTGCAAGCTCTGGCCAGTGATCCATCCTCAAGACCCAGTAACCCAGAGGATTTTCGGTGGGAAAGGTGTCCAAGTCAGATCTTGCCCCTAGGTATTCCTGCACCATGTAAAACAGAAGCTGGCGATGGTTGCTGGAACCAATCATACCTTGGGGCTGCGGACTAAAAAATTGTCTGAACGCATCGGTCAGACCGCCACCTTCTCCACCGCTCCTTCTTTGACTGACCGAAGCCTCAGCAACACGTTGTCCAGAAACAGGAGTTTGTAACCTCCCAGTCTCTGAGAACGCGTTGCACAGACCTTTCTGCACAGCCTCCCGAAGATGTTTCATCCTCTGCTCCCTCTGTGATGGCAAGATAAGGTCCGCAACCTTACCCTTGTAACGTGGATCAAGGAGGGTTGCCAGCTAGTATTGGTCCTTCTCCTTGATACCACGAATACGAGGATCCTTACGCAGGCTTTGCAGGATCAGGAAGGCCATGCAGTGTAGGTTTGCTGAGGCATTCGGTCCGGAGTCCTCTGGGTCACTAAGGACAACATGGTCTGCAGCCACCTCCTCCCAGCCACGTACAAGTCCATGTGTTTCGTGGGACTGATCCCTTAAAGACTGCTGCTGATGCTGAGTGTCAGGTTCCACCTCCATACTGACACAATCCTCCTCCTCCTCCTCGTCCTCTTCCTGTGTGATAGGCGGGCACGCAGGAACACTGTCTGGATAAAGGGGGCCTTGAGAGCTAAGGAAGTACTCCGCTTCCTGCCTCTGTTCTGCCTCAAGTGCCCTGTCCATTATTCCACGCAGCGTGTACTCCAACAGGTGGACAAGGGGGACAGTGTCACTGATGCATGCACTGTCACTGCTCACCATCCTCGTGGCCTCCTCAAATGGTTACAGGACAGTACATGCATCCCTGATCATGGCCCACTGGCATGGGGAAAAAAAACTAGCTCCCCTGACCCTGTCCTGGTGCCATAGTCGCACAGGTACTCATTGATGGCCCCCTGCTGCCTGTGCAGCCGCTGCAGCATGGCCAATGTTGAGTTTCACCTGGTGGGCATGTCACAGATTAGGCGGTTCTTGGGCAGGTTAAACTCCTTTTGGAGGTCTGCCAACCGAGCACTGGCATTATATGACCAGCGGAAATGCAAACAGACTTTCCTGGCCTGCCTCAGGACATCCTGTAAGCCCGGGTACCTGCCCAAGAACCGCTGCACCACCAAGTTAAGGACGTGAGCCAAACAGGGCACATGGGTCATTTGTCCCTGTCAGAGGGCAGAGAGGAGGTTGGTGCCATTGTCACAAACCACCATACCTGCCTTAAGTTGGCGTGGCATCAACCACCTCTGAACCTGTCCCTGCAGAGCTGACAGAACCTCTGCCCCAGTGTGGCTCCTGTCCCCCAAGCACACCAGCTCAAGCACCGCATGGCATCTTTTGGCCTGCATACTTGTGTAGCCCCTTGAATGGCTACGGAGCACATCTGGTTCTGAGGACAAAGCACAGGAAGAGGCCATGGAGGAAGAAGAAGAGGAGGGGGTGGAGGAGAGAGGTGTGTCACAATCATTAGTAGTGGCATTTTGGAGGCGTGCTGGCGGAACAACCTCCAACACTACTGCACCTTGTCTTGCATCCTTCCCAGCTGCCAGCAGAGTCACCCAATGCGCGGTGAAACTTAGGTAACGTCCCTGTCCATGCCTGCTGGACCATGAGTCAGCGGTAATATGCACCTTACCACTGACCGCCCTGTCCAGCGAGGCATGGACATTGCCTTCCACATGCCGGTAGAGAGCCGGAATCGCCTTCCGTGAGAAAAAGTGGCGTTTGGGTACCTGCCACTGAGGAACCGCACATTCCACAAACTCACGGAAGGGGGCAGAGTCTACCAACTGAAAAGGCAGTAGTTTAAGTGCTAGCTGGGCATGTGGATGTCTGGGAGCGAACTTCTTTTGGCGGTGCAGCAGCTGGGGCAGGGAACTTTGCCTGGTACAATCTGACGTTGGTGTACTGAAAGCAGATTGCCCACAAGTACTTGGCTGTGACACACCTAATTCTACACCTTCATTCCTCTCAGTGCAGGTCTCAGAGAGTAATGAAGGTATAGTGGGGTTGGAGATCTCAGCTGATGAGGAGCAAGGAGAGGTCCTCTTTGTTCTTTGGTGTGGGTCTTTTAGATACGCTTGCCAACGAACTGCATGGCAGGTCAACATATGTCTGGTCAAGCATGTGGTGCCCAAGCAGGAGATGTTTTGGCCACGCGAGATACGCTTGAGACATATGTTGCAAATAGCAGTGGTGCGATCTGATGCACTCGTCTCAAAAAAGGCCCACACCAATGAACTTTTGGAATAACGCGCAGAGACAGCAGCGCCCTGCACATGCGGAGCTTTGGGGTGTGATGCAGTCAGTGTGCTGCCCTTAGGCTGGCCACTGGAGGGCATCCTGCCTCGTTGGTGATGTGCCTCCTCCTCCTCCCTCCTATCAGGCACCCACGTTAAATCAGTGACCTCATCATCCCCTCCCTCCTCATCACTGGAGCAAACCTGGCAGTATGCTGCAGCAGGGGAAGCATGACTGCCAGATTGCTGTCCTTCTTGGGCACCCCCTCTGTCCGTGCTCACGTTACTGCCTTCATCTAGCTTAGTATCATCATCAGAGCCTTCTAAACGCTGGGCATCCTCCTGGAGCATGTACCCAACACTGTGGTCAAACAGTTCGAGGGACTCCTTAGGAGGACATGGTGGGGCTAGGGAAGGAGTCACTGATGCCATTGAGCCGAGGGAAGAGGCTGCGTTGGCAGCTGCTTTGCCAGACAAAGTACCCTGAGCATGGGTGAGAGAGGATGAGGAGGATGAGGACGGCTTGGTCATCCACTCGACCAAGTCTTCCGCATGTTGCGGCTCCATACGGCCAGCTGCCGAAAAAAAGGCCAAGCGTGTCCCACGGCCACGTGCTGATGAGGATGCACCGTCTCCACGACCAGCACTGTTGCCTCTAGACACAGAGCCTGCTTGCCCTCTTTTATTGGCTTGTGACTGTCTGCCTCTCCTTGTTGGCCTTCCAGACATACTAATGGATTGTAGCTGCACTAAGCTGGGATAGAGATATACATATATATATATATATATATATATATACTGATACTGCAGCTATCGAAATCAACTGCCTGCCTGTAGCATGAGAACACCACCAACCTTCTACAGGTAGCTTTAGCTGAACACTGTGCAGAGCTCTCAAAAAACTAACTTGTAGCTTATTTAGCTGCCTGCGGTAGTGATAGGATCAGGAAAACACCACCAACCTTCTACAGGAAGCTTTAGGTGAACACTGTGCAGAGCGCGCAAAAAAAAAACTTGTAGCTTATTTAGCTGCCTGCGGCAGTGATAGGATCAGGAAAACACCACCAACCTTCTACAGGTAGCTTTAGGTGAACACTGTGCAGAGCTTGCAAAAAACTAACTTGTAGTTTTAGCTGAACACTGTGAGGAGGACGCACTACACTAACTTGTAGCTTTAGCTGACAACTGTTCAGTGGACGCACTACACTAACTTGTAGCTTTAGCTGAACACTGTACAGAGGTCGCACTACACTAACTTGTAGCTTTAGCTGAACACTGTGAGGAGGACCCACTACCCTAACTTGTAGCTTTAGCTGAACACTGTGCAGAGGTCACACTAAACTAACTTGTAGCTTTAGCTGAACACTGTGAGGAGGACGCACTACACTAACTTGTAGCTTTAGCTGAACACTGTGCAGAGGTCGCACTACACTAACTTGTAGTTTTAGCTGAACACTGTGCAGAGGTCGCACTACACTAACTTGTAGTTTTAGCTGAACACTGTGAGGAGGACGCACTACACTAACTTGTAGCTTTAGCTGAACACTGTGCAGAGGTCGCACTACACTAACTTGTAGCTTTAGCTGAACACTGTGAGGAGGACGACGCACTACCCTAACTTGTAGCTTTAGCTGAACACTGTGCAGAGGTCACACTAAACTAACTTGTAGCTTTAACTGAACACTGTGAGGAGGACGTACTACACTAACTGTAAATAGTCTAGCTGCCTGACTGTGGTACTAATAGGATCAAAAGAACACCAGCAATTTTCTTCAGGTAGCTGTAAATACTGTAACAAGACAAGCCTGCCTGTCAGTAGGAAGATAACAGGAACGGATCTAGCTAAACTGAATACAGTATATATATATATATATATATACACACACACACATACAACACCTGGGATGCATATATATACACAATACACCGTAAGTGCAGCTAACTCACTGACTGTCCTGCCTAATCTATCTAACTCAAATGAAATGACACTGTCTCTCTCTCTCTCTCTAAGCACGCCGGAACATACTACACACGGCCGCCGTGCAGGCGGCCTTTTATAGTGTGGGGCGTGTTTTAAACCCCCTGAGCCAGAATTGGCCAAAGCCACCCTGGCTTTGGCAAATTACAGTTCTCTCTACTGACGGCGCTGTGATTGGCCAAGCATGCGGGTCATAGTGCATGCTTGGCCAATCATCAGCCAGAAATGCACTGCGATGCCGCAGTGAATTATGGGCCGTGACGCGCCACGCAAATTTGGCGTGAACGGCCCATATCGTTCGCAATTCGGCGAACGATGGAACAGACGATGTTCGAGTCGAACATGGGTTTGTCTCGAACGCGAAGCTCATCCCTAATCATGGGTTAACACTCTCATAGCCACTGCTTCCTTGCCTGACAAAACAACACTGTCCACCCCTTTAATCCCACAAACGTTGGAGCGAACTCAATAGGGGTTCCCCGGACCTCTGTATTGTTTTGCCAGCTCATGGAATTCAGTTTGTGTAAACTCCCTTACTTCTTCAAATTATACATCTCTGGGGTTGCCATAATGCACCTTCCCATCTGCCATAGCCCCTCTATCATGTTGCCTTTTCCTATGCTTAGTAATGAGAGGTCTGGTAGAGTTTTTGTTTCCCATTGGATGATTATCATCAGAAACATCAAACTCTATTTCCTCATCACCACTATCATTTGAAGGGAGCACATCCTCACAATCCCAGTTTTTGGATGTTACAATGGCACGTACCCTGGCTTTACTAACAGGTTTATGGCCCTTCATTTTCCTTAAGGCATTACTTGATTTGGTCATGAGGGCTGTACACCTCTCTTGCAAATTATCAACCCGTCTAGCAGTTGAACAAACACACTCCGAAGCAACTGCTTAATTTCTGCCTCTCCCTTCTCCATCCTTTGTGATTCAGTATAGAGCAGGGATATGCAATTAGCAGATCTCCAGCTGCTGCAAAACTACAAGTCCCATCATGCCTATGCCTCTGGGTGTCATGCAAGTTGTAGTTCTGCAACATCTGGAGGTCCGCTAATTGCATATCCCTGGTATAGAGCATGATGAAAGTACCAACCCACTGAAGATACTGTTCTCTATTCTGCTTTACTTAAATCCAACCCCTTAAGGCTAAAATCTACAAAATGATCTGAGATTTTATCACCCCAAGCCTTATTCAAGGGAGAAACATACTTTGCAAATTCTTTAGCAAGAGGCTCCCACTCATTGTCTCTGGCCCAGATAGGTAAGCTGCACACCCCCTTCAGGACACAGACACCTCTGAAGCCTTGCTTTTCCTAAACAGACTACACAGCATTTTTACCTAGCATAAGCTACACAACACACCACAGAAAACAGGTCTGCTTCAGTTGAACTTTAGCGCAGGTTGCGAACGAGCCCCTAAAAGTTTTGCTTGCATCTATCTAGCAAGGTTACTTTGTGGTATAAGCAAGGAAGCTCAGACCTCTGCAGTGTACAAATGTGCTTTTACTATACAAAAATGCTGTACATACAAACCTATTACATTATTAGGAATACCCAGGGCCGGATTAACATAGGGGCTGGTGGAGCTGCAGCTCCAGGCCCCTCCCTCAATATAGGCCCATGCCAGTGGCTTGTCAATTCCTGTGTGCCTTCCTGAAGGAAAAGGAGCCCTCTGTGCTCACATGGAGGAGACAAGTCACTGCAGCCAAGTCCTGTCTCTGCCGATGCCTGACTCCTATCACAGGATCTGTTCCACTCACACAGATCCTCAGTGTCTGGGGGAGGGGCGCTGATGTCCTATCCAGCAGGAGCCCGGGAGGAAGGACATCCCCCAAGCTGTTATGATAAGGTCAGTACATTTGTTAGGGGGATGTTGTGTAATTATTGTGCTAGGGGACAGACTGCTGCTTCCCCCCATGTAATGTGCTCTCTTGTGCCCACCATGTCATGTGCCTTGCAGTGCCCCCCATGTAATGTGCTGTGCCCACCATGTCCTGTCATGTGCATTGCAGTGCCCACTACGTAAAGTGCTGTGCCCACCATGTCATGTGCATTGCAGTGCCCCCATGTAATGTGCTGTGCCCACTATGTCATGTCATGTGCCTTGCAGTGCCCCCCATGTAATGTTCTGTGCCCACCATGTCCTGTCATGTGCATTGCAGTGCCCACTATGTAAAGTTCTGTGCCCACCATGTCATGTGCATTGCAGTGCCCCCCATGTAATGTGCTGTGCCCACCATGTCATGTGCCTTGCAGTGCCCCCCCATGTAATGTGCTGTGCCCACCATGTCATGTGCCTTGCAGTGCCCCCATGTAATGTGCTGTGCCCACCATGTCATGTCATGTGCCTTGCAGTGCCCCCCCATGTCATGTGCCTTGCAGTGCCCCCCATGTAATGTGCTGTGTCCAGTATGTCATTTGCTGTACGTTGCAGTGCCCACCATGTAATGCGCTGTGCTGAACAATGTCATGTGCTGTGCATTGCATTGCCCTTCATGTGATGTGCAGTGCCCACTATGTCATGCTGTGCCTTGCAGTGCCCACCATGTAATGTGCAGTGCCCACCATATCATGTGCTGTGCCTTGCATTGCCCACCATGTAATGTGCAGTTCCTAACATGTAATGTGCAGTTGCATTTCCCACCATGAAACGTGCTATGCCATGCAGTGCCCACCATGTAATGTGTTGTGCCCACCATGTAATGTTATGTGCCATTCAGTGCCCACCATGTAATGCGCTGTGCCCACCATGTCATGTCATGTGCCTTGCAGTGCCCCCCATGTAATGTGCTGTGCCCACCATGTCATGTGCCTTGCAGTGCCCCCCATGTAATGTGCTGTGTCCAGTATGTCATTTGCTGTACATTGCAGTGCCCACCATGTAATGCGCTGTGCTGACCATGTCATGTGCTGTGCATTGCATTGCCCTTCATGTGATGTGCAGTGCCCACTATGTCATGCTGTGCCTTGCAGTGCCCACCATGTAATGTGCAGTGCCCACTATGTCATGCTGTGCCTTGCATTGCCCACCATGTAATGTGCAGTGCCCACCATGTCATGTGATGTGCCATCCAGTGCCAACCATGTCATGTGCAATGCCCACCATGTCATGGCTGTGCCTTGCAATGCCCGCTATGTAATTTGCAGTGTCCACCATGTCATGTGCTGTGCCATACAGTGATCCCACCGTGTAATGTGCAGTGCCCACCGTGTAATGTGCAGCGCCCACCATGTCATGTGCACTTCCCACCATGTCATGTGCTATGCTGTGCCCACCCTGCCATGTGCTGTGCCCAGCATGTAGTGTGTTGTGCCCACTGTGTAATGTGCTGTGCTGTTCAACAGTGCCCACCATGTCATGTGCAGTTCCTAACATGTAATGTGCAGTTGCATTTCCCACCATGAAACGTGCTATGCCATGCAGTGCCCACCATGTAATGTGTTGTGCCCACCATGTAATGTTATGTGCCATTCAGTGCCCACCATGTAATGCGCTGTGCCCACCACGTCATGTGCTGTGCCATGCAGTGCCCATCATGTAATGCGCTGTACCCACCATGTAATGTGCTGTGTCATGCAGTGCCCACCATGTCATGTGCAGTGCCCATCATGTAAATTGCTGTGCAGTGCCCACCATGTCATGTGCTGTGTTGTGCCCACCATGTCATGTGCTGCACCATGCAGTGCCTACCATGTAATATGCTGTACTCAGTGTAGTATGGTGGACAGTGTAGTATGGTGGACAGTGTAGTATGGTGGACAGTGTAGTATGGTGGTCAGTGTAGTATAGTGGTCAGTGTAGTATAGTGGTCAGTGTAGTGGACAGTGTAGTATAGTGGACAGTGTAGTATGGTGGTCAGTGTAGTATGGTGGACAGTGTAGTATGGTGGACAGTGTAGTATGGTGGACAGTGTAGTATGGTGGACAGTGTAGTATGTTGGACAGTGTAGTATGATGGACAGTGTAGTATGTTGGACAGTGTAGTATGTTGGACAGTGTAGTATGTTGGACAGTGTAGTGTGGTGGACAGTGTAGTATGGTGGACAGTATAGTGTAGTATAGTGGACAGTGTAGTATGGTGGTCAGTGTAGTGTAGTGTAGTGGTTAGTGTAGTGGTCAGTGTAGTATGGTGGTCAGGACAGTGTAGTATGGTGGTCAGTGTAGTGGTTAGTGTAGTGGACAGTGTAGTATGGTGGTCAGTGTAGTATAGTGGTCAGTGTAGTATAGTGGTCAGTGTAGTATGGTGGTCAGTGTAGTATGGTGGTCAGTGTAGTATGGTGGTCAGTGTAGTATAGTGGACAGTGTAGTATAGTGGACAGTGTAGTATAGTGGACAGTGTAGTATAGTGGACAGTGTAGTATAGTGGTCAGTGTAGTGGTTAGTGTAGTGGACAGTGTAGTATAGTGGTCAGTGTAGTGGTTAGTGTAGTGGACAGTGTAGTATAGTGGTCAGTGTAGTGGTTAGTGTAGTGGACAGTGTAGTGTAGTGGACAGTGTAGTGTAGTGGACAGTGTAGTGTAGTGGACAGTGTAGTATGGTGGTCAGTGTAGTATGGTGGTCAGTGTAGTATGGTGGTCAGTATAGTGTAGTATAGTGGACAGTGTAGTATGGTGGTCAGTGTAGTATGGTGGTCAGTGTAGTGTAGTGGTCAGTGTAGTGTAGTGGACAGTGTAGTATGGTGGACAGTGTAGTATGGTGGTCAGTGTAGTATGGTGGTCAGTGTAGTATGGTGGTCAGTGTAGTATGGTGGTCAGTATAGTGTAGTATATTGGACAGTGTAGTATGGTGGTCAGTGTAGTATGGTGGTCAGTGTAGTGTAGTGGTCAGTGTAGTGTAGTGGTCAGTGTAGTGTAGTGGTCAGTGTAGTGTAGTGGTCAGTGTAGTATGGAGGACAGTGTAGTATAGTGGTCAGTATAGTGTAGTATGGTGGTCAGTGTAGTATGGTGGTCAGTGAAGTATGGTGGTCAGTGTAGTATAGTGGTCAGTATAATGTAGTATAGTGGACAGTGTAGTATGGTGGTCAGTATAGTGGACAGTGTAGTATGGTGGTCAGTATAGTGTAGTATAGTGGACAGTGTAGTATGGTGGTCAGTATAGTGTAGTATAGTGGTCAGTATAGTGTAGTATAGTGGACAGTGTAGTATGGTGGTCAGTATAGTGTAGTATAGTGGACAGTGTAGTATGGTGGTCAGTATAGTGTAGTATAGTGGACAGTGTAGTATGGTGGTCAAGTGTAGTGTAGTATAGTGGACAGTGTAATGTAGTATAGTGGACAGTGTAGTATGGTGGTCAGTATAGTGTAGTATAGTGGACAGTGTAGTATGGTGGTCAGTATAGTGTAGTATAGTGGACAGTGTAGTATGGTGGTCAGTATAGTGTAGTATAGTGGACAGTGTAGTATGGTGGTCAGTATAGTGTAGTATAGTGGACAGTGTAGTATGGTGGTCAAGTGTAGTGTAGTATAGTGGACAGTGTAGTATAGTGGACAGTGTAATGTAGTATGGTGGACAGTGTAGTATGGTGGTCAGTGTAGTATGGTGGTCAGTATAATGTAGTATAGTGGTCAGTGTAGTATAGTGGACAGTGTAGTATGGTGGTCAAGTGTAGTGTAGTATAGTGGACAGTGTAGTGTAGTATAGTGGTCAGTATAGTGGACAGTGTAGTATGGTGGTCAGTATAGTGGTCAGTATAGTATAGTGGTCAGTATAGTATAGTGGACAATGTAGTGTAGTGGACAGTGTAGTTCTCAATGTAGTGGTCAGTATAGGAATCAGGTAGGTCAGTACTATTGTATTTGAAGGGACTCAGGGATAGCTAAAAGTCCGCAGGTTGGGGGGGGGGGGGGGGGCGCAAATTACTTGCCTTGCCCCGGGTGCTGACAACCCACGCTACGCCACTGCCCTAGTGTTGGTTTTTTGTCCGTCGGACTAGCATACAGACAAGCGGATTTTTCGACCGGACTCGAGTCCGTCGGAAAGATTTGAAACATGTTTCAAATCTAAAGTCCGTCTGATTTTTCACCTGAAAAAGTCAGCTGCATTAAGCCCACACACGGTTGGATTGTCCGATGGATTCGTCCCGATTCGAATCCGTCGGACCAGTCAGGTTGAAAAGTCCGCCCGTGTGTACACGGCATTAGGGTTGCATGTGGCCCTGGGGCCACAGCTTGGGCTCCAGGGTCTTGCATACTCCCAATAGTGGGGTCTCCCTGTCGTAATTCCCAGCAGTGTTCCTGCTCACCCTTTGTATGTTGCCACACCTACTGTTACATTATTCATGAGGTAAAATTTAGCAGAGATGGTGGGAGCCCCTCATAATAAGCACGGCAGGTATGCAGAACCAAAACTCAGCACAGGGATGGTGGGAGCTTTTCATAAATGGGCACCTTAGGTCTGCATAGCTGAAAATTTAGAACAGGGATACCCCAGGTTTCCGCTGGTGTGCAGACCTGGGAACTCAGCACAAGGATCTCACCAACAATCTCTCCTAGAGAGTGGAGAGGCTGTCAGGTAGTTTAATTCTCCAGAATGTGTCAGTTTTAGGTGGACTGCCTTTTTGAGTGAATCAAGCGGTAGAGATTTACAAAATGAATGACATACCAAGCAAGCACTCATTCTGGCTTGTATTAGCCCTGAACCTGTCCACTTTCCCCTCGACATGAACTTTCATGAATCTATAAAAATAAATCACAGGTGAGCAATATTGATTTACTGCTGATGTGTGAGAGATAATTTTAGGATATATTAGGTATTTGGGTTGATAACCTCCCAGAAATTAGCACTGATTGGATGCTGTTTAAGTTGTTCAGGTTGTTCAGGGACAGTTGACATCTATGAAGTTTGAACACGCGGTTCCTGCATGATACCACAGACATGAGATTATGCAGTCAGCCTGGAAGTGCCTGGATTGAGTGAATGTCATCTCATCTCCCAAGGCAGTTTGTCATTCATAGGGAGGGGTTGGTTGGTACCCTGGGATGAGTGCAGTGGGCCCGAATCGGATCACAGTCTGGGCCTATGAATTCTTCACAACCTCAGTAGAGTCTATGCAGAGCTATCATTAGTCAGAACTGTCCATAAGGCAGAGGACAGTATGCTACCAGAGCTGTGGAAAGTCTTATGACACCTCTCAGCAGTTTCTACAGCTGCCCCAGCACAGTTATGGCTGCTGGATCCATCCACCAGGTGTGCAGACGGAAGCAGAGCTCCAAGGCGATATCTACAGTGTCATCATATAGCATGCACCAGGGGCGGACTGATAACTCATGGGGCCCCCGGGCAATAGGAGATTATGGGGCCCCCAGGCAATCAGAGATTATTGGGCCACACAGTATACACACACACAGTATACAATCACACAGTATACACATACATGTACACACAGTATACACACACACACAGTATACACATACATGTACACACAGTATACACAGACACACAGTATACAATCACACAGTATACACATACATGTACACACAGTATACACACACAGTATACAATCACACAGTATACACATACATGTACACACAGTATACACACACACACACAGTATACAATCACACAGTATACACATACATGTACACACAGTATACACAGACAGATGTAAAAAAAAACACAGATTTATACATACTGTCCCTGGTTTTACTGAGGCTGGCAACCCTGATGGGGCCCCCTAGTGGCCCAGGGCCCTCGGGAAGTGCCCGAGTGGCTCAATGGTCAGTCCCTCTGGCATGCACTGCTGTTCATTTTGCTGCCAGTAGACAGTACATGTAACATAGTTGTGCCTGTGTATAAACTGAACAGCTTCACCTAAACAGGGTATGCATCATACCTCCCAACATTTTTAGATGGGAATGAGGGACACCTATCAGCAAAAGTATGCAGCAAAAGTATGCAGGCATAGGACACACCCCCTGCCACGCCCCCTTTAAGCAGAATTGTACAAAAAAAAAACAAGATGGGTTAAACCCACAAGTGCTTTTTTTTTACCACTACTATTCCTTTATATTGGCTTTTGGAATTTACAAATGCAGCAATTTAGAAATCAGGTGAAAGGTTTAGCGCTGGAAAACACTTTTTGATAGATAAAAAGTGCATTTTATATACATGTAGCAATAACTCTCGGTGGAGCTGCTGATTTAAGCGGCCTGTTACCTTCACTCTCGATACCTCTGTTTCACCGGCACCGGGTCTAGGGTTCCGTTGAGTTTACCTCTGGACGATATAAGCACCAACACTTGAGTAGGTTTTCAATGCTTTATTGAACCAAGTAACAAAGGAAGTAGCAGGAAAGAGGCAGGAGGAAAGCTGCAGGGAAGCTCAAATACCTTTCTTTAGGATTCTTTAGAATGTCCTTTAGAGTTGAACACTGTAATTGGATGCAATCCCCTTGTGGGACATGATCTTTGCCCGTCTGGATAGGCCTCTGTCACTTGTCTAGCAGGCAGTACGTAGCACGAACAAAAGTCTCTGCCACAGACTTGCTTGAAATAAACCCGTACGATCCTCTGCCACAGGATGTATTGGTTTTGCGGTGAACGTCAGACACAGTACTTGAACCTCTAAGCCAACCAGGCAGTACTATGCAGTAAGACTACTTCAGGATACGTCCTCCAACCGAGTCACCAGGCCCCTCTCCAGACCAGCACTCTGCGTGATCCTTCCATGACGGGTCCTCCCCTGGGATCATCTCGGTTGTCCAGCTCCTTCACTCTGGATAGACAGCTCAGGACCATTCCTCTGCTGCTGTGGTAGGCCCCAGACAGGCTTCTGGGCCCACCCACATGCTGCAGCGATGTGGGCCTCCGGATCGGAGGACCACGAGGTGGTACTCTAACGCATACCTGTCGGCCAGGAGGGCCAGCAGGTGACTGAAAACGAACCCCTAAACATGGCGTCTGTCCCATAAATACCCTCTCCCAGAATGCAACTCGGAGAACCACCTCCGCCGAGTTGTCTCCGGGACAGAGGAGCACCCATACGCTTCAACGCGTTGCTCTTCCAACACCAGCCAATGGTAACAGCGACACCCACAGGCACAGTGTGGAACTACACGCAACTCAGCCAAGCTGGAACAGAGGCAAATCTAACTTCCTCTAACGAGCAACCCACTAAATTTACCTATCAGATGGTGGATCAAAAATCTACCAGCGCTACATACAGTTATATAGATCAGACCAAAATGAGGGACAAATGAGGAGGAATGAGGGACAGAGGGACATTGCTCCAAATCAGGGACAGTCCCTCGAAATCAGGGACAGTTGGGAGCTATGTATGAATCAGTGGGTTCAAAGTGGAGCTTTCCCCTATTTACTGTAATTAAAAGCTATACAAAGTGATATGAAATTGTCTTATTAATGAACCATTTTTTGCTCAACTTGCAATTACTGTTTTTCCACTTACATAGTAGGTGAGGTTGAAAAAAGACACAAGTCCAACCTATGTGTGTGATTATGTGTCAGTATTACATTATATATCCCTGTATGTTGCGGTCATTCAGGTGATTATCTAATAGTTTCTTGAAGCTATCAATGCTCCCTGCTGAGACCACCGCCTGTGGAAGGGAATTCCACATCCTTGCCGCTCTTATGCCCCGTACACACGGTCGGACTTTGTTCGGACATTCCGACAACAAAATCCTAGGATTTTTTCCGACGGATGTTGGCTCAAACTTATCTTGCATACACACGGTCACACAAAGTTGTCAAAAAATCCGATCATTCTGAATGCGGTGACGTAAAACACGTACATCGGGACTATAAACGGGGCAGTGGCCAATAGCTTTCATCTCTTTATTTATTCTGAGCATGCGTGGCACTTTGTCCGTCGGATTTGTGTACACACGATCGGAATTTCCGACAACGGATTTTGTTGTCGGAAAATTTTATAGCCTGCTCTCAAACTTTGTGTGTCGGAAAATCCGATGGAAAATGTGTGATGGAGCCTACACACGGTCGGAATTTCCGACAACAAGGTCCTATCACACATTTTCCGTCGGAAAATCCGACCGTGTGTACGGGGCATAACAGTAAAGAACCCTCTACGTAGTTTAAGGTTAAACCTCTTTTCTTCTAATTGTAATGAGTGGCCACGAGTCTTATTAAACTCTCTTCTGCGAAAAAGTTTTATCCCTATTGTGGGGTCACCAGTACAGTATTTGTAAATTGAAATCATATCCCCTCTCAAGCGTCTCTTCTCCAGAGAGAATAAGTTCAGTGCTCGCAACCTTTCCTCATAACTAATATCCTCCAGACCCTTTATTAGCTTTGTTGCCCTTCTTTGTACTCGCTCCATTTCCAGTACATCCTTCCTGAGGACTGGTGCCCAGAACTGGACAGCATACTCCAGGTGCGGCCGGACCAGAGTCTTGTAGAGTGGGAGAATTATCGTTTTATCTCTTGCGTTGATCCCCCTTTTAATGCATGCCAATATTCTGTTTGCTTTATTAGCAGCAGCTTGGCATTGCATGCCATTACTGAGCCTATCATCTACTAGGACCCCTAGGTCCTTTTCCATCCTAGATTCCCCCAGAGGTTCTCCCCCCAGTGTATAGATTGCATTCATATTTTTGCCACCCAAATGCATTATTTTAAATTTTTCTACATTGAACCTCATTTGCCATGTAGTCGCCCACCCCATTAATTTGTTCAGGTCTTTTTACAAGGTTTCCACGTCCTGCGGAGAAGTTATTGCCCTGCTTAGCTTAGTATCCTCTGCAAATACTGAGATTGAACTGTTTATCCCATCCTCCAGGTCGTTTATAAACAAATTAAATAGGATTGGTCCCAGCACAGAACCCTGGGGAACCCTTCTTATTCACATAAGTATGAACCCAGCCTAAAAAACCTTATACAATTAAAATTATGGTTGTCTAGAAAGTATAGCTAATGTTCAAACTTTTTTTTTTTTTTTTAAGAGTAGGTAATGGATAAATGCCTCTTTTTTTTTATCTACACTATTTTGCCTAAAGCATTAATGGCGCACCTTGGCACTCCAGGTGTTTTGGAACTACATTTCCCATGATGCTCATGCACTCTGCAGTATTGTTGAGCATCATGGGAAATGTAGTTCCAAAACATCTGGGGTGCCAAGGTTCACCATCACTGGCCTAAAGTATTGGGACACCCCTCCAAATCATTGGATTCAGGTGTTCCACTCACCTCCATGGCCACAGGTGTATAAAATCAAGCACCTAGGCATACAGACTGCTTCTACAAACATTTGTGAAAGACAGGGTCACTTTCAGGAGCTCAGTGAATTCAAGCGTGGTACCGTGATGGGTTGCCACTTATGCAATAAGTCCATCCCTGAAATCTCCTTGCTACTAAATATTCCACGCTCAACTGTTAGTGGTATTATAACAAAGTGGAAGCAACTGGGAACAAGAGCAACTCAGCCACGAAGCGGTAGGCCACGTAAAAGGACAGAGCGGGGTCAGTGCATGCTGAAGTGCACAGAAGTCGCCAACTGTCTGTAGAGTCAATACACTTCATGTGACCTTCAGATCAGCACAACAACAGTGCAAAGAGAGCTTCATGGAATGGGTTTGCATGGTCAAGCAGCTGCATCCAAGCCTTACATCACCAAGTGCAATGCAAAGTGTCGGGTGCAGTGGTGTAAATCATGCTGCCACTGGACTCTCAGTGGAGATGTGTTCTCTGGAGTGACGAATCACACCTCTTTGACTGGCAATCTGATGGACATGTTTGGGTTTGGCGGTTGCCAAGAGAACGGTACTTCTAACCCATCATTACTTCAAAAATAAAGAAAAAACTAAAACCTTTGGCTTTAGATACACTTTAACCAACCACTAGTGATACTGCACCTATCCTCAAAGTGGTTCTAAAGACAAAGGGTTCTTTAACTAATGCATGCTCTGTATTAAGGTAAAACCTTTCAAAAGCAGCTCCCCCAGACACCCCCCTCAATAAACTAACCTGAGTTTCCTGTAGGAGCATGCCCACCTGATTGCCCTCATAGCAGGTGCCTTTCTATGGTGGCACTTAGAGAAGAAGTGCTGAGAACGCTGGGGGATTAAGGTTGGAATCCCGATCCCTGAAGAGGAGGTAGGGGGCTGCTCTGTGCAATACCATTTAGGCTCCGTTCACACTTAGGTGTTTTGGGGCGTTTTTCTGCTGTAAGCCTCAGCTCTAAAAAACGCCCAATAAGACCAAATTACATTCATTTCAATAGCCCCTGTTCACATCTGAGCGTTCTGTCGCCTGAAGCAAAACGCCCGTCACTCAAAAAAGTACAGGAGCTTCTTTTTAGGCAGATTACAGGCTTTTTCTGCTTTTTTACATTGGTGACCTTTTGACCTGTACAAGATCGCGGCAAAAATTGCTGCAAAATCGTGCGATTTTCTGCCTGAAAACGATACGCTCAGGTATGAATGCAGCCTTAAGAGAGGCCTCAATTATGCATTGGCACCTACTGTATGCACCGTTGCTAAGCCATATGATCAATATTGGATAATGGTATAAAGGTGGCATAAAGCCCTTGTGTTTTTTTTTCTTTTTTTATTAATAACGAGATACAGTCTTTACATAGGCTGACCAAGCATTAAGGGTACATCAAGGGTTCATAGAACTCCATCAGGTTACACTTCTGGTAGCTCCTTTCATAGATTCTGGGACATCTCCAACTAGCAGTAGGACGACAGCTAAGTGTAGTATTTTATTGAAAAAAACTCAATAAAAAAGACAAGTGGAGAAGTGTCGTTCAAATTTTTTTTTAATAAACTTTATTTTTAATACTACACTTCCTTGGAGACCTTTGGTGTTTGCTTTTCGTACTGAGTCACCTCCTGTACTGTTGCATGTATTTTGAATCTTGAGGGCAGAGCCAAAAATGAGTAATTGATAGCTGGCCGTACCTTTGCAGTCTAATAATAACTGTACCCCAAAATTTGTAGGTGCCCCATAATCCAAAACCTGTCGTTGAAAGTCCTTATGCAGCATTGCAGACAGACAACAGATGTCTGGACTATGAACAACTCCAGGTAACAAACTTCCTAACAGCTCCAATTCTTGTACTTATATTGTTCAAAGAGACCCTGTCACTAACCCATGCCTATTTAAAGGAACATGTCTAGTTAAATAACTCAAATGAGCTTTATTTGTTTGCCCTTGGTGTGCTGAAGCAGATCATTTATTTTTGAATCCCCTCTGAAGCTACGGAGTCTTTCAGCTCCAGATCCATGGAACTGCTCCCTGTTCCCCGGCCCTGATGTTGGTCAAGGTCCTTGCAGGGGCTGGAGAGGCCCCACACCATTTCCACATAGTGTTAATGCAGATATTAGTCATTAACTAGTTTTCCGATCGCCCTATAGCAGTTTTACTGCTGCAGGGCGGCCGTTCTGCGCAGGATCACGCATATATACATGATCCACTTAAGTGGCCCTCGCTCTTCAAAAGGTTGGGGCATCTCTGTTATAGATGGATATGCTTTGTTCATTATTCATGTCTGAGGTTTACAACCACTTTAAATAGTAGATGTGGGGGGTTAATTTTTAAAGATTAAGGATCATGTTTAGTGTCACTTTAACCCAAGGTAAAAAAAAAATAAAATCAAAAATCATATAAATTGTAATTATAATTACTGTATATAAGAAGTTTCCAATATACAGTGGGGAAAATAATTATTTAATCCCCTGTAGATCTTGTAAGTGTGTCCACTTACAAAGAAATGAGGGGTCTAATATTTTTTATCATAGGTGTATTTTAAATGATAGAGACAGAATATCAACCCAAAATCCAGAAAAAAACACATGATACAAATGTTATAAATTGAGTTGCAGTTCAGTGAGTAAAATAAGTATTTGATCGCCAAGCAAAACATGACTTGGTACTTGGTTGGAGAAACCCTTGTTGGCAAGCTCAGAGGTCAGACGTTTCTTGTAGTTGGTGACCAGGTTTGCACATCTCAGGAAGGAATTTTGGTCCACTCTTCTTTACAGATCTTCTCTAAATTCTTAAGGTTTCTTGGTTGTCGCTTGGCAACTTGAAATTTCAGCTCCCTCCATAAATTTTCTATAGAATCATGGTCTGGAGCCACTCCAAGACCTTAATGTACTTCTTCTTGAGCCACTCTTTTGTTGTCTTGGTGGTATATTTTGGGTCATTGTCATGCTTGAAGACCCATCCATGACCCATCTTTAGTGTTCTGGCTGAGGGAAGAAGGTTCTCATCCAAGATTTTACAATACATGGCCCCGTCCATTGGCTCCTCAATGCGGCAAAGTCAGCTTTTACCTTTAGCAGAGCAGAACAGCCTCAAAGTATAATGTTTCCACCTCCGTGCTTGACTGAAGGGGATGGTGTTCTTAGGGTCAAAGTCAGCATTTTTCTTCCTCCAAACACGGAGAGACAAGTTAATGTCAAAAACTAAATTTTGGTCTCACCTGGCCACAGAACTTTCTTCCAATCCTTCTGTGAATCATTTAGATGTCCATTGGCAAGCTCCAGACGGGCCTGTACATGTGCCTTCTTGAGGAGGGGGACCTTGCGGGCGCTGCAGGATTTCAATCCATGGCGGAGTATTGTGTTACCAATGGTTTGTTTGGTGACTGTGGTCCAAACTGCCTTGAGATCATTCACAAGATCCTCCTGTGTAGTTCTGGGCTGATCCCTCACTTTTCTCATGATCATCCTTATCGCATGAAGCAAAATCTTTCATGGAGCTCCAGACCGAGGGCGAGTGATGATTATTTTGTATTTCTTCCATTTGCGAATAATCGCTCCAGCAGTTGTCTCCTTCTCACCAAGCTTCTTGCTATTGGTCTTGTAGCCCATTCCAACCTTGTGAAGGTCTACAGTCTTGTCCCTGATGCCCTTTGACAGCTCTTTGGTGTTGCCCATGATGTTGAGGTTTGAATGGAAGAAAGAGATTCTGTGGACAGGTGTCTTTTATACACATAATGAGTTGTCGTTAGGAGCTCCTACTTAAACTGACAGGACTTATCTGTGTACCACATGAGCCCCTACTGTAGCCAGTCTGTGGGAGCCAGACTTATTGTTGGTTGGTAGGGAATCAAATACTTATTTTACTCACTGAAATGCAACTCAATTTATAACATTTGTATGTGTTTTTTCAGGATTTTTGGTTGATATTCTGTCTCTATCACTTAAAATACACCTATGATAAAAATTATAGACCCTTCATTTCCTTGTAAGTGGGCATACTTACAAAATCTGCAGGGTTTTAAATAATAATTTTTCCAAACTGTATACTGGTAAGTTGGAAAGAAGTGATTCTGTTTAAACTGAATTTCGTTCAAAATTACCAGTTTGGACTTTGAAATTTTGGTGAATTCACCTCCTACCTATTTTGGTCACCAATGAAAGGGTAGTTTTCTACTAACCAGCAATATAATGTAATCACTTCTACTTTCGAAGGATAACCACCATCCCTTTCAAATAGAATGAAGAGCAGGAGATGCCATATTTTTATTTTTCTTAATCTCAGACCTGTCAGCAATGAATCACTAAAATTATGTTGATTGTTTTTTTTTTTAAAACAATTATGTTGATTGTTATGTGAACTGAATGTATATACAGTTTCTCACAAAAGTGAGTACACCCCTCACATTTTTGTAAATATTTTATTCTATCTTTTCATGTGACAACACTGAAGAAATTACACTTTGCTACAATGTAAAGTAGTGAGTGTACAGCTTGTATAACAGTGTAAATTTGCTGTCCCCTCAAAATAACTCAACACACAGCCATTAATGTCTAAACCGCTGGCAACAAAAGTGAGTACACCCCTAAGTGAAAATGTCCAAATTGGGCCCAATTAGCCATTTTCCCTCCCCGGTGTCTCAGGTGTGAGAGGGGAGCAGGTGTGTTAAATTTGGTGTTATCGCTCTCACTCTCTCATACTGGTCACTGGAAGTTCAACATGGCACCTCATGGCAAAGAACTCTCTGAGGAGCTGGAAAAGAATTGTTGCTCTACATAAAGATGGCCTAGGCGATAAGAAGATTGCCAAGACCCTGAAGCTGCAGAACGGTAGCCAAGAACATACAGCGGCTTAGCAGGACAGGTTCCACTCAGAACAGGCCTCGCCATGGTCGACCAAAAAAGTTGAGTGCTTAGCATCATACCCAGAGGTTGTCTTTGGGAAATAGACTTATGAGTGCTGCCAGCATTGCTGCAGAGGTTGGAGGGGAGGGGGGTCAGCCTGTCAGTGCTCAGACCATACGTTGCACACTGCATAAAATTGATCTGCATGGCTGCCGTCCTAGAAGGAAGCCTCTTCTTAAGATGATGCACAAGAAAGCCCACAAACTGTTTGCTGAGGACAAGCAGACTAAGGACATAGATTACTGGAACCAGATAAACGTATTTGGTTCAGATGGTGTCAAGCGTGTGTGGCGGCAACCAGGTGAGGAGTACAAAGACAAGTGTGTCTTTCCTACAGTCAAGCATGGTGGTGGGAGTGTCATGGTCTGGGGCTGCATGAGTGCTGCCGGCACTGGGGAGCTACAGTTCATTGAGGGAACCATGAATGCCAACATGTACTGTGAAATACTGAAGCAGAGCATGATCCCCTCCCTTCGGAGACTGGGCCGCAGGGCAGTATTCCAACATGATAACGACCCCAAACACACCTCCAAGATGACCACTGCCTTGCTAAAGAAGCTAAGGGTAAGGCCCCTTTCACACTGGGGCGGTTTGCAGGCACGATTGTGCTAATAATAGCGCCTGCAAACCGACCCGAAACAGCTGCTGCTGTCTCTCCAGTGTGAAATCCCCGATACATCAATGGGACAGCGTGGCTATACCGCTGGCAAAGCCCCTCTGCAGAGGCACTTTGCGGTGGTTTTTAACCCTTTCTCGGCCGCTAGCGGGGGGTAAAACCGCCCCACTAGCGACCGAATACCGACGGTAAAGCGCCGCTTACAATAGCGGCGCTTTACCGCTGACGCTGCCCCCGCCCCAGTGTGAAAGGGGCCTAAAGGTAATGGACTGGCCAAGCATGTCTCCTCAAACGGAAGGTGGAGGAAGGAGCGCAAGGTCTCTCACATCCACCAGCTCTGTGATGTCGTCATGGAGGAGTGGAAGAGGACTCCAGTGGCAACCTGTGAAGCTCTGGTGAACTCCATGCTCAAGAGTTAAGGCAGTGCTGGAAAATAATGGTGGCCACACAAAATATTGACACTTTGGGCCCAAATTTGACATTTTCACTTAGGGGTGTACTGACTTTTGTTGCCAGCGGTTTAGACATTAATGGCTGTGTGTTGAGTTATTTTGAGGGGACAGCAAATTTACCCTGTTATACAAGCTGTACACTCACTACTTTACATTGTAGCAAAGTGTCATTTCTTCAGTGTTGTCACGTGAAAAGATAGAAAAAAATATTTACAAAAAATGTGAGGGGTGTACTCACTTTTGTGAGATACTGTATGTATAAATGATACATTTCTCATCTTCTCCTGACCTATTGTATTCTGACAGCGGGGAGACTTCCCCACCATCAGGATACACTGATCAGTGCTGCCATCTATAGCTCCTGCCACCTTCCCCCTTGACAGCGGGAGGGGGTCCTACTCCCTGCTGTCACTTTATAAAAAGAGCTCCGCCCACACAAACACATCATTTTTTTCCTGTGAATGAATAAACTACAAGCACTGTCAGGCACTGCAACAGACGGACTTGAAGCTTCAATGGGCTGTGGGGGTGCCGATAAGCGCTCTTGTAGTCCACAGACATGTCCTCCGGCTTTCAAACACGAAGCCCCTCTAGAGGTATGGGCTGAAAATTGGAGGACATGTCTGCAGGAGCCCACATTGCAATCATTATCTACTGATCGTGATTGCAATGCCTTCCAGGCTCCTACAGCAAAAAGTCATAAGTGCACATTTTTTTTCCCTTTTTCTTTGTTTCTGTTGTAAAATTTTGCAAATAAGTCATTTTTCGTCTTCACTAATATGCTCTGATGAGACAGCACTGATGAGTACTGATGAGGCGGCATTGATAGGCACTGATGAGACGGGACTGATGGGCACTGATATGCAGCACTGATGGGGCAGCACTGATAATGAGTGTAAATGCCCCTGTCACCACACGAAAGCTGGAAAGAAGCTGAGGAAAGAAAGAGCCGATAACTGGCATTTATTTACATGTGCTCAGCTGTGATTGGACACAGCTGATCACGTGGTAAGGAGCCTAACATCCTCCTAGAACATAAGCGGCCCCACCCAACCATCATTGTATAATATGGTGGGCAGAAAGCAGTTAAAGTAGAACTATAGGCAAAACTTTTTTTTATTTATTTATTTTATTTATTTTTTATTATTTTAGATAACCTGTCCGATTTTTTTTTTTTGCCCTTTTTTGTCCCATTGGGGAGATTTCCCTTCACTTCCTGCCCGATAGTCAAACAGGAAGTGAGAGGAAATCCCTGCAAATGAAGGGAATCCCTTGGGGACCCCCCAGGTCACCAGAACTAGTGTCCCTATTGGAAGATGTCCCCTCTATTACTTTTCTGGGGGCAACCCAAAATTTTTGATTTTCTTTTACATCTAGTTTTAATGATAAAGAAATAGAGAGAGTGAATCTCCCTAACTGGGACACAGACAGCAATAAAAAAAAACAAAAAACTGACAGGTGTTCTGTAATTATCAGTCGTTGTTTGTTACACTTCTTTTTTTTTTTTTTTTTGAGGCAGCGCAGTGTGTTTTTAGCCCTATAGACTTCAATGGGATTGCATGGAAAGTGCCTGTAAAACACATGTACATGCCTTTTTAGTGCGTTTTTGGCAGTTTTGTGTATAAAATCCAGTCTCTTTCTAATAAACTGCATGCAGACGCATCAAAAAACATGAGTAACGAAAAAAAACAAACCAAGATCGGTGTGATCAGATGTTTTTCTACACATGACAAATGACTTGCTTACATGCCGGGGAAAACGGAATACTCATCGCTTTCAGTTTCTAATGCCATAGAGATGAAGGGGGAAGATCCGATCGCTGATCACCTCTATGGTGGAAATGCTGGCTTCAGTGCTGGGCTCTAGACATGTGCGATTCGCTTCGTACGAATCGAATATTCGTACGAATTTCCGAAAATTCGTACGTTCGGAAGCATCCGAAATACGAATTGCTATGCTTCCGAATTTTATACGAAATACGAAATTTCATTGACAAATTTCGGATCCAAATTCCGTTACAACGGAAACGTGACTGGTGTTTTGTTGACCAATCAGAGGTTTTCTTCTGCTGCTGAGTGAGGGTTGGGAAAATGACCTTTTTTAATGATGGGAGTGGGAGACTCGTACTGGTAGTCGATGAGAGATTCAGAATCGGACAAAATAAGAATGTTCGTTACCATTGTTTTATTATTGTCATATTAATTACGATTATTTGTTATGATGAAGTTAAAAACCCAAGAAGTCAGCACAGCACAGGGATGGTGGGAGCCCCTCTTAATGAGCACAGTACAGGGATGGTGGGAGCCCCTCTTAATGAGCACAGTACAGGGATGGTGGGAGCCCCTCTTAATGAGCACAGCCCAGGGATGGTGGGAGCCCCTCTTAATGAGCACAGCCCAGGGATGGTGGGAGCCCCTCTTAATGAGCACAGTACAGGGATGGTGGGAGCCCCTAATAATGAGCACAGTACAGGGATGGTGGGAGCCCCTCTTAATGAGCACAGTACAGGGATGGTGGGAGCCCCTCTTAATGAGCACAGTACAGGGATGGTGGGAGCCCCTCTTAATGAGCACAGTACAGGGATGGTGGGAGCCCCTAATAATGAGCACAGCCCAGGGATGGTGGGAGCCCCTCTTAATGAGCACAGTACAGGGATGGTGGGAGCCCCTCATAATGAGTACAGCAGGGGTACAGCCCCAGGAAGTCAGCACAGGGATGGTGGGAGCCCCTCATAATGAGCACAGCAGGGGTACAAACCCAGGAAGTCAGCACAGCATAGGAATGATGGGAGCCCCTCATAATGAGCATAATGAGTCCGACGACTACCATATTGAGAAAGGTATTTTTGCTTTTTAAAATTCATTATAACAAACGTTCGTAATTGTTACGAAAAGTTAACGAACCTAAGGAAAATTCGTATTTCGTACGAATCCAAATTGAATTTCGGACACGAATTACGAAATAAGAATTAACGGCTAATACGAAATGGAACAAAACGAAACAAATTTATTGATGGCACACATCTACCGGGCTCCCCATTAGACATGTGCAATTTTTTTCGTTCCAAATTCGTTTTTCGATTAATTAATTCAGAAATATTCGAATATTCGAATTAACAAAAAAACGTTTAACAAATTTTTCCAAAAATTTGAAAATTCGAAATTTGAAAATCCAAAATAATAACTAATTAATAATTACTAGTTGGTTACTTGGTCACAATGGCTTGAGTCTATGTCCTCGGCATCGGTATAAATCAATCTGTAGTACGTATATTTTTATATCAGAATTGAGCTGCATATGGCCATTTTAATATATGTATTTCTAGGTAAATATATATATGCTTTTCTTCAGCGAAGGCTGTATTTTGTAGCCATGTCCAGTTTTTAATAAGCACTAAATGTTTTGTTTTTTTTAATTATTATTTCTTGTTTTTTGGTTTTTTTTAGCGCTCCAAGAAATGGGTTGGGTTTGGGTGGGGTATTGGGGGGGTTTCACTTTTTCTTGGAGTCTTTCTTTCTTACGTAGTGCTTGTTTTGTTTTATGTGATGTTGTTTGAATGATTTGTTTTGTATTGTTTTAATGTCGTTTGCATATAAATGAAAAGAATCTGATTAAAAAAACTATTACTGGCTATTAAATTATAGGTATTGGAACTTTCTTTCAAATTTGGCTGTTAGTGAATGTAACAAATACGAATTTATACGAAGTTACGAATTCTCCGAAATAACGAATGCTGCATCTAAACTAATGTAACAAGTTAATAATAATTATAATAATAATAATATTACTTTATTATTATTATTTATTATTATTATTCGTTACGTTCCATTCGTTTAGATGCGGCATTCGTTATTTCGGATAATTTGGTTAAATTTGTTATGTTCACTAACAGCCAAATTTGAAAGGAAATTCCAATACCAATAATTTAATAGTTAGTTATATATATATTTTTTAAATCAGATTCTTTTTATTTTTATATGCAAACGACATTAAAACATTACAAAACAAATTATTCAAACAACATCACATAAAAAAAAACAAGCACTATGTAAGAAAGAAAGACCCCCCCCCCAAAAAAAAGTGAACCCCCAATACCCAATTATTGGATTTTGGATTTTTACGAATTATCGAATATCGTATCTAAACAAATATAATGCAACCAATTCAAACTTTTCGGAAGTTACGAATTTATTCGAAAAAATGAATTTCGATCATAATGAAAGACCCAAAACACACACACAAAAAAAAAAGAATGAAATGAAAACAAACAAATTTTTCAACAGTGCACATGTCTACTCCCCATTGGGACGGGAGAGCCCGGAGAAGCACTGGAGGCTGGCGGGAGGCAGGGGGACCCCCTTATGCCGCTTTTAAAAGCAATCCAGCGGCTAATTAGCAACTAGTATTGCTTTAACATAAAAGAGCTCTGCTGGCTGAAGAAAAAAAATAAAAATACCGGGTTTATGCCTGCAGCTGAGCATCGCCCGATATAAGCTACTGAACTGGTAATGTACATGTATGTTAGCTGGTCCGGAAGAAAAATCCAGTGTCATGATGTATATGGTTTATGAATGAATTATGGGAAATAACACTTCTCCGTTGATCACTCTAATGTTTATCACCAACGTTATTAACTTTCTATACTATAGACATGACTATAAGGCTGCATTCACACCTGGGCATTTTCAAACGTGGGCAGAATCGTTCTGAAAAGTTGGAATTCATTAGAAAACAATTAAACAAAGCAAATTTTGACGGATTTCATATATACATATAAATTCGGATGCATTTTTGATTATTCGGAGATTCGGATGTATCCGAATCTCTGAATAATCAAAAATTCATCTGAACTTGTATTCGGACCGAAACACATTGCACATGTCTAGTGTGTGTATATATACTGTGTGTATATATATATATATATATATATATATATATATATATATATATATATATATATATATATATATATATATATATATATATATATAAATACAGGGCTTTTTTTCTCAGAAAATAGGTACTGGAACCACAACTCCTCAAACCCCTCTCCACACACACCCTCCAAACCGCATCAAATAGTGGGTGTGGTCAAATTTCACTAACAGTAGGAGGAATTAAACACCAGGAGTGCATTATGTACAGAGTGCAGAGTTCAGAGGGGTTACACACAGTGCAGAATTCAGGGGTGCACTACATACAGAGTGCAGAGTTCAGGGGTGCACTTCATACAGAGTGCAGAGTTCAGGGGTGCACTTCATACAGAGTGCAGAGTTCAGGGGTGCACTCCATGCAGAGTTCAGGGGTGCACTGCATACAGAGTGCAGAGTTCAGGGGTGCACTGCATACAGAGTGCAGAGTTCAGGGGTGCACTGCATACAGAGTGCAGAGTTCAGGGGTGCCCTGCATACAGAGTGCAGAGTTCAGGGGTGCACTGCATACGGAGTGCAGAATTCAGGGGTGCACTGCATACAGAGTGCAGAGTTCAGGGGTGCACTCCATACAGAGTGCAGAGTTCAGAGGTGCACTGCATATGGAGTGCAGAGTTCAGGGGTGCACTGCATGCAGAGTTCAGGGGTGCACTGCATACAGAGTGCAGAGTTCAGGGGTGCACTTCATACAGAGTGCAGAGTTCAGGGGTGCACTGCATACAGAGTGCAGAGTTCAGGGGTGCACTTCATACAGAGTGCAGAGTTCAGGGGTGCACTTCATACAGAGTGCAGAGTTCAGGGGTGCATTTCATACAGAGTGCAGAGTTCAGGGGTGCACTTCATACAGAGTGTAGAGTTCAGGGGTGCACTGCATAGAGTGCAGAGTTCAGGGGTGCACTGCATACAGAGTGCAGAGTTCAGGGGTGCACTGCATACGAAGTGCAGAGTTCAGGGGTGCACTGCATACGGAGTGCAGAGTTCAGGGGTGCACTTTATACAGAGCGCAGAGTTCAGGGGTGCACTTTATACAGAGCGCAGAGTTCAGGGGTGCACTTTATACAGAGCGCAGAGTTCAGGGGTGCACTTTATACAGAGCGCAGAGTTCAGGGGTGCACTTTATACAGAGTGCAGAGTTCAGGGGTGCACTGCATACAGAGTGCAGAGTTCAGGGGTGCACTCTATACAGAGTGCAGAGTTCAGGGGTGCACTGCATACAGAGTGCAGAGTTCAGGGGTGCACTGCATACAGAGTGCAGAGTTCAGGGGTGCACTGCATACAGAGTGCAGAGTTCAGGGGTGCACTGCATACAGAGTGCAGAGTTCAGGGGTGCACTTCATACAGAGTGCAGAGTTCAGGGGTGCACTTCATACAGAGTGCAGAGTTCAGGGGTGCACTGCATACAGAGTGCAGAGTTCAGGGGTGCACTGCATACAGAGTGCAGAGTTCAGGGGTGCACTGCATACAGAGTGCAGAGTTCAGGGGTGCACTGCACAGGGGAGTGCAGAGTTCAGGTGTTTCACTGCATACAGAGTGCAGAGTTCAGGGATGTGCTGCACACAGAGTGAAGAGTTCAGCCATCTTCCACAGCTGCTGCATCCCCTTCTGCATCCCCCATCCATATCTCACTTTAATTCCCACTCCTTATAAAAGCTCCACCATTTTCCACATTTTACTTTTATTGCTGTATTAACCCGAAGTGCCCAGCCAACTCTAGTATCTCCTGACACACTGTGGGTGTCTCTGCCTCTCTCACTTGCAGGGAGATCATCCAGTGGGGGGGGGGGGGGGGGGGGTGGCATCTACACTGCACCCCAGACACCTGCATCTTCCTTGTCCCCATCCTGCATTAAGTGGGATCCACTCCGGAGGTCAGATCTGTGGGAGCCGTTGGGAGACAAGCTGTCACTTGTAAACACAGAAGCCAAGTGATAGTGGTGAGCAGGGAGCAGAGGGTCTGAGCCGGAGGTGGTGGAGCTGAGTTCCACTAAGTTCCTGCTGAAAAAAGGCCCTGCTCCTTACCTCTGGACTCTATACATTATATACTCCTTATCTCTGCACGCTATACAATATACACTCTATACATTATACTGTAGACTCCTGACCAAGGTGTTAATTGTCTTTATGGTTTCTAATTATTTAATGAAGCTCTCAGGCGGTGTGTCAGTTCTCTGTCTGTATTTTATGTTCAGAAAAGAATTAAGCACCCCAGATGGAATTCAAACCCACATCCCTGACTAAGGATGCCATTACCTTACCCGTTAGGCCACGGGGCTTTGCTCGTGTTTTTTGTTTGTTTTGGGGGAGGGGTTATTATTTTGTGAAATGTACAATTAGTGTACAAACAATTTTTATTGGAGATAAATCCATAGAATGAAATTATTCTAGGGCTTTGATGGACATATTATCTCCAAAAGGAGGAAAAATTCCTTCCTGACCCCATAAGGCGATCGGATAATCCCTGAATCATCAGTCTAGGGTGTCCAGTTCATCTCCCTGTACATTGTTCAGAATGTAGAGACGGGACCCCAACATCAAGGGCCCACAATCCAGAAGGCCATTTAGAAAGAGGTCTGATCTCAAACTCCACCCCTCCAGGGAGAAACCTATCCCAATTACTGCCAGAGTCACTGCTGCACATATAATTGTCAGAAAATTTTGAGGAGGAGCGGGCTATGGGGGAGGAGTCTAAATGACACGCCTTAAACCACTTACAGTGGAACTATACTCGCCTCTCCTCACACCCCCCACCACCCTCGAAATCTTCACTTCTAGGTTCCAGCTCTTCAGCCATCTTGATTGACTAGCCATGAGGCCAGACTGAGCACAGCCTCAGTACTTTCCTGAGACAAACGGTGATAAGAGGAATGCAGGAGACATGCCCCCTCTCCTTCTGCATTCCTCTTGCCGCCGCTTGTCTACAGAGAGTTCCTGTCTCCTTCCTAGCTATGTAGTCAGGCTTGGGGTCCCCACACTTTCCCCAACAACATACCTAGGAAGGGGATGTCCACTTTTCTCAGCTCTAGGCACTTTCCTGAGACAAATAGTGACAAGAGGAATGCAGAGGACATGCAAAAGGTTGAGAAACAATGCTCTAAGATATGGAAATTACAGGTAAGTCAAACTTCCTCTGATTGCAACCACTGACACCAATGTTGGGGGTTATTATTGCTGAAATTGATCACTCATGCTGGGGCAATTACCGTCCCCACTAATACCAATATTGGGGGTTATTACTGCAATTGATTACTCATGCTGGGGCAATTACTGTCCCCACTAATAACAATGTTAGGGGTTATTATTCCTTTAGTTGCTCACTCATGCTGGGGCAATTACTGTCCCCACTAATACCAATGTTGGGGGTTATTATTACTGCAATTGATCACTTCTGCTGGGGCAATTACCGTCCCCACTAATACCAATGTTGGGGAGTTATTATTCCTTCAATTGATCACTCCCTACATCCTGGTATAAGAGACAAGCAAGATATCGCCCCAGGTGGGACTCGAACCCACAATCCCTGACCGAGGAGGCCAGTGCCTTAACCATTAGGCCACCGGAGCTTTGCTATCTAGCTATATCCATCTATCTATCACTCCCCCCCCCCCATATCTATCCATCTAACATCTATCTATATTAAAATTTTTATCTATCTGATATTTTTCCATCTATCACTCATCCCCCCCCCCTATATCTATCTATCTATTCATCTCTGACTCCTCAGAGATGAGCCCTCCTCAGAACCCTAAACCTTATGATGATTCAGAGGAAGGCAAAAACCCCCCTTGGTCATATTATCTCCAAAGGGGTAAAAATTCCTTCCTGACCCCATAAGGCGATCGGATAATCCCTGAATCATCAGTCTAGAGTGTCCAGTTCATCTCCCTTTACATTGCTCAGAATGTAGAGACGGGACCCCAACATTAAGGGCCCACAATCCAGAAGGCCATTTAAAAAGAGATCTGATCTCAAACTCCACCCCTCCAGGGAGCAACCTATCCCAATCACTCCCAAAGTCACTGCTGCACATACAATGGGCAGGAAATGTGGAGTAGATGCTGGCTATGGGGGAGGAGTCTAAATGGCATGCCTTGAACCACTTGAAGTGGAACTATACTCGCCTCCCCTCACACCCATGCCACCCTCGAAATCTTCACTTCACTGTTTTCTAGGTTCCAGATCTTCAGCCATCTTGATTGACTAGTTATGAGGTCAGACTGAGCGCAGCCTCAGAACTTTCTTGAGACATTCCTCTTGCCGCGACTTGTCTCCGGGGAGTTCCTGTCTCCTTCCTAGCTATGTAGTCAGGCTTGGTGCCCCCAAACAACATGCCTAGGAAGATGTCCACTTTTCTCAGCTCTAGGCACTTTCCCGAGATAAATGGTGACAAGAGGAATGCAGAGGGAATGCCCCCCCATTCCTTCTGCATTCCTCTTGCCGCTGCTTGTCTCAGGAGAGTACCTGTCTAGCTATGTTGTCGGACGGCTGCAGGTGTAGAGGGTGCACTCAGTCTGACCTCATGGTTTTAGATTTTGAGGGCGGCGGGGGTGTGAGGGGAGTATAGTTCCACTTTAAGTGGTTCAAGCCATGCCATTTAGACTCCTCCCTATATTGTGTGGACCTTAAAATTCTGACGACTTCAATTTTCGGTGTCTCCGGTGGAGCTTTCCGAGTCTTCGGTGGAGCTTTCCGAGTCTTCGGTGGAGCTTTCCGAGTCTTCGGTGGAGCTTTCCGAGTCTTCAGTGGAGCTTTCTGAGTCTTCGGTGGAGCTTTCAGAGTCTTCTTCTTCTTCTTCTTCTTCTTCATCTTCGGCAATAAATTCCTCTATCTTCATGTTTAAATCTTTCCTTGGTTTAAAAATCTGGAAGGAGAAAATGACATTCGTCAGTGTTCCAGATTTATACAGTAAATGGTGACAAAGCTTGGTAAGCCCAACCCCCCGAGGTGCAGCAAATACCCCAAGAGGGATCCTTCAAGCCTAGCTCCCTCTAGTGATCAGAAGAAGCACTGCATTAACACATCCTTGACGTATATATAGATACAGTGACTCTGTGTTGTCGCCCCAGGACAGGAAGTATGTTTCTGGTGGGATTAAGCTGTGTGCCTGACACATACATAATAATTCTCACCAATAATAAACAGAATTCCTTCAGACAAGTCCCCAGACCATGTGATTGTGCGGTGATCACAAAATCACAAATGTGAGAGTTCTGTACAAAAAAACACGTCTTGGATGCTGCTGAATAATCTCCCCTCCCCCAATATACACGGACCCCTCCATTATTCATATACTTACCGGCTGTGGTGTAAATGCTGCGGGTGACTTTCCTTTCTCCACCTCGGCCCAGTCAGTTGTCATGAGAAATGGGTGCCGCCTGATGTTCCGTACCAGGCGCGCCCGTTCATCCTGGTCTTCGCATAAGAGCTGTAAAAAAAGAAAGAAATATGATAAGAAACATGGAGAACAATAACAATATGTGACCAATAGAACTCCCCATCGTAATCTTTGATTCTGACAGTGACATATTTCAGCTTTCTTGATTTTGCTTGTAAACCCGCCACTATGTTATGATTGGATGGGGTTGTAGCATGGTACCTGGTATAGTACATGCTCAGGGGGACTATAAGTGAAGGCAGATCCTTCCACTAAGCAGTCAGTGTGATAAAAGTATTGCTATGACCCACATGAATGTGTGGTGGAAAGAATGTAGAGTTGTGTGTTCTGAACTCCTAACAAGGTCTGTATAACCTGGAAAGAGTTTTGTCTGTAAAGAGAAGGTAAAGCTGTGTATACTCACCATATCTATGAGATCCTTGAGAACATCGTTGTCCTTTGGACGAATCCGGTGCAAAGGAAGGCCTGGCGTGGTCCCCTGGGTTTTCTTCATCTCTCTGATCTCATGCATGCTAACGGACATCTGAGTCACTATCACTCCCATGGAGTAATAGTCCACTGTGGTGTTGTATGGTTGCCCTTTTAGGATCTATAGAAACATAAGGAGAGAAAAAAGGATGAGAACATTCCTATTCCAGGAAAAGGATAGACGGGACTCCATGCTAACATATATGATGTATGAAGCCCCCCAGGAGTCCTAAAATTTTGCTCAAAATACATCAAACTAAGGCGGTGGGGCTTACCAATTATATATAGTCAAAACTTTTGTTTTATATGTTTTGGATAGAGTACGGAAGGGCTGAGACCCCTGCCAGTTTATTTTTGCTGTCTGTGTGCCATTGGGAGAAATTCCCTTCACTTCCTGTCCCCGGGATTCAAGAGGAAGTCAAAGGAATTCTCCCAAAGTGAGAGAATCTCTACTCTAATGCCACGTACACACGGTCGGATTTTCTGACGGGAAATGTTGGATGTGAGCTTGTTGTCGGAAAGATCCGACTGTGTGTAGGCTCCATCGGACATTTGCTGTCGGACTTTCCGCCAACAAATGTTTGATAGCAGGTTCTCAAATTTTCCGCCAACAAAACGTTGTTGTCGGAAAGTCAGATCTTGTGTACACAAGTCAGTCGCACAAAAGTTCACACATGCTCGGAATCAAGCAGAAGGAGCCGCACTGGCTATTGAACTTCCTTTTTCTCGGCTCGTCATACGTCTTGTACGTCACCGCGTTCCCACGTTTGTAATTGTTGGCCAACAATTGTGTGACCGTGTGTATGCAAGACAAGTTTGAGCCAACAAGCTTCGAACAAAAATCCACGGTTTTGTTGGCGGAAAGTTTCATCGTGTGTACGCGGCATTAGGATCTTGTCCCCAAACAGGTGTCACCACTGGAAGACTTTCCTCTATTCCTGTTCTGGGGACAGCTGTAAACATTTTGCATCCTGCTGTATTTTCTTTTTCGCTAACAATGGTCACCAGTACACATAAAGAGTGTGACTTCCCTTATGAGGACACCAATAAAAACCAGAGAGAGGGTCTAACCCTAGCCTTTTAGTCTGCATTCATACATTGGCCTTTTTTTGCTGCACATCGTGTGAAGGTTGTCGCCTCCCCAAAAAAGTTCAGGAACTCTTTCAAGCAATGCGGTTTACCACAATTGCAGCGCAGTTGATCACGTGACAATCGCAGAAGAACCGCACCGCGTTTTTAGGTGGGATTCAAATAAATGGCATCCTAAATGTACATTGTGCGATTTGTCATTCACACCTGGGTATTTGGAAGTCAAGATTCAAAATGTCCATGTGTGAATGTGGCCTTAATGAAAGGGGAGCCCCTTTATCTCTTCTCTATATTCCGTAGTAAATATTACAATTCAGTCTAATATCCGGAATCTTACCTCTGGGGCCATGTAACCGTGTGTCCCCACACATCCTTCGATCTTAACGTTCTTAGTGACTCCGGCCACTGAGAGACCAAAATCACTGATCCTGATGTGACCGTTGCGGTGCAGTAGAATATTCATGGGTTTGATATCTCTGTGAAGAAAAGAAGTGGACCGTTAGCTCTGCATATCCCACATTATAATAAAGAAAAGATACAAATATACATGTATACAAAGAAGAATGAAGATTGATGGGTGGACATTGGCTTCTCTTATATCCGCCTACAAGGAAGATCTCTGTCCCGGAGATCCCAGCTCCGCCCACCTGCTATATTCATCATGAGGAGGTCTCACTCCTCTTGCTGGATTTGATATAAATCCTCCGTTAAGCAGAATATGGCATGAGCAGGGAGAATTGTACAGCAGATGGAAGGAGACAGCGCAACTGGGAAGTCTTCCTGATTTAATAAAACATACCAGAAGCCAAGGGGTGATTGTTAGTAAAGGAGGGGAGAGGGGGGAATATGGGAAAATGGAACTTTATATGAAACACAACACTTGGGGAGATCGAATCACTCAATGATAGTAAATAAAATATTTATTAATGACACAATTGAGTGCAATAGATAACATGATTGGTAGAAAAATAGATGATACAATATAAGGATAAAAATAATCAAGTTTATCTTTAATTTGTATCATCTATTTTTCTACCAATCATGTTATCTATTGCACTCAATGTCATTAATAAATATTTTATTTACTATCATTGAGTGATTCGATCTCCCCAAGTGTTGTGTTTCATATAAAGTCCCATTTTCCCATATTCCCCCCTCCCCCCTCCTGTACTAACCAATAGGGATGGAGACCTGTGTACTGGATAGTCATGGTCTCATAAAGTCCCAACATTTCATCTTTCTATAAGGGGTGATTGTTAGTCAGCTAATGTAATACTTACCTATGGACGATCCCACGAGAATGGAGGAATTGCAGGCCACAAATCATCTCGGCAGTGAGACATCTGAAGGAGAAAGAAAAATGTGAATTAGTATTCAAAAATATCACAGAGCAATAAAAGGTAAAGATGAAGAGACTTCCCCCTATAGTACATAGGGGTGTGGATGGACGGGGCTCAGTGGGAGTGGCCTGGTTGTGTCACTGCCTGTTCTCAGTGGTCAGCCACCCCCCCCCCCCGACTCCATCACAACGCCGTCATTGGACTTACCTTATGATGTTGTCCTCAAATGGAGCTAAAGTTAAAATCAGTTCAAATAAAGTCCCGCCACTCAGGTATTCCATGACAAAGAACAGACGATCCTGTGTGAAAAGAAGAGATAAAGGTTACATTAGAGACAAGTAAGATTTCACTTTGTGGAGGAATATAGGAAGGCGGGGGGTAAAGTACAGGAATAGGATAAAAAAGCCTGGGAGATAAAAAGACTTACCTCTGTTTGGAATGTTGTAAATAGACGAGTGATATATGGCTGGCTCCTGCACTGATCCAGTATGTTACACTCTTCATTGTCTTCGGCGGATTCACATCCTTCCAGTTTAATCATCTTTATCGCCACCTTCTGTCGAATGCAGGGATGGGAGGCCAACATCACCTTCCCAAAGCCCCCTTCTCCGAGTTTTTTATGGATGGTAAAATTTTTCCATGGCCTCTTCTTCGCGCTTTCCTCATCCTCGGTGTCATTGGTGGTTGGGTCATTGTTTGCTTCTGGGGAGAGTAAAAAAAATATATATATATTATTTCTTTTCCTGCTATTTGAGGTTTACAAGTCTATAGAGGACAGATGGCTGCAGATAAACGGGTACAATTTATGTAGGAGGATTTGTTTAATCTCTGTGTATCACCTGAGGCCAGTCACTTCACTGGGTATATGGAGGGTGTCCAATCACTTTAAATGCGTTTCCTTTTACATAAATGAATGTGATTGGTGTTGTTGGAAATGATCTGGTGTCACTCGTCTCTCCTTATGGGAATTCTATACATGGACAATGTGGGGGTTCTGCGCCCCCCCGGGAGTCCATTCTCAGTGCTCAGCTTTCTGTGCCAGGACTAGTGTAAGTGCTTCTAATTCCCCCCGAATAACCAGATTTCTACTTTGTGGTCACCAAGAGATGGAAATCCTAATGTGACCTCTGACTGCGCTGAGATCTTGGTGATAAAGACCACCGATCTGCTACATTCCATACACAGGCTGTGCTTCCTGCTTAGTATGCCTGGGATTTTCTCTTCCTCCCTCTCATTGCAAATCCCATCATTCTGCTTATCCTAATTATTAATCATTCCAATATTCTATATTGGTTTTATCTCAGCCGTTGTACAACAAGGGGAGCTACCTGAACTCTAGTGATGATCTATAGACAGAAATATATATATATATATATATATATATATATATATATACTGCACTTATTAAAATGGTATAATTAAACAATAGAGAGTGGTGTGTCTGCAGGAGCAGGGGGGCGAGTCCTGTTATGGACACTTTAATAGAAGGAAAACTTTTTTTTTTGCTCCTGCAGCCCCCCCATACAGAGCCCAGAACACGACTGTCCACATGACTACCAGTGACCATGATGGGAATGGCAGTGATGGGGGCAGCCGCTCTGTCAGCCTGCCATGTGCGATCATTTAGTTTACAGTTGGGCTGTCTGTCAAGTCTGTGCATCTCCTTCACATCCGATACCTGTCAGCTCACACCTGTCACCTTCAAATCTGATTGGCTGCCCAACGGTCAACTGGAGAGTCGGCCAACTGACAAATGCTGCTGTTAATTGCATTGTCTCAGTATTTCCTGCTACAGGAAGGGTCCAGATGGAAAGATTTCCCTTCTTCTATCACTTTCCCTCCTGGTGTCATTGGTGATCATATAGAGAGGATGAATCTCCCTAATGGAGACCTGACAGGGCTTCTAACACTTCCCTACTCTATGCAGTGACCCTTCTAGGTGTATATAGCAGTGACCCCCAGTGTATATAGTATATATGTAGGAGACATACATTATATTACTCTACAGTGCTTGCATTATTAAGTGTTATTGCATAGCAAGACCACTTACTGTTATCACACATATATATTATTATTATTATTATAGCCAAATTTACCACCCTAACTCCTCCCACAGTTTTTACACTACATAGACAAGTAATATACCGAAACGTGCGGATTGTTCCCGAATGGTGTGCTATTACTTTGTGGAACGTTTCGCCGGATGGTTCACGAAATATTGTCGTTTTTGCGGCGAAATTGGTCCCATAGGAATGAATGGCGAAATGTTCAAAACTAGAGTGGGAGGTGACAAAAGCTGACAACCCCACGATCAGCCAAAACATTATGACCACCCCATGATCAGCCGAAACATTATGACGGCCCCATGAAAAAAAAAAAAATATTTTTGAAAAAAAAAAAATAATCATTTTTGAAAAAAAAATTCATTTTTGAAAAAGAAAAAAAATTCATTTTTGAAAAAAAAAAATTCATTTTTGAAAAAAAAAATTCATTTTTGAAAAAAAAAAAAATCATTTTTGAAAAAAAAAAACTTTTTGGAAAAAAAATTCATTTTTGAAAAAAAAAGAAATTCATTTTTGAAAAAAAAAATTCATTTTTGAAAAAAAAAAAATTCATTTTTGAAAAAAAAAGAAATTCATTTTTGAAAAAAAAAGAAATTCATTTTTGAAAAAAAAAAGAAATTCATTTTTGAAAAAATAAAAAAAAATTCATTTTTGAAAAAAAAAAAATTCATTTTTGAAAAAAAAATATATATATTTTTGAAAAAAAAAATGATTTTTTTTTTCAAAAATATATTTTTTTTTTTCAAAAATGATTTTTTTTTTTTTTCAAAAATGAATTTTTTTTTTTTCAAAAATGAATTTCTTTTTTTTTTTCAAAAATGAATTTCTTTTTTTTTCAAAAATGAATTTCTTTTTTTTTCAAAAATGAATTTTTTTTTTTTTTTCAAAAATGAATTTTTTTTATTTTTCAAAAAAGTAACTCCACCCAGTTACTCTGCCCACTCCAGTTGTGGAGGCAAGAACACTTCACACAATTTCCCCAGAAATTGTAGCTTTTCTAGTTTTGTCTATTATAATACTTACCAATGACCTCCTCTTTTGTGAATTTTGGTTGAGGAATGGGCTGAAGTCCGTGTTCAGCTTCCTCGCCCCCCCGCCCATTTGCCCTCCCCTCACCCCTTGGAGGGGTGGTATCCTCAGGTGGGCGGTCCTCTGTTATGGGGGTCACACTGAGAAGTACAACGTTTTCCTCTTTGTTGGTGATCAGAGGATTCGTCACATTGTATCTTCCCTTCTTCTTCTTCAATAGCTGTCTAATTGCCCAACACCCACCCTTCTGGGGGGTAGGTATTATAGGCTGGGTGGTAGGTGGGTGATCCTCTGTTAAAGGTCCCACTTTCAGTAATAAAACAGATTCCTCTGTGATGGTTTTCAGGGAATCCTTCAACTTATACATTTTATTTCTCCCAAAAAGCCGCATCATTTTCAAATAATGAGCAACAACGCAGAGAAAATCAGAATCGCCTCCTTCTCCTTCAGACACAAGACTCTGAATGAGCTCCAACTGCCGCGAGCTTATCTTAAGGCTCTGCCCACTCCTGTGTTGCCATGACAATATGCGAATGATGTCACAAGGCTCTGCCCACTGCTGTGTTGCCATGACAATAACTGCCAATATGCAAATTAGGTCACATGGCTCTGCCCACTGCTGTGTGGGGTTGTGTTGCCATGACAATAACTGCCAATATGTAAATGAGGTCATTCCCAACTGGTAAACAACACATTTTTTCTTTGGTAAACAAATTTTTTTTTTCTAATAAAAATACATTTGGGACATCTGTGGTGTATTTAAATCTGCTTTCTTTCATGTTTAACCACATAAGGACCAGCCTTGTTTTGGATTTTAGGTGTTTACATGTTTAAAACTGTTTTTTTTTGCTAGAAAATTACTTAGAACCTCCAAACATTATATATGTTTTTTTTCTAACGACCTAGAGAATAAAATGGCGGTTGTTGCAATACTTTTTTTTGCACCGAATTTGCGCAGCGGTCTTATAAGCGCACTTTTTTTGGAAAAAATTCACTTTTTTGAATAAAAAAATAAGACAACAGTAAAGTTAGCCCAATTTTTTTTATATTGTGAGATATAATGTTACGCCAAGTAAATTGATACCCAACATGTCACGCTTCGAAATTGCGCCCGCTCGTGGAATGGCGTCAAACTTTTACCCTAAAAATCTCCATAGGCGACGTTTAAAAAATTCTACGGTTGCATGTTTTGCGTTACAGAGGAGGTCTAGGGCTAGAACTATTGCTCTCGCTCTTCCGGTCGCGGCGATACCTCACATGTTTGGTTTGACCACCGTTTTCATATGCGGGCGCTACTCGTGTATGCGTTCGCTTCTGCGCATGAGCTCATCGGGACGGGGTTTTTTTTTTTTTTTTAATTTTTATTTTTATAATTTTTTTTACACTGTTTAAAAAAAAAAATTGTGTCACTTTTATTCCTATTACAAGGGATGTAAACATCCCTTGTAAGAGCCCTTGCACACTGGGGCGGGGGGCGGCGTCGGCGGTAAAACGCCGCTATTATTAGCGGCGTTTTACCGTCGGTATGCGGCCGCTAGCGGGGCGGTTTTACCCCCCGCTAGCGGCCGAGAAAGGGTTAAATACCACCGCAAAGTGCCTCTGCAGAGGCGCTTTGCCGGCGGTATAGCCGCGCCGTCCCATTGATTTCAATGGGCAGGAGCGGTAAAGGAGCGGTATACACACCGCTCCTTCACCGATCCGAAGATGCTGCTGGCAGGACTTTTTTTACCGTCCTGCCAGCGCATCGCTCCAGTGTGCAAGCCCTCGGGGGGGAATGAAAGCAGCGGCACTTTCGGGGCGGTTTGCAGGCGCTATTATTAGCGCAATAGTGCCTGCAAACCGCCCCAGTGTGCAAGGGCTCTAATAGAAAAAAGCATGACAGGACCTCTTTAATATGAGATCTGGGGTCAAAAAGACCTCCGATCTCATATTTACACTAAAATGCAATAATAAAAAAAAATGACATTTAAAAAAAATATGCCTTTAAGTGGCGTGGACGGAAGTGACGTTTTGACGTCGCTTCCGCCCAGCAGTGTCATGGAGACGAGTGGGCGCCATCTTAGCCTCACTCATCTCCAGGCACAGGACAGAGACGGATGCGATCGCCTCCGCCGCTACCGACGGCTCCGGTAAGCGGCAGAGGGCACCGGATCATGGCGGGAGGGGGGGGGGCCTCTCCCGCCACCGATAAAAGGGATCTCGCGGCGAATCCGCCGCAGGGACCACTTTTATCAGAAAGCCGGCGGCCGCACAAAAACGGGGCTACCGGGGGAATGGCAGCTAGCTGCTGCCATAACAACGATATCCCCCTTCAAAGTTTGGACGTACATCGGTGTGCTGCGGTCCGGAAGTGGTTTATACCTCCAGAGCATCATAAAATCATTTTATTCCTGTTTGTAGACTCCATTCTCAAAGCTGTTACACCAGCATGAGCTGTTCTGTTTTTAGCTCAGTGACCTTTCAAAGCTGCTGGCCGTTTACTGAAAAATAACTGACACTTTTCTTTTTTTTTTTTTTTTTTAAACCACTTGGCACCCAGGCCAATTCTGACATTTCTCTCCTACATGTAAAAATCATCATTTTTTTGCTAGAAAATTACACAGAACCTCCAAACATTATATATGTTTTTTTTTAGCAGACATCCTAGAGAATAAAATGGCGATCATTGCAACTTTTTATCTCGCACGGTATTTGCGCAGCAATTTTTCAAACGCATTTTTTGGGGAAAAAAAAAAAATTCATCCATTAAAAAAAAACAAAAAAAAAAAACAGTAGCTAGTTAGCCCAAACTTTTTGTATAATGTGAAAGATGACGTTACGCTGAATAAATAGATACCTAAAATGTCACGCTTCAGTCAGGTGTCCCAATACTTTTGGTAATATAGTGTAAGACAACAAAAGGCCTCTGTAGAAGTGATTAGTAATTGTTTATTTTTCTTTCCCTCTTCAGTCGTATCACAGCGGCCATTTTTACTTCTGGAACATGTGACAGGAAGTTCCCAGGATACATCCATGATCCCAGGATGACAACACTGGAAATACCAGTAATTGTAAGTGAATGGAAACAATGTATCATATCAGTATGTGGCGCTGTATGGGGGGAAAAGTCCACTCTAATGCTGGGTTTACACTGATGCGATGCGGGAAACGCACAGGAATTATTGCGTTTTCCGCACCGCATAGCAATCGCACTGTGTTCATACCATCTGCTGCGGGTGGCAATTAAAACTTAATGACGCCCCCAAAAGCAGGTCGCAGAAAGCAGTGCGTTTTGCTAAAATCGGATCACATGGGTACAAACTCCCATGGGACCCGATTCCAGTGCGGATGCAGTGCGATTTGAGCCATGTGAAATGATGGGCTCAAATCGCACTGCACATAATCACATGTGATATGCACAGGAATGCGGTGCGATTCCTGTGCGAATGACATACGATGTGACGTGTCCCATCAGTGTGAACCCGACCTATAGCCGACCTAAACTCATCCATTTAACTTTCCCAAAGCAGCTACATTTAGATCTGGTTCACACCGGGACCGCACAGAACTCACGCCGCATTCCCGCTCTGATTCCCGCGCACTCCCATGTGGTGAGATTTTTGAGGTGCAAATCTTATTGGGATGTGGAAAAAGTAGCACAGGGACTAACTATTAAAAAGAAAGCTGGGCATCAAATGGCATCGGTATCATGGTGCCTGCAATGTCACAGAACTGGCCTTTCCTGCAGCACATTGTGGTGTGTCGGCCTTTAGCCGGGTTCACATTGAGAGCTGAACTTCAGCTGAACTCGCACCATTTCAACCCGGCAATGCAGTCCGACTTTAGGGGCGATTTGACAGACATCTGTGCGGGTTCATACACAAATGTCTATTCAAATCGCCCCCCGAAGTCGCCAGAAGTAGTACAGGATCTACTTTTGGGAATCGGTGAGGCGCCGCACCAATTCGGATGGTGCCATGGCCGGCAGTAGCCACCGATTTGGCATGTGATGTGACGTGTCAATTTGGATGCCAAATCGGCCCGATGTGAACGTGGGCTTAAGACATCTGGTGATTGATAACTGGCACATGATTGGTAAATGTCTGGTGTCATCTCCATGGCATCTGAAGGTTGGTTAGAAGCCAAGATGGCCACTTCTTTGGCAGTAGGTGATAGGAGGGTTTAGTACAGGCATGTTCAAAGTCCAGCCCGCGTTCCGGTTTAATGCGGCCCGCTGGTAATTTGAATATATATATCTTTTGTGACCCCCAACGAATCGACTCATTGGGGGGCCACAAGATATATACACGCGTTTTTATCATTCTGGCAGCCTGGGAGGGGACAGGGAGGGGGCGGGACTAGCGCCGTCAGATTACATACAGTGAGAATCTCCTGTTTGCTCAGCAGCCTCTGTAATAGGAAGTCCCGTCTCCTGGGCTGGCATTGGACGACTGTTCTGTCTATCATAGGAGGCGGGACTTTGTATTAAAGAGGCCGCCGAGTGAACAGGAGATTCTCCTGTATGTAATATGTTGGCGCTCGTCGCGCCCCCCTCCCTGTCCTCTCCGAGGCTGCAGATGGGCATTGATCAGGCTGCACTGATGGCAATGGTGAGGCTGCATTCATTGCAATGGTGAGGCTGCATTCATGGCAATGGTGAGGCTGCACTGATGGCAATGGTGAGGCTGCATTCATGGCAATGGTGAGGCTTCATTCATGGCAATGGTGAGGCTGCACACATATATATTATATACATGTGTATGCCCGCCAAAGTGTATGACTTTCCTTACTTAGCTGCTATGGGCTCTAGCCCGAGATCTTTTGTAGACCTAGCAACGTCCCTGGTGGGGGCCCTTCATGGTTTCTTGCACCGGGGCCCTGAAGATTCTAGTTACGCCTCTGCTGTCAGACCTTCGTGAACACAACCAAGAACTGCACAGGCATCAGGGTTTACATGATTGTGTCACCTCTGAACCAGCATCTCTGTCGCGGAAGTAGACGGTGACTCTGAATGATGCCTGAAAATAGATGGTGTGATCCTTCTGGAGATCCTTCTGGAGAGAAAAGCAGATGGAGGCATTGTCGGGGGGAGTACTGTGATCTCTGTGAGAGGTACAGATTATTTAACATGCATGGACTTAACATAAAATATTTATCTGATGCTAGGGCTGATTTAGGCATGCCCTTCGGGGCGGCTCACTATCCAAGGTCGTGTGTACAGAGGGTGAGCCGTCCGAGCGCTCCGACTTCTGAAGGCTCTGAAAAATTAGTTTGCAGAACATGTATAGCATTGCATGACTTGTACCAATCGCTGGCAGTCTCCGGAGGAAAACCTGTTTACTTCTGCTCCATCAGCAGCCCTTGCAATAATTTCTGGGACTCATTAGAGTGCAGCGCGGCCTCTGGGAATGGGGCTGCGAGTGCTCCTGGAGGGCAGCAGCTTAGATGGTGGAGCGGAGAGCAGCGAGGGGGCACCAGGGGACTGGAACCGATCCCACAATCACGGAGAAAATTAATTATCACAAATTGCTGGAGTTCATGTACTTAGCGGATGATAGTAAACAGAGGTGTGTGCATGGAGGGCGGGGGAGGGGGGGGCTGCTCACAGCTATGAAGACCACACACTGCTCGGGAGTGTTAAATACACAGACGGATAGAGATAAAAACACGTCATAAAAGTCTTACATTTGTATTATTACTCATTAGGCTGGCTGTGTGGTAAAACACGTGCGTCCGGGTTCCCCATAATAAAAATCGTGTCTGTATCTATTTCTGTTTTATTGCGTTGGGAGGCCCATAGAAGTCAATGGCAATATAACATGCATTGTTAAAGCGGACCTGCACTATTCCTCGTCCTCAACCCTGTTCCTAATACTTATGACTTTTTTTTATGCAGTATTTTTTTTTTTTTGACAGGTACCCACGCCTACTTCCTCAGTTTTCTCCTAGGCAAAACTGATGTGCACTCAGGCTTGACCCTTGCATGCGCTTCCTGCCCGCAGCTTCCTGGGACACGTCACACATCCCAGGAGGTTGGGAAGCTGGCTGGGATTTCTCCCATTCAGCTCTCATATCCAAAATGGTAACGTCAGAAACCCACAGCGGTAAGAACCGGCTGCGAGAAGACGGCGCTGGACTCCAGGGACTGGCAAGTACCTGATTTTTAAAATTTCATAGGTGACAGTATTTGCAGAGGCTGACTTTTGATTTTTAGAAAATAGATTAAAAGTGGTAATAAAGGTTCAGCTTTAAAAAAACAAAACAACAACAAATATGTCATACTGGCCTGCTCTGTGCGGTGGTTTTGCACAGAGCAGCCCCGATCCTCTTCTGCTCGGGTCCCCCGCCAGTGCTCCTGGCTCCTTCCCCTTGGCCAGTGCCCCCCAATGCAAGCTGGTGCATGCTTGCTCCTGAGCCCTGCTCTATGCATCCATAAGACAAATAGAGCCGTGGCTAAGCCCCACCACCCACTCTCTACTCATTGGCTCACTGGCTGTGATTGACAGCAGTGGGATCCAATGGCTCCAGCTGCTGTCTCAGCCAATGAGGACAGGGAGTCGAACAGCTGAGGCTCTCGTGCACATTGTTGGATCGAGAGGAAACTCCGGTGAGTATTAGGGGGGTTGTGGGGGGAGCAGCACGCAGAAGGTTTTTTACCTTCATACATCAAATGCACGAAGGCAAAAAACCTTCAGCCTTTACAATCACTAGAAGTTTCTCCCTAACATGCCTTGGTTAATGACTGTTAAGTCTATTCACACTAAGGCTTGGTTCACTGCAGCGATGCGGGAACCCTGCGAATCGTCTGTGGGTTCCCACATTGCTTGTCTCCTGGCGGTAGTTCACACTGCCCTTTGCTAACTGCTGGGAGTGTCAATTAATGTTGACATATCAGTTCGCATATCACAGTGCGATCTGCAAATTCGGACAGGAATCGGATCTCATGGGTGTGTGAACACACATGCAATCCGATTCTGCTGCAGACCAAAAAAAGGGTCCTGTGCGAGTTTGGTCCGAATGCGATGCAAATTCAGCCAGACTATCTGTATGGCTGAATTCGCACCTCACAGACATCTCATGTGATTTGCACTGCAGTGCGGTGCGAATTACATGCGATCTCGCACCACGCAGCAGTGTGAACTGGCCCTAAATCTTAAAACTGCTCTTCACCCTTTCAGCACTCTTCCCTCCTCTCCACTCCTCCTTCCATTCCTAAATAGCACTGCCTTTTTTTTTTTTTTTTTTTTAAATGTGTTCAGGCTGCCCGCCTATACACGTCATTACCCTAGGTCAGGGATAAGCAATTAGTGGACCTCCAGCTGTTGCAGAACTACAAGTCCCATGAGGCATAGCAAGACTCTGACAGCTACAAGCATGACACCCAGAGGCAGAGGCATGATGGGACTTGTAGTTTTGCAACTGCTGGAGGTCCGCTAATAGGTGAATGACGTGCACTGTGCACCCTTTGTCTCCTGGGAAATGCATGTCACATGTCCCAGAAGACATTCATGGAGGGACATATGGGTAAAGTGGCGTGTCAGATGACGCCACACCGGAAAAATGGTGGGACCGAGCGGAGGCAAAACAGAAGAGGATCTTAGGCTGGATTCACACCTATGCATTTTTGGTGCTTTTTGCATTTTGCAGATTTGCACTACAGTCCATTTAACATGGTTTCCTATGGAACACGTTCTGTAGTGCAAATCTGCAAAATGCAAAAAGCACTACAAATGCATAGGTGTGAATCGAGCCTTAGTGGGGCAATGCTAGATCCTCTGGGTGGGTGAGTATCTGATTTGTGCAGAAGACAACCTCTGGTAAGCAGAGCTTGAAAAAGAATTGCGAGTGGGGATCCGCTTTAAAGTATCAAGAATTAATTTTGACACAAAAAGGAAATGCGCATCGACAACACACCTGCCTAAAGCTACAAAAATAATAATCTCTATGTATACACACATGGGAATGTGCACATCACTGAAACATGCTGTAGCATGCGCTACATGCCTTGTTTTGTCCTTCATTTTGAATGGGGCAACACATATGTGCTGCAGTGCACTACACTACATGGCAACTCACCATGGTGCATTAAAACATATTGCAATAAAAATGTGGTATGTCTGATTTTTGGAACATTTTGTTATGTTGACAGCTTATCGATTTCAAACACGCAGCTCAACTTTGCATTTTTGCCGTTTCCAGCTGCAAGTCCAAATGAGGCCTTAGGGAGACCCTCATCCTGTATTGCTGGTGAATCTAAAGCAGATTGTGCAATCAGATTCGAACATGTGGTCAGTACAGCCGTCTTCAGAGGAGGTTTTGAAAATCATTTTCACCAATATCTCCCCTTTGTTATCAGTAGTGATGAACGTGAGCTTTTGCCCCACTTGATCTTGCAGCGATAATACTGTACCAACTTCACCTTTGTCAAAAGTTTATTGAAATCAGCCTCAAATTTCATCATGCTGACTGCTCCGGCAAAATTTGCTTGGAGAAAATAAATGCACGGCTTTGTTTGCTAGCAGTCATGCGGTCGCCATGTTAGCACTAACAAACAAAGTGAACACTTTATGTCTTCTAGAGGCCATCAAGGTACACTAAGAAAGAAGTAGTTTTCTTAAAAAAAATGTTTAAAAAAAATATGTTATGGGGCATGGGGCGCATTCACAGTCACACTGTTTCCTGACAGGCTCCATGGCAGCATACGTGTGGGTTGACCCCGCCTCCATAACTACCCAATAGGACCCCTCCCTATAAATTTCAGCTGTGGGCTCTCAGCCGTGTTCCTTTTTTGTCCTCCTCCGTAGGACCTGATGTTTGGTTCTCCTACCTGAAGACGATGTCCCGCGATCGTATCGGCCGACTGATGTGATGTCTCATCCCTCCAATAAGCCTTGCAGGGTATGGAGTGTATTGCAGAGTAAGCGCTGAAGAGCTGGAGTCATTTTTGAATGAAAAGCGCGCACAGGCCGATTGCCTAGCAGTATGCAGGTGGCCATTATCTGCCAAAAGCCCGGTGTGTGTATGGATGTTCCGGCCGAGTCGATCGTAGGTGGTGGTGAGCATATATCGCCTTCATGGCAGCAGTGTATATATTTGTTGTTGTTGTTTTTTCTCTCTGTATGCTTTTTTCAAAATTGCCTATGCAGCGGCTGGTTCCCTGTGCGTTCCAGCCGCCGCTCCCTCTACTTCCGGGTTCTGTCTGCGTTCTGCACAGGCGCAGTTCCGGAACGAAAGCGAGGCCTGGTTTCGCGCATGCGCACGACGACCGTGGGCCTGGCGCGGCCGTGATGTCACGCGGCGCCAATTTTAAAAGCCTGGGGAAGCTTGCAGAGCTCGGGAATGATCGTGGGCATAGCGGCGACTTCCCTGAGCATCTGCAGAGCCTTCCCCAGGTAAGTGCAGTACAGATGGGTCTGTGCTTGCTGTTTTGCTTTCTGGTGTATCTGATTTACTCTGTGTTCACCTGCAGTGATTCCCAGCATCAGCCATGGACTCTTCACTGCCTCCTGGTGGCCAGTCCTCTCGCAGCAGGTGGGATTTGAATGTATATTTCTTTACTTACCTGCTGGGGGGAAGAGAGCGGAGTGTAGGGCATCATTCTGACTTGTGCCTTTTCTCTCTCTCTATTCCTGTCTTCCTTCTTTCCTTAGCCCTTCTAGGTCTGATCAAAGACAAAGTAGTTCCCGCAGAAGGAGCGGGTCATCTAAATCACACCACCGGCATTCCTCCTCTGGCTCTAGACACCATGGTTCATCCTCTAAGTCTAAAGACCACAGTAGAGGCTCTCCTCACCCCCCCTCATCTCATAGGGGACCGGAGAAAATATGTTGGGGATGCAGGGCCCCAGTTCCTGCCAGCAAGTCTCTCTGTGACCGCTGTTTTTCTAAAGCAGCTAATGAGAGGGAAGGTGCAGACCAACACCTGGAAACTCTAATCAAGCGAGTTGTGAAAGAATCACTGCAGGAGAGAGACGCTGCAAAGCCTCGTGATTCTCCTCAAGATCCACTGATTCCCCTGTCAGAAGAGGGTCCAGTTCCTGAGACGTGGGAGTCTTCTCAACCTAGCCACCAGTCTGCCCCCCCTTCAGATAGTGGGTCAGAAGCAGATGATCCTGGAATGGGCTTTGAATATGCCCTGGTTCCTTCTCTGGTGAAAGCGGTTAAAAACGCTCTGGTTTGGGAAGATCCAGTTATTTCTCCTGCTAAACAGAGAAAGTTTTTCAAACAGCTCAGCAAGGAGCGTCATTATTTTCCTTTCCTCACGGAAGTGGGAGCTATAATTTTTGAAGAATGGGGCAAGATAGATAAAAAAAGCTCTATGCAATCCAAAGTCGCAAAACTATACCCTTTCAAGGAAGAAGAGGTTAAACACCTTGAGTCAGCTCCCTTGGTAGATGCTGCATTAATGAGGCTTGTGAGATATGTGACTCTGCCTCTTGAAGATACAGTCTCATTTAAAGATCCGCTAGAGAGACGGATTGATGCCGACCTAAAAAGGATTTACCTGACAGCAGGCACAGTGTGCAAACCAGCTCTGGCCTTAGCAGCAGTCTCTAAAGCTTTGGAGGCATGGTCAGACAATGTGAACGATTCTCTTAGAGGTATCTCTGAAGAAGCGGCTAAGAGCTCCCCTATTCAGGAAATCAGGCTTGCCTCTGCCTTTCTGGGGGAGGTCTCTATTGACATTGTTCGCCTAGTGGCTCGGGTGATGTTGTCGTCGGTCACCGCCCGTCGGGCCTTGTGGCTGCGACCTTGGTTGGCGGACCCAGCCTCTAAACAGGCTTGGTGCCGTATTCCATTTGAGGGTTCATCCCTCTTCGGCAACAAGCTGGATAGCGCCATTACCCGGGCTACGGGTGGTAAATCGGGGTTCCTCCCTCAAGACAGGCGTTTACAGAATCAAAAACGCACCTTTTCAAGATCGCAGAACACCGACCGTGCAAGGGAAGCACGTAGCTATAGGCCTGGTCGGGAATTTTCTAGATCCTGGAAATCCAGGCAGTCCTCTTTTAAAAAGCCCACAAAAGGGGCTTCCACCAGTAACCAGGACTCCACTAAGTCCTTTTGAAATTGGGCCCGCTCAAACATGTCAGGTGGGGGCTCGTCTGCTCCACTTCCGGCATGTTTGGGCGGCCTCAATTCGGGATTTCTGGACTGTCAAGACAGTGTCCTCAGGCCACACCTGGGTTTTCAACAGCACTCCCAGTCTAAGATTTATACCAACAAATCTTCCAAGTTCAGAAGAGAAGAAACAAGTTCTTTTAGCTTACATAAGCTCTTTATTAGCTCAAAACGCAGCCATTCCTGTTCCAGATGGCGAACGAGGAGAAGGCATGTATTCTCCTCTGTTTCTGGTACAGAAGAAGAACGGCACATGGAGGCCTGTTATAGACCTGACTCATCTCAACCGGTTTATCCGAAAGGAAAAATTCAAGATGGAGTCACTATTAACGATTCAACAATCGGTTCATCTGGGAGATTGGCTGGTGTCGATAGACTTGAAAGACGCCTACTTTCATGTTCCAGTGGCGGCAGACTTCCAAAAGTTCCTTCGCTTTGCTGTAGGCGATCAACACTTACAGTTTACCTGCCTTCCATTTGGTCTCACAACATCACCTCGGGTGTTTTCCAAGGTTCTGCTGGCTGTTGTTGCTCTGCTCCGAGTCAAAGGAGTTCGCCTTCACCACTATCTCGACGACCTCCTCCTTCTAGGCCAGGACAAGGGTCAGCTTCTAAAGCACAGGAGTCTAGTAATTTCCACTCTCCAAGAGTTTGGGTGGCTCCTGAATTTGGAGAAAAGTCACCTGATTCCATCTCAGTCTCTCATATTTCTAGGTGCCCATTTCAACACACTAGAGGGCACCATCTCACTACCAGAGGAGAAGATCGTGGTGATCCGGGACAGGATCCGTTCGACTCTTGCTTCATCTCACCTTTCTGCTCTTCAATGTCTGAAGGTGATCGGCACAATGGCAGCCACCATTCCCATGGTGAAGTGGGCTCAATGGCGCACTCGCCCATTCCAGAAAGGGTTTCTCCAACAGTGGGATTCTCCCAGCAAGAATCAGCTCATCCTTCTCACTCCATCCATGAGAGAGTCTCTCCTTTGGTGGCTCCAGGGGAAAAATCTCCGCAATTGCCATTCGATTCTTCCTATCACATGGGTCACAGTGACCTCAGATGCCAGCAATCGGGGCTGGGGTGCTCATTGCCTGTCAGAAGTGGCCCAGGGCAGATGGATCTCGCCATCTCAGAAGATTGTATCCAACATTTTGGAACTTCGAGCGGCCTTTCAGGCGCTCAGATCCTTCTTCCATCTGATAAAGAACTCCTCAGTGATGCTCCGGTTGGACAACACGACCGCGGTGGCCTATATAAGGAAACAAGGTGGGACTCGCAGCTGGTCCCTCCTAAGGGAAGTGGAGCCAATCATGAACTGGGCTCAGAAGAATCTGTCCAACATTTCGGCAGTCTACATTCCGGGGGTCCAGAATGTTCAGGCGGACTTTCTGTCCCGTGTTCAAATGGACAACAACGAGTGGTCCCTGCACAAAGAGGTGTTCAAGTGGCTCCTGACACTAGGAGTGTCTCCAGAAGTGGATCTGTTTGCATCCCCATGCAACTACAAACTCACCAGGTATTACTCAAGGTTCCGGGATCCCCAAGCATATGGGATAGATGCCCTCACGGATCGGTGGAGGTTCAACAAAGCGTATGCCTTCCCTCCGGTACCTGTGATACTCCAGTTTCTCCGCAGGCTCAGAACAGAGGAAGTGGAAGTCATGGCAGTGATACCGTTTTGGCCCAACAGGCCATGGTTTCCCCTCTTAACTCTCCTCAGTTATCGGGAGTCAATCCCTCTGCCTCTCAGGGCGGATCTTCTGTCCCAAGGTTCTATCCTGCATCCATGCCCTGCTCATCTACATCTCAGGGTTTGGTTTTTGAGAGGGGAAGGCTTGAAGCCTTAGGTTGTCCAGAAGAAGCCATCCCGACGCTTCTGAATGCCAGACGGAAGAGCACTAATAGAGTGTATGAACGTATCTGGTCCAAATTCACAGAGCACATGGCCTCTAGACCTAATCCTTGTGGTTCTCCAAAAGTCCAGGATATCCTCAGCTTTCTGCAAACAGGGTTGGATTTGCCTCTAGCAGTAAGTTCCCTTCGTGTGCAAATATCAGCCATCTCGGCATTCACAGGAATTTCATGGGCTAACCATGCCCTGGTTCGCCAATTCTTCAAGGGTGCTATCAGGCTAAGACCTCAAAGGAAACCGAGATTCCCCAAATGGGATCTTCCCCTTGTTCTAGATTTCCTCTCCACGCTTGGAACAGATCCTGATGATCCTCTATCAGTTAAAGACCTCACACTCAAGACCGTCTTCCTGGTGGCAGTAACTTCAGCCAAGAGAGTGTCTGAAATCAGGAACTTAGGCTCCAAAGAGCCTTTCCTGACCTTTTTTCCGGATAGAGCAGTATTAATTCCCATGTTGGGCTCAAACCCTAAAGTGACATCTATTTTTCACGAAAATCAGGAAATTGTATTGCCTACCTTTAATACAACAGAAGGTCAAGAAGTTCATCCCCTTGATGTGGGACATACTTTGAGTCAATACCTGGAAGCTACGGAATCATTTAGGCAGACGGACTTCCTTTTCATTCTTCTGCAAGGGAAAAATAGAGGAAAACGGGCCTCAATCAGATCCATCTCTGCTTGGATAGTACAGACCATTCAAAGGGCTTATAAAGCGAAGGGCTTGGCTCCTCCAGAGGCAGTAACTGCACACTCAACTCGGAGTATTTCAACCTCGTGGGCGGCTTCTCTTCATGTCGCACCCGAAGTTATATGTAGAGCAGCTTCCTGGTCATCTATCAATACGTTTGTTTCTCACTATTGTGTTGAACCTGCCGCTTTGTCATCCATTAATTTTGGTTTGAAAGTACTGTCAGTGGACAGTGTTAAATAAATTTATTTTCTCGCTCAGCATTGTGCCCACCCGGGTGTGTTTGGCGAGTTATTTCCCACACGTATGCTGCCATGGAGCCTGTCAGGAAAACGGAAAATTTATATCAAATACTTACCGTAATTTTCCTTTCCTGATAGGCTCCATGGCAGCAGGAGTCCCTCCCAATGCTTGGAGTAGGCTAGTTACGAAACACGGCTGAGAGCCCACAGCTGAAATTTATAGGGAGGGGTCCTATTGGGTAGTTATGGAGGCGGGGTCAACCCACACGTATGCTGCCATGGAGCCTATCAGGAAAGGAAAATTACGGTAAGTATTTGATATAAATTTTCCGTTTTTTCTGCGTTACATGAACACATGTAGGATGAAGTAAGTGGTGTCATGCGTTACATACATTGAATTAAAGCAATAGTACATGTAGCCTTTTTTTGGACATGTGTGTGACTATGCATTGTGGTGTACTGCAGCTGTGCTGCCTAATGCATTGGGGTGCCATTGAAGATGAATGGCACGTCAATGCACTAAGGCACATAATATGCATTAACATGCATTACCTCAATGTGCCACATTGCAAACCTGTGCTTCGGCCCCCTAAAACATTTTTAAAGAATTAGCAAAAAGAGTTTTCTCTAATGCCCTGTACACACGGTCGGACATTGATCGGACATTCCGACAACATAATCCATGGATTTTTTCCGACGGATGTTGGCTCAAACTTGTCTTGCATACACACGGTTACACAAAGTTGTCGGAAAATCCGATCGTTCTGAACGCGGTGACGTAAAACACGTACGTCGGGACTATAAACGAGGCAGTAGCCAATAGCTTTCCTCTCTTAATTTATTCTGAGCATGCGTGGCACTTTGTGCATCGGATTTGTGTACACACGATCGGAATTTCCAACAACGGATTTTGTTGTCGGAAAATTTTATAGCCTGCTCTCAAACTTTGTGTGTCGGAAAATCCGATGGAAAATGTGTGATGGAGTCCACACACGGTCGGAATTTCCGACAACAAGGTCCTATCACACATTTTCCGTCGGAAAATCCGACCGTGTGTATGAGGCATAATGCCGCGTACACACGAGCGGACATTACGGCGGACTTTGCCCGGCGGACTGGATTTCGTCGGACAATTCGATGTGTGTGGGCTCCAGCGGACTTTGTTTTCTCAAAAGTTGGACGGAATTAGATTTAAAACTTGTTTTAAATTTATCCGTTGAAATCGAGTCCGGTCGAAAAGTCCGCCGTCTGTATGCTAGTTCGACGGACAAAAAGCCACGCTAGGGCAGCTATTGGCTACTGGCTATGAACTTCCTTGTTTTAGTCCGGTCGTACGTCATCACGTACGAATTCGACGGACTTTGGTGGATTGTGTGTAGGCAAGTCCGTTCATTCACAAAGTCCGTCGGAAAGTACGTCGAAAAGTCCGCCGGGCAAAGTCCGCCGTAATGTCCGCTCGTGTGTACGCGGCATAAGACCCCATGCACACTATACAACTTTTGTTGTCTGATATCCTTTAGATTGATTTACCAAAGCCATGTAGTGCAAGGACCTGCCTGATTGCATACAAATTGAAACTCTAATGCCCTGTACACACGATCTGAATTTCCGACAACAAATGTTCGATGGGAGCTTGTTGTCACAAATTCCGACCATGTGTAGGCTCCATCGGACATTTTTTGTCGGAATTTGTGACAACAAACATTTGAGAACTGGTGCTCAAATTTTCCGACAACAAAATCCGTTGTCGGAAATTCCAATCGTGTGTACACAATTCCAACGCACAAAACTCCACGCATGCTCGGAATCAAGCAGAAGAGCCACACTGGCTATTGAACTTCATTTTTCTTGGCTCGTCATACGTATTGTATGTCACCGCGTTCTTGACGTTCGGAATTTGCGACAACATTTGTGCAACCGTGTGTATGCAAGACAAGTTTGAGCCAAAATAAATCCAGGATTTTGTTGTCGGAATGTCCGATCGTCTGTACGGGGCATTAGGGTTTGACCTCATATTATATGGTTTTGGTAAATATGAAGGAAAACATCTACAGAAAATTGTATAGTGTGTATCCAGCTTCCCTCAATGTGTGAAATAAAGTCCAAGTTTATTTTACTTCAAGAGGAGTTCCACCCAGGGGGTCCAGTAAAAAAAAAAAAAAAAATTAAAAGTCAGCAGCTACAAATACTGCAGCTGCTGACTTTTAATTGGACACTTACCTGTCCCAGGGTCAAGTGATGCAGGGGATCGAAGCCCCGCTCGTCTCCCCCTCCATTCAGCGGCGCCGGCATTGCAACTGTGGGCGCCGGGCTGTGGCTTCACAGCCTGGCACCCACTGCGCATGCGCGAGCGGCGCCGCAATTGGCCTCTCAGTCACCTGGGACCTGTAATGGGTGGGTCCCAGATGATTGACAGGAGGGAGGGAGCAGAGCGGAGCCCTTCCTGTGCCGAGGGGGAAGTGATGTCACCAGCCCAGGCACTGGAAGGGGCAGACTACAAGGGACCCCCTAGCAACAGGCATTTAGAGGTAAGTTAAAAAAAAAAAAAAATATCCAAATGTTTTTTTGTTTTTTTTTTAAGGATTTTTCATGTATTTTTGTTTTTTTAGGTGGAACCCCACTTTCAACACAGTGAAAACTCTCAGTTTTGTTCATATCTATTTATCAGTCAATTATTTTTTTTTTTTTAACATAAAGTTTATTAAAGATTTTAGACAAAATAAAATAAAACATTACATTGCCAGTTTATACCATCCAATAATCAAATATCAAGAATTGCTTCACATATCCGCACATGCAGTACATATTGCAATATTTCCATTAGTATGTAATTATCAGAGTAATATCAGATAACTCCTACCCTGTCATACCAAGGAGGTATTCAGGATCTACCCTAAGAAGGGGGGGGGAGGCAAAATGGCGGAGCAATCCCACCCCTAAGTAACATTTAGATTACAGCTATGGAATAGTAAGGTGTTTTGCCTTTACCCATTCCGACCATATTTTCCCAAACTTTTTTGCACAGTTTCTGCCCATATACGTCAGTTTGTAGAGTGGGAGTGCTGTGTTTATCAGTGATTGCCATAGCTGTTTAGTAGGTGGTAAGTTTTGGTTCCACTTCAACAAAATAGCCTTCCTAGCATAAAACGTGGTGTAGAAGAGGAACAGCTTTTTACCCCATGTTAAGTCGAGGAAGTCACTTATGCCTAGAAGAAGAGGAATCGGGCTGTACGGGACTGATAATTTCCCAATGTTATTGATTTCATCTAGGATTTCTTTCAAGAATTCCGTCACTGCAGGACAAGACCAGGTTATGTGAAAGAAGTCGGCTTCGTGATAGTTGCATCTGGGGCATGTAGCCGTGCGGTCAGAGTAAATTCTTGCCAGGCGAACCGGGGAATAATATGCTCGGTGGAGAAACTTCAACTGAATATATCTGTCTCTGGCCGAGATCACAAGGGGGAGATACTGTTGGACACCTTCCTCCCAATCATCATCTGTTAGCTCCGGGATATCCCTCTGCCATAAAGCAAAGAGCCGGGAGACACCAGAGGTATCCAACGTAATAAAGAGACTGTATAAGGTAGACATCGTTTTAGTTTGATCAGGGGATCTAAGCAATTTCTCCACCGGCGACATCTCGAGTGAGATCGAGGAGGGGAACTGGGATCTAAAGGCATGTCTTAATTGGATGTACCTGAAAAACATATGGTTCGGGATATCACGGTCCTGTTTTAGTGCATCAAATGCAATCAGCTGCCCCTGAAACGTTATGTCGCTCAATTTTGTTATTCCATATCTGGCCCAGGCAATAGGATCAGGTATGGAGCGAAAATGCGGTAAATCGAGGATTCCCCCACAGTGGGGTCTCAGGGGACCACCTCCCAGAACCACCCACCTGTCTGGCCACTGAGTCCCACACCTTCAGCGTCGCAATCATAGGAAGGGTGACCCGAGAGTTAGAGCTAGGGCCCCTATGTATCAGGTTTCTAAGCTCCGCATATGAACACAGCAACGCCGCCTCCAATGAAGAGGCAGGGTTAGCCGGCTCCTCCGACAGCCACCACTTGACCGTCACCAGGACCGCCGCCCAGTAATATTTCAACAGGGACGGCAGTGCCAGGCCGCCAAGCGACGTGGGCATCTGCAGCTTTACTTTGGCCACCCTGGGAGCTCTCCCATTCCAGACAAAGGATATCAAAATGCTATCCAACCTCTTAAAAAAGCTATGTGGTATTGGTACAGGGGCTTGGCGGAAAAGGTACGTGAACTTAGGAAGAATCGACATTTTAATTAAGTTAACTCTTCCGACCGGTGTCAGGGGGAGTGACCTCCATCTGGCACAGCTCTGGGATGTCTGCTGAACCACCGGGTTGAGATTCAGAGGGATAAACTGCCTTAAGTCCCGATGTATCTCAACTCCCAGGTATCGAAACTGAGAAACCCTCCGCAGCTGTCCATCCATTTGCTGGCCTCCTGTCCCAGAATGTAATGGAAATATCACTGACTTCCCCCAGTTTACTCTGATTCCGGAGAATCGCCCAAAGCCGTCTATAATTGACAGAGCCGACCGTAGCGAGCACCCATCATCCTTCAGATACAGTAGGGTGTCGTCTGCGTACAGGGACACCTTTTCTTGCAGTGGTCCTCTATCAATCCCTTTAGTTTGTGTTGATGCCCGAAGAAGTGTCGCCATAGGTTCAATTGCTAGAGCAAAAAGTCCCGGGGACAGGGGGCACCCCTGTCGCGTTCCCCTGCCCAAAGCAAAGGGCGAGGACAAGACTGTTCCGGTACGCACCCTGGCCCTCGGCGCCCTATATATCAACCTGACCCAGGAGATGAAGGATGGCCCAAATCCAAATTTGTTGAGGACCTCCCAGAGTTAGCCCCATTCTACTGAATCAAAGGCCTTCTCCGCGTCCAGAGAGGCCACCATTTCCTCAGCCCCTCCCTCATCTCCAGAGGCCAGGACTGCATAAAGCCTTCGCAGGTTGATATCTGTTCCCTTGCCAGGCATGAATCCCGATTGATCTTCATGGATCAGGGTAAGTATAATTTCATTTAGACGCCTGGCAAGAATTTTGGTGAGTACTTTGGCGTCAGAGTTGAGCAGGGAGATGGGCCGGTAGGAAGAGCACAACTGTGGGTCCTTCCCCGGTTTGGGTATTCCAACTATGATGGCCTGGGACATGGATGGTGGGAGGTCTTTGTCCTGCAGTGATTTTGTAAACATGTCATGCATTTTAATAGTTAGGTCATCTAGGTACTGTTTGTAGAATTCAGGGGGGATCCCACCTCCGGGATCGTGATCGGGGCGTCTAGATTTTCCCTCGCCTCAGCAGAGAGAGTCGGGAGGGTCACCCCCTCTAGAAAATTGTGCAGCTCATCTGGGGAGTAATTTACCCTAGTGGAGTACAAGGCCTCATAGAATTCTTTAAAGCATCGATTGATGCTCAACGGGTCCGCCACTTTAGTCCCATCCTCCCTTCGCAGACTCGCAATGGTGGAGATTGGAGACTGCTCCTTGGAGATCCAAGCCAGCAATCTACCTGGCTTGTCACCATGTTCGAATATCTTTTGTGTTTGGGTAAGCTGACGTTTATGAACCTTATTTACCCTAAGCAACATTACTTCTCGATATGCTACCTTCATATCTTGAGCCGTGATAGGATTAGAAGTCATGGCAAACCTAGACTCCAGTTCCTGTGCTCTGGCCTCCGCCTCCTCTAGTGTAATTTTATCATTGTTCCTTTCTCGTGTAATAGATGATAGATAGCACCCTCGTATATAGGCTTTAAATGAATCCCAGACCATTGCCATCCCTGTGGAAGCGGCATTAGTCAACCAAAAACTTCTTATCTCTTTGGCCACCTCTATTTCTATGGTCGGATGTTCAATCCAGAATCTAGAGAGTCGCCAAAGTCTGTCTGCTTGGGGAGTATGAGTTTGTATTGTGCAGAGTAGGGGGGAATGATCCGAGATGCCTCTTGGAAGTATCTCGACTGAAATAACCCTGGGGAGCATTGCGCCACTAACATAGACCACATCAATACGGGACAAGGTATTATATGAAGAGGAGTGGCAGGTGTAAGCTCGTTCTGATGGATTCTTCCATCGCCATATATCCACCAGCCCGTACACATCAGCCCATTTGGACAACGCGGAGCCCCTAGCGGGATCAGGAGATAATTTATCTATACAGGGGTTTGGCGGTATATTAAAATCTCCCGCTATGACCACACTGTCAGTCTGAAATTGGGCAATCAACCCTATCAGCTTCTGCATCACAGAAATATTAGCCGGGGGTGGCAAATACACTCCCACCACCACCATGTCTACCGTGTCAATGTTAGCATGTATCAACACATATCTCCCCTCCGGGTCCGTAACCACATCCATCAATTCAAAACTAAGATTTTTGTGTACCAGGACACTAACTCCTCTAGAGTAGCTGGAGTAAGTGGCATGGTAGTGTCGGCTTACCCAAGGTCTTTTTAGTCCCATCACCTTACCACCCACCAGATGCGTCTCTTGAAGGATGCAGATTTGAGGGGAATATTTTTTAAGATAGTCAAAGACCAGGGAGCGCTTAATTTTGTGATTTAGGCCCCTGACATTCCAGGACAGAATTTTAATAGGGGCCATCATATATTATAATGTAGTGGATTATCGAAGGGATCCGGAGGAGAGAGTATCCCACACAGCTAGGGTCCAACAGAGACATCAGCGACCACTGAAAGCCGTCATGGCGGGTATGGTAAAACAATCTCATAGACTGTAAGGCATAAAAATAGGCAATTAAAGTAAAAAACATAAAAAACTGAAACAAATCAAACTCCCCTCCCAACCCACCCCACACCTCCATTTGTAACTCATGGGGTGTATGTATACCCGAACCTAACCCAATAAACATTTCAGATAGGAGAAATCTCCCTTGGGGGGTGGCGCGTAGTACTGAGCGCACCAAGGACCTAGAGCCCCAGCCGGGGCTAGGGAGCCCCGCCCATAACCGGTCATGAAGACCACTGTCGCCAAAGGGAGCCCCAACAGAATTATCTGTCCTGGAGACCCCCGGCGACAGTTCACCTAGAATTATCTAGGGGCACAAACTTAAAAACTTTTTATAAGCATCATACACAGTTACCTGGGATCCTGTGGATGGCCACATCCCCACCTCTATATCAAAATCACTTTTGTTTCTCTCAGACTCACTAAGGGCAAACATCTGCCTGGAGATACATCCTGCATCCCCTGTTGCAGGGGGAGAAAGAGGCATGGAGCAGAACCTAACCCAAGCATGCGTATCCTCCCTTCAATACATCCCTATCCGATGGATGGCACCGGCCAGGAAATGTATAAATCATGCCTAACCTCCCATCTGTGGAGAGAGAGTTACTGTTCCTGACTCAACCCGGCTAAGCACAATGATCCCCCCCCCCACCTCATCCGAAGCAAGCCAAGGGTACTCTCCAAATTACATTATACATTAATATGCAGTTATAACCCTCGAGCTCCCCCATTAGTAGCGGTAGGGCCAGTAATAGAGTGCCAGCTGGGGATGGGGGGCCTGTCTTCCCGAAAGCTAGTTCAAGATTCGAGTTCTCCACGATAAGGTAGAAAGGCTCTTTTAAGTCCCTTTCTATGGTTGCCAGGAAAAATATGTCATTCAGAGTAGAAGTACATAGCCGGGAGGAGGAAAGGTGGGGATTCCTGCAGTAGTAAACACTATGAGCATCTAAGGGTGGTCGGCTTTTTCATCCTGAAAGGAGAGCCTCTGGGTGTCATGGAAATATGAGCTCATGTATCCTCAGACCGAGGATGCTGCATCCCCTCTCCCCTCCCGCCCCCACAGCAAACAAACTGCCCGTCAGGGGAGTCCTCAGGGAAAGCCTGTGTGATAACCAACCCACATAGTAAATCTGTAGATAGCCATGCACCTCACCGGCAGCTGCGCACTTCACCAGAAGCTTTCAAAGTGATCAAAAGAAGAAAATGAAACAATCGAAAAAAAGGGGGGGGGGGACAAAGCGGCGGGCATCTTAACGATGCCTAGGAAGGGATTCAACCCATCTGGAAGCCTCCTCCGGGGAAACAAAAAACATAGTGGTCTCGCCGTCAATCACTCTAAGGCGTGCTGGAAACATCATGCTGTACTTGAGACCTGTGCTCCTTAATTGGGCCTTGACCTGGTCGAACGATCTTCGTTGTCGTTGTGTTTCGATGGAGAAATCCGGAAACAGCATGATCTTCACGTTCTCATAACGCAGTTCTCCAATCTTCCTGGCCTCTCTGAGAACCAGATCCCGGTCTCTAAAGTTCAATAGGCGAAAAATAAAAGTACGTGGCGGAGCGCCAGGGGGGCCTGGAGCGGATCGCATCCTATGAGCCCGCTCAACTGCAAAGTGGGGGGAGAATGGCGCCTGCGGGAGAAGCGTACGCAGCAGTTGTTCTGCATAGTTTTCGGGGTCTCTCCCTTCAGCCCCCTCTGGGAGACCAACCATGCGTAAATTGTTCCGACGATTTCTATTCTCCTGATCTTCTGCTCGGGATTCGATCGCCTTCATTTTAACCTGTAGCGTGCGTAGGGAGGTGGAATGTTCCCTGAGCGTGTCTTCTGTCTCCCCCACTCTCCGCTCCGCCTCCGTTAATCGGTCCCGGTGTTTGTCCATGTCCCGCCTAATAAGGCCCATTTCGAGCTGCATCTGCTCAATTTTGTTGGTCAGAGTTGTTTGGCAGCCCGTGATGGCTTGCATAAGCGCCTGGAACTGATCAGTTCCCAGCTGGGGCGACTCGGTTTGCTCCGTCTGGGACGCCATGTTGGTGTAGGCCGCCCCGCATGCACCGCTGGATGTGAGCGAGGTCCTAGGAGCCTGCTGCCTCTTCCTCTGGGAACCGGAGCTTCCCCTTCTCATACCCGCTTGTTTCCTCCACTGCTCGGTAGCGTCAGGGTGAGGATATGTCCCCTAAGAACGGATAAGGTATCGGTATAGGACGGAGCTCCCTTCACACACGTCCTATCTGGTCGCCATCTTGGCCACGCCCCCCTATCAGTCAATTATTCTGCGGTGAACTCTGCACCACCCTTCATGTTCTTTGGTATAGTCAGTGTATCTTTGTCAAATCACCCCAAACAACTACAAAGAGCTCCCGTCGAAGGACCTTGTAGATTTGGAGATTTTTGAGTTGTGATGATTCATACAAAACCTTATTTTGTCAATTAAATAGTGTTGGCGCATTTGTTGGATGGCATTGCCAGTTTCCTGATTGGTTACTATGATAATGGGATCAGTGGTGTTGGGTAAAGGAATTTATTCTGGTTGTTGTGGTTAAAGAAACTTTGCTACAATTTTCTGCTTCTGTTGTGTCCTGATGTAAGCCCTGGGGCAATGACTGAGCAGATTGCCGAGCCCTGGAGACCTCAGCCTGCTGTGACAGTGAAGTCAGCCTGCTTATGGAGATCACGTGTGACAACAACTCAGTATTGCTGAACCCTGATTCTACGATATACAGTATCACACAAAAGTGAGTACACCCCTCCCATTTTTGTAAATATTTTATTATATCTTTTTACGTGACAACACTGAAGAAATGACTGTATGTAAGATCTCACTCGGGGGAGTCCTATGTGTGTGAGGTGTGTCTGAAATGTTCTATTTACCAGTTTAGCTCTCACACCTGTACACCCTCTAAAGACCAGAGCAATTTTCACATATTCACTATGGGCCTCTTTATTGGGCAATAACATTGTCAATGTGTAAGATACACAATAAGGCTTCGTTTGTATGGGGGCAAGTGGGAAGGGGCCACACATGTAAACAAGGCCGTTATACATATAGTATATTGTTTTGTAGGACAAACAAGGCTTTCTTTCTTTGGTATAATTATGCAAAATTATTATTTTTTTTTATGCTATCCATTGATCAGTGGTAGTAAATAAAATATGTGTAATGCCGCGTACACACGGTCGGACTTTTCAGCTACAAAAGTCCAACAGCCCGTTTGACAGACTTTCAACGGACTTTTGACGGACTTTCAACGGACTTTCTAACGACCGGACTTGCCTACACACGATCACACCAAAGTCCGACGGATTCGTACGTGATGACGTACACCGGACTAAAATAAGGAAGTTCATAGCCAGTAGCCAATAGCTGCCCTAGCGTGGGTTTTTGTCCGTCGGACTAGCATACAGACGAGCGGATTTCTGGGTCCGGCGGAGTTACAACGTAAAGATTTGAAGCATGTTCCAAATCTAAAGTCCGTCAGATTTGCGACTGGAAAAGTCCGCTGAAGGTCCGGTGAAGCCCACACACGATCGGATTGTTCGCCGGATTTGGTCCGTCGGCGTCCGTCAGACAAGTCTGGTCGAAAACTCCGACCGTGTGTACGCGGAATAACTGTAGATAAAAAGCATACATTTTATTCAATCATTTGTCCTGATTAAAATTACACTAAAATTATGATTTTGGTACAAAGCATTCAAAAATAAAGCCTTTTTTTCATTTTTTTTCTCAATTTCTCACTTTTTTAATCCAACACTAAAACAATAATGACTAAAACAAATAACTAAAAAAATGGTTAGAAAATGATAGTTAAAGCAGAACATCACCCTAAAAGTGAAGTTTCTCTTTTTCTATTTCTTCCTCTAACATTTTTGGCTGTTTTTATTTTTTTGGGGAGTGGTCACCTATTTCTTGCAGGTACCCATTCGCACTTCCGCTGGGATTGCCTAGGATTACCCAGTGGACATTTGCCCCACCCCACCCGCAAACCTCCTGGGACATGTCACAGGACCCAGGAAGCTGTGGTTTCTTTCACAAAGCGCAGCACGACTCATGCATGCGCAGTGGGAAACCAGTTTTGAAGCCACAGGGAGTTACATCTGGTTTGCCACATCCAAAATGGCAGCACCGGAGACCCAAAGACAGGTGAAGAAACAGCGCAGGTGAGGACAGTGCTGGATCCCTGGACAGGCTTTTTATTGAAAGTCATCTGCTTTAGTATTTGTAGCTGCTGACTTTTATTTATTTTTTTAATTGACTGAAGATCCTCTTTAAGGGGAGAGGGGGAAGAAGGAATTACTTGGAACTGATTAGGGTAAACTTAGAGTTAATAAAGAGTTGGATGGAAACAAATTGTACTTGTCAGGTTGCTTGCCCTGACATCTTATACAGATTAGAGCTTGTCCCTTTTGATCTGCAGATGAATGAAACAGAGTAAATACAAAAGTAACAATGTTACTTTGTATCTCTCTAGCTCTGTCTGAACAATGTTTACAAACGCTGTGTCAGAAGATGTATTTATCAAAGCAGCAGATTCTGCAGCTGCTACATCTATACAGCACCAGCCAACTCCTGGCTGTCATTTTGACAGTCGGGAGTTGCCAGCAAGTGCCAGGAGGGAAGCGGCAGCAGGGCAAGATGTAGTATTTTGTATGATGAGAATTTTGAGAAAACGTTTTTGGGCATGTATAGCGCACCCCAAATTGTCCACAAATGGTTATTATACAACTGAGCCAGAAGAAACAACTGAAAGTGTATCTAAAGAGCCAATATTTTTTTGCTTTGCATAGAGTAGGAAAGGATTAAACCCACATGGAAAAAATGGCTTAGGTACACTTTAATTATCGTTTTTTCTCAGTTTGCTTTTAATTTCAGAGTGAATACCAGTCACACACCTAGAGATCTGTCAAAAGTTCTTTTATCAATGCAATCATTGACCTCAAAAGGTTGTTGACCCGATTGATTCGCTCTTCTCTGTGATTGGACAACAATTGAAAGAACACACAGAAAACACTTATGCCACGTACACACGAGCGGATTTCTCGTTGGAAAAAGATATGACGGCTTTTCTGATGGGATTCCGCTCAAGTTTGCTGAAATTACGACCGTCAAGAACACGGTGACGTACAACACTACGAGCCGAGAAAATGAAGTTCAATGCTTCCGAGCATGCGTAGGGATTTTGCGCGTCGGAATTGCCACAGACGATCGCATTTTCGGATAGGAACTTTTCCCGACTGAAAAACTGAGAGCATGCTCTCAATCTTTTGCTAGCTGGAATTCCACCAGCAAAAGACCAATGGAGCATACACACGGTCGCATTTTCCGACAAAAAACTCTCATCGGTCTTTTGCGGGCTGAAATTCTGATCGTGTGTACGCCGCATAATGTCAATTTTTAACAAAACAATTAAATGAGAGGTTTAGTAACAAGACTTGGTTGAAAATATTTTTTTTAATCAATAACAAGAATAAAGCAATTCCCAACCAGGCCGATCAGATCGCATTCGCTAAAATTGATGAAATCATCAATTAAATTGGGGTTTTTGGCCAACTTGAATAAAAAATTGAATTAGGTGCTGAATCGAGCTTTCATATTGTTACGTGTGTGGACAGCACTGGCACCGGTGTACACAGGTTGGGGGAGGGGGAGCTGGTTATTATGGTTCCCAGAATTCACTGTTATTTTTATTTCCAAACATCACATCCAAAATCAGAGAAATCAAGGACATTTTAAGATTTTATATACTGTATATGACAAAATGATAGGAGTGCCTATAATGTAGAAAATGTCTATTGAGAGAGCACTGTACACTGAATAACTGAATAAAGTGGACCTGTCACTGACCCTACTCAGCAGCTAAGAAGGGGTTAGTGTTGGGCCCCAGCCAGCTGGGAGTTGTTGCCTCCTGTGGAGCAATTAGCCTTTGCACCTCATGCTTGTGATTTGTGTAAAGTTGTTTGTTCCACACCTGCGTTCAAGGTTAATTTGCAGTTCTGTGCTCATCTTCAGGGCTCCAGGGCCAGAGGGATCAGCGTGTTTAGCTGGCAAAGCGAGCAATAAGCATTGAGTTTGCATCAAACAGCCGCCTTGTTGAGACTTGTTACTGAGCTGCAAAGGGTGCCCGATGCATACCAGGGAACAGCTGCTGCCTAGCAGAGGAGGCACTTGGGTCTCACCACTCCACCCCACCCTCCGCAGGCATTTTTCTTTTTGTAACGGCACAAAAAGGCCAGGTGGTCCCTTGAGGCTGCCCCTTTTTGATTTTTTTCCCCCTTTTTTCGTGAGTATAGATCTATGTTTAAATTCATTTACCTGTTGCCTGACCTTCTACCTCTGGTAGCATCAACTACACTTTCAGTAAAATAATACTGTCTTGTGTAACTTTTTAACTTTTCTCCTACTATTATTATTATTTAAGGTACTTATATAGCGCCGTCAATTTACGCAGGGCTTTACATATACATTGTACATTCACATCAGTCCCTACCCTCAAGGAGCTTACAATCTAAGGTCCCTAACTCACATTCATACATACTAGGGACAATTTAGACAGAAGCCAATTAACCTGCCAGCATGTCTTTGGAGAGTGGGAGGAAACCGAAGTACCCCGAGGAAACCCACGCAGGCACAGGGAGAAGATACAAACTCCAGGCAGATAGTTTAAGGTCATGCCCCCATGTCTTGATCTTGGCTTACATAGTAAAAATACGGGCCTCTTGAACCTTATCCACAATCCTCATATATTTAAAGGTTTCATTTATGTCCTTCTTTCCTCCAGAATGTACGTACAATGTTGTATTTTGTTCTTGAATTCTCTTCTGATATGATTTATGCCACAGATCTTTCTCCATTTTTGTTACCCGTCTCTTGATATCTGTATCATTTTGTAAGTGATGTCCCCAGAACTGGACACAGAATTCTAAATGAGCTCTAACTTAGTGGCTAGCACTTCTGCATTGCAGAACCTTGGTTTAATTCCCCACCAGGACACTAACTGCATAGGGTTTGGTTCTCTCTGTGCCTGCATGGGTTTCCTCCAGGTTTCCTCCCACACTCCAAAAACAAGTTAAAGTGGTTGTAAAAGCAGAAGATTTTTTATCCTAGTGCATTCTATGCATTAAAATAAAAATCCTTCTGTGTGCAGCAGCCCCCACTTACCGGAGCCCCATCTCGATCCAGCGATGATGCACGAGAGCCTCGGCTGTCTGGCACTCACCCTCTTGATTGGTTGTGACACAGCAGTGTGCGCCATTGGCTCCCACTGCTGTCAATCAAAGTTAGTGAGCCAATGAGGAGAGAGATGGGGGGAGCCGAGCCGCAGCTCCGTGTCTGAATGGACACACAGAGCAGCGGCTCAGCTCAGGTGCCCCCATAGCAAGCTGCTTGATGTGGGGGCACTCGGCAGGAGGGAGGGGCCAGGAGCGCTGGTGAGGGACCGGAGAAGAGGAAGATCCATGGGCTGCTCTGTGCAAAACCACTACACAGAGCAGGTAAGTATAACATGTTTGTTAGTTTTAAACCAAAAACATATATATATATATATATATATACTTTAATATCACTTTACTTGGCTCCTGTCTACAATGACCCTAGGATGTGTATGTATGCATGTGAGATTGGGACCTTAGATTGTAAGCTTCTTGATAGCAGGGACTTGTTTGAATGTACAGCATACTGTATAAAGCACTGCATAAATTCTTGGTGCTATATAAATATTTGAAATAAATAAACAAAATCTATACAGTATTTAAAGCTTTCTTCCTTTTGCTGGTGATTCTTCTATAAAAAAGATCTATATTGGAGAATCAGGACCTCCTTTTTTGGCTGGTGATCACTCCAGTGATAGCTAAAGATCTATATAGAGCAAGGATAATGAATTAAGGTTCATTCAGTAAAATGTTCTTCCAGCAGAGATCCAAATTGTATGTTTGTGTGATGACTTAGATCCTTCATATCACAGCCTCCTTCTCCTCTTATATCTCAATCCCATTCTTACATCTACACAGTGATCTCAGCACCCCCTGCATACAAGACTGACAGATTAACAGGTACCTATAACAAGCTAAATGCTACCTACTTCCTAACAAATCAACAGCCTATGGTCTTCAAACAGTAGAAATACACTTAAAAGTTACTCAACTCAAGTTTTAGTGTGTTCATGATCTGCATAGCAACTAGGACTCTGGCTTAATAAGGAGTTGATGAAGATCAGGCAAAAGTGTTCTTCAATGGCTTCTGGCTGGTTACAGACTTTACCTGGTTCTAAGGCATGATGGAGTCACGTCCAGCTTATCCCTGACAACCTTTATATATATATCAGGTTGTTTACCATAGTTCTCAACAATGGTTACAAACAAATTTACCTTAATTACAAAACAGACTGCTCAAACTGTCCCATTGTTTGAGGACAGCCTGTGTACTTTTTGTTTCTATTTCTAGTTTCTACCTAAACAGATTGTTCCAGTGTTATAGAAAAATCTTTCATTTTTATATCAAACGCAACACACAGGGGATAAAAAATAAATAAATAAATAGATAGAGGTGGGGTATGATAAAGTTCCACCCAAAGGTAAAAAGCCTTTTTTATGCAGCTCCCCTAGCCCTCCATAAATACTTACCTGAGCCTGATATTGATCCAACGCTGTGTCCGGGAACAGCAACACTGCTCTCTTTCTCTTCTCAAGGGACTCGGTAAGAGCAGAAACCATTTGCTTCTGAAGCTGTCAATGAAATCCAGTGGCGAGGGAGCAGGGGGCGGGGCCATGCCATATTGTATGTGTCAATAGAACACAGCCTGGCTCGGTAAAAAGCTCACATATGTGCCACCATAGGAAGCAGCTTCCTATGGTGGCACATAGAGAAGAGGAGGAGCCCAGAGCACCAGCAGGGGACCCCAGAAAAGGAGGATCGGGGCTGCTCTGTGCAAAACCATTGCACAGAGCAGGTTAGGCTGATTGGAGCAGAGCAGGCAGATAAGACATCCGTGTCCGCTCAGTTTTTGTAGAGCGGACACGGACAGAGCTGACTGACTCTGACTCCGACTCTGCTCTCTATTTACACCCAGCTACCTCTGATCCGATCTGGCTAAATAGAAGAGGACAGAGTCTGCTGTGGGCAGCAAAACCGCTGCTCAACCAGCTCAATACATTCAGCAGCATTCAAAAGAATAAGAATAAAGGTTGATAAAGCACCTGGACGAGATGACATCCACCCACGGATCCTACAAGAATTGAGCTCTGTCATTTCAAAACCATTGTTTCTAATTTTTAGGGACTCATTAATGAGGGGAATAGTACCACTGTATTGACGTAGGGCCAATGTGGTGCCTATATTTAAAAAGGGAACAAAGTCTTTACCAAGTAACTATAGACCTGTTAGTTTAACTTCTATAGTCTGGAAGATACTGGAGAGTTTAATCAAAAGACCACATAGATGAGTTCTTGATGGAAAAAAATATTTTCAAGCGGGAGGTCCACCCACACCGCCAAAAAAAAAAAAAAATATTAAAAGCCAGCAGCTACAAATACTGCAGCTGCTGACTTTAATACATGGCCACTTACCTGTCCCAGGGTCCAGCGATGTCGGCAGGCGACGTCGAGAACCCGCTCGGTTCTCGGCAGCTGCCGCTGCCATCCTAGGTGAGGGAATCAGGAAGTGAAGCGTTTCCGGTTCCCTACTGCGCATGCGCGAGTCGCGCTGCGCATCGTAAGTGGTCCCTGCTCTCTCCTAGAGCACAAGGCACAGTATGACCCCTTGGGACTTTAATTGACAGACCAAATGTAATAGAAAAAGTCAATGTTTATTAGACAAAATTGAAAAAAGGTAAATACAAAGACATGTAAATATCAGAATATAAAATGTTGAACAAGATAAAAATACATGAAAAACATGAGACTTAGCTGCCCTGGGTACATATAGTGGGCTAGCATACACAAATGCCATACATGATGCCTGACATGTTTCGGACGGAATTCTCCTTCTTCAAAGGCTTGTGTCACATACAAAGATATGTAGCTTTTCTATAATATAGACAAATCACAAATTAGTACAAAAAAAATCAATAAAGTACGCATAATTATACCTTGCTGTTAAAGTCGCATATGCGACCCCAAAAATATTTACATTAAACCAACATGTGTGAATTCAAAAAGATGCACCGAATGTACTTACAATAGCGGTTGGCCAACGATGAGCACATGTGGAGATCAGAAGGCATATATAACCAGATGGAACCAGCTCAGGGAGGGGCCAAAAAGATGGAAAGTAGGCCACTATGTTGCAATGCTGTCGCAAAAACAAGAGGGGGATCTAATGCTGCAAGAGCACCCAGTCAGTGCAGGACATATATCAGCCCTGACAATTGGGCTATATAATGTATACTCCACAATTGCACGAGATGTAGATCTGTAAATATAGGCATAATATAATGGTAGCTAATTGTGCTAATAGCAAGAACTGTGATCAGCAAAAAAAATATATAAAGTCGATCAATGTGCTTGTCTAGAGATCAACCCGTCAAAGTTTAATAATAAAGGTACTGATAATATACAGTATCTGTAAAGGTCATACCTATAAGCGCTGAACATAGGAGAGGCCCCACTCTCTGTAACATGAGAATTTAATTAATCAGTATTGATGTGCAACTATAAAGAGAGCTCAATAGATACCAGATAGAGTGAATGTGCCAGAAAAAGCACAAAGTACTATTACAAGTAAAAGGCATTGGTTGTCCAAAATTGGAGCCGGTCTTGCCAATTGATACTAGTAAAAATGCTAAATAAAAAAGCTGGAGAGAGGACATTACCTGAGGTATGATAAAGAGATGTTTCTGCAACCGCCTGGCACATCCGAATGGCCAGTGCAGACACACTGATTAGATACAGAAAGTGTAAACAGCTGACTAGGATCGCTAATTCGTGATCCGGATCAGCTGTGGCCTGATCACAGAAGCCGCACTGTGCTGTATGCGCGGCTGGTGCGATAGGGTGCTCTCAGATGACACGGCGCGTGGCGCTGGCCCGCCCCGAGGGGCGGAGCTGCGTCCTGCGCCTTGAAGTCACCGTCGAGCATAAGTCCCGGGTGTCCACGCTTCACAGTGAAGCGCAAACAGGAAGGTAATTAGCCAAACCACAAAAAGTGGGGGCTGATCTACCCCAGACACAGGCAAAGCGATTGGCCTGGCTGGGGAGCCTCCCGAGCGCCGGGCAGCAGTGTAGACTCCCATGTCATCGGCAACAGCACCGCATAGCCCAACCTGCAGGGGCCAGGATGGAACAGGGTATACATATATGTGCACTAGATGTAAATAGTGACCTCTTGTGGTCAAAGTTGAGACAACCGCAAATGGTTACATAAGGGCAAAATTCTGCATTATAGCAAATGTAGTTATTGCAGAAAGGACAAAAATCTAAACAATAACATAAACTAGATATTATGATATACAGTAAGCAATATTAGAGGAAATATTAGAGGAAAATCAGCATCAAAAAATGTGATGTTAAATGTCAAGTTCACATTTGCCTGACTGAAAGCCTTCAAGATATGGTTTGAGGCTAAATATTTCATTGAGGCCAGGAAAGACAGTAGCGTCCAGGTGAAATATTTACCTCTGTATTAATTATTTATTAAAATCTCCCTCCCCCCCCCCCCCCCGGGATTGTTTGGGATGTGATCAAGAGACAGAAAGCGAACTTTGGGAGTACAGCCTGGATGGACAGTGAAACTGTGTCTCCCTAACGGGAGAGCGGGATCCTTCTTTTTAATGCTGACAATGTGTCTATAGATTCTTTGCCAAAATTCCAATTTAGTTTTGCTGACATAGTAACAATTGCACTCACATCGCAGCAAATATACTATTTCTGCAGTGCGGCAATTGATAAAGTGCTTGGGTTTAAATACTGTAGTTGTCCATTGGGTAAATATATATTTTTAGCATTGTCCATATACTGGCAATAATTGCAGGAGCCACATTTGAATGTTCCCGCTAATTTAATACCTTTTTGTTTTACATTCTTGTGTTCACTATGAACCAATTTGTCTCACAAAGAAGAGGCTTTGCGGTAAGTAATTAGTGGTTGAGTGGGAATAAAAGATGTCAATGTGGGATCCATGCTGAGTAAGTGCCAGTATTTTTGCAATATAGCTTTAATCTGTCTATGCTGCTGCCAATATTTTGTGATTACCCGTGTGGGAGCCTGATCCTTAGTTTTTTTTTTATGAAACAGAAGTTCATTACGGATTTTGTTTTTAGCCTTTTTATAAGCTTTCTTCAGGATACCATTGGTATACCGGAATGCTCTCAATCTGGTTCTCAACAATTGGGCTTCCTTTTCAAAAAGTTTACCACTAGAACATTTACGTCTGGCCCCAATATACTGTCCAAATGGTAGCGATGCTAACAACGGTTCTGGATGAAAGCTGGAAGCAGCCAGAATAGTATTACCGACTGTCGGTTTTCTATACAGCTCACTATATAGTGAGCCATCAGAGTGTTTGCATATTATGAGGTCCAAAAAAGAAAATACTTTGGATGTTGTAGGTCATAGTAAATTTTAAATTAAAAGTGTTGGTTACAATAATATATTCCAAAAATTCAAAAAGGACAGTAATAGGGCCTTTCCACAACATGATGACGTCATCTATGTAACGATAGCATGCTGTGATGCATCCTGAAAAGGAAGGGTGTGCCACGCAGTCCACCAGCAACGTTTGCTCCAACTCCCACACAGCAGGTGCCCGTGGCAACCCCCTGCACCTGGAGGTAGTGGGACCTGTTGAAAGAGAAAAAGTTATGTTTAAGTATAAACTCTAGGTAGGCCAGTGTGAACTGGATCAAGGAGTCAGGATATCTGTTAGAATGAAGTAACACATGCCGCAATACTGAAAGACAAGAAAAATGTCACCATCGACATGAAGGCCATCAAGGACTTGAAGTAGATGAATAGTGTCTTTAATATGTGATGGCAGAGCCTCAACCAAAGGCTGAAAGAATATGTCAACAAATTTACTTAAATTGTCTGTGAGACTGCCTCTACCGGAGACAATTGGCTTTCCTGGAGAAAAATCAATATTTTTATGTATTTTCGGCAATGCATAAAATGTAGCCTCTCTAGGGAAGCTTGTCCTTATAAATTCCCAAGAATTCTTGTCAATTATAGATTGATGAAAGGCTCATCGACGAGTGCATAGAATTCCTGCTGAAAACTGTCAATGGCAGATCTAGAGATCTGTACCACTGAGGGTTATCAAGAACATAGTCAGCACTATTTTGAATTACAATGTTACCTCATTGCAGTATTAGATCCCCCTCTTGTTGCAACATAGTGGCCTACTTTCCATCTTTATGGCCCCTTCCTGAGCTGGTTCCATCTGGTTATATATGCCTTCTAATCTCCACATGCGCTCATCGTTGGCCAACCGCTATTGTAAGTACATTCAGTGCATCTTTTTGAATTCACACATGTTGGTTTAATGTAAAATTTTTTTTTGTAAATTTTTGGCACCCTTTCAGTAAATTTCACTTCAGGGGGCTGGCAACACTGCACCCCAGTAAAGGTCGCCCCCCTCCCCCAGCTATGTATCCTGAGCACCGCTTGCCTATCTCTGGCGTCCAGGACTGACATAGCGGGTGCCACCGGGTAAAGGGGAGGGAGAAGAGCAGGCACACATCCCCTCTCCTCCCCTTCTTCTTCCTGCCCCAGAAGCAACATTGACAGTTTCCCCGGCCATCAAGGCCGGGAAAGAATGTAATGCAATGCAATCTACACTGCATTACATTCATGATTGAATGCATGGTAACATTGATTATGTAACATCAGCAGGCAAATAAAGTGTATGCCTTATGGGGTGGGGGTTTGTATTTGGGAGGGGGGGGCAGCAGGCGGACGGTTGGTGGGGGGGAACCAAAATGCATCTTCGCTTAAGTAGACAAAAATCCTTGCACTGGCCCTGACTGCACATAGTCCCTGGACATTGTTTCTCTCTCTAACAGTGAGGTAGGCTGGATCTGGTAGTTTAAGTGAGTGGCTAGAGGGATCCCAGGACTAGTTCCACAGGTGAGTGACAGGAGAAATCTCAGGGTTTGAAACACAGACTAGTGGCTGGAGGAGTTTCAGAGCTGGTAACACATGTGGGTGGCTGGAGACATAGGGTCACCCTACTTAAAATATAGTACTCTGGTAGCAATAGGAGCAGTACTCCTTGCAGTGGATGCATCTTCTGTAGAAGCTGCTTACAATTTCGCTCCAGCTTGACTGCCCGTACACCAGGAATAATAGTGGAGCGCCGTACAGCTGACTGCAGATCACATGCACAACCACCTCTGACTCATCAGATGGGGTCTCTCTGAGTATATGATAGTAGGAAACCTATATGCCCTGGGAGGGTCAAGGGGTTTATGAGAACCCAGGGGACTGTAGGGAGTGGGTGCATGTCTTGAACCTGGTAAAGGGGCACTCAGTTTCACATGTTTTTAAATGACAGTGTTGGTTCCCCACCACCAGAGAATCTTTGGTGAAAGTCACAATCACTGCTTTCAAAATCAGTTGCCAAAGAGTAAGTCAGGCACTGTTGGTAAGATGTGGGCAGAAATTACAGTGTGGATGGAATATCGCAGTTGCCAAACCCTGCAAGTTGAGGGGCCACAGCATAGTAGGTGCAAAGTCACACACATATCTAATTTTATTACACACAAAAAAAGAAAAAAAACACCTCACTGTCTGTTCAATCCAAAAAAATCGCCTTATTCCTCTGTATAGAACTAATTATGAGAACAACAAGGTTCCCACTGACGCCAGTAAATGGAGAATGGAGATCCCTCTGGGTTGGTGAAAGCTGTATCCCGTAATCCCTTTTAAGAATCATCCAGTGTTTTCTCAAAAATATTCAAGTGAGTTTGCCAGGACGACCTCGCTGGGGAGACGAAATCTGCGCTTCCCTCCGGGTACACATCTTTTTTTCTGGAAAGGAAAATGACTATTTGAGATGGGACTGCGCTGACTAACACCCCCCACAGGCGCTTTTTGTGCGCGGAACTCCACAGAGAAATTACATGTCTGCCAAATGCACTTAACTTTTTCATGTCCGCATCCCTCCCATCACTGCGCTCATCAACTCGGTGGAACAGTGGCTTTCTCCGGGTACACATCCATCCATCTTCCCTGCCTTAGTCAGGGTGGTACTGAGCGCTCCATTTATCATAATTTTCATTTATAACTGTAGAATAAGCGTCTGCCTCGTCATGCATCATCACTGGCCATACAAATGAGTTTGGAACTTTCCTCTGCACTTACTTCGCTGTCATTAAATAAACCAGATAACTGTATTTATTAGGCTGCCGTACAGCAGCCTCAGGAACCGCTCACAGTAAAGACTAAAATTAATATTTAGCGAATTACACTTAAAGGCAATCAAGAGTGATTCAAAGTTTCATATCAGACATAAGTGAGTGTGATTGCTTTAAAATTGATCGTATCATTTCGTTTCTGAGTCTAGATTTTTAATTATATATGAGTTTATTTGTTTGTTATATGTCTATGCACTGCATCTAGATGTAGCACCCTGATGTTTAGGCAGGGTTGCTAGTAAATTTATTTGCCAAGTGATAGTTGCCTTGGCCAGTTGATAGGAGGTCAATTGATTTCACCCTAATTCTGGAATTGCTGCACTTCTCTCTTCTGTCACTATATGGCCGGGTATCTGGTGGCATTAGATAAGACAAGGGCATTGCAAGGACAGATTTGGAATGAATGGGGTGTCTCAGCCAATGGGCAGGGATTTTCTTAGGTCCCTTGGACTGGTGGGAGAACCTATTTATTTGGGTGAGGTCAGGTGATCGGGGTTCTGTGCCACCTGGACAGCTGTCTGGGTGGACGTGTGTTGTGCTGCCCCGGGCAGCTAGGCCAGAGCCTGAGGCCTATCCCGGGGACATCTGACTGCTAGGCTGTCTGAGGGCCTATCCAGAAGCAAGAGAGCAGCGTAGGGTTGGGATTGCGGCTTGCAGTCCAACCAGAAGTGAGGGTTCTGCCAGCTGGAAGGAAGCTGTCGTGGTCAGAGGTAGAGGGGAAGCTGTCGCCACTAAGGACCATCCACCTTGTTACCGGGGACCAATATGAATAGCCGAAGCAAGTACCAGAGCAGTATTCCCACCAGCCAAGGACGGTGAAGAATTGGGAAACTTCAGCAGATGTCAAGCCAGAGACCCAGCCAGTGGAGGTGACGCTTGCAGAGCAATATTGTGTGCCAAGCCAGGGACCAAGCAGGCTAGTGAGGTGACGCTTAAGGAGTATCTGTGAGTGCCAAGCTAGGGACTCAGCAGGGACGCAGGAGTGAGGCTTGAGGAAGATACTGAATGAGAGGATTGGAAGAGCTCAGGGGATCCAGCAGCAGTGGATCAGCAAGTTTAGTGAAAGACTGGGAGCTCAGTTGAGTGAAGATCTACAATTGGAGATTGTAGAAGAAGTGAATAAGTTCATTACAACCTTTTGCCATAGGGAGACTCTACAAATCTGTATTTGAAAATCCATGTTACAATATGGAAGAGCCATGTAAGGAAGGGACATTGGCAATTCTTAATGTGTACTGGCTGTATATACACTTAAATACATAAAGACTGACATGGTGTGAATGTAGCATATCATTGAAAGGACCTCACCTTCTGCTGGACAGAACTGCACTTCCTGAAACTGTCCCAAAACATATCTGTCTGTGCTGTCCCTTTATAATAAGCAGGAATAGTTTCCAGGGGTGGGAATGGGGCAGACAGATACTGATAAGAGAAGTACTAATGCAGAGAGTTCATTTTTTTCTTTCCTATAAATATTTCAAGGCGATAGTTTGTAATTTTGTCTCGGTCTATATTTACTTTCTTTTATCTTGGTAGGAATGCTCTTCTTTCCTTTGATTTTCTGTGAATAACAAAAAAAATCAATATGATAATCTTTACAGAGGAAAAGTAAAATGCATATTCACAGCAGCAGCCCCGCTCTCTCACTTACTACTCAAATTTAAAGGGTCACTCACCCAAAAGTCATAAATGATTTATGAGTGTTGACTGGTAGGCTGTCACCTGGGTTCCAACAGAGATATCCACGCCATAGTTCTGCCTCTAATCCCATCTTCCTTGGGGGGGTCTTTTCCTTTTACCACATTTGCAGCTGTATCCTAAATTCATTGGGGGGGGGGGGGGGGGGGGGGTTGTAAGGCTCCCTTGTGAGGGCCTTCCCACTTAATGAATTATAAAGCATGTTTCTTACAATAGAGTGCTGTGAAAAAGTATTTTCCCCCTTCCTGATTTTTTTATTTTTGTGCATATTTCTCACACTTAAATGATTCAGATCATCAAACAAATTGTAATACTACACAAAGATAACCTGAGTAAAGCCAAGAAGCAGTTTTTAAATTATTTTTTAATTTATTAAGGAAAAAAGCTGTTCAAACCTGCCTAGCCCTATGGGAAAAAGTAATTGCCCCCTCCCATGCTGAATCATGAATGAACTGTGATTAACCACAATTTTTTGGAAAGCTGAATTAAATTTCACTTGCCACACTCAGGCCTGATTACTGCCAGACCTGTTGAATCAAGAAATCACATAAATAGAAGCTGTCTGTCAGGGCTGGGCACATCCCTTCCTTCTCTGAGCTGGCCGCTCAGCTGTCAGTTCGTTTCCAGCTTCTATCTCTCCACAGTGACTCACCTGTTGATGATATCCTGCTCATCAGTCCTGCTTACCTAAGCCATCCAGCTCAGATCTTCTCTGTGTTCGCCTGGTCAACATCACAGAGACTTTCTCCTGCGTGCTTGTTAAAGACTTGCTTGGCTGACGTCCCTCCTGGTTCCAGATCCTGCTTGCTGTTCCACTACGCTGATCCCTGGCTTCAGTTTTGGCTGTCAGTTTTGGTTATTGAACTTTGGCTATGTTTAGACTACGTTTGTTCTATTTATTTTTATTTTTATTTTTTTAAACAAGTGTGATTTAACTGTACTTCTGTCTTGGTCTGATTCATGGTTTCTGACACTCTCTGACAAAGTGAAGCATGCTAACAGATCACAAAAAGCCACACATCATGCCACAATCTAAAAAAATTCAAGAACAGATTAGAAACAAACATTTATCGTCGGTCTAGGAAGGGTTTCAAAGCCATTTCTGCGGCTTTGGAACTCCAGTGAACCACAGGGAGAGCAATAATCCACAAATAGAGATAACTTAGAACAGCGGTGAACCTTCCTAGGAGTGGCCAGCCTTCAAAAATTACTCCAAGAGCATGATAACGACTCATCTAGGAAGTCATAAAAGAACCCAGAACAACATCCAAAGAACTGCAGGCCTCACTTGCCTCAGGTAAGATCAGTGTTCATGATTCAACAATAATGCCCCGTACACACGGTCGGATTTTCCGACGGAAAATGTGTGATAGGACCTTGTTGTCGGAAATTCCGACCGTGTGTAGGCTCCATCACACATTTTCCATCGGATTTTCACGACACACAAAGTTTGAGAGCAGGCTATAAAATTTTCCGACAACAAAATCCATTGGAATTTCCGATCGTATGTACACAAATCCGACGCACAAAGTGCCACGCATGCTCAGAATAAATAAAGACATGAAAGCTATTGGCTGCTGCCCCGTTTATAGTCCCAACGTACCTGTTTTACGTCAACGCGTTCAGAATGATCGGATTTTCCGACAACTTTGTGTGACCGTGTGTATGCAAGACAAGTTTGGGCCAACATCCGTCGGAAAAAATCCTAGGATTTTGTTGTCGGAATGTCCGATCAATGTCAGACCGTGTGTACAGGGCATAAGAAAGAGACTGGGCAAAAAAGCATCCATGGGAGAGTTCCAAGGCCAAAATCACTGCTGACCAAAAAGAACACAAAGGTTCATCTCACATTTACCAAAAACATCTTGATTATCTGCAAGACTTTTAGGCAAATATTCTGTGGACTAATGAGACAAAATTGAACTTTTTGGAAGGTGTGCGTCCCGTTACATCTAGCATAAAACTAATACAGCATTTCATAACAAGAACATCATACCAACAGTCAGACATGGTGGTGGTAGCTTGATGGTCTGGGTCTGCTTTGCAGCTTCAGGATCTGGACAACTTACCATAACTGATGGATCCATGAATTTCTAAGCTCTACCAGAAAATCCTAAAAGAGAATTCTGGCTATCAGTTCGTGACCTCAAGCTCAAGTGCACAGGACAATGATCCAAAACACAACAGCAAGTCCACCTCCAAATGGTTCAAACAAAGCAAAATCTAGGTTTTGGAGTGGCCTAGTCAAAGCCTGGACTTAAATCCAATTGAGATGCTGTACCATGACCGTACACAGGCCATTCATGCTGGAAAACCCTCCAATGTGGCTGAATTCAAACTATTCTCCAAAGAAGAATGGGCCATAATTGTCAGGACTGACTGGTTAAAAGCAATGCAGGAGCTGAAATTCTATTTTTGCAGTTGTCAGTCAATGAACATGTGTGACTGCAATGGAATACAGACAGCTAGTAGGGATAGAATCTGCAAATTTGTATATGCAAAATTGGAACATCAAATATGTAAGAATGTGAAAGTTGCTAAAAAAAAATGCCTTCAGGTAAAAGTTCCCTACATTAACTCAGAATATGAGCACACTATAAATATTTTGGAGTTAGTTACATATAGAGGTCGACCGATATATCGGCCGATTTGGGGAATTTTTTAATTAATCAGCATTGGTCGATTGTGCTGCAAATTAGACCGATTCATTTATGCACTAGCCGGTTCACACAGGGGCGATCCGACTTGTGGGGCAACTCAGCGTGACCCGCACAGCGCGACTTCATCGCGACTTGCTAATTACTTCTGTATTAGAAGTCAATGCAAGTCGCCTGAAGTCTCCCTGTCGGAGCGACTTGAGTCTCTCCTATCTGGGCAGCCTGCCAAGTCTGAGAACATCGCTGAAAAAAGAAGCAAATACATGCAATGAGGTGATTTACTAAGAAGAAAGCACTGCACCAGTTCAGTCAATTGAATGTGCGAACCGGCGCACATTGAAGCGCAAATAGCGATAAGAAGTACCCACATGTAAACTGCAACTGTCGCTAGGGTAACTGCGGTTTTCTCATTGATAATAAGAGATAACCCCTCAAAAAATTGGTGGGACTTTGAAGGCAACAAAGTAGTAAAAAAGAGTTTTATTGGTACAAATATACAAAAATATAAATATACAATATGGGAAAAGTCTAATACAATTCACTACATAAACAATAAAATGAATAAGGATATGAATATGCTGATGTAGAATTTGAATGTATATTCGTGTAGTCTTCCACCTTGGGCCTACGCGTTTCGGGACTACCTATAGAATCCCTTCATCAGGGGAAAATTGTAGGAGGAATCACACCTAGCATATTCAATCAAGAAGACTCACTGCCAAAGTCCCGAAGGCAAGTATATGTAAGACGCCCCGAACATCCAGAGGAAATTCGGGGGTGTCACTGGCCCCGCCTTATCCGCACTGGTCCTCCTGTGTGACCCCAAAAGAGTAAAACTCAACGGGGGCAACACTATCCCAGATGAACCTGGATAAAATGTGAACCAAAAGGGGGGTATCCTAATGCTGATAGGAGGGGGTTTTGTACTGCCCTGCCATTTTAGCACCTCAAGAAATGAGATAGGCAGTCATAAACTAAAAGCTGTGTAAATTCCAGAAAATGTACCCTAGTTTGTAAACGCTATAACTTTTGCACAAACCAATAAATATACGCTTATTGACATTTTTTTTTCAAAGACATATGGCTGAATACATTTTGGCCTAAATGTATGACTAAAATTGAGTTTATTGGATTTTTCTTATAACAAAAAGTAGAAAATATCATTTTTTTTCAAAATTTTCTGTCTTTTTCCATTTATATCGCAAAAAACGAAAATGGCAGAGGCAATCAAATACCATCAAAAGAAATCTCTATTTGTGGGAAAAAAAGGATGCAAATTTTGTTTGGGTACAACATTGTATGACCACATTTAATTATTATTATATATAATTACCAGTTAAAGCAGAGCAGTGCCAAATTGTAAAAAGTCCTCTGGTCTTTATGCCGCGTACACACGAGCGGACATTACGGCGGACTTTGCCCGGCGGACTGGATTTCGTCGGACAATTCGATGTGTGTGGGCTCCAGCGGACTTTGTTTTCTCAAAAGTTGGACGGAAATAGATTTGAAACTTGTTTAAAATTTATCCGTTGAAATCGAGTCCGGTCGAAAAGTCCGCCGTCTGTATGCTAGTTCGACGGACAAAAAGCCACGCTAGGGCAGCTATTGGCTACTGGCTATGAACTTCCTTGTTTTAGTCCGGTCGTACGTCATCACGTACGAATTCGACGGACTTTGGTGGATTGTGTGTAGGCAAGTCCGTTCATTCACAAAGTCCGTCGGAAAGTACGTCGAAAAGTCCGCCGGGCAAAGTCCGCCGTAATGTCCGCTCGTGTGTACGCGGCATTAGACAGCCAAATGGTCCGGGGCTTAAAGGGTTAAACAAGGTCTAAATGGGCCATTGACATGCATCACAATTGAACTTAGGAATGTGTCTTTGCAAAGTTAAACTAAATGAAATTTTTTCTTATTTTTGCTTGGGGATAGAGTGCAGAGGGATTAGACGTCTTGTCAGTTTTTGGGGATGTCTGCACCCCTGATAGAGTGAAGACACCTCCCAAATTTTGCCAGTTTCTCCTTCAAATTTATTCACTTCCTGTCACATAGCCAAACAGGAAGTGAGGGTAAAACCCTACCAATGTCTTTCCTTGGTGACACACAGGTCAATCTAAATAGTTTCCCCATTAGGTAAATTGCACTCTAGCATTTTTCTGTGTACACCTCAAATTATTAGGTATTTTGGACTTTGGGGTTTATTTACTAAAGGCAAATCCACTTTGCACTACAAGTGCACTTGAAAGTGCAGTCGCTGGAGATCCGAGGGGGACATGCAAGGAAAATAAAAAAACAGCATCTTTGCTTCTATATGATTGGATGATAAAATCACCAGTGCTTCCCCTCAGATTTACAGCAAGTACACTTGTACTGCAGAGTGGATTTGCCTTTAATAAACCCCAAAATACCTAATAATTTGGGGTGTACACAACAAAGTGCTAGAGTGCAATTTGCCTAATAGGTACACTAGTTAGATTGACCTGTGTGTCCCCAAGGAAAGAAATTGGTAGGGTTTTACCCTCACTTCCTGTTTGGCTAAGTGACAGGGAGTGAAGCCAATTTTCAGAAAAGGACACAAAGCCCAACCTAAAAAAGACAAGCAGGGGTTCTAACACTCACTTGGTTTCCCTCAAATGCCCACAATTAGAATAGGATTGTCTTGAGCTAGATTTTAGGTCAGTGCTCTAAATCAGTGGTTCCCGGTGCCTATCCATGGCAGCATACGCACAATCCACAAATAGCCAGCCCCCCCCCCCCCCCCCAATACATATAAGGCCATTTGAGTCTGTTAATGCTTAAAATGAGAACACCCACTTGAAAGATGCCACCCCAAACTAAAAAAATATTATGCTCCTGCCAAACACTAACATACCCCTAGCCAAACACACAGCAAGCCAGCCCATGAAAGGAACCCTAGGCTGGGGTTGTGGGGGGCTGCAGACAGGGGGCTTTACAGAATGTGGAAAGCCCCTTTTAAACTAGTGGGTACAAGATGCTTTGTGGTTGGTATTGGGCTGAGCCCAACATACCCCAAAGGCAACCAGCTAAGTTGAGTGCATGTGGCCTTGTATGGTTCAGGAGGGGGTTGGTCGATCGCTCTTCTCGCCCCTTTCCTCGATGGACCTGTTGTATGCTCTGAAAAAGGATGTGGTTTGGATTGGTGAAGGCATTCATAAAGGTGAACCAGCGTAAAAAAAAAAAAGTGTCAAGTTTAGAGGTGCGCCTGTTCAACCCATGCAATTGCATGTACGTTGCTTAACATTTACTATGATTTTGGCCACGCAGTGAACAAACTCATGTGAACGAGCGGAAGAGCCACTTGCGCATGCGCACTGCTTACATTGACCTCACGCAGTTCTAAACGTACTTGCAGGCATAGCAGGCTTTCTCTGAAAAAGTTACTTTCTCATTCTATTTTGGGCATATTTGTTACTTGGGCAGTTGTTACTAAACTTCCTCACATCACCCCATAATATTGGCACCTCCATCTTCTGTCAATAAGATGTCCATAGTGGTGCACAGATTGCATTCACCCGTGCGCCGAGATTGTTATAGTAAATGGGGGATTCACACTCTGTTACAGGCGCACCATTTCGTAAATATGGAAATGTGCGTTGCGCCTTGCTTTGCGCCTTTATTGATGGCACACGGCTTTCGTAAATCACCCCCAATGTTTATACTTATCAAAAGAATGAACTCCGGTGTGTAGAAGAACTCAGTTTAACCATTTAAAGACTAAATATTTTCTGACATGTGTTGCTTACAAGTAAAAATCCAGTATTTTCTGCTAGAAAATCACTTAGAACCCCCAAATATTATATATTTTTTTTAGCAGAGACCCTAGAGAATAAAATGGCGGTTGTTGCAATATTTTATGTCACAAGGTATTTGCGCAGCAGTCTTTCAAACGCAATTTTTTTTTTAAAAATACACTTTAATTATTAAAAAAAAAAAACACTAAACAGTAAGGTTAGACCATTTTTTTTTCGTCCAAAAGTTCTGATTACCTGTTTTTGTGTATTTAATATTTAAGATACATAGTTTTTTAAAATATAAATACATACAAGTGCACTGATTGGAGGCTTGTTGTGTTTAATAAATGTTTAAATTAAGACATTTTCAGTATCACTTCTTATTACTTAACTGTTACATTTTATGAGATGAAGGGAAAAATAATAGAAAAAAAATCGGCCTTACACACATGGAAACTGATGTCAACATGCATAAAAACTCACTGAAATATGCATGTAAATGGATAGAAACTGATGTCTCTGCAAGTAAAATCTGTGCGGTTTTCTGATCAGTTTTCATGTACATATGGCATCATATATTGGCCGTCGGCAGCCGCGATTTCTAAATATCGGCATCATATATCGGCCACGATTTCTAAATATCAGCATCAGCCAGAGAAAAACCCATATCGGTCAACCTCTAGTTACATAGTTGCACAGTTAGCTCCCTATTAGAAAAAAAAAATCACTGTCTGTACAGAAATCTGGCCACATTCCTTAAAGCCCCGCCCCTTTTCCAACTCAGGACGTGGATTCTAGACAGAAGATGGGGGCGCCAACTCATGCATAGGGCCAGCCAGAGCAATACTTAGTTAAAGTAATACATACAATATATTGTTTTTTTCCTAAGGACACACAGGCTTTCTTTTGGTAATATTGTCTTGCAAAAATAATTTTTGTAATGCAAGCTACAGACAAACAGGAATGTTACAAAACTAAAAAAAAAAACACCCTTTTTTTCGCAATTTGATTAGTGTTACTTAAAAAAAAAGAGTTATGGTTGATTAAAAGTTTACATTTTCTTTTATAATTTGTGTTGTTTTGAGACCAAAATTATGATTCTAGTATAAAGCTCTGCACTTGTTTACACATACATACACACACACACATATACACACACACATATATTTATTTTTTGTAAGTTTTTAAATGTGACACCAATAACATTAAAAAACAAAACTATTAAACTAAATGTTTTTTAATATTATTGGCTAGAAAAAAAACTATCAGGAAAATAATAGATAACGGGATGTAGGAGCTCATTAGGGCTGATCACGGTAAACTGAAGGTTAATAATGGGTTAAATAGGTACAAATTTAATAAAAGAAAACTTTTATTTACTTGTCAGGCCGTTTTAACTGACATCACATGCATATAAAACCTCATCCCCTTGATCTGCAGATGAATGAAACAGAGAAGATACAAAAGTAACTGTGTTACTTTTTATCTCTCTGTCTGAACAATGTTTATAAACATGGTGTCCAATGGTCCATTTTTTTTTTTAACAGCAGTTGCTATTACAGCTGCTGTATTTAGGGCTCATTCACACCATATGTACATGAAAACTGATCAGAAAACCGCACAGATTTCACTTGCAGAGACATCAGTTTCTATTCGTTTACATGCACATTTCAGTGAGTTTTTATGTATGTTGACATCAGTTTCCATGTGCGTCAGTTATATGCCCTGTTCACACCAATACACCAATGTTGATGTCATGTCAGTTTTTGTCCATGCAGAAAACTGCATACACATTGCAGATCCCTGCACATAAAAACTGAACACATGATACCAGTGTTGTGGTGTGAACAAGGCATATAGAGAATAATTTTTTTTTTTTTTGTTTACTTGCAGAATACGTGCAAAAAAAGTGACGTCTCTGCACCATGGTGTGAACGAGGCCTTACAAAAAAAAACTGCTGGCTGTTATTTTGACAGTTGGGAATTACTGGTGTGTGCATGGGTGAGTAGAAGAAGGACAGAAGGACAGCCCATAACACACACTTCCTGTGCACATCAATTACAATTGGACATGTCATGTGTAGGACACCCAGGACCCACAACTGGTAAATAAGGGAAGGTAAAGATGGAGAAAAAACGTGAATGGCTGGACATCCAAAAAATTATTGATACATTTCCAGACTAACAGATCCACATGTCTTGGTTGGAAGTTATCAAAACTTTCGATTTAGAAGAGATTCAGTCTGCCGGGTCATATCGGTCACATTGATATACTGTATGTATATTCACCATAAGGCTTTGGTCACACTGAGGGCCAGTTCACCCCACATGCAGTCCAGTGTGTATTTTTTTCTGCATCAAAAAGGCATGGATAGTAGGTTATATGGTTTTCAATGGCATAGTTCACACCAGTGCGGGCAGTTCCAGTGCGTTCCAGTTGCAGAAAAAAAAGTAGAACATGCTGCATTTTTTTCTGCACTGGACTGTACTGGAACTAGGTTAAAACGCACTGGAACACACATGGCCTTATTTAAAAGAGAAGTAAAGGAATTAACAGTTTACATAAAACAGACAGAAATCAAATTCAGAAATGGTACTAAAGTGGACTAGTAGTTACTGTATTTTTATGATACCACTAACAGGGAATCCCGGGCCGGCCTATTTCCCCTTAAAGTGGAGTTCCACCAACTTTTACAACTCTTCAGCATCCCTCACTAAACTGTGCACTGTAAACAAATTGGATATTTTTAATTTTTTTTCTCAGCACCTACTGTATATCTGCTGTATTCATTTTTCACTTCCTCCTCCCTGGCCGTGGCCCATCGCATCATTTCCTGTTTGCAATGCCTTCTGGGAAGGGGCGGCAGCTTCCTCTGACACTGCCGTTGCTATGGAAACCTGACCTGAAACCTATTACACTGCTTGTGCTGCACTGAGCATGTGCAAGATCTGCAAGGATGAGATCCAGGAAGAAATACAGTCTGGCTTCAGATGCCCACACTTAAGATGGCCACGGCCTGCTGTAAGTTTATAAAATAACAAACTACTGCTATAAACTAACAAAACAGACCTTAGTTTACAGACTAACTTTACTAGAGTACATTAAGCTTGTGTATTATAGGGGTATTTTTATTTAAAAAGTATCATTTCGGCCGGAACACCACTTTAAGTCCTAATGGGAGACCAGGTTTAATAATTTTACTGGGGTGGGTGCCCTTAAATAGCAGTAACAGCAATGTCCAGAGTGCAAGGCCTGCAATTAATGATTAAAGATAATGACGCGCTGTTAGTTATAATAACATGATTCCTATATTTAAGTTGCAATTCTGTGTTATTTAGTGATAACAAATACATTCCTGTGTGTACACAATTTGTGCAATGGTTGATCAACCTGATTGATCACTACCATTAAATAAACATCAAATCCTAAACAATTTATATGATTAAAGTGACTTCCGTGCGTAAACAAACCAAAATTCATATGTGTCAGGTCTGGATACCTGGTGATTATCACAGTGCTAAAAAGTGCTTTATAGTGCAAACAAACAAAATCTATCTTAAAAATCGTAGAGCAACCCAACTTATTAACTAATGCTTAACATTCAAATTCATATATTTAAAGTGATGATAGTGCTTAAAAATCCAATGTTTCCTTGTGTCTCAAAATAGGACACCTGATATTTACATATCAGAAAACCATATTGCAAGTCCATAAATATATTCCTTATAAACAACAGTCCTTCAAACATTCCTTGTGATTGTGCTCTTTCCCTTCACCGACAGTGCAAGGCCTGCAATTGTCTTCACCGGCAGTTGGAGCTCAAGCAAACTGTATCCTGAATATAGCAAGTGGTGTGTAAGCAGATAAGAACAACTTAATCTCACTAGCAGTAACCCTTAAAGTAATTCCAATGGGGGGAAGATGTCTGTATACAGTGTTCGTATGCAATGTAGTAGGGCAGGGTGTGTATTTACTGGGCAGTAGCCCTCTCACCAACTGAAGAACAGTGGAGGATCCCAGAGTAGTCGTCCCCTGGATGAACAATCGAAGATGACCAGCTGGCTACAGGAACGGTAGGTCGTCTGATCAGGCTGATCCGGCTGATCCAGCGACTCTGTGGTGATGTCCCTTGAGTAGGAAGCAGCGTTGGACCTGCCTGGGTCAGGCTTTCGGAGTGTGATAGGCCGCAGTCCTCTCACACAGCAGCAGGGATGTGTTTACCGCATGGCACCCGGGAAGAAGAGAGCGTAGGCCGGGCTGCTGTTCCCTTTTATAGTCTCTCCCAGAATTTCTTCTTGGATAGCAGGTGGCCTGAAGGGAAATGTGGTCCAGGGATAGCCCCAGAATGTCTGTTCAGGATACTACAATTCCTACAATGCTCTTCACTTGGCACAAGGGGATGATGTCAGTTACCCACGCCCAACACAAGAGGGACACAGCAACTGTGTAAAAATGCAAAGGTAAGTCTGCAATGCAGATACTTGTAGTCCACTCATTGGAGGAGGTAGAGCGACCATCTCAGGCTCTCCGTGGCTGGCTGAGAGGCTGAGTCAGGTGTCAGTCCAGGCACCGGGCGGATCCAGACTCCCATTGTCGGGATGACGCGGTGCCTGGACTGACATTGGTGACGTCAGCAGAGTGCGGACTTCAGTCCGCTCTCTGCTAAAAATGGGTCACAGGTGTGCAAAATGAATTGTACTCCCATGATCCATAGGAGAAGTACAGCCAAACGAGCTTTGGCTATACTTCTCCTTTAAGGTTAAGAAAAAAAGAGATGCACTGGACCGCACCAAAACGCACTGGAACACACCAAAAACGTGCATGCAGTAAAGCATCCGGAGCGCATCCGGACTGCGTTTCTATGATGTAAACTGGCCCTGAATCCGACTTTGAAATTGTGCAACTTCACTTAAAACTGCACGATTTCAAAGTCGCATGTCAGTGCGACTTCAGGTGCAACGTGGAAGAAATCTGTGTGACTTCATGCACAGATGTCTATGCAAATCGCACCTGAACTTGCAAAAATTAGTGCAAGAACTACTTTCAAAATCAGTGCGACTGCGATGGAGTCGATTCCATTGCGGACAATAGGGTGCGACTTGTCATGCGATTTAAAATGATCAAATCGCACGACAAGTCACACCGGTGTAACCTGAGACACCTAGATAGGATGGTCTGTGGAAACGGCCCAATCCATTTATGCAGCTATACACATGGGAGACACTAAAATTTGATACTCCCACCCCATGGGATAGGGAGGATGCCACCACTATGTGGAGCTTGCAGTATTGCAATACAGGTGCTCTGCATCCTTCCTATGCTACAGTCTGCTGGTGAACATCACCCAACTGATAAACCAACCCCAAATGGATTGTCAACACTGACAATCTGGATGTCACTGCCCATCTCTCTATCAGAGTGCCACCATCTGCTCCCAGTACAGAGACAGGGGCAGGAAGAGTTATGTTAATAAACCCAAGCTGTGCCAGTCTGTTATGAGCTGAGTAACCCGACAGTGAGAAAATCCGGCCACACATCTCTGTCTATTGTCACAACAGCCGCAGGGCTCCGTCACCTTCCCTGTGAACTCGCACACGAGTCACCAGGCTGTCGGAATCGGCCAGTGTGACATTTGCTGATAATGACACAATCCCCCAAGGCTTCCATCACTTCTGGAGGAGTTAGAACTCAAGAAGGGACCTGCCGCCGCTAGTAGAGACACAGAGGGAAACATCCTGGAAAAGTGATCTGTAGAGTGTTTAGGTTAGCTCCTAATTGTCCCTGATTTCGATGGACTTTCCCTGATTTCAAGGGACTTTCCCTGATTTCGAGGGACTGTCCCTGATTTGGAACAAAGTCCCTTTGTCCCTCAAAGCTCCTCATTTGTCCCTCATGTTGGTCAGATCTATATAGTTGTATATAAAATGTACTATTTATCTGTCAAAAAGTGTTTCCCAGCGCTAAACCTTCTAAACCTTTCTAAATTGCTGCATTTGTAAATTCCAAAAGCCAATATAACGGGATTTAGTAGTGGTAAAAAAGCACTTGTGGGTTTAACCAATCAATTTCTTTTGTACAATTCTCCTTTGGGGGGGGGGGGGCATGGCAGGGGGGATTGTCCTATGCCTACATACTTTTTCTAATAGGTGTCCCTCATTCTCCTTTCAGAAAGTTGGGAGGTATGTGCAGTATCGGGGTTGCCACCTGTCCAGGATTCACCCAGACAGTTCGGGTTTGGAATCATGTGTCCGGGTTTCAGACCGCCTGAACATGTCCCCTGTAGTACTTTTGTTTCTCCACAAGATGTCCTCAGGCCACTGGGATGAATGACATCCAGCATCATTCATTCCAAGTCTCTGAGCCCATGATGTCATGAACCTTGTGGGCTTGTGACTGGACTATGAAGGAGAAGCAGCAGAGTAAAATCTCTGTCACTGGTCTTTCTACTCCTATCAGCATTCTCCTTGTCAGCACACGAATTGATTGGCTCATTCTACTTTTCCTTCTCACAGTCTGAGCTGTGCTGTACAGGGACTGCAGGAGGCTAATACCAGGTCAAATTAATATGCTTAGACTGCTTGCTGGGAATGAGCCAATCTAACCTGGGTCCGGGTAAAATAGGGTTTGGCAAAGTTCAGATACTGAATCCGAACCCCAATGAAATCAATGGACCAAAGAAATCAATGGAGGATATTTGGAGGGGTCTGTGTGCTGTTTTTTTTTGTATTCTTTAGAAATGTCACTTTTGCTGTCACACATCCTACAGCAGGAATGAAAGAAGAAAAAAAAAACAACATTTGCACAGCGCCCCCCCCACCCAAAATACATAACAGACCCTTTGAGTCTGGTATGAAATGTAAGGCATTATCCCATGCAAACAAATGCACTATGACCTGCAGGAAATCAATACCAGATCTTTAATTCAAGCATGCAACCTGGCTGGTCAGGAAAGGGGTGGATGACTGTGTGCACCCCCAAAACATACCAGGCCACAGGCCCTCAACACTGGGGTGGGCCTTTTCCTCACAACCCTAGCTGGTGAATGTGGGGGTCTTTGGACGAGGTGCATATCTGTAGCACACTATAGCTAGTGTGCTAGATGTACATAGGTTTGTTAGTATAGGAAAATTGGTCTGGCTGAGAGCCAGGCCTGGGTTGAATTTGGGTCAGGGTTGAGTGACTCAGGGAGGCTGGATGACTCAGCAAGCAGTTTCTCTGGTGCCTCTCCCTGTTTATGGAACCTTGGAAAAGCTTCCAGATGTAGTGGGTGGAGACTAGGAGGAGCTGCTTGGCAAATTTATGATGTCCTGCACCGATCCCCAGCAAAACAGGTCTGGAAGGGGGTAGGCATCTCAAATAGGCATGAGTCCTGCTAGCAAGGGCAGAAAGGTGGAAAATGGAGTGTTTAGGAGGCTGTCGGTGGCCCATGATGGCACCTAGTTTGCGGGGGTGAACTCAGGCCAGGGGCTCAGGCGCCGGGGGGACCCTCTACAACACACAGAGGAATCTTTTTCTGGAGGCACAGGAGCAAGTGAGAGGACAGCAGGAGCAGGTCAGCACATCCAGAAGATCTCCTGAGAAGTCAGCCAGGTGGGCTAGTGAGCTTTGAGTCTGGGAGGACTGTGGAGAGAGTGTCATTCTAGGAGGACTGTGGAAGAGTTAGCCAAGAGGGCTAGTGAAAGGGGCAGCTGCAGCCAGGTGGGCTGACAGTGCCTGAAGCGGTGGTGTTGGGATCAGTGACCACAGATAGGAAATGCTGGGAAAGTATAAGCTGTGTCACCCTATCTTCAAGTATAGGGGCTGCGAGTCCCTGCCTGTAATGGGCCTTAGCTACCAAATTTCATCAAGGTGACACAGTTGGAGTTCTGTAAGCAAAGTGAGTGCTGGAGGAAGCAGTGGAGTATATATTGACTGTATATAGGAAAAGTTGTCCCTGAAGATTGTTTGAAGTGGGCATCCCATAATACCCCTTTTTATACCCATCCAAGTTTATTACCCTCAACAAAACAAAAAAAACAAAGTACTGGACTGTTTCTGGACTCTGAAGTGACTGTGAGGATTCGGTGTGTCTGGCTGTGCAGGGTGGGGGATCCCAGTTCATCTGCGGCCCTTAAGGGGATGCTCTACATATCAAAACCTGGAAACCCCCTTAAACAATAGTATGTAGTACCCCTACTTATACACAACAAAGATATCCCTCATTGTAAAACCTGATGACCCAGCGCACATAATTAATCCTGACACTTCTTATAGCTGAATGATAGCTGTAAATGGAAGGGGCAGAGATAGTGGTGACGTCATTGCCAAAATATAGCCACGTGGCCTTATTTAGGCAATGATGTAACCCCTCTGATCCCACCCATGTGCTTACATGGCCAGGGGTTTCCAGCCACGTGAAAAGTGCTACTTCCTTAGCATCCAATGACAGACGAAAGTTGTCACGTTCCTCCACATCGAACACCCTAAACTTTCGGATGAACATCTACTACTGAGCTTATCCTTACTGCTTGCATGTAAAACAATGGGGGAAATTCAATAGAGCTGCTGCGCCATTTTTCTGGCATTAATCCCCCTTGCTAATGTGTTGCATTAAATACATGAAGCACTTGCAACACTTTTGATTCAGACAGTGACTTGTGTACCAATGTCAGGTAGTTCTAAAATGCTCCATTTCCAGACTGTGGTGCACTGAATGCTCCAAATTCAAAATAAAATACCAACAGTTCGTATCCTATGAAAGTGGAGGTAATTAAGGCCAACCCTCTATGGTGTACAGATTTTATGAAAGTGTGTCACATGTATTCTAAAAGTGGTGCAGTGTGTGCCAAAGTCGAGTATAAAATCCAGACTTGAGCCAGACGCCATGTGGCTAAGAACTGCTGAGCTGGGTCAGCAACAGGCATTTTATAAGTTACCATTCATTGCAAGGTTCACCCATGACACATGATTCACAATGTATTAGGGGTTTTCTATGAATTGTGCACAGCAAGGGCTGTTTCCTTTTGGACTGTGTCTCTCTAATTGAAATGCTATATGGGAATGTGTAAAGGAAGGGAAGGAGAAACATAACTGCTCTGACGGCTGGTTCACACCAGATGCAGCCCAGTGCATTTTTATTTTGCATTAAAAACACATGGACAATATTTAACATAGTTTCCATTGGCCCTAGTTCACACAAGTGCAGTGAGGTCCAGTTCAGTCATCAAAAGTAGAACATGTTGTATTTTTTCTGTATGGAACAGTGGCCTCGTTATGGGGGTGCAGGGGGTGTGAGCCGGACCTGGATGACACCCGCCAGAGGGTTGACACCCGACGCCTCTGCCCACCACTCAGCTGGGAGAGTCCGTGGCTGGGAGCAGGTGTACAATTCCAAGCTGTCCGTGTGTGTCACGGTGAGCCATACCCCAAATGTAGTGACATCATTACTAGCTCCTCCTGAAGTTTACCGAAAGCTTCCAGAAGCCGTCGAGCCGCTAGAGGCACTCCATGCTGCAGCTAGACAGTTCCGGGTACATCTCCAGACACTTCCCTGACAAACTCTGCATGGTTCCCACAGCATTCTGGAGACCCTTCTACACCACTGATGTGCCTTCATCACCATCAATGCAGTGAGTGCTTCAACTTTATATTTACACCTTTTATAATACTAATTACTAATGCCCTGCAGGTACAACATGGTGTCAACCCCCCCCCCCCCGCCGCACCAGGTAACACCAACCCTTGTGACGCCACTGGTATGGAATGCAATGTGGCAAACTGCATCAAATATGCTCTGCAATGCACATATCCTCAATTGAAAAGAAGAAAAAAGAGGAGGGAAAAAATACCGTATATACTCGAGTATAAGTCGTTCCGAGTACAAGTCGAGGCCCTAATTTACTACAAAAAAAATGGGAAAAACTTATTGACCCGAGTATAAGACGAGGGTGAGAAATGCACAGCTACTGTAAGTGGAAAAGAGGGTCAACAATGCCCATTTGCAGCATCACTGTGCCCATTTGCAGCCATATGTCCCCTGAACTTCAAACTCGGTAGTTAAGGGTTCCTAGATGCCCCCTAGCTGCAGCCAAAATTTGGGGTCTCTGAACCCAAAGGGTCCTGAAATGACATTGCTGCAGATGGACACAGTTGACCGAATTTGGGGCCCTGTATCTCAGGGCCACTTAGTGCTAGGAACCCCAAATTTGGTGTGCAAACCCAGTGGAACTAGCACCATAAAATTTCCAAAGCTAGGGTTTCTAGCACCAAGTGGCCCAGAGATACAGGGCCCCAAAAATAAGTTCACTGACTTTTCTGCAGCAGAGAATGACATTTTCCGAACCGGTTTTGGGGCCCCGTATCTCAGGGCCAATTGGTGCTAGGAACCCCAGCTTTGGATATGTTATGGTACCAGTTCCACTGGGTTTGCATACCAAATTTGGGGTTCTTAGCACCAAATGGCCCTGAGATATGGGGCCCCAAAGTCGGTTCAGAAAATGTCAAGCACTTTTCTTCAGCAGAGAATGACATTTTCCGAACCGATTTTGGGGCCCCGTATCTCGGGGCCACTTAGTGCTAGGAACTTCATCTTTGGATATGTTGTGGTACCAGTTCCACTGGGTTTGCACACCAAATTTGGGGTTCCTAGCACCAAGTGGCCCTGAGATAGGGGGCCCCAAAGTCGGTTCGGAAAATGAAATTTTTTGCTGCAGAAAAGTGCTTGACTCAAGTATAAGTCGAAGGGGGCACTTTCAGCACAAAAAAATGTGCTGAAAAATTCGACTTATACTCGAGTATATACGGTACACTGGAATGCATCAAAACGTGCTTGCAGAAATGCATCCAGAACACATTGTGATTTGAACCAGCCCTAACTCAGAGTTGTGTGTGAATTGGAGCTTGAGCTATAGAACTCTGTAAACAATAAATAACACTCTGATAAACATGTGAAAAATAGATGAGAGCACCCCCTGCTAGTTGATGATGAGAATACAGAATGTTCATATATGCCATAAAGGTCCTTGTTGAGGCACTTTCACATGGTGATAGTGCTCTTTCACAGTTTCCCAAATATGCTCCTCCATTGTCACCCTGTCACAAGAGCCCTCGACTACAAGTGGCAAACATTTCTACACACATTACACAGGAATGATCCTCTCTTGTCACCAACAGGAAACCCGCCCTCAGAAATCGCTTGAGTGCATGCAATCAGGAAGCGACTGTAAAGAGGTTGTTGAAGATCTTCCGCACTGAGATGTAACAAAGGACAAAAAGAAAGGTGAAAACAGTATTTTATTAGAAAAAAAAAAGTTTTATCATATACAGTGCACAGAGGAAACTAAATGACATCCAATAAGGGTTTACATCTACTTAAAGCTGAATACAGCCAGGCAACTAGCAACTTCAAAGGAAGCCATCAATGGCCACCACTGTATTTCTTCCAGTACATGTTTCTTTTCAGTAAAGCATGTTTGTATTTGACTGAAAAAGTCTTTGTACTGTACTATGCAGCCGCTGGAATTATCAGACAGCGCCCAGCCTGTAGGCTGCGTTGCTGCGTACCGCTGGAACCAAACAGGCATTAAAGGGAGACGAGAATTCTGTAAAAGAACAAATATTTGTCAGAGAAGTAATAATGGGAGTGTCAGCAATTTCATGAAACAAAACTCGGCTCTCTCCAGTTTAGTTTCATTTGTCTGACAAATAAATGGATCCATTTTCCGTGTTCCTTTTTCAACAACTTTTGGCTGTGCGGCGTGTTAGCTAAATTAGGGGGATAAAATGCATGTACTGCAGAACAGCCCTCTTCTTCCTTTACATCTCGAATGCCGAGGAAATAATAAAGGACGAGTCGCCGCCAATCACAAACAGAAAAAAAAAAAGCCAGCGGGAGAAGAGCGAAAAATCTCCAAAATAAAGTCTTTAATCGTCAGGCGCAGCCAAATAAATGGCTGTGGCAAAGTGTAATAAACGTTAAAGGGAAAGTGATGAGGTTAATATAAGCAACATTGATTTAACTAGGATGATATAGAGGCATTGTCTGTTTTATAGGCCTTCCAGATGTCTATTAAAGGCCCCGCATTAGGGAACGGAGTCCTCTTCATCCGCCATGCCGCTGTCAGGATTTCCTATTTCACACTTGGCTGATTCAATTTGCTGGCTGGTCTGGCGCGTGCTGCCGGCCGCCCCATCGCTATGAGGCCGAGGAGAATCGACGCTAGCAGGGTTTTCGTGGGAGCGATCTCAGCTTACCAGACGTTTCCTGCGCGATAAAGTCAATGGACTTCCACGCTTATTCAGCAGGGCAGCATCAAGGCGAGCAACATCCCAAAGCAGCCAATCAAAAATAACCTTCCGCAAGAGCCGAAGCAGCAATCAGACTGCAGTGTAACACTGTGTTGAATAAGCTTGCTTTTTTCCAGAGAGATGTTATATAACACAACACTATTGTTAAGGGTCTATTCACACTAGTGTTGAAAAGCAGCGGCTGGTGTGCAGTGTAATCTGGCTGGATAACTGCAGTGCCCATGCACCAATCATGGTGTTTCGCACTGTTCACTTTTTTTTTAAACAAACTTTATTGAACTGTCACACAGTGACATTTTAGTAAGTTCTATTAAAATGTGGTGCAAGTCGGTGGGCTGACTTGAACTGTGCTACGTTGGATAAAAGTTGAGCCTGACATACCTTTTTTGGTGCACATCGCCCGCACACCACTGCAATGCAATGGTATAAATCAGGCACATGGGAGACAAGCCATTTTGCCTTGTCTTACAATGGGTCTTCGCTGGAATAGTCGCCCAACTCACTCCTACTGCACCTGATGTGAATGGGCCTTAACAGAGGCGTAACTACTGTAGAATCTTCAGGACCCCAGTGCAAGAAATCACGAAGGGCGTCCATGGACATCCTCCCAGAGCCCTGCCCCCCGCAGGCCTTCTGGGGGGCACAAGTTACGGTAAAGGGCCAATCATATCGACCCTTTACCATGTGATCAGCTGATTACATGTGAACAGACCTGCCAGTTATCAGCAGTCATTAACCGGCAAGACTGTCAGTACATTGTTTACACTAATAATCAGGGCATTGATCATCAGTGTCCTGATTATCAGTGCAGCCTCATCAGTGCAGCCTTTGAGTGCCACTTTTCAATACTCATCAGTGCCACCTATCAATACCACCTATCAGTGCTGCCTCTCAGTGCTCATCAATGCCGCTCAGTGCCCATCAGTGGCGCCTATCAGTGCTCATCAATGCCATCTATCAGTGCTCATCAATGCCGTCTATCAGTGCAGCCCATCAATGCCTCGCCTATCAGTGCTGCCTATCAGTGCCTCTTCAGCAGGACTCTGAGCTGAGAGTGTTTCTCTCATACAGACCAGAGCCTGCACTGACAGTTCCCCCTCCCTCCTCTCTCACACGAATGGGAGAGGAGAGAGCCGACCTGCTCCTTCTCTTCCCGCCCCTCTCCTCCTGCGTGTGCAAAACAGGGAATGTGAAGCCCAGCAGCTGAATGATCAAATTCAACTGCTGGGCGTCACACTTCCAGTGCTGAACACAGGAGGAGAGGGGCAGGAGCAGGAGGAGAAGGTTTTTTTTTTCCCCCCATCCATGCGAGGAAGGGGAAACTGTCAGTGCAGGCTCTGGGCTGTATGAGAGATGCCTTCAGCTCAGAGCCCTGCGGCAACAAACCTGCTGGTGCCTCCCCGACAGTGGCGGAATGCCAGTGCCCAGACGCAAGTGCGACCTTTGTGACCCTGGTAGTTCTGCCATTGGCCCTTAACATATATAATAGGGATAACTAGACTCAGCCACATTTAAAGACACCTTGGGGATGTGCTGTTCCTGGACTATGGATCTGGTGTTTTCTGGGCTCTGGGCTGCAGAGGTGATCAAATACCACCGAAAGAAAGCTCTATTTGTGGGGGAAAAAAGGACATAAATTTTGTTTGGGTACAACGTCGCACAGCCGTGCAATTGTCAGTTAAAGCGACGCAGTGCCGTATCGCAAAAAATGGCCCGGTCAGGAAGGGGGCAAATCCTTCCGGGGCTGAAGTGGGTAAAAATTATCTTCATGGCAGGATCACCAGGGATTATTTTAACAACAGCTATAGCTTTTGAAATATTGAAAACTTTTGAAATGACATCAAACGGCTATTTCTTCAGAATAACAAAAGGTAGGAATATGCAACAATTTATTTTTTATATAATTAACAATTTTTATTAGAAAATCAAAAATTACAATTAGGACAAACCAAAAGACAGTAAGGATTACATAACAAATTAGAGAAACCTAATAATAATAATAATAACAATTAGAGAAACCTTGTGTAACAAATTTTGTTAACATCCCTACAATGTACATAGGTCACCCAGAGGGGAATGTTTTTTTTTCAACATAAGGGAAGATAATCTTTAAATATGCCATGCCACACATCTGGTGGAGCTGCCCACTTAAATTCTCATTTTTTTTTTTTAAATGACAAACATGTTATACTTACCTACTCTGTGTAGTGGTTTTGCACAGAGCAGTCCAGATCCTCCTCTACTTGGGTCCCTTGCCAGGGCTCCTGGCCCCTTCCTCCTGTTCGAGTGTCCCGAAAACAAGCAGCTTGTTATGGGTACACCCGAGCCAAGAAGCAGTTCTGTGTGTCTATTCAGATACGGAGCCGCGGTTTAGCCCCACCCCCTCTCTCCTCATTGGCTAACTGACTTTGATTGACATCAGCAGGAGCCAATGGTACTGCTGCTGTGTCTCAGGCAATCAGGAGGCACTCGTGCACATCGCCGGATCGAGATGGGGCTGGGGTTTCCCAGTGACCTGTACGGGTGACCACGCCCCCCTCTGATGCAACGGGAATCCTGCGTTGCATCAGAGGGGGGGCGGGGTCACTCGTACACATCACTGGGAAACTCCGGCGCTTCCCCTTGTCAGAGGGGGCGGGGTCATGTGACGGGTGACCCCGCGCTCAGCTACATAAGAGCTGTCAACCTAGCGCTGGGTCATTGGCTGGGTGCCTCCGGTGGAGGCAGGATCCTGTGCGTGTTCCCCGCAGGAGTCGCTGGAGATCATCCATCGCTGGAGATCGAGATTTGGATTGCATCGCTGGAGTAGGAGCATGGATTTATTGGATTACATCGCTGTAGTAGGAGCATGGATTTATTGGATTACATCGCTGGAACCTCTTTTTAATTTTTTTATTTTTAATAAAGGACTTGTCCCAAGCTGTCTCCTGTGTTTTTTTAACATTTTGACACTTTCTTTTTGTGAAATGGTAGGGGTACAATGTACCCCTTACCAATTCACATGGGGGGGGGCTGGGATCTGGGTGTCCCCTTTGTTAAAGGGGGCTTCCGGATTCCGATAACCCCCCCTCCCGCAGACCCCCACAACCACCGGGCAAGGGTTGCGAGGTTGAGGCCCTTGTCCCCATCAACATGGGGACATCCTCCCCATGTTGAGGGCATGTGGCCTGGTATGGTTCAGGGGGGGGGGCTCGCTCTCGTCCCCCCCTCTTTTCCTGCAGCCTGCCAGGTTGCATGCTCGGATAAGGGTCTGGTGTGGATTTTTGGGTGAACCCCACGCCATACCAAACCTGAAGGGTCTGGTAATGGAATTTTGGGGGGCACCCACACATTTTTTTTTCAATGACTTTCAATGACTTTTATGTGTATTGTCGGGACCGACAATTCATTAATAGCCGGCACTAGCGCTAGCACTTTTAAATGACTTTTTTTTTCCTTTAGAAATGTCATTTTGCTCTCGGACTGTTATAAACACAGGAAACATGCGCTACTTTACAGGCATGTTATAGACACCCCCCAGGTATGAAATTTAAAGGAATATTTCACTTTTATTGTTTCACTTTCAGCATTATTAAAATCACTGCTCCCGAAAAAACAGTCGTTTTTCAAACTTTTTTTTGCATTGATACATGTCCCCTGGGGCAGGACCCGGGACCCCAAACATTTTTTTTGACAATAACTTGCATATTAACCTTTAAAATCAGCACTTTTGATTTTTCATGTTCGTGTCCCATAGACTTTAACGGTGTTCGCATGTTCGAACAAATTTTTTGCCTGTTCGCATGTTCTGGATGCAAACCGAACAGGGGGGTGTTCGGCCCATCCCTAATGGATATATTTTATGAGTACTGGACTGTAGTTGACCCCATGGACATCCTCCCTTAGTGGGCTCACTTTATAACTGAGCTTCCTGGAGAAAGTTGAGACCTTACTCTGAATCCTTAAGCTAGCCATACATTATACAATTTTCTTATTCAATTTGCTTCAGATTTACCTTCAACTATGTAGTGCAAGGGCCTGCCTGATTGCATACAAATTGAAAGTGTTTGGGTTTGACCTCATATTATATGGTTTTGGGATAGCTAAAGGAAAATTGTACAAGAAAATAGTATAACATAAGTGTAGCCATGGTGTTGCAGCTAATAACAAACAATCTGCCAAATCACCCCACTGCCAGACTTCATACATCACTTCCAGAGACAATAAACAGTCTTTTGCGAGTTTTGTTTTTGTTGTTTTATTGGGGGGTACAACTTGGATAGGGATTAGGATTAGGATTATTTGCCCATAGGATAAGTCTTTGTCATCATATTTAAGGATTTTAGTACACTATGAATAAAGTTGGAGCCTGAAGATTTAATGTGCGTATAGAGTTTAGTATTAATCTCCTCCTGCATCTCCATGCAGACTGCGGCTCAACCTCCGTAGACTACTGTCTCTGATGCCGCGTACACACGAGCGTAATTTCCGTCAGAAAAAGTCAGATGGGAGCTTTTCATCATATATTCTGATCGTGTGTATGCCCCATCTGACTTTTTCCGTCGAAAATTCAGACGGACTTAGATACAGAACATGTTCTATATTTTTCCAACGGAACAAATTACTATCGGAAAAAACGCTTGTCTGTTTGCTCTTCCGATGCACCAAAAACGACGCATGCTCTGAAGCAAGTACGAGACGGAAGCTATTGGCTACTGAACTTCCGTTTTCTAGTCCCGTCGTACGTGTTGTACGTCGCCGCGTTCTGGACGGTCTGAATTTGGTGTGACCGTGTGTATGCAAGACAGCTTGAGCGGAATTCCGTCGGAACTCCATCGGAAAAACCTTCAGAGTTTATTCCGACAGCAAAACTGGTCGTGTGTACAGGGCATAAGTGTTCTCCATCCATCACCATGTGTTAGAGAGAAGGGTAAAAAAACTAATGTCGCCCACTGGACTTTAAATGAGGTGTAAATGGTGATCAGAGGGTAAACAGATATAGAGGTACAAATATTTTATTGAAAGCAACAGCATAATCCATAATAGGACATGAGCATGGGTGAACAGGTTCATAAAACAGCAACATTGCATAGTAATCCTAAAACATAGCCATAATATAATAGCAATACATGTAATACAGGTATGCATGGTACATCTCTAACCCGACGCGTTTCGTGAGCTTTCCTCGCTTCATCAGGGGCTGATGTGCATAACTGCTGTCTGTAAAAACAGATAAAAGTAATTAGAGTATCGGTTATGATTGGTTAAAAGCAAGAAGCCAGAACCGATCATCCCATACTTACTAATGAGACCAAGGCTACTGACATAGAACCCAGGCAGGGGTCGGCGGAGGGCATCTCCCCCGGGAGCTGAAGAGGCCGAGGACCCAACCAGAGGACCGAGGCCAGGCATGGGGGGCAGCATGGCAAGTGAAAGAAAGAGAGAGGAGAACATGAACCCAAATTGTTCCCAAATGTACTGCAGGGCAACTCACTGTATAAAAATATAAATATAGGGTAGTATAAGATTAAAGGGTTTGGAAGTATGAGATATATATCATGGCATCAAATGCAAGGTATGCTAGTAAACAGGGTCTAAGATAATAACATTGGTATTGTCATAAAAGTATAAAGTATATGCTACTTGCATAGTATGCATAGGGTGTCCCGCAGAGCAGAGAGAAGAAGGAGGGTACAGGGTGAAGGAATGAAAGAGAAGGGAAAGGGAAAGGGGAAGAGGAAAAAGGGAAAGCAAGAGGAGGTGAAGTGAAGGGTAGCAGAAAAAAGAGAAAGAAAAAGAAGAAGAAAAGAAAAGGGAAGAGGACCAGGGGGAAGGAAAAGAAAGAAAGTGGGAAAAGTGGGGGGAAATGAGGCACAGTGAAAGGAAGGACAAATATATTGAAGATGTGATGAACTGGGAAAGAACTTCCGTGTGAAAGGAAGAAGGGAGTGAAAAGTGTGTAATTGGGAGAGTCAATAAGACATGGCAAGTGAGGATAAGTACGCTGTGGGGTGCAGGTATTAATGTTGAAGTATGTAAATAAGGTGCCTACCAGTCTAGTGAAGCATCCCGACTCGGTGTTGGAGAGAGATAGTGAGGAAAAAGTTTGCCATACTGACACCCCCCACCTTATACCCGGACATCCGCCGAGTTCTCTGCCCCTAGCGTCATGCGTCAGGCGGAGCAAAGGAGATCGCAACGCACCCGCCATGAAGAGGCAGGCACTCGCGATCCCCAGCCCCCGCCTGGATGACACATCCCGCCCAGCTGGGAGGGGGATACCGCTTAGTTGCAGGCATCCCCAGGTGGGCGTGGAAAAGCATGACGCCGATGCACTGGTGGCCCCGCCCCTCCGGAGAGACCAGAGAGACGGGGACAGCTGGGGAAATGAATCCCCATTTATGCATCGCAGCTCCCGGAGGATAAACAGACCGTTCAACCCAAGCATGGGCGCAGTGAAGGAGCTAGGTCTGCGAGTACATGGTCAAATTCAAACATAATGAAAGTAAGGGTGTAATGACATAATCATTAAGGTTCAGTAACGGCCGAACCAATGTAACCAATAAGATCTAGGATCAGCATCAGACGGGGCATTAGGTGTCTTCCACCTGGGTACAAATTGCAAAGAGAGTGTCTGGGAACTGACCCCTAACATAAACCACCTCCATCCCTAATATCAGAAACAGAAAAAAACGAATGTCGCCCACGGGACTTTAAATGAGGTGTAAATGGTGATCAGAGGGTAAACAGATATAGAGGTACAAATATTTTATTGAAAGCAACAGCATAATCCATAATAGGACATGAGCATGGGTGAACAGGTTCATAAAACAGCAACATTGCATAGTAATCCTAAAACATAGCCATAATATAATAGTAATACAGGTATGCATGGTACATCTCTAACCCGACGCGTTTCGCGAGCTTTCCTCGCTTCATCAGGGGCTGATGTGCATAATTGCTGTCTGTAAAAACAGCTAAAAGTAATTAGAGTATCGGTTATGATTGGTTAAAAGCAAGAAGCCAGAACCGATCATCCCATACTTACTAATGAGACCAAGGCTACTGACATAGAAACCAGGCAGGGGTCGGCAGAGGGCATCTCCCCCGGGAGCTGAAGAGGCCGAGGACCCAACCAGAGGACCGAGGCCAGGCATGGAGGGCAGCATGGCAAGTGAAAGAAAGAGAGAGGAGAACATGAACCCAAATTGTTCCCAAATGTACTGCAGGGCAACTCACTGTATAAAAATATAAATATAGGGTAGTATAAGATTAAAGGGTTTGGAAGTATGATATATATATCATGGCATCAAATGCAAGGTATGCTAGTAAACAGGGTCTAAGATAATAACATTGGTATTGTCATAAAAGTATAAAGTATATGCTACTTGCATAGTATGCATAGGGTGTCCCGCAGAGCAGAGAGAAGAAGGAGGGTACAGGGTGAAGGAATGAAAGAGAAGGGAAAGGGGAAGAGGACATCACATCAGCCCCTGATGAAGCGAGGAAAGCTCGCGAAATGCGTTGGGTTAGAGATGTACCATGCATACATTACATGTATTACTATTATATTATGGCTATGTTTTAGGATTACTATGCAATGTTGCTGTTTTATGAACCTGTTCACCCATGCTCATGTCCTATTATGGATTATGCTGTTGCTTTCAATAAAATATTTGTACCTCTATATCTGTTTACCCTCTGATCACCATTTACACCTCATTTAAAGTCCCGTGGGCGACATTCGTTTTTTTCTGTTTCTGATATTAGGGATGGAGGTGGTTTATGTTAGGGGTCAGTTCCCAGACACTCTCTTTGCAATGTGTTAGAGAGACATCACTTTGGATCCTGTCAAAATTATGTTCTTAGCTTCCTTTCACCTTCTGCCCAAAACATGGTTCCTCCTGAACAGATTTGGTTCCTCCTGCACAAAACTTGTAGCTACTAATTGAAGCATGACACATCCTCTTCTATTAAATAGTAGGGGCCCACTCTGAATAAGCCTCTCTACTGGCTCTGGTTGCTTGCTGCCACTAGGCCTGAGGCCTGCAGAACCTCTCCCCAGAGACCCAGTGGGTTAAATGCATATCTTCAAGGAAATATGGACTACTGTTCCCAGCCAGCCCAACTTGCAAATCATGTGCCGCAGGCCACATCGACTTGACACAGATCCCTACAGTCTCTTTTCTGATACAGGACTCCCCATCATCCACCGTGTGTTTGATGAAGACTCTGCTAACGACCATGCGACAGCAGAGTTCCCTCACAGACTCCTTGGCACCTCCAGTCCTCCATTGTGGTAACACTCACCAACCTTCCAACAGCCCTGAGTCCTTGATGAGGAACTTTGACTGGACCATGCATACCGGCAGCTTCACCTGCCCCTCTGCTCCAGGAGTTCCCTGCCATCTGACCGTGCGGTGTCAGAGACATTGCCAATTACCGTGTAGAGGCAATGTTCCCTCACACCCCTTTCCCGGGCCTCCTACTGCGATCGGCGCCCACCCCCACCCCCCCCCCAGATGAGGATGGCCTCCTGCTGCTGTCTAAGATGCCATTCCTCCCTTCACTCAGCCGGCTTATCTCCCCCCAGTGGCATATCACCTCAGCTTATATATGAGGCCCGCCCCCTGCCTATACCGATTGGAGATTGGTCAGGGCTCACACACAAGCTGTCTGCCACTCCAGTTTCAGGCCCAAACCCTCTTCCAGAATCTTTTCCCTAGAAGCAGGGGAGGCGCCTCAGAAATAAAGTGCAGGTGGTCACACCCACCGCTACTCTGACCACTCCCAGCCCCCAGATCAAAACAGACAGGCCTAGCTTGCAGCATAGGCCTGCCTAAATTTGCCTGTGCTGGTACTATGTGCAATTCACATGATTACATTGTTATTAGCGTTGGCTGTAACTCACCGGGACCTATGAGAATCATTTTTGTTATACTGGATATCTACGGTGTCCCTTGTATCACTATTCCCTTTTCTTTTTACAATCTAGATTTTATTATATTAAAAAGAAATAGTGTTTTACTTCATGTAATATATCTGCCATTTTTGACGTTGTAAAAGACAATTACACGATTGGAAATGACACAATATGTGATGTGAGGAGCAGTGAAGATTCTGCTGATTTCATGGTGTGGAATCACACACTGAGCAGAAATTGTTTTACTTTGTACTAGTTAAAACTAGGTCACTACTATTTTAATAACAACCGCAGATGAAGTCTGACTAATGAAATGTTAATTTAATTAATTTCAGGACCCCATTGTCTCCTGTCGGAGTTCCATGTGTTTAATGTTGGCAGGTGTCCTGGCACAGTGACAGGCGTGTTACTGGACGATGATAGCGAGAGCTCTTTGTTTCTGGATAGTGACTGTCTCTCATCCGGGCCGCTCGCTGGCCTCGGGGCCTCATCAGGCGCTTGCTGTGAAGCCGCTGAAATGAGACTACCTCGCACTTGCTAAGAACACCTTGTACTAATTAAATGGATGGTCGGAAGCCATTGTCAGCTTATATGCTACACAGAATTATAGAAAGTGTGATTAACTATCCGGCTCATTATTATCTATAAATTCCAATATCATGGAGCATGGCAATACAGAAATATGAAAATGTGAGAGAGCAAGAAAAAGTGGGGAGAGGAAAAGATGATGGAGAGAGAGAGAGAAGAAAGGGGAGAGAGAGGAGAGAGAGAGAGAGAGAGAGAGAGAGAGAGAGAGAGAGAGAGAGAGAGAGAGAGAGAGAGGGGAGAGAGAGAGAGAGAGAGAGAGAGAGAGAGAGAGAGAGAGGAGAGAGGGAGAGAGAGAGAAGGGAGAGAGAAGGGAGAGAGAGGGAGAGAGAAAGAGGAGAGAGGGAGAGAGAAAGGGGAGAGAGGGAGAGAGAAAGAGGGGGGGAGGGAGGAGAGAGGGAGGAGAGAGGGAGGAGAGAGAGGGAGAGAGAGAGAGAGAGAGAGAGAGGAGAGAGAAAGGAGAGAGAGGGAGAGAGAAAGGGGAGAGAGGGAGAGAGAAAGGGGAGAGAGGGAGAGAGAAAGGAGAGAGAGGGAGAGAGAAAGGGGAGAGAGAGAGGGAGAGAGAGAGAGGGGGGGGGGGGAGGGAGGAGAGAGAGGGAGGAGAGAGAGGGAGGAGAGAGGGGGGGAGAGATGAAAGGAGAGAGGGGGGAAAGAGATGAAAAGAGAGAGAGAAAGGAGAGAGTGAGGGGGGTGCACAGAGAAGAAAAGAAACATAGAAAGAGAGATGGAAGGAGAAAGAGAGAGGGAGGAGTGTGATGCAATGAAAGAGAGGAAAAGAAAGAGAGAGAGGGGGTGAGAGAGGAAGCGAGAGAGAGAGAGAGAGAGAGAGAGAGAGAGAGAGAGAGAGAGAGAGAGAAAAAAAAGAAGGGGACAGAGAGAAGAAAAGGAACAGAGAAAGAGTGAAGAAAGGAGAAAGAAAGAGGGAGGAGCATGATGCAGTAAGAGAGAAGAAAAGAAAGAGAGAGAGAAAAGGGAGGAAAAAGAAATGAGAAAGACAGAGGGAGAAGCGTGATGCAATGAGAGAGAGGAAAAGAAAGAAAGGGACAGAAGAAAAAGAGAGAGAGAAATAATGGGAACCAGAGAGAGAGAGACAGAGAGAGAGAGAGAGAGGGGAGAAAAATGCAATGAGAGAGAAGAAAAGAAAAAGGAGGAAAAAAAAGACAAAGAAAGGAATGAGATTCAATGAGAGAGAATACAAAAATGGAAAGAGTAAAGGAGTAAGAGAAAGTAAAAAAGGAGAAAGAGAAAGAAAGGGAAAGAAAAAGAGAGAAGGAAGAAAGGAGAAAGAGGGGGAGCAGAGAAAGGAAACAGAGAGAAGACAGGAAGAAAAATAGAGGAAAAGAGAGAGAAGGAGAGGGTGAGAGAAGGCGGGGGGAAAAGAAAGAGGTAAGAAAGAAGGCACAGACAGAGAAGAGAGAGAATGAAGGTGGGATAGACAGAGAGAAGAGAAAAGGAAAAAAGAAAGATACAGAAGTAAGGAGAGAGGGGGAAGGAAAAGGGAAAATATGGAGAGAGAAAGAAAGAAAGGACGAAGGAAGAGACAACAAGAGAGAAAAGGAAAGGGAAGCAATATAGAAGAAGCAAGAGAGCTGGGGTAAGTGAGGGATAAAGAATGAAATAGAGAAGAGTGTTTCCATGCTCTCAATCCGTTACTCTGCCTTTTCTATCCCATCCTTCTATTTCCTTCTCTGTTCCTCTCTTGCTCTCCTTGTTTTTTTCCTCTGCCCTGCACTCTCTCTTTCCTTTCTTTCTCTCTCTCTCCCTTCTACTTTTCTTTATCCCTAATATATAAGGCCGGGTTCACACTGTAGCAAATTGGATGCGGGTTTTCCGCATCCAATTCGCAATAGCAGGAGATTTTGACCAGCTCTCTATGGAGCCGATTCACATATCCCTGCAGCAGGTCCTGTGCGTCTTTTGGTCTGTTTCAGGTCCGAATTCAGTCCAAAATTCGGGCTGAAACCAGACCCGAAACGGTGAACCAGGACGCACCGGACCCCTGCTGTGAGACGGATTCGACGATGGTGTGAACCCAGCCTAAATGTTTCATTTCATAGCACTTTACTATTGTAAATTAACCAGTTATACTACATACACCCAAAAAAAACTTAATGGAAGAACACAGGACATGTGCCACCTCTCCCCCCCCCCCCCCCCCACCACAATTCTCATAATAAGAGCTGGAAGGTGCTGTATAAATACATCAACTGTAGAAGCTGCTTCTGTCAAATAACTGACCATCTGACACAGGGTTTATAAACAATGTTCAGACCCAGATAGAAAGATACATAGTAAGGTCTCATTCAAATGGGAGCTAACACCCATAGTCAATGAATGAACGCCTTGTTTATGTGGTTTCAGCCACCAGGTGCTGAGTGCAGGCAGCCCAAGTCATGTCTAAGCAGCAGCTACACGGACAGAGTCGTCTAAGTTTGACAACCATGCAGGGGAGGGAGCTTGCAGAGTTGGAACAGTGTATGGTCACCTTAACCTCCCTGGCAGTATTCCCGAGTGTGGCTCGGGGTGAATTTTCAGTACCAAAAGTGGTAACCCCGAGCCACACTCTGGATTGCATCGCAGGATCCAGGCAAAGTTACTTACCTTGTCCTCAGGATCCTGCAATGTCCTCCAGCTGTGTGTGCGCGCCATGTCCTTCGCCAGATCTATCACAGTGCCGAGCTCCGTTCCCTGCGAGCAGTGCGAAATCCGTCATGGGGAAATCCGTCATTTTTGATTTGATTACATTATTGAATAATTTTTATTATTATTTGTTATAATTATTTATTATAATATAATTTATGATTTCGTGTTTCAAACTTTATCACACACTGGAGTTGACTTACTAAAACTGGAGAGTGCAAAATGTGGTGCCGATTTGCAAAGAAACAAATCAGCTTCCAGATTTTTTTGTCAAAGCTTAATTGAACAAGCTGAAGTTAGACACTGATTGGCTACTATGCGCAGCAGCACTAGATTTTGCACTCTCCGGTTTTAGTAAATCAACCCCATTGACTGTAGTACAATGACACTCTGGGGGTGATTTAACCACTTCCCGCCCGGCCTATAGCAGAATGACGGCCAGGCGGTGGTTGCGTTATCCTGACTGGGTATCGTATGACGTCCAGCAGGATAAGTCGCGATCGTGCACCCTCGGGGGGGCTGTGTGTCACTCTAACACACCGCAACTCCGATATAGGTCAAGAGCCTCTGACTGAGACTCTTTACCACGTGATCAGCTGTGACCAATCACAGCTGATCACAGTGTGTAACTAGGAAGTGCCGGTAAACAGCTTTCCTCGGTTCACGCTGACAGGGAGCCGATTGGCGGCTCTATCCTATCAGAGGGGGGTCTGAGCTGATAATCAGCTCATTGATTATCAGCTCAGCCCTCATCAGAGGTGCCACCACAGCTGCCAATCAGTGTCCATCAGCTGCCAGTCAGTGCCCACCACAGTGCCAGTCATTTCCCACCAAAGTGCCCATCAAAGTGCCAATCAGTGCCTATTAGTAACGCCTGTCAGTGCCCATGTCAAATGCCCATCAGTGCCCATGTCAGATGCCACTCAGTACCTCATGATAGGTGCTGCCTATCAGTGCCATTTATTAGTGCCCATTAGTGCCACCTGTCAGTGCCCATCAGTGCTGCCCGTCAGTGCCCATCCGTGCCACCTATCAGTGCCGCCTATCCGCCCATCTGTGCTGCATATTAGTGTCACCTATCAGTGCCCATCAGTTCTACATATTAGTGCCTCCTCATCAGTGCCCGTCAGTGCCACCTTATCAGTGCCAACTCATCAGTGCCTGTCAGTGCAGCCTCATCAGTGCCCGTCAGTGAAGGAGAAAACAAAATTTTATAACAGAAACAAAGTCATGAATTTAAGTAATGAGAATGGTATAGCAGTAATCAGCATGGATTCATGAAGAATCGTTCTTGCCAAACCAATCTATTAACCTTCTATGAGGAGGTGAGTTGCCATCTAGATAAAGGAAGGCCTGTAGACGTGGTGTATCTGGATTTTGCAAAAGCATTTGACACAGTTCCCCACAAACATTTACTTTACAAGCTAAGGTCTGTCGGCATGGACCATAGGGTGAGTACCTGTATTTAAAACTGGCTACAAGGGCGAGTTCAGAGGGTGGTGATAAATGGGGAGTACTCAGAATGGTCAGGGGTGGGTAGTGGGGTCCCCCAGGGTTCTGTGCTAGGACCAATCCTATTTAATTTGTTCATAAACGATCTGGAGTATGGGATAAACAGTTCAATCTCTGTATTTGCGGACAATAATAAGCTAAGCAGGGCAATAACTTATCCGCAGGATGTGGAAACCTTGCAAGAAGATCTGAACAAATTAATAGGGTGGGCGACTACATGGCAAATGAGGTTCAATGTAGAAAAATGTGGAATAATGCATTTGGGTGGCAAAAACATGAATGCAATCTATACACTGGGGGGAGAACCTCTGGGGAAATCTAGGATGGAAAAGGACCTGGGGGTCCTAGTAGATGATAGACTCAGCAATGGCATGCAATGCCAAGCTGCTGCTAACAAAGCAAACAGAATATTGGCATGCATTAAAAAGGGAATTAACTCCAGAGATAAAACAATAATTCTCCCACCCTACAAGACTCTGGTCTTGCCGCACCTGGAGTATTTCGTCCAGTTCTGGGCACCAGTGTTAATTTTGGCAGCAAATTTCGATTTAGTTTTAGTCTTAGGACTAAAATGGCATTTTAGTTTCAGTCCCATTTTAGTCTTCTGCAATTGTTTTAGTTTTAGTCGTATTTAGTCGACTAAATCTTCAGTACATTTTAGTCGACTAAAACTCATTTTAGTCATCTAAAATCTAATGGGTGTAATTAAATTGTAATGCATTCGTTAACATTTCTCTACAATTTCCAAACTCATCATATACTGCTGGAGTGAAAAATCTCATATATTATTTAAGGTATTGAGGTATGAACATGCACTACAGACCAGTGTTAATTTTGATGTAAAATTTCAATTCAGTTTTAGTTTTATGCCGCGTACACACGATCAGAATTTTGGTCGGAAAAAGGTATGATGGCTTTTCCGATGGGATTCCGCTCAGGCTTGTCTTGCATACATACGGTCACACAAAAAACCTGCTCTCAATCTTTTGCTGGCTCGAATTCCGCCAGCAAAAGTCCGATGGAGCATACACACGGTCGCATTTTCCGACCAATACCTCTCATCGGAGTTTTGCTGGCAGCATTTCCGATCGTGTGTACGGGGCATTAGTCTTTTGACTAAAATGCCATTTTAGTTTTAGTCGTATTTTAGTCATCTCAATTGTTTTAGTTTTAGTCGTATTTTAGTCGACTAAAATAGTATCCATTTAGTCGTTTTAGTCGACAAAATTAACACTGGCACAGATCTGGCCAAGGTTACAAAAAATTTCTGCTGCACTTAAGGTTCCTAAGAGCGCAGTGGTCTCCATAATCCTTAAATGGAAGACGTTTGGGACAACCAGAACCCTTCCTAGAGCTGGCCGTCCGGCCAAACTGAGCTATTGGGGGAGAAGAGCCTTGGTGAGAGAGGTAAAGAAGAACCCAAAGATCACTGTGGCTGAGCTCCAGAAATGCAGTCGGGAGATGGGAGAAAGTTGTAGAAAGTCAACCATCACTGCAGCCCTCCACCAGTCGGGGCTTTATGGCAGAGTGGCCCGACGGAAGCCTCTCCTCAGTGCAAGACACATGAAAGCCCGCATGGAGTTTGCTAAAAAACACCTGGAGGTCTCCAAGATGGTGAGAAATAAGATTCTCTGGTCTGATGAGACCAAGATAGAACTTTTTGGCCTTAATTCTAAGCGGTATGTGTGGAGAAAACCACGGACTGCTCATCACCTGTCCAATACAGTCCCAACAGTGAAGCATGGTGGTGGCAGCATCATGCTGTGGGGGTGTTTTTCAGCTGCAGGGACAGGACGACTGGTTGCAATCGAGGGAAAGATATCCTGGACGAAAACCTTCTTCAGAGTGCTCAGGACCTCAGACTGGGCCGAAGGTTTACCTTCCAACAAGACAATGACCCTAAGCACACAGCTAAAATAACGAAGGAGTGGCTTCACAACAACTCCGTGACTGTTCTTGAAAGGCCCAGCCAGAGTTCTGACTTAAACCCAATTGAGCATCTCTGGAGAGACCTAATAATGGCTGTCCACCAACGTTTACCATCCAACCTGACAGAACTGGAGAGGATCTGCAAGGAGGAATGGCAGAGGATCCCCAAATCCAGGTGTGAAAAACTTGTTGCATCTTTCCCAAAAAGACTCATGGATGTATTAGATCAAAAGGGTGCTTCTACTAAATACTGAGCAAAGGGTCTGAATACTTAGGACCATGTGATATTTCAGTTTTTCTTTTTTAATAAATCTGCAAAAATATCAACAACTCTGTGTTTTTCTGTCAATATGGGATGCTGTGTGTACATTAATGAGAGAAAAACAAATTAACTTAAATGATTTTAGCAAATGGCTGCAATATAACAAAGAGTGAAAAATTTAAGGGGGTCTGAATACTTTCCGTCCCCACTGTATGTAACTATGAAGAAAAATGTTTTTTTCTCAAAAATTTTTGGTCTTTTTTAGTTTGTTTACCAAAAAATAAAAACACTAGTGGTGATCAAATACCATCAAAAGAAAGCTCTATTTGTGTTTGATACAAATTTAGTTTGGGTACAGTGTTACATGACTGCGCAATTGTCATTCAAAGTGTGACAGCGTTGAAAGCTGACAAATTGTCCTGGGCATGAAGGGGGAAAGTGCCCTGTATTGAAGTGGTTAATAAAGGCAAATAGACTGTGCACTTTGCAGTACACTGACACACTGGGGGAGATTTACTAAAATTGGTGCATGCAGAATCTGGTGCAGCTGTGCATGGTAACCAATCAGCTTCTAGGTTTTATTGGCAAAGCTTAGTCGAACGAGAAGTTTGAGACTTTAGGTGAGGCAATCGACAGACAACTTTGAATTTTAAAATATGACATATTTATTGTCTTGGAATTCATATAGCATTTATCAGAAAATATAAAACCATTTCATACATATACATACATAGCAATGAAAGCCATTTCATATATATATATATATATATATATATATATATATATATATATATATATATATATATATATATATATATATATACACACATACATAATGGGATTAGATGGAGCCAATTCCCATATATATATATATATGTAGAATTGATATAACAATGCATTCCAGTTACCAATAATAAATTAAAACTCCATATGAATTACTGTATATAATTTAGCCAGAAAGTTTATAAAGCTCCATATAAGGTCAGTTATATAGGACAGACTACATTCTTGGTGGCCCTTGTGATACTATACCGCATACCTGTGAACTGTAACTCCATGTGAGTAATTAGGACCTAATAATCGTTTGGTTAAAGTTCCTGTCAATTGATATATGAGTTTTAATTAGAGCTAATTGGTGTTCTGTAAATTCGGTAATATTTTTTTCCAGACATACTCCCCTGAAGAAGTGGCTTTGCACCACGAAATGCGTAGGGCATTGTAGGATGCACCAAATTATCTACTATATCCAATTACTGCATGCACCCGAATAAAGATAATATCCTTATATGGAGTTTTATAAACCTTCTGGCTAAATTATATAATTCATATGGAGTTTTAATTTATAATTGATAACTAGAATGTGTTGCTATATCAATTCTATGTATATATGGGAATTGGCTCCATCTAATCCCATTATGTATCTATATATATGAAATGGCTTTCATTGCTATGTATGTATATGTATGTAGCATAATCTCTAACCTCTTCCAGTCTAATGAGAACCTTTGCGACCACAAACCGCTGACATCCTTCAATATGTAGTGGGTTGTGAGGCATAGTGGGTGCAAAGATGGTGAAAGTCATTGGGCGCCAGACACCTCTTGGCTGCAAAAGAGGTTTTATTTCTTTTAACAGTCCTTTTTATATTTTGCAAGGGAAAGAGGGCTAGGGCCAGGACACCCTTAAAGTGGTGTTCCGGCCGAAATTATACGTTTTAAATAAAAATACCCCTATAATACACAAGCTTAATGTATTCTAGTAAAGTTAGTCTGTAAACTAAGGTCTGTTTTGTTAGTTTATAGCAGAAGTTTGTTATTTTATAAACTTACAGCAGGCCGTGGCCATCTTAAGTGTGGGCATCTGAGGCCAGACTGTATTTCTTCCTGGATCTCATCCTTGCAGATCTCGCACATGCTCAGTGCAGCACAAGCAGTGTAATAGGTTTCAGGTCAGGATCCCAGAGCAATGGCAGTTTCAGAGGAAGTTGCCGCCCCTTCCCAGAAGGCATTGCAAACAGGAAATGATGCGATGGGCCGCAGCCAGGGAGGAGTAAGTGAAAAATGAATACAGTAGATATACAGTAAGTGCTGAGAATTTTTTTTTTAAAATATCCAATTCGTTTACAGTGCACAGTTTAGTGAGGGATGCTGAAGAGTTGTAAAAGTGGGTGGAACTCCACTTTAAGTAGTTGCAATTTCAATAGGCAAACTCCGAGACTTCAATAGGAAGACAGCCATACAGGGAATGGCCCCAGTGAGGTGCCACTTCTGCCACTTCTGCAGGTTTGCTGTCCCATATGGCAACAGTATTTAATAGTTCCTAACACAAAGTTCAATGGTTCTCTAAGCTTCACTACAATGTCTACTTGTAGCTCTTCAGCCCCTTGAGCTCCTAGTCTCGCACTGGACTCTCTGATTGACTGACTCTGAATCCCGTGAGCTCCTCAGGGCTTTTGCGGTGGTATCTCCCTCAAGCGTCACCCACGCTTCCCTGCTGTGTTCCTAGCTTGGCACTCCAGATAGCTTAACCACTTCAATACAGGGCACTTATACAGCTTCCTGCCCAGACCAATTTTCAGCTTTCAGTGCTGTTGCAGTTTGAATGACAATTGCACGGTCATACAACACTGTACCCAAACTACATTTTTATCATTTTGTTCCCACAATAGAGCTTTCTTTTGGTGGTATTTGATCACCTCTGCAGTTTTTATTTATTGCGAAACAAATAAAAAATGACCAAAAAGTTTGAAAAAAAATAAAAGTTTTGCTTTTGTTTCTGTTAAAAAATTTTGTAAATAAGTTATGCCGCGTACACACAAGCGGACTTTTCGACCGGACTTGTCCGACTGTCTATTTCGGCGGACTTCCGACGGACTTTCTTAACGAACGGACTTGCCTACACACGATCACACCAAAGTCTGAGGGATTCGTACGTGATGACGTACGACCGGACTAAAATAAGGAAGTTGATATCCAGTAGCCAATAGCTGCCCTAGCGTCGGTTTTAGTCCGTTGGACTAGCATACAGACAAGTGTATTTTTCGACCGGACTCGAGTCCGTCAGAAAGATTTGAAACATGTTTTATTTCTAGGTCCGTCAGACTTTTGAGCCCACACATGATCAAATTGTCCGATGGAGTCCGGTCCACCGGACCAAGTCTGCCGGAAAGTCCGCTCAAGTGTACGCAGCATAAGTTTTCTCTTTCACTGATGGGCACTGATAAGGCGGCACCGATGAGGTGGCACCAATGAGCGGGCACTGACGGGCACTGACGATGGGCACTGATATGCGGCACTGATGGGCACTGGTAGGCGGCACTGATGGGTGGCACTGATATGCTGCACTAATGGGCATTGATAGGCGGCACTGATGGGCACTCATGGGTGGCATTGGGTGGCACTGATGGGCACTGATAGGCGACACTGATGGGCACTGAAAGGTTGCAAAGATGGGTTGTTATGGGTGGCACTGATAGGTGGCACTGATGGACACTGATAGGCGGCACTGATGGGCACTGATAGGCGGCACTGCTGGCCACTGATACGTGGCACTGATGGGCACTGATACGCGGCACTTATATGAGGCACTGATAGGCATCCCTGGTGGCACTGGCAGTGGTAGGCATTGTGAGTGGGCACTGATTGGCAGCTGCCTGGGCACAGATTAGTATTTCCCTGGGGGTCTAGGGGGCATACCTCGTGGTCCAGTGTGGATGGCCATCCTGGTGGTCTTGGGCGGCTTCCCTGGTGGTCCTGTGTGGGATCCGAGGGGCGCTGTGATAATAAACAATCAGCACAGACCCCCCCTTTCAGGAGAGCAGCCGATCGGCTCTCCTCTACTCGTGTCTGTCAGACGCGAGTGAGGAAAAGCCGATCACCGGCTCTTCCTATTTACAGAGACTCTTTACCTAGATCGGAGTTGCGGTGTGTCAGAGCAGTGGCGTAGCGTGGGGGGTGCAGGGGTGCTGTGGCCCCGGGCGCGACATTTAGGGGGGCGCCAGTATGTGTCACTGGCTGCCTCCTCCTAATTTCAAATTCCTGTGTCCCCTGTGCTCCGGCCGCCATGTTAAGTGTCCGGCGCCCTGTGATTGGGCGTATGGGGGTCATGTGAGGCATAGGGCTGGCCTGTCCTCGATCGCTCCTGAAGTCCCGCCTCCGCACATGACCCCCCATACGCCCAATCACAGGGCGCTGGACACTGAACATGGCAGCAGGCAGAGCGCAGGGGAGAGAAGAAACAACGTGAGCCGCCGCTGTCTTCTCCTCCTCATCCGGAATGATGCAGGCCAGGATAAGAAGGTGAGTGAGACTCCCTCGTGAGAGTCTTGTTACTGGCCGGGGGGGGGGGGGGTGTGAGAGAGACTGTAAGCAGGACAGTATAGTGTAGTATAGTGGTCAGTATAGTGGAAAGTGTAGTGTAGTATAGTGGACAGTGTAGTGTAGTATAGTGGTCAGTATAGTGGACAGTATAGTGGTCAGCGTAGTAAAGTATAGTGGTCATTGTAGTGTAGTTTAGTATGGAGGTCAGTGTAGTGTAGTGGTCAGTATGGGGGGCAGTGTAGTGGACAGTATAGTGTAGTGGTCAGTGTAGTATAGTGGACAGTGTAGTAGAGTGGTCAGTATAGTACAGTATAGTGGTTAGTGTAGTATAGTATAGTGGTTAGCATAGTGGTCAGTATAGTGTAATTTAGTATGGAGGTCAGTGTAGTGTAGTATAGTGGTCAGTATGGTGGTTAGTGTAGTGGACAGTATAGTGGTCAGTATAGTGTAGTGGACAGTGTAGTATAGTGTGGTGGTCAGTGTAGTGTAGTATGGTGGTCAGTGTAGTGTAGTATGGTGGTCAGTGTAGTGTAGTATAGTATAGTGGACAGTGTAGTGGTCAGTGTAGTGTAGTATGGTGGTCAGTATAGTGGACAGTGTAGTATAGTGGACAGTGTAGTGTAGTATGGTGGTCAGTATAGTGTCGTGTAGTATAGTGGACAGTGTAGTATAGTGGTCAGTGTAGTATGGTGGTCAGTATAGTGTAGTATAGTGGTCAGTATAGTGGTTAGTGTAGTATAGTATAGTGGTTAGTATAGTGGTCAGTATAGTGTAGTTTAGAGGTCAGTGTAGTGTAGTGGACAGTATAGTATAGTGGACAGTGTAGTGTAGTATAGTGGTCAGTGTAATGTAGTATAGTGGACAGTGTAGTATAGTGGACAGTGTAGTATGGTGGTCAGTATAGTGTAGTATAGTGGTCAGTGTAGTATAGTGGTCAGTGTAGTATAGTGGACAGTGTAGTATAGTGGACAGTTTAATGTAGTATAGTGGACAGTGTAGTATGGTGGTCAGTATAATGAGGTATGGTGGACAGTGTAGTATGGAGGACAGTGTAGTGTAGTGGTCAGTGTAGAGTAGTATAGTGGACAGTGTAGTATAGTGGTCAGTGTAGTGTAGTATAGTGGTCAGTGTAGTATGGTGGTCAGTATAGTGTAGTATAGTGGACAGTGTAGTGTAGTATAGTGGACAGTGTGGTATGGTGGTCAGTATAGTGTAGTATAGTGGACAGTGTAGTATAGTGGACAGTGTAGTGTAGTATAGTGGACAGTGTAGTGTAGTATAGTGGACAGTGTAGTATGGTGGTCAGTATAGTGGTCAGTGTAATGTAGTATAGTGGACAGTGTAATGTAGTATAGTGGACAGTGTAGTGTAGTATAGTGGACAGTGTAGTATGGTGATCAGTATAGTGGTCAGTGTAATGTAGTATAGTGGACAGTGTAGTGTAGTATAGTGAACAGTGTAGTGTAGTATAGTGGACAGTGTAGTATAGTGGTAAGTGTAGTATGGTGGTCAGTATAGTGTAGTATAGTGGTCAGTGTAGTGTAGTATAGTGGACAGTGTAGTATAGTGGACAGTGTAGTATAGTGGACAGTGTAGTGTAGTATAGTGGACAGTGTAGTGGTCAGTGTAGTGGACAGTATAGTGGTCAGTGTAGTATAGTGGTCAGTATAGTGGTCAGTGTAGTATAGTGGACAGTATAGTATAGTGGTCAGTGTAGTGGACAATGTAGTGTAGTGGACAGTGTAGTTCTCAGTGTAGTGGACAGTGTAGTGTGTAGTGGTCAGTATAGGAATCAGGTAGGTCAGTACTATTGTATTTGAAGGGACTCAGGGATAGCTAAAAGTCTGCAGGTTAGGGGGGCGCAAATTACTTGCCTTGCCCCTGGTGCTGACAACCCACGCTACGCCACTGTGTCAGAGTGACACACTGCAACAACGATTGCCGCGATACGCGCCCCCGGGGGCGCGCAGCGGCTTAATATCCTGAGGACGTCATATGACGCCCAGTCAGTATATTGAAACCACTTTGCAGCCGTCATTTTGCTATATGGCAGGCAGCAAGTGGTTAAAAGCTTCACCCCTGCTAACTGGCTCGGTCCCTGGCTTAACACACAAGGCTGCTCTGCAAGCGTCACCTCCGCTGGTTGGGTCCCTGACTTGTTCACCGCCTGAAGTTTCCCGATTCTCCACCGTGCCCATTCGGTGAGAATGTTGCTCCGGTACTTGCTTCAGTTACTCACTGTGGTCCCTGGTAAAGGTTGTTGGTCCCTTAGTGGCGACAGCTTCCCTTCCCTTCTACCTCCGACCACGACAGGTTCTCCGGCCGGCTTTTGGTTGGCCTGCAAGCCGCAGTCCCAACCCTGCGCTGCCCTCTTACTTCTAGATTGACCCTCACACAGCCTGGCAGCCAGATGCCCCCCGGGATAGGCCCAATCTATGGCCTAGCAGCCCGGGGCAGACGACACACATCCACCCAGACGGCAGTCCGGGTGGCACAGAACACTGATCAAAAAAGTACGAAATTACTGCGCTTCCCAATAGCCCAAGCTGCAGTTCTAATTTGTAGGTAACAAAAATACATATATCAAGATAATCAACAAAACCGCGCTAATAGATAAATTATAAAGATGTGAATAGACCACAAATTGTGAAAAATATAGAACACTGATCACCTGACTCCACCCGAATATATAGGCTCTCCCAGCAAGCCAAGGGATCCAAGAAAACCCTTGCCCATTGGCTGAGATACCCCATATACCAATTACTTGACCTTGAAATGTCCTTCTCACATCTAATACCACCAAGTGCCCGGCCACCTAGTGGCAGAAGAGAAAAGAACAACAAGACCAAACTTAGGGATAAATCAATTAATCTCTATCAACTATCTACAGTAGCTACTCCTGACAAGGAATTTGGTAAGAAACTCCCTGACTAAACCCCAGGGCGCTACATGTATGAAATGAATTTATATTTTCTGTTCAATCCTATATGAATTCCAAAACAATAAATATGTTGTATTTTATAATTCATAGCTGTCTGCCGATTGCCTCACTTAAAGTCCCAAACTTGTTGTTCAACAAATTGATTTAGGGATGGAGGCACATGGGAATATGTGCCTCATTTAAAGTCCCACCAAACCCTTTTCCCCTTTCATTCATGCTATTGGCAAACCTTAATTGAACAAGCTGAAGTTAGAAGCGGATTTGTTACTATGCACAGCTGTACTAGATTCGTTGTGCAGCAGTTTCAGTAAATCTCCCTCAATGGGGCTTATTTACTAAAGGGAAATACTGTGCACTTAGCAAATGCAGATGCTGTAGAGCTTAGTACAGTGTTTCTCAACCTTTTTTCAGTCAAGACACCCTTTAAAAAGATGGACAGTCTCGAGGCACAAAACTATTCTAATAAAATGAAAACCTGTAACTTTGTGTAACTAAAAGGCAGGCTTTATCCACATCTGGGGCATGATGGGGCAGTGACATCAAAGGGGGTGGGGTCTCCTGATGATGTCACCAGATGGACAGGCCCCATGGCTATATTAAAACCAGCAGAGAACGAAGCTGGCACAACTGCGGGAGCTAACGTTGGGAGATGACATCAGCAGCGGAAGGAGAAGAACCAGAGGAAGAAGATTTCAGCAGCAGAGAGAGAAGAACCAGAGGAAGGAGAACTGGAGGAAGAAGACATCAGGGACAGTCTAATTTTTAATAAAGGACTTTGTCAAAAACTGTAGCACTCTCTGTGTGTTGTGATCCTGCAATAAACTACATGTTTGGACGCTATCTACGCTGTTCCATGGTGTGCTGGCAAATATTTCCATTTTGACTTGAACCAGTATCCAGCTGGTTGTTGCTGCAGCACCCATATCTCATGAGCTTATCCAGGAAAGTGTGCGATGGGAATATGAAGTAGTACTGTATTTATTTTTGACACTTTTTTTTTACAATGTACCCCATACTCATTTACATGTGGGAGGGCGGAACCCGGGGGCTTTCATATTCCGATAAGCCTCCTGCCCGCAGACTCCCACAACCACTGCCCAGGGTTGTCGTAAAGAGGCCCTTGTGTCAATCAACATGGGAACAAGGTGCTTTTGGGTGGGGGGGCACAGAGTCCCTCCTGCCCCAAAGCACCCACCCCCCCATGTTGGGGTCAATATGGCCTGGTATGGTCCTGAAGGAGGGGGGGGGGGCTCGATCGTCTCTCCCTTTCCTGACCTGCCGGGCTACATCCTCGGATAAGGGTCTGGTATGGATTTAGGGGGACCCCACGCCGTTTTTTTAAAAATTTTGGCGTGGGGTTCCCCCCTCAAGATTTACACTGGACTCAAAGGACCTGGTATTGTCAGATCCAAGTTATATCTCGTTCATTTTAGATTGCATAAAAGTCGGACATGAAGTAGTAGGGCAAAGTTGGATCAAAAATCGTCCGACTTCCATGTTGGAGCAGTGTGAACCCGGTCTCAAACCTAGAAGCCGATTGGTTACTATGCACAGCTGTACCAGATTCTGCATGCATCGGTTTTGGTGAATTCCCCCCCAGTGTGTTAGTGTGCTGTGGTCAGTGTGTGTCAGTGTGCTGTGGTCAGTTTGTGTCAGTGTGTTGTGGTCAGTGTGTTATTGTGCTATGGTCCGTGTTTCTGTGTGCTGTGGTCAGTGTGGCAGTGTGCTGTGGTCAGTGTGTATCAATGTGCTGTGGTCAGTTTGTGTCAGTGTGCTGTGGTCAGTGTGTTAGTGTGCTGTGGTCAGTAGTCAGTGTGTCAGTGTGCTGTGGTCAGTGTGCTGTGGTCAGTGTGTTAGTGTGCTGTGGTCAGTGGTCAGTGTGTCAGAGTGCTGTGGTCAGTGTGTGTCAGTGTGCTGTGGTCAGTGTGTTAGTGTGCTGTGGTCAGTGTGTTAGTGTGCTGTGGTCAGTGTGTCAGTGTGCTGTGGTCAGTGTGCTGTGGTCAGTGTGTCAGTTTGCTGTGGTCAGTCTGTCAGTGCTGTGGTCAGTGTGTCAGTGTGCTGTGGTCAGTGTTTCAGTGTGCTGTGGTCAGTGTGCTGTGGTCAGTGTGTCAGTGTGCTGTGGTCAGTGTGTCAGTGTGCTGTGGTCAGTGTTTCAGTGTGCTGTGGTCAGTGAGCTGTGGTCAGTGTGTCAGTGTGCTGTGGTCAGTGTGTCAGTGTGCTGTGGTCCGTGTGCTGTTGTCAGTGTGCTATGGTCAGTGTGTCAGTGTGCTGTGGTCAGTGTGTCAGTGTGCTGTGGTCAGTGTTTCAGTGTGCTGTGGTCAGTGTGCTGTGGTCAGTGTGTCAGTGTGCTGTGGTCAGTGTGTCAGTGTGCTGTGGTCCGTGTGCTGTGGTCAGTGTGCTGTGGTCAGTGTGCTGTGGTTAGTGTGTCAGTGTGCTGTGGTCAGTGTGTCCGTGTGCTGTGGTCAGTGTGCTGTGGTCAGTGTGTCAGTGTGCTGTGGTCAGTGTGTCAGTGTGCTGTGGTCAGTGTTTCAGTGTGCTGTGGTCAGTGTGCTGTGGTCAGTGTGCTGTGGTCAGTGTACTGTGGTCAGTGTGTCAGTGTGCTGTGGTCAATGTGTCAGTGTGCTGTGGTCAGTGTGCTGTGGTCAGTGTGCTGTGGTCAGTTCAGTGAAAGTCGATTCCTATCGTTTGCTCTAACTGTGCTTTGTACATTTCTCCTCGCCAAAACCTGACTGTAATACAGAGATTTCTTGAATTAAAGGCGATAATCCTATTATTTTACAGGCCTGTCGAGTATTCCCGTGCTGTCACCATCCGGCGAGGACAAGACTAACAAAGACCGAACAATGTGCTCGACACTAATAAAACAACGCTTTGTGTCGAACGTGGCCCTGCCCTGTATAAACTCCAAATCCATCAACATTATGTATGGCAGACAGCTGAGTGACTTCCTAATCATATTTAATATTTATTTTTATCCTGAGTGCACCATAAATCCCGACCGCTAATCCGACGATGTGTCAGTGATTACACGCCGGGCCTACAGGTCTCTCTCCCAGTGACAGATGTTCAGGTCTCTCTGCCATAACGACAATGAAAATGAGCGCCGATCTTTCCTAGAAGTCAGTCCCTCGTTCCTTCTGGGCCTGGAGCAACGGACGTTTATTTAAATATGGCCGCCGCTGGATGGAAGGCGATTAGTTCTGCTGCGCCATGATGAATAAAAAGCCCAAGGAGGAAATAATAAAGGATACGGGTACGCGGGAAGATTTGATTGTAATACCTGATCTAATTAGAGGGAGCTTGGCCCAAGGAGAAGAGTGACATTGAACTCAGCTGTGATGTCAGCCGATGACCTACTTACCGCCTTCGGGATGGAGGGCGGGTGAATGAGACTGGAGACACTACTATTCTTAGACGTCTCGCCAACCAGAAAATCATATTTTTACTGGAGAATAATTACTTGTAAATGAAGGATTTGTAGCTATTAAAATTAATTTGTCAACATGCTTTTTATTGTTTTTTTGCATGAAACTAATTAATGAGATATCTGCTGCAGGACAAGAACATGAAATAATGGGAGTGTGTTTAAAGTAGATGTAAACCCAATCACTAAAATCTCAAAAGAGCTTCAACATTTGAACATCATTTTAAATGTTATTTTCTTTTTTTTCTTTTTTTAATCTGCAGCTTTCATAAAATAATCCCCTGTAATCCTGCCAGTTAAGTGCCTGTTCAGGCACTTCCTGTGAATAGGGTGACAACATTCTGTCCCCGTTGCTCCCCTGCGTTGTCACCCTGTCACACAGGCTTCAAATGGGCTATAAGTGGCCTGCATTACACAGGCATGGACCATTGCTGTCAATCTTAGGAAACCACCCTGAGAAATGCCATGCAGGCACCACTGGAGTGCATGCAGGCAGGAAGTGGCTGCAAAAAAAGCTGCAGAAGATCAGCAACAGTGATAGGGCGTACACACGGTCAGACTTTGTTCGGACATTCCGACAACAAAATCCTAGGATTTTTTCCGACGGATGTTGGCTCAAACTTGTTTTGTCTACACACGGTCGCACAAAGTTGTCTGAAAATCAGATCGTTCTAAACGCTGTGACGTAAAACACCTACGTCGGGACTATAAACGGGGCAGTGGCCAATAGCTTTCATCTCTTTATTTATTCTGAGCATGCGTGGCACTTTGTCCGTCAGATTTGTGTACACACGATCGGAATTTCCGACAACAGGTTTTGTTGTCGGAAAATTTTATCTCCTGCTCTCCAACTTTGTGTGTCGGAAAATCCGATGGAAAATGTCCGATGGAGCCCACACACGGTCGGAATTTCCGACAACACGCTCCGATCGGACATTTTCCATCGGAAAATCCGACCGTGTGTACGGGGCATGAGAAGTAACAAAGGAGAAAAATGGAGGGCACAGCAAGGTTTTGTTTGAAAAATGACAAGTGTTGACAATGCAGACTGGTCTGCGATATGGTCAGCAACTAAATCACCCTCACCCAATATCCTAGCAGTTGAAACCAACTATAAAGTACTGACACGTTGGTACTTAGTGCCCTTTATGCCGCGTACACACGAGCGGACTTTACGGCAGACTTTGTCCGGCAGACTTTGACGGACTTTACAACGGACTTTCCGAATAAACGGACTTGCCTACACACGATCAACCGACAGATTCGTACGTGATGACTTACGACTGGACCAAAAGAAGGAAGTTCATAGCCAGTAGCCAATAGCTGGCCTAGCATCGGGTTTTGTCTGTCGGACTAGCATACAGACGAGCGGACTTTTCGACCGGACTTGAGTCCGTCGAAAAGATTTGAAACATGTTTCATTTCTAGGTCCGTTGATCTTTTGGGGAAAAAAAGTCCGCTGGAGCCCACACACGATCGAATGATCCGCAGGACCAAGTATGCCGTAAAGTCCAGTCGTGTGTACGCAGCACTAGAATAGCCAAATTCGCCACCTCCTATTCGGCCTTCTGCTTTTGTGGCTGTTCAGAACAAGGTACACACAAACAAATATGATGGACTTGCCCAATAGTCCAAACTTTCTGGAATGAACTTTCTAAAATGTTTGATGTTCCCTTGCAACCGGACCCAATGACAGCACTTCTTAATTTAAAACCAGACTCCTATCATGCACCCAATTTAAGCTTTTTCTCCAGCTACTCACAGCAGCGAAACAAACAGTTGCTAAAGTGTGGAAGTCCTCCTCTTTAGTTGTAGCTGAAACCAAGCACAGAGTAAGGGCCAGTTCACACCATAGAAACGCAGTCTGGATGCGTTCCAGGTGCTTTTCTGCATGCGCGTTTTTGATGCGTTCCGGTGAGTTTTTGATGCGTTTTTGTTGCGTTTTTGATGCAGTCCAGTGATTTTTTTCCCCCTCTTTTTTGTTAACCTTAAATAGGGATAAGTGTGTTGCAGTGTGTTTTTGGTGCATTTAGGTGCATTCCAGAGCGTTCCAGTGCATTTTTTATGCGTTTTACAGCGTTCCAGTACAGTCAAGTGCAGGAAAAATGCAGCATGTTCTATTTTTTTTCCTGAAACTGGAACGTACTGAAACTGCAAGCACTGGTGTGAACTATGCCATTGAAAACCATATACCCTACTTTCCATGCATTTTTGATGCAGAAAAAAACGCACTGGACTGCATGTGGTGTGAACTGGCCCTAAATCAAGCCATGATCCATGCCAAAATGGAGGCCATTGAAAGAGATCAGGTCCCTAAGTTCGACCGGATCTGCAAACCCTGGATCACACAATGCTTACCGCCATATTTTGACCAGTCAGTCCTCCTCCATGGTAGCCATCATCCCACGGCCCCCAACTAATCTATCGCTGATGACCGGACCACCCCAGTGGACTTCCCCTCTCTCCTATACCTCTCTCTCTCTCTCTTCTCTTTCCATCCACTATAACTATGGAGCTTCATCATAGACTACTTCCTCTCTGACTAAAGCTCTCATACCCATTTTCAGACAATTTTGCCTTGTTTACACCTTTGTGTTTTTGCAAGAGCTCCACTTCCTGTCTTTCTAACATTGTTCTTGTTCAGTGGCGGCTGGTGCTCAAAATTTGGGGGGGGGGGGGGTGCAAACAAACTGAAAAAATCAGAAAAATACTGACAAAAAAACATCAATTGCAGCCTCACTGTGCCCATCAATTGCAGCCACTGTGCCCATCAAGTGCAGCCACTGTGCCCACCAATTGCAGCCACTGTGCCCATCAATTGCAGCCACTGTGCTACCAATTGCAGCCACTGTGCCATCAAATGCAGCCACTGTGCCCATTAAATGCAGCCACTGTGCCATCAAATGCAGCCACCATGTCCATCAAATGCAGCCACTGTGACATCAATTGTAGCCACTGTGCCATCAAATGCAGCCACTGTGCCCATCAAATGCTGTCATTGTGCCCATCAAATGCAGCCACTGTGCCCATCAAATGCAGCGACTGTGCCCAACAAATGCCGCCACTGTTCCCATTAAATGCAGCCCCTGTGCCCAGTAAATGCAGCTACTGTGCCATCAAATGCAGCCACTGTGCCCCACTGTGCCATCAAATGCAGCCACTGTGCCAATCAAATGCAGCCACTGTGCCCATCAAATGCCACCACTGTGCCCATTAAATGCAGCCACTGTGCCATCAAATGCAGCCACTGTGCCCATCAATTGCAGCCACTGTGCCCATCAATTGCAGCCACTGTACCCATCAAATGCTACCACTGTGCCCATCAAATACAGCCACTGTGCCATCAATTGCATCAGATGCCCATCTGTCACTCAGCTTTCAGTCTCAGTCTTGGATCTCTCACACTAATCGCACAATCACACAAAAGGTCAGTATTTGTGGATCTCTCTTACCTTCAGGATCCCGGCCATATGCCCGCCGATCCTCCTCGGTGCAGCCTCACAGCAGATCCTACGCTCACTCTGCAGCCATCCGAGCAGCAAAGGCCGCCTCACCACCCTCCATCTCCAGCCAGCCAGCCACCTGCCTGGTCACATGGGGCTCCGGCTGGGGGGTCTCAGCATCTTCTCCGCCTGAACCGCCGCTAGCTCATCCCCTCGATGTCACCCCCAGACCCCTGGGGTACAGCAAGGGGGCGGAGCGCCCACAATACAGCACCAAGCCTGAACGTCCTCCCCCTTACCAGGTACCGACACCAACCTCCGCTATACTCCCAGAGCACACAGCAGTGAGCCGGGAAACCGGAAGTGATGCCGCAAAAAGCACCACCCACCACCCTCCGGTCCCGGCCAATAAAAAGGAAAGGAGGCCAGACAAATGACAGTAGAGTGGGGAGTGTTCAGGGCGCATCGCTTGTGCCCCGACCACACCCTAAACATGGGCAAATCAGCTTCCCAGCCTGCAATCAGCTGATTGCAGGCTGGGAAGCTTTCCATAGACCGCCGCATGTCCGGCGCCTGGTCACTCTAATGACCCGTACACACGATCGGACATTCCGACATCAAAATCCTGGATTTATTCCCGATGGATGTTGGCTCAAACTTGTCTTGCATACACACGGTCGCACAAATGTTGTCGGAAATTCTGAACGTCAAGAACGCGGTACGACAAGCCGAAAAAAATGAATTTCAATAGCCAGTGCGGCTCTTCTGCTTGATTCCGAGCATGTGTGGAACTTTGTGCGTCGGAATTGTGTACACACGATCAGAATTTACGACGGATTTTGTTGTCGGAAATTTTGAGATCCAGCTCTCAAATTTTTGTTGTCAGAAATTCCGACAACAAATGTCCGATGGAGCATACACATGGTCGGAATTTCCGACAACAAGCTCACATCAATCATTTGTTGTCGGAAATTCCGACCGTGTGTACGCGGCATTAAAGTGACAATTTTTTTTATTTAACAGCTTGGCGCACGAGAGCCCCCTATGGACGGGCTGCCACTGTTCTTGTTTCCTGTAATGTGATTTAAAATCCAAAAAATTTCTTTAACAAGAAAAATGACAACTGTTTATGATACATAGAGCACTGATTATCCAAACCAGGCAAAATCCAAAGAATTATCAAGATTTTATTGTGTCTGTGTATGGGAGTAGGTTACAGTAAAGCCGAGTACATACTAGTAGTTGTTTTTGTTGCTCAACCAAGCATGGCTGAACGAAAAAAAAACTGAAGAGCTCAGGAGGAGCTGCTGTACTAACTATCCAATGTTAGTACAGAGATCTCTCTGCTGTGCTGATGTGTTATGACGGGAACACAAAATGGTTCAACATTATCTGAAGATAATTGCCCGTGTTTCTCTGTCTTCTATGTCCCCTGTGTCCCTGTGTCATCTATATCCCCTGTATCTCTGTCATTTTTATCCTCTCTATCTTTGTCATTGGACTGACAGGGCTTTGCACTTGCCATTGTCACAATACTTTGCTTTACAGCTGCGGCACTGCCTGTCAACTTGGCTTGTGGTTGCAGTGTGATTTTTTTTCACTACAAAATCCCTCTATGAACTAAGAAAAAAGGAAGATATTACGAAGGTGGAAGTATCTCCTCTTGAAAACCTGCCAACTGCTGGTATACCTACCTCTGAAAAGTTATCCACCTTTTCATAGGGCAGTAAACATTGCCACCAATGTGAAAGAAGCCTGAATCGTGGCTCAGTAGCAAAGCGGTACAATTCACTTCATTTTCAAATCGCTCACATTGCAACATGGTGTCCGATGCTTGTGCTGTAAGGCAAGCAGAACATCACCTCCTCCAAACACAGAACAGGCTGCGGCAAGTGCAATACAACACATAAGAACTCCATTATTTCCCAACTCTGTGTTATCCCCCTTTTTAAGGACGGGCGAGGCCAGCTGCGTGGCAAAGATCGATGAAAACTGTTGTGTCGTTCAGAGCGGGGAGCTGGTTAAGGAAGAGGACCGCTGATCTGGCCATCCAATGCTTCACATCTTCTTGTAAATACAACAAAGTGGCTGGCTGAGAGTGGAATAAAAGGAGGAAATGTTTCCCTATGAGAACCGTCCTACGACTTCAGGATCACAGCCGTCATATCATACGCACAATGCCCGTCCGCCGCTACCAGCATGGCCAAAGGAAGCCATTGATCTGACACAAAAGCATTCTTCTAACGGGCAATACAAAATGATACACAGATGATTCTAGAACTCACTGCGCTATTGACATGTACTCTGTAATGGATATCACACTACTGAACTTGTAAGAAGATATTATTAATGCTGATTTCCGGGATAAGCAAATATTCTCTAAATATATTTGTCATGTGTATTCTTCCTTAAATCTTGGTGTGTTTTGTGTATTTCCAGATCTGTGTATTAATCCAGTGTGAAAATTTTCCTCTGTGGAGGAGCTTCCTGTAAAAAAGACCGCTCACTGCTGCTCCCTCTCCCTGTATAGGGTGACTGGTCTTGTCTCCGCCACTGTCATCTGTAGCCTGGAGCTTATCCACGTCTACCTCCTCCCTTTGGACCAGTAACACTGATTTATTGCTTGTGTGTGAGAGATAACGCCTTGAACAGTGAGCTTCTTGTGCTTGAACATCAACATGAAATGGGTTTTAATTTGAACACTATACATTAAATATAAACTGTTTTCCAATGTACATTTTGTCCTGTTGGATGGGTTAACTTACAAAACAATGAAGTGTATCTCTAGAGACATTTTTTTTTACATTTTTGGTGGAGTTGTACAGAAATAGAACCCCTTTCAGGTTTTTAGTTTCTGTCTATGTCCCTGCAGGGAAGATTCACCCTCTCTATTGGTCACTGGGAGAAAAAGTGAGGGGGAACCCAGAATTTCACAATTGTCACCTGAACAGGAATAGAGGGGCAATCTTCCAATGGTGACAACTCCAATGGGGGGCAATCTTCTAGTAAGAACTCTCTGTGCGCTCATTCACATCAGAACTTGGTGCGGGAAACCTCAGTGTCACCAAATCACCACGTGTTAAGTGAAGATCCCCACTCACTGTATAAAGTTGACCCTCTTGTTATATAACAAAATGAGTCAAAATCACTTGGTGGTCACCCAGGCACCAGAGGGTATCCTCTGGCCGCTCTTCGGTGTCCTCTCCTACTAATTGTTCGTAGTATTGTCCGATTAAAAACAACTAATGCGTTTCAAGGACAGTCTGCAGTAGACTGGTGCTAAGTACATTGTAATAATTAGAAGCCAAAAGGTGTTTTTGCACCAGATCAAATATAGATCTATTTGGTTTTAGCTTCCTTTGAGTCCATTAAAGTTCTTGTTCCATTATTCTGAGCCTTGATGAAGGGGAAGTTTTGTTGCCCCCCCCCCCCAAAAGCCTTGGCTGCTTTTATGTGATGCCTGTTTATATACTTTGTCAGGTCACCTTGAGGCTAGGTGACAGATGCACACCGTTGGGATCAGGAGTGCACCACAAGGTAGTGGACCCTACGGCTGACTGCTGCGGATGGGAGTCAGGGTGGTAAGGAAGGCAGGGCTGCTGGAACACCAACACAGGTCCCACCGGGGTTAGAGCGTAAGATTCCCCGGGGTGCGAAGTCTAAGAGCCAGCAAGTGTTCACCAGAGCCTCTAGTGGTGAGGATAGATTGGGCTGCAACTGGCTCCAGGTCACGACCCCCAGTGTCCCCCAGCTCACGCCCACAGTAGGCAACAGATAGGGATAGTAAGGGACAAGCCAAGGTCGGGGCCACAAGCAGACAAGGACAACAGAGTTCACGCCAAAGGTGCAGGGTCACAGGCAAACAGGGATAGTTGGGGACATGCCAAAAGGTCAGGGTCACGAGCAGACAGGAAGCCAAACAAACGAAGAATACACAATGGTTGATCAGCACCGCTGGCTTGCAGTGCACAGGTTAGTATAGGGTTCCCTGATAGGGCCTGGGGTGGGGCCATGCTTAGAGGAGAGGTTATAAAACCAGCCAGGTGTGAGTGGCTGGCCTCTTAGTCTGAACACATGAGGAGAAGGTAAGCTGACAGAGAAGATTACTGCATAACCATGACATACTTTAAGTTGTTTATGGATACCCATTGAGAGAGGCCTGTGCATGGCCACCCCTCTTTCTCAGAAATTGTCAAAAGTGAGGACGGGCACTGACACACACACCTCCCACTAATTTCCAATCATGATCACCCTGGATGGGAGCTGATAACAATTCTGGGTGTGGTGTAGGAGATGGGCCAACATTGTTTTCTGCAGGCTTTCACAGCTCTGCCAGATTACAGAAAAGTTTTCTTGTTTAGCGGAGTTCTAAAGTGAGTGTTTCCTTCACTCGGCTCCCTCCGTGCACACTAGTCATCATATCTCCTCTCCATCAAACTCTTTTATTTCCATGTCACACTTCCAATTCCACAAATGGCCTGCGACACGCAGCAGTGGAGGAGAGGTTGATAATTCCAGCAGTGGAAGCCTCACACCTCGCCAGCCTGGGGAGGGCAGACCAGGGAAAAGAGTGTAATTGCTTGACTGACCCCTGCAGAACCCCCCTGAGACCGGCCTAGAAATGTGAGCGCTCCATCAGGACGGCTTGTAGAGTTCACATTTTTATCATGTTTTGTCATTTATCATTAATAATACAAGCCGGCAGCTTATCTGTGAAAAGGATGACGGGATGTGGCACGAGGTCCTCCTGGACAAGCTCAACTCCGAAGATGAAGCCATTAAAGCAACTCCATCACCTTTTAACCAGTTCAGCTCTCACACCTGAACACCCCCTATGGACCACAGAAGATTTCACATTTCTTCTATAGGCCTGTTTTTTTAGCAATAACTGTCATTACTTAAGATAACAAAGTAATACATATATTATTTTTTTTCTAACAAACAAGGCTTTTTTGGTGATATTGTCTTGCAAAACTGATTTTATTTTCTACACACTATAGACATACATATGTTAAAAAAAAACTAAAAAATACACTTTTGTCTACTTGAACTATCAGTTTACAAAATAGTGTTACTGTAGATAAAAAGTATACATTTTATTCTATAATTTGTCCTGTTTATGATGACAATATTTCTAGTACAAAGCATTGCAAAAGATATTTAAAAGATGATTATGGTCAAAGCTTGTTTGGTCATACTAATACTTTAGTGAGCTAAAGTCCACCATTGACTAACATCACAGATCCAGTCTAGCTAGGCTCTGCAGGGATCCCAACAATAATGTCAGGATCCACTCAGATGCCTGACCAACAGCTGACTCAGACTCTTAATGATCCACTGGGAGCCTGAGCCAACTGCTCCTACTCCCTCCACAGTCCAGCGCTCCAGTAAGCACTGGAGGGGCAAAGCACCACCCTCTGCTCAGAGAAGACCGAGAACGGAGCGATCAGTGGTCATGTGATTGCATAGTTCTGGGGCTTAGAGCCAGTCAGGGACAGCTGCAGCATTGGATTGATGTTTCCTTGGATCAAGGTCCTGATAAAGGTGGTCATGACCCCCTCCCTGACCCATCGGTGAGCAAAGCTTTAGATTATTTTTGCTCTCTTTCGTATGCCCTGACCTTTATGTTTATCTGATAAACAAATATATATATTGTATATCTAAAAATACCTGGGAATTTTTCCAAATCAATGAGCCTGAGATTGGGGTGGATGAAAGGTTGAGCAAGTGGGGGGAGGGGGAATAGTGTCATAGTGTTTAACCACTTGCGGACCAACGTACGTATACAACCATCCTATAAACCAATGTTTCTCAATTCCAGTCTTCAAGTACCCCCAACAGGTTATGTCTTCAGGTTTCCCATTATTTTGCACTGGTGATTTGATCAGTTTCGCTACCTTAGTAATTACCACAGCTGTTTCATCCTGGGAAATCCTGAAAACATGATCTGTTGGGGGTACTTGAGGATTGGAGTTGAGAAACATTGCTTTACACCAGTGGTTATTATAAGATCACAAGATCTTGGTATCATTTTGTTTTCAGCCGCCTTCAGTGGTCTCCAGGCTTTCCAATTCCCTCTGGGGAGCTAGGAACCACAGTAAATGCCTGGGACAGCTTCATACAAAGGTGATGGAGGAGCACTCATTATGGGGCTTGTTAGCCCCCTTGTGATAGCAATAAAGTTAAATGAAAAAAAGGTAAAAAGAAAAAAAAATTATAAAAAAAAAAAAAATTAAAGGACCCTTGACCCCCCCACACATATAGGCAAATGCACACATAAGTTCGGCACACAGGCAATTTGTAGACGTTTTTTTTTTTTTTTATTCATTCTGTCCTCTGTTCAGATTGGCCGGGCCCGGTACAACAGGGCCAGTTGTACTGACTTATCAGCTCTCCTGCCGGCACGCATATGTAAACTGTGATTGTACCATAAATGTGAGGGCAATAATTCTAGGGACATAATTCATAATTAACTCTAAACTGATAACCTGTAAAGACATCTAGATGGTTACTTTAACATGGCGAAAACGTTAGCTCTAGTGGTAGATGCGTTTTTCAGTGATTGAAGCCAGTCAGGAACTATGTTTCAGGGAATGGCAGCCCATTTTTATTAAAAAGGCAAATAAAAATTCTGTAACATAAACGTTTCCCACGCAGGGGTTCTTCTCCAGCAAATACACATAAACAGAAAAGTGCTAGCCCACCTGGCTCTCTCTTTAGCAGTATCTCTGCTCTTAACGCTGGTCCCCAGACCATAGGTTTCTTCAGTGCTGACGAGTACACTCTAACGCACACAGCTCATCAGGCCTTAATCCTTAGGCCGCATATTGTCTCTTGCAGACAATGATTCTCTGGCTGCCTCCTGCAGCCCCTCTGACTCCTGGAGAGGAATGGAGTCCTCCTGACTCCCCATGCATAGATCTCCTCTCTGTTGGGTGGAAATATCTCCAACTGGGAGACCTGAGGTATTCCCATACCTTCATTATAAGGACTGTGCTCACCTGAGTGAGCTGGTCCTCCACAAAACCTGGACATAGGGTTGGATATTCCGTTCCACCCAAGACACTATGGAATCTCCAAACTACAGGGCCTAATGCAGGAATATCAAAATCCGGAGAAAGCTGCCAGAGCAGTTTTCTCTAGTCCACGTCTATGCTCTGCAGTCCTGCACCGAGCCAATGTGCACACCCTGTGTCCTTTAACCACTTCATTACCCGCCCATAGTCATATGAAGTCTGCAGGACAGATCTCCCATCCTGGGCAGGCGTCATATGACGTCCTTGGCTTCCCGGCCGTCTAGGGGGCGCGCGCGGGTCCTGTGCGCATACCTGGCGGCCGCGATGTCCGCCGGGCACCCGCAATTGCCCGTGAGCACAGCAGGACAGTAAACACACAGATCCACGTCCTGTCAGGTGAGAGGAGACCGATGGTGTGTACCCAGTACAGAGGAACACCGATCGGTCTCCTCCCCTTGTGAGTCCCCGCCCCCTACAGTTAGAATCACTCCCTAGGAAACATAATTAACCCCTCGATCACCCCTAGTGTTAACCCCTTCCCTGCCAGTCACATTTACACAGTAATCAGTGCAATTTTATAGCACTGATTGCTGTATAAATGTGAATGGTCCCAAAAGTGTGTCAAAAGTGTCCGATATGTCCGTTGCAACGTCACAGTCACGAAAAAAATCGCAGATCGCCACCATTACTAGTAAAAAAAAAATAAATAAAAATGCCATAAATCTATCCCGTATTTTGTAGACGCTATAACTTTTGCGCAATCCAATCAATATACGCTTATTGCGATTTTTTTTACCAAAAATATGTAGAAGAATACATATCAGCCTAAACTGAGGAAAAAAAATTAGCTTTTTTTAAAAAAAAATTGGGATATTTATTATATCAAAAAGTTAAAAATAGTGTGTTTTTTTCAAAATTGTCGCTCTTCTTTTCTTTATAGCGCAAAAAATAAAAACCGCAGAGGCGATCAATACCATCAAAAGAAAGCTCTATTTGTGGGGAAAAAAACCTAAAAATTTCATTTGGGTACAGTGTTGCATGACCGCGCAATTGTCATTCAAATTGCAACAGCGCTGAAAACTAAAAATTGGTCTGGGCAGGAAGGGGGTGAAAATGCCCTGTATTGAAGTGGTTAAACGTCCAATTTTACAGTAACAGCTTCTCATACTGTCACATTACCTATATACAATTTTGGGTACTGTAGTTTGTAGCCATTTCATTGGCTGACCCCTCCCACCAGCCATGATCTGCCTGCATTGCATAAAGAAGCACTAAGACCCAGTGATGATATCACTTGGTCTAAAATAAGGTATTTCATTAAAATGAAAAGTTTTTATTAAAAAATTAAAAAATTAAAACGTTTATAAAGAGGGGAAAGGAGGAACTCGGGAAGGCAAAATATGAGCAAATTAAACTTCAACATTAAGTGTGCTCCCTGCAGCATCTGCGCTAAGATCAGTTCAGAATGAGAGGACGTCATCTTACTGGACTTTTGATTATGCCGCCCTTTGTCCTGGTTTAGATTATTGGGTGAAAGTCGTTGTCTGTTCAGCGTGCACAGGCTTCTCTGCGTTCTGGTTTACATTCGTCTATGCTATGCGCCCCTCTGGGAGGGCGGTAATTTTGAACAGCGTGTTGCTGTATTCTTAGCTTGGCGTAGGAAGGGGTTTAGGTCCCTCTGACAGTTCGGATGTGGTGTGTCCTCACACAAGGTCAAAGCAATTACCCTGAAACCGGATCTGCCAGTGTTCCGTAAGACTCCAAAAGGCTTTATATGTATTTCCAGCAAAGATAACTGGAACATGTCCAGAGATTAGGATGGCAGCCGATTACAGATGGGCTGTTAGATGGTATCAGAATCCTTGTGAGCGGGTGACGACCCTATCCGGTCTATGTTTCTGCACATGGTTATATTTACATATACAGTATACAGGAGCACAACCAGATTTGTTTGCTACACTTGTAAGCTCTGCTTAACAATGCTGTACAGTAATTGTTTACCAATGAAAATATGGCAGAGCAAGCTGGTAGACATGACCCATTAAAATGACTTTACAGTAAAACTAAACTTTTTCCCTTGTGATCTAGTAGGTTTTTGGATTTTTTTAATATACCCCAATATTTGGCTTTTGGAGTCTGCATGCCATGCCTTTTTACTTTGTTGCTTTCAGTATTTTCTGCTTTGTTCACCTGTGTCATACGCAGGAGTACATGGCTCTGTCTGACATGGACATCCCATGATGCCCTGGCTTTCTGTCCTAGGGTGACAATGCTCCATAAATGGCTCTCTAAGCAGAAGCGTTAGACCCCTTTCACACTGGACCGTTTTGCAGGCGCTAGAGCGTTAAAAATAGCGCCTGCAAACTGCCCTAAAACAGCTGCTCCATGCATTCCAGTGTGAAAGCCCGAAGGCTTTCACACTGGAGCGGTGCGCTGGCAGGGCGTCAGAAAACATCCTGCCAGCAGCTTCTTTGGAGCGGTGAACTCACCGCTCCTCCACCACTGCTCCCCATTGAAATCAATGGGGCAGAGCTGCGATACCGCCGGCACAAGGCCGCTCCGGCTGCGTTTTGCGGGCGGATTTAACCCCTTTTCGGCTGCTAGTGGGGGGTTAAAACCGCCCCGCTAGCAGCCGAAAAGCGCAGCTAAAATGACGGTAAAGTGGTGCTAAAAATAGCGCCGCTTTACCGCTGACACCTGGGCGCCGGCAGTGTGAAAGGGGTCTTATAGTCATCCTAAGATGCACGTTCCCTGTGGGCTCCAAGCTTTATGTGCTGTCATGCTATGTTTGGGCATGTCCAATTGCAGTCCACAGACAGTGAGCATCTCAGGGTTATTTTAGAGTTTGCTAAATGTGATTCATTTTGCAAAATGGTCACCCATGTACAACTCACCTAAGATCAAAAATGTACAGGATACAGTTGGGTCAGTAGATAGGGTTGCCACCTTTTCTTCAAGTCAAACCCGAACACTTTAGTGGCGCACGGCAGTTTTTTTTTGTTCTTTTAGTATACACACACCATCTTTCTTGTTCTCTCCATCTTTTATTCTTTCTTTCCCTTTTTCTTTGTTGCTCCCCCTTTCTCTCTTTTTCCTTCACCCCCTCTCCTCTCTCTCCGGGAAGTGAATGGCTACATGTCCATTTTTGCATTGTTAAATAAAATGCTAACCATATATATATATATATATATATATATATATATATATATATATATATATATATATATATATACCATACCTCCCAACATTTTGCGATGGGAATGAGGGACATCTACTGACAAATGTATGTAGACATAGGACGCCCCTTAAAGGAGGATTAACCAAAAAAAAAGGTTAATTAAACCCACAAGGACTTTTTTTTACCACTACTATTCCTTTATATTGGCTTTTAAAATGTACAAATGAAAGGTTTAGCACTGGGAAACACTTTTGAAAGATAAAAAGTGCATTTTATATACATCTGTGTAGATCAGACCAAAATGAGGGACAAATGAGGAGGAAAGAGGGACAGAGGGACAATGCTCCAAATCAGGGACCGTCCCTCCAAATCAGGAACAGTTGGGAGCCAAGACATACACATACACACACACACACACACATATATATATATATATATATATATATATATATATATATATATATATATATATATATATATATATATACACACACACACACACACATATATATATATATATATATGCACTGTATGTATTTACACCTACAGGTATATTGCTCCCAAATGAATGATTGTCTTTGGGGGAGGGGGGATTGCAATGCGCAATATGCCTCATGTGTGTACAGTGTGTTTATATGTTGTGTGTGCATTGTGTGTGTGTGTATCATGTGTGTATATTGTATGAGTAACATGTATAACATGTGTATCATGTGTATTGTGTAGTGTTGCCACCTTTTCTTCAAGCCAAACCTGAACAATTTAGCTGCCTGGGACAACTTTAGGTGCCCCTATGGAGAGTAGAAATGCGGTGCTCATAGCGTGCCACAGCAAACAGTGGGTGTAGCCAAGTTGCTCTTGCTGACATCATTGCCCTGCCCCCCATTGATGCCAAACCTGCCGCCAGACATCCGCCCACAGCTACCTGAAGGCAACAGATTTGTGTGTGACTATCTTGGTTACTTGGTGAGCCACAGCCCGGTCTGAATAATGTATCCGGGTTTCAGTCCGGCTGAAATTTGAACACATGATTCAAAACCTGGACTGTCCGGGTGAAGCCCAGACAAGTGGCAACCCTAGTATTGTGTGTGTGTGTGTATGTATCATGTGTATTGTGTGTGTAACATGTGTATTGTGTGTGTAACATGTGTATTGTGTGTGTGTGTAACATGTGTATTGTGTGTGTGTAACATGTGTATTGTGTGTGTGTGTAACATGTGTATTGTGTGTGTGTAACATGTGTATTGTGTGTGTAACATGTGTATTGTGTGTATTGTGTGCGTGTGTAACATGTGATTTGTGTGTGTATTATGTATATTGTGTGTACTGTGTGTGTATTGTCTGTGCTTGGTGTGTCCTCGCCTGCATGGATCCTGGCTGTAGAAGAGGAGAGCTGCCTTGTATTGGAATGTCCAGGATGGCATAGATATGGATGGAGGAATGGATCCCTCTCATGGGGTGAGGGGGGGTTGATGTGTGAAAGTCCTGCAGATCTCACTCATGGCCAATAGAGCACACAGTAAGTGTCCATACCCCCAACCCCTTTATCCACCTGTTACTGTGTGTGTTGTAACTTGCACAGACTTGCTCGGTGCCACTGCTGCGCGATGGCTGCTTCCTCCACCTGCTCTCCGCTGCTAGAGATCATAACCTCCCCCACTTCCTGTTCACTGCACCGCCGCCTCTTTCTTAACTCTGGTGTACAAGGCGCTTGTAACAGCAAGAGTCTGTACAATGCCACCTGGTCTAATCCTGTGCCCCTCGCCCGCTACACTGCTGTCTGCACTGTGCAGGAACGCCTCCTCTGACAGCTGCATTGTATGACGCTCGGAGATGGAAAGGACACTTCACCAGGGGCGAACACATATCCGTGGGCATTCCATGCTTAGCAGCGTCCCCACAATGCCAGAAATTCATGGAGCAGCAGAGAGAAATCGTGAGAACGGGATTGGTGACAGGGGCGGGTTCTGCACCGGCTGGTATAAACAAACTCTCCCGAAAACATGCATAGAGGAAGCCATCATCCAGTCTAAATGTGTCCGGGTTTCAAGCGGGCTGAAAACTGGACACACGACTCAAAAACCTGACTGTCCGGGTGAATCCCGTACAGGTGGCAACCCTTTCAATGGGTGACAAAGGAGTCACTGGAGACATAGGCCTCATTGGAGACACAGGAGTGCACAGGGGTCTCTGGAGACAAGAGTCACTAGAGACACAGGAGCACACAAGTGTCACTAAAGACACAGGGGTCACTGGGGTCAATGGAGACACAGGAGTGTACAGGGGTCACTGGAGACAAAGGAGTCATTAGTAACACAGAAGTGCACATGGGTCACTGGAGACACAAGAGTGTCCATGGGTCATTGGAGACACAGAAGTGACTGAAGACACAGGGGTCGGTAGAGACATAGGAGTCTCCAAAGAAGGTGCATGGTATGGCAGAGGACACACTGGTGCCATACCTGACATCCTCCCTAAATAGAACCAAAGAGAAGAACTCCCTATACAAAATGATTCAAATTAAAGCAGAACTTCATCCCAAAAAGTAAGTTCCACTTTAACACCTCCATACCGCCTCCTCTCCCACTTTTGCACTTTTGTAAAAAAAATTTGGGGGGGGGGGGGAGTGTTTAAGACTCCTGCTTCTGCTCCAACTGCCTAGGTGATTGAAGCTGAAGTTGCCCCCCCCCCCTTCGCTGCTCGCAACCTTTTGTGACACATCACAGGTCCCAGGAGGCTGCGGGACCTTTCACAAATCCCAGCACTGCTCATGCATGCACAGTGGGAAGCCAGCTTTGAAGCTGCAAGGGGTCACACCTGGCTTCCCTTAGTAAACATGCTGGCGTCGGTGAGCTTAGGACCCTTCGAAGAACAGGCCCGGGTGAGGATGCCGCTGGATCCTTGGACAGGTAAGTACCCTTTTTTTAAAATTCAGCAGCTACAATATTTGTAGCTGCTGACTTTTAACATTTTTTTTGTTAAAGGGGTTGTAAAGGTTTTTTTTTTTTTTTTTAATAACAAACATGTTATACTTACCTCCACTGTGCAGCTTGTTTTGCACAGAGTGGCCCCGAACCTGGTCTTCTGGGGTCCCTCGGTGGCTGTCTCATCTCCTCCTCACAAGAACTAAACACCTTTATGCGAGCTCTCTCGCATGGTGTTTAGTTCTTGCGGGCGCGCTCCCGTGAGACAGCTGGCGGCTATAGCCCCTGACTGTATTACTCGGCCCCGCCCCACAGCGCGCCACGTCATTGGATGTGATTGACAGCAGTGCGAGCCAATGGCTGCGCTGCTTTCAGTCCATCCCCTCTAGCCAATCAACGGACAGGCTGAGCAGCGAAGAGGATGTCGGGAGCAAGCGCAGGACTTTCGAGGGGTCAGGTAAGTAAAACAGGGGGGGGGGGGGGGGCGGCATTGTCGGATGTTTTTTCACCTTAATGCATGGGATGCATTAAGGTGAAAAAACGTGAACCTTTACAACCCCTTTAAGACTGAAGATCCTTTTTATGTAACTGGGGACAGGTGGGGGCATCTAGGGGTATAAAGTGAAAACTACATGCCTAACACCCTGTTACACAATGGAACAAGAGTAGGATAAGCTTGTATTTTATGACTTTTTAGGTTACATTTTAGGTTACATAAACTTTCAGGTATATAATACAATAACAACTCAAGTGACAAGCTCTTTGAAAATAGCCTGTTGAATATAAGGAAAAGTAGAATCTGCTCTCTCATTGTGTGCCAGTTTGTTGTGAGCGGTGTGCCTCCTGCTCAAGTTTTGGCAGCGGGTAAGTGGTGGTGAAGCTCAACCGACCAATATGTAAGCTCTGCCATGCAGTCTTCCTTTCCTTCTGCCAAGTAGGTGCCACCTGAGGCTCAGACGTGTATCCAGTCCTACCAAGGCAGCAATGCCAAATTTCAGTTTTAGGCAGCGCTCCTCAAATAACTCGAGCAGACGAGTGCCTCGTTACTTCCGCCCAAATGCTCCAGCAGAAATTAGGTGTAAATTTATCAGCCGGGAGAATCGTGGCGTGAGATAAACAGTGAAAATGAAAGTGACAAGACATTTTGCACCTCTATAAACAGATGTAAATATTGATGTGTTTGAGAAGCCACCTATCATATTTGTCTCTTTGGGGGGGATTTATGGCACTCACCAAGATGGCGTGAAAGAATTAGAGCAGGTGACGGCAACAGTTTGTCTCTCTGCAGAACCAATTTTTAAATAATGAAGGAGCAACAGTCGCCAAGAGTTGAGCGCCCAGATAAAGCACACAGACACCGTATTCATCTATCAGTGTTCATTTGAATCAGAAAACCTGTAATGTCCAGGATGGTGAAATAACAGGAATTGCTGTATTATGTCTTTGACCTATCTTCACAGTAGGTACACTCTGCTGAGAATTTCGGATATCTCATGAGGAACGTTATTCCCTGGAAATCTTGTGTCCTGGCCACAGAGCGCTCCAAGTGTTTATGATTAGCTGTGGAACACAACAGGGACCCAATCCCTATGAGGGACATATGAAAATGAAAGAAATACCTTGTGGAATCGTCTCTACCTAAGTCCATTCTAATAACATACAGTATTGTGGTTTCAGTTTCATTTGACCACCAGACTTTCAGTCTTACACAGGTGTACCGGTGTCTTGCCGAGAAAGTTCCCTCGGCGGATAAGTTCCCCCCTGTACTGCGCAAGCGCTGCGCTTGCGCAGTACGAATGACCAGGAGCCGCCGAAAACAGCCGAAGATGAAAATCTTCAATAAGCTGTACACGGCGCCTGCGCCCTAGGTCCAGGCTGAAGCCCCTCCATCCAAGTGGACCTAGAGGGGGAATAAAAAAGTGGCAAGCACAGCGAGGCCGTTCCCGAAGCGTGGCGAGCGAAGCGAGCCCGCGAGGGGCCCCCTCACAGGCGCCGTGTACAGCTGATTTGTTCTGTATTTAGCTTCGGCTATTTCCGCCGGTTCCTACTGCGCAGGCGCTGCGCCTGCGCAGTAGATGGGGGTCCTTATCTGCCGAGAGGAACTTTCTCGGCAAAACACCGGCTCCTCACATGTATTGAAATGGCTTACTCTGATTTCATTGCACACTGTGAGCTTCTTACAATGTGTGTTAGAAAATGCAGCAAATCAGATGTAGCTTCAGCGCTGTATTTTGGCCTAGGCCAACACGGCCTAGGGCGGCACTTTGCGCTGCCGAACTGTAGTTCAACGCAACCCGGGTGTTTCTGCCAACATGGTGTTGCTGGCAACATGGTGGTGCCTGGGTGTTGCTGGCAACATGGTGGTGCCCAGGTGTTACTGGCAACATGGTGGTGTCCAGGTGTTGCTGACAACATGGTGGTGCCTGGGTGTTTCTGACAACATGGTGGTGCCCGGGTGTTGCTGGCAACATGGTGGTGCCCGGGTGTTGCTGGCAACATGGTGGTGTCCAGGTGTTGCTGGCAACATGGTGGTGTCCAGGTGTTGCTGGCAACATGATGGTGCCCGGGTGTTAATGGCAACATGGTGGTGCCTGGGTGTTAATGGCAACATGGTGGTGCCTGGGTTTCGCTGGCAATGTGGCGTGCCCAGGTTTTGCTGGGAACATGGCGGTGCCCGGGTGTTGCTGGCGACGTGGCGGCTCCCAGGTGTTTCTGGCGACATGGCAAAAAAGCTGCCCCCCTGCACGACAAGGCCAGATTTATACTTTTGCCCCACTTCCCAAGACAACTGTATTGTGTCACTCTTCTAATTCCCCCTTAGCAATATATGTACAGTATGTGTGTGTATGTATGTTTATAGACGTGTGTGTATGTACGTTACTCATGACCCCTAAGTCTGTACAATCACAACTGCTTTTTTTTATTCTCGTTCACAATGTCGGCAAGGACCAATGCTCCTCTGAAAAGCAACCCATGCTCAGATCTCTTTTCAGAGGAATTTGACATGCAGTGAAGAGGCAATATGTTGCCTCCTCAATGCCTGTTTTAAACCCTTAAATGCAGTATCACAGTGCTGCAACTGTGTGCAATGCACATGGTTGCAAGTTGGTTGGCCCTCTTCACTTGGGGGTACACTTCCTGCCATGCCATGTATGCAGTCCCTGACCGTCCTTTGTGCCATGCCCGTAGTCTCTGACCATGCCTTGTGCAAAGCCCGCAGTCTCTGATCATCCCTTGTGCCAAGCCGTAGTCTCTGACTGTCCCTTGTGCTATGCCCGCAGTCGCTGATCATCCCTTGTGCCATGCCCACAGTCTCTGATCGTCCCTTGTGTCATGCCTGCAATCTTTCACCGTGACTTGTGCCATGCCCGCAGTCTCTGACCATCCCTTGTTCCATGCCCACAGTCTCTTACCGTCCCTTGTGCCATGCCGCAGTCTCTTACTGTCCCTTGTGCCATGCCCGCAGTCTCTTACCGTCCCTTATGCCATGCCCACAGTCTCTTACCGTCCATTGTGCCATGCCCACAGCCTCTTACAGTCCCTTATGCCATGCCCGCAGTCTCTGTGGACTGTGATGTAAGGGGGAGCTCTGTGGACTGTGATGTAAGGGGGAGCTCTGTGGACTGTGATGTAAGGGGGAGCTCTGTGGACTGTGATGTAAGGGAGAGCTCTGTGGACTCTTGTGTAAAGAAAGGGCTGTGGTTACCAGAGACCCCCTTACATCAGAATTTCCCTTTACACCAGAGTCCACAGCAGTCCCTTTTACTGTACATCAGGGTCCACAGAGTTCCTCCTTACACCGTAAACAAGAAACCTGTGCTGGGTTATTTTAACCTGATCCTTATATAAATGGAAAATTATGTTTTTTGCGAGCACATTATGAGAAACTTACCTTAGAATGAAGCCCTCCAGCACTGTGATGTCACTGCAGAGATGGCTGACATTTTCTACAGGTCTTCATTCCAGGTTCGCAGCCTCCAGCTACATGAGCGGCATGATAACGTCACTCCTGTGCATGCGTGCGGAAGCTGCCATTTCCGGCACGGGCTCTGAAGGTCCGACACTCTAAGCCAGACTTGAGATGTCATCGGCTGCATGCACTCTGAATATATCCTAAACAGTGCACGTTTAGGAGATATTCACATTACCTACAGCCTTATTATAGGCTTACCTGTAGGTACAAATGGAAGTACAGAGTTTACTACAACTTTAAAGAAGCCCAAAACCGTGTACCGTCATTAAAGCTCCAACTCTTCTGCACCTTGGAAGGGCTAGGCGATTCTGCAAGGTGGTCCAGGAGAAGTTTGTTCTGGAGGAGCCAGATACTGTTTGCTGCATGCACTCTGCTTTGCAGCACCAGTACCCTGCATTCGATCTAAGAGGAAAAGGTGGAGCCTAAAGTGGAAGGGGTGTGGGGTGTGGTTTACAGATGACAGGGCGAGTCTTAAACAGGCAGGGGTGTGGCCTTGACAGGAAGGGATGGGTCATGTTTAAATTAGGGGGTGCACGACTTTAGTCAGGCCTAGGGCAGCACAAAACCTAAATACACCACTGTGTATGTCGCTCCATTTCCTGGCTGGAGGACATCCAGCATTATCTAGTACTTTTTTCCCCAGCCTTACTATCTCTGGCATGACTCTTTCAATCCTTGGATCACATCACAGTCACAATCACAGACTGTGTTGATGCTAGGGTTGCCACCTTTGCTTCAAGTCAAACCCGAACACTTTAGCGGCGCACAGCAATTTTTTTTCATACTATAAACTATACATATATTTTGCTATTAAATCACATTTCTAATGATATGAAGTTAATAACAAGAGTTCCCCTTTTACATCTGAACTCGCAGAGTTCACGTTCACTGTAAGGGTAGACTCTGATGTAAGGGAGAACTCTAACATAAAGGATGCTCTGGGAACCCTGATTTAAGGGGAACACTGAGAACTCTGATGTACGGAGAGGACTCTGATGTAAGGGGGAACACTGTGGCCTCTGGGGTAAAGGGGAACTCTGATGTAAGGGGTGCTCTGAGAACCCTGATTTACCTTAGTGTACTCGCTCAGAGGCAGGAGAGAGAAGGGGGGAGACTTCAGTTACAGACAGGGCAACATCCAACATTGTCAGAACATGTATACCTGGATGATTGATCTGCAGAGCATGTTTGGTGAATGTCAGATTCACTGCTTTATAACCATGCCCCTATCAGTCTTCTGACAATAATCTAAAATGCTCTGGCTCCCCCCCCTTTCAGCTTACTGACCAATACTATAGGTTGCCCTTTTTTCAGTAGTGATGCTGGCAGGCAGCAAGGATAATGGAGCATATTACAAGTAACAAATGTCTAAACTGTGCTCTACTCCAAGCAATGATAAAAAAAAAAAAAAAGAATAAAAAAAAAAAGAAGAGAATCTGCTGTAATTTCAGGGGAATGTGCAGCTCTGACCCCAGCACGATGTTAATATGTCTAACAGATTAGCGAGGGCTCGAGCCAAACACAAATCTAAATAAGAGAAAGAGGACTGCCTTAATCAGATTGTCAGCAGATTGTTTATAATGTTTTAAACCAAGGACATTAGGATGTGCATTACGGAGCGGCGGTAATATCTGCTCAGGGAAACGCGCGTACTTTAAGGTTGGGAACATTAATGGCTCAGGCAATTTTTTCGCCGGGAGAAAATGGCTTTGGGTCAAGTCCATGTACATTGTGGATTCATTTTAAATTGATCACACCAAGCAAGGCTGAGGCCAGTAATCTACACCACGGGGACATTTGGCGGGTCTAATAACACTCTACCCGCTCACTGCATCGCACACCTCCTGAATAACAAGGTACGGCAAATGCTGCACAGCCAACGGGTGGCACCTGGCACTGCAGGGGTTAAAACACTGGAGGACTGCTTAGAATGCCTGTAGGCGCTCCTCCAGGAATCAGGACTTTTTATTCTTAATCACATGGTTCCCCCATTAGAAAGTACCAAAGATGGGTAACCATAGCTCCCAACTGTCCCTGATTTCGAGGGACTGTCCCTGATTTGGACCAATGTCCCTCTGTCCCTCTTTCCCCCTCATTTGTCCCTCATTTTGGTCTGATCTATATAGTTGTATATAAAATGCACTTTTTTTCTTTCAAAAAGTGTTTCCCAGTGCTAAACATTTCATCTAATTTCTAAATTGCTGCATTTGTAAATTTCAAGAGCCAATATAAAGGAACAGTAGTGGTAAAAAAAAAAAAGCCTTGTGGATTTAATTAACCTTTTTTTGGTTGTTTTTGGGGGATAATTCTCCTTTAAGGGGGTGTGGCAGGGGGCGTGTCCTATGCCTACATACATTTTCTAGTAGGTGTCCCTCATTCCCATCTCAATGGGAGGTATGGGGTAACTAGTAAATTGCTACATTGTAGCAAAATATACTTTTGTCATTTGTTAAAAATTCCTTGTGCCAGATTTCCAGCTGCTGTTCCTAGGCTGGTTTGCAGCCTCCCATTACATGATTCTGTGCGATACAGCTCCCCTCTTAAAGTGGATGTAAACCCAATGTCATCCTTTCTAAACTACTGCTATAGGGGTTATCTATAAGGATATACATGCCTCCTGCATGTATCTTTACCTGTCAAATGTCTCCCCTCTGTCTGTTATGAGACCCGAAAAACTGCAGATTCTGTGGGTGGGTCTGTTGTCTGGAGCTCGGTGGGTGGAGTCGAGATGTCAGTAGACTCCCCGCCCACCTCTACACTCCCCTTGTCAATATGCATTTTCTCCTGTGTATTTCTTACACTGAACTTCTGCTATGATCTCTAACATCCAGTAAAAAGACCGGAAAGTAACCACATGACTTCAGCATGCCAAATCATGTTGAGGTGTGGAACAGACAATCCTTGCAGAGCTGCTGAAGAAAGGAATGGGGGTGGGAATTAAAAAATAATGCATGTCTTAGGCTAGTGCACGAGATATGTAAATCACCTGTCACTCACAGCAAGGGGGAGGATTTGACAAAGTTTTTCTCTGTTTGTCAAGTTTTATCTCACTGAACAATAAAAGAGGATTGCTCAGAGCTGGATTAACTCTTTGTGGCAAGACTGGGCTCAAATGATAGGAAATCTTATACTCTACATTATGACATAAAAAAAAAAAAAATTGGGGTTTACATCCACTTTAAGCACACAAGGATGGAAGGGGCTGCAAAGAGTTAATACACAATGCACTAGAACGCTAAGGTGTGAAGGTGGTTTGAAAGTTAGGTGCTTCTAGCTGTGGGACCCCAGAGCTGTGTAACATTACTTTGGTTATAAACATAGCCTTGTGAATAGTACCGTGTCATGCTCTGAGTCTTCATATCTACACATTTTCGGTGCATTGTGGGCAAGGTGCATTCGAAAAAATCCTTCTTGCTGCATAACTTATGTGGTTTCCGGGAAAATGCACACCCTATGGTAATGCAGGTAAAGTGCCACAAAAACAAACCCACCTAAAACACTGGGGCGTGAATAGAAATGTCGCAGTGGCTGTGTCTTCTCAGTAAGCCGAAAAGATCAGTTCACCGAAAAGTGATAGTTCAATTTCAGGCACATGACAGGCAGACTAAAGTTTGTTACTTTTTAAAAAATGTGGTGATTTTCTGTCTCTGGCTTTACCTTGGCTGTCACCTCCCACCTTCATGACACCCATTTCTGCTGTGCAGAGATCTCATTACTAGAATGCCCTGACTCAGGAGGTCAAACATTTGGGGGTTTGAGGAGGGACTCCAGAATTTACCCTTCATAGCTAAAATGTCCCTTTAACAAAACTTACGTATGTTTATTGTTTCTGCATATTTCCGAACAGCTACTGAGTTACAGAGAAAAAAAAACCCAGCTCCCCTGTGCCGCCACCGTCCTTGTCACTGATGGAGGTCTAAGTTATATAAACTATAAATATACAGAGTATAGAAACTGGCATACCCTCAATCCAATAGCAATAGCCTGTGCTTATCTCTTTCGGACACTAGATGGCGCTGCGTATAGGATCTATAACTCTATATCTCTAACAGAAGAAGACTCTCCAAGTGAGAAGCTAGGGAAGCCATAACTTACCTAACTCCTTTTACTCCTCTCTGCTCTTAAAATTGCCAACAACTAATTATTATGGTTGTTGAGCTTAAAAGAAGTCATTGTAAAGTTAGTCATAACTTTAAGAAGGGGGCCCCGAGAAACCCCCCCCCCCCCCCCATGTGAATGAGTATCAGGTACATCATACCCCTACCTATTCATCAAAAAAAGTGTCACAAGGTAATAAAAACACACACAGTTTTTGACAAATCTTTAAAAAAATAAAATAAAATAAATAGTGTCCCACGATGTAAATCCACCATCCATCACGCCGCCCGCCAGACCCGAAAAAGAAAAAATAACAGAAGCGCCTGCCATCGGTGAAGACTGGCTGCATACTGCAGGCTCCGCCATCTGACATTTCTTATATAGGTAAGGGGCGGGCCACCTGGCTACGTCACAGAGCGGTGCGTGCTGGGTTGGTGATGTCAAAAGGGGTGGGGTCACCAGTTGACGTAGCCAAGTGGCCCCACTCCTTATCTATATAAGAAATGTCAGACAAGGGGACAACGGAGCCTGCAGTTGTCATGGGACACTATTTTTTTTTTTTTTTTTTAATAAAAGATTTGTCAAAAACTGTGTGTTTTTATTACATTGTAACACTGTTGAGGTCATGTGGCCTGGTATGGTTCAAGAGGGGGGAAGGGTGCTCGCTCACCCCCCCCCCTTTTCTGACCTGCTGAGCTGCATGCCCGGAAAATGGTCTGGTATGAATTTTGAAGGGGACCTATGCCTGTTTTTTTTCATACTTTTTAATCCTCTGCTTTTTTTTTTACAATCAGCTGTCAGCGGTAAATATCGGATAATCGTTATTGTTTTTTTTATGAATTGGACTTAGTTTACCGCATTCGAGAATTTATGCAAATGAGTAAAATGATACCCTTATCGCATGCGGTAAACGTTAGTGGATCAACCCCTTAGCTTTGGAGAGAGATAAGTAAACACTAGAGATATATGTGCTTTGCTCACATTTCATGACTGAGGTTTACAACCACTTTAAGGAATGTGTTGTCACCATTTTGGGGCGACTTCAAGAATGTTTATTTATGGTATGTATACGGTCAACTGTATTTCAGTATAAAAGGTTGTCATTGTGTGGACTCTTACTTCTCCTAATCCCAAGATGGCAACATCTTCTGGAAACAAAACTTATAGTGGGTGAAGATGTTACTGGGGTCCAATTTTGTAAGGACTAAGGAAGGTATTAAACACACTACTGGTGGTGCTATTTAGGGGCCTCCTGGGAGTGCCTCTGTAATAGTACTCAGAGGATCCAATGCACAAAGACCAACCTATGCCAGGCAGTAAAGCGGAAAAGAGAGTAATGCCCCGTACACACGAGCGGAATTTCAATCGGAAAAATCTTGGATGGTTTTTCTGACGGAATTCTGCCCAAGCTTGCCTTGCATACACACGGTTACACAAAAGTTCTCTGAACTTTCGACCATCAAGAACGCGGTGACGTACAACACTACGACGAGCCGAGAAAATTAAGTTCAATGCTTCCGAGCAAATTGTTTCCGAGCATGCGTGTTTTTTTGCGAGTCGGAATTGCATACAGACAACGCATTTTCGGATAGGAACTTTTTCCGACCGAAAAACAGAGAACATGCTCTCAATCTTTTGCTGGTGGGAATTCCGCCAGCAAAAGTCCGATGGAGCGTACACACGGTCGCAATTTCTGACCAAAAGCTCTCATGGGAGTTTTGCTGGCGGCATTTCCGATCCTATGTACGGGGCATAAGTGCTTCCCCCCTTATATGGCTGTGCATGTGGAGGACATGCCCCCCAGCATGAGGCTAGGCCGTGACTGAGAAATACACAACGACTGCAGCATATTTTTTGCACACATTTAGAGCATCTTCTCTTCTAACCACCTCACTATAGTAAAAAATAATGAACTCAGTGGTTATTAAATATCACCAAAAGAAAATTCTGTCTAAAAGACAGAACAGATTCCTTTATAAAATTAATTGGATACAATGTTGCACTATTGAGTAATTGTCAGTCAAACTATCACAGCAGTGAACACTAAAAAATGGAAAGGAAGGAGATAATATGCAGTAATATGCTGGTATTGAAATCATTAAGGGCACATTCACACTTCTTAAAACACCATCAAATTTTAGAGCACTTGTATGTTTGCATACGGCCAACCATTTCTTCTGGACCTTCAAAAACACATGTGGCCTTTTTTCCCATTACGGCAAAGGTGTATGCATTACAGCATCTAAGGGTCATAAGGCATGGATATCCATTGAAAGCCCTATGGATGCATTCCTTATATGAATGCACAATGCGTGTAAGTAACACGCACCAACATAAATATGAATGCATGTTAACCCTTCTGCATCTACCCTGCCATACCAATTTTCAGTGATAAATACAATTGCTAGTGCAGAACGTTAAACACCACCTCTGGAGGGGTTGGTGGGTCAGTGCCATCAGAGGTCATGTTTTAAAGGACTTTTTTGCCGCTAATTGAAACAAAGTGGGCCTTTGTCACCAGCACCCATTATATTAGCATTTGTCCCAGCCGCTGTGCCAGACAGCAATGACTATGATAACAAGCCAGCCGCACGAAAAGCACTGAGGTAAAGACACCAAAGCGTCTTTTGCTGTGTGGAGAATACGGAGTATACGTGCCAAGCGGGGGGACGCATTCACTATAATCAGCCGTGACGCTGTGATGAGGCCTTTATACGGATGAATAAAAAGCTTCCTTAGAGGACGGCGAGGCGGCTCAGGTAGACGGTATATTTCAGTAGCGGCATTATGAGCAGAACACAGATTGTGCAGGCAGTATTATACAGCTGCATAAAAAGGTTTTTGTCTTGAACAAAGCGAGGTCGTAGCGGGAACTGTTCAGCGGCCCAGACACATCTTACTGCAGAACGCCATTAGAATGAAAAGTACAATGAAGGCCTAGGGGGTGAACGCAGCTGCTGACATCATTTCCAGGGTCACTGTGCTGCTGAATTGCTGTAAGACACACAATTTTGTCCCCTGCACTGTACATATGAGCACAACTACTTTGTTAAAGAGAATCACTCCAAGCATCATCTGTGTACAAAACGTGCATCAGTCCTTTCTATAAGAGGAAAAAACTTTTTTGGGGGTCGGGGGTTGCCATGCTTCTTAGGGCTCATGCACACAGGATGTTTAAAAATCGCCAGTGCTGCTGCCAGGAAAAGGCAGTGTGAAAAAATGATGCTTTTAGCTGTGTTTTTAAATAGCGTTTATGAGTATTTTTCTGGGTTTTTTTTGGTGTTAGTGTTTTTTGGCATTTTTACCGTAAGGCTACTTTCACACTGGGGCGGGGGCGTTAGCGGCAAACCACCCCGCTAATTTTAGCAGTGCTTTACTGCTGTAATAACGGCGCTTTTCGACCACTAGTGGATGCTTTTAACCCCTGCTAGCAGCCAAATAAAGGGTTAAAAGCACCTGCAAAGCGCCGATACCGAAGCGCTTTGCAGGCGCTTCGGCAGCGGTGCCCACTGATTCCAATGGCAGGGGCGGTGGAGGAGCCGTGTATACAGTGCTCCCGCACCGCCCGAAAGATGCTGCTTGCAGGACTTTTTCTAACGTCCTGCAAGCACACCGTCCCAGTGTGAAAGCACTCGGGCTTTCACACTGGGGCTGCAGGGGAGGCATTTTTCACCCACATCATAAAAAACTATCAACAAATGGTGTATTACATGCTGTTCATACTTACTCAGTCAATATAAAATCAGTTTTTTGTATTCTGCAAAAAACCTTGTTGATCCTGCTGTTCTCTATCTCCACCTGTTATCCATGTCCCCAATGCAGCTAGGGATTTTACAGAGCAGTGTTGGCAGCTCTGCACATGCTCAGTTTTCAGTGACTTTCTATGCTGAGCATTCCTCCCTATCGCATCTGAGCAGCCCATGTGATCACACATGTTGGGGTGTGCACAGTGGTAAATGGCAGCCTACTCCCTCCCTCCTTCTCCATGCCCACTAACTAGCTAAACACAATGGGGGCTGGGTATTACATGTAGATCAATGGAGGCTTCACCTCCCTGTTATTCTGAGACACAGGCTGGAGGGGCGTAACATGGCCTGTGACTGGCAGAAATCCGCCCACACCATGTTATTGCCACAAAAAAAAAGATTTAATTTCAAATATATATGTGTATGACAATTTAAAACAGTTTATTGATATTATTTTTTTTTATTCCGTATTCCAAAGACTGTTTTTTTTTTATTTATTTATTTGGAACATCTGACCAGTAGCAGAGGACTAAAAGCTCCTCCTGCTTATGTTTCTCTGAAGACAGGCTGGGAAAGAGCTGGGTCAGGTGACAGCTATATATCAATTAGGAAAAAGGTGGCTTTTTTGTTATTAATTACAGTGTCATCATCCATATACAGAAATAGAAGGGTGTTTTGTTTTGTGTCACACATCTCCATGCATATTATATACAGTATCTCCCAAAAGTGAGTACACCCCTCACATTTTTGTAAATATTTTATTACTGTATATCTTTTCATGTGACAACACTGAAGAAATGACACTTTGCTACAATGTAAAGTAGTGAGTGTACAGCTTGTATAACAGTGTAAATTTGCTGTCCCCTCAAAATAACTCAACACACAGCTATTAATGTCTAAACCGCTGGCAACAAAAGTGAGTACACCTCTAAGTGAAAATGTCCAAATTGGGCTTAAAGTGTCAATATTTTGTGTGGCCACCATTATTTTCCAGCAATGCCTTAACCCTCTTTTGCATGGAGTTCACCAGAGCTTCACAGGTTGCCACTGGAGTCCTCTTCCACTTCTCCATGACAACATCACGGAGCTGGTGGTGGATGTTGGAGACCTTGCGCTCCTCCACCTTCCATTCCAGGATGCCCCACAGATGCTCAATAGGGTTTAGTTCTGGAGACATGCTTGGCCAGTCCATCACCTTTACTCTCATGTTCTTTAGCAAGCCAGTGGTCATCTTGGAGGTGTGTTTGGGGTCGTTATCATGTTGGAATACTGCCCTGCGGCCCAGGCTCTGAAGGGAGGGGATCATGCTCAGCTTCAGTATGTCACAGTACATGTTGGCATTCATGGTTCCCTCAATGAACTGAAGCTCCCCAGTGCTGGCAGCACTCATGCAGATCCAGACCATGACGCTCCCACTACCATGCTTGACTGTAGGCAATACACACTTGTCTTTGTACTCCTCACCTGGTTGCCGCCACACACGCTTGACACCATCTGAACCAAATAAGTTTATCTTGGTCTCATCAGACCACAGGACATGGTTCTAGTAATCCATGCCCTTAGTCTGCTTGTCTTCAGCAATCTGTTTGCGGGCTTTCTTCTGCATCATCTTTAGAAAAGGCTTCCTTCTGCGACAACAGCCATGCAGACCAATTTTATGCAGTGTGCAGCGTATGGTCTGAGGACTGACAGGCTGACCCTCCATTCCTTCAACCTTTGCAGCAATGCTGGCAGCACTCATAGGTCTATTTCCCAAAGACAACCTCTGGATATGACGCTGAGCACATGCACTTAACTTCTTTGGTTGACCATGGTGAGGCCTGTTCTGAGTGGAACCTGTCCTGTTAAACGCTGTATGGTCTTGGCCACTGTGCTGCAGCTCAGTTTCAGGGTCTTGGCAATCTTCCTTATAGCCTAGACCATCTTTATGTAGAGCAATAATTCTTTTTTTCAGATCCTCAGAGAGTTCTTTGCCACGAGGTGCCATGTTGGAATTTCAGTGACCAGTATGAGAGAGTGAGAGCGATAACTCCCAAACACACCTGCTCCCCATTCACACCTGAGACCTTGTAATACTAACGAGTCACATGACACCGGGGAGGGAAAATGGCTAATTGGGCCCAATTTGGACATTTTCACTTAGGGGTGTACTCACTTTTGTTGCCAGCGGTTTACACATTAATGGCTGTGTGTTGAGTTATTTTGAGGGGACAGCAAATTTACACTGTTATACAAGCTGTACACTCACTACTTTACATTGTAGCAAAGTGTCATTTTGTTCAGTGTTGTCACATGAAAAGATATACTAATATATTTACAAAAATGTGAGGAGTGTACTCACTTTTGTGAGATACTGTACATAAAAACACATCAGTTCAAGTTGTAAAGCGCTGCGCAAACTGTGGCACTATATAAAACCTGTATAATAAAAATAATAATAATCAGATGCAATACAAAGGGACAATGTAAATTGAACAGTGTGTATTTAGTATCACTTTAGGGAACACAAAGCTGTCTTCTGATTGTCTGTGGTACTGGTACTTTGGGTGAAACACGGAAGTACCAGCAGCCGCACGCAACAGAGAGAAGACCAGGCGCTGGATCCCAAGAGAGATGAGTGCAGCCATGGGAGCTTCTGTAACCCTTTATAGCCATTTAAAGCCTGTTGCACCTTTAAAACGGATCTTCACCCTTGAAATCAACGTTCATCCTCTCGATCCCACCCCCCTCTGCTACAGAAATAGGCAAGTTATTTTCTGTTTACCAACCTTTTTTCTTGGCAGAGTTTATTGCCCATCCCCCAGACAAATGAAGTCACTGCCACTGGTGCCTCCTGGGATATGTGATGTGCATATCCCAGGAGGCACCAGGAGCACTGCACATCATTGCTTTCATTAAAGTGTGGGGGATGGGCCTAGCAGCACATTATTGGGAGGTGGTGCCCGGTAGAGCCGACGACCTCCTGATAACGTCACAGGTTAAAACAGTAGCATGGGACCTGAGTAGTGGCTGCTGAGAAGAGGATCTCCGCAGGACAACGCTAGTTCTGCTGGGTGGGTGAGTATCTGAATTGAGGACACCCCAATGTAGCACCCTCTACCATAGGTAGGTGTTAGAGTGAGGATTCTGTACGGGAAACTGTCAGCGCAGGTAAATTTGGGCAGGCCTAGCCTTCAGGCTAGGCCTGCTTGTTTTGATCTGGGGGCAGGGAGTGGTTAGTGCAGCAGTGGGTGTGACCACCTGTGCTTTAGTTCTGAGGCGTCTCCCCTGCTTCCAGGAAGAATGTTCTGGATGAGGGGGAGGGCCTAGGACTTTAGTGTCAGGCAACTCATGTGAGGAGCCCTGACCAGTCCACAACTGGAATTGGCAGGGGGCAGGCCTCCCATATAAGCTGAGGTGACAGCCCGCTGGGGAGGAGTTGTCGGCCGGGAGACGTGGAGAATGGAGTACTAGGCAGCAGCAGGGGCCCCATCCCCATCTGGGGGGGGGGGGTGCGAGGCCTAGCGGAGGAGCAGGGAGAGCTGGGAGGGAGCTTCATCTTTACACGGTTATGGATGAAGTGTTCTGGAACAGAGGGGCTGGAGAAGCTGCCGGAACTTATGTCCAGTTAAAGCTCTCCATCATGGACTCGGGGCAGGAGAAGGTCGGTGAGTGGATCACAGTGGAGTTCTGGATGAGGCATGCCAGGGGAACTGGGTGTGAGGCCAGAGGAGAGACTGTGGGGAGAGTGTCAAATCGTTGCGACCTGAGGGCGCAGGATTTGCAGGCCGGACTATCTGGGAACAGTGGTTCACCAACAGCACATGCTACTAAATTACTAGGCCGCCAGAGAGAGGTACTGCAGACCTCTGGCCTAGTAACAGTGCAACCAATTCTAGCCAGCAACTGAGACTGTTCAGAGTGGTCTCTTTTGTCAAAAGAGGATGATGTACCAGGAAAAATAATGATCTACAGTGGAAGTTTGCACCCAGCAAGTTTAAATCCATCCCAACAGTATTGTCTGTACCTACGTTGATCCCCCTAGTAGGCATGTACCAGTGCCGAAAGGCCTTATGCAAGACTTGCAACTTCATTCAGCATGGACAGAAGTCTTTTACCACTAAGGGCAAAACCTTTGTGCTAAAGGAATTCTACAATTGTTCATCCGATTTCGTCATCTATGGCCTCATGTGTCCGTGTGGCCTAATGTATGTGGGCCGGACAATCAGACCCCTGAGACAAAGATTTGGGGAACACAGAAGGCTCATAGAAGGTGGAACAGATCCTCACAGTGTTCCAAGACATTTTTCCTTAGCCCACCAAGGTTCTACTGAGGGACTGAAAGTGTGGGTCATTGAACAGATCCCGAGGTTTCTCCCGGCGGCTGAAAGATTCAAAAAGCTCTGTGCACGTGAGACTTTTTGGATCTATACCCTAGATGTACTCGCGCCGGGAGGAATCAATGAAAGTATTGAGATTGCAACTATTCTGTAAACACAACAAACAATATATATACCTCAATATACTTATTTTATTTTATTTATTCTTTTGTTTATCATCAACAATCAAATGAATAAGCTGTTTTAATGATAACCACACACTGACCTCTAAAGGTCAGATGGGTTCCTTGTCCTTGTTTTTTGTTTTTGTTTTTGCTTCTGTTCTTATGTTTTGATTGTGTTTTTTATAAAATGAAACATAAAAAACCCATGTATATTTTTATATACATGGGCTCCCTCTGTTTTAAAGGATAGGCCCCTCTTTTTAGCTTAATGTCGTTATTGTTATGAGCGGCACATGCATGGGGGCCACTCGGTAGTGGGTCCGCTTATGCGTGCGCATGCACCTGACTGAATGCATACCTGTGCACATATACGCACATATGTGTATATGTATATAGATGTATTAATAATCTCAATTTTTAATTATTACAGTAATGCTCATTATCCCATTTAATTTATCACACATATGTGATCTAGGGCTAATCAGCAGTTTTTTATGACCTCGAGAATTTATTCTTCTCTCTTTTATATATATCGTATATCTTCTTCCCAAACTATTATCTCATGATACAATAATACCCTCATTTAATCTTATTTATCCTTACTAGCATTTATTATTATCATCATCATTCTCCCATAATTACTCTGACGTATCTCGTCTATTTTTCTTCTGTTTTTGCTCTTTTTTTCATTCCTATTTTTGTAGTATTATTATATTTTATATATTTTTCATTTTTATTTTTTATTTTTTATTTTTATTTATTTTTTATTTTTTATTTATTTATCCTTTATTCATTCATTTATTTTATTATATATATTTCTTTAAATTCATTATTTTTTCTTTTTTCATACTTAATTTTTATTTATTATTTTTTATTTAATTTCATTTTTATCTCTAATTAAATTCATCCTTATTAATATCCACCTTCATTTTATTTTATTTTATTTTATTTTATTTTTCTTACACATATACTCCTCTATAGATTAACACACACTTTGTCATTTCTTTGGATAAACCAGACACATAGCCATTATTCTCCGTCCTCCTTCCCCCCCCCTCCCTCCCTGTGTTCTTGTCAATCCGCTCTTCCTTCCTCCCCTTCTCTCTCCAGTCCCCGCCCCCCTTCTCTACTTAAACCACTTCCTCGTTTCATCTGTAGCTTTGATGAAGGAGCGCGGCTACCGTGCCATCGTAGCCCGCACGCTCACGAAACGCGTCGCATTCCAGTGACGTCACAGCTCCGCGCCTGCCTTCCATCAGCGTCTCAGGCCTCGCTCTGGAACTTCATCACCGCGGCCGGCTTTAGCGGTGTTCAGGCACAGCCGCACGCACAGCAGGACCCAGCGCTAGTTGTGACGGATCTGACGGACCCCTCTCCTCCTGGACTTTTAGCCAAATTACATGCTTAATGTTATCCTACAAAATGTGAGTGTTTTGCACAGAGTTTTTTTAATAAATCTGGTTTTAATACTGCACTTAGAGGCGCTTCCTCTCCTTGTGTTCTTTCTGCAGATTGTTGGGGCTTAGGTTCAGCTCTTCCTGGAAGGCAGCCATTTGTGTGGACTTTGAAAACTTTTCAGAACTTTGTATTGAGTCCCCTTCTTTTCCCCATACAGACTTTTTATGGATCTTATCAATTATTACCTCCTGTCATTTACATAATGGGTATATAGGAATGCCTAGCAATTTTGCGCCTTTACTTGCTTACAGTGAAGTTTGTGCAGGAGGGTGGAAGTCCTGGGAGCAACAGTCTGCAGGAGATACGCAGAGGAGGAGTAATAGTCTGTTTGGTGTTATGCAGGGGAAGTGTCTGTAGATATTATTTGTACATCAGTACTTCACGGCTCAACCTTTTGTAATTCTTAACTATGATGGCAAAGCAATTGTTGTATGGGCATCCCATATTTCCTTTCCCCCAACCAAGTTATATTTCCCCCAATAAACAAAACAACGCAAATGGCTGTTCCTTGTCTCAGAAGTGATAGATGTAGGTCTGGCAGCAGGGTGATATGGTGGATGTTAGTTACTAGAAGCAACCAAGTGCTACACCAGTATCAGATAAGCAAGAAAAACAAATAATGGAGGGAGGGTAAAGATCCTCTTTAGGAAAAAAAAAATGCAAAAACTTTATTTCACCTTTCCTAATGACTCAAATGCATTTTGCATAATGAGCAAACTTCACCAAAATGGTCCTGATTTCTCCCAATTTGCACATCCTTAGTCTTCTTCCTGACGTCTCTCCAATCCTAGCACATCCTCTTCTGTACTCTGCTGCCCGGATCTTGCTTAGAGCATATTTTTAGCCTGACCGTCTCTCTTGAAGATGATGATATGAAGGGCCGGGAAGGGGGGTGGGGGAACACAGAGATAACAAGCAGATATAATGAAGCTCCGGTGAGGTCACCAGGGGTGAGCGATGTGCTTCTCCCTCAATAAGGCCACGGCAGGTTTTGCTGAGCGCACAACGAGGCTGAGGTGTATTTGTGGAAACAGTGCTGACTCGGACGTTACGATATTGCGCCAGGTTTTATTTGGGAACATTTTAGAAGCATAAAGCAGTTTTTTTGCCAGGGGATATCTGCAGAAGGAGGCCGTAAGCGATGGGACGGAAACTCAGTGAGGGGGGGTGGGGGTGGTTGTGAGGCTTCCTAATGAAGCACGTCTTCTCACACTATACGGATAATAAATTTAATGTAGAGTCGAGGCAAAAAATAGATTCCCAAGACAAACACAGCGGCGGCTTCATAACATTGCTCTGTACGATGCAGCAGAGTCAGTGGAGCAGTGCGTACAAACTGATGCAAGCAGAGTGCGCAACGGGTGACTTCCCGGCAGTCATAAAGAGACACACATCGGGGCAAAACGCTCTCTGGTGAAAACGGCGACTTAATAACTTTATAGACCTCCAACTATTGTAATTAGCCAAAGTTCAGGCCAAACTTTAGTTTTATAACTATTTCAGCTTTAAAGTATATCTAAAGCCAAACATTTTATTTTTGTTTTTTTCAGTTTTGAATGGACCGTGGAAGGATCAAAACCCCTGGCAGGTTTTTATCTGAGTACATCCCTGCTGGGAAGATTCACCCTCTTTATTTGGGAGGAGGCCATTGTCACTGGCACAGAAGGATATAGGAAATCCACAATATTAATAAAACAGGAACAGAGGGGAAATCTCCCTGTTCCGGTGACAAATGTGAAAGAGGGGATTTCATGCAGATGTATACAATGGGGAAAAAAATTATTTGATCCCCAAGCAGATTTTATAAGTTTGCCCACTTACAAAAAAATGAAGGATCTATAATGCCCTGTACACACGGTCGGACTTTGTTCGGAGATTCCGACAACAAAATCCTAGGATTTTTTCCGACGGATGTTGGCTCAAACTTGTCTTGCATACACACAGTCACACAAAGTTGTCGGAAAATCTGATCATTCTGAACGTGGTGACGTAAAACACGTATGTCGGGACTATAAATGGGCAGTGGCCAATAGCTTTCATCTCTTTATTTATTCTGAGCATGCGTGGCACTTTGTCCGTCGGATTTGTGTACACACGATCGGAATTTCCGACAAATATTATATCCTGCTTTCAAACTTTGTGTGTCGCAAACTCCGATGGAAAATGTGTGATGGAGCCTACACACGGTCGGAATTTCTGACAACAAGATCCTATCACACATTTTCCGTCGGAAAATCCGACCGTGTGTATGGGGCATTAGAGTTACCATAGGTGTATTTTAAATGATAGAGACAGACATTAGAGACAGAATATCAACCAAAAATCCAGAAAAAATACATAAAACAAATGCTATAAATTAAGTTGCAGTTCAGTCAGTAAAATAAGTATTTGATCCCCAAGCAAATATGACTTAGTACTTGATGGAAAAACCCTTGTTGGCAAGCACAGAGGTAAGTAGTTGGTGACCAGGTTTTCACACATCTCAGGAGGGATTTTGGTCCACTCTTCTTTACAGATCTTCTCTAAATCCTTAAGGTTTCTTGGCTGTCTCTTGGCAACTCGAAGTTTCGGCTCTCTCCATAAATTTCTATAGGAGTAAGGTCTGGAGACTGGCTAGGCCACTCCATGACCTTAATGTGCTTCTTCTTGAGCCACTCCTTTGTTGCCTTGGCGGTATGTTTTAGGTAATTGTCATGCTGGAAGACCTATCCACAACCCATCATCAGTGTTCTGGCTGAGGGAAGAATGTTCTCATCCAAGATTTTACAAAACATGGTCCTGCCCGTTGACCCTTTAATGCTGCAAAGTCAGTCCGTACCTTTAGCAGAGAAACAGCCCCAAAGCATCATGTTTCCACCTCCGTGCTTGACTGTAGGGATGGTGTTCTTAGGGTCATAGTCAGCATTTTTCTTCCTCCAAACACTGTGAGTCGAGTTATTCCCAAAGAGCTCAATTTTGGTCTCATCTGACCACAGCACTTTCTTCCAATCCTTCTCTGAATCATTTAGATGTTCATTGGCGTGACTCTACATGTGCCCTTTTGAGGAGGGGGTCTCGCCGCGTTTGGAGGAAGAAAAATGCTGACTATGACCCTAAGAACACCATCCCTACAGCCAAGCACGGAGGTGAAAATTTTATGCTTTGGGGATGTTTCTCTGCTAAAAGTACAGACCGACTTTGCCGCATTGAGGGGCCAATGGATGGGGCCATGTTTTGTAAAATCTTGGATGAGAACCTCAAATAACCAAGAACCTCAAATAACCACTCATTACAACCAAGGTATTCAGAATACCATCTCTGAACACACAACATAACCAACCTTGAAGCAGATGGACAATAGAAGATTGGAAAAACATTACCTGGTCTGATGAGTCATTCAGATGGTAGGGTCAGAATTTGGCGTAAACACAATAAAAGCATGGAGCCTTGTATCAACGGTTCGGGCTGGTGGTGGTATAATTGTGTGGGGGATATTTTCTGGGCACACTTTTGGTCCCTTAGTATCAGTTGAGAATCGTTTAAATGCCACGGCCTACCTGAGTATTGTTGCTGACCATGTCCATCTCTTTATAACTACAGTGTACCCATCTTCTGATGGCTACTTCTATGCCATCAGAGCCAGGGGACTTACGCGATTGGAGGATTTTAAGAGCTTTTAGGATTTCATCTATGGTTATGGGGGCATCAAGCGTCTCGTGATATTTTGCGATTAGGGGTCTAGTTAGGAAGTCAATTCGTCATTGGTGTATGCTGCCCTAGAGCTGTAGAGGTTTCTGTAGAAGGAGGAAAAAACAATCATTTATCTCTTCAGGGGTGTATAGTAGGTCCCCACCAGGTCCCCGTATGCAAGGCACGCACATCCCCCTGATTGTCCCGTGATAATTGTTCCGCGTTTCTGAGTGAGAGACGTGCAAATTCTAACAACCTCTCCAGTCAGAGACAGAAGTGTGTCATAGTCTCTAGGGTCCTTGGATCTGACAAATTGTGCTTCCTGCAGGTCGGCCTTCATTTCTGCACTGGTCAAGTCAACTTTTCTCTCCCTACGAACCCTGGCTATAATAGTCTGGTACCTCCCCCTAGTGTATGCTTTGAAAGCGTCCCACACCATCAATGCGCCGGGGTTGACTCCCCAGTATTCCTGCAGTGCCCCTCTGAAGTGACCATCCACCGCCTCATCCGACACCCAGAACCTAGATAGTCTCCACAGAGTATTTTCTGCGGCCAAGGAGAGTTTCATTGTCAGTTACCTTGGATAAAGCCAGGCCACCCAGAAATGCTAGATCGGTCCTAGAGAAGGATCTGTGAGACACAGAGTTTTTAGGGCCAATGTTTTACTACCCGCCAGGTGGGTTTCCTGGAGGATGCAAATGTGTGGGCTGTGGGCCTTAATGAATTGGAATACCAGAGATATCCTAACCAGGGGTATCAGACCCCTGGTGTTCCATGACAATATGTTAAGGGATGACATATTTGCATCTTGGGAAATGAATTGTAGGATTGGAGGGACGCCCTCCCCCTGAGACTGCTCGCACGACTCGGAGGGAGCAGTAAGAACAGAATACAGCACTGACATTTGTAATGCAATTCAAGAACATGTTAGCAACATCATTTTCTTAAACCAAAAGTTAACCACAAACCATAAACCAGCCACGTTGGGGCAACCCTCAACACCGCACCCAACCCCTTAAAACTGAGACAGGTTTCCATCCCAACCAAAATCAGCTTGCCGGCTGCAAAGCGGGGTCCTGTGCAAGAGGCGCTCCCACCCCTCGAAAGTTCTGCGGGGTCAAGGAGTGAGCTGAGCTGCTTCCTCCCAGCCGAGGCATCCGCCAGAATGTTCCTTGAACTGTTGGGGACCAGAATTAAGGTGGGAAAAGGGAAAATTAGACGTAGAACTGGATAGGTCCCTTCAGTGGAGAAAAAATTAACCATCGGTAAGTGTGTGTAGCAGTCAGGTTCCCTATAGTCCCTGAATGAGAGGGAACTGTGCATGCCGTATCGGCCTTGAGAGTCTCCTGACCAACCTGGCCAGGGGTACTATCTTGTTATACCATCTTTGGGGTGTTCCGGGGGATCATGTGCAGGCAACATTTTGTGTAAACGGGCACAACAGGTGCAACATAAGCCGTCAAGCATCAAGGATTGACATAGGTGGTGTAGCGCTCACAATAGCAAGTTTGATCCCGGGGCCCAGTGTATGTATGTTAATCGTTGCCAGTGGGTACTCACATATCAAGCTCTTGGTTGTCGATCCTGGGGCAGCGAGTCCAGCCAGGCGGATACCTCTCTGGTTGAGGTGAAGAAGAGGGTTGTCTCTCCATCCTGGACCCTCAGGCTGGCTGGAAACAGGACACTATACCAAATGTTGCGCGCCCTCATTGAAGCCTTCACGTGATCGAACGATTTCCTGAGTTTCTGTGTTTCTACTGAATAGTCAGGGAAAATCATTAATTTGTTGTTCTGATGCCTCAGTTCCCCCACTGTTCCAGGATTCACGGAGGATCTCATCTCTGTCCCGGAAATTGAGGAGTCTTAGAATGAATGTTTAGGGGGGGGGGGCACCCGGCGGACCAGGTTTGGGTGGGATCCTGTGTGCCCTTTCCACCACATAGTGAGGAGATAGGCGGGCATCAGGTAGAAGGTTGCGCAGTATGTCTTCCACATAACACGTTGGGTTATTGCCCTCTGCACCCTTCGCCAGGCCAACTATGCACAGGTTGTTGCATCTATTTCTGTTCTGTTCTGTTCTCTATTTCTGTTCTGTTCTTCTGCTCTATACTCCAGGGCTTTAACTTTAGTTTGAAGTGAGCAAAGTACCGCACTGTGTTCTGCAACTGTATCCTCTGTGCTACTGTCCCTCTGCTCTGTTTCTGCCACCCTGGATTTGAGCTTATCCATGTCTTGTCTTAAAAGGCCCACATCCATTTGCACAGCCTCTATTTTTGCAGTGAGTGTGGATTGACATGTGGCTATGGCCACCATAGCCTCTGCCACTGCCAGCCAGGGGGGTCTTGCTTCCTCAGCTTCCATTGGGCCTGTCTGTGATGCCCTGTGTGTACTGCGAGTGGCCCGGGGGTCTGCTAGAGGGTCTGGTGGTGGAAGGGGGGTCTCTGGGAGGGGAGGGAATTCTCTTGTACACTGAAGCCGATAGGTTGCACAGATCAGAGGCCCCTCCCCTCTCCACTGAACACACGGAGAAAGCCGGGAACTGTAGCTGCTGCCAGCCCTCCACCCCATGTCCGACGAGAGGGGACAGACACATGTAAGGAAGGCTCCGCTGATGGCGACAGAAACATGTAAGGAGGGTTCCGCTGATGGGGACAGACACATGTAAGGAGGGCTCCGCTGATGGGGACAGACACATGTAAGGAGGGGCTCCTCTGATGGGTACACTGATGTAAGAAGGGCTCCGCTGATGGGGACACTGATGTGAGGAGGGGCTCCGCTGATGGGGACACTGATGTGAGGAGGGGCTCCACTGATGGGGACACTGATGTCAGGAGGGGCTCCGCTGGGGACACCTGATGTAAGGAGGGGCTCAGCTGGGGGCACCTGATGTAAGGACGGACTCAGCTGGGGGCACCTGATGTAAGGACAGACTCTGCTGAGGGCACCTGATGTAAGGACGAACTCTGCTGGGGGCATCTGATGCAAGGACGGACTCCGCTGGGGTCACCTGATGGCATCTGGTGGCAGGCAACGTGGCAGGTGACACGCTCAGGGCTCCCACTGATTTTGCATTATGGTGAGTTAAATGATTTCATTTTTTATTACAATGTAATAATAGAAATAATGCGCTTCAATCAACCTGACACCATAACAACCATGGTGTCGGAATGATTGAAGTGCTAACACCATGTGTTTGGAGTATCTTTATCTGTTGATTGTTAAACTTTCTGGAATACACATATTTCTATTGTGATGTGGGATCTGGGCCTGGTGTCCCTCCATCCCTCTTTCTTTCCTTCCTTCTCTCTCCATCCCTCCCTCCCTATCTTTCTTTCTTTTTCCCTCTCCCTATCTTTCTATCCCACTCCCTCTCTCCCTCCAGCCCTCGTTCATCTCAGACTCTAACCATACCCCATTTGAGCCACACCCCTTTAGGCTACGCACAATATTTTGCTTAAACCACGCCCATTTTTTTCCATGACACATATTTATTTCCCCATTATGCCACGCCTACAAACAAATGCCCCACCCCTAATTATAATAAGACTCCACCTACAGGCAAAAAAGTGACCCTATACATTTTTTTTACAATGTTGGCATCTATGCAGATGCATGTCGTTCTGTATGGCAGATGTATTAAAAAAAATACTAATAATGATCCGCCCTGAAAAAAGTCACACAGACTTTGGAGTGCATGTAGATGGCAAATTGCTCATCAACTGAACTGAAAGAACATCAACCGAACATCAGTTCAAGAACCGATAACCTTTAGAAAATAAAATCAGCCTCAAATAAATTATAATTTTATTTTAAAGTAACCCTGACTGTGCATTAAACTGTGGGTCAGCATGAAGCAAGTAGTATGTAAGTATGTTTTCTTTAACATTGTATTTGAGTGTAAGATGCCATTGTGACTCACCATAAGGAGGTGAGTCGACGAACCCCTGCACTCACAGGATGTCCTTAGTCCTCTGGGTTGCATAACATTAGGACCCATTCAAGCCAAAAGGCTAAGGACACCAAAGAGCGGAAAGCAATGTGGAGGGCAGCATTGCAGTCGAGGTGAGTATTGCAGCCAGAGCTGAGCTCTTTGTACTACATTTCTGCTCTGGGCTATTTTATCACAAAACAATTTTGTCCAGAGTTGGGCTTTAAATATGAATTGATCAAAACATAGCCAAATAAAACTTCATGTTAGGGTCACATCATGTATGCACAGTATAGTATGTCCAAAAGTACATGGACATCAGACCATCACACTTACAGTATATGATCTTGTTGGACATCACATTCCAAAATTATGGCCTCTAATATAGAGTTCTTCTACCTGTTCTGGGAAGGCTTTCCAAAAGATTTTGGAGTTTGTCTGTGGGAATTTGTACCTATTTGTGAGGTCGGGTAATGATGTTGATTGCTGGCTTGCATGACATTCAACTCAGGGCTCTGTGCAGGCCACTGAAGTTCTTCCACACCAAACTTGTCAAACCATGTATTTATGGACCTGGCTTTTTACACATGGCCACAGTCATGCTGGAACAGAAAAGGGTCTTCTCCAAACTGTTGTCTCAAGGTCTAAAATGCCTTTGCACTCTTCACCAGAAACATCTGTCTTCAGTGTATATTTGTTGGCATAGCTCCCAACTGTCCCTGATTTCAAGGGACTGTCCCTCATTTGGAGCAATGTCCCTCTTTCCCCCTCATTTGTCCCTCATTTTGGTCTGATCCAAATCTTTGTATATAAAATACACTTTTTATCTTTCAAAAAGTGTTTCCCAGTGCTAAACTTTTCATCCAATTTCTAAATTGCTGCATTTGTACATTTTAAAAGCCAATATAAAGGAATAGTAGCGGTAAAAAAAAAGCCCTTCTGGATTTATTTTAACCATTTTCTTGGTTAATTCTCCTTTAAGGGGGTGTGACAGGGGGCGTGTCCAATGCCTACATATGTTTGTTAATAGGTGTCCCTCATTCCCATCTCAAAATGTTGGGAGGTATGAACAGACCAACTGCTCTCACCGCCGCAGCGTGCCTGAGACATCAAATAGACCAACTGCTCTCTCACCGCCGCAGCGCGCCTGAGGCATCAAATAGACCAACTGCTGTCTCTCCGCTGCAGCGCGTCTGAGGCATCAAATAGACCAAATGTTCTCTCACTGCCGCAGCGCGCCTGAGGCATCAAATAGACCAACTGTTCTCTCACCGCCGCAGCGCGCCTGAGGCATCAAATAGACCAACTGCTCTCTCACCACCACAGCGCGCCTGAGGCATCAAATAGACCAACTGCTGTCTCTCCGCCGCAGCGCGCCTGAGGCATCAAATAGACCAACTGCTCTCTCACCGCCGCAGCGCGCCTGAGGCATCAAATAGACCAACTGCTGTCTCACTGCCGCAGCGCGCCTGAGGCATCAAATAGACCAACTGTTCTCTCACCGCCGCAGCGCGCCTGAGGCATCAAATAGACCAACTGCTCTCTCACCGCCACAGCGCGCCTGAGGCATCAAATAGACCAACTGCTGTCTCTCCGCCACAGCGCGCCTGAGGCATCAAATAGACCAACTGCTCTCTCACTGCCGCAGCGCACCTGAGGCATCAAATAGACCAACTGCTCTCTCACCGCCGCAGCGCGCCTGAGGCATCAAATAGACCAACTGCTCTCTCACCGCCGCAGCGCGCCTGAGGCATCAAATAGACCAACTGCTCTCTCACCACCGCAGCGCGCCTGAGGCATCAAATAGACCAACTGCTCTCTCACCGCCGCAGCGCGCCTGAGGCATCAAATAGACCAACTGCTCTCTCACCGCCGCAGCGCGCCTGAGGCATCAAATAGACCAACTGCTCTCACCGCCGCAGCGCGCCTGAGGCATCAAATAGACCAACTGCTCTCGCACCACCGCAGCGCGCCTGAGGCATCAAATAGACCGACTGTTCCCAGCGCCACAGCGCGCCTGAGGCATCAAACAGACCAACTGCTTTTGCACCGCCGCAGTGCACCTGAGGCATCAAATAGACCAACTGCTTTTGCACTGCCGCAGTGCACCTGAGGCATCAAATAGACCAACTGTTCTCACCGCTGCAGCGCGCCTGAGGCATCAAATAGACCAACTGCTTTAGCACCGCTGCAGTGCGCCTGAGGCATCAAATAGACCAACTGCTCTCGCACCGCTGCAGCACGCCTGAGGCATCAAATAGACCAACTGCTCTCACCGCCGCAGTGTGCCTGAGGCATCAAATAGACAAACTGCTTTCACCGCCGCAGCGTGCCTGAGGCATCAAATAGACCAACTGCTTTTGCACCGCCGCAGCCCGCCTGAGGCATCAAATAGACCAACTGCTCTTGCACCGCCACAGCGCGCCTGAGGCATCAAATATGTTGGGTATGGTCATAGAGAAAAATGACCGCACATTGCATGGGGACGTGTCTGGATTTGACTTTTTTGTTATTAAATGCTCCCGAAGTCAGCTGACTGCAGACCCTCTGCAACTCACAGCCCACACAGACAGTTCCTATTTCAGACACTTGCAGGCTTTGGCCACCAATTATTTTCTGTCTCCCGGCGATATCAGACTAAGTTTGGATCAATAGGGTTTTGTTCTTCATTTTCAATTAAAGAAAAGAAAAAAGCCCTCATTCCATTATTTTAGATAGCGACGGCAGTGATTATTCGATGAGCTGTGGCAATCCGCAGGAAGCCTCTCCGTGGAGGGAAGAAAAAGGAAAACGGAAATCAAATGTAATTATTTATGATCTCATCCGTGCTCATCTAACTAAGCAAACTCTGCGACTGGGATGCCGGATCTCCCGGATTGGATCTCATTAATATGGGAAGCGTCGGGGAGCGAGCTGCGAGAAAATCATCGCTGATCAGCAGGATTTACTGGCGCTGTCTATTAAAATATGACAGTAAAAAGAAATGAGAAACACGCCGCGCGATGCGCCGAACATCTGTCCAAGATAAAATCCGCTTTGTCTGCGCAAGATTTACATAATTGACAAACATCTGTAGCGCTTTGTCTGTGGAGGGAACCAAAATATAGATAACACCTTTTCCCAACTCCCAGGTTTAAAAGAGGAACTCCACCACAACGGTTAATGATGCAGCTGAAATACACACATGTGAACTTCTTTGCCTTTGTAAATCTGTTCAGCCAGTCATCAGGTTCACTCAATCTGCCAGGCATATTCACAGAGTGATACCACAGTTTGTAGCTTTATGTCAGCTTCCCGTATCTGGCCTGCCATTGGACTAAGAATAAGAATTTTTCCCATGGGTGAGATCCCTCCTGTGTGCTCTCTAAGCACCTCTCCTTCAGCTCCCTGCACCTGAAACATGTTAGGATTATATCGTTTTGCGGGGGATTTTGGTAGATATGGAAAGAGATTTAGGTATATAGATTATACTATACTAACATTTGGGTTTTATTTCTTTTTTTTAGCCCCGCGTCACACTATCGCGATACGGGAACCAGCGTGATTCCTGCATCGCATCTCCCTCGCAGGCAGTTTACACTTCCCTCTGCGAACCGCTGCGGGTGCCAATACAAAATTAATGACACCCCCAGATCAGTTCGCTGATCGCAGTGCGAACTGTGAATTTGGACAGGAATCGAATCCGATTCCAGTGTGGGAAAAAAAAGGTTCCTACAGCATTTTCATGCAAATCCAATGTGAGTATGGCTGAATTCGCATTGCACAGACATCGCATGTGATCTGCACAGCACTGCGGTGCGAATCACATGCAATGTCTGTGTTCGCAATAGTGTGAACCCAAGCTTAAAGTGGAACTTGAGTTTGTCTTTTTATTTAAAATTTATTAACCACACATTTTTTAATAAAAAAACAAACAAAAACAAAACTGTTTTTGCAGCAGTAATCACCCTCAATCTCATGCTGTACTTTATAGTAATACCTTTTTGCCACTAGGTGCTGCCAGTTTTAGACTGAATGGCACCCAGCTTCAACCAACTTTCTCTGGGCCCAGACTGTCATGGACCAGTCCACATTATTGAGCTCCATTTATTACAGCAGTGTGCTACCACTTAATGCTATACCAAAAATAAAATATTAATAATACCCATAATGCACCATGTTCCTTTACTCCTTGACATTTTTCTAATGTTGGGTCCAGTGAAGTAAGGAAAGGGGGAAACAATACAAACTGGTTATATTTGGTGATTTCAGAGTTCCTCACTTTACTTCAGGTGACAACCATTCCCCTTCATATCCTGTTTTGGTTTCACAAGGGCAGGAAATGGGAGAAAATCTCAGACTGAGGCCGGGTTCACATATGTGCGGCTGCAGTTCACAGCATGGGGTCCGGTGCGTCCCTGTTCACCGGTTCAGGTCCGAAATTTTTCCCTGAATTTGCACCTGAACCAGACCCAAAGACACACAGGGCCCTTCTGCAATCCGGACTGTGGACACCCTGGACCTGTGTGAGACACCCGCATCCAATTTGTGTATATGTGAACCCAGCCTAAAATAAAAACCTGATACAAATTTTAACCCTTCTAGGTTCTACAAAAAAAAAAAAAAAAAGTTAACCCTAATGCTCCACATGCCCATAAATCGTGTGCATCATGCCCTGTCCTTTCCCCCTGTTCCCTCTTGCTGGCAATTCTCAACTGTTCCTGTACCTTCTTCTGAAATTGCAGCTGCACTGAAACCACATGGAGCCTCCGCCTTCCTCCCTGCCTAGTATTTGGCGGGTGGGTCGTACTGCACATGCGCAGTGGCCATCTTGAGCCTCCGCACATGTGCGCTGTTTGGTGTCCTTTTTGGCGGTGGTGCACATGTGTGGCGATCATGGGTGGTGCAGTGCATGGGAACTGATATCCAATGCTGGCAGAAGTGCCAGGATTAGCACATCCTAAAGGGAAAGTATTTAGACGGGGACACCAGGTAGGGAGTGCTATATGCCAGGACCACCTGATGGATACCATTCATTTCTGAACAAGCCTTTGACCCTAACAATAGGGGGATATGTCTTATCTTGCACAAGCAGCTTTTTACGGTTCTCCTTTTATATTTTTGTTTGTTCTTTTGTTCCCTTTTTGTTTTTGCAAGGTATTTGGGGATAAATTGTGGTAACCCCCTTACCTTGGGGGACTTCTTTTAAGTTGAGCGTTTAGAGGTTATCGGGCCCAAATTTCAAAGCTGATTTGAAACCACCACATTTTAAATATAGGGTAGGCAATACACTTGTCCATGTGCCATAGCTGTGCCCTTCATATAATCCAAATATTCATAATTCTCCCATTTTTTCCTTTCCAGAGTCCTTGTGTGGATGTCGTGGGGGGTATCGGGTAATACAATTTTAGGGGTCCGGGGTGGTGGATGGTTTGAGCCCCTTCTCTGCCCCCTGAGGTATGTCCAGCTTATATGTTTTTACGCAATGTACGTATGGTGTTCTGCAAATGTATCATTCAAATCATTATATATTAAATGCAGCAAATACAATTTTATTGTATGTTTTGGTATTTTTTTGCAGGTTACATAGCATATGACCTCTCTGCATGCCCTCCTGAGGATACAGGCTAAGGCTATTGATCCTGAAAAATGCGTAGATGTATCTTCAGTGAAGTAGCAAGCTAATTTATATAAAAGGACTTTGTTCCATCGTGTTTGGACTGAATGCTGAACAGTAATGATACAGCTTGGTGACATACCTAGGAGTGAAAAATAATCTAAGCAGATGAGTTTTAATGCCTTCTACATGTACTACATGTGTCTTTTATAATGTACTAATAAAACTTTGGAAGGTATGTATTCCTCTAGATGTTACCTGTGTTGTATGTTGTGATCTTTCTGGAGCACCTTAAAAGTCCATGTTATTTACACTATTTAGGATTTAGAACTATGGTGGGGTGCGGTGCCTCAATCACTCCTTTTTTAAGCCTAGGGGCTTCCTAGGTTTTTCTTTAGTTGAAACAAATTAATAAGCTAACGATATGCTTCTTGTGGAATCACACCCATTTTAAATGAATGTCCACCCCTGATTAACCACTTCGAGACCAGCTGCCGCAGTTTTACTGCGGCAGGTTGGCTCGGCTGGGCAAATTGACGTTACCTTGCGTCGCTTCGCCTTTTAGTCACTAGAGGCGCCTGCAGCGTGTGACCAGAGCCGATGCGAGTGCCCGGCGGGCGTTATGACCGCCGGGCACCTGCGATCGCTCATGACAAAGCGGGAAACAGGATTTGTGTTTGTAAACACGCAAATTCGGGTTCTTTCAGGGGGGTAGAGACAGATCGTGTGTTCATACTAAGTATGGGCACCGAACTGTCTCTCCTACTAGACAGTCCTATCCCCTCCACAGTTAAAACACACACCTAGGGAACACAGTTAACCCCTTGATCGCACCCTAGTGTTAACACCTTCCCTGCCAGTGACATTTATGCAGTAATCAATGCATTTTTATAGCACTGATCGCTGTATGATTGTCAATGGTCCCAAAAATGTGTCAAAAGTGTCCACAATATCGCAGTCCCGATAAAAATCACAGATCGCCGCCATTTCTAGTAAAAATAAAGAATAATAAAAATGCCAGAAATCTATCCCCTATTTTGTAAACGCTATAACTTTTGTACAAACCAATCAATATACGCTTATTGCGTTTTTTTTTTTTACCAAAGATTTGTAGAAGAATACATATCTGCCTAAACTTTTTATTTTTTTAAAAATGTGGGATACTTCTTATAGCAAAATGTAAAAGATAGTGTTTTTTTTTTCAAAATTGTCGCTCTTCTATTGTTTATAGCGCAAAAAATAAAAAAACGCAGAGGTGATCAAATACCACCAAAAGAAAGCTTTATTTGTGGGAAAAAAAGGACGTCAATTTTGTTTGGGTACAATGTCGCACGACCGTGCAATTGTCAGTTAAAGCGGCGCAGTGCCATATCGCAAAAAATGGCCTGGTCGTTGAGCAGCCAAATCTTCAGGGGCTGAAGTGGTTAAAGTACGTTTCTTCTACAAAGGCTTGCTGAACACACAGCAAAAAAAGAAGTCCCTGGAAAGTTTTTTGAAATGTTAGCAGTTATGGGATGAATTTGCTTCTATGCCTAGGATGGTCAGTTTAAAATAGGAAAGCAACGGGACTGGCAGGATCGCCTGGTATTTCACACAAACGAAGAAATACAAAGAGAACAGGATACTTTTTAACACAAGTACATGCTAGAACAGAAACATATTAGGAATATGAAATGTTGGGGTAATAAACACTTTAACTCTGAGTTTACCCTGATCAGACTTTATTATCACCTTTTTCTCTTTAACTATTACTTTCCTATGATTTTGCTGTTTATTTCTTTTTTTCTATCCATTTATAATTACAATTCTTCATCATTATTTATTTCCTCTTAGATTTTTATAGTGCTGTAATAATATTTTAAACAATTTAAAAAAGACAAATTATAAAATAAAACATTTAATTTTATGTACCCTAATGCCCCGTACACACGGTCTGATTTTCCGACGGAAAATGTGTGATAGGACCTTGTTGGTGGAAATTCCGACAACAAGGTGTCCGTGTGTGGGCTCCATCACACATTTTCCATCGGATTTTCCGACACACAAAGTTTGAGAGCAGGATATAAAATTTTCCGACAACAAAATCCGTTGTCGGAAATTCCGATCGTGTGTACACAAATCCGACGGACAAAGTGCCACGCATGCTCAGAATAAATAAAGAGATGAAAGCTATTGGCCACTGCCCCATTTATAGTCCCGACGTATGTGTTTTACGTCACCGCGTTCAGAATGATCGGATTTTCCGACAACTTTGTGTGACCGTGTGTATGCAAGACAAGTTTGCGCCAACATCCGTCAGAAAAAATCCTAGGATTTTGTTGTCGGAATGTCCGAACAAAGTCCGACCGTGTGTACGGGGCATAACAATGATCAAAGTAGAAAAAACATTAGTTTTGTTACTTTTCTGTCTTTTGCATAAAAAATAAATAAATTGCAAGACAATATCATCAAAAGAAAGCTGTTTGTGAAAGTTATTACCGAAGAAACAGACCCTATAGCAGAAATGTATAAATGTACCTGGTCTATAGGGGGTGTACAGGTGTAAGAGCTGAACTGGTAAAATATGGTTTTAAAGCGCAGCGGTCACTAAGACTAAATGCAAGAAACATTCGTGTTTGGCCTTAATTAGCACTTATGTTTTTACAGACTGTAAATCTGTCAACAGTTGCTACCCCCGGCTTGGTAAAGCTCAGGACGGAGCGCAATCAAGTTCCTGAAACCGTCGCACTCCGCATATGCTGGTCAGGCTGGGTAGCATACACAGATAATAAACCCATTTCTTGAAGATTTAAGTAGTGCAGACAGCCTGGCGATCTCCCCGGCACGGATGGATGATCTGTAGACACGGCCAGTGCGTGTCTTAGACAAATTCCTGCTATCACTGCTGGTTCGAATGTAGAGAATGACATGATTCAGGAAGCGGGTAAGTGTGACAGCAAACTGAGGTTTTTTGTTGGGTATAAACAAGGCCAAATGTTGTCTCAGTCAACCAGAACTGTAATGTGTAAGTATAAGTATGCCTCTCCAAGATGAGCGCCTGCAGGGGAGAAGGTGATTCTCAGAGTTCCCTGGAGGATGGCTGGAGATGGTTGCTGTTAGTGAATGCACATTTCTCAGACCTTGGACCAGAATAGGAGGCACCTAACTGGGATTTCCAGACACTGTCCAATCCAGAGATCCCTACATATATTAACTTTCTTTAGTCTTAAAGCTGAACTTCAGGCAAATGGCTGAATACACTTATGAAATACAGAAATGGGAGATTTAAATGTAATGCAGATAGCACCACTCCAAAGCCCCTGTGTGCACTGCGACAGAACCAACCCACACTTCACTTCAGTGCTTCCATCAGTATACCGCTTCCTCCAGTCTGAACATAGATATCAGATATTATAGCCGCATATTGCAACCAAGAACTAGGCAGGACTAGTTTAGCTGCAAAACTGGAACTCTTTATTGAACACGAATACAGGCTTTTTATACACTACATACTCAGGTAAAGCTGATCACATTATCATATGCAAACGCAACTGTATACAGAAATATAAAAAACACTATAAACATTAAATTAATTGAACAACTAGCCCCCTGGGTGATTCAGAGGTCTCATTCCAGGTCATACTTGCTGGCATCGAGCTCAAAAAGTACAATACACATTATTACAAGTACAGTGAGGGGAAAAAAGTATTTGATCCCCTGCTGATTTTGTACGTTTGCACACTGACAAAGAAATGATCAGTCTATAATTTTAATGGTAGGTTTATTTTAAGAGACAGAATAACAAAAATATCCCGAAAAAACGCATTTCAAAAAAGTTATAAATTGATTTGCATTTTAATGAGTGAAATAAGTATTTGATCCCCTATCAATCAACAAGATTTCTGGTTCCCAGGTGTCTTAAATACAGGTAACAAACTGAGATTATGAGCACTCTCTTAAAGGGAGTGCTCCTAATCTCAGCTTGTTACCTGTATAAAAGACAGCTGTCCACAGAAGAAATCAATTAATCAATCAGAGCTGTCCAAGGATGTCAGGGACAAGAATGTAGACCTACACAAGGCTGGAATGCTCTACAAGACCATCACCAAGCAGCTTCCTTGAGAGGGTGACAACAGTTGGTGCGATTATTCGCAAATAGGAGAAACACAAAATAACTATCAATCTCCCTTGGTCTGGGGCTCCATGAAGGATCTCACCTCGTGGAGTTTCAATTATCATGAAAACGGTGAGGAATCAGCCTAGAACTACACAGGAGAATTTGTCAATGATCTCAAGGCAGCTGGGACCATAGTCACCAAGAAAACAATTGGTAACACACTATGCTGTGATGGACTGAAATCCTGCAGCGCCTGCAAGGTCCCCCTGCTCAAGAAAGCATATGTACAGGTGCTAATGAACATCTGAATGATTCAGATGCGAACTGGGTGAAAGTGTTGAGGTCAGATGAGACCAAAATCGAGCTGTTTGGCATCAACTCAACTCGCCGTGTTTGGATGAGGAGAAATGCTGCCTATGGCCCCAAGAACATCATCCCCACCATCAAACATGGAGGCCATGTACCGTCAAATCTTGGGTGAAAACCTCCTTCCCTCAGCCAGGGCATTGAAAATGGGTTGTGGGAGGGTATTCCAGCATGACAATGACCCAAAACACACGGCAAAGGCAACAAAGGAGTGGCTCAAGAAGAAGCACATTAAGGTCCTAGAGTGGCCTAGCCAGTATCCAGACCTTAATCCCATAGAAAATATGTGAAGGGAGCTAAAGTTGCGAGTTACCAAACCTCAGCCTGGAAACCTTAATAACTTGGAGAGGATCTGCGAAGAGGAGTGGGTCAAAATCCCTCCTGAGATGTGTGCAAACCTGGCGGCCAATTACTAGAAATGTCTGACCTCTGTGATTGCCAAAAAGGGTTTTGCCACCAAGTACTAAGTCATGTTTAGGGGTCATATTCAAATAAATACTTATTTCACTCACTGTATAAACACATCCCCACAGTTTTTTGCATAGTATCATATGCGCCGCGACACAGCTGATAAATTTATAATACCAAATTTTTATGCTATTTTGCATCCTACTTCTTTTACACTGCCAAAATAACAATTGTATTTCCAGCTGGCAACCGCAGCTATATGCGGAGTGAAAAATAACAGTTAAAATGAATAGCTACTAAATAACCTAAGTAGCCTAATCAAACATAGCCGTTGATGGAGTATATTGTCATTTCATTATACTGAAGTGCCCGCTTAGTAGCACTAAGCAAGGACATGGTCTACAACAAAATGGCTGCTAATTATATTCCATTGGGTTGCTAGGCTACCACATACTATATATCTCAGGAAGTGTAGCAAGATGGAGCAGCTCCGGATGACGCCTTGATGACAAAGCGCATAGGGCGGAGCCATAGCGTCATTGCGTCACTTCTTGTTTGGTCCATGGAACGTATGGGAATCACAGACTTTCTGTTTCTTACTGCTAACTCATTTTTAACCAAATGTAAGTGCATATCTACAGTATAAGTCTATTACAAAAATAAATCGAGTATAAACGGTATTGCACTACGGAGTGTTATCTTTCTTTGCATATACTGTGCATTATCAAGGTGAAGGGGCCGATAAAGAATACTACCAGCAGAGGTCTGTGTTCCCATATACAACAGTGTGGCTGTGAAGGTGCAATACCCTTTAGAGGGGAGAGCCCTCTGGTAAGTGCATTCACATAGAAGAGCACGGAGTGAAGCACTTGCACTATAAGACCCCTTTCACATTGGAGGCGTTTTTCACCTGTAGCACCTGTAAAAAGCCTCATCGCAATCCCAGTGTGAAAGCCCGAGTGCTTTCACACTGGGGCGCTGCACTGGCAGGACGGCAAAAAAAGTCCTGCAAGCAGCTTCATTGCAGCGCTTTAGGAGCAGTGAATACACCGCTCCTAAAGCGCCCCTGCCCATTGAAACCAATGTCCAGCACCGCCGAAGCGTCTGAAAAGTGTCTGCAAAGCGCCTCGGCAATGGCGCTTTTTACCATTTATTCGGTCGCTACCAGGGGTTAAAAGAACTCCGCAAGCGCCCGAAAAGTGCCGCAAATACTACGGTAAATCTAGCGGCACTTTACTGCCAACGCCCAAGTGCTAGCAGTGTGAAAGGGCTCTAAGATATTTCTAGAAATCACGGAGAGAAAAAAGGCACAAGTCACTTTGTTTTTGAAGGAAGGTCCTTATTTCCAGATGGACTGTTTATCAACTTTAGGACTGGAATATGATAATAGGACTATCCCAACTTGTCACTTTATTGCATCTTGAATTTAATTTAGGATATAAGGTTCATATTTTGAAGACTGTTGATTATCGCACGTGCCACTTTATTCATATATATACAGAATATAAAATTTTTATATGATTTACATGTGTTTATTTTCTAAGTGTAGCGCCCTGGGGTTTGGTCAGGGAGCTCCTCGCCAAGTTCCTTGTCAGCTAATGTAGATAATTGTTAGAGATCCATTGATTTTCTCCCTAAGTTTGGCCTTGTTGTACTTTTCTCTTCTGCCACTAGGTGGCCGGGCACTTGGTGGCATTAGATATGAGAAGGACAACTTAAAATCAAGTTATGGGTATATGGGGTATCTCAGCCAATGGGCAGGGGTTTTCTTGAATCCCTTGGCCTGCTGGGAGAGCCTATATATTCGGGTGGAATCAGGTGATCTAGGTTCTGTGCCACCCAGACTCCTGTCTGGGTGGACGTGTGTCGTCTGCCCCGGGCTACTATGCCGGAGATTGGGCTTATCCCGGGGCATCTGGCTGCCAGGCTGTGCGAGGGCCTATCCAGAAGTAAGGGGGTAGAAGGGAAGCTGTCGCCACTAAGGGACCAACCACCTTTACCAGGGACCACAGTGAGTAACTGAAGCAAGTACCGGAGAAACATTCTCACCGAACAGACATGGTGAAGAATCGGGAAACTTCAGGCAGTGTTTAAGTCAGGCACCCAACCAGTGGAGGTGACGATTGCAGAGCAGCCTTGTGTGTCAAGCCAGGAACTGAGCCTGTTAGCAGGGGTGAAGACTGAAAGGTATCTGGAGTGCCAAGCTAGAGATCCAGCAGGGAAGCGTGGGTGATGCTTGAGGGCGATACCACCGCAAGAGCCTTGAAGAGCTCACGGGATTCAGAGTCAGTGAATCAGAGTACAATGAGAGACTAGGAGCTCAAGGGGTTGAAGAGCTACAAGTGGACATAGTAGTGAAGCTGAGAGAACTGTTGAACTTTGTGTTAGGAACTGTTAAATACACAGGAGACAGCAGACCCAGCCACTTACAGTTACCCCTAGAGATGACAAATGGGCAGGATTAGGACCATTGCTGTTTATCGCCAGCTACTACTAGCAATTACTGAATAAATCTGACACAATATCCAACAATGTGTGCGCACCATAATTAAACTAGTAGAGGTTTTTGCTGCAGAAAAGAGAAAAGAAAGGTATGAGAGGGGAAGGGACACATAGACATGAGGTGACTAGGGGGACCACATGTCCCAGGATTGCCAGGGACAGTCCTGCATTTTTCAGGTCTGTCCCAGGTCCTGGGCACCTTCATTCTGGGACAATACGGTGTCCTGGAATGAAACTGACACAGCCACCCTGCACAGAGCATCCTGCTCCCTGATTGGGCAAAGCTTTGCCCAATCAGGGCGCAGTAAAAGCTGGTTGTTAAGGAGCAGGGCCAGGAAGCCGGCTACGGCGTCCTTACCAAACCGCTATGAGTCATAAGCTGTCAATGGGCTTCCCCGCTGATAGTTGAATAATATTTTAAAAAATTGCCATTAATAAAAGTAAAAAACCTCCATAGGGTCCCGTCCCCCTAGTCCATACCAGACCCAGCATGCAGCGGTCCGTTATGTCACAAGGTGGGTGGTGCCACCAGATGATGTCACCAGGTGGCCCTTACCTATATAAGAACTGTCAAACAGCAGAGCCTGCAGTAGGCGACCAGCCATCATGGACAGCGGGAGCAGCGGGCAGCGTGATTGACAATTGATTTACATCGGGGGACATTTTTTTATTTTTTTATTTTAATGAAGGAATTGTCAAAAACTGTCTATGCGATTTTATTACTTTTTGACACTTTTTTGGCGAATGGGTAGGCCATACTCATTCACATAGGAGGCGAGATCTGGGGGCCCCCTGCCTGCATACCCCCACAACCACAGCCCAGGGTTGTGGGGAAGAGACCCTTGTCCCCATCAACAAGGGAAGAAGGTGCTTTGGGGTGGGGGAGGGGAGGCAAAAGCCTCCCCTGCCCCAAAGCACTTCCCCCTATGTTGAGGGCATGTGGCTTGGTATGGTTCAGGAGGGGGGGGGGCGTTCGTTCGCCCCCTTTCCAGACCTGCCAAACTGCTTGCTTGGATAAGGATCTGGTATGGGTTTTGGAGGGGACCCCATGCCATTTTTTTTTTGGCGTGGGGTTCTCCTTAAAATCCATACCAGACCCAAAGGGGGAGGACCCCAATCTTGAATCAATTTAAATGGGAGTTGACTATTTTTTTTTCTTTAGCAATTGAATTTTCTCTGCAGCATGTTTTATGCATGCTACAGATCCACCACTTTACAGGCAGAATAAGGGCACCCCCATGCTGTACAACGTATGCCGCAATCACTAAGTGACATAGTTAAAAGCAGGTGCACATTGTATACCACCTGGTGACCACTGTTTGCTTTCGTTTTTTCACAAATTGTCAATCAAAAGGTAAATGTGGTCACCCTAGAGGTGAGTATTTTGCAATCTGTCCAAGTTTGACCAATTTCATATCTGTAGCTCTTTCCTGAGTCTGCTGTTGAAGGGAAACAGCCAAATGAAAATCAAAAAGAGAACCTGCCCGTATCTCTATTGTTCCCTGCTTATATGCTGGCCCAGCCTCTACATTTCCACCCCCTGTCTCCTCCATGTACCTAATAGCAGCTGCATCATGTCTGTATTAAAGGAGTTCTATGGTTACAGCACATACTTTTATCAATATTAGTATTGTATTATTATTATTATTATTATTATTATTATACAGGATTTATATAGCGTGACAGTTTGCGCAGCGCTTTACAACATTAGGGCAGACAGTACAATTACAATTCAATACAGGGGGAATCAGAGAGCCCTTCTTGTTAAAGCTTACAATCTAGGAATTGTAATAACAATACAAACAAAAGTTATAATTGAGAACACTTTATAAGCTTACAGTGGAACCTCGGATTACGAGCATAATCCGTTCCAGGAGTATGCTCGTAATCCAAAGTACTCGCATATCAAAGCGAGTTTTCCCATTGAAGTCAATGAAACGAAAATAATTTGTTCCGCATTGACTTCAATGGAATGCAATACAGCATGTGGCCAGAGGCGGGGGGGCGCCGAAGAGCCTCGGAAACGGCCGAAAAGGCCCGAGGACACTTTGGCTGATCTCGGCAAAACTCAGAAATACTCCGTTCACGAGCCTTTCCGAGGTCAGCCGAACTGTCCTTGGGCCTTTCCGTGCATTTCGGAACGGTGATGATGGGCGCCGTTTGGCTCCAGTGCCCCCCACCTCAGGCCAAAAGCGGTACTGCACACCGCTTTGGCCTGAATCCTGCTCGTTTTGGGAGACAGCACTGGCAAACCGAGTTAGGATTTTTAGAAATACAGTGCTCATATTGCGAAACGCTCGTTAACCGTGTTACTCGCAATCTGAGGTTCCATTGTACTTGAAAAATCTGCTACATGTTGTGAGTGCTGCCTGTCTGCTGGCCATCTCTTTCCACAACTTACTGGATTCCCTACATGCTTTGCAGCTTATCCTGCTTTCAATTTCTAAGGACTACATATCCCATGGTACCTTGCTGCCTGCAAGCAGTGATACCTGTACTGACTCCGCCTCCTGAAACTGCACCACTCAGTACCTCTGTAGCCCAGAAAGCAGGCTCTGTGGAATGTGACACAGTGGAGAAATACAATGTGGAATTAAATATATGGTTTTACAATTTGACCAAAGATACATTTTAATAACCACATCCTAATGTCCATGTGCAAACTAAAGCTGCTTCATTCTGTACCCATTGCAATGTTAGCTCACAGATCGGGGTGGGTGGGGCATATGCACCGGAGTACCCTGACCTCATAGGCCCACAAGGACCTGCACATCTGCTCCTCTGCAGCACAGACCGATGCTGCAAACACTAAGTGCTCTTTCAATCATTTGCATGCATTTTTTGTCTCAGTCATCAATAAAAATGCCAAATCTGTTACATTGCTAAAATTGAGATACAGCCAACAGAATTACAGTAAATTCCGAGGCAGTATAAGTGTGTTTAGCGATGCAAATATCCCCAATAACGCTTCCTGTTTGTACTTGAATTCCCCACGGACTGTAAAACTCACATTACAAAAGGTACATAATGGATGAGGTCCAAAAGGAAGGCGCTCAGCTCCGCTTTCGGCGTACACTAAATTAGAATTTCTGAATACGGCAAATATCGTATCTCTCTTAGCGCAGACAGTGCCAGGTACCGCCAGTAACTGATTTGGAGATAAATTGATGTTAACGTATTTGGCGGAAGATGAATACGATTCTAAATAAAACACAAAACAGGAATAAATTCCAAGAAGTAATATCTTCCAATAAAGCCGAATATTGTCAGAGCGTGTCAGCAAGGCCCCGGAATTGGACGATCATTATTATGGCGTTTCCTAATAGAATTTATGGGCCGCTGGAACAGACATGTAAATCTATTGATGGTGGTCTCCCTGGAACTTTGTATTCATTTTTTGACATCACGCAAACTCCAACGGATAACATGGCCATTCTCACTTCTGTACTGAAACAAGCGCGTACCTTTAATATGCTTCTGTAGCAAGGCACTCAGCAGTGGAGTGAGGAAACATTGGAAATCATTTTTCTTCCCCATTACAGTGGGAGAAAAGGCTACAGCACAATAAAGGGAACAGCTGCAACAGCTAACAAGATTCTCCATAAAAGTCAGCACAAGCTCAATAATTGCCTGTAGGCACGCTTGTAGACAGGTTGAAGTATGTAAGTCAGCAGCTGGCTGGGTGAAGGGTTAAGTATTTCTTGCCTAGTTTTGGGGCTTTTGGGCCTGGCCAGCCCACCTTTCTTCTATGGTGGGGACAGTTGGGGTCAAAAAAGGCAGGTTTTGGTAGGTCCAGTGAACTCTAGCATCACCTGTGAGCGCAGCTGTTGGTGTCGCCGAAAAAAACAGGATTTTTGGAAGACATCCAAGCCATGCACAATGCCATTTTGGACTCTCACCTTGTGGAGGTATGCCTTGCCCACTACATTATTCTAGTCAGGATTTGACATTGTTCATATTGAACTGTTATGCCCTGTACACACGATCAGACTTTTCAACGAAAAATGTGTGATCGGAGCTTGTGTCGGAAATTTCGACCATGTGTAGGCTCCATCCAACATTTTTCATCGGAATTTCCGACACACAAAGTTTGAGAGTTGGATCTAAAATTTTCCGACAACAAAATCCATTTGCGTAAATTCCGATCGTGTGTAGACAATTCCGACGCACAAAGTGCCACACATGCTCAGAATCAAGCAGAAGAGCTGCACTGGCTATTGAACTTCATTTTTCTCGGCTCGTCGTACGTGTTGTACGTCACCGCGTTCTTGACGTTCGGAATTTCCGAACCAACTTTGTGTGACTGTGTGTATGCAAGACAAGTTTGAGTCAACGTCCGTCGGAAAAATCCGATGGATTTTGTTGTCGGAATGTCCGATCGTGTGTACAAGGCATTATGCTGCATCTCTTCAGTACAGTTACATTAACTGTTCTGAGCCTGGTCTAAAGTTATTCAAAGGGCTGCATGTTGGAACCAGGGTCTGTAAATGCACTACGGGGTATGAAGTAACAATATTACAAAAGGGTTAGCTTAGCAAAACACAGAGAAGAAGAGAGTAGTTTCTATGGGTAACCAAGCGAAGGGACAAGCTACGAGCAACCAGTCGTTAGGCGTGGTACATGGTAATAGTGACAGGTCCTCCGTTAGCGAGGGGGTCGATGTTATGGCTCCCTCCCTTGCAGTCAGTATCCAATGGCAGCAGATTTAGGCTCTAAAAACCTGCTGGCTCTAATTTTACCTGTTACAATGGTTTTAAACTCCAGATATGTTCCCACCTCATAAGGATAGGGCACACCATCATTGATTAATTTACAGAGCAAAAGATATACAATCCCAATTGGGATGCTGTTTAACCACCAGCTGCCCAAGCCAGTTCTGTCACTTCTCTAATGTAGCCCCCTGTTCCTAAAACTGGGGTTATAGTGTAAATTTAGTTTTTGGTAGAGCTGTAAACAGCTCAGATTAATTGTATAGTTTATTTGGTTCAGTTAAGCTGTGCATTTCTCACTGTTGCCAGTAGCTGTCACTGGTGCCACAGGCCAGTATGAGAATTACAACAAGGTTAATATGTGTTCATTATTCTTTTTCCAGAACAGCCCAGTAGGAGGTTCCTGGCCACTGTGCTTTCTGGGAAGGGGGTATTTATTGGGCAGGGCCATGAGCTCGCTCTCTCTCTCCTCGGGCCCTCCTGGCCTGAGGATGTGCTGCTGTGAGTTCTGCAAGTAGGCCCAGAAGCCTGTCTGGGGCCTACAAATCCTATGGTGGTCCTTAGGTTGTTTTGCCTGTGTTGAAGAAGCAGAACCAAGCTGAGGAGATCCAGGGGAGGACCCTTGCTTGAGAGAGCCAGGAAGAAGGCTGGTCTCTCAGGAGGGCCTGGTAACTCGTTTGGAGGATGCACCTATACCTAAACTACTCTTACAGTGTTTCCAGATGGCTTAAAGGTTCTGAGACTGTAAGGCTGAATCCTATTCTACAATCTAAACCATGGTAACCAGCTCCTGGCTGCTAAGTCTGTGAGAGAGGCTTGTCCAGAAATTATACCAGCTGCTAGGTCTGTGTGAGAGGCCTATCCAGGTAGTCAGGATCTGCTAAAAGAGAAAGCTGTTTTACCTTTGGATTCAAGGAGGCTGTAAGTGATCTGCAAATGTTATCTGAAACCTCCAATAACCTCTCTCCTATTGCTATCTTCAAGTTCTTTATTAAAGCATTAAAAATTATCTAAAGTGACTGGCGCCCAAATTTCTGTTCTAAACACCCATGGCCTATAGCCATGGACTCAGCCCTGGGGTGAATGTCAGCTTGCTCCCATCCTCTGGGGGCTACCTCCTTCCCTCCGGTAGATCCGGGGAGGGGGGCGCAACACTAATACAGTAGACATGTGCATTCGTTTTCGTCCGAATGCATTTTCGCCCGAATTTCGAGTATTTTCGTTATCGTTTTAACAAACGATAACGAACGTGCAGAATCCAAAAACTGAAAGATCCAACATAAACAAATGCTTTATTTTCATTTTCGTTGCGACAACAGTTCGATATAGATAGGAGCTTCGACATGACGATAGCGATCTGTGTCCATTGAAACCTGTGGTCGAATGTGCCTAACCTTAACTCTATTAGTTCAAGATTATTTAACAGAGAGAAAAGATTCGACATTATAGAGACAATAGTAAAAAGGTCAAATGCACCTAACCTAACTCTATTAGTCTAAGATTATTCGACATGAAGAGAGGAAAGATTCGACATGAAGATTCGACGAAGCAGTCGCCGCGAGTGGACATTTATGGTCAAATGCTCCGCCCATAGGCTATAGAAGAATTCTAATGTTGGTTGACTAGTAATAATAATAATAAATATAATTATTACTAGTGTCATACAACATTAGAATTCTACTATAGCTTGTAGGTGGAACATTTGACCGGAAATGTACGATTGTGGCGTCGTACAGTTTAGCTGCTCCGTCGAATCTTCTTAGAACATTCGACAGACACCATAAGCCTTCAATGACAGATTCGACCTTAATTATTTTGGATTTTCGGACTAATGCATTTTTTAACGAAACGAAATAAATAAACACGAATTTTGGGAGTAACTAAAGAAATTTATTTTTCGGATGAAAACGAAATTCCGAAACAAAATATTTCAGTGTGCACATGTCTATAATACAGTGGGTATAGAAAATAGCCCCTCCCACTCTTTAAAATAATCACATTTTGTTGCTTTGCAGTCTGAATTGCAGACAGACACCATTTTTGTCTTATCCAGCTGTATTTACTCAGTGAAACGTATAACATCCAAGTGAAAGATATAACACCAAAATGTCTGGAAAAAATAAAAAAATTCAAAAACAGAATCACTGAGTTGGAAAAAGGATCACTCCCCTTATGTCAGTATTTTGTTGAACCACCTTTTGCTTTTATTACAGCCTTTAGCCTGTTGGGATATGTCTCTACTAACTTTGCACATCTAGACTTTGCAATATTTGCCCACTCTTCTTCGCAAAATTGTTGCTATCTGCTATTCCACAGATTTTAAATGGGGTTAAGTCTGGGCTCTGACTAATGCCCCGTACACACAAGCGAAATTTCCGTCTGAAAAATCGCGGATATTACCACCTCCTTACTTTACCGAAGGAATGCTGATATTTGGATGGTGAGCTGTATTGGGTTTCCGCCAAATAATTCAATAATTCAACACCTCTTTCCATGTGGCCTCAGAATCTTCAAGGTGCATTTCAGAAGGTCAAATGAGACTAAAATTTAATTATTTTGCCTCAACACCAATTAACACCAGCCTATCTGACAGGGTCCCCCCAAAAAAATATTTAAATATTTTCATTAATAAAACACTAAAATCATTATTAGCAGGCAGCAGGGTGAATCAAATCCTGGACAGAGAAAGTGATTGATAAGGGGAGTGTATGTGTGTGTCTGTGTGTGTGTGGTGGTGGGGGGGGGGCAATTAAAGGAAATGATGCCCTGTGTGTCTCTCCTTGCAGCAGCTGAAAGCCGATGGGAGGGAGAGAAGGTGAAGCCAGCTTTTAAGCTGCTGTAGGGAGAGACAGCAGCTTAAATTGCCTCCCTCCTACTTTACCGATCAACCCCTCTACTTCCCATATCTGATTCCCCTGCTGTCCGGTCGCCCCCCTGCTTGCCTGGGCACCATACAGGAGGACTGGTGCTACCCTCTTATCAGCAGTCCTGGCTGTTGTTATAGATGCAGTATGTGGTTTAGCGTTGTCCTGCTGAAATATTCAAGGCCTTCCCTGAAAAAGATGTCATCTGGATGGGAGCATATGCTGCTCTAAAACCTGGAAATATCTTTCAGCATAGATGGTGCCTTTCCATATGTACAAGCTGCCCATTCCATACGTACTAATGCATCACCATACCATCTGAGATGCAGGCTTTTGAACTGAATGAGCGCTGATAACAAGGTCCATCACCTCTTTAGTCCATTTTGATTTTTCTGACTACAGAACAGTTTTCCACTTTGCAACAGACCATTTTAAATGTGTTTTGACCCAGAGAAGATGGTGGCATCCCTGGATCATGTTCAGATATGGCTTCTTCTTTGCATGATAGAGCTTTACCCTGCATTGTCGGAAGGTACGGCTAACTGTGTTGACAGTCTGTGATTTTTTAAAGTATTCCTGAGCCCATGCAGTGATGTCCATCACAGCATCATGCATGTTTTTAATACAATAATGTCTGAGGGCCTGAAGATCACAGGCATTCAATATTTCTCTTTGGCCTTGCCTCTTGCACACAAAGATTTCTACAGATTCTCAGAATCTTTCGATGATATTATGTACTGCAAAGAAGTCTTTGCAATTTTACGTTGAGGAACATTATTCTAAAATTGTTTGACACTTTTTGGATGCAGCTTTTCACAGTTTAGTTGAATATCTGTCCATCTTTTATCCTTTATTTCGTTGGTCCCATGACTGAGTTTCATCTTCTCAACTCAGCACAGCCAGGGGCTGAGCTAAGCCACAGAAATATATATGTATACAAATATATATATATACAATCAGTTAACTGCTAATGCTCCTTAGGACCTAGTCAGAAATACCTTCCTTTAATTTTGAGATTTAGCAGGGAGTAGGGAGGTACAAGAGGAGTCGGTGCCAAGCTTGACTTTCAAGGAAAAAGATTTATTAATAACTAAGATTCCCTGAATTTCCACTGATTTCCTCTCACCTCCTGTTTGGCTATGGAACAGGAGGTGAAGGTTAATCTTCCCAATGAGACAAAGATGGCAAAAATAAACTGACAGAGGTTATAAGCCTCCCTTACTCTATCCAAAATGAAAAACAACGTGTTGCCTATAGTTCTACTTCAAATTATTATAACCCCTGTCAGATTTATTTTCGCCATCTGTGTCCGATTGTGAAGATTTCCCTTCACTTCCTGTCCCATAGCCAAAACAGGAAGTGAGAGGAAATCCCTGCAAATTAAGGGAATTCCTTGGGGATTCCCAGGTCACCAGAACCAGTGTCCCCATTGGAAGATTTCCCCTCTATTACTTTTCTGGGGACAACCCAAAATCTGTGATTTTCTTTTACTTTCACTTTCAATATTAATGGTAAATGGGACAAAGAGAGAGGGTGAATCTCCTTAAAGGGAGCATAGACAGCAATAAACAAAGACAGGTGTTCTAATCCCTCTCCACTCTATCCAAAACTAAAAAAAAAGTTTGCCTTTAGTTATACTTTAAAGTTTTTAAAAAGATTCACTCATATTGATATAACAAATTGCATCAACCCAACCCCAAACAGTTGTTCACAAAGACACAAAACTTTAAAAAGTTTCTCTTATCGACACCTCTGTAGATGCTGCCCGTGAACAATGTTATACCAAACATGCCTGTGTTCAATTCGCCCACAATTTTGCAGAATTTGCGAATGAATTGCAGAAGCAGCAAACCCAAATTGTGAATATCATTGAAGTAAGTGGTGTCAGAACTTGGGTGGGTTGCTACACGGCAGATTCCCAGCTGCGGTAATATCGCCGGGAATCCTGGGTGATGTCATTGGCCAAAATTGTCGAATGACATCACCTGGGATTCCCAGCAGTAAACTTAAACGATCACAGTCGGGCATTAATAAACATCATTATTTTATCAGTTGGTAAGTCTGTGTTTGTGTTTTATTTTACTTATAGATTTTTGTCATAGTGTGTGTGTTTATTAACTCCATGTGGGAATGGATAAGTGGTACTACCCCTGGACTCATTCTTCTGAGCCCTTATTATAAAAGGGTATTCCAGATCCCTCCATATCTCCCCCATTTACCCCCACATCCATTAACCAGTTCCCATCCAAAGTATAGTCAAATTACGGCCACAAGGTGTCTCTCTTATCCTCGGAGGCCATCACACGACGTCCTCGGCTTCCCAGCCGCTAGGGTGCACGCGTGTGCCTGGCGGCCACGATGTCCGCCAGGCACCCATGCATAGGCGTGCGCACGGGGTGTGCCGGGTGTGCCTGGGCACACCCTAATCACCTCTTGCTGTGTTCAGAGATTTGCCCCAAAATGCTGCATCCAAGAGTGTGTGGCCCGCGCTGCCTGTGAAACAGTTTCACAGGCAGCAGATCGTGAGAATTGCCAGAGCTGTTCAGTGTATGAAACTGTCAGATAATGACACTGCATGCAGGGAGAGACACCAGCTGTCAAAATGTCTGGGTGATGTCGGGGGTGAGCGGGACAGAACGGCCATCAAACACCAGCCAATGGGATGGGGTCTGGGCGTGCCGCTACATTTATGTGGCCCCGCCCCCTCTCTGAAGCAGCTCAAACATTGGCTGGTGTTTATAGCGCTTGGTCCCGCCCACTCCCGACATCGCGGCTGAGTTGTAAGTCATCACAACTCAGCCGCGATGTCGGGGGTGGGCGGGATCAAGCGCCAACACCAGCCAATGATTGGGCTGCTTCAGAGAGGGGGCGGAGCCAGAGAAATGTAGCGGCCCGCCCAGACCCATCCTATTGGCTGGTGTTTGGTAACTGTTCAGTCCCGCCCACCACAAGGATCACCGCTGACTTTTAACAGCTGATGTCTCTCCCTGCATGCAGTGTCATTATCTGACAGTTTCATACACTGAACAGCTCTGGCAATTCTCACGATCTCCTCAATGTGAAACTCCCCCTCTCTCCTATCTGTGCCACCCAATGCTGCCTATCAGTGCCAACCAATGCTGCCAATCAGTGCAAACCAATGCTGCCAATCAGTGCCAACCAATGCTGCCTATCAGTGCTAGTGCTGCTTATCAGTGCCAACCAATGCTGCCTATCAGTGCCAGTGCTGCTTATCAGTGCCAACCAATGTTGCCTATCTGTGCCAGTGCTGCTTATCAGTGCCAACCAATTCTGCCTATCAGTGCCAACCAGTGCTGCCTATCAGTGCAAACCAGTGCTGCCTATCAGTGCAAACCAGTGCTGCCTATCAGTGCCAACCAATGCTGCCTATCAGTGCCAACCAATGCTGCCTATCAGTGCCAACCAATGCTGTCAATCAGTGCCAACCAATGCTGTCAATCAGTGCTGCCTATCAGTGCCCATAAGTGCTGCCCATCAGTGCTACCAATTAGTGCCCATCAGTGCGGCATATCAGTGCCCATCAGTGCTGCCTTTCAGTGCCAATCAGTGCTGACAATTAGTGCCCATCAGTGCTGCCAGTCAGTGCCCATCAGTGCTGCCAATCAGTGCCAACCAATGCTGCCAATCAGTGCCAACCAATGCTGCCAATCAGTGCCAACCAATGCTGCCTATCAGTGCCAACCAATGCTGCCTATCCGTGCCAGTGCTGCTTATCAGTGCCAACCAATTCTGCCTATCAGTGCCAACCATTGCAAACCAGTTCTGCCTATCAGTGCAAACCAGTGCTGCCTATCAGTGCCAACCAATGCTGCCTATCAGTGCCAGTGCTGCTTATCAGTGCCAACCAATGCTGCCTATCAGTGCCAACCAGTACTGCCTATCTGTGCCAGTGCTGCTTATCAGTGCCAACCAATTCTGCCTATCAGTGCTGCATATCGGTGCCCATCGGTGCTGCCTATCAGTGCCCATAAGTGCTGGCCATCAGTGCTGCCAATCAGTGCACATCAGTGCTGCATATCAGTGCCCATCAGTGCTGCATATCAGTGCCAATCAGTGCTGACAATTAGTGCCCATCAGTGCCACCTACCAGTGCCCATCAGTGCTGCCAGTCAGTGCCCATCAGTGCTGCCTATCAGTGCAGCCTATCAGTGCCCATCAGTGCTTCCAATCAGTGCTGCCTATCAGTGCCAATCAGTGTCCATCAGTGCTGCCAATCAGTGCTGCGAATCAGAGCCTATCAGTGCCCATAAGTGCAACCAATAAGAGCCCATCAGTGATGCATATCAGTGCCCATCAGTGCCACCTATCAGTGCCAATCAGTACCCATTAGTGCCAATCAGTGCTGCCTATCAGTGCCACCTATCAGTGCACATCAGTGCTACCAATTAGTGCCCATCAACGCTGCCAATCAGTGCAGCCTATTAGTGCCCATCAGTGCTACCTATCAGTGCTCATCAGTGCTGCCTTAGCCGGGATGGTGGAAACCCCTCTACAGATAATTGAAATACAAATTACCTTCGAGTGAAACAACTTTTTAGTTGGGAGGTTCACACCATTATAGCACTTTGGATTTTTTAGAGTGTTACACTTAATTGTATATGTTTTAGTTACAGTTATAATATGAATTATTGCACTTGAAGTTAATTTCCCACCACCCCTGCTAAGTCCATGTCTTTATGGACCTTGCTTTGTGCACTGGTGCGCAGTCATGTTGGAAGGGGCCATCCCCAAACTGTTCCCTCAAAGTTGAGAGCATGAAATTGTCCAAAATGTCTTGGTATGCTGACGCCTTAAGAGTTCCCTTTACTGGAACTAAGGGGCCAAATCCAACCCCTGAAAAACAGCCCCACACCATAATCCCCCCTCCATCAAATGATTTGGACCAGTGCACAAAGCAAGGTCCATAAAGACATGGATGAGCGAGTTTGGGGTGGAGGAACTTGACTGACCTGCAAAGAGTCCTGACCTCAACCCGATAGAACACCTTTGGGATGAATTCGAGTGGAGACTGCGAGCCAGACCTTCTTGTCCAACATCAGCGCCTGACCTCACAAATGCCCTTCTAGAAGAATGGTCAAACATTCCCATAGACACACTCCTAAACCTTGTGGACAGCCTTCCTAGAAGAGTTGAAGCTTTTATAGCTGCAAAGGGTGGGCCAACTCAATATTGAACCCTATGGACTAAGACGGCATTAAAGTTCATGTGCGTGTAAAGGCAGGCGTCCCAATACTTTTGACTATATATATATATGTGTGTGCTTGAGCTTTCAGGTGCACACCCTAATGCAATAGGCTGCGCACGCCTATGCACCCATGATTGCCGGTCACAGAGCAGGGACGTGGATCTGTGTGTGTAAAGGGGGAGAGGAGACCAATCGTGTGTTCCCAGTACAGAGGAACACCAATCGGTCACCTCCCCCAGTCAGTCCCCTCCCCCCAAAGTTAGAATCACTCCCTAGGTAACACATTTAACCCCTTGATTGCCCCCTAGTGTTAACCCCTTCCCTGACAGTGACATTTATACAGTAATCTGTGCATTTTTATAGCACTGTTCGCTGTATAAATGTGAATGGTCCCAAAATAGTGTCAAAACTGTCCGATCTGCCCACCACAATATCGCAGTGCTGACAAAAATCGCAGATTGCTGCCATTACTAGTAAAAAAAAAAAAAAATGCCATAAATCTATCTCCTATTTTGTAGGTGCTATAACTTTTGCGCAAACCAATCAATATACGCTTATTGCGATTTTTTTAACCAAAAATATGTAGAAGAATACATATCGGCCTAAACTGAGGAAAAAATGAAAAAAAAAGTGGGATATTTATTATTGCAAAAAGTAAAAAATATTGTTTTTTTTTTTTTTAAATTGTCAGTTTTTTTTGTTTATGGCACAAAAAATAAAAACCGCAGAGGTGATCAAATACCACCAAAAGAAAGCTCTATTTGTGGGAAAAAAATGTATCAAAATGTCATATGGGTACAGTGTTGTATGACCGCGATTGTCATTCAAAGCGTGACATCTCTGAAAGCTGAAAATTTGCCTGGGCAGGAAGGGGGTGAAAATGCCCTGTATTGAAGTGGTTAAAGGGCACACAGAGGTGGGGAAGAAGCCCTTGTACCCCAACATTAGGAGAAGGGTGCTTTGTAAGGGGGAAGGTGGGGGTACCCAGATGTTTGTTTATTACACCCCAAATGTTTCAAGACATCTAGTACAAGAAAGAGGGCAGGGCACACTCGCTGTCCTCCCTTTCCTGGCCACCAAGTTTGCTGGCCTTGATAGACTGGAATATTAAAAGGAACCCTATGCCATTGTTATTTTTTTTTTACTATATAACCCGCCACAGCTGCAGGGGCTTTTTATAGTGACAATACATTGCAGAATTATAAACCAGCCCTGCACTGGTTTGTAACTAAATCCCGCTGACTTTAAAGAGCTACATGAGTAATCATATGCGCATAATTACCGTGACACACATATAATTATTCATGCTGCGTGGTTTTTAGTGCATTTTTTGCACCAAATGAAGTGCACTCGAACATTACAGATGATTACGTCTAACTTTTTAGAACTGAATCTGCAATGTTTAGGACAAATTTACTGTTTTCCCAAACACAAATGCTAACCCTATCCGTCAAGTGAGTTATTTTTACTCTGAGCTGAAAAACAAACTTGGCACAAAAGAGCCACCGAGCGGGCTGAAATTATATCCCATTTCATCCAAGAAAGAGAAGCGATTAGGTGTCTGGTGATGACAGACACTGAGTCAGAATCTGCCCCGGTTCTCTCCAGGAGGCTCCGCACAGCTGGAAGCTGGACATGATGGAAAAACAGCACAATTATACTGTACGCTGGAGCAACATATACAGAGCTCTGAACAGTCACTTCACCTGTCTCTACCTCAAGAAATACACCGTGCAGGGCTGGATGGAGCCACAGATCTAAGGTGACTATTCCCGCAATACTGCCTCTGAGAACACCAAAGATGTACAGCGCCTTGCAAAAGTATTCACCCCCTTGGCTTTTTACCTATTTTGTTACATTACAGCCTTTCGTTCCATGTTTTTTTAATCTGAATTATATGTGATGGATCAGAACACAATAGTCTAAGTTGGTGAAAAAAAAAATCGAAAAATAATTACATAAAACTATTTTTCAGAAATTAAAAAATGATAATTGGCATGTGCGTATGTATTCACCCCCTTTGTTATGAAGCCCATAAAAAGCTCTGGTGCAACCAATTACCTTCAGAAGTCACATAATTAGTGAAATGATGTCCACCTGTGTGCAACCTAAGTGTCACATGATCTGTCATTACATATACACACCCTTTTGAAAGGCCCCAGAGGCTGCAACACCTAAGCAAGAGGCACCACTAACCAAACACTGCCATGAAGACCAAGGAACTCTCCAAACAAGTAAGGGACAATGTTGTTGAGAAGTACAGATCAGGGTTAGGTTATAAAAAAATATCCAAATCTTTGATGATCCCTAGGAGCACCATCAAATCTATCATAACCAAATGGAAAGAACATGGCACAACAGCAAACCTGCCAAGAGATGGCCGCACACCAAAACTCATGGAGGGCATTAATCAGAGAGGCATCACAGAGACCTAAGGTAACCCTGGAGGAGGTGCAGAGTTTCACAGCAGAGGCTGGAGTATCTGTACATAGGATGACAATAAGCCGTACGCTCCATAGAGTTGGGCTTTATGGCAGAGTGGCCAGAAGAAAGCCATTACTTTCAGCAAAAAACAAAATGGAACGTTTTGAGTTTGCGAAAGGACATGTGGGAGACTCCCAAAATGTATGGAGGAAGGTGCTCTGGCTTTATTTAGTATTGACTTTTTCTTTTATTTTGTCCTATTTGTTGTTTGCTTCACAATAAAAAAAAAACATCTTCAAAGTTGTGGGCATGTTATGTAAATTAATTGATGCAAATCCTCAAACAATCCATGTTAATTCCAGGATGTGCGGCAACAAAACTTGAAAAATGCCAAGGGGGGTGAATAATTTTGCAAGGCACTGTATAGGGGCAGAGGGGCATTCGACTTTATCCAACCATCCTGCTGCAATTCTGTTGGCTGGCCGTCACAATAATAACAATAATAATCTCAGACAGTGATAATTATAGACTATAGACTATATAGACTATAATTTATAGTGACTGCTTTCAAAATATTTTTTTTTTAGATCATTTGTTATGTTTTATTTTTAGTTCATTTTAATTGGATTTTACATTTTATGGCAATTAGTACTAATATTCCTTAGTCTTGTCCTGATGCTTTATTTCTGTATGTCTATTAGACACTAATGACATTATACATATCCTATTTTAATAATCTAACAAGCTAACATAAAATTTCATACAAATCGTGCAGACATATTTTAACTGCTTGCCAACCAGCCGCCGCAGTTGTACTGCGGCAGGTTGACAGGGCTGTGCGAATCGCGAATAGCTGTACGTCAGCCACTTTAAGAGCTCTAGGGGGCACCGGAGACAAAGCGCTTGGCCGGCAGCCATTAAGTCCGCCGGTGACCCACTATCATTCCAGAGAGAGGCAGAATGGGGATCTGTCAATGTAAACAGACAGATCTCCCTTTTGCCAGGGAAGTAGAGAGAGATCTGCTGTTCCTAGTGATCCAGAACAGCGATCTCTCTCTACTCCCTGTCAGTACACTGCCCTGTAGTTAAAAACACCTCCCTAGGGAACACTTAACCCCTTGATCGCCCCCTAGTGTTAACCCCTTTGTTGCCAGTGACATTTATACAGTAATCAGTGTCTATTTTTAGCTCTGATCGCTGTATAAATGTCAATGGTCCCAAAAAACTGTCTGATCTGTCCGCCGCAATGTCGTAGTCCCACTAAAAATCGCTGATCACCACCATTACTAGTAAAACAAAAATTAATAATAAAAATGCCATAAATATATCCCTTATTTTGTAGACACTATAACGTTTGCTCAAACCAATCAATATACACTTATTGAGATTTTTTTTACCAGAAATATGTAGAATACATATTGGCCTAAACTGATGAAGAAATGTATTATTTTTTTTTTTTTTTGGATATTTTTTATAGCAAAAAGTAAATAGAAAATAAAAACCGCAGAGGTGATCAAATACCACAAAAGAAAGCTCTATTTGTCGGAAAAAAAGGACGTCAATTTTGTTTGGGTACAATGTCTCATGACTGTGCAGTTGTCAGTTAAAGCGACGCAGTGCCGTATTGCAAAAAATAGCCTGTCATTAAGGGGAAAATCCTTCCGGTCCTTAAGTGGTTAAAGGATAAGTTTGCTTTTAAAAGAAACTAATAATAACTGCACATCTTTTTACAGGTAAAAAAATATGCTTGTAATATTTTTTTATTAGGGACCTGTAAAGCATTGTACTCCCGATCAGTAGATCGTGGGTGTAATGCCATGGTCCTGTGTAGCTGTCTGCTCGTACCTCCTATACGGGCAGGCAGTTACACTCTGACAGGAAGCTCAATGAACTACCTAGAGCATTGAACATCGCTCTTGTAGTTCATTCAGAACTACAAGCCAACAGCTGCAAAGGCTGTCGGGACTTGCAGTTTTCCCATTCACAGAACACTGTTGTTTGTACTGTAGATTGTAACATGTTGCATGTTACACCCTGAACAGGGATGTAACATGTTACAAAAGGTCAACTTATCCTAACCCTTTTGTATTTTTTTGCACACGTTTAAAAAATAATTTTAGGCCTGAAGATTACATAAAACCCCCAAACATTATATGTTTTCTGAAAGCAGACCTACAAAATAAAATATTGGTAGTTCCAATTTTTTTATGTCACAGCCATCAACATGCTCAGCGGCTGAATGCTAGCTTGGCTAAATTTCTAGCACTCCAACTGCTGCCTTTTCAGCTGGTAGGCTCTGCCCCCTTTCGTGAATTTGTGGAATGTGCGGTACCTCAGTGGCAGGTTCCCAAACGCCATTTCTTTTCATGGAAGGCCATTCCGGCTCTCTAGCGGCATGTGGAAGGCAATGTCTTGGCCTCGTTGGACAGGGCGGTCAGCGGTAAGGTGCATATTACCACTGACTCATGGTCCAGCAGGCATGCACAGGGACGCTGCTTTTTTTTCAAGGTGTACTGGGTAACTCTGCTGGCAGCTGGGAAGGATGCAGGACAGGGTGCAGTATTGTTGGAGCTTGTTTCACCACCACACCTCCAAAATGCTAGTAGTAGTGATTCTGCCACACCTCTCTCCTCCACCCCCTCCTCTTCTTCTTCCTCTATGACCTCTTTCTCTGCAGATATCTTCTCGGAACCAGCGGTGCTCCGTAGGCATTCAAGGGGCTACGCAAGCACTCAGGCAAAAAGATGCCATGCGGTGCTTAAGTTGGTCTGCTTAGGGGACAGGAGCCACACTGGGGCAGAGATTCTGTCAGCTCTGCAGGGGCAGACTCAGAGGTGGTTGACGCCATGCCAGCTTCATCCAGGAATGGTGTTTTGCGACAATGACCTGTACCTGTGTGAGTATGGCACCAGGACAGGGTCAGGGGAGCTTGGCTTTTTTTCACCACGCCAGTGGCTACTGATCAAGGATGCATGCACTGTCCTGTCACTATTTGAGGAGGCCACGAGGATGGTGAGCAGTGACAGTGCATGCATCAGTGATACTGTCTCTCTTGTCTTCCTGTTGGAGGACACGCTTAGTGGAATAATGGACAGGCCACTTGAGGCAGAACAGAGGGAGGAAGAGAACTTCCTTACCTCTCAAGGCCCCCTTTATCCAGCCAGAATTCCTGCGGGCCCGCCAATCACAGAGGAAGAGGAGGAGGAGGATGAGGATTGTGTCAGCATGGAGGTGGAGCCTGGCACTCAGCATCAGCAGCAGTCTTCAAGGGATCGTTTTCAGTCCCCAGACACCCATGGACTTGTACGTGGCTGGGAGGAGGTGGCTGTGGATCATGTCATCCTTAGTGACCCAGAGGACACTGCATCGAATGCCTCAAAAAACCTTCACTGCATGGCCTCCCTGATCCTGTAAAGCCTGCGAAAGGACCCTCGGATTCATGGTATCAAGGAGAGGAATCATTACGGGCTGGCAGCCCTTCTTGATCCACGTTACAAGGGAAAGGTTGCGGAACTTATCCAGTCTTCGGAGAGGGAGCAGAGGATGAAACATATTCGGGAGGCCTTGCAGAAAGGTTTGTGCAATGCGTTTCCAGAGCCTGGGTGGTTACAATTTCCTGGTCCTGCTGGACAACGTGTTGCTGAGGCTTCGGTCAGGAACAGAAGGAGCGGTGGAGAAGGTGGCCGTCTGACCGATGCGTTCAGACGATTCTTTAGTCTGCATCCCCAAGGTCTGATCGGTTCCAGCAACCATCGCCAGCTTCTGATTTACATGGTGCAGGAAGACCTAGGGGCAAGATCAGACTTGGAGACCTTTCCAACCTAAAATCCACTGGGTTACTGAGTCTTGAGGATGGATCACTGGCCAGAGCTTACACAATATGCAACTGAGCTACTGGCCTGTCCTGCATCCAGCGTTCTTTCTGAATGCACTCTCAGTGCTGCTGGAGGCTTTGTAACTGATCACAGAGTAGATCGGCTCACCTTCATAAAAATAAATCAGTCTTGCATCACCAGCTACCAAGCACCTGATGCTGATGTAACTGATTCATTTTTATATGAATGTGAGATCCCTTGAAGACTGCCTATGCTGAGTGACTATCATGTTATGCTGAGTGACTATCCTATTCCTCCTCAATGTTCATGTTGATGGCTGCTAAGAACATTTTTGTTTCAGGGCACCACCACCAGTGCCTAAGGCCCAATTTTTCTACCCCTGTATAACAGGGGCGTGTAATTACAATTTTTGCTGTAATATTTCACAGCAGGGCTCGTTTCTGCTCTCAACTAGAGTATCTGTGAGGGGTTGCAGTGTTGTGGCATCACCACCAATGCCTAAGGCCCAATTTTTCGGCCCCTGTTTAACAGGGGCATGTTATTACAATTTTTGCTGTAATATTTCACAGCAGGGCTTGTTCATGTGCTCAACTAGAGTATTTGTGAGGGGTTGCAGTGTTGTGGCACCACCACCAGTGCCTAAGGCCCAATTTTTCTGCCCCTGTTTAACAGGGGCACGTTATTACAATTTTTGCTGTAATATTTCACAGCAGGGCTTGTTCATGTGCTCAATTAGAGTATTTGTGAGGGGTTGCAGTGTTGTGGCACCACCACCAGTGCCTAAGGCCCAATTTTTCTGCCCCTGTTTAACAGGGGCATGTAATTGCAATATTTGCTCTAATATTTCACAGCAGGGCCCATTCCTGCGCTCAACAAGAGTATCTATGAGGCTTTAGAGTGTTGTGCCTCCACCGCCTAAGGCCCAATTTTTCTGCCCCTGTTTGACAGGGGCATGTAATTACAATATTTGCTCTAATATTTCACAGCAGGGCTTGTTCCTGCACTCAACAACATAATCTGTGAGGGGTTACAGTGTTGTGGCACCACCACCACTGCCTAAGACCCAATTTTTCTGCCCCTGTTTAACAATTTTACAATTTTTGATCTAATATTTCACAGCAGGGCCCGTTCCTGCGCCCACCAAGAGTAACTGTGAGGGCCTACAGTGTTGTGGCACCACCACTACACCACCACCAAAGGCCCAATTTTTCTGCCCCTGTTCAACAGGGGCATGTAAATACAATTCTTGATATAATATTTCACAGCGGGGCCCCTTCCAGCGCCCACCAAGAGTAACTGTGAGGGCTTACAATGTTGTGGCACTGCTACCACACCACCACCAAAGGCCCTATTTTTCTGCCTCTGTTCAACAGGGGCATGTAATTAAAATTCTTGGTATAATATTTCACAGCAGGGCCCGTTCCAACTTCCACCAGGAGTAACTGTGAGGGCTTACAGTGTTCTGGTACCATCAACACCTAAGGCCCAATTTTCTGCAGAGTATATAGGGCAGGCCGTATAGTATATATAGGCGGTCCCCTACTTTCAAACATCCGACTTACAAACGACTCCTACTTACAAACGGAGGGAGACAACAGGAAGTGAGAGGAAATCTACCCCTAGGAAGGGAAATTCTCTCCCGTAAGAGTTAATATGGGAAAAAGGTGTCTCCACTGATGCTTTATCACCAATCCTTGTTTCCCTAATAACCCCAAATTTTCAAAATCCAATTTTCATTGGGACAGAAAGTGAGGTGAAATCTTCTGAACAGGGGCACAGACAGCAAAACAAATGTTACAGGGGTGATAACCCTTCTCTATGTTATCCAAAAAGCTTAAAAATTGTTTTTTTTTTTGGCTGGAGCTACACTTACAAAATGTACCTGTTCCAAATTACAAACAGATTCAACTTAAGAACAAACCTACACTCCCTGTCTTGTTTGGACCACCTGGATACTGCTGTTCAGAGTATATAGGGCGTGGGGGCCCCACGCCTTTTCTTTTTTTTAATTTTGGTGCGGAGTTCCCCTTAATATTCATACAAGACCCAAAGGGCCTGGTAATGGGCTGGGGGGGTACCCATGCCGTTTTTTCTCAATAATTTTCTTCCATATTGCCGGGACCTGACATTACATTACAGCCGCAAGCAGTTTTAAATGACTTTTATTCCTTTAAAAATGTCATTTTGTGCAGGGACTGTTCTAAACACGGGAAACATGTGCCACTTTACAGGCATACTAGAGTCATACCCCAGGTACGATTTTTGATCACTTCACATCCGCGCTATAGCCGAATGACGGCTACAGTGCGGACCTGAATTTCCAGGAGGCCGTCATAGGACGTAGTAAGGGGCTGATCCGAGTAAGGGGCCGATCCCGGACCCTTACCACATGATCAGCTGTCAGCCAATGACAGCTGATCACGTGTGTAAACAAAAGCTCGGTAATCATTCTTTTTTTCTCCTCCCGCTGACAGCGGGAGGAGAAAAAAAAAGCCGATCACCGGCTTATGTTCAAGGGACATCTGCCTCCTCCTCTGCCTCCTCTGTTCCAATCAGTACCCCCTGCCAGTGCCACCTGCCATTGCCAACTGCCAGTGCCCACCAATGCCACCTATCAATGCCCATGAGTGCCTCCTATCAATGCCCACAAGTGCCACCTATCAATGCCCCCTAGTGGTGCCAATCAGTGCCTCATCAGTGCCACCTAGCAGTGCTGCCTTTCAGTGTAACCTACCAGTGCCGATCAGTGCCCATCACTGCCAAACATCAGTGCCCATCACTGCCACCCATCAGTGCCCATCACTGCCACCTATCAGTGCCCATCACTGCCAGCTATCAGTGCCACCTATTAGTGAAACTTCTCAGTGCCCACCAATGCCACCTATCAATGCCCTTCAGTGCCACCTCTCCGTGTCAACTCTCAGTGCACACCAGTGCCGCCTATCAGTGCCCACCAGTACCGCCTATCAGTGCCCACCAGTGCCGCCCTATCGGTGCCCATTAGTGCAGTCCATCGGTGCCCATCAGTGCAGCATATCGGTGCCCATCAGTGCAGCGTCATCAGCGTACATCAATGAAGGAGAAAAATGACCTGTGTCTGTTTGCAAAATTTTATAACAAAATAATAATCTTTTAATAGTCTTTTTAAATTTTTTTAACAAAAAATAAAAACTGTAGAGGTGATCAAATACCACCAAAAGTAAGCCCTATTTGTGGGAAAAAAATGATAAAACTTTCATTTGGGTACAGTGTTGTATGACTGCGCAATTGTCATTCAAAGTGCATCAGCGCTGAAAGCTGAAAATTGGTCTGGACAGGAGGGGGGTTTAAGTGCCCTGTAAGCAAGTGGTTAAAGGAATATTTCACTTTTATTTTTTCACCTTAAGCATTATTAAAATCACTCCTCCCGAAAAAATGGCTGTTTTTAAAACTTTTTTTTTGCATTGATCCATGTCCCCTGGGGCAGGGCCCAGGTCCCTAAACACTTCTTAGGACAATAACTTGCATATTAGCCTTTAAAATTTGCACTTTTGACTTCTCATGTTTGGGTCCCATAGTCTTTAACGGTGTTCGAATGTTCGCGCAAACTCTCAGTCTGTTCGCATGTTCTGCTGCGAACCGAACCGGGGGGGGGGACGGGTTGTTCGGCTCATCCCTAATCTAATCAATGTTTTCATGTGTAGGAGCCCCCGACATATGTGTGTTTACGTTCGTATATGTAGGGGTGGGGGGACCTCAAAAAAATTTTTGGGAGGGGATTTTATGTGCTTAGGTGTTTTTTTCTGCTAAACTTTTTTTTTCATCTCATGGAGAACAAAAAGTCCCCTATGTGATGATTTCTAGGTGACAGGTTGTCCTTAATGAGACATGAAGGGTCTAACAAACTCTGCATGTCTCCTCTAAAGGTATTGCAATGAATATCGCATTGCAATACATCCCTTCCTGGCTATGCTAGGACACTGAGAGGCTGACTCGGAAATGGCATCATACATATCCTTTTCTGCTTCACAGCAAGAAGGAGAGGAGAGCGGACTGTGTCTGCTCTTCTCCCTGCCCTCCACCCACCAGCACCCGCCATGTCAGTCCCGGGCCCATAGATTAGCAAGCAGAGCCCGGAATACATGGCGGGGGACGTCGGTAGTGGGGGTGCGTGGAGGCAATCGCAGCACAGCTGCTTGAATGCATCCACCTCAGAGCACAGGCAGAAATCTGCCTGTCAGTTTTAAACACAATCCCAGTGGTTGCAGGCACTGGTTTTTGTGTGAAGCCCCCCTACTGCCAGGTCCATGCGATGTACAGACTTGCCAGCGAATGGGTTAAAGGAGAAGTAGGGCCAAAGCTCACTTGGCCCTATTTCACCTGTAGATCATACCCATATTCAGCAGACACTGGGCTAAAGGCCACTGTTGGCTGACATCACTCAGCCGTCAAGACTCTGGGGAGATCCTGACTTTAATGTTAGGATCCCTCCAAATGCCTGGACCGGCAGCCAGCTCAGCCTCTTAGCATGCCACTGAGAGCTTGAGCCAGCTGCTGGCGCCTCCTCTACAGTTTAGCGCTCCAGTGAGCGCTGGAGGGGTAGAGCAGAGAGCCTGTGACTGACAGGCACTGACTCTCTGCTCACTGAAGACTGAGAACTGAGCGATCAGCAGTATTAGATCACTTGGTTCTCAGTCTTAGAAGCGGCAGGGAACAGATGCATCATGGGATTGATCACTCCTGATGAAGGAGAAGTGCTCAGACCTTGACGTGCCTTAGATTTTGTTTTCAATTATTTCATAAACGATTAAAGTCCCCATAGACTCATTTGTGGTTCGGTGCTCTTCTTGCTATCTTTTTCTTTCTAGATTATGATTCTTAGTACCTCAGTCAGACTCACCCTAACAAAAGCAGTCTCACCAGGGCTGCCATTGATGGATCCATCACTGCTCAGGAAGCCCCAAACAACCTCTGGAGGATCATCAAGCCAGGTGGGTTTCATTTTTCTGTCTGTGACCAACTGGAGGGGTTTCCTGTCCCAGAGACACAACAGGAAGTGGGAAGAAACATTTTCAAAGAAAGATGAATTCAGTTTTTAGACAGATGTCACTAGAACAAATGTCGCTATTCAAGCCATTGAAGCTGTTAGTGACAACTGCAAAATGCTGGATTTTCTATCATTTTCTTTCCTATGAGAATATTAATCTCCCCACTGGAGACACAGACAGCTATAAATATCTGTCAGGTCTTCTAACTCCTCTCTATTCCAACCTTAACTAAAAAAAAAAAAAAGGCTTCACAAAGCCGTTCAATATTATTTTTAGTCCTCATGCACACGGACGTTTTTACAGCCGCGTTTTTTACAGCTTAAAAACGCCTGTCTATGTTAGTCTATGGATTCATGCCCACCTAGACGTTTTTGAGCTGCAAATAGCCTAGGCGTTTTTAAGCTGTAAAAAAAACCCAGGACCAGTGCGTTCCGAGGAGCGGCGCTAGAGCTGTAAAAACGCGAAACGCGGAAAAACGCGCAAAAACGCGACCGCGTTTTTTAACTCCGGCGTTTTTTGGTTAAAAAGAGATGATTGGACACTAATCTCTGTAAAAACAGGAATTTCCTGTCTGGACATTGGATTACCCAAGAGTCCTTTGCACAGCCATGTGACTGTGGTGATATTGGCTTCAAGATGGCTAGTGCAGTCTCTCAAGTAGAATTAATAAATGCGGTACAGGCCCATCCAGAATTGTGGGATGTGGCACATCCACCTAACCCTAACCCTAACTCCTAACCCTAACTCCTAACCCCTAACCCTAACCCTAACTCCTAACCCTAACTCCTAACCCCTAACCCTAACTCCTAACCCCTAACCCTAACCCTAACTCCTAACCCTAACTCCTAACCCCTAACCCTAACTCCTAACCCCTAACCCTAACCCTAACTCCTAACCCCTAACCCTAACACTAACCCCTAACCCCTAACCCTAACTCCTAACCCTTAACCCTAACCCCTAACCCTAACCCTAACTCCTAACCCTAACCCCTAACCCTAACTCCTAACCCTAACCCTAACCCTAACCCCTAACCCTAACCCTAACTCCTAACCCTAACCCTAACTCCTAACCCTAACTCCTAACCCTAACCCTAACCCTAACTCCTAACCCCCAACTCCTAACCCTAACCCTAACCCCTAACCCTAACTCCTAACACCTAACCCCTAACCCTAACCCTAACTCCTAACCCCTAACCCCTAACACTAACCCCTAACCCTAACCCCCAACTCCTAACCCTAACCCCTAACCCTAACTCCTAACCCTAACCCTAACCCTAACTCCTAACCCTAACTCCTAACTCCTAACCCTAACCCCTAACCCTAACTCCTAACCCTAACCCCTAACCCTAACCCTAACTCCTAACCCCTAACCCTAACCCTAACTCCTAACCCTAACCCTAACCCTAACTCCTAACCCTAACTCCTAACTCCTAACCCTAACCCCTAACCCCTAACCCTAACTCCTAACCCTAACCCTAACCCCTAACCCTAACCCTAACTCCTAACCCTAACCCCTAACCCCTAACCCCCTCATGAGGATCTTTTGCATGACAGGATCCATATTTCTCAGAAAAATACTGAAATATACTGAAAACTCTGAAACACTCTGAGACACTCTCTCCTCTCTCTCTCTCCTACCAAAATGGCACCGACACATGCTCATTAACATATTTTCTTTGGTTTCTGTGGCATTGTGGGAAATTTGGGAGTGTATATAGCTGAGAGATGTGTTTTTCATTGAAAAACGCTACTTAGCGCTAACGCGGAAAAACGCGCAAAAACGCTAATGCAAAACGCGGTTTTTAACGCCGGTTTTTCCTAGCTTTACAGCTCGTTTTTTAAAACGTCCATGTGCATGAGGACTTAATGTTAATATCTGAGATAACAGTTGGGGAGAAATAACACTGAATGCCTAAAATCGGAAGCACTATGACATTTGGCCCCCTGAATTCCTCGATTACAATCCTAACAGCCAAGTTCGTAATCAAAGAGAGCCTGTCATAACACAGGAACATATCGGTGACCTAGAGGGACGTCACCCTGCTGTTATGGCACTTCATTGAGTATTCTACCCCCAGCTTTCCTCGTAACCCCCTCACTGCCATACAAACACTGCTGGGAAATGCAGTATGCCATATGGTTCGAGTGCAAAACGAGTTAAAAATCTGCCATTTCATACTCTTTGTCTCCCTGAAAGTGCTTGATTATCAAAATTGCTGCAATCACTTCTAATTACACATCAAACAGCTAATCAATGTAACTCCAGGTATATGCCATGTACAGCCAGGGCTATGGAGGTTAACACTGCTAGTGCTGGATAGAACTGGCAACTATCCAGAACAAGATATTAGTTGGGTCATCTGTGACAGCCCTATACCCATTAGAGTGTTATACATCACACAACCAATTAGTCCAGGCTCAGACAACTTGGACAGATCAATAACTTTACAAGTCTGCCTTATTATTTTTATTACCTGACACAATACAAACAACAACAGTACAGTTTTTCAGAAAAGTTCCACCTTTAATCACCAGAAAGGACATGCCTGAGCTCCAATCAGAAACTAAGATTAAGTCATCAGTATGCTGCAGGCAGGAAGTAGCATTACCTCAGTCCCCCCAAGACTGCAACATTATAACTTTGCAGGTAATCATAAGGTGAGAGGCTGCATCAGAGACTGATATGTATCAGACATTTGTGAACACAGTATTGAGTGCTGACCAATCAGAGGTCAGGGTCCCTCCCCACCCACCCTAGAGGAAACCCTTCCTTTTATTCCTTTTATTGATACAATATTAGGAAAGCAAAACCTCTTCCTTACAGGCCCATAAAAAAAACGAAACATTTATGTAATGTGATACCATATAAAACATTTATTACAGTAAGTATAGTTACGTGTATTGTGTATACCTATCCATACACAAACATATATAAAAAACATTCAGGCTTATTTCCCAATAAAACAAACTAGTATGTATGTCTATTGAGCTGTCCAAAATTGTCTTAAAATAATTATCATGTGTTTTTTACGATTAAGTAAAGCGGAGCTCCACCCAAAAGGGGAAGCTCTGCTTGTCTGCCTCCCCCCCCCCCTCTGCTGCCATGTTTGGCACCTTTTGGGGGGAAGCGGGTATCTGGTTTTGACAGGTACCAGCTCCCACTTCCGATCAGTTTGCCTCGACAAAGTGAGCAGGAAGTTCACCCCCCCCCCCCCCCCCCCCCCACTGCCGGCCCATTCACAGAGCGCAGCGCGATTCGCGCACGCACAGTAGGAAACCGGCTGTGAAGCCACAAGGCATCACTGCCGGTTCCCCTTAGCTGAGATGTTGGGGCCAACACCCGAGAGCTGATTCAAGAATGAGCTCGGGTGAGGACACCGCTGGATGCCTGGACAGGTAAGTGCTCTAATAGTAAAAGTCAGCAGCTACAGTGTTGACATTACTAAGTGACTATATGTTACCTTTAGGTTCCTTATATAACAGGTTTGCTTGCTAGAATGACTTTGCAGGAAAATATTGCAAGAACAGATGATTGTTGTTGGGACTCTTGAAATGTTTTGTTGTGCATGGAGACCTGATGAACCGGCTGAAATTCGAGCCATGGGTGGTCTGTTCAGCATCCTCATGCCCAACATCCTTTGATCTGAAAATCGTAGCAGCTGTGCCAAAAATTGGCATTTGAACAGCTGCTGCATCCAGTCACATACAGCCACGGTTTGGGTATTTTGACAGCCCCAAGTGCTGGCAGTCAGTATTCAATAGCTGGCAATCTGCGCTGTCTAGGTTTAGTCTCTTTGTGCTACAGTGAGGTATTTGAGAGTCTGGAGGTCAGTCAAGCTGATGTGGGCAGCACAGTGGCTAAGTGATTAGCACTTCCACCACACTAGGGTCATTAGTTAAAATCCCAACCACGGCACTACCTGCATTGAGTTTGCATGTTCTCATAACTCCCAACTTTTTGAGATGGATGAATGAGGGACACTTATTAGCAAAAGTTTGTACATTCTGCCACACCCCTTTAAGACCCCTTTCACACTGAGCCGCCCCGGGCGTCAGCGGTAAAGTGGCGCTATTTTTAGGAGGCTGCTGGGAATTTTCTCATCACTTCCGGTTCAACGAGAGTGAGGCCTGGAACACATGCCGCTGTGAGGAGACACAGTGATAGAGGGGAAACAAACTGAGACACCGCTCTCCATATACACTTGCTTGGTGCAGGCTCAAGGGCACCATAACATGTGAGTTTAACAATGTTTTTAACTTTTTTAATAAAATGAAATTACATACTATATAGCCATGATGGCTATCCATATGTCTTTATGAGCACTGAACAGAGCAAGAGGTACTAATACATTGCTTGGAAAGGCTGCTATTGGATCCATCACAAACGGATTGGTTATCCTTACTGAACCAAAGGCCTTTATTCTTATTACATCTGGTGAGTGGCCATTGCATGAGGTGGTGGTGAAGTCACGATAAGTGGTGAATTAGGAGCCCAATATACTGAAAAGGAACGTCATTGCACAGAAGTAATCCCTCACTGAAGACATCCAGTGGTGTTTTTGCATATGTCGAGGACATTTATTTATTTTTTTGCACTATGCAGTACTTGTGCATGTTGATATGTGATATTTTGTTAGTAATATTAGCACATTGTTTATTATTATAATTTTTTTGATATTTTGTAGCACTAGCACTTTAAATAGTTTTTGGTAACACCATACGTCATTGCACAGAAGTAATCACCCACTGAGGACATCTAGTGGGCTGTAGTGTTTATGCATATGTTGAGGACATTTTTTGCAGTATGTAGTATATATTAGAGCTGCACAATTAATCGTTAAAAAATCGTCAGCTCGATTCACCTCCCCTGATGATCTCTCCTGCAGAGGTTGCTGATTCTTTCATATAAACAAGTGGAGAGATTTTATCTGCTCACTCAGCTGTCAAAAGAAAGCATCCAGGCATTCTGCCAAGTCTTTTAACTTGAAACATTGTAACTAAGCTTCCTTCTTAGATCAAAGGGATAGAACTTCTGTGTAAATAAATAATCCTGGCAGTCTGCCAAGTTTTCAACAACATGTAAATGCAGGAAGTTTAACCACTTAAAGTCTAAATCTTTTTCTGACACTTCTTAAAGTTGATGTAAACCCGAAAATTATTATTATTATTTTTTTTTTTTATATATATCATAATGTAGAGTATAAGATTTTCTATCATTTGAGCCCAGTCTTGCCACAAAGAGTTAATCCAGCTCTGAGCAATCCTCTTTTATTGTTCAGTGAGATAAAACTTGACAAACAGAGAAAAACTTTGTCAAATCCTCCCCTTGCTGTGAGTGACAGGTGATTTACATATCTCTTGCACTAGCCTAAGACATGCATTATTTTTTAATTCCCACCCTCACTCCTTTCTTTAGCAGCTCTGCAAGGATTGGCTATTCCACACCTCAGCATGATTTGGCATGCTGAAGTCATGTGGTTACTTTCCTGTCTTTTCACTGGATGTTAGAGATCATAGCAGAAGTTCAGTGTAAGAAATACACAGGAGAAAATGCATATTGACAAGGGGAGTGTAGAGGTGGGCGGGGATTCTACTGACATCATGACTCCACCCACCAAGCTCCAGACAACAGACCCACCCACAGAATATGCAGTTTTTCGGCTCTCATAATAGACAGAGGGGAGACATTTGACAGGTAAAGATACATGCAGGAGGCATGTATATCCTTATAGATAACCCCTATGGCAGTAGTTTAGAAAGAATGACATTGGGTTTACATCCACTTTAGGGTAAAATCAATATTTTTTGCTAGAAAATTACTTGGAACCCCCAAACATTATACAGTGCCTTGCGAAAGTATTCGGCCCCCTTGAACTTTTCAACCTTTTGCCACATTTCAGGCTTCAAACATAAAGATATAAAATTTTTATTTTTTGTGAAGAATCACCAACAAGTGGGACACAATTGTGAAGTGGAACGAAATCTTTTGGATTTTTGAAACTTTTTTAACTAATAAAAAAATAAAGAGTGGGGCGTGCAAAATTATTCGGCCCCCTTGCGTTAATACTTTGTAGAGCCACCTTTTGCTGCGATTACAGCTGCAAGTCGCTTGGGGTATGTCTCTATCAGTTTTGCACATCGAGAGACTGAAATTCTTGCCCATTCTTCCTTGCAAAACAGCTCGAGCTCAGTGAGGTTGGATGGAGAGCGTTTGTGAACAGCAGTTTTCAGCTCTTTCCACAGATTCTCGATTGGATTCAGGTCTGGACTTTGACTTGGCCATTCTAACACCTGGATACGTTTATTTGTGAACCATTCCTTTGTAGATTTTGCTGTATGTTTGGGATCATTGTCTTGTTGGAAGATAAATCTCCGTCCCAGTTTCAGGTCTTTTGCAGACTCCAACAGGTTTTCATCCAGAATGGTCCTGTATTTGGCTGCACCCATCTTCCCCTCAATTTTAACCATCTTCCCTGTCCCTGCTGAAGAAAAGCAGGCCCAAACCATGATGCTGCCACCACCATGTTTCACAGTGGGGATGGTGTGTTGAGTGTGATGAGCTGTGTTGCTTTTACGCCAAACATATCGTTTTGCATTGTGGCCAAAAAGTTTGATTTTGGTTTCATCGGACCAGAGCACCTTCTTCCACATGTTTGGTGTGTCTCCCAGGTGGCTTGTGGCAAACTTTAGACGAGACTTTTTAGGGATATCTTTGAGAAATGGCTTTCTTCTTGCCACTCTTCCATAAAGGGCAGATTTGTGCAGTGTACGACTGATTGTTGTCCTATGGACAGACTCTCCCACCTCAGCTGTAGTTCTCTGCAGTTCATCCAGAGTGATCATGGGCCTCTTGGCTGCATCTCTGATCAGTCTTCTCCTTGTCTGAGCTGAAAGTTTAGAGGGACAACCAGGTCTTGGTAGATTTGCAGTGGTCTGATACTCCTTCCATTTCAAAATGATCGCTTGCACAGTGCTCCTTGGGATGTTTAAAGCTTGGGAAATCTTTTTGTATCCAAATCCGGCTTTAAACTTCTCCACAACAGTATTACGGGCCTGTCTGGTGTGTTCCTTGGTCTTCATGATGCTCTCTGCGCTTTCAACAGAACCCTGAGACTATCACAGAGCAGGTGCATTTATACAGAGACTTGATTACACACAGGTGGATTCTATTTATCACCATCAGTCATTTAGGACAACATTGGATCATTCAGAGATCCTCGCTGAACTTCTGGAGTGAGTTTTCTGCACTGAAAGTAAAGGGGCCGAATAATTTTGCACGCACCACTTTTCAGTTTTTTATTTGTTAAAAAAGTTTAAAATATCCAATAGATTTCGTTCCACTTCACAATTGTGTCCCACTTGTTGGTGATTCTTCACAAAAAATTAAAATTTTACATCTTTATGTTTGAAGCCTGAAATGTGGCAAAAGGTTGAAAAGTTCAAGGGGGCCGAATACTTTTGCAAGGCACTGTATATATTTTAGCAGAGACCCTAGGGAATAAAATGGCAATTGCTGCAATATTTTATGTCACACTGTATTTGCCCAGCGGTCTTTCAAATGAAATTTTTGGGGAAAAAATACACTTCAATGAATAAAAAAAAAAAACGAAACAGTAAAGTTAGCCCAATTTTTTTTGTTTTAATGTGAAAGATGATACGCCGCGAGAATCGTGAGAGAATCGTGATCTATCTTCTAAGCAAAAAAAAAAATTGTGATTCTCATTTTAGCCAGAATTGTGCAGCTCTAGTATATATGCATGATGATATGTGATATTTGATGGTCACTAAGTAATATTGGCACATTGCACATTTTTTAACATATTGTCATATTTCATTTTTTTAGCACTAGCACTTTTTTGGAATATTATTTTGTCACTAGTAACATTTGTGGACAGTATATTTCTGACACAATATTAATTGATACAGAAAAGCACGCTACATAGAATAGATATCCTATTTTTGCATATTTTCAGCAGTGCTATCATACACAGAAGTTAGCGCAATCCACTTTTATAATATGTTAGTAGGTTAATTGGCTTCTGCCTAAATTGGCCCTAGTATGTGTATGTATGAATGTGAGTTGGGGAGTTTAGATGAAGGGCAGGTACTGATGTGAATGTATAATATGTATGTGAAGTCTGCATAAATTGACATCTCTATACAAATGTAATAAATAAATAAGATGTTTTGGGATAGCAGAAATGGATACCTAGCAAGTTAGCAACTAATGATGTGCTGCTGATACATTTCTTACAAATAAAAATTCCACTCATTTTTCTCTACTATTATTGGATTTTTTCTTTTCCTGGGAGCAGGTACCTTTTTTTGACAGGTACCCATTCCCACTTCCGCATTTCTCGCCTAGCCAAGAATTAACAAGGTTGCACCCCCACCCACAAATGGTCACATGTCTTAAGAGGCTGCCGAAGCAGTCTGAAAGCACAGTACGTCTCACACATGCAGAGTGGGGAGACAGCTGTGAAACAGCAGATAGTCACAGCTGGCTTCCAACAGTTGAGATGGCGGTCCTGGGGATCCAAAGGCCGCCGACAAAGCGGTCTTGGTGAAGACAGCACTGGAATCCTGGTCTGGTAAGTGTTTATAAAACATGAGCAGCTACAGTATTTGTACCTGTTGACTTTTACGTTTTTTTATTATAAATGACTGAAGTTCCTCTTTAAGTAAATGATATACGGTAGTATGTAAAATGTTTATGTTAGGACGGTCCTACATGGCAACTCTCCAGGACTGGAGCTTAAAAGTCTCCGTTTGACCAGATGGTCAGATCCTTGGCACACCTTCCTACTGTATGTGTGAGAATCTCCACGCGTGTTAATCTTTCTACTTTTTAATCTTTACTTTTACTTTGTAATTCTTAGCTAAATAAGCTTTAAAAACCTTCACCATGAGCAGAGGCTGTTGTTCTCCTTATCACTTTATACCTTCTTGTTTATTCTCCTGCGAAATAAAACAGAGATGAAGAGAAGTCCATAGGGGTAGATTTTGTTTGCCGATTCTCTACAAATCCATTTTTATAAGGAACATCAGGAAACGGATTAAAAGAAGGAGTTTGATTCATCACATCCTGATATTTCATTGATAGCGTGTGTGTTATTGATCATGGTTTTCTTTCAAGTAGAACTATAGGCAAAACATTTTATTTCATTTTGGATAGAGTAGAGGGTTATTTCCCTTCACTGTCCAATAGCCATAACAGCAAGTGGGAGGAAATCCTTGGGTACCCCCAGGTCACCAGAACATGTGTCCCCAATTTTCTGGAGACCACTTAAAATGTGGTGTTTTCTTTTGCTTTCACTTTCAATGGAAATGGTGAACAAGACAAGTAGAGAGGGGGAATCTCCTTAATGGGGGCACAGATAGCAATACAGGTACTCTAAACCCTCTCCACTCTGTCTAAAACGCAAAAAAAAGCCTTTAGTTGTACTTTAAGCATTAAAAAAAATAAAGATGATTTACTCCTAAGCAAAAAGGTTCGGGGGGTCCCAGATTTACTTAAAAAATGTAACACTGCCCAGTTGGCTCGGCTAATTAAATCCAATTCTCTTAAGCCCCATCCACTATGGATGAAAGCGGAATCCTATTCCTGCCTGTCTAGCCGGATTTCCCATATTATGTGACTACCGGCAAAGGAACGGCCTCCAATTCTGTGCCCTTCCCTCTCATTTTCGCTAGGAATATGGGACAGACTCCACTTAGGCTCCATTCACACTTGTGTGACTTTTCATGCAACTTTGGACATCAAAGTTGCATGACAAGTCGTTCCCCACGTTTTCTGATGATAAACATTCATATATGCACGACTTAAAATTGCAGTGACTTCAAAGTAGTTCATGTACTACTTTGGTCTGACTTTCATGCAACTTGTGGGCCAAAGACTTCAGTGTTAACCCTCAGAAGTTGCATGAAAGTCGTACCTGAATGCTATACTATGCAATAGTTGTGCAACAGTTGTCCATTATCACTGTTTAAAGCCAAAGTTTTATCCAAGTTGCACCCAGTTGCATCAAAGTTGCACTCCAAAGCCGGAGCAACTTTGGAGTCATACAAGTGTGAGTCCTTTGGCTCCTTTGCTTCGAAACAGGGAGTTCTCCCCAGGCCTCACCCCTCACCCCCAAACATTTGATTGGTGGTCTAATAAAGGTTTTCTGCGCATAACAGACCTTTGTGATCATAGGGAAATTTTGACAAAACAAACCCTAAAGCCGACGGACCGAGTCCGGTGGACAATTCAACCGTTTGTGGGCTTCATTGGACCTGCAGCGAACTTTTTCGGTTGAAAATCTGACAGACTTTAGATTTGGAACATGCTTCAAATCTTTCCGACAGACTCGAGTCCGGTCGAAAAATCCGCTCGTCTGTATGCTAGTCCGACGGACAAAAACCGACGCTAGGGCAGCTATTGGCTACTGGCTATCAACTTCCCTATTTTAGTCCGGTTGTACGTCATCACATACGAATCCGTCGGACTTTGGTGTGATCGTGTGTAGGCAAGTCTGGTCGTTCGAAAGTCTGTCGAAAGTCCGTCGTAACTCCGTCAGAAAGACCGTCGGACCTTTGTTGTCAAAAAGACCGACCGTGTGTACGCGGCATAAGGCTACTTTCACACTCATCTTCTGCGTTTGCGATGCAGTTTTTAAAGGACACGTGACTCGAAAACTGCACCAAAAACGCATTGAGGGTGCATTTTTGCCACTTTTTTTATTGCCTTCAATGGGAAGGTGCGTTTTTGGTGCTGTTTTTTTAACTCCCCAAACATGCTTCAAAAATGCTGCAAGCAGGATTTTTATTCACCGCAGAAACGTGCCGCCTCAGTGTGAACACATATATTGATGACTGATTTATTGAAGCATTTTTCTTGAGCTGTTCAGGAGCTTTTTTTTAACGCAAAAGCTCTTGGAAAACTCCTCAGTGTGAAAGCAGCCTAATAGAGAAATACCAGTTGCCAGAGTCGGAAAACACTTTCGGTATGCTCAGATAGCACATTTTCTGAACATTCTGTCTCGTAAATCTGATATTGTTTCCATGTCACCTATGGAATCCTTATGCCATAAGTATGATAACATTTTAGGTCATATTTCAGAGATCTATGCTACTCTCCCCTTGGCTTTTTACCTATTTTGTTACATTACAGCCTTTAGTTCAATGTTTTTTTAATCTGATTTATATGTGATGGGTCAGAACACAATAGTCTAAGTTGGTGAAGTAACATTAGAAAAATATATACATAAAACTATTTTTCAGAATGAAAAAACTGATAATTGGCATGTACGTATGTATTCACCCCCTTTGTTATGAAGCCCAAAAAAGCTCTGGTGCAACCAATTACCTTCAGAAGTCACATAATTAGTGAAATGATGTCCACCTGTGTGCAACCTAAGTGTCACATGATCTGTCATTACATATACACACCTTTTTGAAAGGCCCCAGAGGCTGCAACACCTAAGCAAGAGGCACCACTAACCAAACACTGCCATGAAGACCAAGGAACTCTCCAAACAAGTAAGGGACAATGTTGCTGAGAAGTACAAGTCAGGGTTAGGTTATAAAAAAATATCCAAATCTTTGATGATCCCTAGGAGCACCATCAAATCTATCACAACCAAATGGAAAGAACATGGCACAACAGCAAACCTGCCAAGAGATGACCGCACACCAAAACTCACGGGCCGGGCAAGGAGGGCATTAATTAGAGAGGCAGCACAGAGACCTAAGTTAACCCTGGAGGAGCTGCAGAGTTCCACAGCAGAGACTGGAGTATTTGTACATAGGACGACAATAAGCCGTACTCTCCATAGAGTTGGGCTTTATGGCAGAGTGGCCAGAAGAAAGCCATTACTTTCAGCAAAAAACAAAATGGCACATTTCAAGTTTGCGAAAAGGCATGTGGGAGACTCCCAAAATGTATGGAGGAAGGTGCTCTGGTCTGATGAGACTAAAATTTAACTTTTTGGCCATCAAACAAGAAGCAGTTTTGCAAGGAGGAATGGGCAAAATCCCAGTGGTAAGATGTGGCAAGCTCATAGAGACTTATCCAAAGCGACTTGGAGCTGTAATAGCCGCAAAAGGTGGCTCTACAAAGTATCGACTTTAGGGGGTGAATAGTTATGCACATTGACTTTTTCTGTTATTTTGTCCTATTTGTTGTTTGCTTCACAATAAAAAAAAAAAAAAAATCTTCAAAGTTGTGGGCATGTTCTGTAAATTAACCACTTGCTTACTGGGCACTTAAACCCCCCTCCTGCCCAGACCAATTTTCAGCTCTCAGCGCTGACGCACTTTGAATGACAATTGCGCGGTCATACAACGCTGTACCCAAATGAAATTTTTATCATTTTTTCCCACAAATAGAGCTTTCTTTTGGTGGTATTTAATCACAGCTGTGGTTTTTATTTTTTGCTAAACAAACAAAAAAAGATGGAAATTTTTGAAAAAAAAAAAATCATGTTTTATAGTTTGTTATAAAATTTTGCAAACAGGTAATTTTTCTCCTTCATTGATATGCGCTGATGAGGCAGCACTGGTGGGCACTGATAGGCTGCACTGATGAGTACGGATAGGCACAGATAAGGAGGAACTGATAGGCACAGTTAAGGCGGCACTGATAGGCACAGTTAAGGCGGCACTGATAAGCACAGTTAAGGCAGCACTGATGGGGACAGATAAGGCGGTACTGATGGGCACAGATAAGGCGGCACTGATGGCCACTGATGGGCGCTGATGGGTGGCACGGTTGGGTGGCACGGATGCTTGGCACGGATAGGTGGCACTGATGGGCACTGATGGGGGGCACTGATGGGTGGCACTGATGGGCAGTGATGGGCGGCACTGATGGGCACTGGAAGGTGACACTGATGGGCACTGATAGGTGGCACTGATGTGCAGCACTGTTGTTGCACTGATGTGGGCGCTGATGGGTGGCACTGATGGATGGCACTGATGGGTGGCACTGATGGATGGCACTGTGGGCACTGATGGGTGGCACTGTGGGCACTGATGGATGGCACTGATTGATGGCACTGTGGGCACTAATGGATGACGCTGGTGGGCACTGGTAGGCGGCACTGCTGCCTATTGCTGTGTCACAGAAGATCGCCGTGATTGGGACTGATGTCCCGATCACGGCCGCCGGTGATCGTATTTTTTTCCTCCTCACGCTGTCAGTTGGCTGACAGCTGATCATGTGGTAAGGGGTCGGGACCGACCCCTTACTCTGATCTGTGATCAGGCGAGTCTCATAGACTTGTAGGCCGCTTGTGCACGGGACGACGTCAATAGACGTAGTCCTGGCAATGTAGATCCGCGCTGTTACCGTCATTTGGCAATGGCCCGGATCTGAAGTGGTTAAATAATGCAAATCCTCAAACAATCCATGTTAATTCCAGGTTGTGAGGCAACAAAACCTGAAAAATACCAAGGGGGTGAATACTTTTGCAAGGCACTGTAGTTTTTTTCACGCTTTTGGTTCCATAAACTTCAATGGATGAAAAGCATGTATTGAAAAACGCAAAATGTACCTGGAATATGCAAACTGCAAACTGCATAGGTGTGAATCAGGCCTAATGCTCCATACACACGATCGGACATTGATCGGACATTCCGACAACAAAATCCATGTTTTTTTTCTGACGGATGTTGGCTCAAACTTGTCTTGCATACACACGGTCACACAAAGTTGGTCGGAAATTGCGAACATCAACAATGTGGTGACGTACAACAGATACGACGAGCCGAGAAAAATGAAGTTCAATAGCCAGTGCGGCTCTTCTGCTTGATTCTGAGCATGCGTGGAACTTTGTGCGTCGGAATTGTGTACACACGTTCGGAATTTCCGACAACGGAAGATCTCAAATTTTGTGCAACGAAATTCCGATGGAAAATGTCCGATGGAGCCTACACACGGTCGGAATTTCCGAAAAAAGGCTCCCATTGAACATTTTCCGTCGGAAAAACTGTGTGTACACGGCATTAGAGTGTGTATGGAAATGCGCCCTTGATATATGACCGGAAAAGGTAGCTTATTATAACTGTAAAGTTTATTGGTTTACGCCTCCTGTTTTTTTGGGGTTTTTTTCATTATTTACTCTTACTTTTTTCAATATGTACTTTATACAGCCGAGGATCAGCTTATATCTGCTTATATCTTGTGAACTGTTTTTTTTTTCCTTCTATTGTGGAAAATTTAAATAAGATATTGAAAACAAAAAAAGCTAAAGATATAATAAATAATTAGAAAAAGCATGTGTGTGCGAATGGCAAGGAAACAATAATCGATGAAAAAAAAGAAATGACTGGAACTTTATAATAATCATGAAGTGTGTGGTCACTGCGATCCTTTCAAATTCTTCAGATTTCAGTTGGGAATGGCTGGAAGGGAAAGACATCATAGCTATTCCAGCACTTGTGCCACTAAAAAAAAAAAAAAACAACTTTAAATTGCTAGAACATTTTACTGCATGTCGGAGACTGCGTATTGCCTGGCACCTTTTAAAAATAACCCAGGAACAAAAATATCATACATTGCAGCCTACCAGTCCTTAGGTGTGGTGGCTGCAGTTGTTTTTTTTTTGAACCAGTGATCATTAGCACACTTGCTGTTCTTGGGTAACAACGCTCATTTACTGCACTGTATCAATAGACAAGCAGCATTGTCACCTTAGGGCAAGACAACAAACCACCTCCCCCGTCCTCTTCTTTATAAAATAGGGACGTGTTGTACGAGATAACTAAAAGCATTGTACCCAATACCAGTGCAGAACAGAATGGAATGGTCAGGGGTGGGTAGTGGGGTCTCCCAGGGTTCTGTCCTGGGACCAATCCTATTTAATTAGTTCATAAATGACCTGGAGGATGGGGTAAGCAGTTCAATCTCTGTATTTTCAGACAATACTAAGCTAAGCAGGACAATAACTTTTCCGCAGGATGTGGAAACCTTGCAAAAAGATCTGAACAAATTAATGGGGTGGGCAACTACATGGCAAATGAGGTTCAATGTAGAAAAATATAAAATAATGCATTTGGGTGGCAAAAATATGAATGCAATTTATACACTGGGGAGAGAACCTCTGGGGGAATCTAGGATGAAAAAGGACCTGGGGGTCCTAGTAGATGATAGGCTCAGCAATGTGAAGCAATGCCAAGCTGCTGCTAACAAAGCAAACAGAATATTGGCATTAAAAAGGGGATCAACTCCAGAGACAAAATGATAATTCTCCCACTCTACAAGACTCTGGTCCGGCCGCACCTGGAGTATGCTGTCCAGTTCTGGGCACCAGTCCTCAGGAAGGATGTACTGGAAATGGAGCGAGTACAAAGAAGGGCAACAAAGCTAATAAAGGGTCTGGAGGATATTAGTTATGAGGAAAGGTTACGAGCGCTGAACTTATTCTCTCTGGAGAAGAGACGCTTGAGAGGGGATATGATTTCAATTTACAAATACCATACTGGTGACCTCACAATAGAAATAAAACTTTATCGCAGAAGAGAGTTTAACAAGACTCGTGGCCACTCATTAAAATTAGAAGAAAAGAGGTTTAACCTTAAACTACCTAGAGGGTTCTTTACTGTAAGAGCAGCAAGGATGTGGAATTCCCTTCCACAGGCGGTGGTCTCAGCGGGGAGCATTGATAGCTTCAAGAAACTATTAGATAAGCACCTAAATGACCACAACATACAGGGATATACAATGTAATACTGACATATAATCCCACACATAGGTTGGACTTGATGGACTTGTGTCTATCTTCAACCTCACCTACTATGTAACTATGTAACAGGTATAGAGCACAGGTTATCATATCATTAAATTTCTGGCAGGATCAAAAGGTATTTTTGCACTCTTTAAACAGATAAAGAAAATAGTATATTTAACAGACTACTGGGAACAAATAGGAGATTCACTGTAAGGGTTTATATGCAATGAATCCTGGCCACTTACAAAAATGTATCTGCCTCCTAAACTCATGTGGGCGGCCTCAGGTTAATGCCAACTTGACCAGTCAGATTTTCCTCGGAGTAATTTCACACAGAGAAAACTGTTGCTGGAAACGGCTGAATTCTATAATTAAGGGCAAAGGTGAAGCACAGGGGTGGAGAAGGAGCAGGGTGCCAAACTTAAACCAATTAACCTCTTCATAAAAGTCCAAAAAAGGTACCGTCGGTACACATGACTGCTCGCCCAGCTTCGGCTTACAACTTCACAAAGGTGCGACGGACTTCAAATGTGTTAACCATTTAAATGCACATAAAAGCCCTGCAGCCAGGAAGATTTGTAATATTCAACAAACTGTAATTTGTGAGTGAATAAAAACTGAGAACACTTGAATGCCTTGTACACACGGTCAGATTATTGGACGAATTTTCATCAGTTTTTTGATTGACTCACCATTAGAAAAATTTCTGACGACAGAATTCAACGTCAGAAGTGATGTAATGTGTTGAATTGTTTTGTGTGTGTTCTTTCATTTCTTTCATTTCATGCCTAGTCTTGCTCTACAGATTTTTTTTTTGTCAGAAAACCGTACTAATGAAAAGAAAATCGGACATTGTGGTCACATCAGACAAACATTTTCAAGCCTGCACATCCAGTTTTTATCTGCCGAAAATTCTTATCGGCTGTCAAAAGCAGCATACTAATGCCCTGTACACACGGTCGGATTTTCCAACGGAAAAAGTGCGATCGGATTGTCTTGTTGGAAATTCCGATTGTGTGTGGGCTCCATCTGACTTTTTCTGTCGGAACTTCCGACACAGAAAGTTTGAGAGCAGGCTATAAAATTTTCCAACAACAAAATCCGTAATCCAAACAGTAGCAGAGAGTGACGGAGGAGACGCTGCATCTCATTTCCGTGCATGAGCGATTCAGACGAGAGTCAGCGGGTGGGGCGAGAGCCTGTTTCCGCTGATCTTGGGTCCGCCGCGACCGTGTTTACATTGGTGCTGGGAGTTCACACAGGAGTATTGAGAAGTTGGATTGCTGTGCTGTTTTTTGCTTGATTTTACAAATTTGTAATGTGAGTGCAATGATTGAAGGTTACACAGTTTAATAAATGTTGTGTTTTACGGTATCACACTATGTGCACATTTTTTATTTACATATGGAATGAAATGACACTGGGTCGGATGGAACGTGGATCTTGAGTGTACAGTGTTATATGCGTTTTTGCCAAAACACGAGAGTGTGAGGCATATTCATTCGGTGAGTGTTGAATTCAGAGGGAGAGGAATCACTGGCACGTTTGATTTGGTGGACATTTTCAGCAATTTGCACACTTTTTCACGGTGTTCTCTTCTATGGACATTTCTACGGATGCATTTCTACATCTTTTTATATATATGATGGACTTTTGAAACATATCATTTTTGGTTTAGGAGTGATACACACAAGTGTCATTTATATTACTTCAGTACACTGGTTTTATACTTTGTACACTGGGTTATGTTATATCACTGATTTTTGGATTCTTTTTGATGTTGTTTTATTTACAGGATAGAGTGATATACATAAGTGTCGTTTACATCATCACAATACACTGATTGTACACTTTGAACACTGGGGCATGTTATATCACTAATAATAGCGCCGCTTATAATAATTTTCTGGGTTTTGCAAATTAATATAGATTATTTATAGTTCACATTTAAAGTGGCAGCTTTGTTTCATATATTTCACATTGTGATTTATACTAAGTGGTGCAACAGACACTTGTCCTGAGCGAAGTGGTGTGGACTCAAGGAGGGCGCAGTTTTTTTGGGTACCGGTGTATACTACAGGAGATGGTCAGAGACTGCAGACATAGTACAGGAGATGGTCAGAGACTGCAGACATAATACAGGAGATGGTCAGAGACTGCAGACATAATACAGGAGATGGTCAGAGACTGCAGACAAGATAGAATAGATGATCAGAGACTGTAGACATGATACAAGAGACAGTCAGAGACTGCAGACATAGTACAGAAGCTGGTCAGAGATTGCAGACATGATACAAGAGATGGTCAGAGACTGCAGACATTATACAAGAGATGGCCAGAGACTGCAGATATAATACAAGAGATGGTCAGAGACTGCAGTTCCTATGGACGTTAGTAGATAATGGCCGATAGGCCCTCTCACCTGACCCAGCGATACAGCAACGGTTCCTCTGATCAGGAGTCAGCTCACTCTGAATTGCCCGTGGCGACTCCGCTGGGTAGCACCCAGATCTGTATTCTGGCAATGACTCCATTCCTTTCTCCGCCAGGGATGGTCGCCAGGCTGTGTGTCTTTCCCCCTGGTGGCGCAGGACAGTGGGGTTCTCTCTCTGATGGTGTTCCCTCAGCACTGCCCTCTCCCTCTGGAGTCCTGGGTGTACTTCCCTGAAAGCTTTCCCAGGCTCCTGTATCTCTCTCTCTCTCTCTCCCATTCAGCTGATCATGCTGTGTGGGCTGCAGTTTCCGTTTTACAGTGGGGCTGCCAGTCCTCGGGACTACACGTCCCACAATCCTCTTCTATGCTCCTTTTTCTATTCTATGTTTTCCCTGGCTGATATGAAGGCAGCGGAAGAAACATAGTGGGAGGCTGTGCTGGCCAGCGCCGCTCACTAGTATAGCAGTGCACGTGCGGAGGAGAGGGAGGGGAAGGGGCGAAAGAAGAGCCCGCAGCTGCAGTGACGTCACTAGGGTTGGTGTCACCAGGTGCGGTATAACATGGTGTCACCCTACCTTCCACCAACTTTAGTCGCCCCTCAATACAGACGCCCCTCCACTAAGTATAGGCCCCCTTCGTCAGTGCAGACCCCCCACTAAGTATAAACCCTTCCCTCAGTACAGACCCCCCCTTCATCAGTAAAGACCCCCCAGGACAAACCAACCCCCCTCCATTAGTACAGACCCCCACCAGGACAACCCCCCCTCCATTAGTACAGATCCCCCCCAGGACAAACCCCCCTTCATTAGTACAGACCCCCCAGGACAACCCCCCTCCATTAGTACAGACCCCCAGGACAACTCCCCCTCTATTAGGACAAACCCCCTCCATTAGTACAGACCCCCCCAGGAGAACCCCCCTCCACTAGTACAGACCCCCCAGGACAAATCCCCCCTTCATTAGTACAGACCCCCCCAGGACAAACCCCCCTCCATTAGTACAGACCCCCCACCAGGACAAACCCCCCTCCATTAGTACAGACCCCCCCAGGACAAACCCCCCCTCCATTAGTACAGACCCCCCGGACAAACACCCCCCTCCATTAGTACAGGCCCCCCAGGACAACCCCTCCTCCATTAGTACAGACCACCCCAGGACAAATCCCCCCTTCATTAGTACAGACCCCCCCAGGACAACCCCCCTCCATTAGTACATACCAGACAGGACAACCCCCCATTAGTACAGACCCCCCCAGGACAAACCCCCCCTCCATTAGTACAGACCCCCCGGACAAACACCCCCCTCCATTAGTACAGACCCCCCCAGGACAACCCCCCCTCCATTAGTACAGACTCCCCCAGGACAAATCCCCCATTCATTAGTACAGAACCCCCCCAGGACAACCACCCCTTCATTAGTACAGACCCCCCAGGACAACCCCCCCTCCATTAGTACAGACCACCCAGGACAACCCCCCTCCATTAGTACAGACCCCCCAGGACAACCCCCCTCCATTAGTACAGACCCCCCCAGGACAAACCCCCCCTCCATTAGTACAGACCCCCCCATTAGTACAGACCCCCCCATTAGTACAGACCCCCCAGGACAAATCCCCCTTCATTAGTACAGACCCCCTCTAGGACAACCCCCCCTCCATTAGTACAGACCCCCCACCAGGACAAACCCCCTCCATTAGTACAGACCCCCCACCAGGACAAACCCCCCTCCATTAGTACAGACCCCCCAGGACAACCTCCCCCCATTAGTACAGACCCCCCAGGACAAACCCCCCTCGATTAGTAGAGACCCATTAACACCCGGACGGCAGCTAGAGAGGACAGTACAGTGTGCAGCCACGCCGCCCGGGTGAAGGGCAGATCTAGACAGGCTTGGGCGGGAGTGAGAGACAGAGGAGGTGAACCTGTGTCAGGCTGCAGGCACGGACCGCCCTCCCCCCAGCAAAGTCTGCGCGGCTGGTCTCTCTCCACACAGAGACCAGCCGCTCCGATCTCCGGCGGCTGCTCTCCTTCTCTGACAGGAGGAGGAGGGAGGGGGGACGGGCTCTAGCAGCGAAAATCACAGTGGGCGCTCCGCGGCGGTGACCTGCAGAGAGAGCCACCTCTGCACACGGAGAGGAGGAGGAGGAGGAGGGAGGGGAGTACTCTGGCGCTTCAGCGCCCCGACCTGCCCCCTTCGTCAGTGCAGACCCCCCCACTAAGTATAAACCCTTCCCTCAGTACAGACCCCCCCTTCATCAGTAAAGACCCCCCAGGACAAACCAACCCCCCTCCATTAGTACAGACCCCCACCAGGACAACCCCCCCTCCATTAGTACAGATCCCCCCCCAGGACAAACCCCCCTCCATTTGTACAGACCCCCCCAGGACAAACCCCCCCTTCATTAGTACAGACCCCCCAGGACAACCCCCCTCCATTAGTACAGACCCCCAGGACAACTCCCCCTCTATAAGGACAAACCCCCTCCATTAGTACAGACCCCCCCAGAAGAACCCCCCTCCACTAGTACAGACCCCCCAGGACAAATCCCCCCTTCATTAGTACAGACCCCCCCAGGACAAACCCCCCTCCATTAGTACAGACCCCCCACCAGGACAACCCCCCCTCCATTAGTACAGACCCCCCCAGGACAAACCCCCCCTTCATTAGTACAGACCCCCCGGACAAACACCCCCCTCCATTAGTACAGGCCCCCCAGGACAACCCCTCCTCCATTAGTACAGACCACCCCAGGATAAACCCCTCCTCCATTAGTACAGACCCCCCAGGACAACCCTTCCTCCATTAGTACAGACCCCCCCCAGGACAAATCCCCCCTTCATTAGTACAGACCCCCCCAGGACAACCCCCCTCCATTAGTACATACCAGACAGGACAACCCCCCATTAGTACAGACCCCCCCAGGACAAACCCCCCCTCCATTAGTACAGACCCCCCGGACAAACACCCCCCTCCATTAGTACAGACCCCCCCAGGACAACCCCCCCCTCCATTAGTACAGACTCCCCCAGGACAAATCCCCCATTCATTAGTACAGACCCCCCCCCAGGACAACCCCCCCTTCATTAGTACAGACCCCCCAGGACAACCCCCCCTCCATTAGTACAGACCCCCCAGGACAACCCCCCTCCATTAGTACAGACCCCCCAGGACAACCCCCCTCCATTAGTACAGACCCCCCCAGGACAAACCCCCCTTCCATTAGTACAGACCCCCCCATTAGTACAGACCCCCCCATTAGTACAGACCCCCCCAGGACAAATCCCCCTTCATTAGTACAGACCCCCTCTAGGACAACCCCCCCTCCATTAGTACAGACCCCCCACCAGGACAAACCCCCTCCATTAGTACAGACCCCCCACCAGGACAAACCCCCCTCCATTAGTACAGACCCCCCAGGACAACCTCCCCCCATTAGTACAGACCCCCCAGGACAAACCCCCCTCGATTAGTAGAGACCCATTAACACCCGGACGGCAGCTAGAGAGGACAGTACAGTGTGCAGCCACGCCGCCCGGGTGAAGGGCAGATCTAGACAGGCTTAGGCGGGAGTGAGAGACAGAGGAGGTGAACCTGTGTCAGGCTGCAGGCACAGACCGCCCTCCCCCCCAGCAAAGTCTGCGCGGCTGGTCTCTCTCCACACAGATACCAGCCGCTCCGATCTCCAGCGGCTGCTCTCCTTCTCTGACAGGAGGAGGAGGGAGGGGGGACGGGCTCTAGCAGCGAAAATCACAGTGGGCGCTCCGCGGCGGTGACCTGCAGAGAGAGCCACCTCTGCACACGGAGAGGAGGAGGAGGAGGAGGGAGGGGAGTACTCTGGCGCTTCAGCGCCCCAACCTTTCTGGTGCCCGGGTGCACTGCACCCTGTGCACCCGCCTGGGATCGGCCCTGAAGGGGAGATTTGGGTTTTTTTAGACCCCAGATCTCTCTATTAAGAAGACCTGGCCTACACTAGGTCTAGCACTAGACCTCCTCTGTAACAAGTGAAACTGTAGAAATTTTTAAAGCATCACTTATGGAGATTTTTAAATACTATAATTTTAAAGCATGACATGTTAGGTACCCTGTTTCCCTGAAAATAAGACCTAGCGTGATTGTCAGTGATGGCTGCAATATAAGCCCTAACCCCCAAATAAGCCCTAGTTAAAGTCCTTGTAGGTCCTATTTTCAGGGTAGGGCTTATTTTTGGGGAAACAGGGTATGGCTTATTTGAGGGGTAGGGCTTATATTGCAGCCATCACTGACAATCACGCTAGGTCTTATTTTTGGGGAAACAGGGTATCTATTTACTCAGCGTAACATTTTCTTTTATATTATACAAAAAATTGGGGTATATAATATGTTTTGGGTTTTTTAAATTAATTAAAGTGTATTTTTTCCAAAAGATTTGCGTTTGTAAAACCGCTGAGCAAAAACCATGTGACAAAAAACTGCAACAACCACCATTTTATTCTCTAGGGTCTCTGAAAAAAATATATATATAATGTTTGGGGGTTCTAAGTAATTTTCTGGCAAAAAATACAGATTTTTACTTGTAAACAACAAATGTAAGAAAAAGACTGGGTCCTTAAGTGGTAATGTAATTTAATGTTAATAAATTTTACCTTTCCTTTTCACCCTGCAGCTGCTGTAAAATCCAATGTAATATGGCAATTTGGAGACATTCTGTAGGTGTACAGAATGCTTCCAGAAATTGTTTCCTTTTTGTGTGATTGGCTGAATATGCACTATAGCATCTGTCATTTGCCAAATGTCAAATACTACATAAATGGATTTATCCTGAACCTCCCTCAATATGGTTATTCCTGGACAGTGGCGGTCTGTGCATTGAGGGCACAGGGGCGCCGCCCCCCCTTTCCGTGCCGCCACCTCCCTATCCATGCGCCCGGCCCCTTTCAGGATGCCGGACACAAGAATTTCTATGGCGGGGGTGGGAGGGGGTGTTTTTTTTGAAGCACGTGATTAGAGCCATCAAAGAGCTTCAAAAAAGGGTGGGCTCGGGGCACAGAGTGCTCCCTGATCCAACCAAATTGTGTGACCATAGCAAATGAATTTTCGTTTTTTTCACACTACAGTGCCTCCCCGCCAATCAGGAGGCAGGTGAGACCTGTTTCCCGATTGGCCAAAGTGCCAGGCAAACCTATTGGATGCCTAGTGGCGTTTTGGCAAGCGGAGGAAGTATGAGAGGAGCGGACACATCCGCCGCTGCTGCTGCCCGAGTGTCGAGGAGAGGAGGAGAGTGGAGACACAGAGGACACTCTTCAGGTAAGTGCTGGACCTCCTGTGGGGGTGGGGGGGTCTAGAGCTGCGAACCCCGAGGAGGGGTGTGCAAGTACCAGCAGCTGCAAGCCCTGAGAGGGGGGGGGGGGCTGTGAGTGTGCAAGACATTTAGTGCTTTTTCTCTCAAATTTTTTTATTGCCAGGGTAAGTGGCCGCATTTGACAGGCACAAGTGGCTGCATTTGACGGGCACAAGTGGCTGCATTTGATTGGCACTGGTGGCTGCATTTGATGGGCAAAAGTGGCTGCATTTGATTGGCACAGGTGGCTGCATATAATGGACACAAGTGGCTGCATTTGATGGGCACAAGTGGCTGCATTTGATGGGTTCAAGTGGCTGCATATGATGGGAACAAGTGGCTGCATTTGATTGGCACAAGTGGCTGCATATGATACGCACAAGTGGCTGCATTTGATCAACACAAGTGGCTGCATTTGATAAGCACAAGTGTCTGCATATACTGGGCACAATTGGCTGCATATACTGGGCACAAGTGGCTGCATATGATGGGCACAAGTGACTGCATTTGACGGGCACAATTGGCTGCATATGGCGGGCACACATGGCTACATATGATGAGCACAAGTAGCTGCATATGATGGGGCACAAGTGGCTGCATATGATGAGGCACAAGTAGCTGCATATGATGGGGCACAAGTGGCTGCATATGATGAGGCACAAGTAGCTGCATATGATGGGGCACAAGTGGCTGCATATGATGAGGCACAAGTGGCTGCATATACTGGGCACAAGTGGCTGCATATACTGGGCACAAGTGGCTGCATATGATGGGCACAAGTGGCTGCATTTGACGGGCACAAGTGGCTGCATATGGTGGGCACACATGGCTACATATGATGGGCACAAGTAGCTGCATATGATGGGGCACAAGTGGCTGCATATGATGAGGCACAAGTAGCTGCATATGATGGGGCACAAGTGGCTGCATATGATGAGGCACAAGTGGCTGCATATGATGGGCACAAGTAGCTGCATATGATGGGGCACAAGTGGCTGCATATGATGAGGCACAAGTGGCTACATATGATGGGCACAAGTAGCTGCATATGATGGGGCACAAGTAGCTGCATATGATGAGGCACAAGTAGCTGCATATGATGGGGCACAAGTGGCTGCATATGATGAGGCACAAGTAGCTGCATATGATGGGGCACAAGTGGCTGCATATGATGGGGCACAAGTGGCTGAATATGATGAGGCACAAGTGGCTGCATATGATGAGGCACAAGTGGCTGCATATGATGAGGCACAAGTGGCTGCATATGATGAGGCACAAGTGGCTGCATATGATGAGGCACAAGTGGCTGCATATGATGAGGCACAAGTGGCTGCATATGATGAGGCACAAGTGGCTGCATATGATGAGGCACAAGTGGCTGCATATGATGAGGCACAAGTGGCTGCATATGATGAGGCACAAGTGGCTGCATATGATGAGGCACAAGTAGCTGCATATGATGAGGCACAAGTGGCTGCATATGATGAGGCACAAGTGGCTGCATATGATGAGGCACAAGTGGCTGCATATGATGAGGCACAAGTGGCTGCATATGATGAGGCACAAGTGGCTGCATATGATGAGGCACAAGTGGCTGCATATGATGAGGCACAAGTGGCTGCATATGATGAGGCACAAGTGGCTGCATATACTGGCACAAGTGGCTGCATATACTGGGCACAAGTGGCTGCATATGATGGGCACAAGTGGCTGCATTGGATGGGCACAAGTGGCTGCATATGGCGGGCACACATGGCTACATATGATGGGCACAAGTAGCTGCATATGATGGGGCACAAGTGGCTGCATATGATGAGGCACAAGTGGCTGCATATGATGAGGCACAAGTGGCTGCATATGATGAGGCACAAGTGGCTGCATATGATGAGGCACAAGTGGCTGCATATGATGAGGCACAAGTGGCTGCATATGATGAGGCACAAGTGGCTGCATATGATGAGGCACAAGTGGCTGCATATGATGAGGCACAAGTGGCTGCATATACTGGGCACAAGTGGCTGCATATACTGGGCACAAGTGGCTGCAAATGATGGGCACAAGTGGCTGCATTGGACGGGCACAAGTGGCTGCATATGGCGGGCACACATGGCTACATATGATGGGCACAAGTAGCTGCATATGATGGGGCACAAGTGGCTGCATATGATGAGGCACAAGTGGCTGCATATGATGAGGCACAAGTGGCTGCATATGATGAGGCACAAGTGGCTGCATATGATGAGGCACAAGTGGCTGCATATGATGAGGCACAAGTGGCTGCATATGATGAGGCACAAGTGGCTGCATATGATGAGGCACAAGTGGCTGCATATGATGAGGCACAAGTGGCTGCATACGATGGGCACAAGTGGCTGCATACGATGGGCACAAGTGGCTGCATATGATGAGGCACAAGTGGCTGCATATCATGGGCACAATGGCTGCATTTTATGGGCACAGCGAGGCTGCAATTGATGGGTACAGTGAGGCTGCAATTGATGGAGGGGGGTTCAGTATTTTTCAGTTTGTTTGCGCCCCCCAAAAAATTTTGAGCACCAGCCGCCACCGTTCCTAGACAAAGTAGCCTTTGTTTTTCATATGGAATAAAGAAGGCATTACAAAAAGAAATAGCACACAGATTTTTGGGAATATGGAAATCTTTTACCCACCCTAACAAGACAATATATAACCAATTACAAAACCCATTATAACCAATGATCCTTGAATTACCATGTCACTGACCTACAATTCCAGGGCCGCCTTTAGAAATCACAAGGCCATTTACAGGTACAAGGCCAACCCCGCCCTGAAAAGCATAAGACCCCATACACACTTTTAGATTTTCTGCAGATTTTTGTTGAGAACCCCAACAAACCCTCTGGAGTGGGGATTTTAACCCCTTCACCACTTACTAATTTCTAGTATTATTTTTTATTTTTTTTTAGTTTTTATTTGTTATATTTTCTAAATTTTCATATGCATGGAATGCAGTTTTTGGTTAGGTTCTTTGTATTTGGATGGCAGATAGCATGTCTAATTTAATTTGTGTTGTTTTTTTCTGCACAATAAAAAAAATGTGTAGAATAATACTTGGCTATGTGTTTTACTTCAAATGACAGTTTGGGAGTAGGCAATTACATTAAAAAAAATACAATGTAAAATTAACAAGGGACGCCAACATAGTTGTCTCTTTGATCTTAAAAACTACGGAATAATGGTGCTGTGGTAACTTGCCCAAAAAAACAAACAACAAGCATAATATTAATATTCTTGATATCACTAGAAATCAAAAGCCTTTTAAAATACGTTTGCCATAACTCCATCAGTATCACCAGCAAAGCAGCTTCATTATTATCCAATTAAAGAAGAAGAGAATTGTTCGCTGCATTTGGACATTTCCTAATTTGCTGCGTCACGAATGTTAATTCTCCATTACGAACGCTAGTTTACAAGACCGACCGCTTCCAGCTCATCCTTGGTTCCGATCATGCGTGTTTGTACTTTTGTGTGACGGATTTGTGTACTGACCATAGGAAAATCAGATGTGGAGTCGTTGTCTGCCGAAAATTTACTAGCCTGTCATCCAACATTTGTTGGCCGAAAGTTAGACAATTGTCAAAAGGAGCATACTAACGGTAAGATTTTAGGACAACAGTCTGTCAACAGGCAATCCCCCGCCAACAATCGTACCGTGTGTACGAGGCTTTAAAGCGGGGGTCCACCTATCTATCGTTTTTTTTTTTTTGAGTTCATTCACAAACTTTTCTTCTCAGCATTACATACTCACATATTGTGTGTAATATGTCCGCCTGTGTCAGATTTCGTTGGAAAGAATAACTTATATTATTCACTGCAGGCGGTTTCCATCTTCATTGTGGGCATTTGAAGCCCACAAGCATTTATTTCCTGGATGTGGTGAATGCTGTGCTCCCAGCATTCACCGCTCGTTCCCGCACATGCTCAGTGGCATCCTGGGAAGCCTGAGACTAGCTCCCAGGAGTCTGGGAGAGGCTAGAAACACGCCTACTCCCACGGGAGGAGAACCAGGAAGTGCAAAGATTAATAGAAAAATAAAAGGTAATTACGGCGATTTAAATTTTTTTAAATGGCATGTCAGCATCTAGGCAAGGAAGAGAATACATACAGATATTGTTCAAAATTTGGGTGGAACCCCGTTTTAAGGTTTGACCTCATATTATATGGTTTTGATAAATCTAAAGACAAAAATCTGCAGAAATCTAATAGTGTGTATGGGGTCTTAGTGGTCAATGGTATTTCCCGCCCTCTTCATAATAAGCATTAGGCCCCTTTCACACACACGGACCGTTCATTTTCATCAGTTCAGTCACTTTTTTCAAAGAAAAAACAGATGAAGTTTACATCAGTTTTTCATCTGTTTTTACATCCTCCAGCTAGAGTCCTTGAGTCCCGGAGCCATTTTTTCATGCAAAAAACAGACCATTTTTCCGTTTACATGGATTTTTCGTCCAATCCGTTTTTTTCATAGAAGAAAAAAAAGGGCATCGATCCATTTCAAAAACGGATGTTGATGGATGCGGATGTAAATAGATGTAAATGGATGCATTGATGTCCATTTTTCATCCATCAACGGATGGATGAAAAACAGACAAACGGTCTGCATGTGTGAAAAGGCCTTAGAGTTCAGTGGTATTTCTTCCCCCAACAAAAGAACATCACTTCACCCAAACCATTCTAACCACCAATGATTGTTCAATTACCATGTCATTGACCCAGAATTCAAGTGCCACCTTCTGGTGGTCTGTGGTATTTTTCTCTCCTCCCCATGAAATGCATTAGGGTTTAGTGGCCCCCCCTCCCCCCCAAAAAAAGCATCAGTGTTTAAAGGGAGATGCAGAGCACACTTACCTGTTACTGCTCTGTGTCATGTGCCATCGCCTGTGCAGTGATGTCATTGCCGAAACTATGCTCAAACTATTGAGCAGGATGTCACCCCAGAAGTGGGCAGAATTTTCACGGGTGCAGAGCTGAATGTCAGAATAAGCATTTTAGCACTCGACTTGAGACATGGTGTGGGCCCACTGCTGACCCAACAAGCCCAGGGTCCTGTAAGGCTACGTTTCCGCTAGTGCGACTTGGGACTGCAAAGTTGGAATTACAAGCCGTACCCCATGATTTCCAATGAGTACCGTTCACATCTGTGCGACTTCAAAGTAGTCCCTGCACTACTTTATCCGATTTTGATGCGACTTGAGATCCATAGACCTCAAGAATACACAGGCATTGCTTCAGGTCGCATCAAAATTGCATCACAAATCACGGCAAAATTATTTTTGGCAAAATCACGCAACTTTCAGGTCCCAATAGTGGAAACCTAGGCTAAGGCTCGATTCACACCAATGCGGTTTTTGATGCATTTTGCAAAAATGCAGGGATTTTTTTTTAACATGGGTTCCTATGGAACACATTCACATCAATGCATTTTTGTGCCTCTGCGTTTTTGGAAAGGATCAGGGACTTTTTTTCCCACAAAATGCAGCGTTTTGCATGTAATAGACTTCAATGGGCCCGCATCCAAAACGCAAGTACCGCGTTTATACCACGTTTATACCGCGATTTCGCCGCAATTTGTGCTTTCTTTTTACACTGTATATAGCTGGTTGCTGAGGAGAGGGCCGGGAAGCCGGCCACCGCATTCTTAACAAGTGAAAAAGAATTGCTGGCTAAAAATTTTTTTTGAAAAAAACCAGCATGAGGTCCCCCCCGCCGGTCCATACCAGGCCCTTGGGTCTGGTATTGATTCGGAGGGGATCCCCCATGCCAAATATTTTTAAAAAAATGGCGTGGGGCCCCCCCAAAATCCATACCAGACCCAAATCCGATCATGCAGCCTGGCAGGTCAGGAAAGGGAGGGGACATACCAGGCCGCATGCCCTCAACATGGGGGGGTGGATGCTTTGGGGCTGATCTGTCCGCGCCAATGTCAAGCATTTCTTAGATAACTATGGGGCGTGGCGACCGGATGACGTCATCTGGAGACCCTGCCCACTCGTGACATCATGGACCTATCATGCCCCAGGCGGTAAAGTCAAAAGGGGCAGACAGCTGATGACTCATTGGTTGTTAAGGACACGGTGGCTGGCTTCCCGGCCCCCTTATTAGCAACCAGCTAAATACATTGAAAAATGTAAGGTAATGCATTTGGGGGGTAAAAATATAAACACAAGTTACTCATTAGGGGGAGAACCCCTAGGGGCTTTCAGGATGGAGAAGGATCTAGGGGTCCTAGTTGAAGACAGACTGAGCAATAGCGTGCAGTGTCAAGTTGCAGCTACCAAAGCCAGCAGAATATTAGCATGCATTAAAAAACTCCAGAGATAAAACTATGATCCTGCCACTTTATAAGACTCTGGTTTGGCCACTTCTGGAATATTCCGTCCAGTTCTGGTCACCAATCATCAGAAGGGATGTGCTTTAGCTACAGAGAGTTCAGAGAAGGGCAACTAAATTAATATGGGGACTGGAGGACCTTATTTATGAGGAACGACTGCAAGCGCTAAATGTATTCTCCCTGGAGAAGAAACACTTGAGAGGAGATGTGATATCAATATACAAATATCTCAACGGTGATCCCAGCGTAAGTATTAAACGTTTAAGTCCCAGGGAATATAAGAGGACACGGTGCCACACGATGAGACCGGAAGAGAAGCGGTTTAACCTTAAGCTGCGTAGCGTTTTTTTCACTGTCAGGGCGGTACAGATGTGGAACTCCCTTCCACAATTGGTGATGTTGGCAGGAAGTACGGATAGTTTTAAAAGACTCTTGGAATGGGCATCTTAGCGAAAACAATATATGGGGATATGGGAAATGAAAAAACATACACACCTACACAGGTTGAACTGGATGGACTGTTGTCTTTATTCAACCTTACCTACTATGTAACTTTGTAAAAGGCTTTCTCATCTATTTAAGGTATGAATACAATCAAGGGGTTAAATGTGTTCCCTAGGTGTGGTTCTAACTGTGAGGGGATGTGACTGACTAGAGGAGGAGCCAGATCATTGTTCCTACTTAGTAGGAACAGACAATCTGTTTTTCCTCCCCTGTCAGAATAGGGATTTGTGTGTTTACACACACAAATTCCCGTTCTGGCTCTCGTGCCCGCGATCGCGGGTGGCCACACGCATAGGTTCTCCTTGCCGTGCAGCGGGTGCGCGCGCCTGCTATGGCCCCTAAAGGAGCCGCTGTACAGCGCATTCACGCAGGAGATTCGCACAGGAGAGCCATCCTGCCACCATATATGTACAGGAGCCGGTCAGGAAATGGTTAAGCGGCTCCTCCGGGGGTAGCGCTACACATGTAATACTTTTATCCTTAATTTACACAACCTCATATAACTTTTTGCAAACATCTGCAGCACAGCAAAGCCAGAGGGTGACACCAATACACAGACCATGCAAATCTGCAGCTTCTTGTGTCACGTCCTTAGCACAAGTGTGAGCAATAAAGCTGTTGGACTCCCCCCTCCAGTGCTCAAAATATGATAACATTATAATGCTGTGCAATGGAACAGATCCTGATTGGCTGTCGCTGATTTCTGTTGTACAAGGGATCATGAGAACATAAATACAGATTATGGGTAATTATACTGGTGGTATCAAAAACACATCAGCAATTCTTTTATGAAAACATAACTGGGCTGTTTTATTTTTTTCCTAGAGTTCCACATTAATGAGTAACAGTAGCCTAACTCGGTCGTTAAACCCCAGCCAAAAACAAAATGCTAAAAAAAAGGCAATAAAAGCCGCTCATTCCGCTGCCGCGACAAAGAGCTGCATGGATGCTTCTGTGAAATAGTCGCCGGGCAGACTGAACAGTGAGGAATATTGTAATTGAAACCTGTGAAGTGTTCTGATTACTGTGGCTCCTTGTGATGCAGAAACATCACAGCGATCGCGTTATGGCAGTGCTCGTAAAGTAACGCTTATTGCCGCTGCAGACGCAGCACACAAATCCCATTATTCAGCCCTTTGTTCGTTCGAAGGGAAGATAAAATGGACCGGTGTGTTGCATGACCGGACCCTACATGAAGATCCATCGTGAGTGTTTGCAAGGCGGCCCCGGCTCTGTCCTGGTGGGAACCAAGGCGCAATGTGCCGTCTCTTCGCTTTGCCAGTTCTGAATCTCTTCTAAACAAGGGTAATTAGCTGTTGGCGGGTGCTGTGCAGTAATTAACATTCTCTCAATTTTCTTTCTCAGCTTCGGCTTTTTGTGGGTATAATTGGGCTCAGCTTTCCCTTTCTTCGGATAATTGGGTTCTCCTGGCGTGGAAATTGCATCGCCTATTCTAAATTTAACCGTCCGGCTTTGTGCTTTTGGTGCCTGTTCCCGCCACAATTCCTTTTTTTCCGCACTGGAGGATGTTTATGCAAATGGGCTTATTTTGGTGCTCGTTGCTTAGATAGAATGGTGGAGGAGGGCAGAATGGGATGTGCAGGTATTACAGGAATAATAAGATGTGAATATTGGAAAGTTCGTTAAAGTTTACCTTTGCTTACTGTAGAGTTAGCAAGTCAAAAACAGGACCAGTGGGGGCCTTTGTGCACCAATAAATCTAAACTTCAGATAGATGCAACACAGTGACTTTTTAGTGAACACTTAGGAAAGAACAAAGGAAAGAAGCCAAGCTTACTCACCGACCAGCCCGCTGTCAACCGAATCAACCTATCCAACAGTATGCGTTAAAACAGGGGTTTAGTCTGCACACATTTGCAAATACATGCGTACGCCACAGAGCCCCATCAAGGCACCCTGGTATCTGTGGTCCTATCACTAGCTTATGAATGAATCCACAATGGAAGAACATGCATTCTGATGGATAGATGGAGGGCAGGTGGACTGAAGGGAATCCACCCCTTCTTAAAGGTACAGGGGCACACTGAACACCCAGCAAATCACACAATGGCTGCAAAGGTATCAGTACATTGCCTGCCCAATATAACAGTAATACAAAAAAGGTATCTACTGCCCCCACCTATAACTGGCCATTGCAGCAAGCAGCATGGGAAGGCAATATATGATATAAACAAGACCAAGGATAAATCCAAGGAAAAATATTCTTGGTCTTGTTTATATCATATGTTGCCTTCCAATGCTGCTTACTGCAATGGCCAGTTATAGGTGGGGGCAGTGGACACTTTTTTTGTAAAGGAAAGAAGCTGCATGCCGATGGCGTCACTCAATACAGTTTATTCAGTTGAACCAACAATGCAACTAGTCCCTGCCTGGAGGCCGACCCTCCCTGGCATGTGTAACCTGTAGTGGCTTAATCATAGAGATGGGTAACCCATTCCAAACCCAATGGGAGCTTAATTGGCTCCTGTTAAATTGGCCCTAGTATGTGTGCATGTGAGGTAGGCACCCTAGATTGTAAGCCCCATAGAGGGCAGAAATTGATGTGAATGTACAGTATATATGTAAAGCGATGTGTATATTGTTGGCGCAATAGTAATAGCTATAAAAAATGTAACTCTGCCCCTGCAGAATCCGCTTGGTAGACTGGGTTCTTGGCTCTTTTGCCTCAACTCTATGAACAACCTCAGCCCCTCTGACACATCTCAGCCCCTCTGGTTACTGAAATAATATAAGTAGCACAAATATAAATATCCTGCCCACAACTATGTTTTCATAACAGAAAACAAACACCAGACTACTTAGTGGTAAAGGAACTCAATAAAGTGTCACATGTTTAAATAAATGGCAGTGTATGCATGAATGAGCAAATAGAGAATTTATTCAATGACAAATCACTAGACTATGTAATCATTATGTTTTATCAATTTGGATTAGAGCACTATACCACTAGAGTAAAGTGACCTAGTAACCTACAAAATCAGCAATGAGCAGTGACATTTGGTAATTAGTGATAGCAGTGAGATAACTCCTCCCTAAACAGCATGGTATAACCACTTCAGAGTGCACTCAGTATACGAATGACTACAATGAAATACTGTATAAGGTTCCCTAAAGAGGTACCTCTTAATATGGACAATAGGCACAGTTCTTGTGGAGCAGCTATTTGGATGAGCAGTCTTTAGGGCTTGTTCTTCATTCAACTAATGTTGGGGCCCAGTCTTCACATTGGTAGTATAGTCACAATCAAGACTGCAGTGTAGTGGGTAAGGCTGCTAGTTAGATGGCCAGTCCCTAAGTACTCAGTCTCTGGTAGCAGCATTACATAAATGGCAGCAATGCCCTTTCACCAGTCCCAGCAATACGGCAACAGTGGTCCTCCTGTTCAGATGTCAGCTCACTTCTGGATCTGCCTGGTCACTGATCAGTGGTCCTCAGCAAACAGGTTCCAACAACACTCTGGTTTCTATCTCAGGCCACAGGCTTGTAGCTGGTTGGAGTGCACTCAGAAGCAGCGTTGCACACACCGGTCTCCTTGCAGCATGCGGAAATCAATCAGCAGTCAGCCTGGCAAAATACAGCTCTCTCTCTTTCTTACACCCGGCTCTCTTTGGGACTTCTAGTCCAATAGTCCAAAAACTGTCATAGCAGATTTTCTTTCCCAAATTACATCTCCCATAGTTCAGTGCTGTCAACCTCTTGAGCTCCTTCTGCTGTCAGCCCCCTCTGGTGGCTGGAAGTGAGGTACAGTATGTTAACCCATTAATTCTGAAGTCTGGAGAGAGCTCAGAAAGCACTCCTAAATTGTTCCATGCCTCTAGCCAAGCACATAGCTACACAAATAAATAAAACACATTTAGGCTGTATTCACTAAGTCAACGCATTTGCATTGTTGTGCACCGAAATGCATAGTGGTGCATTGCATTGTGAAAAAATGGTAACGTGTGACATTATTAGTGTGTTGCGAGTCTATTTATTTTGAATAGGTTGTGTTAACGTACCACAAACAAGTAAATTGTCACTTAGAAATAATGTGAACCCTAACAATGAACTTCTTTTATTAGCACCCTTTTGGTCCTTTAAATAAACCTTAAAAAAAAAAAATGTTGATCCTGACAGAAATGCAGTGAGATAGTAACTTTCTTTAGAGAACTGACAACGCAGTGCCTCTGTGGCACTAAAACCCCAAAGAGTCTTATCAGCTCTTCTTCAGTTCTCCTTGGTGGTCTACAAGCCCCTCATGGTTTGAAGAGGAAAAAGGAAAGTGTTTTGCAGTCCTGCCCTAGAGTGCCAACACTGATCCTCCATAGATGCAGCACAACAAGTGAGCATTTTTACATAGAACAAAAATGTGTATTACTGACAGGATCACCAGGTGAACATTAAGGGGAAATAGCTTAAATAAAAAGAAAACTGATACAGGTACCACATCTAATGGACTGGTGAGCTCCTCCTGGTTACTAGACCTTGCCTTACCTGGTAAATAATATTTTTGCTCCTGGGATTAGATATACTTTAGGGCAGGAGTAGATACAAAAACACAATAACTGGATTCTATGTATTCATTACCAAATTGTTAAATGTATGTTTGTTGGAAGGCAACATGGTTTAATATCATATATTTCTGGAGTTTTACTGCCTGGTTGATACAGCCATTTGGCCTATGTTGGAAAAATGTTGTCTTGGAATGCCAGTACAGCAAATTTACACAGCAGAGTGTTCGTAACAAGGAGTCATAAATGGGAATTCATATCCTAACAGGATGTTCTTGCATAGGCCTCCTGATGTGATGTATGGGGGTAGAGGAGCATCAAATAAGACCACCTGGGGAGGTGAGAATTAAAATGACTGATTTCCTGGGTTATAGCAACATCAAAAGCCAGCTTTTGCTGAAAGATGACCTGGGTCAAAAGCAGTGATTCATGGACTAACGCTGCCCCTAGTGGAGACAAACGCATGCTTCCTGGAAGATGAGCAGGAGAAGAATATACTTCCTGGTGATTAGAAAGGACGGTCTCTTATGGATTTTCATTGGACAGGGGGCTAGACAGGCGGGCAGAGGGTGTTTGTGTGGGTGGTGTCTGAGTGTGCTTTAAAAGAGAATGGCCAGCTAGAGTTCTTCCTCTTTATCCTTGGAGCCCAGCCAGCATACAGTGCCTGAAAGGAAGGACTTACTGTATTGTATCACCCCTGCTCTTTTGTTTTGTATGCTCTGTAGAATTCTTTTAGTGTTTTATGTTAGCATTTCTACTTTCTTTGTAAATAAATGAGATCCTTACTTATTTAAGCAGTGTGTTTATTTCTATAGCTAACATTGTTATTATATCATCATTAACCTTATTAGAGCTTTGATAGACCAGCTAAATAGAGGAATAGACAAGATAATACATATTTATAATAAATAGGGGAAATCCCAAAACCACCCCATATTTATTTGAATGTTATAAGAACTGGCATCTGAACGTCTTGATAATATACCCTCTAATTCCTGGGAGGGAGAGCCAACCAGGACCTTTTTGCCCCTGGACAAGCTGCTGCTAAGTCACTGTCCAATTAGAAGAAATGGGTAGGTCCTGGACATTTAGGGATGTCTGGCACCTGCAGGGGTGAATGGATCAGGAAATTTGCTGGGCAGAATTTAAAAGGGGGTGAACTTTCAGAAGAAAGGCGGATGCAAGCCTAAATTTTCCTTTTGACCTTCCAGGGCTGCATTGGAAAAAGAGGAATTGTCTTGGGCCACTCATAAAATACACTAACAATAAGGATAGCTGATGAGCAGAAAAAGTCTGGCAGATCACAAGTTAATGATCACTGATATAGATAATGTACCTATCTGAGTAATAAAACTTATTTTTCTTTAAATATTTTTTATTATACTAGTAAAAGTGGGCAACATAAAGCTAGTGCGATCTTCGACACAGTTTTTGATAAACTAACACATCACTATCTGGTTGGTTGGATGTATGTAGTAGCAATTCTCAATCAATTCTCAAGGAGCTCATCAGATATTTAAATTATAATTTTGCCCACTGTGTGTTTCATTCTTGAAAATAGTTACTCATACATATAGGTGCTGCCGAAAACCGATGACATGAATAAGGCGTGATTGTGAAGAGTCAGAGAGTTTTCGTAGGGAGGATGAAACTCATAGAAGTCCAGTACAGAGACACCCTCAAATTTTTGTTTTCGGCAGCCTGTGTTCATTAAGTGTAAATGCATTTTTACACAGAAAAAAAAAATCAACATTTTTAAATAAAATTACAATTTTGTGTTGGGCCGCATTCATAGCTGTCGTGGGCCGCAGGTTGGATTTAGAGGAATATAGGGGTTACCCATTGCAACGGGCAACCCCTTTCCTGGAGCCAGTGCCTGTGCACAAAGTGTTCCCCGAGTAGCCAAGCATGGCCCCTGTCCAGGGTGCTGAAACTCTCCTTCTGTTCAGTCTTGTAACTATGCTTTTAACTTGTCCTTACGCAGGAAGAACGACTGAAGCGGAAAAGTGCAATCGACACAAAAATAAGATCTGTTTCTGCATGCGAAAATTGCCATGATAATTAACACTAATTGAAAACAAATGTGCCTGGGTGACTTCAGAGCTGTTACTATTTTTAAAAGAATGCAAAGGAGCAATTATGACTTCCTGCCCAAAGCAATGCTGGTTCAGAGCAGTGACACGCTGGCAAATTGTACGATGATAGATTGAAAGATATCAACACTGGTATTTTAAAGAATAAGGAACACACATTGTTCAGCTTTGCTACCGGCAGACCACTGGCTGCGGAACCTGAATGCTGAATAGGACCCATGGACCAAAACCATAATGGAGAGGGCATTCCTAATATACAAAAAGAGAAGCCTCCCTTTTCAAGAAGCTGGGTGTTGTCGACTGTAGATTGTAAGCTCTAAGGAGCAGGGCCCTCTGATTCCTACTGTATTAAAGTGTATTGTATTTGTACGGTCTACCCTCAAGTTGTAAAGTGCTGCATAAACTGTTGGCGCTATATAAATCCTGTATAATAATACTAATAATGTTTAAGGGTTTATTTACTAAAGCTACAGAGGGCAAAATGTAGTCACATTTCTGCATAGAATCTAATCACCTTCTAACCTCAGCTTGTTTAATTAAGCTATGGCAATAAAACCTGAAAGCTGATTGGTTTCTATGCAGAATCGTGACTAATTTTGCCCCCTCTAGCTTTAGTAAATAAACCCCTTAGTGTCTATAACCAAATCAAATGTTTTCATTTTAACCACCAATGAAAATTAAAATACAGAGGTCTTGATGGGGCAGCAGGACCTGGTGAGGGCAGCTGGTATTCCACAAATGTATCATACCCTTTAAAGCTTGTAATATGCTTATATTTACCTCCCCTCATTATCCCCTCCCCCCTCCCTAATCAACATGTTAATGAATGTTTTCTGTTTTCATTATATATCTTACTTTAGACCCAGTGATGTCATCTGGGTCTCTGTGCTTTCCAATACAACGCAGGCAGTTTACGACTAGTTTATATGGCTTTCCGAAAACATCACCGAACCCTGGAAACAAACCAAAACTTTCAGTAGCTAGTTAGTAGAATCCCATTGACAGATTTATAAATCAGAAGTAAAATGGCAATATTAGGATTGAAAGGACAATTTGTTGTTTTGATCCTCACTTTTTCAGCCAGCTATCTGGTATGAGCGAGCTTCACTGTGATGGCTTGTGGCCTGGTAGGCTGTGACATCACTATCAGAAATGATGTCATAACTATATATCATAATAAACAGCAGGGTCAAGGCCGGGTCGTCCCTCGGTCAGCTGGAGATCCTCTGTACAGAGATGAAGTGACAGCCTTGTGCTTTCACAAAGTGCCATGGCATACATTTTGCATAAATCCAAAGAGCTGGACGTTTAATCAATGTCACCAGCCGGCAAACCTTGCTGCAATCAGAGACACAAATTAAAATCACCGGGGACTGGCGCCTTAAATCAATCCTGGGAAATATTCAACAGCGAAGACGAACCTCCAAGCAGAGACTGGAAGAGAAAAAATTGGCAAAGCTGACTAAACTCCGATCAGCAAGTGTCCTTATAATCCCGAATCAGCAAAGAGGCCCTATCACATGGAAAGAAAGCTGCTACTACTGGATAAATGGCTGATTTCGGGGAGTTTGATTTTGTGGAAAAATATATTTTTCTTTTACATGTTTGTTTGTTTGTTTTAAAATATCATTACTCGTGATCCAGTTTAGTCAACTTATTTCCTTTCTACATAAAAAATCAAGCAGCAACAAATTGCATCTAAAAAAACAAAAAAAAAAACAAACTAAACTTTTTACTTATTCTTTTTTTTTGTTTTTATTGATTTATTTTTGAATATCATCAGATGTAATCACAGAGTTTGGGTCTTCTAAAAAGCCAATTATCTTTTGTCCTATCTAAGGCTGGGTTCACACGTATGCGAATTTGATGCGGCCTTCCCCGCATCCAATTTGCATGACAGGAGACTTCTTTAAGTGCACTGTGTTCGGGCGCCGGACACAGTGCACTATGGGAAGTGCCACGTCAATGCAATCACGAGATTGCAGACGAGGCGCTTCATTTGCAGGCTTTTGACCTGCTTTGTGGCGCATTCCATAGTGCCAAACAGCTCATAGTATTTCTACGGGCAGGAGCTTTGTTCTTCTAGTTAACTGCAGTGGTTACTTACGGTTTCCATATGCTAGTGGTGAACCGGAAGTGACGTCGGCAGCTCCGTGGAACGGTGCTGCCTGTAAGGTAAGTAAGACTCACTCAGTCAGCACAGTGAGGTTGCGTTTGATGGGGCACAGTAAGGTTGCATTTGATGGGGCACAGTGAGGCTGCATTTGATGGGCACAGCGAGGCTGCATTTGATGGGCACAGTGGCTGCATTTGATGGGCACAGTGGCTGCATATGATGGGGCACAGTGAGGCTGCATTCGATGGGGCACAGTGAGGCTGCGTTTGATGGGCACAGTGAGGCTGCGTTTGATGGGGCACAGTGAGGCTGCGTTTGATGGGGCACAGTGAGGCTGCATTTGATGGGCACAGTGGCTGCATTTAATGGGCACAGTGGCTGCATATGATGGGGCACAGTGAGGCTGCATTCGATGGGGCACAGTGAGGCTGCATTTGATGGGCACAGTAGCTGTATTTGATGGGGCACAGTGGCAGCATTTGATGGCACAGTGGCTGCATTTGATATGGCACAGTGGCTGCATTTGATGGGCACAGTGGCTGTGTTTGATGGCACAGTGGCAGCAATTGATGGGCACAGTGGCTGTGTTTGATGGCACAGTGGTGGCAATTGATGGGCACAGTGGCTGCGTTTGATGGCACAGTGGCTGCGTTTGATGATACAGCGAGGCTGCAATTGATGGGGTTTTTTTCAGAATTTTTCAGTTTGTTTGTGCATCCCCAAATATTTTGAGCTCCAGCCGCCACTTATTTGCAACACTTCAGCTCTGACATCTCTTTTACATGACAAAAAGAGGAGTTTCCTATGATAAGGTTTTTCAACCTATGGACCGCTGGTCCTCTTTGGTGGCTAGCAGGGCTGAGTGCTAGGGAAATTTTTGTCGGCCTGTCGGAATTTTGTTATACCTTATATCAAGAGGCACACATCTCATAAATTCTTACTTGGTTCAACAGTAAAAATATATCGAGAGTCATTTATTGATATTTGTATTAGAATTTCAGCATAGTTTTGAAAAGATATTAATCTAATGTAAATACCTAAATACTTAATATGCCTGAACAGTGCGCTATATGAACTACTAATCTACTCATGTCAGATATAAGGAATGTAATTTATTAAAGCTTCTAGCCTTCCTTTCAATCTTGCACAGTTGTACAGACTCCCTCCCTGTACTGAAACTGCCTACTCTGATTTCACAGCACACTGTGAGCTTCTCACAATGTGCAATATAAGCTACAGAAAATGATATAGTGCCTGCCTCATTTCCTGGCTGGAGGACATTCAGCATCATATAGATCTTTATTCCCCAGCCTGACTGTCCCTGGCACTGCCCCTTTCATTGGATTTCAGTCTGTTCAATCATAGAGGCTCTGCATTACCTAGAGCAGTATCTATGCATGCAAGTACAGTCGACCTCTAGTCTGGAGCACACCTCCAGACTGACATCCACACATCAAGTCATTTTGATATGTGCAAAACCTCTACTGAGAGCTAGCCCAATTTCTGCATTAGTACAACGGGTTCTTAAGAGAAGTACTGAAGCAGGGTGCTGTAAATTTTTGAGGAGGCCGATCTCTCCCATCAGCCATGATCTGCCTTCATAAAGAAGCTCAGAGGCCCAGTGATTATATCACTTGTTATAACATAAGGTATGTAATGAAAATGGAAAGGTTTTAAATTAAAAATGTTGTTAGCATCTTAATTAAAAGGAAAGGAGGAACCAGTGAAGGCAAAATATAAACAGATCTTTTTTTTAGTTTTAAAGTGTTTCTAGCTTAGGGTTATGTAACTTGAACGTGAAAGTGGTACACACGGTCGGATTTTCCGACGGAAAATGTTCGATGGGAACATTTTGTTGGAAATTCAGACCGTGTGTAGGCTCCATCGAACAGTTTCCATCGGAATTTCCGTCACACAGAATTTGAGATCTGGTTCTCAAATTTTCCAACAACAAAATCCGTTCGCGTAAATTCCGATCGTGTGTACAAAATTCCGATACACAAAGTTCCACGCATGCTCAGAATCAAGCAGAAGAGCCGCACTGGCTATTGAACTTCATTTTTCTCGGCTCGTCGTACGTGTTGTACGTCACCGCGTTTTTGACGTTCGGAATTTCCAACCAACTTTGTGTGACCGTGTGTAGGCAAGACAAGTTTGAGCCAACATCCATCGGAAAAAAAAACATGGATTTTGTTGTCGGAATGTCCGATCGTGTGTACTAGGCAAAAATTTTGGATGGAGTGAAAAAAAAGTTAGAACTTCTGTCCGCTTGTTTTCTTTGCGGTCTGTGGATCTATTAGGGAGATTTTCTTGTGTGTCACCTTGACAGGAAGTGAGAGAAAATCCGTAAAGGGTATATCTTCCAATGAGGACATTTTTTTCCAGTGACAACTGTCAAGGGTGAAACTTTTTGAGGAGATCTTGCTTCCTGTTGTTCACAGGACAGGAAGTGAGGGGAAAATTTCTCATTAAAAACACAGTTATCAAAACCTGACCAATGTTTTATCCTCTATGCAATCTATCCAACACAACAAAAAACTGTGTGACGTCTCACAGTAAAAAATAATCTCTCTTCTCACTGATACAGTGTTATATGTTCATGGTATTTGTCCAGTTCGATATTTTTGTAGATTTGTGTTTTTTCCTTTTTTATTAAGTAAGAAAAAAAAAAGGAAAAACACTGATGTAGAGCGGGCCGCACAGTTGTTAACGCCAACCAAGGCAAGAGCGCTGAGGGTCCCTGAGATGGCTCCTGAAATGTCAAGATGCAATAATGTGAAGAACCCGAATCTCCACTGCCCAATTACCAGCAGGAAAAGTATCTGATTGCCTCTTAATTGTATCCAGGATGAGGTGAGGCGTCTAGTGAGGAGTAATGGGATAATGGATCCCACATTTGCTACTTAACAATTCTACTCCAAGTTGACAAGAGGCACTCGCTCTCCCGCAGGTTCACATTACAGCAGACGAGAGGAGAAGACTTTAAACAACACACAACTTGGCAAAAAAAAATAAAAAATCCTGTTTGTGTGTTCAGGAAGAGAATCTCCTAGCTCATGACCTGGGCTGGTTAATCTGTTACCAGTTTAATTTTCTCAGCAGTGAGATGATGACCCGACCCCAAGATTTTATTGACAGAAAGGGCCCCAGCAACTCAAACAGGCACAAAGCCTTAGGTGCAGAACAGAGAACTGGGCCCACCATAGAGGCCAGGCCTTACCACAACAGTCAGGTTTCAAGGGCAAGATCAAAACACAGCCAGGGAAATTGCTGAGCACGGGAACATGGTGAGCGGTGGGCAAACTATGTCAACAATAAAGGAAATAGATCTATATGGAGCTCCAATGTCATCTTGTTAACCTGTCAACAACAAAATACTTGTTCATGGTGCGCATGCGCGGGACTCCCGAGGAGACGCTCTAATCGAGAGCTCCGCACCGCTCCGGCCCTTCTCCTCCCCCAGAGCTATCAGAACGAGCGGAACCGGCACCAGACTTTCCCCGGGACTCACCGAACCTCCCCAGCTCATCATCACATGCCGAGCGGAAAAAAAAAGAGCGAGGTGAGCCGACAACTGCTATTCAATCAGGCGGCCCCTGACCCGTCCAAGATGGCGACCGCTACCTCACAGAGGGACAGCATGGATACCACAGATCGATCTTCCCTCACCCAGCAGAGCGCTGACATACTGGCGGCAACAGTAAATCTCAGCACCGCTCAAGGGTCCCCCCCGGCTAACACAGACTCCCTCCACATTAAATCCCGGGGTGACATGATACTCCCTCCCAGGCTCCAGGCTCCCTTAGGCCTAACAGGGCCCGCCCATCCCCCAGCCTCACAGCAGCCTCAGCCCCAGGACATGCAGCTCTTGCTACAGAGCTTTTCAGACATGCTGGCAGCAGGATTAGCTCAGAATGCCACCCAGATTACAGCCACCATTAAGGCTGACCTACAAAACTTGGGCTCCCGGATAGATGCAATTGAGCAGGTGGTGGACAACACTGCTGCACGCACAAAGCAGCACACAGCTTGTATTCAATCACTTCAAGACCAGCTAGATACGGCTCTATCCAAAATAGACGATTTGGAGAACAGAAATAGACGTTACAACTTCCGTATTCGTGGGATACCCGAAACAATTACGGATATACCAAAAACCGTCCAATCATTCATCAAAGACCTCATACCAGACATCCAAAATCACAGTCTTGAACTGGACAGAGCGCACAGAGCCCTCCAGCTTCCCCGCCAAGATGGCCTCCCGAGGGACATCGTGGTCAAGACACATTACTACGGCGTGAAGGAGGAAGTTATGAGAAGATCTCGCAACATAGAGAACCTGTCATTTCAAGGTCATAAGATTCAAATCTTTGCTGACATTTCGCCAGCTACGGTACAAAAGAGAAGAGCGCTCAAGCCATTGCTGGCAATACTGGCCCAAAATTCCATCAAATATCGCTGGTCGTTCCCCTTTCGCCTTCAATTCCATTACAAAGATGTTCCCTACCAATTCTCCAACTTCCAAGATGGGGAACATTTGCTCCTGCAACTAGGCCTGATCTCACAATCCCTGGAATCCCTGCACGGAACACCCACCCCGAGGTCCTCCAAGAGACCCCCCCCCGGGCAGCCCCCTTACTCCACTATGGAACAAGCAACTACCAAAGCGGCATCGGGACTCTCGCTCCACAAGATGAACACCCTTCCTCACGCCGGAATTGGACTCTCTTCTCCCGATCTACCTGCTGGACTGAGGACAACGTGTACTATTCAGATTAAGGATATCCCTATACCAAACACACCGCTGTTCTCCTTTCCTTCCAGCTTTTGCCCACAACTGGACCCCCCCGTGCCCTAACAATGGCGACTGGGGGTTCCAGTACGGGCTAAAACGTATCCTCTTGACGAGGAGATATACTTATAGGCATTGCCAGGTGGACAATACTATGGCTACCCTTGTTCACTATTAATCCCGGTCTCCCCCCGTTTTTCCTTTTTTTTTTTTTTTTTTTTTGTTTTGTACCTAAGATCTTATGGCCGACACGCAATTTAAATTGCTCTCTCTCCTGGTGACCGTTCCCATAAATTTTTTTTTTTTTTTTCAACCACCTTTCTTTGGGGGATCCAGACGGCCGGAGCGGCCCTGCATGCCACCCTCTCTGTTGTGACTTGAGGGGTCTCTGTACCCCCCCGGTGACATCAGGTAGACAACCCATTTTGAGGTTGCTCCCTCCCACCCCTTTTTTCTCCGGACTCCTCCGTTTAGGGGAATCCGGACTAGGACTAGTAACACTAGTCCGAGTTTTCATTATAGCCTTTATTCACTTGATCCTAGTTTGATCTCACTTATTGTTGATTTTGCACTTAATGTTTGAAGTATTTTTATACCTGATTAATCTTATTGTCCTACATTTCTTTCTCTCCTTCTTTCTCTCTCATTTTACCTCTCTCTCCCCTCCTTTGTCTTCCCCCCTCCCCTCCCCCTCTTTTCCACACTCCCCCCAGGAATCCTCGAGGAACATAACTACAAACCCAGCCTTCAGGAAAACGGATGGATCCATTCCTCTTCGAGTCCAGTCCCATTCCCGGGCGGTCCTTGTAAGCTCCATATGCCTCATATCGCTCCGCACCCCCTACACCCATGGCTGACCCTAATACCCAGGCACACTTGTTAAAAATAGCTTCGCATAATGTTCAGGGACTCAACTCCCCCTCTAAACGCCGCAAGGCATTTCAAAGCTACCACGCTAGGGGCCTCGATGTTGTCCTACTTCAGGAAACCCATTTCCCAACCAGTTATAATCCCACCTTTCTGCACCGTACCTTCCCGACTTTTTTCCTGGCGAATGCCGACACCAAAAAAAGGGGTGTCGCCATTCTCCTGTCCAAAAATACTCCCTTTACACTTACACACACGATCAAAGACCCAGAGGGCAGGTATATTTTAATAAAAGGAACGATAGGGGGTATTCTATACTCCATTATCTCCTATTACGCCCCTAACCAACGACAGGCAATGTTCTTCACTTCCATGCTTTCGATTCTAGCCCCTCACTTGGAAGGCAGAGTGATCATGGGTGGTGACTCTAACATCGCTTTTGATCAAATGCTCGACAAGTCTTCTCAGGGGAGAGCTCGTCTTAAAAACCCACCCACTCAAAGCCTCAAAATAGCCCGCCTTCTCCATGATATGGGCCTGATAGACGTCTGGAGGGAACTGAACCCCAAGGCAAAAGACTACACCCATTTCTCGGCTCCACACAACACCTATGCCAGAATTGACCATATATTTCTCCCAAATTCAGATATACACACAGCATCCAAGGCCTCCATACAGGAAATACCATGGTCAGACCACTCCCTAGTGACACTTACAATCTCATGCTCTCTTTCTCCCTCTGGACCTCCACAATGGCGCATAAGTAAATCCCTACTAGCTAACCCCGTCCACTGCATAATTCTAGAAAAAGATATTAAGGAATTCTTTCGTATTAATGATACGGAGGACGTTTCTCCTAGTGTGCTCTGGGGAGCTCACAAGGCAGTCCTCAGAGGGAAAATGATCCAAATGGCGTCTAAACTCAAAAGGGAAAGGAAAGCGGATATTTTGCAAATGGAAAGGGATTTCCAGTCCCTCAGTAAGTCCCATAAAGCTAACCCATCTCCCTCAACCCTGTCCAAACTAGAAGCAGCCCGAGTAGCACTTAATATGGCCCTTACATCTAATGCAGACAAGCATCTTGAATGGCTAAGCGGCAGATTTTATATCCAGGCAAATAAAATAGGCCCCCAGCTGGCTGCTAAATTATCCCCCAAAATTAAAACATTCTCACTTCCCAAGATCAGAACCCATTCGGGAACTCTCACCCAAAATCCCCAAAAAATCTTGGAAACCTTCCAGGACTTTTATTCTAAGCTATACTCAGCCCCTGTCCCTAACAACTCAAACAAATCAGACTGTATCGATTCCTTCCTGAATAGCCTCGATATTCCCACAATTTCGGACTCCCATAGGTCCATTATGGATTCCCCCTTCAGGATTGAGGAAATTCAGGAAGTAATAAAGAACCTCAAAAAAGATTCAGCCCCTGGCCCTGATGGCTTTTCGGCACACTACTACAAAGCTTTTTCGGTTGTCCTCTCTCCCTATCTGGCCCGCCTTTTTAATTCTCTTCGTGCGGGGTCCCCCTTGGAACCTTCAGCCAACCTGGCATACATATCAGTAATCCCCAAACCGGGCAAAGACCCTAGCAACGTAAGCAATTACAGACCAATCTCATTGATAAACAATGATTTAAAAATTATGACGAAAATTCTAGCTAATAGACTGACTTCCTTCATAGCTAACTATATCCACAAGGACCAGGTGGGGTTTATCCCCGGAAGACAGGGGCCGGACCAGATTAGGAGAGCGGTAGATTTAATTTCCCTCATGCAATCGTCATGGGATGGAGGGACCTCTCAGCCAGGATATGTCCTATCGATAGATCTCCAAAAGGCCTTCGACACGGTCACCTGGCCATACCTCTTTACTGTATTGCGGAAATGGGGTTTTGGTCCGGAATTTATTACTACTATATCCTCCCTCTATTCCTCCCCTAAAGCACGTATCAAAATACAAGGCCATCTCTCCGAAGAACTTTGTATTCTAAAAGGGACTAGACAAGGCTGCCCTCTCTCACCGATTCTATTCGCAATAGCGATAGAAACCTTAGCTCTGGCCATTAGACAAAACCCTAACATTCACGGAGTGCAATGTGGCCAAAAAACCCATAAATGCGCACTATTCGCTGATGACGTTCTCCTTTTTGTCACATCCCCCCTCATTTCCACCCCTAACATTCTCAAACTACTTTCCTCATTTGGCGGCATATCGGGACTTAAGGTCAACATGACCAAATCAATGGCGCTAAATATCTCCTCCCCCCATGAGCTGGTGGAGCGGCTCAAGACCCATTTCCCCTTCACTTGGTGTGACTCAGCCCTACCATACTTAGGAATTTCTTTATCAGCAAAAATAGATCGGCTTTACCACCACAATTACCCTCCAATGATCAAAAAACTTTCAGAAGATCTCTTGCATTGGGCCCGCTATAAAATGTCCTGGCTTGGTAGAATTAACTCAGTCAAAATGACTTTACTCCCTAAAATCCTGTATCTCTTCCGCTCCCTACCTATCCCCATTCGAAAACACACACTAGACAAACTCCAGGCTTTAATTACCAGATTTATCTGGGGGGGGAAGGGACACCGATTTTCTAAGCTGATACTATACCGACCTAAGAAGAAAGGAGGACTAGGCCTACCTAATTTATGGTGGTATTATCAGGCGGCACAACTCTGCCAATTCTCAGCCATATATTCTAAAGGCCCTAAGCCTGACTGGGTTGATATTGAACGCCAGGCCACTCCTAACCACACTCTGGACTTCCTAGCTTGGAGACCACAAAAAGATAGACCCCTGATCCTTTCCCCATCCTTGTCTCATTCCATGGCCCTGTGTGACACACTTTATAAGAAACATTACATCACTTCCAAATGGTCACCCCTGGCACACATTTTTCACAATCCTCAATTCCAACCGGGTATGAACATCGAGGCCTTTAGGTGGTGGCTCGACAAGGGCCTTTACAGAATAGGTCAATTTTTCATTAACTCCGGTCCCATATCGCTTAAGTATTGCATCTCTAAATTGGAGATGCCAACATCAGAGACCTTCCGTTACTATCAAATTTCACATTTCTTACGAGGGATCTGGAAAAGCTCGTCAACCCCACTATCGGTTACCCCATACGAATTCTGGTGCTCCTCAGCCATGGGTGTAAGGGGTGGAATTTCCCTTATATACTCCGCACTAGCGGAACCCCGGGAGAAAGCGAATTATATGCTGCAATGGGAGCGGGATCTGCAACTCGATTGGGACATGGACACCTGGCATACTTGTGTTTCCCGTTCCTTCAAGGGCATGCTCAGCTCCTCTCTGATGGAAGCAGATCTCAAAGTCATAACCAGGTGGTACCTGGTACCAACCAGAATCACCAAATTCTACCCAAACTCTTCGTCCCTCTGCTTCAGGGGTTGTGGCCATGTAGGTTCTCTTCTTCACACGTTTTGGGAATGTCCCAAAATTAGAGGGTTTTGGAATGGAATATTTCATCTCATACGCAAAACCACAGGATATGCAATCCAACAAAACCCCACAATAGCTTTGCTAAATTACAACATCCCGAGGGTACCTAGACTGTCACGATCTCTGATTCATTTCATTCTGCTTGGGGCCAAGATTACATTGGCTCATGCTTGGAAAAAACCTTCGGTTTCCCTTCGCCAGGCCAAACAAAAAATTTCCTGGATTATGACACAGGAAAAGGTCTCGAGCAGCATTTTAGACTCCTCTGATAAATTCAGACTGATTTGGGAGCCCTGGGCCCGCTTCCTGGGTCTACCACCGCTAACTTGAATCAGTATATGGGCTGGGAGCCCCCCGGGTCCAGTTCGGATCCAGGTCTGACCCCCTCTCCTCGATGATTCCTGACCCTAACCTTCTCACCCCATCTCTCTTCATTCCCCACCTTTTTCCCCTATTCTTCTTCCTCTTTTCTCTTTAACCCTAATGTCTTACGTCTAAACTCAATCTAATTAAGTTGAGCAAAGGTTGAGCATAGAGTACCTGGCAGAAACCCCCTTAACTGTATATTTTTCCTTAATAGACATATTAGGGCTATACAATTTAATAAAGGGGAAAAGTCACATAATAGTGACCTAGCAGGTGCCTACTCTAAGTTTTGGGGTTAGTCCCCTTTAGAAGTGATACTTTCTTTTTTGTTAAAGTTAGGCTCATAGTCTGTTTTTTATTCCTTCTTTGAAACGATAGAGCTCTCATTTGCTCAACCATGGGCGGTCCGTGAGCTCAGGACAGGTTCAGAAAAAGCCATTAGGCTCTCCCGGGTTCCCTCAGGGTGGGTCCGCGTACAGCAGGTTCCCAATCGGGGTCCGCGGCCGACCCTGGAGGAGCTCTGGTACCCGCGAACTATAGGTTCCCTGACCTGAGCTCTGGCGGCCTTACACTAGGAGATAGAATATTGAATGTTGACCTTGAGTCCTCATATGTCTACACTCCTCTCTCGTTCTTGAATCATGAGGAGGTACATGTACATCTTGACACTATGGTAACTTACATTGCTTTGTATCTCCTGGCGGTCTATGCCAGTTTGATAATTTTGTACTGTTATTTATTTTTCAATAAACAGTATTTAAAACTAAAAAAAAATAAAAAATACTTGTTCATTTGTAAATATAAATTGACATCTATTAATCAAAAGCCTCCTCTCTAGGGGAGGCAAGGAGTGTAGCCCAGGTTCTGCTACACAGTCTACCAATGGATCTCATTTCCTAAAGTGCTTGAACAAGTAATTGTCTGTCTCTTCTATAGCAGATATTTTGGGCAGCCTCAAAGAAGACATTGCTAGTTGTGCTGGATCCCAATTTAGTGTCCTGGCTTGTGGTGTTCAGTGTAATTTACCAGGTGAAGTACAGTGACATCTAATTAGGCAGCACTTATTTATGAAGGGCATTCAGAGAAGAGCCCCAGGTGAAAGTCAAAAAGAACTTTGAAGAGAAAGCGTACCACATGCCTTCATATAAAATGGAGGAGACCAGTCAATGCGTTTCAGGGTTTAGAAAGACCCCCTTCATTAGGTCTACAGAAATAAAAACAATATACAGTGGCTTGCGAAAGTATTCGGCCCCCTTGAACTTTTCAACCTTTTGCCACATTTCAGGCTTCAAACATAAAGATATAACATTTTTATTTTTTGTGAAGAATCACCAACAAGTGGGACACAATTGTGAAGTGGAACAAAATCTTTTGGATTTTTGAAACTTTTTTAACTAATAAAAAAAATGAAAAGTGGGGCGTGCAAAATTTTTCGGCCCCCTTGCGTTAATACTTTGTAGAGCCACCTTTTGCTGCGATTACAGCTGCAAGTCGCTTGGGGTATGTCTCTATCAGTTTTGCACATCGAGAGACTGAAATTCTTGCCCATTCTTCCTTGCAAAACAGCTCAAGCTCAGTGAGGTTGGATGGAGAGCGTTTGTGAACAGCAGTTTTCAGCTCTTTCCACAGATTCTCGATTGGATTCAGGTCTGGACTTTGACTTGGCCATTCTTACACCTGGATACGTTTATTTGTGAACCATTCCTTTGTAGATTTTGCTGTATGTTTGGGATCATTGTCTTGTTGGAAGATAAATCTCCGTCCCAGTTTCAGGTCTTTTGCAGACTCCAACAGGTTTTCATTCAGAATGGTCCTGCATCCATCTTCCCCTCAATTTTAACCATCTTCCCTGTCACTGCTGAAGAAAAGCAGGCCCAAACCATGATGCTGCCACCACCATGTTTCACGGTGGGGATGGTGTGTTGAGTGTGATGAGCTGTGTTGCTTTTACGCCAAACATATCGTTTTGCATTGTGGCCAAAAAGTTCGATTTTGGTTTCAACGGATCAGAGCACCTTCTTCCACATGTTTGGTGTGTCTCCCAGGTGGTTTGTGGCAAACTTTAGACGAGACTTTTTATGGATATCTTTAAGAAATGGCTTTCTTCTTGCCACTCTTCCATAAAGGCCAGAAAAATATCCAATAGATTTCGTTTCACTTCACAATTGTGTCCCACTTGTTGGTGATTCTTCACAAAAAATTAAAATTTTATATCTTTATGTTTGAAGCCTGAAATGTGGCAAAAGGTTGAAAAGTTCAAGGGGGCCGAATACTTTCGCAAGCCACTGTATATATATATATATATATATATATATATATATATATATATATATATATATATATATATATATATATATATATATATATATGGAAGTCCAAGGGGTGAGGTGCACATCAGTCACAGTAGATTGTACTTAGTAATCAAGCCTTCCCATGGGCTTCGATATAGAGAACTTTCAGATGGGATTGCTGCACAAAATATCTTTATTGGAAAAAAAATCATCAAAAAGACATCAACACGATATCCTTAAAATCAGGCATACATGATGTAAACGTTTTCGGGCTATTATAGATCGCGCCCTTCCTCAGAAAATCATGCCATGTAATTCACAACCCCAGAACCCAAAAAGTTGTGATGCTGTGTAAAATCTACATAAAAACTGAACGGAATAATGCATATTTTAGTCACAATAGAAAGTAGAAAACATAGCAAATGTTTAAACTGAGTAAATGTACCATTTTAAGAAAAAAAATAAAGCAATTTTGAAATAATGGCAGCAAAAGTTAAAAAGTTGGGACAGGGCCATGTTTTACACAATGTAGTAGCATCACCTCTTCTTTTAACAACACTCTGTAAACGGCAGGGAACTATAGAGACCAAAGGCTGTTATGGAAGAGGAATATTGTTCCATTCTTGCCTGATGGAGGATTCTCAACAGCCCTTGGTCTAATTTTTGTTTCAAGGGAAGTTTTCAGTTGGTGAAAGGTCTGGACTACAGGCAGACCAGTTAAGCACCTAAGTCTTCTATTATAAAGCCTTGCTGTTGTCATAGATGCAGTATACGGTTTAGCATTGTCCTGCTAAAATATTCAAGACCTCCCTGAAAAAGATGTTGTCTGGATGGGAGCATATGCTGCTCTAAAACCTTGATATACAGTATCTTTCAGCTTGCGCAATCTGCCCATTCCATACGCACTAATGCACCTCCATACTATCAGAGATGCAGGCTGTTGAACTGAGTGCTGAAAGCAAGCCGGAAAGGTCCCTCTTCTCTTTTGTCCAGAAGATGCGACACCCATGGTTGCTAAAAAGAATGTCAGATTTAAATTTGTATGACCACAGGACAGTTTTCCAGTTTACAACAAACCATTTTAAATGAGCTTTGGCCCAGAGAAGGCAACTTTCTGAATTAGGTTCAGATATGACTTCTTCTTTGCATGATAAAGCTTTGACATGCATTTTTGGATGGCACGGCGAACTGTGTTCACAGACAGTGATTTTTGGAAGTATTCTGCCCTGTACACACGGTCGGACATTCATTATTATTATTATTATACAGGATTTATATAGCGCCAACAGTTTACGTAGCGCTTTACAACTTGATTCATCTGACATTCCGACAACAAAATCCATGGATTTTTTCCGACAGATGTTGGCTCAAACTTGTCTTGCATACACACGGTCACACAAAGTTGTCGGAAAATCCTATCGTTCTGAACGCGATGACGTAAAACACGTACGTCAGGACTATAAACGGGGCAGTATCCAATAGCTTTCGTCTCTTAATTCATTCTGAGCATGCGTGGCACTTTGTGCGTCTGATTTGTGTACACACAATCGGAATTTGCGACAACGGATTTTGTTGTCGGAAAATTTTATAGCCTGCTCTCAAACTTTGTGTGTCGGAAATTCCTATGGAAAATGTGTGATGGAGCCTCCACACGGTCGGAATTTCTGACAACAAGGTCCTATCACACATTTTCCATCGGAAAATCCTATTGTGTGTACAGGGCATAACTGAGCCAGTGCAGTGATGTCCATCACAGAATCATATCTGTTTAATGCAGTGCCATCTGAGGGCCCAAAGATCACAGCATCCAATATTTTGTAACGGCCTTGTGCCTTGCACACAGAGATTTCTCTAGATTTTCAGAATCTTTTGATGATATTATGTACTGTAGACGATGATATATTTAAAGTCTTTTCAATTTTATGTACATTATTATGGAGGTCGTGATGCAACCTCTGTCTGTTTTCACTTCTTAGGCGCTCTGACTCCCTAAGATGCTCTTTTTATACCAAACCATATTACTGACCTGTTGCCAATAACCTAATTAGTTGCAAAATGTTCTTTCAGCTTCTCCTTGTCAGTACCACTTACTTTGCCAGCTTTTTGTTGCCCTGTTCCAACTTTTTTTTAAATGTGTTGCTGCCATCAATTTAAAAATTACCTTATTTTTTTCTTAAAATGGTACATTTTCTCAGTTTAAACATTTCACATGTTTTCTACTTTCAATTGTGAATAAAACATGGGATTATGATAATGCATTCTGTTTTTATGTTTTTAACATTATAACTTCTTTGGAATTTGGGTTGTATTTTGTTTGTAATTTACTCTTACTTCTCTGAATACTTTTAAGGGCAGCATGGCTATTACGGAAATGGCCATTAGACTTCCAGGTAATGGAGCTTGGGTCAAGCTGCTATCATGAAGTTGACATCTTACAATGAGAATATGAGAGATCCACAGATTTTAAGTGGAGAATATGGTATTTGTAAAGTTGGCAGAGAAAAAGACATCTGCAAGTGAGTTTGCTCCACCAAATTCTTTTAAAGTCTTCTTCAGTCTTCAGACTTCTTACAGTCTTACAAGTCTACAGTAACATTTTTTCCACCATAGAAAAGGAGCAATTGGTGCTCCACTATATGCAACATGACCCAATATGACAGACAAACTCTGCATGCACTGTCAAAACTTTTGAAAACTCAGATGCACGTGTTATTTTTCCTGTTATTTTGTAGGAACCATCTACACCATCCAATCACAAGATGATTGTTCACAATCACTTGTAAATATAAGTCCATGGATTACAACCATTTCAATCATGTTCAGTTCAACTGGCTAAACATCAACCATGGTTGCAGCAACATTTTGTTTTAACGATCAACGATTAATTGATTAGTGATTTAGTGATCTGAATTTTGCACCTTATTTATGAGTGTTCTTTGATGGTGACATATGTTCAGTTTGAACAAATTGTGGAATTAATTACTTTAAATGGCTTTCATTTAAGAAAAAGTTGATTACATTGAGAATTACAACTTACCTCAATTTAAAGCGGTTGTATGCCCCACTTTGTACTAGCACTTTATGCCATTATCTTGCAGGGTTTTTTTTTTTGGGGGGGGGGGGGGTGTTCCCCAGGGTTTATTACCGCTTTAATGAAAAATCTTCAGCTTGTCAAACTAGTTTCTCTGATATGCACCCAAAAAACTGATTACAAGCAACTGACAAAATGCACCTATACTCCAATCAAATCCTTTGTTCATGAGTAGTAATCCTCTTCTATTTGAAATTTTGGAGTTTTTGTAGAATAGCAAGTGGTGATGGAGTCACAGCTCTCGGCCTGTGCGCGCTCTTCAGCTGCTCAGCTACATATAAAGGTCACCATTATTTTGAGGAAGCTGATTGGTAGAGGGAATTGGGAATGCCATGGGGAACAGCACACGTCTTTCATATATAAATCTTCTGGTGATGAGAACTTTGAAGGGAAGGATGAGGAGAGGAGGAGGAGGGAGGAGGGGGAATCATCTCGTTCTCACCCTCTGTATAATTAACACTTCCCTTTATCTCGCAGGTCTTTTTTGTCATCAATTCCCCCTTCATCTCTGTTCAAATTAATTTCAGATAACAATTAGAAGTAGAATGTCAGCACAAAAAGACAGAGAGCTTATCGCAGCCTCACTGTTTTAGATCTTGCCTTGTTTGATAGTCTTGTCTGCTGAGCAGGACACACAGCAAGTCTTTGCCAAGAGGGGGTGGGGCTTGTGTGGCATGTCACCATTCTGCCTGCCAGGCTAAACAAGACCACCTGCTCTGCCAGGGCTCACTGGGTGGTGCAAAGCACTATGTGTATGTATGTATGTATGTATGTCCTACTGGCACAGCAGACTAGAGCTGGACGATTCTGGCTAAAATGAGAATCACAATTTTTTTTGCTTAGAAGATAGATCACAATTCTCTCACGATTCTCGCGGCGTAACATCATCTTTCACATTAAAACAAAAAAAATTGGCTAACTTTACTGTTTCATTTTTTTTTTTTTATTCATTGAAGTGTATTTTTTCCCAAAAAATTGCATTTGAAAGACCGCTGGGCAAATACACTGTGACATAAAATATTGCAACAATTGCCATTTTATTCCCTAGGGTCTCTGCTAATATATATATATATATATATATATATATATATATATATATAAAATGTTTGGGGGTTCCAAGTAATTTTCTAGAAAAAAATATTGATTTTTAACTTAAGAAAGAAGTGTCAGAAAAAGATTTAACATTTAAGTGGTTAAACTTCCTGCATTTACACATTGTTGAAAACTTGGGATTATTTATTTACACAGAAGTTCTATCCCTTTGATCTAAGAAAGAAGTTTAGTTACAATGTTTCAAGTTAAATGACTTGGCAGAATGCCTGGATGCTTTCTTTTTGACAGCTGAGTGAGCAGATAAAGTCTCTCCACTTTTATATGAAAGAATCGGCAACCTCTGCAGGAGAGATCGTCAGGGGAGGTGAATCGAGATCACGATTTTTTAACGATTAATTGTGCAGCTCTACAGCAGACCAGAGAACAGCAATCTATACTCCCGCAGCTACAGGAGACTCTTTTGGTGTTGGGGCATGGTAAAAAATCGGGCAGAACACTCCCAAACAGCCTAGGTCCTTTCTAGGTTTCTAGGCTCCATTCTAGGTCCCTCTGGCGCTCTCAAGATGACGGCGGTCCGGCAGCTCCCGGTCCTGTGCCATAGAGGGAGAAGGCACAGAAGCTGGTGGTGAGTGCTTCCCCTGCTCCCCAAAAATCCTCTGGTGGTGGCCCCTCTGCTAAACACTGAACCCCAGCACTATTAAGGAACACTATAGTGGTCCCCTGTCTTACCCCCAGGCAGCTGCCCACATGTCAGCAGATCCTGCTATCCCAGACCCTACAGTAAAGGGGGGGGGGGGGTGTGAAGAAGGGGGAAGCCATGCTGCTGTCTGCTCTATTACTCAGCCTGTATCTCCTAGTACCTCTGCCCTCCGCTGAATCCCCTGCTGAGAGTGAACCAACCCTGAAACATATCATGGAAGCAATTTAATCATATCCGGCTGCCTTAAGTACACAGATAGACTCTGTTAAAGCTGGCCTTTCAATTTTAAGACATGGTATGCAAAAGATCCGTACTTGCATGACCACGGCGGAACAGAGGATCAGTGATGTGGAAGATACTGTTGCTCCCTTAAATGCAGAGTTTCAATCTGCTCCAGAACACTTTGCTGACCACTCTGTGATATTGTGCGATCCAGAGGACCACCTCTGTCGCAAATAATTTATGTTTCATTGGGTTTTCTGAGGGGGAAGAAGGTAAAGCACCGGAACAATGTATGGAAGACTGACTCAAGTCTATTATGCCTCCAGACGCACTTTCCACTTTGTTCACCATTTAAAGGGCTCATCAGTTAAATAAATAGACACATGGCTGATGGGGGGGGGGGGGGGCTGTTTCTTTAGTTTGTATTAATTTTTATTTATTTTTTGGGGTGGGGTGATAGGAAGAAGTGGTGGGTGGCCTGTATGGGATGTTTTTTCTGTTTTTTTGGGGGGTGGTGAAGGGAGCAGCGGTGTACCTATCTCTTGGGGATGGCTAATGTGTCAGGGCTGGGCTCAGTCCTTCCTTCTCTGAGCTGGCCGCTCAGCTGTCAGCTAATTGCCAGCTCCTATCTCTCCACAGTTACTGACCTGTTGATGATATCCTGCTTGTCAGTCCTGCCTACTGAAGCCGTCCAGCCCAGAGGATCTCTGCCTTCGCCTTGGTCAACATCACAGAGACTATCTCCTGTGTTCCTGTTTAAAGATTTGCTTGGTTAACATTCCTTCTGGCTCCAGATACTGCTTGCTGTTCCACTACACTGATCCCTGACCTTCTGGCTTGGCTGAATATTTGTTACGGTTACCAAACTTTGGCTATGTTTTGACTACGTTTGTTCTATTTTACTTTTATTATTAAACAAGTGTGATTTAACTGTCTCGGTCTGATTTCATGGTTTCTGACATAATGTCTGCCATTTGTCCCCTGCTTACCCTCAGGTCTCAGTATGGCTCAAACTAAGCTAAAGATTTCAAGGGCCATTGAGAAGCACATATAGAGCTACTTTGTTGCTGTATCAGTCCATCTTATGAGCTTCAGTTTGCCCAAATTAAGGTATGTGGTTCTAGACACTCTCTTTTACAATGCCAGCAGTCTCTTACCCTCTCTTGTACAATGCCAGGAGTCTCTGACCCTCTCTTGTACAATGTCACCAGTCTCTTACCCTCTTTTGTACAATGCCAGCAATCTCTGACCCTCTCTTGTACAATGCCAGCAGTCTCTGACCTTCTCTTGTACAATGCCAGCAGTCTCTGACCCTTTCTTTTACAATGCCAGCAGTCTTTGACCCTCTCTTGTACAATGCCAGCAGTCTCTGACCCTTTCTTTTGCAACGCCAGCAGTCTCTGATACTCTCTTGTAATCCAGTATGTAAGCGATCTTAACACAAAGAAAGTGTCTCCAATATTTTTTTCCCAATGTTGGCAACTATGCACTTGCTGCCCATAGGACGTCATATGACGTCCTGGACTTTGAGTGGAGATATCTGAATGATGCCTGCAGCTACAGGCATCATTCAGATATCTTTTTTTTCAGCGGGTGATTCCCTCACATGTAAAAGCCATCATAGTGGCTGTTTAGCACCCTCCGATGCTTCTCAGGTCTCTCCCGTGCAATTGTGGAACTGGAGAATAAATCAGCTGGTGGCAGCGGTTTACCAGGTCTCAGAAAGGCTCAAACGAAGCTAAAGATTTCAACGGTCATAGGGAAGCATGTAGAGAACTACTTTGTTGCTGTATCAGTCCATCCTGTGAGCTTCAGCTTGCCCAAATTAAAGTATGTGGTTCTAGACCCTCTCTTTTACAACTCCAGCAGTCTCTGACCTTCTCTTGTAAAACACCAGCAGTTTCTGACCCTCTCTTGTACAATGCCAGCAGTCTCTGACCCTTTCAGATGGTCCCCGGCCATGTCTATGACCCTCGGAGGCTGGAAGCGACATCATGATGTCACTTTCGTCTCTGGCAGATGCAAACACTACTATTTTTTTTCTTTTGCTGGAAAGTCTGGCTTTCTAGCATAGAAGAGAGATGTGGGGGCTTATAGACCCTAGATCTCTCCATAAAGAGGACCTGTCATGTCCTTTTCTTATTAAAAGGGATGTTTACATTCCTTGTAATAGGAAATAAAGTGACCAAAAAATAAAGAATTAAAGGGAAAGTGTAAAAATAAAAAAAACAAAAATAAAATAAACAATAATTTTTTTTTTTTTATGTGACCACAGGCAGAAGTGAACGCATACGTAGGTCACGCCTGTATATGTAAACGGCGTTTAAACCACACATGGAGGTATCACCGAGAACAGTAGAGTGAGAGCAATAATTCTAGCACAAGACCTCCTCTGTAACTCTAAACTGATAACCTGTAAATAATTTAAAGCGTCGCCTATGGAGATTTTTAGGTACCGAAGTTTGGCGCCTTTCCAAGAATGTGAGCAATTTTAAAGCATGACATGTTATGTATTTATTTACTTGGCGTAACATCATCTTTCACATTATTTTAACTCAGGAAAATGTTGTTTTTTTTTCAAAAAAAAGTGTTTGAAAAATTGCTGTGCAAATACATAACATACATGACATAAAAAATTGCAACAACTGTCATTTTATTATCTAGGGTCTCTACTAAAAAAAAATATATATAATGTTTTTACATATATGAGAGAAATGTCAGAATTGGCCAGCTAGGCAAGTGGTTAAAAAAAAAAAAGTCATAATGTCTGCTTTCCATATCTCCCTAACTGGCAGAATAATCTGCAGATATAAGAACATTTCTCCTCATAAGCTCTTGTGCCAAAGAATTACCCCTTGTTGACAGAAAACCAGACATTAGATATTGAGTAACCTCAATGCTAAAGCTAATGCTAAACTTACCGCTAACTCTAGCCCTATGGCTAACCCTAACTCTTTGTTTATCAACAAAACCATGTGATCACCATGTTAGACCTAACATAATGATCACATGGATTGGTTTGAAAACAAAACCACATGATTCTCCTAAGTGGTCCACATGGCGAATTTTGACGCCAATAGTGACATAATAATCACATGGATTTTTTTGGAAAACAAAACCACATGATTTTCCTAACCAGCCCACATGGACAATTTTGAGGCCAATGTTGACAAAATTTTCGGCTACAGCACTCCACTCATTCCTAATCACATCAGTAAAGCAGGCTGTAACAAATTCACTAATCCCTAACTAAAACCATACGCATGCCAGACACTTTAGCATTTACTGAGAGGGTGCTAATGTTTGATGCAACATAAATTCTAGAGTTCTTCACAATCCCTTGAAAAAACCTTTGCTCTGGGTAATTGATTCCAGGATCTGCTGGATAGCAATAAGACCAAAAGATTTTCATATAAGGGTGTAAAAAAAAAACATTTATGTTGTGTGCCCAGTTAGGATATCTAAAAAGATTCTCCTTTAAATTTTTGCTACACCGAAAATTACCTCGGGAACGCAGGAAAACAATTTTGTCAAGTCCTTGGACAAATTCCTTATCAGGCAGCCCAGCTGACTGTCTTATAAGCTGGTGCATCTATCTGTTCATTCTAATTCTGAAACAATTGAAACAGGATGTTTTGTAGAATGAGCCGAGAATAAGAGAACAATTACCAGGCACTTCTCAAATTGTCCGCGAGGGGTTGGAGCGCAGGTTCTGTCTCGTCCCTCAAGAAAAAAAAAAAAATACGAGAGCGGAGCATTGTTCTTTGCCGAGATCGGCTCTCTGGCTTTTTGTTTTAATAGAAAAAGCATTATGATAACAAGAGACTTGTCTGAATGGTTTAATTACGAGCTCGCAGGTCCGGCAGCTAATATTGTAAAAATTACATTTGTGAGCATTCGCACCGTACGTTGAAGGTTTTATTGGCTGAGCCACTGAAGAAGAAGAAAAACATTTTTTGTCTTTTGATTGCCTTTCAGCACAAACTCTTTCTTCTTTAAAAATAACTAAAAAAAAGGCAAGGCAGACAATAAAAACACAGCCGTTTTGCTACACACCAAAGGCCTGTTCACACTAAAACCTGGTTTAATGATTTGTCGAAGTTGTGTGCTGCTCTCCCCGCTATGACTGATGTAAAAGTTTTATGTATGACAGCCAGAGGCCGGCTCAAGGTTCCTAATCTCTTCAGCGCAAAGGAAGCCAACAGCAGATTAGGGGCCCACGCCGGTGAAATTGGAGGGCTTGGCGCCTTCTCTAGGATGCTGTACTTAATTCTAATGCTCGAATAAATGATTTTTGCATTCACAGGGATGTGGAGTGCTCGCCCTGGAGCCAGTATCACCTAATACAGTACAAGAAGGAGATGGAGATCAGAAGAGGATAGCAGGAGCTCTCCACAGGCCGCAACGCTGCTGAAATTCCATCTTGGCGGATATCTTATTCATTTTACACACAGAACAAATGGCCGCTATGTGCCAGCTCTGTTCCTGTGATGTGGGATGGGTCACAGCCAAAAGCCACACCATACCGATGAGCAAAGAACAATGATGCAAACCGCAGCGACCCAGAGCAGCTGATCAAAAACTGCAATGAAGTTCATTACTTATTAAGACTGCACACATATCTGTATGGTAATGTCTCAATATAACCAGAAATGTTTGTAGAGCATTTCTCCCCATTGCAGTTTGTGCAATTCTGATCACCAACATTTCCCTGGGTTTTAAGATTACAGTTGATAACCTGGTGGCATGAGCTGCGGTAAACTATGGCTGCTTAAAACCCTTACCACCATCGTTCTCTACAGTATGTCTGAACTGGAGGGGTGCTGGCAGGGGCAGACTGACCATTGAGCCACTCGGGCACTGCCCGAGGGCCCTGGGCCACTAGGGGGCCCCATCAGGGTTGCCAGCCTCAGTAAAACAAGGGACTGTAGGTATAAATCTGTGGTTTTTTTTACATCTGTCTGTGTATACTGTGTGTACATGTATGTGTATACTGTGTGATTGTATACTGTGTGTGTATATACTGTGTGGCCCCATAATCTCTTATTGCCTGGGGGCCCCATAATCTCCTATTGCCCGGGGGCCCCATGAGTTATCAGTCCACCCTGCTGGACTACTATCGGTTTAAGAAGTCCTCTGTGAAGGGATAGTATGATTTAGATTTGGTTTTCTTCTACCTATTTCTTGTACAAAAGGTTTTATTGAACATAAAGAGCATTAATAGTACATAGGGAGAAGCATATAAATGAACATAGTGCGAATACGCTTTTACATAGTCTTAAAACAAGAAATAAAAGGAAAAGAAAACGGGAATCATATTACATGACCATGCATCAATAGATAAAACTCTTAGAAGGCAAAATATGTTCATAAACAATTGTCAGCTTGTACTTCTTCTACCTATTTCACATTGAAAGAGATGCATGATGAAAATTCCCAACAGTCTAGTTCAGGGGTATGAAATTATAATTCACAGAAGTCAGGTCAGTAAAATTTTGTTCCAGCAGGGATCTGACTCTCATATTTGTGGTAGGACCCAAATCTTTCATATCATAGCCCCTCCTCATTCGTACAGTGCCTTAAAAAAGTATTCATACCCCTTGACATTTTCCACATTTTGTCATGTTACAACCAAAAACGTAAATGTATTTTATTGTAATTTTATGTGATAGACCAATACAAAGTGGCACATAATTGTGAAGTGGAAGGAAAATGATAAATGGTTTTCAATTTTTTTTATTTTTTTTTTTACAGATTGTGGCGTGCATTTATATTCAGCCTTTACTCTGATACCCCTAACTAAAATCTAGTGGAATCAATTGCCTTCAGAAGCCACCTAATTAGTAAATAGAGTCCCCCTGTGTGTAATTTAATCTCAATTACAGCTGTTCTGTGAAGCCCTCAGAGGTTTGTTAGAGAACCTTAGTGAACAAACAGCATCATGAAGGCCAAGGAACACACCAAACAGGTCAGGGATAAAGTTATGGAGAAGTTTAAAGCAGAGTTAGGTTATAAAAAAAATATACCAAGCTTTCAACATCTCATGGAGCACTGTTTAATTCATCATCTGAAAATGGAAAGAGTATGGCACAACTGCGAACCTACCAAAGCATGGCTGTCCACCTAAAGTGGCAGGCCGGGTAAGAAGAGCATTAATCGGAGAAGCAGCCAAGAGGTCCATGGTAACTCTGGAGGAGCTGCAGAGATCCACAGCTCAGGTGGGGAAACCTGTCCACAGGACAACTATTAGTCGCGCACTCCACAAATGTGACCTTTATGGAAGCATGGCAAGAAGAAAGCTATTGTTGAAAGCCATAAGAAGTGCCGTTTGCAGTTTGCGAGAAGCTATGTGGGGGGACACAGCAAACATGTGGAAGAAGGTGCTCTGGTCAGATGAGACCAAAATTGAACTTATTGGCCTAAGAGCAAAACGCTATGTGTGGCAGAAAACTAACATTGCACATCACCCTGAACACACTATCCCCACCATGAAATATGGTGGTGGCAGCATCATGTAGTGAGGATGCTATTCTTCAGAAAGGGTAGCTTGTTAGAGATGATGGGAAGATGGATGGAGCCAAATACAGGGCAATCTTAGAAGAAAACCTGTAATGCCGTGTACACACGACCAGTTTTGCCGTCGGAATAAACTCCGAAGGTTCCTCCGACGGAATTCTGCTCAGGCGGTCTTTTTTGGTCCGTCGGAACAGCATACAGACGAGTGGGTTTCCCGATAGGAATTGGTTCCGTCGGAAATATTTAGAACATGTTCCATTTCTAGGTCCGTCAAAATTTTCGAAAAAAAAGTCAGATGAGGCACACAAAAGATCGGAATAGACAATGAAAAGCTTCCGTCTGACTTTTTCTGTCAGACATTCCGCTCGTGTTTACGCGGCATTAGAGTCTGCAAAAGACTTGAGGCTGTAGCGGAGGTTCACCTTCCAGCAACAACAATTCTAAACATACAGCCAAAGCTACAATGGAATGGTTTAGAGCAAAGCATATTCATGTATTAGAATGGTCCAGTCAAAGTCCAGACCTAAATCCAATTGAGAATCTGTGGCAAGACTTGAAAATTGCTCTTCAGAGACGCTCTCCATCCAATCTAACAGAGCTATTTTGCAAAGAAGAATAGGAAAAAGTGTCACTCTCTAGATGTGCAAAGCTGGTAGAAACATACCTAAAAAGACTTGCAGCTGTAATTGCAGCGAAAGGTGGTTCTACAAAGTAATGACTCAGGGGGGCTGAATACAAATGCACCCCACACTTTTCACATATTTATTTGTAAAATAAATTGCAAACCATTTATAATTTTCCTTCCACTTCACAATTATGTGCCACTTTGTGTTGGTCTACCACATAAAATCCCATTAAAATACATTAATATTTTTGGTTGTAACATGACAAAATGTGGAAAATGGCAAGGGGTATGAATACTATTTCAAGGCACTGTACATTGCAGTGCATTACGATAAAAAGCCTTCTGTGTGCAGCAGCCCCCCTAATACTTACCTGAGGTCCTTCTCTGTCCAGCGATGTCCACCAGTGTCTCAGCCGTCAGAGATTCTCCTTCCTGATTGGCTGAGACACAGCAGCGGCACCAATGGCTCCAGCTGCTGTCAATCAAAGTCAGATAGCCAATCAGGTGAGAGAGGGGGCGGGGCCAGGTTGGGGCTCCATGTCTGAATGGACACAGGGAGCTGTGACTTAGCTTGGGTGCCCCCATAGCAAGCTGCTTGCTGTGGGGGCACCGAACAGAAGGAAGGGGCCAGGAGCACAGAAGAGACACTCGAGAAGAGGAGGATCCGGGCTGCTCTGTGCAAATCCACTGCAACAGAGCAGGTAAGTATAACATGTTTCGTTTTTTTATAGGAAAAAAAAGGAGACTGTACAATCACTTTAAGTTTAATACCACTTTAACTGATTATTTAGAATCAATGATTACCATATAGCTGAACACCTATATATACACATTACCTGCTGAACCAAAGGACTGAAATGTTCTGTACAGCCAGTCTTGTGATCCAGACACCTTGCCAGATAACACAACCAGGATAGCAACCCTAAAGTGGAACTTTAGTCAAAAAATGAAGTTCTGCTAGATCACTTCATGCTGGCCCCTTTTGCAGGTAAAAAAGAGCCTATACTGTTATAAATCCAGTAATACACTGTCTGCCTCACCCTGCTCTGCACATGCTCAGTGGCTCTCTATTTTTAGGCACTGTGCTGAATTTGTAGAGGCCTATCTGCTGACAGCCTTATGATTCACTGCTGTTCAGGGGTTCTAGGCTTCAGAAAAATGGCAGCCTCCAGCAAAAAGAAACAGGAGCAATGCTGAAGGCAATTTAAAGCACACACTCATTTTGGTAGCATAATTATTCATGTGGATTGTACACTCACCAGCCACTTTATTAGGTATACCTGTTCAATTGCTTGGTAACACAAGTTGCTAATCAGCCAATCACATGGCAGAAACTCAATGCATTTAGGCATCTAGACGTGGTGAAGACGAACTGCTGAAGTTCAAACTGAGCATCAGAATGGGGAAGAAAGGAAGTTTATGTGACTTTGAACGTGACATGGTTGTTGGTGTCAGACAGGCTGGTCTGAGTATTTCAAAAACTGATCTACTGGGATTTTCACGTACAACCATCTCTCGGGTTTACGGAGAATGATCTGAAAAAGAGAAAATATCCAGTGAGTGGCAGTTGTGTGGATGAAAATGCCTGGTTGATGTCAGAGGAGAATGGGCAGACTGCTTCAAGATGACAGAAAGGCAACAGTAACTCAAATAACCACTCGTTACAACCAAGGTATGCAGAATACCATCTCTGAATGCACAACACATTGAACCTTGGAGCAGAAGGGCTACAGCAGCAGAAGACCACACTGGGTTCCACTCCTGTCAGTTAGGAACAGGAAACTGAGACTACAATTTCAGCTGCGACATTCAGATGGTTGGGTCAGAATTTGGCATAAAAAACATAAAATCATGGATCCATCCTGCCTTGTTTCAATGATTCAGGCTGGTGGTGGTGTAATGGTGTGGGGGGTATTTTCTTGGCCCACTTTGGGCCCCTTAGTACCAGTTGAGCATCGATTAAACGCCACGGCCTACCTGAGGATTGTTGCTGCCCATGTCCATCCCTTTATGACTTCTGATGGCTCCTTCCAGCAGGATAATGCACCATGTCACAAAGCTCCAATCATCTCACCACTGGTTTCTTGAACATGACAATGAGGTCCCTGTACTCCAATGGCCTCCACAGTCACTAAATCTCATCCAATGGAGCACCTTTGGGATGTGGTGGAATGGGAGATTCACATCATGGATATGCAGCCAACAAATCTGCAGCAACTGCGTGATGCTATCATGTCACTATGGACCAAAATCTCTGAGGAATGTTTCCAACACCTTGTTGAAAAATGAAGGCAGTTCTGAAGGCAAAAGGATGTCCAAAGCAGTACTAGCAAGGTGTATGTTTCTTGCTAAAGAAGACAGTTTTTTTATCAAATTGTTATGTGTAAAGTTCTGCTTTAAAGGATATGTAAACAATCAATCAAAAAAAAAAAAAACATAACATGTCATGCTTACCTCCTCTGTGCAGTTGGTTTTGCACAGAGTGGCCCCCAATCCTCCTCTTCTGGGGTCCCTCAGCGGCACCTCTGGCTCCTCCTCTTCTGGGGTCCCTCAGCGGCACTTCTGGCTCCTCTTCTCGATTGCCCCGTCTGAGAGACGCTCTCCCTCGGGGGAAACCCGTGCGGGCGCGCTCAAGTGTCCTGCTGCTGCATCTATTGACACAGACAGCAGGTCTCGGCTCCGCCCCTGACTCCCGCATGACTGGATTTAATTGACAGCAGTGTGAGCCAATGGCTGTGCTGCTTGCAATCTATCCAATCAGGACCCGAGACACCGACTGGAGCGGGTGTGCTCATCAGGTTCAGGGGGGCTCTGGGGGGCTGGTGCACTACAAGAGGTTTTTCACCTCTATGCATAGAATGCATTAAGGTGAAAAACTACGAGGGTTTACAACCCCTTTAAGTTTCTGTACTGCAGTTAAGCAATTCAGCATGGTCAATGGTTTGCCCTAGCTTGTAACTTGACAGTAGAGCTGGATTCACACTGAGGAACGGAGCGGCTCACATCAGGGGGTCCAGTGCATCTCCATTCACCATTTCAGGTTCGATTTCGGCCCGAAATTTTGGCTGAATTCAGACCTAAAATGGACCAGAAAATGCACCGGTCTCTTGTGCAATTCGCACCGGAGCCGCTCCGGAGATGTGTGAACCGGCATCCAATTCACACCGGTGTGATCCCAGCCTGAAGGAAAAGAAATGGAACACAGATGAAGTGATCACTCTGCTCTCTTCTCCTGGCAGCGTGATGGAACAGATGACTGGCAACATTTTGCAAAGCACTTATAGGAAAGCAAAATAAGTGCAGCGCAAAAGATAGGCTATAAACACAGTCCATAACCCCGTGGAAGAAGCGCTCTCTCGGGGGGTTACCTTGCGGGCATGCTCCTGAGTTCAGCATTCTGCATCCATAGACGCCAAATGCAGAACTTGGCCCCGCCCCCCCGGCGGCCGCGTCATTGGATTTGATTGACAACAGTGGGAGCCAATGGCTGCGCTGCTATCAATCAATCAAATCAAGAGCCGAGAACCCCCTGCAGAGAGATAGACGCGTCTCTGTGGGACAAGTTTGAGGGTTCAGGTAAGTAAAACGGGGGGGGGGGGGGCTGGGGGGCCGGTCACGGACAGGTGTTTTTACATCTTAATGCATAGGATGCATTAAGGTGAAGAAACACGCACCTTTAGTGTCCCCTTAAGAGAAACACTTAGAACATATTGATATCTGGCACCGAGAGAGAAGAATAGTAAAGCAAGCATGAAATATTTATTTTCATAGTAATTGTAAGTCTAAGTAATGTGCTATTCTAACACTTCCAGGTATTTACTACCTCTTATGGAGATTCTAGTACTCTCCCTGACAATGCCTTCATCTGCTCTTCTCTCCAGGACAGTGGCTTCTATATTTAGCCATCATCCAAGGTCACAAACTGCTTCCTGGACGGAGACGCTGGTTCAGACATGACCTAATCATGTACATCCTGGTACCTGAGTAGTTTTTGGCTAACACTTAGGCTCGGTTCACACAGGGGCAACACGATTTCAGCGCGACTTTGTACGGCGACTTCAACGCGGCTTCAACGTGACTTCAGCGCGACTTTAAGCAAATTACAACGCGACTTCAAGTCGCCTCCAGGACAGGCGACTTTGGCTGTGGCCAATCACAGGATAATCAGCTCTCTGGGAGGGAGGGCTTTGCCTGGGCAAACTAAATTTTTTCCCTGCAAAGTCGCTTGACTGTAGAGAGAGATCCGACTTGGAGGCGACTTCCATTGATTTCTATGGTACAGGTCGCCTACCAAGTCGGATCAAAGTAGTACAGGGAGTACGCTCTGAAGTCGGAGCGACTTCAGTAGTGTCTATTAAATCGCTCCCATTCACTGTAATGTAAATCTCTTTCTGGGGCGACTTGAGGGCTTGCAAGTCGGATCCCAAGTCGTCCCAGTGTGAACCGAGCCTTATCAGCCCTTAATGCAACTCCTCACCTTGTCACTTGCTACAAAGTTACAGTGTACAGTCTGATCACCGGGTTAGAGGAGACTGAGGAAATGCTTCCTCCTGCCTGTAGCGTACTGATGACATCATCACAACCTAAGCAACGTCACTGGACTGGAGCTCAAAGATGGCTTTTTACGTGATAAAAGGTGGAGCTTTTCTGAAAAATGATACCGTTATTGTATGTTGTGACATGCCAGGAGTTTATTCATGCAGACTTTTAAAGTTTTCTTTAAGCTAACTGCATTCACTTGTACAGCTAAAACAAATGCAGTAAACATTTTTATGTTAGCAAAGTAGTGGAGAAACTGAACTCATAATCTGCTCTAAAGATCTGCCGGCTCCTCGCCCCTGTTGGGTATTCCTGAGAACTGCCAGCATACGAAGGGTTAAGGCCACTTCATTTAATGAGTTCCAACAGAAATGTGTCCATTTTTCACCAGGCGTTCCCCTCCTGTGCTCATCACCCCTCCAGCAGCTTTGATTGATGGCGGCACGTGCTATCTTTCCCAGAACATGCCATTTATCACCGTGTCTCCATGATGGGAGAATACAGGCTCTGGACAGTTACTCTGAGCACAGGGCATGCTTCAGTCCTTGAATACCCCGAGCAGCAAAACCATCGCTCTTCTCTACATGCCTGGGGCTAGACAGCCCTCTACACAAAGTCTTATGTATGGATGTGAATGCGATCACCTTAAAGCAGTTGTAAATTCTGTAAAAAAAAACACAGCAAAAAAACCTGCAAGACAAAGGCATAATGAGCTAGTATGCACCACATACTAGCTCATTATGAAATACTTAGATTAGAATGAAGCCCCTGAAGTGGCGCCCAGTCACCGCTGAGGGGGCTGACATGTTCCCCAGGCGTTACTTCCGTGTCCGCGTCCCCTGGCGCTGTGAGTGACTGGAGCCACGATGCCGTCACTCCCACGCATGCACATGGAAGCCCTTGGTTTCCCTCAAGAAGCTCTGAAGTTCCGCTGATGTCAGCGGCTGTATGCAGGGTGCATATCTCCTAAACGGTGCACGTTTAGGAGATATTAATTTTACCTACAGGTAAGCCTTATTATATGTAGGTAAAATCACAAAGCGAGGTATACAACCGCTTTAAAGAAGAATTCCACTAATGGATATTTTATGCTTACAGTAATTACATTGATCTAGTTTGGATCAATGTAACCAGTGGCGGAATTACCAGGGTCGCAACAGTCGCACTTGCGACGGGGCCCAGAATTCTGCCACTGTCTGGGGGGGGGGGGGGCCCAGCGGGGTTGCTATTCACGGCTCTGAGCGGAGATCGTGTCTGTCATGAAACAGTCTAGTGTGAAGCTAGAGGGGAGGGGGGAGAAGGGGGAGCAGTGAGATCAGCTGTGTGTCCTCTCTCATCCCCTACCAGAGAGGACGGATGGGCAAATAGAACGTTAATGCCACCGGTGTCTCTGTGCTACTGTTCCATGACAGACACGATCTCCGCTCAGAGCCGTGCTGTCCTGAGAAGGCAGACGCCACTGGTGGAAATTTATAGCATTCACCGAAGAGCACTGATAGAAGGCACTGATGAGCACTGATAGAAGGCACTGGTGAGCACTGATAGAAGGCACTGATGAGCACTGATAGGAGGCACTGATGAGCACTGATAGAAGGCACTGATGTTCACTGATAGGCAAAGGCGGCTCTCTAATTAGGCAAATTAGGCGGTCGCCTAAGGCCTCGCACTAACAGGGGCCTCGCGGCCGCCTAATTTGCCTGTTCTCAATCACTGAAGTTGACGCCGGCGGCTCCGCCCACCCCCACTGGGACTCTGTGGCTTAGGAGCTGACGGACAAATCAGATACTGCCCGCAGCCTGAGGAATAGCGGCCTCATCACGGAGCGTCCCAGTCCATGGGGCCTCATGTTTAAGTTTTGCCTAAGGCCTCACAAAGCCTAGAGCCGCCTCTGCTGATAGGAGGCACTGATGAGCACTGATAGAAGGCACTGATGAGCACTGATAGGAGGCACTGATGAGCACTGATAGAAGGTACTGATGAGCACTGATAGAAGGCACTGATGAGCACTGATAGGAGGCACTGATGAGCACTGATAGAAGGCACTGATGGGCACTGATAGAAGGCACTAATGGGCACTGATAGGAGGCATTTATAGGCACTGATAGGAGGCACTAATGGGCACTGATAGGATGAATTTATGGGCACCGATGAGCACTGATGAGAGGCACTGATAGAAGGCACTGATGGGCACTGATAGAAGGCACTAATAGAAGGCACTAATGGGCAATGATGGCAGGCACTGATAAAAGGAATTTATGGGCACTGATAGAAGGCACTGATAGGAGGCAATAATGGTCACTGATAAAAGGCACTGATGGACACTGATAGAAGGCACTGATGGGCACTGTTAGGAGGCACTAATGGGCACTGATAGGAGGCATTTATGGGCACTGTTAGGAGGCACTGATAGGAGGCACTAAAGTGCACTGATAGGTGGCATTGATGGGCACTGATAGGTGGTACTGATGGGCACTGAGGAACACTGCTAGGCAGAACGCAGGCAGTATTGATGGGCAGAATTGAAGAGTACTGATAGGTGGCACTGATGGACGCTGTTAGGCGGCATTGATGAGCACTGATAGGCAGCATTTATGGGCACTGATAGATGGCACTGATGATTGGGGCACTGATTATCAGTGTAAACAATTTACTGACATTCTTGACAGTTAACGGCAGTCCTTTCCTAACACAGTCACAGCATGGGAGGAAAGGGCTGTGGATAACCGGTAAGTCTGTTTACATGTGATCAGCTAATCACATGGTAAAGGGCCGCTGTGATTGCGCTGGATGCACGTCCCAGGAGTCATGCGGGAAGCACGGTTTTGGGAGGATGTCCATGGACACAACCCCAAAATTGGAAGCCTAGGGCTCAGATGGAAGGGGGGCAGGGGGGCCCATCATGGTTTCTTGCACCAGGGCCCTGAAGGTTCTAGTTACGCCTCTGAATGTAACTATACATATACCATACCTAGCTGAAGCCCCTGGAAGCTGGATATCACAGACACCGCTAGTCAAGTGGTTTTAAATGAAGGATGAAAACAAAATAATAATTTGCAAACAGTATTTTCTCACCTTTTTGGATTATTTGTGCATGCACAGGCTCATCCAGGTTAAGGACTTATCACTATTACTAATTGCTATTCTGCCAGCAGGAACCTTCCCCGTCGGAATGATCAGTGTTGCTGGCTATAACTGGCAGCACTGATCAATCAGGAAAAACCTGACAGGCTGGTTGTATACAAGTTGGTTGATTGTACAACCAGCTAGCCCTTCCATGTATTGAATTTCAGCTGATTCCATGTATGGCAAGCTTAAATGTCATTAAATACTGGAGCAGGAACCTCCAAATGCCCCATGTGTGGTTGGACCCAAGAGATTGTTACCCAAGTTGAAGGAATGACACAGGTCCAGAAAAGGTTGAATTTTGAGGAGTTACAGGCAAAACAGAAAACATGGTAATCTGCAATCACTACTACTAGTTAAATGGCTATAGCAACTGCGGCAAAAGAGGTACCAGGTCCAGGTGCCCGTGTATTAGCAAACTCAGTAACGCTGTCAGCACAGGTGCAGTAATGCTGATAGAGGAAGACACAGTTATGTTGGTAGTGCCATGGTATAACTTCAGTACCAGAAGGTATCACACAGGCATAGCCTACACATCATCCTTTTTAAACCAGGGTGCCTTCAGGTTTTCTCAGGGGTGCCTTTGCAAAATGCTTAAACACTGTGCAAAAATTGTATGCCAGCCAGCAGGTGGATGAAGCCTGCCTAGTTACACAAAGCCACAGGTTTTCATTGTGCACCGTTACCTCCTTCCAGCCACTAGTGTCCTAACCAATAATGCATAGCTCCCAATTGTCCCCGATTTTTGAGGGGCTGTCCCTGATTTGAAAAGTCCCTTTGTCTCTCTTTCCTCCTCATTTGTCCCTCATTTTGATCTGATCTACTGTATATAGTTGGATTTAAAATGCACTATTTAGCTTTCAAAAAGTGTTTTCATCCAATTTCGAACTTGTTACTTTTCTAAATTTCAGCAGTCAGTATAAAGGAATAGTAATAGTAAAGAAAGCACTTGTGGGTTTAACTAATCATTTTTCTGTATTATTCTCCTTTAAGGGGGCATGGCGTGCATGGGGGGGGGGGGGGGTGTCCTATGCCTACATACTTTGCTAATAGGTGTCCCTCGTTTTCATCTCAAAAAGTTGGGAGGTATGAATAATGTCGCCGGTTGATGAGGAGGACATTGGGCGCCTGCAAAGCATCCTTTTTTGCCCCTCCCCTGCCCCTCTCCATTAGCACTGGGGTCACATTGGCCGAGTGAGGGACAGAAATTGAGGGTGAAGAGGAACATGGGAATAGTCAGTACTAGTGTGCAAAGGTGTATTTGCTTTGGAGGAATAAATCACATCTAACGTCGGGTGTTCTACATTTGAGGACGTTGCTGCATTATGTAAAACTATCTGTTTATTTTTTTCAATTTTAGAAAGGGGTGCCTCAAGAATGTGCAGAATTCTAAAGGGTGCCTTGACTGAAAAAAGGTTGTGAAACACTGGCCTACATTACTGGGGTGGCATCTGCAGGAGGGGTGGCGGTCTGGCACAGTGGCAGCACAAGTGGCAATTGAGGAAGCAGTACAGGTCCTATGCAGAATTCTCAGAGACTGCTGAAAAGCAGGGCATACAGTGGTGTCCCTAATCTTTCCCTTCTCAAACAGGAACCTTTCACCAAGGCTAATTCTCTGCCCTTGACAAGCGTGGTTCCTTTGACACTCTAGCCACTTGCAAATGCGCACCAACTCCAGCAGGGCACTGATATTTATTAACACTGCCCAATTGGGCCACTGTTCCCTTGGTGGCACCTACGGAGCCTGCAGAGGAACAATGTTCCTCCCAAGCTCCTCTCCATCTGTACAGCCGCACAGCACACAGCAGCACTGACAGATTGGAGGACAAACTGCACCTGTCTACACGTGTACCATGACCCAAGGGAGGGGAGGTGAACTTTCTGCCCAACCTGCAGTTGGACACGTTAATAATAAAAAAACACACCATTATTAAAAACATTTCCTATGATATTCCTAAATTATATAACATTTCCTTCCAGGATTCGGGGTTGTGTTGGTCTGTCCACTGTCAGGTCTTCTATCCTGCAAGCACTTAGCCTGGCATGCTTTATTGTTTTAGCTGTATTTTTCTTCCGTTCAAAGACACCTGGTACAATTTGACCCGCTGTACTGTCCTGCACAGGCTTTAATTTCTGATTCCCTTTAGTAACATCTGTGCTGCCTCTGAACTCCCGCTGGAGGTGCGCTTCTGCCTTATTGCCCCCCTCTGATTGCCTTCTCGCTCCATGCAGTTGAAGCGCCCTTCTCTCTCTGATCGGTAAAGCGCCCCCTCCCCGGGAGAATAAGCATCAACCGCCACCCGCCAAGTTGTTACCGTCTTGGCAGATGCACAATTAGATTCTGCTGCTCCTTCATTCAGCAGGTGCTGAGCTAAATCTCAGAAATTCCCTTTTCTGAGAACAATCCCTCATTCTAATTCCTTCTCCTGTATTATGTATAAAGCTGTCGCCAACATACTTGCTGACATGTGGGAAGGGGATTTAGAGGGGATCTATTTATTTGCATAGGAGTGGAGGGAAACAATGCATTTTTCATCAAGTTCTTGTAGAACGAAGCTTTGCTTCTAAATAAGGGATGGAGATAAATGCCTACTCCTCGGATACACTGCTTCATTTACTGTACACTGGCAGCTCCTCTCAGTAGCTCATTATCAAGCTACTTCTCTCCACTTACTGCTCAGGTATCATGTACAAATCTGCACCAGGAGCCAGATGAGAGGTGACACGGCCTCTATTGCCACGTTGACTTCTCTCGCAGAGGTGACAGTTCTTCCCATCTTAATGTCAATTCCTAAGAGCTTATCCAATGCCCTGGGCACGGTTCTATCCTTGGAACGGTGTAATTCCTTGGCGTCCGTGCGTCCTCCAGAAAGAGTGGACTGAGCTTGCGAAAGTGGGACAAGCCGAGCGGCGACAGAGAGCCACTGAAATGTGCAGGGACAAGGCAATGTAGGTCAGGTATTACATAGGCAGCTGTATAAATACTGCTAATACTACCTTTTTTTTCTGCATGTTAAGCAAGAGGAAGGCGCTAATCAAAGTCACACAGTGAAGAGTCCCCAGTTGGGAAACGTTAGGGAGGTCATGAAGTGTATCCTGGTACTAATAATATTATAGGCTGGTATGTGTTATATCCACCACAGGGAGGAAATGAAGCATATTCTCAAAAGCAAGCAGCTAGCAGTCCCGAATATTTTTATAGAATGTGTTGACAGAGGGTAGAGAGGCTGAATGTGCCTTTACATAAAATCATGAAGGTTAAGCATTGTTCACACATAAGTAAGTAGTTGGGGCTTCGACTTATCATACAGCAATGCATAGGTGTGCGCAGCCTATTGCATTAGGGTGTGCACCCTAAAGCTCAAACACACATGCATCTGTGTGTGTATCTACATATATATGACCCCGGCAAATTGATCTCTCTGCCGGCACAGTGAAAGAGAAGAGCATAGACACTTCTCTTATGGCAGAGCCAGTAAGAGGTAGATCTTTCACATGTTCCTGCTGCTACACAGAGCGATAATACTAATGCGTATGGGATGATTAGAGTGTTCCTGGGCACACCCGGCACACCCTGTGCACACGCCTATGCAGCAATGCCTAGCTGTGAAATACCGACCTGCCCAGCATAGGACTTTCCCTGGTTGTAACAAAAAAGAAAAACTCCATTGATCCTTTAAACCTCATGCATACTAGACGTTTTCCCAGCTCTCCTGAATGCCTTCCCCTTGGCAGGAGAAAAGCAGCATCAAAAACGCATCCAAAGCCACATTCTTTTAAACGCAATTAGACGCGTTTAGGTGCATCAAGCACTTGGGCGTTAAAGCGGTTCTAAAGGCTGAAGGTTTTTTTACCTTAATGCATTCTCTGCATTAGGGTAAAAAACCTTCAGAGTGTACCTCCCCCTCCCCCCCAGCCTCCTTTTATATCCACCTGAGCCCGGTCTCAAGAAGAACAGCGGCTTTCTCTGCTCTCTCCCTCCTCATAGGCTCAGAGACAGCAGTGGGAGTCACTGGCAGTCACTGGCAATCAGGAACAAAGTAGGAAAAGATGACTCTTCACGGGACTTCACCGGTCCAAATAGTATTATACAGTAATCATGAGGAAGGAGCAGGGGGCGGGGCTGAGCCTTGCTCTGTATGTCTATGGACACACAGAGCTGGATCAGGAGCGAGCCCGCACGAGTGCCTCCATAGCATGTGGCTTGCTATGGTGGGCGCCAGGAAGAGCAGGGAGAAGCTGGCGGGGGATCGGAGCTGCTCTGTGCAAAATTATTGCATAGAGCAGGTAAGTAAACCATGTTTGTTATTTAAAAAAAAAATAAAAAATAAGGGTTTACAATCACTGTAATTAATTTCATTGGCCAGAATTATAATTTTAGTTATAACAGAATTATAATTTATTTTATGTAACAATCACATACTAAATGAGCGTAGATTTACCATGCGTTTATACACATTAAGGTGTAACAAGTGTTTTTTAGGCTGAAACGCTGCTGCTCCTGATCGTGGTAGCAATAGGGGGGGGGGGGGTTCTACCTCTAAATGCCTGTAAATGTTTATGTGTGCATGGACACATAGACTAACATTGAGGGGCGTTTAGAGGCAGAAAAAAAAAAAAAGTGAAACGCTTCTAAAAGTGTTGTTTTTAATGCCCAGTGTGCTGCCTGGGCTACCAGTATTTTTCTTAATAAGTCATGGATTTCATTTTCATAATTTCCCCGTATAACACATTGCGGTTCACACACAATCCATGAGTCATGGAATTACAGGGAGATTGCATACCTCGTTATGATCATACGTATTCTGCATCTGAATATCAGTGAGCATATACACTGCATGGCTGAAGATTTTTGGACATTAGTAATGTTTCTTTTTCTTTCAAAAGATGTAGCGGTCTGCTGGGGACACAAACCAAGAACAGATGATCAGTAACAACTGAATGCTCACTGTAAAGTGATTGTAAAGGATCGTTTTTTGTTTTCTTTTGGATAAAAAACATGTTATACTTACCTTCTCTGTGAAGTTGGTTTTGCACAGAGTAGCCGGGATCCTCCTCTTCTCGGGTCCCTCTTTGCTGCTCCTGGCCCCTCCCTCCTTTGAGCGCCCCTCAGCCAGCAGCTTGCTACAGGGGTCACCCAAGCCGAGTCAGAACTCTGTGTATCCATTCAGACACGGAACCCCCGACCTAGCCCCGCCCCCTGTGATCCCAGATTGGCAGACTGACTTGAATTGACAGCCGTGGGAGCCAATGGCGCTGCTGCTTTGTCTCAGCCAATCAGGAGGAGTGTCCTGGATGGCTGAGGGGATCGTGGACATTGCTGGAGAGAGAAGGGGCTCAGGTAGGTAATTTGGGGGGTGTTGGGGGGAGGGCTGCCACACACAGAAGGTTTTTTATTGTAATGCATAGAATGCATTAAGACAAAAACAAACCTTCTGCCTTTACAACTCCTTTAAACACCACAAACTTAAAAACTTAAAAATAATAAAAAAAAAAAATACCACACCTGAAACAAAAGCCCAATGTCACAAGAAAGAACTGTTTAACCTAAAATTAAGGCCTCATCAACATAAAATAAAAAATAATATACCCCAAAAATAAATGGAAATCCACAAAATCCTTGCAGCCTTGCAAAAAAAAAAAAAATTAACAAAGTTTGCTATAAGTCAATTACAAAATAAAATAAAAATCCCCAATAAAAAAAAAAAAAAGATGACAAGGGGAATTATTGCCCAAAAAGCTTGTATGCAGGACCAAGAGAACGTTAGCATAACGTATCATCCCTGGGTACCATTTACTGGTCTCTTGCCCAAATGTACTGTATGTGTTAGTGTAAGTCCCTGATCCCAGAGGGAGCAATTAAAGTATACAATCACTACCACATTACCGTGACACGACTCTTCCCTGCATTCTTCCTGGGTGAGCCAAGTATCAGTTCTAGAAATAGGCCACCAGAATCAATAAGAGACAAGTCCAGTCAGTTTGCAATGCTTTCGCTTAGGAACGGTCTGGACTGGAAGTCAAGTTCTCATAATTCCAGCAGCAGTTGTCAGTACCTTCCCCAGGGTGGGCATACTTTGTCCTGTCACTATTACTACTCCCGACTAGGGTACCAGGACCTCTTCAGGCATTACCCTGCCAGGGGATGCCTCTTCCTTAAAGGGCTAAATAATTGCGAAAAAGGTTTCAGCCAGTCCCATGGGGGCCAACTCCACAAACTGTCTCCATTCTAGCCTATGCCTCCACCCAAACTGACCAAGTTATCATACTAAACAGGATTTATGACCTATGAGAGGGCCCCACCTAGCGGCCAAACTGAGATTTCTTCTAACACCCCCTTACAAACTGTCTTTGCTGTTTGCCAGCTTACCTTACAACCATAAGCGTGCACAGGAGGGGTGTCAGGTGTGCCTGGGCACACCCTAATTACCCCGAGCGCCAATGCCATTCAGTGTACAGAAGGGAAGGGGGACTCACTGTGGGCCCCCCTTCCCTCCACCCCAAACTCGCTCAACCATGTATTTATGGACCTTGCTTTGTGCACTGGTCCAAATCATTTGGTGGAGGGGGGATTATGGTGGGGTTGTTTTTCAGGGGTTGGGCTTGGCCCCTTAGTTCCAGTGAAGGGAACTCTTAAGGCATATGAAGATATTTTGGACAATTTCATGCTCCCAACTTTGTGAGAACAGTTTGGGGGTGACCCCTTCCTGTTCCAACATGACTGCGCACCAGTGCACAAAGCAAGTTCCAAAAAGACATGGATGCGCGATTTTGGGGTGGAGGAACTTGACTGGCCTGCACAGAGTCCTGACCTCAACCCGATAGAACACCTCTGGAATGAATTAGAGTGGAAACTGTGAGCCAGGCCTTCTCGTCCAACATCAGTGCCTGACCTCAAAAATGCGCTTCTGGAAGAATGGTCAAACATTCCCATAGACCAGGGGTCAGCAACCTTGTTCCACTTAAGGGCCGGATTGAATGTATGTGAATGCATGGAGGACCTGCTAACAAAGGAAGATAACATTACACAGCCCCTGCACCTCTTGCCCCCTTACATTACACAGCCCCCGCATCTCTGGCCCCTTTACATTATACAGCACCCGCACCTCTGGACCCCTTTACATTATACAGCCCCCGCACCTCTGGACCCCTCTATATTACACACCCCACGTACCTCTGGACCCCTCTACATTACACAGCCCCCGTACCTCTGGACACCTCTACATCACACAGGCCCCCTGCACATTACACAGCCCCCCTCCATATTACACACCCCCCTCTCCTGCATATTACACACACCCCTCCCCTCAATATTACACAGCCCCCTCCCCCCCAGCTGTGTAAGCACAGAGGGATGGGGCCCTTTACATTTTTTTCCTTATTTTATTTCTATTATTTTTACACTGTCCCTTTGAGAGAAAAAAAAATCTGATCACTTTTACTGCTGTCAGAAGGAATATAAACATCCCTTGTCACAGTAATAGCATTCCATTTCATGTTCGGTAGGGTCAAGGTCAGGGCTGGTCACTAAAGTTCATCCACACCAGATTTACACCATGTCTTTATGGAGCTGGCATTTTACACAGGGGCACAGTTATCCTGGAACAGAAATGATCCTCCTTATACTGTTACCATAAGGATGGAAGAGCACAAATGTATAAAATGTATTTGTATGTGGTAGTATCCTGCACTGTAAACACCTAAACTCAATTATTTGGAGGGGACCGCATACTTTTGGCCCTATAATTTATATAAATTAAATTAAATCCTTTTTTCCAAACACTTTAGAAAAACACTTTTTTATACAATTATGTTCATATTAAGGGAGACCTGGAGTAAAATGCACCAGAAAATGCACGGAGGGCCGGCATGACAGGGGTTAAAGGAGCTTGGGTCTAGGGGGGGGGGGGGGGGATTTCAGTTGCATTTTGAAAGAAAATAGGCGGCAAAACTTAGCTGATTGGGTCAAGGTCAGGGTTGGGTGGAGTTACAGGGGGTTGTCTGGTAGGTGGTCTTGAAAGGTCTTCATTTGGAGGTCTGAAGAGATGAAGAAAACTTCCCGCCCTCCCGCCCTATACTCCAAATCATTTGGTGGAGGGGAGATTATGGTGTGGGGTTGTTTTTCAGGGGTTGGGCTTGGCCCCTTAGTTCCGGGGAAGGGAACTCTTAAGGTGTCAACATACCAAGACATTTTGGACAATTTCATGCTCCCAACTTTGTGGGAACAGTTTGCGGATGACCCCTTCCGGGGCGACACGCTCCCAGAGTTATTTCCGGGTATCGCGTGCTCCGGCGCTGTGATTGCCCGGAGCCGCGATGACGTCACTCCTGTGCATGAACGTAGGAGCCACCGGTAACAGCACGTCAGCTGAAGCAATGGCACGAACGAGCATGTGCCGTTTACAACCACTTTAAGTTCATGTGTATGTAAAGGCAGGCGTCTCAATACTTTTGGTAATTTAGTGTACAATAAATATATATATTTATTTATTTTTTGTATAGATACTATATATATATATATATATATATATATATATATATATATATATATATATATATATATATATATATATATATATATTATATATATACACAGTACTGTGCAAAAGTTTTAGGCAGGTGTGAAGAAATGCTGTAAAGTAAGAATGCTTTCAAACTTATATATTTTCATTGTTTGTTTTTATCACTTTACAATATGCAAAGTGAGCGAACAGAAGCAAATTCTAAATTAAATCAATATTTAACTTTATTATAATAGATGACGTTCTAGCTCTTTTGAAGAAGCACAAAGGAAGCCCTTGCATACACCTAAACAAGCAACAACAGACAGCTGGCAGAAATGAAAAAAAAAAAAATACAAGAGACAAGATCATAGTTAACAAAAAAGAAAAGGGTCAAGGCTGGCGGCAAATAAGATCATCAAACAAGCAGAGGTCAGGGTAGGAAACAATTGGGAATCACGGTTAGCGGAAAACTCAATTGTTTATGGTAGTAGGAAACAGAACCAGGAAATCCCTAAATAGCATTGGCATAAAACCCAAGGGCAGTTATAAACTTAAACCACTAGATGGAGTACGTCTGCAGAATGCTAGAGGTTAAACTAGAGGTTTAAACTAGAGGATTGTGCCTGGCGCTGGCGAGGCGTGTTCATGTCGGTGAGGGGCGGATTTCTACATGTTTGGGGGCGGATTTTTAAATGATGGGCAGTGCTGCAAAGATGGGGGCGGATTTTGGAAAGATGGCCAGTGCTGCAAAACAAAATTTATTCTGCTATTTTTCCTGGGCGCTTGCGGGGCGTGCCCATATTTTAAAAATCCGCACCCAACATGTACAAATCCGGCCCTCGTCGACATGAAGCATCATTTAAAAATCCGCCCCCATCTTTGCAGCACTGGCCATAATTTTACAATCCGCCCCCAACATGCAACAATCCGCCCCCAATCCGCTCCCATAATTTTACAATCCGCCCCCAACATGCAAGAATCCGCCCCCAATCCGCTCCCATAATTTTACAATCCGCCCCCAACATTACCTGTAGGTAAAAATGACAAATTAGGGTGTACAACCACTTTAAAGCCTGTAGATTCCAATGGAGGCTGCAGCAGGATTTGGAGAAAATACAAAGGGATTTATGAAGCAGGAGCCAAGACATAGAACGAAATAAGTTTCTCTAAATGTCAGTTTAGCCGCTCATTATCATTAATATGTAATCTTCGACACTATCTCAAATAAAGTTTGCAAAAAGTGAAAACTCTTGCATCTGATAGAGGAATAGAGCAGCAGGGGGAGTGTAAAGAAGATAAGTATGATCTTTTGTGGGTGGGGGGAGGTTGTTCTTTCAAGAGAACATTTCATCTGATCTGGAATAGCCAAACTGACAGAGGGGGTTATTTACTAAAGGAAAATCCACTTTGCACTGAAAGTGCACTTGGAGGTGCAGTCGCTGTAGATCCAAAGGGGACATGCAAGGAAAATAAAAAACAGCATTTTAGCTTGCACATGATTGGATGATAAAATAAGCAGTGCTTCCGTTCATTTCAGATCTTCCCCTTAGATTTAGAGTGACTGCACTTCCAAGTGCACTTCCAGTGCAAAGTAGATTTGCCTTTCGTAAATAACCCCCGTAGTCTCTTATGCACAAATAAATAGCAAATATCACAGCAGCCTTATGTCGCGTACACACGGTCGGAATTTCAACAATTGTTTGATGGGAGCTTGTTGTAGGAAATTCCGACCGTGTGTAGGCTCCATCGGACATTTTGCGTCGGAATTTCCGACAAACAAAATTTGAGATCTGGATCTCAAATTTTCCGACAACAAAATCCGTTGTCGGAAATTCCGATCGTGTGTACACAATTCCGACGCACAAAATTCCACGCATGCTCGGAATCAAGCAGAAGAGCCGCACTGGCTATTGAACTTTATTTTTCTCGGCTCGTCGTACGTCTTGTACATCACTGCGTTCTTGACGATCGGAATTTCCGACGACATTTGTGTGACCGTGTGTATGCAAGACAAGTTTGAGCCAACATCTGTCGGAAAAAAAACATGGATTTTGTTGTTGGAATGTCCGATCGTGTGTACGCGGCATTACAGTAATATCCACCAAGCAAATTGCAGCTTGGTCCCTGTTGTGTTCTACATTCATAGCAGCCTTTGACAATAATTGAATTTTACAGGAATTCCTCTTCACTTGTTATATCTTGTTCCAACCATCAAGGCTGCATTTATCACCCACCCTAATGAATCCCAATTTTCCTGCGGCCAATGTCACCTCTGTGCCTCCGATTTGTGTATAAACCCACAGTGACCCGCACTTGGCCCTGACTACAGAGTAGAGGAAAGGAATTATGTCCAGCCAGTGATATATACAGTATAAACAAATAACGTCTTCAGAGCTTCCCAAATCAAGTTTAGCCCGACTAATAATAGCCGGTGTGAAGGAACAAGGCGCAGTAATCCTGTTATCTTGATCTACTGTCCTGAGCTTTAATTGACCTTGGCTGGGGATGATGCAATAAACTGACTTCCCCAGCTGGGATATTGTTATCTCTGAGACTCTGCAGTGCTCCACTGTGTCACCCGGGGCTGACTGTCCGATCAGCTAAGGAAGGGACAATGGGTCTTTGAGTGAGGGGCTCTGGTATATAAAGCTTATTAATCTCTACAATAATCTGCAAGACAATCCTGGACCAGAGATTAAGAAGCAGATGATAAAAAGAGACTGAAAAATATTAAACTGAAGGTTTAAGATGCATATCAGGAGCACATCCTACCTGCTCAAGGTTTTCATTCTTTATCTAGGAATTATTCTAGAGCACCAGTCCTTAGATGTTGTGGCTGCATTCATTTTTTCAGATTTTTTTGGTTTTATTTTCACCTGGTGATCCTGCCAGTGTTTTACCGGTGATCCTGCCAGTGTTTTACCGGTGATCCTGCCAGTGTTTTACCGGTGATCCTGCCAGTGTTTTACCGGTGATCCTGCCAGTGTTTTACCGGTGATCCTGCCAATGTTTTACCGGTGATCCTGCCAGTGTTTTACCGGTGATCCTGCCAGTGTTTTACCGGTGATCCTGCCAGTGTTTTAGGACTACATAACAACCACCTCAACTCCACTAGATACCCTGTTTCCCCGAAAATAAGACCTAGCGTGATTGTCGGTGATGGCTGCAATATAAGCCCTACCCCCCAAATAAGCCCTACCCTGTTTCCCCGAAAATAAGCCCTACCCTGAAAATAAGACCTACAAGGACTTTAACTAGGGCTTATTTTGGGGGTAGGGCTTATATTGCAGCCATCACCGACAATCACGCTAGGTCTTATTTTTGGGGAAACAGGGTAGCATGGAGGGGTTCTGCATACCTCCTAACTATCCCTCTTTTGGAGGGACCGTCACATTTTGGAACCAAATTCCTCTGTCCCTCTTTAGTTGGTGCCCTTTTTGGTCTGATGTACAGATATCTATGCAAATTAATTTCTAAACATGGTATTCTGCACTGAAACCTTAATTCTCTTGCTTTATTAATCTTGTTTGATACTTTTAAAAGCCAGTATATAACGCAAATTAATGTTAGGAAAAAAGCAATTCTGGGTTTAGCCAATCATTTTTGGCATATAAAATCTTAATTGTTTGGATAATTGGGGGAGTGGCAGGAGTGTGTTCATTGCTTAAAGCGGAGCTCCACCCCAAAGGGAAGCTCCACTTGTCTGCCTCCTCCCCCCCTTCCTGTGCCACATTTGGCACCTTGTGGGGGTGGGGGGGTGTACCTGGTTTTGACAGGTACCCGCTCCCACTTCCTGCTGAGTTCGCCACGGGCCATTGAGAAAGCGCAGAACGATTTGCGAATGGCAGTTCCCCCTACCCAAGAAGGCGGCGCCAGCACCCGAGAGCCAATTTCAAGAATCGGCTTGGGTGAGGACACCGCTGGATCCCTGGACAGGTAAGTGCCCTAATAGTAAAAGTCAGCAGCTACAATATTTGTAACTGCTGACTTTTAATTTTTTGGTGGGGTGGAGCTCCGCTTTAATACATTGTGCTACATTGTGCATCTCAGAAAGTTTGGAGGTATGGTTCTGTAGTCCACAGAAGATAACTAGGAAGGCTGATAACAACTATTGATATTTCAGTTTAGTACACAGGAAGTTACAAGGTTGTGAATTAAATTCATAGGTCCTTTTCTGAAGTCCCCGACATAGCATTTCTAGCGACTTTTAACTTCCCTGTTCTGTGCTATACTTTTCACACTATGGCTATATAGATTAATTAGCTATGTGAGTGCCCCCTTGACATCATGGGGATGCTATAATTAGTGACACATAGCATCTTTATATTGTGATATATTTCTCACAGTACAGCTTTGTGATTGCCCTATTGTCCTCATAATTACATGCATGTAATATGGATGATTTATCCTACTGTTACTTAAGTCCATTTGGTATTAAAACGACTAGGGATGAGCCGAACACCCCCCTTTTCGGTTCGCACCAGAACATGCGAACAGGAAAAAAATTCGTTCGAACACGCGAACACCGTTAAAGTCTATGGGACACGAACATGAATAATCAAAAGTGCTAATTTTAAAGGCTAATATGCAAGTTATTGTCAATAAAAGTGTTTGGGGACCTGGGTCCTGCCCCAGGGGACATGAATCAATGCAAAAAAAAGTTTTAAAAACGTCCGTTTTTTCAGGAGCAGTGATTTTAATAATGCTTAAAGTCAAACAATAAAAGTGTAATATCCCTTTAAATTTCATACCTGGGGGGTGTCTATAGTATGCCTGTAAAGGGGCGCATGTTTCCCGTGTTTAGAACAGTCTGACAGCAAAATGACATTTTGAAGGAAAAAACACATTTAAAACTACCGCGGCTATTGCATTGCCGACAATACACATAGAAGTTCATTGATAAAAACGGCATGGGAATTCCCCACAGGGGAACCCCGAACCAAAATAAAAAAAAAAAAAAATTGATGTGGGGGTCCCCCTAAATTCCATACAAGGCCCTTCAGGTCTGGTATGGATATTAAGGGGAACCCCAGCCAAAATTTAAAAAAAAAATTGACGTGGGGTTCCCCCTAAATTCCATACCAGACCCTTCAGGTCTGGTATGGATTTTAAGGGGAACCCCGCGCCAAAAAAAAAAAAAAACGGCGTGGGGTCCCCCTAAAAATCCATACCAGACCCTTATCCGAGCACGCAACCTGGCAGGCCGCAGGAAAAGAGGGGGGGACGAGAGTGCGCCCCCCCCCCTCCTGAACCGTACCAGGCCACATGCCCTCAACATTGGGAGGGTGCTTTGGGGTAGCCCCCCAAAACACCTTGTCCCCATGTTGATGAGGACAAGGGCCTCATCCTCACAACCGTGGCCGGTGGTTGTGGGGGTCTGCGGGCGGGGGGCTTATCGGAATCTGGAAGCCCCCTTTAACAAGGGGACCCCCAGATCCCGGCCCCCCCCCTGTGTGAAATGGTAAGGGGGTACTTACCCCTACCATTTCACTAAAAAACTGTCAAAAATGTTAAAAATGACAAGAGACAGTTTTTGACAATTCCTTTATTTAAATGCTTCTTCTTTCTTCCTTCAACTTCTTCTTCTTCTGGTTCTTCTGGCTCTTCTGGTTCTTCCTCCGGCGTTCTCGTCCAGCATCTTCTCCGCGGCGTCTTCTATCTTCTTCTCCTCGGGCCGCTCCGCACCCATGGCATGGGGGGGGAGGCTCCCGCTCTTCTCTTCATCTTCTTCTCTTCTTCATCTTCTTCTTCATCTCTTCTTCCTTCTTCTCTTCTTCATGTCTTCTGCGGGCCGCTCCGCAGCCATGCTGTGGCATGGTGGGAGGCTCCCGCTGTGTGACGGCGTCTCTTCGTCTGACGGTTCTTAAATAACGGGGGGCGGGGCCACCCGGTGACCCCGCCCCCCTCTGACGCACGGTGACATGACGGGACTTCCCTGTGGCATTCCCCGTGACGTCACAGGGAAGTCCCGTCATGTCACCGTGCGTCAGAGGGGGGCGGGGTCACCGGGTGGCCCCGCCCCCCGTTATTTAAGAACCGTCAGACGAAGAGACGCCGTCACACAGCGGGAGCCTCCCACCATGCCACAGCATGGCTGCGGAGCGGCCCGCAGAAGACATGAAGAAGAGAAGAAGGAAGAAGAGATGAAGAAGAAGATGAAGAAGAAGATGAAGAAGAGAAGAAGATGAAGAGAAGAGCGGGAGCCTCCCCTCATGCCATGGGTGCGGAGCGGCCCGAGGAGAAGAAGATAGAAGACGCCACGGAGGAGATGCTGGACGAGAACGCCGGAGGAAGAACCAGAAGAGCCAGAAGAACCAGAAGAAGAAGAAGATGAAGGAAGAAAGAAGAAGCATTTAAATAAAGGAATTGTCAAAAACTGTCTCTTGTCATTTTTAACATTTTTGACAGTTTTTTAGTGAAATGGTAGGGGTAAGTACCCCCTTACCATTTCACACAGGGGGGGGGCCGGGATCTGGGGGTCCCCTTGTTAAAGGGGGCTTCCAGATTCCGATAAGCCCCCCGCCCGCAGACCCCCACAACCACCGGCCACGGTTGTGAGGATGAGGCCCTTGTCCTCATCAACATGGGGACAAGGTGTTTTGGGGGGCTACCCCAAAGCACCCTCCCAATGTTGAGGGCATGTGGCCTGGTACGGTTCAGGAGGGGGGGGGGCCGCACTCTCGTCCCCCCCTCTTTTCCTGCGGCCTGCCAGGTTGCGTGCTCGGATAAGGGTCTGGTATGGATTTTTAGGGGGACCCCACGCCGTTTTTTTTTTTTTTTTTGGCGCGGGGTTCCCCTTAAAATCCATACCAGACCTGAAGGGTCTGGTATGGAATTTAGGGGGAACCCCACGTCAATTTTTTTTTTTAATTTTGGCTGGGGTTCCCCTTAATATCCATACCAGACCTGAAGGGCCTTGTATGGAATTTAGGGGGACCCCCACATCATTTTTTTTTTTTATTTTGGTTCGGGGTTCCCCTGTGGGGAATTCCCATGCCGTTTTTATCAATGAACTTCTATGTGTATTGTCGGCAATGCAATAGCCGCGAGTAGTTTTAAATGAGTTTTTTCCTTCCAAATGTCATTTTGCTGTCAGACTGTTCTAAACACAGGAAACATGCGCCCCTTTACAGGCATACTATAGACACCCCCCAGGTACGAAATTTAAAGGGATATTACACTTTTATTGTTTGACTTTAAGCATTAATAAAATCACTGCTCCTGAAAAAACGTCCGTTTTTAAAACTTTTTTTTGCATTGATCCATGTCCCCTGGGGCAGGACCCGGGTCCCCAAACACTTTTTATGACAATAACTTGCATATAAGCCTTTAAAATTAGCACTTTTGATTTCTCCCATAGACTTTTAAAGGGTGTTCCGCGGCATTCGAATTTGCCGCGAACACCCCAAATTGTTCGCTGTTCGGCGAACTTGCGAACAGCCAATGTTCGAGTAGAACATGAGTTCGACTCGAACTCGAAGCTCATCCCTAAAAACGACCATGTTTTCTCTATTTTTTGTTTTTTGTTTGTTTTTTGTGATGTTGATGTCCTTACATTGAAAACATGTTGGCTGTCATTATCTTTTTGGCCCACTGGGTGGCGCATGGTGTGCTCCTTGGGCTGCCTTGTTTTTTTCACACCACCCGGTGGGTAGGCTCCCCCTGTATATGGCTAATAGATGACAGGGGTTTCCCTGTCTCCATATTAAGCCGGATGTGCGGGGAGGAGCTCCTATCTGTCCCCGCTGTGTCTTTGACACGGATGGGGATTTCTTTTTCACCGGTGACGTGCAAACGGGTGACGTCATCGCGCCCCGAGGGGCGGGGCTACACCGTGAGCCTCCACTTCAGAGAAACACTCTGTGTCCAGCCTCAGCTGTTTTTTATGCAGCTAAATGAGGCCTAACAATCAGCACCACCCCCTGTTAGGATTGGCTCCCTCACTAGGTCACTCCCTATTTATAGTGCTTTATAGTGGCCTTCTTAGACAGTATTATCTCTTTGCTGGTGTAGCCATCAGAGTGTTTCTTGTGGATGTGAATCAGTGGCTAGTCCGGGGTCATATGCTTGTTTACCTGCATTGTCCATGTGGACTCTCTCAGCCAACATGGATTGCCTGTACAGGAGGTCCCCGAGTTACGAACCTCCAACTTGCAAACGACTCCTACTTACGAACGGGAGGCGGCATGACATTCTGCGCATGCGTGGCCACTTTTCGGTGGCGGGCACATCAGAAAACATTGGAAAACATCAGAAAACAGTGCAAAACATCGGAAAACGATGTCTGCACATGCGTCGCTACTTGACAGAACATCAGAAAACATCGTTAAACGACGTCTCTGCCGTTCTGCGCATGCGTTTTCGACTTGCGAACAAATCCAATCAGTCCCTAACCCGTTCACAAATCGGGGACTGCCTGTATTGTTTTTATTATTTCCCTATGTCTTCTCAATGAACTCTGCATGTGAGTACCTTTAAAGCCTAAATACTATACAGTTCACTATGTAAAATTACTTGCTTTTCATGCACTATAGTACAATATACTATGTAACTATATCTATGTTGCAGATAAAGATAAAGCCACCCAAATGTAAACCTCCCCTGATGAAGGAAAATACACACCAATAAATTTCCGAAACATGTTGGGTTGCGTGCTACAAATCTTCATGGACTGACCTCAGCTTGACTCAGGCAGTACCTTGACTTTTGTCTCGGGTTTGATATATACATTTATGTAGTAATTGGTTCATTGGTATACTCTGTATAATTTAATGCTACTGTCCATGTCTACAAATTTTATTACATATTGTGTACTCGATAAAAGTGGCACTTTGTTGCCTTTTACTTATCTCATTACTCCTAGTTCTGCTTTAAAAGTTCAAGGGGGGCGGCCCCTGCTGAATTTGTTGCATGTTTCTTCTTCTGAAGTTACAAGGTTGTTGGATTTCTGGCACGATTAATGGGCATTTTTCTACACTTGCAGAAAACGTATTTAATCTGAAAAATGAAAACTAAAACAACTATCACATCTAAAAACTGGTAAGCTGCAATATATTACACTTTCATCCTTTTTTAGATACACTTTAAGGTGTTAAGTTTAGGGTTAAGTATGACAGCTGTGTTAAAGTGGTTGTATACCCACTTTTTTAATTTTTACCTGTATGGTTTAGGAGATATTTACTTTGCATGCAGCCGCTGACATTAGCGGCGCATGCACTGTGAATGCCCGACTGAAGGTTTGGCAGATGCTGCCAGACCTTGCCAGGAAGAAGACTCCTGCGCGCATGTGCAGGAGTGACATCGCCACTCCGGCCACTCACAGCACTGGAGCCACGAATCCAGGAGACACGCTGAGGGCAAAATGTCAGCTCCCTCGGCGTGGACTGGCCTGCGATATGGGGACCTCCTTCTAAGGTAAGTATTTCATAATGAGCTAGTATGCAGTGCATACTAGCTCATTATGCTTTTGCCTTACAGGGTTTGTTTTTTTTAACATTTTTTTTTCTGAGGGTATACAACCACTTTAAGGTATACATTTCAAGGTTGCTGCAAGGGTTAAAGATGCACTCCATTCAAGTACTTAAATTGCATACAGTTTCCACTCAGGAACTGCTGTAGTGCACCCACCTACCAACTCACCATCTTTTGTTGATGATTGGGTGATCCTGGAATCTGCCTGCTGGGAACGATTGAACACCCACTGCATGCTCCTAACTATCATTCACATACAGAATACCCAATATGAAAAAGAAAGAATCAGTACTAAGAAGTTTCTCGCTGCGCCAATCACATTCTCACCTGTCTTTGAAAGTCTGCATGTGATTTTTAGAAGGGAAAGTAAAAGATAAAAGGTACATCGCCCAGGAAGTACAGTCCACCTGTCCTCCTAACGACCTTATTAGATGTTCTGTAAAAATCGAACTGCCATTTCAGTGTCCAATGAGACTATCTCACTGGCCTGTAAAGCCGCGTACACACGAGCGCAATGTCCAACAGAAAAAGTCAGACGGAAGCTTTTCATCGTCTATTCCGATCGTGTGTGTGCCTCATCTGACTTTTTTTTTCGAAAATTCTGACGGACCTAAAAATAGAACATGCTCTAAATATTTCCAACAGAACCAATTCCTATCGGGAAACCCGATCGTTTGTATGCTGTTCCGACGGACCAAAAAAGACGCATGCTCTGAAGCGAGTACGAGACGGAAGCTATTGGCTACTGGCTATTGAACTTCCTTTTTCTAGTCCCGTCATAAGTGTTGTACGTCACTTGACGTTGACTTAACGTTCTTGACGGTCGGACTTTGGACTGACTGTGTGTAGGCAAGACCGTAGGCAATGGAATTCCGTCAGAGAAACCTTCGGAGTTTATTCCAACGGCAAAACTGGTCGTGTGTACAGGGTATAAGGATATTCTCATTGGTGTGGAAGGAGGCGGGTGAAAAATTTGAAAAACTTTGCTCGTCTGTCCTTATGCTGGCCATATTTGTAGCAACCTGATCACACAATTTCAATGATGATTCAATTAATCCATCAGAATAAAGAAAAAATTGTAATACACTAATATCAATCAACTGCTGGTCAAGATAAAGAAAAGTCCCAAACTGAATTCTGCAGAAATTCTAACTGCTTTATTTTCATTGCTTGACCGGCTTCTTGTCTTCGATTAATTTGTAAATAAAGATAATTATTCCTTCAATATGATAAATTTATTTCAGTCTGTAAAATTGATCACATTTGTTTTTGTTACTGGTATGCTGCCTCTGCTCTTTCAATCACGCTAATGCAATAAAAAAAAAAATCTGGTTTATATTGCCTGAAATCTGCTGTCTGTATAGCCAGCATTAGGAAAGTTTTTCTTGTAAAAGTATAAAATGGAGTATGGGTTCACTTTAAAAGAAATGTCTGGCCATAAACAAAGTCTACAGATATTTATAGATGGCAGTGCATATTGGAACAGACACAGTATTTCACACGTCCGCTGCTCCCAAGAGATGACACTCAGCATTGGATATATATCTGACTGAATGCCGCGGTTAGTTCAATAGCCCGTACAAGCATAGCGGAAGCAGACAGGTAATACATACCGTGTGCAAAGCAATTTCACCATCTTCACATGCAGGAACAAATTTTATTTTATTCTTCATTTTATATTTCCAATATGAAGACATCAGAGGCATCATTATTGAACAGAAGAGGAGATTCAGCACCCTGGACAGCGAAGATCCCAGCCTGAGCTGCTCAGCACTCTGCTCTGTCAGTTCTCTATTTACAATTTCACAACACAACAAAAAACAATCACTTCTCATTTAAAATAATTTTTGAATAACAAAAACTGCTTTAAATCTAATTTGCAGTGTTGTATGTATTATTTATTTTCTTGAAATAATAATTAAAAGGAATTAAACAAATGTAAAAAAAAATCTAATTTGCAGCCGCATGTAACTTTTTGTGTAATGCATTAGAGTGCTCATCTATTCAGCTTGTGGCTTTAAGAAAAGGGGGAAAAGAACAAGGGTGTGGGACTTTAAATCCCACCCCCTTGTTCTTGCCCCCCTTTTCTTGATATATGATAGGGATGGAAACATGTGACCCTACCTGGCCACATTTTCATTTAAAGTCCCAAGGGATGGAACAGTTGGCCTTACCAGGCCACAGGTTCACTCAAAGTCCCTTAAACCCCCATTTTCTATTCCAGCTTGTGGCTTTGTTTAGAAACAAAGCTCCTGATTTCCACAATCCTCCATCTGTCATGGACAGGGGTCTGTATCCACTTGGAGACAGACAGTCCATGACATTACAGGAGTGTACCTGAGAGTAGAGCAAATAGATGGAGGACCACTGTAGAGTGCTCCTGAAGCTGTGTGGGAGCACATGAGAGGCCACTGTTGGATACACAGAGGCTCACAAGGTCATGATCAAGACACAATGGCAGACAAGGGTGCAGTGGAAGGAATGGAGGTAAGCAGGAGGCAAGAAGAACACGAGGAGCACATGTACCCTTGAAGTTCTGAAAGCATTTGCGGGCAGGCAGTTATAGAGGCACAGAGAACAACAGGACTAAGATGGTATCACGGAAGTGACCAGGACTTAGGAGGTGTCATGGAAGTGACTGTACAAAACAGATTACAGCGCACACATACAAAAATGACATTTATCCTGCAAGGCTAGTTAAAAACACCTGAACATATTCAAAATACAGGGGTTTGGTCACACTATATGGTCACATAGTGCTAAGCCCACTTACTGCGACAAAGTACCCCCGAATTAGTGGGTCCTACAATAGTAATAGAATGGAAGATCCTGTGTCTCAACCATGGGAGCTGAACTCCTCTATGTGGGAGAACTGAAGGGATTCCTCCTATGCAATGGGATAATGATGAAGGGGAGGGGTGCTCCAGCCCAAGAGACCTGGTCAGGGTCCGAACAATATACAAAAACATACTTGCGGGGCACACCCTAAAATGCTTTACATTCAAGATGGTGCTGCTATAAGACCAAAAACAGTACAAAACAGATTACAGCGCACACATACAAAAATGACATTTATCCTGCAAGGCTAGTTAAAAACACAGGGACATATTCAAAAATATGGGGGTTTGGTCACACCATATGGTCATATGGTGCTAAGCCCACTTACTGCGACAAAGTACCCCAAAATTAGTGGGTCCTACCCTAGTAATAGAATGAAAGTACCTGTGTCTCAACCATGGGAGAATGTTTGTTGCAGTAAGTGGGCTTAGCACTATATGACCATATAGTGTGACCAAACCCCCGTATTTTTGAATATGTTCAGGTGTTTTTAACTAGCCTTGCAGGATAAATGTCATTTTTGTATGTGTGCGCTGTAATCTGTTTTGTACTGTTTTTGGTCTTATAGCAGCACCATCTTTAATGTAAAGCATTTTAGGGTGTGCCCCCCAAGTATGTTTTTGTATATGGAAGTGACTGTAACTCACAAGGCTGGAGGGACTCTGGAGACGAGATGAAGATTCAGGAGGCACAGAGGCATAGTTCCCAACTGTCCCTGATTTAGAGGGACTGTCCCTGATTTGGAGCAATGTCCCTCCGTCCCTCATTCCTCCCTCATTTTGGTCTGATCTATATAGTTGTATATAAAATGCACTTTTTATCTATCAAAAAGTGTTTTCCAGTGCTAAATATTTCATCTGATTTCTAAATTGCTGCATTTGTAAATTCAAAAAGCCAATATAAAGGAATAGTAGTGGTAAAAAAAGCACTTGTGGGTTTAACCAAGCTTGTTTTTTGTACAATTCTCCTTTAAGGGGGTGTGGCAAGGAGTGTGTCCTATGCCTGCATACTTTTGCTGATAGGTGTCCCTCATTCCCATCTCAAAAAGTTGGGAGGTATGCAAAGAGGGTCAGGAGATATGGAGGTCACTGGGACTCGGAAGGCACAGAGGAGGCTGGAAGTGCCACAAGAAAGACTCTGGCTTTGCTTAGATGTAGCAATGCATTGCTTGAAAGCCAAACCTCATGTCACTATGCTATTAAAGCTAGCACTAATCAAGAGAGCTGTCTCAAGCCAAACCTCATGGCACTATGCTATTGAAGCTAGCACTAATCAAGAGAGCTGTCTCAAGCCAAACCTCATGGCACTATGCTATTGAAGCTAGCACTAATCAAGAGAGCTGTCTCAAGCCAAACCTCATGGCACTATGCTATTGAAGCTAGCACCAATCAAGAGAGCCGTCTCCACATGCTAGGAGAAGACCCAGCAATGGATCCAGTAAGAGGTGAATGTTACACCATCGTATGCATGCTGCGCAGTGAGATCCCAGAACTTCCTGTCCAGAAGACCAATCACCCCCTGGCAGTCTCTGTGCTCTGGGCACCCGGTCTCAACACTAACCTGCAGTTTTAGATCAGACAGCATTGATATAATTACATTAAAGCTACCTAATCAAGTAAATATCCATATCCACATGAAAAGCTCTTACAACATACCTAGCCCCACCCACTCTGCTATCCACTGCTTGACGTAAGTTTGCTGCAGAACCCTCATTCCTGTGGCCTGAACCCGTAGAATTTTTTAGCCAGTAACTGATGACATTACTAGTCATAAAAACTGAGATTACTGGGCTCTGTAGCGTGGTGTTGAGGGTGTTATAAATTACCACGCCTGAACATTAAATTACTTATAAACCCTCACTGAATGTTTACTAAAACACTGTGTAGTGTATGTTTCCTTTATTAAAATTCTTATTTTTAACTTTTTTTATCCTTGCTGCAGGTTAGTGTTGCTTATATCCTGCAAACTATGTGCATCTACTTCCCATCTACATGCACTCCAGCGATGGCCCCATGACATTTCTCAAGGATGGTGAAATCAGTGAACCATGCCGGCATAATGTTGAAATAGCCACTTGTAGTCTCCATCTTGTGTAACAACACAAGAGAGCAACTGGGAGACAGGGACAGAGTGTTGTCACCCTATGACAGTAGGTGCCTGAACAAGGACCTTCATGCAAGGATCACCAGAGACTGATTAAATGAAAACCGCAGATTTTAAATAAAATGAAAATGACATTTGAAACAATAATGACATGTTAAACCTCATATGAGAATTTAGTGGTTGGATTTACATCTACTTTAAACCCTTCTAAAATGAAATTTATTAAAAAGATGAAAAACGGTGCAGTCACACTGCCCCCTCCCCCCTGGCCCTTCTATAATTTTCAAAAGAGGATATTTCCCAGCTGTGTGACGGGCACGCCTGAACGCTGTCCCAGTAATCTCTCTCCAGCCTATGAATTATACATACATTGTTTAGAAATTTATTTTAGAATTCTCACTATTGATTTTTAAATGGCATTGAGCCTGGGCTTCGTGCTATTAAACCTGTCAGTGTCGTTACCTCGCACTTGGCGGTTTGCATGGGTGGCTGCACCGGCGGCGGCGATCGCCTCCCTGTGATGTAAAAGCAGCCCGCGACCCCCCTTCCCTAGCCTCCCACCTCATCTCTTAGGGCCGGGGATGGATGTAATGTAGAAGAGAGCAGCAGTAAACTTGCAGACTTTTTCCAGAGAAGGGTTCTGTAATTCTGGCACAGGCAAGCCGCTGTGCTCGGGCATCTCATACAACAGTGGAAAAGTTTAAGAGGCCACAAATCAATGCTAAGCAAGAGGATGAAAGGAATAATGTTCCAGCCATCGGGCCCTCATCATGCCCATTCCTACTTCCACATTGTGTTCTGCATTGATTGCTGTCTATTCTTCGCTCACTGCCAGTAATGTGCTAATAGCTGGGGGCACAAAGTAGCAGCTATTAGTGAGACAACGAAACAATTAGTGGCTTGAACTCAAAGTAGTGCAGCCATGCTGTAGACACCTTTCTCTGTAGTAGCATGTCTATCTAGTAGATGCTTGACAGGAGACGTGTTGGTAGAATGCTGGAGCCAAAAGAAGCAAAGATAAGGTTTGGTATTCAAATTTTAAAGGTTGCTGTCTGTCAACTAAAGGTATCCCTGAGAGTCCCCAGAGTATGCTAAAGAATGTAGAAAGTATAAGCAAGACACAGATCTAATGTAAGTCCAGTAAATCCTTACTGGACCAAAGTTCAGAAGAGAAATCCATGTTTCTGGGGCTCGATGCTCCTACTTCATCAAGCCTAATGCCGCGTACACACGAGCGGACTTTACGGCAGACTTTGCTCGGCGGACTTTTCGACAGACTTTACGACGGACTTTCCGAATGAACGGACTTGCCTACACACAATCCACCAAAGTCCGTCAAATTCGTACGTGATGACGTACGACCGGACTAAAACAAGGAAGTTCATAGCCAGTAGCCAATAGCTGCCCTAGTGTGGCTTTTTGTCCGTCGGACTAGCATACAGACGGCGGACTTTTCGACCGGACTCGATTTCAACGGATTAATTTAAAACATCGTTTCAAATCTAAGTCCGTCCAACTTTTGAGAAAACAAAGTCCGCTTGAGCCCACACACGATCGAATTGTCCGACCAAATCCAGTCCGCCGGGCAAAGTCTGCCGTAAAGTCCGCTCGTGTGTACGCGGCATAAGATGCTGGCAGTACATGAAATAGTAGGGTCCTGACTGGCAACCCGAGCTACCACTACTCTTATGCCGCGTACACACGATCGGACATTCCGACAACAAAATTCTGGATTTATTTCCGACGGATGTTGGCTCAAACTTGTCTTGCATACACACGGTCGCACAAATGTTCCGAACGTCAAGAGCGCGGTGACGTACAAGACGTACGACGAGCCAGAGAAAAATTAAGCTCAATAGCCAGTGCGGCTCATCTGCTTGATTCCGAGCATACGTGGAATTTTGTGCGTTGGAATTGTGTACACAGGATCGGAGTTTCCGACAACAGATTTTGTTTTTGGAAAATTTAAGAACCAGCTCTTAAATTTTTGTTGTTGGAAATTCGAACAATAAATGTCCGATGGAGCCTACACACGGTCGGAATTTCCGATAACAAGCTCGTATGGAACATTTGTTGTCGGAAATTCCGACCGTGTGTATGTGGCATTAGGCCTCTTGCACACTGGCACCTGAGCCCACTCACTAAAAATGTTAGGATATTTTGCCCATCCTGAAAGCACAGGTGCTTCGTAAAGCCTCCCATAGACATAAATGGCTGTGCATGGCTGTAGTTATGGTGCTATTGTAGACATGAGTATAGCATATGGGCATATGAAAATAAATAGACATTTTTCTATTTTTTTATATATGCCCAATGTGGGATACCCTTGTTTATGAAAATACAGCAGGATACCCATAATACAGCTGTGCACAGCCGATTACATCTACAGGATGTGGTACACAGATTTCCGGGTGAGGGGAATTGCCAGAATTTACATTGAACAAGCTCTGGCACCCATTTGCAAAAGGCCTTATCTTTTTCGCTGTAATCTGTTGTCTAGTATTCTCTTTTTTTACTGTCGGCATCTAAGCCCTGATGAAGAGAGAGTACTGAGCCACCGAAATGCATTGGATTTCTCTTACGTTTCTACTACCTTACCTTTTGTCACGTACAATAAAGATCTACTGGACTCACATCAGATATGTGGAGTGCTCATCTTTTTCTAAATGTTTTATCCAGGATATGCGGCTTAGGAGAAAGGTCTGCCCTCCAAAATTGGAAAGGTATACTCCAAAACATGAACATTTTTTCAGGAGCTCAGACTCAGTACAGTCCTTGAACCATGAGATTAAAGATACAAAGCACAATCTGATATGACAAAAGGGGTAGTCCTGTAAGCACAGTAAAAGCTTGCTGGATCTAACTGCAGGGAGTATATAAAGCAAAAATGTATGAAATATAATGATAAAAGTTTGAGGTCATGTAAAAATAAGACATATGCGGTAAGTAAATTAGACACAGACTTGGATAAATGGAGCTCTCTATAGGACATCACTGAGAAATACTGAGATCTGCCTAGTTAAGAGGACCAAATGTCATAAAATGGATAGTATAACGCAGTGATTCTCAACCAGGGTTCCTCCAGAGGTTGCTAGGAGTTCCTTCAGCAATGGGCCATTTCTGCCTCTCGGATAAGCTTCCACTGACACCATTGATCTTTTTAGCTGTAAGGAGGTAATTCTTCCCAATGACCACAAGTGCAAGAACCATTCTTCCCACTAACCATCACACTAATGTATAATGAGTTGTAGATTTCTAATTTTTAGCAGGGGTTCCCCGAGACTGGAGAACTATTTCAAGGGTTCCTCTGTGCTGAAAAGGTTGAGAAAGGCTGGTATAACATCTGGTACTTCCTAAATACAGCGACAAATACATACAGCAGCATTTCCTGTTCAAGAACTCCTAATTACTGTGTCAGTGGATGAATGTTATTGAAACAGGTTCAAACTGTGACAAAAGATGACATTTTTATAAATCTGGCGTGATTCATTTGTCCTTGTGTTTTGAATCTACAGCCAGTATTCCATTTGCCACTTTATAAATACACCCCTTAAAGTTGATGACATTAATGTAGTATTTAAATCTTCAGACTAATAATGTTCTTTTCTCTTTGTGTTAAGCTGCATCATGTAACTAGCGGTAGCTATAGAGGGGGGGTGGGGGGGTGGGGGGGATTTGGTAAAGCTGCTGCGCCACTTCTCTGGTGTTAATCCTTTTTGTTAATGTGTTGCACCAAATTCATGAAACATCTGCAACACATTTGTTTCTGACAAAAACTTGTGCGCCAAATTTAGGTAGTTCTAAAATGCGCCACGTTGGAGGCTGAAATTTGCTCCCTAGTGTTGCAAATTGGCCGCCTGTCCTCGGGACTACATGTCCTATGATGCACTCCTCTTCCTCTTCTGATTGGTCCCCCTCTTCACCCAATGAGAAGGGAACAGAGCAACCGGCGATCCTGGTAAGCGCGGCTCTGTTTTCCTGTGCATCACCTACAACCACTCCGGTCCTCCCCCATCTCCCACGCCACTGACAAAGGCGGGGGGGGGGGGGGGCACACTGACAGCCGCTCTGTCTCTGGAGCAGCAGTGTACAGACTGGGCAGGAGGGGGGGTGAAGAGGGGGGAAAGTGGCAGCCCCCCCCCCTTGAGTCCAGTGGGGGAACAAGCGGGAGGGGAATCCGCAGCACCTGCTACAGTTCAAAACTGCGCCACATTTACATTGTGGCACAATGAATGCACCAAATTCAAAATACAATACTGATGGTTCGTATCTTTTGAAAGTAGAGCTAATTAAGACCAACCCTCTTTTGGTGTACAGAGTAAGTCCCTGGTGCAGACAGATTTTGAGAAAGTCTCTCATATTTGTTCTAAAAGTGGCACAGTGTGAGCAAAAAATCAAGTACAAGCTCTAGAGAGGTACATGAATCTGACACACGCTGCACCACCTTTAGAAAGCATACGAGACAATTTCGCAAAATCTTTCTGCTCCAGTCTCTATGAATTCCAGGGAGAGTTTATTTCTTTTATTTTGCTCCAAAGCCTAAAGCCCCATACACACTATTAGATTTTCTGCAGATTTTTTGTCTTCAGATTTACCAAAACCATGTAGTGCAAGGGCCTGTCTGATTGCATACAAATTGAAACTCTTAAGGTTTGACCTCCATATTATAGGGTTTTGGTAAATCTGAAGACAAAAATCTGCAGAAAATCTAATAGTGTGTACAGGGCTTTAGGCTATTTTTATACATGCGGCAGACTTTGATTCTAAAAAGGATTCTGTTCTCAGAACAAGCAACCAGAAGCTAGCAGACTCCGACAAAAACAATGGACAGCAGTACAGATAAGAGCCTTTAGGCTGGCCCAGCGTTCTGTACCTTTTTAGCGGTAGCGGACTCCATTAGCAACCGTGACTCACAGTATATGCAGGAACAGACTGGATGAGTCCATCTCAGCGTTTTCCCAGGTTCTTCACAGCTTCCCTCGATGGCAGGGTAACTTCTAGCACTTCCTCTCAGGTGCTTCAATGTCCTCAGACAGGCTCCCAAGTCTCAGAGCCTTGAGCACATGATTAGGCCTCAGGCTTTATGTCTAGTCACACAGCTGCTCTACGTACACCCACCCCAGGCCTGGGTGGAAGAAAGCAATCACCTGACCTCCCCAAATATTTATACTCTCTCCCAGCATTCACCAGTGGCAGGAAACTTCCAGTGGTTGGATAAGAGCAGCATAAATATTCAAAAGCCAGTTTTACCACAGCTCATCATATTAATATCAGAGGTACCAATGACACCTACTGGCAAAAGAGAGGAAAGACAGCTACACTGAATTTAGGGAAAACACCAGATGATCGAATAAACTGCAAACCAGCCTAGTTACTTACCACCCAGCACAGCTAAATTTAACCAGTAGCCCCAGTGTAAGACAAGGGGCTACCCTTACTTTAGTGCAGCTTGGACCAGTGTAAGTATGCATATCCATACCTGTGGGGCTGCACAATCTCCACCATGTCTAATCAGAGAACGCTTGCCTTCCAAGATCCAGAAAGCAGCAGCGATCACTGACCAGCCCAGACTACGGCCTGCCGGCCCGCAGGGGCAGACTAACCATTCAGGCACTAGAGCCCCCACAAAGAGCAGTTCGCACTCTGAGATGAACTCCGAAGTTACCGAGCTGCAGAGATCCCCATGGACCCGGCCTCATAGGGGGAAACAGGACCAATCTCTGGCATTGTCCAGGGTGGGGGCGGAGACACAGAGAGCCTGCTCCGGCACCTAATAGTCCAACGTGGGAAAGCTACACAAGGGGAGCCGTCTCTTAGTCATTCTCGCGGCTGTCTTTTAATCTGTGTGCCTGTTGACAGCGGTGAGTCCCCGGGAGTTGTTAAAACTGGAAGTCCTTCACTGGCTACCAATACCAGCAGCTCTCTGTGATCTGGCGGCGCTCCTCTCTCTAATCCCCATGCACTGATCAGGCTGCATTAATGTGCACTGGTGAGGCTGCATTTATGGGTACTGGTCAGGCTGCACTGATGGACACTGGTCAGGCTGCACTGATGGGCACTGGTCAGGCTGCACTGATGGGCACTGGTCAGGCTGCACTGATGGGCACTGGTCAGGCTGCACTGATGGGCACTGGTCAGGCTGCATTGATGGGCACTGGTCAGGCTGCACTGATGGGCACTGGTCAGGCTGCACTGATGGGCACTGGTCAGGCTGCACTACAAATAAGATATGTGCAGTGTGCATAGGAATTTGTTCATTTTTTTTTTCAAACTATGGTCCGGCCCCTCCAACAGTCTGAAGGACAGTGAACTAGCCCCCCCGTTTAAAACATTTGAGGACCCCTGCATTAAGGAAAAAAAACCTTCTGTGTGCAGCTCCCGCCTTATCTCAATCCAGCGCTGTGCCTGAGAGCAGCGGGTCTGTCCACTCTCTCTCGTCTCACTGGACACAGGTAGCAGCCATTGGCTCCTGCTGCTGTCAATCACAGCCAGTGGGCAGAGAGTGAGAGGCAGGACCGAGCCATGCTGTTTGTGAATGGACACACAGTGTGGCTTGGGAGTAAGCCTGAATGAGCGCACCCATAGCAAGTGGCTTGCTATGGGGGGGACTTGGAAGGGGGGAGAAGCCAGGAGCACCGGTGGGAGACCCCAGAAGAGGAGGATCGGGGCCACTCTAGCAGGTAATTATGACATGTTTATTATTTTAAAAAAGTACCTTTGGAATCACTTTAAGTTTGCTAAAGCACCGATGATCATAAAAATGACCTTATTAAGGAAACCTGCAGATTTAAATGAATGAAAATGACTTTTGAAATTACATTAATATGTTAAAGCATACATCAGGTTTTAGTAATTCAGTTACATTAACATTCATAAGAGCACAGAATTGTCTACGGTCTGACGTTGTGTATTTCGGGTTGCGCTGTACACTACCCCCCCCCACCCCCCACCCCTTATTCCTGTGTCTTCTCATCCTATAAAAGGCGCCCGTCTCTTAGGCTCAGCTAGGCCGTCTCTCATCCATTAGAAATCAATTAAGCGCAGCGTCAATTCACATGCGTTTAGAAGAAATACAGAGGAACACATTTACCATTTCTTTCTAAATGAAATCTGTCCTCTCTCCCAATATTACACCCCGGGGTTCAGCTACAAGTGAATTAGAACTGGGAGATCGGGATGGTGGGGGGGATGTGGCACACACAGCGCCGGGTCTAATGCGCCCACTGGGGCAGGAAATCAACCAAACAGAACTTCATAGTGGATTACATTGCGCTTAACGACTCCAAACACTCTACGCCATATATGCTGTATTAAATTAGGTAGATACAGATCTGATTAGTATCCAGCGATCGCCTCCCCAGGCGGCTCCTCTGCCTAACCACTTTGTGCTTTTAACCCCTTTGTGACTGCGGGGATTTTGTGTGTTTGTTCACAGAATGACTCCAGTCAGAGGGCTTTAGCTTGTTTTGTTTTTTTCCTTCCAGCACATCCCTATCGTCCCTCTCTGGGTCCTGTGACAGTAAAGCTGGCTATACACTAGTAGATTTTTGAACAATCGTTCATACATTTTTTTTGTACGAACATTCATTTGAAAATTCTTTGTACAATGGATGACTAGATGAATGTCTTTGGAGTACTTTGTATTTTGTTTGCTTTTAACAATCATTTTTGGAATAAAAGAAAACCACATACACAGAAATTTGTTTAAGAAAAAATTTCCATCCTGCTTCTTCGAATTTTCTTGTCACTGTGGTAAAAAAAAAAAGTCGATTTCCCCCCCACTAATAATTAGAAAATCAAATGAGTATTCTTAATATGAAAGATTTCAAACTAAATGTTACTAGTGTATAGCCAGCTTAAGGGGAAGAGAGATTCATACGGCCAAAGAAAGAGTCTAGGTAGGACAACTTGATGTGAGATAATCGCCATCAACAGCTGTAGGAGCTGTGGTGGGTGTGCTTGGGGATCCCTTTCCAGCATTAAAAACAGGGGTTCCCGGATCACCAACAAAAGGGTGTGAGTTAAATGGGTTTACTAGAACAATGAAGGCATGCACATGTAGGCTTTACTCCTTGCATGCATTCTAATAAGGGATGCACCGATATATCAGGTCGCTGAAAATTATCGACCGAAAATAAGGTAGTTGGCATCTTGCTGATAGAATAAAAAAAGTGGCGATAACACCGGGCTTGAAGGACACGGTCTTTAGAAGCCTGGCAGAGTCAGGCCTACACCAAGCATCTCACTTTAGCTCTGGAGGTCGCTGGAAAACAGCCACAGAACTCTCCGATCCCATGGGCACGTTTCGCCTAGACTTTCTGAGGGCATCTCAGTTAAGCCATTTCCTGAAATCACTCCAACCTCCCACGAACGCCCAAATTCTCACCACATTAGAAGAACTATGTTCCGCCTCGGGAGTAGTACCACACACGCTCTCTCTGATATACAACCTGTTAAATACACCACCGACGGACTTCGTACCACCGGGCTTACTTAAATGGGAAAGGGCTCTAGACTGCAACTTTAACACACCCAAGAGACAACAAATCCTCCGATTCACGCACAAGTCATCTATCTGCGCCAAAACCCAAGAGACAAACTACAAAATTCTCACTCAGTGGTACAGAACCCCAGCACTGCTACACAAATTCTTTCCGACGACATCTGACCTCTGCTGGCGATGCCAGACAGAACCAGGGACATTATTGCATATCTTCTGGTCATGTCCCAGACTGGCGAACTTTTGGCAAACAACACGGGAGACAGTAAGTAAATTTACAGATTACAACATCAGTGATGACCCAGCCTTCTTCCTCCACCTACACGCATCAGACATTCCGATAAAGACTGACAAAAACTCAGTGACCGGACACCTTTTAGACGCAGCTAAAGCCTGCATCCCACTACATTGGAAGTCCACAATACCACCAACCATAGACCTTTGGATGACCAAGGTAGAAGAAATTAAGAGAATGGAAGACCTTATCCACACTGCACAAAACAAACAGGAAAAGTTCTCCAAAACATGGCAGCTGTGGAACATGTTTATATACTCCAGTGAAGGCCAAGCTATGAGAGAAGCCTCACTGACTAATTGACCTTTTACTAGGTAAATTTATCTTAACTTCTAACTTTTACATAGAGAACAGATAATGAAGCTACAGTTACATCTTTGTTACACCTTATTAATACACTCCATGATCGCGGCGAATGCTTCCCTTTACCCCTTTCTCTCCCTCTCCCCTACCCCACCCCCTTGCCCCTCAACCCCCCTTCTTTCCTTATTCCTTTCTTTCCCCCTTCTCGTAGGATACTCCTACAATTCTTGGGAAAATGTGAAAAAAAGAAGAGAAGGAGCTCATGGGACTGTACTAACCTAACATGACACATAGTAAGACGCATATAGGTTCCTTTCCAGGGTGGAGAGAAGTCTACACCTATTTTTAGTGACTAATGCATATTGATGTGTTATGTAATTGGTTTGTTGACAACTTTCTGTACATTGTACTGTATCGGTCCATGTGGGCCTCCTTTTCTGTTATAAATAAAAAATTAAAAAAAAAAAAAAAAAGTGGCGATAATGGCATGCCGCGTCCCATAAACTTCAATGCAAAAACTCCCTCTAGTGACTTTAATTCAAAATTGCATCCCATTGACTTCAATGCAAAATTGCATCCAATTGACTTCTATGCAAAAACCTCATCCCATTGACTTCAATGCAAAATCGTTTCCCATTGACTTCAATACAAAAATGTCCCCTATTGACTAAAATCGTCAGCCACATTAACCACTTGCATACTGGGCAACTACTTATGCCCCCTTCCTGCCCAGGTAAATTTTCAGCTTTCAGCGCTGTCGCACAAATAGAGCTTTCTTTTGGTGATATTCAATCACTACTGGGTTTTTTATTTTTTGCTAAGCAAACAAAAAAAGACTGAAAATTTTGAAAAAACCAAAACAAAAAGTTTTTATAGTTTGTTATAAAATTTTGCAAACAATCAATATTTCTCCTTTATTGATGTGCGCTAATGAGGCGGCACCGATAGGCTGCACTGATGGTCACTGATAGGGCGGCACTGATGGGCACTGATAGGCTGCACTGATAGGAGGCACTGATGGGCACTGATCAGAACGCACTGATGAGGCTGCACTGATAGGTGGCACTGATGGGCACTAATACGCGGCACTGAAGCGCACTGATAAGCGGCACTGGTAGGTGGCACTAATTGGCAGCAATGATGGGCAATGATAGGTGGCACTGGTAGGTACTGCTTAGCAGTACTGATGGGCACTGGTACTGTAGGTGACACTTGAGGGCACTGCTTAGTAGCAGTAGCTGTCGGTGTGTAGGACCGATGTCCCTTTTACATGAGCCGATAATGGGCTTGTTTTTTCCCCTCACACTGTCAGTGTGAGGGGAAAAAAAAGCAGATTACCGGCTTCTGTTTACATCACATGATCAGCTGTCATTGGCTGACAGCGGACCACGTAGTAAGAGGCCTGGAGCGGCCCTTTAATCTGATCTGTAATCAGCCGAGTCCCAAGGACTCTGTGATCACAGGGGGTACGCGGACAGCGCGAGAACAGGAGGACGTCCATGTACGCCCTCCTGGCAAAGGAAGCCCAGGCTGTAGCCATCTTTCAGCTATAGCTTGGGCTTCAAGTGGTTAATTACATTTTAAATGTAACGTTTCAGTTTCCGGCTAAGTGCATACTGAATTTTTGGCTTCAGTTTCGGCACCAGAATTTTCATTTCGGTGCACCACCACTAAGAAAAATTTGGATGGAGTGACATTTAAAGCCTAAGTTTAGGTAAAAATATTTTTACATAAGCACAAGGGACCGTATCTATATTTAATCCGAAGTATCCCTTTGGCTGGTGCCAGCTGCCATTGTTGAAATCCTCTATTTTCTGCGGGAGTTATTAGAGGCACTCATTAAGAGTGTTGACTATGCCTGCCCTTTCTACCCCCCCTTCTCCAATCATAGGAGCTGTACTACAGCTTCCATGAATAAAAAGCATTCTATGAATGGAGGACAGGTGGATGAATGAAAGGTACTCCTCCATTCATAGAGTTCTTCTGGAGAGAAAACAACATAAATTGCTTTGGGATGCACTGTCTCCGTTGGCATTGTAACCTAAGAAACCACCAACATGCATATGTGATTACTATGTATGAGGGGGTCACTGCCCTGTTTTCTCTCGATTTCCCACTGGGTAGCATTTAGAAGAAGGCCTACATATAGGTGGCGAAGAATCAAAAAGAGAGAAGGAAAAGTAGGGAAGAGAAGACACATATTGAACTGATTGGTGTGGACCTCTTTCGAGGGGCATGTGTGTCAAGGGCCAAGACCTGGAAATAGGGAAACCATGAGTTTAGTTTATGGCATACGGCAAACCCCCTCTCTGGCACTACTCTTGGATGGGACCTGTTATGATCTGTGGATGTTAGCCATACATTTGGGAACAACTCTACCAGCTATTTGGGATGAGACTATATTAGTTGGAAGGAGTGTTGTACATGAAACCACTTTGTTTCTATATAATTGTAGCAATAACTCTCGGTGGAGCTGCTGGTTTAAGCGGGCTTCGCAGCAGCGACGTGGGCCTCCGGAACGAAGGACCACGAGATTGCTCTCTAACGCATACCTGTCGGCCAGGAGGGCCAGCAGGTGGCTGTAAAACGAACCCCCACAATATGGCGTCTGCCCCATAAATACCCTCGCCCAGAATGCATCTCGGAGGACCACCTCCACTGAGTTGTCTCCGGGACAGAAGAGCATCCATACGCTTCGACACGTTGCCTTTCCAACACTGACCAGTGATAACAGCAACACCCACCGGTCAGTATGGAAACACACACAACGTCAGCCAAGCTGGAACAGAGGCAAACCCAACCTTCCTAACGAACAAGTTACTAAATTTACCTAACATATGGTAGATCGCAAGTGTACCAGCGCTACATAATAATGAGTATGACAAACTGCAACAGATTGGGTGCCATTACTTAAGGGCTGCAGGCAGTCGGGTATAGCAGTGAAGACCTACGTTTATCTTCTGACACACAAGACTTTGGAGATAAGAGTGATGGTGAACATTCACATGGGTCAGTTAGAAGCTATGACTGGGTAGGTTCCACCTAAGGCACTGGCACATGGGCACTTGTGCCTCCCGGGTCCCAGCTGTATTCCTGACCATCTGGTAATTGTGCCTGGGCCACTGTAGCAAATGAGGCTCCAATGTGTGAAGTACTCCTATCTAGTCCCATGGCTGCAACGAGAACCAATGAGAGACTGTATAGGTAACTGATAGGACGCATGGGTGTTTGGCACACTGTCCCTGTAAAGCTGCCTATGTAATGGAGGTGATATCTGTAAGTCCAACAAACTGGACGCTAGGGGGCCCCCGTGCCCACCGACTTTCTGAAAGTCAGAGTATAAGTCCACCCTCAGCCCTCCACATGACAATACCCACACCTGCTGAGAACTTGGAATAGCACCGCGCACTGCTGGTAAGATGCCACAGTTATGCTTCAGTTTTCATAAGACAGAATGCAACATGGCGGTAATTGCTTGCACCAATCAGATAGCTCCTCCAGACTTTTTTCTTTTTTTTTTTTTTGATCTGGCTCTAATTATTACCTCTGATTTTTCCATAAATTGCACAGTACTGTTTTACCTGCTTGAATGTAATCAGTTTGAAAAAAAGAAGTCCTTTTAACTTTTGCTACTCATTAACCGCCAGGACTTTTCCAGAAAGACCATCTGTTTTATCTGTGAGTCTGGAGAGTAACAAGTTGGAGGAATAAGACTAAAGAAAGAAAAACATTAATGAACAGCGGGGCGCCTACTGGTCAGCAACAGATTAAAGACATAAGCCATTAAAAGGAGGGATCCCTATTATCAGAATCGTTAAATATGACAAGCAATCCTGCCTGAGGGGGCCACCAAAGTGTCCGAGGCGATTGCACATTTTTAGACTAAACATCTGATTAGCTCCTTTTTTTTTTCCCACGGATGCGGCCTCGCCTCGTAATAAGCTTTCCTTGTGATTGCGGAATGATTGCGCCTCTAGATTGGATGTAAATGGTAATAGTGACAATTTGAGTTGTCTGCTGAAGAAGAATGAATAAGCTTTAACTACTTCACAATTACCAGGCGAGCCAGGCAATAAGGATCCATTACAGTGCTAAGCGGCGCTGATTGGGTTAATGGCGGGGACGGTGGGATGGTGTTTGTAATCCGGAGGTGAGGGGGGGGACTAAAATCTGTCTGAGTTTTTGATATTGTAAATCGGTTCTAATTAGAGTGGGAAGTTTGGCTGGAACTCAGCCCTGTGCTTTTGTGTCTTCTACAGGCAGCTCAGCTGCAAGAAATCGGTGGAGGGGGATGCTCTTTTAGTCTGTAGCCGGTATTAGTGACCCAATTTCTGCAAGGATGCTACCTATTTCCTGGCATGTGGCATCTGATAACAGCTACATTTGGAGACTCATTACCACCGCTGAGGACCTCTAGTGGGTGCCATAGAGATCGCAGTACATACATTTTGTATGAGGATCCACACAGGGAACCCGATTAAAGGCTAAGTCCACCTTTTAGAGCAGGGATATGCAATTAGCGGACCTCCAGCTGTTGCAAAACTACAGCTAATCGCATATCCCTGTTTTAGAGCTTGTTTACGCTTGCCGCAAGGACTGCCACTTCTACGAAAATTCGAGCCTGGATCGTTTTTCAGAGCCTGGATGACAGGCAGTAAGGAGGCGATGTGTTGTTTTAATCCCCTAAAGCTGCCGCACTTGTGTGCATTTCACGTTGTTGCAACATCATGGCACCATTCACCTGAACAGGTCGCGTTTAGCGGGCAGTAGTGACAGGGGTATAATTCCAGCCATGGTGGTAAAGCGGAGTATCAAAACCGTGCCATGTCTACACCCCAGGCCGCTGCCTTTGCAGCTTGAGGGAGAGCAGTTGGGGAGCAGCTCCACTGTGTTTTTACTGCCCCCTCCACTCCAACCTCAAGTGTAAATGAGCCCCTACAAATGCACATATATTTGCAGGAAAATATTTGCATGCATTATTTTTTTTTGTAAATCAGCCTGTAAAGCATTGTGAACACAATCAATGGATCACTAGCATACCTCCCAACTTTTTGTGATGGGAATGAGGGACACCTACCAGAAAAAGTATACAGGCATAGGACACACCCCTGGCCACGCCCCTTAAAGGAGAATTGTACAAAAAAACAAGATTAGTTAAACCCACAAGTGCTTTTTTTTACCACTACTATTCCTTTATATTGGCTTTTGGAATTTACAAATACAGCAATTTGGAAATCAGATGAAAGGTTTGGCGCTGGAAAATACTTTTTTTATAGATAAACAGTGCATTTTGTATACATCTATACAGATCAGACCAAAATGAGGGACAAATGAGGAGGAATGAGGGACAGAGGGACATTGCTCCAAATCAGGGACAGTCCCTCAAAATCAGGGACAGTTGGGAGCTATGCACTAAGGTCCTGCACACTATACGCAGTAAATTTCAAAAGTGGGGGAGAAGAAACCCTGCGTGCTGTCTTCTCAGAGGGGAGAGGTTGGGGCAGTATGAGGGTGGGGTGGGGGGTTCCCATTTTCACCATGTTACATTGTAAATATGGGTGTAAAGAGTAACATGGTGTAAAGGGTGGCATTAGCCTGTAAAGAAAACATGTGCTGATCTAGGGCAGCTAAAAAATACTAGTTGTCTTGCTGTCACACTGTTTCAATGTCTTCTTTAACCACTTCTCCTCTGGAGCAATGTTTTCCATTTTGTACACATGTTAAAATCTACATGTTTGACTATAAAATTACTTAAAGAGGAGTTCCACCCGAGGGCCAGTCAAAAAAAAAAATTAAAAGCCAGCAGCTACAAATACTGCAGCTGCTGACTTTTAATTGGACACTTACCTGTCCCAGGGTCCATCAATGCGGGGGATCGAAGCCCCGCTCGTCTCCCCCTCCGCTCAGCGGCGCCGGTATTGAAACTGTGGGCGCTGGGCTGTGGCTTCTCCCCCTCCGTTCAGCGGCGCCGGCATTGCAACTGTGGGCGCCGGCCGTGATTGGCCGCTCAGTCACCTGGGACCTGTAATGGGTGCCAGATGATTGACAGGAGGGAGGGAGCAGAGCGGAGCCCTTCCTGTGCCGAGGGGGAAGTGATGTCACCAGCCCAGGCACTGGAAGGGGCAGACTACGAGGGACCCCCTAGCAACAGGCATTTACAGGTAAGTTAAAAAAAAAAACTCCAAATTTTTTTGGGGTTTTTTTTTAGGATTTTTCATGTATTTTGCTTTTTTTTTGGGTGGAACCCCACTTTAAACCCCACAGAACATGAAATCATTTCGGAACACAGAAATCTTGTAGAATGAAAAGATAGTTGAAATTATTTATGTTGCACGATCTCTGCGCAACTGTTCAGGAAAATATATACTAAAATGTATCTTAATGCACATAAATACAAATCAATTTCCAAAATTTAAAAATACAGGATGAGGTTATGTGGAGTAGATACCAAATATGTCAAGCCTCAACTGTGGCACTCAGCTTATCAATAGGTGACACTTTAAATACGTTTACAGCTCATTAGTTGCCCTCTGGAAGATTTAGCCCCTTCATAACCAGGCCATTTTTTGCGATACGGCACTGAGTTACTTTAACTGACAATTGCGCAGTCGTGCGACGCTGTACCCAAATACAATTTATGTCCTTTTTTCCCATTAATAGAACATTCTTTTTGTGGTATTTGATCAGCACTGTGGTTTTTATTTTTTGCGCTATAAACTTTTGAAAAAAAAACAATATTTTTTACTTTCTGCTATAAAACATATCCAATTTGAAAAATGTAAAAAAAAAAAATGTAAAATTTTTTTTTTTGGTTTAAAAAATCCTATTAAGCGTATATAGATTGGTCTGCGCAAAAGTTATAGCGTCTACAAACTATGGGACATCTGGATGTATTTATTTTTTACTAGTAATGGCGGCGATCAGCAACTTATAGCAGGACTGTGATGTTGCGCAGACAAATAGGACACTAACTGACATTTTTGATACTTTTTGAGGACCAGTGCACTAAAAATATGCACTGTCACTGTACCAATGACACTGGCTAGGAAAGGGGTTAACATCAGGGGCAATCAAAGGGTTAATTGTGTCCCTAGCCAGTGCTTGTGTACTGTGGGAGGTGCTTTTACTAAGGGAAGGCATAGATCTGTGTCCCTACTTTACAGGAACACAGGATTAATGCCTTCCCTACTGCCAGAACGGCGATATGCCTTGTTTATATACTGTGGGCAGATCTCCGTTCTGCCTGTGTACTAAACAATCGGCGGGTGCTGGCAGACATCAAGTTTGCGGTACCTGCCGCTGGGCTCCCGCTGTATGTGATCACAGCGGTGGCGTTGTGCCCGCCCCAGACCCGTAAGTGTCAGATCCTGTACTAAGTATGTGATCTGGTGCAGAGCGGCCGCCCTGCCGCAGTATATCTACAGTGGGCGGTCTGCAAGTGGTTAAGGCCAACCGTAAATGAGGGCCTAGAACTATTTCTCTTACTCTGGGATGTGCGGCCATACCCAATGTGTGTTGTGCAATTGTTTACATATACGTGTCCCTACACACTTGTCTGCATTCGTATGTGTGTGCACCAGGGGACAAAGTGCTTTTAATATTGTTGTTTTATTAGAGTTCACATTTTTACCATGTTTTTATATATATTTAGATTCATTTCTTTTCACTTAAAGTATTGCTATCATGCGGCACAGTGGTGTAATGGTTATCACTTTCACGTAGCAGTAAAAAGGGTCGCTGGTTCAAATCCCAACCACGACACTCTCTGCCTGGAGTTTGCATGTTCTCCCTGTGCCTGCGTCGGTTTCCTCCGGGTACTCCAGTTTCCTCCCACACTCCAAAGACATGCTGGTAGGTTAATTGGCTTCCGTCCAAAATTGGCCCTAGTATATAAATGTGAGTTGGGGACCTTGGATTGTGGGCTCCTTGAGGGTAGGGACCAATGTGAGTGTGTGCGATGTATGTGTAAATTGATGGCGCTACATGGGTACCTTAAATAAATATTAATATAATAGATGAGCATCTTAATGAGATGCAATGTACAGGGATAGGGATAATTGTAGACACGCACCCACACTCACTCAGGTTGAACTGGATGGACTGGTGTCTTTATTCAACCTTACTAACTATGTACTATGTAACTATGCTAGCAGAACACGTGAGTCACTAAGGAGAGGAAAATAAATTTGAACCTGAATGATAGAATCTCACAAAAGCTTTAATATGTTAATGCCGCTTTAAAAGTTCAATATTTGTTAACCTGAAACCTTTATTAAAAAAGTAGGTGGTGATCCTACCATGAAGGTCATTGTTCAGGCATATCCTGTGATAACACTCCCCCCCAATTGTGCTCCTATGTTGTCACCACAAATGGCTGTTTCAGCACACCTTATATAAGCATGGTTTAAATGTCATCCAATTAGGGTTTTTCAAAATTTTATGCATGTTTATATATGAACATGAGGCAGGAAAATGTATTTATTACAGTGCGTGAGCTGATTTCTGCTAGTCAGTGCTAAACAGCGATTGTGCTTTGCTGCTCTTCTCTTACATCTTCCAGTCTGATTGAACACAACAGGCTCTCTCTAGGTGTTCTATCCTTTATCTCAGCAAACTAGTTTTAAAATAAAGCCTCTGTGAAGTGTCTTGTCCCATGTCACTACACACTGTAACTTGGTAGATGCTGCATTAGGAGGGACATGCCGAGCCTGTGCCCGCTCTACCAGTCCAGCTTATCTCTGTCATCTCACTCCCAGTAACAGAAGGTGGTCCTGCCGTGCACCTAGACCGGACCACATGCAAGCACCTGTTAAGATGGCCTGGTCCATGTGACCAGGCCATGGATCTCCATAATGCGAGTTGGGATTCGGTTGCTTGACTTTACCAGGTAACACACCTAATGACTGGTTGCTTTGTTTATTGAACTATACTTGGTTATTACTGTTAGCAACTACATTCTTCTACTTTGTCTTGATGAGGTAACCCTTGGTAGTGGTGTTGCTCTGCACCCCTTTGTGTTTTACAGACCCTGGTTCTTTAGATTCTCCAGAACCAACATGCGCCCCTTTAATAGTGCGGGCCAAGACCACGAGTCAAGCTGAGGGCCCTAGACCTCAGCCTTCTCCATTTTTACATCACAAGTGGGCTGCCTGGGACCAAAAAGCCTGGAAACTGAACACACACACACATACTTAACTCTTTCACTCCCAGCCTGGGTCAGCTTCTAACTAACTAAGGCAGAATAACACAGCTTGCCTACATGTCTGTAGCAGATCCCACACACCTGGGGATCCATATAATGTAAAAAAAAAAACGTGATTCATCAGACCAGGCCACCTCCTTCCATTGCTCTGTGGTCCAGTCCTGATGCTCATGTGCCCATTGTAGGCACCTTTGGCTGTGGACATGGGTCAGCACTGGTACCCTGACTGGTCTGTAGCTACGTAGTCCCATACACAACAAACTACGATGTACTGTGTGTTCTGACACCTCTCAATGAAACCAGAATTAAGTTGTTCAGTAATTTGAGCTACAGCAGCATTTTTGTTGGATCAGACGACACAAGCCAACCTTCACTCCCCATGTGCATCAATGAGTCTTGGCCGCCCTGTTGCCGGTTCAATGATTTTCTTTTCCGTGGAGCATTTTTGGTAGATCCTGACCACTGCAGACCTGGAACTTCCCATAAGAGCTGCACTTTTGGAGTTGCCCTGGCCCAGTCATCTAACCATTAAAAGTTGGCCCTTTGTCAAAGTCACTCAAATCCTAATGCTGCGTACACACGAGCGGACTTTACGGCAGACTTTGCTCGGCTGACTTTTTGACAGACTTTACGACGGACTTTCTGAATGAACGGACTTGCCTACACACAATCCACCAAAGTCCGTCGAATTCGTACGTGATGACGTACGACCGGACTAAAATAAGGAAGTTCATAGCCAGTAGCCAATAGCTGCCCTAGCGTGGCTTTTTGTCCGTCGAACTAGCATACAGACGAGCGGACTTTTCGACCGGACTCGATTTCGACGGATTGATTTAAAACATGTTTTAAATCTAAGTCCGTCCAACTTTTGAGAAAACAAAGTCCGCTGGAGCCCACATACGATCGAATTGTCTGACGAAATCCCGTCCGCCGGGCAAAGTCTGCCGTAAAGTCCGCTCGTGTGTACGCGGCATTACGCTTGCCCATTGTTTCTGCTTTCAACACATCAATTTCAGGGCCAACATGTTCACTTGCTGCCTAACATATCACATCAGCTTTCAGGTGTCATTATAAAGAGATAATACATGTTATTTACTTTACCCGTCAGTAGTCATAATCTTATGGATGATCAATGTATACTTGAGTATTTGAAACAGATTAGTCAGGTTTTTTGCTGGCTAGCTTGAAAGTGTTCCTGGGGATCCCCTTTTACTAGCAGCTGCTATATTATAAACACACACACATATACTGTATATTTTTAAAGCAGCCACTCTGATCTGTATATCACTGAATACACAGGTGTATATATACAGTATATTTTGCATGAAACTTAAGATGCACAGAAGAAATCTTTTTTTATTAAGGTGACAGGCCCACGGGTATATTTCATTAGCCCGACAGCATCTTTCAGGTAGTGTGCAGGGGATGATAAGAATGTAATATGAGGGAGGATTATGGTTAATTACACAGGGCACAGTTTAAGGATAAGGTTACAGATTTTAGCAGTGAATGAAAGTAAGTTTTAGCATAGGGAGTTGCTTTGAGTCATCCTTTAGCATGGTAATTAGACATTTTATTCGGCAGATAGCGCAGCCTGCATTGTTCGGGGATAAAGGCGCATTCTCCGGGAGAGGAGGCGGCTGTACAATGATGACGGGGGCTCTATTGGTAGAGCGGAGCATTTCGCAGGCAGACGGTGCCGCGGCCCAGCTGGAGAATTTTTATTCCCTCTTGCTCACATATTATTTTAGCCTTTTCATCTCTCCGCAGGCAGACTCGATTCCTCCCTAATTGTTGGCGAGTGAAAGCCGGTGGAAAAGCAAAGTGTTGGACCTGGGCTGATTGATGTGCAGAAGGAAGGATGGAGCAGCCGGGTCAGAGGTGAGAGGACAGGTGATGTGTGTAGGAAATGGTCTATTGAGATGGCTTCCGTGATACTTTTCATGTATGGGGTAACAAAAACACACAGGTGGATAGGTGCTTGAAAAGGCCCAAACTTCCAATTCAAGAATTGCTCATTTTTATAAATGAAATCCTTGTTTTTACCTTTTTTTATCCTTTATTCCATCTCAGTGCTGCTGATCTCCTGCCACTTTCTTGCATCAACTTTCTGTCTACATACACTCCAGTGATGGCTGCATGGCATTTCCCAGGGCAGAAGACCATGCCTGTGTAATGTGTGTTGAAATGGCCACTTGCAGTTTCCATCGGAAGCCCTTGTAACAGGATGACAATGAAAGAAACTGGGAGATGGACAGATGGCACCCTATAACAGGAAGTGTTAAGGACCTCCATGGCAGGATCACCAGAGTTATTTTATTAAATGTAGGGATGGGTCGAACACCCCCTGGTTCGGTTCGCACCAGAACACCTTAAACAGGCAAAAAGGTCTAGCGAACATGCAAACCCTATTAAAGTCTATGGGACACGAACATGAAAAATCAAAAGTCCTAATTTTAAAGGCTTATATGCAAGTTATTGCCATAAAAAGTGTATGGGGACCCGGGGACTTCCCTAGGGGATATGTATCAATGCAAAAAAAGTTCTTAAAACAGTACTTTTTTCAGGAGCAGTGATTTTAACCGGTTCCCGACCGGCTCACGCAGATATACTGTGGCACAATGGCTCTCCTGGGTGAAATCCCGTACGGTTTTGTTCTTCCCCTTAGTGGCCGCCAGAGGGTGCGTGGCCGCTGCACGGCGGGGGACCCGATGCGTGTGGCCGGCAGGCACAGTCACCGCCGGCCATACTCGATCGTGTGCACGAGCGCCAGCACGGGGATTTGTGTGTGTAAACACACAAATCCCCATGCTGTCAGAACAGAGGAGACATGTCGTTTGTTGCTACTAAGTAGGAACAACGATATGTCTCCTCCCCTAGTAAGTCACACCCCTATACAGTTAGAACACGCTAAGGGAACACACATTTAACCCCTTGATCGCCCCCTAGTGTTAACCACCTTCCCTGCCAGTGACATTTACACAGTAATCTGTGTATTTTTATAGCACTGATCGCTGTATAAATGTCAATGGTCCCAAAAATGTGTCAAAAGTGTCCGATCTGACTGCAATGTCGCAATACCGCTAAAAATTACTAGTAAAAAAAAAAAAAAAAATAATAAAAATGCCATAAATCTTTCCCATAGTTTGTAGCATCTATAACTTTTGCACAAACCAAACAATATTGTTTTTTTTTCAAAATTGTCGCTCTTTTTTTGTTTACAGCCCAAAAATAAAAACCGCAGAGGTGATCAAATACCACCAAAAGAAAGCTCTATTTGTGGGAAAAAATGACGCAAATTTAGTTTGGGTAAAGTATCGCATGACCGCGCAATTGTCAGTTAAAGTGACGCAGTGCCAAATTGTGAAAAGTGCTCTGGTTAGGAAGGGGGTAAAATCTTCCGGGGCTGAAGTGGTTAATGATGCTTAAAGTGAAAAGATCAAAATGAAATATTCCTTTATATATCATGTCTGGGGGGTCCCCTTAGCCTGTCTGTAAAGTGGCAAATGTGTGCGATGTGTAGAATATGCCGCAGCAATAACGACATTTCTAAAGGAGAAAATGTAATTCAAACCTGCTTGTGGTTGTAATGTATTGCCGGTTTCTGGCAATATAGATGAAAATTCAATGAAAAAAATGGCTTGGGGTCCCCCCCACCAGTCCATATCAGGTCTTTAGGGTCTGGTATGGATTTTAAGGAGAACGCCACTCCAAAATGTAAAAAAAAAAATAGCGTGGGGTCCCCCCCAAAATCCATACCAGACCCTTATCCGCGCATGCAGTCTGGCAGGTCAGAATAGGGGGGGACGGACGAGCGAGCGCCCTCCCTCCTGAACTTTGGTTTCATCCAGGGCCGATCCTAGGGTCACCGGCGCCTGGGTGCAGAAATATTTCTGGCGCCCCCACATGGGCGTGGTCATCTTACCAACTCCTCCCCTTTACAAATGTTTCTATGGCAACGACTCAAACACAGAGATGCTCCCCTAAGAAGTCTTTGTTACCCTGGGATCCTCCTGTGATCTTTTAATAAAGAAAATACAGGAAGAGAGTACACTAATGAGACCTGGAGGGGAGTATCTCTGATGCACACAGAGAGGGCTTCTGTTAGAGAGTCTGTTAGAAAGAGCCCCCAGACATATTACAGGAGATGATCAGAGACTGCAGACATAATACAGGAGATGATCAGAGACTGCAGACATAGTACAGGAGATGATCAGAGACTGCAGACATAGTAAAGGAGATGATCAAAGACTGCAGACATAGTACAGGAGATGATCAGAGACTGCAGACATAGTACAGGAGATGATCAGAGACTGCAGACATAGTACAGGAGATGGTCAGAGACTGCAGACATAGTACAGGAGATGATCAGAGACTGCAGACAGGATATAAGAGATGATCGGAGACTGCAGACATAGTACAGGAGATGATCAGAGACTGCAGACATAGTACAGGAGATGATCAGAGACTGCAGACATAGTACAGGAGATGATCAGAGACTGCAGACATAGTACAGGAGATGGTCAGAGACTGCAGACATAGTACAGGAGATGATCAGAGACTGCAGACATACTACAGGAGATGATCAGAGACTGCAGACAGGATATAAGAGATGATCAGAGACTGCAGACATAGTACAGGAGATGATCAGAGACTGCAGACTTAGTAAAGGAGATGATCAGAGACTGCAGACATAGTAAAGGAGATGATCAGAAACTGCAGACATAGTAAAGGAGATAATCAGAGACTGCAGACATAGTACAGGAGATGGTCAGAGACTGCAGACATAATACAGGAGATGATCAGAGACTGCATAGTACAGGAGATGATCAGAGACTGCAGACATAGTACAGGAGATGATCAGAGACTGCAGACATAGTACAGGAGATGATCAGAGACTGCAGACATAGTACAGGAGATGATCAGAGACTGCAGACATAATACAGGAGATGATCAGAGACTGCAGACATAGTAAAGGAGATGATCAGAGACTGCAGACATAGTACAGGAGATGATCAGAGACTGCAGACATAGTACAGGAGATGATCAGAGACTGCAGACATAGTACAGGAGATGATCAGAGACTGCAGACTTAGTAAAGGAGATGATCAGAGACAGCAGACATAGTACAGGAGATGATCAGAGACTGCAGACATAGTAAAGGAGATAATCAGAGACTGCAGACATAGTACAGGAGATGGTCAGAGACTGCAAACATAATACAGGAGATGATCAGAGACTGCATAGTACAGGAGATGATCAGAGACTGCAGACATAGTACAGGAGATGATCAGAGACTGCAGACATAGTACAGGAGATGATCAGAGACTGCAGACATGGTACAGGAGATGATCAGAGACTGCAGACATAATACAGGAGATGATCAGAGACTGCAGACATAGTAAAGGAGATGATCAGAGACTGCAGACATAGTACAGGAGATGATCAGAGACTGCAGACATAGTGCAGGAGATGATCAGAGACTGCAGACATAGTACAGGAGACGATCAGAGACTGCAGACATGGTACAGGAGATGATCAGAGACTGCAGACATAGTACAGGAGATGGTCAGAAACTGCAGACATAGTACAGGAGATGATCAGAGACTGCAGACATAGTACAGGAGATGATCAGAGACTGTAGACATGATACAAGAGACAGTCAGAGACTGCAGACATAGTACAGGAGATGATCAGAGACTGCAGACATGGTACAGGAGATGATCAGAGACTGCAGATATGGTACAGGAGATGATCAGAGACTGTAGACATGGTACAGGAGATGATCAGAGACTGCAGACATGGTACAGGAGATGATCAGAGACTGTAGACATGGTACAGGAGATGATCAGAGACTGCAGACATAGTACAGGAGATGATCAGAGACTGCAGACATAGTACAGGAGATGATCAGAGACTGCAGACATAGTACAGGAGATGGTCAGAGACTGCAGACATAGTACAGGAGATGATCAGAGACTGCAGACATACTACAGGAGATGATCAGAGACTGCAGACAGGATATAAGAGATGATCAGAGACTGCAGACATAGTACAGGAGATGATCAGAGACTGCAGACTTAGTAAAGGAGATGATCAGAGACTGCAGACATAGTAAAGGAGATGATCAGAAACTGCAGACATAGTAAAGGAGATAATCAGAGACTGCAGACATAGTACAGGAGATGGTCAGAGACTGCAGACATAATACAGGAGATGATCAGAGACTGCATAGTACAGGAGATGATCAGAGACTGCAGACATAGTACAGGAGATGATCAGAGACTGCAGACATAGTAAAGGAGATGATCAGAAACTGCAGACATAGTAAAGGAGATAATCAGAGACTGCAGACATAGTACAGGAGATGGTCAGAGACTGCAGACATAATACAGGAGATGATCAGAGACTGCATAGTACAGGAGATGATCAGAGACTGCAGACATAGTACAGGAGATGATCAGAGACTGCAGACATAGTACAGGAGATGATCAGAGACTGCAGACATAGTACAGGAGATGATCAGAGACTGCAGACAGGATATAAGAGATGATCAGAGACTGCAGACATAGTACAGGAGATGATCAGAGACTGCAGACTTAGTAAAGGAGATGATCAGAGACTGCAGACATAGTAAAGGAGATGATCAGAAACTGCAGACATAGTAAAGGAGATAATCAGAGACTGCAGACATAGTACAGGAGATGGTCAGAGACTGCAGACATAATACAGGAGATGATCAGAGACTGCATAGTACAGGAGATGATCAGAGACTGCAGACATAGTACAGGAGATGATCAGAGACTGCAGACATAGTACAGGAGATGATCAGAGACTGCAGACATAGTACAGGAGATGATCAGAGACTGCAGACATAATACAGGAGATGATCAGAGACTGCAGACATAGTAAAGGAGATGATCAGAGACTGCAGACATAGTACAGGAGATGATCAGAGACTGCAGACATAGTACAGGAGATGATCAGAGACTGCAGACATAGTACAGGAGATGATCAGAGACTGCAGACTTAGTAAAGGAGATGATCAGAGACAGCAGACATAGTACAGGAGATGATCAGAGACTGCAGACATAGTAAAGGAGATGATCAGAGACAGCAGACATAGTACAGGAGATGATCAGAGACTGCAGACTTAGTAAAGGAGATGATCAGAGACAGCAGACATAGTACAGGAGATGATCAGAGACTGCAGACATAGTAAAGGAGATAATCAGAGACTGCAGACATAGTACAGGAGATGGTCAGAGACTGCAGACATAATACAGGAGATGATCAGAGACTGCATAGTACAGGAGATGATCAGAGACTGCAGACATAGTACAGGAGATGATCAGAGACTGCAGACATAGTACAGGAGATGATCAGAGACTGCAGACATGGTACAGGAGATGATCAGAGACTGCAGACATAATACAGGAGATGATCAGAGACTGCAGACATAGTAAAGGAGATGATCAGAGACTGCAGACATAGTACAGGAGATGATCAGAGACTGCAGACATAGTGCAGGAGATGATCAGAGACTGCAGACATAGTACAGGAGACGATCAGAGACTGCAGACATGGTACAGGAGATGATCAGAGACTGCAGACATAGTACAGGAGATGGTCAGAAACTGCAGACATAGTACAGGAGATGATCAGAGACTGCAGACATAGTACAGGAGATGATCAGAGACTGTAGACATGATACAAGAGACAGTCAGAGACTGCAGACATAGTACAGGAGATGATCAGAGACTGCAGACATGGTACAGGAGATGATCAGAGACTGAAGACATGGTACAGGAGATGATCAGAGACTGTAGACATGGTACAGGAGATGATCAGAGACTGCAGACATGGTACAGGAGATGATCAGAGACTGTAGACATGGTACAGGAGATGATCAGAGACTGCAGACATAGTACAGGAGATGATCAGAGACTGCAGACATAGTACAGGAGATGATCAGAGACTGCAGACATGGTACAGGAGATGATCAGAGACTGCAGACATAGTAGAGGACATAGTCAGAGACTGTAGACATGATACAAGAGACAGTCAGAGACTGCAGACATGGTACAGGAGATGATCAGAGACTGCAGATATGATACAAGAGAAGGTCAGAGACTGCAGACATAGTACAGGAGATGATCAGAGACTGCAGACATAGTACAGGAGATGATCAGAGACTGCAGACATAGTACAGGAGATGATCAGAGACTGCAGACATAGTACAGGAGATGATCAGAGACTGCAGACATGATACAGGAGATGGTCAGAGACTGCAGACATGATACAAGAGAAGGTCAGAGACTGAAGACATGATACAGGAGATGGTCAGAGACTGCAGTTCCTATGGACGTTAGTAGATAATGGCCGATCGGCCCTCTCACCTGACCCAGCGATGGTTCCTCTGATCAGGAGTAAGCTCACTCTGAATTGCCCGTGGTGACTCCGCTGGGTAGCACCCAGATCTGTATTCTGGCAATGACTCCATTCCTTTCTCCGCCAGGGATGGCACCAGGCTGTGTGACTTTCCCTCTGGTGGCGCAGGGCAGCGGGGTTTCCTCTCTGATGGTGTTCCCTGAGCACTGCCCTCTGGAGTCCTGGGTGCACTTCCCTGAAAGCTTTCCCAGGCTCCTGTATCTCTCTCTCTCCCATTTAGCTGAGCATGCTGTGTGGACTGCAGTTTCCGTGTTACAGTGGGGCTGCCAGTCCTCGGGACTACATGTCCCACAATCCTCTTCTCCTTTTTCTATTCTATTTTTCCCTGGCTGATATGAAGGCGGGGGAAGAAACATAGTGGGAGGCTGTGCTGGCCAGCGCCGCTCACTAGTATAGCAGTGCACGTGCGGAGGAGAGGGAGAGGGAGGGGAAGGGGCGAAAGAAGAGCCTGCAGCTGCAGTGACGTCACTAGGGTTGGTGTCACCAGGTGCAGAATAACATGGTGTCACCCTCCTTCCACCAACTTCAGTCGCCCCTCAGTACAGACCTCCCTCCACTAAGTATAGACCCCCACTAAGTATAAACCCCTCTCTCAGTACAGACCCCCCTTCATCAGTATAGACCCCCCCAGGACAAACCACCCCCCCTCCATTAGTAGACCCCCACCAGGACAACCCCCCCTCCATTAGTACAGATCCCCCCCAGGACAACCCCCCTCTATTAGTACAGACCCCCAGGACAAACCCCCCCTCTATTAGTACAGACCCCCAGGACAAACCCCCTCCATTAGTACAGACCCCCTAGGAGAACCCCCCTCCACTAGTACAGACCCCCACAGGACAAATCCCCCCTTCATTAGTACAGACCCCCCAGGACAAACCCCCCCTCCATTAGTACAGACCCCCCCAGGACAAACCCCCCCTCCATTAGTACAGACCCCCCAGGACAAACCCCCTCCATTACTACAGACCCCCCAGGAGAACCCCCCCTCCACTAGTACAGACCCCAACAGGACAAATCCCCCCTTCATTAGTACAGACCCCCCACCAGGACAAACCCCCCTCCATTAGTACAGACCCCCCACCAGGACAAACCCCCTCCATTAGTACAGACCCCCCACCAGGACAAACCCCTCTCCATTAGTACAGAACCCCCGGACAAACACCCCCCCTCCATTAGTACAGACCCCCCAGAACAACCCCCCTCCATTAGTACAGACCCCCAGGACAAACCCCTCCATTAGTACAGACCCCCCAGGACAAATCCCCCCTCCATTAGTACAGACCCCCCCAAGACAACTCCCCCCATTAGTACAGACCCCCAGGACAACCCCCCCATTAGTACAGACCCCCCCAGGACAACCCCCCCATTAGTACAGACCCCCCAGGACAACCCCCCATTAGTACAGACCCCCCAGGACAACCCCCCCATTAGTACAGACCCCCCAGGACAACCCCCCCATTAGTACAGACCCCCCCAGGACAACCCCCCATTAGTACAGACCGCCCCCCCAGGACACCCCCCCCATTAGTACAGACCCCCCAGGACAACCCCCCCCATTAGTACAGACCCCCCAGGACAACCCCCCCCATTAGTACAGACCCCCCAGGACAACCCCCCATTAGTACAGACTGCCCCCCCAGGACAACCCCCCATTAGTACAGACCCCCCAGGACAACCCCCCCATTAGTACAGACCCCCCAGGACAACCCCCCCATTAGTACAGACCCCCCCAGGACAACCCCCCATTAGTACAGACCGCCCCCCCAGGACAACCCCCCCATTAGTACAGACCCCCCAGGACAACCCCCCCCCCCATTAGTACAGACCCCCCAGGACAACCCCCCCATTAGTACAGACCCCCCAGGACAACCCCCCCATTAGTACAGACTGCCCCCCCAGGACAACCCCCCCATTAGTACAGACCCCCCAGGACAACCCCCCCATTAGTACAGACAGACACATTAACACCCGGGCAGCAGCTAGAGAGGACAGTGTGCAGCCGCGCCGCCCGGGTGAAGAACAGATCGAGCGGGAGTGAGAGACAGCGGAGGAGAGAGAGAACCTGTGTCAGGCTGCAGGCACGGGCCGCCCCCCCTCCCCCCAGCGAAGTCACTGCGCGGCTGGTCTCTCTCAACACAGAGACCAGCCGCTCCGATCTCCGGCGGCTGCTCTCCTCTGACAGGAGGAGGAGGGAGGGGGGACAGGCTCACTCTAGCAATGTAAAGCACAGCGGCGCGGCGGCGCCGGCACGGCCGGATATTTCTGGACACGGAGGGGAGGAGGAGGAGGGAGGGGAGCACTCTGGCGCTTCAGCGCCCCCACCTCTCTGGCGCCTGGGTGCACTGCACCCCGTGCACCCGCCTGGGACCGGCCCTGGTTTCATCTGTCCACAGAATATTTTGCCAGTACTGCTGTGGAACATCCAGGTGCTCATGTGCAAACTGTAAACGTGCAGCAATGTTTATTTTGGACAGCAGTGGCTTCCTCTGTGGTATCCTCCCATGAAATCCATTCTTGTTTAGTGTTTTACGTATTGTAGATTCGCTAACAGGGATGTTAGCATATGCCAGAGACTTTTGTAAGTCTTTAGCTGACACTGTAGGATTGTTCTTCACCTCATTGAGCAGTCTGCGCTGTGCTCTTGCAGTCATCTTTACAGGACACCCACTCCTAGGGAGAGTAGCAGCAGTGCTGAACTTTCTCCATTTATAGACAATTTGTCTCATCGTGCACTGATGAACAGCAAGGCATTTGGAGATACTTTTATAACCCTTTCCAGCTTTATGCAAGTCAACAATTCTTAATCGTAGGTCTTCTGAGAGCTCTTTTGTGCGAAGCAGCATTCACATCAGGCAATGCTTCTTGTGAAAAGCAAACCCAGAACTGGTGTGTGTTTTTTATAGGGCAGTTCAGCTGTAACCAACACCTCCAATCTCATCTCATTGATTGGACTCCAGTTGGCTGACACCTCACTCCAATTAGCTTTTGGAGATCTCATTAGTCTAGGGGTTCACATACTTTTTCCACCTGCACTGTGAATGTTTACATGGTGTGTTCAATAAAAACATGGTAACATTTAATTATTTGTGTGTTAATAGTTTAAGCAGGTTGTGATTGTCTATTTTGTGACTTAGATGAAGATCAGATCACATTTTATGACCAATTTGTGCAGAAATCCATATCATTCCAAAAGGGTTCACATACTTTTTATTGCAACTGTATATATACACTGAAATTGCTTATTGTGCAATAGGCAGTCCAATAAAAATCATATTATAATTTCCAAGTGACTCGTGCTGTTTCAAAGTGACTTGTGCTTGTATTTGCTTCCAATCCTTGTGCCAAGGTGGAAAAAAAGTGACTGTTGTGCTCCCCTTTTGGATCCCTACTTACCAGATCTTTGCACCCCCACAGGGGTAACTCGCATTTGGTGAGTTTGCGACAAGCTGCCGAACCAATCGATCCCTCCTTTCGATCGTCCTGGGAGATCCAAGGCCTCCAAGCCTTCTGGAAACGATTCCTGGTCTCCTGCTGTCACTGGATCATAGGACAAAGATTTCGTGGCCCCAGTAATGTGTCCTCATATAGAAAGAAGATGGGCTCCAATAGTGTAATTCCGGATGATAATATTTATTAGAGTTAAAAGGCAATTTAAAACAAGCTAAAACAGAACATATGTAAAGTTCCGTATGCGGATGGGTGGGTAAACAAACCCAATTCCGATATTTTAAAACACGAGCACTCTCGGACTGCGTGCGCTCCAACAGCCGGAGCCTCGTATACCTGGCTCCGGCTGTTGGAACGCACGCAGTCCGAGAGCGCTCGTGTTTTAAAATGTGAAGGGGGATTTAGGTTCTCACTCTTTAGTTCATAGGCAGCGCCACTCATCCCGAATTCACCTTTTTTGAATATATATATATATATATATATATATATATATATATATATATATATATATATATATATATATATATATATACTCTGCATCCAGTGCATTCTGTGGTGTACTGTGTTTCTAATACACTTTAGGTGGTGTACATAGTATCTAATACAGTGTGTACAGTGTCTACTACACTTCTGGTGGGATACACAGTACACAATACAGTGCAGCTGTAGTACAGTTTCTACTACTTTTCTGGTGGTGTACACAGTATCTAATACAGTGTGTACATTTTCTACTACACTTCTGGTGGTGTACACAGTATAAAATACAGTGCATTCATAGTACAGTTGCTAATACAGTGCAGGCGGTGTACACAGTATCCAATACAGCATGTACAGTTTCTACTACACTTCTGGTGGTGTACACAGTACACAATACAGTGCAGCCGTAGTACAGTTGTTAATACAGTGGAGGCGGTGTACACAATATCTAATACAGTGTGTACAGTGTCTACTACACTTCTGGTGAAGTACACAGTACACAATACAGTGCATCCATAGTACAGCTGCTAATACAGTTCAGGCGATGTACACAGTATCTAATACAGTGTGTAGAGTTTCTACTACACTTTTGGTGGTGTACACAGTATCTAATACAGTGTAGTGTGGTGCTGCAAAACAAAATATACATCATGTGAATAGGGGCAAGTGGCGCTACCTATGTTGGATACGTAAAGTTATGTGTTAGCTGTAAAGCTATATATTAACTGTGTACTCTCCTAAAAGTGGGCTAAAAAATGCATTTGTTCAAAAAAAATATTTAAAAGTGTATATGTGCCCAATGGGATTAGTATCCCGTACCAAAGGGTGCAGACAAATATATACAGGTATAACATAAAAAAAAAAATATATATATATATACAGGTATAGCAGAAAATTCATCAGTGGTGGTGACACCAATTATAAATACTAAGTGTAGCAGTAACACAGCCCCCCTACTGATGTATAAGGGGTTACCATATAATAACCAAATCGTCCTTACGGCTGTTGCACTGGCTGGTAATGAGTCTATAATCAGTCCACAGCCAGTGCCATATACTGGTTGAGTATTAACACTATATCTCCACTGTGCACAAAATAATATGTTATACTGGTGAAACAATCACAGCCCCCTTCTTCACCATGGAAAACAGCCAATATTAGTAGGGACCAAGTGTAAAATGTGACAAAAAATAAAAAACCAAATGTGCCAAAAATATAACAGATGTGGCAAAAATGTAGAAAATACAAAAAAATATTAAATAATAAAAGTCAGTATTGTGAAAGTTCTAACTTGAAGACAATTCATTCAAGAGTTCTTGCGTGAGGTGACTTTAGTGATGGCAGCAATAAATATCCAGTGACTTAGGTGCTCCCCCTCAAGGGTCCCCACTCACCAGCTCCCCGCACCCCTGCAGGGGTAATAGACATCTAATATCCTCAATGTTATCTTGGAATCCAATGGGGTTGTCCCTAGGGGGCTTCCGCTCCAGGTGTAAATATCCTTCAGGGTTATGCTTTGTCTTTTATTCTTTACTTCTTTCTTTTGGTGACATTAATCCATATGTTTTAGGCCAGATCCACCACACTCACATCCTATTAAGTGACCTCCTCACTTTATGGCCCTATTCCTTCCTGCTACCAATGCCTTTCAATCAGCCAGCAATCTGTTGGGGTTTCCTCACGAAATCAGTCTTGGTCTGGCAGACAGGAGTCTTAGGGCAGGACAGGACACCACACCACACGGCAACTCTTCCTCACAAAAGGAACATCATCATACAGGGAGAGGCGGAAGCCCCCTAGGGACAACCCCATTGGATTCCAAGATAACATCGAGGATATTAGATGTTTATTACCCCTGCAGGGGTGCGGGGAGCTGGTGAGTGGGGACCCTTGAGGGGGAGCACCTAAGTCACTGGATATTTATTGCTGCCATCACTAAAGTCACCTCACGCAGGAACTCTTGAATGAATTGTCTTCAAGTTAGGACTTTCACAATACTGACTTTTATTATTTAATATTTTTTTGTATTTTCTACATTTTTGCCACGTCTGTTATATTTTTGGCACATTTGGTTTTTTATTTTTTGTCACATTTTACACTTGGTCCTTACTAATATTGGCTGTTTTCCATGGTGAAGAAGGGGGCTGTGATTGTTTCACCAGTATAACATATTATTTTGTGCACAGTGGAGATATAGTGTTAATACTCAACCAGTATATGGCACTTGCTGTGGACTGATTATAGACTCATTACCAGCCAGTGCAACAGCCGGAAGGACGATTTGGTTATTATATGGTAACCCCTTATACATCAGTAGGGGGGCTGTGTTACTGCTACACTTAGTATTTATAATTGGTGTCACCACCACTGATGAATTTTCTGCTATACCTGTATATATATATATATATATATATATATATATATATATATATATATATATATATATATATATATATATATATATATATATATATATTTTTTTTTTATGTTATACCTGTATATATTTGTCTGCACCCTTTGGTACGGGATACTAATCCCATTGGGCACATATACACTTTTTAAATATATATTTTTTTGAACAAATGCATTTTTTAGCCCACTTTTAGGAGAGTACACAGTTAATATAAAGCTTTACAGCTAACACATAACTTTACGTATCCAACATAGGTAGCGCCACTTGCCCCTATTCACATATACCTTTCTTACTTACCTCATCCCTGTGGGGGGTGAGTAAGGGGAGGCTGCAAGCCTTGGTCTGTGAGCGTGGAAATCTTTTTTCCTTTCTAAAATATACATCATGTCCGGAAGGCCACCAAGGAGAGGCAAACGCTCACAGGCCACTAAAAGAGGGCAAGCAGCCCCTGTGTCTACATTCAACAGTGCTGGTCATGGACATGGTGCATCCTCTGCAGGTGGCCGTGAGGCACGCTTGTCCTTTTCTTTCTGCTGCTGGCCGTGTTATTGAGCCAGAACATGCAGAAGAGTTGATGTAGTGGATAACAAAGCCGTCCTCATCCTCCTCATCCTCTGTCACCCAGAGGTTTGCCTTCCAATGTAGCTGCCAAAGCGGCCTATTCCACCGGCTCCTTGTCCACAATTGCTCCCCACCATCATGCACAGAGGAGTCCCCAGAACTATTCACCCACACTGTCGGATACATGCTGCTGGAGTATGAGCAGCGATTTGAAGGCTCCGATGTTGGTTCCCAGGTTGAGGAAGGGAGTAACGTGAGCCTAGAGAGAGGGGGTGCCCAAGAAGGACAAGAAACTGACAGTCGTGTTCCCCCAGCTGCAGCATACTGCCAAGTTTGCTCCAGTGATGAGGAGGGAGGGGATGATGAGGTCACTGACTCTACTTGGGTGCCTTAGAGAAGAGAGGAGGAGGAGGAGGCACAACTCCAACAAGGCAGGATGCCCCCTAGGGGGCAGCTTAAGGGCAGCCACCCTATTGCATTACACTGCTGACTCCCCACTGACTTTTAAAAGTTCCTTGGTGTGGGCCTTTTTCGACACGTATGCAGCAGATTGCACCGTTGCTGTTTGCAACCTATGTCTGAAGAGGATCAAGCATGACCAGAACAGCAGCTGCTTGGGCACCACATGGTTGACCAGACATATGACGACCTGCCATGCAGTCCGTTGGCAACAGCACTTGAAAGACCCACATCAAAGAAAAAGGCGGACTTCTCCTTGCTCTTCATCTGGGATCTCCAACCCCACTATACCCCCAGTCCTCTCAAAAACCTTCACTGAAAGGAATGAAGGTATAGCAATAGGTGTCCCAAGTACTTGCAGCCAATCTGCTAGCAGTAAACCACCATCTGATTTTAGCAGGCAAATTTCCCTACCCCTGTTACTGAACTGTAAAAAGAAATTTGGTCCCAGCCATCCACATGCTCTGCGTCTGAATGTTAGCTTGGCCAAATTGCTAGCACTGCAACTGCTACCTTTTCAGCTGGTAGACTCTGCCCCTTTCGTGAATTTGTGGAATATGCTGTACCTCAGTGGCAGGTTCCAAAATGCTATTTCTTTTCATGGAAGGCCATTCCGGCTCTCTACCGGCATGTGAAAGGCAATGTTTTGGCCTTGTTGGACAGGGTGGTCAGCAGTAAGGTGCTTATTACTGATGACTCATGGTCCAGCAGGCATGGGCCGAGACGTTACCTTTCCTTCATGGCACACTGGGTAACTCTGCTGGCAGCTGGGAAGGATGCAGGATAGGGTTCAGTATTGTTGGAGCTTGTTCCGCCACCACGCCTCCAAAATGCTAGTGGTGATACTGCCACAGTTCTCTCCTCCACCCCCTCCTCTTCTTCTTCCTCTATGGCCTTTTCTGCAGATTTGTCCTGTGAACCAGCGGTGCTCCGTAAGCATTCAAGGGGCTATGCAAGCAGTCAGGCAAAAAGATGCCATGCGGAGCTTGAGTTAATCTGCTTAGGGGACAGGAGCCACACTGGGGCAGAGATTCTGTCAGCTCTGCAGGGGCAGGCTAAGAGGCTCCGTTGATAGGCTCACATTCATAAAAATGAATTAGTCTTGGATCAGCAGCACAGTTATAGTGTTGTGGCATCACCACCACCCAAGGCCCAATTTTTCTGCCTCTGTTTAACAGGGGCATGTAATTACAATTTATGATACAATATTTCAATATAGGGCCCGTTCCTGCGCACAACAAGAGTATCTGTGAGGGGTTACAGTGTTGTGGCACCACCACCCAAGGTCCAATTTTTCTGCCCCTGTTTAACAGGGGCATGTAATTACAATTCTCAATATAATATTTCAATGCAGGGCCCGTTCCTGCGCCCAACAAGAGTATATCTGTGAGGGGTTACAGTGTGGTGGCACCACCACCACCCAAGACCCAATTGTTGCGCCCCTGTTTAAAAGGGGCATGTAATTACAATTTTTTATATAATATTTCAACGCAGGGCCCGTTCCTGCTCCCAACAAGAGTATCTGTGAGGGGCTACAGTGTTGTGGCATCACCACCACCAAATGCCCAATTTTTCTGCCCCTGTTTACCAGGGGCATGTAATTACAATTCTTGATATAATATTTCATAGCAGGGCCTGTTCCTGCACCCAACAAGCGTAACTGTGAGGGGTTACCGTGTTGTGGCACCACCACCACCCAATGCCCAATTTTTCTGCCCCTGTTTACCAGGGGCATGTAATTACAATTCTTGATATGATATTTCATAGCAGGGCCCGTTCCTGCACGCAACAAGCATAACTGTGAGGGATTAGTGTTCTGGTACCACCACCACCCAAGGCCCAATTTTTCTGCCCCTGTTTAACAGGGGCATGTAATTCCAAATCTTGATATAATATTTCACAGCAGGGCCTATTCCTGCGCCCAACAAGAGTATCTGTGAGGGGTTACAGTGTTGTGGCACCACCACCAGGACCCAAGGCCCAATTTTTCTGCCCCTGTTTAACAGGGGCATGTAATTACAATTCTTGATATAACATTCCAACACAGGGCCCGTGTTCCTGCGCCCAACAAGAGTATCTGTGAGGGGTTACAGTGTTGTGGCACCACCATCACCACCCAAGGCCCAATTTCTCTGCCCCTGTAATTACAATTTTTGATATTATATTTCAACGCAGGGCCCGTTCCTGCAGCCAACAAGATTACCTGTGAGGGCTTACAGTGTTCTGGTACCACCACCACCAAAGACCCAATTTTTCTGCCCCTGTTTAACAGGGGCATGTAATTACAATTTTTGATATAGTATTTCACAGCAGGACCCGTTCCTGCGCTCACCAAGAGTAACTGTGAGGGCATAGGTGTGCACAGCCTAATGCATTAGGGTGTGCACCTTTAAGCTCAAACACACATGCATGTGTATGTATCTACATATATATGACTCCGGCACATTGATCTTCCTGCTGGTACAGTGAAAGAGAAAAGGATAAACACTTCTCTTATGGCAGAGCCGGTAAGAGGGAGATCTTTCCCATGTTCCTGTTGCTACACAGAACGATAACATTAATGCGCATGTGGGGATTAGGGTGTGCCTGGGCACACCCGGCACACCCTGTGCGCACGCCTATGTGTGAGGGCTTACAGTGTTTTGGTACCACCAACACCTAAGGCCCAATTTTCTGCAGAGTATATAGGGCAGGCCGTATAGTATATATACTGCTGTTCTTTGTTATTGGGGTTCTTACCATTATGTTAATAACTTTTGGGATTTTTATGCCTTGATCTAGGATGATCAAGGTATTAAGTTTATGTTCAAAATGTTGAGCTCTACTAAATTCCTTTGCTATTGGGAAGTGAATTTATATGTATCCAATCACTTTGTGATGCTCCAAACTATATTAATTAATATATACCTTGGATAATCAATTTTATTTATCCATATTGATTAATACATACCTTGGATTGTTAATTAATTTATATATTTTTTCTTCTCCTATTTGCACCTTTGTTACTATATCTACCAGATGGCACTAATCTGGCAAACACGCTATGCATTATATATGCTCTGAGAGGGTTTTCCCAGCAATGGTTTTATTTTAGATTTTTTATCCATTCATGTTTTTTTGTAATCTTTGAAATGCCCACTGGGTGGCGCTAGCTGGAATAGGGCTCTGGTCTTTGTATGCCTATCAGCCTTCTTAGCTATTTCCACATAATTAGGCTTGTTTCATTCTGCCCTTATGTTAAGATCTTTGACCAATTGGGATGTCTAGCTTAGATGAAACTAGCCAATGACGGTGCGTTCCAAAGCGCCGTCTGGCTATTTAATGCGCATGCGCGTGCGCGATTGCGTACCCCTGATGACGTCAGTTGTGACGAAACGGCCGTAGGGTCACAACGGGAACACACATCGCGCATGCGCGGTTTTAATGTAAACAGCGGCGGAGCTTTTTTACACAGGTTTTTTATTGTTTTCGTTTTGCCATTGCATATGCCTTTTTAATGCCGTGTGTCTGCTATTGTAATCACCTTTTTGGAATAAACGGAACTTGATTATCTACACTATGGGAGTTCCCTTTTCTTTTACATGACATACCCTTGCTGGACTGTTCGCTGAGTTTATCATCTTGTCACCCATTGTTCCTGAGTGCTTCTGGCCATCACCCATAAGCCATCGTGAAGGGAGGTGTAAGGAGCCATAGACCGTATCCGGGCAGGACATCTTTGGTGATCTACTAAGCCTGTTTTGACCCCCCCTGAGAAGGGCGGTCGCAGGCTTACTGGTAAGCCTCCATTTTTCTCTCTTGGTGGTGGGCGTCTCTCGCAAGTGGATTACTGGAATCTGGAGTTTACATTCTTCACTCTACAGTTTTTTTGGGATCTTCTTCTCCTTGAACTCTATTAACATATCAGAACATTCTCTGCTATGAACTTTTTTTATTGTTCTCACTAATCGTTTTTTATATATTGATGGTTAATTTTTGATTGCTCACAGCATTTTATTTAGCATTACTTCTCACAATGTTTGCAACAATATTCTTTATTTTTCATTTGTTGGTATAATTATTAATTTATGTCCAGCGCTGCACTGTTTATTATCTATACTATCTTGCCTTATATCTGGGTTATAGTGTCCAGCAGCAGGACTCCTATCACGGATTTCTTTTGCTTTTTAATTAGCATTTTGATTCACTAACTGTTCACCTAGCGCGATTCTTTTCTTATATTTATATCAGAGTATATAGTGCCTGAGGGTCTGGGGGACCCCCATGCCATTTTTTTTTTAAATTGGGTACGGGGTTACCAGTAATATCCATACCAGACCCAAAGGGCCTGGTAATGGACTGGGGGGGGAGGGACTCATGCCGTTTTTTTCAATGATTTTCATCTATATTGCCGGGACCCGACAATACATTACAGCCGCGAGCAGTTTTAAATGACTTTTTTTCCTTTAGAAATGTTATTTTGCTGTGGTATTGTTCTAAACACGGGAAAACTGCGCCACTTTACAAACATACTATAGACACCCCCCAGGCATGATATTTAAAGGAATATTTCATTTTTAATGTTTCACTTTAGGCATTATTAAAATCACTGCTCTTGAAAAAACTGCCGTTTTAAAACTTTTTTATGCATTTATACATGTCCCCTGGGGCAGGACCCGGGTCCCCAAACACTTTTTATGGCAATAACTTGCATATAAGCCTTTAAAATGAGCACTTTTGTTTTTTCACGCTCATGCCCTATAGACTTTAACAGTGTTCGCGTGTTCGAAAAATCTTTTGCCTGTTCGCATGTTCTGCTGTTCGGCTCATCCCTATTCTTGAATATAAAAGAGGTTTTATTTCTTTTAACAGTCCTTTTTGTATTTTGGGGGGAAAGAGGGTTAGGGCCAGGACACCCTTGGGTAGTTGTAGATTAAATTGCCAGACTCAGAAATAGGACACCCTTAGGTAGTTGTAGATTCAATTGCCAGAGTTCAATAGGAGTACAGCCGTGCAGGGAAAGGCCCCAAGCAAGGTGCCACATCTGCACATGCAAGAATGGTGTCTCCTATGGCAACAGTCTTTCACAGTTCCTAACTCAAACGTAACAGTTCCTTCAGCTTCACTACAACTTGTAGTTCTTCAATACTAGACCCTCTGATTCACGGACTCTGAATTCCTTTAGCTCCTCTAATCTGTGCGGTGGTATCTCCCTCAAGTGCCACCCACCCTTGCTGGGTCCCTAGCTTGGCACTCCAGATACTTCTCAAGTTTCACCCCTGCTGACCGGCTCGGTCCTAGGCTTGACAACAAGGCTGCACTGCAAGCTTCACCTCCGCTGGTTGGGTCCCTGACTTAACCCCCGCCTGAAGTTTCCTGATTCTCCACCATGCCCGTTCGGTGAGAATACTGTTCCAGTACTTGCTTCAGTTACTCACTGTGCTCCCTGGTAAAGGTGGCTGGTCCCTTAATGGCGACAGCTCCCCTTCTACCTCCAACCAGGTCAGGTTCTCCGGCCGGCAGAACCGTCACTTTTGGTCGGACTGCAAGCCGCAGCCCCAACCCTGCGATGCCCTCTTACTTCTGGATATGTCCTCACGCAGCCAGATGCCCCAAGGATAGGCACAATCTCCGGCCCAGCAACCCAGGGTGTACGACACACGTCCACCCAGACAGCCGTCCAGGTGGCACAGAACATAGATCACCTGACCCCACCCAAATATATAGCTGCTCCCAGCAGGCCAAGGGATTCAAGAAAACCCCTGCCCATTGGCTAAGTTACCCCATATACCCATAACCTGACCTTGGGTTGCCCTTGTCATATCTAGTACCACCAAGTACCCAGGCACCTAGTGGTAGAAGAGAAAAGCGCAACAAGGCCAAACTTAGGGAGAAAACAATGGATCTCTATCAATCAACCAGGATAACTACTCCTGGTAAGTAAATTTGTGAGGAGCTCCCTGTCTAAGTTTACACATGTTAACATCAGTTCTCAGAAGACACCCTTTCTCACAGTTTATGGAAGACACCCTCAGCTCCCTCTTCCTATGACCTGTTCTCCGGACATTCCAGCCTTGGCTACGGTTCAACAATCATTCAATTCTATTTGGGGTGATGTTCATGATTCCCTCTGGGCAGCTGCGGATAAATTAAAAGGTTTTGCCTGACCATCGCAGGCATAAGCCGCCTTCTCTACAGCCTGGAGACAATGTCTGGCTTTCAAACAGGAACATCAAGTCCTGTTTCCGGGTTCCTACTCTGAAATTTTTGCCCAAGAATCATTGGCCCGTACACTGTCATTTCTAAGTTAAATCCGGTTTGTTTTAAACTTAATATCCCTAAAAGATCTCAAACTTCTTTCAAGTTTCTCTTCTGAAGCCTTTAGTCCTCAATAACTTCTCTTGTCCTCTCCCTACCTCGGTTCCGGTCTCTGAGGATAATCAGGAGTACGAGGTTAGTAAAATTCTGGGTTCCTGGCTCTGTAAAGGCATTCTTCAGTATCTCATGCATTGGAAAGGTTTTGGTCCTGAGGAGAGGTCTTGGATCCCTGCATCTGATGTCTTTGCACCTCGTCTTTTGAGGAGGTTTCATTTCAACCAAGCCTGGGCCCAAGCGATGGAGGGGGAAGGCCTCATAAGAGGGGGGTACTGTTATGAATCTGCAGTAATGTTTCATGTCCTGTCTGCTTACCTCTCAGGTCTGTACATCAGCTTAGGGCCGTGCTCTCACACTTGTGTGTTTAAGTAATCTTCTCTCAGCATGGCTCCACCCCAGCCTCTAACAGGAAACACTATATAACCCTACACACTGCAAGCCAGCCTTGCCCTAGCAACAGTTGTGTTTAAGCTTCTGTGTGGAGTCCTGCTGTATGTTTATCTCTGACTTCTGTGTACCGACCTTGGCGTGCCCTTCTGATCATTCCTTTCTGCTAATTGCCCCGACCTTGGCTTGTTCTCCTGACCATCCCTGTCTGCTAGTTGCCCCGACCATGGCTTGTTCTCCTGACTATCCTGTGTTTAACCCTGTACTGCTGCTTTCACCCTGTCCACCAGAGCCAGTCCGTGAGCATGAGCTGAGGGCCGCGACCTGGAGTCAGCTGCAGCCAAATCCATCCTCACCACCAGAGGTTCTGGTGAAAACCTGCTAGCTCTTAGATTCCGCACTCTGGGGAATCTTACGCCCTAGCTCCCTGTTTGGTCTGTATCCAATTTCAGGTGGAGCTGCTTTCCTGAACCACCCAGAGCTCCATCCGCAGCAGTCAGTCGAAGGGTCCACAATCTTAGCGGTGCGCTCCTAACCCCATCGGTGTGCATCTGTCACCTGGCCTCAGGTGACCTGACAATGACTAAAAGGAATCTGGAACAGTATTTAATCTGGGCAACCTAAGCATTTCAGATTTTTGGGGGTTTTGTTTATCCACCTTAGCATGACAGCCTTACAGTATATTAACATGTAAGCCCAAGGGCTGGAGAGCAATACAATAATGAGTGTCTGCAAGCAACAGTGAAGCATGGTGAAGGCTCCTTGCAGGTTTGGGGCTGCATTTTTGCAAATGGAGTTGGAGATTTGGTTAGGATCAATAGTGTCCTCAATGCTGAGAAATACAGGCAGATACATATCCATCAAATCAGCCAAGAGCAGGCTAAAGCCAGGCTCTGGAAGGATCCCAACCATTGTCTGAATTCACCCAGCTACCTGTATGACAGTTGGCTCTGGCTCTCAGCCACGCACTGCTCCCAGCACCTTCTCAGCCTGGTGCTCCAGTGAGTACTGAAGAGGTAGAGCAGAGAAATACGGGCAATACTTATCCATCATGCCATATCATCAGGGAGGCATGCAAGTGGCCCCAAATTTATTCTGCAGCAGGACAATGACCCCAAACTTACAGCCAATGTCACTAAGAACTATCTTCAGTGTAAAGAAGAACAAGACGCCCTGGTGATGGTTTGGCTCCCTCAGAGCCCTGATCTCAACATCATGGAGTCTGTCTGGGATTACATGAAGAGACAGAAGGATTTGATGCAGCCTACATCCACAGACGATGTGTGCTTAGTTCTCCAAGCTGTTTGAAACAACCTACGTGCCAAAAAACCTGTTTGCAAGTGTACATAGAGAAATGGATGCTGGTTTGAAGCCAAAGAGTAGTCACACCAAATATTGATTTGATTTGGATTTCTCTTCTGTTCTTTTACTTTCCATTTTGTAATTGATAAAAATAAACTATAAACACTTCTGTCTCTGAAAGCATTCTTCATTTACAGCATTTTTCATACCTGCCTAAAACTTTTGCACAGAAATATATTCTATATTACCAAAAGTATTAGGACACCTGCTTTTCCACGCACATGAACTTTAATGGTTTGCAGTCTTAGTCTGTAGGGTTCATTATTGAGTTGGCACACCCTTTGAAGCTATAACAGCTTCAACTCTTATGGGAAGGCAGTCTTCGCTCTAATTCATCCCAAAAGGTGTTCTATCAGGTTGAGATCAGGACTCTGTGCAGGCCAGTCAAGTTCCTCTATCCCAAACTCACTCATCCATGTCTTTATGGAACTTGATTTGTGCACTGGTCCAAATCATTTGGTGGAGGGGGATTATGGTGTGGGGTTGTTTTTCAGGGGTTGGGCTTGGTGCTTCCAGTGAAGGGAACTCTTAAGGCTTCAGCATACCAAGACATTTTGGACAATTTCATGCTCCTTTGTGGGAACAGTTTGGGGGTGACCCCTTCCTGTTCCAACATGACTGCGCACCAGTGCACAAACAAGGAAACACATTTATTTTGTTTAGGAGAGAGTGATGAAGGGAGGTTCAAAGTTACTGTCAGGTATTAATTACTATCTTTGACCCCGCTATGGAAATTTCCCCTCACTTCCTGTCAGAACATTTAACACCCCCCCCCCCTTTATCCAACACTAAGAACTCATTTAGACTGTCAATGTACTCTACCCCACCCCATGCACATTACCATGCAATATTTTGGGTGTTAAGGTAGCCCTTTAAAGGGCACATGTGTGGTGCAGTCTTGGTGCTTTACCATAATGCAGTAATCATACTGGATCCAAATTATTTGCGTCCAAACTGTATAAGACGGAGCAATAGAGAATAAATCCCTGGGACATATATTATTATCCCAGGTTAATATAGCAGTATGGCCAAAGATAGTTGCGAATTAGCAGTTGCAAAATATATGCCCAATGATGTAATAATCACCATCCCCTATGGACTAGGTATAACAACCATCAAGTTTGTAAAAAGACCATTGCTCCATCTTATACAGTTTGGACACATTAGTGCTACTCTCCTTGTTTTTTTCTGGCACTGTTGCTTCATCATGCCCCAATGATCATATTTATCTCAAATTTGGCCCTGGCCATCTCCACTCCTTGTGTGGGTTGGTGGGTTCTGAATGCCCCTGTGCCTGCTCCATGACTGATGGTTGGATACCCAGCTACCTTGATCAACTTGCCTTACCCTCATCATTTGTCCTGGTCCTGAAGAAGCCAAATATTTGGCGAAGCGCATTGACCTTTAGACACTGGAAAAGTATATCCTATCCACATTGGACTTGTATTATCTCACTCTATACATGTGGTTATATAGATGTGGAAGCTTGATCACTTATACATATACACTAATGCCACGTACACACGATCGGAAATTCCGCCAGCAAAACTCCGATGAGAGCTTTTTGTCGGAAAATGCGACCGTGTGTATGCTCCATCGGTCTTTTGCTGGCGAAATTCCAGCCAGCAAAAGATTGAGAGCATGTTCTCTATTTTTCGGGCGGGAAAAGTTCCTATCCGAAAATGCGATCGTCTGTACAAATTCTGATGCACAAAATTCCTACACATGCTCGGAAACAATTCAAAGCATGCTCGGAAGCATTGAACTTAATTTTCTTGGCTTTTTGTAGTGTTGTACGTCACCGCGTTCTTGACGGTCTAAAGTTCAGAGAACTTTTGTGTGACCGTGTGTATGCAAGGCAAGCTTGAGCGGAATTAAGTCGGAAAAACCATCCAAGCTTTTTCCGACGCAAAATCCGCTCGTGTGTACGCGGCATTAGGGCTTTTGCTCCCACCATTCAAAGGGGGGGAGGGGGGCTTTTCCTGTTGTTTTTATCTTTTTTACCATTGCACAATAATGCTGTGCCATTATAATCTGGCTTTTTAGGTGGGCTGGATACTGTATCCAGTTTTCTTTGCAACTATCAAAACTGTTTTGCAAGGTGGATGTCAGTCTGGGTGTTCCTAGGCAGGCTGTATTTGCATGCAGACCACCCTAGGTAACCTCAGGTGAAGCTGAGCTTCCATGATTGAAAGAATTGAAATCCAATAGATAAAAGGGGCGGGCAAGGGACAGTCAGGCTGGGGAGGAAAGAGCTAGATGATGCTGGATGTCCTCCAGTCAGGAAATAAGGCAGGCTCTAGCTCACTTGCTGCAGTTTCTAATGCATATTGTGAGAGTGTGCTTACAGTGTGCAGGGAAATCAGTAAGCAATTTCAATACAGGAGAGCAGCCTGTACAATTATGCAGATAAGGCTGGAGTTCAGCTTTAAGGATACCAATTATTGCATAAATGATGTTTTCATGCTATCACTCACTGTAGCTGAGTCCAGCTCCCAGCTCAAAATGTGTTTATAGTGGTGGTAGCGAGCAGGTAGAGCCCAAAATGTAATTAGTTACAGATGATCAAAAATTCCAACGCCCCCTGCTTTCTAAGAGCAGGAATGCAGAGATATTTACTCCGGTACAGTCACCAGTGTCCAGCTAGTTAACCCGGGAACAGCTCCACATGTAGCAGAAAATCTATAAAGTAATAATGATACAAGATATCTCAGCTGAGGTCTTTATTGACTACCAGACAGCCGGATGCTATTCAAAGGCAGGAATTGTTTTAAGGTTAAATTTGCATTTCAGAGTTAACGCTGATCCCTCCCGGAGTGACTGAAAGCCGAGTTTCAAAGGCTCGCCTGCTCGTGGTGCGGCGATACAGCGTTCTGTAGGAAAGTACTGATATTTATATCCTGCATGTCGTCTATATATCCTATCTGCAAGCATGCTGACACGGCCACTAATTGGATTTGGATACCAGCTTGTTCTGAAGGACCTCTTGACCGCCATGTCCTTAAAATGTGCAGCCCAAAAATATATCACCTCCGGAAATGACCCAATTCCAGGAAACATCACCTGGGGAGTCACATCAGAGCCATTCTGACTCTATACCTGGGAATCTGTACCACCCACTGCCCTCTCCCTGGATCAGAGATATACGCAAAGCCGCGCTAATTAATATAATCTTTATTAACATTAGAATCTGTAATTCACTTCCAATATTTACTAGTTTTTAAATTAGTTTACAGAACGATAGTGAGATTTGTTCTATAAAAGAAAATAATTAACAAGAATGAACACATGAAATTATTTTTATTCTGCCCCTTCTAGACAAGAGACAGTCAGGTAGGATAAGGGACAGATTTGTCAATGTACAGTGCTGGTGTTCTCTGTACAGCACTGTAGAATAGGTCACAACTCTATACACGTGTGACTGTGGTGGGAAATTAGAGTGTACATTTTTGTTTATTAGAAATCTTACTAACATACAACACAATAGAAACATATTTACATATATACAAAAAATAAATAAAAATGAATATATACATAAACAAAAACAAACAAGCTTATATAAGCAAATAACAGAAAAGAAAATGTATTTTTTTCCAGAAAATAACATAAATAACATAAATAGAACTACGTATACGAAGAAAGAAATTTATTATCCGTAAACTACTAAATTATGCAAAACCAACCCTACTTCAACTTAAACACACCCTCAGGCTAAGAAACCCATGCATGCAGCTGACAGGTTGCCATGCCGGAAAAAAGTACCGTAACTCCAATGTAAAGCTCTGCCGCAAGAGACCAAAGGGAGGGGCCGCGCCTCCACTCCTTCTTCGCCAGATGAATATCTGCAAAAATAAGGCCATGTTGCAAGCACTTACCGATTTTATGCTGGCGACATTATTGGTTGCCACCTTCAAAGGAGTGGGGACCGCCATCAGGATGATTGAGGTACATGTTTCTTAGCCTGCTTACCCCCCTCCCTATTTGGAGACCCTACACGCTTACATTTTCCTTTTGATTCCTCTTCCATAGAAATCACTTACTCCTCACCAGAAGAACCCTTAACCTCCACCTCAGAAAACACCTCAAATGTTTTTTACACCTCAACCCTCCCAGATTGAGGAGCACTGACATCTTTCCTCCTCCTCCTCTGCCTCTTACCCGTTTTCTTTTTAGCCTCCAATCATTTCATATGCTCATTTGACAATCCTGACGGCAGACCCCCCCCTGCCTCCCAGGACATCCTCAGCCAACCCCCCCCCCCCATTTAACCCTCTCATCATTCACCCTGACTTCCACATCATTCATCTTACCAGCCACTCTCATTCCCTTCCCCTTTCCACCTCCCCCCACCATCACTCACTCCACCCCTCAGTGTCTGCTGGACTCCTGCCGCACTTCTGCCACACCGAGTAAGGGGGGTTGGTGCAACCATACATGCTGATCCAGCACCCTCCACTACTCTGGAAGAAACAAAAGGTGCAGACACAGACTTGACAACCACACTTTCTGACACAGACTGGGGGAACACTGACACCTCAGACGACCTCACAGACACAGATTCTGAGGGGACAGAGACACTAGGAACCCCTGGCACAACCTCAGCCAACCCAGGCTCTTCCTTAGCCAGACAGAAGAATTCCTCCACTAGCTCTGGCTCATTGTGCAAAGCCTTGAGGCACTGGCTATAAGGGTGAACAATCTTATCACACAAGTTACATCTAATGATCTTACAGTCTCTTGCCAGATTCCCCAGTTCATGACACAAAAGAGTACTTCTGCTCTGGCCAGGAAGAGGAGAAATGTCCCTTGGCTCCACATTTATGGCACAGCTTAGGTTGGCCAGTGTAGAAGATGGTAAGTCTGTCTCTACCAATAAAGGCAGAGGAGGGTAAATGCTGGACCACATTCCCACACAATCTCAACCTCATTGACACCGACCACCCATCCCATCCAGATTCCTCTATCATCCACAATCTTTTTTAAATGGCACATTGCACAAAAACCTCCTTAACCAGACCCATAATTCCTCGGGAGTTATAGACTCATTCCTAGTCAGGATAGTCTAATTTTTTATTAAGGGTTGTCATGAGATAACCTTTGGGACAAGCCACTTCCAATCCTGCTGGCCCCTATACACGTGCTCAAATCATTCCCAAAACAGATCCAGTGCCTCTGGACACACAAATAATAAATCATATTCAGAGGAACCTGACAAACTGATGAGAGCATAAATATCCTCCGCCTTAAATCCCATGGCTAGGATCCTATTAACAACCACCCTCCTGATAGGTGGAATACCTCCTCCTTCCCACCTGAGCTGTACCACATTCCTGCATTTAATGGAAGAAGGTGTGTTAGGGGAAAGGCACACAACTGGCTTCCTTCCAGCAGCAGCATGAACTTGACCAGACACAGCCCTAGCATAGCTTCTACCTGGGAATGATGGCACATAATTGCCATAGTTAGGCACATTTATTGGCTGCATAGGAACTTTTGAAATCAGGTTTGGCAAATTGCCCACCCTTCCCTCCAGCACAGCAGTCCCACTTACCATACTCCCAGAAGTACCACAATTACCAGCAGTCTTGTTTTTGGGTAAAGTGTTCTGTTTAGAAAAAACTCCAGCTGTCTTAGCATCCATGCGGCACTCCTGCTCCACAGTTTTAGTGTCCATGCGGCACTCCTGCCCCTTGCTCTCACAGCCAGCAGGAACTTCTTTGTCTGGATTCATGAAATCTCCTCCTGCATTCCTTGCCGATTGCAAGGATCTGTTGGCAAATGCAATCTCTTTCTCTGTAACAGCAATCACAGGAAAGTCCTCCACACACAGAGAAATTTTCAACAAGCACCAGCTTTTTCACCAGCATTTTCTTGAACTGAAACTCTTCCAGCATGTCAACCATTTGTAGACACTGTAGTACTGCCGCGATCTTTAGCAAACTTAACAAACGAAAACTTTTCCTTATCTTTCTCCCTTACAGGCTCAGAGACAACATCCTCTTCATCTACATCTGACGAGTCGGTGGAAAATCAAAACTTCCTGCCACTCAAGGGAGATTCCATTTCCACAATGGCTTGCAGCAATCTGCCGTTTTCTTCAACCTCGTCCTGAGATAGCCCAGGCTGCTGGGGAGGGAGGGAGGCAGATACTAACTCAGGTGTGACAGATGCTGAGACAGGGGTAGTACTGGGGCCACCATGTGAAGCCACTTCCTTACCCCCCATCCATAGTGTCGCCGTTGCTGTGGAATTCACCCTCTGGCTAGTACAGGCACTTTGCTTCATCTGTTAGAATCTCTCCTCATTTTCATATTCTTCCTTGAACATATTGCTGCTTTCCTTCAGAGAGGCGACCAGCTTCTCCTGCTTTTTCAATGCCTCCTCCAGAGACTTCTGCTTGGAGTCTTCCCTCTTACTGCTCCCGGTCTTACAATGCAGAGATTTCTTTTTCCTGAAATCTGCTTTTAGGACAGCAAGCTTCTGTTCCTCCTTAGTTATACGGCAACGTTTATTCAGAAGTCTGTCCTGGAAGGCTGGTAAGGACTTCCCTTGCATAGGGACAAGCCCAGGATCCATTACAGTTATAGCATGTGGTGTAGTCCTCAGTTCCTCTGCAGAGTCTCCACCTTCATCTTCCCCAAGCTGCTGCATGATGGTTGGGGAAAAGCCTGTAGGACAGGCCCCGGGCTTGATGTTTCTTCCAGCTGAGACCACAGCAGAGTGAGCCAGCAGCACATTGCAGAACAGCACAACCTGGTGTAGAGACTGATGTGACTGGCTCAGTGTTCTCTGTACATCATTATGGAACATGTCAGAGTTATATACTGTAAATCAGTGGTGGTCAACCTATAAATTAGAGAGGGTCTCAAGTGCAGCCCCAACACTTTCAGAGGGACGCACAATAGCAGCGCATACATAAATGCAATAGGCTCCAACACTGTTGACAGTGAATGTAATAACCCCCAACACTGGTGTCAGTGGATACAATAATAACCCATCATTGGTGTCAGTGGACGCAATAATAAGCACCAACACTGGTGTCAGTGGATGCAATAATGAGCAACACTGTTGTCAGTGGATGTAATAACCCCATCATTGGTGTTAGTGGACGCAATAAAAAAGTTCCAACACTGTTGTCAGTGGATGTAATAACCCCCAACACTGGTGTCAGTGGATACAATAATAACCCATCATTGGTGTCAATGGACGCAATAATAAGCTCCAACACTGGTGTCAGTGGATGCAAAAATAAGCAACACTGTTGTCGGTGGACATAATAACAGCCAACACTGGTATCAGTGAGTGTAATAATAACCCCCAACAATGGTGTCAGTGGATGCAATAATAGCCCCCAGCACTGGTGTTGGTACTATCCCCACATTAATAGTCACTGGCAGTGAAATTTAACACACCCCACATTGGTGGTCGGTGGCAGTAAACGTTACCCCTGAATTGATGGTCACTGGCAGTTTTATCCCACCCCATTGGTGGTTATTGGCAATGAAATGTAACCCCATCCTCCTGCATTGGTAGTCATGACCAGTGAATAGTCAACCCATTGCTGGTCATTGCAGTGAAAGTACACCTCCAATAATCACCCCCCTTTCCAGTTAATAGCTCCCATGGTGCAGAGAGTCATATGATTGGCTGAGTGTTCTCTATACGTCACTGCAGAATATGTCAGAGCTATACAAATGTTTTAAAATAATAATAATAATAATAATAATAGTGTGTGCCCTCCTACTGACCCTGTGAGATGGTCTGTGAAAATCTTGTTGCGCAAAAATATCTGATTTTAGCACAGTTACAGTGTTTGCTGCATACCATAAATAGCTCACACACTGCTAAAATCTCTTGTCTGGAGCTGTTCTTTACTAATAAACATAATTTATTTTAGATATATGATATCAGTATGTTCTTGAATACATAATCTTTTTTAAAATAACAACACATTAACATTACTGTGTATATTGCTTCACTCTAATCTGTCCCAAACTTAAATCAATGCTATCCATCATGACTTACCTGTAACACATTGCCAGATACGCTCAGTTTGACAGTCCTTATTCACCAAGGTAAGTCATGCTCAGTGAAGTGACGATTGTCCTGGGCCTGCTGGGAGCCAATGACCATTGCTGATCCCTGGGTTCACTTCACATGACAAGGAATGCATCTTGGCTCATCTGGAGGGGGAACAGACAGCAAACCACCATGTGTCCGACTCCTTAAGGAAGCTGTTGGTCACAGAAAAGCCAACTCCAGCTAGAAAGGATGGTGGAAGTTGGATAGATAAAATTTCCCAAGCACACCATTGGACTGTAAACCCACTGCAGCCATTATGAGAGGTTTTTACTGCCCCTGGTTGATGTTTAATGCCTAACTCTAGGCAAAATAAATAGTTACAGTTTTGATGTTTTGAGACCCCGCTGGAGACAATTTCCCACACTTTCTAGGTTGTCATCAGGACAGTAAGACAGAGACAGCAATAAAAGCATTGTCAGGAAATTTAACTCCATCACTTTACACAAATGTGTTTTGTCATGTCCTCATTAGATTTCCCACCATTACTTCCTCTGAGGATAAAGCTCTCCAACAGGGACACATACTGTATGGAAGTAAAATGCTGACAGAGGCTCTCCAGCAGTGGTCAACGTACAAGGTACAGGGACCCTCAATGGTGGTCCATGGCAGCTCTAAAGGGTGGTGCAGTATATGATATTCAGTAAAGAACAGAAGATTGTCGGAGACTCCAGACATACAAGAGGAAAGAGTCAGACTGCAGATGTACAGTACAACAGGAGTAGTTGGAGATTGAGGAAAAAGTGCAGGAGACCGTCAGTGACTGGGAACGTGCTTACTCTCGAAGATTTCTATCATTACAGCCTCTTTACAAATAAATGCTCCATTAATGACTTCTGGGGCCTGCAAAGGGCCACACAGCAAGTACCAAAGGGAACCATATAGACAACCAAGATTTCACCTTCCCTCTACACCAAAAAGTAAAAGAGTTAGGCCTAAATCAGGGGGGTGACCTCCAGACATCAGATTACGGAAATATCATATTTGCATGGACTGGCTTTGGAAAATGGCAGTCTTTACCCATTGCCTATACACAGAACACAACGTGTCAGAATGGAGGTGCTGCAATCTCTGCTTACCCAGACGGGTATACAAAACATTTGAAGCTTGATTAACTCTAACATTAATTATACTTTACAGAGTTTGATTAATATGCGATGCAACATTCATTTCCTACAAGATGCACAAGTCAGAATGTAGCGGTTTCCAAGGAGAAGTCACATTACATCCCCAATGCTGTTATATTGGGTATCTGACACACTTTGCCGGCCCAGGATTCAGGCAGGAAAATGAATTTGCATAGAGCCGTATTCAGACAGTCTCCGAATTCCACAGTGAAAGTCATTTTTTTTCATAAAGTGATCAAACTTTCTATTACATTTCTTTATCAAAATTCCAAACCAAACTAAGATGTATATATAATGGTGGTTTTGATCGACTGCAAGGAGATGGGGTTTAAATTATCCCAAATGCAGAAGGTGGAAAATCCAATTGCTTGCAACAAAATTGTAGTCATTTTTTTCCCGCTTTTGATTCACTCATCTTTTTTTCTGAGCTGAGTTTAATTTAAAATACATTTATACTTACAGTCAGGTCCATAAATATTGGGACACCGACACAATTCTAATCTTTTTGACTCTATACACCACCACAATGGATTTGAAATGGAACTAACACAATGTGCTTTAACTGCAGATATTCAGCTTTAATTTGAGGTTATTTACATGCAAATCAGGTGAACGGTGTAGGAATTACAACAGTTTGTATATGTGCCTCCCACTTTTTAAGGGACCAAAAGTAATGGGACAATTGGCTGCTCAGCTGTTCCATGGCCAGGTGTGTGTTATTCCCTCATTATCCCATTTACAAGGAGCAGATAAAAGGTCCAGAGTTCATTTCAAGTGAGCTATTTGCATTTGTAATCTGTTACTGTCAACTCTCAATATGAGATCCAAAGAGCTGTCACTATCAGTGAAGCAAGCCATCATTAGGCTGAAAAAACAAAACAAACCCATCAGAAAGATAGCAAAAACATTAGGTGTGGCCAAATCAACTGTTTGGAACATTCTTAAAAAGAAAGGAAGCACCCGTGAGCTCAGCAACACCAAAAGACCCAGAAGACCATGGAAAACAACTGTGGTGGATGACCGAAGAATTATTTCCCTGGTGAAGAAAACACCCTTCACAACATGTGGCAAGATCAAGAACACTCTCCAGGAGGTAGGTGTATGTGTGTCAAAGTCAACAATCAAGAGAAGACTTCACCAGAGTGAATACAGAGGGTTCACCACAAGATGTAAACCATTGGTGAGCCTCAAAAACAGGAAGGCCAGATTAGAGTTTTCCAAACAACATCTAAAAAAGCCTTCAAAGTTCTGGAACAACATCCTATGGACAGATGAGACCAAGATCAACTTGTACCAGTGTGATGGGAAGAGAAGAGTATGGAGAAGGAAAGGAACTGCTCATGATCCAAAGCATACCACCTCATCAGTGAAGCATGGTGGTGGTAGTGTCATGGCGTGGGCATGTATGGCTGCCAATGGAACTGGTTCTCTTGTATTTATTGATGATGTGACTGCTGACAAAAGCAGCAGGATGAATTCTGAAGTGTTTCGGGCAATATTATCTGCTCATATTCAGCAAAATGCTTCAGGACTCATTGGACGGCACTTCACAGTGCAGATGGACAATGACCTGAAGCATACTGCGAGAGCCACCAAAGAGTTGTTTAAGGGAAAGAAGTGGAATGTTATGCAATGGCCAAGTCAATCACCTGACCTGAATCCGATTGAGCATGCATTTCACTTGCTGAAGACAAAACTGAAGGGAAAATGCCCCAAGAACAAGCAGAAACTGAAGACAGTTGCAGTAGAGGCCTGGCAAAGCATCACCAGGGATGAAACCCAGCGTCTGGTGATGTCTATGCGTTCCAGACTTCAGGCTGTAATTGACTGCAAAGGATTTGCAACCAAGTATTAAAAAGTCAAAGTTTGATGGATGATTGTTAATCTGTCCCATTACTTTTGGTCCCTTAAAAAGTGGGAGGCACATATACAAACTGTTGTAATTCTTACACCGTTCACCTGATTTGGATGTAAATACCCTCAAATTAAAGCTGAAAGTCTGAAGTTAAAGCACATCTTGTTAGTTTCATTTCAATTCCGTTGTGGTGGTGTATAGAGCCAAAAAGATTAGAATTGTGTCAATGTCCCAATATTTATGGACCTGACTGTATCAAGAATGGAAGCATAGGTTTTCTAAAGACTGAATCCTTTATAGAAAACAATGAGTAATTGATCCCATTTAAAGCACTGGAGGAGAAGGTGGGGGTCCTGAATAAACTTGGCTTTCCCCAATAAATCAACCATAGAATTTCAATCTACCTATGGGCAGGCTGGGTATACTGAAGTCAGACTATCAATCAACTTCAGTGCAGCCAGCCTGTTATTTTTTTTTAATTCGATCACTGCCGGCGGCTATAGCCGCAGGCCGCGATCATTGTATTCTGATGGTGAGGAAACCTCCTGCTGTCAGAATACAATAGCTTTGCCGGAGGGATTCCACAGTCAGTGTTGATGGGGGAATTGAGCAGTTTTCTTTCCTTCAACCAGATTATTTTAGGAAGAACAGGCAATAGGGACATGAACCCAGGCTATATTAAATAAAATACTAAAAGACTTCCAAAGAAGAATGGGGTATGAGAAATTGCTTAAGGCCCCTTTCACACGAGGCGGACTCCGTTTCTATGGAGCCCGCCTCGGTCCGCCGGCTCAGCGGGAGATCAGTCCGTTGTTCTCCGCTGAGCCGGCGGATGACAGGTCCCTCTTTGCTCACTGAGCGGGGAGGGGCTTGTCAGGCGCCATTGCCGCCTATGGAGGGATCGGATGAAAACGGACAGCATGTCCGTTTTCATCAGATCTCACCCGATCCGCCAGCGATGGACCTGGACGTAGGGCCATCCGTCTGCTTTTAGCGGATCGGACGGGGTCGGATGTCAGCGGACATGTCTGACATCCGACGCTCCATAGACTAACATGGAGCGCCCGTTCAGGTCCGCCGTCAAAACTGACAGGCGGACCTGAACGGTCCGATCGTGTGAAAGGGGCCTAAGCAGAACTTCAGTCATTTGTTCATCTTTCCATCTATTAAATCTCCTGCCCTTGTTGTTTTAACTTTGGATAGTAAAAAAAAAAAAATTCTGCCAGTAAATACCTTTTAGAGCCCACTTCCTGTTTCTTGTTTGGAAAAAAGCCTAGGCTTAGGATGTCATGAACAGCTATCTGTCTAACTCTTGTGAGAGTTTGCCAGGAAGGGAGGGGGGATGAGTCATACGAGGGTCAATAGGGAGCTGCAGAGCTGGAGGTGTGCCTCTGTGTGTCTGTGTACATCCAGGAAGTGAACAGGCAGCAGCTTCAGCTGCCCACAGTTAAAATGATTGCAGACCAGACTCAGTGGAGGGAGATTTCTGCAGCATATTTGGCAAGTACAGAATCACAGTATCTATAAAATAATATGCAAAGTGGTTGAACGGGGAAGCTTCAGAATGGCAAAGATATTTTTATTACAAATTAGGTGAGCAGACTGCAGTTCCTCTTTAAAGTAGAAATAAAGGCAAAACTTTTTTTTTTTCACGTTGGATAGAGAACCCCTGTTTTTTTTTGTCACCTGTGTCCCACTGGAGAGATTTCCCTTCACTTCCTGTTCTATAACCAAAACAGGAATTAAAAAGGTAATTCCTTGAGATTGGGAGAATGCCTAGTTGTCACCAGAACTAATATCCCCATTGGAAGATTTCCCCTCTATACATGTTCTGAGGAAAGCCCATCATTTGGGATTCTCTTTCACTTTCAGTGATATTGGTGAACAGATTCAAGTGAATGTAAACATTCAGTTTTTTTTTTAAATAAAACAATAAACATGTTATACTTACCTGCTCTGTGCAATGGTATTGCACAGAGTGGTCATGAACCTCCTCTTCTGGGGTTCCCTGCCGGCGCTCTCCGCTCCAACTCTTCTGTGTGCCCCCCCTGGCAAGCTACTTGCTTTGGGGGCACACCTGCAGGCTCACTCCTGAGTCAGGCTGTGTGTGTGTGTCCGTTTCCTTGTCACAGGTTTTAATTGACAGCAGCAGGAGCCAATGTTTCCCTTTTCTGCCTTTGTGTCCTGTGTATGCAGAGAGGGAGGAACGAGAGCGGGGCTGCCAACAAGAACAGCACTGGATCGAGGCAGGTAAGTGTTTAGGTTTTTGGGGTGGCACAGACAATGAAAGTTTTTTTTTTTACCTTAAAAGTGAAGTTCACCTTTTTGGGAAAAAATAATAAATGCACATGTGCAGTTGTTATACTTTCCCGCAGGCACCTGTAAAGCACTGCTCATGCAGAATCTCAGTATAGCTGTCGGCCCATAACTCTCATACGGGCAGACAATTACTGAAGAGCAGGAGGATCAATCAACTATGAAAGCACTCATCAGCGTTCTCGCAGTTCATTGCTACAAGCCGTCTGCTGCAATGATAGATGGTATTTGTAGTTCATTCATTCACAGAACTCTGAACTATTGACGCAGCTGTGTGTGGGCTGAGACCCGCATGGGGGCGCTCTTTTTTAAATGGTGACAGAGGGTGTGCGGGGGGTTAAGCCTGACTGCTGGAGCATGTTACATACAATATGGGTGTAACGTGTAATATGCTCCCAAAGGTGAACTTCTACTTTAATTCAGAGAATGCATTAAATAAGAACTTCGGGAAAAATGTGTATTTTCCCATGCAGTGGGGCTGTATCCGCAATGCATGGGTTAACTGCTCGTTTTCGTCTAGGGGATTGTGGAGCGGAGGTATTCTTTTTTTTTTTTTTCACAATAGAGAGCGGAGGTATTCTCACCTAATCTGCTGACTGCAAGACCAGTCCCTACCGCTCCTGCCCCCCCTGCACGCTAGCAGTCTTGTGAATGGACTGTTCCTGCCGTCATCACGCCCATAGACCGGCTCTGGACGTGATGACAGCAGGAACAGGCCACTGCTGGACTTGGGGGAATGCAGTTTTACGGAGGATTGAAGGACCAGGTAAGTACAGCTTTCCCTTCTGTCCCTAGACAAAAGGAGCAGTTAACTCATGCAGTGCAGGCAGAGCCCCACTGCATGGGAGAATAGAAATGTTTCATTGACTTCATAAGGTTAACAAAAAAAAAACATTTTCCTTTAGAACCACTTTAAATAGAAAAAAGGTCAATTTCCCTAACAGGGGCATAGGCCACAATAAAAACCTGACAGGTGTTCTAATCCCTCCCCACTCCATCCAAAGATTAAAAAAAAGTTTTCCCTTTATGTAGCACCCCCCTGCATGGGTTAGTAGGATTGACTCACCTTCAGCAGGGAGAAGGCTAGAAATGACCTCCATTGTTGCAGTGGTGACAATGACAATGAAGGTGCCAGTCACTTTAGTTGTTTCAAAGTTTTACTGCTCCAGCATCACAGGGAGAGAGGGATAGTGTTAGGTCTCCATTAGGAACAAGGACTTCCAGACTCCATTAGTTCAAGGGAGTTCCAAGATACTCAGAGGGCGGACACTAATCCCCCTCCAGCAGACATCCATTGGGCTCTTCCATCTTGAAAGCCATATCCTACTGAACCAAGCTGGGCAGGTTAAAGAATTATATGCTGGCCTCATAGGACTCAGACCTACACAGCACAAAACTTTGCATGCACCCTCTACAGGCTGCAGCCTGGAGGAGAGAGAGCTCACCAGGCCACTCCCCAAGCTTTTATAGTCTCCCCCAGCATACACCACTGACAGGAAGCTACTAGCTGTAGCCAGATGAGGACATAAAGACTTACTAGTACAACATTTGTCAAGATCTCATAACTATTGCCCTAAGTGCTAGCTACACCCAATGGCAGCAGTAGGGTAGTGCAGTAATCTAAAACACAAGGGAGAAACCAAACAAGAAACACTTCTTGTCTTCCAGGGTCTACATTTAGTTCTACTTTAAGTAATAGTATAGGAAAGTTGATGATCTCTATGAATAAAACACAGTGGTGTAAGGTCTTCCTCCACATAAAGAACATGAGAGAGCTAGTGGGGGGGGGGGGGGGGCATAAACTGCATTACCATAAGCACTGATCTGAGAGAACTATTCTTAAAATGTATGTATAGAGCAGGGGTGTCCAACCTTTTGACCTTCCTGGGCTACATTGGAAGATAAGGAATTGTCTTGGGTCACACATAAAATACACTATCAAGAGCTGATGAGCAGAAAGGTTGGGCAGATCACAAATTGACGATCACCGATATAGTGTAATAATTTTCCTTGAACAATCTTCCTTCATTCGCAACTTTTCTTTTTTTAGGGTTGCGTTTTCATTTGCAATGTGAAAGTCATGCTAGAATTAAAAAAAATAATAGATAAGGGGACTGGATTTCAACTATATATGTGCTGTGTGGGGAGCTTGTGGGCAGGGGGATTTGGGGGGGACGCAACTGAAATCTGGAGGAGGCCCACCCCTGCACCATCCTAGATACAACCATGTGGCATTTACTTGCTTGGTGCTATTGGGAGTCCCTGCCTTCACTGATGCCTTTGCTATTACAAACTCGGCAGCACCGGCATCCCTCCAGAGGTGCCTGAATTTTCATTGTTGGCCACAGCGGCTGCAATGCTTGTGCTGTATCCCTGACGCCCCTCCACGCATGCATGTGCCTAGCTTGCTCATGTCAACCTGTGTGGCTTTTTTTGCTTGCACGGTGTTCCTACAGACATGCCCGAGCCGCATGCTGAACTCTCTTGGGCTGCATGTGGCACGCGGGCCACTGGTTGGACATCCCTGGTATAAAGTGTATAACTCCATTGGAAGATACAACATATCTTTCAATGGAAAGAAATAATAGTTGCTTAATGTGGTTCATAGACTCCAGACCTACTCTTGGTGCTCTAAACAAGTGGCAAGATTAGAAAGTTCTGGAATACATTATTAAAGTCGTTTGGGAATCTGACTCAAACCTTTTGAAAAAGCATTTTTTCTCGACTACCGTATTTTTCCGTGTATAAGACGCTATTTTTTCCTAAAATAATAGCCTGAAAATCGAGCAGCGTCTTATACACGGTCAGTCAGCCTGGGCGACAGCCGCGCAGCTGCGTCGCTGCCCATAGCTTATCAAACGGCTTCCTCCAATCACGAGCCGTATGTTACTGACGTCAGCTGGAGCTGGAGGTGAGGGGGGAAGTGGAGAGTGCGCAGATGCAACAAGGACCGGAGTGTTCTGAGCCCAAGATGTCAGAAAATACAAAAGTAAGTGATTGTCTTACTCTGCAAAATTCAGACCAAATGTAGCCAGCTATGCAATAGAGCATAGGAATAGAGCTGCAGATAAACAGTTTGTAGCTCCCTCCACTGTGTGTATAATCAGACAGTGGAGTAAACAGGACGAACCCTGCATAATATTCTGGTATTTAAACATTAACTGTAATTACTAAATAAACATGTGTTCTGTTTTACCTATGTTTAAAATATTGAATTCTTAATTTTGGGTTGAAAAAGTGGGGGGCGTCTTGTACATGGGGGCGTCTTATACACGGAAAAATACGGTATATTTAAGATCCTGATAAAGATCGAATAGCAATTTCAAACTTGGAAGCCTTGAAAGTGATATTGAGCAAGTGGCTGAAAGGGGATCCTTCACGGGTCACTGATGTACAGTGTATTTGACTCATTATATTATTCTTAATTATACTGTAAATGTGTGAAGGTCTGTTCAAGCAAAAGTAAGTTCACTAAGCATTGGTAGAAGTATTTGCATAAATATCCGCTTCATCAAACAGTAAGAATGAAGATATGGTAGTAAATAACTAAGATGTTTGATGCTCTATTGGGAAGGGTCCATTTTTGATGGAATTGGGTTTTTTTTTTTTTTCAAAGAAGAGAAAAGAAAAAAATTCTTTTGATTCACTTAATAAATTACACTTAAAGTGATGCTAAACCCAGTAATATGACAATAGTTAATCTGCCCCCCTGCAGTGCCCACAGCTTATAAATCTTCTTTTTACATTAAAATACTGCCAGTCTGCCACTATATACCTTTTTGGCTGATCTGTATACCACGGTCACGTGATAAACTGCAGGGTCTGCCTGAGTGCTGAGTGTTCAGGTAGGAGGAGATTTCCACTATAGCCTGCGTCCTCACGCTGTTATGGGAGATGGATCATCCATTAATCAAGATGTGACATCCCACCTACTGTGTTCATTTTTAGTTACTTGGCATGGAGGAGGAGGGAGGGACTGGGCTGTCATTTATGATCTGTATACACGCCCAAATGTGTGATGTCAATATCATGTGACCTAAAAGCTCAGCTCAATCAGGAACTGTTCTCTCCAGCAATAGAGACCAAACTGAGCATGTGCAGCTTTACTACCCTCACTATGTCTTATATGGAATTGCCCAGAGATACCCTGCAGAAAGAGGAGGATCTGTGCAGAGGATCAAAGAGCCTTTTTAAACAATGCAGAGGATTAACCATTTAAGTTCCACAGTGAGTATAACAAGCATGCTATTCTGCATATACAGACTGATTTTAGGTTTAGTAACACTTTAAGCTGTCCAGTTATTGCCAAGTCTCTATTTTTAAATCAACCAAATTCTGGTAGTTGATCCAGATTTGTGGGTGGTAGATTACTTAATTTTTTCTGATTACCTACAATTGTACGAGTGATTTACATAGTTACATGGGTTGAAAAAAGATATCCATAATGTTCAACCAATAGAAAGATTAATACATTAATAATCTTTATATGTAGAACCCTAAACCCAAAGTTGATCCAGAGGAAAGCAAAAAACCCATAGGACGGCTTCATTCAGAACTTTTGGTGCGCTTTCAGTAAAGTGTCAAAACCACAGGACATAATAAAAGTCTATTGCAGCCGTCATTAAATGGCAGCCCGCGGTCCAAACACGGACCGAGCGATGCTCCAGTCCAGACCTTCAGGCCACCAGTGTGTTGATGCATTTCTACAGTCATTTGTTGCTAGGACAATGATGTTGCGTGTGCGCCCCGCCCCTAGTTGCTGGTACACCGTTGTGTCGCATGTGCGCCCTGCCCCTGATTGCGTCCAGTGTGCACTGCGCCCCCTGCCACTGACCGCGGCTCTCACTCCCGGCCAGGCCCCAAGTTGGAGCGTGATGTCACATGCGCGCACCGCTCCTCTGCTGCTCGTGGCTCCTGGCTCACCTCTTACACCTTGCGAAGTATACCTCGCAGCTTCCGCACCCTGCAGCTTGCCACATGTGCAGACTCCTGCCCTCAAGGTATGTGGGCGGCTCATTTTTTGTTAAGGGGATCGGTGATGGCCATATTTTGTAAGGGACACACTAATGGCCATATTTTGTTAAGGGGCAAACTAAGGGGCACCTTTTGTTGGCACCTTTTGTTAGGGGCACGCCGATAGCTATATTTTGTTTAGGGGCACACTGATGGGCACATTTTGTTGTGCCCATCAGTGTGCCCCTTAACATAAAATAGGAGGCATGCTGATGGACACATTTTATGTGAAGGGGCACTCTGATGGGCACATTTTATGTTAAGGGGCACCCTGATGGGCACATATGTTAGTGGGGGGATGCTGATGGGCACATATTATGTTAAGGAGGCACTCTGATGAGGACACCTGATGTGATGGGGACACCTGTACCTGATGTGATGGGGACACCTGCTGTAAGAGGGCACTCTGATGGGGATACCTGATGTAAGGGGGCACTCTGATGGGGACACCTGATGTAAGGGGGCACTCTGATGGGGACACCTGATGTAGGGAGGCACTCTGATGGGGACACCTGATGTAGGGGGGCACTTTGATGGGGGCACCTAATGTAAAGGAGCATGCTGATGGGCACACCTGATGTAAAGGGGCACTCTGATGATGGCACTTTAAATGTGCCCATCAGAGTGCCCTCTTACATTAAGTGCCAACATCAGAGTGCCCCTTTACATCAGGTGTGCCCATCAGCGTGCTCCTTTACATTAGGTGCCCCCATCAAAGTGCCCCCTTACATCAGGTGCCCCCATCAGAGTGCTCCTTTACATCAGGTGTCTCCATCAGAGTGCCCCCTTACATCAGGTGTCCCCATGAGAGTGCCCCCTTACATCAGGTGTCCCCATGAGAGTGCCCCCTTACATCAGGTGTGCCCATGAGAGTGCCCCTTTACATCAGATGTCCCCATCACAGTGCCACATTACATCAGGTGTTCCCATCAGAGTGCTGTTCCCATCAGAGTGCCCCCTTACATCAGGTGTCCCCAACTCTGATGTGCCCATCAGAGTGCTCCTAACATAAAATGTGCCCATCAGAGTGCCCCCTTACATTATGTTAAGGGGAACTCTGATGGGCACATTTTATGTTAATGGACACTCTCTGATGGTCACATTTTATGTTAAGGGGCACACTGATGGGCACATATGTTAGTGGGGGCACGCTGACGGGCATATGTTAGGTTAAGAGGGCACTCTGATGGGGACACCTGATGTGATGGGGACACCTGATGTAAGGAGGGAACTCTGATGGGAACACCTGATGTATTGTGGCACTGTGATGGGGACACCTGATGTAAAGGGGCACTCTCATGGGGACACCTGATGTAAGGGGGCACTCTCATGGGGACACCTGATGTAAAGGGGCACTCTGATGACAGCACTTAATGTAAGGGAGCACTCTGATGGGGACAAATGATGTAGGGGGGAGACACCAAATGTAAGGGGGGCCTTCTGATGAAGAAACCTGATTTAAGTGGGCACTCTGATGGGAATACCTGATGTAAGGGGGCACTCTGATGGGAATACCTGATGTAAGGGGGCACTCTGATGGGGACTCCGGTTGTGAGAGGATATACTCTGATGGGGACAACTGATTTATGGGGGTAGTCTGATGCGGCACCCAATTTAATGAATTACTCTGGTGGGGGCACCTGATGTAGGGGGAACACTATTGGGGACATTTACATTCACAGAGTATTACCGAGTGTGTGGAAGAAACAGTAAGAAAAGCGTCAGAGAGCATGGCATGCGCCAAAAAATGGAAAGAAGATGCGTACAATTTTTCATGGTACAGACTTGTGATTCGGACCTCAGCCGGAATTTTTTTTTTAGTGACCAGACCTCCTTGATTTGTAATTCACTACCCCTGGTCTATTCAAAAGTGTAGCTAACGCGTACCACAACTGCTGGCAGTGTGAAGCAGCCCTTATAAAGCATGGTCTACTTTGCTCCAATGGGGAAAATACCTTTGTGATAACCTAAGGCAATTGCATATTCCCTGGATCAACAATCTATGGTGTTGTTACTTATAAATATTAATAGACATTTCTATTCTGTGCATTTGGAAACAAATTCACCCCCCCCCCCTTTTTTTTTTAACAATCAACTTTGCTGGCTAGAACTATCTCCTTTAAAAGCCTATTCCATATTTTCACAGCTCTTACTTAGCCTTTCCGAATGCAGAGGTTAAAGTTCCACTCCAGGCAAATGGCTCAATACATAAATGAAATACAGTAGATATAGAAGAGTGGTTTAACTTCCCAAAGGATTTATATTTCTCTCTATTCACTCCTGAGATGTATACAGCTCTGGTACACAGCACAGCCCCATCTAGCAGTGATTTTTTTTTTTTGCTGCATATCAATAACACTTACAGGTCTTGTCCCTCCCCCAGCCTGTGATTGGACAGTGTAAGAAACAGCAGCACACTGGTGAGCTCATCTCTGTACAACTCGGTTCTTTCCTCCTATCAGAATACTTCTTGTGCTGCAGTATAACCAATTAGCTCCTTGTTTGACTTTTCCCTTCCCCTTGTGTGAATGCTGTTATAGAGAGGATTGCAAGAGAAAATGACCAGGTCAAATTAAAGAAGATCTAAAAGGTGAATACTTACCTGTCCAAAGGACCCTCGCAAGCAGGAGCGGACTGACCATTGAGCCACTCGGGCACTGCCCGAGGGCCCTGGGCCACTAGGGGGCCCCTTTAGGGTTGCCAGCCTCAGTAAAACCAGGGACAGTATGGACCAGGGACAGCCAATAGACAGTATAGACCAGGAACAGCCAATAGAAACATGTCTGTGTATACTGTGTGTGTGTATACTATGTGGCCCCATAATCTCTGATTGCCTGGGGGGCCCCATAATCTCCTATTGCCCGGGGGCCCCATGAGTTGTCAGTCCGCCCCTGCTCGCAAGTGTAGCTAAAGTATCTCATAAAAGTGAGTACACCTCTCACATTTTTGTAAATATTTTCTTCTATCTTTTCATGTGACAACACTGAAGAAATGACACTTTGCTACAATGTAAAGTAGTGAGTGTACAGCTTGTATAACAGTGTACATTTGCTGTCCCCTCCAAAAACTCAACACACAGCCATTAATGTCTAAACCGCTGGCAACAAAAGTGAGTACACCCCTAAGTGAAAATGTCCAAATTGGGGCCAAAGTGTCAATATTTTGTGTGGCCACCATTATTTTCCAGCACTGCCTTAACCCTCTTGGGCATGGAGTTCACAAGAGCTTCACAGGTTGTCACTGGAGTCCTCTTCCACTCCTCCATGATGACATCACAGAGCTGGTGGATGTTAGAGACCTTGCGCTCCTCCACCCTCTGTTTGAGGATGCCCCACCGGTGCTCAATAGGGTTTAGGTCTGGATACATGCTTGGCCAGTCCATCACCTTTACCCTCAGCTTCTTTAAGAGGCAGTAGTCTTCTTGGAGGTGTGTTTGGGTTAATATCATGTTGGAATACTGCCCTGCCACCCAGTCTCCGAAGGGAGGGGATCATGCTCTGCTTCAGTATGTCACAGTACATGTTGGCATTCATGGTTCCATCAATGAACTGTACCTCCCCAGTGCCGGCAGCACTCATGCAGCCCCAGACCATGACACTGCCACCACCATGCTTGACTGTAGGCAAGACAAACTTGTCTTTGTACTCCTCACCTGGTTGCCACCACACATGCTTATCTTGGTCTCATCAGACCACAGGACATGATTCCAGTAATCCATGTCCTCAGTCTGCTTGTCTTCAGAAAACTATTTGTGGGCTTTCTTGTGCATCTTTAGAAAAGCCTTCCTTCTGGGATGATACCCATGCAGACCACATTGATGCAGTGTGCAGCGTATGGTCTGAGCACTGACAGGCTGACCCCTCACCGCTTCAACCTCTGCAGCAATGCTGGCAGCACTCATACATCTATTTCCCAAAGACAACCTCTGGATATGACGCTGAGCACATGCACTCAACTTCTTCAGTCGACCATGGCACCATATCGCTATTGGTGTGTCTGTATACAGTTGGGTCCTGTTACAGCAGGGGTGTACAACCAGTGGCTCGTGTGTCTCATGGGGCCCAAGAGAGTTCAGCATGTGGCTCGGGCATGTCTGTAGGGAAGCCGTGAAAGCATAAAGGCCACGCAAGTTGACAGGGGCAAGCTAGGCACATGCACGTATGGAGGGATGCTGTGCAAGCAAAGCAGCCGCGGCGGCCGGCAATGACAAACCGGGCACCTCTGGAGGGATGCCAGGGCTGCTGAGTTTGTAATAACATTTGCAGCAGCGAAGGCAGGAACTCCCGATAGCGCCAGGCAAGTAAATGCCACATGGCTATAATAATCTAGGGTGGTGCTGGGATGGGCTGCATCCCCCCAAAGCCCCCTGCCAAAACCTCCCCGCTCAGCACATATATACAGTAATACCCTGAATTATGAGCAGAATTCGTTAGAGAAGCATGCTTGTAATCCAAAGCACTCATATATCAAATCGAGTTTCCAAATAAGAAATAATGGAAACTCAGATGATTCGTTCCACAACCACCGCTGGTGTATGCAGTACTGTATGTGGCCAGAGGTGCGAGGGCTCTGGTGGTTCCCATCGCTTCTTGGAGAACTCGGAGACGCTTGGAGACACTCGGGAACTGTTGACAATTTTGGTGCTCCGACGCACGTTACGCCCACCCTACCCAGCTGGGAGTGTCACCGAGCGTCTCCGAGTTCTCCACGAAGCGCTGGGAACCACCAGCACCCCCAGACCTCTGGCCACATACAGTACTTCATACACCAGCGGCTTTACTACATGGTTTGTACTGCTCGTATATCAATTCAGCTCTCGGATATCAAGTCAAAATGTATAAAAAATGTTTCTCGTCTTTCAAAATGCTTGTATACCGCGTTACTCGCAAACCGAGGTATTACTTTAGTTGAAATCCAATCCTCTTATCTTATTTTTTCTAATTCCTCTTCTTCCAATGTGGTCAAGGAAGGTCAATAGGTTGGATACCCCTGTGTTACAGGATGGATTATCACAGGGAAGAGTAGGAGAACCCAACATTTCCAGCACCTCCCAAATGGGTCATTGTTATATGTGCATGTTTTTACCTCCCAGGTGCATAACTTTTCATTTATCAATAATTCCTAGGAGATAGGCTATAATGACCACATTAAGGGGGCTGCAAATGCCTAGCTCCTTCAGGAAATTCTCTTTGTCACAAATAATACTGCCTTTGGACCATGACAACCAATCAATGAATCAATGATGAATGTGAATAAATGTTTTCTGGGGTGACCCCAGAGCTAGAGGCACTGATCTATTTCCACGTTTTTCATGTGTTGTATCCAGTATGAGCCCTAATATCTGTCAGGAGCGTGTGAATGCTACTGTTCTTTGACAGCTGCTAGTCTTTTTCCAGCTTCCTGGTTTTGGGTGTGATATATTCCCTCTGCCTGTCCACATGCAAGGTGATTGATGTGGTCAGTCTCAGGGTGGAGAGCAAGCCTGATTTAAGTCAGCCAAGCCTGCAGTCTCATGCTTGTGATAGCGTGTGTAATATGTGTCCCAAGCTCCCTGTTTGTCTGCCCTGCTCTGCTAGATTGGATTCCCTCATTGACGACCTTGGTTCAAATGTCGACTATTCTCTGAACTCTGCCTGCCTTTTGACTATGGATTGGCCCCAACTATTCTATACCTTACCTGGCTTGTACTTGGACTGTCACTGAACGACTCTGCCTGACTGCCAACCGCAAGTACCTGTTATAGCGTCTACAAAATAGGGGACAGGTTTAGGGTCTTTTTATTTACCTCCTTCTTCCCTTCCAAGTACCATGGTGATCCATCCTTCATTTCTTCCATATACCATAGTGATTCTTCCCTCCCTCTCTCTCTCTCTCTCTCTCTCTCTCTCTAAGGGTTGGTTCACACTGGAACACAGTGGAGGAAAGGGGCATTCCGTGTGCATTTCTCGCACTGCATGCAACCATGCTGCCCTTGTGAAACGCACGCAGGTGCCATTAATTGTTAATGACAGCGTTTGTGGCCACCAAACCACATGGTACTGCAGTGCTATGCGGTTTGGTGTGGTACGATTTGTAAAAGTAGTGCTTTGCAGAGCACCCCCATTCACTTCAATGGGTCACGGTTGATGGGCAGTAGTGCCCGCCAATGCGTCATGGGGTTTATAATTCCTGCTGCAGCCTCGGAGCAAAGCATCGCAGATGCACCATATGTACAGCCTCGGCTGCTGCCTCTGCAGCCAAAGGGGGAGCACTTGGCGAGGTAGTAAAACCCTGTGGGTGAGCCACGGTTTGTCCACCCCAACCCCCACTGATGTGAATGAGCCCCAAGTGTTGTGATGCATATTTCTGCACTTACTGCAGTACTTATTCTTTGGCTCCATCTCAGGTTCCTCAGGTCCTTTATAATCCTCTATTTAAAACTCTCTTTTTTCAGTATATATTCTAAAATGATTGTGTTGAGGTTTATATGTATCCCTGAGACTCCAGCCTGTGGCTCAGCAATTAAAGCAAATTTTATAGGTACAAAGAAGCCATGGTTTTGTTTAACCACGGCCTTCAGCCCCTCCCACTTTTTGTTGCGGTGGTGATAGTGTTCCGCAGGTCAGTCTCAAGCTGAAATGTCCCTCATTCTCAAATTCAAAAGTTGGGAGGTATGGGAGAGAAGTCTGTACAACTGGGTAAAACTTAAGGGAAGGCTGGGGTTCAACTTTCTGTCACTACCATGCATGAGGGCTGGAAATGTTTTTTATTAAAAATGTTATTAACAAGAAAGCTTAGAAGAATATCATGTTCGCGTTTTTAGTTTTTTTAGTGAGTGCATCCACAAGTCTATGCTCAACAACTTAATTGTACGTGCTCAGAATGCACATAGTATTATACATAAGGTCTCTAGAAAAGTGTTTACTTTTCAAATGTAAAATTCCGTTAATTACTGAATAGCGGAAAGCGATTTTAGACCGCCGCAGAGCCTCGCGTCCTTCGGTAGTGAAGCCCTGCACACTAGAGAGGTACTCAGCTTCAATAAACACAATGTTTCATGTGTCTTAAGTGTTGTTTATCAGCACACTGTGTATTACATCTAATAAAATAACAAATATGAACTATGTAAGACACACTGAAAATACTGAAATTGCCATTGAGATACCTGGATATGCAAGAAATTAGAAGACTTTTATAAGCATAGTGTGTGGATATCAGCCTCTTAATTTAAATGATCTCATCACTGTAAGTGCATGTTTGGAAAATACTGTATCTGGGAATAGTTTGTAAACCTAAGCCCTCATTCAAACGAGGCGGATCCTCTGCCTTGGAGTCCACCTCTGTCCGCCGGCTCAGCGGGAGATCTCTCCGATGATCTCCGCTGAGCCGGCGGATGACAGGTCTCTCTCTACTCACTGAGCGGGGAGGGACTTGTCGAGCGCCGCTGGTTGCTATGGAGAGATCGGACGAAAACAGACAGCATGTCCATTTGTCAGATCTCACTCGATCCGATCCGCCAGGGATGGATGTGAACGAAGGGCCATCCAAGGACTTTGGTGGATCGGACTGGGTCGGATGTCAGCGGACATGTCCCTGCTGACATCCGTTGCTCCATAGCCTTACATGGAGCGCCCATTCAGGTCCGCCGACAAAACTGACAGGCGGACCTGAACGGTCCGTTCGTGTGAAAGGGGTCTTAGGCTCATTTACACTTGCAATTGGGAAGCAGTAAAACGCCGCATTTGAGACAGGTTTTTACTGCCCCACAACCACCCCTCAGCCAGTGGCAGGGACCGGGGTGTACACATGCTGCGACGGTAATGCTTTGCTAGGAATTGTACCCTCGTTGCATTCAAGTGAGCAGGGCTGGGCTGCAACTGCCCCGCAAAAGCACATAATGCACACCGGTGCCTGGTATTTAGCAGGTTAAAGCAGGCAGTAAGGAGGCGATACAACACCCCCTCACCACCTGTTTAATGCTGTCTGAAAAGCAAGTCAAGTGTGAATCACTCTTTAAAGAGCAAAGCAAGTGTAAATGAGCCCTTAAATGCATTAGCCTTTGATGCTGTTATAACCTGATACAAAAGCCGAGGGTGTGAGTACAAGGAGAGAATTTTTGTACAAGACAAAAGGTAGAAAGGAGTAGAAATTGCAGTGGTAATCGCCCATCAGGGACTGCCGTAGAGTCCCACTGAGAAGAAGATGTGAAGACACTGTAAGCCACGGACAGCATCCAAGTCATGGACAATACCTATCTCATGGACTCTCACCTTATGGAGGTACTGTATGCCTGGGCCACTGTTAGTTAGGATTAGGGAAAGGACATTATTCATGTTGTATTGCCATGACGCCTTTCTACAGTAAAGTTATGTAAACTGTTATGAGCCTGGTATGAAGTTGTGTATGTTGGTTCTGGCATATTCCAAAGAACCCGGGTCTGTATTTACACTATGGGGTATCAGTAACACTGCTACAAAAGATTAACTCGCCAAGACAAGGAAGAGTAGTGTAGTTGCGATAGGTAACCAAGCGAAGGAACAAGCTACAAGTGACCAGTTCTTAGGCGTGGTACCTGGAAAGGTGACAGGTCTTCCGGTAACAAGGGGGTCAGAGTTCTGGCTTTCCCCCCAGCAGTCCATTTTCCATTGTAACTGGGAGCAGACTTAGGTTGCAGAGATCAATGACCTGGCCACATGGTACAGGAAAGACAGATTTAAGTAAGCGAATGCATGAGGTCTGCTCTATGTGCCCGGCGGGACCCTTCCTGTTACTGGGAGTGAGGTAACAGAGGTACACTGGACTGGTGGAATGGGCACAGGCTCAGCACGTCCCTACTAATGCCAGGTACAAGTTACAGTGTGTAGTGACATGGGACAAGTCGCTTTTCAGAGGAACTCTGCACATTAATTGCTACACACTGTGAAGGCTCATGTCTAAGTCAAGAAATTGCCTTAATGTTTGATCATTCACATGACCACAGTCTCCTCCTGGTCCTGGGCATTAATGATAGTGCTTTGCTCTAGTGTTACCCCACATGTACGGGCACAGTAGACCCCACCCGTAAGTGCAGGACACTAAGAAATAGTGGGACAATCAGTGAACAGTGTGTAGTGGCAGGGCAGTCAGTGTGCAGTATACAGAGGTGGGGCAGTTGGTGAGTAGTATGTAGTGACAGGGTGGGCCAGTATGTAGCAGCAGGGTGGTCAATGAGCAGTATGTAGTGGCAGTCAGTGTCAGGGCCTGGACCTCTCCTGTGTATCGCTGATGAGCCACCTGAGATGCTGGACAGCTCCCTGGACAATTCCTTAAATGATCCTGAATTGAACCTCTTTTCTCTTGAACTTTGAACCCTTTGCTCCCCCCCCCCCCCCCCCCGGTGAACTTCCTGATTTAAAGCGGAGCTCCGCCGAAAAAATTTTTTTTTAAAAGTCAGCAGCTACAAATACTGCAGCTGCTGACTTTTAAAACATGGACACTTACCTGTCCAGGGCACCCGCGATGTCGGCACCTGAGGCCGAACTGTCTATCCGTCCTCGGGTGCTGTCGCCTCCATCTTCGGTAAGGGAATCAGGAAGTGAAGCCGTGCGGCTTCACTTCCCGGTTCCCTACTGCGCATGCTCGAGTCGCGCAGCGCAATACGGATGGTCCCTGCTGTCTCTGGGACCCATGTGTTTCCCAGCAGGCAGCGGGGAGGGAGCAGGAAGTGGCGTAAATAACCGCAGATTCTGCGGCTATCTATGCCGGAAGTGGGTACAGATACCTGTAATATACAGGTATCTGTACTCCCCTCCCCCCTGAAAGGTGCCAACTGTGTCACCGGAGGGGGGGAGGAATCTGATGAGTGGAAGTTCCACTTTTGGGTGGAACTCCACTTTAAGCAATGTCTCTACACTCCCCGTTTGCCAGATTACTGTGTTTTCTTCAGCCAATTTCTCGCTCTTAATAAGAATGAAAAAAAACAGCATTCGGTCATATAACACAAGATAGCAGCATCCACTTAATTAACTGTGATACCAGCTAGTGATCAAAATAAACAAATTATATAAGCAGCGCTAGAAAATAAATAGAACAACAAAAATGGAAAATAATAAAGCGCAAACGTGCAATTAGTGCTTGGATATCATCCTTACAAACGCATAGAAAATCATATAGCCTACAAACATGCGTGAATATACTGTGCATATGAACAACATGTGAGAGAACACAAATCCACAGATCAATCTCTAAAGCCCCGTACACACGATCAGACTTTCCAACGGGAAATGTTGGATGTGAGGTTGTTGGCTGACAATCCGACCGTGTGTACGCTCCATCGGACAATTGTTGTCGGACTTTCCGCCAACAAATGTTGGCTAGCAGGTTCTCAAATTTTCCGCCAACAAATGTCTGTTGTCGGACTTTCAGATCGTGTGTACACAAGTCCGTCAGACAAAAGTCCAAAGTACAAACACGCATGCTCAGAAGCAGAAGCGGCCGGTCTTGTAAACTGGCGCTCGTAATGGAGAATTAAAATTTGTGATGTGGCAAATTATGAAATCTCCAAATGCAGCGGACATTCTCTTCTTTAATGGGATAATAATGAACCTGCTTTGCTGGTGATAATGATGGAGTTATTGCAAACAAATTTTCGAAGTTTTTTTTTTTCTAGTGATATCAAGAATATTATTATGTTTTTTTTTTATTATTTGGGCAAGTTACCACAACACCATTATCCTGTAGTTTTTAAGATCAAAGATACAACTATGTTGGTGTCCCTTGTCAATTTTACATTGTATTTTTTAAAATGTAACTGCCTACTCCCAAACTGTCATTTGAAGTAAAACACATAGCCAAGTATTATTCTACACATTTTTTTTTTATTGTGCATTAAAAAAAAAAAAAAATTAGACATGCTATTTGCCAATAAAAATTAACCAAAAAGTGCATTCTATGCATCCAAAAATATAGAAAATATACCAAATCAAATCATTATTCAACCAAAAAAAAAAATGTCAAAGCAATAACTCCAAGGCCAAAAATAAATAACACCTTATCTCCTCCGATTCCGCAACATGTCTAGTTGACGAACGGCCATTCAGAAACGAACTGAAAAGCATGAAATGAAAAGCGATAAATGAAAAACGCAAAAAGAAAAGTACGAATCAACACTCACCAAACTTCTACTAACACAAAGGAGCCCAAAGGGTGGCGCTAAAGAGCTGGAAAACCACGTAGTACGTCTAGTACATCACTACGTTTGTAATTGTTGGCCAACATTTGTGTGACCGTGTGTATGCAAGACAAGTTTGAGCCAACATCCTTCGGACAAAATTCCACGGTTTTGTTGGCGGAAAGTCTGATCGTGTGTACGAGGCATAAGAGATCATAAATGGTGAACACTGGTGGGTGAAGTCTCCTTAGGTGGGTTAAATCAACCATCCAAAAAGTGCACTGTGTGATACAAATGAAAAGGGGATCCACCACCAGCAACACCCTCTCGTACCGGATATGTTAGACCATAAATTATAATGGTCAAATACGCCCAAGATATAACATGGAGAGCTAATCATCCATTGAGGAGCGATGGTCAATCAGCAACAGATCCCAATATGTGACTCGAAAATTTAAAAAGAATAGACTGCCATAGTGAAGCCCATCAAGTGTTCAAACTTTTAGTAACAGTAGTAAAAAAAGTATCTCCACATGGCTTATGTACAGGACTTATGGATAGGACTTCCAGCAAGCTTTTGGCTCGTACACGACCACTGGGTAGCGGCTAGACGTGCGTGATGTCATCACCTCCAGGCCACTCCCTGTGGTTGTAAAGACACAAGGTTTTTTTTTACCTTCATGCATTATATGCATGAAGGTAAAAAACCTTCTGTGTGCAGTAACCCCCCAGCCCACCCTAATACTTACCTGAGCCTCCATCTTGATCTAGTGATGTCCAGGAGAGCCTTTGCCTCTCTGAGGACTCACACTCCTGATTGGCTTTTGGCAGCAGCGGGAGCCATTGGTCCCTCACACAGAGAGGCCCTTAAAATGCCAGGACAGTACAAATACCCCAAATTACCCCCTTTTGGACAGTATGTTGAGTTTTTTAAAGCTGTCCAACTTTTTTTGGAAAATGAAGAAATTATATAAAATTTGTTTTTTTTCACACTTTTTTTACACACTGTCACCAGTGCAGTACAGCATTATCATGTGATGAGTATGGTGGTATTCCTGGATAGTGACTGGTGACAGTATGTAAAAAAAATAAATATAAATAAAAACATTTTTATTCAATTTTGTAAACATTTGTTACCTTTTAACATTTTTTTTTTCTTTTTTTATATATATTTTGTTTTACATACTTTCAGTTCAGTGTTACCAGAGTGACATTGCTGTTAAAGCTTTGTGCACTGATGTGCAGACATGTTGGAACAAGAAGGGGCCATCCCCAAACTTTTCTCACAAAGTTGGAAGCATGAAATTGTCCAAAATGTCTTGTTATGCTGAGGCCTTAAGAGTTCCCTTCACTGGAACTAAGGGGCCAAGCCCAAAGCCTGAAAAGCAACCCCACACCATAATCCCCCCTCCACCAAATGATTTGGACCAGTGCACAAAACAAGGTCCATAAAGACATGGTTGAGCGAGTTTGGGGTGGAGGAACTTAACTGGCCTGCACAGAGTCCTGACCTCGACCCGATAGAACACCTTTGGGATGAATCAGTGGAGACTGCGAGCCAGACCATCTCGTCCACATCATTGCCTGACCTCACAAATGCGCTTTTGGAAGAATGGTCAAACATTCCCATAGACACACTCCTAAACCTTGTGAACAGCCTTCCCAGAAGAGTTGAAGCTGTTATAGTTGCAAAGGGTGGGCCAACTCAATATTGAACCCTACGGACTAAGACTGGGGTGCCATTAAAGTTCATGTCTGTGCAAAGGCAGGTGTCCTAATACTTTTAACAATATAGGGTTACCTTGATGAGCCTGCCTGTGCCGCCTATCCACAGTAAAAGTGGTTAAACTGAATGGGTTGATCATTTACAATCACTTTAACATTACAGAACAAATCCAGTTGAATATGACCAACTACTACTAGCAATATGGGGTACAGTTTCGGACACTGTAAAAAAGGCATAAGAGTTTGATAGTGGGTTCAAAGATGAGCACCATAATTAAAGCGGAGTTCCACACAAAAATGGAACTTCCACTTTTCGGAAGCCTCCCCCCCTCCGGTGTCACATTTAGCACCTCTAAGGGGGGAGGGGGGTGCAGATACCTGTCTAAGACAGGTATTTGCACTCACTTCCGGCATAGACTCCCATGGGAGTCTATGCCTCTTCCCGTCCCCACCGCGCTGTCTGCTGGAAACACACAGCTCCCAGGAGAGAGCGGGGACCACTTGGGACGCGCAGAGCGACTCGCGCATGCGCAGTAGGGAACCAGGAAGTGAAGCCGCAAGGCTTCACTTCCTGATTCCCTCACCTAGGATGGCGGCGGCAGCTGCCGAGAACCAAGCGGGTTCTCGGCGTCGCCTGCTGACATCGCTGGACCCCGGAACAGGTAAGTGGCCATGTATTAAAAGTCAGCAGCTGCAGTATTTGTAGCTGCTGGCTTTTAATTTTTTTTTTTTTTTTTGGCGGTGTGGGTGGACCCCCCGCTTTAATAAAATAGCTGGAAAATCTAATGGGAGGTATGAAGTCACTTGCTGCTTGCTTTTCTGCCAGTAATTTTGTGATCTAGGTGACTGCTGAGCCACTGGATTTGCAGGCAACTTTCTCTCTACATCCACTGTAGGCTCCTTAATAGCATTATTAAAATAATGATCATAGTTCTTGATTGGCTTTTAGCAGCACATTATGGTCGAAGTCCTGCGGCTGTAGTTTCCATGTGTACCTGAAGGCACACTAGGTTTCCTGGGCATGTTTAAGAGGGGTCTCATGTTGAAAGGTTGTAGAGGGGATTTATGTTGTTACTGACTACGGCAATGCAAATTTTCTCATTTCCAGCTACTATTACCACTTACCAAGCTTCCATTCCCAAACTTTATCAACATAAATCACAATCTTTTATGTCATTACTTGCCTCTGCTATACTGCAAGTCTCTCCCGACAGGGAAGGAAAATAATGGCAATTCTCAGACTACAAAGGTGACCTGTCTGGCCGTGGACGGCAGGTATCAGGAGGCTCCCTGTCAGGCCCAGAGGTGACAAATTAGGACAGAATTTATAAAGCGTTCTAGATAATCTCTCATCCATCCCGCATTAGAAAAGTGTTTTATGTGTGACCTCTGTGATACAAATGATCGAGTCACAATGAGGACACTGGCACTCCTGTCATCTGTGCACAGGACACGGCCAATGTCCTACCCGATCTACCCTGCGGATCACAATCCGTCCTAACGTGTGTTTAACATTCCAGTCAGCTTGGCTCCTGATCTCTCCCGTATAAACATATAAATATACTTCTGTTAAGAGAAAAGTTTGCCTTTGTTGGGTTTCATCTTTTGAAGGGCTTTGATTAAGCTCTTCCTGTGATGACGGCTCCCATTACATGGCACTCGCACGTCGCACAGTATTTTCTATTTTAGCACCACCACCTCCTCCCCCCTCCGGATGGTTTTACATTTCATTCTTTGTTGTCATCATAAAATATTTTTGTCGCAGACCAAAAAGTAACATTTTCATGTCAAAATTCTTATTTACAGGGCCCAGCGGTGAGACTGAGATATGACGTACTCGATGAATCAACCTCTATTTCCCATAACAGCCTGCATGTCAGGGTGACAACTGCAGTCCCACAAACTGTTTTGAAAGTCCAGAAAATTAGCAATTTCTTATTCTAGGAACTATTATGCCGCGTACACACGGTCGGACTTTTCGTCTACAAAAGTCCAACGGACGCTGACGGACTAAAGCTGGCTGGTAATCCGATCGTGTGTGGGCTTCTCCGGACTTTCAACTGACTTTTTTAGCCTCAAATCCGACGTACTTTAGATTTGAAACATGCTTCAAATCTTTCCGACGGACTCGAGTCCGGTCGAAAAATCCGCTCGTCTGTATGCTAGTCCGACGGACAAAAACCCACGCTAGGGCAGCTATTGGCTACTGGCTATGAACTTCCTTATTTTAGTCCGGTGTACGTCATCACGTAAGAATTCGACGGACTTTTGTGTGATCGTGTGTAGGCAAGTCTGTTCGTTAGAAAGTCCGCCGCAAGTCCGTCGAAAGTCCGCCAAAAGTCCGTCGAAAGTCTGTCGGACAGGCTGTCGGACAGGCTGTCGGACTTTTGTAACTGAAAAGTCCGACCGTGTGTACGCGGCATTAGACATGTGCATTCGTTTTCGTCCGAATGCATTTTCGTCCGAATTTCAGGTATTTTCGTTATCGCTTTAACAAACGATAACGAAAGTGCAGAATCCGAAAAACAAAAGATCCGACATAAACAAATGCTTTATTTTCGTTTTCGTTGCTACAACAGTTCGATATAGATAGGAGATTTGACATGATGATGACAATAACAATCTGTGTCCATCAAACCTGTGGTCGAATGTGCCTAACCTTAACTCTATTAGTCCAAGATTATTCTACATAGAGAGAAAAGATTCTACATAGAGAGAAAAGATGAATAAAAATAATGATGATGATGATGAATGTTATTGGCTGATTGTAACCAAAGAGGAGGAGCAGTAAAAAGCTAGAACTAAGTACACACGTACTTTGGCTTATGGTGTCTGTTGAAAGTTCTAAGTAGATTCGACAGAGCAGGTAAACTATATGGCGTCATACGGTTTAGCTGCTCCATCGAATCTTCTTTGAACATTCGACAGACACCATAAGCCTTCAATGACAAATTCGACCTTAATTTGGATTTTCGGACGAATGCAATTTTTAACGAAAAACGAAATAAATAAAAATGAATTTCGGGAGTAACTAAATAAATTTATTTTTCGGACGAAAACGAAATTCCGAAACGAAATATTTCAGTGTGCACATGTCTAGTAACTATGTGTTATCGGTTCCCAGAACAACTGACATTTGGGGACCGTAGAATAACGAGACACTGACCTTTGAGAGTCCTAGAACAATGACACATTGACACTTGGGGGTTTCAGAACAATGACAAGCTGACATTTGGAGATGAAAATACAATGACACTGACATTTGGGGGTCTCACAATAATTTTGACACTCGGGGGTCCTAGAACGATGACCCACTGATCTTTCAGGGTCTTAGAACAATGAAACATTGACACTTCAGTGTCCTAAAACAATGATGCAATGACACTTGGGGGTCTCAGAACACACTGACAGCTGGAGGTCACAGTACAATGACACTAACACTTAGGGGTCCTAGAACAAAGACAAACTGAAATTTGGGGGTCTTATTAACTATGACACGCTGATATTTGGGGGTCCCAGAACAAAGACACAATGACACTTGAGGGTCCCAGAAAAAAGGCACACTGATACTTGGGGGTATCAGAACAATGATGACACACTGCCACTCGGGGGTCTCAGAACAAAGACACACTGACACTTTGGTGTCCCAAAACAATGACACACTGACTATTGGCGGTCCCAGAAGAAAGACACACTGACACTTGGGGGTCCCAGAATAATGACACATTGGCAATGGGAGGTCCCAGATTAATGAAAGTGGTGGACCGCCACTTGTCAGCGTGTCATTGTTCTGGGAAGAAAGAAAGACACACTGACACTTGGTGGTCCCAGAATAATGACACACTGGCAATTGGAGGTCACAGAACAGAACAATGACACACTGACAATTGGTGGTCCCAGAAGAACGACACACTGACAATCGGGGGTCCCAGAACAATAACACACTGACACTTGGGAGTCCCAGAACAAAGACACACTGAAGTTTGGGACTCTCAGAACAATTACACACTGTACATTGTGGGGTTCCAGAACAACAGTATGCTGACACTTGGCATTGAAGGTTCTGGATATAAGGAGTTTGTATCTTTTTCCAATATTGTTGTTGGTTTCCTCCCATACTCTGACTTTACTCCACATTCCAGAAACGTCCTGGCAGGTTAATTATCTTCTGCATTCTGTGTGTATCCCTAGATGCATCTGTGTGAATTTGTTAGGCACATTAGAATGTAAGTTCCATTCAAAATGTGAAAGGTCCTGTTCATTTCCATATATGTCTGAGCTTTAGAAAAAAGGATTAGTAAATACAAATAAAAACTACAACTCAAACCGAGTACCAAAGATGACCTATACTCAGAAACGTCAAAGCAGTGAATGCACAATGTCATGAACACACAGAGCCGATCTGCTGGAATCAATCTGCCTGGAGAGGTTGGAAAAGGATTGTTCGGTGTAGAACGATGGTCATTAGCAGAGTACACTGACCTTACAGACCTCGCTGGGAAGAAAACATAATCTAATGGAAGCCGAGGACACAAAAGTTTGTAAGAGCCATCTCATCTGTGCGGAAAACTAGGAGTTTTCTATTTATTTATTTTTTACGTAAAACAATACAAAATGTAATGTTTTCTGACATGATTAGGTATGAATTACTTTTGGGTCTATTTAGAAATGTTTACATGCAAGATTCACACATCTTTCACTCAGGATTCATAGACTTTTCCAATTAAATCCAATTAGAGAAATGTGTGAAAACCTTTATAAACAGACCCCAGATTTTGTACGATATTCATCAGCAGGGAATGAGCCTCATTAGAAGCAGCTTCCACCTTATTTAAAAAAAAAAACTGCTTATCACCAAACTGCTGCCACACCTTAGGAATATCCTATTACCTAGCTGCCTCTGGTTCCAATGCTTTATGTCACTGACCCAGTACAAATCACATTTAGTTAGGACTCTTGGTTTGTATACCCTGTTTCCCCGAAAATAAGACCTAGCGTGATTGTCGGTGATGGCTGCAATATAAGCCCTACCCCCCAAATAAGACCTACCCTGTTTCCCTGAAAATAAGGTGCTAAGGGGTGCCTTGTAACCTGCCTCTTCCTCTCCCTGGCACCTGACGTCATTTCCCTCGGCGCCCGCGTTCGCTAGTGCTCCTGGGAGATGTGTGTCATCATTTCCCAGGAGTCAGTGGGCAGCACCGAGGGCTGTAATTGCGTTACTTCAAAACCGGAAGTGACGTGGGAAAAGGTGGATTTCAGCGCCATTTTTAAAATGGGAAGAAAGCCCTTTATTGCCATTCCCATACATTAGATACAGAGCCGCCAGCAGAGGAGAAGGACGTGTGTTGAGCGGCTCCATCGTTGATTTTTTTGATCAATTTCACCCTGATTTCTGATCTTCAACAACATAAAGTAAGTGCTGATAGCTTAGAGAGTTCTGTTTGCCCATTGTGTTATATGTAGTGTTTCTGTTTTTTTTTTTTTTAATTATTCATTTAATTTTAAACCGTTTTAAACATTTGTTTTTTTCTTTTGGTAGAATTATTATTTCTTTAATGCAATTTTAATTTAATTATCTTATAGCTGCAATATTTTTTCCATATTATTATTATTATTATTTTTAGTAATTTTTTGTAATTTTTTCTCTACCATGTATGTGCCTTTACTTATTTTTTAATGTCTTTCTATTCCTTTTTTTTTTTTTTCGAAATAATTTGATTTTTGTTTTTATATTAATTTTTATTTTTCTATTACAGATTAATTTTGATTCTGAATGTCAGAATGCTTGGTTATTTTCATTAAAATAACTGTTTTCCTCATTTGCCAGGTATCAATTTAGAAAAATAACTTAAAATTTTTTATTAGAAAATATCTTTTCTATCATCTCTCCTCCTCCATTCCGCCATTACTCCCTCCCTACTACCAACTCCCTCCTCCATACTGCCTCCTCCCTACCACCTCCCTCCTCCCTACTCTCTACTCCATCCTCCCTACCACCCCCCACCTCTCTACTCCCTCCTCCCTACTGCCTCCTCCATCCTCCCTACTCCATCCTCCATATCACCTCCCTCCTCCCTACTCCATCCTCCCACCTCTCTACACCCTCCACCCTACCACCTCTCTACTCCCTCTACCCTACCACCTACCACATCTCTACTCCCTCCACCCTACCACCTCCCACCTCTCTACTACCTCCACCCTACCACCTCCCACCTCTCTACCCCCTCCACCCTCCTCTCTACCACCTCCCTCCTCCCTACTCCCTCCTCCCTACTACCTCCCTCCTCCCTACCACCTACAAAAAATGCTTTCCTAAACTGATAGAAACATTGTCTGTTTAAATTCCCTGCTGATACTCATGTTTCCTTTGTAGGGCCTTTAGAATAAAAAATACATTTGCCTAATCTCCATACTTGCCTTATATATATTTGACACATTAATTCTGAACTCCCCTTCAGTTTTGCACTGTTGTATATGCTCCTCTCCTGTACTGAAATAGCTTCCTCCAATTTCGCTGCACACTGTGAGCTTCTCATGATGTGCATCAGAAGCTGCAGGAGTCAGATAGAATCTGCCTCATTTCCTGCCAGACTGTCACTGGCCCGCCCCTTACATTCATTAGATTTCATTTCTTTCAATCCTGGAGGCATTTTTTTCTGTGGGTGTTACCTATGGCAGTCTGTATGCCTCTACAGCCTGCCTAGGAACTCCACTCCCCCAGACCGACACTCAGCTATTAGGGCATTTTGATATTTGCATAACTCCTCCCAAGAGCTATGCTAAGCATTGCTTGCATCAGGGCTGAGGGCTCTTGAAAGTAAGAGTGGTCCCAACCCCCTTAGAGCATCTGTCTTCAGTGCAGGTGTAGCAGCTGTGCCTCCTGTGTGCAGACCTGGGATTGGATCTGCTCAACCTGCCAAATCCCTGGATACGGCTTCCTAGTATCCTCACTGTCGCAGGATGTCCTGTATGCCAGTATGCCTTATATGCTAGTAGCTCTCAGCCCTGGGATTTTATTGGCTGGTCGCTGTCAGTCCAGGACACTTTAATTTTCTTACTATTGACACTTCACTGTTGGTTACATACTACTGATCTCTGAATTCTGTTACTCGTGAACCATGCACTCTGCATTATACCCCTAACCCTTGTGCTCTGTATTACATACTAATGATCTCTGCAGGGTACGTTACAACTGCTGACCTCTGAACTCTGTGTTACATACTCCTGACCTCTGTGCTTCATTATACTATTGACCCCTGCACTGCCTGTTACATACTACTGATCTCTGAATTCTGTGTTACTCAGAAACCATGCACTCTGCATTATATCCCTAACCCCTGTGCTCTGTATTACATAATAATGACCTCTGCAGCCTTGGTTACAACCTCTGACCGCTAAACTCTGTTACATACTCCTGACACTTTCACTTTATGTTACATACTCCTGACTCATTCACAGCATGTTACATACTACGGACCTTAAAACTCTGCAATGCTTGCTTTCGACCCCTGCACTCTCCATTACATACTACAGACCCCAGAATGTGTTTTTACTGACCCTTAAATTGCACGTTCCATACTACTGACCTCTGAGTTTTTTACTCCTGGCCTCTGCACTCTGCGTTACACACTCCTGACCCCTACACTCTGCATTACCTACTACTTTCCCGTGCACTGTGCTACATACTACTGACCCCTGCACTCTCCATAACATACTCCTGACTCCAGCACTCTACGTTACTACGGATTCCTGAACTGTGTGTTACATACGACTGACCTTTTAACTCTGCCCTTTGCAATATTACTCTTGACCTCTACACTTTGCATTACATACTTCTGACCTCTGCAGTCTGCATTACAAATTCCTACTCACTAAACTCTGCATTACATACTCCTGACCCCTTCACTCTGCATTACATACTTCTGACGTCTGTGTTACATATACATACTACTACCCTGTGTTGGCACAAGAACTGTGGCATATGTTATTGTGTACACGGTTGGCAAAAGGGGGCAAAAATAAACACAGTAGGATGACAGCTTACAAAAGATTAATAACAAGCTAAATTACATTTAAAATGCCAAATTGACAAACGCTTGTGACATCTCAAACAAATGGCTCTGGATACCTAGAGAAACAAGGCAACCTCCACCTACCCAATATCTAAATAATATGGTCCGGGACCCCCCCGGCGCATAGCCACACCTGTCCTGAATGAATGGCCAGAGTATGCCTTAGGGTCCAGACCCAGATTGGCCAAAAAGGTACAGCAATGAAGTACGAATTAAGCTGCGAAGAGGGGAGCACTAGGAAAAGGCAACAGAGGACCATCCCCAGGTTTATCAGACGTAGCACCGACGAGCTGGTCTAACACCAACACCGGGCCCACGCCTTGCCAGTCTAAAAGAACCTGATGTCCGTGCTGCCTCCCAATTGCTGCGTCTTGCAAGCATGCAGATATAACAGAAGTGGCCGGGGTGCCTAACCAGTTGATTGCCAAAAGAATGCGTGACCCTGGGCCAGAAGCGTAAACTCCTCTGGCCTCAAAAACCATAAAAGGCCAGATATATCGCTGCCTTAAGCACCAAACTGGGTAACAACCCAAAAGGATTTTCTCAACCTTCTGGTTTGAAACGCGTCAGAATTCATGCACACCAGCATTAATATTATTGAATGCTGTGTATTATTGTGTCTGCATCAATTGTATTGATGTTTACTCCCGGTACCAGAGCTCATATTTTATCTGTCAATACGATATGACTGATTAATAAAGCTATCAATTTTACTCCATACGAGTTACCTTCACAATTTTTGCTGCCTAGAAAACCCCACTCTTGGGGGACACTTCCATTGTTGTTGACAACCCAAAAGGAGAACTCCAGGGCATGTCAGAAGTCTGCTCAGCACAGTAGGAGGGCTACTCTACTGGATCCCTTTGAGGATGGCTTTAATAGGGTGCGCAGAAAATAAAGAAAGGCCTATCGGGGACTTCCAAAAACATGAAATGCTGAGTCACAGCCAGATACGCCCTGATAGTGCTGTGGGCCAATTTGAGTTGGAAGTGGCAAAAAACAGAAAAGCTAATAGGAACTGGATGTTAACCATCAGGACTAGGAAACCTCGACCGGAAAGCCTAGAAAACATCCCAAGCAGTGTCATGAGCCTTCCTGGTATTCAAAAAATAAAGATTTACCGATCAAGGCTGCTGCATCAGCCCAATGGGAACCCAATCCCTACAAATTGCTGGAAACCGAGGAGAAGGCATGGTGCCGGCATCTGCGTCCAAGACCTGGGCCTACCGGTACCAGCCTAGGCACCAAGGGGGTTCCGGAATCCACTAAAGCCCCTGAGCCAGTAGACACTGCTGCAGTTGCATTAGGCTGACTTACCAACAGTTCCATTCTATTACGCAACTTCTGGCAAGACGTAGCTAGGGAATAAAGGGTAGTGTGGATTGGGACGGGGAAAACCACAGTCCGCAGGGTAACCTGCTCCGCACTCGTGTCCGACGCACAAGGGAACAGCAACCTAAATAGCTGTGCTTTCTGAGCTGAAGCCGGGAAAGCAATCACCCTGCGTTGAAATTCTGCCATCAGATCAAAGAGTTGAGGCTAGCTGTGTGTGAACAATGAGGCCTTGGGACGGTCCAGATTCTGAGAGAGAGGGTGAGCTACCGTGCTCCAACCCCCTAGCCGGAGAAGGAAGGATAGAAGCGAAGTCCCCAATATCCGCTGCTTGAGACATGACCTGCATAACTGGAAAAATAACCTTGACATAGACATACATACAAACCTTGACCCAAGAATGTAACAACCGCCCCCAAGACTTACCTGCGACCAACCGCCCCCCCCCCCCCCCGAAAACACAATGTAAGAATGGGACCGATGCATGCCAGTCTAGTGCAATTACCAGGCCGAGTTTACCTGAGGCGTAACAGGCAAATTAAAAACGTAAACTCAGGCCTTGAAACCTGAAAAAGTGTCCGGGTACTGAAGTAAATGAGATGTAATGTATGTAACACGGATGAGGAGACTTGCCACTGCACTAGCAAAATAAAAACAACCTGCGTTTCTCATGCAGTTTGCATGAGAATGTAAATTGATGAACAATGTGAGAAACATGAGAAACGTCAGTAACACGGTAAAACATGAGAACCATGGGAAACAAGAGTAACATGGGAAAACGTGAGGAACATGGGAAAACGTGAGTAACATGGAAAGACGTGAGGAACATGGGAAAACGTGAGGAACATGGAAAGACGTGAGTAAATGGAAAGGCGTGAGTAACATGTAAAGATGTGATTAAACATGGAAAAAAAATGCAGGTAACATGGGAAACGTGAGTAACATGGAAATACGTGAGTAACATGGAAAAGGGGGGGGGAAGGAAGACGCGAGTAACATGGAAAACGCAGGTAACATGGGAAACGTGAGAACACGGGAAAATGTGAGAACATGGAAAGACGTGAGTAACATGGAAAAGGTATCCACAGACCATGGTGGGTAGTAGTAAAAGGTGTAATGGTGAACGTGTACGTATGACGTATGGTATACATGCGAGAAGATTGTGGGACGACAATCAATTACCAAAGAAACCTCAGCCCATATGGATCTGTACACATGACAGATCCTAGATGTGAGCACTAGCTAACGGAAATGCAGTGAACGAAAGTCTACGACATGAAAAGGCTTATGACATGAAAAGGGGCTACGACATGAAAAGGGCTACGACATGAAAAGGGCTACGACATGAAAAGGGCTACGACATGAAAAAGGGCTACGACATGAAAAGGGCTACGACATATGGAATGCCACGGAATGAAATGCCACAACATGAAATACTACACAGGAAAATGCTACACAGGAAAAGCTACGAACAAAATGCTACGAATGAAAAAACTACAAATGAAAAACCTACAAACGAAAACCTATGATCAAAACGCTACGCATGAAAAGCTACAAATGAAAAGCTATGATCAAAATGCTACAAATGAAAAACCTACAAACGAAAACCTATGATCGAAATGCTCCGATCGAAAAGCTATGACAGAAATGCCATGAACGAAAAGCTACAAATGAAAAAACTACAGTTGACAAAAAAAAGAGGCTCAGCTAAGTGTGGTATGAAAGTGAGGATAGAGAATACAATGATTTAAATAACCCTGAAAAACAGCCAAAGAGGTTGCACCCACTTAATCTGCTCTCAGTATGTATCCTTATTTCTTCTTCCCCATTGTGTAAAGACAAGCCTATAGGGGATCTGCATAGAAAACAAAAGAACAGTAAAAGTAGGTATATAAGCCACATGAAAAATCACACATGACTCCCAGTGAAAGGATTCCATTATGCGGAAAGCAGCCTACTCCTAATGCTTCCATAACAAACAAGAGTAAAGTACTGGGACGCCGTAGCTAATTATTGCTACATATCTCACATGGTACATCCCAGGGACGCATGGAAACGCCAAATCCGCCATCTCATCTGTTACTGGAAGAACTACAGTTGAGTGAGGCATTCAGAAATGACAGATTTTACTGAAATAAATGTTCTAGAACCATACAGCCCCCGAGGACACACAAAAGAATATAATGGGATGACAGGCGATGAGAAAGTGTCATGTCATCTCCACAGCCTGTATTAACCCCTGAAGACCCAAACTATTGTGTGTGCGTAGCACATGGTGACAGGCCCCTGCGATCAGGCTGACCCCCCTCCCCCCCCAGCCCAGGCCGGCACCTGAGTGGGACGGGTGATATCCGATGCGGGTCCTCTGTTGATGCCACCCGCCCACACCTACCGGAACCGTGACCACCGGGAGAGAGAACTGACGAGATTCTTGCAGATGACCGCGCTGCTGCTCTGCTAGCCGAAACCGGAAGTGACGAGACGTGACCTGCCCTAACCCGGAAATGACGTGTCGGCTTACACGAGAGCCTACGACCAAAAGGGGAGGAGGCAAAGGAGGGCAGGCTTTATCCTACAAAAACATGCTGACCTGCGGTCAGCCTTAAGGCCCATACACACGATCTGACTTTTTGACAACAAACATGCAAATTACCTGTTTTAAGGCAACATCCAACCGTGAGTACGCTCCATCAGACAAACTTTTTCGGTTTTCATCGAACAAATGTTGGCTGTGCGAACAGACAAACTTTCCTGCAACAAAAGTCCTACGTCGGCTAGTCCGATCGTGTGTACACAAAACCATCGGACTTTAGTCCAAAGTACAAACACGCATGCTCAGAACCAATGCAAAAGATCAGACAACAATACAGAAGTTGACCAAAGGGTGGCGGTAAAGGACTGAAAAAGTCCTGCCGTGTGTATGCATACTAAGTTCACGGCCAACGCCCTTTGGACAGAAATCCACGGAAAAGTTTGAAGTCCGATCGTGTGTACGAGGCTAATGCCCCGTACACACGGTCGGATTTTCCGATGGAAAATGTCCGATCGGAGCGTGTTGTCGGAAATTCCGACCGTGTGTGGGCTCCATCGGACATTTTCCATCGGATTTTCCGACACACAAAGTTGGAGAGCAGGAGATAAAGTTTTCCGACAACAAAATCCGTTGTCGGAAATTCCGATCATGTGTACACAAATCCGACGGACAAAGTGCCACGCATGCTCAGAATAAATAAAGAGATGAAAGCTATTGGCCACTGCCCCGTTTATAGTCCCGACGTACGTGTTTTACGTCACCGCGTTCAGAACGATTGGATTTTCCGACAACTTTGTGTGACCGTGTGTATGCAAGACAAGTTTGAGCCAACATCCGTCGGAAAAAATCCTAGGATTTTGTTGTCGGAATGTCCGAACAAAGTCCGACCGTGTGTACGGGGCATAACACTTATTAAACTAGTTGTTGGCTCTAAACTGTCTCCAAAACTGTGTCCTTCTTACAAATTGGTACCCAAAACTTAACCTGGGAAAACATGATGACATGTCCACATTCTAAGGAGGAAGGAGCAAAGTAACGATGTTCAACCAGGAAAATTCACCCCAACTGAATATCCCTCCTCCCAGAAGGCATTGCCAGGGAATGTCTGTGGCCATTTTTTGGGTTTACAAACAAAACGAGGTCGAATCTGACTGTGAGCAGCTGGATAAGGCAAACTTTCCCTTATGTCTGTAGGCACCCTAAAATTTCCACAAAATTCCTGCCAATCGAAGGAGAAAAAAAAAACAGCTCTGGATTGTATCGTTCTCTCCAGAAGGATTTTCACAGCTGACAAAAAAATTATAGTAATGGTAAGTAAGACTGTAGTCACTGCACCCCTCTTCCTCCACTTAAAGAGCCTTTGAACATCGCACGCTGGAGGTCCTAACTTTCAGAGACGTGAGCTGCTGGGTGGCAAATGTGCTAGAAAGAATTAAGAACACTCCGTGACAAGACGGGGACGTCTACTGAACATCGCACAGCTTGAGGGAAAACATGGCCGATCTACGCCTAAAGAGTTGTTATATCGCTATTACTGCTACCTACACGCTGTCAGGTTAGGATTACTCATGTAGATTCTACAAAACTACTGTGGCAAAATGCTTTCCAATTACACATGAAATGCCCAAAGATACCAATTTTAGAAAACACAACGCAGAGACAAAATGTAAAATGAGGCTTGGTGTGCTTTTAAAGCTGAAGTTTATTACATTTTTTTTGGTCACATCTGCTTGCATTTTGCCATTTCTTCCTTTCTTCCCTTATCAATCTTCCAATGACATTTTTAAAAGAAAAGTATGGCCAAAGCTTTTTTGGTCATATTTCTCTTCTGGGTTACAGGAATGGACTTTCTTTTGCACTGCTGTGACTCAGATTCAGCTGACAGCAGGCTAAATCTTGCTGTTGGCTGATGTCACAAAGCCAGTCAAGGTTGTGGAGGGATCCTGACCATATTGTCGGGATCCACCCAGCTGCCTGATTGACAGCTGGCTCCGGCTCTCAGCTAGTTGCGCCCGCCCCTTCTCCAGTCCACCACTCAAGTGGGCACTGGAGGGGCAGAGCAGAGAGAAATGACTGACTGTCAGAGCTGACCAAGAACTGAGTGTTCAGCGGTCATGTGATCACTCAATTCTCAGTCTTAGACCCGACGGGAGACAGCAGCAGCATCACGCTGATGCTGCAGAATGGAAGTGACTATGAGTATATCCGGTAGTTCTGAATCAGAACATACGTATGTAAACTCTTGGAGGGGATGATAAGGGACTATATACAAGATTTAAGTAATAAGAACGGTATCATTAGCAGTAATCAGCATGGATTCATGAACAATCGTTCTTGCCAAACCAATCTATTAACCTTCTATGAGGAGGTGAGTTGCCATCTAGATAAAGGAAGGCCCGTAGACGTGGTGTATCTGGATTTTGCAAAAGCATTTGACACAGTTCCCCATAAACGATTACTGTACAAAATAAGGTCCGTTGGCATGGACCATAGGGTGAGTACATGGATTGAAAACTGGCTACAAGGGCGAGTTCAGAGGGTGGTGATAAATGGGGAGTACTCAGAATGGTCAGGGGTGGGTAGTGGGGTTCCCCAGGGTTCTGTCCTGGGACCAATCCTATTTAATTTGTTTATAAACGACCTGGAGGATGGGATAAACAGTTCAATCTCTGTATTTGCAGACGATACTAAGCTAAGCAGGGAAATAACTTCTCCGCAGGATGTGGAAACCTTGCAAAAAGACCTGAACAAATTAATGGGGTGGGCGACTACATGGCAAATGAGATTTAATGTAGAAAAATGTAAAATAATGCATTTGGGTGGCAAAAATATGAATGCAATCTATACACTGGGGGTAGAACCTCTGGGGGAATCTAAGATGGAAAAGGACCTGGGGGTCCTAGTAGATGATAGGCTCAGCAATGGCATGCAATGCCAAGCTGCTGCTAATAAAGCAAACAGAATATTGGCATGCATTAAAAGGGGGATCAACGCAAGAGATAAAACAATAATTCTCCCACTCTACAAGACTCTGGTCCGGCCGCACCTGGAGTATGCTGTCCAGTTCTGGGCACCAGTCCTCAGGAAGGATGTACTGGAAATGGAGCGAGTACAAAGAAGGGCAACAAAGCTAATAAAGGGTCTGGAGGATCTTAGTTATGAGGAAAGGTTGCAAGCACTGAACTTATTCTCTCTGGAGAAGAGACGCTTGAGAGGGGATATGATTTCAATTTACAAATACTGTACTGGTGACCCCACAATAGGGATAAAACTTTTTCGCAGAAGAGAGTTTAATAAGACTCGTGGCCACTCATTACAATTAGAAGAAAAGAGGTTTAACCTTAAACTACGTAGAGGGTTCTTTACTGTAAGAGCGGCAAGGATGTGGAATTCCCTTCCACAGGTGGTCTCAGCGGGGAGCATTGATAGCTTCAAGAAACTATTAGATAATCACCTGAATGACCGCAACATACAGGGATATATAATGTAATACTGACACATAATCACACACATAGGTTGGACTTGATGGACTTGTGTCTTTTTTCAACCTCACCTACTATGTAACTATGTAACTATGAAACATTCAATTCTGGGTCCAGGTTTTGCTAGACGCCTGCAACCTGGCTCACTACACAGGTGTGCAGGGTCGTTATATAGTCAGGTTTGAGAATTGCTCAAGGCTCTCATTCTAATCAACTGATCCGATCTCAATACTAATGAAAAAAACGTATCTACTCATAAATGCATGACTAACGTGACCTCGATAAGAATATGTGTATATAAAAACTTGTGGGTGTAAATGCATATATCAGAAGAGAGCACTAGTCAACTAAACATATAAATGTGTGCGTAAGTGTGAGCACCTCCCAGAAGCACTAACCCATAACCACATATTTGGAGGTTATAAGGATTCCACCCTGTGACAGACTCACCCGGGACAGAGGCTATTGGAGGGGACTGAATGCAAGCCTCTTGCCCACCGATTTTGGGCCCTAGCATTTGGGGAAATGGTGCTCTCTGTGAGCTGTATGCCTGGGGACCCTGGAATTGGTGTTACTTTGGATTCAGCTCCATGTCCCCCCAAAACACACAGACTCTGGGAACCCTTTATATGCCATATTAGAATGATAAGACTGAATTATACTGTTGGGACACATCCTGTGAGGAGATGCTGGTGTCATCAACTCCAACTACCTGTGTTTATGTTAATTGAGTGAGCTGATCACATTAGCCACCAGCACTGGCTAGGAGACAAACTGTTGATGACTAGGCTGAGGAGGGGGGAGATTATTGTTTGTATTGTTAATTGTAATTAGCTCCAGCTATTGTGTTTATACTACTGTGTGAAGCTCGGTGCCCACAAGTCTGTCATCTGGTCTGGGTAAATGTTTTAGTAAATTAGCTCATGTTAATTAGGTTAGCTTTGAGTCAGCCTGCTGTATAAATGTGTGTGAGATCTCAAATAAAGAGTTAGTTCTGATGTACTCCAAGACTGGTGTTGTCTAGTTCTTGGGGGTTCCTATAGCCAGATCCATTGGGCTTGTGTTCCAGAACTTAGGAAGCGGTATACTGACGGAAACACTCAAGCGGAGTGAGGGACGTTCCGTGACACACCCTTACCCACCCTACTATGTGCATGGTAAGTAAATAAACCAGTGAATGGGTTAATCTTGAGATAAGAAAAAAAAGGGGGGGGGGGAGAGACCTATTAGATGCAAGGAAAAAGAGAGCCCCATTAATCACGGCATAAGTCGAGACCTCAGTTTACAAATCAAGGTGATCCTGGTATTGTCCTTAACCATCATTAGACTCAATATACAGGCAATTATTATATTAAAACCTGTTGTACAAAGCAACATAACTCAAAACATATATGATAGTATAGACATGTAGACAAATGAACATATAAAATCAGCACAAGAATTTATAATGTGCACTAATGAACAAAAATACCCTCTTATTTCTATATATACGGAACTCATTCAAAATAATCAAATTGTATGATCTATTTAACCTCCCTGGCGGTATGATTATTTCGGATTTTAGGTGCTGAAAGCGGTACAATTATTTTGCATAGAAATGTTGGCGTTTAATATTGTAGGTCTGTAATTCTTAACAAAAACACACTTATCTCTGTCCACCAAGAGTCTAGTAGATATCCCGGGTATGATGAAGTTTGAAACACAAAAACATAAATTATAATATAATAAATAAATATAAATGATTAAAAAAAAAACTAATATAATAATAATAATAAAATACATTTCCCCACGATTCACTATCGCTCTATTCTGCAAGTGTTCTAATTTACTATCGCTGTTTTCTAGCTGGTCTAAAGCCACTTTTGACGTAAAGGGACACTTTTCGGTTGCTATGGACAATCTCCAGTTTCCAGGCAGAAAGAACAGTATATATCATATAAAACTGCATGCAGGACATTAGACAAAGCACTGGGGACAAAAGGGATGTGAAATAATTTCATACAGTACTGTAATCTGTAAGATTACAGTGTACTGTATGTGTTATGATTTTTACTTTTTTTAAATTTGCGCCAGGCTCCGCCCCCGTGATTCGCGACGCTCGCAGGGAACGGAGCCTGGCACAGAGAGGCTTCGGAGGAGACAGAGCCCTCAGACAGCGCGGGGGGACATCGCAGGATCCTGGGGACAAGGTAAGTACAGCGCTTCAGGATCCTGAGATGTAATCCCGAGTGTGGCTCGGGGTTACCGATAATAGTGCAGAAATTTAACCCCGAGCCACACTCAGGAAAACCGTCAGGGAGGCTACATCCGTGTAATATAGACTTGTTAAGTATTGTAAATGTTCCTGTCGGAGACCTTGACGGAACGAGGGACAAATGTCCATATAGAATTTAATTGAATATGATCGAAGGTGATCAAACCCAATTAAATCACAGCAAAGCAGAACCCTCACTCAGAAGCTTGAAGCCGTCCATATAAACACCTTTATAATCATAAAGAAACGTTATTAAATTTATTTATTTATTTATTTATTTATTTTATTGAATGAATGAGTGACGGCTAAGCAATGATAATAAATGGCCATGATGCTAATAACCCAAGACACAAAGATCCAAGCTGACCAGTCTCTTCTACCTAAAAATAGAAGTAATGACATTTTATCAGATGCCAGACAAGATACACGGATATACATATGTATGTATGTCGCATGTAATCATGCCGTTGTTGTAACCATATGTACTGACAAATTACCTCCTAGAGACTTCGTTCATTGATTAATAGGGTTTTTAAGGCGATATAAATCCTCATACAGCTCACGATTGCGCAACAGCTGATTCCATCCAACGATATCAGAGAACGGTATCAAGGAATGATGATGAACTATTACGTGAGAATCTAAATCAACTAATTACTTTGACTTGAGCCCTTAGAAAATTGGCACCGAACCTCGGTTTTCAAGAGATATCAGACAAAAGATACAGGTATATGTGTATGTATATATCGCATGTCATGCCGTAATCATATTCATGTATGTTGACTGAATATCCCCTAAAATATTTTATTTATTAACTTGTCAAATTTTGGGACGATGATTCATTATGTACCGCACGATTGTACAACCACCAATGCCATCCATTCACTGAAATCATAACGGCATTGGAGTTTAATCATAATAATGGGATACATCCCACTCGAAGTTTAACCCTGATGGGATTCTTGTATTTAGGGAGAAGATTCAGTACACTTCGCGCTTGGGGGTAATGATTCTCTCAATACCCTGAATGGAGAGGCTCGAGACATCTTTAAAATGAATAAGGTTCCAATGTTTGGCTACATTGGTAGACCTGTTCTTCTCAATGTCATACAAATGATTGTACAGCCGATCCTTCAATAGGCGTGTAGTGCGACCCACATATTGGATGTGGCAAACCAAAGTAATGAGGTATACTAAAAATTGGGTGTTACAATTAATGAATGATGGAATGTCAAAAGTTTCACCATTAGTGCAGGACTGTACACATTTACCCTTTTTGATGTGACGACAATAGTCACATCCTTTAATGCCACATTTGAAGTTCCCCCTAAATTGCAACCAATTGGATCTCGAATGTTTATTTGAGAATAAATTGGGTGAAAGAGAGCCTCCCAATGTGGGTGCTCTACGGGATACTTGATGCCCCCAGATAACCTCACCATAAATGGGATCATTAATTAGAATTGGGAGATATTTAGTGACTATATTCCTAATTTTAGTGAACTCTGAACTATAGGGTGTGGAGAAGACTGGGACATTAGTGGAAGACAATGAATATTTGTTGTTCCTGTTCTTGTTTTTATTCACATTTTCCTGGAGTAATAAGCTTCTAGGAACCTCACTGGCTGCAATGAAAGCCCTATTGACCATTTTCTCCGGATACCCCCTGTCTCTAAATCTTTTAACCATGTCATTGGCTTCTACCTGAAAATTGTCAGGTGTGCTGCATAGACGTTTTAATTTGAGAAATTGACCATAGAGTATCCCCCAGATAGTGTGGCCTGGATAGGCAGAGTCTGCTCTCAAAAGTGCATTACCCACAGTGGATTTTCTATGTAAGCCAGTAGTTACTGACCCATTTACCCCTGTCAGTTTCACATCTGGGAACTCCATAGTATCGACACGTAAGTCACCAATAAATCTCAAGTTTAAAGCATTGTCATAAAAATATGAAAGCCATACATTTAAATCGGCCTCCTCATCAGATGTAACAAACAAAAGATCGTCAATGTAGCCACAAAAAAACACAGTATCCAAATGACGGGGCTATCATGTCCAAAGATGCGGGTCCTCTCCCACCAACCCATATAGAGGTTGGCTAGTGAGGGCGAAAATTTCTCTTCCCCTTCTCCCCCCCCCCCTTTTTTTATTATCTGTAGATTAACCCATTCACTGGTTTATTTACTTACTGTGCACATAGTAGGGTGGATAAGGGTGGAGTCCTTATAACCTCCAAATATGTGGTTATGGGTTAGTGCTTCTGGGAGGTGCTCACACTTACGCACACTCATAGGTTTAGTGGACTATTGCTCCCTTCTGATATATGCACTTACACCCACAAGTTTTATATACACATATTCTTATCGAAGTCACATTATTAATGCATTTATGAGTAGATACGTTTTTTTCATCAGTATTGCGATCGGCTTCACGCATCACCAACTTTATTGTTTATATGTTCACTATCAGTAACACATTTACACATGGACCTATTAGGTGTCTATATGGTTTAACTACCCGTATTTATCAGCGTATAACACGCACATTCATTTTGAGAGGGAGGTTTCAGGAAAAAAACTTAAATTTTAAATAAGGAACTTTGAAACAAAATAAGGGTCAGTGCCCATCTGCAGCCTCACCATTGCCATCAATGCAGCCTGATCAATGCCCATCTGCAGCCTCACAAGTGTCATCAATGCAGCAGCCTCACCATTGCCATCAATGCAGCAGCCCCACCATTGCCATCAATGCAGCAGCCCCACCATTGCCATCAATGCAGCAGCCTCACCATTGCCATCAATGCAGTAGCCTCACCATTGCCATCAGTGCAGCCTGATCGATGCCCATCCGCAGCCTAGAGGGGACAGGGAGGGGGCGGGAAGAGCGCCGACAGATTACATACAGTGAGCATCTCCTATGATAGACAGAATAGTGGTCCAATGACGGCCCAGTAGATGGGACTTCCTATTACAGAGGCCGCCAAGTAAACAGGAGATTCTCACTGCATGTAATCTGACGGCGCTCGTCCCGCCGCCCTCCCTGTCCTCTCTGAGGCAGCTAAAATTGAAGTACTGCCGTATAACATGCACACACTATTTGCACCAGATTTTCAGGGTGAAAAAGTGAGTGTTATACGCCAATAAATACAGTATATATATATAGATTAAAATTCAGTTCGTACACACATATCACTCACATCATGTTGTCACATATTTATTTATTTAATTATGTAATTACGTATTTGGTTACATGCATATATCAATATAGACATATTTAATTTTTCACTTTACGACATATGATTGATGGTTACATATTTTCTAGTTTATGCATTTATTGATGCTACACATATTTTTGCACATCGTTTTTGCACATTAATTTATTTATTTGCACCTCACATAATCACATGTGTGAGTTAAAGCGGTTGTATACCCGCAATTTTTTTTTTTTAACCCTGTAAAGCAAATGGCATAATGAGCTAGTATGCACCGCATACTAGCTCATTATGAAATACTTACCTTAGAACGAGGCGTCAGTATCTTACCTGGTCCACGCCGAGGGAGCTGTCATGTTGCCTCGGCGTATCTTCCGGGTATCGCAGTTCCAGCGCTGTGAGTGGCTGGAGCCGCGATGTCATCACTCCCGCGCATGCACGCGGGAGATTTCTTACTCGGCAAGGTCCGGCAGCTGCCGGGCTTCAGCCGAGAATCCCCTGTGCGCATGCGCCGCTGCAGTCAGCGGCGCATAGCAAGGGGAATATCTCCTAAACCGTAAAGGTTTAGGAGATATTTTTTTTACCTACAGGTAAGCCTTATTATAGGCTTACCTGTAGGTAAAAGTTACAAAAAAGACTATACAACCGCTTTAAGGTTTGATTGTGTTCATGACATTTGTTGAGACCTCAGGTGATTAATTCCATTTGATTTAATTGATTTATCAGTTAATTTAATAATTGTCTAGTCACATGGTCTATAGCAAACAGTATATATTTGATATTCATTTTTGTGATTGTTAGCTATGAGTAAGCACTGTTTGCAGTGTGAAACGCGTCAGCTCTTCTGTGGCTTGTATTTTGTGATCCTGTTTTTTGAATAAAAGGCAGAATTTCTTTCGGAGTGCAGCTGTCCAGAATTTTCTCCTTATCTTCATTGCTACATGCATTGCCAGCACCTGTGACTTCTAAAACTGGAGGAGAGGTTTCAGTCTCGGCCAACCTGCCTGGGGCAGTGGCGTTTCTTTCTCTTCCAGGATTTACGTCAGCTCCTATCAGGGGTGTCAGGAGAACCCCAATCCCAAGGCCAGAGGTGGGCCATGCAGCAGGGCACTGCAACTGAAGGCTAGAGAGCCAAGTGTGCGAGAGAGCTGAATGACACAGTCAAAGGACTGGTAAGAGGAGCAGCAGTGCTACCAACACGTAAGGCAGGTGGCTTGGTATTTTCATTATTTCATGTTTTGTGGAAGAAACCCCTGCGTGGGCAACTGATGTGTAAGTGAACTTTTCCTTTACTCAATAAAAGTGGGCTGCCACGCCCTAAAACTACAGATTGGACTGGTGCAGCTCATTGTAAATACACCTGCTACTTGAGTTTAATCACCCCAATCTCACAGTATGTATATATATATTTTTTTTTTACACACCTAAAACTATTCTTTTAAATGGAACTTTTCTATTTCCATTATATAACTTATTTATGACCTAGTGATTCCATCACTGGGTCTCTGTGCTTGTGATGTAGACAGATCATTCAGCATTGGGGATGGGGGGTGGACTTTTTCAACAAACAGAGCAGCCACAAGCTGCAAAGGGTACTTCCTATTCAATGTATTTACTGTCCCTTGTGCTGATTTAATCAAAAAATGTCATTAAAGGTGTTGTAAACCCTTGAGGTTTTTCATCTTAATGCAAGGTGAAAAACCTTCTGTAGTGCAGCAGCCCCCCTTTTACTTACCTGAACCCGATCATTCCAGCGACGGTAATGAGCACAGCAGCTCCAGCCACTGTCTCAGGTCCTCATTGGATAGATTGACTATTGCCATTGGATCCCGCTGCTGTCAATCAAATCCAGTGACAAGGGGGACGGGGCCGAGTCCTGCTGTCTGTATCAATGGACGCAGTAGCAGGACTCGGGAGCACGCCCGCACGAGTGCCCCCTTGGAAAGCGGCTCTCCATGGGAGCACTCAAGAAGAGGAGGAGCCAGGAGCGCCGCCAAGGGACCCCAGAAGAAGAGGATCAGGGCCGTTCTGTGCAAAACCCTTGCACAGAGGAGGGAAGTATGACATGTTTGTTATTAAAAAAAAAAAAAAAAAAAAAAAGAACCTTTACAAACCCTTTAAACTTGAAGGCTTACATTTCTAGTAAAAAGCTATGTGCTTAAAGCGGGATTCCGGCCTTAAAAAAAAAAAGTTAAAAGTCAGCAGCTACAAACACTGTAGCTGCAGACTTTAAAAAAGTACTTACCTGTCCTGGGTGCCCGCAATGTCGGCCGCCCGAGGCCGACCTGTCCCTCGGCTCTCGGGTCCCGGCACCGCCATCCTAGGTAAGGGAAACAGGCAGTGGAGCCTTGCGGCTTCACTGCCAGTTTCCTACTGCGCACGCGCGAGCGGCGCGGCGCTCTGTGAATGGCCCCGTGGTTTAGGTAAGTTTAAAAAAAAAATTTCAAATGTTTTTTTTAATTTTTTTTTTATTTTTGGTGTTTTTTTTTTTCAGGGTGGCCCTCCACTTTAAATCAGCAGTGTTTTTAAAATCAGTGTTTATTTCAGTCTCTATCTGTCTGTCTATCTAAATAGTTTATTTTTACACTAATAACTAAACCAGCCATTCTCAACCAGGTTTCCTCTAGAGGTTGCTAAGAGTTCCTTGAGCTGTGGCTAATTGACCTCCTATTTGATTGTATCTGCATAGGTTTAGGGTAAACCCCACTAGGCATAATCAATGGCATTATACCAATTGTTTTATCTGTTCTATCTGTAAGGGTGTCAGTCTGACCACCATTGTAAAGGGGCGCTCTTCCCACTGAAACCCAATGAAGTGGTTTTAGCAGAGGTTCCCTGACATTTAAAAAATTATTTCAAGGGTTCCTCCAAGGTAAAGAGGTTGAAAAAGGCAGAACTAAAATATGTAACCGTAACCCGGGAGAAGAAGAAAGAGGGAGAGCTGTAAGTCGATGTTTGAGGTCCATTGCTGAAAAGTGAGTGACAAAATGGCCAGCCAATGAAGATCAAGGAGGAGAGGAATCCTCTATGAACTGGTTGCATTAGGGCAGGGGTTTCATCGTGGACCCTATTAGCAGTATGTGTGTGATGGAAAAATCTGGACAGCCGCACTCCGGATTGGAAAAGTGAAAAATAAAATCCTCTTTATTGAAAAAGTAATAACATGATTAAAATCCGTACATGGCTTTGTTGGGATAATGCAGCATAACCGCTAACGCGTTTCACGCTCCCATAGAGCGCATACTCATAGCTGGTTTGTACGAAAGTGATCACCACTTATATACACATAATTTATCTACCACATGACTACATATTGATTATCTGATTTTAAACAGCTGATCGTTAGTCTGTGCGGGATCTTTTTGGCATAGATGTGATTGGATGTGCGTCCTATAGTGGATTCACTAATGAAGACATGAATATATAAATGAAATGTATTCATATTGGCAAATGTCAACATATATAAATAATAAAAAATTCTATTCAAGGTTTTTGAAAAACATGTTTGTTATTTTTCAAAACCACAATAATGAGATGGGTGCTGGAATTTGACGTTCAAACGTATAAATTATCATACGGATAGGCGCAAGTATGGGCAAACTATGTGAGCTGGTGGCTGCGGTATAATGTAAACGGTGTATAGAATGAGAATTGGAATTGGGTCTATATGCATGTGATAAAAAAATGTGCATCCAACACCACTATCAGTGTCTACAAGAAAAGACTAAATATGTGTGTATGGTGCATAAATATATGCAAAAAATTTTAACGACATAAAAATAATGATAAAAAGCAATTCTTTATATGTGTGTGTATGTGTATATACATGATGATTTCAACTTTCAAAAAACGTGATGACATATGTGAATTGGAAGCTGGGCAGAAAAAATTTTATTTTTCACTTTTCCAATCCGGAGTGCGGCTGTCCAGATTTTTCCATCACACACATACCATTGGAATAGCAATTGCCGGCACCTGGGGCTCTCACAATCATCCACACAGCGGAGGACGGGAAGCTTGAACCCGATCACCTAGAGCGGTGGTAACTATCCTGCCTATTAGCAGTATGGTTGCCCTCAAACAGCCAGTTGAATCTGGGGTGTGCTACACACAGAGTGCAGGGTTCATGATTACGCTATGTACAGAGTTCAGGATGGCATTACATACAGAGTGCAGGTTCAGGGGTGCCTTATACACAGAGTGCAGAGTTCAGGAGTACACTATGTACAGAGTGCAGGGTTCAGGCGTATGCCATGTACAGAGTCCAGGGTTCAGGAGTACACTATGTGCAGAGTGCAGCATTTAGGGGTGCACTATGCACAGTGTGCAACACCAACCCCCCACCTGGTATTGCTCTATTATGTAGACGACTCTAGTACCGCCCTGTGTAGGAGTCTCTCTCTACTATCTGTATATTTCGCTCTGTTATACCTCCTTGTGTAGGCAGCGCTGCCTTGCAGGAAAATTGTTCTCACTCCCAGACTCAGAAGAGCTGTCCCCGCCATGCCCTGCTGTGAGGAATCTATTTCATCTGGAAGCCATTGAAAGCAAAGTTGTCCCTTGCAAACAAAGTAGGCTTCTGTGTCTACCAGTGACATGGGGGAATGGGAGCAGAAGGTGAGAGCCGGTGGTGGTGGAATGGAGTTCCACCTGCAAAACTGGTTGGCATGACAAGGTCTGGCAGGCTGAATTCGGCCAGCGGGCCATGTGTTTGACATATGGACATTAGGGCAACGATACAATGTAACAGAAGCCCTATGGAAGGAAAACGAAGGGCTTGCAGGATGATCCCCATCATAATTTCATAGCAGTGAGTCCCATATATCCCCTATCCATGTTTATGAAATGAAGGCACATCTTTTCACATGTGCCAGATGTCCTATTCTGTGTACCACTTGCATGGTAATTGGATTGGCCACATGTTATCACTTCTCCTGAAGCTTTTGTACCAGCGAGATAATGGCAGCATTTTACAGGCACGTGGCATATCCCAGCCCTGAATACAAAGATCCCAGCACAGCTGGCACGGCATTTGCAGGCCCCAGGCAGAGCCGAATAAATGACTTTTTTTAACATGGATTTGACTTTTTTCTAGGTATAAGAAATAGCCCTTTATAGGGGGTAAATCACTAATGTCAGCCTGCTGTCGGCTTCATTATATACATGTGTGCAGTGATAATCTCCTGCCTACAGGGGGCGCTGGGTAAAAGTAAGGAGAATAATTGTAGAATGAAGTAGTCATTTTATCAGCGGAGCTTCTATACCAGGATGGCTTTTGAAATCATAGGAATAGCAGAACTATTTCGTTTGGTATATACCAAAAAACAGCTAGGTGTTTTAAAATGCATCTGTCACTGCCTCAACTCTTGCTTTATACTATCTTCCTACAGTCATCTGCACCAAGCAGGTTCTTTTGCAGTTACGTCATGCTAGAATTTTTCAGGCAGTGGAAGTGTCTCTGGCACTGAAGATTGAAACAAAAAGGTACTGGGGGGGTTGGAGGGGAGGCGTTTCAGGCATTGCGGGTTGGGAAAGGGTGGTGTTTAGGCATATCCTAGGAGGAGGGGAGCCCAGGGTGGAACTTAGCAGTACAGATAGGAGTTTATCCTGGCAATGCCATATGGGTGAGGTGGGGCCAGAGGAGAGAGAGGCAAGCAAATAACGTCAGCAGAGCATGCACTGAAGACCCGGCTGAAGGTCCGGCAAACGCTGCCGGACCTTGCCGGGAAGAAGACTCGGGAGTGACATAATCGCGGCTTCAGCCACTCACAGCACCGGAGCCGTGATACCCGTAAGAAACGCAGAGGGAACATGTCAGCTCCCTCGGCGTGGACCACCAAAAGAAAGCTCTATTTGTGGGGAAAAAAGGACATCAATTTTGTTTGGGTACAGCGTTGCATGACTGCGCAATTGTCGTTTAAAGTGCGACAGCGCTGAAAACTAAAAATTGGTTTGGGAAGGAAGGGGGTGAAAATGCCCTGTATTGAACCGGTTAAGAACTAATTTTTGGGAAAACAGTCAATTTTTACAGATTTAAAATACATGTAAAGGAGCTGCCTTCCCCACCAAAGAACTAGTTCTGTCCATCCTGCCTTGAGAGTTACACAGAACTGCCAAGGAGAACTGCTAGTCCAATGACCTACCTTTTCTCTGCTGCAGTTAAAGGGGTTGTAAACCCTCGTGTTTTTTTACTTTATTGCATCCTATGCATTAAGATGAAAACACTTCTGACAGTGACTGGCCCCCCAGCCCCCGTTTTACTCACCTAAGCCCTTCGTTCCCTCGGCGGAGACGTGCTAGACCTCGTTGCCCGGGGTTCTCGGCTCTTGTTTGGATAGATTGATAGCAGCACAGCCATTGGCTCCCGCTGCTGTCAATCAAATCCAATGACGCGGGAGCCGGGGGCTGAGTCCAGCATTCTGCGTCTATGCACGCAAATGCTGAACTCAGGAGCGCGCCTGCAAGATAACCCCCAAGGAGAGCGCTTCTCCCAGGGGGTTTACCGATGCAGGGAGAAGCCGCAAGCACCGCCGGGGGTCCCTAGAAGACGATGATCGCTGTTACACTGTGCAAAACGAACTGCAAAGTGGAGGTAAGTATGATATGTATGTTATTTAACAAAAAAAAAAAAGAACCACATTAAGTAAGATAGCCTGGACACCCCCCACCCCCAACCTCCCACCTGCTGATTGGACATTGAAGGAGCAGCCCAGTGAGGTCACCTCTCTGCTTTTTCTGAATTGAGAACAGAGTTGTCACTCTTATGTAGACCGTACCTCTTTGCACTACAGTGAGATGAAAAGGTGGCTATTCCAGTATATAGCCTGGTATTTCCATTGATTTCTATTCATAAATGTGGAAATTCTGGATTTCTGAGGTTCACAATGTTTTAATTGTTTGAATCACAACTGATTAAAGTGGTTGTAAAGGCTCAAGGTTTTTCACCCTAATGTATTATGCATGAAGGTAAAAACCCTTCTGTGTGCAGCAACCCCTCCAGCCCCATCTAATACCCTGAGACTCATCTCAATCCAGTGATATGCACCAGAGCCTCGGCTAACCTGGGTCTCTTCCTCCTCATTGGCTGGCTCCCGCTACTGTCAACTGAGAGTAGGGTGCGGGGCCAAGCTGTGCTCAGTGTGAATTAACCCGCATAGCAGTGGCTCAGGCGTGAGCCTGTTTGAGTGCAACTTGCTATAGGGGCCTCCGACAGAAGGGGACCAGAGAAGAGGAGGATCAGGGTTGCTCTGTGCAAAACTACTGCACAGAGCAGGTAAGTACTACAGTTTGTTATTTTTAAAAATCTACCTTTAACCACTTCCATACTGGGCCATAGTAAAATAATGCTGGCAGGAGCATCTCCCTCCGGGTGGATGTCATATGACATCCTCTGGTTCTCACCACTCCTGCGGGCCCCCAGGGGCCTGCAGGGCGCCGATCGCGGGGTGAGGCGTGTCCCTCGGGACACAACCCTTCCCCAATGAGGGTAAAGAGCCAATAAAAATGGCTCTTTACCATGTGACCGGCTGTGTAAAATCACAACCCCGGTCACAGGTGTTGTGCTCGTAATCTGCATTCGTGCGCGTGCAGCATGGCAATCGGGCATGAGGCATGTCCCTCGGACACAGCCCATCCCCATCCCCGATCAGGGTAAAGAGCCAATGAAATTGGCTCTTTACCATGTGACTGGCTGTGTCCAATCACAGCCGGTCACATGTGTTGTGCTCGTAATCGCCGATCGGACACAGCCCATGCCTGATCAGGAGCTTTAGTGCCGTTTCTGGGTTCTTCTGTTCCAGCCCATCTGAGTACCTGTCACCAGCATCAGAGTACCTGTCACCAGCCCATCAGAGTACCCGAGTACCTGTCACCAGCCCATCAGAGTACCTGAGTACCTGTCACCAGCCCATTAGAGTGCCCGAGTGCCTGTCAATAGCCTATAAGAGTACCCGAGTACCTGTCACCAACCCATGCCACATAGAATATACGTTGGGGTGTTTGCTTTTCAAAATAGGGTAATTTTGTGGGTGTTTCCATTGTCCTGGTGCTCCAGGACCTTCAAAATTGTGATACGTGGTCAGGAAACTAAAAGGTGTAATTTATGCTCCCAGAACACCTGATGGTGTTCCCTGCATGTTGGGCCTCTGTATCGCCATACTCAGGAGGAGTAGCAGAATGTATTTTAGGGTGTAAATTTTGCTATGTACATGCTATGTGTTAGAAAAATCTTAGAATTTGACAACTTTATGTAACACATAGCATGTACATAGCAAAAATGACATACCAAAATACATTCTGCTACTCCTCCTGAGTATGGTGATACCATATGTGTGAGATTTTTACACAGCCTAGCATAAAGAGGCCCAACATGCAGGGAGCACTATCAGGCGTTCTGGGAGCATAAATTACACATTTAGTTTCCTGACTACCTATCACCCTTTTGAAGGTCCTGGAGCACCAGGACAGTGGAATTAAACACAGAATTACCCCATTTTGCAAAGCAAACACGCCAACGTATAATCTATGAGGCATTATGAGTCTTTTGAACATGTCGTTTTTTTCCACAAGTTTTGGAAAATGTGGAAAGAAAATGAAAACGTATATTTTCTTAGAAAAATCTTATAAATTTACAACTTTGTGTAAGAAAATATATGTTTTCATTTTCTTTTGTGGTATCACCATACTCAGAAGGAGTAACAGAATGTATTTTGGGGTGTAGTTGGAAGTATGCATATGATGTGTGTGAGAAATAACTTGTTATTTTGACAATTTTGTGTAAAATTGTACTTTCCACAAAGGGGTCATTTGGGGGGTATTTGTACTGTCCTGACATTTCAGGGCCTTAAGAAATTAGATAGGCCATCAGTACATCAGGTGTTTACCAAAGATATGTAGCAGTATAAATTTATGAACAAAAATTACTTATTTGCAAAATTTTATAATAGAAACTAAAAAAAGTGGGGGTTTTTTTCAAACTTTTTTGCTATTTTTTCTTATATCGCAAAAAATAAAAAACCCAGTGGTGATTAAACACTACCAAAAGAAAGCTCTATTTGTGTGAAAAAAATGATAAAAGGTTTGTTTGGGTACAGTGTTGTATGACTGAGTAATTGCCATTCAAAATGTGAGAGCGCCGAAAGCTGAAAATTGGTCTGGGCAGGAAGGGGGTATAAGTGCCCTGTATTGAAGTGGTTAATATCACTTTAAGCTTTTCAGAAGTTCAGAGAAGCTTAGCTCAAATACTTATAAAGACCTATAATTGGAGCATCATATCATTTCAGGGAGAAATCGTAGATCCCGATGATGTTCGGGGCAAACCAATAGGGTGTACACATTTAGAACCAGATGTAAAATTTGAGGCTCATTGAAACTATTAGGATCTCTGAGCGAAGGGCCTGTGTGCATTCATGGGCTTCTGAGATGCTTTGACTTGCTTTTAGTTGAATCTATTTACTTTTCAGTTGCTTTAAGCTGCTTTCAAATCACACTAAGTTGCTTTTGCATCCATATCGACTTCTATGAGGAAACAAGTTGCTCAGATATAAACAAAAGCGTCCCTATAAGGACCCCCTAGGGCAGTGATGGTGAACCTTGGCACCCCAGTTTTGGAACTACATTTCCCATGATGCTCATGCACTCTGCAGTGTAGTTGAGCATCATGGGAAATGTAGTTCCAAAACATCTGGGGTGCCAAGGTTCACCATCACTGCCCTAGGTTGTACACATGTCATATGTAGTTTAGTAGCTGCACGCCTGTGTTTTGGTTACTGCTGAACAGCTTATAAACTCTGAGAAAAGTCAGCCAAACATCTTTTTTTTAATTAAATAATTTTTCTTGATTTATTATATCATTATTACACAAGTAATAAAAAAAGGTGTAACGTCATAAAACATATGTGAAGCCTTACAGTATATAATGCATTTATTATTTTACCTACCCACTGACTCCCTCCCAACCCTCACCCACCACCCTTCACCCACACCACCTAATCATTGGTTATGCATGCATTCTATTAATTGCAGAGCCACACAAGGGAATAGAAAACAACACTCCAAAGGGATAGATACAGGGGCAAAGAGCATTCAAGATCACCCAGGAAGGGGGGCTGGGAGCAGCAAAAGGTGAACAAAAGGAAAAAACTCAATCCGCTCACAATCCTCCCCCTATAGGGGACACCCCATCTTGTACAGCAAAGGTCTCCACATTCTCACAAACTTCCTGTAGTTGCCTTGCCTAATATAAAACACTCTTTCAGTACACATTATTGAGTTGATAATCTAGACCCAATTCTCCACAGTCGGGGGGGTATATGCCTGCCATTTCTGTGCAATTCATTTTCTCACCTGGAATAGGCATCTTAAGACTACTTCGATGGTATCATTCGAGACTCTAGCCTCCTCCATATCCCCTAATAGGCATGTCTTGGCAATCGGTGATATTACAGTTTTAAAGATTTTATTTATCCTATCCACTACCTCCACCCAATATCTAAATAGCTTTGGGCATTTCCATACCATGTGAATAAAATCCCGTGTCGCCCTGCACCTAGGGCACTCATCATTTTGTCTCCACCCGAGTTTAAACATTTTTTTTAGGGGTATAGTAGACTCTATGTATTAGTAACAAGTGAGATACCTTCTGTGAAGGAGAAATCAATACCAATTCTCGTCGTTTCAAAATTCTATCCTATTCTTTCACAGTCATTGGCCCCACATCTTTCTCCCATTCTGCTTTACTCTTAGGTCCTACTCTGTTTAATGTTTTAGCCTCCAATTTGGCATACAGCTCAGAAATTAGGCCTTTAGATGTATCTGTGTTAATTATTTTTGAGAGAGTGGGGATCTGAGTCCATTCGATTGTCTGTGACCTAAACTGTGCTTGAATAGCATGTCTGAATTGAAGGTATTTATAAAACAAGTTATTTGGTATATCAAACTCTCGTTTTATGACTAGGAATGTTTTCATAAGATTAACCTCATATAATTGACATAGCCGGTGAATGCTCTGTCTCTCCCATTTCATGGGCCTATCTATACCTCTTATTATCGCTAATTTTCTATTGTTCCATAGAGGAGCACATTCTGATATCCCACCATACCCCAACAATGCTTTCGACACCTGCCATACTTTACTAATTAATTTTATCGGCAGGCATCTATAAATAAATGAGTCTGCCTCTGGTACCTCTATTAGTATGCTATGTGGGGCCCCCATTATCATCATTCTACCGTTAGAATTCCCCCCTCCAAAGGTGCCACAGTCTGCTAGATGTTGAAGCTGGGATGCCAAAAAGTATGACCTTGGGTGTGGAACCGCCATACCCCCTTCTTTATTCGGAAGCTGCATAGTTTGCAAACTAATTCTAGATTGGCCCTTTTTCCAAATTAAGTCCCTAAAAAGGGATTCTATTTTTTGAACCACTTTTGGCCTATCCAAATTGGGGAGTTATGAAAAAAATATAATACCTATGGTAGCCATATCATCTTTATTAAATTGCCAAGTCCTGCTACAGATAATGGGGGTCGGCTCCAGATAGCTCCTTTTTGTTTTAATTTAAGTAGTAATGGTGCTAAGTTGTCATTGAGATATTGTTTTATATCGCTTGTAATCCAAACACCCAGGTATTTAAATTTTACAACAACTTTGAGGTGGGGAGTTCCAGACGGTATCTGGTTGCCAAGTGGGTCAACTGGTAATAAAGCAGATTTGTCCCAGTTTACAACCAGAAAATCGTCCGAACTCTCCAACCATTTGTATCACTGTTTTTAATGAAGTTTCAACATCCCCAAGAAAAAACAGGACGTCATCAGCAAATAGTGTTATTCTGTCCTCCCCCATCCGCCTCCGAAAACCCCTATATACCTGGCATTTATCGAGTCATAATTGCTAATGGTTCCATCGCAAGAGCGAATAGTAAAGGGGGACAAAGGACAGCCCTGTCTCGTCCCTCTCTCTAACTTGAACAGATCTGAATATTCATTGTTGATTTTAATTTTTGCTCTTGGTTCGCTGTAAAAGTATTTTCACCTACATTATAAAGGAGGGGCCAAACCCAAATCTCTCTAATACTCTCTATAAACAGTCCCATTCCAGGGTATCGAAGGCCTTGGCGGTGTCCCATGCCAATATGGCCCTAGAGCCCCCATTCTCTGTTGGAATCTGCATGTTTAAAAAGACTCTTGTAATGTTGATGCTAGTTGACCTATTGGGAATAAAACCTGACTGGTCAGAATGTATAAGTTTTTGAATACATCTGTTTAAATGGGTTTCTAGGACTTTGGCCAAGATTTTTACGTCCGTGCAAAGTAGTGAAATTGGGCGGTAGGAGGAGGCTTCCCGGTGATCTTTCCCCTCTTTATGTATTACAATAATGGTGGCTTCCGACATTGAGGTGGGCAATCTCCCACTGGTTAGTCCCCACGCCAGTGTCTTCAGCAGTTCAGGGAGCAATACCCCTCCATATTGTTTATATATTTCTATTGGGAGCCCATCTAGGCCTTGCAACTTTTGATTGGGCATCCCAGCCACTGCTCGCTGCAATTCATCTAGGGTCACCGGAGCATCTATGTCCCTTTTGTCATTTTCTGTCAGAGTCGGGATTATTATTCCCTGGAAAAAGACATCTATTTTCTCACTCCCAGTTCCCCTATTAAATTTATACAGCGACTTATAGTATTCACTAAACGTATGTAATATCTCAGTCACGTCGGTAGAAATGTTTTCATTTAAAGCCCTGACCGCTGAAACAGTGTGGGGGGGGGGTTAGATCTAATCAATAGGGACAGCATACGACCCACTCTCTCCCCTTCACCAAACTTACACTGTTTCTGGAATAATCGTTTGTTCTCTGTCTTACTCATAATTGCCATTTTATAAGTTTGTTGCTTGTCTAGCCATTCCCTTTGCTTATCGGGAATTGGGTTTTCGACATATCTCCTCTCTGCCATAATCTCCTCGTTCCTAATTTCCCTTTCTCGCTTCCTAGAATTCCCCTTAGTTCTTGCCACTTGTTGAATCAGGAGACCTCTAAGATAGGACTTCATGGAGTCCCAGACCACTCCAATTGATGCCGTACCTGTATTCATTTGCATTAATTCATTTAACCCGGTCTCCACTTCGCCATGGTTGCCAATCAATTCTAACCAACAGGGGTTAATTTTCCATTCTCTTAGATGGGTATTACCCCCTGTGTTTATTATCAACGTAAGCGGGGAATGGTCCGAAACTCCTCTTGGGCCGTACTCTATATTTCTTACCAGAACCAGAGCTTCTCTATTACCTAGGGCCATGTCTATTCTGGAGAGAGTGAGATAGGAACTTGAAAAGGAAGAGTATTGCCGTTCCAACGGATATCACATTCGCCATATATCACTCATCCCCATTTCCTCTAAGAAGCAAGCTAGCCGACCCTCTCCTGTTGTATTAAGTCTATTTCCCGTGGAAATCTATCTAGGGTCTTATCTAGGACTTCCTTAAAGTCTCCCTCCACTATTATTGGGGTCCCTACTTTATCCAGTGTAAACTCCAGTAATTCCTGTAAAACCTCAAGCTTAAATGGGGGAGGAATATAAATATTTGCCAGCACATATATTTTGTTCTCAATCGAGCAAAACAAAAAAATATACCGGCCCTGTGTATCAATACAGCTCTCTCTGCAGGAAAATGATACTTCTCTCCCAATCAATATGCTCACCCCTCTTAAATATGAGGAGTGAACAGAATGATATTGAGTTTGAAATTTCTGATTGCGGAGTTGTGGAATAGTGGCACTTGTCAAGTGCGTATTCTGCAGGCAGAGCAGTCTGGGCCCATTCCCCTCCAGTGCAGATAGAACCGTAAACCTCGGACGTTCCAAGAGGTTATACTAAACATCTTGTCTTGCATGGAAGCATAAAAAAAAAATACAAAAGTAAAAAAAAAAACACATGACCATAGGTGTGCACAGCCTATTGCATTAGGGTGTGCACCTCAAAGCTCAAACCTGTGTGCACGTGTATATACTGTATACTGATGGTGTCAGTAGAGCAGTGCATGGTGTCAGTAATTTTTATTTTTATTATTTTATTTTTTTATTATATTTTACATACATTTTTTATTGTTTTTTTAATTTACAATTTTTTGTGGGAGCACTGCTAGGGGGTTTGGGTGAAATATCAGGGGTTTAAATAGGGGGAATTTGCACCACACAGGGTGATTAGGGTGTGCCCAGGCACACCTGGCATACCCTGTGCGCACGCCTATGCACATGACCCATCTAGTGGTTCCACTCCCTCCCTTCCACTCTAAATTCTTCCCCCAATCTATATATTCCTCCCTTTCCTTTGCCAAACATGGATCAAATAAATCCAACCCTAACCTAATAACTGAATTTTAACTGATCACCTTCTTGTATCTCTTGCCCCTTACAAGCAGGGCCCTACTAATCCTCTTGTCTTGAATTGTATTGTAACTGTACTGTCTTCCTTTAAAATGTAAAGCATTGTGTAAACTGTTGGGGTTATATAAATCCTGTATAATACCAATAATAATAATATAAAACACACTTTCTGATTGTGTAGAATTTCAGTTCCCATAATACTGGCCCCACATGCCTCACCAGCGCCACCATCTTTAACCACTTGCTTACAAGGCACTCAAACCCCCCTCCTATCCAGACCAATTTTCAGCTTTCAGCACTGACGCACTTTGAATGACAATTGCGCGGTCATACAACACTGTACCCAAATGACATTTTTATCATTTTTTCACCACAAATAGAGCTTTCTTTTGGTGGTATTTGATCACCTCTGCGGTTTTTACTTTTTGTTAAAAAAAATGTAAAAAACTGAATTTTTTTAAAAAAAATGTTTTATTTTTTTAAATTTTGTTATAAAAAATTTAAAACGGGTAATTTTTCTACTTCATTGATGTACGCTGATGAGGCGGCAGTGATGGGCACTGATGGGTGGCAGTGATGGGCAGCACTGCCAGGTGGCACTGATTGGCACTACAGGTGGGCATTGATAGGTGGCACTTGTTGGCATTGATAGGTGGCACTTGTGGGCACTGTTAGGTGGCACTTGTGGGCACTGTTAGGTGGCACTGTGGGCACTGTTAGGTGGCACTTTTAGGTGGCACTGATGAGGCAGATGTGCCTCTTCCACTTGGGGACTGATGTCCCTTACATCAGATCCGGTGATCGGCTTTTTTTTTCTACTCGCGCTGTCAGCGTGAGTAAAAAAAAAAAAAACGATTACCGATCTTTTGTTTACATCATGTGATCAGCTGTCATTGGCTGACAGCTGATCACATGGTAAGGGGCCGGGACCGGCCCCTTACACGGATCGGTGATCAGCCGAGTCTCAGTGACTCGGTGATCACAGCGCGCCCGGCGCGCGCACTGCAGGGCGCGCGCAGGGAGCGTGCACAGGGGAGGCCGTCATATGCAGGTCCGCGCTGTGGCCGTCATTTGGCCATAGCACGGATAGCAGGTGGTTAAAATATGTGTACACAAATGTGCCAAAGGGCTCTGACTGACCTTGGGGCCCTGGCAGAGATCTGTGGCACATCTATGCACATGCATATTCCTAAGCATTTGCAAACAACCAGTGACCTCTGTGGCATCTTCACACATGTGCGGTATAAGTGATCAGCGATGTCCATAATAGGATACATCTCCAATACGAAGGTGCAAACTTGCTAATGTAGCAAATGAAATAAGCAAAAGCCTGAAACCACTGTGATACATAAAATCTGAAAAAAAAGGTTTTATTTTACTAAAGCCGATCTACCAGGTTGCAGATTTCAGGCTGATTCTCACTTTCTCTATATGTGAAGGACAAATCACCATCCATAATGGAAATGTCATCCTCTCTGGGCCTTGGATGTGGTCCTTGAATGAATGGAGGTACCAGAGGGACGAAGACAACTATGTCAGACATTATCAAGAAAAATTACAGAAATAAAACCCATTAGGCTAATTTAACATTGGCTCATTCTGTGACTGCGGGATCTCAATGCATACACTGCTTTATAACTGCGGAAAAAGAATATAACACAAAACCAGTGAGCTGGCAGAAGATTTGTAGTATCCCTTTTGCTATTGTTCTCCTCAACTCCTGGCTGCCCCAGGACTGAGTTGGGATATGGCATGGTTAGGTCTATGGCAGGCTGGACACGTTTTCTCAGTATTAGGGAAAGGTAAGGAGAAACTGAAATGCGGTGCAGTAATCATGGCTCCAGATGCATCAGGGGAGAAAAATTTAGACAAGTTTGTGCTTTCAGGGAAGGGCTATGCTAAAATGGTTGGCAAAGCTATGGGTCCACTTTTCAGTGTAACTCCTGACATTTTATTTTTTTTGTTCAAAATGTTGTAGAACAGTCACCAAACTGTGGCCTGCAGGCCAGATCCAGCCCTTTGCTTGCCTTTATCTGGCTCTTGGAACACTGTTCCTCCCACTGATACGAGGCATTATTCCTCTTACTGACACCATTGATAAGGCACCATTCCTTTCTCTGACACCAACAGTGAGGTACTATTCCTTCCACTGACATCAACAATGGAGCATTATTCCTCCCATTGACACCAATGATAGAGTGTGAATTCCTTCCACTGACACCAACAATGGGGCATTATTCCTTCCACTGTCACCAATGATGGGGCATAATTCCTCCCATGAATATAAACAATTGTGCACTGACAAAAGTGTCACTGACAACAATGATGAGGCACTCTTCCTTCCACTGACACCAACCATCGGTGGGGCACTTTTCCTACCACCAAGATAACTAATTAGGGACTATTCCTTCCACTGAAAACAACAATGGAATACTATTACCAATGATGGGCCACTATTCCTCCTAATGACCATAGCCACTATGTAAATTTGTTCCTCCCACTGACACTGAGGCATTTTCTCCTCCCACTGGCGACAGTCCGGCCCCACTAAATTCCGGAGGCCAATAAACTGGCCCTTTGTTTAGAAAGTTTGGAGACCCCTGATCTAGAGGCACTGGGATTTCAACACTTTTTTGTTTCGTGGTAAACCAAACCTATTCAATGAGTTGGCTTGCTCTGGAAAGGCTACTCACATAAAGCAAGATTTCACACCTGCGGGAACCCAAAAAGTTTAACGCATAAAACATAGAACAGGAGCACCAGACCAAATAGTGAAGGAGTTCAAATTGCTTTAATTATTCATCATATGACCACATAACTCGTCCAACATTTTTTTTGGGGGGGGGGGGGTAACAGCAATAATTCTATACAAATTTTTTTTTTCCTTTCTCTGACATATTCTGTATAACTCTTTACATCAATTACCAGTAAACTAAAGATCTGATTATTCATTATACTGAGTTCCTCCAGGTCTTGTTACAATTTACTGAGCCCAGATGAAGGAGGAATGGTATTGGCCACCGTTGGTTGTGTTATGCGGTCAATATGATGAACAATTAAAGCAATTTGGACACCTTTACCATCTGATCTGGCACTCACGTTGTAAGTTTAAATGTTGTGAATGCAACAGGGAGGTGAGGGAAAACCTACATATTGGCGATAAAGACATCAATACAAACCTAACAATGTCTCTGACCCTTTTCCCCTTCACCCCAAACAAAAAAAATACATGTTTCTGCTGGAGTTCAATTTTAACTAATTAGGCCTTAAAATGTGTTCTGTAAGCGCACGGATGCGCACGGCAGGGTTCCAAGTAAATGCAAACTTCTGATATAACATGCAGACTTGGAGATATGTAGAGCCAGTTTTTCCCCCCCCAGGATATTATTTGCTATTTTTATTATTCCAACATGCTTGTTACATTGTAAAGCTCTCTTGTGAATGACTCTCCATCACATATTTCCTGTTTTGTTTTTTATTGATTACAAAGTATAAACATTAACCGTATGTACTACAGGGAAGTGTGGCCCTCCATGAATATCGACAGAAAAATATTCATAAAAATGACTACAATCCTTCCATTTGTGTTTCCTGGCTTTAATTTTTCATAGATTTGCTATTTTCATCTTTTAATAAAGGCATTGTCTGATACATAAAAAAGGAATCGTCATCTTTTAACATAATCAATACAATAAGACCAATTTATAACAAGTAACGAGCCCCCCTACAAAGCAAATTAGTATTGGACAAAGAAGCGTTCAATTGCTAAACCATCACATTGATTTTGTCTCTTGGTAAATGTCAATGTGAACAAATGTATATCATTAAATATCCATTGGACGTCCACTAGAAGAATTATACAAACCTTCAGCATCAGAAGACTGTCAGGAGGGCTTAAAGTGGAGGTCCACCACAAAAAAGAAAAAAAATGCAGCAAAAAAAAAAAAAAAATCCCTAAAAAATTGGAGGAAAGAAAAAAAAAAAAAATTTTTAACTCACCTAAAATGGCTGTTGCTAGGCAGTCTTCCTAATCTGCCTCTTCCCACGCTGTGGTGATGTTCTGTCTTCTCCTCCCGCGTTGTCTTCTGGGGAATGGGGAGCGGTGTGTTATGGTAACTGTGTGTGTCCCACAACACATTGCGTCCCATTCACAAAGCGCTGCGCGACTCTTGCATGCGCAGTAGGAAACGGGCAGTGAAGCCGTAAGGCTCCACTGCCTGTTTCCCTTAGTTAGGATGGCGGTGCCGGGACCCGAGAGCCGAGGGACGGGTTGGCCTCGGGCGGCCAACATCGCAGGCACCCAGGACAGGTAAGTGTACTTATTTAAAGTCAGCAGATGCAGTGTTTCTAGCTGCTGACTTTAAATTTTTTTTTTCCCAGCCGGAACCCCCCTTTAAGGAGCACCTGTAGCTCTATATGTATGTATGTATGTATGTATGTATATACAGTGCCTTGAAAAATTATTCATACCCCTTGAAATTTTCCATATTTTGTCATGTTACAACCAATAACGTAAATGTATTTTATTGGGATTTTATGTGATAGACCAACACAAATGGCACATAATCATGAAATGGAAGGACAATGATGAATGGTTTTCAAAATAAATATGTGAAAAGTGTGGGGTGCATTTGTATTCAGCCCCCCTGAGTCAACACTTTGTAGAACCAACTTTCGCTGCAATTACAGCTGCAAGTCTTTTTAGGTATGTTTCTACCAGCTTTGCACATCTAGAGAGTGACATTTTTGCCCATTCTTTGTGAAATAGCTCAAGTTCTGTCAGATTGGATGTAGAGAGCGTCTGAACAGCAATTTTCAAGTCTTGCTACAGATTCTCAATTCAGTTTAGGTCTGGACTTACACTGGGCCATATGATCTAAGCCATTCCATTGTAGCTCTGGCTGTATGTTTAGGGTCATTGTCCTGCTGGAAGGTGAACCTCTGGCCCAATCTCAAGTTATTTGCAGACTCTAACAGGTTTTCATCTAAGATTGCCCTGTATTTGGCTCCATCCATCTTCCCATCAACTCTGATAAGCTTCCCTGTCCCTGCTGAAGAAAAGCACCCCTACAATGTGATGCTGCCACCACCATGTTTCACAGTGGGGATAGGCTGTTCAGGGTGATGTGCAGTGTTAGTTTTCCATAACACATAGCGTTTTGCTTTTATGCCAAAAAGTTCAATTTTGGTCTCATCTGACCAGAGCACCTTCTTCCACATGTTTCCTGTGTCCCCCGCATGGCTTCTCGCAAAATGCAAAACGGTACTTCTTATAGCTTACTTTCAGCAACGACTTTCTTCTTGCCACTCTTCCATAAAGGCCAGATTAGTGGAGTGCACGACTAATAGTTGTCCTGTGGACAGATTCTCCCACCTGAGCTGCGGATCTCTGTAGCTCCTTCAGAGTTACCATGGGCCTCTTGGCTGCTTCTCTGATGAATGCTCTCCTAGTCTGACCTGTCAGTTGAGGTGGACGGCCATGTCTTAGTAGGTTTGCAGTTGTGCCATACTCTTTCCATTTTTGGATGATGGATCGAACATTGCTCCATGAGATGATCAAAGCTTGGTATAATTTTATATAACCTAACCCTGCTTTAAACTTGTCCACAACTTTATCTCTGACCTGTCTAGTGTGTTCCTTGGCCTTCATGATGCTGTTTGTTTACTAAGGTTCTCTAACAAACCTCTAAAGGGGTTGGGGGGTGCAAACAAACTGAAAAACACTGAACCCCCCCCCCCCAATCAATTGCAGCCTCACTGTGCCCATCAAATGCAGCCACTTGTGCCCATCAAACGCAGCCACTTGTGCCCATCTTATGCAGCCACTTGTGCCCGTCAAATGCAGCCACTTGTGCCCGTCAAATGCAGCCACTTGTGGCCATCATATGCAGCCACTTGTGCCCATCAAATGTAGCCACTGTGCCCACTGCCCCCCCCCACTCACGGGGCTCGCAGATCTGGCAGCACCCCCAACCCCCCCCCCCCCGTGCGCGGCTCTGACAGACCCCCCCCTGGCACTTACCGCCAGACAGCAGCTCCTCTCAGTGCAGTCCGCTGAGTCCGCTCCGCTTCCTAAGCGCCAGGCATCCAATAGGGTGGCCTGGCACTTTGGCCAATCAGGAAACAGGTCTGACGCCCTGCCTCCTGATTGGCGGGGAGGAAGGTTAGTGTGAAAAACGCAAAAAAATTTATTCGCTATCGTCACACAATTGGTTGGGATCAGGGCACACTCTCTGCGCCCCAAGCCCACCCTATTTTGAAGCCTATTAGAGCCTCCGGCTCTAATCAGGTGCTTCAAAAAGTACCACTCCTGCCCCCGCCATAGGAATCCATGCGGCTGCCATCCTATCAGGGGCCGGGGCGCATGAATGGGGGGGGCGGCACCCGTGTGCCCAAAGTGCACGGGCCGCCACTGTTGGTTCCACTAGATTTTACTTAGGGGTATCAGAGTAAAGGGGACTGAATACAAATGTACGACACACTTTTCAGATATTTATTTGTAAAACATTTTGAAAAGCATTTATTATTTTGCTTCAGTTCACAATTATGTTCCACTTTGTGTTGGTCTATCAGATAAAATACCAATAAAATACATTTAAATTTTTGGTTATAACATGACAAAATGTGGAATGTTTCCAGGGGTATGAATAATTTTTCAAAGCACTGTAATAGATATATAATACATACACACACACACACAGTGCCTTGCAAAAGTATTCATACCCCTAGAAATTTTCCACTTGGCATGCTGCAACCAAAAATGGAAATGTATATTATTGGGATTTTATGTGATAGACCAACACAAAGTGGCACATAATTCTGAAGTGGAATGAAAATGATAAATGGTTTTCATTTTTTTTTTACAAATAAATATGTGAAAAGTGTGGCGTGCCCATACTCAGCAAGTCTGTTTACCATGTGATTAGCTGATCACATGTAAATGTGCCATGATTGCGCTGGATGCACGTCCCAGGGGGCATACGGGAGGCAAAGTTCTGGGAGGATATCCATGGACTCCTTCCCAAAATTGGAACCCTGGGGGTTGGATGAAGGGGGGGTAATCGGGGGGCCCACCATGGTTTCTTGCATTGGGGCTCTGAAGGTTCTAGTTATGCCCCTGCAAGAGGCCCATGGTAACTCTGGAGGAGCTGCAGAGATCCACAGCTCAGGTGGGAGAATCTGTCCACAGGACAACTATTAGTCATGCACTCCACAAATCTGGTCTTTATGGAAGAGTGACAAGAAGAAATCCATTGTTAAAAGAAAGTCATGAGAAGTCCCGTTTGCAGTTTGCGAGAAGCCATGTAGGGGACACAGCAAACATGTGGAAGAAGGTGCTCTGGTTAGATTAGACCAAAATTGAACTTTTTGGCCTTAAAGCTATACGCTATGTGTGGCAGAAAATTAAACTGCACATTACCCTGAACACACCATCCCCACCGTGAAACATGGTGGTGGCAGTATCATGTTGTGGGAATGCTTTACTTCAACAGTAACAGGGAAGCTGGTCAGAGTTGATGGGAAGATGGATGGAGCCAATCTTAGAAGAAAACCTGTTTGCAAAAGACTTGAGACTGGGGCAGAGGTTCACCTTCCAGCAAGACAACGACCCTAAACATACAGCCAAAGCTACAATGGAATGGTTTAGATAAAAGCATATTCATGTATTAGAATGGCCCAGTCAAAGTCCGGACCTAAATCCAACTGAGAATCTGTGGCAAGACTTGAAAATTGCTGTTCACAGATGCTCTCCATCCTATCTGACAAAGCTTGAGCTATTTTGGAAAGGATGGGCAAAAATGTCCCTCTCTAGATGTGCAAAGCTGGTAGAGACATCCCCAAAAAGACTTGCAGCTGTAATTGCAGGGAAATGTGATTCTACAAAGTATTGACTCAGGGGGGCTGAATACAAATGCACGTCACGCTTTTCACATATATATTTGTAAACAAATTTGAAAACCATTTATAATTTTCCTTCCACTTATGTGCCACTTTGTGTTGGGCTATCACACATAATCCCAATAAAATACATTTATGTTTTTGGGTGTTACATGACAAAATGTCAAAATTAGATAGATAGATAGATAGATAGATAGATAGATAGATAGATAGATAGATAGATAGATAGATAGATAGATAGATAGATAGATAGATAGTGCCTGTGAAGTGTGGACAGCGCACTACACTCCCCCCCCCCTAACAAATAACTGTTAATGGCACCCCAAATGCAGCCCTACGTGTTGCATGAAAACGCAAAATAACGAAAGACACACGGTCATGAGATGCTGAGGTGTAAATGGGGTCTCAGTGTTCTCCTTTAAGCATTATAATAAATGCTGCTCCTCATTGAACTGTATTTTTAAAAATGTTTTTGCATTGCACATGTCCCCCAGCGCAGTGTACAGCTACAGTAGTTCTTTTTTGACAACTCCTTGCCTATTAGTCTTGAAAATGGACAAAAAAATGATTGCATAGATTTTGCTCTAGTTGAATTCAGTGGGATTTAGGTTCAACAAACCTCCCACGAAGCCACTCATCACTAAAAGGGATATAATGTCATAGATAAACAAAATAAATGGTACAATAGAAAATATGGAAATTTGGTCAAATTTGAGGATCCCATCTAGCACTGAAGGCCGACAGTGTCCATCTGTGAGTAACTGTCATGTACTAGGTGGAAGAGCCTGAAACGATGAGGAAGGCCTCTCTTATAGAGCAGACAGGGGCCCCTGATAGAGCAAACAGGTAGCGGCAGGAGTACAGAGTGGCATGAGTGCCTATTGGTCTTGCTAGCCGCAGGGCTTGACAGGCTCTCAGGATCAAGCAGAGAAAGACCATCAGTAGACCGCAGTGGAGCAGGAGTGCCAGATGGATACCAGTGAGCAGGAGACAGGAGCAGGCTGAGACTGTCAGTAGACCACAGTGGAGCAAGAATGCCGGGTGGATACCAGTGAGCAAGAAAAAGGAGCAGGCTGGTACTGGAGATAGCAGACAGGTACTGGCTGGTAGTACACAGGCAGTGAGTGGCACCAGTGGAATATAGGCAGAGTCTCACAGCAGGCAGTCCAGCAGTGATATGGGGACAGAAGCAAAGTCAGACGAACCGGGTCATACACAGGCAGACGGATCAGGTGCAGGTGCATAGGCAGAAGCAATATCAGGATGCAGGCCGAGTCCGTAACAGATCAGTGGAGCAGCAACAAGGGAAATAGGCAGAAGTGTGGTCAGAGGCAAGCAGGAATCAATGCAGGCAGAGTTCAGGAGTAGTCAAGACAAGCCGGGTTGGTAACAGTAGTCAGCTACAGAGTAACAGGTTGCAGGTATGCACGGGAACGCTGTAGACAAGAAAGCACTGAAGCATAGCACAGAGTCAGTTTAAATAATCTGCTTGGCACCAATGTGAGCGACAGATGCGCGCGCCTGAGCAACAGATTTCTATTAGCATGAACAGAAACAAGAATTAGCCTTTGCCTATGCACAGAACGCTGTCTAGAAGAGTCATCCTGACTACTGGAATGTCCTTCCTGACAAAAACCCTGTATTCTGTCCTAGAATGTGCAACACAGAGGCCGAGTAGTGGCAGCTATCATTGTTGAGCTGGCCATACAGTAGTTTTGTTGTAGGAGCAGGGCTGAGAATTTTCAGCTAAACAGCACCTGCGGCCAATTAGCTGCAACCACTGTTAGGGTATTCTGACAGCCAGAGCTTGTGGCTTTCAGAATACAATAGCCCAGCAGAATGGACTTATCCATCCAGGCTGTTTGTGTGGATGAAGGAATATTTTAGATTTCTTCTGTTCAGCCTGCAGCGTACAGCCAGCTTTAGAGGGGACAGATATTAATAATTCTGTCACGGCCCCTTCAAAATCCTAAACTCACCAAGCCTTCCTCCTGCACCACCCAGAAAATGGTATCTGTACGAAGATTGGATTGTGAAAAAGTTTGCTGTAACTTAGAGAAGCTGAGGAACTAAATGCCGCGTACACACGGTCGGACTTTTCGTCTACAAAAGTCCGACAGACGCCGACGGACTAAAGCTGGCTGGCAATCCGATCGTGTGTGGGCTTCCCCGGACTTTCAGCGGACTTTCAGCGGACTTTTGCAGCCTCAAATCTGACGGACTTTAGTTTTGAAACATGCTTCAAATCTTTACGTCGTAACTACGACGGACCCCGAAATCCGCTCGTCTGTGTGCTAGTCCGACGGGCAGCTATTGGCTACTGGCTATCAACTTCCTTATTTTAGTCCGGTGTACGTCATCACGTACGAATCCGTCGGACTTTTGTGTGATCGTATGTAGGCAAGTCCGCTCGTAAGAAAGTCTGCCGCAAGTCCGCCAAAAGTCCGCCGAAAGTCTGTCGGACTTTTGTAGACGAAAAGTCCGACCGTGTGTACGCGGCATAAAGGAAGCTGGTGAAGGATTTTTTTTCAAAGCACATCTCACTTTTGAGACGACAACATTTTGCCTTTTTGTTTATATTCTGCCATTTAGACAGTCCACCTTTGAACCCCTTCAAAAAATTCTAGAAATATTTAACAGTGAAACAGGATAAAGTGCATCAAAACGAACATTTTTTTTTTGGTGCTCCTGTGTGATCTGTGTATTTTACTCAGAATACCTATAATATCTCTACTATTCACTCTGCAGCACAGAGATAGAAGCAGCCATGGCCTCCGCTGTTCGTTATTAGGTTTTCCTGTAAAACTGTAACTTTACAAAACTCTCAAAATACAAGTTTGGCCTTGACGGGAAAACTTACGCTAAAAAAATTTGACAAAAGCTCTTAGAGGAAAAATAAGGCAATGAATTGTGAACCGGCAGAGACAAGCTTCTATAAATAACACAACTGGTAGGCAGATCCTCACCTATGTTTAAACAGTGAAAGATAAAACAAGTAAATCAGAAAGCATATCAGGAAACAATGGCGGTGCAGGCACATATCACCCGAAGGACAAGGCGACACCCCCGTCACTGCGTTATTGAAAAGACCGGCTTAAAAGAAGACTCAAAGAGACTGGAATAGAAACATCCTGTGATGTAAAGTTATTAAAATTGAACTTTTCTTTCAGTCTGCAGCAATCGGATCTTTTGAAACTGTCAAAAATATTCTGTGTTTGTTCCCACAGTACTAACATTTTATTTATTTATAGGGCTTCTCTGAATCCTCATCTCCTTGTTCTTGTAACTGGTTTGCTGCTTTTCCAACACATCTGCAAAACACATGAGGTCAGTTTAAAAGGTATTCCGGCCTAACCTTAGCCTTGGCTTTATTGCACTGGGTGTTGAATCCTTATGCCGCGTATACACGAGCGGACTTTACTTACTTTGTCCGGCGTACTTTTCGACGGACTTTACGATGGACTTTTGAATGAACGGACTTGCCTACACACGATCAACCAAAGTCCGACGCATTCGTACGTGAAGATGTACGACCGGACTAAAATAAGGAAGTTGATAGCCAGTAGCCAATAGCTGCCCTAGCGTCGTTTTTTGGCCGTCGGACTAGCATACAGACGAGCGGACTTTTCGACCGGACTCGAGTCCGTCGGACAGATTTGAAACCTTATGCCGCGCACACACGAGCGGACTTTACGGCAGACTTTGCCCGGTGGACTTTGACGGACTTTATGACGGACTTTCCGAATGAACGGACTTGCCTACACACAAACCACCAAAGTCCGTCGAATTCGTACGTGATGACGTACGACCGGACTAAAACAAGGAAGTTCATAGCCAGTAGCCAATAGCTGCCCTAGCGTGGCTTTTTGTCCGTCAGACGGGCGGACTTTTCGACCAGACTCGAGTTCGACGGATAGATTTAAAACATGTTTCAAATCTAAGCCCATCCAACTTTCGAGAAAACAAAGTCCGCTGGAGCCCACACACGATCGAATTGTCCGACGAAATCCCGTCCGCCGGGCAAAGTCTGCCGTAAAGTCCGCTCGTGTGTACGCGGCATAAGTCCGTCAAACTTTTGAGAAAACAAAGTCCGCTGGAGCCCACACACGATCGAATTGTCCGACAGACTCCGGTACGCTGGACCAAGTATGCCGTAAAGTCCGATCGTGTGTGCGCGGCATTAGTGAGATGCTTGTACAGGGTGCTGCTTGTTTATAAGGATGCAAAGAAGTTCAACAGTTCTTGGTAAAGCACCAAAGCTTATGACATGATTATTATAATAAAAGTTTTAAATGTCCAACCTAGCACTGATTATAAACGATTGCAACAGGTGCATGGAAGGGTCTGTATCAGTCGCTACAAAACAGAGCCAGGCAAGGGACCAAGATAAAATATTCCCACATCAGTTGTGATATACAACACGATTTTGGAGGAACTTTTCTTCCCTCCAACAAAACAACAGGCGATGAGGTTTTCATTAGAAAATACCTCCCATGCAGCATGCAATATGATATCAATGAACGCATGCCTAAAAACACTGTGGCGTTTTTGTTAAAGTGTATCTCCCGCCTGAATGTTTTTATAGTTTTGAAAAACTTAAGATTTTTACTGCTGTCTGGGGCTCCAGTGGCGAGCTTCTTCTCACTTTCTTTCCCAAAATACAATGTTGATGTAACATTCCCTCTCCTCGGATCCAGCATTTGATCAGGTTACATCTGGAGTGTTGCAGCCAACTAAGAGACAGCTCTTCTAATGGGATCTCGCCTAACCACTTAAGCCCCGGACCATTTGGCTGACCAAAGACCAGAGCACTTTTTGCGATTCGGCACTGCAATCCTTTAACTGACAATTGCGCGGTCGCGCGACGTGGCTCCCAAACAAAATTAACGTCCTTTTTCCTCCACAAATAGAGCTTTCTTTTGGTGGTATTTGATCACCTCTGCGGTTTTTATTTTTTGCGCTATAAACAAAAAAAGAGCGACAATTTTGAAAAAAAAAACGCTTGCTATAATATATATCCCCCCAAAAATATATAAAAAAAAACAATTTTTTTCCTCAGTTTAGGCCTATACGTATTTTTCTACATATTTTTGGTAAAAAAAAAAAAAAAAATCGCAATAAGCATTTATTGATTGGTTTGCGCAAAAGTTATAGCGTGTACAAAATAGAAATAGGGAATAGTTTTATGGCATTTTTATTAATATTTTTTTTTTTACTACTAATGGTGGTGATCAGCGATTTTTATCGCGACTGCGACATTATGTTGGACAGATCGGACACTTTTGGCGCTATTTTGGGACCACATTTATACAGCGATCAGTGCGATTAAAAATGCATTGATTACTGTGTAAATGTGACTGGCAGTGAAGAGGTTAACCAGGAGGGGGCGCTGCAGGGGTTAAGTGTGTCCTAGGGAGTGATTCTAACTGTGGGGGGAGGGGCTACGCGTGACACGACACTGATCACCGCTTCCGATTACAGGGTCAGTGTCACTAGGCAGAACGGGGAAATGCTTGTTTACAGCAGCATTTCCCCATTCTTCCTCTCGGACATCGAGTCCACGGGACCCGCAATCACACTCAGGGAGCTCGCGGCAGGGTCGCGCACGCGTCACTGACGGCGTGCACATGACCACTAGGGTTGCCACATCATCCCTTTAATCCAGGACTCATTCTGTGGCTGATTAAGGTGGTAATTAAACTCACTTGGTGCCTTATCTGCATTAAATCAGCCTCAAAACCTGTCTAATTAATATATGTCCTGGATTAAAGGGATGATGTGGCAACCCTAGCGACCACACGGCGGCAAATTTAGAGGGACGTACCTTTATGCCCATTTGCCTGTCCGTGCTATTCTGCCGACGTATATGTACATGCGGGGTCGGCAAGTGGTTAAAGGGCCAGGAGAAACATGGCTTGACGTTTGCACAACACAATGCCATGTTGAAGTTGTGCCCCCTATGCTACCAGTCTTTTCCCTGCATTTAGCGTTCCAGTCTACTCTGTGCTTTCTGTGTCTCAGCCCTCCCAGAGACATTGTACCTTCTCTATACATTCCCACCTACCTGTGTCAACAAGTACCTTTGTCCCTTGTGTGCTCCAGAGCCTCTGTGCCAGCACCCCTATGTACCCTGTGTCCTCAGCATGTCTCTGTGTGCCCCTTGTCTCCAGAATTCTGCTACGCACTCTCCAGAGTGCTCTTGTGCACCACCGTGGCTTCAACTGTGCCCTTGTGCTCCCTATGTCTCCAACATGCCCCTGCATACTCTGTTTTTCTGTGTCTCTGTTAGGCTCATATCCCACCATGACTTTAACTGTGCTCCTTATGTCTCCAGCATGCCTCTGTACACCTTGTGTCTCCAGTGCCCCCATGCACTACTGTGACTCCAACTGCACCCCTATGCTCCCCTTGACTCCAGTGTGCCCATGTGCCACCATGGCTCCAGCCTACCTCAGTACACTACAGTGCCTCCAGCATGTCACTGTGCGCGTCCGTGACTTCTTTGCACCCATGCAGCCTCGGGTACACTCCTACTTACACCAAAACTGTCCTTTAATTAGTGAATAAACCCTGCCCATGACAGCTGAAGTGCAATCTCCAACTAGGACACACACAGCGGTAAAACACACTTCTTTTAGCCCGGTGGGCAGGCTACAATCTGTCATCTTTTTAATGCTGTCTCCTAATTGGAGATTTTCTCTCAGTTCTTTATTGGCCACAGTCTGGATCTGAATGACAATGCATCATGCAAAAATTTAGGAAGTTGCAAATTACATAACCAGGACACAATCCCACGTACCACGTGTGTGAGGAGCTCGTGGATTCCGGCTGCTCTGGAAAACATCTGAGTAGCGTAGACTAGGTGGGATTTCTGTCTGTAGCGCGGTTTTGGCATTTCACGGATGTTATTAGCGGTTTCCATTTTTGCTTCTTAATGAGTTCTCCATATATTGGCTTCTTACTTCTTTCTTGTGTCAATTTGATGGATCACAGTGACAATGCAGTAAAGTTTTAATTATGGAAACCTGATTGATAATTGAGTGGTAAGAAGGAGAAAAGCAATAAATTCTTGGAGGAAATCGTTGCATGGAGGAAGGTGAAGCACGTGATGTTTGTGGAATGGTGGCTCTTCCTCAGTGATGGCAGCTGTGTAGAAGACTCAGAACAATGCCAAAATCAAAGCCAAGAGACGCGAAGAACCCCACTATTTCCACCATTACCGACCAAAGAAAGGTGCTTATTAGATATATATATTTTATAAAAAATTAAAACACACTTTTTGTCATATAACACAATAAGGCATACTGGAAGCGGGGGCTGAGTGTGAGGTATCTAGGGTGCAGAGAACAGACACGGAGGTCAAGTAGTGCGAAGTAGAATGTTGATATTGATATAAGAGTTCCAAGAAGATAGTATAAAAATCTGTATACACGGCTGCGTTGGCCTGGCAACGCTTACAGTACAAAGAACTGTACAGGAGGATACTCATACACACTGCTGATACCCAACAGCATCTGACAGGAGGTGGCTGGAAGGCAGTCTACAATGAGGCATCTAAATGAGGAAGGGCTCCTGCCCGAGACACAAGCGACAGTCCCTAGTCTGTCCCTCCTCCACTGGAAGCTCTCCCTACAATAGGCACTCTGTCCCTGGACATCGGGGTCTCTGCCACCGACCTAACCGTTCCGCAAATCGCACTCCAACCCTAAGGGGGGGGGGGGGGGGACAGTGATATACATTAGCATTGCCCATGTTTCGTCACATATGGCGACCCATCACATTTGGCTACCCGCTGGACTGTGCATGCACGACGCCGCCATATGCGTTCCAACACTGTGGTGATCTGCGCTTGCGCAGGATTTTGTGGCCACACCCCTGAGTCCAGGTTCAAGCCCCACCATCCAAGTGGACATAGAGCTAGACTATAATTATGCCGAGCGAAGCGAGGCCGTGCCCGCGAGGGGCCCTGTGGCAAAGTGGTGTCTTACAACAGTGTTGGAACGCATATGATGGCGTTGCGCATGCGCACTCCAGCAGGTAGCAAAATGTGATGGGTAGCCGAATGTGACGAAACACCCACACCAAAGATAATCACAGAGGTCAACCAGGGTGGCAGCGTCCAATCAGGCAGCTACTTTCCTGATGACACCTATGGAGGCCTCAGAGGAACATAGGTTCCCCTTGCCCTCCTCTCTCTCTTTTTCTGCATGACAGCTACGCAAGGAGGCCAAACTACACCTGAATTCAATATTCAATAGGAAAAAAATTGGTTGCTTTGAATTATGGCAGTTTATGCACTAATCAGAATAAACCACCAGTTTACATGATGTCAGCATAATAAAATATGATTGGCTGCTGCACTTTACACATCATCTCTGTGTTTTGCATTGCTTTTTTAGATAGCGGGACACACAGGTCTATTCTAATTCTTCCTCATGTGCCTGGCTGTAAAGGGTATCATGGGGCTGAAAATAATATGACAATCTGAAAATGTTGGGTTGGCCCAGGAGGGAAGGTGAGGATCAACATGCTATTGACATTTTTAAAAATTACACTTCTGCTTTTGTTACATCTTGGATACAGTGATGTCATCACTGGGTCTCTATTTTTCTCTATACAAAGCAGTCAGATCATGGCTGATATTCCCAGGCAGGCAGGCTGGATTTGACATAACTGCCTCAGCACTCGTCTCAAGAGCCCCCAGGCCTGATGCAAGCAGTGGGCCTGCTCTCGGGAGGAATAATGCAAATATCAAAATGCCTTAATGGGTGGGTATCAGTCTGGAGGAGTGGATGTTCCCGGGCAGGCTGAATTTTCTTGCAGACCACCTTAGGTAACAAACACCCACATGTGATGCTGAGCCCCCACCCTGCCAGCCCCTCCCGCCATGATTGAAATACCTGTAATCCAATGAATGAAAGGGGCAGGCCAGGCTGGGAAGGAAAGCGCTAGCTATTGCTGAATGTCTTCCAGCCAAGAAATGAGGTGGGCTCTATCTGACATGCTGCAGCTTCTAGTGCACATTGTGAGAAGCTCACAGTGTGCAGTGAAATCAGAGTAAGCAATTTCAGTATAGGAGAGGAACCTGTACAGCTATGCGAGACTGAAGGAAAGTCTGCAATAAAAATGATTCGGGTGGGTAAATTATTTAGAGGTAATGTGGAGGTACTGCTACATGTGGTCTGGACCTTTAGGCATCAATGACCTCTGACCACCAATGGAGTTTATGCCGATATCCTCCACCCAACAGAAAGTGTTTTCTCTGCGGTGTACGAGCCGTGGTCATTCAAGGCAGCCGTCTTCCACATGTACACTTCACAACCTTCTCAGGAACATGGACGTTGTTTTATTTGAAGTCTGAAATGATGAGACAATGTGGAGGAATGAAAGCTTCTCCATAAAAGGCTGGAGAGAAATAACCTTTCATCCCTCTCCTCTCTTTATAAATGTATTTGTTTTCCTCCCATTCGCTCTGACATCCCGTATGATGATTTCCCCGGTACACGGTGTGATGTGAGGTCGTCTTCTCTTCCCTCTATATAAGGTTATATCACAGAAGAATACTTCATCCATCAGTCAGCACTGGCTACAGAGTGAACGCAGCTCTCATTTAGGTGCACCAAATTCAATCTACATTTAAATATTACAACTTAGCCATATTGTCTTCAGAGTTAACACAGTAGAGATGTAGCTTCTGAATATGTGTCTATGGAACCCCACATTTAAAGTAGTTGTAAAGCTTAGTTTTTTGTTTTAATAATAACAAACATGCCTGTACTTGCCTGCTCTGTGCAATGGTTTTGAACAGAGCAGCACCGATCCTCTTCTTCTGGGGTCCCCCACCAGAGCTCAAGGCCCCTCCTCTTCATCGGATGCCCCCAGGGAAAGCCACGTCCACTGAAACAGACAGCAGGACTCGGCCCGCCCCCCTTCCCACAGGATTTGATCGACAGCAACGGAGCCAATCGCTCCCGCTGCTATTAATCTGTCCAATAAGGAGAGAGAGAGACAGCAGTGGGAGTCGCTGAGCTTGTGCACATCGCTGGGCCTGATGGGCTCAGGTAAGTAACGGGGGGGGGGGGGGGGGGGGTGGGTAGCGCTGCAGCAGCAGCACAGGAGGTTTTTCACCTTCAAAAATACCTTGCAAAAGTATTCACCCCCCCCCCCCCCCTGGCTTTTCACCTGTTTTGTTACATTACAGCCTTTAGTTCCATGTTTTTTTAATCAGAATTATATGTGATGGATCAGAACACAATAGTCTAAGTTGGTGAAGTAAAATTAGAAAAAGATATACATAAAACTATTTTTCAGAAATAAAAAAATGATAATTGGCATGTGCGTATGTATTCACCCCCTTTGTTATGAAGCCCATAAAAAGCTCTGGTGCAACCAATTACCTTCAGAAGTCACATAAATAGTGAAATGATGTCCACCTGTGTGCAATCTAAGTGTCACATGACCTGTCATTACATATACACACCTTTTTGAAAGGCCCCAGTGGCTGCAACACCTAAGAAAGGAGCACCACTAACCAAACACTGCCATGAAGACCAAGGAACTCTCCAAACAAGTAAGGGACAATGTTGTTGAGAAGTACAGATCAGGGTTAGGGTATAAAAAAAATATCCAAACCTTTGATGATCCCTAGGAGCACCATCAAATCTATCATAACCAAATGGAAAGAACATGGCACAACAGCAAACCTGCCAAGAGACGGTCGCACACCAAAACTCACGGACCGGGCAAGGAGGGCATTAATCAGAGAGGCAGCACAGAGACCTAAGGTAACTCTGGAGGAGCTGCAGAGTTCCACAGCAGAGACTGGAGTATCTGTACATAGGATGACAATAAGCCGTACTCTCCATAGAGTTGAGCTTTATGGCAGAGTGGCCAGACGAAAGCCATCACTTTCAGCAAAAAACAAAATGGCACATTTTGAGTTTGTGAAAGGGCATGTGGGAGACTCCCAAAATGTATGGAGGAAGGTGCTCTGGTCTGATGAGACTAATGCCGCGTACACACGGTCGGACTTTCCGGCATACTTGGTCCGGCACACTTTCCGACGGACTTTGTCCGCCAGGTGCGCCGGACTTTAAAACGGACGGACTTGCCCACACACACCGGGACTTTCCGGCGGGCTAAGTCCGCCCGTCTTTCCGACGGACTTTCGCCGGAGTTCCGGCGGACTTTCAGAATGAACGGACTTGCCCACACACGGCCAAGTCCGTTCATTTTGAACGTGACTCAGGTGCGACGGGACTAGCAAAGGATGTCAATCTTGCCGCTTTTATCGGCGAGATTGACACCTTGCGAGCCCCATTGCGGGGCATACCAGGCCCTTAGGTCTGGTATGGATTATAACGGGAAGCCCCTACGCCGAAAAAACGGCGTGGGGTCCCCCCTAAAATCCATACCAGACCCCGATCCGAGCACGCAGCCTGGCCGGTCAGGAAAGGGGGTGGGGTCGACCACGCCCCCTAAAACGTCACAGTCCCAGCATGCCCAGGGACTGTGACATCAAAAGGGGGCGGGGTCTCCGCCTATATAAGTCACAACGCAGCCCTCGGAGACCAGTCCAGCCGGAGAGAGTGTCGTGTCAACATCTGGGGGAAGAGAAGAGAAGAGAAGAGAAGAAGCCCAGCAGCTCAGAAGTCCGGACCTCTGCTGGCAAGAGAGCTACCTGAACACAGCAGAGGAGCCGGCCGAAGAACTGGAACACCGGGAGAAGATTAAGCGGAGGGACCCCCGAAGCCGGAAGAAGACCCCCGAAGCCGGAGGAAGATCCCCACCCCCGGAGCTGTTTAATAAAATATTTTAAAAACCTGTGTAGTGTGTTTTATTACTTACAATTTTTCCCTAGGTGAAGGAGTAGGGGGACCATGTACCCCATACTCATTCACATAGGGTGGGGTGCCGGGATCTGGGGGCCCCCTTATTAAAGGGGGCTCCCAGATTCCGATAAGCCCCCCTGCCCGCAGACCCCGACAACCAACGGCCAGGGTTGTCGGGAAGAGGCCCTTGTCCTCATCAACATGGGGACAAGGTGCTTTGAGGTGGGGGGGGCCCGCAGGGCGCCCCCCTCCCCCAAAGCACCCACCCCCCCATGTTGAGGGCATGCGGCCTGGTACGGTTCAGGAGGGGGGGGGGGCGCTCGCTCGTCCCCACCCCCTTTCCTGACCGGCCAGGCTGCGTGCTCGGATCGGGGTCTGGTATGGATTTTAGGGGGGACCCCACGCCGTTTTTTCGGCGTAGGGGCTTCCCGTTATAATCCATACCAGACCTAAGGGCCTGGTATGCCCCGCGCTCGCCGCAATAGGAAAATTTGTTTTTCCTATTGCAGCGAGCGCGAGATGCAATACCCTGCCCTCGCGTCGTATCTGGTCCGTCGGACCAGCATACACACGAGCGGCCTTTCCGTCGGACCAGCACACACACGAGCGGACTTTCCGCCCGAAACTGAGTCCGACGGAAAGATTTGAAACTTTCTTCAAATCTAGGTCCGGCGGGCTTTTGGGAAGAAGTCCGCCGGAAAAGTCCGCCGCCGCCCCCACACACGGGCGGATTGTCCGGCACACTCTGGTCCGCCGGACCAAGTATGCCGGAAAGTCCGACCGTGTGTACGCGGCATAATATTTAACTTTTTGGCCATCAAAGAAAATGCTATGTCTGGCGCAAACCCAACACATGACATCACCCAAAGAACACCATCCCCACCGTGAAACACGGTGGTGGCAGCATCATGCTGTGGGGATGTTTTTCAGCAGTCAGGACTCGGAAACCAGTCAGAGTTGAGGGAAAGATGGATGGTGCTAAATACAGGGATATTCTTGATCAAAACCTGTACCACTCTGTGTGTGATTTGAGGCTAGGACGGAGGTTCACCTTCCAGCAGGACAATGACCCCAAACACACTGCTAAAGCAACTCTTGAGGGGTTTAAGGGGAAACATGTAAATGTGTTGGAATGGCCTAGTCAAAGCCCAGACCTCAATCCAATAGAAAATCTGTGGTCAGACTTAAAGATTGCTGTTCACAAGCGTAAACCATCCAACTTGAAGCAGCTGAAGCAGTTTTGCAAGGAGGAATGGGCAAAAATCCCAGTGGTAAGATGTGACAAGTTCATAGAGACTTATCCAAAGTGACTTGGAGCTGTGATAGCCGCAAAAGGTGGCTCTACAAAGTATTGAGTTTAGGGGGGTGAATAGTTATGCACATTGACTTTTTCTGTTATTTTGTCCTATTTGTTGTTTGCTTCACAATTTAAAAAACAAAACATCTTCGAAGTTGTGGGCATGTTCTGTAAATTAAATGATGCAAATCCTCAAACAATCAATGTTAATTCCAGGTTGTGAGGCAACAAAACACGAAAAATACCAAGGGGGGGGGGGGGGTGAGAACTTTTGCAAGAGACTGTAGCTTACTCTGATTTCACTGCACACTGTGAGCTTTTCAGACTGTGCACTAAAAGCTGCAGCAAGTCAGAGCCCACCTTATTTATTGGTTGGATGACATCCAGCATTGTCTATTCCAGTGTTTCTCAACTCCAGTCCTCAAGGCGCCCCAACAGGTGATGTTTTCAGGCTTCCCTTTTTTTTTTTATTTCACAGGTGATGTGATTTGTTTCACTGCCTTAGTAATTACCACAGCTGTTTCATCTGAGGGAAATCCTGAAAACATGACCTGTTGGGGCACCTTGAGGACTGGAGTTGAGAAACACCGATCTATTCTATCCTTTCCAGCCTTTCTTCTCGGCCTTTGGGCTAAGATCAAGTGTAGTATCATCAATCAGTAGGGGTGGCACACCGTCATTCTGGCCTTATGGTAGGAATGGCTGGCTGTATAGTATCCCTGCTGGTATGATGGGGGCTCTGAAAGCTCGTACCAGCTGGAACAGAAACTGGAGTGCCCACAGGCTGTTGCGGCACAGGAGTAATTCCCCCGGGGCACAGTTCCTCCTGGTTTGAGTGGATCTACCTTGTTTGGCCATAGGTTGGGAAGGCAGAGAGTCTGCAGTGTCTGTGCCCCCTGGGAGTGTTTGCCCTAATGGTGGGTTTAGTAACACATGGGTGTGGGACCCCACTATGAACGGGCACATGATTACAGCACCACAAGCTTTTTCCTGCACTGCGCCTCCCTGGGGTTCAGGGAAAGGTCCTACCCCTTTAGGGGATGGAAAAAAGCACACCCTTAAGTGCAATTTTCTGTGTGTGTTTAACATACATTTTTTTTTTGTACAATTAACAGTTTTTCGTTTTTCAGCACCACCGCAGAGTAAAAAAAACCAAAAAAAAAAAAACCTCCCCAGCCTGACTGTCCCCGGCCCGCCTCTTTCATTCATGGGATTTCAGCTCTTTCACTTCTGGAATCCCAGCATCACATGAACGGAAATGCAGCCTGTCTAGGAACGCCAACTCCACCATACTAACAGCCACCCATCAAGGCATGTGCACACCTCAAAATAGCCAAGCCACTGTTTGCATTAGGGCTAAGGGTGCTGGAGAGGAGTACTGAGTCAGGGTGCTAGGATGTTTTCACCTGCTGGTCCCCCCTGCTAGCCATGGTCTGACAGCACTGCATAGAGAAATGCAGAGACCCAGCAATGACATCACTGGTTCTAAAACAGGGTGACAGAAGACTGAAGCAATTCTTTCTCATGCCTGCAGCAAACTGATGACACTGACTGGAACTCAAGGATGACATTTTTATAATAAAATGTGGAGCTTTTCTAAAAAAAAACGATACTGTGTATATTGTGACATGTTAATGGATGTAAGTTGAAAAGTTCATGCTGTACACAATCCCACAGTAGGATGATAGGTACATGGCATCGGTGGCACCACAGATTTTTTTTTAGCCATACAGGACCCCTTTATTAACCACCTGACCTCCAGAAGTTTTACCCCCCTCTACGGTGCAGCACTGTGCTATTTTAACTGGCAATTGCCAAGTCATGCAACTCTGTACACAAATTCAATTTATGTAATTTTCTTTTCCACACAAATAGAACTTTCTTTTGGTGGTATTCCTACTTTCTGTTATAAAACATGTCCAAATAAAGTCATATTTCTTCAAATAATTTAGGCCAAAATGTATTCTGTTAAATGTCTTTGGTAAAAAAAAAAAAATATATAATACCAATAAGTGTATATTAACCACTTCCCGACCAGCTGCCACAGATATACTGCGGCAGGTTGGCTCCCCTGCATGAAATCTACGTACCGGTACGTCGGCCCGTGCATTAGCTTTTACAGGCGTGCGCATGTGCCCGCCGTGTGCCACGGGGGCTCACCCTCGGATCCGGCAGACAGTGAAAAAGAGGCAGAATGGGGATCTGCCTTTGTAAACATGGTGGATCCCCATTCTGACAGGGGAGGAGAGAGAGATCAGCTGTTCCTAGTGATCAGGAACAGCGATCTCTCTCTTCTACCATACAGTCCGTCCCCCATACAGTTAGAAACACCTCCCTAGGGAACACTTAACCCCTTCCCTGTCAGTGTCATTTATACAGTGATCAGTGCATTTTTATAGCACTGATCACTGTATTGGTGTCACTGGTCACCAAAAAGTGTCACTTAGGGTCAGATGTGTCTGCCGCAATGTCGTAGTCCCGCTAAAAATCACAGATCACCGCCATTACTAATAAAAACAATTTAAAAAAAAATCATTCCCCTATTTTTTGTAAACGCTATAACTTTAGCGCAAAGCAATCAATAGACGCTAATTGCAAATTTTTTTTACCAAACATATGTAGCAGAATACATGGCCTAAACTGATGAATAAATTTGTTTTTTTATATATTTTTTTGGATATGTATTATAGCAGAAAGAAAAAAAATATTGTTTTTGGTTTTGTTTATTACGCAAAAAATAAAACCACAGAGGTGATCAAATACCACCAAAAGAAAGATCGATTTGTGGTACAAAAAGACACAATTTTGTTTGGGTACAGCGTCGCACGACTGCGCAATTGTCAGTTAAAGTCATGCAGTGCCATATCGCAAAAAATGGCCTGGTCATTAAGGGGGTAAATCCTTCCGGGGCTGAAGTGGTTAATCGGTTTGTGTGACAGGTATAGCATCTACAAACTCTGGTATATATCAGGGATATGCAATTAGCAGACCTCCAGCTGTTGCAAAACTACAAGTCCCATCATGCCTCTTCCTCTGGGTGTCATGCTTGTGGCTGTCAGAGTCTTGCTATGCCTCATGGGACTTGTAGTTCTGCAACAGCTGGAGGTCTGCTAATTGCATATCCCTGGTATATATATTTGAAAATTGATCAATCCTGATGTACTGATCAGGAACACTGATTGGTGACAGTATGGAAAAAAAAAATAGAAAATTTTTATTTAATTTTTTTACATACTTTTATCAGAGTAGTTCAGTATCACTATAGTGACACTACTACTCTAGAAGGGTGATTACAGATTTTTGTTTTACACTTTGATTGCTGTTACAGTGAAGTAAAAGCAATGTTTTGAACTGTCATGAATGGGTTAAATTCATAACAGCTGTGATTACTAGTGATCTCCGATTAGCTATAGCTAATCACATGGTATAGGTGCTGGGACTGGCCCAGGTACCATGTGATAGCTGTGGGCTAATCACAGCATCACAATACTAAGCACAGGTTGTATTTATGAAATCCATTAATAACAATTGTGTTTATGTTGGGATCATGTAATCCTCCAGGCCGATCAAAGCGGTAGACGCAGGGGTCGCAAGAGCCCCAGGGGGCCATCACTGCACATGTGCCGAGCTATGTACAGGTATGGCTTGGCCTGCAGCTGCTGCCCGCCTGCTGTAAATCTACTGTGGGCAGGCAAGTTGTTAAAGTGGTAATGTCATAATGTGCTAGTATGCACCACTTTATGAAAGACTTGCCTTAAAACAAAGCCCTCCATGGGCGCACTGTCACCACTGCTGGGGCTTCCATCCTCACCCAGTCTTTCTTCTGGGTTTGCAGGCTCCGGCCGTTTAAATGGCTGAGCTGCGCTGATGTGACTCCCGCATACGCGAGGGAGCCTCGAATTGTGGGACAGCACTTTGAATGGATGGTACCCGCTGCTACAAATGGGAATATCTCCTAAACCAGTGATGGTGAACCTTGGCACCCTAGATGTTTTGGAACTACATTTCCCATGATGCTCAACTACACTGCAGTGTAGTTGAGCATCATGGGAAATGTAGTTCCAAAACATCTGGGGTGCCAAAGTTCACCATCACTGTCCTAAACGGTACACATTTAAGAGATATTCCTTGTACCTACCGGTAAGCTTTATTATGAGCTTACCTGTATGTACTAGTGATCAAGCGGTGTTTGCTACCGCTTTAAGGTGAGAGATTAAAGAAATGCTTCCTCCTGCCTGCAGCAGACCAACATCATCACAGTCTAGGATACGTCAGTGCCTGGAGCTCATGGACATCTTATAAATGATAAAAGATGGGGCTTTTCTGAAAAATTACACTGCTCCTGTATATTGTGATATGCCAGGAATTTGTTCATTGATTTCTTACTGACAGGTGCACATTAAATCTTGCTAAGGATGAGCTCCGGCGTGTTCGCACAGCCCACGTGCAGAGCCCGCCAGGAAGTCCACGCTGTGCTGCGCTAATCACATGGAGTGAGACATTTCCTGATCTCTACAGCCGCACATCGGGACAATGTCTCACTGCCTGTGATTAGCGCAGCGCCGACTTCCTGGCGGGCTCTGCACGTGGGCTGTGCTGCGCTAATCACAGGGAGTGAGACATTTCCTGATCTCTACAGCCGCACATCGGGACAATGTCTCACTGCCTGTGATTAGCGCAGCGCCGACTTCCTGGCGGGCTCTGCACGTGGGCTGTGCGAACACGCCGGAGCTCATCCTTATATCTCGCCCATTCCTTGTAAATATCTTCTATTATAAGCGCTGTCAGGGTTTATACAGATGGTAATTCTGGACTGGCTTTTTGGCCAGACGTTCCCCCCTAAATATGTGTCTATCTCACAGCTTTGTCTCATTTTATTTTTTTTCAGTAATCAATGGTTATCTATAATTTTCTTTTTTTCTTTTCAGAGCAACAGCTGCATTGTCATGTTCTATTCCCCTGATGAAGCCAATGTTTTGGCGAAACTAGTAGGGACTCACTGACTTGCTGTTGTAATGTACCACCACCTCTCATTTTGATCAGTTTATTACTGTATCATGCTCCCCTAATATGTATGTTTTTTATGAACTCTTTTAATTAATTGTAATATTTTTTTTACCTATATTGTATTAATCTACTTTTTGGCACCGTAATAATCCCTCCCTCCTCAAGCTCTGGGCTCTGTCCTTGCTCAGCACTTACTGCACTCTCTAGATGTCATTCCCAACCACAGCAATCATACAAACCACTTAGGACAGACGGTTGGAGGGTTGTGTATGGGATAAAGTAGTGCTCCCTGCTCTGCTTTCAGACTCGTTGTCCATGTAAACCTGCACAATGCAGACAGATGTAATCCGGATTATGAAGAAAGCAGGTAGAAGAAAACTCTTCCCCCAGAGCGTCCCCAGGGAGGAAATACTACAATGTTTTGTGTGACTACACTAAAAAAACGGATCTGCTATACCAGCGGTGCACAGCGGGACCTGTACTGGGGGTCAGAAATCTGTCAGGATTTGCAGCTCAGAAAAATGACATCCAGGGATCTGAGCATTTAAAGGACTGAAAAGAACCTAAAGCTTAGCTCCAGCCTTCCCTTCAGTTCTCGCACAGTCATACTCCTCTCCTGTACTGAAACTGCTTACTCTGATTTCATTGTGAGAAGCTCACAGTGTGCATTAGAAACGGCAGCAAGTCAGACAGAGCCCACCTCATTTCCTGGCTGAAGGATATCCAGCATCATCTAGCTCTTTACTCCCCAATTTGACTGTCACTGGCCTGCCCTTTTCATGCATTGGATTTCAGGTCTTTCAATCATGGAAGCTCAGCATCACCTGGGAGCATTACCTAGGACAGCCTGTATGCAAATGTATCCTGCATAGGAAAACCCACTCTTCCAGACTAATGCTGGCCATACACTATACAGAAAATCGGCCGAACCCATTTTCGAAAAACGAACGTTCGACCGTGACCGCAAACGATCGTGCCATCATAGAATGACCGATAAATTGTTCAGTGGACATGAATAAATAATTTTTTGTTCGTTTTTTTACATACAATGGTGACCCTAGGGGGGCCAGAGGGGGCCCTGACCCCCCCAACATTATGCTGGGCCCCACCATGTGCCCCCCCCCCCCCAAAAAAAAATTTTTTTTTTAATTTTTTTTATTTACAAAAAGACAATTTCTTTTTGTTTGTATTCATATCGGATGTGCCGCATCTTACTCGGGCCACCGCTGGGGTAACACAGTCTCTATTGAGAGGGAGAACGTCCCCAGTCAGCTCCTGCGGGTGATTTCTCCCCCCTCCCTCTGCTCGCTGACACTGCGAGCGCTCACACAACCATGGCCGCTCGATCTGCTCCTTCCCCTGCATCCTCATTGGCAGGGAGAAGAGCCAGTTGCAGGAAGGACTCCACCAGGACTCTCAGTTGCTGAAAAAACAGACTGATTTCTCCCATCCTTAGGACAGGAGAACCAGCCTGTAAATTCCAAGAAATGCCAGACCAGAGCTGTCAATAGCAGGAGCAGGACAGCAAGAGGAGGCTGGGGAACCCCACAGTGACAGAACACCAAGGCCCAGTGGCAAGACAACCTTTGCAACCCTGATAGTTCTCCCACTGCTTTGGACCCTTATATTTTCATGGTATGCTGGTGACATATATCTTGTTTTCTGTCACCCTGGGGGGGGCCCAATACAGTAGGAAGGGAGCTCACTGCAGAACATGTGAAAGGGCCATTGTGGGATCGTAGTAAAGGGGTAAAGGGCCCCAGGATCGATAAAATATATATAGATAGATATATCTATATATATATATATATATATATATATATATATATATATATATATATATATATATTTGCATTTTATATTGCCCCCCTATTTTTGTCCCTGTCCCCCCATGTGCCCCCCCTAAATATGAAAGATGGAGACGCCACTGTTTACATATACCTAGTGCAGACAGTTCGGACGGGAAACACATTAACCTTGCAATTTATGTATGTTCGGCAGAAATTTACCAAACTTCCCGTTCGTTTTTTTACCACAAAAACGTCACAAACGATTATCGATTTGTGCCCATTAACTTGCGGAAAAACGAACAAAGTATCTATACGAACGATTTTTCGGCCGATTTTTCGTATAGTGTATGGCCAGCATTACATCCACCCATCAAGGCATTTTAAAGGGGTTGCAAACGTTTTTTAACCTCCCTTGCGGTATGATTATTTCGGATTTTAGGTGCTGAAAGCGGTACAATTATTTTGCATGGAAATTTGGCGTTTTATATTGTAGGTCTATAATTCTTAGGAATAACTCACTTAAATCTGTCCAAACAAGAGTCTAGTAGATATCCCGGGTATGATAAAGTTTAAAACACAAAAACATAAATTATAATATAATAAAAAAAAAAAAAAAATTAAAAAAAATAAAAATAAATAGTAATAAAATTAATTTCCACACGATTCACTATCGCTCAATTCTGCAAGTGTTCTAATTTACTATCGCTGTTTTCTAGCTGGTCTAAAGCCATTTTTGATGTAAAGGGACACTTTTTGGTTGCTATGGACAATCTCCAGTTTCCAGGCAGAAAGAACAGTGTATATAATAAAACTGCATGCAGGGCATGGGCCAAAGCACTGGGGACAAAGAGGATGTGAAATCATTTCATACAGTACTGTAATCTGTAGGATTACAGTACTGTATGTGTTATGATTTTTACATTTTTTTGAATTTGCTGCCAGGCTCCGCCCCCGTGCGTCGCGACGCTCGCAGGGAAGGGAGCCTGGCAAGGAGAGGCTTCGGAGGAGGACAGAGCCCATGGACACTGCGGGGGACATCGCAGGATCCCGGGGACAAGGTAAGTAAAGCCACACCAGGATCCTGCGATGCAATCCCGAGTGTGGCTCGGGGTTACCGCTAATGGTGCTGAAATGTAACCCCGAGCCACACTCGGGAAAACCGCCAGGGAGGCTACATAAGTTTAAATAACAAACATGTTGTACTTGCCTCCCGTGTGCAGGGGTTTTGCATAGAGCGGTCCCGACCTCCTCTTCTGGGGTCCCTCCGTGGTGCTTCTGGCTCTTCCTCTTCATCGAGTGCCCCCACGGAGAGCCGCTTTCTATGGGGGCAACTGTGCGGGCATGCTCCCGAGTCCTGCTGCTGCTTCCATTGACACAGACAGCAGGGTTCAGCCCCACCCCCTGCTTCCGTGTCACTGGATTTGATTGACAGCAGTGGGAGCCAATGGCTCCTGCTGCTATCAATCTATACCAGGGATATGCAATTAGCGGACCTCCAGCTGTTGCAAAACTACAAGTCCCATGAGGCATAGCAAGACTCTGACAGCCACAAATATGACACCCAGAGGGAGAGGCATGATGGGACTTGTAGTCTTGCAACAGCTGGAGGTTCGCTAATTGCATATCCCTGCTCTATACAATGAGGACCCGAGACAGCGGCTGGAGCTGCTGTGCTCGTCACCGTCACTGGAACAATTGGGCTCAGGTAAGTAAAAGGGGGGCTCTGTGGGGTTGCTGCATTACAGAAGGTATTTCACCTAGAATGCATTAAGGTAAAAACCTTGAGGCTGGGCTCACACCTATGCGAATTGGATGTGGATTTCTCTGCATCCAATTCGCATGACAGGAGATTGTGAGCGGCTCTCAATGGATCAGGTTCACATATCTGCATTGCGGCTGCACAGAAGTGCTGTGCGTCTTTGGCTCAGTTTCAGGGCTGAATTCAGGCAAAAATTCGGCCTCAATTCGTCTCTGCAACAGAGAACAGGGACTCACCGGACCCCCTGCTGCCTGCGAGCCGCATCCGTCGGAGATGTGATCCCAGCCTGAGGGTTTACAACCCCTTTAAAATTTCAAACCCCCTACAAGAGCCGCCACGCTGCTTGCCTCAGGGCTGAGGGCTTTTGAATGAAGCACTGAGGCTGGTTGCTATGATGTTTTCAGCAAACTATGTAAAAGTAATTTAGTTGGCAAAAATATTTTTGATGACGAAATTAACACCGGTACTGGAGCCTTTCGTCGACTAAAATATGACTAAAACAATTCAGATGACTAAAATACGACAAAAATTAAATAGCATTTTAGTCAAAAGACTATGAAATTAATCGAAATTTGACGTCAAAATTACCACTGATGTACAGCACTCTGCCGGCCTCTCCCACCAGCCATGGTCTGTCTGCTCTGCACAGAGAAGCACAGAGACCCAGTTATGATCTGGAATGGCAAAATATAAGCAGTTAAAACTTCAGCAAGTCTTTTGCATTCTTAGGCAAGCTATAAATCATGTGAATTGCTCGATTCCCCCATCAACACAGAATCCCTCCCATGGAGCTATTGTGTTCTCCCAGCAGGGAGCTGTCCCTAAAAATCCAAACTGCTGATTGATGAATCGACTTGGGTACAATCGGCTTGCCCATAGATGGATTGAATCTCGGGTGGTCCCTGCTGAACCAGTCGAGATTAGATTCATTCATCTATGGCCGAATTTAGGGTCAAGCAGCGAGGGCCCCATGAAAGGTGTTCCTCCTTCCTTACATCAGCAACAATACCACCGGGACCCATGTTCTGGTGTGCCATGTGTAAGAGCAAGCTAATTCTCCTTTAATATACATTGTAGCAAGCATTCGGTATAGTTTATGGTCTCTGTTCCATGCTTCATTGCCTTTGCTGATGCCTGCTTGCTTGGCTTGGTCTGGCTTCTTTACCACATTTCTGTGCCTTTGCCCCTTACCTTGATTCTAGCATCTGACCATTTAACCTGAAACTATCCTGACTTGAGTTTTGTCCTCTGTCCGTGAGACTATGCTACTGCCTGCCCTTGACCTTGAACCTCTGAGGCTTGTTTATACTTTGGCACTTTAAAGAGGGGGGCCAGTCAAAAAAATAATTAAAAGTCAGCAGCTACAAATACTGCAGCTGCTGACTTTTAATTGGACACTTACCTGTCCCAGGGTCCAACGATGCGGGGGATCGAAGCCCCGCTCGCCTCCCCCTCCGTTCAGAGCTGAGCCCTTCCTGTGCCGAGGGGGAAGTGATGTCACCAGCCCAGGCACTGGAAGGGGCAGACTACGAGGGACCCCCTAGCAACAGGCATTTAGAGGTAAGTAAAAAAAAAAAAATATCCACATTTTTTTTTTATTTATTTTTTTAGGCACAATCATGACTTTTTTTTTTTTTTAAGGGTGGAACACCACTTTAAGCAACCTACTGAGCCTGTCCTGCCTGACCTGTGTCATCATGTGATCCATTACAAGACATCTTAGTTACCTTGCTTCAACCTCTGCACAGATTCTCTTGCTTTACATTTCAGGCGTCACCAATGCTAGAGGTATCAGACCCTTCACATCAGCATCAACCAAGATACATGACACTAAGACTATGCGTGCAGAATGTCTATGTACCCGTCCCATCTCCCCATGTGACCTACATTCCGTGGCAGTATCAGGACAATAATTGTGCATCTTTTTTAGAAATAGCTGCCTTGGCACAAACAGGTGCTGCAATTTCACGTCCTCGCTGGAAATACATCAACCTCTTTGTCATCATTATGTGCACTTAAGCGTTATTTCCAGCTCCTTGGGTTATTTTTTATGAAATAAATTGCTCCATTTAAAAACCTGCAAATATTTAGACTAATCACTACACTGGAAATTGTGTTTAAAGCTCACAAAAAATGTACAATAATGGTCATTAATGTTATTATTGAGAAATGTAGAACACGGATGTATAGAGAGCAGCATTCAATAGAGGCCACCTCCAGACATGTCGTTATCAGATCACCAACCTGACATTCACCACCATGGAGGTCACATAATAGAAAAAGCATGATTATAAAGAAGAAAAAAAAAACCATAGTTTAACATGAAATATTGATTGAGATGACAGCCAAATCGGTTTGTATTCTACACACCAGCAACCTGGAATCAAAGAAACCCCAATGGAAGGAGACCAGAGGCTCCTAAATGATCAGGGATAAGCAGATATTTTTGTGAAACTTGATTTTACGGCGAATATAGTTTTTTCACCTTTGCTGATATTTCGTCAAAATTAGCTTCCAATGTTACCATGCATCATTGCTAGATTAAATTAGATTTTAAAATTTCTATCTAAAGCTTGCACTACTGTGAGATCCCAGTGACATGGCTCTGTTTATCACCAAGGTCATATGATCACTATGTCCCCACCTTTGAAATGTTTGAACAATTCTTTTCAAACCATTTCTTCAAATTGATTATTTTTTTTTTGGCTCTAGTCTGGTCACTTATTAAAATGATACCCAACTCCCATCGCATCGGGGGGAAACTCTTCACTCCTCTACACGTCATCTACTGGTCCCAAAGCCTCCATATATCTGCACTCCTTTTGATACCTCATGTACAATGCTACCTAATAGGTTGGCACCTTCAACATAAAACCTTATGGTAAAAACCCACCAAGGAAAGTTTTGGATCATTTGAGAATCTTTAAATATACTATTTTTAGTGCAAGGTGTTTTATAACCTATAAAGGTTATTGGCTAATTTCTCTTCCCATGTAGCCTGAACCTTCTTGGAGGAATTAGAAACACATTTTCTTCCCACCCTTTTTAGGGGGTCAGTGTCAGCTTTTTTGTCGCTCTTCCTCTTTCCTTATTCTGTACGTGTTGGAGAGTGTCTTTGTGGCTTCTAGATACAATTCCACCCTTCTCTTCGCGTTTGTTTCATGGGCCGACTACCATCCTGCTCTCCACCTGATTATTTCCAACATCTGTGTGGGGATGAGTACAGTCTTCATGTGCCTTGGTGGAGGGCCACTTTCTCATTTCTACCATTAGGCTTTGTATCCAACTTCCGAATTAAATGTTGACAAGATGATGCTAGTGAGATCTTTAGAAAACAGATTATTCCCAACTCCAAGAATGAACACTAATGCCCCGTACACACGGTCGGATTTTCCGATGGAAAATGTGTGATAGGACCTTGTTGTCGGAAATTCCGACCGTGTGTGGGCTCCATCACACATTTTCCATCGGATTTTCCGACACACAAAGTTTGAGAGCAGGCTATAAAATTTTCCGACAACAAAATCTGTTGTCGGAAATTCCGATCGTGTGTACACAAATCCGACGGACAAAGTGCCACGCATGCTCAGAATAAATTAAGAGATGAAAGCTATTGGCTACTGCCCCGTTTATAGTCCCGACGTACGTGTTTTACGTCACCGCGTTCAGAACAATCGGATTTTCCGACAACTTTGTGTGACCGTGTGTATGCAAGACAAGTTTGAGCCAACATCCGTCGGAAAAAATCCATGGATTTTGTTGTCGGAATGTCCAATCAATGTCCGACCCTGTGTACAGGGCATTAGGGGGCTATTTACTAAAGGAAGATCCACTTTGCACTGCAAGTGCACTTGGAAGTGCAGTCGCTGTAGATAAGAGGGGGACATGCAAGGAAAATAAAAAACAGCATTTTAGCTTGTACATGATTGGATGATAAAATCAGCAGAGCTTCCACTCATTTCAGATATACCCCTTAGATTTAGAGCAACTGCACTTTCAAGTGCGCTTGCAGTGCAAAGTGGATTTGCCTTTAGTAAATAACCCCCATAGTTTTGTTTTTTTTTGGGGGGGGGGGGGAAATGCATCGCATACTAGCACATTATGATAGATAGGGGTGCAACGGATCAAAAATTCCACGGATCGGATCGATCCTCGGATCAGAGTCACGGATCGGATCATTTTCGGATCAGCAAAAAAAAAACAAAAACACACAAATCTTGTTACACCCACCGGAGTTTTAGATTTAAAAGCTATTTTCAACACAAAACCGAGCTTATATGCATAAATACAGTATTTGTGCATATAAGCTCAGTTTTGTGTTGAAAATGGCTTTTAAATCTAAAACTCCGGTGGGTGTAACAAGATGTCCGCTTGCCCCCTTCTCACTCTATCATTATTGTACTGTGCAGGAGTGTGGGGTGTAGCAAGATGGCGGCGACGAAACGTCACTTCCTGTCGAGACAGCGGCCGCTTCCGGGTGTACTAAGATGGCCGCCGGCTCCGGAGCTAGGCCGAAGCCGCGGTCTTTCCTATGGCTGAGGCCGAAAAGTGCTCCGCGGATCGCGGGTGTGCCGATCCGCGGAGGGTGATCCGTACGGATCACGAATCGGCAACGATCCGTTGCACCCCTAATGATAGACTTACCCTAAAATGAAGCCCCCCAGCTTCAGACTGTCCCCGCTGAGAGGGCTTCCATCTTCACCTGGTCTTCCTTTCAGGTTCACAGCCTCCGGCTACATGAGTGGCCGGGGGTGCATGTGCGTGGGAGCCTCAGTTTGCAGCACGGGCTCTGAAGGTCTGACATGGTATGCAGGACCTTAAGAGCACATGCGCCGGTGACGTCACCGGCTGCAAGCACTGCGAATAACCAGGCAAGTTTAGAAGATATTCACAGTACCTACAGGTAAGCTTTATTACAGGCTTACCTGTAGGTAAAAGATAACAAAGTGGATTTACTGACACTTTAACCACTTGCCGCTCGCCCACTGTCAAATGACGGAGGGATGGTGCGGCTCTCGTTCTGGGTGGACGTCATATGACTGCGCACCCGAACGGCCGCTCCTGCGCGCCTACACGAGCGCGCAGCACGGCTATTACAGTCGTGCTGTGTTGCTAGGACACGGCGTGTCCCAGATCTCTGTAAAGTGCCGCTGACGTGGCTCTTTTTTTTTTTTTTTTTTCCTGGTACAATATTTTTATTGGAAAAAAAAAGAAGGGAAAAACCCCAGATATCGAATTCCCACGCAGGGGATATGTGCTGACGTGGCTCTTTAACCATGTGATCGGCTGTGTCCAATCACAGCCGGTCACATGTAAATACAGGAAGTGCGGGTAATCGGCTCTCATCGCCTCACACTGACAGAGTGTGTGGCGAGGAGAGCCGATCAGTGGCATCTCCTCAAAGAGGAGAACAGGGCATGTAATCAGGGCACTGATCATCAGTGCCCTGATTACAGTAAAGCCCCAAAAGTGCCAGCAATCAATGCCCATGAGTGCCACCAATCAGTGCCCATCAGTGACACAAATCAGTGTCCATTACTGGTTTCAGTCAGTGCTGCCTTTTAGTGCCCATCCGTGCCGCCCATTAGTGCCCATCAGTGCCTCCTATCTGTGCTGCCTATCAGTGCCTCCTATCAGTGCCCATCAGTGCCTCCTATCAGTGCCCATCAGTGCTACCTATCAGTGCTCATCAGTGCTGCATAATAGTGCCTCCTCATCAGTGCCACCAAATCAGTGCCCATAATTGCCACCTCATCAGTGCCCATCAGTGCCGCCTCCTCAGCGCACATCAGTGAAGGAGAAAAATTACTTATTTACAAAATTTACTGACAGAAACGAATGGGGCGTACACACGGTCGGACTTTTCAGCTACAAAAGTCCAACGGACGCTGACGGACTAAAGCTGGCTGGTAATCCGATCGTGTGTGAGCTTCTCCGGACTTTCAACGGACTTTTTCAGCCTCAAATCCGACGGACTTTAGATTTGAAACATGCTTCAAATCTTTCCGACGGACTCGAGTCCGGTCGAAAAATCCGCTCGTCTGTATGCTAGTCCGACGGACAAAAACCCACGCTAGGGCAGCTTTTGGCTACTGGCTATGAACTTCCTTATTTTAGTCCGGTGTACGTCATCACGTAAGAATTCGACGGACTTTTGTGTGATCGTGTGTAGGCAAGTCTGTTCATTAGAAAGTCTGCCGCAAGTCCGTCGAAAGTCCGCCAAAAGTCCGTCGAAAGTCTGTCGGACAGGCTGTCGGACAGGCTGTCGGACTTTTGTAGCTGAAAAGTCCGACCGTGTGTACGCCCCATAAGAAAAACTTTTTTTTTTTTTTTTACAAAATTTAGGGTCTTTTTTCCTTTTGTAAATAATAAAAAACCCAGCAGTGACTAAATACCACCAAAAGAAAGCTCTGTTTGTGTGAAGAAAATCATTAATAATTCATTTGGGTACACTGTAGCACGACCGCGCAATTGCCATTCAAAGTGCGACAGCGCTGAAAGCTGAAAAGTGTCCTGGGCAGGAAGGGGGTATTGAGGTGGTTAAACTGTTGTCACCTGGACAGGAAATTAGTCCAATTACTTCTTATGGAGGCCTCGGATAGCAATGAAACTCCAAAATAAATTCTAATCCTTTTCCAATTTATCCAGAACTAGAACAAAATGTCTTTGCTGGACATAAACTTCATTAAATGGTGTTTTTTTATGATCTGCTCTGATCTGGTTTAAATGATAAAATTTAGAGCCATTAATGTTCCTGCGTTTTAATATAAACCTTCTGTCTGCTCAGCAGCCTGCCATTCTTCTGTTTTGTTTTAGGTTGATGGCTCTTTCAGACACAATGAAGATATATTTAAGATCAAAGTATTTTAGGGGTATCTGCTTTCTACACCAAATACATTCTTTATGGCATACATAAAAAATCTATCGGGGGATTTATAACTGTGTCACTAGGACAAGCTTGTGTCTTCACCTGCTGCACTCCTGGGCCAGATTTATAAAAGTCACCGGTGACATCAACGACTTACCACATCCACTCTGCAAAATGATTACAACTATTTGTGTCCCGGAATATGACTGCACACGCTGACTAAATAAAGCAATGAAAGGGGACACAAATAGCAGACGCTGAGATCCACTGACATTCAATTGCTGCATTTCTGCCCTTAAATGGCTCTTTTTAGCCTTGTCTACAGTTCCATAAAAAGCCCTGTTATTCCCATTACAGGAACATTGAGCGCCCTGATAAAACATAATTCAGGGACACGCATCATAAATGATAGCTCTGGAGCCATTCAAACTGCACAGGCTGAACTGTAATGGTGTGATGGACGGCTCGGGAAGAGCTGTGAGCCAGGAGAGCGCTTTGTGCCGGCTCGTCCCGTCCCGAGAGACAGAGAAATCTCTAATAGTCCTAGAAAAGAAATTCTTAATAGGTACGCGCTGGAGGGGAAAATAAACAGATGGAACTCACTATAAATACATGGATCTGATACACCAAGAATTAATTGTCCAGATAAAACTATTTTCTGATATAAGATCAGATAAAAGACATTGTCACAGAGCCAACAGGTTTCAGGGGCCAGAAATCTCCCCCTTCATCAGGGCTATAAAAATCCAACAAAGCAATACATCTAACAAATGTCTGAATAAAAAAGACCATCCAATATAACTTTCAAGGATACGGGCAAAATATGTAAAATTACTAATACTGATAAATCAAAAAATATCATTTTAAATGTATGATTGGAAAGAGAAAGTTTTAAGAAACGTATTACTAAATAATACTATAAAAGTAACTTATACCCTGTTTCCCAGAAAATAAGACCTAGCGTGATTGTCGGTAATGGCTGCAATATAAGCCCTACACCCCAAATAAGCCCTACCCTGTTTCCCCAAAAATAAGCCCTACCCTGAAAATAAGACCTACAAGGACTTTAACTAGGGCTTATTTGGGGGGTAGGGCTTATATTGCAGCCATTACCGACAATCACGCTAGGTCTTATTTTTGGGGAAACGGGGTACACTATATCAGCCCTCAAATTTTCCATTCCCCTACACGCATATTGAAAAATGAGGGTTGGCGAGCACGGGCAGGCTGGCGAGAGTGGGTTGCCTGGGAAGGGGGGGGGGCACAGGTGAAGCAGCATTGATGGACACAGGTGAAGCAGCATTGATGGACACAGGTAGGCTGCATTTTTGGACACAAGGAAGTTACATTGATGGACACAGGTAGGCTGCATTGATACACACAGGTGAAGTAGCATTGATGGACACAGGTGAAGCAGCACTGATGGACACAGGTGAAGCTGCACTGATGGACACAGGTGAAGCTGCACTGATGGACACAGGTGAAGCTGCACTGATGGACACAGGTGAAGCTGCACTGATAGACACAGGTGAAGCTGCACTGATGGACACAGGTGAGGCGGCATTGATGGACACAGGTGAGGCTGCATTAATGGGCACTGATAACGTTGTTGTTAATATTTATTTTTAGAACTTAATTCTGCATAAAACATTTAGGTGTCATTTCATGAGATAATTTATGAGGGCAAGTTTAGCGGCGAAATTAGGGGCAGGGCAGGGTAGGGGTTGGGTGCGGCAACTGGTGGCAAGTAACCATTGAGGCCTGTCTAGTGTTTCAGGACTTGAAATTTTGAGCCTTGCACTATATTACAAAAAGTATTGGGACACCTGCCTTTACACACACGTGAACTCTAATGGTATCCCAGTCTTAGTCCGTAGGGTTCAATATTGAGTTAGCCCACCCTTTAGAGCTATAACAGCAGCAACTCTTCTGGGAAGGCTGTCCACAAGGTTTAGGCGTGTGTCTATGGGAATGTTTGATCATTTTTCCAGAAGCGCATCTGTGAGATCAGGCATTGATGTTGGACGAGAAGGCCTGGCTCACAATCTCCGATCGAATTCAACCCCCGTGTTCTTTGAGGTCAGGACTCTGTGCAGGGCAATCAAGTTCCTTCATCCCAAACTCGCTCATCCATTACTTAATGGACCTTGGTTTGAGCACTGGTCCAAACCATTTGGTGAAGGGGCGATTATGGTGTGGGGTCCTTTTTCAGGGGTCAGCTTGGCCCCTTAGTTCCAGTGAAGGGAACTCTTAAGGCGTCAGCATACCAAGACATATTGGACAATTTCATGCACCCAACTTTGTGGGAACAATTTGGGAATGGCCCTTCCTGTTTCTACATGACTGCGTACCAGTGCACAAAGCAAGGTCCATAAAGACATGAAAGAGTGAGTTTGGGGTGGAGAAACATGACTGGCCTGCACAAAGTCCTGACCTCAACCTGATAGAACACCTTTGTGATAAATTAGAACAGAGACTGCGAGCCAGGTTTTCTCTTCCAACATCAGTGCCTGACCTCACAAATGCACTTCTGGAAGAATGGTCAAACATTCCCATAGACACACTCCTAAACCTTCTGGACAGCCTTCCCAGAAGAGTTGAAACTGTTATAGCTACAAAGGGTAGGCCCACTTAATATTGAACCCTACAGACTAATGCCCCGTACACACGATCGGACATTCTGACAACAAAGTCCATGGATTTTTTCCGACGGATGTTGGCTCAAACTTGTCTTGCATACACACGGTCACACAAAGTTGTCGGAAAATCCGATCGTTCTGAACGCGGTGACGTAAAACACGTACGTCTGGACTATAAACGGGGCAGTGGCCAATAGCTTTCGTCTCTTAATTTATTCTGAGCATGCGTGGCACTTTGTGCGTCGGATTTGTGTACACACGATCGGAATTTCGGACAAAGGATTTTGTTGTCAGAAAATTTTACAGCCTGCTCTCAAACTTTGTGTGTCGGAAATTCCGATGGAAAATGTGTGATGGAGCCCACACACGGTCGGAATTTCCGACAACAAGGTCCTATCACACATTTTCCATCGGAAAATTCGACTGTGTGTACAGGGCATTAGACTGGGATGCCATTACATTAGTTCACGTGTGTGTAAAGGCAGGTGTCCCAATACTTTTGGTAATATAGTGTGTGTCTAAATTACTTTTATAGCATAAATGCACCATATCCCAACCCCCTGTGCAGCTTTCAGGTCCTGGCAGAACCCTAATGCCGCCTACACACGGGCGGACTTTTCGACGGACTTTCCGAATGAACAGACTTGCCTACACACAATCATCCAAACTCCGACGGATTCATACGTGATGACATACACCAGACTAAAACAAGGGAGTTCATAGCCAGTAGCCAATAGCTGCCCTAGCGTCGGTTTTTGTCCGTCGGACTAGCATACAGACGAGCGGACTTTTCGACCGGACTCGAGTCCGTCGGAAAGATTTGAAACATGTTTCATTTCTAGGTCCGTCGAACTTTTGGGAAAAAAAAGTCCGCTGGAGACCACACACATCGAATTATCCGACGGACCAAGTCTGCCATAAAGTCCGCTCGTGTGTACGCGGCATTAGACACATCTGCGTACACAGAAGAGATTCCTCGCACATTCCTAAAGTTTATGACTTCCATAATTGCTGTCTTTGCACATGTTAACTGAAAACCCACCCATGCGCAGATATTTCGGGGAACCCGCATGTGTGCAGATGTGCGGCGAGGCTTGCTTGGGACCCGAAGTCCTGCAGCACATGTGCACACATGCAGGGGACGGAGAAAACACACATCATTCTCGCCTTGGTGAGAAATGAGGAAGTAATCCAGGTCGCAGCAATTAAGACAGCACCCATTGAAATGAATGTGTTTTGACTTGTCATCCAACTCTCTGTATCACACCTCACAGCAAGTTGCATGAGAAGTCTCAGCGGTGTGAACCAGGGCTCAAGGAACTCAGTATAATGCCCTGTACACACGACCCTCTTTGCCGTCGGAATAAACTCTAATAGGGCGTACACACGGTCGGACTTTGTTCGGACATTCCGACAACAAAATCCTAGGATTTTTTCTGACGGATGTTGGCTCAAACTTGTCTTGCATACACACGGTCACACAAAGTTGTCGGAAAATCCGATCATTCTGAACGCGGTGACGTAAAACACGTACGTCGGGACTATAAACGGGGCAGTGGCCAATAGCTTTCATCTCTTTATTTATTCTGAGCATGCGTGGCACTTTGTCCGTCGGATTTGTGTACACACGGTCGGAATTTCCGACAACGGATTTTGTTGTCGGAAAATTTTATCTCCTGCTCTCCAACTTTGTGTGTCGGAAAATCCGATGGAAAATGTCCAATGGAGCCTACACACGGTCGGAATTTCCGACAACACGCTCTGATCGGACATTTTCCATCGGAAAATCCGACCGTGTGTACGGGGCATAATGGTTTTTCCGACGGAATTACGCTCAAGCTGTCTTGCATACACACGGTCACACCAAATTCCGACCGTCAAGAACGCGGTGACGTACAACACGTACGACGGCACTAGAAAAAGGAAGTTCAATAGCCAGTGCGCCGCCCTTTGGACTCCTTCTGCTAATCTCGTCAGAATAGCATACAGACGAGCGTTTTTTTCCGATAGTAATTTGTTCCGTCTGAAAAATATAGAACATGTTCTGTATCTAAGTCCATCTGAATTTTCGACGGAAGAAGTCTGATGGGGCATACACACGGTCGGAATATACGATGAAAAGCTCCCATCGGACTTTCTCTGATGGAAATTCGGACCGTGTGTACGCGGCATAAGGCTTCATGCACACAGGGTGTTTGCTTTTCTCCTCTGAACACCAGAACTCCTGGCAGGAGAGAAGCTGTTAAAAAAATCCTCCTAAAGCGGTGTATTGCACAGGAGTTTAGGCAGGTCAAGCGTTTGAAAATTAATGGATTCCAGTATTAATTTATTCTAGCTAATGAAATAAATTAACTAACATGTCTAGATGTGTTTACAGGTTTTTTTCTGCTCTTAGCTCTTCTCCCGAATGTGCTTTTGATGCTCTTTTTTTTTTTCTTATGCCTGTAAACTCTCCTCTTCTAATGCGCCTGTAATGTCTTTGTGAACAGACATATACAGTGCAACGAAAAAGTATTCATACCCCTTGAAATTTTCCACATTTTGTCCTATTACAACCCAAAGCGTAAAAATATTTTATTGGGATTTTATGTGATAGACCAACACAAAGTGTCCCGTAATTGTGAAGTGGAAAGAAAATGATCAATGGTTTTCCAAAATTTTTACAAATAAATATCCTAAAAGTGTGACGTGCATTTGTATTCAGATCCCTTTATTCTGATACCCCTGATTAAAATCTAGTGGGACCAATTGCCTTTAGAAGTCAACTAATTAGTAAATAGAGTCCATCTGTGTGTAATTTAATCTCAGTATAAATACAGCTGTTCTGTGAAGCCCTCAGAGGTTTGTTAGAGAACCTTAGTGAACAAATAGCATCATGAAGACCAAGGAACACACAAGACAGGTCAGGGATAAAGTTATGGAGAAGTTTAAAGCAGGGTTAGGTCATAAAAAAAATATCCCTTGCTTTGAACGTCTCACGGTTCACTGTTCAATCCATCATCCGAAAATGGAAAGAGTATGGCACAACTGCAAACCTACCAAGACATGGCCGTTCACCTAAACTGACAGGCCGGGCAAGGAGAGCATTAATCAGAGAAGTAGTTCATGGTGACTCTGGAGGAGCTACAGAGATCCACAGCTCAGGTGGGAGAATCTGTCCACAGGACAATTATTAGTCACTCCACAAATCTGGCCTTTATGGAAGAGTGGCAAGAAGAAATCCATTGTTGAAAGAAAGCCATAAGAAGTTCCGTTCGAAGTTTGTGAGAAGCCATGTGGGGGACACAGCAAACATGTGGAAGAAGGTGCTCTGGTCAGGTTAGACCAACATTTTACTTTTTGGCCTAATAGCAAAACACTGTGTGGCTGAAAGCTAACACTGCACATTACCCTGAACACACCATCCCCACCGTGAGACATGGTGGTGGCAGCATCATGTTATGGGGATGCTTTTCCTCAGCAAGGACCAGAAGCTGGTCAGTGTTGATGGGAAGATGGATGGGGCCAAATACGGGGCAATCTTATGGGGCGTACATGCGGTCAGACTTTTAGACCGGGCTAGTCCGACGGACCAAATCCAGCGGACAATCTGATCATGTGTGGGCTTCACCGAACCTTCAGCGGACTTTTCCAGTCGCAAATCTGGCAGACTTTAGATTTGGAACATGCTTCAAATCTTTACGTCGTAACTCCGCCGGACCCAGAAATCCGCTCGTCTGTATGCTAACTTCCTTATTTTAGTCCGGTGTACGTCATCACGTACGAATCCTTCGGACTTTGGTGTGATCGTGTGTAGGCAAGTCTGTTCATTAGAAAGTCCTTCAAAAGTCCGTCGAAAGTCCGCTGGAAAGTTTGTCGGACCAGTCCGGTCGAAAAGTCCGCCTGTGTGTACGTGGCATTAGAAGAAAACTTGTTATGCTGCGTACACACGGGAGGACTTTTTGACCGGACTGGTTCGACAAAATTTTCCAGCGGACTTTCGACGGAATTTCTAATGAATGGACTTGCCTACACACGATCAAACCAAAGTTCAACGGATTCGTAACGTGATGACGTACGACCGGACTAAAATAAGGAAGTTGATAGCCAGTAGCCAATAGCTGCCCTAGCGTCGTTTTTTGTCCGTCGGACTAGCATACAGACGAGCGGATTTCTGGGTCCGGCGGAGTTACGACGTAAAGATTTGAAGCATGTTCCAAATCTAAAGTCCGTCAGATTTGCGACTGGAAAAGTCCGCTGAAGGTCCGGTGAAACCCACACACGATCGGATTGTCCGCCGGATTTGGTCCATCGGCGTCCGTCAAACCAGTCCGGTCGAAAAGTCTGACCGTGTGTACGCCCCATTAGAGTCTGCAAAAGACTTTAGACTGGGGCGGAGGTTCACCTTCCAGCAGGACAACGACCCTAAATATAAAGCCAGAGCTACAATAGAAGGGTTTAGATCAAAGCATATTTATGTGTTAGAATGGTCCAGTCAAAGTCCAGACCTAAATCCAATTGGGAATCTGTGGCAAGACTTAAAAATTGCTGTTCACAGACACTCCTTATCCAATCTGACAGAGCTTGAGCTATTTTGCAAAGAAAAATGAGCAAAAATGTCACTCTCTAGATGTGCAAAGCCGGTAGAGACATCCTCAAAAAGACTTGCAGCTGTAATTGCAGAGAAATGAGGTTCTACAAAGTATTGACTCAGGGGGCTGAATATAAATGTGTGCCACACTTTTCACATATTTATTTGTTAAAAATGTGTAAAACCATTTATCATTTTCCTTCCACTTCACAATTATGTACCACTTTGTGTTGGTCTATCACATAAAATCCCAACAAAATATGCAAATAGATAAATAAAGTACCGCGCCTATCTAGTATGTGAAAACAGCTGCCGACACTACAAAACGACTGAGACTGTATAGAAAATATAAGAAAAAGTGTAGCGCTAAAGTAGATGAAGTAAAAAAGAGGTTTGGAAGCAAGGAGAGGTGAAACCCAAATTTTCAAATGGCCTGTAACCTCAACTTGGTCAAAACCAGATATGTGTATACACAAACAGTGTGGTAACAACACTTAAATACAAACAAAGTGCAGTGCTCTTTCTTTTAAAAAAAAAGTGCAAATGTGCATAAAAAATATAGTGTAAATAAATCAGCAAATGATAATCTCAAAAGTCCACATTTTGCTAGTGATGAGATGTAAAGAAACTGTCCAAAGCACTAGTGAGGAAGTGTTAATCCCATATAAATAGTGAAGACTTATTAGTATAGTCCATATGTTGCATGATGCAGTTGACACAAGGGGGCCCAAGGCAGATATCCTTATAATACTGAGACTCCAACTCAGAGGGGACCCAAGGCAGATATCCTTACAACACAAAGACTCAGAAAAATGTAAGGTAGAATACTCTTACCAACTTCGGTGGACTCACAAGCCGTGGGCGGTGAGTCAAACGAGCTTGTACTGTCTTGTGATAAGTGACAGTAGGAAAAAGGATGATACACCCGAAGACGTCCTCCTTGGATGGGGAGCCTGGAGCTTGTCCTGAAGGTCTGCACGATCGCTGTTTTCATCAGCATACATGGACCATAAAAGAAACAACGACAAGGAACCTCCACATAGTGTAAATCCGAAAAAATTTTGTTTCTCAATGGGCATTTATTGGATCAATCACGATCATCAAAACAATCCATAAAAAATCTTGGTTTAAAATTAGAATCGATTCAGATAAAAAGACGACAAAGTAAGCGTGGTGAGGATGGCTGGGTACAGCAAGGAGACCCGACGCGTTTCGTCTGAAGAGACTTCTGCTGGGGTATGTGCCAACCTGCCACCACCACGCTTTTATACATATATTCAATTAATCACTCCTATACAGCTGTTACACACTGACTTCCTGAATTAGTGGCGTGCGTTCCATTCAGGGTCACATGTTTAGTGAATTAGCCAATAGAGTGCCAGGAGGTGGAACGACCTCCGCAAGACCAAGCCTCGATGTAAGTATCGTCTCACAGTGCGCGCTCATAGGGTGGAGGGACGCCCTCCTCTCCTAGTCACCCAATGCAGACCGTCACGTTAGATGACGCGGACGTGACTAGCATCACGTGATAGCGTCTCGGCGTGACCTTATGCGTACATCATTGCGTCCACCTAGGAAACGAAAGCATACTACAAAGGCTGTTGGAGCGCATCGAGCGTTCCAAACAGAACTTCCGGGAAAGGAAGTACCGTAGGTCAAAAACAATATGACAATATTAGAAGTCCGCCGAAACGGAAAAAGTATGGACTTAATAGACATAAATTGACCATCACATTAATAAAAATATGAAGTCTAATCAGGAAGTCAGTATGCATCGTAGCTGTGCCAGAAGACTGGGACTACCATATAATCAATATGCGATCTTGTTCCTAATAATAAATCAAGAACAAGAAAAAAATGTGATGTCCATCTAAATATGTAACAGATCCGAGTAAATAAAAAACAGCTGTCCCAGAGAGGGAACGAACAGTCAGATTACCCTGTATATATGATGGAATTACAATTAATGGACCACAAATAAAATACAATATAATAAAATAATGCGAATGAGCACCAGAGACTTAAATATAAAAAATAAAAGAATAAAAAAATGTAATAAGCAAAAAATATATATAAAACAGGACCTAATAGTGAGCAAAAATTTATAATATTAGGACTAAAGATATAAGCCGCCTAAACCTTATAAGCTATAACAAAGGCTCAAATACATCATCAGGTAGGTTAAGTTAGCCAATGTTGTATTTGGAGTAAATACAAATGGGGACAAGAATGATAGGAAAAATCCATTTGAACTAGAAAACCAGAGGGGGGCCAGGGCTAAGATTGATTAATAAATGAATTGATGTCCCATTCCACATTTAATCCATGTGGCGTGAAACATCTAAGTTGGTGTATCCAAAAAGTCTCAAGCCTTGATACTCCTCGTATACAAGATTCACCTCTCCAGTGGGGGGTAAACCTATCTATTATTTGAAATTTAGTGCCGGTAGGGTCACGATTATGATGTAATAGGTAGTGCTTAGGTACACTATGATTTGGACATCCCTTTTTAATAAACTTGATATGTTCATTAACCCTTATGGCGAAGGTACGGATAGTCCGCCCTACGTACTGCTTCCCGCAAGGGCAAGTGATGAGGTATACGATATATCTCGTCGAACAAGTGACGAAGTGTTTCACGGAATATTCTCTCCCTGTGGTGGTTGATCCAAAAGTGTCGATCTTCCGAGACTTAAGTGTATTGTGCTTGCACACCTTACATCTCCGGCAAGGGAAAAAACCCTTCATGTCTTGAAAAAAAGAGGGAACTGAAGGGGGGTCTGTTACATTAGGAGCTATCTGTCCCCTCAGGGGCATGGCACCTCTATAAATTACTCCTGCTTGTTCTGGGAGAACTGGTCCAAGGACAGTATCATTTTTTAAAACCTTCCAGTGATACTGTCCTTGGACCAGTTCTCCCAGAACAAGCAGGAGTAATGTATAGAGGTACCATGCCCCTGAGGGGACAGATAGCTCCTAATGTAACAGACCCCCCTTCAGTTCCCTCTTTTTTTCAAGACATGAAGGGTTTTTTCCCTTGCCGGAGATGTAAGGTGTGCAAGCACAATACACTTAAGTCTCGGAAGATCGACACTTTTGGATCAACCACCACAGGGAGAGAATATTCTGTGAAACACTTCGTCACTTGTTCGACGAGATATATCGTATACCTCATCACTTGCCCTTGCGGGAAGCAGTACGTAGGGCGGACTATCCGTACCTTCGCCATAAGGGTTAATGAACATATCAAGTTTATTAAAAAGGGATGTCCAAATCATAGTGTACCTAAGCACTACCTATTACATCATAATCATGACCCTACCGGCACTAAATTTCAAATAATAGATAGGTTTACCCCCCACTGGAGAGGTGAATCTTGTATACGAGGAGTATCAAGGCTTGAGACTTTTTGGATACACCAACTTAGATGTTTCACGCCACATGGATTAAATGTGGAATGGGACATCAATTCATTTATTAATCAATCTTAGCCCTGGCCCCCCTCTGGTTTTCTAGTTCAAATGGATTTTTCCTATCATTCTTGTCCCCATTTGTATTTACTCCAAATACAACATTGGCTAACTTAACCTACCTGATGATGTATTTGAGCCTTTGTTATAGCTTATAAGGTTTAGGCGGCTTATATCTTTAGTCCTAATATTATAAATTTTTGCTCACTATTAGGTCCTGTTTTATATATATTTTTTGCTTATTACATTTTTTTATTCTTTTATTTTTTATATTTAAGTCTCTGGTGCTCATTCGCATTATTTTATTATATTGTATTTTATTTGTGGTCCATTAATTGTAATTCCATCATATATACAGGGTAATCTGACCGTTCGTTCCCTCTCTGGGACAGCTGTTTTTTATTTACTCGGATCTGTTACATATTTAGATGGACATCACATTTTTTTCTTGTTCTTGATTTATTATTAGGAACAAGATCGCATATTGATTATATGGTAGTCCCAGTCTTCTGGCACAGCTACGATGCATACTGACTTCCTGATTAGACTTCATATTTTTATTAATGTGATGGTCAATTTATGTCTATTAAGTCCATACTTTTTCCGTTTCGGCGGACTTCTAATATTGTCATATTGTTTTTGACCTACGGTACTTCCTTTCCCGGAAGTTCTGTTTGGAACGCTCGATGCGCTCCAACAGCCTTTGTAGTATGCTTTCGTTTCCTAGGTGGACGCAATGATGTACGCATAAGGTCACGCCGAGACGCTATCACGTGATGCTAGTCACGTCCGCGTCATCTAACGTGACGGTCTGCATTGGGTGACTAGGAGAGGAGGGCGTCCCTCCACCCTATGAGCGCGCACTGTGAGACGATACTTACATCGAGGCTTGGTCTTGCGGAGGTCGTTCCACCTCCTGGCACTCTATTGGCTAATTCACTAAACATGTGACCCTGAATGGAACGCACGCCACTAATTCAGGAAGTCAGCGTGTAACAGCTGTATAGGAGTGATTAATTGAATATATGTATAAAAGCGTGGTGGTGGCAGGTTGGCACATACCCCAGCAGAAGTCTCTTCAGACGAAACGCGTCGGGTCTCCTTGCTGTACCCAGCCATCCTCACCACGCTTACTTTGTCGTCTTTTTATCTGAATCGATTCTAATTTTAAACCAAGATTTTTTATGGATTGTTTTGATGATCGTGATTGATCCAATAAATGCCCATTGAGAAACAAAATTTTTTCGGATTTACACTATGTGGAGGTTCCTTGTCGTTGTTTCTTTTATGGTCCATGTATGCTGATGTATGCTGATGAAAACAGCGATCGTGCAGACCTTCAGGACAAGCTCCAGGCTCCCCATCCAAGGAGGACGTCTTCGGGTGTATCATCCTTTTTCCTACTGTCACTTATCACAAGACAGTACAAGCTCGTTTGACTCACCGCCCACGGCTTGTGAGTCCACCGAAGTTGGTAAGAGTATTCTACCTTACATTTTTCTGAGTCTTTGTGTTGTAAGGATATCTGCCTTGGGTCCCCTCTGAGTTGGAGTCTCAGTATTATAAGGATATCTGCCTTGGGCCCCCTTGTGTCAACTGCATCATGCAACATATGGACTATACTAATAAGTCTTCACTATTTATATGGGATTAACACTTCCTCACTAGTGCTTTGGACAGTTTCTTTACATCTCATCACTAGCAAAATGTGGACTTTTGAGATTATCATTTGCTGATTTATTTACACTATATTTTTTATGCACATTTGCACTTTTTTTAAAAGAAAGAGCACTGCACTTTGTTTGTATTTAAGTGTTGTTACCACACTGTTTGTGTATACACATATCTGGTTTTGACCAAGTTGAGGTTACAGGCCATTTGAAAATTTGGGTTTCACCTCTCCTTGCTTCCAAACCTCTTTTTTACTTCATCTACTTTAGCGCTACACTTTTTCTTATATTTCCCAACAAAATATATTTACATTTTTGGTTGTAACATGACAAAATTTGGAAAATTGCAAGGGGTATGAATACTTTTTCAAGGCACTGTAGGCTAACATTGAGGTGCTTTTACACACTGACGAAAAAGTAAAAAAAATAAAAAAATAAAACAAAAACTCCAAATGCTTGTAAAAGCGGCATTTTTTTTAAGCTCAATGTGCATGAGGCCTAAAGACTGAGAGATGCTAGATAGTCAGATCAGGTGGGAAATGTCTCAACAGTTTTTACCGCCTTCAGTATAAAATAAAAACAAATATGCATTTGCTAAGAGTTATAGGTAAAGTAATGAAGAGCTCATTAAATGGAGATGGGAATGTCAGACCCTGTAGTGTTCCATGTACATCTGTCCGGATGCGTATTCTCTCTAACAGATTCTATCTCCGATTCTGTGCGGCCGCGGTTCCCAGCATGATGCGTCCCTGATCACCAGTTCAGGTGCGATTTAGGCCCGAGTTTTTGCCTGAATTCGCACCTGAATCGGACCCAAAGACGCACGGGGCCCCTTTTGAAATGCGGACCGCGGCCGCCCCGGACTTGTGTGAACCGGCTCCATTGCGAAGCGGGCACACTCGCCTGTCATGCGAATTGGAATGCAGGGAAAATTGCATCCAATTCGCACATATATGAACCCAGCCTAAGTGACCAGTGGAGACTCTATTACATACAACCTCCAACCACTTGTTCCCATCATGTCACATATTCATTAAAGTGGACCTGCCATCACATATTATGCCTGCTAGGTAATTAATCATCTCTCCCAAAGATCATAATACTCCCCCTGACAATGCCTTCATTTGCTTTTCTCTCCAGAAGGACGGTGCCATATTTGTTTGGACATCATACAGGGTCACCATTTACTTTCTGGACTGAGATGCCAGCTCAGAAATGACACAATTGTGTAAGACTCGATTCACATCTATGCATGTTGCTTTTGAGCGTTTCTGCAGTGCTTTTTGCGGTGCTTGCCGCGTTTTTGAACATGCATTTTTGCCACGTTTTGTGTTTTTAAAAAAAAAAAATTTATAGTGTTTTTTTTAATACTGTATACAGTGTAAAAAAAAGAAAGAAAAAAAAAAACGCAAAACGCAGCAAAAACGCGGTACTTGCGTTTTGGATGCGGGTCCATTGAATTCTATTACATGCAAAACGCTGCATTTTGCATGAAAAAAAGTCCCCGACCCTTTCCAAAAACGCAGAGGCACAAAAATGCATTGATGTGAACATGTTCCATAGGAACCCATGTTAAAAAATTCCCATACATTTCTGCAAAATGTAAAATGCATCAAAAAACACATTAGTGTGAATAGAGCCTAAATCCTGATGCCCATGAAATTCTTATGCCGCGTACACACGGTCGGACTTTTCGTCTACAAAAGTCCAACGGACGCTGACGGACTAAAGCTGGCTGGTAATCCGATCGTGTGTGGGCTTCTCCAGACTTTCAACTGACTTTTTTAGCCTCAAATCCGACGTACTTTAGATTTGAAACATGCTTCAAATCTTTCCGTCGGACTCGAGTCCGGTCGAAAAATCCGCTCGTCTGTATGCTAGTCCGACGGACAAAAACCCACGCTAGGGCAGCTATTGGCTACTGGCTATGAACTTCCTTATTTTAGTCCGGTGTACGTCATCACGTAAGAATTCAACGGACTTTTGTGTGATCGTGTGTAGGCAAGTCTGTTCGTTAGAAAGTCCGCCGCAAGTCCGTCGAAAGTCCGCCAAAAGTCCGTCGAAAGTCTGTCGGACAGGCTGTCGGACTTTTGTAGCTGAAAAGTCCGACCGTGTGTACGCGGCATTAGTTTTGTTCACAAATGTCTGACACTGATCAGTCCCTGCTGCATTCTTTCACTCTGTGTTACAAGTCACAGTGTTGGAGTCTGATCATTGGGGGGAGAGAAGACTGAGGATATGCTTCCTCCCATCTGCAGCAGACCTAGCCAAAGTCACTGGACTGAAACTCAAGGTGGAGCTTTTCTGAAAAATGATACTGCTGTACATTGCGATATGTCAGGAATGTATTCATGCAGACTCACAAAGTTTCTGAAAGGTCCATTTACTGTGAAACGTAAAACCCTAAAAGGGGTATGGACATCTGAGATCAGCGTATAATATAACACCAATGGGTTTTACAGAGAAATACAACCCTTTCTGTAAAGAAAGAAAAGGAAAATCACAATTTAGTAATTGCGGTGTTCCTAATCCTCTGTCAGGCACCTGTAGAAGAAATCGGACAGTTAGGCGGTTGCTCCATGTCCTTGGTATGTCATAGCTGTCAATGATGAAGCAGGACATGCATTTCTCTCGCTGACTCCTGATACTGACACAATAAGAGGTTATATTAGGAGATGTAGATGGCGGTGCTATTAGAGACCCCGTTCACACCGGTGCGGATTTGAAATCGCTCTACTTCAGCACAATTTCAAAGCCACACATCAATGCGATTTGCACTGCCGATTTAACAGAAGTCTATGCAAGTTGCAATTAAATTGGTAAAAAGTAGTGCAGGATGCCAGTTATAACAAGACTTTACCTTGTCCTGCTGTTGGGTGTTTTTATTTCTGTTTTTTTGTTTTTTTTAACCCCAGTGCATATGTATGTTACAACCATATCTCCCATCCACCCTCACCCCCCTCCATGCCGAAATTATATAGCTTATGAAATTTTTCTAGCAAAACAAGATTTTTCTGTGATCTTTTGCCATTAGAGTGTAAACCAACGCATTAAATACTGTATGTGAAAGATATATTTATATAATGCAAAGTATGAATATGTTCGCTGAACACAGAGTACCATTTCTTGACCCGAGTTTGCCACCTGGACTCTTCTGATATGACAATGTTTATCTTTTACAATAGTGTTGTTTATCTGCTAGGCATTACATAATCACCTTATTGTGTATGACTATGTACTTTGATACATTCGTCATGCTAACATTTTCTTTGTAAACTTGGAAACTGTTAAGAAAATTCCAATAAAACCCTTGGGAAAAAAAAAAAAAAACAAGTAGTGCAGGAACCTTTTTCATAATCACTACGATATGAACGGTTCCATTGCTGGCAACGGGGTGCAATTTGGAATGGTCAATTTGCATTACAAAATCAGTGTGAATGGGGGCTTAAGAAAGGTTTGGGGTTAGAATACAGTTCTTGTTCACAGCCAGTTTGCTATTTAGGAAAAAGAATCTGGCCCAGGGGCGGACTGACCATTGAGCCACTCGGGCACTGCCCAAGAGCCCTGGGCCACTAGGGGGCCCCATCAGGGTTGCCAGCCTCAGTAAAACCAGGGACAGTATGTATAAATCTGTGGGTTTTTTTCACATCTGTCTATGTATACTGTGTGTACATGTATGTGTATACTGTGTGATTGTATACTGTGTGTGTGTGTGTGTATACTGTGTGTACATGTGTGTGTATACTGTGTGATTGTATACTGTGTGTGTGTGTGTGTATACTGTGTGGCCCCATAATCTCTGATTGCCTGGGGGCCCCATAATCTCCTATTGCCCGGGGGCCCCATGAGTTATCAGTCCGCCCTTGATCTGGCCGCTCCATAACATCAATTATGGAGTTGCCGGCTGCTTCTTTTTCCTGATGACTACATTGTCTATTGGTGTATGGGAGGACACCTCAGCTTGGACACCCTGACTGCAACTTCCAAAGTAAGACCCCATACACACTATTATAGGGCGTACACACGGTCGGACTTTGTTCGGACATTCCGACAACAAAATCCTAGGATTTTTTCAGACGGATGTTGGCTCAAACTTGTTTTGTCTACACACGGTCGCACAAAGTTGTCGGAAAATCCGATCGTTCTAAACGCGGTGACGTAAAACACGTACGTCGGGACTATAAACGGGGCAGTGGCCAATAGCTTTCATCTCTGTATTTATTCTGAGCATGCGTGGCACTTTGTCCGTCGGATTTGTGTACACACGATCGGAATTTCCGACAACGGATTTTGTTGTCGGAAAATTTTATCTCCTGCTCTCCAACTTTGTGTGTCGGAAAATCCGATGGAAAATGTCCGATGGAGCCCACACACGGTCGGAATTTCTGACAACACGCTCCGATCGGACATTTTCCTTCGGAAAATCCGACCGTGTGTACGGGGCATTTGATTTTCTGTAGATTTTTGTCTTCAGATTTACCAAAAACATATAATATGGAGGTCAAACCTTAACTTGTATGCAATCAGGCAGGCCCTTGCACTACATGGTGTTGGTAAATCTGAAGACAAAAATCTGCAGAAAATCTAATGCCGCGTACACACGAGCGGACTTTACGGCGGACTTTGCCCAGCGGATTTTTCGACGTACTTTACGACGGACTTTCTGAATGAACGGACTTGCCTACACACAATCCACCAAAGTCCGTCAAATTCGTACGTGATGACGTACGACCGGACTAAAACAAGGAAGTTCATAGCCAGTAGCCAATAGCTGCCCTAGCGTGGCTTTTTGTCCGTCGAACTAGCATACAGACGGCGGACTTTTTGACCGGACTCGATTTCAACGGATAAATTTTAAACAAGTTTCAAATCTAAGTCCATCCAACTTTTGAGCAAACAAAGTCCGCTGGAGCCCACACACATCGAATTGTCCGACGAAATCCAGTCCGCCGGGCAAAGTCCGCCGTAAAGTCCGCTCGTGTGTACGCGGCATAATAGTGTGTATGAGGCTTAAGACTTTGTTTTCCACTGCTCTGAGCCATACAACCCCCTTGGGTTGAAAGTTTGCTATTTAACTTAGATCCAGAGCTGTCAATGAACTGTGGAGTCTCCAATCTGGCTCCTTGCTAACTGAGCTGCTGACAGTCTAGTGACTCCTCTCATTATTTCTCTGTCCCATGTGCTGCTGGATTAGTGATCAGATACAGCAAACAAGGCATAAATACAATTATAAACGGGGCAAAAAGTTTAGCCTCTGGTTTGATCCTAATGAATTGAATCAGCTGCCGATGTTTAACATATCTCAACCTGTGTGTGCAGCATCCACCTAAAGGAATGGGGGGGTCACCTCTAAAGCAGTGGCGGCTGGTGAAGTTTTAGGATGGGGGGGGCAGACACCGCCCTTCCTTTTTGACCCCTCACACTTGGTGAAAATGGGCGTGGTTTCAGCGAAATAGTGGGCGTGGCTCTAAGGTGGTGTGGTTAGCGTCTGAGATGAACGAGGGATGGAGGGAGAGGGAGGGATGGAGGGAGAGGGAGGGAGAGAGGGAGGGACAGCAGGCCCAGATCCTACACAACAATAGAAATATGTATATTCTAGAAAGTTTAACAATCAGCAGATAAAGATACTCCAAACACCTGGTGTTAGCACTTCAATCATCCCGGCACCATGGTTGTTACGGTGTTAGGATGATTGAAGCGCATTATTTCTATTATTACATTGTAATATAAAATGAAATCACTCAAATCACCATAATGCAGAATCAGTGGGAGCCCTGAGCGTGTCACTTGCCACGTCGCCTGCCACCAGATGCCATCCGGTGTCCCCAGCGGAGTCCGTCCTTACATCAGGTGCACACAGAGGAGTCCCTCCTTACATCTGTGTCCCCGTCAACAGAGTCTATCCTTACATCTGTGTCTCCGTCAGAGGAGCCCCTCCATACATCTGTGTCCCCAGCGGAGGCCCTCCATACATCTGTGTCCCAGCGAAGCCCCTCTATACATCTGTGTCCCCAGCGGAGCCCCTCCTTACATCTGTGTCCCCAGCGGAGTCCCTCCTTACATCTGTGTCCCCAGCGGAGCAGCAGGGTCCTCCTCACATCTGTCCTCCTTCAAGCCGCATCTGTGACTCTCCCCAGCTAGTTCCTTGCTTTCTCCCCTCTCCACTGAACACAAGGGGATTAGTCCTCATGGCGGCCATCTTTCTGTAGCCTGCCGGAAGTTACTTTGTTCTCACACTGAGAACGAAGCACTGGCTGGGCGGATGCTGCTCGGCGCGATGGTTTGCGCCACAAAGCAGCTCCAAACGCCGCCAATGAAGCGCAGCGTCTGTCGTGATGCTTCCCATAGTGCACTGTGTCCAGCGCCCGAGCACAGTGCACTTAGTTAAAGGACAATTTTTTACGATTTTTTTTTTCTTAACGGGGCCGTTTTAAAATTATTTTTTTTTGGTGACTACAAGAGGGGGGAGGGGTGCTGCATCCAGGCACCCCCTATGGATGGGCCGCCACTGCTCTGAAGTGTACATAAGCCTACCCCATTGTTCACCTTTCATGGAGAGACACAATGCAAAAATACAGTACTGATTTCTGTAAATTCTATAGCAGGGGTCTCCAAACTTTCTGAACAAAGGGCCAGTTTAGTGTCCTTAAGCCCTTGGGGGGCCAAACTGTGACCAGTGGGTTTAGAAAATGCCCTGGTGTCAATGAGTGTAAACAATGCCCCATCATTGGTTTTAGTGGAAGGAATAGTGCCCTATTGTTGATATCATTGGGAGGAATGGTGCCCCATTGTTGGTGTCTGTGGGAGGAATGGTGCTCTGTCATTGATTTCAGTAGATGGCATGGTCCCCCAAGGGCCAGATGCAAGCAAAGGGCTGCATCTGGCCGTGGGCCACAGTTTTGGGACTGCTGCTCTATAGGTAAGCAGGATCTGAACAAGGAAGGGCCAGTTCCCCACCCCAGTTCCCAATTCAGCTCCTTGAAGATGTCCAACAATGTAAATATTTATCGCTGGCTTCAAAACTAAAATATATAGCTTAGCACAAGGGAAATCTATTCATTGCTATAAGGGACTTCTCAAGAGACAATCTATTAAATTGCTTTCAATGAATTGTATGAAAAAGCAAAAGCGGCCTTAAGGCCCTTTCACACTTGTGGGACTGCAAAGTCGTATGACAAGTCGTTCCCCATGATTTCCAATGACAACCATTCATATTAGTACGACTTCAAGTCCCTGTAGTCCCTGCACTACTTTGGTCCGACTTTGATGCGAGTTACACAGGCATTCCCTGAAATTGATGCAAAATCGCGCGACTTTGAAGTCGCCAAAGTGTGAAAGGGACCTAAGGCTGGGTTCACACTGGTACGACACGACAGTCATACCACATTGGATCCGACATTGCCCTGCGACTTGAAGTCCCACATGCATCCGACTTCAATGAACAGGGATCCGACTTTGATCCCTGACAATACCTGGCACTATGTTTGGTATGAATCTTTAGGGGGAACTCCACGCAAAATGTTAACAAAAAAAAAAAAACGGCATGGGTTCTCCCTCCAAGAACATACCAGGCCCTTCGGTCTGGTATGGATTTTCAGGGGAACCCCCGTGCCGAAAAAACAGCATTGGGGTCCCCCCAAAATCCATACCAGACCCTTATCCGAGCACACAGCAGGTCAGCAACTGAACCGTACCAGGCCGCATGCTCTCAACATGGGGGGTGGGTGCTTTGGGGCAAGGGACGCCCCCCACCCCAAAGCATCTTGTCCACATGTTGATGAGGACAATGGCCTCATCCTGACAACCCTGGCCGTTGGTTGTCGGGGTCTGCAGGCAGGAAGCTTATCGGAATCCCAAGATTCCGGCCCCCCACCCTATGTGAATGAGTATGGGGTACATTGTACCCCTACCCATTCACCTAAAAAAATGTCAAAAATAAAACATATTACATAGGTTTTAAAAGTAATTTATTAAGGCAGCTCCGTCGTCTCTTCCGATTTCTTCTCCCCTGTCTGGCTCTTCTGTCTCCTCCGCTGACGTCTTCTGCCTCTGCCGGTTCTTCTCCCCTCTCCCGGTCTTCTCGATATGTGGCCTGGTACAGTTCATGAAGGGGGGGTGCGCTCGCTCGTCCCCACCCCATTCCCTGACCTGCCAGGCTGTGTGCTCGGATAAGGGTCTGGTATGGATTTTGGGGGGGACCCCCACACCATTTTTTCAGCGTGGGGGTTCCCCTGAAAATCCATACCAGACTGAAGGGCCTGGGTATGCTTTTGGAGGGGAACCCATGTGTTTTTTTTTTTTTTTTATTTGGCGTGGAGTTCCCCTTCAAGATCCTCAGAGCACAAGTCGCATGCCAAAGTCGGGTCAGTTAAGACGGCGATCCGACTTTAGTGATATTCAATGGGCAGAAGTAGGATCAAAGTTGGACCAAAGTAGTGCAGGGAGCATTTTTAAAGTTGGACCGACTTGTGTCGGACCAGTTAAGACGGCTCCCATAGGGAAACATTAATTTTCACAAGTCATACGTCATGAGCTCCCAATGTCGGAGTGTTTGTCCCACCAGTGTGAACCCGGCCTAATTTGGAGATGATCTTAATAGACAGCTCCAGCTCTACTCCGACATGAAGAGGAACCCGGCACGACCCAGAACTGTCTCATGTCACATAGCGCAGCTGAAAAGGCGGAAACTGCAATAAATTACTTGTGTAATATATGTTTATAGAGACAGACTAATGAGACTCAGTGTTATCTGTAGAGCACTGCAGAATATGTCACATCTATATAAATGTATAATAACATTAGACTATAACTGTGGTGGGACATTAGAGTGTACATTTTTGTTTATTAAAAATCTTACAAACATAAAACATAATAAAAACATATTTACATATATACAGAATAAATAAATGATATATAAACAAATTTAAAAAATAGCTTACTTCAGCATAAAAAAAAAGACAAACTGGCTTTTTCGCCAGAAAAAAAAAACAAACAGAACTAAATATTGAAAACAAGACATATGTTATTATTATTATTATTGTTATGCACCACAACAAAGCCCTAACCTTCAACTAAACACACCCTCAGGCTAAGAAACTATCACACATTTAACCCATGCATGCAGCCTTTTTTCAAAAATCTGATTTTATAAAAATCTAGTCGACGTGAAAGGACAGAAAGAAAAGCCGCACACTCAGAGACTGACAGACAGCAGCTACGGGGACCTGGCATTCCTCCATGCCTTTATCCAAGCCCCTGGCCACCACCCGTCCTTCTCAAGACCCCGAATCTTCCCAACCTCACCCAGAATGTTGTGCACCACCACCTCGACAGAAAGGACTTTTTCTGTATAGAAACCTGCAATTGTGCATTCCACGTGAAGTAGCGGACTACTAAGCTAACTAGCAAAAGTGTCTCAAAATCAAAAACCTGATGCGTCTCAAAAGACCCGTACGACCACTCCGCATAACTCAAGCGGGAAAGAAAAGGGATACCCAGACCCCCACCCACCTGCTTATAGACTTCTATACTGAAGGGGCACTGAAGCAAGAAATGGTCCATCATCTCCTCCACACTCCACTCTTGGACAACCATGGTTCTCTGCAGAGCGAAGCTTCAAGTTGCTCTTCATATAGAGTCTGCCATCGAAGGAGAGCCAGGCCAAATCCTGAAATAAGAAAGGGATTCTCTCCAGATTATTCAAACCCAGACCCTCCCTCATTACAGGGCCTGAGCAATCCCTCAAGGCCAGTGGCTCACTAAAGGCAGATTCAACAACCCTCCTCTCCAGGGCCTTCTTAGGAGGAGACTTAATTTCCTCCACCCAATTTCACTCACCACTGTCAAAGCATTTTCAGGCATGGGGCAACGTAAGCCAGGAGCTTACCATGATGGACTCTCAGGCTTTTCACTGGCCCACCATTCTCCCAGCCTCACAGAAAAGGCCTAAACCAGGACTGAAAAATACCAACCCACCCAGGGGGTTCCTCTGCCAGCATGTTACCAAAATTATGTTTCAGAAACATCAGAGAAAAGAATACCACTGGGTTGACCATACCTAGGCCACCCATCTGTCTGGGAACGTAGGTTACAGACCTCTTAATAAGGTTCAGTTTGTTCCCCCATAACAGCTGGAAGAAACAGCTGTAGATCTTCACATAGAGAGTGTCCTGGTTATCCAGTACTGTGTGTCTGTCAGCTCACCTTTCCTTCTGTGTTCACCTTTAGAGGCCAGCCACCCTCACCTGACTGTTTAAATAGTCTTCCCTCAGCATAGCTCCACCCCGGCCATTTCAAGCCAACCTTGCTGATCAACCATTGTGTGTTAGCTTTTGTGTGTACTTGCTGTGTTTCCTACGTCTGATTCCAGTTACCGAACTTGGCCTGTTCTCGACTATCCCTGTCTGCTTGTGACCCTGACCTTTGGCGTGTTATGTTTATCCTTGTCTGCTAGTTGGCCCGACATTTGGCTTATCCCTTACTTTCCTTGTTGTTCCAGCCTGCTGTCTCCTTCCTCTTCTCCTGTAGTCTACCGTGGGTGTGAGCTGTGAGACCCTGGGGGCCGCGACCTGGAGCCAGACTGCAGCGCAGTCCATCCTCACCACTAGAGGCTCTGGTGAACACCTGCTGGCTCTTAGACTCAGCGCCCTGGGGAATCTTTGCTCTAGCTCTCAGTGGGATCTGTGTTAGTGATCCAGTAGACCTGCTTCCTGAACCCCCCAGGGTTCAATCCGCAGCAGTCAGTCCTAGGGTCCACTATCTTAGCGGTGCACTCCGGACTTCCACGGAGTGCATCTGTCATCTGGTCTCAGGTGACCTGACAGAGAGACACTGGCAAAACACAGACAAAGCTGACATACAGAATTACCGGGATCAGGTACGTTTTAATCATGTCAATCCTTTCTCTGTAAGAGAGTTTCCAATTGTTCCAGCTGGCAACCTTGGCATCGGCATCTTGTAGCCTGCTTTCTCAATTTGCAAGGCTGTAATCGCCGGGACCAAATTTGATGCCTAAAACTTTTTTCCTGCCAGAGCTCTGGGAGGCTCCAAGCCATCGCCTTCCTTTCCCATCCAAAAAACTTCACTCTTATCCCGACTGAGCTTTGAGGCAGATGCCTCAGCGCACTGCTCCATCACCGAGACCCCCTCCCCCGCCTCATCTGTCCCAGAGATGAAAACAGACACATCATCAGCATAGGCCACGACCCTCAGAGGAGGCTCACCAGGAATGCCCAAAGGCACCCCTGCACAACGGTCCACTCTCTAGTCTCCTGATATAGGGATAAATTGTGAACGCGTAACGAAGAGGACACCCCTGACACGCAACTGAGCCAAACCCAAAGGGCCATCCGATCCAACCATTCACAAGCATTAAGCTTTCAGCCCCTCTGTACAAAGTCATCAGCTAATCGATAAAACCCCTCTCCAGGCCATACTTGCCAAGAAGCAGCCATAGGTACTCATGATTGACCCGATCAAAAGCTTTAGCCTGATCCAAAAAAAGAGAAAAAAAAATAGGGTTTGGGACTTTGTGTGAGGCATGCAGCTGGGAAGATAACACAAAATAGTACTGATGAGAATATCTAGTGAATACACCATGTATGCGACCACATCGTATTGCGTAATAACAGATTGTGAACGGTGAAATATAATAAATCAGGGAAACTTTATTGCATAGTAAAATACATAGTATTAAAAGCCATAAAACGGCATGATGACATAGCAGCATATTGTAGTCATAATGGTACCATAATAAACAATCATCAGACTACTGTTGCATGTAACTGCACCATAATAATAATAATGTCTGGTGAGTAGACCACATTTATGACCAAATAGCCTGCATGTTACCAAATGCATACAGAATGATATAGTAGGACATATAAGTACACATTCCATAAAACCGATCCACAGTAACAATGTAGCATGGCAGCATAGCAGCACGATGCGAATCGCAGTGGTGAGATAAAACAAACTCAAACTCATCGTTGTGTGTCTTCACAATAACATAGTAGCATTTGGTGGGGTCCAAACGGCATAATATGATAGATGTATATAAAGGTTATTAGTGTGAATGGCATCTAAAAGCTTGATGCGTTTCATGGATATTTCCAATCTTCAGGAGCAGATGCAATGTAGCTATCTATAAAAAATGTATAGAATGTATAAGAAAATTTCAAGGGCTGGCCACAAGGCAGGCAAGAAAAAAATTATGGTTAGATCTTAAAATAACAATGGTAACTAAGGACCATAATAGATTACTTACAAGGAACCTGTGTGGATGGGTGGAGGGCACCGAGGGTATGAACCTGCCAGGGATGTGAGTCAACATCGTGCTGCTACGCTTATGACTACAATATGCTGCTATGTCATCATGCCGTTTTATGACGTTTAATACTATGTATTTTACTATGCAATAAAGTTTCCCTGATTTAGTACTATGTTATCTTCCCAGCTGCATGCCTCACACAAAGTCCCAAACCCTATTTTTTTTTCTCTTTTTTTGTATACATTTTGGGGATCTTTTAGTCAATGTCCTCATATAAAGTCCCATTTAGGTAGCGTTCTCTTTAGCCTGATCCAACAGCAGCAAGTACTTTCTCCAGCCTGCAGCCCTGCACCGTTCCAGGGCATCCCAGACAGCTAACACCGCTGAAAATGTGCTTCTACCGAACAGTGCTGGTGGTGTGAAAGTAGAGTGCCCGCTACAGACAATAAACCCCAGAAAATTATTTTTGCCAGTATCTTCCGTTCAACATTGAGAAGGCCAATGGGCCACCAATTTTCAATTCTCGAAGAATCTTTACCACTTGACAGAAGAATCACAGCAGATTGTCGCATGCAGGGAGAGAGCGAACCCTCTCTCAGACAACCATTAAAAGCCTCCACCAAATATGTGGCCAGAGTAATCTAAAGTGCTTATAAAATTTGTCAATCTATTTGGCCCAGGCAACTTCTTAAAGTGTTTGTTAACCCCCCCAAAAAAATGATTTCCTGGTCCCTTAAAGCAGATTACACAGCACAGTGCTTGTGCTGTGTAATCTGCCCCCCTCTAAAGTGTAAAAAAAATAAAAATAAACTCGAAACTGCCACTTCCTGTATGGCCTCTAAACAGACCACGAAAATCAGGGCTGCTCCACCCTGATCACCGTGGTCAAAGTGCGTCCCTCCGTCATACACTGTCCTATCTGCTCTCCTCTCTCCCCCCTCACCCCCCCCCCCTCCTTCCTGCTTGTCATCTTGTGTCTGTGTGTCTCCATCTCTGCCCCCTGCGCAGCTATTAGTAAAATTTAAAATTGTAAATAGACACTCCAGCCCCTCTATGATATCCTACCATACCACACTGCATTATTCTTTTATAAAAACGAGCGCTGTAAATACCGTTTTAGTGCTGTCTTCCGGCCGGTGACTCTCGGCCAGGTTTCCAGGGCTACTGCAGGAGAGGCTGAGTGGCCAAGTGATCTCCCCGGCTGACGTCAGAGGGAGATCACGACCCCTCCTGCAGAGACTACTGCTAGGCTTTAATAGAGGGCCTGGCAGTGTTTGTATTCTATGGGTTAACAAACACTTTAATGGCAAGCTTATCAATAGCCTTAACCACCTCATCTGTAGTGATGTCCTCTGTCAAACTCACAAGAGAACTGCCATTTCCCAGTCCTGGAACAGAATCCAGAAAACTGGACATGCCTGCCCGATCGAGGTCCCTCCTACCCAGAAGGTCAACATAATATGACCCGGCGGTTTTCAGGATCCCCGACTTGGACTTTGTCAAATAAACCGTACTGTCAACCAAACCTACAACTGACTTAACTGCTACCTTGCTTGCAATTCTGGTAAGGGTCAGGTGAGTGATATTTCCCATAATCCCTTTCCAGAACAAAAGAGGCATACTTGTCACATTGACACTCCCTAAATAAGAGTTTAACTTCAGGAGATGATCCCCGGATGTCCATTATTCGAGTCAAGCCTATCAAGTTTCCTCCGCAGACACTGGTAGGTGACATACTTATCAATCTGTTTATTTCCTCCTATGGCCTTGAAAGACCCAACAATCCTTTGTTTTGCAAGCTCCCACCATTCTGACTTACTGCTGCAAAAGTCCATGATTAATAAATGTGCCAGAAAAAAAACTCTTTAAAGGATTGATCCACCTTCTCATCGTCCAGGAGTGCCAAATTCAGCTTCCAGGTACCCCTCCCCCAGGTGGTGTATCGGGGCTATTTAGAGTCACAGACAGAATACAGTTATCGGAAAACTCCATCGCCTAAGACACTGGTGCAGAGATGGTGGAGTTCCCCTTTAAAAAAATCTCTTCTACTCTCACTACTACCTCGCAGCAATGCATGTGCACATCAACCAGACCTGCCTCTCTAGCTATTTTGTTTTAAAAAAAGCCGTCACAGTCCAGCCTGGCTCCGTTACCTTTCCTGTCCTTAGTCCTAGTGACGGTGTTAAAATCACCACGAAGACAACTTGGTGGGCTGTAAAAAGAAAAGGCTTGATCTTCATAAAGAGGTATTTCCTGTCCCACTTTGTCTGGGGCCTATAGATGTTGATCAGGCGTAGGTGCTGCCCCCTCATGGAGACGTCTAAGACCATGAATTCCCCCATTTCTACCTCAATAAGGTTACCATTCTGGAAAAGAGGACCTCAACTCCAGTGCAAGGCTTGGCCGCAAGAGACCAGAAGGAGGGGCCACGCCTCCACTCCTTTGCCAGATGAATATTGGCTAAACTAGACAACCAGGTCTCTTGCAAAAAGAAAATATTAGCATCAAACCTACTGAGCAAAAATAAGGCCATGTTATGAGCACTTACTGATTATATGCTGGTGACATTAATGGTTGCCATCTTCAAAGGAGTGGAAACCGCCATTAGGATTATTGAGGTATATGTTTTGTAGCCTGTTTATCCCCGTCCCTACTCGGAGACCTTACACTCTTCAATGTGCACTGTGATTCTTCCTCCATTGAAATCACAGATTCATCACACGAAGAACCCTCACCCTCCACCTCCGAAAGCAATTCAAACTTGTTGAACACCTCCACCCTCCCAGGCTCAGGTACAGGCACATCCTTCTTGTTCTTCTTCTTCCCAGACTTTCTATTTGCCTCCAACCACTCCATATCATCATGAGACAATCCTGACTGCAAGGCCCCCTCCCCTTCCATTCTACCATCACCCACAACATCATCCACCCTACTCCCCCCCCACCTTTCACCCCAGCACCCCCATCATCCTTCACTCCACCCCCTGCGCCTTACGCCCTCCAGTCCACAGAGGCTGGGGAGTGGGGTCGGTGCAATCATACACACTGGTCCAGCTTCCTTCACAGCCCCCACTACCTCTGGGGAGACTGACACAGAGGGATCAGACACAACATCCACGGACACCTACTTGGGGGGCACAACACAAGGGGATGACACAACATTGGATGGACCATCAGGCACTGATTCCACTGAGACAACAGGGACAGAGACATTGGGGACCCCTTAGCAAGCCCACTTTTCCTCTGCCTCCTCCATGTCCAAACGAAAAAACTCTTCCAGCAAAGCTGACTGATTATGCAAGGCCTTAGGACACTGGCTGTATGCATGCCCAAACTTATCACAAAGATTACATTTGATCTTATTGCAATCCCTAGCCAGATACCCCAGGTCCTGACACAGAGAGAACTTTATTTCTGGACATGAGGCAAAATGACCCCAAGAACTGCACTTATTATAGAGTTTGGACTGCCCAGGGTAAACACAACAATCCTATCCTTTCCAATGAAGGCTGAAGAGGGCAGATGCTGGACCACATTCAAACTCACATGCAATCTCATCTGCACCGATCACCAACCTGTCCATATGCCCCTGTCATCCACAATCTTCTTCAATGGGGTCAGAAGTCCCTCATATCTCCTCAGCCAGACAGACAGGTCAGCAGAAGGAATGTATTCATTCCTTACCAGGATGGTGACATTCTTCACAAGAGGTTGGTGTGAGACAAGTTTTGGGCCGAGTCCCTTCCACTCCAGCAGGCCCCTATACACATGTTCATTCTTCTCCCAAAACACATCGAGAGACTGGGGGTGAACAAAGGACAGATCATACTCATAGGAGCCTACTAGACTGATCAGAGCAAAGATGTAATCTGCCTTGAAACCGAAATCTTGCCAAATCTTGTCCACAACATATCTCCTGAAGGGGGGGGGGGGGGGCACCCTCCCACCTGAGCAGCACCACATTCCGCCGCTTGAAGAACAGGGGTGCAGATGGCAGACCTCCTTCCTAAACTGCCCAACCCCCCCCTCAGAATCCCCACTCTGCAAATCACCAGCAGCAGCTGTCACTCCATCCACCAACATACATGCATTCCCTTTTTGCAGCATTAGAAGCAACATTCACAGTCTTTTCTACATTCTTGACACTACTGCTCCCAGCAGACCCACTCACACTAGATGCTGCTGTGTTTATCTCCTCCTCCCCCAACATACTCTTCTTAGGTAAAAGTCTTCCACTCCTTGTTACTATTCCCTGGGTTTCAGTAACACCTTTCACAGTGCAGACATTTCCCTTCTCAGAAGTTTCTGCTATACCTGCAGCAACCAGCAGAGATTGTTCAGCAATAATGGCAGATCCCTATCCCTTCCCCTTCCCCCCCATCAGAGTTCAGAGTCATACATTGTTTACTGTCATCAGAGATCAGAGTCATAGGTTTCATACCATCAGCAGTGTCCAGTCCTGCAGGCACAGCATCCATCTTCCCTGCAGAGCCTTGTGCAGACACAGGAGGTTTTCCCTCCAAAACACTCCTCTCCATTCTGCTCAGCATGCTGGAGTCCATAATGTCAGTTTTAGCAATGCACATTTCTCCCAACATTTTGAGATGGGAAAAAGGGACACCTATTAGCAAAAGTATGCAGGCATAGGACACACCCCCTGCCACACCCCCTTAAAGGAGAATTATACAAAAAAAATTTAGTTAAACGTACAAGTGCTTTTTTTCCCACTATTATTCCTTTATATTGTCTTTTGACATTTACTAATGCAGCAATTTAGAAATTGGATGAAAGCTTTAGCCCTGTAAAACACTTATTGATAGATAAATAGTGCATTTTATATAAAACTTTATAGATCAGACCAAAATGACGGACAGAGGGACATTGTTCCAAATCAGGGACAGTCCCTCGAATTCAGGGACAGTTGAGAGCTTTGAAAGCATGACTTTTCAGTCACTTTTACCTTTACAGGTCCGGGTACAGTGTCCTCGTCATTGTCCTCATCCGCAGAATCCACTGAAGAGTGAAGGGTCCTACCACTCAAGGGAGACTCCATTTTCTGAATAAAGTAAAGCAGCCCTCCGCCATCTTGATCTACTTCCTGTGTTGTTCCTCCAGCTTTCTGGGGAGGGAGTGAGGCAGAGGCCGCCATTTCCTCTGGTAAGACAGATCCTGAGATGGATGGGATAACGGGCAGCATACATGACCCCTCCTCACTCCCCACCTGTACTGCTGATGCTTTTCCACGACTGGTGTCACCCCTTATTTTCTGGAACCTTTGTTCATTCTGGAACTTTTCATTGAAAGCTCCAATCTTTTCCTTCAATGACTTCAGATCAGATTCTGCTGCCGCTTTATGGCATCCTCCAAAACTTTTACCTCCAGTTTCAGACTGTCGCCTCTTGCTAAACACTTTATCGTGCACGGATTTCTTTTTCCTGTACTCTTCTTTCGGGCTCACCAGCTTTTCCTCCTCCTTCTTAATCCTCTTTAAATGGTCAGCAACCCGCTGTCTGAAAGTGGGGGTAGATTCCCGTTTTTTACGGCCATAGCCGAGGAATTGAGGTGAAGATGTGGTTTGGGATTGCAGATCAGATCCCTCAGGGGCACCAGCGCCCGGGTCATCCCCAGAATCTCCCATCCTCACTGGGGCCAGGTAACTCACCTGGTGTCTGGAGAGGGAGAGCTACAGCACACACAACCTCTCTAGTACAGAGACTGATGGGACTGGCTCAGTGATCTCTCTACAGCACTGTGGAATTATGTCAGAGCTACAGTATATAAATGTATAATAATAAGGTACACAAGACTTTTTTTTTTTAACTCTGTTAGAAGCCTTTACTCACGGCAGCAGCGTTTTTGCAGAAAAAATGCCTGACACTTGTAAAAGTGTCTAACGCTTTTATACGTTTTTAGGCGTGTTTACAGGCGTCAAGCGCTTGGGCATTAATTAAAGCAGAGCTCCACCCAAAAAGGGGAAGCTCCACTTGTTTGCTTCCTCCCCCCTTTGCTGCCACATTTGGCACCTTTCGGGGGGGAGCGGGTACCTGTTTTTGACAGGTACCTATCCCTACTTCCAGGAGACCTCATCATGGCAAGGTCCCTCAAAAGTTTGACCCCCCTCCTCCTTACCTCGCCGCCGAGCCATTCACAAAGCGCAGTGAGCTTTGCGCATGCGCAGTAGGAAACCGACAGTGAAGCCTTGAGGCTTCACTACCAGTTTTACTGACAACAAATGGCGGCAGCAGCAGCCAAGAGCTGATTGGAAAATCGTCTGGGGTGCCGACATTGTGTGATCCCTGGACAGATAAGTGTCCTAATATTGAAAGTCAGCAACTATAGTATGTGTAGAAGTATTTGTTAGAGGGCAGGGACAGTTAACCCATTAGCACCACATCCCTGGTAAATAAATACAAAAAAAGAAAGGGGGGTTGGGGTATGAATACCCCTGGGATTTTTAAGGTGCTTTTCAAAATTTTAGGTAAGTCAGTAGAGAATAGGGATGAGCTTCGTGTTCGAGTCGAACCCATGTTCGACTCGAACATCGGCTGTTCGGTCGTTCGCCGAATTGCGAACGATATGGGCCGTTCGCGCCAAATTCGTGTGGCGCGTCACGGCCCATAATTCACTGCGGCATCGCAGTGCATTGCTGGCTGATGATTGGCCAAGCATGCACTATGACCCGCATGCTTGGCCAATCACAGCGCCGTCAGTAGAGAGAGCTGTAATTGGCCAAAGCCAGGGTGGCTTTGGCCAATTATGGCTCAGGGGATTTAGTACACACCCCACACTATATAAGGCCGCCTGCACGGCGGCCCTGTGTAGTGTGTGTTCCGGTGTGCTGAGAGATAGAGAGAGAGAGAGACAGTGACATTTGATTTGAGTTAGTTAGATTAGGCTAGATCTGTTCCTGCTATTTACATTTAGTGCAGTGCGTCCTGCTCACAGTGTTCAGCTAGATCCGTTCCTGGTATTTACATTTAGTGCAGTGCGTCCTGCTCACAGTGTTCAGCTAGATCCGTTCCTGCTATTTACATTCAGTGCAGTGCGTCCTGCTCACAGTGTTCAGCTAGATCCGTTCCTGCTATTTACATTCAGTGCAGTGCGTCCTGCTCACAGTGTTCAGCTAGATCCGTTCCTGCTATTTACATTCAGTGCAGTGCGTCCTGCTCACAGTGTTCAGCTAGATCCGTTCCTGGTATTTACATTTAGTGCAGTGCGTCCTGCTCACAGTGTTCAGCTACATCCGTTCCTGCTATTTACATTCAGTGCAGTGCGTCCTGCTCACAGTGTTCAGCTAGATCCGTTCCTGCTATTTACATTCAGTGCAGTGCGTCCTGCTCACAGTGTTCAGCTAGATCCGTTCCTGCTATTTACATTCAGTGCAGTGCGTCCTGCTCACAGTGTTCAGCTAGATCCGTTCCTGGTATTTACATTTAGTGCAGTGCGTCCTGCTCACAGTGTTCAGCTAGATCCGTTCCTGCTATTTACATTCAGTGCAGTGCGTCCTGCTCACAGTGTTCAGCTAGATCCGTTCCTGCTATATACATTTAGTGCAGTACGTCCTGCTCACAGTGTTCAGCTAGATCCGTTCCTGTTATCTTCCTACTGACAGGCAGGCTTGTCTGGTTACAGTATATAAAGCTACCTGAAGAAAATTACAGGTGTTCTTTTTGATCCTATTAGTACCACGGTCAGGCAGCTAGACTATTTACATTTAGTACACTGTGTCCTGCTCACAGTGTTCAGCTAGATCCGTTCCTGTTATCTTCCTACTGACAGGCAGGCTTGTCTGGTTACAGTATATAAAGCTACCTTAAGAAAATTACAGGTGTTCTTTTTGATCCTATTAGTACCACGGTCAGGCAGCTAGACTATTTACATTTAGTACAGTGCGTCCTGCTCACAGTGTTCAGCTAGATCCGTTCCTGTTATCTTCCTACTGACAGGCAGGCTTGTCTGGTTACAGTATATAAAGCTACCTGAAGAAAATTACAGGTGTTCTTTTTGATCCTATTAGTACCACGGTCAGGCAGCTAGACTATTTACATTTAGTACAGTGTGTCCTGCTCACAGTGTTCAGCTAGATCCGTTCCTGTTATCTTCCTACTGACAGGCAGGCTTGTCTGGTTACAGTATATAAAGCTACCTGAAGAAAATTACAGGTGTTCTTTTTGATCCTATTAGTACCACGGTCAGGCAGCTAGACTATTTACATTTAGTACAGTGTGTCCTGCTCACAGTGTTCAGCTAGATCCGTTCCTGTTATCTTCCTACTGACAGGCAGGCTTGTCTGGTTACAGTATATAAAGCTACCTTAAGAAAATTACAGGTGTTCTTTTTGATCCTATTAGTACCACGGTCAGGCAGCTAGACTATTTACATTTAGTACAGTGTGTCCTGCTCACAGTGTTCAGCTAGATCCGTTCCTGTTATCTTCCTACTGACAGGCAGGCTTGTCTGGTTACAGTATATAAAGCTACCTTAAGAAAATTACAGGTGTTCTTTTTGATCCTATTAGTACCACGGTCAGGCAGCTAGACTATTTACATTTAGTACAGTGCGTCCTGCTCACAGTGTTCAGCTAGATCCGTTCCTGCTATATACATTTAGTGCAGTACGTCCTGCTCACAGTGTTCAGCTAGATCCGTTCCTGTTATCTTCCTACTGACAGGCAGGCTTGTCTGGTTACAGTATATAAAGCTACCTGAAGAAAATTACAGGTGTTCTATCCCAGCTTAGTGCAGCTACAGGCCATTAGTATGTCTGGAAGGCCAAGAAGGAGAGGCAGACAGTCACAAGCCAATAAGAGAGGGCAAGCAGGCTCTGTGTCTAGTGCTGGTCGTGGAGACGGTGCATCCTCATCAGCACGTGGCCATGGGACACGCTTGGCCTTTTTTTCGGCAGCTGGCCGTGTTGAGCCGCAACATGCGGAAGACTTGGTCGAGTGGATGACCAAGCCGTCCTCATCCTCCTCATCCTCTCTCACCCATGCCCAGGGTGCTTTGTCTGGCAAAGCAGCGGCCTCTTCCCTCAGCTCAATGTCATCAGTGACTCCTTCCCTAGCTCCACCATGTCCTCATGAGGATTCCCTCGAACTGTTTGACCACAGTGTTGGGTACATGCTCCAGGAGGATGCCCAGCGTTTGGAAGGCTCTGATGATGATACTGAGCTCAATGAAGGCAGTAACATGAGCACGGACAGAGGGGGTGCCCAAGAAGGACAGCAATCTGGCAGTCATGCTCCCCCTGCTGCAGCATACTGCCAGGTTTGCTCCAGTGATGAGGAGGGAGGGGATGATGAGGTCACTGACTCAACGTGGGTGCCTGATAGGAGAGAGGAGGAGGAGGAGGAGGAGGTGGCACATCACCAACTAGGCAGGATGCCCTCCAGGGGCCAGCCTAAGGGCAGCACATTGACTGCATCACACCCCAAAGCTCCACATGTGCAGGGCGCTGCAGTCTCTGCGCGTTATTCAAAAAGTTCTTTGGTGTGGGCCTTTTTTGAGACGAGTGCATCAGATCGCACCGCTGCTATTTGCAACATATGTCTCAAGCGTATCTCGCGTGGCCAAAACATCTCCCGCTTGGGTACCACATGCTTGACCAGACATATGTTGACCTGCCATGCAGTTCGTTGGCAAGCGTATCTGAAAGACCCACACCAAAGAACAAAGACGATCTCTCCTTGCTCCTCATCAGCTGACATTTCCAACCCCACTAGACCTTCAGTCCTCTCTGAGACCTGCAGTGAGAGGAATGAAGGTGTAGAATTAGGTGTGTCACAGCCAAGTACTTGTGGGCAATCTGCTTTTGGTACACCGACGTCAGATTGTACCAGGCAAATTTCCCTGCCCCAGCTGCTGCACCGCCGAAAGAAGTTTGCTCCCAGCCATCCACATGCCCAGCGGTTGAATGCTAGCTTGGCAAAATTGCTAGCACTTCAACTGCTGCCTTTTCAGTTGGTAGACTCTGCCCCCTTCCGTGAGTTTGTGGAATGTGCGGTTCCTCAGTGGCAGGTACCCAAACGCCACTTTTTCTCACGGAAGGCGATTCCGGCTCTCTACCGGCATGTGGAAGGCAATGTCCATGCCTCGCTGGACAGGGCGGTCAGCGGTAAGGTGCATATTACCGCTGACTCATGGTCCAGCAGGCATGGACAGGGACGTTACTTAAGTTTCACGGCGCATTGGGTGACTCTGCTGGCAGCTGGGAAGGATGCAGGACAAGGTGCAGTAGTGTTGGAGGTTGTTCCGCCACCACGCCTCCAAAATGCTGATTGTGACACACCTCTCTCCTCCACCCCCTCCTCTTCTTCTTCCTCCATGGCCTCTTCCTCGGAACCAGCGGTGCTCCGTAGGCGTTCAAGGGGCTACGCAAGTACGCAGGCCAAAAGATGCCATGCGGTGCTTGAGCTGGTGTGCTTGGGGGACAGGAGCCACACTGGGGCAGAGGTTCTGTCAGCTCTGCAGGGGCAGGTTCAGAGGTGGTTGACGCCACGCCAACTTAAGGCAGGAATGGTGGTTTGCGACAATGGCACCAACCTCCTCTCTGCCCTCCGACAGGGACAACTGACCCATGTGCCCTGTTTGGCTCACGTCCTTAACTTGGTGGTGCAGCGGTTCTTGGGCAGGTACCCGGGCTTACAGGATGTCCTGAGGCAGGCCAGGAAAGTCTCTGTGCATTTCCGCCGGTCATATAATGCCAGTGCTCGGCTGACGGACCTCCAAAAGGAGTTTAACCTGCCCAAGAACCGCCTAATCTGTGACATGCCCACCAGGTGGAACTCGACGTTGGCCATGCTGCAGCGGCTGCACACGCAGCAGAGGGCCATCAATGAGTACCTGTGCGACTATGGCACCAGGACAGGGTCAGGGGACCTTGGTTTTTTTTCCCCACGCCAGTGGGCCATGATCAGGGATGCATGCACTGTCCTGTCACCATTCGAGGAGACCACGAGGATGGTGAGCACTGACAGTGCATGCATCAGTGACACTGTCCCCCTTGTCCACCTGTTGGAGCACACGCTGCGTGGAATAATGGACAGGGCACTTGAGGCAGAACAGAGGCAGGAAGAGGAGGACTTCCTTAGCTCTCAAGGCCCCCTTTATCCAGACAGTGTTCCTGCGTGCCCGCCGATCACACAGGAAGAGGACGAGGAGGAGGAGGAGGAGGAAGATTGTGTCAGTATGGAGGTGGAGCCTGGCACTCAGCATCAGCAGTCTTTAAGGGATCAGTCCCAAGGAACACATGGACTTGTACGTGGCTGGGAGGAGGTGGCTGCGGACGTTGTTGTCCTTAGTGACCCAGAGGACTCCGGACCGAATGCCTCAGCAAACCTACGCTGCATGGCCTCCCTGATCCTGCAAAGCCTGCGTAAGGATCCTCGTATTCGTGGTATCAAGGAGAAGGACCAATACTGGCTGGCAACCCTCCTTGATCCACGTTACAAGGGTAAGGTTGCGGACCTTATCTTGCCATCGCAGAGGGAGCAGAGGATGAAACATCTTCGGGAGGCCTTGCAGAAAGGTCTGTGCAACGCGTTCCCAGAGACTGGGAGGTTACAAACTCCTGTTTCTGGACAACGTGTTGCTGAGGCTTCGGTCAGTCAAAGAAGGAGCGGTGGAGAAGGTGGCCGTCTGACCGATGCGTTCAGACAATTTTTTGGTCCGCAGCCCCAAGGTATGATCGGTTCCAGCAACCATCGCCAGCGTCTGTTTTACATGGTGCAGGAATACCTAGGGGCAAGATCAGACTTGGACACCTTTCCCACCGAAAATCCTCTGGGTTACTGGGTCTTGAGGATGGATCACTGGCCAGAGCTTGCACAGTATGCAATTGAGCTACTGGCCTGTCCTGCATCCAGCGTTCTTTCGGAACGCACATTCAGTGCTGCTGGAGGCGTGGTAACCGATCACAGGGTGCGTCTGTCCACCGACTCGGTCGATCGGCTGACCTTCATAAAAATGAATCAGTCTTGGATCACCACCAGCTACCAAGCACCTGATGCAGATGTAACCGAATAATTTTTTTTGAAATCTCAGATCCCTTCAAAGACTGCCTATGCTGATGCTGAGTGACTATCCCTGAGTAATTATCCTCTTCCTCCTCAATCATCACGCTGATAGCTTGTAAGAACATTTTTGGTTCTGGGCGCCACCACCAGTGCCTAAGGCACAATTTTTCAGCCCCTGTTTAACAGGGGCGTGTAATTACAATTTTTGATGCAATACTTTGCAGCAGGGCTTGTTCCTGCGTTTCAACTAGAGTGTCTGTGAGGGGTTGCAGTGTTGTGGCACCAGCACCAGTGCCTAAGACCCAATTTTTCTGCCCCTGTCTAACAGGGGCGTGTAATTACAATTTTTGATGCAATACTTTGCAGCAGGGCTCGTTCCTGCGTTCCAACTAGAGTGTCTGTGAGGGGTTGCAGTGTTGTGGCACCAGCACCAGTGCCTAAGGCCTAATTTTTCAGCTCCTGTTCAACAGGGGCATGTAATTACAATTCTTGATCTAATATTTCACAGCAGGGCCCTGTGAGGGCTTACAGTGTTTTGGCCACAGCAACACCTAAGGCCCAAATTTCTGCTGAGTATATAGGGCAGGACCCTACCTTCAAACATCTAACTTACAAACGACTCCTACTTGCAAACGGTAGGAGACAACAGGAAGTGAGATGAAATCTACCCCTAAGGAAGGGAAATTCTCTCCTGTAAGAGTTAATATGGGAAAACAATTTCTCCTTTCCACTGATGCTTTCCAATCCTTGTTCCACAAAAAAACCCAAATTTTCAAAAAACATTTTTCATTGGGACAAAAAAGTGAGGTGAAATCTTCTGAAGAGGAGGAAAGACGCAAAACAAATGTCACAGGGGTGATAACCCTTCCCTATGTTTTCCAAAAAGCTTAGAAAAGATTTTTTGGCTGGAGCTAAACACATTAAAAATGTTCAAAATTACAAACAGATTCTACTTAACAACAAACCTACAGTCCCTGTCTTGTTTGCACCGCCTGTATACTGCTGTTCAGAGTATATAGGGCCTGGTGGCCCCACACCTTTCCTTATTTTAATTTGGGTGTGGGGTTCCCCTTAATATCCATACAAGACCCAAAGGGCCTGGTAATGGACTGGGGGGTACCCATGCCGTTTGTCTCACTGATTTTCATCCATATTGCCATGACCCGACATGACATTAAACCCGCAAGCAGTTTTAAATGAGATTTTTTCCTTTAAAAATGACATTTGGTGCAGGGACTGTTCTAAACATGGGAAACACGCGTCACTTTACAGGCATACTATAGACACCCCCCAGGTACGATATTTAAAGGAATATTTCACTTTTTTTTTTTTACTTTAAGCATCATTAAAATCACTGCTCCCGAAAAAACGGCCGTTTTTAAAAGTTTTTTTTGCATTGATACATGTCCCCTGGGGTAGGACCCGGGTCCCCAAACCCTTTTTAGGACAATACCATGCAAATTAGCCTTTAAAATGAGCACTTTTGATTTCGAACGTTCGAGTCCCATAGACGTCAATGGGGTTCTAACGTTCGTGCGAACTTTCGGTCCGTTCGCGGGTTCTGGTGCGAACCGAACCGGGGGGTGTTCGGCTCATCCCTAGTAGAGAAGTATATTAACCTCAAAAAAATAAAAAAAGTCACTGTATGCAAATTGCCAAACTGACTAATAAATTTCTTGATTTAATATCTTTAATGATTACGAATAATAACAACATCATCTAAAAACATGCACAATCTTGAACAAACATGGTCAGATAGTGACATAATTTAAAATTTGAAACCACTTTGCGATACCAATCTCAACATGTTTCGCTCAATATCTGAGCTTCATCAGGAGTTTTTTGGTACAGGTGTGGCATACACAGCCAAAACAGATTCAAAGGTGAATAGTAGATACACAAGTAGTGAACGTATTATACAGTGCCGTGGCTCAAATGCCAATCAAAAGGATGCGTCTCACCCGTCTAAGGCCTCCCAAACCGTTTTTTGGTCCACAGAGAGGCCCAAGTGTAGAATAACTTCTAGGTTGTCCGACAGTGGCGCTGAGGCTGCAAGGGGAGGTATATGCCGCTCTCCCCTTCCGTACACATCCACCCCACCTTTCAGTTTACTGGGGCAGCATACACTTGGATCTTCTGATCTGACTCTCAAGGGTTGTCCCTTTGGACTGCCACCGTGTGGTGAAACTGGAGTATTGTCCTCCTTTATGCTTTTGTTCATATGGCTTTTACAGCCCTGAACATTTACCCTTGATTCAACCTAGAAGTTATTCTACACTTGGGCCTCTCTGTGGACCAAAAAACGGTTTGGGAGGCCTTAGACGGGTGAGACGCATCCTTTTGATTGGCATTTGAGCCACGGCACTGTATAATACGTTCACTACTTGTGTATCTACTATTCACCTTTGAATCTGTTTTGGCTGTGTATGCCACACCTGTACCAAAAAACTCCTGATGAAGCTCAGATATTGAGCGAAACATGTTGAGATTGGTATCGCAAAGTGGTTTCAAATTTTAAATTATGTCACTATCTGACCATGTTTGTTCAAGATTGTGCATGTTTTTAGATGATGTTGTTATTATTCGTAATCATTAAAGATATTAAATCAAGAAATTTATTAGTCAGTTTGGCAATTTGCATACAGTGACTTTTTTTCTTTTTTTGAGGTTAATATACTTCTCTACTGACTTACCTAAAATTTTGAAAAGCACCTTAAAAATCCCAGGGGTATTCATACCCCAACCCCCCTTTCTTTTTTTGTATAGTATGTGTAGCTGCTGACTTTTAATTTTTTTTTTGGTGGGGCTGGAGCTCCTCTTTAATTTCATTGGCCAGAATAATTTATTCTGGTCATTGAATTAAATTATCACTTAAGCGCTAACCGTGCCTAGCATTAAAACACATTTAGGCGCATTTTCAAGTATTTTTTGCGCCCAAACTCTGTTGCTCCTGGATGCACTGGCAGTGGAGTTTTTTCCTGCCTTTAAACTCTCCTGCCACTAAACGCTGCTAAAATTCTATGTGTACATGGACACATGGGTTAACATGTAGGGGAGTTTAGAGGTAGGAAAGAAAACACCAGACGCCCCTAGAAGCAGCTGCAGAAACGTCCAGTGTGTATGAGGCCTAATAATGTGTAACTGTGGTGGGAACATTAGAGTGCAAGTTCCTCTGGTGCAGAGATGGATGTGACTTGCTTAGGTTTCTCTGTACGGCAGCACTGTGGAATATGTCAGAATTTAAAAGTAATTTTATTGGCTTTCCACTAGTAACAAAAAAAACAGAGGTTTCTCAGGACCATACAATATAATGTTAACCACTTACGGACCGCCTGCCGCATTTTTACGTCGGCTGTTTGAAGGAGGATATTGTTGTTATGGCAGCAGCTAGCCGCCATTAACCCCAGTATCGTCTTTTTCAGCGGGCGGTCCGCTACAAGATAAAAGTTGTCTCTGCAGTGGATTCGCCGCAAGATCACTCCGGTGCCCTCCGCCGCTTACCGGAGCCGTTGGCAGCGGCGATCGAGTCCAGTCACTTGCTGGGCATGGAGACGAGTGAGGGGAAGATGGCCCCCACCCGTCTCCATAACAATGCAGGGCGGAAGCGACGTCAAAATGTCACTTCTGCCCACAGCTCATTTTTTAAATGATTTTTTGACATTTTTTTTTTTTATTGCATCTTGGTGTAAATATGAGATCTGAGGTCTTTTTGACCCCACATCCCATATTTAGGGAGGTCCTGTCATGTTTTTTTTCTATTACAAGGGCTGTTTACATCCCTTGTAATAGGAATAAAAGTGACAATTTTTTTTGTTTGTTTTTAAAAACACAGTGTAAAAATAAAAAATAAAAGGTAAAATAAATAAGGAAAAAAAAAAAAAAAAATTTTAACCGCTTGCCGACCGTCCGCCACAGTTATACTGCAGCAGAATGGCACAGGCAGGCGAATCGCCGTCATGGTACGCCGGTACCATAGGCGGCCACTATGGGTCGTACGCGTGTGCCTCCTGCTCGCCCACGGAGCCGATGCGAGTGCCCGGCGGTCTCGATCACCGCTGGGCTCCGCGATCGCTCGGGGCACACGGAGAACCGGGAGCTGTGTGTGTAAACACACAGTTTCTGGTTCTCTGAGGGGAGACGTGACAGATCCTCTGTTCATACATTACAGGGGGTCCCCGACTTACGAACATCCGACTTGCGAACAACCCCTACTTACGAATGGGGCCCGAGTGACGTCACTGCCGGCCGACGCCATCCCTCTTCTTGCTGGAGCGTTCCTGGCCTGGTTGTGAAGTCCCCTCGTTATCCTGCCTGCCCGTCCACAGGCCTGATACGGTCCAGGGGCCTGCCGGTGGCCTCCCAGGCCGCTAAAACGGCCCGTCGTGGCCGCGGCCTTGTCCGGCCTAGTGAAGCCTCAGGATCCCCGGTCTTTCCTGCTAGCGCTGCCCCGCGGAGGTGCACCACGGGCGGCCTGCCTGGACACACCATCTATCCATCTCCCTGCTGTAATATGCTTAAGTACTGTACAGTATACAGTGTACTGTACCTCTCTGCTTCCTCCTGTCCCTGCCGCCATGTAAAGAGTGAGAGGGGAGAGCTGTGCTCCTCCCCTCTCAGCTATGACAGAAAATCTAGCACAGTGCTAGAACTGTTTTGGAGGTGACAGGGTCAATAAAGGGAACCTGTCACCTCCAATTGCTATCACACAGGGAATTGTTTTCTCCTGTGTGATAGCAATAAAGTTAAGTGAAAGAAAATTGATAAAAAAAATAAAAATAAAAAAGTAATACAGTATTAATTAAATTAATAAAATAACAAAGTAATTAAAAAAGTAAAGAATAATTAAAATAAGAAAATTATACAAAAATTAAAAAAAAGTAAACGACAAGCTACAAATAAATAAATAAATAAAAAAAAGTACTGTTCCAACTTACAAACAAATTCGACTTAAGAACAAACCTACAGTCCCTATCCTATTCGTAACCCGGGGACCCCCTGTACTAGTAAAAAAAATATATTAACAAAAATGCCATAAATCACCTATTTTGTAGCCGCTATAACTTTTGCGCAAACAAATCAATATACACTTATTGCGATTTTTTTTACCAAAAGTATGTAGAAGAATACGTATCGGCCTAAACTGAGGGAAAAAAATGTTTTTTTATATATTTTTGGGGGATATTTATTATAGCAAAAAGTAAAAAATAATGCGTTTTTTTCAAAATTGTTGCTCTTTTTTTTGTTTATAGCGCAAAAAATAAAAACCGCAGAGGTGATCAAATACCACCAAAAGAAAGCTCTATTTGTGGGAAAAAAAGGACGTTGATTTTGTTTGGAAGCAACGCTGCACGACCGCGCAATTGTCAGTTAAAGCGACGCAGTGGCGAATTGCAAAAAGTGCTCTGGTCTTTGGCCAGCCAAATGGTCCGGGGCTGAACCGGTTAAACGCGCCCCGTCCCGACAAGCTCGCGTGCAGAAGTGAGCGCATACGTGAGTGGTGCCTGCATATGAAAACGGTATTCAAACCACACATGGGAGGTATCGCCGCGATCGGTAGAGCGAGAGCAATAATTCTAGCTTCAGACCTCCTCTGTAACTCAAAACATGCAACCTGTAGAAATTTTTAAACGTCGCCTATGGAGATTTTTAAGGGTAAAAGTTTGACGCCATTCCACGAGCGGGCGCAATTTTGAAGCGTGACATGTTGGGTATCAATTTACTCGGCGTAACATTATCTTTCACAATATAAAAAAAAATTGGGCTAACTTAACTGTTTTCTTAGTTTTTAATTAAAAAAAGTGAATTTTTTCCAAAAAAAGTGCGCTTGTAAGACCGCTACGCAAATACGGTGTGACAGAAAGTATTGCAACGACTGCCATTATATTCTCTAGGGTGTTAGGAAAAAAAAATGTATAATGTTTGGGGGTTCTAAGTAATGTTCTAGCAAAAAAAACTGTTTTTAACTTGTAAACAACAAATCTCAGAAAGAGGCTCGGTCCTTAAGTGGTTAAAGTAGAACAGAAACATGGGAAAAAGAGGCTCTCAAAAGAAAATATACAGAAGAAACAAGACACAGTACATACAACAACATTACATAATCCATCATTGGTGACAGATTCAATGCAATACAAATATTATGCAGGAGAATCATGCAAACCATTATGCGATTTACACAAGTGAAGATAAACCTAATAAAAATCCTTTCATATTATAGATTTATAAAGGTAGATTAATCCTTAATAATGGGCTTTACGCCTGTAGAATATGGACGATCCACGTGATAATGATAACTTGGCAGGCTTGCTGGCAGACTACAAAGCAACAGAGTTTGATACACAAAGTACGGCGGAGTAAGCGGAGGTGAAAAGTCCCACGGCTGTAAAACTGAAAACTTCGGCACAAAACACGGCAGATCTGTAACAATCTGTCTCCCCGGCAGAATTCGTGTCATGTCTGCCCAGCATGGTCCCTGAAGATGGTTTTATGAGCCCATCAGGGGTCCTTGCTCGTCAGCATGTGCTACAGAAATACCCCATGGGGCCCAAACAATCTCATCTCCTCTCGAAGGACAGCCATTGTTTTGAAGAGCTCCCGCGAGGTGGTTGAACACATCAACAGTGCTGCGAGAACACAGAGAGAATGTCCGAGGATGTGCCGTGTTGGTGGCAGCGCTTGAATCATTAAAGGAACAGGTACCCAAAACAGGCAAGCTACAAGGAAGCAAAATTGTCAGCCAGTCTAAAGATAAAAAATCCTGCATAAAAGCCAGAAATACAAGCAGTTCCAGCACAAGGTCCTTGAGGATCCAAGGCGAAAAAGCCAAAGTGCACATCCATCCCTTCCCGTGAACTACTTCAGCAGCAAAAGGTTGCAAATCCTGTTGTTTTTGCACCCCCTTTTACTGAATGGCCCCAAGTGGTCATCTTTTCTGTCTACCCCTGGGCCCAACACTAAACACAAGGTGCTTTCTATATACTTAATGCAACGTACACACGAGCGGACTTCTCGACCGGACTGGTCCGACGGACCAAGTCCGGCGGACAATCTGATCGCGTTTGGGCTTCATCGGACCTTCAGCTGACTTTTTCTGTCGAAAGTCTGACAGACTTTAGATTTGGAACATGCTTCAAATCTTTACGTCGTAACTCCGTCAGACCCAGAAATCCGCTCGTCTGTATGCTAGTACGATGGACAAAAACCGACGCTAGGGCAGCTATTGGCTACTGGCTATCAACTTCCTTATTTTAGTCCGGTGTACGTCATCACGTACTAATCCGTCGGACTTGGTGTGATCGTGTGCAGGCAAGTCTGTTAGTTAAAAAGTCCGTCAAAAGTCAGTTGAAAGTCCGTTGGAAAGTCCGTCGGACCAGTCCGGTCGAAAAGTCCGCCCGTGTGTACGCGGCATAAGAGTTTCTCTACCAGAGAGCTGGCCTGGTGTGCCCTCTGGGATTGGTTAGGGGTGCTGCACTGCATATGGTACTTTTGATCAGTATCATACATTTTCATAGTAAAGGCAGGTTGGCCCCCAGCACCACGAAAATGGATGACACCAATCTAAGGAAGGCAGCATTCAGGGCAGCCCCAGCATTCAGGAGGGGCCAGAAGTCCGCTCTAGTTTAGACCCGCTCCGCATCCCATCCACTGCCATAGCCATGCTGTGGTGAAGATCAGAAGGTAGGACGCTCTAGTGAAAAGGTGGGGAGATGGGGGACAGAGGATGTGAAAGGAAGGGAGGGTGGAAAACTGAGGACTGTGATGTGGGGGGGGGGGGAGCAGAGAATTCTGATGTAAGGGGGGACTGATGGCTCTGATTTTTACATGGGGGGGGGGCTGAAAACTCTGAGGTCAAAGGGTGGAGGGGGGATGGGGACTCTGATGTGAAGTGGGGAGGAGGTCATTGCAGGCTCTAATGTAAAGAGGGGGTTTAGAGCTTTGACATAAAAGGGGGTGGGGGGACTGAGGGCTCTAATGTGAGAAAGGGGGCAGAACTGGGGATTTTTGATGTGAAAGTGGAGGGGGGGGCATAAGGACCCTTGTGAAAGGGGGGGGAATAAACACTATAATGTGAAGGGTTGGGAGAAATTGAGGACTCTGCAGTCAAAGGGTGGGGGGGGGGGGGGGCTGAGCATTCTGGTGTGAAAAGATGGGGATTGGTTACTGAGGACTCTGACATGGTAAAGGGGGCAGGGACTGGGGTCTCTAATGTGAAAGGGAAGACTGAGGACTCAGATTTTAAAGCGGGGGGGGGGGGGATAAGGATTCATATGTGAAAGGGGAAGGGGAAAAGTGGGGACTCTCATGTCAAAGGGTGGAGAGGGGGACTGAGGACTCTGATGTGAAGGGGGGAGGGGGGTTTAGGACTCTGCTGTGAAAGGTGTGATTCTGATGTGACTGCCTGGGGTCCCCATTGAAGACAGAGGCTGGCCAGGGGCAGTAAAGGCTAGAGAGGACAGAGCTGGATGATGCTGGACATCCCCCAGACAGGAAATGAGGATGGCTCTAATGAGAAGCTCACAGTGTGCAGTGAAATCAGAGTAAGTAATTTCAGTACAGGAGAGGAGTCGGTACAACTGTGCAAGACTGAAGGACAGGCTGGAGATCAGCTTTAAACATTGCATAATCTTCTAATCCTCGGCAGGGTAGGAGCTCCTGTGGGAACTGCTGTGTCACGCCGTGTGATACTCCTACATTATAATTGCGTCTCACACTCTCTCCACGCATTTTACAAGCTCTAATACTCGTGTTGGGTCTGTCCCAGGGGGCGCCGTGGGAGGTGTTCTCTGCATACGGCTGAGTAATGAAATCCGCCTGATGCTTTGGCAGCCTCTCGATATCTACATATCCATCAGATGGGCGGCTGTATGTACAAGCTGTGCAGGCACGCTCTTAATGTATCAACCAATCACATTGGTGGATTTGAAAAAAAGACTTATAAAGAGACTCTGTGGGGCCCTCAATTCACTCCGCAAACTTCACAGTACAAACTTAAAGTGAAACTCCACTAATACATGAATTCAAATATTTACCAAAATGTAACTAAAGGCAAAACTTTTTTTAGTTTTGGAAGTTTTGGAGAGAATGGAGAGGGATTAGGGCACCTGTCAGTTTTTATTGCTGTCTGTGACACCCCCTTTAGGGAGATGCACCCTCTCTATTTGCCTGTTTACCATTATCATAGAAAACCCCACATTTTGTGTTGTCATTAGAACAGAAACAAAAACATTCTTTCCTATTAAACCTTGTTTGTAAAAATGGGAGTCTGATTTGGGCCCCATAGATGGTGATAGGTGGGAGCAAATATTGACAGCTGGCCCTTTGGTCTCAGTATTGGATGCCCAAATGTTGTTGCACTTGTTTATTCTTCCCCGTACCTACAGAACACCGCTGCAGCTGTGTAAATAAGAGCCCTTTCACACTGGGACGGGGGCGGCGTCGGCGGTAAAACGCCGCTATTATTAGCGGCGTTTTACCGTCGGTATGCGGCCGCTACTGGGGCGGTTTTACCCCCGCTAGCGGCTGAGAAAGGGTTAAATACCACCACAAAGCGCCTCTGCAGAGGCGCTTTGCCGGCAGTATAGCCGCGCCGTCCTATTGATTTCAATGGGCAGGAACGGTGAAGGAGCGGTATACACTCCGCTCCTTCACCGCTCCGAAGATGCTGCTAGCAGGACTTTTTTTACCGTCCTGCCAGCGCATCGCTCCAGTGTGAAAGCCCTCGGGGCTTTCACACTGGAATAAAAGCAGCGGCACTTTCGGGTCGGTTTGCAGGCGCTATTATTAGCGCAATAGTGCCTGCAAACCGCCCCAGTGTGAAAGGGCTCTAAGGTAGAAGGGATTCTCCTCTATGTCCAAAATGTCCGTTGCACCAAGGAACTTTGATCCATATGCTTTGGAAATGTCCTAAATTGGTACGATATTGGCAGGAGGTGACAGGGATTGTTAATTCCATTTATCACATGCAATTACAACTTAAAGGGCTTGTAAACCCTCGTGTTTTTTCACCTTAGTGCATCCTATGCATTAAGGTGAAAAAATTTCTGTAACTCAACAGCCACTACAGCCCCCCCCCCCTCGTTTTACTCACCTGAGCCCGTTCGTTCCCTCGGTGGAGACACGTTCTACCTCTCTGGCCGGGGTTCTCGGCTCTTGATTGGATAGATTGGTAGCAGTGCAGCCATTGGCTCCCGCTGCTGCCAATCAAATCCAATGATGCGGGGGGCGGGGCCGAGTCCGGCATTCTGTGCCTATGGACGCAAATACATAGTTGCCAACAGTCCCGATTTTCCCGGGACAATCCCGATTTTGGGACCCTCGTCCCGGATGGAGGCTGTCCCGAATCGGGATTTTCCATAAGGAAAATAGGGAATGTTGTTTTTTTTTTTTTTTTTGGAGCAGCTGGCTCCAGCAAAATGGCGGCCGGCGCCGCCGCTCGATCTTCCCCCTAGTGTTGAGGAAGTGGAGAGAGGAAGGGGGCTCGATCCGTGCAGCCAATAGCTGCACGGCCCCTCCCCTCTCCACTGAAGCAAGCAGAAGACACGGCGCCATCGCCATGTCTTGCCAAAAGTTCCCCAGCCCAGGGTTTCATGATGGTGACAACATTGGACCTTCCCTGTGTAATGTGTGTTGACATGGCCACTTGTAGTCTCCATTATTAGCCTGTGTGGCAGGATGACAACGCAAGATTGACAGAACTGAAATCCAGTGAATGAAATTAGTGAGCCAGAGACAGTCGGTCGTGGAGGAAAGATTAGATGATATTGGACGTTCTCCAGCCAGGAAATGAGGTGGCTCTATCTGACTTGCTGCAGCTTCTAATGCACATTGTGAGAAGCTCACAGTGTGCAGTGAAATCAGAGCAAGCAATTTCAGTACAGGAGGGGAGCCGGTACAACTGTGCAAGACTAAAGTGGAGCCTCAAGGTCAGGTTTAGACTTATTTTGCTCTTGAGGAAGAAGCAGAAGGTTTGTCTATATGAAATTAAGTAACAGAATGTACTGCCAAGTTCAGCACCCTGGAGAGCTCCGTCCTCAAACACAGCGAGCGCCTGGAAACACGACTGTAAGGAAAGGGAACCTAGAGGAATCCAACCTGAGAAGTGCAGGAGGGAGCTGCCATGCCTGGCATACTTCAAACATTACGGGTTCCAGTGTTAAACCCAAAAGCAAACATTTATTATATTGGAGCTTACCAATTCTTAGATGTGATGGCTGTATTAGTCTTCTTTTTTAAGCTTTCTTTCTTCTATTGTCATCTGGTGATCCTGCCAGAAAGTCTGTTGTTTTTCAAAGAACAAGCTCTCTTTCAGATGTAGCAGTTACAGGGATGAGACAACTAGTAAGATCACCAGGTGAAATGCCCCCCCCCAAAAAAAACAAAAACGAATGCAACCACCGTATCTAAGGATTTGTAAACTGCAATATATTACATTTTTGGCTTTGGATTTAATACCGCTGTCCAACAGTGTGGGCAGGCAGTAGGGAAAGCAAATACAATTCTTTGGTGTATCACTAGAAGGGTCACCAGCAGGAGGAAGGAGGTCCTTATTCTCCTATATAGATCTTTAGGTATCACTGGAGGGATCACCAACAAGAAGGAGGTCCAGATTCCTCCAGGGGTGGGTAAACTTTAGCCCTCCAGCTGTTGCAGAACTACAAGTTCCACCATGCCACTACTTCTGGGAATCATGCTTGTGGCCAGGGGCATTGCTAGGTCTGCAAAAGATCTGGGGCTAGAGCCCATAGCAGCGATCACCAACCTTTTTGCATGCCCGCGGGGGGGCAGTGGTAAGCAATTTTTCAGGGGCAATGGCTGGTGTTGGCGCTTCAATCATCATGGCATAATGGTTGATATGGTGTCAGGGTGATTGAAGTGCATTATTTCTATTGTTACATTCTAATATATAATCAAGTGGTTCCAATCACCATACTGCAGAATCAGTGGGAGCCCTGGGCGTGTCACTTGCCACAGTCGCCTGCCACCAGATGCAGCGTGTCACTTGCCACCGTCGCCTGTCACCAGATGCAGCGTGTTACTTGCCACTATCACCTGCCACTAGATGTGGATTGTCACTTGCCATGTCGTCTGCCACCAGAGGTGGATTGTCACTTGCCATGTCTCCTGCCACCATTTGCAGATTGTCACTTGCCACATCTCTTGCCACCATTTGCAGATTGTCACTTGCCACGTCACCAGCCACCAGATGTGGGTTGTCACTTGCCAACCGATGTGGATTGTCACTTGCCATGCCAGCCAGTGCCACCAAATGTGCATTGACGCTGCATTGGTGGGCAGGCTGACAGCACTGGTCCATTTAGTTATCACCAGCAGGTTGAAGGAGGTTCTGATTCCTCTATATAGATCTTTAGTCGTCACCAGAGAGATCACCAGCAAGAGAAAAGAGATCCTAATTCTTCTATATTACTCTTTATATCAGGGGTCTCAAACTGGCGGCCCTCCAGCTGTTGCGAAACTACAAGTCTCATGAGGAGTTGCAAGGCTGACAGTTACAAGCATGACTCCCACAGTCAGAGGCATGATGGGACTTGTAGTATTGCAACAGCTGGAGGGCCACCAGTTTGAGACCCCTGCTGTATATAGAAGGATACCCAGCAGAAGGAAGAAGGTTCTGGTTCCTCTACATCAGGCATCATTAACTGGTGGACCGGGGTCCAGATCCGGACTGAGTCACTTGCCCTATCCAGACCATTGCCATTAATTCCCCCAGCCATTACTGCTGTCATCCACACAGCAGAGGCAGGACAATCCTGGTTGGACGGTAGAAGCTGGCCAAGTTAATAAGTAGGTAATTGGTTGCTAGAATGCAGGGTGATCCTAGTAACCAATCAGCTTGTTACCATGAAAAGTTGTGCAGTTCCTGCCCCCTGTCCAGACCTGCTGTGCCTGCTGTGCCTCCTGTCCTCTGCCCTGTGCATCTGTGTAAGGTAGGATAGTGAAGGGGGGCGATGTGAAGGGGGACTAAGGACACTCTGTGAAAAATGGGGGATGTATTGAGGGGATGCTGAGGACACTACCGCTGGGAGGGTCGATGTAAAAAAAAGGGGGGGGGGGGGATTGAGAACACTGCTGTGAAGAGGGGACTGTGATGTAAAGGTTAAATCTTGATGTTAAGGAGAGAGAACTGTGATGTGCAGGGGGTGCTGAGATCACTGTGTACATATAAGAATGGGATTGAGATATAAGAGGAGAAGGAGGCTGTGATGTGAAGAATCTAAGTCATCACACAAATATACAATTTGGATCTCTGCTGGAAGAACATTTTACTGAACGAACCTCCGTGAATTTTAATTCATTATCCTTGCTCTATATAGATCTTTAGCTATCACTGGAGTGATCACCAGCCAAAAAAGGAGGTCCTGATTCTCCAATATAGATCTTTTTATAGAAGAATCACCAGCAAAAGGAAGAAAGCTCTAAATACTGTATAGATTTTGTTTATTTATTTCAAATATTTATATAGCAGCAAGAATTTATGCAGTGCTTTATACAGTATGCTGTACATTCAAACAAGTCCCTGCTATCAAGAAGCTTACAATCTAAGGTCCCAATCTCACATGAATACATACACATCCTAGGGTCATTGTAGACAGGAGCCAAGTAAGGTGATTAAAGTATATATATATATGTTTTTGGTTTAAAACTAACAAACATGTTATACTTACCTGCTCTGTGTAGTGGTTCTGCACAGAGCAGCCCCTGGATCCTCCTCTTCCCGGGTCCCTCACCAGCGCTCCTGGCCCCTTCCTCCTGCCGAGTGCCCCTACATCAAGCAGCTTGCTATGGGGGCACCTGAGCTGAGCCGCTGCTCTGTGTGTCCATTCAGACACGGAGCCGCGGCTCGGCTCCCCCCATCTCTCTCCTCATTGGCTCACTAACTTTGATTGACAGCAGTGGGAGCCAATGGCGCACACTGCTATGTCGCAACCAATCAAGAGGGTGAGTGCCAGACAGCCGAGGCTCTCGTGCAACATTGCTGGATCGAGATGGGGCTCCGGTAAGTGGGGGCTGCTGCACACAGAAGGATTTTTATTTTAATGCATAGAATGCATTAGGATAAAAAAATCTTCTGCCTTTACAACCACTTTAACTTGTTTTTGGAGTGTGGGAGGAAACCTGGAGGAAACCCATGCAAGCACAGAGAGAACCAAACCCTATGCAGTTAGTGTCCTGGTGGGGAATTAAACCAAGGTTCTGCAATGCAGAAGTGCTAGCCACTAAGTTAGAGCTCATTTAGAATTCTGTGTCCAGTTCTGGGGACATCACTTACAAAAAGATACAGATATCCAGAGACGGGTAACAAAAATGGAGAAAGATCTGTGGGATAAATCATATCAGAAGAGAATTCAAGAACAAAATACAACATTGTACGTACATTCTGGAGGAAAGAAGGACATAAATGAAACTTGTAAATATATGAGGATTGTGGATAAGGTTCAAGAGGCCCGTATTTTTACTATGTAAGCCAAGATCAAGACATGGGGGCATGACCTTAAACTATCTGCCTGGAGTTTGCATGTTCTCCCTGTGCCTGTGTGGGTTTCCTCTGGGTACTCCGGTTTCCTCCCACATTCCAAAGACATGCTGGTAGGTTAATTGGCTTCTGTCTATTCGGCCCTAGTATATGAATGTGAGTTAGGGACCTTAGATTGTAAGCTCCTTGAGGGTAGGGACTGATGTGAATGTACAATGTATATGTAAAGCGCTGCGTAAATTGACGGCACTATATAAGTACCTTAAATAATAATAATAGTAGGAGGAAAGTTAAAAAGTAACACAAGACAGTATTATTTTACTGAAAGTGTAGTTGATGCTACCAGAGGTAGAAGGTCAGGCAACAGGTAAATAAATTTAAACATAGATCTATACTCATGAAAAAAGGGAAAAAAATTAAAAAGGGGCAGCCTCAGGGGACCGCCTGGTCTTTTTGTGCCGTTACAAAAAGAAAAATGCCTGCGGAGGGTGGGGTGGAGTGGTGAGACCCAAGTGCCTCCTCTGCTAGGCAGCAGCTGTTCCCTGGTATGCATCGGGCACCCTTTGCAGCTCAGTAACAAGTCTCAACAAGGCGGCTGTTTAATGCAAACTCAATGCTTATTGCTCGCTTTGCCAGCTAAACACGCTGATCCCTCTGGCCCTGGAGCCCTGAAGATGAGCACAGAACTGCAAATTAACCTTGAACGCAGGTGTGGAACAAACAACTTTACACAAATCACAAGCATGAGGTGCAAAGGCTAATTGCTCCACAGGAGGCAACAACTCCCAGCTGGCTGGGGCCCAACCCTAACCCCTTCCTAGCTGCTGAGTAGGGTCAGTGACAGGTCCACTTTATTCAGTTATTCAGTGTACAGTGCTCTCTCAATAGACATTTTCTACATTATAGGCACTCCTATCATTTTGTCATATACAGTATATAAAATCTTAAAAATTTCCTTGATTTCTCAGATTTTGGATGTGATGTTTGGAAATAAAAATAACAGTGAATTTTGGGAACCCCTAATAACCAGCTCCCCCTCCCCCAACCTTGGTACACCGATGCTCGTGCTGTTCACACACGTACCAATATGAAAGCTCGATTCAGCACCTAATTCAATTTTTTATTCAAGTCGGCCAAAAACCCCAATTTAATTGATGATTTCATCAATTTTAGCGAATGCGATCTGATCGGCCTGGTTGGGAATTGCTTTATTCTTGTTATTGATTAAAAAAATGATTTTCAACCAAGTCTTGTTACTAAACCTCTCATTTAATTGTTTTGTTAAAAATTGATATTATGCGGCGTACACACGATCAGAATTTCGGCCCACAAAAAACCGATGAGAGTTTTTCGTTGGAAAATGCGACCGTGTGTATGCTCCATCGGTCTTTTGCTGGCGGAATTCCAGCCCGCAAAAGATTGAGAGCATGCTCTCAATTTTTCAGTCGGGAAAAGTTCCTATCCGAAAATGCGATCGTCTGTGGCAATGCCGACGCGCAAAATCCCTACGCATGCTCGGAAGCATTGAACTTCATTTTCTCGGCTCGTTGTAGTGTTGTACGTCACTGTGTTCTTGACGGTCGTAATTTCAGCAAACTTGAGCGGAATCCCATCAGAAAAGCCGTCATATCTTTTTCCAACGAGAAATCCGCTCGTGTGTACGCGGCATAAGTGTTTTCTGTGTGTTCTTTCAATTGTTGTCCAATCACAGAGAAGAGCGAATCAATCGGGTCAACAACCTTTTGAGGTCAATGATTGCATTGATAAAAGAAGTGTTGACAGATCTCTAGGTGTGTGATTGGTATTTACTCTGAAATTAAAAGCAAACTGAGAGAAAACGATAATTAAAGTGTACCTAAGCCATTTTTTCCATGTGGGTTTAATCCTTTCCTACTCTATGCAAAGCAAAAAAAAATATTGGCTCTTTAGATACACTTTCAGTTGTTTCTTCTGGCTCAGTTGTATAATAACCATTTGTGGACAATTTGGGGTGCGCTATACATGCCCAAAAACGTTTTCTCAAAATTCTCATCATACAAAATACTACATCTTGCCCTGCTGCCGCTTCCCTCCTGGCACTTGCTGGCAACTCCCGACTGTCAAAATGACAGCCAGGAGTTGGCTGGTGCTGTATAGATGTAGCAGCTGCAGAATCTGCTGCTTTGATAAATACATCTTCTGACACAGCGTTTGTAAACATTGTTCAGACAGAGCTAGAGAGATACAAAGTAACATTGTTACTTTTGTATTTACTCTGTTTCATTCATCTGCAGATCAAAAGGGACAAGCTCTAATCTGTATAAGATGTCAGGGCAAGCAACCTGACAAGTACAATTTGTTTCCATCCAACTCTTTATTAACTCTAAGTTTACCCTAATCAGTTCCAAGTAATTCCTTCTTCCCCCTCTCCCCTTAAAGAGGATCTTCAGTCAATTAAAAAAAAATGAAAGTCAGCTGCTACAAATACTAAAGCAGATGACTTTCAATAAAAATCCTGTCCAGGGATCCAGCACTGTCCTCACCTGCGCTGTTTCTTCACCTGTCTTTGGGTCTCCGGTGCTGCCATTTTGGATGTGGCAAACCAGATTTAACTCCCTGTGGCTTCAAAACTGGTTTCCCACTGCGCATGCATGAGTCGTGCTGCGCTTTATGAAAGAAACCACAGCTTCCTGGGACCTGTGACATGTCCCAGGAGGTTTGCGGGTGGGGTGGGGCAAATGTCCACTGGGATATCCTAGGCAATCCCAGCGGAAGTGCGAATGGGTACCTGCAAGAAATAGGTGACCACTCCCCAAAAAAATAAAAACAGCCAAAAATGTTAGAGGAGGGAGAAATAGAAAAAGAGAAACTTCACTTTTAGGGTGAAGTTCTGCTTTAACTATCATTTTCCTGTTGATTTTCTTTTTTTTTTCTGATTTTCTAACCATTTTTTTAGTTATTTGTTTTAGTCATTATTGTTTTAGTGTTGGATTAAAAAAGTGAGAAATTGAGAAAAAAAATGAAAAAAAGGCTTTATTTTTAAATGCTTTGTACCAAAATCATAATTTTAGTGTAATTTTAATCAGGACAAATGATTGAATAAAATGTATGCTTTTTATCTACAGTTATTCCGTATACACACAGTCGGACTTTTCGACCAGACTTGTCTGACGGACGCCGACGGACCAAATCCGGCGAACAATCCGATCGTGTGTGGGCTTCACCAGACCTTCAGCGGACTTTTCCAGTCGCAAATCTGACGGACTTTAGATTTGAAACATGCTTCAAATCTTTACGACGTAACTCCGTTGGACCCAGAAATCTGCTCGTCTGTATGCTAGTCCAACGGACAAAAACTGACGCTAGGGCAGCTATTGGCTACTGGCTATCAACTTCCTTATTTTAGTCCGGTGTACGTCATCACGTACGAATCCGTCGGACTTTGGTGTGATCGTGTGTAGGTAAGTCCGGTCGTTAGAAAGTCTGTTGAAAGTCCGCCAAAAGTCCGTCGAAAGTCTGTCGGACGGGCTGTTGGACTTTTGTAGCTGAAAAGTCCGACCGTGTGTACGCGGCATTACACATATTTTATTTACTACCACTGATTAATGGATAGCATAAAAAAAATAAATAATTTTGCAAAATTATACCAAAGAAAGAAAGCCTTGTTTGTCCTACAAAACAATATACCGTATATACTCGAGTATAAGTCGTTCCGAGTATAAGTCGAGGCCCTAATTTACCACAAAAAAATGGGAAAAACTTATTGACCCGAGTATAAGACGAGGGTGAGAAATGCACAGCTACTGTAAGTGGAAAAGAGGGTCAACAATGCCCATTTGCAGCATCACTGTGCCCATTTGCAGCCATAGGTCCCCTGAACTTCAAACTCAGTAGTTAAGGGTTCCTAGATGCCCCCTAGCTGCAGCCAAAATTTGGGGTCTCTGAACCCAAAGGGTCCCGAAATGACATTGCTGCAGATGGACACAGTTGACCAAATTTGGGGCCCTGTATCTCGGGGCCACTTAGTGCTAAGAACCCCAACTTTGATGTGGAAACTCAGTGGGACTAGCACCATAAAATTTCCAAAGCTGGGGTTTCTAGCACCAAGTGGCCCCGAGATACAGGGCCCCAAAAATCAGTTCAGAAAATGTCAAGCACTTTTCTGCAGCAGAGAACGACATTTTCCGAACCGGTTTTGGGGCCCCGTATCTCAGGGCCACTTAGTGCTAGGAACCCCAGCTTTGGATATGTTGTGGTACCAGTTCCACTGGGTTTGCACACCAAATTTGGGGTTCTAAGCTCTAAGTGGCTCTGAGATATGGGGCCCCAAAGTCGGGTCGGAAAATGAAATTTTTTGCTGCAGAAAAGTGCTTGACTCGAGTATAAGTCGAGGGGGGCACTTTCAGCACAAAAAAATGGGCTGAAAAATTCGACTTATACTCGAGTATATACGGTACTGTATGTATAACGGCCTTGTTTACATGTGTGGCCCCTTCCCACTTGCCCCCTTCCCACTTGCCCCCATACAAACGAAGCCTTACGTTATTATCTTACATATTGACAATGTTATTGCCCAATAAAGAGGCCCATAGTGAATATGTGAAAATTGCTCTGGTCTTTAGAGGGTGTACAGGTGTGAGAGCTAAACTGGTAAATAGAACATTTCAGACACACCTCACACACATAGGACTCCCCCGAGTGAGATCTTACATACAGTCATTTCTTCAGTGTTGTCACGTAAAAAGATATAATAAAATATTTACAAAAATGAGAGGGGCGTACTCACTTTTGTGTGATACTGTATATCATAGAATCAGGGTTCAGCAATACTGAGTTGTTGTCACACGTGATCTCCATAAGCAGGCTGACTTCACTGTGACAGCAGGCTGAGGTCTCCAGGGCTCGGCAATCTGCTCAGTCATTGCCCCAGGGCTTACATCAGGACACAACAGAAGCAGAAAGTTGTAGCAAAGTTTCTTTAACCACAACAACCAGAATAAATTCCTTTACCCAACACCACTGATCCCATTATCATAGTAACCAATCAGGAAACTGGCAATGCCATCCAACAAATGCGCCAACACTATTTAATTGACAAAATAAGGTTTTGTATGAATCATCACAACTCAAAACCATCTCCAAATCTACAAGGTCCTTCGACAGGAGATCTTTGTAGTTGTTTGGGGTGATTTGACAAAGATACACTGACTATACCAAAGAACATGGAGGGTGGTGCAGAGTTCACCGCAGAATAATTGACTAATAAATAGAGATGAGCAAAACTGAGAGTTTTCACTGTGTTGAAAGTGGGGTTCCACCCAAAAAAACAAAAATACATGAAAAATCCTTAAAAAAAAAAAACAAAAAAACATTTGGATATTTTATTTTTTTTTAACTTACCTCTAAATGTCTGTTGCTAGGGGGTCCCTCGTAGTCTGCCCCTTCCAGTGCCTGGGCTGGTGACATCACTTCCCCCTCGGCACAGGAAGGGCTCCGCTCTGCTCCCTCCCTCCTGTCAATCATCCGGGACCTACCCATTACAGGTCCCAGGTGATTGAGAGGCCAATCACGGCGCGCGGCGCCGCTCGCGCATGCGCAGTGGGTGCCAGGCTGTGAAGCCACAGCCCGGCGCCCACAGTTGCAATGCCGGCGCCGCTGAACGGAGGGGGAGACGAGCGGGGCTTCGATCCCCCGCATCACTTGACCCTGGGACAGGTAAGTGTCCAATTAAAAGTCAGCAGCTGCAGTATTTGTAGCTGCTGACTTTTAATTTTTTTTTTTTTTTTACTGGACCCCCTGGGTGGAACTCCTCTTGAAGTAAAATAAACTTGGACTTTATTTCACACATTGAGGGTTAAGCTGGATACACACTATACAATTTTCTGTAGATGTTTTCCTTCATATTTACCAAAACCATATAATATGAGGTCAAACCCTAATGCCCCGTACAGACGATTGGACATTCCGACAACAAAATCCTGGATTTATTTTGGCTCAAACTTGTCTTGCATACACACGGTCGCACAAATGTTGTCGCAAATTCCGAACGTCAAGAACGCGGTGACATACAATACGTATGACGAGCCAAGAAAAATGAAGTTCAATAGCCAGTGTGGCTCTTCTGCTTGATTCCGAGCATGCGTGGAGTTTTGTGCGTTGGAATTGTGTACACACGATTGGAATTTCCGACAACAACGGATTTTGTTGTCGGAAAATTTGAGCACCAGTTCTCAAATGTTTGTTGTCACAAATTCCGACAAAAAATGTCCGATGGAGCCTACACATGGTCGGAATTTCCGACAACAAGCTCCCATCGAACATTTGTTGTCGGAAATTCAGATCGTGTGTACGCAGCATTAGAGTTTCAACTTGTATGCAATCAGGCAGGTCCTTGCACTACATGGCTTTGGTAAATCAATCTAAAGGATATCAGACAACAAAAGTTGTATAGTGTGCATGGGGTCTTATGCCTCATACACACGGTCGGATTTTCCGACGGAAAATGTGTGATAGGACCTTGTTGTCGGAAATTCCGACCGTGTGTGGGCTCCATCACACATTTTCCATCGGATTTTCCGACACACAAAGTTTGAGAGCAGGCTATAAAATTTTCCGACAACAAAATCCGTTGTCGGAAATTCCGACCGTGTGTACACAAATCCGATGCACAAAGTGCCACGCATGCTCAGAATAAATTAAGAGAGGAAAGCTATTGGCTACTGCCCAGTTTATAGTCCCGACATACGTGTTTTACGTCACCGCGTTCAGAACGATCGGATTTTCCGACAACTTTGTGTGACCGTGTGTATGCAAGACAAGTTTGAGCCAACATCCGTCGGAAAAAATCCATGGATTATGTTGTCAGAATGTCCGATCAATGTCCGACCGTGTGTACGGGGCATTAGAGAAAACTCTTTTTTGCTAATTCTTTAAAAATGTTTTAGGGGGCCGAAGCACAGGTTTGCAATGTGGCACATTGAGGTAATGCATGTTATTGCATATTATGTGCCTTAGTGCATTGACGTGCCATTCATCTTCAATGGCACCCCAATGCATTAGGCAGCACAGCTGCAGTACACCACAATGCATAGTCACACACATGTCCAAAAAAAGGCTACATGTACTATTGCTTTAATTCAATGTATGTAACGCATGACACCACTTACTTCATCCTACATGTGTTCATGTAACGCAGAAAAACAGTGTGACTGTGAATGCGCCCCATAACATATTTTTTTTAAACATTTTTTTTAAGAAAACTACTTCTTTCTAATGCCGCGTACACACGGTCGGACTTTTCGTCTACAAAAGTCCAACGGACGCTGACGGACTAAAGCTGGCTGGTAATCCGATCGTGTGTGGGCTTCTCCGGACTTTCAACATACTTTTTTAGCCTCAAATCCGACGTACTTTAGATTTGAAACATGCTTCAAATCTTTACTTCGTAACTACGACGGACCCCGAAATCCGCTCGTCTGTGTGCTAGTCCGACGGACAAAAAGCCACGCTAGGGCACCTATTGGCTACTGGCTATGAACTTCCCTATTTTAGTCCGGTGTACGTCATCACGTACGAATCCGTTGGACTTTTGTGTGGTCGTGTGTAGGCAAGTCCGTTCGTTAGAAAGTATGCCGCAAGTCCGCCGCAAGTCCGCCGAAAGTCTGCCGGAAGTCTGTCGGACAGGCTGTCTGACTTTTGTAGACGAAAAGTCCGACCGTGTGTACGCGGCATTAGTGTACCTTGATGGCCTCTAGAAGACATAAAGTGTTCACTTTGTTTGTTAGTGCTAACATGGCGACCACATGACTGCTAGCAAACAAAGCCGTGCATTTATTTTCTCCAAGCAAATTTTGCCGGAGCAGTCAGCATGATGAAATTTGAGGCTGATTTCAATAAACTTTTGACAAAGGTGAAGTTGGTACAGTATTATCGCTGCAAGATCAAGTGGGGCAAAAGCTCACGTTCATCACTACTGATAACAAAGGGGAGATATTGGTGAAAATGATTTTCAAAACCTCCTCTGCAGGCGGCTGTACTGACCACATGTTCGAATCTGATTGCACAATCTGCTTTAGATTCACCAGCAATACAGGATGAGGGTCTCCCTAAGGCCTCATTTGGACTTGCAGCTGGAAACGGCAAAAATGCGAAGTTGAGCTGCGTGTTTGAAATCGATAAGCTGTCAACATAACAAAATGTTCCAAAAATCAGACATACCACATTTTTATTGCAATATGTTTTAATGCACCATGGTGAGTTGCCATGTAGTGTAGTGCACTGCAGCACATATGTGTTGCCCCATTCAAAATGAAGGACAAAACAAGGCATGTAGCGCATGCTACAGCATGTTTCAGCGATGTGCACATTCCCATGTGTGTATACATAGAGATTATTATTTTTGTAGCTTTAGGCAGGTGTGTTGTCGATGCGCATTTCCTTTTTGTGTCAAAATTAATTCTTGATGCGCTTTTTTACTTTAAAGCGGATCCTCACCTGCAATTTTTTTTCAAGCTCTGCTTACCAGAGGTTGTCTTCTGCACAAATCAGATACTCACCCACCCAGAGGATCTAGCGTTGCCCCACTAAGGCTCGATTCACACCTATGCATTTGTAGTGCTTTTTGCATTTTGCAGATTTGCACTACAGAACGTGTTCCATAGGAAACCATGTTAAATGGACTGTAGTGCAAATCTGCAAAATGCAAAAAGCACTAAAAATGCATTGGTGTGAATCAGGCCTAAGATCCTCTTCTGTTTTGCCTCCGCTCGGTCCCACCATTTTTCCGGTGTGGCGTCATCTGACACGCCACTTGACCCATATGTCCCTCCATGAATGTCTTCTGGGACATGTGACATGCATTTCCCAGGAGACAAAGGGTGCACAGTGCACGTCATTCACCTATTAGCGGACCTCCAGCTGTTGCAAAACTACAAGTCCCATCATGCCTTTGCCTCTGGGTGTCATGCTTGTAGCTGTCAGAGTCTTGCTATGCCTCATGGGGCTTGTAGTTCTGCAACAGATGGAGGTCCACTAATTGCTTATCCCTGACCTAGGGTAATGACGTGTATAGGCGGGCAGCCCGAACACATTTAAAAAAAAAGGCAGTGCTATTTAAGAATGGAAGGAGGAGTGGAGAGGAGGGAAGAGTGCTGAAAGGGTGAAGAGCAGTTTTAATGCCGCGTACACACGGTCGTACTTTTCGTCTACAAAAGTCCAACGGACGCTGACGGACTAAAGCTGGCTGGTAATCCGATCGTGTGTGGGCTTCTCCGGACTTTCAACGTACTTTTTTAGCCTCAAATCCGACGTACTTTAGATTTGAAACATGCTTTAAAACTTTACTTCGTAACTACGACGGACCCCGAAATCCGCTCGTCTGTGTGCTAGTCCGACGGACAAAAAGCCACGCTAGGGCACCTATTGGCTACTGGCTATGAACTTCCTTATTTTAGTCCGGTGTACGTCATCACGTACGAATCCGACCGACTTTTGTGTGGTCGTGTGTAGGCAAGTCCGTTCGTTAGAAAGTAGGCCGCAAGTCCGCCGCAAGTCCACCGAAAGTCTGCCGGAAGTCTGTCGGACAGGCTGTCTGACTTTTGTAGACGAAAAGTACGACCGTGTGTACGCGGCATAAGATTTAGGGCCAGTTCACACTGCTGCGTGGTGCGAGATCGCATGTGATTCGCACCACACTGCAGTGCAAATCACATGAGATGTCTGTGAGGTGCGAATTCAACCAGACAGATAGTCTGGCTGAATTTGCATCGCATTCGGACCAAACTCGCACAGGACCCCTTTTTTGGTCTGCAGCAGAATCGGATTGCATGTGTGTTCACACACCCATGCGATCCGATTCCTGTCCGAATTTGCAGATCGCACTGTGATATGCGAACTGATATGTCATCATTTATTGACACTCCCAGCAGTTTGCAAAGGGCAGTGTGAACTACCGCCAGGAGACAAGCAATGTGGGAACCCACAGACGATTCGCAGGGTTCCCGCATCGCTGCAGTGAACCAAGCCTTAGTGTGAATAGACTTAACAGTCATTAACCAAGGCATGTTAGGGAGAAACTTCTAGTGATTGTAAAGGCTGAAGTTTTTTTGCCTTCATGCATTTGATGTATGAAGGTAAAAAACCTTCTGCGTGCTGCTCCCCCCACAACCCCCCTAATACTCACCGGAGTTTCCTCTCGATCCAACAATGTGCACGAGAGCCTCAGCTGTTCGACTCCCTGTCCTCATTGGCTGAGACAGCAGCTGGAGCCATTGGATCCCACTGCTGTCAATCACAGCCAGTGAGCCAATGAGTAGAGAGTGGGTGGTGGGGCTTAGCCACGGCTCTATTTGTCTTATGGATGCATAGAGCAGGGCTTAGGAGCAAGCATGCACCAGTGCCCCCATAGCAAGCAGCTTGCATTGGGGGGCACTGGCCAAGGGGAAGGAGCCAGGAGCACTGGCGGGGGACCCGAGCAGAAGAGGATCGGGGCTGCTCTGTGCAAAACCACCGCACAGAGCAGGCCAGTATGACATATTTGTTGTTGTTTTTGTTTTTGTTTTGTTTTTTTAAAGCTGAACCTTTATTACCACTTTTAATCAATTTTCTAAAAATCAAAAGTCAGCATCTACAAATACTGTCACTCCTGAATTTTAAAAATCAGGTACTTGCCAGTCCCTGGAGTCCAGCGCCGTCTTCTCGCAGCCGGTTCTTACCGCTGTGGGTTTCTGACGTTACCATTTTGGATATGAGAGCTGAATGGGAGAAATCCCAGCCAGCTTCCCAACCTCCTGGGATGTGTGATGTGTCCCAGGAAGCTGCGGGCAGGAAGCGCATGCAAGGGTCAAGCCTGAGTGCACATCAGTTTTGCCTAGGAGAAAACTGAGGAAGTAGGCGTGGGTACCTGTCAAAAAAAAAAAAATACTGCATAAAAAAAAGTCATAAGTATTAGGAACAGGGTTGAGGACGAGGAATAGTGCAGGTCCGCTTTAACAATGCATGTTATATTGCCATTGACTTCTATGGGCCTCCCAACGCAATAAAACAGAAATAGATACAGACACGATTTTTATTATGGGGAACCCGGACGCACGTGTTTTACCACACAGCCAGCCTAATGAGTAATAATACAAATGTAAGACTTTTATGACGTGTTTTTATCTCTATCCGTCTGTGTATTTAACACTCCCGAGCAGTGTGTGGTCTTCATAGCTGTAAGCAGCCCCCCCCTCCCCCGCCATCCATGCACACACCTCTGTTTACTATCATCCGCTGAGTACATGAACTCCAGCAATTTGTGATAATTAATTTTCTCCGTGATTGTGGGATCGGTTCCAGTCCCCTGGTGCCCCCTCGCTGCTCTCCGCTCCACCATCTAAGCTGCTGCCCTCCAGGAGCACTCGCAGCCCCATTCCCAGAGGCCGCGCTGCACTCTAATGAGTCCCAGAAATTATTGCAAGGGCTGCTGATGGAGCAGAAGTAAACAGGTTTTCCTCCGGAGACTGCCAGCGATTGGTACAAGTCATGCAATGCTATACATGTTCTGCAAACTAATTTTTCAGAGCCTTCAGAAGTCGGAGCGCTCGGACGGCTCACCCTCTGTACACACGACCTTGGATAGTGAGCCGCCCCGAAGGGCATGCCTAAATCAGCCCTAGCATCAGATAAATATTTTATGTTAAGTCCATGCATGTTAAATAATCTGTACCTCTCACAGAGATCACAGTACTCCCCCCGACAATGCCTCCATCTGCTTTTCTCTCCAGAAGGATCTCCAGAAGGATCACACCATCTATTTTCAGGCATCATTCAGAGTCACCGTCTACTTCCGCGACAGAGATGCTGGTTCAGAGGTGACACAATCATGTAAACCCTGATGCCTGTGCAGTTCTTGGTTGTGTTCACGAAGGTCTGACAGCAGAGGCGTAACTAGAATCTTCAGGGCCCCGGTGCAAGAAACCATGAAGGGCCCCCAACAGGGACGTTGCTAGGTCTACAAAAGATCTCGGGCTAGAGCCCATAGCAGCTAAGTAAGGAAAGTCATACACTTTGGCGGGCATACACATGTATATAATATATATATGTGCAGCCTCACCATTGCCATGAATGCAGCCTCACCATTGCCATGAATGCAGCCTCACCATTGCCATCAGTGCAGCCTCACCATTGCAATGAATGCAGCCTCACCATTGCCATCAGTGCAGCCTGATCAATGCCCATCTGCAGCCTCGGAGAGGACAGGGAGGGGGGCGCGACGAGCGCCAACATATTACATACAGGAGAATCTCCTGTTCACTCGGCGGCCTCTTTAATACAAAGTCCCGCCTCCTATGATAGACAGAACAGTCGTCCAATGCCAGCCCAGGAGACGGGACTTCCTATTACAGAGGCTGCCGAGCAAACAGGAGATTCTCACTGTATGTAATCTGGCGGCGCTAGTCCCGCCCCCTCCCTGTCCCCTCCCAGGCTACCAGAATGATAAAGACGGTATATATCTCTTGTGGCCCCCCAATGAGTCGATTCGTTGGGGGTCACAAAAGATATATATATTCAAATTACCAGCGGGGCCGCATTAAACCGGAACGCGGGCTGGACTTTGAACATGCCTGTACTAAACCCTCCTATCACCTACTGCCAAAGAAGTGGCCATCTTGGCTTCTAACCAACCTTCAGATGCCATGGAGATGACACCAGACATTTACCAATCATGTGCCAGTTATCAATCACCAGATGTCTTAAGCCCACGTTCACATCGGGCCGATTTGGCATCCAAATTGACACGTCACATCACATGCCAAATCGGTGGCTACTGCCGGCAATGGCACCATCCGAATTGGTGCGGCGCCTCACCGATTCCCAAAAGTAGATCCTGTACTACTTCTGGCGACTTCGGGGGGCGATTTGAATAGACATTTGTGTATGAACCCGCACAGATGTCTGTCAAATCGCCCCTAAAGTCGGACTGCATTGCCGGGTTGAAATGGTGCGAGTTCAGCTGAAGTTCAGCTCTCAATGTGAACCCGGCTAAAGGCCGACACACCACAATGTGCTGCAGGAAAGGCCAGTTCTGTGACATTGCAGGCACCATGATACCGATGCCATTTGATGCCCAGCTTTCTTTTTAATAGTTAGTCCCTGTGCTACTTTTTCCACATCCCAATAAGATTTGCACCTCAAAAATCTCACCACATGGGAGTGCGCGGGAATCAGAGCGGGAATGCGGCGTGAGTTCCTGTGCGGTCCTGGTGTGAACCAGATCTAAATGTAGCTGCTTTGGGAAAGTTAAATGGATGAGTTTAGGTCGGCTATAGGTCGGGTTCACACTGATGGGACACGTCACATCGTATGTCATTCGCACAGGAATCGCACCGCATTCCTGTGCATATCACATGTGATTATGTGCAGTGCGATTTGAGCCCATCATTTCACATGGCTCAAATCGCACTGCATCCGCACTGGAATCGGGTCCCATGGGAGTTTGTACCCATGTGATCCGATTTTAGCAAAACGCACTGCTTTCTGCGACCTGCTTTTGGGGGCGTCATTAAGTTTTAATTGCCACCCGCAGCAGATGGTATGAACACAGTGCGATTGCTATGCGGTGCGGAAAACGCAATAATTCCTGTGCGTTTCCCGCATCGCATCAGTGTAAAACCCAGCATTAGAGTGGACTTTTACCCCCCATACAGCGCCACATACTGATATGATACATTGTTTCCATTCACTTACAATTACTGGTATTTCCAGTGTTGTCACCCCGGGATCATGGATGTATCCTGGGAACTTCCTGTCACATGTTCCAGAAGTAAAAATGTCCGCTGTGATACGACCGAAGAGGAAAAGAATAATAAACAATTACTAATCACTTCTACAGAGGCCTTTTGTTGTCTTACACTATATTACCAAAAGTATTGGGACACCTGACTGAAGCGTGACATTTTAGGTATCTATTTATTCAGCGTAACGTCATCTTTCACATTATACAAAAAGTTTGGGCTAACTAGCTACTGTTTTTTTTTTTTTTTTTTTTTAATGGATGAATTTTTTTTTTTTCCCAAAAAAATGCGTTTGAAAAATTGCTGCGCAAATACCGTGCGAGATAAAAAGTTGCAACGATCGCCATTTTATTCTCTAGGATGTCTGCTAAAAAAAAAACATATAATGTTTGGAGGTTCTGTGTAATTTTCTAGCAAAAAAATGATGATTTTTACATGTAGGAGAGAAATGTCAGAATTGGCCTGGGTGCCAAGTGGTTTAAAAAAAAAAAAAAAAAAGAAAAGTGTCAGTTATTTTTCAGTAAACGGCCAGCAGCTTTGAAAGGTCACTGAGCTAAAAACAGAACAGCTCATGCTGGTGTAACAGCTTTGAGAATGGAGTCTACAAACAGGAATAAAATGATTTTATGATGCTCTGGAGGTATAAACCACTTCCGGACCGCAGCACACCGATGTACGTCCAAACTTTGAAGGGGGATATCGTTGTTATGGCAGCAGCTAGCTGCCATTCCCCCGGTAGCCTCGTTTTTGTGCGGCCGCCGGCTTTCTGATAAAAGTGGTCCCTGCGGCGGATTCGCCGCGAGATCCCTTTTATCGGTGGCGGGAGAGGCCCCCCCCCTCCCGCCATGATCCGGTGCCCTCTGCCGCTTACCGGAGCCGTCGGTAGCGGCGGAGGCGATCGCATCCGTCTCTGTCCTGTGCCTGGAGATGAGTGAGGCTAAGATGGCGCCCACTCGTCTCCATGACACTGCTGGGCGGAAGCGACGTCAAAACGTCACTTCCGTCCACGCCACTTAAAGGCATATTTTTTTTAAATGTCATTTTTTTTTTATTATTGCATTTTAGTGTAAATATGAGATCGGAGGTCTTTTTGACCCCAGATCTCATATTAAAGAGGTCCTGTCATGCTTTTTTCTATTAGAGCCCTTGCACACTGGGGCGGTTTGCAGGCGCTATTGCGCTAATAATAGCGCCTGCAAACCGCCCCGAAAGTGCCGCTGCTTTCATTCCAGTGTGCAAGCCCCGAGGGCTTGCACACTGGAGCGATGCGCTGGCAGGACGGTAAAAAAAGTCCTGCCAGCAGCATCTTCGGAGCGGTGAAGGAGCGGTGTGTATACCGCTCCTTTACCGCTCCTGCCCATTGAAATCAATGGGACGGCGCGGCTATACCGCCGGCAAAGCGCCTCTGCAGAGGCGCTTTGCGGTGGTATTTAACCCTTTCTCGGCCGCTAGCGGGGGGTAAAACCGCCACGCTAGCGGCCGCATACCGACGGTAAAACGCCGCTAATAATAGCGGCGTTTTACCGCCGACGCCGCCCCCCGCCCCAGTGTGCAAGGGCTCTTACAAGGGATGTTTACATCCCTTGTAATAGGAATAAAAGTGACACAATTTTTTCTTTTTAAACAGTGTAAAAAAAATAATAAAAATAAAAATTTTTTTTAAAAAAAAAACCCCGTCCCGATGAGCTCATGCGCAGAAGCGAACGCATACACGAGTAGCGCCCGCATATGAAAACGGTGGTCAAACCAAACATGTGAGGTATCGCCGCGACCGGAAGAGCGAGAGCAATAGTTCTAGCCCTAGACCTCCTCTGTAACGCAAAACATGCAACCGTAGAATTTTTTAAACGTCGCCTATGGAGATTTTTGAGGGTAAAAGTTTGACGCCATTCCACGAGCGGGCGCAATTTCGAAGCGTGACATGTTGGGTATCAATTTACTTGGCGTAACATTATATCTCACAATATAAAAAAAATTGGGCTAACTTTACTGTTGTCTTATTTTTTTATTCAAAAAAGTGAATTTTTTCCAAAAAAAGTGCGCTTATAAGACCGCTGCGCAAATTCGGTGCAAAAAAAAGTATTGCAACAACCGCCATTTTATTCTCTAGGTCGTTAGAAAAAAAACATATATAATGTTTGGAGGTTCTAAGTAATTTTCTAGCAAAAAAAAACAGTTTTAAACATGTAAACACCTAAAATCCAAAACAAGGCTGGTCCTTATGTGGTTAAACATGAAAGAAAGCAGATTTAAATACACCACAGATGTCCCAAATGTATTTTTATTAGAAAAAAAAAAATTTGTTTACCAAAGAAAAAATGTGTTGTTTACCAGTTGGGAGTGACCTCATTTACATATTGGCAGTTATTGTCATGGCAACACAACCCCACACAGCAGTGGGCAGAGCCATGTGACCTAATTTGCATATTGGCAGTTATTGTCATGGCAACACAGCAGTGGGCAGAGCCTTGTGACATCATTCGCATATTGTCATGGCAACACAGGAGTGGGCAGAGCCTTAAGATAAGCTCGCGGCAGTTGGAGCTCATTCAGAGTCTTGTGTCTGAAGGAGAAGGAGGCGATTCTGATTTTCTCTGCGTTGTTGCTCATTATTTGAAAATGATGCGGCTTTTTGGGAGAAATAAAATGTATAAGTTGAAGGATTCCCTGAAAACCATCACAGAGGAATCTGTTTTATTACTGAAAGTGGGACCTTTAACAGAGGATCACCCACCTACCACCCAGCCTATAATACCTACCCCCCAGAAGGGTGGGTGTTGGGCAATTAGACAGCTATTGAAGAAGAAGAAGGGAAGATACAATGTGACGAATCCTCTGATCACCAACAAAGAGGAAAACGTTGTACTTCTCAGTGTGACCCCCATAACAGAGGACCGCCCACCTGAGGATACCACCCCTCCAAGGGGTGAGGGGAGGGCAAATGGGCGGGGGGGCGAGGAAGCTGAACACGGACTTCAGCCCATTCCTCAACCAAAATTCACAAAAGAGGAGGTCATTGGTAAGTATTATAATAGACAAAACTAGAAAAGCTACAATTTCTGGGGAAATTGTGTGAAGTGTTCTTGCCTCCACAACTGGAGTGGGCAGAGTAACTGGGTGGAGTTACTTTTTTGAAAAATAAAAAAAATTCATTTTTGAAAAAAAAAAAAAAATTCATTTTTGAAAAAAAAAGAAATTCATTTTTGAAAAAAAAAAGAAATTCATTTTTGAAAAAAAAAAGAAATTCATTTTTGAAAAAAAAAAAATTCATTTTTGAAAAAAAAAAAAATCATTTTTGAAAAAAAAAAATATATTTTTGAAAAAAAAAATCATTTTTTTTTTCAAAAATATATATATTTTTTTTTCAAAAATGATTTTTTTTTTTTCAAAAATGAATTTTTTTTTTTTCAAAAATGAATTTCTTTTTTTTTTCAAAAATGAATTTCTTTTTTTTTCAAAAATGAATTTCTTTTTTTTTCAAAAATGAATTTTTTTTTTTTCAAAAATGAATTTTTTTTTTCAAAAATGAATTTCTTTTTTTTTCAAAAATGAATTTTTTTTCCAAAAAGTTTTTTTTTTTCAAAAATGATTTTTTTTTTTTCAAAAATGAATTTTTTTTTTCAAAAATGAATTTTTTTTTTTTCAAAAATGAATTTTTTTTCTTTTTCAAAAATGAATTTTTTTTTCAAAAATGATTATTTTTTTTTTTTCAAAAATAATTTTTTTTTTTTCATGGGGCCGTCATAATGTTTCGGCTGATCATGGGGTGGTCATAATGTTTTGGCTGATCGTGGGGTTGTCAGCTTTTGTCACCTCCCACTCTAGTTTTGAACATTTCGCCATTCATTCCTATGGGACCAATTTCGCCGCAAAAACGACAATATTTCGTGAACCATCCGGCGAAACGTTCCACAAAGTAATAGCACACCATTCGGGAACAATCCGCACGTTTCGGTATATTACTTGTCTATGTAGTGTAAAAACTGTGGGAGGAGTTAGGGTGGTAAATTTGGCTATAATAATAATAATAATATATATGTGTGATAACAGTAAGTGGTCTTGCTATGCAATAACACTTAATAATGCAAGCACTGTAGAGTAATATAATGTATGTCTCCTACATATATACTATATACACTGGGGGTCACTGCTATATACACCTAGAAGGGTCACTGCATAGAGTAGGGAAGTGTTAGAAGCCCTGTCAGGTCTCCATTAGGGAGATTCATCCTCTCTATATGATCACCAATGACACCAGGAGGGAAAGTGATAGAAGAAGGGAAATCTTTCCATCTGGACCCTTCCTGTAGCAGGAAATACTGAGACAATGCAATTAACAGCAGCATTTGTCAGTTGGCCGACTCTCCAGTTGACCGTTGGGCAGCCAATCAGATTTGAAGGTGACAGGTGTGAGCTGACAGGTATCGGATGTGAAGGAGATGCACACAGCTGACAGACAGCCCAACTGTAAACTAAATGATCGCACATGGCAGGCTGACAGAGCGGCTGCCCCCATCACTGCCATTCCCATCATGGTCACTGGTAGTCATGTGGACAGTCGTGTTCTGGGCTCTGTATGGGGGGGGGGGGGGGGGCTGCAGGAGCAAAAAAAAAAGTTTTCCTTCTATTAAAGTGTCCATAACAGGACTCGCCCCCCTGCTCCTGCAGACACACCACTCTCTATTGTTTAATTATACCATTTTAATAAGTGCAGTATATATATATATATATATATATATATATATATATATATTTCTGTCTATAGATCATCACTAGAGTTCAGGTAGCTCCCCTTGTTGTACAACGGCTGAGATAAAACCAATATAGAATATTGGAATGATTAATAATTAGGATAAGCAGAATGATGGGATTTGCAATGAGAGGGAGGAAGAGAAAATCCCAGGCATACTAAGCAGGAAGCACAGCCTGTGTATGGAATGTAGCAGATCGGTGGTCTTTATCACCAAGATCTCAGCGCAGTCAGAGGTCACATTAGGATTTCCATCTCTTGGTGACCACAAAGTAGAAATCTGGTTATTCGGGGGGAATTAGAAGCACTTACACTAGTCCTGGCACAGAAAGCTGAGCACTGAGAATGGACTCCCGGGGGGGGGGGGGGGGGGGGCGCAGAACCCCCACATTGTCCATGTATAGAATTCCCATAAGGAGAGACGAGTGACACCAGATCATTTCCAACAACACCAATCACATTCATTTATGTAAAAGGAAACACATTTAAAGTGATTGGACACCCTCCATATACCCAGTGAAGTGACTGGCCTCAGGTGATACACAGAGATTAAACAAATCCTCCTACATAAATTGTACCCGTTTATCTGCAGCCATCTGTCCTCTATAGACTTGTAAACCTCAAATAGCAGGAAAAGAAATAATATATATATATTTTTTTTACTCTCCCCAGAAGCAAACAATGACCCAACCACCAATGACACCGAGGATGAGGAAAGCGCGAAGAAGAGGCCATGGAAAAATTTTACCATCCATAAAAAACTCGGAGAAGGGGGCTTTGGGAAGGTGATGTTGGCCTCCCATCCCTGCATTCGACAGAAGGTGGCGATAAAGATGATTAAACTGGAAGGATGTGAATCCGCCGAAGACAATGAAGAGTGTAACATACTGGATCAGTGCAGGAGCCAGCCATATATCACTCGTCTATTTACAACATTCCAAACAGAGGTAAGTCTTTTTATCTCCCAGGCTTTTTTATCCTATTCCTGTACTTTACCCCCCGCCTTCCTATATTCCTCCACAAAGTGAAATCTTACTTGTCTCTAATGTAACCTTTATCTCTTCTTTTCACACAGGATCGTCTGTTCTTTGTCATGGAATACCTGAGTGGCGGGACTTTATTTGAACTGATATTAACTTTAGCTCCATTTGAGGACAACATCATAAGGTAAGTCCAATGACGGCGTTGTGATGGAGTCGGGGGGGGGGGGGGTGGCTGACCACTGAGAACAGGCAGTGACACAACCAGGCCACTCCCACTGAGCCCCGTCCATCCACACCCCTATGTACTATAGGGGGAAGTCTCTTCATCTTTACCTTTTATTGCTCTGTGATATTTTTGAATACTAATTCACATTTTTCTTTCTCCTTCAGATGTCTCACTGCCGAGATGATTTGTGGCCTGCAATTCCTCCATTCTCGTGGGATCGTCCATAGGTAAGTATTACATTAGCTGACTAACAATCACCCCTTATAGAAAGATGAAATGTTGGGACTTTATGAGACCATGACTATCCAGTACACAGGTCTCCATCCCTATTGGTTAGTACAGGAGGGGGGAGGGGGGAATATGGGAAAATGGGACTTTATATGAAACACAACACTTGGGGAGATCGAATCACTCAATGATAGTACATAAAATATTTATTAATGACATTGAGTGCAATAGATAACATGATTGGTAGAAAAATAGATGATACAAATTAAAGATAAACTTGATTATTTTTATCCTTATATTGTATCATCTATTTTTCTACCAATCATGTTATCTATTGCACTCAATTGTGTCATTAATAAATATTTTATTTACTATCATTGAGTGATTCGATCTCCCCAAGTGTTGTGTTTCATATAAAGTTCCATTTTCCCATATTCCCCCCTCTCCCCTCCTTTACTAACAATCACCCCTTGGCTTCTGGTATGTTTTATTAAATCAGGAAGACTTCCCAGTTGCGCTGTCTCCTTCCATCTGCTGTACAATTCTCCCTGCTCATGCCATATTCTGCTTAATGGAGGATTTATATCAAATCCAGCAAGAGGAGTGAGACCTCCTCATGATGAATATAGCAGGTGGGCGGAGCTGGGATCTCCGGGACAGAGATCTTCCTTGTAGGCGGATATAAGAGAAGCCAATGTCCACCCATCAATCTTCATTCTTCTTTGTATACATGTATATTTGTATCTTTTCTTTATTATAATGTGGGATATGCAGAGCTAACGGTCCACTTCTTTTCTTCACAGAGATATCAAACCCATGAATATTCTACTGCACCGCAACGGTCACATCAGGATCAGTGATTTTGGTCTCTCAGTGGCCGGAGTCACTAAGAACGTTAAGATCGAAGGATGTGTGGGGACACACGGTTACATGGCCCCAGAGGTAAGATTCCGGATATTAGACTGAATTGTAATATTTACTACGGAATATAGAGAAGAGATAAAGGGGCTCCCCTTTCATTAAGGCCACATTCACACATGGACATTTTGAATCTTGACTTCCAAATACCCAGGTGTGAATGACAAATCGCACAATGTACATTTAGGATGCCATTTATTTGAATCCCACCTAAAAACGCGGTGCGGTTCTTCTGCGATTGTCACGTGATCAACTGCGCTGCAATTGTGGTAAACCGCATTGCTTGACAGAGTTCCTGAACTTTTTTGGGGAGGCGACAACCTTCACACGATGTGCAGCAAAAAAAGGCCAATGTATGAATGCAGACTAAAAGGCTAGGGTTAGACCCTCTCTCTGGTTTTTATTGGTGTCCTCATAAGGGAAGTCACACTCTTTATGTGTACTGGTGACCATTGTTAGCGAGAAAGAAAATACAGCAGGATGCAAAATGTTTACAGCTGTCCCCAGAACAGGAATAGAGGAAAGTCTTCCAGTGGTGACACCTGTTTGGGGACAAGATCCTAATGCCGCGTACACACGATGAAACTTTCCGCCAACAAAACCGTGGATTTTTGTTCGAAGCTTGTTGGCTCAAACTTGTCTTGCATACACACGGTCACACAATTGTTGGCCAACAATTACAAACGTGGGAACGCGGTGACGTACAAGACGTATGACGAGCCGAGAAAAAGGAAGTTCAATAGCCAGTGCGGCTCCTTCTGCTTGATTCCGAGCATGTGTGAACTTTTGTGCGACTGACTTGTGTACACAAGATCTGACTTTCCGACAACAACGTTTTGTTGGCGGAAAATTTGAGAACCTGCTATCAAACATTTGTTGGCGGAAAGTCCGACAGCAAATGTCCGATGGAGCCTACACACAGTCGGATCTTTCCGACAACAAGCTCACATCCAACATTTCCCGTCAGAAAATCCGACCGTGTGTACGTGCCATTAGAGTAGAGATTCTCTCACTTTGGGAGAATTCCTTTGACTTCCTCTTGAATCCCGGGGACAGGAAGTGAAGGGAATTTCTCCCAATGGCACACAGACAGCAAAAATAAACTGGCAGGGGTCTCAGCCCTTCCGTACTCTATCCAAAACATATAAAACAAAAGTTTTGACTATATATAATTGGTAAGCCCCACCGCCTTAGTTTGATGTATTTTGAGCAAAATTTTAGGACTCCTGGGGGGCTTCATACATCATATATGTTAGCATGGAGTCCCGTCTATCCTTTGCCTGAATAGGAATGTTCTCATCCTTTTTTCTCTCCTTATGTTTCTATAGATCCTAAAAGGGCAACCATACAACACCACAGTGGACTATTACTCCATGGGAGTGATAGTGACTCAGATGTCCGTTAGCATGCATGAGATCAGAGAGATGAAGAAAACCCAGGGGACCACGCCAGGCCTTCCTTTGCACCGGATTCGTCCAAAGGACAACGATGTTCTCAAGGATCTCATAGATATGGTGAGTATACACAGCTTTACCTTCTCTTTACAGACAAAACTCTTTCCAGGTTATACAGACCTTGTTAGGAGTTCAGAACACACAACTCTACATTCTTTCCACCACACATTCATGTGGGTCATAGCAATACTTTTATCACACTGACTGCTTAGTGGAAGGATCTGCCTTCACTTATAGTCCCCCTGAGCATGTACTATACCAGGTACCATGCTACAACCCGATCCAATCATAACATAGTGGCGGGTTTACAAGCAAAATCAAGAAAGCTGAAATATGTCACTGTCAGAATCAAAGATTACGATGGGGAGTTCTATTGGTCACATATTGTTATTGTTCTCCATGTTTCTTATCATATTTCTTTCTTTTTTTACAGCTCTTATGCGAAGACCAGGATGAACGGGCGCGCCTGGTACGGAACATCAGGCGGCACCCATTTTTCATGACAACTGACTGGGCTGAGGTGGAGAAAGGAAAGTCACCCGCAGCATTTACACCACAGCCGGTAAGTATATGAATAATGGAGGGGTCCGTGTATATTGGGGGAGGGGAGATTATTCAGCAGCATCCAAGACGTGTTTTTTGTACAGAACTCTCACATTTGTGATTTTGTGATCACCGCATAATCACATGGTCTGGGGGCTTGTCTGAAGGAATTCTGTTTATTATTGGTGAGAATTATTATGTATGTGTCAGGCACACAGCTAAATCCCACCAGAAACAAACTTCCTGTCCTGGGGCGACAACACAGAGTCACTGTATCTATATATACGTCAAGGATGTGTTAATGCAGTGCAGTGCTTCTTCTGATCACTAGAGGGAGCTAGGATTGAAGGATCCCTCTTGGGGTATTTGCTGCACCTCGGGGGTTGGGCTTACCAAGCTTTGTCACCATTTACTGTATAAATCTGGAACACTGACGAATGTCATTTTCTCCTTCCAGATTTTTAAACCAAGGAAAAATTTAAACATGAAGATAGAGGAATTTATTGCCGAAGATGAAGAAGAAGAAGAAGAAGAAGAAGAAGAAGACTCGGAAAGCTCCACCGAAGACTCAGAAAGCTCCACCGAAGACTCGGAAAGCTCCACCGAAGACTCGGAAAGCTCCACCGAAGACTCGGAAAGCTCCACCGAAGACTCGGAAAGCTCCACCGAAGACTCGGAAAGCTCCACCGGAGACACCGAAAATTGAAGTCGTCAGAATTTTAAGGTCCACACAATATAGGGAGGAGTCTAAATGGCATGGCTTGAACCACTTAAAGTGGAACTATACTCCCCTCACACCCCCGCCGCCCTCAAAATCTAAAACCATGAGGTCAGACTGAGTGCACCCTCTACACCTGCAGCCGTCCGACAACATAGCTAGACAGGTACTCTCCTGAGACAAGCAGCGGCAAGAGGAATGCAGAAGGAATGGGGGGGCATTCCCTCTGCATTCCTCTTGTCACCATTTATCTCGGGAAAGTGCCTAGAGCTGAGAAAAGTGGACATCTTCCTAGGCATGTTGTTTGGGGGCACCAAGCCTGACTACATAGCTAGGAAGGAGACAGGAACTCTCCGGAGACAAGTCGCGGCAAGAGGAATGTCTCAAGAAAGTTCTGAGGCTGCGCTCAGTCTGACCTCATAACTAGTCAATCAAGATGGCTGAAGAGCTGGAACCTAGAAAACAGTGAAGTGAAGATTTCGAGGGTGGCATGGGTGTGAGGGGAGGCGAGTATAGTTCCACTTCAAGTGGTTCAAGGCATGCCATTTAGACTCCTCCCCCATAGCCAGCCTCTACTCCACATTTCCTGCCCATTGTATGTGCAGCAGTGACTTTGGGAGTGATTGGGATAGGTTGCTCCCTGGAGGGGTGGAGTTTGAGATCAGACCTCTTTTTAAATGGCCTTCTGGATTGTGGGCCCTTGATGTTGGGGTCCTGTCTCTACATTCTGAGCAATGTAAAGGGAGATGAACTGGACACTCTAGACTGATGATTCAGGGATTATCCGATCGCCTTATGGGGTCAGGAAGGAATTTTTACCCCTTTGGAGATAATATGACCAAGGGGGGTTTTTGCCTTCCTCTGAATCATCATAAGGTTTAGGGTTCTGAAGAGGGCTCATCTCTGAGGAGTCAGAGATGAATAGATAGATAGATATAGGGGGGGGGGGGGGATGAGTGATAGATGGAAAAATATCAGATAGATAAAAATTTTAATATAGATAGATGTTAGATGGATAGATATGGGGGAGGGGGGAGTGATAAATAGATGGATATAGCTAGATAGCAAAGCTCCGGTGGCCTAATGGTTAAGGCACTGGCCTCCTCGGTCAGGGATTGTGGGTTCGAGTCCCACCTGGGGCGATATCTTGCTTGTCTCTTATACCAGGATGTAGGGAGTGATCAATTGAAGGAATAATAACTCCCCAACATTGGTATTAGTGGGGACGGTAATTGCCCCAGCAGAAGTGATCAATTGCAGTTATAATAACCCCCAACATTGGTATTAGTGGGGACAGTAATTGCCCCAGCATGAGTGAGCAACTAAAGGAATAATAACCCCTAACATTGTTATTAGTGGGGACAGTAATTGCCCCAGCATGAGTAATCAATTGCAGTAATAACCCCCAATATTGGTATTAGTGGGGACGGTAATTGCCCCAGCATGAGTGATCAATTTCAGCAATAATAACCCCCAACATTGGTGTCAGTGGTTGCAATCAGAGGAAGTTTGACTTACCTGTAATTTCCATATCTTAGAGCATTGTTTCTCAACCTTTTGCATGTCCTCTGCATTCCTCTTGTCACTATTTGTCTCAGGAAAGTGCCTAGAGCTGAGAAAAGTGGACATCCCCTTCCTAGGTATGTTGTTGGGGAAAGTGTGGGGGCACCAAGCCTGACTACATACGAGACAGGAACTCTCTGTAGACAAGCGGCGGCAAGAGGAATGCAGAAGGAGAGGGGGCATGTCTCCTGCATTCCTCTTATCACCGTTTGTCTCAGGAAAGTACTGAGGCTGTGCTCAGTCTGGCCTCATGGCTAGTCAATCAAGATGGCTGAAGAGCTGGAACCTAGAAGAAGTGAAGATTTCGAGGGTGGTGGGGGGTGTGAGGGGAGGCGAGTATAGTTCCACTGTAAGTGGTTTAAGGCATGTCATTTAGACTCCTCCCCCATAGCCCGCTCCTCCTCAAAATTTTCTGACAATTATATGTGCAGCAGTGACTCTGGCAGTAATTGGGATAGGTTTCTCCCTGGAGGGGTGGAGTTTGAGATCAGACCTCTTACTAAATGGCCTTCTGGATTGTGGGCCCTTGATGTTGGGGTCCCGTCTCTACATTCTGAACAATGTACAGGGAGATGAACTGGACACCCTAGACTAATGATTCGGGGATTATCCGATCGCCTTATGGGGTCAGGAAGGAATTTTTCCTCCTTTGGAGATAATATGTCCATCAAAGCCCTAGAATAATTTCATTCTATGGATTTATCTCCAATAAAAATTGTTTGTACACTAATTGTACATTTCACAAAATAATAACCCCTCCCCCAAAACAAACAAAAAACACGAGCAAAGCCCCGTGGCCTAACGGGTAAGGTAATGGCATCCTTAGTCAGGGATGTGGGTTTGAATTCCATCTGGGGTGCTTAATTCTTTTCTGAACATAAAATACAGACAGAGAACTGACACACCGCCTGAGAGCTTCATTAAATAATTAGAAACCATAAAGACAGGAGTCAGGAGTCTACAGTATAATATATAGAGTGTATATTGTATAGCGTGCAGAGATAAGGAGTATATAATGTATAGAGTCCAGAGGTAAGGAGCAGGGCTTTTTTTCAGCTGGAACTTAGTGGAACTCAGCTCCACCACCTCCGGCTCAGACCCTCTGCTCCCTGCTCACCACTATCACTTGGCTTCTGTGTTTACAAGTGACAGCTTGTCTCCCAACGGCTCCCACAGATCTGATCTCCGGAGTGGATCCCACTTAATGCAGGATGGGGACAAGGAAGATGCAGGTGTCTGGGGTGCAGTGTAGATGCCACCCCCCCCCCCACTGGATGATCTCCCTGCAAGTGAGAGAGGCAGAGACACCCACAGTGTGTCAGGAGATACTAGAGTTGGCTGGGCACTTCGGGTTAATACAGCAATAAAAGTAAAACGTGGAAAATGGTGGAGCTTTTATAAGGAGTGGGAATGAAAGTGAGATATGGATGGGGGATGCAGAAGGGGATGCAGCAGCTGTGGAAGATGGCTGAACTCTTCACTCTGTGTGCAGCACATCCCTGAACTCTGCACTCTGTATGCAGTGAAACACCTGAACTCTGCACTCCCCTGTGTAGTGCACCTATGAACTATGCACTCTGTATGCAGTGCACCCCTGAACTCTGCACTCTGTATAAAGTGCACCCCTGAACTCTGCACTCTGTATAAAGTGCACCCCTGAACTCTGCACTCTGTATAAAGTGCACCCCTGAACTCTGCACTCTGTATAAAGTGCACCCCTGAACTCTGCACTCTGTATAAAGTGCACCCCTGAACTCTGCACTCTGTATAAAGTGCACCCCTGAACTCTGCACTCTGTATAAAGTGCACCCCTGAACTCTGCACTCTGTATGGAGTGCACCCCTGAACTCTGCACTCTGTATGGAGTGCACCCCTGAACTCTGCACTCTGTATGGAGTGCACCCCTGAACTCTGCGCTCTGTATAAAGTGCACCCCTGAACTCTGCGCTCTGTATGCAGTGCACCCCTGAACTCTGCACTCTGTATGCAGTGCACCCCTGAACTCTGCACTCTGTATGCAGTGCACCCCTGAACTCTGCATGCAGTGCACCCCTGAACTCTGCACTCCGTATGCAGTGCACCTCTGAACTCTGCACTCTGTATGGAGTGCACCCCTGAACTCTGCACTCTGTATGGAGTGCACCCCTGAACTCTGCACTCTGTATGGAGTGCACCCCTGAACTCTGCACTCTGTATGCAGTGCACCCCTGAACTCTGCACTCTGTATGCAGTGCACCCCTGAATTCTGCACTCCGTATGCAGTGCACCCCTGAACTCTGCACTCCGTATGCAGTGCACCCCTGAACTCTGCACTCCGTATGCAGTGCATCCCTGAACTCTGCACTCTGTATGAAGTGCACCCCTGAACTCTGCACTCTGTATGCAGTGCACCCCTGAACTCTGCACTCCGTATGCAGTGCACCTCTGAACTCTGCGCTCTGTATGTAGTGCACCCCTGAATTCTGCACTGTGTGTAACCCCTCTGAACTCTGCACATAATGCACTCCTGGTGTTTAATTCCTCCTACTGTTAGTGAAATTTGACCACACCCACTATTTGATGCGGTTTGGAGGGTGTGTGTGGAGAGGGGTTTGAGGAGTTGTGGTTCCAGTACCTATTTTCTGAGAAAAAAAGCCCTGTATTATATATATATATATATATATATATATATATATATATATATATATATATATATATATATATATATATATATATATGCATATACACAGTATATATACACACACTAGACATGTGCAATGTGTTTCGGTCCGAATACAAGTTCAGATGAATTTTTGATTATTCAGAGATTCGGATACATCCGAATCTCCGAATAATCAAAAATGCATCCGAATTTATATGTATATATGAAATCCGTCAAAATTTGCTTTGTTTAATTGTTTTCTAATGAATTCCAACTTTTCAGAACGATTCTGCCCACGTTTGAAAATGCCCAGGTGTGAATGCAGCCTTATAGTCATGTCTATAGTATAGAAAGTTAATAACGTTGGTGATAAACATTAGAGTGATCAACGGAGAAGTGTTATTTCCCATAATTCATTCATAAACCATATACATCATGACACTGGATTTTTCTTCCGGACCAGCTAACATACATGTACATTACCAGTTCGGAAGCTTATATCTGGCGATGCTCAGCTGCAGGCATAAAAGCGGTATTTTTATTTTTTTTCTTCAGCCAGCAGAGCTCTTTTATGTTAAAGCAATACTAGTTGCTAATTAGCCCCTGGATTGCTTTTAAAAGCGGCATAAGGGGGTCCCCCTGCCTCCCGCCAGCCTCCAGTGCTTCTCCGGGCTCTCCCGTCCCAATGGGGAGTAGACATGTGCACTGTTGAAAAATTTGTTTGTTTTCATTTCATTCTTTTTTTTTTGTGTGTGTTTTTTGGGTCTTTCATTATGATCGAAATTCATTTTTTCAAATAAATTCGTAACTTCCGAAAAGTTTGAATTGGTTGCATTATATTCGTTTAGATACGATATTCGATAGTTCGTAAAAATCCAAAATCCAATAATTGGGTATTGGGGGTTCACTTTTTTCTTGGGGGGGGGGGTCTTCCTTTCTTACATAGTGCTTGTTTTTTTTTATGTGATGTTGTTTGAATAATTTGTTTTGTAATGTTTTAATGCCGTTTGCATATAAAAATAAAAAGAATCTGATTTAAAAAATATATATATAACTAACTATTAAATTATTGGTATTGGAATTTCCTTTCAAATTTGGCTGTTAGTGAACATAACAAATTTAACCAAATTATCCGAAATAACGAATGCCGCATCTAAACGAATGGAACGTAACGAATAATAATAATAAATAATAATAATAATAATAATAAAGTAATATTATTATTATTATAATTATTATTAACTTGTTACATTAGTTTAGATGCAGCATTCGTTATTTCGGAGAATTCGTAACTTCGTATAAATTCGTATTTGTTACATTCACTAACAGCCAAATTTGAAAGAAAGTTCCAATACCTATAATTTAATAGCCAGTAATAGTTTTTTTTTTTTTTTTTTTTTTAATCAGATTCTTTTCATTTATATGCAAACGACATTAAAACAATACAAAACAAATCATTCAAACAACATCACATAAAACAAAACAAGCACTACGTAAGAAAGAAAGACTCCAAGAAAAAGTGAAACCCCCCCAATACCCCACCCAAACCCAACCCATTTCTTGGAGCGCTAAAAAAAAAACAAAAAACAAGAAATAATAATTAAAAAAAAACAAACATTTAGTGCTTATTAAAAACTGGACATGGCTACAAAATACAGCCTTCGCTGAAGAAAAGCATATATATATTTACCTAGAAATACATATATTAAAATGGCCATATGCAGCCCATTTCTGATATAAAAATATACGTACTACAGATTGATTTATACCGATGCCGAGGACATAGACTCAAGCCATTGTGACCAAGTGACCAACTAGTAATTATTAATTAGTTATTATTTTGGATTTTCAAATTTTGGATTTTCAAATTTCGGATTTTCAAATTTTTGGAAAAATTTGTTAAACGTTTTTTTGTTAATTCGAATATTCGAATATTTCTGAATTAATTAATCGAAAAACGAATTTGGAACGAAAAAAATTGCACATGTCTAATGGGGAGCCCGGTAGATGTGTGCCGTCAATAAATTTGTTTCGTTTCATTTCGTATTAGCCGTTAATTCTTATTTCGTAATTCGTGTCCGAAATTCAATTTGGATTCGTACGAAATACGAATTTTCCTTAGGTTCGTTAACTTTTCGTAACAATTACGAACGTTTGTTATAATGAATTTAAAAAGCAAAAATACCTTTCTCAATATGGCAGTCGTCGGACTCATTATGCTCATTATGAGGGGCTCCCATCATTCCTATGCTGTGCTGACTTCCTGGGTTTGTACCCCTGCTGTGCTCATTATGAGGGGCTCCCACCATCCCTGTGCTGACTTCCTGGGGCTGTACCCCTGCTGTGCTCATTATGAGGGGCTCCCACCATCCCTGTACTGTGCTCATTAAGAGGGGCTCCCACCATCCCTGGGCTGTGCTCATTATTAGGGGCTCCCACCATCCCTGTACTGTGCTCATTAAGAGGGGCTCCCACCATCCCTGGGCTGTGCTCATTATTAGGGGCTCCCACCATCCCTGTACTGTGCTCATTAAGAGGGGCTCCCACCATCCCTGGGCTGTGCTCATTATTAGGGGCTCCCACCATCCCTGTACTGTGCTCATTAAGAGGGGCTCCCACCATCCCTGGGCTGTGCTCATTAAGAGGGGCTCCCACCATCCCTGGGCTGTGCTCATTAAGAGGGGCTCCCACCATCCTTGTACTGTACTCATTATGAGGGGCTCCCACCATCCCTGCACTGTGCTCATTAAGAGGGGCTCCCACCATCCCTGGGCTGTGCTCATTATTAGGGGCTCCCACCATCCCTGTACTGTGCTCATTAAGAGGGGCTCCCACCATCCCTGTACTGTGCTCATTAAGAGGGGCTCCCACCATCCCTGTACTGTGCTCATTAAGAGGGGCTCCCACCATCCCTGTACTGTGCTCATTAAGAGGGGCTCCCACCATCCCTGGGCTGTGCTCATTATTAGGGGCTCCCACCATCCCTGTACTGTGCTCATTAAGAGGGGCTCCCACCATCCCTGTACTGTGCTCATTAAGAGGGGCTCCCACCATCCCTGGGCTGTGCTCATTATTAGGGGCTCCCACCATCCCTGTGCTGTGCTGACTTCTTGGGTTTTTAACTTCATCATAACAAATAATCGTAATTAATATGACAATAATAAAACAATGTTAACGAACATTCTTATTTTGTCCGATTCTGAATCTCTCATCGACTACCAGTACGAGTCTCCCACTCCCATCATTAAAAAAGGTCATTTTCCCAACCCTCACTCAGCAGCAGAAGAAAACCTCTGATTGGTCAACAAAACACCAGTCACGTTTCCGTTGTAACGGAATTTGGATCCGAAATTTGTCAATGAAATTTCGTATTTCGTATAAAATTCGGAAGCATAGCAATTCGTATTTCGGATGCTTCCGAACGTACGAATTTTCGGAAATTCGTACGAATATTCGATTCGTACGAAGCGAATCGCACATGTCTAGAGCCCAGCACTGAAGCCAGCATTTCCACCATAGAGGTGATCAGCGATCGGATCTTCCCCCTTCATCTCTATGGCATTAGAAACTGAAAGCGATGAGTATTCCGTTTTCCCCGGCATGTAAGCAAGTCATTTGTCATGTGTAGAAAAACATCTGATCACACCGATCTTGGTTTGTTTTTTTTCGTTACTCATGTTTTTTGATGCGTCTGCATGCAGTTTATTAGAAAGAGACTGGATTTTATACACAAAACTGCCAAAAACGCACTAAAAAGGCATGTACATGTGTTTTACAGGCACTTTCCATGCAATCCCATTGAAGTCTATAGGGCTAAAAACACACTGCGCTGCCTCAAAAAAAAAAAAAAAAAAAAGTGTAACAAACAACGACTGATAATTACAGAACAGCTGTCAGTTTTTTGTTTTTTTTTATTGCTGTCTGTGTCCCAGTTAGGGAGATTCACTCTCTCTATTTCTTTATCATTAAAACTAGATGTAAAAGAAAATCAAAAATTTTGGGTTGCCCCCAGAAAAGTAATAGAGGGGACATCTTCCAATAGGGACACTAGTTCTGGTGACCTGGGGGGTCCCCAAGGGATTCCCTTCATTTTCAGGGATTTCCTCTCACTTCCTGTTTGACTATCGGGCAGGAAGTGAAGGGAAATCTCCCCAATGGGACAAAAAAGGGCAAAAAAAAAAAATCGGACAGGTTATCTAAAATAATAAAAAATAAATAAAATAAATAAATAAAAAAAAGTTTTGCCTATAGTTCTACTTTAACTGCTTTCTGCCCACCATATTATACAATGATGGTTGGGTGGGGCCGCTTATGTTCTAGGAGGATGTTAGGCTCCTTACCACGTGATCAGCTGTGTCCAATCACAGCTGAGCACATGTAAATAAATGCCAGTTATCGGCTCTTTCTTTCCTCAGCTTCTTTCCAGCTTTCGTGTGGTGACAGGGGCATTTACACTCATTATCAGTGCTGCCCCATCAGTGCTGCATATCAGTGCCCATCAGTCCCGTCTCATCAGTGCCTATCAATGCCGCCTCATCAGTACTCATCAGTGCTGTCTCATCAGAGCATATTAGTGAAGACGAAAAATGACTTATTTGCAAAATTTTACAACAGAAACAAAGAAAAAGGGGGAAAAATGTGCACTTATGACTTTTTGCTGTAGGAGCCTGGAAAGCATTGCAATCACGATCAGTAGATAATGGTTGCAATGTGGGCTCCTGCAGACATGTCCTCCAATTTTCAGCCCATACCTCTAGAGGGGCTTCGTGTTTGAAAGCCGGAGGACATGTCTGTGGACTACAAGAGCGCTTATCGGCACCCCCACAGCCCATTGAAGCTTCAAGTCCATCTGTTGCAGTGCCTGACAGTGCTTGTAGTTTATTCATTCACAGGAAACAAATGATGTGTTTGTGTGGGCGGAGCTCTTTTTATAAAGTGACAGCAGGGAGTAGGACCCCCTCCCGCTGTCAAGGGGGAAGGTGGCAGGAGCTATAGATGGCAGCACTGATCAGTGTATCCTGATGGTGGGGAAGTCTCCCCGCTGTCAGAATACAATAGGTCAGGAGAAGATGAGAAATGTATCATTTATACATACAGTATCTCACAAAAGTGAGTACACCCCTCACATTTTTTGTAAATATTTTTTTCTATCTTTTCATGTGACAACACTGAAGAAATGACACTTTGCTACAATGTAAAGTAGTGAGTGTACAGCTTGTATAACAGGGTAAATTTGCTGTCCCCTCAAAATAACTCAACACACAGCCATTAATGTCTAAACCACTGGCAACAAAAGTCAGTACACCCCTAAGTGAAAATGTCAAATTTGGGCCCAAAGTGTCAATATTTTGTGTGGCCACCATTATTTTCCAGCACTGCCTTAACTCTTGAGCATGGAGTTCACCAGAGCTTCACAGGTTGCCACTGGAGTCCTCTTCCACTCCTCCATGACGACATCACAGAGCTGGTGGATGTGAGAGACCTTGCGCTCCTTCCTCCACTTTCCGTTTGAGGAGACATGCTTGGCCAGTCCATTACCTTTAGGCCCCTTTCACACTGGGGCGGGGGCGGCGTCAGCGGTAAAGCGCCGCTATTGTAAGCGGCGCTTTACCGTCGGTATTCGGTCGCTAGTGGGGAGGTTTTACCCCCCGCTAGCGGCCGAGAAAGGGTTAAAAACCATCGCAAAGTGCCTCTGCAGAGGGGCTTTGCCAGCGGTATAGCCACGCTGTCCCATTGATGTATCGGGGATTTCACACTGGAGAGACAGCAGCAGCTGTTTCGGGTCGGTTTGCAGGCGCTATTATTAGCACAATCGTGCCTGCAAACCGCCCCAGTGTGAAAGGGGCCTTACCCTTAGCTTCTTTAGAAAGGCAGTGGTCATCTTGGAGGTGTGTTTGGGGTCGTTATCATGTTGGAATACTGCCCTGCGGCCCAATCTCCGAAGGGAGGGGATCATGCTCTGCTTCAGTATTTCACAGTACATGTTGGCATTCATGGTTCCCTCAATGAACTGTAGCTCCCCAGTGCCGGCAGCACTCATGCAGCCCCAGACCATGACACTCCCACCACCATGCTTGACTGTAGGAAAGACACACTTGTCTTTGTACTCCTCACCTGGTTGCCGCCACACACGCTTGACACCATCTGAACCAAATACGTTTATCTGGTCCCAGTAATCTATGCCCTTAGTCTGCTTGTCCTCAGCAAACTGTTTGTGGGCTTTCTTGTGTATCATCTTAAGAAGAGGCTTCCTTCTAGGACGACAGCCATGCAGATCAATTTTATGCAGTATCCAACGTATTGTCTGAGCACTGACAGGCTGACCCCCCTCCCCTCCAACCTCTGCAGCAATGCTGGCAGCACTCATAAGTCTATTTCCCAAAGACAACCTCTGGGTATGATGCTAAGCACTCAACTTTTTTGGTCGACCATGGCGAGGCCTGTTCTGAGTGGAACCTGTCCTGCTAAACCGCTGTATGTTCTTGGCTACCGTTCTGCAGCTTCAGGGTCTTGGCAATCTTCTTATCGCCTAGGCCATCTTTATGTAGAGCAACAATTCTTTTCCAGCTCCTCAGAGAGTTCTTTGCCATGAGGTGCCATGTTGAACTTCCAGTGACCAGTATGAGAGAGTGAGAGCGATAACACCAAATTTAACACACCTGCTCCCCTCTCACACCTGAGACACCGGGGAGGGAAAATGGCTAATTGGGCCCAATTTGGACATTTTCACTTAGGGGTGTACTCACTTTTGTTGCCAGCGGTTTAGACATTAATGGCTGTGTGTTGAGTTATTTTGAGGGGACAGCAAATTTACACTGTTATACAAGCTGTACACTCACTACTTTACATTGTAGCAAAGTGTCATTTCTTCAGTGTTGTCACATGAAAAGATAGAATAAAATATTTACAAAAATGTGTACTCACTTTTGTGAGATACTGTATATACATTCAGTTCACATAACAATCAACATAATTCTTTTAAAAAAAAAACAATCAACATAATTTTAGTGATTCATTGCTGACAGGTCTGAGATTAAGAAAAATAAAAATATGGCATCTCCTGCTCTTCACTCTATTTGAAAGGGATGGTGGTTATCCTTCGAAAGTAGAAGTGATTACATTATATTGCTGGTTAGTAGAAAGCTACCCTTTCATTGGTGGCCAAAATAGGTAGGAGGTGAATTCACCAAAATTTCAAAGTCCAAACTGGTAATTTTGAACGAAATTCAGTTTAAACAGAATCACTTCTTTCCAACTTACCAGTATACAGTTTGGAAAAATTATTATTTAAAACCCTGCAGATTTTGTAAGTATGCCCACTTACAAGGAAATGAAGGGTCTATAATTTTTTATCATAGGTGTATTTTAAGTGATAGAGACAGAATATCAACCAAAAATCCTGAAAAAACACATACAAATGTTATAAATTGAGTTGCATTTCAGTGAGTAAAATAAGTATTTGATTCCCTACCAACCAACAATAAGTCTGGCTCCCACAGACTGGCTACAGTAGGGGCTCATGTGGTACACAGATAAGTCCTGTCAGTTTAAGTAGGAGCTCCTAACGACAACTCATTATGTGTATAAAAGACACCTGTCCACAGAATCTCTTTCTTCCATTCAAACCTCAACATCATGGGCAACACCAAAGAGCTGTCAAAGGGCATCAGGCACAAGATTGTAGACCTTCACAAGGCTGGAATGGGCTGCAAGACCATCAGCAAGAAGCTTGGTGAGAAGGAGACAACTGCTGGAGCGATTATTCGCAAATGGAAGAAATACAAAATAACCATCACTCGCCCTCGGTCTGGAGCTCCATGCAAGATTTTGCTTCATGCGATAAGGATGATCATGAGAAAAGTGAGGGATCAGCCCAGAACTACACAGGATGTGCTTGTGAATGATCTCAAGGCAGTTTGGACCACAGTCACCAAACAAACCATTGGTAACACAATACTCCGCCATGGATTGAAATCCTGCAGCGCCCGCAAGGTCCCCCTCCCCAAGAAGGCACATGTACAGGCCCGTCTGGAGCTTGCCAATGAACATCTAAATGATTCACAGAAGGATTGGGAGAAAGTTCTGTGGCCAGGTGAGACCAAAATTTAGTTTTTGACATTAACTTGTCTCTCCGTGTTTGGAGGAAGAAAAATGCTGACTTTGACCCTAAGAACACCATCCCCTTCAGTCAAGTACGGAGGTGGAAACATTATACTTTGAGGCTGTTCTGCTCTGCTAAAGGTAAAAGCTGACTTTGCCGCATTGAGGAGCCAATGGACGGGGCCATGTATTGTAAAATCTTGGATGAGAACCTTCTTCCCTCAGCCAGAACACTAAAGATGGGTCATGGATGGGTCTTCAAGCATGACAATGACCCAAAATATACCACCAAGACAACAAAAGAGTGGCTCAAGAAGAAGTACATTAAGGTCTTGGAGTGGCTCCAGACCATGATTCTATAGAAAATTTATGGAGAGAGCTGAAATTTCAAGTTGCCAAGCGACAACCAAGAAACCTTAAGAATTTAGAGAAGATCTGTAAAGAAGAGTGGAGCAAAATTCCTTCCTGAGATGTGCAAACCTGGTCACCAACTACAAGAAACGTCTGACCTCTGAGCTTGCCAACAAGGGTTTCTCCAACCAAGTACCAAGTCATGTTTTGCTTGGCGATCAAATACTTATTTTACTCACTGAACTGCAACTCAATTTATAACATTTGTATCATGTGTTTTTTTCTGGATTTTGGGTTGATATTCTGTCTCTATCATTTAAAATACACCTATGATAAAAAATATTAGACCCCTCATTTCTTTGTAAGTGGACACACTTACAAGATCTACAGGGGATTAAATAATTATTTTCCCCACTGTATATTGGAAACTTCTTATATACAGTAATTATAATTACAATTTATATGATTTTTGATTTTTTTTTTTACCTTGGGTTAAAGTGACACTAAACATTATCCTTAATCTTTAAAAATTAACCCCCCACATCTACTATTTAAAGTGGTTGTAAACCTCAGACATGAATAATGAACAAAGCATATCCATCTATAACAGAGATGCCCCAACCTTTTGAAGAGCGAGGGCCACTTAAGTGGATCATGTATATATGCGTGATCCTGCGCAGAACGGCCGCCCTGCAGCAGTAAAACTGCTATAGGGCGATCGGAAAACTAGTTAATGACTAATATCTGCATTAACACTATGTGGAAATGGTGTGGGGCCTCTCCAGACCCTGCAAGGACCTTGACCAACATCAGGGCCGGGGAACAGGGAGCAGTTCCATGGATCTGGAGCTGAAAGACTCCGTAGCTTCAGAGGGGATTCAAAAATAAATGATCTGCTTCAGCACACCAAGGGCAAACAAATAAAGCTCATTTGAGTTATTTAACTAGACATGTTCCTTTAAATAGGCATGGGTTAGTGACAGGGTCTCTTTGAACAATATAAGTACAAGAATTGGAGCTGTTAGGAAGTTTGTTACCTGGAGTTGTTCATAGTCCAGACATCTGTTGTCTGTCTGCAATGCTGCATAAGGAGTTTCAACGACAGGTTTTGGATTATGGGGCACCTACAAATTTTGGGGTACAGTTATTATTAGACTGCAAAGGTACGGCCAGCTATCAATTAGTCATTTTTGGCTCTGCCCTCAAGATTCAAAATACATGCAACAGTACAGGAGGTGACTCAGTACGAAAAGCAAACACCAAAGGGCTCCAAGGAAGTGTAGTATTAAAAATAAAGTTTATTTAAAAAAAATTTGAACCACACTTCTCCACTTGTCTTTTTTATTGAGTTTTTTTCAATAAAATACTACACTTAGCTGTCGTCCTACTGCTAGTTGGAGATGTCCCAGAATCTATGAAAGGAGCTACCAGAAGTGTAACCTGATGGAGTTCTATGAACTCTTGATGTACCCTTGATGCTTGGTCAGCCTATGTAAAGACTGTATCTCGTTATTAATAAAAAAAGAAAAAAAAAACACAAGGGCTTTATGCCACCTTTATACCATTATCCAATATTGATCATATGGCTTAGCAATGGTGCATACAGTAGGTGCCAATGCATAATTGAGGCCTCTCTTAAGGCTGCATTCATACCTGAGCGTATCGTTTTCAGGCAGAAAATCGCGCGATTTTGCAGCAATTTTTGCCGCGATCTTGTACAGGTCAAAAGGTCACCAATGTAAAAAAGCAGAAAAAGCCTGTAATCTGCCTAAAAAGAAGCTCCTGTACTTTTTTGAGTGACGGGCGTTTTGCTTCAGGCGACAGAACGCTCAGATGTGAACAGGGGCTATTGAAATGAATGGAATTTGGTCTTATTGGGCGTTTTTTAGAGCTGAGGCTTACAGCAGAAAAACGCCCCAAAACACCTAAGTGTGAACGGAGCCTAAATGGTATTGCACAGAGCAGCCCCCTACCTCCTCTTCAGGGATCGGGATTCCAACCTTAATCCCCCAGCGTTCTCAGCACCTCTTCTCTAAGTGCCACCATAGAAAGGCACCTGCTATGAGGGCAATCAGGTGGGCATGCTCCTACAGGAAACTCAGGTTAGTTTATTGAGGGGGGTGTCTGGGGGAGCTGCTATTGAAAGGTTTTACCTTAATACAGAGCATGCATTAGTTAAAGAACCCTTTGTCTTTAGAACCACTTTGAGGATAGCTGCAGTATCACTAGTGGTTGGTTAAAGTGTATCTAAAGCCAAAGGTTTTAGTTTTTTCTTTATTTTTGAAGTAATGATGGGTTAGAAGTACCGTTCTCTTGGCAACCGCCAAACCCAAACATGTCCATCAGATTGCCAGTCAAAGAGGTGTGATTCGTCACTCCAGAGAACACATCTCCACTGAGAGTCCAGTGGCAGCATGATTTACACCACTGCACCCGACACTTTGCATTGCACTTGGTGATGTAAGGCTTGGATGCAGCTGCTTGACCATGCAAACCCATTCCATGAAGCTCTCTTTGCACTGTTGTTGTGCTGATCTGAAGGTCACATGAAGTGTATTGACTCTACAGACAGTTGGCGACTTCTGTGCACTTCAGCATGCACTGACCCCGCTCTGTCCTTTTACGTGGCCTACCGCTTCGTGGCTGAGTTGCTCTTGTTCCCAGTTGCTTCCACTTTGTTATAATACCACTAACAGTTGAGCGTGGAATATTTAGTAGCAAGGAGATTTCAGGGATGGATTTATTGCATAAGTGGCAACCCATCACGGTACCACGCTTGAATTCACTGAGCTCCTGAAAGTGACCCTGTCTTTCACAAATGTTTGTAGAAGCAGTCTGTATGCCTAGGTGCTTGATTTTATACACCTGTGGCCATGGAGGTGAGTGGAACACCCGAATGCAATGATTTGGAGGGGTGTCCCAATACTTTAGGCCAGTGATGGTGAACCTTGGCACCCCAGATGTTTTGGAACTACATTTCCCATGATGCTCAACAATACTGCAGAGTGCATGAGCATCATGGGAAATGTAGTTCCAAAACACCTGGAGTGCCAAGGTGCGCCATTAATGCTTTAGGCAAAATAGTGTAGATAAAAAAAAGAGGCATTTATCCATTACCTACTCTTAAAAAAAAAAAAAAAAAAAAGTTTGAACATTAGCTATACTTTCTAGACAACCATAATTTTAATTGTATAAGGTTTTTTAGGCTGGGTTCATACTTATGTGAATAAGAAGGGTTCCCCAGGGTTCTGTGCTGGGACCAATCCTATTTAATTTGTTTATAAACGACCTGGAGGATGGGATAAACAGTTCAATCTCAGTATTTGCAGACAATACTAAGCTAAGCAGGGCAATAACTTCTCCGCAGGATGTGGAAACCTTGTAAAAAGACCTGAACAAATTAATGGGGTGGGCGACTACATGGCAAATGAGGTTCAATGTAGAAAAATGTAAAATAATGCATTTGGGTGGCAAAAATATGAATGCAATCTATACACTGGGGGGAGAACCTCTGGGGGAATCTAGGATGGAAAAGGACCTGGGGGTCCTAGTGGATGATAGGCTCAGTAATGGCATGCAATGCCAAGCTGCTGCTAATAAAGCAAACAGAATATTGGCATGCATTAAAAGGGGGATCAACGCAAGAGATAAAACGATAATTCTCCCACTCTACAAGACTCTGGTCCGGCCTCACCTGGAGTATGCTGTCCAGTTTTGGGCACCAGTCCTCAGGAAGGATGTACTGGAAATGGAGCGAGTACAAAGAAGGGCAACAAAGCTAATAAAGGGTCTGGAGGATCTTAGTTATGAGGAAAGGTTGCGAGCACTGAACTTATTCTCTCTGGAGTAGAGACGCTTGAGAGGGGATATGATTTCAATTTACAAATACTGTACTGGTGACCCCACGATAGGGATAAAACTTTTTCGCAGAAGAGAGTTTAATAAGACTCGTGGCCACTCATTACAATTTGAAGAAAAGAGGTTTAACCCTAAACTACGTAGAGGGTTCTTTACTGTTGTGCCCCGTACACACGGTCGGATTTTCCGACGGAAAATGTGTGATAGGACCTAGTTGTCGGAAATTCCGACCGTGTGTAGGCTCCATCACACATTTTCCATCGGATTTTCCGACACACAAAGTTTGAGAGCAGGCTATAAAATTTTCCGACAACAAAATCCGTTGTCGGAAATTCCGATCGTGTGTACACAAATCCGACGGACAAAGTGCCATGCATGCTCAGAATAAATAAAGAGATGAAAGCTATTGGCCACTGCCCCGTTTATAGTCCCGACGTACGTGTTTTACGTCACCAGAATGATCGGATTTTTTGACAACTTTGTGTGACCGTGTGTATGCAAGACAAGTTTGAGCCAACATCCTAGGATTTTGTTGTCGGAATGTCCGAACAAAGTCCGACCGTGTGTACGGGGCATAAGAGCGGCAAGGATGTGGAATTCCCTTCCACAGGCGGTGGTCTCAGCAGGGAGCATTGATAGCTTCAAGAAACTATTAGATAATCACCTGAATGACCGCAACATACAGGGATATATAATGTAATACTGACACATAATCACACACATAGGTTGGACTTGTGTCTTTTTTCAACCTCACCTACTATGTAAGTGGAAAAACAGTAATTGCAAGTTGAGCAAAAAATGGTTCAATAATAAGACAATTTCATATCACTCTGTATAGCTTTTAATTACGGTAAATAGGGGAAAGCTCCACTTTGAACCCACTGATTCATACATAGCTCCCAACTGTCCCTGATTTCGAGGGACTGTCCCTGATTTGGAGCAATGTCCCTCTGTCCCTCATTCCTCTTCATTTGTCCCTCATTTTGGTCTGATCTATAGAACTGTATGTAGCGCTGGTAGATTTTTGATCCACCATCTGATAGGTAAATTTAGTGGGTTGCTCGTTAGAGGAAGTTAGATTTGCCTCTGTTCCAGCTTGGCTGAGTTGCGTGTAGTTCCACACTGTGCCTGTGGGTGTCGCTGTTACCATTGGCTGGTGTTGGAAGAGCAACGTGTTGAAGCGTATGGGTGCTCCTCTGTCCCGGAGACAACTCGGCAGAGGTGGTTCTCCGAGTTGCATTCTGGGAGAGGGTATTTATGGGACAGACGCCATGTTTAGGGGTTCGTTTTCAGTCACCTGCTGGCCCTCCTGGCCGACAGGTATGCGTTAGAGTACCACCTGGTGGTCCTCCGATCCGGAGGCCCACGTCGCTGCAGCATGTGGGTGGGCCCAGAAGCCTGTCTGGGGCCTACCACAGCAGCAGAGGAATGGTCCTGAGCTGTCTATCCAGAGTGAAGGAGCTGGACAACCGAGATGATCCCAGGGGAGGACCCGTCATGGAAGGATCACGCAGAGTGCTGGTCTGGAGAGGGGCCTGGTGACTCGGTTGGAGGACGTATCCTGAAGTAGTCTTACTGCATAGTACTGCCTGGTTGGCTTAGAGGTTCAAGTACTGTGTCTGACGTTCACCGCAAAACCAATACATCCTGTGGCAGAGGATCGTACGGGTTTATTTCAAGCAAGTCTGTGGCAGAGACTTTTGTTCGTGCTACGTACTGCCTGCTAGACATGTGACAGAGGCCTATCCAGGCGAGCAAAGATCGTGTCCCACAAGGGGATTGCATCCAATTACAGTGTTCAACTCTAAAGGACGTTCTAAAGAATCCTAAAGAAATGTATTTGAGCTTCCCTGCAGCTTTCCTCCTACCTCTTTCCTGCTACTTCCTTTGTTACCTGGTTCAATAAAGCATTGAAAACCTACTCAAGTGTTGGTGCTTTTATCGTCCGGAGGTAAACTCAACAGGACCCTAGACCCGGTGCTGGTGAAACAGAGGGAAGGAGAGTGAAGGTAACAGCCCGCTTAAATCAGCAGCTCCACCGAGAGTTATTGCTACATGTATATAAAATGCACTTTTTATCTATCAAAAAGAGTTTCCCAGTGCTAAACCTTTCACCTGATTTCTTTTTTTTTTTTTTTAACAACAAGGTTGGTCTTTATTTGAGAAAATGATATACAGAATGTAGAAAAAAAACGAAAATAGTGTGACAAGTACACAGTACAGTTATAAATCGTACAGATATTATACAGCAGGCGTTTTAGTTCAGCATTTAAGTGTTGTACAGTTTGGTGTTACCAGGCAGGGGGGGGGGGGGGACGTCAGCATAGAATACAGATAGTCAATGCACAATACCTAGAGGGGGGGGGGGGTCAGCATACCCTCTACACACCACAAAGCCTGCCCAGCTCCACAGCCCTCAGAGACCCAGTAGGGAGGTCAGATCGGGTCAGTCCATGGTCGCCAGACCTTGGCGAATTTTTGGGGACAACCTCTACTTATATAAGTTAATTTATAGAGCGGTATGACCGCATTTATTGAGTCTTCCCAGGTTCTTATTGTAGGTGGACGACTAGACGTCCATTTTAACAGAATCACTTTTTTTGCATAGAATAAGAGTAGGGCCAGTAGTATCTTGGTGTAGCGAGGTCTCTGTTCGTCATCTTGGATACCTAACAGGGCCAATTCTGGCGATAAGGGAATTTCCAACTGTAGTCTGACCTGTATAAATTCCTCTATAGCAGCCCAATATCTGGAGAGTCGAGGACAGCTCCAGAACATGTGGATGTAGTCACTATCCAGCGACTGGCACCTCGGGCAATTCGAGGATTTCAACGGAAACGCTCTGTGCAGCCTCTGAGGGGTGAAGTACACCCTATGCAAAAACTTGGTCTGGATTAGTTTATCCCTAGAGGAGATCAATACCTGGAGACCATCATCAAAACACTCTTCCCAAGCTTCCCTGTCTAGGTTCGGAAGATCTGTCTTCCACTTAACCCACAAGGCTTCCATCTTAGGTGAGTCTTTCTTAAGTATTGTAAAGTATAGCGTAGACAAGGGTTTTTTCAAGGCCTCTTGTGAGAGCAACTCCTCAACCGCATCTGCCTGAATAATCGGCGGGGTCGGAAACTGTGCTTGGAAGGCATGTCGCAGCTGATAGTAGCGAAAAAACATCCATCCCGGGAGATTATGCCTAGTCGCTAGTGTGCGGAATGGAATAAGGGTTCCTGACATTACAATATCTTTTAAAACCTTGATACCATATCTGGCCCAGACCTGCGGATCCGGAATAGTCCGAAAATGCGGGAGGGTGGAGTTCCCCCACAACGGGCAGAATGGAGACCACTGGTTGGCAGCCAAGAACCTTTTCCTAGCCATTCCCCAGACTCTTATAGTAGTTTCAGTGGGCACAGGCAAGGAGGGGTACGACGACGTCCCGCGGTAGGCCAGGTTGCTTAGTTCAGTAAGGGAACCCACGATAGCCGCCTCAAGACACACCGCTGCGTTAGCTCTAGATTGTTCGAACCACCACCTCACCGTGACCAGGACAGCCGCCCAATAGTACACCGTCAGGTTAGGTAAAGCTAGGCCACCGAAACTCACGGGGAGCTGCAAGGTAGTACGAGCTATACGTGGATACGACCCCCTCCATAGGAAGGAACCAATACACGTATCCAAATTTTTAAAAAAAATTTTGGGTATCCACGTCGGGCAGTTTCGAAACACATAATTGAGTTTGGGCAGGTATATCATTTTCAAGACATTAATCCTCCCGAGGAGATTTAGGGGTAGATTAGCCCATCGGGAACAGTGTTCTTTCAGTTGCGCGACAATTGGAAAAAGATTTAGGCGTTGATATGCTTGGGGTTCTCTAGTAATCTTTATACCTAGGTACGTAAATTCTTCTACCCATCTCAACGCTGTCTGAGGAGCCAGCTCTTTTGCCCGCCCATCTAAAGGAAAAAGGACTGATTTGGACCAGTTTATACGTATCCCAGAGAACTGCCCAAACTCGTCAAAAGCCTCAAGAGCAGCCTCCAATGAGGGACCAGCATCCTGCAGGTAAAGCAGGGTATCGTCAGCATACAATGATATTTTCTCCTCCAGAGGGCCAATCCTGAGTCCCACTATACGGCTGGATTCCCGGACCAGAATCGCCAGGGGCTCCAGGGCGAGTGCAAACAGGCTGGGGGAAAGGGGACAGCCCTGCCGAGTGCCCCTCTGGAGGAGAAAAAAATCCGAGAGGGTATCATTTACTCGAATTCTTGCCCTAGGACCCTTATACAGAACCCGGAGCCAATGCATGAAGCGAGGGCCTATTCCAAACTTCCGCATAACCGCCCATAAGTACTCCCATTCAACAGAGTCGAAAGCCTTTTCTGCATCCAGAGAGGCTATGACTCTGGTACCTCTGTTGTCATGGGCGGCAGCTAGATTCAGAAACAGACGACGGATGTTTATGTCGGTACCCTTGCCCGGCATAAAACCGGTCTGATTAACCTGCACCAGGTCCTCCATCACCTTACCAATTCTAATGGCCAATATTTTGGCCAGTAATTTAGCATCTGCATTAATGAGGGAAATAGGCCGGTAGGAGGCGCAGTCCTCCGGGTCCTTGCCAGGCTTGGGCACCAACACAACAATCGCTTCGGATAACGAATCTGGGATGGATCCCAGTTCCGCCGACCGCAGCAGTAGCGAGGTAAGTCTTGGTGCCAAGAGTTCCTGGTATGTGGCATAGAATTCTATAGGGATACCGTCTGGTCCAGGGGATTTCCCCTGGACCTAATGCCTCCTGGACTTCCTCTAATGAAATGTCCTTATCTAACTCCTCACGTTTCTCCTCCGTCAGGGAGGGGAAGGGAATCCTCTCCAGATAACGGAGTAGCTCCTCACCACTGAATCCCGCTCTAGCTGAGTATAAGTTCTGATAGAACTCAAGGAACCTTGCATTAATGTCCGCTGGGGTCGTCAATAGCCGACCATCCAGCGCCTTCACCCCTCCAATGTGGGTGACACCATTCCTCCCCTTTGCTAACCAAGCCAATAGTCTCCCGTTCTTGTCCCAGAATTCGAATACTCTCTGTGCACTATCAAGCATAGATTTCCGAGTTAGCTCGACTCTCAGAAGGGACAGTTCCCTCAGAGAGTCTTGCCAGGGCACATAGTGGTTTTGATCAGGGTTTTGTATATACTCCTCCTCTTTCAACTTCGTCCGCACCTCCAAATCTCTCAGAGACTGCACAGAATCGCGCTTCTTGGCTGCAATGCGGGTCATATATTCCCCCCTAAGCCAGGCCTTAAAAGCATCCCATTGTACTAGAGGCTCGGTGGAACCTTCATTGTGTAGCCAAAAATTGCATAGAGCCTCTGGGAGCTCTTCCTGAACATCGGGGTCCATAATCCAATATTTAGACAGCCTCCACACTCTTTCACCTACCACCTGAGAGAGTCGAATAGTAACCGATACCGGAGCATGATCCGAGATACCTCTAGAAAGGATCTCAGAGGATTCAATCCTCCGAAGTAACGTAGAGGAGGCAAAAGCCAAATCAATGCGGGACATGGTCCGGTATGTGGTAGATAAGCATGTGAATGCCCTATCCGAAGGGTGGTAGTGGCGCCAAACATCCGTCATGTGGAAGGCGGAGGCCCAATGAGAGAGTCCATGCTGGGGAGGACCGGAAGCATGGAGTCTGTCAACATCTCTGGAAGGGGCCAAATTGAAATCACCCATAAATAACACATTTTCGACATTATATAATACAACCTTTTGCATAAGTTCATGGAGGACAGCGACATCTGCCGGTGGTGGTAAATACAGCCCTACTATTACAAAAGGGATTTCAGAGATTAGGGCATGTAATAGAATGTATCTGCCCCCTGGGTCTAACCTCACCTCAACAATCTGAAATGGGAGGGATCTATGTACCAGGATACTAATGCCTCTCGCATAATTAGAGTATGGTGCATGGTAGTGCGCGCCCACCCAGGCCTTTTTTAGACTTAAAATGCGAGAACCGACAAGATGTGTCTCCTGGAGTATACACACCTGTGGGCGGAGTCTCTGCAGGTAAGCAAGTACCAGGGAGCGCTTAACCGCCGAGTTAAGGCCTCTCACATTCCAAGAAACCACCAAACACTTAGCCATGGGATAGGCGCGTCAATAAAAACAAAAATGGTATAATATTAAATGTATACAGGAAAGATAATTTCAGGGAAAAACCTGTCCCTTCCAAGCCACACCGAGGATCCGTAACGCACAGAACCTCATAAAAATCGAGTTCCATGCGATAGGGATGTGCCCACACATATCTGTCTATATAGACCAACCGTAATTTTCGTTTACATTTTTGCAGACAAAAATAATAAGTTAAAACAATAAAACAAAAAAATAACATGGGTGCCCAACCATTAGCATCCCAAAACACACCCCCCCCCACCCCACGCACCCCGGAAACAGGAGTTGCGCTTGGATCCCCAAACACCCATAATACTAAGATTGTAAACCTAAGTCAGGGTTGCGAGCTTGGATATAGACCTCACATATCCCCTGAAGCAGGGACGTATGTGGGAGTAGTAAGTTCCTTTTAGAGCCATTGGAGTGATCGAAAAAGGAAGAAAAAAGGGGAGAATAAAAAGGAAAAAAAAAAAAAAAAGGGACCAAAAAACAGAAATAAAAGTAACCAGGCATATTCAGGTAGAGAAATTGCAGCATTCACCTGCCTAAAACAGGGGCACATTCTTAGAGTTCGTTACCATAACTTGCATCGTCCTCAGAGAAACCAGAGAGATCACCAGTATATTCTAAATCGAAAGTAGCTCACTGTCGAGGCTGACGGTCAGTGTAGGGGTGCTTCCTGTGCTTCAAGGCAGTCAACTTGCTCAGGGTCCGGCATAACAAAACCACAAGAGCCGGGGGCCCTTAACATAAACTTCGTCGAACCCATTAGTTGAGGCTGGAGCCCCAGCCTCGGTTATGTGGAAGTAATCAGAGTCAGGAAGTTACCAGGGACAGTCAGCTTATCAAGATAGGAGAAACAGCTTACTGGTAAAGCCGAGCCTTGTAGAGTGGACTTCTTATGGGGGCAAAGTATCCAGCCAAGCTGAAGCATCTCTGGGGCTGGTAAAGAAGCGCGCCGTTTCGCCATCAATCACCCTCAATTTGGCCGGGAATAAAACGCTGTACTTTATACCTTTCTTCCGCAGGGTTGCCTTCACCGCATCAAAGGATCGCCTCTGTCTTTGTGTTTCCATGCTGTAGTCCGGGAATAGTAGGAGTTTGGCATTCTGGAAGGGTAAATCTCCCGCAGCACGAGACGCCCTAAGCAACTTGTCTCGGTCTCGAAAGTTCAACAGCCTGAGGATGAAGGTTCTTGGAGGGGCTCCCTCAGGACCAGGTCTTGGTGGTACACGGTGGGCTCTTTCGACCGCAAAATAAGGGGAGAGCTGAGCTGCCGGTAGCAGGGAGCGTAGCAGCCACTCCGTGAACTGCGACGGGGAACGGCCCTCTACTCCCTCCGGGAGGCCCACGATCCTCAAATTGTTCCGGCGGTTCCGGTTCTCGGCATCTTCTGCACGGTATTCGAGCGCCTTGACCTTAGTTTGCAATGTGCGAATGGAGGTAGCATGGTCATTAACTGTGTCCTCCACCATTCCAACTCTGTTCTCAGCCTCCGTCACTCTGGCCCGGATCTTGTCCAGATCTTGCCTAATCAGGCCGACATCCAACTGCACCTCCTCTATTTTTGAGGCTAAGGTAGATTGGCAGGAGGTAACAGCAGCTTGGCAGGTTGTAATTGCTGCCATGATCTCTGACAATCCCGGAGACGCCGACACTGAGTTCTCCTCGTGGTCTGTCTGCGACGCCATGTTGCTATGGCGCGCAGGGGATCTCGTGGAGCCGGGGTTTGAAGCAATCTCTACGGGTAAATCAGGGGGGAACTTCAATTTCTTGCCCCTCTTCTGGTAGCCCGGAGTTCTAGAAGGCATCCAGATATTTTAGGTCTCTTTTTAGCAGGTGAGAATAGATAGAACGGATAATTTACCGGATCACACTCCAGGAGAGCTCAGGAACACGTCTGCTCAGTCTTCCATCCTGGCCACGCCCCTCCACCTGATTTCTAAATTGCTGCATTTGTAAATTCCAAAAGCCAATATAAAGGAATAGTAGTGGAAAAAAAAAGCACTTGTGGGGTTTTTTTTTGTACAATTCTGCTTAAAGGGGGCGTGGCAGGGGGTGTGTCCTATGCCTGCATACTTTTGCTGCATACTTTTGCTGATAGGTGTCCCTCATTCCCATCTCAAAATGTTGGGAGGTATGATGCATACCCTGTTTAGGTAAACTGTTCAGTTTATACATAGGCACAACTATGTTACATGTACTGTCTACTGGCAGCAAAATGAACAGCAGTGCATGCCAGAGGGACTGACCATTGAGCCACTCGGGCACTTCCCGAGGGCCCTGGGCCACTAGGGGGCCCCATCAGGGTTGCCAGCCTCAGTAAAACCAGAGACAGTATGTATAAATCTGTGGGTTTTTTTTACATCTGTCTGTGTATACTGTGTGTACTGTGTGTATGTGTATACTGTGTGATTGTATACTGTGTGTGTGTGTATACTGTGTGTACATGTATGTGTATACTGTTTGATTGTATACTGTGTGTGTGTGTATACTGTGTGTACATGTATGTGTATACTGTGTGATTGTATACTGTGTGTGTGTGTGTATACTGTGTGTACATGTATGTGTATACTGTGTGATTGTATACTGTGTGTGTGTGTATACTGTGTGTACATGTATGTGTATACTGTGTGATTGTATACTGTGTGTGTGTATACTGTGTGTACATGTATGTGTATACTGTGTGATTGTATACTGTGTGTGTGTGTATACTGTGTGTACATGTATGTGTATACTGTGTGATTGTATACTGTGTGTACATGTATGTGTATACTGTGTGATTGTATACTGTGTGTGTGTATACTGTGTGGCCCAATAATCTCTGATTGCCTGGGGGCCCCATAATCTCCTATTGCCCGGGGGCCCCATGAGTTATCAGTCCGCCCCTGGTGCATGCTATATGATGACACTGTAGATATCGCCTTGGAGCTCTGCTTCCGTCTGCACACCTGGTGGATGGATCCAGCAGCCATAACTGTGCTGGGGCAGCTGTAGAAACTGCTGAGAGGTGTCATAAGACTTTCCACAGCTCTGGTAGCATACTGTCCTCTGCCTTATGGACAGTTCTGACTAATGATAGCTCTGCATAGACTCTACTGAGGTTGTGAAGAATTCATAGGCCCAGACTGTGATCCGATTCGGGCCCACTGCACTCATCCCAGGGTACCAACCAACCCCTCCCTATGAATGACAAACTGCCTTGGGAGATGAGATGACATTCACTCAATCCAGGCACTTCCAGGCTGACTGCATAATCTCATGTCTGTGGTATCATGCAGGAACCGCGTGTTCAACCTTCATAGATGTCAACTGTCCCTGAACAACCTGAACAACCTAAACAGCATCCAATCAGTGCTAATTTCTGGGAGGTTATCAACCCAAATACCTAATATATCCTAAAATTATCTCTCACACATCAGCAGTAAATCAATATTGCTCACCTGTGATTTATTTTTATAGATTCATGAAAGTTCATGTCGAGGGGAAAGTGGACAGGTTCAGGGCTAATACAAGCCAGAATGAGTGCTTGCTTGGTATGTCATTCATTTTGTAAATCTCTACCGCTTGATTCACTCAAAAAGGCAGTCCACCTAAAACTGACACATTCTGGAGAATTAAACTACCTGACAGCCTCTCCACTCTCTAGGAGAGATTGTTGGTGAGATCCTTGTGCTGAGTTCCCAGGTCTGCACACCAGCGGAAACCTGGGGTATCCCTGTTCTAAATTTTCAGCTATGCAGACCTAAGGTGCCCATTTATGAAAAGCTCCCACCATCCCTGTGCTGAGTTTTGGTTCTGCATACCTGCCGTGCTTATTATGAGGGGCTCCCACCATCTCTGCTAAATTTTACCTCATGAATAATGTAACAGTAGGTGTGGCAACATACAAAGGGTGAGCAGGAACACTGCTGGGAACTATGACAGGGAGACCCCACTATTGGGAGTATGCAAGACCCTGGAGCCCAAGCTGTGGCCCCAGGGCCACATGCAACCCTAATGCCGTGTGCACACGGGCGGACTTTTCGACCTGACTGGTCTGAGGGATTCGAATCCGGACGAATCCATCGGACAATCCGACCGTGTGTGGGCTTAATGCAGCTGACTTTTTCAGGTGAAAATCAGACGGACTTTAGATTTGAAACATGTTTCAAATCTTTCCGACGGACTCGAGTCCGGTCGAAAAATCCGCTCGTCTGTATGCTAGTCCGACGGACGAAAACCGACGCTAGGGCAGCTACTGGCTACTGGCTATCAACTCCCTCATTTTAGTCCAGTTGTACGTCATCACGTACAAATCCGTCGGACTTTGGTGTGATCGTGTGTAGGCAAGTCCATTCGTTCGAAAGTCTGTCGGAAGTCCTTCGAAAGTCCGTCGGACCTTTGATCCACCCATGTGGACCTTTGATCCACCCATGTGTACATGGCATTAGGTGTTTGAAATGTGGACTTAGCAGTCAGTGGAGGAAACATTGATTTGTAAATGGGCCATTAATAACAGTGATCTCTTGCAGTTTCATTTAACATGTCTCCTGTCTCTGGCTGTCTAACACAGCAAGACTTCATCTCCAACCACTCCGGTAGAACAGTCTTTGGCCTTTTCTTCCAGTAAGTCTTCAGTCTATGAGAGTCTTCTGTAGCAGGACATATAATAAGGATTACTTTTGGCCCTCGGAGATTAGAGGGGCCAAATTTAAGTCCCCCTATACTTTGGAAATTGACAACCACCAACCCAAGCCATATAAGAAGCTGACTTGGCCTAATTAGCCCCACCCATAACTGCAATTTGAATTTTGTATGAACTGCCCCTTTAACAACCTGTACATTAGAAACAACAGTTTTTGGCACTTATGTATTTTATGGACTGACCAATAATTTGAGCCGGCCACATACATAACCTCTCCCATGTATAGTCCTTGTACTGTACAAATCCCACAATCCACAATCTCCCACTCCCACCTGCATCACTCGTGGCTGCTGCCATCTTTTCCTACACCACCTGGGCCCCTCATCCTGCCTTCGCTCTATTCCAGAGGTGATCCATTCTCTTAAGCCTCTAAGTCTTCATGGCTAAGTTTTCCTTTTTCACTGTCAGCTGCAAAAATGTAATCAAGTCTGTTACCCCTGATAGGAATTAGAAGCCACGGGACCTGGCAAAGCGCAGCAGATTAATTGAAATTTGAGCAGTCTCCGAAGTAATATTTGCTACATTTTTTTTTTTTTTACTGTAAGCGCCCCCCTATTTGGGCCCCAAGCCGCCTCTGCACATCCGGCGCTCTATAAGATAATTACAGGCAGCTCTGCTATGCCGTCCGCCGTCATTATTTCTCTCGCCATCCTATGGCTGCCGGAACATCGCTCATACAAATAAGGTTAACAGAGGCTGAGCTGACACTAACAAAGGCTAGACTAATGCCAGCAATAAATAAATGCATTGATAAATACCATTTATAATAATTACTGCCGCCGCTGCGCCCTTCTCTCTAATCGCCTTCTGATTGTGCTAAAACAATAGAAGGGATGAGTATGAGGCTGACACATTACTGGACAAGGCAAGGCACACAGGGCTCTGTTCAGGACAGATGGCTGTAAGAGAGAGGCTCTAAAAGCCCCGGCGAGGGGGGCACACAGTATCAGTGACCTGTATCCTGTACTGCAGAAGCGTGACTATGAAGTACTACTGACCCAAAGAAACCCAAAGTGGCGACCAGAGTCCTAGGGCCCACTTACACATGTGCATTGTAGAAGCGTGACTATGAAGTACTACTGACCCAAAGAAACCCAAAGTGGCGACCAGGGTCCTAGGGCCCACTCACACGTGTGCATTGTAGAAGCGTGACTATGAAGTACTACTGACCCAAAGAAACCCAAAGTGGCGACCAGGGTCCTAGGGCCCACTCACACGTGTGCATTGTAGAAGCATGACTATGAAGTACTACTGACCCAAAAAAACCCAAAGTGGCGACCAGGGTCCTAGGGCCCACTCACACGTGTGCATTGTAGAAGCGTGACTATGAAGTACTACTGACCCAAAGAAACTCAAAGTGGCGACCAGGGTCCTAGGGCCCACTCACACGTGTGCATTGTAGAAGCGTGACTATGAAGTACTACTGACCCAAAGAAACCCAAAGTGGCGACCAGGGTCCTAGGGCCCACTCACACGTGTGCATTGTAGAAGCGTGACTATGAAGTACTACTGACCCAAAGAAACCCAAAGTGGCGACCAGGGTCCTAGGGCCCACTCACACGTGTGCATTGTAGAAGCATGACTATGAAGTACTACTGACCCAAAAAAACCCAAAGTGGCGACCAGGGTCCTAGGGCCCACTCACACGTGTGCATTGTAGAAGCGTGACTATGAAGTACTACTGACCCAAAGAAACTCAAAGTGGCGACCAGGGTCCTAGGGCCCACTCACACGTGTGCATTGTAGAAGCGTGACTATGAAGTACTACTGACCCAAAGAAACCCAAAGTGGCGACCAGGGTCCTAGGGCCCACTCACACGTGTGCATTGTAGAAGCGTGACTATGAAGTACTACTGACCCAAAGAAACCCAAAGTGGCGACCAGGGTCCTAAGGCCCACTTACACGCTTGCATTGTGGAAACGTGCAGTATAACAAACTTGTTATTGGCAGTTGCCACAACACCTACTCTATGTGTGGTGCATTGCGGTGCCATTCGCAATGTATTATACAGTAGAGCCCAATGCACTATGTCGCACTAAGTTGTTAAAAAAGGGTCATACGTGTTTTTTTCTGTAATTGTGATGGGTTGGTAGCCCATTTGCACCTTTGTGTTGCTATGATGCACATTTGTTAACAGGCCTTTTTTGCACTTTAATGCACATCGCACAAACACAAGTAAAGTGTGTTGCCCGATTCTTTTTTTTCACCCGTAAATGTACTGGAATGCATGCAAATGCACATAAACAAAACACAAATGTAACTCAGTACAAAAAAATAAAAATAAATCATAATGCCTAAATAATGCACTGAAAATGCATCAAAACCATACTGCAAATGTGCCACAAACACACCACAAGTGCATTACAAATCCATTTAAAGCATATGTGGATCTGCACACCGATTATGGGGAATGTGGTGTAAATGAGCCCCCTTAAAGCGAAAACTACACTCCACAAAATACTTATCTCTACTGTCCAGTGATGCGTCCATTGGATCCTTCAACTTTTCGCTGACACCTTCTCCCTGTGCTGCTTCCAGGTGCCGAGTCTTTGGTCTCTTGATTGGCTGAAGGAGGCTGACTTGACTCCTGCGCATGCACACAGGAGCCATTCACTCTGCCACCACTGTAGTGCTGGGAATGCCCACTGAGCTGCACATGCACAGCTGTATTGTACATGTAACAGAAAATTGTGACCAGGCAGGTAAGTTTGTTTTATGCAGAAGAGACAGAGCATGCTCCTCTTGCAAGAAAGAGCTGCCCACTGGCAATTTTTTTAATTTTAGGCTTATTTTCACTTTAATGCCCCGTACACACGGTCGGACATTGATCGGACATTGATCGGACATTTCGACAACAAAATCCATGGATTTTTTCCGACAGATGTTGGCTCAAACTTGCCTTGCATACACACGGTCACACAAAGTTGTCGGAAAATCCGATCGTTCTGAACGCGGTGACATAAAATACGTACGTCGGGACTATAAACCGGGCAGTAGCCAACAGCTTTAGTCTCTTAATTTATTCTGAGCATGCGTGGCACTTTGTCCGTCGGATTTGTATACACACGATCGGAATTTCCGACAACGGATTTTGTTGTCGGAAAATTCTATAGCAAGCTCTCAAACTTTGTGTGTCGGAAATTCCGATGGAAAATGTGTGATGGAGCCCAAACACGGTCGGAATTTCCGACAACAAGGTCCTATCACACATTTTCCGTCGGAAAATCCAAATGTGTGTACAGGGCATAAGTGTGAATGGGCCCCTAAATGAGTATGCATGACTTTTTTCATTTAAAAATGTATCTCTACCCAATAACCTTTTTTTAGTTTTGAATGGAGTAGGGAAGGATCAGAATCCCTGTTTTTCCCATTTTTTATTTTCTGTGGCACCAACAACAAGCGTTTCCAACACTTCCTGACCTAGAGACACAACAGGAAGTGAGCAGTCATCTGTCCATAGCGAAGAGAAGATTATGGAAGCCTAGTTGTTGAACAAAAGTCGGCACAAATGTGGTCTGATTGCATTGTCAGATCTGGATGGCCAATGTGTTTTATTAAAGCGGTAAATCTTCTGATGAGTTTAGAGCAGCAAGAAAAAAAAATACAATAGGTTTATTATTTGTTGCTTTAGAAATATGCCACATAAAGCAGTGATACACAAAGAGCAATTATTTGTTCGATCTTTGTAAACACCCCCACACATCAAGACATTCATCATGGCAGGCAAAGCGTTGTCTTTTCCACGCGCCGTCAATGGGAAGACACAGAAAAATAAAGCGCCCACATACAAATGTTACATGTCTCGTGCACATATGCTCTTTCTTGCCACTGTGACATTAATAAAACGGAGCCATAAAGTCACCTGTGACTGATTCCGGGGGCCTCTCGCCTTGTCTGCTGCAGCAGGTGGCGTTGGAGACTCTGTCATATTAAAAGGACAAGGCAAAGGATTTCTAATCATAGGACGCGGCCAAATCCGGGAACTAATCTCAGGGAAAGGTGAGCTCCATTACGGGCAGATAGACAATGTAATGTGCTAATAAAATCCACTTAGCTGGCTGTGTGACAAGGCGAAGCGCAGTTCGCAGTCACAGCTTGGTGACAAGCAAAGAAAAGGACACGCTGGAGAGCAGCCAGGCTACCAATATTCTCTGTAACACAATGGTCACAGGATACGACTTGGAGGTCTGAGTGATATACCACACATTGCATGAGTCAGGGAACCACAAGTCCCAGCATGACTTCCAGCACCATCTTATACCTCTTACATCCACTAAGGGTCCCATCTGTGCTCTAACCTACTTTCATCTCCAATTCTGCAAGCCTTCATTGTGCACCTTTGTAGTGCATTCCTTGTTATCAGTGTAGCCAAGTCCTGAGCCCCTCCAGGCCTAATGGTGACCTCCAGAGTCAGGGACAGCGGACATCCTTCTATGTAGAGTGGGTTACGAGGCATGGTGGGTGTAATGCAAGGTAGATTCATGGGCGCCAGACACTTTTTGAATGCAAAAAGATTTATTGTCTCTAAACAGAACTGTGGGAGAAAGGGTTAGGGCCAGGACACCCTTTAGTAGTTGCAATGTTAATTTAGCAGATTCCAAGACTTCTATAGGCAGACAGCCATGCAGGGAAAGGTATCAAGCCAGACAACACATCTGCATGAGTAGGAACGCTGTCTCCTATGGCAACAATCTTGAAACTGTTTCTAATACAAATTGTAACGAACTCCTTCGCTTCTTCTACAATCTCCTATTGTAGATCTTCACTCAACTGAGCTCCCAGTCTATCACTTATGCCGCATACACATGACCGGACTTTCCGTCAGAATAGACTCCGACGGTCTTTCCGACGGAGTTCCGCTAAAATGGACTTGCCTACACACGATCTCACCAAAGTCCGATCATTTAGAACGCCATGACGTACGACGGAACTAGAAAAAGGCAGTTCAATAGCCATTAGCCAATAGCTGCCCTTGCTTCGTTTTTGGTCCGTCGGAATAGCATACAGACGAACGGTTTTCCCGATAGGAACTGATTCCGTCGGAAAGATTTGAAACATGTTCTATTTCTAGGTCCGTCAGAATTTTAAAGAAGAAAAAGTCTGATGAAGCCCACACATGATCGGAATGTCCGACGGAATGATTCTGTCGGACCTTTTCTGCTGGAAAAACCGGTCGTGTCTACACGGCATTAGACCTGCTGACCCACTGCCACGGAATCTCCTGAGTTCCTCAAATCTTCTCATTCAGTATCTTCCTCAAGCGTCACCCCCGCGTCCCTGCTGGGTCCCTAGCTCGGCACTCACAGATACTCCTCAAGCATCACCCACTGGCCTGCTTGCTCCCTGGCTTGACACACAATACTGCTCTGCAATTGTCACCTCCACTGGCTGGGTCTCTGGCTTGACATCTGCTGAAGTTTCCAAATTCTTCACCGTCCCCGGTTGATGAGAATACTGCTCTGGTACTTGCTTCAGCTACTCATGGGGGTCTCTGGTAACAAGGTGGATGGTCCCTTATGCAGCGTACACACAAGCGGACTTTACGGCAGACTACGGGATTTCGTCGGACAATTCGTTTGTGTGTGGGCTCCAGCGGACTTTGTTTTCTCAAAAGTTGGACGGACTTAGATTTGAAACATGTTTCAAATCTATCCGACGGACTCGAGTCCGGTCCAAAAGTCCGCTCGTCTGTATGCTAGTTCGACGGACAAAAATCCACGCTAGGGCAGCTATTGGCTACTGGCTATGAACTTCCTTATTTTAGTCCGGTCATACGTCATCACGTACGAATTTAACAGACTTTGGTTGATTGTGTGTAGGTAGGCAAGTCCGTTCATTCAGAAAGTCAGTCAAAAAGTCCGCCGGGCAAAGTCTGCCGTAAAGTCCGCTCGTGTGTACACGGCATAAGTGGCGACAGCTTCCCCTGTACCCCCCGACCACGACAGGTTCTCCGGCAGGCAGAACCGTCACTTCTGGTTGGACTGCAAGCCGTAGTCCCAACCCTGCGCTGCTCTCTTGCTTCTCGATAGGCCCTCAGACAACCTAGCAGCCAGATGTGCCCGGGATAGGCCTTAGGCTCTGGCCTAACAGCCCAGGGCAGCACAACACACGTCCACCCAGACAGCCATCCAGGTGGCACAGAACCCTGATCATCTGACTCCACCCAAATAAATAGGCTCTCCCAGCAGACCAAGGGATCCAAGAAAATCCCTGCCCATTGGCTGAGACACCCCACTCATTCATAATCTGTCCTTGCAATGCCCTTGTCTTATATAATGCCATCAGATACCTGGCCATCTAATGACAGAAGAGAGAAGTGCAGCAATTCCAAACTTAGGGTGAAGTCAATTGACCTCCTATCAATTGACCAAGGCAACTATCACTTGGCAGATACATTTAACAGCAACCCTGCCTAAACATCAGGGTGTACATCAGATATACAGCACTTTTTCATGTTACAGCTGAAGTTTAATCTGCTTATATATTGCCCTTCCTGGTTCCTCCTTCTCCCACTCCTCAACATGTTAAGGAAATAATAAGAAAATATATTTTTTTCTGTTTTCATTACATACCCTTTATTCGTTTCTGTGCTTCTCTGTGCAGTGCAGGCAGCTCATGGCTGGTGGAAGGAAGAGGCCAAAATATCCTCTTCTTCTGGGGTGCCCTACTAGCGCTCCTGGCTCCTCCTCTTCATCGGGTGCCTCTACGGAGAGCTTGGGGGCACTGGTGCGGGCACGCTCACGAGTCTGGCTCCTGCTGCTAACAATCTATCCAATGAGAATGGAGACAGCGGGTGAAGCTGCTGGGCTCGTGCTCGTCGCTGGAACGGATGGGTTCAGGTAAGAAAAAAGGGGGGTGGGGGCAGCTGCAGCAGAAAAGGTTGTTCACCTTAATGAGCAGTGGGCTGGTTCTTGGAAGGAGATCTGCAAATATTAAAATGCCTTAAAGTGGTTGTAAAGCTTCATGGTTTGCATTCTATGCATTAAGGTGAAAAACCTTCTGTGCTGCAGCTCCCCCCAGACCCCCCTATTATATTACTTGAGCCTGATCCGATCCAGTGATGTGCACGAGCCCAGCGGCTCCAGCTGCTGTCTCTCTCCTCATTGGACAGATTGATAGCAGCAGGAGCCACTGGCTTCCGCTGCTGTCAATCAAATCCAGTGACACGGGAGCAGTAGCACTCTTGTGGCACAGGAGAGGCGCCTGTACAACTGTGCACAATTGAAGGGAAGGCTGGAGTTCTGCTTTGAAATGTAAACCCTCACATATACCCAGTGAAATGAACAGCCTGATATAATACACAGAGACTAAACAAATCTCCCTACATAAGCTTTACATGTATATCTGATGTCTTCAGCTTTATATATTCTTTAGAAAGTGAACAACGTGTTAGAGATTTTTTCTTCCTGTTCAGCACTGGGTGTGGATTCTTGGCATACACTGTGTGACAGCTGATTGGAGGAAATGCACACACCTCCACCCCACATAGGCAAAAGAAGGAATGTGCAGAGCTGTGCTGTGAATAGACCAGCTCTTTGCTAATCTATATATAGCACCCACCCCGACACAAATTTCAGGCTGGTTTTATCTTGGTTGTCGGAGAACTTGAATGGAGCAGCAGAAAGACAGGGGACCTAGGGCTTTGGAGAGAGATAAGAAAACACTACAGATATATGTGCTTAGGTCAAATTTCATGAATCTGCTTTACATCCATTTTAAGTGTACGCATGCTCAGCAATGTGTCAGTGTCACCCTTCATGGTACAGAATACCTCTCCCAGAGATCACAGCAACCCCCTGGACATTGCCTTCATCTGCTTCTCACTCCAGAAGGATGGGTTACCATTTACTTCCCAAGGTCCAGCTTCTCGCCTTGTGACTGTGAATGTTCAGTTTGATTGTTGGAGGGGAGAGGAGACTGAGGGAATGCTTCTTCCTGCCTGCAGCAGACCGATGACATCATCTCTTTGCCTCATGCATAGGCAAAGTCACTACATAGAGATTAAGGACAGCTTTTTAATATTAAAGTGGTTGTAAACCCAAGAAAAAAAAAACCTGCAAGACAAAAGCATAATGAGCTAGTATGCATAGCATACTAGCTTATTATGAATTACTTACCTGAGATCAAAGCCCCTGCAGCCGTCCTCGTACACCACTCCGGCGGCCGACATCGTTCCTTCCGGGTATCGCGTTACTTCCGGGTATCGCGGGCTCCGTCGCTGTGATTGGCTGAAGCCTCGATGACATCACTCCCGCGCATGCGTGCAGGAGCCGCCGGTAACGGCACAGTCTAACTGAAGCAACGGCACGTATTTCAGTGCAAATAGACGTCGGCACATGCAAATAGAGGGATATATCCAGGGTAGCTACGGGTAAGCCTTATTATAGGCTTACCTGTAGCAAAAAGTGTGTTGTAAGGATTTACAGCCACTTTAAAAGGTGGAGCTTTTTTGAAAAATAAAAATGCAGCTGTACATTGTGACATATCAGGAATCTATTTAATCACACCGGTAAAGTTATTAAAAGATCCAATTTGAGGATGCCACTCAAATTACTTTGGTCATCAAAATCAATATTTCCAAATCCAGACCTGACCACCTTTTACCATGTTTACTGCTGCCAGTGTCATCCTCTCCCCTAATATCTGCATTCATGTTCCCATTACACTGTTCTAGTGGGTGGTAGAATTGTACCAGGATGATCTAAAGCTGCCAGCCTCTTCAAAGTGGTCTTTGAGTACAAACACTCAAAGCAACCAATTAAGATTCCTTTTTCTACTGGCTGCATTTTATCAGACTTAGTTGTGATTGGTACAGATCGCTGCAATTAAAAACAAATACTCTTTATTGATTAATATTGCAATTTTATTTAATTGTAAATGACCCCTTTTTATGTTTTTCTCTTTAAACACAAGCAGTGGAAGTACCTGAATTTGACATTGTATCAGCCTATTGCAGTCCCTGTACAGCAAAGCTCAGACTGAAGGAAGAAGGCATTTTCAGGGAGGTGGCAAAATGTGGTCGTGGCTTAAAGGGGTGTGGTTTAATTGAGTCTAAGATTACTTACATGTTAAATAGGGAATGTACAGTGCGGAGTGTACGGTGGTGAGCAGTATGCGCAGAAGAGGAGTATGGAGTGTAGAGATGTGGGTAGTATGTGCAGGAGAGGAGTGCAGAGTGTATGTAGGTGGGTATAATGTGCATGTGAGGAGTGTGAAGTGTACAACGGTGGGTAGTATGTGCAGGATGGTGTCAGTAGGGCAGTGAACAGTGTCAGTAGTTCTTTATTTCTATTTTTTTTTTTATTATTATTTTTTTACATTTCATTTCATTTTTTTGTATTTTTTTTTTTTTTTCATTTTTCAAAATGCTTTTTGGGGGCCAGTGGATGGGGTCAGTAGGGCAGTGGACAGTGTCAGAATTTTTTTTTATTATTATTTTTTTTTTCATTTAATTTTTAAAAGTATTTTTCACAATTTATTTTTGTATTTTTTTCACAATGATTGGGGGGGGGGGGGGGGGTAGTGGACAGTGTCAGCAGAGCAGTGGAAAGGTGTCAGTAGTTTTTCGTTTTTATTATTTTTTTTACAATTTTGTTGTTTATTTTTTATTCTTTAAAAATTTTTTTAAATATTTCTTTTACAGTGCTTCTGGGGAAGGGGGTGGGGGTGGAGGTATGTGGCAGTGGATGGTGTCAGTAGGGCAGTGGACAGTGTCAGTAAGGCAGTGGATGGTGTCAGTAGTTTTTAAATTTTTTATGTATTGATTTTTTTACAATTTAATTTGTTTTTAATTTTTTTCACAATGTCTTTTAAGGGGGAGGAGGTTGGTGCAGTGGACAGTGTTGGTAGGGGAGGGGGGAGTGGTGTCAGTAGTTTTTTATTTTATATATTTTCTTACAAATACATTTTTTTATAATTTTTTTACAATTACATTTATAGCATTTTTTTATCAGCCCTGTTGATGGACTTTGGCTGAGGACAGACATTCCCCAGTCCCCTTCTCAGCACTGAAGATGAATGGACAGGAGACAGTGGCTCCTGTCCATTCATAAACTGAAGCAGAGTAAACACAGTTTTCACAGGACACAGGAGTGAGCGGTAGCTTACTGTGTCCAATTCAGAAAAGGAAGGGGCTGGTAAATGACATATTTACCGGTCCCTTCCTCCGCTCTCCATCCTGACACATCCCCCCAGCAGCCGGCAGGAGAGGAGGGAAGTGGGGGATGAGGGGGGTGGAGGAGGAGGACAGGGGACCAGAGGAGAACATGGGGGGGCGAGGAGGACACGGAGGGGGGTTGGAGAAGGAGGACAGGAGGATGGAGGAATGGCCGGAGGAGCACACAGGGGGCCAGAGAAGTAGGACATGGAGGGGAGCTGCAGAAGGAGGACACAGGGAACAGCCAGGAATGACTGGTGAGACCGCTGTGGGCACCGATCTCCCTGTATAGCTTTTTAGCCGACAGCCATGGGAAGGAGAGGAGAAGAAGTGGCTGTCAGCTAAAAAGCTATACAGGAAGATCGGTGCAGCTGTCCCTCCTACTGCACCGATCATTCCCGGTTGTGAACCCACTGCCACCCAGGATCGGCCCTGCAGCCGGGATATCACGCGACACTCGCGGGTGTCAGGGAGCCGTAGCCCAAACACGGGAGACCCCAGCACCTCGCGGGAGACTTGGGATGTCAGAGCAATGTGAACCCGGCCTAACAGAGAGATAAATCAGTCTGCTACTTCTCCTTTCACTGTCCAATCACAGGCTGGGGGAGAGACAAGACCTGTAAGAGTTACTGAACTGTTGCAGAGGAAAACCTGGTCTCCTGCCCTGCCAGGCTGTGCTGTATGGCAAAGCTGTGGAAATCCAGTGACTAGATGCACAGGAATGGAAGTACTTTGACAGGTAAAGCAGCTCCAATATATGTCTTTCTTCCATGTATTTAGTTGTTTTCCTAGAGTTCAGCTTTTAAGCAAACCCTCACATTTCCTGCACCTCCCAAACCCCAATCCATCACCATGTCCCCCAAGATTCCAGTACAAATTTTGACTTGCTCAATAAGCATGAATACTGCCAGCCCTGGACAGGCTGCAGTGATTGGAGACTGCTCCATCATCATATGAGGTCCGTCCCGCCCTGTAAATGTAATCAGATCTTTATGTCCACCCTAAATATGGACAGTTTCTCCAAGTAACGGGGACAGATCCAAAACAGGGACAATTCAAATCAATGAGATCATTCTATTCGGAGAAGGAGCCACATTACGCAGAGTTTTCGTATCACCATTGCATTAGCAAACATTTGTAGCAAAATCATCATGATCAGAAATTCTCAAAACGCCATTTATATGAACCTCCTGAAATGTGCACGGCTTTATCCAGACCCAAAGTAGTCGATAGAACAAGCAAATCTTTGAGACAATACTGCATTTCACTTTATCATATGGCAACATTACCCAGCGAGTTCAATTTCCTGATGGAAACAATACAGAAGCAAAATCAATAAACAAAACAGTAATTACTACATGTAACTTCCAATCATCCATTTATTACGGCACAGACAGTAGCTGGAACCTCCTTTGGTTTCAGATATTTGCTCGGCGAAGTCTGTGCAGAGAGATTTCCCCAGACACGCTGGCAGTAATTGTTATCTCCTGTGGTTGAGCTGCCTATAAAGAGAGATTCATCTTGATTTTAGATCATTGGCAATGGCCAAATTGGCTGGACCAGGTTCAACAGAACAGCTGCTGCACAAATGGGGAGAGCTGGGCATACTCCAAAATGGTCTCTAGAGGTAGTGAAGCCTCTATCTAGCTTGGCACTCTGAGGCCTAGGCTCCCATCTCAGCCTGGCTTGGTACATTATCTGACCAGATGCACTGAAGCATCATTTCATATCTAGCTCTGTGTGGGCACAGCTGGGTACATCTAATGCCGCGTACACACGGTCGTACTTTTCGTCTACAAAAGTCAGACAGCCTGTCCGACAGACTTCCGACAGACTTCCGGCAGACTTTCGACGGACTTGCGGCGGACTTTCTAACGAACAGACTTGCCTACACACGATCACACAAAAGTCCGTCGAATTCTTACGTGATGACGTACACCGGACTAAAATAAGGAAGTTCATAGCCAGTAGCCAATAGCTGCCCTAGCGTGGGTTTTTGTCCGTCGGACTAGCATACAGACGAGCGGATTTTTCGACCAGACTCGAGTCCGTCGGAAAGTTTTAAAGCATGTTTCAAATCTAAAGTACGTCGGATTTGAGGCTAAAAAAGTACGTTGAAAGTCCGGAGAAGCCCACACACGATCGGATTACCAGCCAGCTTTAGTCCGTCAGCGTCCGTTGGACTTTTGTAGACGAAAAGTCCGACCGTGTGTACGCGGCATAACTCTCTCACTCTCTCTCCCTCTCTGGAGACACCAAAGTCTGGACCCTAAAGGTCTAATTTCTTATCTTGCTCTACATATGCATAGCTGAGTACAGCTCTCTCTCTCTCTCTCTCTCTCTCTCTCTGGAGCAAGCAAGGTCCTGACTCCGAAAGCCTATGGGTGCTCTTATAGTCTCTAGAGGTTGCAAGGCTTTGTATGATGTCTCTATCTAGCTTGGCACCCTGGGTTCTGGACTCCCATCTCAGTCTGGCCTGGTACATTATCTCATTAGAGGAAGATAGGCTTCTTTGTATCCTGCTCTAGTTGGGCTCAGCTGGGTACAGCTATCTCAAGGCAGCAAGGTTTGAACTCCAGAGGCAGCAAGGTCTGAACTCTGGAGATCTCTCGAAGGTCTCACAGTTTCTGTAGGTGGCCAAGCCTCACATAATCCCTCTATTTAACTTGGCACTCTGAGGCTTGGGCTCCCATCTCAGTCTGGCCTGGAACATTACCTTGCCAGAAGCAATAAGGCTTCATTTCGTATCTTGTTCTACATTGGCATAGCTGGGTACAGCTCTATCTCTGAAGAAAGCAAGGTCTGGACTGAAGAAGCCCCTGAGAGGTCTCCAGAGGTGGCAAGGTCTTGTATGATCTCTTCACCTAGCTTGGCACTTCGAGGGCTGGGCTCCCATCTCCTGCCAGCCTGGCACATTACCTTGCCAGAGGCAGTGGCGCTTCATTTCTTATTATGCTGTACACAGGCACAGTTGGGTACAGCTCTGTCTCCATAGGCAGCAAAATCTGGACTCTGGCATCTATCTAATCTGGCACAGGTGGGTATTGTTCAACTTTCTGTAGAGAGCAAGACTCTATTTCCTATACCCTGGCACAGCTTGGTACACACCAGGTTGATCCAAGAACTGTGTTCATACCCAGTCTGTGCACATCTATAAATGGGGAAGCAAATATGACAACAGTGCAGATCAATGTATAACTTGCAAAAGGAATGGTGTACATGGGCAGGGCAATCAAGAAAACTATATAAAAATTATTCAGCTTCTGTAACTGACTGTACTTACAAGAGGGCACATTCATAGTCTTCCTGTCTGTAGCTGGGCACAGCCAGGTATCATCACTAACAGAGAAGAAGACTGAAAATATGCCCCCTATAGGCTGGCACTCACAGCTCTGCTTTTAAACTGAGCTCAACATGTACTTTCAGCTGCCTCCATCTCTGGATCAGTTGATTATTTTCACATGCACTTCTCACCGAATGTGACTGCATCTGCAGTTCTGTATTGCATGCTTAGTATAGCTCGATTCACACTTGTGCGAGTAGTCATGCGACTTTGGACATCATTCTTTGCAATGGCACCTGTTGAAAAGGTGCCTGCACTACTTTGGTGCAACTTTTGATACGACTTTGGTCCTAGGAATATAAAATCAGATCAAAGTCATACCAAAGACACATCAAAGTCGTGCTCCCAAGTCACACTGGAAATTGTGCGACTTTGGAGATGTGCTAATGTGAATGGAGCCTGAGCGGTTTAGTGACAAATTTATTTTAAATATTTGGATGGCACGTTAGTCCACATTTGCTGCAACCCTTTGAAGATAACCTGTGATCCTGCATTAAAATGGTTGTAAACCCTTACATATACCCAGTGAAGAGACTGGCCTCAGGTGATACACAGGGATCAAACAAATCCTCCTACATAAGTTGTATATTAGGTCCAACACATCGCATGCTGATCTATGGCCGGGAGAAGAGGCCGGAGAGAGCGGATAAGAACAGGACATCGGGAGAAGAGGCCGGAGAGACCCCCGAAGTCGGAAGAAGAACCCCGAAGTCGGAGGAAGACCCCCGGAGCTGCCTAATAAATTACTTTAAAAATCTGTGTAGTGCGTTTTTTTATTGACACTTTTTTCCCTAGGTGAATGGGTAGGGGTACAATGTACCCCATACTCATTCACATAGGGAGGGGGGCCAGGATCTGGGGGCCCCCTTATTAAAGGGGGCTCCCGGATTCTGATAAGCCCCCACCTGCAGACCCCGACAACCAATGGCCAGGGTTGTCGGGAAGAGGCCCTTGTCCTCATCAACATGGGGACAAGGTGCTTTGGGGTGGGGGGGCCGCAGGGCGCCCCCCTCCCCAAAGCGCCCACCCCCTATGTTGAGAGCATGCAGCCTGGTACGGTCCAGGAGGGGGGGCGCTCGCTCGTCCCCACCCCCTTTCCTGACTGGCCGGGCTGTGTGCTCGGAAAGGGGGCTGGTATGGATTTTGGGGGGGACCCCCACGCCGTTTTTTTGGCGTAGGGGGTTCCCTTTAAAATCCATACCAGACCTAAGGGCCTGGTATGCTCCCAGAGGGGAATTCCCTCTCGCCGCAATAGGAAAATGTGTTTTTTCCTATTGCAGCCAGCGCGAGATGTACAGTACCCTGTCGCCGAGAACCAGCGCGATGGGATCGCACTGGAAACATTCTCGCGGCTGCATACTGTAGTTTTTACAAAAGTCCAATTGCTTTGTGTGCACACGATCGGACTTTGTTCCATTGGACTTTTGTTGCCGGAAAGTTTGTGCGTTCGCACAGCCAACAAAAGTCCGATGAAAACAGAAAAAGTTTGTCCGATGGAGCGTACACACGGTCGGATGTTGCTCCAAAACAGCTAATTTGCATGTTTGTTGTCAAAAAGTCTGATCGTGTACACGCCTTAAGACTTCGCACACCTTTGGATTGATGCAGTTGGAATGTATTTAGCTTCTTTAAACTGCAAGTTCAATTGGGCTTTACATTTTTACCCCGTCATCCAGAGTCGCTTAGAGTTTGCTTTTATAATCTTGGCGGTTCTATTAGTGCTTGAAGATACATCAGGGAAATATTTATGGAAAAGTGATCCATTTTATAGGCTTCACTGATCGATAAAAACCTCAAACGTCCTGTATGACCACAAGGCCACAGAGTATAGGTTGGCTGTGGAAAAGTCGCTTACTATTTCATTGCGGGGGGGGGGGGGGGGTTACATCTCATACAGAGGAGACATTATCTGGCTTCTTCTCTACAAGCCGGCAGTTGGTATTTCTGCATCTGACATGCATGGCCCCGGTATATTTTTGGAAGAGGAGCCGCGGTGACATCTCGCTGTCAGGATCTCACAGAGAAGCCTTGCTGCTGCTTTGCTCTCTTCCAGCTCTGATGAGGATCTTGTATGAATTGGGTGGGACAGACATGTCGCAATGTTCTCTATCACAGCAGGAGGGAGCTCATCAAGCACGGGGGCCAACAAAATGCCGTTTTATTACCTGACACATACAACTGGGGAGGTGTTGTCAGGCAGTGAACCTCCAGAGCTGTTACTGTCATCTTTATCTGGAAGTCATTTTTAACTGCTTATGTCATGTTTTTGAGGTTGTGTGCGGCCTTCTCGCTCCTTTGTGGAATAAAAATGTAAATTAAATGAGATCTCTGCTGGTCTCAGGTTAATAAAGGCTGCACAGGCGTGTATCATTTTAAGGGAATACGTCAAGTAATATTCTATGGCAAACTGTCAGCTGTAATGGTCACAATATTAGAAAATTGCTTTTCTGTACTGATGCAAGGTACTGTGATGTTTTCAGGAAGGTAGGTACAGCACTCTGCCAGCTCCTCCCACCAGCCACGATCTATGCATTGCATAGAGAAGCACAGAGACCCAACGATGACATAATCGGGTATAAAATAATGTAATGAAAACAGAAGGCCTTTATTTAAAAACTTGCAGAACAGCAGTTTAAGATACTGCTGTCCAGCGGCTTTGCTGTTCCTACGCGACATACCTGTACATTGCGGAGGAACTTCCTGGTTATCAGTCGCGTGCACACGTGCGCCCCCTGCTGATCGTGCTATTGTTGGACACAGCATGAGTTTGTCAGCAGGCTTGCAGCCAATGATCTTGGCTGTGAACCTGCTGACTGTGGCCAACCACAGCACAGAGATCTCTGTGTGTTAGTAGACACACAACACGGATCTGGATGGTTCTACTTCCTGATCTCACTTATCGTTCAGAGCTGAGATCAGGAAGCAAAGCCAGCCAGTCCATTAGTAAAATCAGCACACATACACTTGTTAGGCACACAATTAACTCTCTGATTGCCCTCCTGATCACCCCTGTCACCCAGACAGTGTCATTAGTACAGTGATAGTTTATAGTATTATCATTATTCACTGTATTAGTGTCACTAGCAATGTCAGTTAGTGCCAGTTCCTGATTGCCCACCACACTATCACAGTCACACTCAGGGCTGCCATCAGGGGGGGACAGCCCATACATGTGTAGGGGGCCTGGGTATCCCAAGGGGCCCAGGCATCCCAAGCAGTGTTGCTGTGCAAAATGTCCGTGACGGGAGAAGATTGCCCCTGTAAAAAATATAGTTGTGCTCAGTCTACTAACAGCGCTCGCACGGCCTCCTAGAGTCCCGCCCCTTCCCCCTCCCTCCTTGTCTATTGGTTTCCCTGAGATGCCCAGGTCCTGTGCATGGAGATGATTGGCCAGCGCAGGTGACAGTAATAGGAGTGTGGCTGGAGTGAGCGCCCGCCTCCTCAGCCATCCGCAGCTCTGGGTTGGCTCAGTGGGTGGGCTGGGCCAGGCAGGGGAACATCAACAAGGCCGGCCAGCCAATGGGAAGTCTAGAAGAGAGTCCCATGTGTTCACTATTAGGCCGGGGCAGACATAGAAACTTAATAAAGGGTGGGGGAGGGGGACTGGAAGAGGAAGGGGGAGGACATGTGATGGGGGAGATGGGACTGGAAGAGGAGGACATGGGACTGGAGGAGGACATGGGATGGAGAAGATGGGACTGGAGGAGGACATGGGATAGTGGAGGAGGAGGACATGGAATGGAGGAGGACATGAAATAGAAGAGGAGTACGACATGGAATAGAACAGGAGGAGGACATGGAATGGAAGAGGAAGAGGGCATGGAATGGAAGAGGAAGAGGACATGTGATCAGGAAGGGAGAGGACATGTAACGGGGGAAACTGGAAAAAGAGGATGAGGGAGATGGGACTGGAGGAGGAGAACATGGTATGGAGAAGATAGGACTGGAAGAGGAAGACATGGGATGGAGGAGATGGGACTGGGTTAGGACATGGGATGGAGGAGATGGGACATGGGATGGAGGAGATGGGACTGGAGGAGGACATGGGATGGAGGAGATGGGACTGAAGGAGGACATGGGATAGTAGAGGAGAACATGGAATGGAGGAGGAGGAGGACATGGAATGGAGGAGGACATGGAATGGAGGAGGCGTAGGACATGGAATGGAAGAGGAGGAGGGTATGGAATGGAAGAGGAGGAGGAAATGTGAAGGGGAAGGGGGAGGACATGTGATGGGGAAAATTAAACTGGAAAAAGAGGATTTGGGATGAGGGAGATGGGACTGGAGGAGGAGAACATGGTATGGAGGAGATAGGACTGGAAGAGGAAGACATGGGATGGAGGAGATGGGACTGGGGTAGGACATGGGATGGAGGAGGTAGGACTGGAGGACATTGGATGGAGGAGATGGGACTGGAGGAGGACATGGGATGGAGGAGATGGGACTGGAGGGGGACATGGGATGAAGGAGATGGGACCTGAAGGAGGACTGGAGGAGGGAGGACATGGGATGGAGGAGGCAGGACATGGGAAGGAGGAGGGAGGACATGGGAAGGAGGAGGGAGGACATGGGATGGAGAAGGAGGACATGGGATGGAGAAGGAGGAGGACATAGGATGAAGGAGATGGGTCTGGAGGAGGAGGACATGGGATGGAGAAGATGGGACTGGAAGAGGAGGATATTGGATGGAGGAGATGGGACTGGAGGAGGAAGAGGACATGGGATGGTGGAGGAGGACATGGGATAGGGGGAGATGAGACTGGGAAAGAAGAACATGGGATGGGGAAGATGGGACTGGAAAAGGAGGGCATGGGATGAAGAAGAGCATGGGATGGCCAGTGGGCAGATTAAGTGGGCGGGCCCTGGGGAAAGTTGATGGTCACGCCCGAGCTGTGTAAGGGGCCCCAAAATTTCTGATGGCTGTCCTGGTCACACTAGAAACTTGATAGGCAATCAGAAAGTCAGACCTGCATTAAAAGTTGTGGAAATTACAGTATAAAAAAGAAATCTCTCTTTGTTTGCAAAAAGTGTTATCATTTTTATTTGGGTACAGTGTTCCATGACCGCGCAATTACCAGTTAAAGTAGCACAGTGCTCCGGTCATCAAGGGGGTAAAACCTTCCTTAGGTCAAGTGGTTAAAGATGTCATTGGCATGCTGATGAGGGGATAGGGGACTAGGAAAGCAAAATATAATCAAATTAAACTTTTGCTTTAATATATAACAAAAAAATACTTGAAAATTGTAGAAGTCAGCCTGCACACAACAATGTTCAGCTCGTCGCTCCCCGATTGAGTGTTTGTCGGGAAAACAGTGGAGAAGGAGCAGAGGGTACAACACCACAATTGGGTTGATTAACTAAAGCAGTGTGCTGTCAGTAGAGGCGCAAACACACATTTCCATTTTTAAGACATGGTGCACCGGTAATAGAGCTTGAATCCACCACTTACTATTGTGATCTCGGCGCACGGGAGAATGTAATCTGCGCGCCTCTATGGACATGGCGCACGGCATCTCCAATTCAATATTAACATAAGATGGAGGTGCCAAAATTATGGGGTGATGTCAGGAAGTTTAGTAACAACTGCCCAAGTAACAGACATGCCCAAAATAGAATGAGAAAGTAACTTTTTCAGAGATAACCTGCTGCGCCTGCAAGTATGTTTAGAACTGCTTGAGATCCATGTAAGCAGTGCGCATGCGCAAGTGACTCTTGCGCCCGTTCACATGAGTTTTTTCATTGTGCGCCCAAAATCGTTGTAAATGTTAAGCAAAGTACATGCAGTTGCATGCGTTGAAAGGGCGCACCTCTAATCTTTGTGGAAATACGTAACTCATGACTCATTTTTTTTATGCTGGTTCACCTTTATTTTTATTTTTTTTATGAGATTTGCACACAGGTCATATGAGCATGTTACATTGCCAACATGTGACATGTACCATGTTAATATTATGTAAAAAGACTCTCGCTCCTCTAGCTCCTTTTATAGGGCCTAAAAGGGCATGAGCTCCCCCCTCTAATGCATATAATTTCCTTTGGCTAACTTTTGCTTTTAAAGGGGAACTCCACACTCCACTCCATTCTCCAATGCTCTTGGCTCCCCCCTCTAATCCCTTTGATTTACTTGGGCTAGCTTTTGCTTTTAAAGGGGAACTCCACGCTCCACTCCATTCTCAAAAGGCCGTGAGCTGCCTTCACCAATCCAAACCACATCCTTTTCCAGAGCATACAACAGGGCCAGCTAGGAAAGGGGTGAGAAGAGCGATCGACCAACCCCCTCCTGAACCATACAAGGCCACATGCACTCAACATAGAAGGCTGCCTTTGGGGTATGTTGGGCTCATCCCAATACCAACCACAAAGCATCTTGTACCCACTAGTTTAAAGTGGTTTTCCACATTCCATAAAGCCCCCTGTCTGCAGCCCCCCACAACCCCAGCCTAGGGTTGTGTGGAGGAGGCCCTTGTCTCCCTGAATATGGGAACAAGGTGGTTGACTTTTGGGGTGCCCGAGCCCCTTCTGCCCCCAAGCATCCACCCCCCTTTCATGGGCTGGCTTGCTGTGTGTGTGGCTAGGGGTTTGTTAGTGTTTAGGAGGGGCACAATCTTTTTTAGTTTGGGGTGGTAATTTTCACGTGGGGGTTCTCATTTAAAGCCTTAATAGACCCAAATGGCCTTGTATGTATTGGAGGGCAGGTCATTTTTTTGGATAAAATCTTCCAGCTGCAATGTAGATTTGTAAGTTCTCTTAAAGTCGTACATCTTTGAAGCAGCATTTTGGATACATGCTACAGATGCACCCCCCCCCCCCCCCCCAAGTTACTAGCTTTTAAGCAATTTGGCATTTTTAAAAGCACTTATTGTTTCATTTTTGGGATTGTCGAAATTAGTTACATTGACATAAGTCCCTCAGGGGGGGACCTGGGCCCCTATACCCATTTTAAGGATAATAACTAGAATGTAAGCCAGCCAAGTGGGGACTAAGTCAGTTCCCGTAGACTGCAATGGTATTTGTTGTATAACTTTTGCCCATGTTAGGCTGTTTGTTTGCTCCCTGGACCGGGGGGTGTTTGTCCCATGTGTAATTTTGTAGCATGTTGGATGATGTGCTTAATTTTGGACAAGGGGTGGCTTATTTTGTGCTAACTGCATTTGGATTGGTCTGGGCATGCTCAGGGACTTTGGTTTTTGGGTGTGGCTTGTGGTGTGTGAAATGCATTTGGGTTGGTCTGGGCATGCTCAGGGACTTTGGGGTTTTTTTGTGCTTTTTGTGTGCGAACAGCACTTGGGATTTTTCTGGGCATGCTCAGAGAGTGTGCTTTTTGGGTTAGTAATTTAAAGGGTTTATTAACCACTTACAGACCGCCCGTCGTCGTTATAAGGCGGCATTTTGAAAAAACGACGTGGGGGTTCCCCTTAAACTCCATACCAGACCGAAGGGCCTGGTATGCTCTTGGAGGGGGAACCCATGCCGTTTTTTTTTTTTATTTGGCATGGAGTTCCCCCTCAAGATCATCAGAGCACAAGTCGCATGCCAAAGTAGGATCAGTTAGGACGGCGATCCGACTTTAGTGATATTCAATGGGCTGAAGTAGGATCAAAGTCAGACCAAAGTAGTGTAGGGAGCATTTTTTAAAGCGGAGCGTCACCGAAAAATTTTTTTTTAAAAGTCAGCAGCTACAAATACTGCAGCTGCTGACTTTTAAAACATGGACACTTACCTGTCCAGGGCGCCCGCGATGTCGGCACCTGAGGCCGAAGCGTCTCTCCGTCCTCGGGTGCTGCCGCCTCCATCTTCGGTAAGGGAATCAGGAAGTGATTCCGATCGGACCCCCCCCGGTGCCAGCTGCGGTCGGCATTTGGCTGGGAGAAGTGAGAGACGAGGGGGAGGCCATCCGATCGTGGCCCCCCCCTCGCGATCGCTCCCAGCCAATGAGAAACATCCTCTGCCTCTGTATAGTATACAGAGGCAGAGGATGTGATGTCATCTCTCCTCGGCTCGGGAGTTTCCGTTCCAGCGCCGAGGGGAGATGACATAAAAGTAAGTACACAACACAGTAGAACATGCCAGGCACACTAAACACCCCGATCCCCCCCCCCCCGATCGCCCCCCGATCACCCCCAATCACCCCCCCCCTGTCACAAACTGACACCAAGCAGGTTTTTTTTTTTTTTTTTCTGATTGCTGCATAGTGTCAGTTTGTGACAGTTACAGTGTTAGGACAATTAGGGTTAGCCCCCTGTAGGTCTAGGGTACCCCCCTAACCCCCCCTAATAAAGTTTTAACCCCTTGATCACCCCCCGTCACCAGTGTCGCTAAGCGATCATTTTTCTGATCGCTGTATTAGTGTCGCTGGTGACGCTAGTTAGGGAGGTAAATATTTAGGTTCGCCGTCAGCGTTTTATAGCGTCTGGGACCCCCATATACTACCGAATAAATGTTTTAACCCCTTGATTGCCCCCTAGTTAACCCTTTCACCACTGATCACCGTATAACTGTTACGGGTGACGCTGGTTAGTTCGTTTATTTTTTATAGTGTCAGGGCACCCGCCGTTTATTACCGAATAAAGGTTTAGCCCCCTGATCGCCCGGCGGTGATATGCGTCGCCCCAGGCAGCGTCAGATTAGCGCCAGTACCGCTAACACCCACGCACGCTGCATACGCCTCCCTTAGTGGTATAGTATCTGAACGCATCAATATCTGATCCGATCAGATCTATACTAGCATCCCCAGCAGTTTAGGGTTCCCAAAAACGCAGTGTTAGCGGGATCAGCCCAGATACCTGCTAGCACCTGCGTTTTGCCCCTCTGCCCAGCCCAGCCCACCCAAGTGCAGTATCGATCGATCACTGTCACTTACAGAACACTAAACGCATAACTGCAGCATTCACAGAGTCAGGCCTGATCCCTGCGATCGCTAACAGTTTTTTTGGTAGCGTTTTGGTGAACTGGTAAGCACCAGCCCCAGGCAGCGTCAGGTTAGCGCCAGTACCGCTAGCACCCACGCACGCACCGTACACCTCCCTTAGTGGTATAGTATCTGAACGGATCAATACCTGATCCGATCAGATCTATACTGGCGTCCCCAGCAGTTTAGGGTTCCCAAAAACGCAGTGTTAGCGGGATCAGCCCAGATACCTACTAGCACCTGCGTTTTGCCCCTCCGCCCGGCCCAGCCCAGCCCACCCAAGTGCAGTATCGTCGATCACTGTCACTTACAGAACACTAAACGCATAACTGCAGCGTTCGCAGAGTCAGGCCTGATCCCTGCGATCGCTAACAGTTTTTTTGGTAGCGTTTTGGTGAACTGGCAAGCACCAGCGGCCTAGTACAACCCGGTCGTAGTCAAACCAGCACTGCAGTAACACTTGGTGACGTGGCGAGTCCCATAAGTGCAGTTCAAGCTGGTGAGGTGGCAAGCACAAGTAGTGTCCCGCTGCCACCAAAAAGACAAACACAGGCCCGTCGTGCCCATAGTGCCCTTCCTGCTGCATTCGCCAATCCTAATTGGGAACTCACCGCTTCTGCAGCGCCCATACTTCCCCCATTCACATCCCCAACCAAATGCAGTCGGCTGCATGAGAGGCATTTTTATGTCCTCCCGAGTACCCCTACCCAACAAACCCCCCCAAAAAGATGTTGTGTCTGCAGCAAGCGCGGATATAGGCGTGACACACGCTATTATTGTCCCTCCTGTCCTGACAATCCTGGTCTTTGCATTGGTGAATGTTTTGAACGCTACCATTCACTAGTTGAGTATTAGCGTAGGGTACAGCATTGCACAGACTAGGCACACTTTCACAGGGTCTCCCAAGATGCCATCGCATTTTGAGAGACCCGAACCTGGAACCGGTTACAGTTATAAAAGTTACAAGTTTGCAAAAAAAACACAAACAAAAATAAAAAAAAATAGTTGTTGTTTTATTCTCTCTCTCTATTCTCTCTCTATTGTTCTGCTCTTTTTTACTGTATTCTATTCTGCAATGTTTTATTGTTATTATGTTTTATCATGTTTGCTTTTCAGGTATGCAATTTTTTATACTTTACCGTTTACTGTGCTTTATTGTTAACCATTTTTTGGTCTTCAGGTACACCATTCACGACTTTGAGTGGTTATACCAGAATGATGCCTGCAGGTTTAGGTATCATCTTGGTATCATTCTCTTCAGCCAGCGGTCGGCTTTCATGTAAAAGCAATCCTAGCGGCTAATTAGCCTCTAGACTGCTTTTACAAGCAGTGGGAGGGAATGCCCCCCCCCCCCCCACCGTCTTCCGTGTTTTTCTCTGGCTCTCCTGTCTCAACAGGGAACCTGAAAATGCAGCCGGTGATTCAGCCAGCTGACCATAGAGCTGATCAGAGACCAGAGTGGCTCCAAATATCTCTATGGCCTAAGAAACCGGAAGCTACGAGCATTTTATGACTTAGATTTCGCCGGATGTAAACAGCGCCATTGGGAAATTGGGGAAGCATTTTATCACACCGATCTTGGTGTGGTCAGATGCTTTGAGGGCAGAGGAGAGATCTAGGGTCTAATAGACCCCAATTTTTTCAAAAAAGGAGTACCTGTCACTACCTATTGCTATCATAGGGGATATTTACATTCCCTGAGATAACAATAAAAATGATTTAAAAAAAAAAAAAAATGAAAGGAACAGTTTAAAAATAAGATAAAAAAGCAAAAAAATAATAAAGAAAAAAAAAAAAAAAAAAAAAAAAAAAAAAAGCACCCCTGTCCCCCCTTGCTCTCGCGCTAAGGCGAACGCAAGCGTCGGTCTGGCGTCAAATGTAAACAGCAATTGCACCATGCATGTGAGGTATCACCGCGAAGGTCAGATCGAGGGCAGTATTTTTAGCAGTAGACCTCCTCTGTAAATCTAAAGTGGTAACCTGTAAAGGCTTTTAAAGGCTTTTAAAAATGTATTAATTTTGTTGCCACTGCACGTTTGTGCGCAATTTTAAAGCATGTCATGTTTGGTATCCATGTACTCGGCTTAAGATCATCTTTTTTATTCCATCAAACATTTGGGCAATATAGTGTGTTTTAGTGCATTAAAATTTAAAAAAGTGTGTTTTTTCCACAAAAAATGCGTTTGAAAAATCGCTGCGCAAATACCGTGTGAAAAAAAAAAATGAAACACTCACCATTTTAATCTGTAGGGCATTTGCTTTAAAAAAATATATAATGTTTGGGGTTCAAAGTAATTTTCTTGCAAAAAAAAATAATTTTTTCACGTAATCAAAAAGTGTCAGAAAGGGTTTTGCCTTCAAGTGGTTAGAAGAGTGGGTGATGTGTGACATAAGCTTCTAAATGTTGTGCCTAAAATGCCAGGACAGTTCAAACCCCCCCCAAATGACCCCATTTTGGAAAGTAGACACCCCAAGCTATTTCCTGAGAGGCATGTCGAGTCCATGGAATATTTTATATTGCGACACAAGTTGCGGGAAAGAGACAAATTTTTTTTTTTTTTTGCACAAAGTTGTCACTAAATGATATATTGCTCAAACATGCCATGGGGATATGTGAAATTACACCCCAAAATACATTCTGCTGCTTCTCCTGAGTACGGGGATACCACATGTGTGGGACTTTTTGGGAGCCTAGCTGCGCACGGGACCCCGAAAACCAAGCACCGCCTTCAGGCTTTCTAAGGGCGTAAATTTTTGATTTCACTCTTCACTGCCTATCACAGTTTCGGAGGCCATGGAATGCCCAGGTGGCACAAAACCCCCCAAAATGACCCCATTTTGGAAAGTAGACACCCCAAGCTATTTGCTGAGAGGTATAGTGAGTATTTTGCAGACCTCACTTTTTGTCACAAAGTTTTGAAAATTGAAAAAAAAAATATTTTTTTTCTGGTCTTTCTTCATTTTCAAAAACAAATGAGAGCTGCAAAATACTCACCATGCCTCTCAGCAAATAGCTTGGGGTGTCTACTTTCCAAAATGGGGTCATTTGGGGGGGTTTTGTGCCACCTGGGCATTTTATGGCCTTCAAAACTGTGATAGGTAGTGAGGCGTGAAATCAAAAATTTATGCCCTTAGAAATCCTGAAGGCGGTGCTTGGTTTTCGGGGCCCCGTACGCAGCTAGGCTCCCAAAAAGTTCCACACATGTGGTATCCCCATACTCAGGAGAAGCAGCTGAATGTATTTTGGGGTGCAATTCCACATATGCCCATGGCCTGTGTGAGCAATATATCATTTAGTGACAACTTTTTGTAATTTTTTTTTTTTTTTTTGTCATTATTCAATCACTTGCCACAAAAAAAATAAATATTCAATGGGTTCAACATGCCTCTCAGCAATTTCCTTGGGGTGTCTACTTTCCAAAATGGGGTCATTTGGGGGGGTTTTGTACTGCCCTGCCATTTTAGCACCTCAAGAAATGACATAGGCAGTCATAAACTAAAAGCTGTGTAAATTACAGAAAATGTACCCTAGTTTGTAGACGCTATAACTTTTGCGCAAACCAATAAATATACGCTTATTGACATTTTTTTTACCAAAGACATGTGGCCGAATACATTTTGGCCTAAATGTATGACTAAAATTTAGTTTATTGGATTTTTTTTATAACAAAAAGTAGAAAATATCATTTTTTTTCAAAATTTTCGGTCTTTTTCCGTTTATAGCGCAAAAAATAAAAACGGCAGAGGTGATCAAATACCATCAAAAGAAAGCTCTATTTGTGGGAAGAAAAGGACGCAAATTTCATTTGGGTACAGCATTGCATGACCGCGCAATTAGCAGTTAAAGCGACGCAGTGCCGAATTGTAAAAAGTGCTCTGGTCAGGAAGGGGGTAAAATCTTCCGGGGCTGAAGTGGTTAAAGAGAGAGAGGGGTGTGAGAGAGTGAGGGGGGATGGGGGGGTGTGATAGCGAGATGGGGGTTGAAAGAGAGGGGATGAGAGGGAGGGGGAAAGAGAGAGAAAAGGGGGTGAATAAGAGAGAGAGAGGGGGTGAGAGAGAGGGGGTGAGAAAGGGGAATAGAGAGAGGGTGAAAGAGAGAGAGGGGGGTGAAAGAAAGAGGGGGGTGGGAGTGAGGGGGTGAGTCTGTGGGAGGCACAGCATTGTACACAACACGGGGGGGGGGGGGAATAGCACAGTACATTACATGGTTGGCACAACACATTACATGGTGGATACATGGATACAGCACATTTAATGGTGGGCAAAGCACAGTACATTACATGGTGGGCACAGCATATTACACGGTTGGCACTGGCCAATACAGCACATTACAAGGTAAGCACAGTTCATTATATGGTGGGCACAGCACATGACATGGTTGGTACTGCACAACACAGCACATTGCATGATGGGCACAACACAGCACATGCACACGGTGGGCACAGGACCTTATATGATGGGCACAGCACATGACATGGTGGGCACAGCTGAGCACATTACATGGTGGGCACTGCACATTACAAGTGGGCACTGCACAGCACAATATATGGTGGGCACAGCATATTATATGGTGGGTACTGCACAGCACATGACATGGTGGGCACTGCACGACACAGCACAGCACATTACATTGTGAGCACAGCACATTAAATGCTGGACACCGCACATGACATGGTGAGCCCTGCACACCACATTCCATTGGGCACGTTGGTGGGCACTGCACGACACAGCACATTACATTGTGAGCACAGCCCATTAAATAGCGGACACTGCACATGACATGGTGAGCCCTGCACAGCACATTCCATTGTGGGTACTGCACGGCACATGTCATGGTTGACAATGTACAGCACATTACATGGTGAGTACAGCACATTAGATGGTAGGCACTGCATGGCGCAGCACATGACATGGTGGGCACAACACAGCACATGACATGGTGGGCACTGCACAACAATTTACATGGTGGGCACAGCACATGACATGGTGGGTACAGCGCATTACATGGTGGGCACTGCATGGCACAGCACATTACGTGGTGGGCACAGCGCATTACATGGTGGGCACTGAATGGCACAGCACATTACATGGTGGGCACAACACATTACATGGTGGGCACTGCATGGCATAGCACATTTCATGGTGGGCAATGCAACTCCACATTACATGTTAGGAACTGCACATGACATGGTGGGCACTGCTGAACAGCACAGCACATTACACAGTGGGCACAACACACTACATGCTGGGCACAACACATGGCAGGGTGGGCACAACACATGACATGGTGGGCACTGCGTGGCACAGCGCATTACATGGTGGGCACTGCACATTACATGGTGGGATCACTGCATGGCACAGCGCATTACATGGTGGGCACTGCACATTACATGGTGGGATCACTGAATGGCACAGCACATGACATGGTTGACACTGCAAATTACATAGCGGGCATTGCAAGGCACAGCACATGACATGGTGGGCACTGCACATTACATGGCGGGCACTGAATGGCACAGCCCATGACATGGTGGGCATTGCACATGACATGGTGGGCACTGGATGGCACATCACATGACATGGTGGGCACTGCACATTACATGGCGGGCACAGTGCATGACATGGAGGGCACTTCACATTGCATGGTGGGCACTTCACATTGCATGGTGGGCACTGCAAGGCACAGCACAACATAGGGGGCACTGCACATCACATGAAGGGCAATGCAATGCACAGCACATGACATGGTGGGCACTGCACATTACATAGTGGGCACTGCAATGCACAGCACATGACATGGTGGGCACAAGAGAGCACATTACATGGGGGAAGCAGCAGTCTGTCCCCTAGCACAATAATTACACAACATCCCCCTAACAAATGTACTAACCTTATCATAACAGCATGGGAGATGTCCTTCCTCCCGGGCTCCTGCTGGTTAGGAGAACATCAGCGCCCCTCCCCCAGACACTGAGGAGGATCTGTGTGAGTGTAACAGATCCTGTGATAGGAGTCAGGCATCGGCAGAGACAGGACTCGGCTGCACTGACTAACTCTTGTCTCCTCCATGTGTGCAGTGCACAGAGGGCTCCTCTTCCTTCAGGAAGGCACACAGATATTGATAAGCCATTGGCATGGGCCTATAGTGAGGGAGGGGCCTGGAGCTGCAGCTCCACTAGCCCCTATGTTAATCCGGCCCTGCTGAGGACAGGGTTGAAAACCACTGATTTAGAGCACTGAGCTAAAATCTAGCTCAAGACAATCCTATTATTCTAATTGTGGACATTTGAGGGAAACCAAGTGAGTGCTAGAACCTCTGCTTGTCTTTTTAGGTTGGGCTTTGTGTCCCTTTTCTGAAAATTGGCTTCACTTCCTGTAACATAGCCGAACAGGAAGTGAGGGTAAAACCCTACCAATGTCTTTCCTTGGGGACACACGGGTCAATCTAACTAGTGTCCCCATTAGGCAAGTTGCACTCTAGCACTTTGCTGTGTACACCCCAAATAATTAGGTATTTTGAACTTTTGGGTTTATTTACTAAAGGCATCTCCACTCTGCACTACAAGTGTTTTTGGAAGTAGTGTTTTTGGAAGTACAGTCACTGTAAATCTGAAGGGAACATTGCTGATTTTATCATCCAATTATGTAGAAGCAAAAATGCAGTTTTTTTTTTTCCTTGAATGTCCCCCTCGGATCTCCAGCCACTGCACTTGTAGTGCAAAGGGATTTGCCTTTAGTAAATAAACCCCAAAGTCCAAGATAACTAATAATTTGGGGTGTACACAGCAAAGTGCTAGAGTGCACTTTGCCTAATGGGGACATTAGTTAGATTGACCCGTGTGTCCCCAAGGAAAGACATTGGTAGGGTTTTACCCTCACTTCCTCTTTGGCTATGTGACAGGAAGTGAATAAATTTGAAGGAGAAACCAGCAAAATTTGGGAGGTGTCTTCACTCTATCAGGGGTGCAGACATCCCCAAAAACTGACAAGACTTCAAATCCCTCTGTACTCTATCCCCAAGCAAAAATAAGAAAGGATTTCATTTAGTTTAACTTTGCAAAGACACATGCCTAAGTTTAACTGTGATGCATGCCAATGGCCCATTTAGACCTTGTTTAATAAAAAAACACCAGTTGCCTTTCACTAGAAACATTTGTTAGTCCAGTCCTGGAAATCTGCATCTGCTTCCCTATTATTCGCCAATAAAGTTATGGGCCTGCACCTAGATGCATGTCCCCGTGCTGCATATCTGGTTCCCGGAAGTGGTGGCCAGCACACAGGAATGACATCACGCCCCTCCAGGAAGTTGTTTGTACTCAGGAAACAAAACAAGGGTGCACACACCGCTTCAGGCTTGTATATGGTTTAGTGTCTCATTATTTCCTCTTGTCCTTGAACAGTTTTTAAGAAGTCTTTAACAATAAGGATGACTGGTGTAAGGCTGATATGTTAGCTGCCCTGACCACTACTACCCCCATTTACAAACCCCTCTACTTAATCTTAATTTACTAATAAAACACATAACACTGTCTGGATTAAATGGCCAACAATGGCCCCTTTATTAATTCCAAACAATAAAATTGTATAAAAATAACTTTCTTATTTTAATTATATATATAACATCTATTTATAACCAAAAACATTTTACTGCTATGTCTGAGGTTCCTGAAAGAAGGTACCACTATCTCATCAGCTGACCACCACCACCACCACGGCATCCTGGCCCCTAGCCGCGATCCATCCAGGTCAGTGACAAATGCTTACCACCTTTTTGCACCTTCAGCTTGATGACTGATAGTCCATATTACCAGATAGGTACCCATACCAAGATAGATCCCCATACCAAGATAGATCCCAACCCGTACCACATCATATATTATATTAATATATATATATATATATGTAGCAATAAGAGCCCTTGCACACTGGGGCGGTTTGCAGGCGCTATTGCGCTAATAATAGCGCCTGCAAACCGCCCTGAAAGTGCCGCTCCTTGCATTCCAGTGTGAAAGCCCCGAGGGCTTGCACACTGGAGCGATGCGCTGGCAGGACGGTAAAAAAAGTCCTGCCAGCAGCATCTTCGGAGCGGTGAAGGAGCGGTGTGTATACCGCTCCTTTACCGCTCCTGCCCATTGAATTCAATGGGACGGCGCGGCTATACCGCCGGCAATGCGCCTCTGCAGAGGCGCTTTGCGGTGGTATTTAACCCCTTCTCGGCCGCTAGCGGGGCGGTTTTCTCGGCCGCTAGCGGGGGGTAAAACCGCCCCGCTAGCGGCCGCATACCGACGGTAAAACGCCGCTAATAATAGCGGCGTTTTACCGCCGACGCCGCCCCCCGCCCCAGTGTGCAAGGGCTCTTACTCTTGGTGGAGCTGCTGGTTTAAGCGGGTCTGTTAGCTTCACTCTGCTTCCCTCTGTTTCACCGCCACCGAGTTTAGGGTTCCATTGAGTTTACCTCTGGACGACACACGCAACAACACTGGAGTACGTTTTCAATGCTTTATTAAACACTTGACTTAGGAAATAGCAGGAAAGTGGCAGAAAGGAAACTGCAGAAGAAACTCAAACATCTTCTTGTAGGGTTCTTTTAACAAATGTTCGGGTAGAATTCAGATATTGTATGGAATGCGCTCCCCTCGTGGGACACACTCCTTGCTCGTCTGGATAGGCCTCTCTCACCAGCCTAGCAGCCAGTACGCAGCACGAATCAGTCTCTGCCACAGACTTGCTTGGGAACAAAATCAGCACGATCCTCTGCCACAGGATGTATCAGATTTTCTGTAATGAATGTCAGTCACAGTGCCTGAACCTTTAAGTCAACCCGGCAACACTATGCTGTATAGTTACTTTCGGATACGTCCTCCAACCGAGTCACCAGGCCCCTATAGACCAGCACTCTGCGTGATCCCGCCAAGACAGGTCCTCCCCTGGGATCTCCTCGGTTGTCCAGCTTCGTCACACAGGACCGACAGCTCAGGACCATTCCTCAGCCGCGGTGGTAGGCCCCAGACAAGCCTCTGGACCCACCCCTGCGCCGCAGTATCGTGGGCCTCCGGAATGGAGGACCACGAGGTTGCTCCTTAATGCATACCTGTCGGCCAGGAGGGCCAGCAGGTGGCTGTAAAACGAACCCCAAAATATGGCGTCTATTCCATAAATACCCTCGCCCAGAATGCAACTCGGAGGACCACCTCCACCGAGTTGTCTCCGGGACAGAAGAGCATCCATACGCTTCAACACGTTGCCTTTCCAACACTACCCAGTGATAACTGCGACACCCACTGGTCAGCACGGAAGCACACACAACGTCAGTCAAGCTGGAACAGTGGCAAAGTTAACCTTCCTAACGAACAAGTTACTAAATGTACCTATCATGCGGTAGATTGCAAATCTACCAGTGCTACATATATATATATATATATATATATATATAATCACCCCCATTTTGACCTTCAGAAACCAGAGACCCCTGACACCAGTACCTGAAACAACAAAAACGCACAGAAAAAAACACAACACACATCCATAGAGCTGCCTATAGGGAGGGAGGGAGGGAAATCACTAAGCTTGAGTGTTACCTTTTCCACGATTTGCCCCCGAATGATAAGCCCCGCCCTTACCTCATACACTAAGGGGCCTTTCCCACTGGGGCGGTTTGCAGGCGCTATTGCGCTAATAATAGCGCCTGCAAACCGACCCGAAAGTGCTGCTGCTTTGTCTCCAGTGTGAAAGCCCGCGGTGCGCTAGCAGGACGGGAAAAAAGTAGCATCTTCGGAGCAGTGAAGGAGTGGAGTGTATACCGCTCCTTCACCTCTCCTGCCCATTGAAATCAATGGGACAGCGCAGCTATACCGCCGGCAAAGCACCTCTGCAGAGGCGCTTTGCGGTGGTTTTTAACCCTTTCTCGGCCGCTAGCGGGGGTTAAAACCGCCCCGCTAGCGGCCGAATACCGACAGTAAAGCGCTGCTTACAATAGCGGCGCTTTACCGCCGACGCCGCCCCCGCCCCAGTGTGAAAGGGCCCTAAGAAAAGACTCCAGGCACCGCCCTGAGTCCCACAGCTATACATCCCACTTCCTGCCCCTACTTCCTGGTGCATCTAAAACAGCGTCACACCAGTCATGCGGCCCCTCCACCAAAGTTCCTTCTGCTCTGGGGCTGATCTTTAAATCACACAATTAGACTCAATTTGTTACACAGTGATATATGTGATTTATATTGGTATATATACATGTTTTTTCACTCATTTTTCTATTTTTGTTTTTAATACATCTCTTGCTTATATGTTTACATCGTCTATTTTTATTTTGACCATTTTATGATCAGATGTTTTAGCATTTAAGAAATGTTTTTATGTCGGTGAAGTTTGGTGTTGATTGCTCTTTAACTACAGGTGTTTTGTGTTAGGTGTTTGATTTGATACACGCCTATAAATAGCTTGTGTTGTGAGCATTTCAATTGTTGTGAACAAGCACGGTTCTATTCGTGTGAAACGCGTCAACTGATCATCATTGCAATCTTGTCTGGCTCCTGACAATAAAGAAATTTCTACAGCATCTTTTGGATTCAAGTGTGCGATCAATCTTTTCTTCTCTTCTTGTTGTTTGTACTGCTGCTAATTTCTTCCTACCACCATGCACGACCCACTGTTCTGAGGAAGAGATGATCCTTATTTGCAAATTAAGATAATTTTTTATTTATCTTTATATGGGGTGGTGTTTGTGTGGGTCATGTGTGTATGTCTAAATGATTTGGCCTCAAAACACACACCTACTTCCTGTGTACAGATTCACTTCCAGGCCAATGTATATTGCTTCCTGCTTCAGTGTGTGTGAGTGTGTGTACAGTATATATAGATATATCTATAGATGTAAGTTCTTGTGTCCACCAGCAGAGAGAAGTTGTGTAGATGCTACATTCCTAATTCTGGAGGCATAATATTGGTCTAGCGCAGGGGTCTTCAATCTACAGCCCTCCAGTTGTTCAGGAACTACAATTCCCATCATGCCTAGTCATGTCTGTCAATGTGAGTTTTACAATGCCTCATGGGACATGTCCCTAGTCACTCTAGCACAGGGATGCCTCCGATGTGGCCCGCCATGGCTCATGGCTCGGCTGCACGAATCGCTGTCATGTTACTTTGCTTCTAGATTTGGCCACTAGGGGCGCACGCGTGCCCCCTGCTCTCCCACGGAGCCGATGCGAGTGCCCGGCGGTCGCGGTCACCGCTGGGCTCCTACGATCGCTCGGGGGCACACGGAGAACCAGGATTTGTGTGTGCAAACACACAGATCCCGGTTCTCTGAGGGGAGAACAGACAGATCGTCTGTTCATACGGAGTATGAACAGCGATCTGTCATCTCCCCTACACAGTCCCCTCCCCCTTTTAGTTAAAACACACAATAGGGAACACATTAACCCCTTGATCGCCCCCTAGTGGTTAACCCCTTCACTGCCAGTGACATTTTTACAGTAATCAATGCATTTTTTAAAAATGCCAATGGTCCGCCATGTCGCAGTCCCTATAAAAATCGCAGATCGCCGCCATTACTAGTAAAAAAAAAATAATAATAATAATAAAAATGTCATAAAACTATCCCCTATTTTGTAGACCCTATAACTTTTGCGCAAACCAATCAATATACGCTTATTGCGATTTTTTTTTTACCAAAAATATGTAGAAGAATTCATTGGCCTAAACTGAGGAAAATAATAGGTTTTTATATATATTTTGGGGGGATATTTATTATAGCAAAAAGTAAAAAATATTGCGTTTTTTTCAAAATTGCCGCTCTTTTTTTGTTTATAGCTCAAAAAATAAATACCGCAGAGGTGATCAAATACCACCAAAAGAAAGCTCTATTTGTGGGAAAAAAGGACGCCAATTTTGTTTGGGTGCAATGTAGCACAACCGCGCAATTGTCAGTTAAAGCGACGCAGTGCCGAATCGCAAAAAGTGCTCTAGTCAGGAAGGGGGTAAAATCTTCCGGGGCTGAAGCGGTTAAAGATCAAGATCTGAAAATATTAATTTATTGGGTTTAGAAACACTTCTCTGTTCTTTGTAATGTATTGCAAGATTGGGGTAAAAAAAATAAAAAACACATTTCAGAGATATATTAGGAAATTAGTAGGTGTTCTCAGTTAATTAACCCTTTTGATGCTAATCTCTTTCCTATTACTTCTAACAAGACACACACCATTAGATGAAATTAACCAATTGTATTGGGTGTGAGCAGTTATCAATGAGAAAACCGCAGTTACCCTAGCACCAGTTTACATATGCAGGTATTTATTATCGCTATTTGCTCTCCAACGTGCGCCATGTGGTGCAGGTGTGAGTGGGGCCTAAAGGCCTACCTAACTGAATACAAATTTATGAAAAAAAGATTAGGTTTGTCTGCATATAAATTTGGGGGGAAATAAAAGGAGTTTAAACAGAAATTGCACAACCATATTGTATAGTGTATGGCCACATAAGTGAATCAGCCAATTTGAAAGGAGAAAGGGATTTTGGGTAAAAATCAGCACGCCAGGCCTCATCTGTACATCTCCCAAAGGCCTGTACTCTGTGCTCAGTAAGGTCGCTCCTTGCACTTGACAAGCTGACCGCAGCCATGGCCATCATCTACAGACGCACAGGTCACAGACAAAAAACACAAATCTGTTCATACATTACCCACAGCTGAATTTACCCCAGAAGGCACTTGATAAATCCCCTCCACTGCAATCAGGCGGATATATGTCGCCGCCGCAGAAACCGAAACGCCACTTCTAAAAAATTATATATATTTTTATCTCCGACAAACTCTTCAGCTTGTAGTATGATTTATGTGATCCAGTAAATGGAGATAACGGCTTATGTTTTTATATTAGATAAATAGTGTAATGTCACAAAGGCTTGTGCGCGGCGCAGCGGCTCCCATCTAGGCTCATCGTAAAGGAAGCGTGACTGAAGTAACATATCCAAACACACTACCCTGTTATAAATAGAAATACAATAAGGTGTTTGTTAGTGGACTGAGACCATAGAAATATAGAAAGGAGCACCAAAACCAGAAGATGAGTCTAATGCCGCGTACACACGACCGGACTTTACGGCAGACCGGAGTCCGTCGGACAATTCGATCGTGTGTGGGCTCCAGCGGACTTTTTTTCCCCAAAAGTTTGACGGACCTAGGAATGAAACATGTTTCAAATCTTTTTGACGGACTCGAGTCCGGTCGAAAAGTCCGCTCGTCTGTATGCTAGTCCGACGGACAAAAACCGACGCTAGGGCAGCTATTGGCTACTGGCTATGAACTTCCTTGTTTTAGTCCGGTGTACGTCATCACGTACGAATCCGTCGTACTTTGGTTGATCGTGTGTAGGCAAGTCTGTTCATTCGGAAAGTCCATCGAAAAGTCCGCAGGACAAAGTATGCCGTAAAGTCCGGTCGTGTGTACGCGGCATTAGATGCTTTTAGTTGTTCAGAATTCAATTACATAAAACACACAATGCATTCTGGGGGCCAAAAACTCCCCCCTTCATCAGAACCGAACCTAAATAACGAAGTAAGGACTAGACTTATAGACGTCGTCAGGGGGTGGCTATTGAGGCTGTAGCCCCGAATCTGGAGCCCATAGTCGCAGTGTTCCTGCCTAACCAGCGGGTTGCGGCTGTGGCAGGCGTGCGGGCTGCATTAGAGGAGTAGGGTATAGATGAGCGGGCCGACGAGCAGAGATGACATCATCTCTCTCCGCCCGCTCCACGTCACCACTCTTCCGCCTTCACAGCCGGGCCACTTCAATGTGGGAGCGATGTGCGGCAGGGAGCAGAGAGATGACATCATCTCTCACTGCCCACCCTGCATCTCTTCTCTCCTGCCCTCACTAAATGGACCAGTGCTGCCAGCCTGCCACCAATGCAGCGACAATGCACATTTGGTGGCACTCCCTGGCATGGCAAGTGACAACCCACATCTAGTGGCAGGTGACATGGCAAGTGACAATCTGCATCAGGTGGCAGGTGATGTGGCAAGTGACAATCTGCAAATGGTGGCAAGTGGAAATCTTCAAATGGTGGCAAGTGACAATCTGCAAATGGTGGCAAGTGACAATCTGCAAATGGTGGCAGGTAATGTGACAAGTGACGTGGCAAGTGACAATCTGCAAATGGTGGCAGGTGATGTAGCAAGTGACAATCAGCAAATGGTGTCAGGTGACGTGGCAATCTGCAAATGGTGGCAGGTGACGTGGCAATCTGCAAATGGTGGCAGGTGATGTGACAAGTGACATGGCAAGTGGAAATCTGCAAATGGTGGCAGGTGACGTGGCAAGTGACAATCTGAAAATGGTGGCAGGTGAAGTGGCAAGTGACAATCCACATCTGGTGGCAGGTGACGGTGGCACGTTAAATGCTGCATCTGGTGACAGGTGACGGTGGCAAGTGACACACTGCATCTGGTGGCAGGAGATGTGGCAAGTGACACGCTCAGGGCTCCCACTGATTCTGCATTATGGTGATTTGAACCACTTCATTATATATTAGAATGTAACAATAGAAACAATGCGCTTTGATCACCCTGACACCATATCAACCATGGTGCCATGATGATTGAAACGCCAACACCAGCCTTTGCCTGCAAAAAATTGCTTATCACTCGCATGCCCCCCCCCCCCCCCCCCCCCCGGGCCTGCTAAAAGGTTGGTGACTGCTGCTATGGGCTCTAGCCCCAGATCTTTTGCAGACCTAGCAACGCCCCTGACTAGACTCAAAAGGAATAGCAACCAAGAGCATCTGTAATAAGTCTGACTTAAGGCGACACTAAAATTCTATTCTTTTTTTTTCCCCGCTGTGATTCAACCTTCTGTTACAAAGTGGCTACTGTCATTCCCCATGATCCCACTGCATGTAGTAGTGTAGCCACCCTCTCTTCCTCACTCCTGAGGAGTACCGGGATAGGGTCATCCAGTGCCCAGGGCAGGAATGCAGAACTGTGCCCCCCCCCCCCCCCCAATTAATATATGCTGTAGAATGGGTGTACCAGTCTGTGTCCATTTTTTGCTCCTTTGCTTTGCTGCGCCCAGCGCAACTGTCCTCCCTGCCCACCCCTTGTCCTGGCCCTGCTCCTGAGATAGACTAGGAACTATGGACGATGAGATTTGTAATGTGCATAGAGCAGTCCACAAGACCGCAACTAACATGTAGGGCCGGGACGAGGCAGGGGCAGGAGAGGCAGCTGCCCCTGGTGCATTCTTTTCATGCGGGTTTAGGGGTGCAGTGTTGCTGCTCTGTTCATTGAGCTCACATTAGGCTCATTACTGCCACTTCTGGCCACTGGCTGCATGTGCATTCCTTGTGTGTATGCTCCCTGTGTTCTGTACTGTGATCGCTCCAGCTCTTCTCTGTGTCTCAGCTGTGACATGTGGAAACAAGAGCTGGGACTAGGAAGATCAGCTATACAAGTAGGGGATGTGTGTACAAGTGAAGAAAGGAGGGGGGCTGGAACTGTGTATACAGATGTCTGTGAGGGGGGCTGAGTGTGCACAGGTGTGTGTGTGTGGGGGGGCTAAGTCTGTACAGGTGTGTGTGTGGGGGGGGCTAAGTATGTACAGGTGTGTGTGGGGGGCTAAGTGTATACAGGTGTCTGTGGGGGGGGCTAAGTGTGTACAGGTGTGTGTGTGGGGGGGGGGCTAAGTCTGTACAGGTGTGTGTGTGGGGGGGGCTAAGTGTGTACAGGTGTGTGTGTGGGGGGGGGGCTAAGTCTGTACAGGTGTGTGTGTGTGTGGGGGGGCTAAGTCTGTACAGGTGTGTGTGTGTGGGGGGGCTAAGTGTGTACAGGTGTGTGTGGGGGGCTAAGTCTGTACAGGTGTGTGTGTGTGGGGGGGCTAAGTGTGTACAGGTGTGTGGGGGGGGGCTAAGTGTGTACAGGTGTGTGTGTGGGGGGGCTAAGTGTGTACAGGTGTGTGTGTGGGGGGGCTAAGTGTGTAGAGGTGTGTGTGGGGGGCTAAGTGTGTAGAGGTGTGTGTGGGGGGGCTAGGTGTGTGTGGGGGGCTAAGTTTGTACAGGTGTGTGGGGGGGGGCTAAGTGTGTACAGGTGTGTGTGTGTGTGGGGGGGGGGGCTAAGTGTGTACAGGTGTGTGTGGGGGGGCTAAGTGTGTACAGGTGTGTGTGTGGCTAAGTGTGTATAGGTGTGTGGGGGGAACTACACATATACGCACTTCAGCCCTGGAAGATTTTACCCCCTTCATGACCTGGCCATTTTTTGCTATTCAGCACTGCGCTAATTTAACTGGCAATTGCATGGGCATGCAACGCTGTACCCATGCTAAATTTGTATAATTTTTTTCACACAAATAGACTTTTCTTTTGGCAGTGTTGGATCACCACTGGATTTTTTTTTTTTTTTTTGCGATATAAACAGGGAAAAAAATTTTAGATTTTTTTTACTTTCTGCTATAAAACATATCCAATAAAAAAATTAAACAAATCAAGTTTCTTCATAAATTTTGGCCAAAATGTATTCTGCTACATGTTATTAATACAAAGAAAATCCCAATAAGTGTGTATTGATTGGTTTGCGTGAAAGTTATAGTGTCTACAAACTATGGCATATATACTGGAATTTTTTTTCTTTTTTTTTTTAATACTAATAACGACGATAAACGACTTACAATAGGACTGTGATATTGCTGCGGTCAATCCGACACTGACACTGATGCTGAGGGGAACTGACAAACTGCCACTGACATCACAAGTTTCATTAATACAGTGATCATTAATACAGTGATCAGTGCTAAAAATATACACTGTCACTGTACTGACACTGGATGAGAAACTGACAGATTGCTCCCAGTGTACAGAGCTCTCTGTTGAATATCAACACAGAGCTCTTGGCTGTGAATGTACACAGCCGATCAGCAGGTCCCAGGCGTGAATCATTGGCATGTGAATCCATCTACAATCATAGTGGGAGCCGATCAGGTTCCCTAAAACCGGAGATAGGCAGCACTGTACCAGTACATTGCTTTGCCTACAGTGGCCACCCATCCACAGTACGATGCAGGCGGATGGTCATTAAGTGGATACAGATATGGAGCAGAGCTGTGTGTGTGTACAGGTGTAGGGGGCTGTGTGTGTACAGGTGTGTGTGTGTGGGGGGATGACTGAGTGTGTACAGGTGTCGCTTTGTGTGTGTGTGTGTGTATAGGTGTACAGGTGTGGTGGGGAGCTGTGTGTACAGGTGTGTGGGAACAGCTGTATGTGTACAGGTGTGTGTGGGGAGCTGTATGTGTACAGGTGTGTGGAGGCTTTGTGTGTGTGTACAGGTGTGTGTGTGGGGGGGCTGTGTGTGTACAGGAGTTTGTGGGGAGCTGGTGTGGTGGGGAGCTGTGTGTGTACAGGAGTTTGTGGGGAGCTGTATGTGTACAGGTGTGTGTGGGGAGCTGTATGTGTACAGGTGTGTGGAGGCTGTGTGTGTGTGTACAGGTGTGTGTGGGGGGGCTGTGTGTGTACAGGTGTGGTGGGGAGCTGTTTGTGTACAGGAGTTTGTGGGGAGCTGTGTGTGTACAGGTGTGTGGGGGGAGCTGTTTGTGTACAGGTGTGGTGGGGAGCTGTGTGTGTACAGGTTTTTTGGGGGGCTGTGTGTGTACAGGTGTGGTGGGGAGCTGTGTGTGTACAGGTATGTGGGAAGAGCTGTGTGTGTACAGGTGTGTGGTGGGGAGCTGTGTGTGTACAGGTGTGTGGGGGGAGTTGTGTGTGTACAGGTGTGTGGGAAGAGCTGTGTGTGTACAGGTGTGTGGGAAGAGCTGTGTGTGTACAGGTGTGTGATGGGGAGCTGTGTGTGTACAGGTGTGTGGGAAGAGCTGTGTGTGTACAGGTGTGTGGTGGGGAGCTGTATGTGTACAGGTGTGTGGGAAGAGCTGTGTGTGTACAGGTGTGTGGTGGGGAGCTGTGTGTGTACAGGTGTGTGGTAGGGAGCTGTGTGTGTACAGGTGTGTGGGAAGAGCTGTGTGTTTACAGGTGTGTGGGAAGAGCTGTGTGTGTACAGGTGTGTGATGGGGAGCTGTGTGTGTACAGGTGTGTGGGAAGAGCTGTGTGTGTACAGGTGTGTGGTGGGGAGCTGTATGTGTACAGGTGTGTGGGAAGAGCTGTGTGTGTACAGGTGTGTGGTGGGGAGCTGTGTGTGTACAGGTGTGTGGTAGGGAGCTGTGTGTGTACAGGTGTGTGGGAAGAGCTGTGTGTATACAGGTGTGTGGTGGGGAGCTGTATGTGTACAGGTGTGAGGAGGCTGTGTGTGTGTGGGGGGGGGGGGCTGTGTGTGTACAGGTGTGGTGGGGAGCTGTGTGTGTACAGGAGTTTGTGGGGAGCTGTGTGTGTACATGTGTCTGGGGGGAGCTGTTTGTGTACAGGTGTGGTGGGGAGCTGTGTGTGTACAGGTTTTTTGGGGGGCTGTGTGTGTGTACAGGTGTGGTGGGGAGCTGTGTGTGTACAGGTATGTGGGAAGAGCTGTGTGTGTACAGGTTTGTGGTGGGGAGCTGTGTGTGTACAGGTGTGTGGGGGGAGTTGTGTGTGGGGGCTGTGTGTGTGTACAGGTGTGTGGGAAGAGCTGTGTGTGTACAGGTGTGTGGTGGGGAGCTGTGTGTGTACAGGTGTGTGGTGGGGAGCTGTGTGTGTACAGGTGTGTGGTAGGGAGCTGTGTGTGTACAGGTGTGTGGGAAGAGCTGTGTGTGTACAGGTGTGTGGTGGGGAGCTGTGTGTATACAGGTGTGTGGTGGGGAGCTGTGTGTGTACAGGTGTGTGTGTGTGTGGGGAGCTGTGTGTGTACAGGTGTGTGTGGGGAGCTGTGTGTGTACAGGTGTGTGTGGGGGGAGCTGTGAGTGTACAGGTGTGTGGGGGGAGCTGTGTGTGTACAGGTGTGTGGGAAGAGCTGTGTGTGTACAGGTGTGTGGGGAGCTGTGTTTGGGGGGAGCTGTGTGTATATAGGTGGGGGGAGCTGTGTGTGTACAGGTGTGTGGGGGGAGCTGTGTGTGTGCGTACAGGTGTGGTGGGGAGCTGTGTGTGTACAGGTGTGTGGGAAGAGCTGTGTGTGTACAAGTGTGTGGTGAGGAGCTGTGTGTGTACAGGTGTGTGTGGGGAGCTGTGTGTGTACAGGTGTGTGTGGGGAGCTGTGTGTGTACAGGTGTATGGGGAAAGCTGTGTGTGTACATTTGTGTGGGGGCTGTGTGTGTGTGTGTACAGGTGTGGGGGGGAGGGGGCTGTGTGTGTGTGCACAGATGTGGTGGGGAGCTGTGTGTGTACAGGTGTGGTAGGGAGCTAGGTGTGTGGGGAGCTGTGTGTGTGTGTACAGGTGTGTGGTGGCGAGCTATGTATGTACAGATGTATGCGGGGAGCTGTGTGTACAGGTGTGTGGGGGCTGTGTGTGTGCAGGTGTGGGGGGCTGTGTGTGTGTACAGGTGTGATGGAGAGCTGTGTGTGTACAGGTGTTGTAGGGAGCTGTGTGTATACAGGTGTGTGGGGGGGGGGGAGCTGTGTGTGGGAAGAGCTGTGTGTGTACAGGTGTGTGGGGGCTGTGTGTGTGTACAGTTGTGTGGGGGGCTGTGTGTGTGTACAGGTGTGGTGAGGAGCATTGTGTGTACAGGTTTGTGTGTGGGGGGGGGGGCTGTGTGTGTACACATGTGTGGGAAGAGCTGTGTGTGTATAGGTGTGGGGGGCTGTGTGTGTGTATAGGTGTGAGTACAGATGTGGTGGGGAGCTGTGTGTTTACAAGTGTGGTGGGGAGCTGTGTGTGTATATAGATGTGGTGGGGAGCTGTGTGTGTACAGGCGTGTGGGGGGCTATGTGTGTACAGGTGAGGGGGGCTGTGTGTGTGTATAGGTGTGGGGGCTGTGTGTGTGTACAGGTGTGGTGGGAAGCTGTGTGTGTACAGGCGTGTGGGGGGCTATGTGTGTACAGGTGAGGGGGGCTGTGTGTGTGTATAGGTGTGGGGGCTGTGTGTGTGTACAGGTGTGGTGGGAAGCTGTGTGTGTACAGGTGTGTGTGGGGGCTGTGTGTGTACAGGTGTGTGTGGGGGCTGTGTGTGTACAGGTGTGGTGGGGAGCTGTGTGTGTACAGGTATGGTGGGGAGCTGTGTGTGTACAGGTGTGGTGGGGAGCTGTGTGTGCGTATGTATAGCTGTGGGGGGAACTGTATGTTTACAGGTGTGGTGGGAAGCTGTGTGTGTACAGGTGTGTGTGAGGGCTGTGTGTGTACAGGTGTGTGTGGGGGCTGTATGTGTACAGGTGTGGTGGGGAGCTGTGTGTGTGTATGTATAGCTGTGGGGGGAACTGTATGTTTACAGGTGTGTGTGGGGGGAACTGTATGTTTACAGGTGTGTGGGGGGCTGTGTGTGTGCAGGTGTGTGTGTGTGGGGGGGGGGGGTGTGAACAGGTGTGGGGAGCTGAGTGTGAACAGGTGTGGAAGGACTGTTTGTGTACAGGTGTGGGGAGCTGAGTGATTAGGCTGCAGGTGGGCACTGATTAGGCTGCAGGTGGGCACTGATTAGGCTGCAGGTGGGCACTGATTAGGCTGCACTGAAGCTGCAGATGGGCACTAATCGGGGCTGCATTGATGCTCACTGACCATTATTTTGCTTCAAAGTGGTTTATTTTTAATAAAAGTTTTTTTTTTCTGAAACTTCCCTCTTAAATTGGGGTGCGTGTTATACGCCGATAAATACGGTGTTTGAAACGTTGTCACACTATGTGGAACTTTTTTTATTCTTTGGGTTTTACCGTGTGAGCTGACTTTCACCTCGAGTGTCCTCCCATTGGCTGTATTACACTTGATGTCCGTTTGAACACATACTGATGCCCCATGCTGTACCAAGTTAGGAATATCGATGTCATCAGGATTGTCAATGGTTTTTCATCAATCATGGTGTTTTGACACCCGAGCCATTTTGACTTGAGAGGTATATGCCCCTTCAAGTCCAACCTTTCTGGTAAGCCTTCAACCAATTGGTGGCAGTCTCTTCACAAGGTTTCTTCACAAGGTTTCTTCACTTGTTGACCTGCATTGATGTTTACTGGTTTACATCTACTCATGGACAGTGTTCATAATCACTAGACCAATTCGGTCTTTATGTTTATTAGTTTTCACATGGTGAACATTTTCACAAATGCCATTTATATGTATGTTTATTTGTTTATAAGCGCTGCATAATTTTTTCCTTTCGACACATGGTGGTAGGCAGGAGGGGCAGCTTCCCCGCACACAGTGTTTTCATATGAGGAGGGAGGTACCACGTAGCAAGCTGTTCCTTCCTCACCTCATGTGTGCTCTGCTATTTGTTTTGCCTCTGGCTGGTCCAGCGCTATTTACAGCCAGTGCAAGGAGACTGACATAGGCAAAGAACACACAGCAGGGAGGTCCAACAACATCACTGCGTACTTTGGGGTACACATGAAACCTTAATGGTGGGTCTGGAGCTGTGCAGTAGAATCTACAAATGTGCTGGCAGCTGGGAGTGATATTACAGCTACAAAAGTCAATCATGTCGGGGGGATGCATTTTGGCATCTTCGACCTGAGCGCTAAATGACCTTGTCCCGGTACTGCTAACATGCACTACTTATTCCAAACAAATGGAAGTGGGAGGAAAAAGGAGAGGTTTGGCTGCTCACAGAGAATGTCACAAGGAGGCTAAAAAAACGCAAAGAGAAATAATTGACTAAAGTACTGATTTCAGGGCCATTAAAGAGGAACTCCACACTCCTGCAGAAAAGTTAAAAGTCAGCAGCTACAAATACTGTAGCTGCTGACTTTTAATATTAGGGCACTTACCTGTCCATGAATCCAGCAGTGTGTGAAAGGGATTGTTTACTGGTGGCCGACCACCCTCTTATCCTGGTAAATTCACCGCGACCTCCATCAGAATTCTGGAGACCTCATTGACACACACACAGCAGGCAATGTGCAAAGCAAGTCTGAAACTTTATTAAGGGATACAGCTTATAAAGGAGAAAACAAGAGGGGAGGGGTAGACCCACTCCTAGATATGAATGGTCGCTAAGATCTACGTCAATGTAACTATCCATAAATCTGACACCTAAATCTGATTTATAACTGGTTTTGTCCAATTAAGAACACCTGTGTAGAGACCGTCTGGCACCCAGCTGTGTTAAATCAAACCCTCCTCATCTTGATAAGGTTTAACTAACTTCAAAAATAACAGATTTACGACTCTGGAAGAATAAACTTTCAATAACCCCACCAAATGTGTTATGTTGTTTTTCACTATACAATCCTGTGTGTATGTATACATAAGGTACTGTATAATATACAATATATATACAGTGGGGCAAAAAGTATTTAGTAAGCCACCAATTGTGCAAGTTCTCCCACTTAGGCTCTGTTTCCACTACTGCGACTTATTTTGCGACTTGACACATGTCAAGTCGCATGACAAGTCAAAACCCATGTATTTCAATGGTCCCCGTTCTAATTGGTGCGACTCAAGTCGCAGCGACTCCAAAAAAGGTTCTTGCACTTAAAAAGATGAGAGAGGCCTGTAATTGTCATCATAGGTATACCTCAACTATGAGAGACAAAATGTGGAAACAAATCCAGACAATCACATTGTCTGATTTTTGAAAGAATTTGTTTGCAAATTATGGTGGAAAATAAGTATTTTGTCAATGTCAAAAGTTCATCTCAATACTCTGTTATATATCCTTTGTTGACAATGACAGAGGTCAAATGTTTTCTGTAAGTCTTCACAAGGTTGTCACACACTGTTGCTGGTATGTTGGCCCATTCCTCCATGCAGATCTCCTCTAGAGCAGTGATGTTTTGGGGCTGTCGCTGGGCAACACGGACTTTCAACTCCCTCCAAAGTTTTTCTATGGGGTTGAGATCTGGAGACTGGCTAGGCCACTCCAGGACCTTGAAATGCTTCTTACGAAGCCACTCCTTCGTTGCCTGGGCAGTGTGTTTGGGATCATTGTCATGCTGAAAAACCCAGCCACGTTTCATGTTCAATGCCCTTGCCGATGGCAGGAGGTTTGCACTCAAAATCTCACGATACATGGCCCCATTCATTCTTTCATGTACACGGATCAGTCGTCCTGTTCCCTTTGCAGAGAAACAGCCCCAAAGCATGATGTTGCCACCCCCATGCTTCACAGTAGGTATGATGTTCTTTGGTTGCAACTCAGCATTCTCTCTCCTCCAAACACGACGAGTTGTGTTTCTACCAAACAGTTCTACTTTGGTTTCATCTGACCATATGACATTCTCCCAATCCTCTTCTGGATCATCCAAATGCTCTCTAGCAAACCTCAGACGGCCCAGACATGTACTGGCTTAAGCAGGGGGACACGTCTGGCACTGCAGGATCTGAGTCCCTGGCGGCGTAGTGTGTTACTGATGGTAGCCTTTGTTACGTTGGTCCCAGCTCTCTGCAGGTCATTCACTAGGTCCCCCAGTGTGGTTCTGGGATTTTTGCGCACCGTTCCTTTGATCATTTTGACCCCACGGGGTGAGATCTTGCGTGGAGCCCCAGATCGAGGGAGATTATCAGTGGTCTTGTATGTCTTCCATTTTCTAATTATTGCTCTCACAGTTGATTTCTTCACACCAAGCTGCTTCCCAGCCTGGTGCAGGACTACAATTTTGTTTCTGGTGTCCTTCGTTAGCTCTTTGGTCTTCACCATAGTGGAGTTTGGAGTGTGACTGTTTGAGGTTGTGGACAGGTATCTTTTATACTGATAACAAGTTCAAACAGGTGGCAATAATACAGGTAATGAGTGGAGGACAGAGGAGCCTTTTAAAGAAGAAGATACAGGTCTGTGAGATCCAGAAATCTTGCTTGTTTGTAGGTGACCAAATACTTATTTTCCACCATAATTTGCAAATAAATTCTTTCAAAAATTAGACAATGTGATTGTCTGGATTTGTTTCCACATTTTGTCTCTCATAGTTGAGGTATACTTATGATGACAATTACAGGCCTGTCTCATCGTTTTAAGTGGGAGAACTTGCACAATTGGTGGCTGACTAAATACTTTTTTGCCCCACTGAATGCACATTATACACACACACACACACACATATATATATATATATATATATATATATATATATATATATATATATATATATATATATATATATATATATATATATATTTACACAAGCCAATTACTTTATTCAATATTGTCTAATTATTAATATATATACATACACATGAGTTTACTTCTTATTCTTCTTATATGTATTTTAACAGTTTTAATATAGCACAAGCAGACCTTTGCTTGACCCTGTCAAACTTAATTAATGTTCTGCACATAACTTTCCCAAACCACCTGTTGTAAGGAGTTTTTATTGCTTGTCCTTGAAGACTTTTTTTCTTTTCTCGCCAAGCTATATTTCAACTATTGTCAGAATATTCCTTGTCTAATTAGTGAACTTACAATGAACTATCTTAATACATTTTCGAGAACACCTGTGTACAAGTACTTGTCATAAAGCAGAGGTCATTTAAAGTTCAACACGTACAAGAACTGTAAAATGTAAGACAAAAGACAAAATGGAGTTACAGTTGATCATATGCTCTATAACAGTGTGTTCACCCAGGCCGATTTTTCAATCGGCTATCGGGTGCTGCCGCCACCATCTCCAATAAGGAAGACCGGCTCTCTAATTGGGCCGGCTACGGGGGAAGGAGGAGGGGTTGAACTTCTGTCAAACTCAGCTGGAAGTGGGAGTGGGTACCTGTCAAAACCAGGTAACCACCAACCCCCCTCCCCCAAACAAAAAGGTGCCAAATGTGGCAGCGGAGGGGAGGAGGAGGCAGATAAGAGTGGAGTTCCCCTTTTGGGTGTAGCTCTGCTTTAGGTAGTGGATGTTTATGGATTATTTCTGGAGAATAACAAATGTTGTTAGGCTGCACCTTAGGGTTTCGTGAATGTCATTGGCACCCCAAATGCGCAAAAGACAAATTTATTGCTCCAAAAACTTGTGGCAAAACGCGCGGTTAAAAAACCCACAAAGCTCAATGCGCAAAAAGGTACATCAGCTACTTTGAGCAAATTGATGTGATATTGATAAAAACAATATTGATACAACTGATACAAACAAACGTACCTGCCCCTCAGCCATTGTAATGAAGAATACAAGCATTGACTTTGCTGGTTAAAAAAAAAAAATTTTTTTTTTTTGGCCCGTAGCCATTGGCGCAGCAAAAAAAAAAAAAAAAAACCTCAAAAAACACACACAAATTGTCCTTAATAAGCTCCAAATGCCATGAGCCCTATTCTGGCCAACATTTAATGTTTCTGTCTCTGATTCCCAGCCGATTCTTAAATCTGTCATCTGCAGATTCTCTAGTGCCTGTATCACGTGGCGTTTGAAACTATTTTTGTGTTAGGATTCCATTTAGATTAATACCTATATTTTATTGTCTGTAGGACGGTGAAAAAAACAAACTGATGGCAAGCTTAAGATGAAACAGAAATATAACAAAAGCAGCAAAATGAAGCAGATTTGTACAGTATGTGAGGCACAAAGCTTGGAAGTGTGCCCCTAGTGGATGCAAAAGGGAAGCACACCGGATTAAAAAAACATAACTTCGCCTTCTCAAGGATGAACAAAGAAGTAACAAGTTTATTTAAACAGCTGGTGGAAAGAGCGATATTCAGAGAGCAGTAACCTGTAGCAACCAGAGTTCAACCTTTAGAGAGCAAATAATGGGTGCTGATTGGCTACTCTGAATTGTTAAATAAAGCTTTTATTAATAATGTCAGGATAGATGCAAATAAAAAGCTTCCCATGCCCTTGAGTTTTGTGAGTGTTCTATGTGCAGAAGAGCCATATAAAATATATAAATGTTCTTAATGTTTTTTTTTCCTCTAGAATTCCTCTAAAATGTTATTTATAGTGGCCGCCTGATCGTGATTTCCAGGAACGATGTCTGGCTCTGCAGTCTCAGGAAGTCCCTGCTTTCAGAGAGGACCGTGCGCATCATAATTCACATCTTATGAACTGTTAACCACTTTTTACCCCCTTCCTGACCAGGCCATTTTTTGTGATACGGCACCGTGTTGCTTTAACTGACGATTGCGCGGTCGTTCGACACTATACCCACATAAAATTGATGTCCTTTGCTTCCCACAAATAGAGCTGCGGTTTTTATTTTTTGCGCTATAAACAGAAAATGACCAACAATTTTGAAAAAACAAACAAACAATATTTTTTACTTTCTGCTATAAAACATACGCATTAAAAAAAATTTAAAAAAATTCCTCATAATTTTAGACCAATATGTATTCTGGTACATATTTTTGGTAAAAAAAATCCCAGTAAACGTGTATTGATTGGTTTGCGCACAAGTTATAGCGTCTACAAACTATGGGATAGATTTATGGAATTTTTATTTTTTTAATTGCTTTTACTAGTAATGGCGGCGATCAGCGATTTTTAGCGGGGCTGCGACATTGTGGTGGACAAACCTGACACTAAGTGACACTTTTTGGGGACCAGTGACACCAATACAGCGATCAGTGCTAAGAAAATGCACTGACACTGTATAAATGACACTTGCAGGGAAGGGGTTAACACCAGGGGCAATCAAGGGGTTAAGTGTGCTCCTAGGGAGTGCTTTGTAACTGTGGGGGGGGGGGGGGAGTGAATGCAATGGACGAAAAGAGAGATCCGTGTTTCTGCTTAGCAGAAACAAAAGATCTCTCTTTTGCTCCCTGACAGAACAGCGGTCTACCTTGTTTACCTAGGCAGACCGCCGTTCTGCCTCTCCTTCGAACGATCACGCGGTGACGTACAACACTACAACAAGCCAAGAAAATGAAGTTCAATGCTTCCAAGCAAATTGTTTCCGAGCATGCGTAGGAATTTTGCGCGTCGGAACTTGTACAGACGATCGCATTTTCGGATAGGAACTTTTTCCGACCGAAAAATTGAGAACCTGCTCTCAATCTTTTGCTGGCGGAAATTCCGCCAGCAAAAGTCCGATGGAGCATACACGCGGGCGCATTTTCCCGACCAAAAGCTCTCATCAGTCTTTTGCTGGGCGAATTTCCAATCATGTGTAGGCGGCATTAGCCGCAGTCCTGCAACAACCAGCATCCCAGTCAGCAGCAAGGCCAGCTGGAGATCGGCATCCAGAGAAGTTGCAACAGGCTGGTCTTCACAACCGGAACCGGTGAGGCAGAAGATTCTTTTATTTTTTATTTGAATTATTATTTTATTATTCACATTCATACATATTACATTTACAGTACTGTGCAAACATTTTAGGCAGGTGTGAAGACATTCTGTGAAGTAAGAATGCTTTCAAAATTATATATTTTAATTGTTTATTTTTAGCAATTTACAAAATGCAAGGTGAGCAAACAAGAAAAATCTAAGTCAATATTTGGTATGACTAACTTTTGGCTTCAAACCAGCATTAAATCTTACACTTGCACACTTTGTACACTTGTACAAAGTCAGGAGTTTTGTAGGGTCAGGTGTACGATTAACCAATTATACCAAGCGCGTGCTAATGATCATCAATGTCATACATAGGTGGAAACACATTCATTAACTGAAACAGAAACAGATGTGTTAAAACTGCTTAAAAGCTTAAAACTGGATAAGGAACAGCCAAACTCTGCTACTAAGGTGTTGAGCAGTTTCATGTCACAGGTCATACACCATGGCTGGATTGAGTATACAAGGTATACTGCATCAGCAAGGTCTCTCCCAGGCAACATTTTTAAAGCAGACTGGGGTTTCAAGATGTCCTGTTCAAGCTCTTTTGAAGAAGCACAAACAAATGGGTAACGCTGAGGACTGTAGATGCAGTGGTCAGCCAAGGAAACTTAATGCAGGAGATGAAAGACACATCATGCTTACTTACAATAATGTGTGTCTGCAGGCAACAGTGAGGCATGGTGGAGGTTCCTTGCAAGTTTGGGGCTGCATTTCTGCAAATGGAGTTGGAGATTTATTCAGGATCAATGGTGTCCTCAATGCTGAGAAATACAGGCAGATACAGTACATACCCATCATGCCATACCTTCAGGGAGACGTGTGATTGCCCCCAAATTTATTCTGCAACAGGACAACAACCCCAAACATACAACCAATGTCATTAAGAACTATCTTCAGAGTAAAGAAGAACAAGGAGTCCTGGAATTGATGGTTTGGCCCCCACAGAGCCCTGATCTCAACATCATGGAGTCTGGAAATCTCCAAGTTGTTTGGAACAACCTACCTGCCAAGCTCCTTCAAAAAATGCAAGTGTACCTAGAAGAATTGAACACCAAATATTGATTTGATTTGTATTTCTCTTCTGTTCATTTACTTTCCATTTTGTTAATTGATAAAAATAAACTAATAACACTTTTATTTCTAAAAGCATTCTTAATTTACACAATTTTTTCACATCTGTCTATAACTTTTGCGCAATACTGTATATATTTTACTTATTTTTTTTAATAATAATTTTATTTTTAATTTTTATGGAGGGGAGCAATATTTATTTTCTGAAGTTGGCCACAATTGTCCTAAAAAACAAAACAAAAAACAAATGTGACCGGTTCGCCAGGCAGGGGCGTTGCTAGGTGGCAAAAAGACCAGGGGCTTCAGCCTGAAGTCCAAGGTCGGTACGGGGGGGGGGGGGGTGTAGGTGGGGAAGGGGGCTCTAGAGGCGCAGGGTTTTTTGGCTGGGCGGTGGGGTTGTGTGGCGGGGGGTAAGCTCACTTGCTGGTTGCTGCCTGGCTTACCGGTGCCCATCAATGTTGACCACTAAACTGACCTACCTACCTGACAAACACACACTGACCTACCTACCTAACATACACTGACCTACCTGACATACCCACACTGACCTACCTACCTGACCTACCTGACATACATACACTGACCTACCTGACATAAGTGACATGCATACACTGACCGACCTGATATACATACACTGACCTACCTGACATACATACACTGACCTACCTGACACACACTGACCTACCTGACATACATACACTGACCTACCTGACCCACACACACACTGACCTACCTGACACACACTGACCTACCTGACATACACTGACCTACCTGACACACACTGACCTACCTGACACACACTGAGCTACACTGACCTACTTGACATACACTTACCTACCTGACGTACACTGACCTCCCTGACACACACTGACCTACCTGACATACACTGACCTACCTGACATACATATACTGACCTACCTGACTCACACTGATCTACACTGACCTACCTGACACACACACACTGACCTACCTGACACACACTGACCTACCTGACATACACTGACCTACCTGACATACATATACTGACCTACCTGACCCACACAGACCTACACTGACCTACCTGACACACACACTGACCTACCTGACACACACCTACCTGACACACACACTGACCTACCTGACATACATACACTGACCTACCTGACACACACACTGACCTACCTGACACACACTGACCTACCCGACACACACACTGACATACCCGCTAGGTGGCAAAAAGACCAGGGGCTTCAGCCCGAAGTCCAAGGTTGGCACGGGGGGGAGGGGGGTGGAGGTGGGGAAGGGGGCTCTAGAGGCGCTGGGTTTTTTGGCTGGGCGGTGGGGTTGTGTGGCGGGGGGTAAGCTCACTTGCTGGTTGCTGCCTGGCTTACCGGTGCCCATCAATGTTGACCACTAAACTGACCTACCTACCTGACAAACACACACTGACCTACCTACCTGACATACATACACTGACCTACCTGACATACACTGAGCTACCTGACACACACTGACCTACCTGACATACATACACTGACCTACCTGACATACCTGACATACATACACTGACTTCCCTGACATACACTGAGCTACCTGATACACACTGACCTACCTGACATACATACACTGACCTACCTGACATACATACACTGACCTACCTGACACACACTGACCTACCTGACATACACTGACCTACCTGACACACACTGACCTACCTGACCCACACTGCACACCCCTCTACACTTATTTAGAGATAAGCATTTCTTTTTGTTTTCTTTGTTTTTTGTTTTATTTTTTACAGTCTCTTTTAATAATAGCCAAGCACACCTGATGGACTTTTTAGTATACACTTTTCAAAATCTCACAGCAGTTAGATGCACCCAAAAACATTCCAGATAATTTTAGACATGACGCGGCTTGGCTGGCATACATTCGGACGCTAGAATAGTACATTCTATAGAAAATCACACTTGGTAATAAATACTGTGTGTGTACATTACAGCCTGTGCGCACAGTAAGGCCTTTTGCACACGGATGTAATAACTTACTGATCCTTGTTTGCAGGGTCTTGTTGGCAGAGGCTAGCAGAAAAATCCTGAGTAAAAAACACAAGTTATGTTCCATAGAGGAAAAATATCTATATTTGCTAAATATAAACCTTTCCAATATGTTTCCTAAAGTGGAACTTCACCCATATATGCCTATATCACATTTGGCAAATCATTTTTTTTTTTGGGGGGGGGGGGGGGAGCGGGTACCCAGGTTGTCCTAGGTGATCCAAGCAGACATTGGCACTCATTCTCTTCACCTGCAGCTTTCTGGGACACATCACAGGTCACAGAGGGCTGTGGGGCCATTCGCAAAGCACAACGCGTCTTGCACATGCACAGGCGCAAGCTGTCACAGCCGACCTTACACACACTAAAGATGCTTGCTTGCGCCTGAGACCCGAAGACTAATGAAGAACTAGCCTAGGTGAGAACGGCTTTGGTTTTGTGGACGGGTAAGTGTCCTTTTAATAAAAGTCAGCAGCTACAGTATTTGTAGATGCTGACTTTTATTTCTTTTTTTCTGGAGTGCAGAAGTGCTTAAGCCCTTGTTCACATTGGAGGGAATTGTCATGCGATTTCACAGGTCAAATCGCGTGACAAGTCGCACCCTATTGTCGACAATGACCATGTTCAAATCGATGCAACGCTGACTTTGCGGTTCTGCATCGATTTGAAAAAGTAGTTTGTGCACTATTTTTGGCGATTTCGAGTGCGACTTGCATAGACATCTGTGTATGAAGTCGCGCAGATGTCTTCAAAGTCGCACTGACATGCGGCTTTGAAATTGTGCAATTTCAGATGAAGTTGCACGATTTCAATGTGAACGAGGGCTTAAGGACCTTGCGAATGCACACATACAGGCACACAAATGTGCGTATGTGTCAAATTCTTCATCCTCCTTTAGCTGCCAGTATTTCCATGTACGCATATATGCTTGTGTGTACTTGCGTATACATGTGTATATGCGTAAATTACTGCACTCACATGTAACATTTTAAAAAAATTTCTTTGCATTACGGCTCTTTGTACATCGTCCTACAGACGATGGCGCACCGTTAAAAAAAAAAAAAAAAATAAAACGACCAAAACAAAAAATGCTACACGACTATAATAAACGTGGCATTTTTTTTCGCAAAGACCCTAATAAATGGTGCGTATGTTTCGTCGTCGCCTGTTCACACAATAAATTTGGTGAGCACACTGTTTGCTTGGTTGGGTGTGCCAGCGTAAATGCCTATCCTTTAGCGAATCGGCCCCCAGAAAGTGAGATCGCTCCTAAACGCTCAGCACTGAGTAATTTCAGCTCTGCCCCTGTCTCTGCCTGGAGGAGGGAGGGAGGTGCTCAGAGCCGAGGCAGCCACACACAGGAGAGAAGATGCTGCTGCTGCTGCACAGTCAGTGTGTTTTTGCTGCTCAAGAGCAGCCGAGGCTGGATGCAATCTGAGCCAAGCGCTGCAAGGATCCAGGGACCAATAACCCCCCTCCCGGTGCAGGGGGGGGAACGGCTGAATCCGACATTGTTCTCTTGTGTCCGCGGTGATGCTGCTGGGGATGAAGCCTTGCCGGCTGGAACTGCTGCTGCTCACTTGTATCCTGCTCAGCAGAGGTAGGAGAAAAAAAAAATTCATCCTTTACTTTGTTTCAAAGTGAACTGCTGGATGAGGGCATCTTGCTCGGCTCCGTGCCTTGCCGGGGGTTACGGCAGGGGGTGACCTTGTGCAGTTTAGAGTTACGGCGAGCTTTTCGGGAGCTGATGTGTGTATGCTGGTGTGTCCTCTGCCTCCCTGTGCAGGTGTCTCCTCCAGCTCCGGAGGTTACAGAAGGATGTTGGCTATGTGGCATCTACCATCTGCTGTTGAGGAATCAAATTTGCATGCCAGTGCCGGTTGCTTTTGTACCCCAATGGTTCTGAATCTGTCCACCCACTGCTCTGCCTTGCCGAGCCCGGTCCTCAAGTTTGCTAGAAATGCATGGTGAGACAAATAAAAAAAAAAGGTGTGAGTCGCTGATGTCTTCTGGCTGGCGAGGAATGGGGGCTGTGACATGGATGGATGAGGTGGTGTCACCTGTTGGAATTTCAGCTCAAACCCTGCACAGGGAGCAGAAATCTGCCCAAAGGGGGGCAGAGGCTGCTACGTACGCTGCATGCCAATGGAGAGGGCAGCAGCGGCACGCTGGAGAACATTGCTGTAGGTGCCAGGCTTCGTAGCCATGAGAGGGTGGCAGGCTGAAGAAGAAAGTGAACTTTCAGGAGCTGCATGGAGGGTGCTCTGTGTGAAAATAAGACGCTACTTGTTGACAAGCTGTGTAGATATGTGTTGACTTAGATTGATAGGTCTCAGGAACTGGAATTGAAAAGTAAAGAGTTCAGGGGGTCAGTGAGAAGTCCTAGAGATGATGCCAAGTTTATGGCGCCAGGAGATGGCTGCTGACAAAGGATTTCGGACATTGGGTGGCAGAGGGGTTCCAAGAGAGAGATATAATGTCTGACAAGTATTTGGAGGCATCTGCCGGGCATGGTAATACTGGGCACAGATGGTAACGGGTGTCAGGAAAGCTGGGAAAAGGACCGGATTCCTGAGAAGAAAAGGATGCTTAAACCGGCAGGCAGAAGCCAAGCACTGCCCGCTCCAGCAACGCCGCTGCTTATTTGGGCAGAGAGAATCAGGTCCTTCATCCCAGCTCCCTGCAGCCGACTCGGCCATCTCTAATAGAACGTTGGCTCTTCTTGCAGAGCGCAAACAGTTGGGTTAAAAAATCCATGGCCAGTGTCTTGTTATTTGTCCATTTGGTGTAATAGGACCTAATTACTTGCTTTAACCGTCGACGTCCCTTGTCATTCAGCCATCCCGGCTACACAAACACAAGCTTGCCCCTTTCACCACACATGACCCTGTTTGTGTAGAGGAGACACTGGATGGCCATATAAGAAGAGATGATGTTGATATCAAAGAAGGATTCCCTGTGTGTTATTTCTAGATATCCTTCTGTGGATGACCCCCGTGGTCCCTTACAGAAGATTTTGGCCCGGTGCGGTGCCCCTGCTTAGAACTTTTAGCCACACAACTCCATGTTGGTCTCCGGGGGGGCCCCTGACTTTCAGCAATGGCTGGCCACCAATCTAATAACACACAACTGTCAGGTTCTGCATCTCTAGCTGTTATTTTGCACATCAATAAAGAAACGGCAAGATTAAACCTGTCTTCTTGAGGCAAGTCATAGGCAGGCAGCCTGGAATCGCGTTTAGTTTGATGTTGACGCCAGGAGACAGGCTGAATGAATAACCTGAAGTGTTACCTATAGGAATGTATCCATGCATCCCTCTGTACCAGTGTGGAAACGCTGTTCTGATTTTGTTCTCATTTTCTCCTGAGACCCAGAGTTTCAAAACCTTCCGCGATGTATGAAAGAGGATATGTACAGCGATCGGCCAGATAACACGGGAAGAAGGGATGGGTGGGGGGGGGGGGGGGTTTCAAGGCTTTGTGACAAGTAGTGTACATACATCTCAGCAATTGATGTTGACTCCAGAGGTGTGTTGTGATCTGAACCATTATGAAGCTATGTGAGTTCTGTGACATGTTCTCATAACACGATGCGAACTGCTGTAATCCTATTCTTTATGACCCTGATTGGTTGGGAAGTTATTGGACCACATGGTGACCGATGGTTGTGACTCTGGATCCCATCACTGACCTGAGCAATGGAACTTACGATCTGTTTGTTTTGTGTGAAGGTATATCTAAAACTGAAACATTTTTGTTTCGTTTTAGGGCTCATTCACATCATGCAGCGCTCGTTATCATGCACATAATGGGATGTGCGGTGTAAATGCATGTTGTGTAAGCGGCAATGCATTGTTTAAATACATTGCAGTGCATTATTTTTTTTCCCTTTTTTTTTTAAGCAAAATATTTTATGTAAATCTATGTGCCATAGACCGTAACGGTCGGAATGCGCTGTGCAAAAATGCAACATGTACTATTTTTATTCAGCAATACAAATGAAGAGATGTCTGTTGCGCAAATCCAAACAACATATAAAACACACACATATATATATATATATATATATATATATATATATATATATATATATATATATATATATATATATATATGTAGATATATATGTGTATATATATATATGTAGATATATATGTATATATATATGTGTATATATATGTGTGTATATATATATATATATATATATATATATATATATATATATATATGTATATATATATATATATATATATATATATATATATATATATATACATACACACAGTATACAAACACACACAGTACTGTATATACAAAACACACCATGTGCTAAAAGGTGTGTGAGCACGTTAACCCTTTGCACACCACTATACACCCTTATGTATTTCCAGCAAACTTTTGCTTAAAACAGGGATATTGGTTCACATTTATTTACTTTCAGTGCACACCAATGCAGCATGTTGGATTGCCTTGTTCTTGCGTTGGGTAACACTGCTGGTATGAACAAGCCCTTAGGGAATGGTTTGAACCAATGTCAAGTTCTCTTTTGCTACCTTTGTCCCATTGGGGGATTTCCCCTCATTTCCTGTCCTCAGGGACACAACCAGAAGTGTAAAGAAATCTCTCCATAGTGAGGGGAAATCCCCTTTTAGCGGTCACCAGAAAAATCTCTCAGTTGAAAGATTCTCCTTCACTTCCTGTAACATTTTGGATTTCTCATCACTCTGTCTCAGTGACAATATTTAGCCAAGAGAACATCCCCAGCATGAGCCAATAAAAACTCTTCCCCGCTCTGTCCAAAACTAAAAAAAAATGTATCAAACACTTACCATAACTTTCCTTTCCTGGCACCAATCCATGGCAGCATACTTGTGGTATTATAGTGCCATGTTGGCGCTAAGAAAACAACGTTTTGTCTGTAGACACACTTTATTGTACACTATTGATTAAAGGTCACATGAAGGTTGCTTAAAATAGTTTTAGAAATGTGGAGTGCGGGTCAAAGTTCTGTTCGAAGGGTAACAGTCAGGCTACTCTGTGCAAAAGAAATTCAGCTAATGTGTAAGCAACCAGTACTCATGATATGCCACGGGGCGCAGTAGGCTGGAGCAAGGAGGCTTTTTGTTGTATATCTGTAGAGATGGCATGACCTCATATAAGAATTTTTGCACACTGTTACAACAAGGTAGAGACATTATAAACAAGAAAATGTTCTATGTACATGGGGTGACCCAGACAGAGGAGGGGGGGGGGGGGGGTGACCCTGGCATGGGGACCGCTTTGGGCACCAAAGCTCATGTGCTGGTAGATGATGAATCTGACCAAATGATCAGTCTGAGAGGGCAGAATGTTAAAAATCTTCTGTTGCCCTGCTGCTCCCTCCATACACACCAGATTAACTAACTTCACTTGCAATCACTCGGCATCTCTCCGGCTGCAAAAGGCTACAGCATGTGTACCAGAGACCCTCCATCCACCCGCCATCCCACTGTGCGTTCCCAGCCAGGCTGAGAAGGTCAGACGGTCTGAGCTTGGCTCCCCCAGCGGAAGCAAAGATCTTATAGTTCCCATTAGAAACCCATACGTCTCTAGAATGAGCTAACGTGTGTGCTGAGCTGGCGGGTCAGCCGGGAGAGGGTGGAGTGGGTGGAATTTGATGTAAATGTGCCCGTTGTTTTCTCATGGAATCAGTCATTGGCGGGCAAAGCTGTGATTCCTCTCTTCCCTCTCCTCTTCTGATCAATCTCACTGAGCCTCTGTGTCAGGCAATTTATGGGTCGCCGTTTCTTATAGTTCAGGAGTAGAGGGTCGCTGTGAGCGGAGGTGATGAAGCAGAGATCAGATGACAGGTGCTCTTTGTTGGTACCCCACCATGATGCAGACCGGGGTGCCAGAGAATTACCAGGAATAAAAGGGGATTCAGTAGTAAAGCAAACGGCGATATCTGTAGGTTTGCATCGTCCAATCTAATTTCAGTTTGCTTAAACAAATTCTGGTGAGCATCTTTACCTTTTGCAATAACCAGTATTTTTATTGAAATGTAAATGATGTGTTTATTTTCCAGAATGCTGGAAAGTCCTTTCAATTGACCCCGCTTTTCTAGTCAATCGTGTTCATGCGTTCTCATATACTGCAATCAATAGCGAGGAACTCCAACCAAACAAAGCAGATTTTCCACTGCCCCTACACCCCTTCCCTACCATACTGTACATAGTCAGTAACATTGTCCTTCCTTTCCTTTTATTTAACTGTAAGTTTATTAACCACCTCTCCTGATGCCTGAAACATGTTATGGTGACATCATTGTAGAATGCATTACACAATTTTGATCTTCAGTGTAAAAGTTTTGCGTAGTTATAAAAGCAACATTTCTGCCACACATTATACAGCAGAGGGTGGTGTTGGGGGGTTCAGGTGGGAATAACTGCATTTGTTCTTCATTATAAGGATATCTTGCGATGTTCAGAATGTGGGTCACATGACCTAAAGCCACCATCATGTTACGTCTGTCCGTATCATTTTGGATGACTGATGTCTGAAGTTGGCACCCGAAGGCATAGCTGCCATGGCGTTAGTCACGTGACCTTGAGCGAGTATACAAGATACCAGTGACCTTGGTATCTTGTAGTGACTAAAGACAGGTGATTCTAACAGATTCTTTTCTGTCCATTTAAAGCAGATCACGCTTTTGACTTTAGGTTCTTAAATGAAGTGGACTACATGGTTCTTTTTCATGTTTGCCTGGAGCTGTGCCTTAAGCAGCCATAAGTAAAGTTGGCTGCCTTTTAATGATGTTGTTAATTATCATGACTCTCCTCATAGCCGATTCTAGCTATTATATGTTATTAATGTGAGAATTTCTACAGGAACTCCACGTGACGGGCGCATACAATAAAGTTTGTCAGCCCAAATTGATGCTGACACCCGGCCCATTCAGCGTCCGCTGCGCCCGTCGCCCCCTCTACTCCACATGATTGCCTGTAATCACCCCGTTGTGCTTGTCACTAAGTAAAGGCTTCCACATTCAGAGCCTGGCATCTGCTCGCCATTTTGGGCTCCTTCTCCAACTCGGAAGAGGGAGTTCAAGGAGCAATTCACGGCGGCGATTTGCATTGGCCTGGTGGCTCTCCGCTGGTTTTTGTCTTTGTCTAATTGGATTTCATGCAGTAGGTAGAATTTTTTTTTTCTCCCCGGGCTTAATAGAGTAAAATGGAGACCTGTTGGTGGCTGGTCTGTAATTGCCTAGGAAGGAGGGGTTGCCAGCTGCACCCACACTACAGAATGAGGCCGTCTGGAAATGTGAGAACTGCAGAAATGAAGACGGCTTTGTGTTGGGGCTTTTTTGTCGTCCCCCCCGTGATAGTGGTGAGCAGACGGAGAAGGGGAAAGGCAACAAGCATGTCATATCAGACTTTGCAAAGTTAATTTATCTAAAGGGAAAAGACACAGTTACATTGTTACAGGTCCATATGTTTACCAGGACTTACACAAAAATTTGCTGCTTATTCGCCAGCTAGAATTATCGCACATTCACGCTATGGCTACCATCTACCAAAAATTTGTATCCTTCATTTAACTGGGGAAAGGCAGAAACGTTGGCTGTATTAACACATCTGCCAATGTAAGGGACGATTATTATTAAAGGTGAACATCACAAAAAAAATGTTATATGGAGTATACGTATGCTGACAATGTTACAATCTTTCAGTTTATTTTTTTACCAGGGCATTTTATTTATAGATTTGGTAACTGCATTGGCAATTGCTGTGATAGAACTATTTTTACCTAGGGGCATGTTCATAAAGTGGCAAATGACTATTTCAGCAATTGCTCACTACTTATCATAGAAAGATTTGTTGCAGTATAGCTAGTTTACCAACCAGATTCACAAGGATTGCTTTGTATATTTCTTTAGGACCTGTGCAGTAATCCAGTGTGATACTTTCCCTCTGTGCAGGAGCTTCCTGTAATAAAGACCAGTCACTGCTGCTCTCTCTCCTTGAGCAGGGTGACTGGTCTTGTTTCCGCCCCCTTCCTGTAGTTATCGGCAGGCAGCCTATAGTGAGTGGTTCCTGCTTAGCCCCTCCCACAACCATGCTCTCTGCACTTGCTATGTACAGCATAGCGATGATGTCATGTCTACATCTACAAGGTAATACCTGGGTTTGCAGAGGCATTTGGTGTACACAAAGTTATTTTATATCCTTTGTGGCTGTTGAGGAATATACTTAAATGAACATTTTTATGCCTGGAGGTCAGCTTTAAAGTTGTAATTTGTCCAATAAGAGCAATTTATGTCATCACACGGGAAAACAATGCCACATAGAGATGCTTCAACCTATAACATTTCACCCTAACCACTTCATATCTGTACAAGAATGTCATGTAGAGTGCACACCAATGTATAGATACATACATACAGGCAGCTGACAGAGAGACGATATAGACAAAAGACACAAAGAGCTCGATTCAGCGGTAATACAGTCATCGAATAAAAGAGCTAGAAGTGATCGGTGAGAAGGTTAACACAGCCTGATATTGCTGCCTTAAATGTCATGCATTAAAAGCTTCACAAACAGACACATTTAGGAGCCAAAGAGGGTGAGAAAGTGCAATATTAATTTATGATTACACAAGCTGGCCGCGCACATTTCAATCCAGTTGTACAATCTATTTTAGATTTACCAACATCTGTACAGTGCGAGGATCTGATTGGGGATACATTGAAGGGGTTTATAAAGTGGACCTGTTAGTAACTTTACAAGTCTGCATGCATAAATCTTATGCATGTTACAACATACAGCTAAAGTATTCAAAAAAGCTCCACGTTTTTTTGTTTTTTTTTATGGAAAATGAGCACCAGTGACTTTGCTTAGGTTGAGATAATGTCAGTCAGTCTGCAGGCAGGAGGAAGCATTTCTTCAGTCTCCTCTCTGCATGTGATCAGACTGCAACATTGTAAATTTTGTAGCAAGTCACAAAGTGAAAGGCCGCATCAGAAGCTGATCGGTGTCAGACTTTTGTGAACAGTGTCAGTTCCCCAAGATTTACATAATTTGTGTCAACTCTGAGTATACATCCCAGTCCAGGATGTAGGTGGTGACCCTGAATGATGGCTAAGCAAATATGGTACCATCTTCTCTGACAACCTGATGATGTAATAACATGAAGCATTCAGAGGCGGCTCTAGGCTTTGTGAGGCCTTAGGCAAAACTTACACATGAGGCCAAACGGACGGGGACGCTCCGTGATGAGGCCGCTATTCCTCAGGCTGCGGGCAGTATCTGATTTGTCCGTCAGCTCCTAAGCCACAAAGTCCCAGTGGGGGTAGGCAGAGCCGCCGGCGTCAACTTCAGTGATTGAGAACAGGCAAATTAGGCGGCCGCGAGGCCCCTGTGAGTGCGAGGCCTTAGGCGACCGCCTAATTTGCCTAATTAGAGAGCCGCCTCTGGAAGCATTACACTGTCCATGTCTTTCTTAGCATTTACGCACTTAACACAAAAATTATTTAATGACAGGTCCACATGAGGCAGACTTTTGCTTCATTTAGTTGTTAAATCCAAAGGGCATTGTGCAAGGCAACTAGGATTTCCAGTGGAAGCAATGACAGGCAAATTGTATCTACATCATGTAGCAACTCTTTATTTCTCTCAGGACAGGTTACTTTAAAGGGAATTCAGCAAAAGTGATATACTGTGGGGAATTCCCACTTTTCAGCTGGCTGGTTTTTCTAGGTTCTTTTTTTGCTTGGACCTTCACAGATTAGCAGGTGGCTGCCATTTGCCATCCATCGTTCCAAGAGTTTCATCAATTTAGTTATCAGATGAGGATTCACCATCAATAGGGGTAGCTACTGCCCGCTTCTGGTTGCCTGGTGTTTCTGGCTTCCATACCTTAAGAGTCACTAATCTGAACAAATTTTATAACCTTGGAGTGAATGATCTGCTTCCTTGTTCTGGGTCAGTGTCTCAGAAACTAGTGAACCCACTGGATTAACATGAAAGCCAGACATCTAGCTAAGATCTGAGGTAGAAGTGCCACACCACAAGTTAAGAGTCCAAATACAGTTTGAATATAATGTGAAGGAAAGTTGATGGTCAAATGAGGAAGCCAAGATGATTTGGGGGTCCCAAAATGACCCCCTCCCTTTCAAAAGGTCTAAGAAGACATAACAAAACCCCCCAATGAAGGAGGCACGTCTAAGCACATTAAAAAAACCCAGCTTCCTCATCTGATCTTCCACCTGACCTCACATTGGAATAAAACTGTATCTGGACTATTAAGTTGTGGTGTGGCTCTTCTATGTCAGATCCATTGATTTACATTTCAACTAAAGGAGGTTGTGGGGATCTTCTGGATTGGTGTGGAAGCTGCCAGTATGCAGATAACCTAAACCACCCCCTATAATAGTTTTGGATAGCATTGCCAACAGGAGAACTATCATATCCACTGTTTTAAGACTTCTGGCACCGGCAGCCACTATATCCTCACACTATACGTTTCCTTTAAGTTCTAATAAATGATTGCTTTTGTAGCTAGGAGATTCCGTTACAGGCATTCTAAATCAGATCTTACAGAACAAACCCAAAGTGTTGCCTTCCAGGGTCAGCAAGTCAATCTATATTTTGATTGACAGATTTAACAGAAGGCCCTGTTGAAGGGGAACATACATTGTACATGAACGTCCTCCGAGAGGGTAAATTAGAAACATTCAATGGCATTGTGTTTTGTTCTCTCTTGTCATCTTGTGTATGGAGCGCGCTGTCACAAACCGGCGTGTGTGTCCAAATTAGAGAACCTGATCCGATTCCCCTCGGGATAAAACATAGATTGGCCCTTAGTGAAAGGAAAATTGATGGTGTCGTTCACCAACTCTGATCTCTCTCTCTCTTTCTTTCCCCCCCCTCGTATCTCATCCCAGTTTCTTCCCCTTTGTAAAGCAACGTAGGCAGAGTGTGTCAAAAATAGACAAGAAACGGAAAGGGAGATAAAACGACAAAGATCAGATCAAATGATGGGAATGGGCGAGAAGAAGAGAGAGATGATGAAAAGGAGGGGACGGGGACAGGAAGCCAAGACTTTAAGAGGCAGAAAAGGGAAAGGTAGGAGGATCAGGTGGAAATAGAGAGCTGCCAAGATGCGGGGAGGAGACCGAACGGCGAGAGACAGAGCGCGGAACAGAGAGGAGACGGCGGAGGGGAGTGGATGAAGGCTGAGAACAACGTCTATAGATAGTTATGGGAAAATTTCCTCTGCTGGAAATGTTGTGTGAAGTGACACAACAGCACTCCGTTAATATAAAATATCTCTATTAATAATGGATCGTCTACATTAGGCGAGTTCATCAATATTAATGGTGTCGGCGGAGTCCCTGGCCGGTAAATGGGGCATTCTGTTGAAAGTGTTCATTAACGATACCTTTCCCTGACTGCCTTTGTCGTAAAGATCAGGGCACATGCATAAGTGTCGCTAGATCTCCTATTGTTAATACATAACTTTATGAGTGATTGTTTCATTGACTACGCTTACTGGCTTTGATGAGGCTATGAACATTTACTGGTGCACCCCAACAAAACAAAGGTCCTGGGAGACGTCCAAACATGTAAAAAGCAGTAACGCTGCCAAACCAATGGTCATAGAGTCCAGAATGGTGCTTAATTAAATAATTAATGGAAAAAGAGATAAGCGCTTTTCGGGGATCCCCTTTCACCAGGGCTTATATATTATGTGACCTCAAAAAGGACCAGACTCAGTAGGATTTTGATAATACTTGTAATTGTAAAATTGGATAATACCACTAGCAGGATGTACAACCTACCTACAGAAACAAGCACAAGTCCAGTCGTTTTTGAGGCCACATAGCATACAAGCCCTGATGAAGGGGGAGTGTCTAAACCCCCAAAAAGCATTGAATGTCTTTTTCTATTATTTAGGACCATTCTGGACTTTATGACCACTAGTGTGGCGCCCCTACTGCTTTTTACATATTTGTACAGATCTGAGTGTCTGACTTACAGTAGTTGTAAACCCTGAATGGACGACATTTAGTTTGCTCTGTGTAATGGTGGTCATCTCTCTTGTACAGCGGTGGGTCAGGGAGGGGAAAGTCAGAATGTGAAACACAGCTGCTTTATAAGGTCATGCTGCCCAAAACTGACATGTTTGTTCGCTAGATGCTGGAAAGTTAAAGCACCTAATCTTTTCTTACATCTCTTGGGATTATACGATGTCTGCATTTGATTTCCTATGTGTACACACTACTAATAAGGGGCTGCTACTCTTCCTGCTGTAAACTGAATTTATTTTGTAAAGTGGAGAGTGCAGAAGGAAGAGCTGGGAGACATTAAATCGCTGAGAATGTGTCGGCAAAACAATATTATTGCAGTGCTCCACATGTAAGCTGCAGGTCTAGTTTTTAGTACACCGACGCAACATTTTTCAGGATGTCGAGTCCTGGGCTGTATATTAGCTACCTCCATACGCGTGTACACAGGGTGTTCCAGAAACACCCTAATCACCCCATGCGCATTTGCATTATCGCTGTGTGGCATCAGGAAGATGGGAAAGATCTCCCACTTACCGGCTCTGTCATAAGAGAAGTGTTTACACACTTATCTTCCACTGTGCTGGCAGGGAGATCAATGTGCCAGGGTCATATATATGTAGATACACACACACGTGTTTGAGCTTTAGGGTGCACACTCCAATCCAAAAGGCTGCGCACACCTATGGCTGCCTCCAACACATGATAAAACAATATCTCGCTCCTCCATTAGACAATTTTTGCACATATATTTTTAAGTCTTAGAAACAAGGACTGGTGGACCAGTTGCTGTGGGCTAGAGACAAATTCTTCCAGCCATTCTATCTATTACAGAATAAAATTTTAAATTCTAATCACCATGGCCTATATGCCAGGTGATGCCTTTTTCCTGAAGGCACAAGGCAAACACATACCTCCCAAAATTTTGAGATGGGAATGAGGAACACCTACTAGCAAATGCATGTAGGTATAGGACATGGCCCCTTTAACGAGAATTAACCAAAAAAAAAGTTAATGAAATACACAAAGGCTTTTTTTAACACTACTATTCCTTTATATTGACTTTTAAAATTTACAAATGCAGCAATTTAGAATTTGGATGAAATGTTTAGCACTGGGAAACACTTTTTGAAACATAAAAAGTGCATTTTATATACAACTAAATGGATCAGACCAAATGAAGGACAAACGAGGAGGAAAGAGGGACAGAGGGACATTGCTCCAAATCAGGGACAGTCCCTCGAAATCAGGGACAGTTGGGAGCTATGCAAACAATGCCTCAAGTGGGAAAATGACTGAAAATAATAAACAATGGCCTGTCCCCTTTCTCCTGTTTCTAGCTCAGGAAGGAAGATAAATCTACTCTGTGGGCATCACAGACAGGTCCTCTTCAACTTTCATATAGTATCTGTAACATCAAGGGGTTGTTTTATGAAACAAAAACCTCTGCTCTGGGCAATAGCTCCCATATCTGCTTCAGTGCTCGTAACTTCCCCCAGTGAATTTCTGATTGCCCTACAAGAGTGACAGGTCCTCTTGAAGCCCCAGTGTCCATGTACTCTGCTGGTGACTTATCAGCTCTGTGTCGCAGTAAGGAGTGGCTGAACTAGGAGTATAATCATGATCTCTTGCAGTGAAGAAGGGATTTCGCTGATAACCTGAAGCTGGTGATGACTGAATGTCACCAATGACGGGGGGGGGGGGGACCGGGCGCATATACAGCATAAGGCTGCATTACTATACAGATTGTTAACAGTCAGCTACATTCTGCCAGTATCCACTTTCACAGCTTTACTTTATTTACACGTATAGACCTGCTGATGGCAGCAGTGACTGCATCTGAGGTCCACACTGCACACAGCCTGGGCTCCTGTATACTCAGGTTTACTGATTTAGGACTGAGGATGTAGAAGCATATTCTAGGACCTGGGTGCTCAACCGATGGCCCTTCGGCACTTTTTGTGCTGTCCTCGGGGGTCCCGCAGAGAGCAGTCCATGTTTCCATTACCTAGGTGATCACTCAAGCCAATGAAGGAAAATGATTCTTTAGACTGACATCCAGCAGTTAAATAGTTTGGGTTATTTCATTCGAACTATTTTGTTTTGTTTTTTTCTCCCTCATATCTTCTAGAATAGATCTCGCCGAGAGAAAGATCAAATCTGGCACGCGCTATTTTTTTAAGGGGGCTCTAGGTAGTACAAATGTGGAGCATTGATTTGTAATTGGATTGAACTATAGCAGTCTCACTTATTGTGTCTCCAGGCTAACATTTTCTGAAGCATACGCCTAGTCTCCAACAACTCCTATAGTATGTTAGCAGTCTCTGGCCATCTCCTGTAGCATTTCAATAGTCTCTTACCATTTTCTGTTACATGTCTGCAATCTCTGACCATCTTTTGTAGCATTTAAATAGTCTCTGACCATCTCCTGATGCAGGTCCGCAGTCTCTGATCATCTCTTGCATTGCAAGAGTGTCTGACCAACTCCTGGTACATGTCTGCAGTCTCTGATCATCTCCTGTAGCATTGTTATAGTCCTTGATCATCACCTGTACCATGTCTGCAGGGTCTGATCATCTCATGTACCATGGCTATATTCTCTGACCATCTCCTGTTACATATCTGCAGACTTTTATCTCCTGTAGCATTGCTATAGTCTCTGACCATCTTCTGTTATATATCTGCAGTCTATGATCATCTCCCGTAGCACTGCTATAGTCTCTGACCATCTTTTGTACCATGGATATGTTCTCTGACCATCTCCTGTTATATGTCTGCAGTCTCTGATCATCTTCTGTAGCACTTTATAGTCTCTGACCATTTCTTTTACCATGGCTATCTTCTCTGACCATCTCGTATTATACTGTATGTCTGCAGTCTCTGACCAACTCCCCTTATATAACTGCAGTCTCTGACCATCCCTTGTACTATTGCTATAGTCTCTGATCATCTTTTGTTGCATGTCCACAGTCTCTGGCAGCTTTCTCTAGCATTACATTTACTGATTATTATGTGTGGCCCTTAATTGACGAAAAGGGCCATGTTTGAGGCCCTCTATATAAAACAAATGGACCATTGCTACTCCAGCAACACCTTGCATGTGAATGGTATAATTGTGTTTGGCTGTCTCTGGAACATTACCATTGAGTGTGTGCTGGAAGGAGGTGATAGGTTCCAAGGCAACATGACCTCTCTGCCCATTATAGAGAAGGAAAGTGTACAATTAGTATCCTCTTCCCTGATGTAATCACATCGACAATGGTGCTGTATTAAAGGAATGAAAGATGGGAAGATTGCTCCACTAATGAGTGTAAAGATAAGTATGAGAAAATAAGTATTCCTGAGCCACTTACCATAGCACAAAAACAGATACGCATAGGAGTAAGCAAACAATAAAAAATAAAAAGAAGATTATTGCCATAGAGAACTAAGCCTTGTTTATTTCAGGGCAGCCTTACAAAAGGTAGCTTATAACAAAGTGAGGAGGAATGTTTAAGCATCAGTCTACTCAGGGTAGCACTTGAAACATTCCTTCACACTTTGTTATCAGTTCTCAATGGCAATAATCTTTTTTTCTTGCAGTATAAAAGGTAATTGCCAGTGTGGGAACTTTGCATGGTACAACAGAAGAGAAGAGTAACGATAGCTCTGGGGCAGGGCATCTTGGCCCAGACACGGGGGGGGGGGGGGGGGGGGGGCTCTGGGGTAGGAATTCACAACCAAAGCCTTCCTTGGCCCTGGCCAAATTAGACAAGTTGTACACTGGTTGAAAATCTTTATCTTTGGTTCCCTCTTTTGTGTTGAAGGTAGTCAGGTGCTCAGCAGAATGTTCTCTTTGGGTGGTGTGCACCAACAGCAGCATAGATACTTTAAGTGGGGCCATGTTGTTCATGTTTAAAGACTGCACACTATGCTATTATTTCCAGACCACTATCTGCAAGGGCCTATTGCCAATACAGCAGTAGAAGACTGTTACTATAGGTGGGGCTGTGGTCTGATAGGTGGACATGGTGGAAGAAGGTGCTGGGTCAAGCTCTCTCTTCTACAGTCATACACCTGTGAGTGATGTAGTGTACGGGATTATTTATGGGACCTCTAGGTGGGCACATGTAGACTCTAATGAGATAAAGAGTAAAGTGCCTTGCTTGAGTTGTACTATGATATAAAGGCTGAACATCCAGTCAATAATTTTGTGGAGTGCTGGAAAGACTGTTCCTAATGCTCTCATAGCAGATGTGGTCAGTGTTGACAGTGTTGGGGAAAATAAGCTATTCTCTGCATAGCTCTGACAAGGAGAGACTAAAGGAACTCTAATTGGAACCTCTAAGCATTGAAGCCTTGTCCTAATGGATAGAGAAACAGTGTAGGTGAGTTTGAGTAGCAACAATGCAGTGCTTGGTCTGTAAGCCTCAATTTGAACCCAGTTAGGTCACCAATCCAATGGATGCAGGGCCAGTGTGAAATCGAACATGGTCCTTAAAGCTGAGGGAGGTTAGATCTCCAAGTTTGCTGCTCGCTTCCTTCAGGCCACAAAGCTAACCTATGAATGTATGGATATAGGCTTCTTCTATCCAGCCACTGTCGCTATGGTTTCGGTCTTTTCCCTCTTTCTACAATCCCCGAGCTGGAATTTTAGGCCTGGCTGTGAAATTTGCAGCAGCTACTACATAGCTTCCTCTGCAAATTATACTTCCAGATACTTTGTAAATGTATGAAATTGTTCTGTCTCACAGCATGGCCAACACGTATTGCCTTTTTTCATATCTGATCTGTAAATTTTTCATCGAAGAAAAGAGAATTATTGTACTTTCCAAGAGCAGGCATAAATATTACACATTCATGAGCCTCGCTCATAAACAAGGAGAGTTGGGTCAGTCGGATTCCTAATTCACAGTCAGTCATCGTAATTCTAGAAGATTAGATATGACTGGGTCCAGGTAGGCTTTATTTTGCTGTTTATTCTCCAAATAAAGACGTTTTAATGGGAAAACCTGGGAGAAGTGCTAGACGGCAGGATGATAAAAAGTCGCAGCACAATGAGAGGTGCTTGACAGGTCTGCAAATTCAGCAACACTCTGCGGTTAGGAGGGTGGTCTCAAGACAGACAATTGAAGGGAATGAAAGATTACAGATAGCGATGGATTTCTCAGGGACCAATTGTCATGTTTTCTGAACAGATTAGAGGAAAGTATCAATTTACCCCCAGCTCCCAACAGCCCTTTGGTTTTCCCAATTACAAAATTGTGTCCTCATTTTACAGCCCCTGCTGAACTCACAAACAATACAGGGGGGAGGTCGAATAAACGCATGGAAGGTCATATTTAAAGAGGAAATTCAGCATTTTTTTCTAGTTTTGGATACAGAAAAAAAAGGTCAAAACCAATGTCAGGTTTGTATTGCTATCCGTGTCCCCAGTGGGGGAATTTCTTCTTAATGCTCATGCAGCCGGTGCAGCGGTCAGGGGATTTAAAACCCCTGCTCTTTTTCATCTTCTTTCTCCATCGCTTCTTGGAGCGATGTTCTGTACTAGAGCTAACCAATCAGAATCTCTTTGATCCATCCTGAAAGTTTTGCAGAAGGAGAAAGGAGATAAGCGGGGATTTCAAATCATCAGACCGCTGCATGGGCATTGACCGTTCATCCTCCACAGAGTAAGTACAACAAGGTCCAGGTAGGTAGGGAGAGTGTAGGGCATCCTTTCTCAACCTTTTCAACACAGAGGAACCCTTGAAATAACTTTCCAGTCTCATGGAACCCCTGATAAAAATGACTATATATACAACTCACGATACATTAGTGTGATGGTCAGTGGGAAGAATGCTCCCTACACTTGTGGTCATCGGGATGAACTACCCCCTTACAGATAGCTAAAAACATCAATGGTGTCAGTAGGAACTTATCTGAGGGTAAGAAATTGCTCATTACTCAAGGAACCCCTAGCAACCTCTGGAGGAACCCTAGAGTTCAATGGAACCCTGGTTGAGAAACCCTGGTGTAGGGTGTTAAGTTTACCTGTTCTTTTTTTCTGAAAAGGTAAACTTACATTTTAAACAAAACCTAAGAGTAATCATGTCCCCCTGGCAGGGGCTGCTTATATGTAAATCACCCGATCTCCTAAACCAAAAAGACATGATATTTGGTTGCCTTTGCCTGATCTGCCTTAAAGCGGGGGTCCACCTATCTATCGTTTTTTTTTGGTTTTTTTTGAGTACATTCACAAACTTTTCTTCTCAGCATTACATACTCACATATTGTGTGTAATTTGTCCGCCTGTGTCAGATTTCGTCGGAAAGAATAACTTATATTATTCACTGCAGGCGGTTTCCATCTTCATTGTGGGCATTTGAAGCCCACAAGCATTTATTTCCTGGATGTGGTGAATGCTGTGCTCCCAGCATTCACCGCTCATTCCCGCACATGCTCAGTGGCATCCTGGGAAGCCTGAGACTAGCTCCCAGGAGTCTGGGAGAGGCTAGAAACACGCCTACTCCCACGGGAGGAGAACCAGGAAGTGCAAAGAAGAATAGAAAAATAAAAGGTAATTACCGCGATTTAAATTTTTTTAAACGGCATGTCAGCATCTAGGCAAGGAAGAGAATACATACAGATATTGTTCAAAATTTGGGTGGAACCCCGCTTTAAGTTCAATGGGAGTCTGTGGCAGGTCTTCTGTGTCTGAGCTCCGCCTCCTCAATTTCATTATAATGTGACGGAGGGGAAGGGATTAAGACACATGCAACACAACCTACTGCTTCACAGGAAGAGAGTTTATTTTTTCTTTAATTTGTATGACTATTACAACCCTGGAAACTTACCAACAAAGTTGTTTTTTTTACATAAATGATTGCTGTTGTTCTGAAAGTATATTTCTAGATTTGTAGACCCGAAAGAGGGAGGTTGCACAATATGAGTGGCAAGAGGCTGCAGTCCTGTACACACACTTTTTGAAGCACTATTGAGATTAGCAGTGGGAACATTACTCTGAATTGTGACTTAAAATTGGGATTTCTGATTTTGGTGCTCTGGCAATGCTACCTGGGGAGTATGGAAGGATTTGAATTGCTGCTGGAGTCTGAACTCATAGGAAAAGCAGATTTTGTCTAAATACAAGAGTCATGTGTATTTTTACTTGAATCTTGGCGTGCTTTGTGTATTTCTTCCATATCTGTGCAATAATCCAGTGTGAATCCTTGCCTCTGTGCAGGAGCTTCCTGTAATAAGGACCGGTGACTGCTGCTCTCTCTCCTTGTGCAGAGTGACTGGTCTTGTCTCCGCCCCCTCCTGTAGTTTTCTGAAGAAAGCCTCTAGTGGGAGGAGCCTGCTGGGCTCCTCCCACTGCTCTGCACTCTGCACAGGCTACAGTATGTGCAGTAATGATGTCATTGCTACTTTACAAGGTAACATCTGGGTTTGTAAGGAAATGTGGTGCACACAAAGTGAATTTATATCATTAGCAGTTTTTAAGGAACTTAGTTAAATAAAAATATTTGTGCTCAGAGTTCAGCTTTAAAGCCTCGGCATTGGTCCACATTTCGCAATGTCTGCTTCCACCAGGCTGGGGTGGAGGAGTGTATTCTCACATGGCTACCGTTCCCCGGCTCTATTGTTCGGCGGTATCTCCCGATAAGGGGTTTATATGGCGGTGAGCTCTGTGTAATCCCGTGGTCCTTGCTTGCTGCTATTCACACTGGCTCAGCTACAGAAAATAAGAGGAGCGCGCAAGAAAGCAGTGTAGACAAATTATAATCCTATTATCTGCAGCCGCATTCTCTCCGAGAAGAAATCTCGGCATATTTGCATTTTTTTTTATTAGATGCTGTGTGTGTGTGTTTGATTCAAATTGAAATGCCTTAAATACATCAAAATATTAATGAGTGTTTGTGGAACCGCCTCCCGCCGCTCTGTATGTGTTTAAGAAAAAAAAAAAAACAAGATAAAATAAGTGGCGTGTATGTTTTTCACTCAGATTTGCAGAATTTTGTTTGGCAGAGGCAGGGATTCACGCAAAGGTTTTGCAGGGGCAGTGCCCACCCGGGACTTCACAAAATCGAGGTCACATACATGTAAATCACTGGCTGCAGCTACTGTATATGTCAGACGGCTCATTGAGGCCACTTGTATGGCAGATAGTGCAGTTGGCATCCATGCTGAAAGACAGCTTTGAGGGGAACAAGAACAGATCCAGAGAATGTATTGTTCTCCAGGCTAGGATAAATACACAAAGATTAATCTTGACTGGTAAATATGAAAATAAATAGCATCTCTCTCAACATCCACTTAAAAGGCACCTGAAAAGTGTGGAGCATCTTCCTCAGACATCTAGGAATGGTGATTGTGACATATTAGCACATTGCCCTTAATATGCAAAAAAATATAGGCCCACTTTAATTTGTACAGAGGCTGTTGGCTTATGATCATTTCATCTTGTGTTTAAAAATTCCTCTATGTGTGCTTCCTCTAAAAAGATTTTAGACCATTTATTCCTTAGTAGTAAAGAAGAAGCTGGTGGCCGGGTACAGCAGGGCACGGGGATGCTGGCTCGCTAATCCGCTTTGTTCCTTTTTTTTCATGGCTGGCAACAGGCCTTCTCCTGCAAAGTCACTTTGGCAATTAAGATGAAGAGGAAGCTCCCCCACCTGCAGATTCTTGTCTCTGGGCTCCTGGGGACACCATCGCCGGCCTTGACTCTGCTTTACTGCAGTGAGAGGACAAAGATATTTACTTATTCTCAAGTCCTTCTACCCCACTGAAGACAGAAAAGGAAAAAAGATCTTTCAAAGCACAATTTCCTCTGTATACCCCAAGATACATTGGACACATTGCGGAGTTCAACTAGACTATACAAAGTGATTAGAATGACAGTCTCTTGTATTAGCCAATATTAAAATAATCTCCAACCCAGGTCACTTGGAACTTACACGCCGACTTTTCTCCCTAGTTTTGCACATGTTTAAAAAATCATTTTGAGGCTGAAGATTGCATAAAACCCCCAAAACATTATTTATTTTCTCAACTCAGACACCCTAGAAATTACAAAAATACACTAAAGTTAATTTTAGAGCACACGGATGCCATATATTACCCAATTTTTGGTATGGTATAAAAGATGAAGTTGCATCGAGTAAATAGATACCTAACGTGTTAAACCTTAAAATTCAGCGCACCTGTTAAATAGCGACAAACTTCAATACCCTATATTTTCCATAGGCGACGCTTTAAAATCTCCCACAGGTCATCAGTTCAGAGTTAATCATGAATTATGGGGCTAGAATTATTGCCTTCACTTCGGCGTGCATATGCAGTGAAAATGATGTTTTTGTTCATAGGCGCCCCCGACTCAAGCATTTATATTCATAAACATGTGTATGGGGGGGAGACTCGAAATTAAAATTTTTATACTTGCTTAATTTTCTTTTTCATTACATAGAGGACGAAACGAGGACAAAACGAGGACAAAATGTCCCTTACGTAATGATTTTGTTTTGGTGACAGGTGCTCTTTAATGAGACATCAGGGGTCTAAAAGACTCTAGATGTCCCATCTGCCCTCCAATGAAACTATTGATGTGCAGATCACACTGCATTAGTGACATGAGGAATGAGGACCCAGAAGTGACGACCCCCCCCCCCCCCCCCCCCCCGCTGCCAAATCTGTAAATTGTAGATAGATAGCAGTGAAAGTCTTAAAGGGGCTGTAAAGGTTCAGATTTTTTAAAATAAAATTAACAAACATGTTATACTTACCTGCTCTGTGCAAGGGTTTTGCACATCGCAACCCGGATCCTCCTCTTCTGGGGTGCCCCACCATCGCTCCTCCCCTTCATCAAGTGCCCCCACGGAAAGCCGCTTTCCCTGGGGGCAATCGTGTAGGCACTCCCCCGAGTCCTGCTCTTGCGTCCATTGACTTGGCCCCGCCCCCTGCACTGTGTCACTGGATTTGATTGACAGCAGCGGGAGCCAATGGCTTCTGCTGCTATCAATCTGTCCAATGAGATGGGAGCCAGGGGCTGGAGCCGCTGGGCTTGTGCATGGCGCTGGAACGAATGGGCTCAGGTAAGAAAAAGAGAGGGGGGGTTCACCTTAATGCATAGAATGCATTGAGGTGAAAAACGTTGAGACTTTACAATCCCTTTAAAGTTCACTATGGACAATAATTATGCCTCGTTTCCACTGAACGGATCGGTTCGGGTTGGTACAGTTTGGAAGGCCAAGAATGGTCCGGCCTATTCAGGTGAGCATTTCCACTGCAAGTTGGACCGCCAGGGGACATACGTGGGTTTAGAAAAAATGCCTAGCATGGCGTCACAATTCCACCAATCAGTGGAATGTATCGTAGCTCCGCCCTAACCGAACCGTACCATTTTCTATGGCCCCACATCTGAAGCAGGACCCAGAATGGTGCGGTTCGGTTGTATGGGCCGCTTTCATAATGGAAACACTCAAAATAGCGTACCGTACCGATCCGCTCAGTGGAAATGAGGCCTAAGTGATTACCATATTCTTAACATGCTGTGAAATTCATACCTGAACTCTTGTAAAGCCTAAACCAACAGAAGAAGCGCCAGCACCAATGGAAAATAAAACCCAAATAATTCACACATAAAACATCCAACACATTTCAGGGGTCGAACCACTCCCTCTCAGGGCTATAAAGTATATAATATAAATATTGACAATGTAATGAGAAATCTCCATGAGATTCTATTCACACCATAGGCGTGCGTACAGGGTGTGCCAGGTGTGCCCAGGCACACCCTAATCACCCTGTGTAGCACAAATTCCCCCTACTGCCCTGGCTCCCCCTTTCTCCCCACAGTGCTTCTGGCTTCCCTCCTCTCCTCTCCTCTCCTGCTGACTGATGCTGCAGGGATGAGTGGGGCAAGTGGCCGGTAAACATGTAGTTTACTGGCCCCTTCTCTTTCTGAGTGACCATCGTGAGTGATCGATAGTGTGTGTTTGAGCTTTGGGGTGCACACCCTAATGCAATAGGCTGCGCACACCTATGATTCACACCATCACACCATAGGATCTATTCACACCATCGGGCCTACATGCGGAAAAAGAAGTCCCTGACCCTTATGAGAAATCACACAGCAACAAAACACATGATGCTACAACACCATGCTTTGCGGCATGCACAAAAACGCATGCATTTGCAGATACCTGGGGGTACCATTAAGAATTAATGGCACCACTATGTGTCTGCAAAAGGGGATCGCGTTTCGGAGAAAGCGTGCGATTTTGCGGGCAATCCCACATCGCAGAAGTGTGAATATAGCCTACATAAGTATTGAAGTCCAGGTGCCTTTTGGACGAGTCCCTGTGGAATTCCTGACCTCTGTAGCTGCTTGTACTGAAGTAATTCACCTGTTCACAACATAAACTCTGAAGTTGTTTCAGTCTGTTCCCAAGAGCCTAGGAACACCTGCTGTGTGTTGACATTAGAGGCCTGTCCGGCTGCCAAGTTTCTGTTCTCCATAGAGAATAAAGGACAAAGGTGCTGGAATTTCAGTGCCTACATTGTAAAACTGAAGATGAATTTCTCCATAATACCTACAGCTAAGCAGGCGAATGTGGGCATGTTTTAAAGTGCTTTTGCTACTTTTTTGTCGAACGTGTTAATAATTTATTGTGCATAGCTGAAGACAGGTTCAATTTAAGTCAGCTTGTTGCTTTTCCCTGCATGGGCAGTTAAAGATTGGTGAATAGTTAAGCCATATATACAGACAGAAGAGTGTCAGTGTCTGCATGGGAAAGAGATTAGAAGAGGAGATGTGACACCCCGCTGCAACAATGAAAGGGTTAGATGCTGTGACACACCAGAGTTAGAAAGATAATGTTCCCTGCTGAGTCTGCACTGCCCAGACGAATAGAGTTGTATTAGGGAAGCGGAGCTAATGACACCAAAGGCATTACACGCCACTGGAAAAGGAATCAGTGGCAGAACAAGACCGGTGACAGAAGACAAGGTGCATGCTCTACGCAGCAACAGCAAACAACAAGACAGTTGAGAGCTAGTGATACAGTTCTGTGCTGTTCTGTACATGTACATCACCATGTGACACGGGTCTACATGGAACAGACATGTGACCTACTGGGCACCAGATAATAATACTGCAACGGCATCAATTCACTAAACAGGAATGTCACTACCATCTGTTATTGCATCTATTGATATCTATGGAGAATTGAACCATGTTTATGCGATAATGATCGATTGATAAAATAACAAGCCTGCTAAAATGAAATCTGGCACAGATTAGTGAATTGACTGCAATTTGCCGAAGAAGCAGCCAGTCAGAATCTACCTTTTATTGTCAATCCTAGAGACTTAAAAAGAACAATGATTGGTAGTTGTGGACAACACATGCAGCTCTGCTTTCAGTCACTCATATGCCCCGTACACACGGTCGGACATTGATCGGACATTCCGACAACAAAATCCTAGGATTTTTTCCGACGGATGTTGGCTCAAACTTGTCTTGCATACACACGGTCACACAAAGTTGTCGGAAAATCCGATCATTCTGAACGCGGTGACGTAAAACACGTACGTCGGGACTATAAACGGGGCAGTAGCCAATAGCTTTCGTCTCTTTATTTATTCTAAGCATGCGTGGCACTTTGTGGGTCGGATTTGTGTACACACGATCGGAAATTCCGACAACGGATTTTGTTGTCGTAAAATTTTATAGCCTGCTCTCAAACTTTGTGTGGGAAAATCTGATGGAAAATGTGTGATGGAGCCTACACACTCGGTCGGAATTTCCGACAACAAGGTCCTATCACACATTTTCCGTTGGAAAATGCGACCGTGTGTACGGGGCAATATAGTTATTGAAGATAAGGAGGGGACTAAAGGAAGGAAAGATTAAAAGTATTTTTGCCTTTAAAGTTACATTTTCCTTGTATTCTTCTTGGCAAAGGAAGTCGGTGTCTTGGAAGCTTGCAGTGATTCCCATTCTAGTTAAATGTAACTCACCTTTCTTTAATCCATAACAGTCCATTCCCATGTTACATAGTTGTCAGCATTGCACTGATTTAAAGAGACCCTGTAATGTGGAAATTATGTATTCACACCAATTGCGGTCCATACTAACTGATTTCCCCACTATACTCAGTCTTTAGAACTGATTAAAATTCTACCTGCATTTTAGTTGCTGGATTTCAAAGGGTATTAAAGATAAACTTCCTGCAGACAGCACAATACACAGATCAATTTCATACACATGAACTTTTGCAGCCAGTCTTGTGAACCAGGCTGCCATACAACTCAATGGCATTATCTAAATCTGCCTCTAACTGCAATTTACTCAAAATTAAACCCAGGATTAACCACTTGTCTAGAACCGTTTTGCACATTATTTAAGCCCTGATAAAGCCCTGTGTGTATCCTTTGAAACGTGTTGACTGTCAACTCCTTGAGACCCTTTTATTATGACATATGAAAATGGTATGTGGGCAGATCTCTATGTCTCGGTGTTCTTATGCTTTTACTCTACATAAGTCTTGTGAGCCAGGAACCTAAAGTTTCTTTGAAAATACAATCTCTCTAGAGTGTTAGACCCAACCCCCTGGCTCCCAGCATGAATGTACCCAGCAAGCCTTGTAGAAGGAGCTTGCCCAGTTTTTGCTTCAGGATCTGTGGCATCGCTCTGGAGGCTGGCTGTGGAGTCATAACAGTCTTTCTTCCTGGTCTTCAGTGCAAATATTAGTTATTTCACCTCTGTACAGGTTGACGTTTATGAGCCCCCCCCCCAAGAAAAAGAGGTAAAGATTTGTGCTAATGAGCACTGTGCTTTTCCAGACAACCAGTAACCTGAAAACAGTCAGAAAGGGATCAGAGTTCCAATAACGGCTCTGGGGATTTAAAATGTCTCTCTGGAAATTTTTGCCCCAGTCATATATTATCCTATATTTTAACATTCTTCATGGACAAACAGCCCTGGTCCATCACCACTGAAATGTGATACTGTAAGAGGACTAAACAAGCTGCAGAAGTGCTCTGTGTACTTGAAAGATGGCACGTAGTAACCCGGTGGGCTAGTTGTCTTGTGGCAACCCAATTATGGCAATAGTATAGTTGGTAGTGTGTGAAAAGCTTTTAAAGGACTTGGCTTGAGCAGACACCTAATTAAATAGGGTCCGAAATGAGCCTGCTAGACAAAGTGAGAGGCTGAAGAAATCACAATAGAGTTCTCTGGTTATTATTACCATTATGTCGGATGAAGATCTCATGCTACGAGGCTTCATCAACCTGGCAAGCTCCATGACGTAGCCATGTCAAGGGCATCCTCTCTCTCTCCAGCCAATTGTTTAAAGAAACTCTAGCCTTAATTGTAGGTAATGTTTTACATTGGATTTGTAAGATACAGTTTTATCTTCCTTCTGTATGGAACATGAACAATGACGGGACTTTTCTATATCTATTTACTCTATAGCCTACCTAATCATAATGACAAATACAATATGATGACTTTTGGGGGGTCCAGCACTGTTTACTTTTTGATTGAGGCTCTTCAGAAATAGATTGCTATTCTAAAGGCCTTACTTGCTGTTACTCTCCCGGGAACCCTAATCCTCACTCTATCCCTACCCTTAATTCTTATCCTAGCTTCATCCTGAACCATCCTTGTAGCCCTACGTTTTAATTTTCAGAATGGTCCTAACCTTAACCCTCAGCCTAGCCCTAACCTTAACCCTCACTCTTGCCCTACCTTTAATTTGCACCCTTATTATATCATTAACCCTCATCATAACCCTCACTCTCGCCACAACCTTTACCCTCACCCCAGCCCTACCTGTAACTCTTAACCCTTAGCCCTACCTACTTAAGCTATTCTTAACTCTCATCTTAAGCTCAACCTTAACCCTCACCCTAGCACTACCCTTAACCCTCATCCTACTCTTACCCTTTATCCCAGTGGTTCTCAATTCCTGTCCTCAGGACCCACTAACAGGCTAGATTTTAAGTATTACCTTGGGGAGATGCAGACTAGAATACTGCAATCACTGAGCAGCAAATTATATCACCTGTGATGTATTTCAGTTATCTTGCAAACCTGGCCTGTTAGTGGGCCCCGAGGACAGGAGCTGAGAACCATTGCTTTATCCTCACCCTAGCACCATCCTTAACCCTCATCCTGTATTGAAGACACGCAGCCACCCGAGAGGAAAGATACCAGTCCCAAGAGCAGAACACCAGTAACTAGTGACCATGCCAACTGCTTCACAACTGAAACAAACCAGTTATAGTATACACAATCCTTCTAAGACACTTACAGGGTTCTGGTAAGGCTGACAGATGAACTTTAGGAAATATAGAAGGGATTTGAGGGAGAGGATGAGAAACTATAGGTGGTTTCACTGGTTAAGACGAATAGATGCTACACATGGATGTTGAGTCCATGGACCTAATTATCATACACAATGTTATTACAGCCCTGAAAAACCCCAAAACGTGTTGGCTCTATCTTAGATTCTGTCCCATGGCAATGATAAATAAAGTAGATAAATACTAACACATTACCAGGTGTTCATTTTTTGACACTTTTTAAATCTAGAATACATGTAAACGTGAGTGTTCCCTGGCACATCTGGAATCCGAGAAACCTAACAAAATGTATTCCTTTGAACTGACACACATTTTTCTTTTGTATTGGATCCACTACCACAATAAAAAATAAATATAGAGGTACTTAGCACGTAGTATTCTGCATCAGTTATGTGCAATATCATGTCTAGCTGTAGCATTCCTCTAAATATCAACTCTGGGCAGATAATACGGTTCCAAATAACGCATCACTGAATGTATTTTTTAAATGCAACTTGTCTAACTACCTGAATGTGACTTGGTATCAGCCTGTTCTAATCCCCCCTATACGTCAATGCTCAGAATTTGAGTGGGAGAGGCAGCACCGGGGGTGAGGTGCATGCACATGTGCTGGTCAGGACTGCTGATAGGAGGAGAGAGAAGAGAGATGAGCTTGTCAGTCTGCTGCTGCTACTTTATTGTTCAGTCACAGGCCATGGGGAAGGGAGATGACCAACCTGTATTGTATTGTAACCGCATTGGAGGAAAGTCACCTATCTGGCTGTGTAAAACTCAGGAGTTCAAAAAAATATATCCACAATGTTCTGAGAGTTCAACACTTATTCATTCCAAAGAACTGAGAGACCATAATGATTTGAAGAAAAAAAAATATAGATAGATAGATTTATTTATGGCATTTTTATTATTTTTTTTTCTACTAGTAATGGCAGTGACCTGTGATTTTTAGCGGTACTGCGACATTGCGACGGGCAGATCGTTCACTTTTGACACATTTTTGGGACCATTGACATTTATAGACCGATCAGTGCTATAAAAATGCACTGATTACTGTGTAAATGTCACTGGCAGTGAAGGGGTTAACACTAGGGGGTGATCAAGGGGTTAAATGTGTGTTCCCTCAGTGTGTGCTAACTGTATGGGGACTGACTAGGGGAGGAGACATATCGTTGTTCCTACTTACTAGGAACAAACGATATGTCTCCTCTCCCCTGACAACACAGAGATTTGTGTGTTTACACACACAAATACCCGTGCTAGCTCTCGTGCACGCGATCGCGCGTGGCTGGTGGTGATCGTGCCGGCCATGCGCATCGGGTCCCCCCCTGTTCAACGTGTGCACTCTGGTGACCGCTAAAGCGTAGGACGTACCAATACGGGATTTCACCCAGGAGAGCCATTCTGCCGCAGTAAATCCACGTGAGCCGGTCGGGAACTGGTTAACTAATATAAGGCAGATTGGCAAAGTAAAGCTAGCCATAGATAGATCCACAGTGACAGGCTGAATTTTGATCAATCTGTGGCCTACCTGCTCAACAGAAGTCGATATAATGATCAACTTTCGTTGAACGAGAATATTGGAAAACTTTTGTTGATCAGCGGCTGCAGATCAGTTTATTCTTACAGCAGAGGAATTCCCGCTGTCACAATACAATGGCACAGTGAGGAGGATTACTCTCGCCACACCACCTGTTTGAATAGAGGAATCATTCATTTTTCTTCGTTTGGCCCTCTGCCTGAATGAAAAAAAATGATTAATCTAAAGCCAGCCATACATGGATTAAAATTTGTCCGGATTAGCAGGGACAAGCCGAATTTCGATCCATGTATGGGCAAGCTGATTGTACCCAAGTCAATCCATCAAACAACTTGGGTACAACAAGCCTGTCCAATTTTTCGACATACAATTACTGCCAGGTGTTTAGCTGCTAGCAGTAACCAATATATTCTGTCGGCTAGTAACGCTCCCCGTGCCCCCCACTGGCAGAATGCAATAGCACTGCGGGAGGCATTTCCCCATCAACACTGAATGTGTTGATGATGGAATCGAGTAATCTATGGCTTGCCTAAGGGCAGTTTGAAATATTTGCTGCAATCCGCCTTATTTTACTCTCGAAATTCAGCAAATTACAGATTTCTCCTGTCATCTACTTTGTTGATTTGAAGCCCTGTCAAGCTATTAAACCCCGATGAAGGGGGGGGTGTTTTTACGTTGAAACATGTTGGCTGTTGTATCTGATAATTTTATAAACAATTAAAGTGATTTTGGACTCTTTCACCTTTGTTTGGTGCTCCTGGTGTACAGTTTATACAGTATATACTGTATACTCTAAATCTCAGGACTGGTAAAGTCTGAAATTCTTTGGGCAGGTAAAACTGCTTTTAACTATATATTTTTTTTTTCTTCATCCCAAACACTCATCTTGTTTTTTTACTTTCCACATTTTTTGCCCTTTTTACATATTTTTCACACACCTATGTATATTTTTTTCAGAACACTATATTTGCAATCATCCGCACACATGTGGAATGTGTTGTGGCGATCGAGTATGCTATGTGGATGTTTTCTTGGCTGGGGCAGGGTCCCTTGCCTCAGCCCTGGAACAGACAACCATTTTGGGGTCCCATCTCCCCTGATGCTAGCCAAGCACAGTGCTTTAGCCGACCTGTGAGTATAGATCCCTTTCTCCCCATGAGGTTTTTTCTCCCCTTACGGGTAGAATATATTAACTAATACTACATCTATTTGTATTTACAGTTTATTTCTGTACCCAACTCCTGATGAATGGCATATAGCCATGAAACGCGTCGAGTTTCCATGGGGTGCTCAGTCAAGTCTGGCTCATGATCTAGTTACTGGCCCATATATACCTTTCATACATTCAAAATTCATTGAGTACTATGTAACTATCTATGTGTATGTGTATCTTCATTAGTTTTTATAGAAGCTCTGTTGCATATGGTGTACCAATGCCTGTTAATAGGAAATATCCTGTATTATATCTACAATTAATCATGCTCAAGATTGATATTTTTCACCTTATTGCCAAATGCCGTTTCAATGACATGTTACATATTTGTATTTATGCCTTTTGATCAATATTCAAATACTTCTCATGTGCTGCCAAGCTGAAACATATGTATCCATTATGTTCATGCCATGTGTGCATGTGTATGTATATACCGTATTTATCGGCGTATAACACGCACTGGCGTATAACACGCACCCCAATTTAGGAGGGAATTTTAAGGAAAAAAAAAACTTTTAGGAGGGAAGTTGAAGGGAAAAAAACTTACATTTAAATGCCCATCATTGCAGCCTTCTCAGTGCAGCCTTGCCCCAGTGCAGCCTTGTCAGTGCAGCCATGTCAGTGCAGCCTTGTCAGTGCAGCCTTGTCAGTGCAGCCTTCCCCAGTGTCCATTGCAGCCATATCCCAGTGCAGCCTTGCCCCAGTGCAGCCTTGCAGCTCGCTGAGCTTCAAAATCGCCGACCGCGATTTGAAAATGGTGCCGCCGGCGCCGAAATACACAGAGCCGGTCCTCGGCTCTTCTCGGCGGCTCTCGTTCACTTTCGGCTCCACTCGTAGTCCCGCCCGGGATGGGGGCGTGACTGTGAGCGGAGCTATCCGAACCTAGCCGAGTACACTCGGCTAGGTTCGGGCAGCGATCGAGTGAAGCCGAAAGTGGCCGAGAAGAGCCAAGGTACGGCACTGATTTTCAAATCGCGGTCGGCGATTTTTTGGATCTTTCAGCTCAGGATCGCAGGGGATCGGCATATAACACGCACCAGCGATTTTCCCCTGATTTTAAGGGGAAAAAAGTGCGTGTTATATGCCGATAAATACGGTATATATGAAAATACTTTTTTACTTGTTTTCATTCTATTGTTACTAATAAACAATGTTTACCAACTACTCTACCTCCACAAGTCAATTGCCTCATTTAAAGTCCCACATCCCTTTCTTATTTACCTGAATCAGGGATGGAGGTACATTTATTGTGCCTCATTTAAAGTCCCAAAAACTCCCCCCTTTTTATTGCTTTCTACTATATATATGTTTAGACTGTGCTTGGCCGGAGTCCAGCTTTAACAAGGCTGGCTGTTCTTCAGTGCGGTGCGGTCATCTGACTCGATCCCCGGCAAGTACCAAGCCCGGCTTATCCAGAAGGTTGCCTAAGGGCTGCTTAAGCCTGGTTTATAAAACTCAGACAGCACGTTGGCTCACGAGTCCAGGAGTTCTTCTTTTTAATGGATATATTGTTACACTTTATTAGTTTTAATGACTAAGACAAGCTGTGTTACTATGCCTAGGAAGAAAAACACTTTAATAAGAAGTCAGGGAAAAATGGAGTGCCGCTTGTAATAAATTATTGTTTCATGTACTTTGCTGCTGTCTTGAGGGACCCATTCTGGGCCGGTTTAATCCAAGAAGCTGCTGGATACTGCATTCTGCATTTATATTAAGAGCCGAGATGGGCTGGCTTCCTATGCATATGAAGTTTGTGGCTCTAACCCATGCCTGGCGCAGCCAGGGAACATCTATAGACTTTGTATTGCTGTGTAATGAGGGAAGCCTTCATGCACAATTCACTGAATACATTCCAAGGGAGAGGGAGCAAAGGGGTCACTCTACCTGAATCCGTGATTATTTTTAACTGCGTAATTCCTGGATGGTTTACTATCGCAGCGGAGAAGCTTTCAGGCCTCAGAGATGTGATGGCTCCGTGGTTTTCTTTATGTGGTTCTCCTCTTAGGCTCCATTCACACGAATGCGTTTTTTGATGCATTTTGCAGAAATGCATGGGAATTTTTTAACATGGGTTCCTATGGAACATGTTCACATCAATGCATTTTTGTACCTCTGCGTTTTTGGAAAGGGTCGGGGACTTTTTTTCATGCAAAATGCAGCGTTTTGCATGTAATAGAATTCAATGGACCCGCATCCAAAAACGCAAGTACCACATTTTTTCCTTTCATTTTTTTAACACTGTATACAGTATAAAAAAAAACTGTAAAAAAAGAACAAAACGCAAAACGCGTCACAAACGCATGTTCAAAAACGCGGCAAGCACCACAAAAAGCACTGCAGAAACGCTCAAAAGCAACATGCATAGATGTGAATTCAGCCTAAGGCTGAATTCACATCTATGCATTTTTAGTGCTTTTTGCATTTTGCGGATTTGCACTATAGAACGTGTTCCATAGGACATGTTAAATAGACTGTAGTGCAAACCTGCAAAATGCAAGAGTTTAGGTGCTTCTAGCAAAGGGTACTGTTAGGCCTGGTTCACATTTATGCATTTTTTTGTGCGTTTTCAGTTTTGCAGAAACACACTACAGTCCATTTAAGATGGTTTCCTTTGGATGTAGTTCACATCTGTGCATTTTATGGAAAGGGCCAGGGACTTTGTTATGGTTTTTGGTTCCATAGACTTGAAAAATGCACCTGGAATATGCAAACTGCAACCTGCATAGGTGTGAATCAGGCCTAAAGGCTGCAACATACAAAGACATTTTAGAGAATTGCACATTTCATACCTTGTCCTGATGACAACTGCAAACCTCATTTCTTCTATGGGTGTCATAGGGACAGGAAGCGAAGAAAAATCTCCATAATAGAAAAATGTTAAAGTGGAACTTTACCACATCCCTGTCTGGCAGGACAGTGGGACCTGATTTGTCTCTGTTGCCCTTCAGGAACACTTATAGGTCTTATCCCTCCCCCATCTGTGATTGGACAGAAAATAGAGAAGCAGCAGACTGATGAGCTTGTCCCTCTGCTCTCTCCTCCTATCAGCATGTCCCTTATTAGCATATGAGCACTGCTGTACAACTGATTGGCTCCTTATGCTGCTTCGCCCTCTCCCTTTGCTGTAGAGGCAGTGCTGACACCAAGGCAAATTCACATGCTTACATTTAATTATGTATTAATGATTATAGAGCTGCATTAAAGCCCAACTCAAGTATTTATGAAACCCCCCCCCCCCCCCCGCATTGCAAGGGTTCAATACTCATTATATTTAGGGCTATATGAAAAGGCAATGTTGCTTACCCTACTCCGGACCTCTTCTACCCAAGGCTCTGGTCTGTCGGTGGTACCTTGGCATCATTGCTTACAATGCAGGAACACACTACAGTCCATTTAACATGGTTTCCTATGGATGTAGTGGTGTATTGTAAGTGGTGAGAGTAAGTGTTCGACCACGGCCTGTAACGCCTTAGACAGAGGGCTGTGGGGGACCATTTGCAATGCTGGGGGGACCTGGCCCTAGATGAAAGGAACATTTAACCCTTGCAGTGCATGGGGTCCCCATTGCCAGGGTACATTTTTTTCTGCAGTGCCCACCCATGGTGCTCCCATGTGCCATTGCCACCTTTTCCACACACACACACACACACACACCTTTCTTGTCCCTTTTGCCTCTGAAATCAGGTCGGCTTTGTCTGTTGCAATTTATTAGGTTTTTCAATCGGTGTATTGTATTTCACATCCTCTAGTGATCTATAATTAGTGTATTATCATTTGTGTATTCCAATTCTCTACTAATTTTAATTATAATTTTAATTTTAATTATAATATTATTATTGTGTTACCATCAGTGATATGTTTAGCATCCATATGATATAAGTATCCTTTTGCTAGTGACAAGTCTGTCACTTCACATATGTTGCACACAGTAACGAGGAAGGGACCACTTGGCTCTTTGCCCTTACAAGGGAGACACTCCCCCCCCCCCCCATCGTGGGGTACACGATGACTATCATTTGCATAATATCACTAAGCAGTCATTATGCTAGTTACTGTTTGTGCCACATGTGTCCACTCCTTCAATACCATCCCTGTGTATTTCTTATATATATTTTTGTAATTTTTTACATTTTTATACATTTTTGGTCTGGCCTGGGTTATCCCTGTATTTACACAATCTCCTAATACACCCGAGGTTGGTTCATGATATGTCAGTGATATGGGCATTCACGTTATGTGCAGACTGGCATATAGGATGTGCACCTTACATTAATGTTAGATTCATCTATGCACATATATATATTATAGACAATGGTTTCAATGCTATATGACATATAACATAACAATACAATTGTGTATATATAATTTATTCATTATTCACTTGTTCCTACTTCTCCTCAGGTGCATATTCAGCACCATACAGGAGAATGAAATATACATAGTATCTCTTGTTGTGCAGTGGCCCCTTTTACTTCATGTGCCACTTCTATAATTCGTGTGTTGCACTCTTGGCATTGTGGTTGGCGCAGCTGCAGTCAGCGGGGCGGACCCATGGTCGGGCCGGCGTCGGATAGATTCTGCGCTGTGCCAGCCATGTCCCATCGAGGGTCTGCCTCCAGCAACATGGCGCCGAGCGATCCATTGCCGCTTACGTCACTGGTAGGCGACAGCAGACGTAGAGGAAGTGATGCGCACGCCTCTTCCTCCTGTCTGGAACGCAAACGTACTGGCGTGCGTTCCAGCACAGAAACAACACGCGGAAATGATCGGCGAGCTGCTCGCATACACAGAGCCGCTCACACAGAGATCAGGATCGGACACTGAAGGTACAGTGTCCATTTACATAAGCTAGCCTGCTAATTATATGACTCCTTTCCCTGCCAACAGGTGTACCTAGCCCGTGCCACTCTGCACATCTTGCCTTTATCACTGTATGTTATGTGAACCTATGATTAGCCTTTGTTGTGGCTTTTTGGTAGTATTCAACCACAGTGATACTCATTTAGATTTTAGATTTTATTATTTACATTTATATCTTATATCATTCATATTTTACATATGTACATTACATACATACAGTATATTTATATTCATCTATTATCAATTCATTTTTTCATTTTATCTATTAATTAATTATTATCTATTCACTTGTATAAGTGAGGTGCCCATGAGGGAGGGATCCACTGAGGGGGAGGGGCCCCATGTGCCCTCCCTACTCCATTGACTGTGCTTTCTGGCACATACACTACTATATATACAGGGACAATTGAAGGAGGGTTCACTGCTGAGCTCTGATGAAGAAGGGACGTGCCCTTCGTAACGCGTTAGCTAGTAGTGAAGCCTGTATGTTCCTCTAAGACCTTTGGAAGGCTTCGCTCATCATTACAACCACTTGCTGCTTGTTGTTGCTCGAGTTTTATGGCACCTGATTTTACAACTGCTTGTGAGTAATTTCTTTTATCATTTTATTCAATAAATGTTTTACAAAAGATAATGCACATGGCCGGTGCGCCCCTGTCTCTTTTTATACATTTTTTTCTATTAGAATCGGGCTTTATTTGTGTATTTCATATCTGCCTGGAGTTCAGCTTTAATCTAGCAATGGGCATCCAATGACAGTTCCTTGATCTGGATGTTTTTTAGCTTGATCAGGTGACAAGCTCACTTTTTATGGATTCTTGTTGTTGGACAAGATTGATCAATCAGGTTATAACACATACATACCTAAAAGGCATGCATAAACTCTGCATATAAAACAGACCGCAAACACATTAAAGAAAACCATAACAACGCCTGGCAGGACACTGATGCAGCTGGTCGGGCTCATTAAACATCGCCCCCGCGTACGCTGACCCTGAGTGTGAGTGTCGGAGAGAGGAGTAGTATTCCAGTAACTTCTCTCCGACTCTGGAGTATGGCAGATGGTTTTAACTGCATGCAAATCTCGCTGTATACTCTGAGCTGGCACATAAAACAGTTTTAACTAATTATCCCTCGTTTACCAACTAACAAGACCAATACCACAAACATCTGCTTATCTCTGAAATCGAACCATGGGCGCCAGGATTTTTTTGGAACGCACAACACCTTCTGAATAAATACAGCGATATTAATAGATGATAGTCTTTTAGCTATCAGTGGGCCCTGGAAGTGTCACATGGTATGGAATGCGCGACGGGAGGGGTCTAAGCTGGTGAGATGACCCTGTGCCCATTAGGGGCCCATAGCTTGCTGGGCAGCCGCCCGGGCCATTTTATGGCTGCGGTACACATCTGGGATAGAGAACTTCACATGCAGCTATAAATGGCATTAAGCGGGATAGTGCTCAAGGGGCAATTAAAAGTGTTACGGTATAACGGCGTCCTGCAGAAAAGGTGCGAGGAAAGGGGGAAGTTTGCCAACCATCACTGCCAGCTTCTATATTCTTTTATAGCTGACAGAATGTGGAATGCATAAAGCTGCCGTAATAGCCGGCATGGAGACCCTCTGCCCTGCGGAAGGTGCTTTGGATAACTAAGCTTGTGCCATCTGCTTGCTACCAGCCTGATATGTATACCGATGCCTTTCTCTTACCTATCAGGAAGTAGGGATAAGTCCAAGGCCCAGCAGGGGGGGGGCGATAGTGGCGCAGGGTTTTTTGGCTGGGCGCCCTGGGGTTGTGTGGCGGGGGGTAAGCTCACTTGACTTGCTGGTTGCTGCCTGGCTTACCAGTGCCCATCAGTGCTGACCGCTAAACTCACCTGCCTGACACACTGACCTACCTACCTGACATACACTGACCTACCTGACATACATACACTGACCTACCTACCTGACATACATACACTGACCTACCTACCTGACATACACTGACCTACCTGACATACATACACTGACCTACCTACCTGACATACATACACTGACCTACCTCCTACCTACCAGACATATATACACTGACCTACCTACCTGACATACATACACTGACATACACTGACCTACCTGACATACATACACTGACCTACCTCCTACCTACCTGACATATATACACTGACCTACCTACCTGACATACATACACTGACTTACCCGACATACACTGACCTACCTGACATACATACACTGACCTATCTACCTGACCAACCTACCTACCTAACATACATACACTGACCTACCTACCTGACATACATACACTGACCGACCTACCTACCTAACATAGATACACTGACCTACCTAACCAGGAACAGACTTCATGTGCCTGCAGCAGCTCAGCTCAGCCGTGGTGTGCGGTGCGCCCATCATCATCACAGCAGGCAGCCAGAGGAGGAGAGGAGAGTCACCCGCCCGAGCGCCGAGTGGGGATTGGGGATCTCACAGTGATGTGGCGCGGCGGCTGCAATGTAATTCCCGCCTTCTGGAGCCTGCAGTGCCTATGATGGACGTCACACATGCCGCGGTCCCGGCATTGGTCCAGTGGGACGTCCATCATAGGTGCTGCTGGCTCCAGAAGGCGGAACCTGCTATGTCACTCGGCGGCACTCGGGATAAGATCGGTCCCCGCTCAGCGGCACGGGCGGGGCTCTGGGCTAACAATGGAATAGAGCATGCCTGAGACCCGGGGCTTTTCGGGAACCCTTTGGGGCTCCAGCCCCCCCCTCCCGACACCACTGGTAACACTTCCCGATATTTATTACCTCTCACACAGATCATAGCACCCCCCCCCCCCTGCTTTTCTCTCCAGAAGTACAGAGCCATCTTTGCTCATCTATCATCCAGGATTACCTTCTCGTTCCTGGTCTGAGATGCTGGCTCAGAGATTACACGATCGTGTACATTTTGGTGTCTGTACTTAGCTGTGTTCACAAATTTCTGAAACAGATCAGCCCCTGCTGCGGCCTCTCAACTTGTGACTTGCAAACCTACAATGTAAAGTCTGGTCACTGGGGGAGAGGAGACTGAGGAAATGCTTCCCCCTGCCTGCAGCAGACTTATGACATCACCTCAACCTAGGCAAAGTCACTGACTGGAAAACAAGGACAGTTATTACAGTGATAGAAGCTTTTATGATAAATTACATTGTTACTGTGTATTTTGTTAGGGATTTACTTATGCAGACTTATAAGAATACTGATAGGTCCACTTTAAGCCAGCAGAGTCCCTTCAACTCTTTTAGCATCCATGAAGCACTGAAATATTACGTTTCTTGGTGTCCTGTGTGTAACATTTAAGCTATAGATCCCTCAGCGGACCTGTACATCATCCTCTTTGACTGTCTCCCCTGCGGTGGTTTACACGCGGCCATATAAATCCCACCGGTTTAGCGATAGTCTTCATCCACAATGAAGCGAGAGAGCAAATACAGGGACATAAATGGCGGAGTGGAGAGGGGATAAAAGTATGAAAACGTCCCTGTGAGAATTTAAAAGAGAGAAGGAGATGAAAGGAGGCGCGTGGAGACCATTGTTCCAGGACTCATAAAAAGAACACGACATTAAGATGATATTCTAGCCCAGCTGAAACAATAAAGCTTGCGCCTCTATTGAAAGCTCAGCCGGCTCTGCCACTGATTGGCAGAGGTGCCATCCTGCACACATCAAACAGCCCTTTGTAGTACACGGACAGAAAAATACGCCCGGCGTTCCCATTTGCATTGTGCCCTGGTGGCTCCACGCTGCTCACGGCCCTTGTGTAATACTTAATGGGCAGGAATCGTATCGCTTTGGTTTAGTTAGTTAAAGTCCGATTCCATCTTTGATTCAGCTTTCAAGATTAACCGCTGCATGATGAAAATGCCTGTTTTACTTAATCGCTTACAATGATTTGCAATTTCGTTCTGTCACCTCTGCATGAAAAATAATGTTCATTGTTAAGGTTCGCCAGTGTGCATAAAAAATGATAACTTGTGTCTAACATGTGGGAACCTTTACATTAATGGACAGAGCCATTTGCTGGCTCTTAAAACATTTCTAAACCCAAGAACAAAAATATAGTATACTATAGTGTCCAGGCCTTAGATGTAATGGCTGCATTTGTTTTCTTTCCTCTAACCTTTTACCTTTATTTTCACCGTTTAATCCTGCCAGTAACACGCTTCCTGTCCTAGGATGACATTGCTTACTCATTATGCTTTATCAATAGAAGAGCAGCACTGTCATTCTAGGGCAGGATTACAGAATTCCTGTCTCTAGCCTTCCCTACATACAGGGCTGGTGCTACCACTAGGCAAACTAGGCAGCCGCCTAGGGCGCCCTGCTGCCTAGGGTGCACGGCCACTGGTGTTTCTACTCTCATCTCTCTACAGAAAGCAACTAAGCCTCAGCATCAACAGGCAGCCGCCGCTCCATTGACGAGGCTGCATTAATGGGCGCTGGTAGGCTGCATTAATGGGCACTGGTGAGGCTGCATTGATGGGCCCTGGTAGGCTGCATTAATGGACACTGGTGAGGCAGCATTAATGGGCACTGGTGAGGCTGCATTGATGGGCCCTGGTAGGCTGCATTAATGGGCACTGGTGAGGCCGCATTAATGGGCACTGGTGAGGCTGCATTGATGGGCACTGGTGAGGCTGCATTGATGGGCACTGGTGAGGCTGCATTTGATGGGCACTGGTGAGGCTTCACTTGATAGGCGCTGGTGGGCTGCATTTAATGGGCGCCTCATTAAAAAGGTGGGGTTTACATGGACAGGAGAAAGGGGGTTACGGCAGACTAGGTCTGGCGGACCGGACTCCATCGGATAATTTGATCGTGTGTGGGCTCCAGCAGACTTTTTTTCCCCAAAAGTTCGACGGACCTAGAAATGAAACATGTTTAAAATCTTTCCGACGGACTCGAGTCCGGTCGAAAAGTCCGCTCGTCTGTATGCTAGTCCGACGGACAAAAACTGACGCTAGGGCAGCTATTGGCTACTGGCTATGAACTTCCTTGTTTTAGTCTGGTTGTACATCATCACGTACGAATCCGTCGGACTTTGGTAGATCGTGTGTAGGCAAGTCCATTCATTCAAAAGTCCGTCGGAAAGTCCGTCGAAAAGTTCACCAGACCTAGTCCATCGAAAAGTCCGCCCGTGTGTACGCAGCATGATACTCACTGTGGAACTTAAGGGGTTAATCCTCTGTATTGTGTAAAAAGGCTCTTTGATCCTGTATGCACAGATCCTCGCCCCTCCTGCAGGGTCTCTCTTGGCAAGGTAAGACACAGTGAGGGTAGTAAAGCTGCACATGTTCAGTTTGGTCTCTTGCTGGAGAGAACATTTCATTGTTGAGCTGAGATTTTCAGGTCACATGATATTGACATCACACACGTGGGCGTGTATACAGATCCTAAATGACAGCTCAGTCCCTCCCTCCTCCTCCATGCCTAGTAACTAAAAAAGAACACAGTGATTGATTGATTGATGGATAATCCGCCTCCCATAACAGCGTGAGGACACAGGCTGTAGTGGAAATCACCTCCTACCTGAACACTCAGGCAAACCCTGCAGTTTATCACATGAGCCTGAGTTCACACAGACATCGCATGTGATTCGCACCCGCACTGCTGTACCAAAAACATGTGATGTCTGTGCCATGCGAGTTCAGCCATACAGTTGTATGGCTGAACTCGCATTGGATTTGCATAAAAAAGGTGCAGGGACTTTTTTTTCCCCGTACTGGAATCGTGTGGACACCCATGCGATCTGGTTCCTGTCCGAATCCACAGTTCGCACTGCGATCTGTGAACCCATCTGGGGGTGTCATTGCCATTGTATTGACCCCCGCAGCGGTTCGCAGAGTGTCTGCGGGAGAGATGCGGGAACCAGCGCTGGAATCAAGCTGGTTCCTGCAATGCTATAGCGTGAAAACAGGCTGACCGTGGTATACAGATCAGCCAAAAAGGTATATAGTAGCAGTATTTTAATGTAGTGGGCATTGTGGGGGGGGGGGGGGGTGAACTATTTTCATATTACTGGGTTTAGTAACACTTAAAGCGGAAGTAAACCCATCCATAAAACAGTTACCTTTCCGGCACATGCCGGAAATGTAACACTCCCATTGGTTGTGCTCTCAACCAAACTGTCAAACCATCCAATGGCTGGTGTCATAACTGATCACATGTGCAGCATCATGGCAGTTCTAGATTAAACAGAGGCCAAGATGGCAGCTTCCTTGGCTGAAACCGATAGGAGGGTTTACTTCCACTTTAAGGCTTGGTTTAAGGCTGCTGCAGTGTGTAGAGCCTCAGAGCGTGGGCACACTGGGCAGTGCTGGAACCCTGGCTTGATTGTCTAGGCCATTTAGAAGGTGAGGATACCAGTGACCACAGGGATTTAGGTACCAGTGCAGCCAATTTCTACAAGCCTAGTGCCAGTGGTAAAATTATAGCCACTTCACAGGTAGAGTGGTCCCTCAGGTCAGAAACCCCAAGTTTGAATGGTGTGCTCCTCGAACATCTACACCAAGCCCGTGTCAATATTCTTTGTCTGCAGAGTGAAAGTTTTGATCATTTAATGCTTATTTATGGATTAGGTGACTGGCTAATACCGCATGGCGGAACGTCAGATGAAATCAGACGGCATAAAAAATAAAAAGGGGGCTAATAATTAATGCATTATCTGTCTATACGGCACATCACAGTGCGGAGAAATTCCTCCTTGGGCTCCGGGAAGAGCGCGGGCTTAGCTGCTAAATTCCTTCGGCGGATTCTCCCCTGGAAGCGAGTGTCACTTCCAATGCTTAGACATGTGGAAAGAGCAGTGATGGAAACACGAGGAGACAGCCAGACACGGGAGGAATGACAAGCTGCGTTAGATGAATCGGTTCTGATGCTCCGATGCTTCTCGCCAAGAGAGGGATAGCGATCTGGAAGGGATGAGCAAATGAGGGGAAAGAGGGGGGGGGGGGGGAGGCCAACACCATGGGGCTGTATTAGGAACATCACATTGATCCAGTGATGGGCAGTGACACAGAAACACGGAGTACAAAATGGAAGCATGGCTGTGTTATGTGCTACCTGTATGAATGTCGGGGGAGGGGTCGTCGACTGCAAAGGGTAAAGTGGAAGTGGTCACCCCACCAAAAACACACAGACAATGCAAACTTGACACCCCTGGCTGCGGAGAAATCAAAGAGACCCTGAAAATACAAGACAGAGCGCAGTCACAGACCAAACACAGGGCGATATTTTGGTCATCTCTGGTCATCACACGCCCACATAGAAGCAGCCAGGAGCATTGGTAGATTCTTTTACAGTAAGGCCTCATGCACACAGCGTGTTTGCTTTTCTCTCCTGAATGCCAGAACTGGCAGGAGCAAAGCTGCTTAAAAAACACGTCTAAAGCTGCATTTTGCACCTGCGTTTAGGTGTGAACATTTTGATTTAATGGATTCCATTGACCAGAATATTAATTTATTCTGGCCATTGGAATGCATGAATGCTCAAATGCGCCTAATTGTGTCTAGTTTAGCGTTTTTTTCTGTTCTTCACTTCCTTTCCTGAATGTGCTTTTGATGTTTTTCTTCTGCCTGTAAACAATTTAAACTAAAAGTTCAGTTTAAGATTTATTATTCAGATAAGAACAATTGAAAGCGGATCTTTACTCATAACAACTGATAAAAATGTTCTTTAGCAAGGAACATATATTTCACAGTAATAATTATGCCACCAAAATTAGTGTGCGGTGTTAATTGCCTCCAGCATTGCTCCTGTTTCTTCTTGCTGCGGGCTGCCATTTTGTTGAAGCCCAGAGCCCCTGAGCAGCAGTTAAAGAGGAGTTCCACCCGAGATCCAGTCAAAAAAAAAAAAAATTAAAAGTCAGCAGCTACAAATACTGCAGCTGCTGACTTTTAATTGGACACTTACCTGTCCCAGGGTCCAGCGATGCGGGGGATCGAAGCCCCGCTCGTCTCCCCCTCCGTTCAGCGGCGCCGGCATTGCAACTGTAGGCGCCAGGCTGTGGCTTCACAGCCTGGCACCCACTGCGCACGCGCGAGCGGCGCCGCGCGCCGTGATTGGCCACTCAGTCACCTGGGACCTGTAATGGGTCCCAGATGATTGACAGGAGGGAGGGAGCAGAGCGGAGCCCTTCCTGTGCCGAGGGGGAGTGATGTCACCAGCCCAGGCACTGGAAGGGGCAGACTACGAGGGACCCCCTAGCAACAGGCATTTAGAGGTAAGTTAAAAAAAAAATATATCCAAATGTTTCTTTGTTTTGTTTTTTAGGATATTTCATGTATTTTTTTTTTTTGGGTGGAACCCCACTTTAAAACGGAATTAAACCCTCCTATCCTTTTCAGCCAAGGAAGCTGCTTCAGTTTGATTTGCAACTGCCATGTGATCGGTTATGACACCAGCCATTTGATAATTTGACAGTTTGGTTGAGAACACAAGCATGCCGGGAATGTAACTGTTTTTTGAAACTGTTATATGAATGTGTTTAGTTCCACTTTAGTGTCGGTTCACACTGAGGCGGCACGACTTGAACACGACTGCAGCGGCGACTTGCAAAACGACTTCTATACAGAAGTCAATGCAAGTTGCCTCAAGTCGCCCTCAAAGTAGTACAGGAAACTTTTTCTAAGTCGGAGCGACTTGCGTCGCTCTGATTAGAACGGTTCCATTGTACAGAATGGGACACTACTTGTCAGGGGGCTAAGTCGCCTGACAAGTCGTCCTAGTGTGAATTGGCTCTTAATCTTTAGGCTGCCAGCAGATCGACCCATAGAAATTTGGCACAGGGCTGAAAAAAAGAGAGAGCAACTGAGCATGTGCAGAGCAGGGTGAGTGTATTACTGGATTTGAAACAGTATAGGCACTAATTTTTAATGTTTTACATAACTATACATGCAAAAGGGGCCAGCATGCAGTTCTCTAGGACTTTTCTGACTAACGTTCAACTTTAAAGTACTCTATAACTAAAGGCAAAACTTTTTTTTAAACTTTTGGATATAGTGGAGACTGGAGAGGGATTCAATTTAGATTTCCCCTCCATTATTGAGTAATAGAGGGGAAATGTTCCAATAGTTCCACTCACTGTGTTCATTTACAACGGAAGCATAGTAAACTGTGTTTATTATGCTTCAGTTTGTGAATGAACGGGAAGCCGTACAGCACAGAGCACTATCCCATTCATTCACTGTCCTGTGCAGCTGAGGCATGTGTGTTTGAGCTTTGGGGTGCACACCCTAATGCAATAGGCTGCGCACACCTATGGGAGTATTATAAATTTTTGGATTGGCTTTAGTGATACTTTAACCACTTCCCTCCTGGCCTATAGCAGAATGACGGCCGGGCGGTGGTTCAGTTATCCTGACTGGGCGTCATATGAAGCCCTGCATGATAACAGCCGCTGCGTGCCCGTGGGGTCGCGCATCGCGGCAATCGGTGATGCGGTGTGTCAGTCTGAAGGAGGCTCTTTACCATGTGATCAGCCGCGTCCAATCACGGCTGGTCACGATGTAAACAGGAAAAGCCGTTGATCGGCTTTTCCTCACTCGCATCTGTCAGACGCGAGTAGAGGAGAGACGTTCAGCGGCTCTCCTGACAAGGGGGGTCTGTGCTGATTAATTATCAGCACAGCCCCCCTCGGATGCCCACACTGGACCACCAGGGAAGCCCCCAGCATGTGGATGGCCAGGTATGTACCCTATGGCCATCCACATATAAAAAAAATGCCCAATACATACCAATCAGTGCCCACAAATGGGCACTGATTGGCACCATTACAGAAATAAAAAAAAAGTGATGCCCAGCAATGCCACCCACCAGTGTAATCAGTGCCACCCATCAGTGTCCCTCAGTGCCACCTATCAGTGCCCATCCGTGCCACCTATCAGTGCCACCCATTAGTACCCATCAGTGCCACCCATAAGTGCCCATCAGTGCCGCCTATGAGTGCCCATCAGTGCCGCCTATGAGTGCCCATCAGTGCCGCAGACCAGTGCCACCTATCAGTGCCCATCAGTGCCGCCTATCAGAAACCATTAGTGCCCATCAGTGCCACCTCATTGGTGCCACCTCATCATGCCTGTTGGTGCCGCCTTATCAGTGCCCATCAGTGCAGCCATATCAGTGCCTGTCATTGAAAAATAAAACTTACTTATTTACAAAAAAATGTAAGAGAAACAAAGAAAAACTTTTTATTTTTTTAATTTTTCGGTCTGAAAGGTGAAAATTGGCTTGGGCAGGAAGGTGTATAAGTGCCTGGTAGTGAAGTGGTTAAGGGTAGGGTTTAGAAAACAAAAATGACATTTGTTTTTGCCGAAAAACCCAACAACTTGGGGAACCGGTAATATGTGTGCTGATTTGAAACCCATAGTGTGTTTGTAACAAAGTATCAGGACTATTCCAGATGATTGCATGACAACCTTTTCCTCTTGTCGGTGGATCTTGTCGGTGGATTGCTGTGTGGCCACAGATGAGCATTTTGTAAACTGATGGCTTTTGGTGACAATCACACCTACAGCCAATCCACAACCTCTGCTGCTTGTTTAGGAAGTTGTCAGGTTTCTAAATGGCAGAACCGAAGAAATAACAATTTTTCAAACTGGAAATAACAAAACCCAATCCCAACGCCCCAAAGCGAAGCGGGGGAGATATTGCGGCGTGCCCAAAAGTGGTTTGGAATCTGATTTGATACTCGGGGGGGGGGGGGGGGGGGTGATGGAAACAAAGTTACTGGAGGCTTCGGCTGCCAGAGTCTCAGAGATAATTACAGGCGGTCGGTTTGCTGAGCCGGGGATTCACGGAGGAGGAAGCGTCTCTCAGGGCCAGGCCTAAAGCAAACATTGTCAGTGTGACACGGATGTGTGTGAGCAGAGCAACTGATTGCTGGCCACAGAGCCCGACTCAAGTGGAATAAATCTACCCAGGACTCTGCAAACACTTGCCAGATACCATTCGTCAAAGCAAACCTAGACTGCGCTATGCCCTGTGACTTGGCGGAAGCTGGGACTCCAGAACAAAATGCTGGATTCTGTTACAGAGAAGGTTGTTTTCTATCTGTATTACAATCAAACTCTAGTTCTGGGGATGAAAAATTCCCCATTGGGGCAGCTACTTGTAATGCAACGATCATAGCAACCTTTATTGTACATCCTCACCTGCTTCTGTGCTATAGATAATGAGATAGTCCATGAAAGATATCTAGCTTGCTCTGTGTGCTGTGTGCCATTTTTGCTTTAATAAAGAGTTTGTATTTTCCCCTTTTTTTCATCCACCTTGCTACCCTTTTCCTGTAGCTTCTTCCTGTCTACATGCAGGAAGATGTAGCGATGGCTACATGGCATATTTCAGGGCCAGTTAAAGGTGACAACAGTGTACAATGGCTGTTTAATGTGTTGAGACGGTCACTTGTAGTCTCCATCGGAAGCCTGTGTGACAACGCAGGAGCACAATTGGGATATGGGTAGAGTGTTGTACCCCTACCCCAGGAAGTGCCTGAACAACCATCTTATAGCTGAACTTCAGTCATTTTTTCATCTTTTCATCTATTAAGTCTTCTGCCCTTGTTGTTTTAACTTTGGATAGTAAAACATTTTTTTTCTGCCAGTAAATACCTTATACAGCCCACTTCCTGTTTCTTGTCCGGTAAAAAGCCTAGGCTCATGACATCATGCACAGCTCTCTCTCTCACTCTCGTGAGAGTTTGCCAGGAAGGGAGGGGGGGGGGGGGGGGTGAGTCATAAGAGGGCCAATGAGAGCTGCAGAGCTGGAGGTGTGTCTCTGTAAATCCAGGAAGTGAACAGGCAGCAGCTTCAGCTGCCCACAGTTAAAATGGTTGCAGCCAGACTCAGAGGAGGGAGATTTCTGCAGAATATTTGGCAAGTACAGAATCACAGTATATATAAAATAATATGTAAAGTGGTTGGAGGGAAACTTTAGCATGGCAAAGATGTTTTTACTACAAATTATGGGAGCAGATTGCAGTTCCTCTTTAACCTCCAGCCAGAGAAATGAGGGGGGCTCTTATCTGCCTTACTGCAGCTTCTGATGCACACAGAGAGCAGCTCACAGTGTACACTGAAATCAGATGAATGGAGCGTACACACGTCCGGACTTTCCGCCAGAGTCCTGACGGTCTTTCCAACAAAGTTCCGCTGAAATGGACTTGCCTACACACGATCACACCAAAGTCCGATCGTTTAGAACGCGGTGATGTACGACGGGACTAGAAAAAAGAAGTTCAATAGCCAGTAGCCAATAACTGTCCTTGTCGTTTTTGGTCCGTCGGAATAGCATACAGACGAGCGGTTTTCCCAATAGGAATTGAGTCCGTTGGAAAGATTTGAAACATGTTCTATTTCTAGGTCCGTCAGAATTTTAGAAAGAAAAAGTCAGATGAAGCCCACACACGATCGGAATGTCCGATGAAATGACTCCGTCTGACCCTTTCTGTCGGAGAATACGGTCGTGTGTACGCGGCATAAGTCATTTCAGTGCAGGAGAAGAGCCTGTACATTAATGCAAGACTGAAGGAAAAAGCTGGAGGTCGGAGTTAGAACTCCCAATTCTGGGGATGCCACCGCTCTGCCCTTGACCTCAAGTTCTGGGCAGACATCTGGCAATGGCAGTCACAGTCCGCTGTGTGGGCATTATGGGAAGCCCAGCCTGTTGCCACGGTTGCAAGGAAGAGAAGTTTGAATTTTTTTTGGCAGTAACAGAAATCCTAGTTGGCCGCAGCTTGCATCTGAAAGGTAATTTTTCATAACATTGCATTACAAAATTGTTTGTGCGACAATGATAAATATCGGTCTTGTCGTGAGTCATGGCTTTTATTTTTAGAACAGGGCAAAATGTTTGCAGAAAAGGTAGAAATGGAGAGGGAGCGCAGTATGGAGTTCTCAGCTGAAAATAGCAAACAAGGAGAAAAAGAAAAAAAAGGAAAGCATTTCATAGGGGATAATAATTAGTGTGACGTCCTGTTCTTCCGTGTGCGTATCAAGGGTTACCGGCTTTGGGAGAACGCCAAATACAGCCGGCCTTGGCAAAGACAAAGACGCAGGAGATGTATGCTCGCTGCTGATAATGTGTGACACTGAGATCTGTTAAATGCCACGCAGAATGGTAAACTGTGGAAATTGAAATCTTTTAAGTGAATGTGAAAGTCAGCAAGAATTAGAGGAATGCAGAAGATGAAGACTCCGAGAGATGGTCCTCTGAGGATGGAGGCATCTCTATGGGGGAAGAGTAGATTCTGGAGTCGTATGCTATTTCAGGAGACCCTCAATGAGAAAAGACATGGAGGCTACCTCTGAGGACTTCTATGTCTCCGGTGCTTCAACTCTACCCAGAAAAAGAACTCTGATAAGGACTTTTCTCTGTCTTCCTGATCTGCAAACTTCTTCTGGTTCAGGGAGTCAGAAGGCAAAGAAGCCAGAGGACCAGCATGAGAGCCTGGCACATAACACTTCCACCAGAAGGTCATTATGAATAGGCTGCCGTCACACCGCAATGGATTAGCAAAATGTACAAGACCCCTTTGTTAAAAATGCATCGCACCATAACATGTGGTATATGATCTCCATTGGAGATCACAAAGGAATCTTGTGCCAGTTGTAAAACCTGCTTGGTGATTTTTACCTACAGGTAAGCCTATAATAAGGCCTATAATAAGACTTACCTCTAGGGAAAATGAATATCTCCTAAACGTGCACCGTTTAGGAGATATTCACCCTGAATGCAGCCAGTTACCGGCATGTGCGCTCTGAAGGTCCGGGCATACATTGCCAGAATTTCAGAGCTTCGTGGACCAAGGACTCCCGCACGCATACGTGGGAGTGACGTCATCGTGGCTTTTGGCCAATCACATACCTGTAGAAAGACAAGGTAAACATGTCAGCCCTCTCAGCAGTGACTTTACAGTGCTGGAGGGCTTTGTTCCAAGGTGAGTATTTCATAATGTGCTAGTATGCATCGCCATTGCCTTGCAGGTTTTTTTTTTTTTTGAACATCCACGGTTTACGACCGCTTTAATCTGTAGCTGCCCTCACATAACGCAAATGTGCAGGGTGGGCTTTAAAGTATATGTAAACCTTCAATTTGTAAAAAAAAAATCACTTTAAAATAGACGCAAGTAGAGGAGAGCCGATCGGCTGCTCTCCTGAAAGGGGGGTCTGCGCCAATTGTTTATCAGCTCAGCCCCCCCTCGGATGCCCACCCAGGACCACCAGGATGCCGCCAGGACCACCAGGGATGGCCACCACACTGGACCACTAGGTATGCCACCCTAGACCACCAGGGAAATGCCAATCAGTGCCGGGGCAGCTGCCAATCAGTGCCCAGGCAGCTGCCAATCTGTGCCAATCCCCAATGCCGGCCAGTGCGTCAGTAGTGCCTATCAATGCCATCTATCAGTGCTGTATATCAGTGCCACATATCAGTGCCCATCAGTGCCGTCTATCAGTGCCCGTCAGTGCCCAGCAGTGCCGCTAATCAGTGCCACCCATAAGTACCCATCAGTGCAGACTTTCAGTGCCCACCAGTGCCACCTATGAGTGCCCATCAGTGCCGCCTATCAGTGCCCATCAGTGCAGAATATCAGTTCCACCCATCAGTGCCGCCCACCAGTGCCGCCTATCAGTGCCCATCAGTGGCACCTCATTGGTGCCACCTCATCGGTGCCACCTTATCAGTGCCTGTCAGTACTGCCTTATCAGTGCCCATCAGTGAAGGAGAAAACTTTTTTTTTTCAAAATTTTAGGTCTTTTTTTTATTTGTTTAGCAAAAAATAAAAAACGCAGAGGTTATCAAATACCACCAAAAGAAAGCTCTAATTGTGGGAACAAAATGATCAAAACTCTGTTTGGGCACAGTGTAGCATGACCGCGCAATTGTCATTTAAACGGCGACGGTGCAGAAAGCTGAGCATTGGCTTGGGCAGGAAGGGGGGTAAGTGCCCTGTATTGAAGTAGTTAAAGTGCCATTTTAGTTTTATTCGTATTTTAGTCATCTGAACCGTTTTAGTTTTAATTGTATTTTAGTTGACTAAAATCGAATGGGTTTAGTTAAATTGTAATCCATTACTTAAGCATTTCTCTAGAATTTCCAAACTCATTCCATACTCCCAAAAATCTAATAACATGTTATTATTTATGGTATTAGGGTTTGAACATGCACTACAGACACATATTTAGGCATTGTGATATATAACCAATGTTAATTTTGATGTCAAATACCGCAAGTAGGGACGGGTGCACATAAACACACATGCATGCCCCACAAACACAAAAATGTAAATGAAACAATAAAAAGAAAAAAAAGGAATAAATAATGCCAAAAAAAAACACACTACATATGTGACAAAAAAAGAGCACAAACACATTACAAATGCATGGTAAATAGCCCTAAAATTACCGTAATAAATAGTGTTGTTGGGTGGTCAGGGGGCAGCAAAAGCATGGCCAAACTGCCTGTTTTTACCACCTGTGTGAATAGGGCTTAAATGGGAAACCTAAACGGATACATTTCTTCTTTTTAGCCTAATGATGTAACGTGATGCTACTATATAAAAAGCACAATATAATTACACCACAACCAAGTTTACTAAACACGGGTTAACGAGGAGTTTGGGAACCCAATAAGCCCTTTTGTAAAATTTTTGTGTCCCCAGAAACTATTTCACAGTGTTGGCAGCTATCTGTACTTCTTTAGGATGTTGGCAGCCATTTGTACATCTGCGTGAGATTTCCCCTCAAGGATTTCCGCTTGTAAACTGCGGTTCATATAATAGATAGAGACATCAAACAAGTACAGAACACTGTGCTTTTTTTTTTTTTTTTTTTGGCAAGGATGGACTGCAAAAAAAACCCAAAACGTGCAGCATATGAGACTCGGCCGCGCCCTTCTCGTGCCAAGTGTGCCAGCTTGCCTGGGATTTTGTGAACTTGGCACCTTTTGTGCAGTTTATTGAGCCAGGAGCATCTCAGTAGGCCAGGCCCCGGCCTCAGAGTGCAGATGGATATCACCACGGGTTTGTCGCAGCCAAGACAAATCATAAAGAGACCGAGAGTTAGGGTCGATGAGCGAAAAAAACAAAAAAAGCTTTTCCGGATGGGGAGACAGTGAGTGTGTCAGGACACGTTTGTCACCACAAAGCCCGACTTGGAGCGAAGAGAGTAATGGAGAAGCCGAGGCAGATAGGATCTGTCAGGGAGGTTTAATTTGTGGAGGAAGCGGGAGAGGCACTGAGCGAAAGGACAAGAATTCATTTATTGAAGCGGACAGCTGAGGGGTGGGGAGGTTCTGAGAACGAGTCATGGATGTGAAGGAAGAACTAGCGATTCAGCGACTTGTCTGAACAGTGTCGCTTCTTCGCTGGGGAAAAGGGGACATTATTAGTGTGACAATGCCAGTCGGTCAGGGAGGATGAGATGGAGATTTGGCCTTGGGAAAGGTGAAAATTAGACTGGCAAAGGATTCCTGAGACAAAACCTTAAAACAGAATGGCATTCTTATGCCCCGTACACACAGTCGGATTTTCCGATGGAAAATGTCCGATCGGAGCGTGTTGTCGGAAATTCCGACCGTGTGTGGGCTCCATCGGACATTTTCCATCGGATTTTCCGACACACAAAGTTTGAGAGCAGGAGATAAAATTTTCCGACAACAAAATCTGTTGTCGGAAATTCCGATCGTGTGTACACAAATCCGACGGACAAAGTGCCACGCATGCTCAGAATAAATAAAGAGATGAAAGCTATCGGCCACTGCCCTGTTTATAGTCCCGACGTACGTGTTTTACGTCACCGCGTTTAGAACGATCGGATTTTCCGACAACTTTGTGCGACCGTGTGTATGCAAGACAAGTTTGAGCCAACATCGGAAAAAATCCTAGGATTTTGTTGTTGGAATGTCCGAACAAAGTCCGACCGTGTGTACGCCCTATAAGGAATGTGAATGGCGTAGGGCGTAACACTTTCACTGAGAATCACCAAGAGAGTGAGGAAAGCTGGAGCCCCGTCAGTTTTATCATGGCCGCCTTTTCGCTCCTACCACGTTACTTGTCAATCTTTTCTTCACTCGTTTAGTGTTATATATAAATAACTGTAGATCTTCACCATGCGGGGCTGGATAGATCTCAAGAGATAGGGGAAAAAAAATGACTCCTTGTTCTAGGTCGATGTTAATAGAAAACAGCTTTATTGGTGCCTCAAAGGGGTTCTCCACTTTTGGAAAGTGGAAAACCAGAGCTCATGCCCCCCCCCCCAGTGCCATCGGATCAGGTCTCTTCCTCAGAACTGCTGCCAGTCAATAACAAGCATTGTCAACCGCCTGCAAAGCGGGCACCAGAGAGATGGTTGTCTTTTCTGAGTACTGGGCACAAAGCTTTAAGATTCGGTGCTTTGCCAAAGCAGGGACATGGCACCACACTGAAAAATATTGGAGTCCTGAAATTAACTTGTGCCCGATAATATGAAGCAGTTGTCACAATGGTGGCAGTCTTGAAGATGCCCACTGGTGTCATTAACACTGACTGGAAGGACCGAGCAGATGTTTTCACCAAACTTGATTTGCGGTGAAAGCAGCAATTTTGCTATGTGGCACTGCTTGGCTAAATTTCCCAGTTTCTGCATGATATGGTTTTGTTAATAAACAAAGCCATATGATCATCATGTCAGTTCTGACACGGAGATACTGTCGATGGCTTGATGTGTTTTTCCTAGGTGTTCTTAATGTAAAACTAGAAATAATTACTTTTCTTAAAGAAGAAAAATTCCAGAATGAGGAAGCACTTGGGACCCATCCAAAGGCCTTTCCACCCTTAAAAACACCTTAACCACTTGACCTTTGGGAGAGTTACCCCCCCATTCCTGACCAGGCTCTTTTTTGCGCTACGGCACTGCGTTACATAAACTGACAATTGCGCGGTCGTGCCATGCTATACCCAAACAAAATTTTTTTTTCCCCACAAATATAGCTTTCTTTTGGTGGTAATTGATCACCTCTGCATTTTTGTACTATGGGAGGTGCTTTTACTAGGCGAAGGCATGGATCCATGTGCCTGCTTTGCAGGAACACAGGATCCACCTCTTCCCTACTGACAGAATAGCAATCTGTCTTGTTTACATAGGCAGACTGCTGTTCTGCCTGTGTAACGAATGATCGGCGGGTGCCAGTAGAGATCAAGTCAGCAATACCCACTGATCGACTCCTGATCTGTATAATCACAGTGGGAGCGAGGCGCCGGCGGCGCGCATATGCGCCCCCTACCATGATCTGCATCTGTATATCTGTATATATACGTGATCTGGCGCACAGCTGCCACCCTGTAGCAGTAAAACTGTGGTTAAAGTGATAATAAACTCTTACATATGTCCACTGTAGTGACTAGCCTTGGGTGATACACAGCGATAAATTAAATCCTCCTATATAAGCAGTACCTGTTTATATGCAGCTTTCTTTCCTCCACAGCTTTCCAAGATACATAGTTTAGATGGTATTTCTTAGCTTTCAGGAGGAAGGGGGCAGGGATCTGATGTCATGCACAGCACTGAGTGTAATCTGAAACCTGAGTGGAGGAAAAGACACACCCAACTCTACAGTCTCACTGGGAAGCATGCACATCTGAAGATGTCAATCACCTGCTGTGGGGTGTGGGGAGGAAGGGCTGTCTCCAAAGATTGCCTGGTGTCTGAAAAAACTGTCAGATGTGACTCATGTAGATAGCAGATGAAGGAGAGAGAAGACAGGGTCCACACAAATTGCTATGGACTGAGGAAAGTCCACACTATATAAGGATATGCATTGTTCAGTTTTCATTTCAGAGGTGTACAGCAACTTTAATTTCACCTTCCCTGTTAACGCCATTGCTCAGTGAAGGTGGAGTAACAGATAGGGTGTACCTTAAAAGGTTATCTGCATGAGAGTGGAATCCCCTACAAATTGGATGTTCAGTTTTCAATATACTAGTTAAAGCGGAGCTCCACCCAAAGGGGAAGCTCCGCTTGTTTGCACCCACCCCCGCTCCACTACCACATTTGGCACTTTTTCGTGGGGAGGGAGTACCTGGTTTTGACAGGTACCCTCTCCCACTCCCTGGTTGGATAGCCACGATGATCTACAAAGAAGTTCAGCCCCTCCCCCCCCCCCCCCGCAGCCCAATAGCTGAAAGAAGTGTCACTATCCCTTTAGGAGCCATTTAAAGCTCAATGCACCCTTATAAAAATTTCCAAATACACCTTCATTTCATCTTCATCACTGACTCTAATGCCCTTCAGGGAAATGAAAACTCTCAGCTTTTCTCACTAATAGGAGAAGGGGGTTATGAGTAATGCCCGATCGTGCACCATAAATCGGGCCTGCGTTTGACTAGCAGTGACTGCGGCCCTCGCTGCAAGCCATGCATCCTTTTTTTATGAAGCGATATGTTGTTCTTTCCGGACGCTGTGGGATGCAGGAGGTTAAGCATTTGGTGCTGTTGTGAGCATTTAATTCAGCCACTGAGATAAGGAGGAGTCGCACAGCGGCCTCCAGCCCCGAAGCTTTCTTCTCACTCTGGCCGTTCAGAGCGCTTATCGGAGACGGCAGTTAGACAGCCAGGTGCCCCGGGGAAGACGCAGGAGATGATAAGAAATGACCAGTCTCGGGACATCATTCTCCCAGGCACAGCCACACAGGAAGAGGCTCTAATCAACCAAATAAAGTTACTGAGGGGCTCATCAGTCAGAAGCCGCCCCATCTCTACCAGGGAGAGGGGCATCAAACTGAGCATCGCTTAACCCCTTCACTGCCACCCAGAACAGGGACTTCTTAGGAAGCTTACTTACTATATCTCACCAAAGGAGATTTTTACTGTGGTCACCTTTGTTCTCCCTATGACCCCTTTTCCTGCAAGCAGTCCGTCTGTTAAATTACACTGATTATGCTTTTGACCACCCACCACCACCAATCAAGTGATATTCAGATTATAGTTTAAAAGAACCCTCATGACTTATTTTTATCTTTTGAATGTCCAGTGTGATATCCATAATTTTGCTTGTATCAGTCACATTTACAGTTACGTTGTACATTATATTGTGTTTGTTTTAGCCCTGATGAAGGGAGGGGGGGAGTTTTTTTTTCCTGGCCTCTGAAACGCGTTGGCAGTTTTTAGTATGAATAAATGAATTGGACTCCTTTATCCTTACATAGTTACATAGTAGGTGAGGTTGAAAAAAGACACAAGTCCATCAAGTCCAACCTATGTGTGTGACTATTATTATACTATTATACCATTACTATTATTGTGTCAGTATTACATTGTATATCTCTGTATGTTGCGGTCGTTCAGGTGCTTATCTAATAGATTTTTTAAACTATTCTCACTATCCTCACTCAATCTAGGTAATATATGGCTAGGGATATTTTTCAATATTGCTATGTTAAACGGTCGGTTGTTATGCTATTTGTGTAGGTAATTTTAGAAATATGTATGTGAAGTGATGATTTTAAATGTGTGGGAGTTTTCCTCTTTTTTGTAATTTTAGTTGTGGAATTTTTGACAATAAATCAAATCTATCTATTCTTTGGTCTGGCACTGTTTACCTGCTGGGGTACCCACTGGAGGATAGCCTTGTGTGTTCTGAGCAGTCTAACCTTAGCCAGTAACAATGGACAGCAAAATCTTTTTTTATAACGCCTCTCATGCAGGTTGAATTGGTGCAATCACATTTTGATTGTTGATGCATGCACTCTGACCCCTACTGTTGCAAAAGGTACCTGAATGCCCTTCAATGCATTTTGGAGTTCTAGGAGTCCAACTTCAGCATCATTTAGCCAACTCTTGAGTTGAGTTTGCTGGGCCAACCAGTCCTGAAAAAATTAGCAGTTGTTTAAAATCTACACCAACTGTTGATTATTTTCCTCTCCATGGAATGATTTTGCATCATTTGGTGATCCTTTTAAATCCCCTGCAAGACCCATAGGCATCCACAGATTTTTTTAGAAGGCCTTAGAGAGCTCCTGGTATTGATCCTAGCAGGATGACACCACATATATCAATATAAAAAGAACACCTGACCCAGAGGCCTAAATAAGACAGGTTCCACCAACATACTCTCAAATTAAAGTGGAGTTCCACCCACTTTTACAACTCTTCAGCATCCCTCACTAAACTGTGCACTGTAAACAAATTGGATATTTTTTTTTTTTTCTCAGCACTTACTGTATATCTGCTGTTATCATTTTTCACTTCCTCCTCCCTGGCCGCGGCCCATCGCATCATTTCCTGTATGCAATGCCTTCTGGGAAGGGGCGGCAACTTCCTCTGAAACTGCCGTTGCTATGGAAACCTGACCTAAACCTATTACACTGCTTGTGCTGCACTGAGCATGTGCGAGATCTGCAAGGATGAGATCCAGGAAGAAATACAATCTGGCTTCAGATGCCCAGACTTAAGATGGCCACGGCCTGCTGTAAGTTTATAAAATAACAAACTACTGCTATACACTAACAAAACAGACCTTAGTTTACAGACTAACTTTACTAGAATACATTAAGCTTGTGTATTATAGGGGTATTTCTATTTAAAAAGTATAATTTCGGCCGGAACACCACTTTAATGTGATGTGATGTATAATATTCATAGTTTGTGACTGTGGTCTCACACTGTATGCCAGGGCTGTATAAACGAATAATACTAATAATAGTGGGTGACTGTGGTGGGACATCAGAGTGTAAGCTCCTCTGGTGCACAGACTGATTGGCTCAGTGTTCTCTGTACAGCACTGTGGAACATGTTAGCGCTATATGAAATAAGCTCTTTTTTTTTTCTATCACTATCAGTCGTCTATACTCTCCTGTCCCAACTCAGGACACTCAGAATGATTCATCTCAGAAACTGTTCTCCCTAAAATCCTTCCGTGCTGGAACATATTAGCGAGCGGATGAAATTAAGCTGCTAATGAGGAGGTAAAAGACAATTTTTTTTCTGACTGATTACAAAACAATGAAAACAAACTAAAAATCCAGATGGTAATGTTGATTTACAATGCTAATTGTCGGTAAATGACGCCATTACAAGTCACGGAAAAAGGACTGGCAGAGGTGAAAGGAATGACAGGCTCTCTGCAGCACATCGCACCCAGAACGTGCTAATACGATAATGGCAGTAGCAGGCGGCGCACCTCGTCTCATTGTAAGGGGAGAATATATGTCTTTGCCACGTCTTTCCCCGCTCACAGGGGGAGGGGGAAATCCATGATTGATGCCTGGAGCAAGCTTAGCCGCAGCAGTGTTTTCATTTCATATTTATAAAACCTGATGGAGACATCGATCAATTTACGTTCGGCTTTTTTGTGATGCTGCGTCCAGCTCTTGGCTGTGAGTTCAGATTAAAATCAGTCTTGTTTTGTTAGCGTGATGCTGGCAAAGGAGCGACGGCATGTGACTCCATTTTTTTTTTCTAGGCCTCAGGCTGGAAACCTCTCACCTCTTCGTGACCTGCTACTATCAGAGGGCAGCTTTAACCAAAGAAATTGAGCATTTGCATGTATTAAAAATGCATAAATTCCAATAGACTATTTACCTATATAGGTGGTGTCACCATAACCAAGCATATAATAAATTACAAAAAAAAAAACAGATAGACAGCTGCCCGGAAGAACTAGGTGTCACTTTCGAGACAACCAAGTCATAGTAGGGTTAAGTAGAAAAATTGTAAAACCTGTAAAATCAGTAAACTTCCAGCAACACCAAGTCACTTAGGTAAGCTAAGAGGGCAGCACAGGAAACAAAGCAATGGGGTAATCTAATCGTTTATATGTTACATGTGTGTGTGAGAAGCCTGGTTATGTTTTTTTCTATAGACAAAAAGCCTTTCGGGGACCTTTCCAGAACCTGTTTTTGAACCCACATGACCTTCCAAATTAGTGTTTGCACCCCCCATGAAAGCTGCTTTCAGTACTGGCAGAGTGCTCAGACAGCCAGACTATAGAAAGAGTGACCAGTTCTAGAGAGTGCTCAGACAGTCAGACTATAGAGAATAGAGAAAGTGCCCAGTTACAGAGTGTTCAGACATCCAGACTATAGAGAGATTGCCCAGTTCTAGAGAGTGCTCAGACATCCAGACTATAGAGAATAGAGAAAGTGCCCAGTTACAGAGAGTGCTCAGACATCCAGACTATAGAGAGAGTGCCCAGTTACAGAGAGTGCTCAGACATCCAGACTATAGAGAGAGAGTGCCCAGTTACAGAGAGTGCTCAGACATCCAGACTATAGAGAGAGTGCCCAGTTCTAGAGAGTGCTCAGACATCCAGACTATAGAGAGAGTGCCCAGTTACAGAGAGTGCTCAGACATACAGACTATAGAGAGAGTGCCCAGTTCTAGAGAGTGCTCAGACATCCAGACTATAGAGAGAGTGCCCAGTTACAGAGAGTGCTCAGACATCCAGACTATAGAGAGAGTGCCCAGTTCTAGAGAGTGCTCAGACATCCAGACTATAGAGAGAGTGCCCAGTTCTAGAGAGTGCTCAGACATCCAGACTATAGAGAGAGAGTGCCCAGTTCAAGAGTGCTCAGACATCCAGACTATAGAGAGAGAGTGCCCAGTTACAGAGAGTGCTCAGACATCCAGACTATAGAGAGAGTGCCCAGTTACAGAGAGTGCTCAGACATCCAGACTATAGAGAGAGTGCCCAGTTCTAGAGAGTGCTCAGACATCCAGACTATAGAGAGAGTGCCCAGTTCTAGAGAGTGCTCAGACATCCAGACTATAGAGAGAGTGCCCAGTTCTAGAGAGTGCTCAGACATCCAGACTATAGAGAGAGAGTGCCCAGTTCAAGAGTGCTCAGACATCCAGACTATAGAGAGAGAGTGCCCAGTTACAGAGAGTGCTCAGACATCCAGACTATAGAGAGAGTGCCCAGTTACAGAGAGTGCTCAGACATCCATACTATAGAAAGAGTGCCCAGACATCCAGACTATAGAGAGAGTGCCCAGTTCTATAGAGTGTTTAGGCATCCAGACTTTAGAGAAAGTACCCAGTTCCAGAGAGTACTGAGACAGCTAAACTATAGAGAGAGTATGCAGTTACAGAGAGAGCGCTCAGACATCAAAAATACAAAAAGAGTGTCAGGTTATACAGAGACATTGCTAAAATGTCCAGTTACAAAGAGAATGTCCAATTGCAAGCTGCACGGTTACAGAGCGAGTGCCCAGTTTAATTACAGAGAGACTATCTATTTATAGAGACAGCGCTAAGTTATAGTGTGCATATCTAGTTAAAGTGAAGCCAAATAGTCACGGAGAGAGAATGCTCACTTGCAAAGTGCCCAAGCTTCCAGAAGGGAGGCGCCCATTTAAAGAGACATGCTTAGTTAGAGAGAGAGTAGCCAGTTCCATATTGAGTGCCTGGTTACAGAGAAGAAGAAGGGAAGAGACCGTGCCCAGTAACAGAGTGCCAAAATGTGCATTTTAGAGAGTGTGCCCAGTTTTAGAGAGAGTGCTTAGTTACAAGGAGGTTGCCTCTCACCAGGGTATCTGGTTAAAGAGGGCCTCCCCCCAAGACTTTTTAAGCTACACGGAGAGTGGTCAGTTACAGAAAGAGTACCCCGTTAAAGAGAGGGTACCCAATTACAGAAACAGTGCCCAATTACAGGGAGAGTGCCCACTTATAGAGAGTGCTAAGTAAAATGGAGAGTGCCCAACTGCAGAAACAGTGCCCAGTCACAGAGAGAGCACCCAGTTATGTGGAGAATGCCCAATTACAGAAACAGTGCCCAATTACAGGGAGGGTGCTCACCTACAGAGAGTGCTCAGTAAAAGGGAGAGTTTGCCCAACTATAGTAACAGTGCCCAAAAACAGAGAAATACTTCCAAGGTATGCCTTGTCACATAGAGCCCGCATAGTAACAGAGGAATAGATAGTGAGAGGGTGCCCAGTTACAGAATGTCAATATTTCAGCCACCAGCTAGAAAGAGGGTGATAATGAATTTGAGGGTAATAAAACTGAAATATTGAAAATTGAAACAGAGATTGTACGGTGTCAGAATAATGAAAGATGATTTCTTTTCATCCAGCTTTTTCTCCTGTGAAATACACATGAACAGACCAGTCCCCTCTTGCCGGAGTGTAATAATGGCAGCTTTGGATTGCAGAGTCTATTTTAGTAATAAATCCCCCTCTCCTCTCTTCAGCAACGGCTTATAATAACCACACATCATGTATCTGACCATTCAGTATAGAGCAGTGACATCCGGCTCGAGCTCGGGGCCACTTGCAGCTCCCCATGGTCTCTCTGTGTGTCAGGTAAAAAAAATGAATTATGCTAATATTGATTTTTGCTCATTTCATTCACCGGCAGCTTTCCGGAATGACGGACAGGAGACGAGGCCAGAGAGGGTAGCAGCTGCAGCGTTCACATTTTATTGGGCATCAAGGGTGTCATAATGGGCACTGCTGATATTATCTCATGGCATACCAACACCTGGTATAAGGGAATGTCACATTGCCCATGATTCACACAGACCTGCGATCCTTGTCACCAAAATCAATTTTATATTACTGCACATTATGGCCCATACTATAACAGATATGGAAATAATATACGTCCTGTTGGAGGAGCTGAGGGATGAATATGTATATATTGCCAACAGCCCCTCGCTCCTGGAACCAAATACCTTTCCTCTTGTTAGATGTGATATAAAGACCTATATAAATAAATGTATTGTTACCTGCATAAAGTGTTTTTATTCAATGAAACATTTCTTCTAACCTTCGAGTCATCACAACAGGTATGTTAAAGCTAGTATAAGGAAAAATTATTACACTTGAATTCTTTATGGTCTATATGATAACGCCTACACATACAAAGAGAGAATGTCAAATCTGTGTATATAAAATGTTGCACTTGGATGTGTCCATCATTCACATCTAAGAAGCAGTGGCGGCCCCCCTATACATGCGTACAGCCCCCTAATCTACATTCAGGGTGCCAGATGCATGGATCCCCAATGGGATTTTTTTTTTTCTGAAACATGTGATTAGAGGCTTTAATAGGCTTCAAAAAATAGTGGGTTCAGAGCCCACCCAGTTGTGTGACAGTAGGGAATGAACATTCGATACTGTCACACTGATTTTCCTCCCCCCAATCAGGAAGCGGCCGACCCACGGGGGGGAGGGGGGGCTGGGTGTGTGCGTCTTAACCCGACTAACGGGGCGGGCTGTGGGTGCATTGTTTACTGCCCCAACCCCCCCCCCCAAAAAAAACACACCCGCTGCCACTGCTCAGAGGGTTGGAAGGTATGCATTTGAGACTCCCAAAAAAGGTTGAAGACACAACTGTAGAGGATGCAGCTTTAAATAAGGGGCCTATGTGTTTCATACGAAGTACAGCATGCCGAGTAAGGCCGGCCATCGATGGAGCGATTTTCTTTCCTGCAACTAGTCAGTGAGGTTGGGGAAATCCCTCCTGCTGAGCCATTGTGTTTTCCTGGTGGGGGGGAAGCTATAGGGGAAGGGGATCACCGCTCCAGGTAGAACTCTCCTCGGAACTGGAACACCAGGTGCTGGCTAAGCATATAGCAACATGAGGCAAAAAGGAAGTTCTGGACAGCCGCACTCCGGAATATAGCCTTTATTTGTAAAAAGCCCAACAGATACAAGCCGCAGCAAAAAATGGGACCAACGAGCTGACGCGTTTCACACTTAACAGTGCTTAGTCAAAGCTGCCCTACCACCAAAGACAGTGCAATATATATACTAAAATGTGTCAAATATGTGACTCCATGTGTAGTTAATTGAGTGTAATTTACTCAATTAGATCTTCATTTGAAAGAAACCCTTGATTAACAAACGTGTTCAATGTGTATGAGTTGGGGAGATACACATGAATGTGTGAATTCAGTGCAATGATGAAGCCATCTCTGCAGGGAGAACACAGCGATTACTACTAGCGGCTATAACAGCCACCAACAATAATTGCATGTAAAGTCCAGCAGGCTGGTTGCAATGGCGACCCTAGGGGGGGGCAGAGGGGGCCCTGACCCCCCCAACATTATGCTGGGCCCCACCATGTGCCCCCCCCCAAAATTATTTTTTTTTTTTTACAAAAAGGCAATTTCTTTTTGTTTGTATTCATATCGGATGTGCCGCATCTTACTCGGGCCACCGCTAGGGTAACACAGTCTCTATTGAGAGGGAGAACGTCCCCAGTCAGCTCCTGCAGGTGATTCCTCCCTCTGCTCGCTGACACTGCATAATGCGAGCGCTCACACAACCATGGCCACCCGGTCTGCTCCTTCCCCTGCATCCTCATTGGCAGGGAGAAGAGCGAGTTGCAGGAAGGACTCCACCAGGACTCTCAGTTACTGAAAAAACAGACTGATTTCTCCCATCCTTAGGACAGGAGAACCAGCCTGTAAATTCCAAGAGATGCCAGACCAGAGCAGTCAATAGCAGGGGCAGGACAGCAAGAAGAGGCTGGGGAACCCCACAGTGGCAGAACACCAGGGCCCGGTGGCAAGACAACCTTTGCAACCCTGATAGTTCTCCCACTGCTTTGGACCCTTATATTTTCTTGGTATGCTGGTGACATATATCTCTTGTTTTCTGTCACCCTGGGGGGCCCCAATATAGTAGGAAGGGAGCTTACTGCAGAACATGTGAAAGGGCCGTTGTGGGATCGTAGTAAAGGGGTAAAGGGCCCCAGGATAGATAAAATATCTATCTATCTATCTATCTATCTATCTATCTATCTATCTATCTATATTTGCATTTTATATTGCCCCCCTATTTTTGTCCCTGTCCCCCCATGTGCCCCCCCTAAATATGAAAGCTGGAGACGCCACTGGCTGGTTGTACCCAAGTTGATCGATCAACTTGGTTACTCTCAGCCTACCCATACATAGTTCGAATCTCAGCCGCTCCCTGCTAAACGAAGCGTCTGTGGCTGGCTTTTATAAGTCTGGTATTTATTACTTGCTACAGAGTTGCAGTGTTGAAGCCTGATCTCTGGTGGAGAGGAGACTATGAAAATACTTCCTCTCAGGTGGCTCAGAAGCCTCACAAATGGCTTTTTCATGATAAAAGGTGGAGCTTATAATAAAAAAAAAAGATAACGTAGCTGTATATTGTGTTATGTCAGAAATGTATTTATGCAGACTTGTAGAGTTTTGATTTCAGAAAAGATTAATATTTTTGCTGTTTGCTTTAGTTTTAACTTACAGTGGAGCAAGGCAAGATTGGAGGGATCTTTGCTTCTGCACATGCCTCTGGCAATAAGCCCTACTCCCCCTGGAGAATAAAATGGAACCTCTGATTGTTTGTTATGGAGACATTTTTCTCCCTCCAAGTTTTAAACACGAGGTCTTGTGTCCTGCAGACGGGATCTTTAGGTCATCTGCACAATGGAAAGTCACATTAGCATTGGTGAGCCACATCTCTGCACCCTGCCAGCCGATTAACCTTCTCCTGGAAGTTGGGTCCACATTCATGTCTTCTGCTGTGTGTGTTTTTGTTCAGCTCATCTGAATAGCAGACGGAATACAATGTACAAAAGTGGAGGGGCTGGAAGGCTGTCAGCAGGAAGATGGATGTTGCCGGGGTCAGTGTAGATGGGCTTCTCACTAAAAAGCATTATTTCTCTTCTCGTGCCCCACAACTGTCAGACGATAATTTGGCAGCACTTAACGACTATTATTTTTTTCGTTTCTCCAGCATAGATTTCTTCATGCTGTTTTTAGTGGAACTGGCCTAGACACATTGTGGTTGTTTACAAGCTCTGATAAAATCTCACACAATTCAAAGCCATATCAAGGCAATGCCCTTTTAAAGTCCAACGTCACAAAGTTCACATGTAGGCAGTTGCAGTGGCAATGCAGGTGGAGGAGGAAGTTGAGAGAAACCTAGTTCCTCTATGGTTTCGTCAGTCAAAGAGAGGCAGCAACTGACTGGATGCAGATACCCAATGTGGTGGCCATCTTGGTTCAGGCAGAGTCTATTTAAGACCTTGGTTCCCAGGTTTGGCATGCATTTTGCATGTGGCTAGAGTAGGAACATGTCACCTGTCTGTCAGGGACAGTGCTTAGCATTAGGGAGAGGTTTCAGACAAGTAGAGAAAGTGCAAGGACATGCCATCCTTCCTGGAAGCGGTCCGCCCCTCGAGACAGATGCTATCTGCACACCTGAGACCTTCTGCTGTTACTCATCGGTGTTACACCTTGTGAGTTTTCCCAATAAGGTGCCTTCCTGCTGGGCTTGTTGTGTATTGCCAAACTTAAATTTCAATACAGTTCCGTTTTCTGCAACTGGATTCTCTCCATGCACATTAGGGTTCAAAGATGAACAGTTTTCTAACAGTACAGAGGAATTTGGATCCAGAAAAGTGACTATCCCTTCAAAGAGTCTCTGGGACTGATTTACAAAGAGTGGGGAAATATTAGTTTGTAATTTTGTCAGGCCTTGTCGTGATGGGCCCCTAAATTTTTTTTTAACCTTATAAAAGTTTGACACTAACTTTCTACCACTTTGAGAAAGGTTTTTCTTTCTCCTATGTAGAAATAGAAGGCTCTAATGCTGGTCACCTACATGGTAATTTGATAGAACAATCAAACTCTTTATTCCATTTTTGGTCGAAATCTCAAAGCCATTGGTGATTCCCACACACAATAGTGGTTTTGATCAACTGTAAGAAGATGGGAACAAAATGTCAAGCATGGTAAAATAAAAAAGCTTTTGACGAATTTGCCATTGTTTTCCTGTTTCAATTCAATTTCAATTTGATATTTGAATATGATGTATTCAAGCTGTCAATTTATTGCCCAATTTTTGGAGGTCGATTGAACACATGGGTGAAAGATTGCTTCATTTTTGGCAGATACTTGTGATCATATGTGAGATTTCCGGTGGATGAAATTAACTGAAAATTACCTCAAATATAGCTAAATTTAGTGCCTGCATGCCTTTTTAGCCAGAATATGGGAAGCTGGATCTGGTAGCTCTGTGGAGGCTTAACATAATTGTAGCTGTTGCTCCTAAAATTGTATAAAACATTTTTTTTTAGCAATAATGGATTGTCCACAGCAAACCTTGAATCACCCCAGAGATAATACAGCTAAATATGGCTCCTGTATCCCAAGGCCAGCCTGCAGGTCTGTTCTTCACTGCGCACAGCCCTCCATAAGTCCAGACTCTGGCTAATGCCCAGTTAATAATGCATTAACTTCCAATGGCTAAGATAAAGGGTCCTGAATTATTAAGCAAGGGTTATCACACTCCTCATTCTACCGACGTGGGGGCTATGTACGACCCTTCAAAGTGACCCCAAAAGCAGTTTATCAGTTTTCAATTAAGAGCCTTTCACCAACCCCACCCCAACAGGCACATTAGAGCGGTGCTAAATCACCGCTTAGTTAATAGGCAAGCGGAAGAAATACAGCTTAATCTTCTGGGGATTTTCTTATTTGGAATAATCTTAGAACGTAAGGAAGGCTCTTCCGCAGAACATTTGGAAAAGATAGTGTAGATAATAGTAAGCGTTAATCATCCTAATCATTAATTCATGCGCAGTGTAGGCTTGGGATCGTGGCAGTAATACAGCTCCCAATCAAACAGTATTCTAAGAAGATTGTGAATCGTTTTTTTCATGGTTCAATGTCCAAAAGTAACCAACGACTTGAAAGAACCTCTTAAAGTGAACCTGTCAAAGGCATGTAATGCAAAATACACAAGCAGAGGGAACTTTAAATAAAAAGTGCATGTGAAAATAAGCAATGGATCCAGAGCTTAAAGCAGCTGAGGTTATATCTACATCTTGACTTTTCCTATAAAAGTCAACCCTGGCCTCCTTCCCTACTGGTCCTTTAATGTCATACGTTGAATCACCAACCTAGGGAGGCTGATGGAAGTGGATGGATCCAACTTTACAGAAAAAGTCAAGAAGCACATGTAACTTTAACTGTCTACATTGTCAGGCCTACTGATCAGTTTGATGCAGTATTCACAAAAGGCAACAAAAAAGATGAGCACGATTGATTTCAAAATTCCTGATGTTGGTGAATGCTTAGACAAAACCCGCTGGAGGAAAAGTAATCTACTTTTTTCCCTTTATTTAGTGAAGTGGTTCTTAACCTTTTTTGAGTCACGTACCACTATAAGAATCTGATGAAAGGTATGGACCCCTCACCAGAAATATTAAGATGGTGGTTGTGCAGAAAATGATGATACAAATTTAAACATGGGCCAACAATGAGGCAGTTGGTGCTATAAGCAGTGACAGAGTGCATTTTCTTTCATTTCTTTCAATGGGAAACCACAAGAGGGAGGCCTGTACAGTGAATGTAAATGTTACTTTTTATATGACCCTCACGAACCCCCTGAAAACCATCCATGGACCCCAGGTTAAGATTTAGTGTGTGTGTGTGATTGGGTAAATGCGATAGCATATTTGTATACTTGTGTTATGTTTTTTTTTCTATTCCTATTTTTTTTTTGTATTTAAAGCGGGGTTCCACTGTCTACAAGGTTTTTTGTTTTTTTTTAGGAAAATGATTATGAGATTATGTGATTGAAATATGTAACTCACTTGTTCCGTTTTTGTTGCTTTAAGATGTCCGTTTTCTCCGAAAAATAGACTTTTACATTTTTAGACTGACGGTTCTCATCTTGCCGGTGGGCATGTGAAGCCCACAGGCATCCTCTTCCGGGATACTGTGCCGCTGATCGACCAGCATGCACTGCCCGTTGTAACTCCGATCTCGCGCATGCGTAGTAACTTTAAATCGGAGCGCCGTCAACAGCTCAGGTTGCCATCACAACGGGCGGCATTAAAGTCAAGCGATAACTCGCGCTGACTCCTGGGAACAATGACACAAGCTCCCAGGAGCCAGTGCGGCTGAAAGGAAATGACGAGATAGCTGCACTATACCCGTTCATATCCGCAAACTCCACATACAGGAAATACACAAGATGATCGTTAAAACAAAGGTACAGTGGAAAAAAAAAAAAAAGTTCCATTTTTACATTAGGACATTGAGGTAATCGTCTTGAGCTAATGTGATAAAATCGGGTGGAGCTCTGCTTTAACACTGTGTACTGTAGCTTTAAATATTTTCATTAGGTTTCTGCTGTTCTATTTCTATTTCTGTGAAACAAAAGTTAAATAATGAGGTTAATGAGGGGCCGAGATAGTTAAAAGGAGTTTCTGTAACCCTCAGGAGCCATTTAAAGGCCATTACACCCTTAAAAACCAACAAAAACACCCTCAATCGGGTCTAATGCATGTGGCCAAAAATATGATATTTTGGCAAAATGACAGATTTTTTTAAAACTCTGCAAATTGAGGACTTTCAATTTTGCTAATTCCTTGGGACCAACTGAGTAAGGGAAATTCTCACCAAAATAAAACATGAGGCTGATTTACTAAAGATTTTGAGAATGCTCACACAAACTGTACAGATGAAATAAGTAAACTGGGATTTTTTTTTTACATTATACACATTTATTATTATGAGAACATTCTCGTATTCTTTAGTAAATCAGCTTAAAAAAAACAGTACAAACATGAATTTCTAACTAGTCGCAACTCTGTCCAAAACTGAAAAAGAAAAAAAAAAAAGTTAGGCCATCGTATTCAATGGCTTCACAAGACCATCAAAGGTTGCTGCGTGTGAATTAACGGTTCTTAGTAAAAGATCTACAAGCTCTGTGACTTCTTATGTCAGTAAGAAATGTCGTTGTTGTTAGTACATGTGGTGACATTTTATAAGATGTGTATTGTGTCGGGAACAGTGACTACCAGCGACGCTGTCTATTTTTAAGACTGTCTGTTACCAGCCACTTAAGCAAACATTTCTGCAATATGGAATCAGGAGATGTACCTTAATGGCACTAAATGCAGTATTTTATTTTATTAGTTTACATTAATGGGGCTACACATTACTGGCAATTAACCTTCCTCTATTAGCTCACATTGTTTGTTATAATGCAACTCTTTGGTTTGGTGGTTAATTAGCTTCTCACCTTTCCTTTATCTGCTTGCGTGCTGATGCTGCTTGGTGTGTCACTCTTCTGTCGCTCGGCACTTACAACCATAATGGATTCATTGATATGGCCTGGGTGTATGCATGGTGACATGGACAGGAGCAGGTCTGATGGAATAAGGCGGCCTGAAAATGGCGGCACATTGGAGGAAAAGATACTATGGGGAGTTTATTATGGATTAGGATGTGATTCGAGAGGACTGCAAATGAATGTTTTTTCATGTTGTCGGCCTGTCAACATTCCACTTCAGACCGCGTCATCACAATTAGTCTGGTTTCTAAGGCAAGTAGGTAGATGTATGAACTGTGTGTACACAACCACATTGCATCCTCGCTTTATTTACTTTGTGCCTTGATGTCCTACATCATATGGTTTGCTATGAAATTTATGATCTGAACGTATGCCAGCTATACAGTGCTGTGCCTAAAATACAAATATATTTTCAATACTTTGGGGTTTTATATCCACATGTTATGTAGGAACTAATATCATTAAAGGCAACTGTAAAATAAAAACAGTAAAAGTAAAAATAAAAAATAAAAGACAGGAGGTCGTATGCTTGAAGCATCACAGTGCCCATGCACAGATATGAGTGCTGTGGCCATGGCAAGCTTGGGTAAACTATTCAATATATTGCTGCCTAGAATGGAGAGTGCCATTGAAAAAATACCCATGCATACATATGGTGCCATTTCTCTCTGATAGCATAACAGATCAGGCTTTTTTTTTGACCTGCTGTTTGCCTAGTGTGTTCACATTTCACTGCTTAGCATGCCTATTCGAGCTTCCAATGCAAGTGTTCCATTTATTCCTGTTCTTGTTCATTTCCTTTAGTAATTTGGCCCAGGGGGATCTAGGGGTGTACTGTATATGCTATGATGCAGACCAACAAGGGTTTATATTGTGACACAGAACAAGCCTTCCTCTGTACGGCTTTACACTGCAACAGAGAACAGCGCTATCTATTCTTGGCCTGTCTGCAACCTCATTAGGAAAAGCTCTGCTACTCAGTGTACACTATATGGCCAAAAGTGTGTGGACACCTGTTCATCATACCTACTATATGGCCAAAATTATATGGACCCCCCCCCCCACCCCCTTCAAATGAGTTTAAGTTTTTCCATTAAAGGGTACTGCTAATACTACAGTATACAAAGATATTTTAGACACTTGTGCTCTTCCGACCTTGTAGTAATGCCGCGTTTACACGAGCTGACTTTTCGACCGGACTGGTCCGACGGACTTTTCGACGGACTTTCCGAATGAACGGACTTGCCTACACACGATCACACCAAAGTCCGACGGATTCGTGCGTGATGACGTACGACCGGACTAAAATAAGGAAGTTCATAGCCAGTAGCCAATAGCTGCCCTAGCGTAGGTTTTCGTCCGTCGGACTAGCATACAGAGGAGCGGATTTTTCGATAGGAACTGGGTCCGGTGGGGTTCCGACGTAAAGATTTGAAACATGTTCCAAATCTAAACTCCGTCAGATTTTCGACCGAAAAATCCGCTGCAGGTCCGATGAAGCCCACACATGGTCGAATTGTCCGTCGGACCAGTCCGGTCAAAAAGTAAGCTCGTGTGTACGCGTCATAATGCCGTTTACACGCGGGCAGACTTTTCGGGATCAAAGGTCCGACGGTCTTTCCGACAGACTTTCGACTGACTTTTGACAGACTTCTGATGGACTTTCGAATGAACGGACTTGCCTACACACGATCACACCAAAGTCCTACGGATTCGTACATGATGACGTACGACCGGACTAAAATAAGGAAGTTGACAGCCAGTAGCCAATAGCGTCGGTTTTCGTCCGTCGGACTAGCATACAGACGAGCGTATTTTTCGACCGGACTCGAGTCCGTCGGAAAGATTTGAAACATGCTCCAAAGCTAAAGTCCATCTGATTTTTGACCGAAAAAGTCTGCTGCAGGTCCGATGAAGCCCACACATGGTCAGATTGTCCGACTAATTCGTTTCGTCGGACCAGTCCGGTCGAAAAGTCCGCCTGTGTGTACACGGCATTACAGTTTGTGAAAAGGCATTCTCTGTTCCACCATGACTATGCCCCTGTGTACAAAGCCAGCTCCATGAAAAAGTGGTTTAGCCAGATTGGTGTGGAAGAATTCAAATGGCCTGCTCAAAGCTCTGACCCCCAACCCTACTGAACAACTTTTGGGTAAATTGGAAAGGTAATTGCAGGCCAGGTCTTGTCATCCAACATCAGTAACTAACCTCACAAAACAGGCACAGACACTCTCCAAAATCTTGTGTAAAGTGATCCTAGAAGACTGGAGTCTGTCATAGTCACAAAGGGGAGAGGGGTGCTACATAAAACTACAGTGAACTTCCTAGGAAGAGTCTTCCATTCCAACAGCAGCCAAAGAGTATGCAGCCCGTATTGCTGCGTGTTAAAATTAACAGGATGATTTAAAATAATCAGTGTAAGTTGAGGAAACAGTTGTGCTTTGTAGCGATCAGCGAGGAATCCTGGAAAGAAAGAAGGAAATGGAGGGTGAATGAAACGTGTACGGTAAATTAACAAAAGGGACAGGAATAGACGGCCGTTTTTAAGGTCTGATGACTTAATGGATTCATAATGACTTTCAAATCCTCGGTCGGGTAAGAAATAGCATTCATTTTATAATTGCGTATAATTACACTTTTTTCATAATCTCGAGCAGCCTTGCAAATGAGATTTCTGGCTATATTATCAATCCTTTTTAAGAGACGGGACCCCTGCGGTATTATTTAGAGGTGACACATTCACCCTCTCTTTGGTATTAACTCAGGGGTGGCCAGAGTTAGAACCACCCAAAGACAGAGAAATAGTAGAGGCGGCGGGCAGGGGTGAGGGCAGAAAATTTTCCATGCAAGATGCCAAGCTGCCTTCTTCCTGTTCATCCCTGCAAAATGTAGAAAGAATGAAAGCGGCACAGAAAATGTGTAAACTCTGTAAATCTTTATTTGGTTCTACAAGTGGCCAGAAAGTGACGCCAACTCGTTTCAGGGGCTCAACATCTCTCCTTGATCAGGGCTTAGATGCCGGCAATGAATGGAAAGATGTCTGGTCAACAGGTTCTAAAACAGAAGGTAAAGTTATCAATGATGTGCGCTGTGAATGGTTCCCCTTTAAAAGGATGAAAATAAACATCCAGCGGGGCTTCTGACACTCAGGGCTTGGATGCTTAATCTTGGAGAGGACTCATTTAAAAATGAATGGATTTGATGAACTGGCAATCATACAGTGCATTAGCGAAGCAGCTGATTCTAATGCCCCGTACACACGGTCGGACATTGATCGGACATTCCGACAACAAAATCCTAGGATTTTTTCCGATGGATGTTGGCTCAAACTTGTCTTGCATACACACGGTCACACAAAGTTGTCGGAAAATCTGATCGTTCTGAACGCGGTGACGTAAAACACGTATGTCGGGACTATAAACGGGGCAGTAGCCAATAGCTTTCACCTCTTTATTTATTCTGAGCATGCGTGGCACTTTGTGCGTCGGATTTGTGTACACACGATTGGAATTTCCGACAAAGGATTTTGTTGTCGGAAAATTTTATAGCCTGCTCTCAAACTTTGTGTGTCGGAAATTCTGATGGAAAATGTGTGATGGAGCCTACACACGGTCGGAATTTCCGACAACAAGGTCCTATCACACATTTTCCGTCGGAAAATCGGACCGTGTGTACAGGGCATAAGACATGTCCAAGCCCTGATGAAGGGGAGTATCAGAGCCCCTGAAACGCACTAGATGACCCTATGACCTTTATCGTTGGACTCATATTGCATCTTTTTACCTCTAGATTTCTACTTTTGTTCCCACTGCTAGGGGCACCCTGTTTAATGAAAGCAGCCTCACCGGAGCTAGTGGGCTCTGCACACTGAACTGGTTTCCTCTGATCTTGAGATATTAATAACAGAACTTTACCAATTTTTCAAGCTTGTTCTGGGTTGGTTGATGGTAACGCTGAGCTCTCTGATGCCCCACCCCCCCACCCCCTCCCGTACACATGCTATTCAATTACGCAGCTCAACACTGGCGCACTAGGCATGAGCAGAGCTATAGATGGTAAACTTCTGGAGCTTGCCAGGGCACAATGAGAGCTCAAAGCGTACAAAGCAGGGTGCACTGCATGACATATAACCCGTGTGGGTGTCATGAGCACAATGCTAATGGCTTTTTAAAAAGCTCATTTCCTTTGCAGGCAATAAGATAAACATGATGATAGCTGCCGCTTGTATCACCCATCTCCTGGTGCCTCGCCAGCCTCTCTTCTGAAAGATGGGAACGCGCAGATTGCTGGAGAACAACTGACCCATTCTGCCAATATCTAATTGTTATTTTCCAAACAACGGAATGGAAAAAAACACATTCAACCTGTGAAATGATCCCGCAGGACTCCAAGGGACTCTCTGTACAGAGACGATAAATATCAGGCATCCCGTTCTCAGCTTTTTTTTATTAGGAGGCTTTATTATATATATTTATTAAAGTGCTTAAAGGGAGACTATAGTGACTTATTGGTTTTTAGTTTGAAAGTTAAAAAAAATTTTTCTATACTTGTTTTTAAACTATTTATGTAAACTCTTTATATGTTACATTTAAACATTTTATATACGCCGCATTCATGACACTCAGATTACAAAGAATGCTGGGCTTTCTAAGAAGGAAAGCCAGCACTGCATAAAAGCTATCAGGCTTCTTGTATATAAATGACTAAAGCTGGATACACACTATACAATTTTATGTAGATTTTTTCCTTCAGATTTACCAAAACCATATAATACAAGGTCAAACCCTTATGCCCTGTACACACGGTCGGATTTTCTGACGGAAAATGTGTGATAGGACCTTGTTGTCGGAAATTCGGACCGTGTGTACAGGGCATAAGAGTTTCAATGTGTATGCAATCAGGCAGGCCCTTGCACTATGTGGTTTTGGTAAATCTAAAGGAAATCTGACAACAAAAGTTGTATAGTGTGTATGGGGTCTAAGAGGCCCCTCTAGGAGGGAGGAAAGTGGACTGTCTTCTCAATCAATCAATTTGCTGCATGTGTGTACGTTGATCTCCCCTGCTATTTAGATATGCCATTCATATGTACCTGACTGATCCTAATTGTAGTCTCAGGAGTTTTATAGAAGATAACTGAAATTAAGCTCTGGTCCTAGGGGTGGGACCCTTTGGAAGACAAAAGAGGGGATTTTCTAAAGGCAAATAGACTGTGCACTCTGCGAGTGCAGTTGCCCCAGAGTTTAGTAAAATAGATGACAAGTTACTTTGCAAAGAATACCCAATCACAAGCAAGAAAAAAAAATGCATTTTTGCTTGTACATGATTGGATGATGGAAGTCAGATGGCAGAACTTCCCCTCATTTACTAAGCTCTGAATCAACTGCACTTGCAAAGTGCACAGTCTTCTTGCATATAGTTAATCCACCCCCCACTGCATGCAGCCTCAGGCAAGACTCAATTTCTTTTAGTCCTGGGGCTAAAAAAGAAGACAAAAACTCAACTCTGACCATCTCAGTCTCTCAGTAGTTCTGCAATCCTACTATGCCCTAATTCCAAAAAGTTGGGATGCCGTGTAAAATATATATAAAAACAGAATGCAATGATTTGAAAATCCATAAACCCATATTTTTTTCAAGGTAATCTTGAAATTGATGGCAACAACGCAGCTCAAAAAAGTTGGGACAGAACCATGTTTACCACGTTGTAGTATCTGCTCTTCTTTTAACAACACTCTGTAATTGTCTGGGAATTAAGGAGATCAGGTGCTGGAGTTTTGGGAGAGGAATGTTGTCCTATGCTTGCCTGATATAGGATTTTAACCTCCCTGGCGGTATGATTATTTCAGATTTTAGGTGCTGAAAGTGGTACAATTATTTTGCACAGAAATTTGGCGTTTTATATTATAGGCCTGTAATTCTTAGGAATAATTCACTTAAATCTGCCCAAAACAGTCTAGTAGACATCCCGGGTATGATAAAGTTTGAAAAACTAAATAAAAAATTATAATATAATAAATAACTATAAATAATTATAACAAATAATAATATAATAATAATAAAAATTATTCAATAATGTAATCAAATCAAAAACACTGAAATTTGCTCAGTTGCAGAATTGTCGCTTTCGTTACTTTGAGTGTTTGATGACGGATTTCCCAACAAATCACTATCGCTCAATTCTGCAAGTGATTCTAATTTATTAACGCTGTTTTCTAGCTGGTCTAAAGCCACTTTTGATGTAAAGGGACACTTTTGGTTGCTATGGAAAATCTCCAGTTTCCAGGCAGAAAGAACAGTTTTTATAATATAAAACTGCATGCAGGACACCGGACAGACCACTAGGGACAAAGGGGATCTGTAATTATCTGATACAGTACTGTAATCTGTAAGATTACAGTATACTGTATCTGTACTGTGTGTTTTACTTTTTGAATTTGCCGCCGAACTCCGTCCCCGTGCGTCGCAACGCTCGCAGGGAACGGATCTTGGCACTGTGAATCGAGCGAGACACGGCGGCTCGCCGATCACAGCGGGGAGACATTGCAGGATCCAGGAGACAAGGTAAGTAACCTCTACATGGATCCTGCGATGCGATCCAGAGTCTGGCTCGGGGATACCGCTTTTGGTATTGAAAATCCACCCCGAGCCAGACTCGGGAATACCGCAAGGGGGTTAACCGCTCAACAGTCCTAGATCTTCTTTGTTGTATTTTTCCTTTCAAGATGCACCAAATATTTTCTTTTACAAAGGATTTTATTATTAGTCAGTCAAATTAACTGAGCCATTAATTGGACAGTTACATTCAACAATGAATAAGTGTGAGCGTGAAAAGCCCACATAAACAGTATACTGAGCTATACAGTATACAAATAGAAGATTTGGGTTAACGTAAAGATTTTAGCAACATCAGCATGAAACGGTATATCAAATGATACATATGCATAGACTTTAAAGTGCAATGTTTAAGGCTTGTTTCAGTGCCAACACTGAGGATTGTACACATTGTAACTGTCTAGGCCAGGTCTACACCTGGTGGCCGGGCAATCTTAGTAACTGATCAAAAATAAGAAAACAAAGGAAACAGAGAAGAACAGGAGCTAGAAAAAGAAGAGAGAAAGCAAAGAAAGAAAAAGAGGAGGAGTTCCAAGGATTTGCAACACAGGGCTGTTAGAGCGACAAAAGAGCACTGTCAAATCGAGACAGCTGAGCATGGGCAATACAGGGTTGCCACACCCGGAGAAATTTCTCATGGGTGTCTGACAATATGGCTGTTTTTAACAGTTTCAAAACTAAGAATTAGGGTTTTCCAAGCCTTTACTATGGTCAATTTAGTTGCAGTAAAAAGATCGAATGCCAATTGTCACTCAGGGCAAAGTAATTCTACAATTGGTTTACAGAGAAGGGCTTCGTATGGATTCCGCTTGAGGTTGATATGAAGCAAGGTGCGGGGTAGGGCATAAACCCTGACCCAAAGTCTACACACCTTTGGGCAAGACCACCAGATATGTGTCATCGTTCCCATCTGTGAGCATCCTCTAAATATTTTCAATTGGTGAAAGGTCTGGTCTGCAGACAGGCCAGTTAAGCAACCTGGACTCTACAAGAAGCCATGCTGTTGTCAAAGATGCAGTATGGGGTTTAGCATTGTCCTGCTGAAATATGCCAGACCTTCCCTGAAAAGGCAATTGTCTGGATAGGAGCATATGCTGCTCTCAAACATGAATATATCTTTCAGTATTGACGATGCCTTTCTCGTTGTGCAAACTGCCAATTTCATATGCACTAATGCACCCCGTACCATCAGAGATGCAGGTTTTTGAACTGAGAGCAAATAACAAGCTGGAAGGTACCTCTTCTCTTTAGTCCGGAGGATGCAGCGCCCATGGTTGACAAAAAGAATGTCAAATTTTGATTCCTCTGACCACAGAACAGTTTTCCACTTTGCAACCAAACTTTTTAAATGAACTTTAGCCCAGAGAAAACAGCGGCGTTTCTGGATCATGTTCAGATATGGCTTTTTCCTTCCATAATAAAGCTTTACCTTGCATTTTTGGATGGCACGGCGAACTGTGTTCACAGACAATGATTTTTGGAAGTATTCCTGAGCCCATCCAAGGATGTCCATCACAGAATCATGCCGGTTTTTAATGCAGTGCTGTCTGAGGGCCTGAACATCACAGCATCCAATATTGCATTTTAGCCTTGTCTCTTGCGCACAGAGATTTCTCCAGATTGTGTGCACTTTGCAAGAGCAGCTGCACCAGAGCTTAGTAAATGAGCAGAAGCTATGCTGACTTAATCCAATCAATGCAAAAAAGCATTTTTTTAAATTTTCCTTGCATGTGATTGGGTATTCTTTGCAAAGTGAAGTTTTACCTCATTTACTAAACTCTGGAGCAACTGCCCTTGCAGAGTGCAACTGCATTTTGCAGAGTGCACAGTCTATTTGTCTTTAGTAAACCAACCCCTCTGACTCTGTAAGATGCTCATTTTATACATAATCATGTAACTGACCTGTTGCCAATTAACGTATTAGTTGCAAAATGTTCTTCCTTGTTTCTACCACTTACATTACCAGCTTTTTGTTGCCCTGTCCTAACTTTTTTGAGATGTGTTGCTGTCATCAATTTCAAAATTACCTTATTTTTTACTTAAAATTGTACATTTTCTAAGTTTAAACATACGATAAGTTTTCTATTTTCTTTTATGAATAAAATATGGGTTTATGAGATTTGCAAATCATTGCATTCTGTTTTTTAGGTAGATTGTAAACAGCATCCCTACATTTTTTCAGAATTGTGGTTGTATGTAACGCTACAGAAGACTGTGGACATGCTACAGGGAATGGTCAGAGAAATGAGACACAATACAGGCTAGCCAGTGACTTGGGACATGATACAGGCATACCCCACTTTTAAGTACACAATGGGGTTTATTTACTAAAGCTGGAAAGGGAAAAATCAGGCTCACTTCTGCATAGAAACCAATGAACTTCCAACCCCAGCTTGTTCAATTAGGCTTTGGTAATAAAACCTGGAAACTCATTGATTTCTATGCAGAAGTGAGCCTGATTTTGCACTTTCCAGCTTTAGTAAATAAACTCCATTATGTACTTAAAAGTGGGGTATGCCTGTACACGAGACTGCTAGACATCATTCCCCAAACAGGCGCTTTACAAATCAATGCTTCCACTACTGCTGAGATTCAAGGGCATGTGGCAGCTAGTTAGGCACCAGGATGGTAGAGAATTAGATTAAGGTACAATGAGTGGAGTTTTTAAGAAGACAAGGCTCCATGGGTAGAACTGTCAGGTAAAATAACTTTATTGTTTCATGCGACTTTATTATTGTTGTGATAATCCCCAGAATTACAGTAAGACAACCCAGAAATCACCTGTGTGGCAAAGCTCTGACTTGAGGTTTATTGGCCTTTTATTCGGTGTAAATCAAAGTATGGAAGATCCTCACGAATAGGCGTGAGTGGTAATTTGGGCTATTTAAAATCTTATATCCACACAAAGTGCCTCCGGTCAAATGCACGTTTTTATTTCCAGGGATAAAAGTGTTTTATAGGCTGCCTCTTGGACGGTAGCCCTGAGTTAGCGTAAACTGTTCATTTCAGGCGTTGAAATCTGTTCTCTGGCTGAATCTAATAGACGCACATGTGATATCCTGCCTATTATATGTTAAAAGCTTGTCGGCTGCATTCGCAGAACTGGAGCACTGACAGACTGAGAATAAATGTTCTTTTTGAACCATCTGTTTGGATTGAGTCCCAAGGTTCTTTTTTTTCTCCCCTGTGACAATAAAGAGATAAAAAGAAAACACAATCTTGATGCCAAAAACGGACAAAGATTCTCATTCTTTCAAAAAAAATGCAATCAAGACGCCTTTGTAGACTTCCCTTTCTTGCAAGTTTTCCACGATCTGGGGGTGGATAGCAGGCCTGCTGATGGCTCCTAATTTTGACTGCCTGTCCCAGCGCTCCCACCAACTGGTGTTTACAGCTTGAGATTTCTAAATGCTCTAAGAATGCGTCCACACATTAGAAACTTTTCCTCTGCACTGCAATTTGCATCTTCTGAACTACCCAAAATACGTGGTTGAATGTGTTCCAAAATTATAAATACATCGGATATCATTTGAGCTCTCACATATTCTGTATTAAACACAAGGGATAATAAATAATGTAGCAAGAAAAGTTAAAAAACAATGTCTATCTAGTTTAACTATAAAAAAAAAAAAAAAAAAGAAAACTTGCATCTTCACAACCTTAAACCCCCAGTTTATCCAGAAGAAGGCAAAAAAAAAAAAACAAAAAGAGAAAAAAAAAGGAATAAAAAAAAAATTAAACAAATATTAAAAATAAATATAGAAAATAATATAAAGATAAATACATTAATAAATAAGAAACTAAAGTGCAGTACAATTTGGACTGCCAGGGAGAAATGCCTTTCTGGTCCTCAAAGAAAAATCAGATACCTCCCTGGATTCTACATTTTTTTTCTTGTAAATATTTGTAGCCATTTATAATTTGTCGTTTTAGAAATGAATCCAGTAATCTATGTGATGTATGAAGACCAGCTCTTGTGCAAGACTATTCCCAAATTTTTACCAGTTCTTACAGTGAAGAAACCTTTCCATAGACGGCGATAAAACCCTTTTCCACCAGTTCATACAAAATTCATACAAAATTTTATGTACTGGCCATTTATATATTGATATACACTTATCACACCCCCTTTGCCTCATCTTATGAGTTAATGCATTACATTTAGTTACTATTTCCTCATACTGTAGCTTTATGTTTTTTTTTTTTATTAATTTCATTGTTCTTCCGCACCATTTCCAGTTTAATGGCAGCGATTTTGTAAAATGGTTTCAATAATTAACTGCCTATTCAAGATGAGGTCAAGAGCTTTCTCTTTCAGTTTTCTACACTGAAAAATTCACAATAAATATTATTGAGCAAGATAGTATCTCACTTTCTCTGGAAGCTGCAGATTGGCAATATTGTTATTAAAGTGTATGTAAACTCTAATGCCCCGTACACACGATCGGACGTTGATCGGACATTCCGACAACAAAATCCTAGGATATTTTCCGACGGATGTTGGCTCAAACTTGTCTTGCATACACACCGTCACACAAAGTTGTCAGAAAATCCGATCATTCTGAACGCGGTGACGTGAAACACGTACGTCGGGACTATAAACGGGGCAGTGGCCAATAGCTTTCATCTCTTTATTTATTCTGAGCATGCGTGGCACTTTGTGCGTTGGATTTGTGTACACACGATCGGAATTTCCGACAACGGATTTTGTTGTCGGAAAATGTTATAGCCTGTTCTCAAACTTTTTGTGTCGGAAAATCCGATGGAAAATGTGTGATGGAGCCTACACACGGTCGGAATTTCCGACAACAAGGTCCTATCACACATTTTCCGTCGGAAAATCCGACCGTGTGTACGGGGCATAACAATGAACTTCGTATATTTGCTGAAAGTATTTAGTATATCTATTTGATACGTGCAAAAAATACCTGTTGATCCTGCCAGAAATCTTGAAAGCGAATAACTTCCTGTGCCGTTATCAGTCACATTATTTCAAACTCTCTCTGTGGATTACAGAAAACCTCCCCACTATGTTATGAAGAAGAGGCGAGGGGTGGTCTGTAGTCCTGCCATAGGGTGACAACACTGCTCCTTCATAGATACAGCAGAGCAAGTGAATGCTGTCAGCCTAGAAAAGAAAGAATGCTATATTGAATATTAAGAAAAAAAATCCTGAAAAAAAAAAAATCTAATGCAGCCACCACCACTAAGTACTGGTGCTGCCTTACAATACATGTCCTTGGGTTTAGATACAATTGAAAGTGATACTAAATACACACACATTTATATTATCCCTTCTCTTTCTGTATGTGGATGATGGCTCTGTAGTTAATTTAATTAAAAAAATGTAAGCACTTTCTTTCGTAATCAATATACAGCTGTCACATGATCCAAATTTTTCCCAGCCTGTCTGCAGGGAAACATAAGCAGGAGGTGGTTCCAATCCTCTGCTGCTGGTCACATGTTCAAATAAAAAAAAAAAACCTTTGTAATATAGAACAAAAATAAATAATTAACATGAATAAACTGTCTGAAATTGTCATACAAATATATATTTGAAATCAACTATTTATTATTTTTTGGCAATAACATGGTGTGGGCAGATTTCTGCCAGTCACAGGCCCCTCGCGCCCCTCCGGCCTGTGTCTTAAAATAAGAAGGAGATAAAGCCCCCATCATTTAAGATGTAATATCCCACCCCATTGTGTTTAGCTGGTTAGTATGCATGAAGGAGAAGGGGGAGGGGCGGTGTGGCCAATCATTTACCATTGTATATACACCCACATGTGCGACTCCATGGTCACATGGGCTACTCAGATGTGATAGGGAAGAAATGCACAGGCTGGAAAATACAATGAAAACTGAGCATGTGCATTAGCTGCCAACACTGCAAAATCCTCAACTGTAGTGGGGACATGGACAGGAGGGGGAGACAGAGGGCAGCAGGACCAACCAGGTTTCTTGCAGAATACAGAAAAAAAATCCCATAGTGACTAAGTATGAACAGCGTGTAATACAGCATTTATTGATAGTTTTTAATGTGTGTTTATTGACACTATGGGGGTTATTTACTAAAGGCAAATACACTTTGCACTACAAGCGCACTTGAAAGTGCAGTCGCTGTAGATCTGAGGGGGAGGAAAATAAAAATGCAAGGAAAATAAAAAAACAGCATTTTTGCTTGCACATGATTGGATGATAAAATCAGCAGAGCTTCTCCTCATTTCAGAGCTTCCCCTTTAGATCTACAGCGACTGCACTTTCAAGTGCACTTGCAGTGCATTTGTAGTGCAAAGTGGATTTGCCTTTCATAAATACCCCCTTTAAGTCTTTTTTTCTACCAGGACGTTCAGATCCTTCTCGATCATTAACTGGCCTCGTTTTTACTTCCCCTAAATCGTATGATCCATTTATGTGTTTTACCTCTGAGTGTCGAACTTTACTATATAACAAATTTTCTATGAAGTGTCCCGGTCAGCCTGTAACCCAGAGACATCTCATAGGGACTTTGCATATGACACAAAGCTATGTAATAAAGTAAACACAGAAATGGTACTTTTAATCCCAAACTCTATATCATTAATAAACAGGTTAAATACTGGTCACAAAACTGAACCTTGTACGCCATTTACAACCTCAGGCCGTTCAGAGTACAAATCATTGATCATGCTTCTCCGGATGCGGTCTTTAAGTCAGTTTTCTATCCATTTACAAATTGAATTTTCTAAACCAATAGACCTTAATTTACACATTAGCCGTCTGTGAAGATCCGTGTCAAATGCTTTAGGAAAACTCCAGCGTTCCCTGTCCAAGATTCTGTTCTCTATCTCTGTGGAACAAACTACAAATGTCTGACATAATCCGTCTCTTATAGATCCATGCCGGCTATCACTTATGGTATTATTTATTCTACTAGATGTTTTGTCCCTAGTCCCTTACCACTTCTTCTGTATCTTTCCTGCAAGAGGAATTAAAAAGGTCTTTACTCTACTGGATGAAGATGTTCATCCTTTTCGGAATTTCTTTTCCGGGAGTATTTAAAGGAGTTGTAAAGGCAGATGGTTTTTTATCTTAATGCATTCGCCCCCCTCAGCCCCCCTAATACTTACCTGACGTCCCTCTTTTTTTGTATTGTTTTTTTATGTAAAAAAAAAAAAAGAATTACACTCACAATGTGAAGGAGTCTGCTGCTCATCCATGTAAAAGCCGCTGTGTATATGTACAGTGAAGCCGCTGGTGTACAGCATACAGTACAGCTTTGCATGTGGCCAGCGATGGTGGCTCCCAGCGCTTCCTGGAGACACTCAGACACTCCCAACAGGAGCGGGCGTACCCGGAAGTGATGTCAGTTCCTGAGTTCTCTAGGAAGCGCTGTGAGCTGAACCTGTAGCCATATACAGCGTTGTACTGTACACCCGCAGCTTTACTGAACATACAGTACTTGTATACAGAGCGGCTTTAAATAGATGAGCACCAACCTCTGGCCACATACAGAGCTGTGTACATCAGCGGCTTTACTCTACATACAGTATATACAGCGGCTTTAAATAGGTGAGCACCAGACTCCTTAACATTGTCACTGTGCACATTCTTTTTTTACCTTAAAACTTTTGTAACACAGAAGTACAATACACTATTCCTACTACTGTACAGTGCTGTATTTTGAAGTGCAGTTTTATATACGTTTACAGTACACGTTATACTGTATTTTTTTTTGCCGTAATCATTTTTATATGAATAAATTGTTGTGGAACGAATCATCGGAGTTTCCATTATTTCCTATGAGGAAATTCACTTTGATATAAGAGTGCTTTGGATTACAAGCATGCTTTTGGATCGAATTATGCTCGCACACCAAGGTTTCACTGTAATCCTTATTTTCTCTATCAGCCGGATATTCAAAAAAATACAAAGCGCTATCTGAAACGAACCAGCATTAAGGAGCGTAAAACAGGATCTCTTTAATGAAAGAAAAGAAAATCCGAGGACTGGAAGAGCTTAATAATAATTAAACCTGAGAGCTAATGAAGTGCTTGCGAACGCATGAGGGGATTTTGTGATAATGCCATAACTTCAATTTTCTCCTGTTGGTGCATTCGGAATCAGGCGAGCGGGAGGATCCTACGGAGGGGCCTGTGGTTTTCCATTTAAAGGTTGAACATTTGCTGCCTTGCAAAGCAACAGCTTCCACTGGTAGATTATTTGCAGAAATCAAGGCTTATTTGTGACTTTTAAAGTGTGCTATGTTTAAGTATAAAGGCTGAAACTACTTTTTCCCCCTGACATACGTTGCAGTAGGACATGTTATGTGTGTCAGTGCATTGTGGTGTTATTCATTTTTAATGGCACCCCATGCACTAAGGCAGTGCAGGTCCGATGCACAAGTGGCTTGGAAGGAGATAGGGCTGAAGCCTACATATGTGATCGGGTGGTCTCCTGGTCCGCACTTCTACCCTTCTGTTTATAGCTTGTCTATAATGCGAGATGGGCCCTTTTGAAGCTAGCACCCAGCGGTGTTTGGAGTCACCGGCTTGACTATTGTGAGGCCTGGGGCAAGACTTTGATCAGTCCCAATGCACTTGTGTTACGGCGCCCCAAAACTCATGGTGTGCGGTGTTGGCAATATGTTGCATGTGCATTTTCTTGGATGTTTTGATGCATTGCTAGCTCATTCAAGTTCTTTAAAAAGCACCTATATAAAGCATTTGGTCTGCTTTGCTGCAGTTTTCATTATTTCTCCATCGACTCGCTCCCCCCTTCTTCATATAAGGGAACGGCGCCATGACAAGGAATCCGCTCAATCTGTTAGCACATTATGGGTATATCCTCAGTGCTGGCATTCATTTGCTGCGCATAATAAACTGTCTTTATAAGACGTAATGAAATAAAAAGCAATCAAGATTAGCATTTGAACCCAGCGAAATGATCTGTATTTGTGATACACATCTGCAAACAGTTAGATCCCAATTCTGTTGTGCCGACTGCTATTAATTGCAGCTATTCTCTTTCTAATTGTTTGGGAAATGGGGGAATTAGGACGCTCTGAGTCAGCGGCGATAAACAGTCTGGATCCAAAAAGGTGCCGAGCTTTTCATGAAACCTAACATTAAAACTATCAGTAAGAATTACAATAGACAGGGATGTATAGGAAGAGCCTGGCAGGTTTATTGCTGGAGGAGACAAATTTATAGACAGCCTGAACTGGTGGTGTGCCTCAGAGCCCAGTTCCTGAGAGATGAACAGAAGAACTGAGAGTCCCCAACCAAAGTGTTTCATGTGACTTTTATTGCATGTTGTTGTGTTTCGGTCTGAAGACCTTTATTTTCGAGTTTTGCAAATCTCAGATTAAAACTTTACCACCCAATCTTCTCTACCAGCTCAGAGACATGTAGTTTATATATTGGATTCTACACCAGTACATAGGAGGAATAAAGAAAAGCCTGGAGCAGCCGAACGAAATGAGGTATGTGCAAGGCGCACATGACGGAGGTAACAGGGTTAATGAATTAGAGGGTGGAGACATGGTGCCGAGGGGGAGGATAACACAGGGAGGGACTGATAAATAGGAGGCCCGCCCTGGGAGGTACAAGCAGAAAGTTGTGGAAAGTTCAGAGGCAGCATGGCAGAGATAGAGCGGATCATGGCCCAGCTGAGGGATGAAGCGGCGGTGCGGGGCACAGCTTGGCTCCAGGCAGCGGTCGGTGCAGCACTGGCAGGTGAGGAGCGGTTATCGGTGGAACGTGGGAGAACCGGCAACAGAGCGCGCCGCTCTAGGCCGCCGGAGCGTTTCTCCCCAGAGCATCCAGGGACAGCACAGCGGCAGCGGGGTAGTCCCGGTGCGGGGCTCCCGGCGGGCCCACCGTCGAAACGGGCGGCTGGGGGAGAAGGAAGCAGCGGTTATGTGACCGCAGTGGACCGGACTGCGGGGCGGGAAGAGGACGGAGCGGAGCTGAGGCCTAGGAGGAGAGGATCGGAAAGGTACGCAAGCCCCGCCCCCAGGAACATGGCGGGCGGCCCAGCAGGAACGCAGGCCAGGAACAGAGGGAGAGTGCCCGGGACACCTGCATCTGCAGCAGGGGACCAGAAGAGAGGAGAGAGAGGCCGTTCGGGCACGGTGAATAGGAGAGCGGAGGCTGGCAGGACTGTGGTTTCCAACACCGGTCCTGGGAAGGCTGTCCGGAAGTCGGGCGGAACGGTTCCTGCGCAGAGGAGGGGAAACATGGAGGTCGCTGCGGCAGCTATGGTCGGCAGGCATAGCGGGCCCTCATCTGAGGAGGAAGAGGACATCCCTGGCGTGGTGGAGGAAGGATCCGGATCGGAAGAGGAGGCGCACCCCCCTTCCAGGAGAGCAGCAGCAGCAGCAGCGGGCGGAAGGTCGGCTGATGGGATCGTACCTGTGCAGCCCGGTGAGTCTTGTACATCAGGACATACTATAGTTAGTGATGACATGGCAGGGATGGGGGTTACTGTCGGGGGGTCAAGTGCTAGTACAGTAAGCATTGGGCCTGCTGGGGGGGTTTCTGGTTTATTGGGGTTTTTGGCGGGCATTAAGGAGTTGGTACAGAAGTTTGAGGCGGCGGAACGGCCGGCTCAGGTACCGGCGGCGGCATGGGTCCCGACTACGGGGAGTGCAGATGTAACAGTAGCTTTGCCAGCTGTGGCGGCACCACCTGCGGTGCTGGAGGCAGTGGTGAGCGGGGATAAGCAGGGGATGGACAATGCTGTGGCGGCTAAGGAAGTCGCGGGTAGGCAGGATATAACTAGATTGGGGGACGCAGCTCGTTGTGAGGTATATGTGTGTTTTGAGGGGCCATTGGGAGCTCACCTGAAGCAGGAGGTTCGAGAGAAGCTGTGGAAGGGTGAGTACATAGAAATTTTTTCATTGTTGCCCCTAGAGAAATTTAACTTGGACAGGGTGAAACCCGATAGCTCCAAAAAAGATGACGAGGAGAAGAGGAGATATCGTTTAATACCTAGGACATTTACGAATTGGTTGCAGGCATTTGCTATCATGGCAAGTGTGATCGGGGAAAAGCAACCGGAACACTGTTCCGCGTTATTTTGTTATCAAGATGCGATAGGGGAAGCGTACAGAGTCTACGGGGGCACAGCTTGGCTCCGGTACGATGAACAGTTCAGGCAGAGGAGAGCGGTGCGTCCGGAGCTTCGTTGGGATCACAAGGACATCAGCCTGTGGATGCGCCTGATGACAACGGTGAGGGCTCCTAACCAGTTTTTTCAGGGGGGAGCCGGTGGACCTTCAGCCCAGGGACATTCGGCAGGAAATAAGAAAGGGAGTTGCTGGCAGTACAACACAGGGGCCTGCAAATTTGGGGCCACGTGCAAGTACAAACACGAGTGTACAGGCTGCGGGGGAACGCACCCAGCGTCAAGATGCTTTAAGCAAAGTAAGGGACGAACAGTTGACGCTGGAAACAAGAGGGAGGACTCCGGTGAAAGTGGAAAGGATGCGGCCGTTTCTAGGTAGGTATCCGGATAGAAGAGCGGCAGTCCTGTTGGAGGAAGGTTTTTCGTTAGGTTTTAGGATCCCATGTGCGTTAACGGTTGTTCCTCCTGTGCCAAAAAATTTACGTTCTGCATTGCAATATCCGGAGGTGGTTTCAGAGAAACTGAAGAAGGAGGTTGCAATGGGTAGAATGGGCGGCCCCTTCGCCGAAGCACCTCTGGCAGATTTGGTTGTATCTCCATTGGGGGTTGTGCCGAAGAAGGAACCCAATAAATTTAGGCTAATTCACCACTTATCGTTCCCTAAGGGTGGGTCGGTGAATGACGCTATTGGACAGGAGGAGTGCTCGGTGACGTACACGTCATTTGATGCGGCAGTAGGATGGGTACGGCATTACGGCAAGGGGGCATTGATGGCAAAGGCAGATGTGGAATCGGCATTTCGACTACTGCCGGTTCACCCGGAAAGTTTCCGGCTGCTGGGCTGCCATTGGAATGGAGAATTCTACGTAGACATGTGCTTGCCAATGGGCTGCTCTGTGTCATGTGCATTATTTGAGCAATTTAGCTCGTTCGTGGAATGGGTGGTGAGGGACGTGTCAGGGGTGAATTCAGTCATTCACTACTTGGACGATTTCCTTTGTATCGGCCCGGCTGCATCCAGAATCTGCGCGGTGCTCATGGCAACGTTGGCACATATCACTGACAGATTCGGCATTCCATTGGCGGCGGACAAGACGGAGGGACCATGCACGGTCATCAAATTTCTGGGCATAATTTTGGATTCGGAGGCAATGGAATGCAGGCTGCCGGACGACAAGCTGGAGGATCTAAAAAAAGAGGTTGCAGGTTTAATAGGTTTGCACAAAGTTCAGTTGCGGGTGTTACAGTCTGTGTTGGGAAAACTTAATTTTGCGTGCCGGATACTACCAATGGGGAGAGTGTTTAGCCGCAGGCTTGCGGCTAGCACAAGTGGCATACAATCACCAAGGCATTTCGTTAGGATCAAAAAAACGCACAGGGAAGATTTAAGGGTATGGCATACCTTTTTGGAGTCATTTAATGGCAGGGCAATGTGGATGTCGGGCCCAGTCAGCAATTTTGACCTGGAGCTCTTTACTGATGCGGCGGGTGCCACTGGTTTTGGTGCGTTTTTTCAGGGGCAGTGGAGTGCTGGTCCTTGGCCACAATCTTGGGTAGCAGGAGGGTTCACGAAGAACTTAGTGCTGCTGGAACTGTTTCCAGTGGTGCTGGCGGTGGAATTATGGGGAGCATCTTTCAAGGATCGGAAGGTGCGTTTCCATGGTGATAACTTAGGGGTAGTGCAGGTGATTAATAGGATCACGGCGTCCTCTCCGCCAGTGATCAGGTTGCTACAGCATTTAGTGTTAAGATGTCTACAATTGAATATTTTTATTCATGCTGTTCACTTAGCGGGGGTGGAAAATGTGATAGCTGACGCGTTGTCTCGATTCCAGTGGGACAGGTTCCGAGAGTTGGCGCCCGAAGCGGAGCAACGAGGGGTGCCTTGTCCCGAGTGGATGTGGGACATAGCGTTAGAATCGCCGCAGGATGGATTGAGCGGTCGGTAAGTGGGGGCACCTGGTCGGCATACCAAAAGGTATGGAAGGAGTGGTTGGCTTTTGTGGCAGGGATTGGGGAGGAACCGATCGGGCAGGCAGTGAATTTGTTATTGCTATATTTCATTATTAGGAAAATGGAGGAAGGTAGGTCGGCATCTGTGATTAGCGCGAACTTAGCAGGGTTGGCTTTCCTGTTCAAGTTACAGGGACAGCCGGACGTAACAAAAGACTTTCGAGTGAGACAAGCGCTAAAGGGCTACAGGAGGTCGGTGGTGAAGCGGGACTCCAGGAGACCGGTTACTTTCGAAATTTTGGGGGGTGTTGTTGATCAATTAAAGGTGGTGTGTTCATCAGAGTACGAAGTTTTGTTGTTTAAAGTGGCTTTCGTGTTAGCGTTCTTTGGGGCATTTAGGATAGGGGAACTGGTTAGTCCTTCAAAAAAGGTAGAAGGGGGTTTGGGTTGCCAGGATGTAAAGTTGGTTAAGGAGATTTTGCAGGTGTTTTTCAAGAGGTCAAAAACGGATCAGGTTGGAAAAGGTAAGATGGTCCAAGTTTTTCCGGTTCATGGTTCCCCTTTGTGTCCGGTGGCCACGGTCAGGGAATTTTTAGCGGTACGTCCAGATTTCAAAGGTTCCTTGTTAGTGCATCGGGATGGGAGTTGGTTATCCAGGTTTCAGTTTGCAGTAGTTTTTCGCAGATGTTTGAAGGGGGTAGGCTTGGAAGAAAAGGAATTTTCTTCACATTCGTTCAGGATTGGGGCTGCTACAGAGGCATCCAAGCATGGTCTCGACGTGGAGTCGGTAAAACGTATTGGGAGGTGGGAATCTAACAGGTTCCAATCTTATGTACGTCCTCATTTGGTGGTAGGAATATAAAAGAAATAAAAAAAAAAAAAAAAAGAAGGTAAGGAAGAGGAAGAGAAATATTGCAGCAAGTTTTATGGCGTTACTGTTTCAGTTATAGATGTTAGTGGGTTTTTCATCACTAAATTGTTAGTGGTTAGTTTTTCTTGTCTTCTTCTAATTTCAGGTTCGGTGGCAAGATTGGTCTGGATTATGGGCCATTCTTATGTGTGTTGGGGAGCAAGAAGGGGAGATGCTCGACCTGGGGGCAGGCAGTTGGGGTTTAACAGGAGAGAAATATGCATAAAATGGTTGGGGATACCGGGCATGTTATGGGGTCGATTAGTACCAGAAGTGCAGCGCCACGCCCAGCGAGACAGACCACCAGACATCTTGGTAGTTCATGCGGGGGGTAATGACCTTGGTTTGCGTACAATGGTGGATATCACGCGGGACATAAAATGTGATGTGCGGCGATTAATGGCGGAATTCCCCCATACTATTATAGTGTGGTCAGATATGGTGGCTCGCAGTTCGTGGAGAATGGCCAGGTCGGTGGCAGGCGTTAACAGGGCCAGGAGAAAGATTAACCGGGAAGTGAGCAAATTTGTAGTTAATAATGGGGGTTTGGCCATAAGGCATATGGAGTTGGAATTTGAGACCTGGAGGTACTTGAGGGCTGACGGCGTCCACCTCAATGAGGTGGGAATTGATTTATGGAACTTGGGATTGCAGGACGGGATCCAGCGAGCTTTTCGGGTTTGGGAGGGCACCCGCGAGTAAGGCTTTACTCTTAGGGTGCTGTGGCGGGCGTTGGTCTGCGCAAGGGAAGGAAGATGGCAAGTAAGAGTGGGACCTGACGTTGTATGGGTCCAGATGCTGGTTCCCGGCTAACGGAGGTTAGCCGGGAAGTGATATGGGGGCACTGCGGTCACTGGCAGTCTCTGAGCCAGCTTGTCGGCTTGAGGCCTAATTTTTGATATTTGAGATGGACTGCAGTGCCATAATTTTTTGGTGATGGCCATCGGTTTGAGTGTCAAGGTTTTTTATTGCCCAGACCAACGCTCTCTTTTTTCCGTAAGTTATTGTTTTGGTTATTGATGGATAATTTTTCCATAAGTTATTTTGAAAAAGTATTTTTATATAAATAAAGTAGGCTGCTACGGCCTTTTATACCCCAACGAATGGTGTGGTCTTAATTATAAGGGGTTTAAGATCAAAGGGGGGTATAGAGATGGTTAGAGTAACATCTGGTATCCAACAGTCAAGAAAAGCCTGGAGCAGCCGAACGAAATGAGGTATGTGCAAGGCGCACATGACGGAGGTAACAGGGTTAATGAATTAGAGGGTGGAGACATGGTGCCGAGGGGGAGGATAACACAGGGAGGGACTGATAAATAGGAGGCCCGCCCTGGGAGGTACAAGCAGAAAGTTGTGGAAAGTTCCCGCCCACCCTCCCTAAGGTTGTTGTGCTTTTATGTTTTGCGTGGTGGTTGTTTTAACTGTTTTACAGGTGTGAGATGAAGAGAAGTCGTGGCAGTGGCGGGCGTTGGTCTGCGCAAGGGAAGGAAGATGGCAAGTAAGAGTGGGACCTGACGTTGTATGGGTCCAGATGCTGGTTCCCGGCTAACGGAGGTTAGCCGGGAAGTGATATGGGGGCACTGCGGTCACTGGCAGTCTCTGAGCCAGCTTGTCGGCTTGAGGCCTAATTTTTGATATTTGAGATGGACTGCAGTGCCATAATTTTTTGGTGATGGCCATCGGTTTGAGTGTCAAGGTTTTTTATTGCCCAGACCAACGCTCTCTTTTTTCCGTAAGTTATTGTTTTGGTTATTGATGGATAATTTTTCCATAAGTTATTTTGAAAAAGTATTTTTATATAAATAAAGTAGGCTGCTACGGCCTTTTATACCCCAACGAATGGTGTGGTCTTAATTATAAGGGGTTTAAGATCAAAGGGGGGTATAGAGATGGTTAGAGTAACATCTGGTATCCAACAGTCATGTCTCATTCTGCCTTACCGAATGCTTTGATGAGTAAATAGTAGCCTACAACCAGGCCAAACAAGTTACGATTTAAATCAGAACCTAAAGTGTTACTAAACCCAGGAACCTGCATTCACCATATCTGGTCTCACAGAATATGGAAATGCAATTATTTTAGTAAATATAAACTGCTAAATACCTTTTCACGTCTTGTGACTTCTACCAGTGCCCAGCCTAGCACTAGTTAAAGCTTGTAGGAGGAGTTTTCATATTGCACTGGCTGTCCTATCAGGATGCAGGACCCCTGACCCTCTGGGCAGTGCTGATTGGCCCCGTGCTGATCACATGCACTCTCCCAAGAAAAAAAAAAACCTCTCTAGCAATACACACCAAACTGAGCATGTGCAGCCTGACTCCATTTACTCTGTCTTTTCTGGACATGTTTTGGAGACAATGCAAGAAGAGGAGGATCTGTGCTTACAGGATCAGACCGCCTTTTTACACAATGTAGAGGATTAACCCCTTAGGTTCCAGAGTGAGTATAGCAAGCATGCTTTACTGCATATGCAGACTGATTTTACTGTTGTGGGTTTAGTAACACTTTAAAAAGACACAAAATAATGCAGTTTTGTATTCAAAAGTTCATAATTAAATGCATGCTTTGTAATTACCTGAGTTTGACTTGGTATTAACCTCTCGCAAGTCCTTGTATGACAGGAGAGGGAAAAGCACAAGTAACCAATCAGTTCCTAACCTGAGAAGGAGAATGCTGATAGGAGGAGAGAGCCGAATGACAGAGAGATGAGCTCATCACTGTTCTAATTTCCCTTCACTGTTCAGTGACAGTCTGGGAGAGGTACCATGACAGCCTTGGCCCAAAGGAAGTGGGTTATTGATGCTGACCACCAATCCATCCAGAAGCCTGAGGGCACCCAATAGTAGAAGATAAGTACTACAGGGGATAATATTTTAGCAAAATCTTTGTTTATTTTATATTTTCATGAGCTATTAATATGGAACTTCACTCTCTCAATCAACATTGACTATTTTTAACCCTTTCGCTGTTACCCTGTTTCCCCCGAAGATAAGACCTAGCGTGATTGTCGGTGATGGCTGCAATATAATCCCTACCCCCCAAATAAGCCCTACCCTGTTTCCCTGAAAATAAGCCCTACCCTGAAAATAAGACCTACAAGGACTTTAACTAGGGCTTTTTTGGGGGGTAGGGCTTATATTGCAGCCATCACAGACAATCACGCTAGGTCTTATTTTCGGGGAAACAGGGTAGCATTAGTAAATAGGTAGGAAGGCATATTATGTTTACTTGTTTTAAGTTCGTTTTACATTTCTTCAGGTACTTCCAAGTTTCTAGGCCTGGGCAAGTAATGTCCTACCTCTCAGGAGTCTTCAGGGGGAGGGGCTTTCTCAGCAGAACACACCCTCCTGCTTGCATGCCTGCGCTAACGGCAGATGGATTCCGGGAAGTATATGATACATGAATCATTTGGTCACAGGTAGAAATGCTAGGTGGGTTTTTTTTTTTTAAAGGATTTCTCAGCAAAATAAAGCATGGATATGGATAAATGAATGGATGGGTGAGTTTGCTTTGAATATTAAAAATGAATTCAATTTAGTTTTTGGTGCTCACATGGAGTGTAGTTTTGCGTTAAGGTTTTCTTCTTGAATTTTTTTCTGCGTTAAAGCTGAACTCCAGGCGTTAATGCTTTAATTATATTCCTTAATAACCAATATTAATCAGCTTTGTACTAAATGCTTTTGCAAACCAAGTGGGTCCCAGTGGGTCCACTCCTTACTGGCTACCTGCAGAAAACTACAGGAGGGGGCGGAGACAAGACCAGTCACCCTGCCCAAGGAGAGAGAACAGCAGCTATTTGGTCTTTATACAATAAGGCACAGATACAATATCTTGATTACTTGATTACTGCACAGATGCAAAATAAATACACAAAAACACCCAGATTAAAAAAGTATATAGACAATATTTGCTTGTTCTGGAGTTCAGCTTTAAGTGCACCATGTGATTTACCTTTCCTATTGTCCTTTCCAATGTCAAACTAAATTCTTGGTATTTTCTAGTAGTGTTCACTATTTCCTCATCCATTCTATCAACCCCCCCCCCCCCCCCCATTTATTAGCTAAACCAGTTATTGATTTTTGCACTTGCTACACAGTGCAGAGTTTCATATCCCCTGCTACAGAAAGATAAGACACCAGAGCCATGATAATCAGGCTCCTCGGTTTCTTTATCTGTTTTATCCTCTTCCAGCACTTAATTTTAATTAATAATGGAACTTTCAGGAACCTAATTAGAAGAATAAACTTGGTTTATCTTTTTACTAGGTATAACACATGACAAAAAGATTGAAATCCAATTGAAATCTTGGAAGGAAAATCTGGGAAATCCAGGAAGGTCCTGTCCTATAGCCAAAATAAGAAGTGAGAGGAAATCCCTGCAAATTTAGGGAATTCCTTGGGGACCCCCAGAACTAGTGTCCCCATTGGAAAATTTCCCCTCTATTACTTAAGTGGGGACAACTCAAAGTTTGGGATTTTCTTACTTTGACTTTCAATGATAATGGTGAACATGACAACTAGAGAGGGTGAGTCTCCTTAGGAGGGGCACAGACAGCAATAAAAACTTACAGGTGTTCTAATCCCTCCCCATCCTTTCACACTGGGGCTATTTTTAGCGGCGCTTTACCCTCGTTTTTGCGGGAGTTTTTGGCCACTAGCGGGGTCACCCACAGATTCTTGCCACAGGAATCCAGCAGCCACAACAAACGGGCCACGTGAAAAAGGCCTAACACTTCCATCTTTTTATTACCTCTCACAGAGATCCCAGTACTCCCTCTGACAATGCATTTATTGGCTTTTCTTTTTATTTAGGCACCATCCAGGGTCAGAGATTACACAGTCATGTAAATCCTGGTGCCTGTGCAGTTCACAGCTACACATACAAATGTTAGACAATCATTTTACAGAATGATCATGCAGTGGTGGGGTTTTCAGATCTGTGGGTGGGTTAAAGTGGTTGTATACCCTAATTTGTCATTTTTACCTACAGGTAAGCCTATAATAAGGCGTACCTGTAGGTAAAAGTAATATCTCCTAAACCTGTACGGTTTAGGAGATATTCCCTTTGCATGCAGCCGCTGACGTCAGCAGCGCATGCGCTCTGAATGCCTGGCTGAAGGTCTGGCAGACGCTTCCGGACTTTGCCGGGAAGAAGACTCCCGTGTGCATGCGCGGGAGTGACGTCATCGCGGCTCTAGCCACTCACAGTGCCGGTGCCGCAAACCCAGAAGAAACGCAGAGGGCAAGATGTCAGCTCCCTCGGTGTGGATCGGGCTGCAATACAGGGTAGACATGTGCGGTTCGTTTCGTATGAATCGAAAATTCGTACGAATTTTCAAAAATTCGTTCATTCGGAAGCATCCGAAATACGAATTGCTATGCTTCCGAATTGTATACGAAATACGAAATTTTGTTGACGAATTTCGGATCCAAATTCCATTACAACGGAAACGTGACTGGTGTTTTGTTGACCAATCAGAGGTTTTCTTCTGCTGCTGAGTGAGGGTTGGGAAAATGACCTTTTTTAATGATGGGAGTGGGAGACTCGTACTGGTAGTGGATGGGAGATTCAGAATCGGACAAAATAAGAATGTTCATTAATATCGTTTTATTATTGTCATATTAATTACGATTATTCGTTATGATGAAGTTAAAAACCCAAGAAGTCAGCACAGCCCAGGGATGGTGGGAGCCCCTCTTAATGAGCACAGCCCAGGGATGGTGGGAGCCCCTCATAATGAGCACAGCCCAGGGATGGTGGGAGCCCCTCATAATGAGCACAGCAGGGGTACAAACCCAGGAAGTCAGCACAGCATAGGGATGGTGGGAGCCCCTCATAATGAGCATAATGAGTCGACGACTGCCATATTAAGAAAGGTATTTTTTGCTTTTTAAATTCATCATAACGAATGTTCGTAATTGTTGCAAAAAGTTTACAAACCTAACGAAAATTCATATTTCGTACGAATCCAAATTGAATTTCGGACATGAATTCCGAAATACGAAATAACGGCTAATACGAAACGGAATGAAACAAATTTATTGACGGCGCACATGTCTAATACGGGGGCTTCGATCTAAGGCAGTGGCTCTCAACCTGGGGGTCGGGACTCCCTCGGGGGTCAAATGATGATTTGCCAGGGGTCACTGAATCCTGGGCTGTTCCTGAAGCCTGCAACGCTCTCACAGCCTTTTTGCGGCCGCCCAGCTGGGCTGTTCCTGGAGCCCGCGGCCGCCCACTCAGCTGCCCATTCAGTTAACAACATGGCTGGGGGGCAGTGACTAGAGGTCAGCTGACTGGAGAGGAATGTGAAGTGGAAAGGGCTGGAGGAGACCCTATCTCCTGATTTCAACATAGGTGTCACTGCTACGAGACACCACAAAGTCGGAGACACAGTGAAGCCAGAGACACAGTGAGTAACATTACCTGTGATTATAGTTGCCATTAAAAGTCCCCACTACAGTTCTCAGATCAGCAGATGACCTTGATCAAGAGCACCTAAGTTGGCCGATCAGAACTCCCCCCCAGCATTGCCACTCATCCCATTTCCCCCAAGCCCTCCACCAAGGACTAATGCCCCGTACACACGGTCGGACATTGATCGGACATTCCGACAACAAAATCCTAGGATTTTTTCCGATGGATGTTGGCTCAAACTTGTCTTGCATACACACGGTCACACAAAGTTGTCAGAAAATCCGATCATTCTGAACGCGGTGACGTAAAACACGTACGTCGGGACTATAAACGGGGCAGTAGCCAATAGCTTTCATCTCTTTATTTATTCTGAGCATGCGTGGCACTTTGTGCGTCGGATTTGTGTACACACGATCGGAAATTCCGACAACGGATTTTGTTGTCGGAAAATGTTATAGCCTGTTCTCAAACTTTTTGTGTCGGAAAATCCGATGGAAAATGTGTGATGGAGCCCACACACGGTCGGAATTTCCGTCAACAAGGTCCTATCACACATTTTCCGTCGGAAAATACGACCGTGTGTACGGGGCATAAGAGAAGCAATAAAAATAGAGAATACATGAAAGCGAGAGGAAAAAGAGGGGAAGGAACAAAGAAAAAGGGAGAGAAAGAATATGAGAAAGGGGCAGGGAAAAAAAACAAGAAATTAGGATAGAGATAAAAGGGAAAGAAAGGAGAACAAAGAGAAAGTGTGGTAAAATGTACCATAAGGGGTTTTAAAACTGTACGAGTGGAAGGGACTCAGGGAGCGCTAAATGTCCGTGGGTTAGGGGTGCAAATGACTTGTCTTGCCTTGGGTGCTAACAAACCATGCTATGAAAATAATTTTACTGTTAGGGGTCCCCACAACTTGGGAAATTTTATCAAGGGGTCACGCCACTAGTAAGGTTGAGAACCACTGATCTAAGGTAAATATTTCATAATGAGCTAGTATGTGGTGCATACCAGTTCATTATGCCTTTGCCTTTTATTTTTTTTAATTTTATTTTTTTAAATGTGCGGGTATACAACCGCTTTAACAAAGTGCCTCTACTGCAGCTACCACATCTCTCAAGCTTCCAACACGGCTTTCTTTGCCCTATCACACACTAAAACAGAGATGATATAAACAATGTAAGAAACAATATTACCTACCCACACAGGAAGTATTGTTAACCCCCATAACTTTGACATAACTAAAACAACTTCTATAACTGCGTATTGTGCACATAAACAACAGGACTGCTATTTCAGCAATGGAAGCCGGCATATAACAAAGCACACCTCCGCTGTAAACATTGTTTATTAATACTTTAGCATCCTTAGCTAAAGCACTTATATATATATCCCACTTTGAAGCACTTATTTTTTTTTTAAAGCTCAGGAACAGGAATGTACTATGTAGAATCCATTTCTAAACACCTGCGTGGCAGCTGATAATACACTTCCAATTCAGCGATTGTAAAATGCAGGCCTCTTCTTCATAAAGCAAGCCGAAGCCGAGGTAATTGTATTAAATCACAGTCACTTCATCTAAAGAGCAGGCAGACACATATGTGCTAAAAGCTGCATGCAAAAGTTTCCTGAATTTTCAAAGGCCAGGAATGCAGCGCTGTCATTTTGTATAGAAATGAAATGAATGGTGTTTTTACGTCCCGGCATTAAAAGCAGAATAGAAAGGAACACTTGCACTATTGAAGAGCTGAGCGGCTGCATTGATTCCAGTTTAGGAGACCCAGAATAGCCGTAATCTAGGCAAATTGTCCGCGCTGCTTCTCTCCCCGAGAGGATGGGAATATGGAGCGGAGAAGAGAACGCAAGGCTGAAGATTTGATAAAAAAAAACATCCTTTTAATGCTGGTGTCATCAAATTATGCCTTAGTATAATTTACATGGTAGGAATTGGAGGCCACGGACTGTATGTGCATTTGCATTCAAAGCAGGAGAGAGTAAATAAGGTTGTTTAAGTCCGCCGTGTCTCAGAATGTCCCGGCAGCCCGGCGAGGACAGAACTGGGTGACAGAAAGGGAGCCTGTCAGGTGAGAAACCTGAAGGCTTCCATTGTTGAGCTTTCCTTAGAAAAATGCTAACTGACTGGCTGCCATGCTGACGTTTTTTTTTTGTTTTTTTTTAATTTAATGATTTGCAAAAATATTAACAATGGCAAAAAAAAAAGTTACATTATAGAATAAACACCTGCATAACCTTGCTACCAGGGGCGTTGCTAGGGGGTGGCTTTTGGGGCTATAGCCCGGAATCTGAGGCCAATAGCCCCGAGTCTCCGCAGGGGTCCCCAAGGGGAGGGGAGGCTCCCTGGGGAACCTTATGTAAGTGGGGGCTCTCTGGGGACCCTGATATAAGGGAGAGGCTCTCTGGGGACGCTGATTTTAAGGCCTAGGCTCTCTAGGGAGCCAGGGAGAGGCTCTCTGGGGACCCTAATGTAAGGGGGCCTCTCTGGGAACCCTGATGTAAGTGGGGGGGCCCTCTGGGTACCCTGATGGAAGGGGGAGGCTCTCTGAGGACTCTGATGTAAGGAGGAGGCTCTCTGGGGACCCTGATGTAAGGTGATGTAAGGAGGGGCTCTCTGGGAACCCTGATGTAAGTGGGGGGCTCTCTGGGAATATATATATATACCCACACGTATATTACTGTATATACATGTATATACAAGCGTATGACTTTCTTTACTACGCTGCTATGGGCTCTAGCCCCAGATCTTTTGTAGACCTAGCAACGCCCCTGCTTGCTACACACAAATATAAAAAGAATGTAAAACAAATCTTTATAGATGACACTGGCCAGGAGTTGCTCTGCCCACTACGTTCAAACAACTTCCTCTCCATGCCCAAATATTGTACGTTAAAGCTGCTGTACTGTTGGGTAGCAATGACAAAACCATATAGCAGTTCACTGTTCAGGGAGGAAAGCACCAAGCCAGTTAGAGTCCAGAACATTTTTTTTTTAATTGTTTTTTTTGTTTACTAAACATTAAAGTTGTTTAGTAAAGTAAAAAAGCCAACACATTTCAGGGGGTATTACTGAAGATCCCACTTCATCAGGGTGTAAGAGAGTGCTGAAGAATACGTACTCTGGAATAGTGGAGCTGTAGTGGTCCTGAGGGTTGTATTTAGGAATAAACAGAAAAGTCTGCTCCAGTCCCTGGTTTGGCAGGTTGTTAGGTAGCAAAAAACTGATAATCACCCTGGCAGCTCACGCAACACTGACAGTCCTTCCCGTGTCCAACTCCCCTCTCCTATGGTAGTCTTCAATCAAAGCCCAGCACAGCTACACTGTATCTTTTTTATTTCTTCATTTTCTCATGAATTAGGATGTACAATGCATCCTTACTAATGAGAGAACACCGGGCGGGAACCTATGATCAGCTCCTCCCATCGTCCTGTATACGCCCACTGGCTACACAGGAACAGTGCCACTCCCTGGAAGTGATGTCACTAGCTTTCAGTAACCACACCCACTGGCTGCTTTTAGACTCAAAAGGAAATAGAATTGTCATGTGACGGCACCGGTTACTGCAAAATAAGGTTGAAAAACTGGGACTTTTTTCATTTTACTTAATAATTGCAAGGGAGAATTTAAGTGTTAGGGTGGACTTCCACTTTACAGCAGAAGAAAAGATTTTGCAGACAGTAAGCAGACATCAACACAATTTAAAAATACATTTCTCCTGTTGCTTCCAATCCAATATTTCTAGTTTGAGGCTTTAAAGATAGCGAAATACGCAGTGACCTGTGTACAAGGGATGAGGGTTGTCAGTAAAGAGTGATGGCACAAATGAAATTTTGAACTGGCGGCCCCAGGATGGGAAGAGTGTAATAGGAGACGTAATTGCAGGTGTGAGCGGGGAGGAGGCCGGTGACAGTTAAGCGCGGCTCTTTAGTATTACACGGCTAATATGGAAGCATAATGACCGCATATTTTAAAGTATTTTATTGGCGGGGGAGAAAGTTTCTCTCTCTCAGCCAGATGATCGGCTGTAACCAAATTACTTCAACACAGAGTGTACATTACCTGAATCTTTTTAACATAAGTGGCAATAAAAAATAAATTGGTTCCAGGCACTAGGGTCGCCAGGAAAGCAAAATGCGGAGTTAATAGTCCATTTTTTTCCCATTTTTTTTTTTTTTCTTTGAGCAGCAGTTACTTGTAACCTCTTCATTACAATTTCTAAGGAGGATTCTTCCTACAAAGAGGATCTTTGATTGAACTCCTGGGGGGTCATTAAACTCTCAGCATCATGCATGAGGTTAGAAGAGCTGCAGCGCTCCACAGAGAGATCATCCATTAGAATTCCCGGCTCAGTCAATGCCAGGGTGTCCTCACAGAAAAGCAACAAATGTCACTGGGCACAATGGTATCTGCTCATGAAACACACTAGCTTTCTGATAAAATATATACACAGCATTTAGAATTAAATTATTTTCAATCATTTGAAATCTGCAGCTTCCATTAACTGCTTTCCTGATGGCCATATGCATATACGGTGTGTTGCAGCATGGAAGTGGGCCTTATTCTGCAACATATAAGTATTGCTGTTTGGTGTCAGAAGTGCATCAAGCGCACACCCCAGAACTGTGACTGTATGGTCCCCAACAGCAGGACTGGCTCCCGGACCACATGATCATTGTGACAGCCAGACTCGTCACATGATCAGGAAGCCCATGACATGCCTCACCTCCTGTACTATTGTTTTCTGGACCTACTATGGTGGCCAACAACAAATAACACACACGTATGTGTATTCTCATGTACAGTAAGAGTAGGAGAATTTATTTTGCGTTGCTTTTTGGTGGTGGGGCATGATATTGCCAAGAAATTATCAGTTTAGGATTACTATTTTGGACCAGTTTTCCAAAAGAAAATTAAGAGAGATCCATTAATATTTACCAACAAATGAAGGCCCAATTTGTTGTGAAAGCAAGGTACAATTCACCTGAATACACCAAGTAGTTGCAAAGATATGTATAGTTTTACTAGCACATGCCAAAGTTTCTAAATCAGGATTAGATGTCAAGGTTTGTTTTACCTTACACATTAAGGGGTAAAAATAGTACCTTTGGATCCTGCCAAGAAGCTCCTTCAGGCACTTTTTATTAAAGGGTGACAACGCCCTGTCCCAATTGTCCCATCAAGGCCATCACAAGGGGCGGGCAGGAGGGGAAGCTGCCCTGGCCGCAGACGAGCAAGGGAGCAAAGAATAGATGCAGGGTGGTACACTCATTCTATGGCATGTATTAACATTGAGGGAGCGGGGTGCAATTCTTGATCCTTGCCATGGGAGCTGGGCGACCCTGTCCCAGTACTGTATCTCATTCACACTTGAGTGTCTTATGCCCTGTACACACGGCCGGACTTTGTTCGGACATTCCGACAACAAAATCCTAGGATTTTTTCCGACGGATGTTGGCTCAAACTTGTCTTGCATACACGCGGTCACACAAAGTTGTCGGAAAATCCGATCGTTCTGAACGCGGTGACGTAAAACACGTACGTCGGAACTATAAACGGGGCAATGGCCAATAGCTTTCATCTCTTTATTTATTCTGAGCATGCGTGGCACTTTGTCCGTCGGATTTGTGTACACACAATCGGAATTTCCGAAAAACGGATTTTGGTGTTGGAAAATTTTATATCCTGCTCTCAAACTTTGTGTGTCGGAAAATCCGATGGAAAATGTCCGATTGAGCCCACACACGGTCGGAATTTCCGACAAAACGATCCGATCGGACATTTTCCATCGGAAAATCCGACCGTGTGTACGGGGCATTATAGCGCAAAGCTCCAAAATGTTCAACATCCAAAATGCCATGCGTTTCAGTGGTGCAGTAAGACACCTTTAGCTTGATGCTCCAAAAGCTACATAAGCTACTTTTAAAACTGAATTTGGCATTACTGGCTCTATAGCCATGAATAGGAATGCATGAAAATTAGCAAATTGAACATTTTTGACCATTTTTCAACCTCTAAGCACCAAGGAAAAAGCAAGATCAGCGCTACACAACAAGGAGAAATAGCTGCTAGCAATAAAAGAAATACACAATCCTTAATCAAAGAAAATTACAGCGATTCCAACAATTAGACACAGTAGTCCATACATAAAAGTCCAAAAAAAGTGAGGTGCTCCTTTAAATGTGCAAATGGGAGAAATGGCAACTCACCAGAAGCAGGCGCTGTCTCATTCAAGAGAACAGCCAACACACTTTCTGAAATTCAATGTAGATGTCATTCTCAGTGTTTATCCACATCTGGTATCAAATGTTGTCACCTCCTCAGAATCATGTGCAATGATATCCAACCATACAAAAGAAAAGTCACATAGTGTAGTAATTAGTAGGTATTCAATAGAATAGTGAAAGTGATCACCTGTGATAGTGGTAAATGTTATTAAATTCGTGCTTCACTCCGCCTTCCCCACATGCAATAAAAACTCTCCAAAGGGTGCATATTGCCATACAGTATGCAGCCAGCATGCTCAACAGGGATGGATGGATGGATCTGGACAACACCACCTGTATCCTCTATCAGGGTCTCTCATTCAGATATCCTTAGGGGACATATAGCCACTCACTCCACCCAATGATACTATTAGACAGAAGAAATAAGGTATCATGGTGCAGTCATTTTATTGAAACAGCTTAAGATCAATACACCAGCTATAGACAAAACAGCAGTATAAAATAATAAACAATGCCGCTTGTACCTCACCGCCGCCCCAGCAAGCAGTAGCGTGGCAGTGTAACATCACGTGGAGAGCGCCGCCTAACGGCGTTTGCCAGGCAATGTGCGTCCTCAGGGTAAATAACCTCTAAGCACTGACCCCATTCCCCAGTGCATTCCTTGGCTAAATAAAAACAAAAAAAGTCAAGCTTGGATACACATGTGAAATGCTTGAAATCTGCTTCTAAAACACTGATATATGTATGCAAAAAGTATGCCTGAATATCGCTCTGCTTAGGTGTAAATGTAGCCTAAGGGCTACCTGTAAGGTCCAAAACATGATTTGGCCTTGGCACTAGCCCTAGACCACCATACAGGACCATGAACAGAACAGTTGCTGGTTGTAGTGCCCTTATTTCTGTTATTTGTATAAATCATTTTGCACTTTAAACGCTGTTTCCGCTGTGGGAATTCTTCGTTTGGTAAACAAAACACCCGGGAAGATAATCCGCATCTTGCGGACATGCAAATGCCCCCGGCCGTAACTCTGGTGCAGATGTTTGCGGGATAAACAGCAAAGTGTAATTACTTTGTATCTTCTGTCTTTTCTCCCATGCTGGCAGAGCTGAGTCGGTGAGGCTTACAAAGGCCGATCGGTTGGGCAGCGGGCTCTGTGGGCAGGGAAGGGATCTGAGCACAGCAGATGTCTACTGTATACGGGGCTGGGAAGGGGGGCGGCTGGCGGATTAACAACAGATGTCTGAATTTTCTTATCTCCCCACTTGTGATTCTGTTTTCACTTTCATGCAGGGATGTAATATTTTGCCCCTTTCTCCTTCCCTCTTTCTGACTATATTCAGGGCTGATACATCCTTTTGTATTAATAATAAAAATAGTAATAACATTAATAATAATAATATTTCTATAGAACTTTTATCTCTGGGGACTCTGTTAAAATTGGCCTTGTATTTTTGAAGAGAAGGATTTGTGAGATGATGTTACAAGCCTGAGTGAATAGAGGTGTTCTGAGTCTGCTTTTAAAGATATTCAGAGAGGGTACTTCCCAGACAATGAATTGAAAAGAGCTCTATATTGTAGGTGCTGCATGAAAGAATGCATGGGATCCTAAAAGATTTTAAGATGACTCTAGACAATTCCCGAGGGAGTGCATAGGAGTATGGGTAACTAGAAGTTCTATAAGATGAACTGCACCCAAGTTATTTAGGGTTGAGTAGGCCGATTTTGAAAGATATCCTTCTTTTAAATTGGAAGCCAGTAAGGAGCCAGTAAGGTAAGGACCGGAGAATTGGAGTGAAGTGGCAGTGACGGGGTTGGTGGTTGAATAGGCTAATTGCTGTGTTCTGTACCAGCTGTAAACGTAGCTCTTCCTCAGGTAGACCATAGTATTGGGGCCTGCAGTAATCCAATCTAGATGATACAAAACCATGGATTTATTTTGGCACATCCTCTGATGGAATCAGATGTTCCATTCCTACAACATTTTTGGGATGGAGGAAGGTGGACCTGATGGTAGCTGATACCTGTTACCTGTTAGTAGGTCAGTGTCCAAGACCACGCCCAGGCTGTGTCTGAGAACGCAGGGTTTGTATTCCCAATGTTTGAACCAGCTGGACTTTTTTTTTGCTACCACTTGGTTGGTAGCCTCTGCCCTCCAATTGCAAACATTTCTTTCTTCTCTGGGTTCAGTTCCAGCCAATTACAGTTCATCCACACTTGTATGTCGGTAAGACACCTGTTGATCTTGGTCACAGGGTCACTAGTGTCTGGTTTGAAAGACATGTAGAATTGTGTGTCGTCTGTATAGTAATGGTAGCCAAGACTATGGCGTTGAACAATATTTTTTCTCAGTGGGATCATACAGTTGCAATGGCACCAACTGTACTGCTGACAAAATGAAGCCCTATGGAACTCGGTCATACAATGGAAACGAAGAGAAAAAGTGTCTCTCTTCACCAATCGTGACCGAGCATTTATTGGTTCAAATACTAATAGGCTGCCTTGTTGTAGCAGTTTGCCCTACTTCTCCATCTTCTCCATAGAGTGAAGCCATCCTAAGTTGTGTGACTAGCCAAGTCACTTAGTGAAAATAAAGGGGGGAAAAATAAAAAAATGATAGATTTCAACTTATCAATCCTTTTATTTTTTATTTTTTGGATACCAAAAAATAAATAAACACAATTCTCCACACACATTACTTCATAACCCTGTCCTAGTTCAGTAATATAGAACATCTTCCCTTTCTGTGAGAAACAGTCACTGTGTTCAAGGTGCGGAGTCTCTATGGAATGCTGTAAACAGGCATTTTGAATCATTTTAAAGTGGACCTGTCAGAAAAATGTATAGGTCTGCATGAATGTATTCCTGACATGTCACCATATACAGCAACAATATTATTTATATAAAATATCCATCTTTTATCATTATAAACATGTCTTTGAACTCCAGTAAGTGACTTTACCTGGGCTGGGATGATGCCATAAGTCTGCTGCAGGATGGAGGAAGCATATGCACAGTCTCTTCCCCCCATGATCAAACTGCAACATTGTAAGTATTTTTTGTCCTTTCGTCCTCAAAAGAATACACCTTTTCCTTGTCTGCCCCCCCCCCCCCCCTTCACTGCCACATTTGGCACCTTTTGTGGGAGGGAGCGGGTACCTGGTTCTGACAAGTAGCTACTCCCACTTCGGGCTCAGTTCATTGCGGCAAGCTTGAGCCGGACATTCGGCCCCCTCCTTCTTCCCCCACAGCCGGCTCATTCACAAAGCAAGCGCACTTCGTGCATGCGCAATAAGAAACCGGCTATTAAGCCATATGGCTTTATTGCTGGTTTCCCTTAGTCAAGATGGCGGCACCAGCACCTGATAGCCCACTGAAAAATTGGCTTGGGTGAGGAGGACACCACTAGATCCCTGGACAGGTAAGCGCCCTAATACTAAAAGTCAGCAGCTACAGTATTTGTAGCTGCTGACTTTTAATTATCCCTGAAGGAGCCTGGAAGCTCCGCTTTAAGGTGCAGGAAGGCTGCTTGACCTGTAGAACGTTCCCTACTAAGTTGGGCTATTCGTTTGTTGAGTGGTGGGTCTTTTGAATGCACATGCTTCTGTGTGCCATCAATCCACTATATGATAGAGATAAACAAAGGCAAACATGTTTGAAGTCCAGCCTGTCTGACAACCATGGCAGCTGCCATAAATACAGTGGAGAAATTAATGCAGGCATGAATAAATAGGAAGTATGTTATCCACACGATCCACAAGATGGTGAAAACAAAGAAACACAAGCCTGAAAACGAATGCAGCCACCACATCTAAAGATTTGTAACCTGCAATATATTACATTTTTGTTTTGGGCTTTACATATGTTTTTATTCAACACACCGTAGACCATAAAATATTAGAAAAATGTATATATATATATATATATATATATATATATATATATATATATATATATATACACACACTCTCATACACATGGTACGTATAATAAGTTATATAGAAAAACAAATATGGAGACGACTATAACTTTTCCACATAGAGTAGCATTATGCCGCGTACACACGAGCGGACTTTACGGCGGACTTTGCCCGGCGGACTGGATTTCGTCGGACAATTCGATGTGTGTGGGCTCCAGCGGACTTTGTTTTCTCAAAAGTTGGACGGACTTAGATTTGAAACTTGTTTAAAATTTATCCGTTGAAATCGAGTCCGGTCGAAAAGTCCGCCGTCTGTATGCTAGTTTGACGGACTAAAAAGCCACGCTAGGGCAGCTATTGGCTACTGGCTATGAATTTCCTTGTTTTAGTCCGGTCGTACGTCATCACGTACGAATTCGACGGACTTTGGTGGATTGTGTGTAGGCAAGTCCGTTCATTCAGAAAGTCCGTCGTAAAGTACGTCGAAAAATCCGCCGGGCAAAGTCCGCCGTAAAGTCCGCTCGTGTGTACGCGGCATTAGGCAACTCTGTCCAAACTTTTCTGCATGAAAAGATCACACGACTTTTCATTATTTTACAACATCCAAAGAATTATTTTCATGACATTTAAAGATTTGCAGCTGAGAAAGGACATCACACACTCCAATATAATATTTAAGCAGCATAGAAAAAGCACCTTTTACCCCTGTGACAAGGAAAATCTATTTCTGACCATGAAAATGTGTGAGTATTCCTAATTAACGCTTCGGGTAGTGCTCACATTAAGTTCTGATTTTTGTGTTCTATTTGTCAGTCTCTCAGCCCACCAAAAGTCGCACGAAGGCAGATGATCATTATCGGAGAGGGTTGTTATCACCATTCATGTACAGGCTCATGAAATATCCAAAAGGGTTGATTTACTAAAACTGGAGAGTGCAAAATCTGGTGCAGCTCTACATTGAAACCAATCAGTTTCTAGTTTTTTTTTTTTTTTGTCAAAGCTTAATGGAACAAGCTGAAGTTAGAAGCTGATTGGCTACCATGCACAGCTGCACCAGATTTTGCACTCTCCAGTATTAGTAAATCAATCCCATAGTGTCCCAAAACCAAAGAAGCGTGCTTCTTCCAATTCCAATATCCCCTATATGCTCACACACAGAATTCCAGGTGTCTATAGATCATACCATACTTCCAACTAGAATGTGGACAGTGCACATCAAGTGCAGTAGAAAGTGCAAAAGCCTGTACAGACATAATGGAACAAACTAGGCTCTAAAATCAATAGAAGCTGGTTTTCTGTTTCCCTGTTTGCCTAGACAGTGTTTATGGTCATGAAGGATGGGGAAATAATTGTTTTCAGTTTCAGAATTGACGTATCGCATTCAGCCCTATATAAAAAGGCTCCATAGATACCAATAAATCTGGAAACTGCGGTAAGGATGACTTAATGGGAAGGGGTTAATAGCAGGATGGAAGTTAGCTGAGCTGCACAGCTGTCACAATGCCTCTGTCGTAGGTAATTAGGACGTACAGTTAATTTGGGAGTAAAACATACATATCTCCTTTGTATACATAAAAAGCCTAAAAACTGCCTGGGGCCTACAAGCGTAAGTCACAAACACAGCGCACAAAGCCGAGAGTGAGAGCCTCATACTTCTGTTGTTCTAAGCGACTATTTCATTCCTCTGAAGTTTTTATTCGGCTAGACATGAGGCTTAATATTCTGTATGTGCGTCTTCTTGCTTACTGGTACCAAACCTTCTGGCTGTGATCCCAATGTCCATACGCTGGGGGCCCATTCAGCCACAAAACTCTACAGAGCTCCAAGAATTATAACCAATATACCGTATTTTAAAGTTGGCTGTGTTTGCTCTGATTGACCAATCCTTAGTTAACCAAATTAGTCAACCTTAAGTGTCGGTTCACACTGAGGCAGCACGACTTGCAGCGCGACTGCCTCAGGCGACCTGGACACGACAGGAGGGGCGACTTGCAAAACGACTTCTGTATAGAAGTCAATGCAAGTCGCCCCCAAAGTCGTACAGGAACCTTTTTCTAAGTCGGAGCGACTTGCGTTGCTCCTATTAGAACGGTTCCGTAGTACAAAACGGGACGCGACTTGCCAGGCGGCTAGGTCGCCTGACAAGTCGCCCCTGTGTGAACCGGGGCTAAGTAACACGGGCAACTTGCCTGACAGCTTAGAATGGTTGTGCCTGTTATTATGCCATGTATAAGGCAAAGGTCCATTCTGATCAATGCTGGCTGATCGACGATTATTGATATTGCTCATGCATAACGTAAAACAAAAGTTAGTTATATATTTTGTCATTATGATCAGCCTACAATTTTACAATAAGTTTATTTTATTCGCAGACATATCCACTTCTGCCAAGAATCTAGGATGTCATAGGTGTGAATGTGCAATATATATATGTAAAGCGATGCATAAATTGACAGCCCTATATAAGTACCTGTAATAAGTAAAATAAATAAAATATCTAAATAAAATAATAATACATAAAATATCATTGCTTAAAGAGTTACGTGTAATGTGGCATTTAAAACTTACTACTGCATGCAGTCTTTTGCTTAGCCACATGGGGCAGCCTGAGCAGGGGACATCAAACTAAATAGCAATCGTCACAGTATCTTTTTTGGTGACAGGTTTGTGATATCTCACAGAAAGAAGAAGTAAGAAATACATGAAAAAGCACAATGCAACATCATTGTTATATGGTATATATCACAAATAAGCGTGAAAATGCTCATTATCATCCAACACATTTCTTAAAGAAAAGTTCATTTTTTTTTTAAGGATGCGCGTACAATTCAGAATGGGAACTCTTTCCCACTGCATGCATGGAGAAGTGCCTGGAGGTGAAGTTGCCTTGAGGGAGAGCTTCCACCTAAGGAACCCTTTGGATCTCTATGCCCCGGATAAACCCCTTACTCCAGATGCCTCTAATTACTGTACTTGCTCCTCTGGTGAAAGGAGGATAATGCCCATGAATGACTAAAGATAAATCCTCTAAAATAATTCTACAAAGATCTATTATATGAGATTATTCTCATTGGTAAACTGCATGTGCATCCCTGAAAAAAGTGCACTCTGTTGCGAGAAATGCGCTGGATAAAAATGAGCATATACAAGGTAATAATAATACATATTGTATAGCAATAATGTTGCAATGTGAATGTCAAAGAATTTTCTTTTATGTGATAAAGTAAAGCATTGACATAATTATATATACACTCCATAAATACCCCTCAACTTTTTCTATATATTAGGTTTGTGGATTAATTACTGGGGTCGATATAGATATGCATTGTGTTAAATATCTCTTCTGATTTCCAATATTTTTAATCTTCTTGTTAGTCATTTATCTGTAGGTTAAGAGATTTTGGACAGAAAAGGCAGACGCTCTCCAGAAGCTGCAGCTTCCAATAACACACGGGCTGCAAACTTTTTTTGTTAGAGTTTTATGTGTTTATTATGCTTTTAAGTGGAACTGAACTTAAATAGAGAAGATTTGCTACATTAGAGGGAACATCTAGAAATGTTAATTGTGCAAAAAGCAGTGTCCCGAAAAATCTAATTTTGGCTAAAACTCCTCTTGAAGAATAGCAGAGCATTAACTGGTATATGACTGTGCCTAGGCACTCCTGTGCCTACAGCTGTATATCTGCAAATGTGAGATCTAAGGTACTGCTGCCTTTGACCCTCTGAAGATCTGGAGTGAGATTTGGTGATGTGACTGTTGTGCTGCTCACTGCTTGCTGGAGGTTCTGACAAGTGGACAAGTTCCCCGTGGACAACATCACATATGATGAAACGCGTCTGGAGGAGGATACCTGCTGACGTCACCACGCTGTCTCATTAGGAGGACGGGAGTTTGTTTGTAACTGGTCAGCTCTGTATTTTATGCGCTATTTTTTAAACTTCTACAATGTAAGTGCAATGTTGTTTATTACTTAAATATATATCCATTTAGGCAATATTACACTATGGTAGTTCTCTCTTTCTGGGTTTACTGCTGAGTGGGTTGCTGAATTAATGGTCCTGGATTGAGCGGTGTCATCGGTGTTTGGATATATCTATGCAACCATCCATACAAAGCTTATCTTTATAATCTTCTGTGCAAGTAAAGGCCTTGGCTGGGATATAGCCACATGCTTGGTTTTGCTTGCCATCTGGTAAGCGAGTTTTTCTTACGGTGTTGACACACTTATTGAATGAACTCACTGTGGTGTTAATATTAGAAGTTTTATTGCCATATGAGAGATGATTTCCATTTCTACAATCAAATATTTTTAAATTGGACGTTACTAGCGCGGCTTCTTCTTTCTTAAGTGGAAGCAAAGCATTGCCTCTGCCAAGATGACCACCTCCATATAGAGACAGTCCTATGACCTTACCCTCCCTTTTTTGGGGCTAATTCCAAACTGCCATTACTCTTTAAAGCAATGTAATATAAGCTTCCCTCTGGGGTTCCAGAGAGGTTGCAAGTAGACACTGCCATACCAAATATTCAGTTAAGAAATCGCTAGGAGGCAAAAATACCAAAATATTTCTGTGTCTACTTTAAGATTGTATTTATTATACCTATAGTCTATAGTCCATGCCATAATATCACTATAGTACATCACGATTCATTTTTATTTTACAGTGGTTCTAAAGTCGAAATGCTTTTTCACCTTAACGCATTCCCTAAATTAAAGTAAAAAACACTCCGCTATCTGCCTCCCCCTCTTATCCCTAAACACTTACCTGACTCCTCTCACCCATCCAGTGCTGCCCCGGCTGTAGCACCACTCTCCTCTTTCTGGATTCACAGGAAACACCAAGAGCAGCGGGAGCCTTAGGCTCCTGCTGCTATCAGTCAAACTCATGTGACGAGGGGGCAGGGGCATGACTTTACAATGCGTGTGTGTCTATGGATGCACACAGTCCAGCTCAGGAGTATGCAGTTGGCATGCTAAGGAGGGAGCAGACAGTGCCAGCAAGGGACCTCCAACGAGGAGGTAAGGGACCGCTCTGTGAAATATTGTTGCACAGAGCAGGCAAGAATAACCTCTTGTTTTATATAAATAAAAAACATTACCTTTAGTATCACTGTATTATGCATTTTTATTTTAAAAATATAATTTCAACCTTAATAGTACACTTTCAAAATATTCAAGGGTCAGTCCACTTACTGTAGTTTCTGGCTCTGCTACTGCCCATGCTGTGGTATGACATCACTACCTGTTGTAATCTCTATGCAATGGTGGGGGTCCTTTGTAAAGGGCACAGCAGGTGTACAGACATGGGAACTCAGCGCAGAGATGATGGGAGCCCCTCATAATGGGCACAGCAGGTGTGCAGAGCACAGAACCTCTCAAAAAGCACATGGCAGGGTGCAGACCCAGAAACATTGTGCAGGGATGGTGGAAAACACTATAATGAGCAAAGCAAGTGCGTACAACCAGGAACTCAGCACTGGGATGGTTGGAACCCCTCAAAATGGGTACAACAGATGTTTAGGCTAAGAAACTCAGCAGAGGCATGGTAGGAACCCCTCATAATGGGCACAACAGGTATTTATGCTCAGAAACTCAGCAGAGGTATGGTAGGAACCCCTCATAATGGGCACAACAGGTATTTGAGCTCAGAAACTCAGCAGAGGTATGGTAGGAGCCCCTCATAATGGGCACAACAGGTGTGCATACTCAGTAACTCAGCGAAGGAATGGTGGAAACCCCTAATGGATACAGCAGATGTACAGGCTCAGGAACTGCAGTGATCTTACATCGCATAGATAGTCTCAGGCGGGATTGTCAGTTTTTGTAAAGTGAAATTCAGAATTCTGGTGGAGCTATGGGCAGAAAGAATATAATATATATATATATATATAATGCAATCTGATGCAGCAGACCATTGCAAGCGCCCCAGCGTTGTTATATGGTTTTTCCCAACTCCTGTAACTGTCACTTTTTGCTTGATCTGCATGTAAATGAATATAAAATATAAACAATGCAACAATGGCATGCATAGAGTATACTGAATACTATTATTACAGGTATTAACCCCATACAGTTACCAGAGTACATAATCTTTTAATAACTTTCCTTATAATAGGCCTTTAGAATGACAGCCAGTAGTTTCCCTTGAAGGGATTGCTAAACAGGTTGCCAGAAAATATTTCCCACCTACCCACCCACCATGTCATCTTCTCATCTGACACTCTCCTGACATATTTATACATAGATGTTGTTAAAACATATCAACCAATCTACTTTTAATTAATGTGCTAATTAGGAATGACATTGACTGGGAGTATTTAACGCAGACAAACAAATAACTTCTTTAGGGGACCCCTGGCCTGGAAGGTATAACAGCCCAACTGAGCTGGCTTCACTCTGCCTTGTCCCTGCCACATGTCCAGGAGTCAGGGGGACACACAAATTTGAGCCCTTTAACTAATAGAGAGCTGACATCAATACACAGCCTGACAGCGTGTTAGTGTATGATTGAGTGCCAAGCTCTGCCCTGCTCATAACCATCATAATCAACCAACCAATTATCCTCCATAAATGAGGAAATCTACATTTGTAGCATAATAAAGTGTTAATTGTACCAAGCCTCCTGGTGACCCCATCTGCATACAAAGAGATAATTGCAGGTAGCCGAGGATTTACTATCTTCAGGAGAATGACTTATACTACGCCTGCATCCCTGACTACCACAATCCATCATGGCCATGTGTACCCCATTTCCCCTGGCAGATAGATAGATAGATAGATAGATAGATAGATAGATAGATAGATAGATAGATAGATAGATAGATAGATAGATAGATAGATAGATAGATAGATAGATAGATAGATAGATGCCAGGATCAGGAAGCTTTGTTTGTTGTTTTGTATGGCTGTCTGAAAGTCGTATACCGTTTACAATTCCTCACTAGAAGTAAAATGTTCTCAGTTCATTTATTTATCGATCTTGGTTGTTGTTGCATTTTTTTTGCCTTTTTGTGACACTCTCGAGAAAGCTAACATTGCTCCGAATGCTCGATGCTTTTCTATTCTGTAGAATAAAAGGGCAGAAAAACCACTAAAATTCCACACTTGGCCTTGCCTGAAAAAATGCTTCTGTTTTTGACTGGAGTATGCTTTTCAAGGAAGCATTCAGAAGGACAATTCCACTCTAATTTTATAAGAGGAAATTCTATCAGCCGAAAAAATGTGACATCACAATTGTTAAATTATACAGCAGTAATGCGGCTTGTGTAACGTAAATAACTGAAGCTCAGCTAAAAATAATAATAATAATAATAATCACAGCTTAGAAATCAGAGACAGCTGCGCAAGGGGATTACTGCAGGGGCTCTTATTCTGTACAATTCCGTCTTTTTCAACCAGACAGGCCTAATAAATCCATAAATGTTGGACAATGGGGAGGAGACTGAGCTGCAGCCAAAAACTCTGGCTCAGAATTCCCGGAGCGCAGTATGGAGATGTGGATAACTGGAGTGAGGATAGACAAAACTGTATGACCTGTATCTTTTCTCCTTGTCCTAGGCCTTGTCACAAAGTTTTATTGGCCAATTTTCTTTAGCAGGTAAATATATTCATTTTTCCATTTTATATACAGTGTATATATAGATCATCTCACAAAAGTGAGTACACCGCTCACTTTTTTGTAAATATTTTAATATATCTTTTCATGTGACAACACTGAAGAAATGACACTTTGCTACAATGTAAAGTAGTGAGTGTACAGCTTGTATAACAGTGTAAATTTGCTGTCCCTTCAAAATAACTCAACACACAGCCATTAATGTCTAAACCGCTGGCAACAAAAGTGAGTACACCCCTAAGTGAAAATGTCCAAATTGGGCCCAACGTGATTTTGTGTGGCCACCACTATTTTCCAGCACTGCCTTAACCCTTTTGGGCATGGAGTTCACCAGAGCTTCACAGGTTGCCACTGGAGTCCTCTTCTACTCCTCCATGAGGACATCACAGAGCTGGTGGATGTTAGAGACCTTGCGCTCCTCCACCTTCCATTTGAGGATGCCCCACAGATGCTTAATAGGGTTTAGGTCTGGAGACATGCTTGGCCAGTCCATCACCTTTACCCTCAGCTTGTTTAGCAAGGCAGTGGTCATCTTGGAGGTGTGTTTGAGGTCGTTATCATGTTGGAATACTTCCCTGCCGCCCAGTCTCCAAAGGGAGGGGATCATGCTCTGCTTCAGTATGTCACACAAATGCTCCTCAACGCTCAATGGAGTGCTGAGCTGTGGAGGGGCGGGGAGCGGCCGTCTCAGCGGCTCGGGATGAAGCGGTGCCTGGACTGACATTGGTGAGGTCAGCAGAGAGTGGACTTCACACCGCACTATGTTGAAAAGGGGTCATAAGAGTGCAAAACTAATTGCACTCCAGTGACCCTTAGGAGAAGCCCAGCCAAACAAGCTCAGGCTGGACTTCTCCTTTAACAGGATAGACACAGTATAAAATCAAAATGTATCTTTGAAAAACCTTTCAGGTTTTAGAAGAGGTCAACCATGTCCACAAGACCATATATTATCAAATGGTTTTTTTTTGGGGGGGGGGGGGATTGTGACTTAGGAAGGTGCGCATGTACAACAAACGGGGCAAATTTACAACTTTTAGTACTTTCCATCCTGAAAATAAGATGGGATGGGGCAGGGTCAGAAAGCTTCCATCAGAGAAGTATTGCCTTCCTTAAATAGCAACCAACATAGGTACATGGTAGCTTGTATACTTAGGCACTCAACAATTGCCTGAACATGGGTAGGTCTAGATTGTCCATCAGTCCCAGAAGAAAGTATTAATTCCATGGGCTAGCAACCATTTTATTAATGGTGTTGATAATTTGCAGCCAGTAGTTTCTGATCAGGGGTCAAGACCATATCATATGAATAAAGAAGCCAAGTCTCCTACCCAGCAGACTACAGAGCAAACAATGCCACTGCAGGACTAATTTCAGCTGAAACAAGTAAGCAGTGATATTACCTAGTAAAATAGAAGAGGGACAGCAGAGTGCTGTTTGATCATTCTATCGTAGAAATCTTATCAGTAATATGCCGCATTTCTACATGAAAAAAACTGCTTCTTTTGAATACTAATAGCAACTCACTCCTGGAGTTATTCTGATTTTGTTTAAGGAGAAATAACCGCATTTTGCCTTTAAAAACATCAAATGGTCTAAAAAAATCCAAAGCAGTAGCAGCAACCTGTTAAAAACGTTATTAGTCAAGAATTAATATTGACTAAAGACAGGTTGATCCAATTTAAAATAGTGCACAGAATTTATTTTACACCGCAAAGACTACATTGTATCTATCCTAGTTCCTCTTCTTTCTGTTGGAAATGTTCTAGCGACCCTGCGGGATTTGCCCATATCTTTTGGGAGTGCCCTCATATTAGTAGCTATTGGCGGGATGTGACCCAGTTCATATATACTCTGACATGCATGTCCCTGTAAAGGTTGGAATTTGTCTCCTGGGGTTAGTTGACTCTTTGGCCGTTAATAGGGCTATGCGTATTTTATTGGGTCTCTTATTATTTTATGCCAGGAAGGCGATAGTGCTCAATTAGAAATCAGCCACGGCCCCTACTTTGTCCTTCTGGAAGCATCTAATACAGAGGGTTGTACCCCTATACAGAGCTACCTATCTGTCTCGTGGTTGCCCTAAAAAATTTGAGAAGGTCTGGCACTTGTGGACAGACTCAGACTATACAGCTGAGGATCAGGAGTCCATGGACTGAATCTATTCACCCCTGATATGGTTTACCCTAAGATATATATGGTTTTACCCCTTTGCAGTGACTCACGCTTCATTCGATCGGGTACAAACCTAACTATGAGTAAATGTTCTCCTGATGTATCACTCTGTTGGTTGAGAGGGAGCAGGAATCTCCTTGTAATTCATTAATCCTTGAAATAAATTATTAGAATGGCCGAGCGCAGTGTATGAAATGTTTTATTCTTTGTATTTGATAAGTTGTATTATTTAGCAGTTTGTGTTATCTGTAATTGTTAGCCGGGGAATGCCCAAAGGCTATGTCCTGTACTTATACAAATCATCTTTAATAAAAATAAATTTTCAAAAAAAAAAGTGTTCATAAATAAATTCCTGAAATGATACAATATGCAGCAACAGTATATAAATAAAAAATATAAAAAAAAAATATATAGAATAAAAAAATATAAATAAAGCCACCCCTGAGCTCCAGTCTAATGCCCCGTACACATGGTCGGATTTTCCGATGGACAATGTCCGATCGGAGCGTGTTGTCGGAAATTCCGACCGTGTGTGGGCTCCATCGGACATTTTCCATCGGATTTTCCGACACACAAAGTTGGAGAGCAGGAGATAAAATTTTCTGACAACAAAATCCGTTGTCGGAAATTCCGATCGTGTGTACACAAATCCGACAGACAAAGTGCCACACATGCTCAGAATAAATAAAGAGATCAAAGCTATTGGCCACTGCCCCGTTTATAGTCCCGACGTACATATTTTACGTCACCGCGTTTAGAACGATCGGATTTTCCGACAACTTTGTGTGACCGTCAGGGGCGGCAATAGGAGATTATGGGGCCCCCCATGAAATCAGATTATAAGAGATTATGGGGCCACACAGTATACACACACACAGTATACAATCACACAGTATACACATACATGTACACACAGTATACACAGACAGATGTAAAAAAAACACAGATTTATACATACTGTCCCTGGTTTTACTGAGGCTGGCAACCCTGATGGGGCCCCCTAGTGGCCCAGGGCCCTCGGGCAGTGCCCGAGTGGCTCAATGGTCGGTGCGCCCCTGGTGACCGTGTGTATGCAAGACAAGTTTGAGCCAACATCCGTCGGAAAAAATCCTAGGATTTTGTTGTCGGAATGTCCGAACAAAGTCCGACCGTGTGTACGCCCTATATGACTGTGACTAGGCTGCAATGATGTCATCAGTCTGCTGCAGACAAAGGAAGCATTCTTTTAGTCTCCCCACCCTAGTAGTCAGACTGTTCTTTCGAAATTTGAAGTCACAAGCTAAGAGGCTGTAGTAGAGAAGATCTGTTTCAGGTATTTGTGAACACAGCCAAGAATTGCACAGTCACTAGGTTTTACATGATGGTTTCATCTTTGAGCTGGCATCTCAGTCTGTGAAGTTAATGATGCACTTAGAGGATGCTTGAATAAAGATTGCACTGTCCTTTTGGGGAGAAAAACAGATGAAGGTATTGTTAGGAGGAGTCCTGCGATGTGCGTATTTTGTCAAGGGGTTGCATCTGCTACACACAAACACTGTCCAGCGTGTCCGCCCACACCAGCAGTCTGTGCTGTCAACAACACAGCTATCCAGAGACAAATCCCACTAGCAGTGCGTTTAGAGCGGATCATATATTAAAGAAATTGCCCCGAGTCTAGTAGTTGTGTCTTTCAGAGTAGACTTTGACTCATCGCAGAATTGACACAATGGATGTAACAAACTAATTATTAGCTTTTTTTTTCCTTGGTTCTTTTATCTTCCTTTTTTTACAGCAGCTCAGAAAACACAGCCAGTGGGGACTTGTGATACTTATTAATGCAATAAAGACACATAATCTTCCAATCCTTGCCTATTCATTCCCTGCATTATTTACGGGGGAGACGGCACTTGAGTCATTTAGAGAGGATTTTTCTGCAATATTTTCCTAAAGAAACTGCTGAGGTAAAAGGAAAGACAAAAGAATGGTCTTAACCATAGGTCTACAATAGTCAACTGTGCCCCTGGGAATCTATCGTAACACTTGACCTCCGTGTTAGGCTGATTGCCAAGTGTTTATCTCAGAGAGGTTTGGCGGTGGACCGGTGGTCGTCAATATTTAATAGGTGGGTCAGGCGGTATATTCAGGCTACATTGTGTTGTATAGTGATGTGAGAACAAGCTTCACTTCACCAGTTATCTGAAAAATTCAAAAATTCACTCACAGATCAGATTTCCATAGTGGATCATCGGTATTAGGTAGGATGGTAAAGGGTTCCTTTGGACCTCCTAACAGATCACTTCCATGACTTGTGTTCCCTTTTCACACACCCATACTCAATGACCTCCACTCACATAACAGGGACACAAGAAACTGCCACTTACTAGTTAATTTTTCAGTACAAAAAATGGTATTTGCATCAGGGAGATGTGTCTAGCTCATAAGGCTGTGTGCCACATGACCAATATAAGATGCACTCACCTACTGGTCTGTCTTAGTGATCCATGTTCCACATAGAGGAGAGGACCGCTGTGCACTCTGCACTTGAACTTGTAACGGGTCCAATGGAAACCTTTATTGGTTCTCAAAGGAATGGTTTTGTACAGCGACCATCTGACTGCCTTTGAATGGACTTTCACCAGACCTTCCAAATCATCACAGGTCCTCTGAGATACCAGTATGACGTCAAATGATGTCAATAGCTTGGTTTTACTTCACATTTGAATGGCTAAGAGGAGAACAGCTGAAAGAAAGGATTGTATCATATTCATTAATATATGTGCAGCAAATCACAAACACACAAGCTAACTACAACTACTGCTGGTTTTGTGCAATCAGAACAATGTTACGCAAATGTCATTTGACACATCAATCCCATTTATTCACTTTGAATTCAGGTTTGACTCCGGACACTTATAATAGAAAAGTGTGTGCAAGGGCCAAACTGAGGGGTCAATCTAACTCCAACCACAGCAACATATCAACAGGCAATACTAGGTGATGGAATGATCTCTGTGTTGAATAATCACTTTGTGGTTAGTGGCCTCAATCTGCATTGATAATGGTGATAGTTAATAATTTAATGCAGCCTTTCTCAAACTTTTCACCACAGGGGAACCCTTGAAATAACTTTCCAGCCTCAGGGAACCCCTGCTAACAATGACTATATCTATAACCTATGATACACTAGTATGATGGCCAGTGGAAAGAATGCTCCTTACATGTGTGGTCATTGGGAAGAATTACACCCTTACAGATCAAAAAGATCAATGGTGTCAGTGGGAACTTATGTGAGATGCAGAAATTGCTCATTGCTCAAGGAACCTCTAGCAACCTCTGGATGGACCCTAGGGCTCCATGGAATCCAATTCTGAAACCCTGATTTAATCTAACATTAAATTGTATTTAATTATTCAGAGACCCAGTCCATACCTCCATCATTTTTTTCTATTAGCTACCCCTGGCTCAGAACCCTTGCTCTAGAAAAATAAACAAGAGAAGCAATGGTGGTAAAATGGCACGTTCTGAATATTTGTGAACAGTCTTATTTTCTACAGTTTTTCAAACTGACCCAGTTGATCTGAAATCATGCTCCTGCTCTTCCTACATGAGAATGGGGTGTCCAGTACCACATTGGCATTAATAGCAGAAGCAATGAAAAGGGAGCACCAACAGGTAAAATTCATCCAGACACCTTAAAAGCCAATATGATTTTACAAGAACTTCACTATCCACCACTCAAAATGTAGACATATTTTAGAGTGGAGAACATCTTCTTGATAAGGGAACAGCCATTTTTCCACATCACCTTAATATCATTATTTTTATTGCAGAATATATTTTCTAAGCAAAACAAAAAATATTCTAATTAATGCACTGTGATTATGCAACAACATTTAGCAAATCAAGCATGAATGGGGCAGGGATACTTATCAGAATCGTCTATGTGTTGGTTTCATGCAAATGACCGAAATCACCATTTCATTACTCATTCATGGGAAATTAAAACATTTAGGCAGCCTAAAATTTGAATAAAATAGATAAAAATGTCTTAAATAAACAACACATTTTTACCCTGACTGACATGAAAATGCTCTGGAGTTCCATAGCATTTTCAGGCTCAATGATATAATTTTCACCAATGGTGGGGGACTAAAAAAAAAAAAGGAAGGAGACACTGCCCTGGGATGGTGGAGTTTCTCCTTTAACCTCCCTGGCGGTATGATTCTTTCTGATTTTAGGTGCCGAAAGCGGTACAATTATTTTGCAATGAAATTTGGCGTTTTATATTGTAGGTATTTAATTATTAACAATAACACACTTAAATCTGTCCAAACAAGAGTCTAGTAGATATCCCGGGTATGATAAAGTTTGAAACACAAAAACATAAATTATAATATAATAAAAAAAAAATAATAATTAAAAAAAATAAAAATAAATAGTAATAAAATAAATTTCCACACGATTCACTATCGCTCAATTCTGCAAGTGTTCTAATTTACTATCGCAGTTTTCTAGCTGGTCTAAAGCCATTTTTGACGTAAAGGGACACTTTTTGGTTGCTATGGACAATCTCCAGTTTCCAGGCAGAAAGAACAGTGTATGCAATATAAAACTGCATGCAGGGCATGGGCCAGAGCACTGGGGACAAAAGGGATGTGAAATCATTTCATACAGTACTGTAATCTGTAAGATTACAGTACTGTATGTGTTATGATTTTTACATTTTTTTGAATTTGCCGCCAGGCTCCGCCCCCGTGCGTCGCGACGCTCGCAGGGAACGGAGCCTGGCACGGAGAGGCTTCGGAGGAGGACGGAGCCCTCGGACAGTGCGGGGGACATCGCAGGATCCCGGGGACAAGGTAAGTAAGGAGGCACCAGGATCCTGCGATGTAATCCCGAGTGTGGCTCGGGGTTACCGCTAATGGTCCTGAAATGTAACCCCGAGCCACACTCGGGAAAACCGCCAGGGAGGCTACAATACCTTCACAATTGCCAGGCTGACACGGCGGGGAGCTGATGTTTTATTTTGCATAATGCAAATTTTATGACCTAGATTTACTTTCATGATAAACAGTGAAAACCTAATGGGTATATAAATCAAGGCACAGGATCAATGTCAATCAATAAAGTCAGCCATGTGATACAGCACTGAAGGACTTCATCTCCCCAGCATAGTCTTCACAATTTAATAACAGGAAATGGGCCAAATTTATTATTGAATGACTTCTTCCATTCTGCAGCATCTCATTCAGTTCAAAGGGAAATAAGTACTGTCTGTACTGTCCCATAGTAACCAATAAGAGCTTTCATTATCTCCACTGTCCTTTATTTTGTAAAGGTATGAATGTGATTTCTAGAAGGGGTGAGTGAAATTGAGAGCTTTCGCTTTTGCCACACTTTTTACAATTTACCAAGTCTAATGCCCTGTACACACGAGCGGTTTTGCCGTTGGAATAAACTCTGAAGGTTTCCCCGACGGAACTCCATTCAAACGGCCTTGCCTACACACGGTCAAACCAAAGTCCGACCAAAGTCCGACCGTCAAGAACGCGGTGACGTACAACACTTACGACGGGACTAGAAAAAGGAAGTTCAATAGCCAGTAGCCAATAGCTTCCGTCTCGTACTTGCTTCAGAGCATGCGTCTTTTTTGGTCCGTCGGAACAGCATACAGACGAGCGGTTTTCCCGATAGGAATTGGTTCCGTCGGAAATATTTAGAACATGTTCTATTTCTAGGTCCGTCAGAATTTTCTAAAAAAAAAAAGTCCGATGAGGCCTACACATGATCGGAGTAGACGATGAAAAGCTTCCGTCTGACTTTTTCTGTCGGACATTCCGCTCGTGTGTACGCGGCATAAGAGGAAAGCTATATTAAAGTGACCCTGCCACTACAAAAAAGATCATCCCTGTAAAAGAAGAGGCAATATGCTTACCTTTTCTTGAAATGCCACTGATTCAGTGCTCAACAGCAGCTGCAGGCATTCCACATTTCCAAGTATGAAGAATTCCTTCTCCTAATCCTACCGCAGGAAGTGGTTTTTACCTCTGGCTTGAACATTACAACAGGAAGTACAAGTCGGTAGGAGGACTCATCAAGTGCAGCGGGGGGGAGAGGTGTTTGTCTCATCCAACTGGTTCAATACTTGCAGTTTTAGGGGTTTCAAGACACATACCATCAGGATTATAAGTAAATTGCCTTTTTTTAAAGGACTAGTCAATCCTTTGTAAGGAGCCATATGGTGAGAAGGTCACTTGAAGGTGTTTTAGTGGGTTACAAAGCTTAACTCCAGGAACTATCTGTATATCTCATACCTGATGGGCCACTGTAGAAGCTTAAAAATTGCTGTAGTAGTCAGCACTGTTACATTGATAGCCACTATCTTCCGGGTTCAGCTTGCCCTCTGAATACTGGCAACATGGGGTCAATTGGCACTGCCACTGTTCATAGAATACCTTCTATTTTTTCAATGAATACAAGGCGGTGACATCAATGATCTCCATTTTGTTCAATCAGAGAACGCCGTGTGTTCATTTAAATAAATACAAGGGATTCTACAAATGGTGGCAGTGCCGAGTATGTGGCCACCTAACTTTGCCTAAGCAGTCTGCAACAAGAAATTAGAGATACATATTGACTATAAATTTCATATGAAATCAGTTTTGGCAAAATCACTCAACTCAAGTTAGTAGTTATCAGCAAAATATTTTACAAAGCTATAACTCACGTGCTATTTGCCATGGTTTTTAGCCACGCTGTTACAATACATATGAATCATTGTTTAGTAAATTGAGTCCATAGTCTGAAATAGCTCTTTCTTCTGATATTGTGGCAATAGAAGCATGTGGCCCAACTGAAACTACAACGTGGAATACAAGCGCGCTGATTAACTAGTGGACTGTGAAAATAATATGTTCCTGCAATCACATTAACCATTGGTGTGTGCAGCCTATTGCATTAGGGTGTACACCCCGGAGCACAAACACACCAGTGCGTATATCAGTAGGGCAGTGGACGGTGTCAGTAGAGCTAACATTGGTGTCAGTAGGGCAGTGGACGGTGTCAGTAGAGCTAACATTGGTGTCAGTAGGGCAGTGGACAGTGTCAGTAGTTATTTATTCTGTATTTCATTATTTGTTTTAATTATTTTTTATTATTTACAATTTTTTAGGAGCATAGGTGAAATATCAAAGGTCTAAACAGACCCCTGATGTCTCACTTTTGAGACAGAGAAAGAAACTGAAGACAGAGATTTCCCAGTCCCTTTCTCTGCAACCTGCAGTAAAGATAGTTTACTATGGTTCAGTGAAGAATGAAGACAGGAAAGATCGGTACAGAAGACTCACTGTGTTCATTCAGAAAAGGAAGGGGCCAGTTAATGAAATATTTACCAGCCCCTTCCCCACTCCTGAGAGGAGAGGAGGAAAGCTGGCAGCACCAGTGTTAATTTTGGCAGCAAATTTCGATTTAGTTTTAGTCTTAGGACTAAAGTGGCATTTTAGTTTTAGTCCCATTTGAGTCTTCTGCAATTGTTTTAGTTTTAGTCGTATTTAGTCGACTAAATCTCCAGGACAGTTTAGTCAACTAAAAGGTCCTACGTTTTAGTTGACTAAAATCTCCAGTAAATTTTAGTCGACTTAAACTAATTTTAGTCCTCTAAAATCTAATGGGTGTAATTAAATTGTAATGCATTAGTGAACATTTCTTTACAATTTCCAAACTCATTATATACTGCTGGAGTAAAAAATCTCATATGGTATTTTTTATGGTATTGAGGTATGAACATGCACTACAGACCAGTTTTAATTTCTAAGTCAAATTTCAATTTAGTTTTAGTCTTATGCCGCGTACACACGATCGGACTTTACGGCATACTTGGTCCGGCGTACTGCATTTCGACGGACAATTCGATCGTGTGTGGGCTCCAGCGGACTTTGTATTCTCAAAAGTTTGACGGACTTAGATTTGAAACATGTTTCAAATCTGTCCGACGGACTCGAGTCCGGTCGAAAAGTCCGCTCATCTGTATTCTAGTCCAACGGACAAAAACCGACGCTAGGGCAGCTATTGGCTACTGGCTATGAACTTCCTTGTTTTAGTCCGGTCGTACGTCATCACGTACGAATCCGTCGGACTTTGGTGGATTGTGTGTAGGCAAGTCCGTTCATTCGGAAAGTCTGTCGAAAAGTACGCCGGACAAAGTCTGCCGTAAAGTCCGATCGCGTGTCTTTTGACTAAAATTGCATTTTAGTTTTAGTCCCATTTTAGTCTTTTGACTAAAATGCCATTTTTGTTTTAGTCAAATTTTAGTCATCTCAATTGTTTTAGTTTTAGTCGTTTTAGTAGTTTTAGTCGTATTTTAGTCGAATAAAATAGTACTCATTTGGTCGATTAAAATGTTTTAGTCGACGAAATTAACACTGGGCAGCACTGCAGGGGGGAGACAGGAAGCAGGGGGAATCTGCACCACATGGGATGATTAGGGTGTACCCAGGCACATCTGACACACTCTGTGTGCATGCCTATGACATCAACTGTTTTAAACTTGGCCTGGAAATCCTAGAACTGAGTGTACTAACAACCCAAAAAAACAAGGCACCATTAACACATAACAATGGACCTCCCAAGCAGTAGATGGTGCTGCTCAAAAAAAAAAATCTCTCCTAATTATACGAGTTATACTGTGCCACAAAGCTTGGTACCCATCTGTAAAATAAATGACAAAAACGAAGCCCCCGTAGATCTACCGTGTAATTGTTCTTTGTTTCACCTTCATTGTCATTTTTTTTATTATGTGAAAAGAGCAATTTCATGTTGCAAGCTAAATTTTGCAGCTTTATTGGCCCACCATCAAAACATGAATCAAGCAAATATTTTTTCTTCTAATCTCCGTAGGCGTCTGAAATTAAAAAGCTTTCTAATGGTTTACCAATAAAAGCACTCAAAGGATTAAAGCAGTAATAATTTGCTTCTTATATTAAGAGTGAGTTGTAAATAAGACAGAAATAGTCTTTTATAAAAAAAAAAAATTAAAAAAAGCACAATCACCAACCAGCGTATAACCGGTCTTTAGCCCACACATAATTTACTATGCCTGTATAGATGGAGGGGAACGTATATAATAATCACAGAGCATGTATGGTACGAATAACTTAAAGGAAAAGTCAACCTTTAGCACTGGTCTTAAAATTTTGCTTCCGGCACTTTCTAGAATTATTTTACTGAAATAGATTTGTCATTTGCAAAGATCAATACACTTTCCTTTCCATCAGCCATGCTAAATAAAGTGCATCTAAAGCCAAAATTCTTAGTTTCTCTTATTTGGTCCCTTCTGGTCTGTTAAAGCATGTGTACACCGTTTAGAACAACCTATTGCATACAAGCATTAAATAAGACCTTAGCAATAATTTACAATAAATCACAAAAAAATACCTTTTTTTGCCTCTTTTATCTTCCAGTCACGTGATATAGCTCTTGTATCCCGACTGTCCAATAGTGAGACGTAGATAGAATAGAAAGAGTAAAAATGTGTCAAGGACGTCTTGGCATAAAAAATTGATATCTTCATTTAATCCATGGAACCATAAAAAGGAATAGATTCCTAAAGACTGACAGGTTTCAGCCTCCTACAAAGGCCTTAGTCATAATCAGACAGAGTGAGACAGAGATTGGTTTTACCATGTGATGAAGCTCTGTGCCTGTGCTTTATATGAAAGAACACAGCTCCGGTATCCTTTTAGATGTGCTGCTCCTCCTTGCTGGCCACTGGGTAGTACAAACTTTAGCTGTGCAATCTGCTGATCAGCTGATTGATAACATATAGGACCTGCTTCTGAAACAGATAGCACAGCTAATGTCTGCAACACCCAGTGGTCAACATGGAGCTAGAGTTGCCACATCATCCCTTTAATCCAGGACACATATGAATTCCACAGGTTCTGAGGCTGATTTAATGCAGATAAGGCACCAAGTGAGTTTAATTACCACCTTAATCAGCCACAGAACCTGTGGAATTAATGTGTGTCCTGGATTAAAGGGATGATGTGGCAACCCTACATGGAGCCGCATGCACTTCCAAAGGGATGCCAAGGATGTGTTCTGATATATAACAAACGGGTTCACAGCAGATCACATATTCCTTCCAGGGGGAAGCTGGAGAATGCACATTAGGAGTGACAATGCTAAAAATGGAATAATACGTGAAAAAGCAATACCACTCCTGAATAAGGGATTAGAAGGAAATGACAGACTCAACTATGTATTTACTGTATATAAATATAGTAATGAAAGAAACGTTGCTTATAAAGTAAGCAACTAATTTCAGAGTTAATGACACAAAATATATTTGGGTTTACTGACACTCTAAAAAAACCAATAAAAATGTTTTGTTATACCATTTCCATAAATGCAAAAAATACCTGTTGATCCTGCCAGAAAACTTGTGAGCTCATCATTTTCTGCATTCTTGTCAATTGTTTTTAGTTATCTCTGAGAACTACAGAACCCTCCCCTCTATGCTATGGAGAAGAGGAGGGGTGGTTTCTTTAGTTTTGTCCTATCTTGTTGTTCTCGTACAGTATGGAGAGGGAGTATTGTCACTCACATGACAGGAAATATGTCACAGGCAGGATGACCAGGAGAAAGTAAAATAATAAAAAGCCTGAAAAAAGGAAAACTAACATAGCCACCATATCTGGTAAGCTGTGATATATTTCTTTTAGTTTTGGGGGGTATAGAAATGATTTAAAGCGGAGTTCCACACAAAAATGGAACTTCCACTTTTCGGAACCCTCCCCCCCTCCGGTGTCACATTTGGCACCTTTCAGGGGGGAGGGGGGTGCAGATACCTGTCTAAGACAGGTATTTGCATCCACTTCCGGCATAGACTCCCATGGGAGTCTATGCCTCTTCCTGTCCCTCCGCGCTGTCTGCTGGGAACACACAGCTCCCAGGAGATAGCGGGGACCAGTTACGATGCGCAGCGCGACTCGCGCGTGCGCAGTAGGAAACCGGGAAGTGAAGCCGCAACGCTTCACTTCCTGATTCCCTCACCCAGGATGGCGGCGGCAGCTGCCGAGAACCGAGCGGGTTCTCTGCGTCGGCTGCCGACATCGCTGGACCCTGGGACAGGTAAGTGGCCATTTATTAAAAGTCAGCAGCTGCAGTATTTGTAGCTGCTGGCTTTTAATATTTATTTATTTTTAGGCGGTTTAGGTGGACCCCCGCTTTAAGTTTAACCCAACCGGGGTAGGCTGGACTAGGCCATCAAGGTTTATAAAAGTACTATACTTTATGCCTTCTCAGTTTTTGTATTACAAATGTTGTATAATATATGCAGCAACTTCAATTGATTTGTATTTGTTTGATAAAATAAATAAAAATGATTGTTGAAAAAAAGAAATGATTTAAGTTTTGGATGCAGTATGAAAGATTTAAAATCCCATATCATTTTAAATAATTTGTTTTTATTGTGAGGTCAAAAGCCAATGCTTTTTCAGCCCCCCCCCCCCCCCCCCCCCAAAATGTGTTGGATTTTGACGTCACAATAAAAAGCAATTGCCTTACATTGTACTGGTTTATTAATCATTTTTTCATTCAAGAATATGTAAGGCCTGGCAGTTGATTGGGCATCAGACAACCCTGGCGCCCGACTCTCAAGCTGAAGTGTCAGACAAAGAAAATAAAGCTAAATAGTTGCAAATATAAAACTTCCAAATTCTAACCCAGAAAGAATCTCTGGGGTGCTAATGATAAACTCCATCGGTACTGTAGTTAAGCAATCACTGATTTCAGAGGAAGTGGTTAAATTCAGTGAGCAACGACACAGAGAGATTGAGAGAGAGAGAGAGAATGGCCCATCCAGTAAGGCCTTTATTTAGCAGCTTGGCACAGGCGCTTTGCATACAGATGCTGGATGGAATTAGCACAGCTTTGTGCAGCGGGATGCAGAAGGAGGACTGCTGTTGGTGAGATATGAAGGGGTTTCCAGCAGCGTGGCCTCGAGAGACGAAGACAGAAGGAGCCTTGGCCCCAGGTATTTCTGCTGCTTACTGTGAGCTTCAAGATTAATATTCCAGATGTTCCTCTCCGCTGCCAAGGGCACATCAGATGGCTTGCATCCATGGCACTTTTCAATTTCTTCCTTTCCAATCCATTTATTTTTCACTTTTATCCCTCCTGCTTCCCCCCCCGACAGAACCCATCATCCACACACCCCGCCGACCTTGTCTAGATATAGATATACGCAACTCACTTCCCCGCTGCCAAATCACAACTTCAAATTCCCCAGTGCAAAACTTTATTCCTTACGTAATGAGTCCAACAGAGGGAGAGAGATACAGAGAGATGGGGGGAGAGCAAGAGATGGATAGAAAGATGGGGAGACAGAGAAAAGGCATGCCATGGGGAAGAAAGAGAGAAAAAGAGAGATAGACAGATGAAGAGAGAGAAGAGACTCATTTCCAGGATAAGTATTCCAGTGACAGCCCCTTCATACTTTTATGATACTTTTTCTTTTTTGCAAATTTTTTATTTGGTCTGAAATAAAAGACAAGAACCTCAGGGTCCGTGCAAGAAAGAGTAATGCCGCGTACACACGGGCGGACTTTTCGACTGACTTTTCAACGGACTTTCTGACAGACTTTTGAATGAATGGACTTGCCTACACACGATCAACCAAAGTCCAACGGATTCGTACGTGATGACGTACACCGGACTAAAACAAGGAAGTTGATAACCAGTAGCCAATAGCTGTCCTAGCGTCGGTTTTTGTCCGTCGGACTAGCATACAGACGAGCGGACTTTTCGACCGGACTCGAGTCCGTCGGAAAGATTTGAAACATGTTTTATTTCTAGGACCGTTGGACTTTTGGTGAAAAAAAGTCCGCTGGAGCCCACACACGATCGAATTGTCTGACGGAGTCCGGTCTGCCAGACCTAGTCCATCGAAAAGTCCACTTGTGTGTACGCGGCATAATACATCAACATAATGTATGAATATAAACGGTATAACATGTCACAACAGTATACATATCTCCATGGGTGGGATGGGGTTTAAAAACAATAACAAATAGGTGCATCACCGGAGATCATATGACCCCGCACTGTCCTGGTTTCTACATTCACCAGACCCGGTTCTGATACTTTTTCATACTTCATGGCCCCTTCATACTTTTCTGATATGTTGCAGTGCGTTATGCCTATTGTTAAATTAGAACATTCATTTTAGAAAGAGTAAGGGAGGGCTATAGCCCCTGGAATTTTCTTTTCTGATCTGTTTCCCATTATGGAGATTTTCCTTCACTTCCTGTCCCATAACAAAAACAGGAAGTGAGAAAAATCTCTCCAAAGTAAGGCAATCCCGATTGTCACCAGGGTCACCAAAATAAGTGGAGGAGTTCCCATCTATTCCTGTTCTGGTGACAACTCAAAATTTAGGATTTTCTTTTACTTTTGGTTACAATGATAAACAGGACAGATAGAGAGGGTGAATCTCCCTAGATGTGCCTGCTTTAAACAAGTACATCCTAAAACATTCCTCTGGTGGAAAAGAAAAAAGAATGAAACGAAAACGAATACATTTTTGGTGATATCATGGGTCTCTTCCAGACCCAATTAAGTACATTTAGAACTGAAGTGCCACACTGATATTCAAGTCCAAATACAAGTTTATTCCAACAACAAATTATACATTCAACACATTTTGGGGGCTACAAACCCGTCCCTTCCTCAGGATTTAAAGCGGGGGTCCACCTATCTATCTTTTTTTTTTTTTAGTTCATTCACAAACTTTTCTTCTCAGCATTACATACTCACATATTGTGTGTAATATGTCCGCCTGTGTCAGATTTCGTCGGAAAGAATAACTTATATTATTCACTGCAGGCGGTTTCCATCTTCATTGTGGGCATTTGAAGCCCACAAGCATTTATTTCCTGGATGTGGTGAATGCTGTGCTCCCAGCATTCACCGCTCGTTCCCGCACATGCTCAGTGGCATCCTGGGAAGCCTGAGACTAGCTCCCAGGAGTCTGGGAGAGGCTAGAAACACGCCTACTCCCACGGGAGGAGAACCAGGAAGTGCAAAGAAGAATAGAAAAATAAAAGGTAATTACGGCGATTTACATTTTTTTAAACGGCATGTCAGCATCTAGGCAAGGAAGAGAATACATACAGATATTGTTCAAAATTTGGGTGGAACCCCGTTTTAAGAAATTGAAAGTTTATGTGGACTCAGTAATAGAATGGTTGCTGCTTAAACCAGCTGCTGATAGATGCTGTGCAAATTCACAACTCTTTAATTATATTATATCTTTTATTATATTGAGTCCACATACATGATTTCATTGCTCCATTTTCTTATACCCTGATAAAGTGATAGTGTTGCAGCCTCGAAACGCGTTGGGTTTATAAACAGTCTGTCACTGGAATAAACTTGAATATCACGGTGTGGCACTTCAGTTCTAGTTTCACCTATCCCTACCACAACCCATAATGAACGCAGGCAGCCTTCAGTGTGCAGAGGCTGCCAGCTCATTGTTCAGATTTTTTTTTATATCTACACCACTGCCAGACTACGGGATGATAACATTAAAATAAAATAAACATATAAAGTAACCTCAGGGTTCAGGTTCTATATAGTCACTTTCCCAAGCTTCCAGATCTGATTGGCAGGGTTCCATTATAAATCCATGTGACGATAAGGCTTTGCATTGTGCTGTGGCGCTCAGATCATATCCATGCGCACACAAACTGACACAATAAAAGCGATTGTTTACCTAGGAAGTCGCTGCTCTTGCATTCTTCGTTGGGCTGCCAATAAAAGAAGAGTTAGCGGGATAATGGACAAGGGAGCTGGCAGCATTGTGGTTTCTCTTTGAAGTGGTCGGGTTCAGGAAGGTTTAGGAAGAAGATGTGTAGGAGTTTATGCTGCTTTTCAATGACCGCATAAAAATACTTGCAGCCTGCTGGGCCGTCATTGTTCTCTCAGGCATATGGTTTAGCTGATAAAAAAACTGAGAAAAAAAAAATGAAAGATTGTGACCCCTGGACCCAGACTGACAACTTCACAGACAAACAACACAACAGGATGTTTCTATCTGTCAGGCCGCCTTATCTTTTCTGCTCACTGACATTTCTCTGCTCACCGGGAGAAGAAAACCACAGAGTCCGACCTGCAAATAACACTCCAAGCTCAACACTAACGATCGTTACGCTCCTGACACATTGTATCAGTGGAAGGGCCAGACAATTAGACATCACACACTTACATTAACACAGCCAGGCTACACACAGGATGGGAAGAATCCAGAAAAACTGAACTAGTCAGAAACCTTGGTTCCAAAGGGCATTCCAGTCCTAAAAAGGGTGACCAAAAACTGCTACTGACCCTACAGTTCTGCTGAGTCTGTGTGTCCCTGCCCCGCCCCCTGTCCCGTCCTCTGCCTGCTCATAGGAGTGCTAATGAACACTCTGAGTGCTCCTCTCAGTAAATCTCATATAAGCAACTCCCCTTCCCACCTACTAGTTTATGAGGCAGGCTTACAGCCTGATTTTAAGTTTCAATTATTGTTAGGGGACTCAGCCTAAAGATAGATTTCTGGTTATTGCACTTAGGAACATTAAAATGGTATTATACATTATACTTAAAGCATTAACCCAAAAAAAAAAAATCCTGCTCCTTGAAAACATTTTATACAGCATAGTGCTTGTGCTGTGTAATTTGGACCACTGTAACACCTTAAAAAACCCGGCTGATCCTGCCAGTTTCTCTGTAATCTGACCACGGTAATCATGGCTGCTAAGCCTTGACACCGTGGTCAGTTTACGTGCCTCCGTCATCCACAGCCCTGCTCTTCTGTGTCTTCTCTGTCCTCCCCCGCACCCCCCTCCCCTCTCTGCTTGTCACCTAGTGACAGTTCCACCCCATCCCCCTCCTGCTGCAGGAATAACAAATATTTATGTATACCATGTGTTCTGTATCTTAATGCAGCACCCCGCTGTCTCTGTGTTTTATTAAACAAACTCCTTTACCTTATCTCAAGGCGGCTCCTGGCGGTCCTTCTGGTGTCCCGCTGACGTCAGTGGGGAAACCTCCCGCTGCTTCTGTCAGACGGGCAGAGAGGATACGGCACGTAGGATATATCCTTTTTAAGTTCTCTAAGGGGTGATGGCGATAGAGAAATATATGACTTGCTTGGTCATGTATTTCTCTATCGCCATCACCCCTTAGAGAACTTAAAAAGGATATATCCTACGTGCCGTTTGTTCCATACTCCTCGGTTCTGGTATCGTTTTGAGGAACACAGCAACGTGTTAGCCATTCCATCAGCATTGCCCTTCCGGGCCACCTGTAGCCCATCACCACCTAAGTCTGTCTGACCCTACTCGGCGTATGCCCCGTTGGGTCCACCGATTCTGGTAAGCCTCTTCACTTCTGGTGGTGTTGTACATGTTTCTACTCCAGATGGTTTATATATTTGAAGTGGTCAGTTCCTGAAGATTCCTCATCTCTTTCCCAAGGATGTCCCTTCTTTGGCAACTACACTTTGAACTGCCGGTTTAATGTGTTTTTTATTGGACTTTTTTTCATTTCATAGCGCTACACTTATTTTGTTTTTGTCGTTGTTTACATCTTGTTGGTTGTGTTAGCTGCTTGTCTCTCCTCTGGCAGTGCAGAATTATTTTGTATATATTACCATGAAAAGCTCCACCAGATTTTGCACTCTCCAGTTTTAGTAAATCAACCCCAATGTGTTACTATGCCGAAACCTTGTGGTGCATCTGTGTGCAAGCAGTTGATTTCCACACAATAGTCATGGGGCACTATATTGTCCATCTAAGGTGGCGGCACTTGTGCGCCTGCGTGGAAGCATATTTTGTGTGCCGCTGGGTCTCTGCCAGCTCTCAAAATACCTCAGAGGGAGGGGGGGGGGAGCATTCTTGCTCCGCAAAGTTACTTTTTAAAGTGGAATTTCAAGGATATTATATATATAGCTACAGCTTGGTAGACCAATGGAAATATCCATATACCACACGTGGCCGATGCCCTTGGAAGCTGGAAATCAATTAAGTAAAGACAATTACTCCACTGATCTCCACTTGATTCTGGGTCCTGTGCTGAGTGGCTGGCCTTGCACATTTTGAAAACAGGAGGTTGGCTGCTCAGCATGGGCGCCATTCAGATATTGCTTTGATTATATAAGTGATTAAATGAGAATTTCAGACGTTTACAAGGGCTTAAGTGGAATCTACATTTATCAGAGGACAAAGTACTGATTACAGTGCTTTAAAGAAAATCTGTTATGAAATAAATAAGTAGGTGCCCTGATCTCCTTCTGAAACCTCTAGTACCTTGGCTGTCATATCTAACCCCTGGCTTCAATGTTTTCAGAGTCACTGAACCAGAACAAGCATTCAGATCATGATTTTTATTTTAAGGATAACCAGGGGATCAGCACAGCAGCCAGTCAACTAGCATTTTCAGGAAGAGAGATCATCAATGGCAACTTAAATATTCTTTCCTGTCGGTTCTATCAAGGGGCCAACATACACTGAAGGTTTCCTCTGCCCACCTTTGCTTCGTTGGGCGCAAAAGCAGTTCTGACACCATAACAATACTTCCCAACTTTTTGAAATGGGAATGAGGGACAGCTATTAGCAAAAGTATGTGAGGATCTTGCGAGCTCTATTAAAAAATAAAAATAAAATTATAATTATAAAGACAGCTGCTGGCACTAATCACGTCCCATATAGTCGTGTGATAGCATAAAAAATATAGAATTTTGTGCCGCGCTATCTACCTAATATTCTGTTATAACAGCAGTAAATTTAAGGTGTCAATAGTGCAATATGATGCTCTGCTGTGAAAAATCTAATTCATAACATAACTAAAGTGAAGCATACATTAAAGATACAGTAGTGGCAAATCCTTGTGACATATACAACCCTACAAGATCTCACACCTAAAACTCATATACAGTGGAATCTTGGATTACAAGCATAATCCATTCCAGGAGAATGCTTGTAATCCAAAGCACTCGCATATCAAAGCGAGTTTCCCCATAGAAGTCAATAGAAATGAAGATAATTCGTTCTCCATTGACTTCTAATACATGCAATACCGCATGTGGCCAGAGGTGGGGGGGGGCGCCGGAGAGCCTCGGAAATACTCGGGGACAGCTCGGCTAAACTCAGAAAGCCTCAGAAAGGCTTGGAAACACTCGGAAACTGAGTATTTCCGAGTGTTTCCGAGCGATTCAGAGTATTTCCGAACGGCTCCGTCCCCGCACCTCTGGCCAAATGCGGTACTGCACACCCTATTAGCGTGAATTCTGCTCGTTTTGCGAGACAATACTCGCAAACCAAGTCAGGATTAAAAAAAAAAAAAGTTGCTCGTCTTTCAAAGCGCTCATTAACCGCATTACTCATAAACCAAGGTTCCACTGTAATTAATAACAGTAGATTACTTATAATAAATCCTAATTATAAAAAAATATATATATAGTGACATAGAAGTGAAAAATAAAGTGCCGTAGTGCATACAAATGGTGATGTCCTGATCATATATCACAGGATCAGCTCAACATATATAACATAAAAGTCCTTATCAAACATAGAATTGCGAGTCCATTGATGGGAGTGATCAAAAAAACGTGTTGCAGTGTCCACACTCAGGTCCTCCCCACCCTTAGGTAATAGCTGCTCACCTATTTTGTTATAATTAGGATTTATTATAAGTAACCTGCTGTTATTAATTATATGAGTTTGAGGTGTGAGATCTTGTAGGGTTGTATATGTCACAAGGATTTGCCACTACTGTATCTTTAATGTATGCTTCACTTTAGTTATGTTATGAATTAGATTTTTCACAGCGTAAGCATCATATTGCACTATTGACACTTATAATTTACTGCTGTTATAGCAGAATATTAGGTAGATAGCGTGGCACAAAATTCTATATTTTTTTACTAGCAAAAGTATGCAGGCATAGGACACACCCCCTGCCACGCCCGCTTAAAGGAGAATTATACAAAAAATGATTAGTTAAACCCACAAATGTGTTTTTTTTTTTACCACTACTATTCCTTTATACTGGCTTTTGAAATGCAGCAATTTAGAAATTGGATGAAAGGTTTGAAATACTTTTTGAAAGATAAAAAGTCCAGTTCATATACAATTATATAGATCAGACCAAAATGAGGGACAAATGAGGAGGAAAGTGGGACTTTGTTCCAAATCAGGTACAGTCCCTCGAAATCAGGGACAGTCGGGAGCTACGTCATAACTCTGGGTTCACAATGCCGCTGCTTTTGCTGCCCACATATTCTGGTGCATGGGCAGGATGTCCAGAAAATAACATGTAGCCGACCCTCAATACCCTCCAATGGACGTGGCGGCCAAAGCTTCCCAAGGAGGAGGCCACTGAGGTCATTTTGTGTTTGTAATATTTCTTTCTTTGTTTTGCCATATTAGCCCAATGCATAAGCTATACTAGCGGTGCTCATGCCACAGGATCACATCTCCTATGCTGTAGTCGCTGCATTTTGTAATGTGTCTTGATTTTAGGATTGCCCTTAAAATGAATCTTTTTATAGGCCTGCAGGGGCCTATGGCGATGTTGCTGTGAAGCTCAATCTTATAGTTACACCTCTGGCTGAAAATCTGTTCCAGCAGCTGTGTAGAATCTTATAAGAGGATCTTCCGTCGGCTTCTCCTCCTGGAATAAAGTGCATTTATGATCCAGCTGTGATTCACTGCAAGCCATGCAAAAATAGAGCCCATGAAGACACTAGCTGGGCAGTATGTAAGCAGCAAGGCTCACCCGCTGGGCTGAGGGGCCACAGGTGGTCCCTCTAATGACTCTTCTACGGCCTGGGAAGGATAAATCAAGTCTTCTCTCCTCTGAGATTTCTGACACTGTATGCACACTGTGAGCAATGACAGGCAGTACACAGGCACCCTATGTGCTGTGAAGCTGTGTTGGCCGATATATGGTTTTTAAAATATTTTAAAAATATTTTAAAGCAGATCTGTAGTCCTTAAATACCTCCTCCTATGAGCCACAAGGTCTTTTTTTTTAATATTGTGCTCTAAAATGCCTAAATCTTTGGTGAGAAGTTGGCCTTTTGTAATGCCTGTTGGTTAGTTGCATCTATCTGCAGTATATAATGTTATTAATAATTCACGTTAATGTTAAATAAATGTTAATACTATTCTGTGGCACTGGCTTTGTTCCTTCGCAGCACAGAGCTGTGACCACTGTACGTCACGTATGCACTCAGCCCCTAGATCTATGTTCATGCTACATTCAGGCCCTTTCACACCTATATGCTTTTGCCGTGCTAGAAGCGTATCAAAAGTATTTCCCTTGAAATTCTGTGTACCTATTTACATCTGTGCAATGTGTGTACGCTGCATTTTGAAAAGTTATGCATGCATCTTTTGTACACTATGTAAAAAGCACACAAGAACACACACATTCCATAGAAATGAATAGAAAATGCATCAACAATGCACTGCATTGTATTTTTCTATGTCCAGGATACACAATTGCATGCTGGGAGTCAGGAATGTCAGCGATGTAATAACAGCCAGGCAATATATAAAAAGGCGCATTACATAAGCTATATGTGCTGCGCTGAAATATGGCACAATGCATTAAAAATGTGCTAAAATGCGCTATGCATTTTCATAAACTGCATATGGTGCTTTTATGCGCTATAGTGTGAAAGGGCCTGCATACAGCCAATAAGATTTGTTAAAGGGGCTATAAGCAATTTGCAAATCACCACAACCTTCAGAAACTAATCAAAACCAGTCTTTAGTTGTTCTTAGTACTAGTTTGGAACGTTTTAGGTATGACAACAAGAAATGTAGAGAAAAAAAGAAAAAATTCACATAATATATATATATATATATATAGATATATATCTATATCTATAGAGATATAGATATATATCTATCTATATCTATATATCTATCTATATATATAGATATATATATATATATATATATATAGATAGATAGATAGATATATATATATATATATATATATATAAATATAGATAGATACAGATATCTATCTATATATATTCTATATCTATATATATATTCTCCCATCGCTGCACTCCCTGCAATCTCTCCAACGCACCCTTTCCTCTCTCTGATCACAACCTTATCCGTTTCACACTCTCCTTGTCTCCTATATCCCATGCTGCCAACCCACAAACCACTACCCGCAGGAACCTTCGCAACCTCAAACCTTCCCTTCTTCACTCTGCTACTGATGGCCTTTATGACAAAATCGCACCCCTGTCCTGCCCAGACCTAACCACTTCCATCTACAACACCACGTTGTCATCCTCCCTAGACGTACTTGCTCCTCTTTCTACACGCAGAACCAGGCCCCATCTGCCACAACCCTGGCAAACAGACGACACCAGAAGTCTCAAGAGACGCAGCCGTGCTCTTGAGCGAGCATGGCATAAATCTAAATCCCTGCAAGACTTTACCCTCTACAAATCTGTCCTTCTCAAATACAACTCCTGCCTCCACACTGCTAAACAAACCTATTACAACACTCTCATCAAAACCCTCTCATCCAAACCTCGTCAACTCTTTTCTACCCTTAATTCCTTACTTCACCCCCCACTGCCCCCTCCCACCAACTTGCTTACCGCTCAACATATTGCCAACCACTTCAATAGCAAAATCAACACAATTCGCAAGGAGATATCCAGCATTAAAATTCCTCCCCTACCCAACATATCAGGTCCAACACCACACTCAATACTCTCCTCCTTTTGCCCAGTTACCACAGAAGAAGTTGATAAACTCCTCTCCATGGCACACCTCACTACATGTCCCCTGGACCCTGTCCCCTCTAAATTGCTGCGACCACCTTCCCACTCTATCCTCAACTCCCTAACCCACATCTTCAACCTCTCCCTCTCCTCCGGCACCTTTCCTTCCCCGTTCAAACATGCACTGGTTACCCCCATACTCAAAAAACCCTCACTAGACCCCACCTGTTTGAATAACTTAAGACCTATCTCCCTTCTCCCGTTTGCCTCCAAGCTCATCGAACGCCTTGTTCATGACCAAATGAGTCGCTACCTCACGGACAACAACCTTCTCGACCCCCTACAGTCTGGCTTCCGCCTACAACATTCGACTGAAACTGCCCTACTAAAAATCACCAATGACCTAATAACTGCCAAAACCAATGGCCACTACTCCATACTCATACTTTTAGACCTCTCTGCTGCCTTTGACACAGTTGACCACCTGCTGCTCCTCAGCAAATTACACTCCCTTGGCCTCCGTGATTCTGCATTATCCTGGTTCTCCTCCTACCTATCTCAGCGCACTTTCAGCGTCACTTACAACTCCACCTCCTCTGCTCCCCTTCCTCTTTCTGTTGGGGTACCCCAAGGCTCTGTCCTTGGGCCTCTCCTTTTCTCACTCTATACCTCTTCCCTGGGCCAGTTGATCACCTCCCATGGCTTCCAATACCATCTCTATGCCGATGACACACAGATCTATCTCTCCACTCCCCAACTCACCCCCACTATCTCCTCACGGATCTCAAACTTGCTGAATGACATATCGGTATGGATGTCACACCACTTCCTCAAACTTAATCTTTCTAAAACTGAGCTTGTTATATTTCCTCCTTCACGGTCCCCCTCCTGTGACTTCACCATTAATATCAACAACACAACCATTGGTCCCTCCACACATGCCAGAGTCCTGGGTGTAATCCTTGACTCTGACCTCTCCTTCAGCCCCCATATCCAATCACTGGCTAAATCCTGCCGCCTTAACCTCCGCAACATCTCCAAAATTCGACCCTTTCTGACTAATGACACTACAAAACAACTTATTCACTCTTTGATTATTTCCCGCCTCGACTATTGCAACTCTCTCCTTAATGGCCTACCCTTAAGCAGGCTATTCCCCCTTCAGTCTATTATGAATGCTGCTGCTAGACTAATACACCTCACTAATCGATCCGTGACTGCTGCTCCTCTCTGCCAATCCCTTCACTGGCTTCCCCTACCCCACCGTGTAAAATTCAAAATGCTAACCATAACATACAAGGCCATTCACAACATCGCCCCCATCTACATCACCAACCTCATCTGCAGATATCGCCCAAATCGCCCCCTGCGCTCCTCCCAGGACCTCCTGCTCTCTAGCTCCCTTGTTACCTCCTCCCATGCTCGCCTTCAGGACTTCTCCAGAGCCTCTCCCATCCTCTGGAATTCCCTGCCCCAGTATGTCCGATCAGCCCCTACCCTGTCCACATTTAGGAGATCCTTGAAAACTCATTTATTCAGGGAAGCCTATCCCACACCCACATAACTGTCCCTGAGCCACCCCCATCAAATCATTCTTTGCAGATATTACCTTTTGTACCACCACCCCCTCCCTTTTAGAATGTAAGCTCTACGAGCAGGGCCCTCCTGTACCTTTTGTACTGTACTGTAATTGTGTTGTCCCCCTTATACATTGTAAAGCGCTGAGTAAACTGTTGGCGCTATATAAATCTCGTATAATAATAATAATATATAGATATAGATAGATATCTATATCTATATCTAAATATATATATATATATATATATATATATATATATATATATATATATATATATATATATATATATATACACACACAGGTGCATCTCATAAAATTAGAATACCATCACAAATTTATTAATTTACTTCAGTAATTCAATTCAAAAAGTGAAACTCATATATTTTATATAGATGTGTTACACACAGAGTGATACATTTCAAGCATTTTTTTTCTTTTAATTTTATGATTATGGCTTCCAGCTAGTGAAAACCCAAAATTCAGTATCTCAGAAAATTAGAATATTACATAAGACCAATAAAAATATGGATTTTTAATACAGTAATGTTGGCTTACTGAAAAGTATGTCCATGTACAGTGTAGTATGCACTCAATACTTGGTCGGGCTCCTTTTGAATGAATTACTGTATCAATGCGGCGTGGCATGGAGGTGATCAGCCTGTGGCACTGCTAAGGGGTTATGGAAGCCCAGGTTTCTTTGATAGTGGCTTTCAGCTCATCTGCATTGTTGGGTCTGGTGTCTCTCATCTTCCTCTTGACAATACCCCACAGATTCTCTATGGGGTTTAGGTCAGGCGAGTTTGCTGGCCAATCAAGCACAGTGATACCATGATCATTAAACCAAGTATTGGTACTTTGGGCAGTGTGGGCAGGTGCCAAGTCCTGCTGGAAAATACAATTAGATTCTCCATAAAGCTGGTCAGCAGAGGGAAGCATGAAGTGCTCTGGAATTTCCTGGTAGAGGGCTGCGCTGACTTTGGACTTGATAAAACACAGTGAACCAACACCAGCAGATAACATGGCTCCCCAAATCATCACTGACTGTGGAAACTTCACAGTGGACCTCATGTATCTTGTATTCTGTGCCTCTCCTCTCTTCCTCCAAACTCTGGGACCTTAAATTTTAAAAATGAAATGCAAAATTTACCAAAGTTTGTGATGATTTGGGGAGCCATGTCATCTGCTGGTTTTGGTCCACTGTGTTTTATCAAGTCCAAAGTCAGTGCAGCCCTCTACCAGGAAGTTCTAGAGCACTTCATGCTTCCCTCTGCTGACCAGCTTTATGGAGATAGTGAGTTAATTTTCCAGCAGGACTTGGCACCTGCCCACACTGCCAAAAGTACCAATACTTGGTTTAATGATCATGATATCACTGTGCTTGATTGGCCAGCAAACTCATCTGACCTAAACCCCATAGAGAATCTGTGGGGTATTGTCAAGAGGAAGATGAGAGACATCAGACCCAACAATGCAGATGAGCTGAAAGCCGCTATCAAAGAAACCTGGCCTTCCATAACACCTCAGCAGTTCCACAGGCTGATCGCCTCCATGCCACGCCACATTGATGCAATAATTTATGCAAAAGGAGCCCCGACAAAGTATGGACTCCATACTATACTATACATGGATATACTTTTCAGTAAGCCAACATTTCTGTATTAAAAATACCTTTTTTTTTATTATTGGTCTGATGTAATGATCTAGTTTTCTAAGATACTGAAATTTGGGTCTTCACTAGCTGTAAGCCATAGTCATCAAAATTAAAAGAAAGAATCCTTAAAATATATCACTCTGTGTGTAATGAATCTATATAATATAGATGAGTTTAATTAACAAATAAATTAATAAATTAATAGATTAATACATTAGCAAACGAAGATTAAAAAACACTTAAGGAGGAACTGCAGTCTGCTCACATAATTTGTAACAAAAACATCTTTGCCATTCTGAAGCTTCCCTCCAACCACTTTGCATATTATTTTATATATACTGTGATTCTGTACTTGCCAAAAATTTAGCAGAAATCTCCCTCCACTAAGTCTAGCTGCAGCCATTTTAACTGTGGGCAGCTGAAGCTGCTGCCTGTTCACTTCCCAGATTTACACAGACGCACGCCTCCAGCTCTGCAGCTCTCATTGGCCCTCTTATGACTCATCCCCCCTCCCTTCCTGGCAAACTCTCATGAGAAAGAGAGAGAGAACTGTGCATGATGTCATAAGCCTAGGCTTTTTACCAGACAAGAAACAGGAAGTGGGCTGTATAAGGTATTTACTAGCAGAATTTTTTTTTTACTATCCAAAGTTAAAACAACAAGGGCAGAAGACTTAATAGATGGAAAGATGAAAAGATGACTAAAGTTCCACTTTAAAAAGAAGAAAATGTCCACATAAAGTTTAATTAAATGGTGGTACACCCACATTCTTAATTGTATTCTTTCTAACAATAATGTCTTCACACAATCAGAAATAAGTATCTATAGAAAATGTCAAAAATCTGGAATAATGCTAAGTTTGATAGCAATGCAAAGGTATAGTAATGGCACAAAGCTGGAAATTCAGAAAAGACAAGAGGTGGATCTTCATCTGTTGCATGCAATGTAAATGATAATCACTGAAATCCAAAGATTGGATATGGGTGAGGCTAGGAACTTTGTATAGGTAAATCCTCCATTTGCATAGCTGGGGGGAATAATATCCTAATACATTTCTGGATTATGACGGTCTCTCCTAAAGTTAACATTGTACTGTAATAAGAAAAAAAAAACCTGGCACATAGCTTGCTTCAATGTGTAGTCAGGTCATATACATGGAAATTGTTGTAAACCACAGCCAGCTAAATCTCTCATGGATTATTATAAGCTGCAATCAACAAGGTGTCTTATATATATGTAAAACAACATTGTGTAAGGTTTATAGTTGCTAATTATTATGCAAATCGGAAAGCTTCAACTGTACGTAATCCACAAAATATGGATCTCAATAGTTGAGAATCTCTTATTGTTGGCCAACATCCTCATAGTGATGTAAGAGGCAAACAACGCACAATCGTGGTACATACACACTCCTCCAGCTCAGCTTGGAAGCCTTTCACTCCTACAATGCAATATAAGTACTCCATTGACCAAGTGGGATGCCCCTTCACTGCATTATGGGATGCAGAAGACGGACCTCAGTATTGCGTGTTTTTTCAGGCCTGGGAGTTTGCAGAAAGGACACAGATAGTTCCCATTCAGGCTTACACATTTTGTAATTGCCCAAGTCTGCATTCAATCATTTTGAATATCAGTACAATGCGCCTTGCCAGTGCACCTCAATAGATGTACCTTTCAGTGCATCATACCGCTGTGTATTGAAAAAAAAAAAAAGGTTCAGGTCCATTAGTCATGCCCCTTCAAAATAAGGCATGTGCATTCTTACTTGAATCTTGGTGTGCTCTGTGTAATTCTTCTAATTCTGTGCAGAAATCCAGTGTGAAATGTTCCCTCCATCCTGTAATGAAGACCGGTCACTGCTGCGCTCTCTCCTTGTGCAGGGTGACTGGTCTTGTCTCCGCCCACTAGTGGATGTGCTGCTGGGCCCCTCCCACATTTCTGTCCTTCACATATGTTATGAACAGCACAGTAATGGAGTCACTGCTGCTTTTACAAGGTAATAGGTGTGCAGAGGCATTTGGCGCACACAAGGTGGCTTTATATCCTTTGTGGCTATTGTGGAATGTACTTAAAGTGGGGTTCCACCCAAAAAAACAAAAATACCTGAAAAATTCTAAAAAACAAAACAAAAACATTTGGATATTTTTTTTTTTTTTTTACTTACCTCTAAATGCCTGTTGCTAGGTGGTCCCTCGTAGTCTGCTTCTTCCTTTGCCTGGGCTGGTGACATCACTTCCCCCTCGGCACAGGAAGGGCTCCGCTCTGCTCCCTCCCTCCTGTCAATCATCTGGGACCCATTACAGGTCCCAGGTGATTGAGCGGCCAATCACGGCGCGCGGCGCCGCACGCGCTTGCGCAGTGGGTGCCTGGCTGTGAAGCCACAGCCCGACGCCCACAGTTGAAATGCCGGCGCCGACGAGCAGAGGTTGGGGGACGAGCGGGGCTTCGATCCCCCGCATCGCTGGACCCTGGGACAGGTAAGTGTCCAATTAAAAGTCAGCAGCTGCAGTATTTGTAGCTGCTGACTTTTAATTTTTTTTTTTTTTTAATGGACCCCCTGGGTGGAACTCCTCTTTAAATGTACTTAAATTTTGTGTCTGGAGTTCAGCTTTAAAGTTCAAATTTGCCCGACAGAATGTTTATCTACTCTAAAGTGCAGTAATGAATACTTCTATACTAAAAGCTTAGTCATTATATAAACATCGCACATTTAATGAGTAGAAGAATAGCTTGCTCTGCAAGAAACGCGACAAAATGAAAACAGTAATTAAATTTAGATTGTTAGGAATATAGTGAAAACACACTCATTAATCAGGAAATTTCATTTACACTCTGTTAATATAAATCTTAGTCTGAGGATGAATCTGTGCCACAAAGTGATACATTGTTATAGATGAAAACTTCTAGATCCAGTAGGGCAGATATATTGCCTATGTACAATGCTGTGTGTACATCCAGATATAATGGGGGGGGGGATCCTCTGTATAAAGACTAGACACCCACTGTGGAATCAGGTGATCTGGTGCTGGTTAAAGAAATTGATGTCAGTGGCCCTGGCCACAATTAAAAATGATGGGACCCCACTACAGCCGACATGACAGGAACCCCTCCAGTGTCTTCCCAAAAATGTTAACTGCCCTCACCCCTTCCCTTTGCCTGGTGTCTCCCCATACACTGCAGAGGGCTGTTGCAAGCACAGAGGCTGAGAACTACCCCAGCTGCCTCCATGCACCTAGGCCATCGTTCCCCGCCCCTAAGATTAAAAAAAAGGTGACTTACCTCTCCAGCATCCTGCAATTACTGAAGAGTGTGCCGCCTTCTGCAGTCCCCAGAAAAATCTTGCCCCATAATGCACCAGTGATGTGACACTTTACAACACATACCTCTGTCTCTTCTGCCAATCAGTCACGGAGGGAGGTGGAGGTATGCTTAGAGGGGGAGAAGTAACCAGAGAAGACATTTAGACTGATGCTGCACTGTCCTCTTGTACCCTGCTAACATGGCGCTGCACCGGGGCCCACCTACAGGCAGCCCTTGCTAAAACTTGGCACCCCTGCTGACCAAATGGGGCCCAGGCCTGATACAGGAGCACTGCCTGTACCCCTGTTCTATCAGCAGCCTTGCTGTAACATGTGAAGCTGAAAACAGTGCATGAGGTCAAACTGTAGGTGACCTGTGAGTAGAAATATAAGAAGTGAATTTACAAACTAATTTCACTGCAAAATGATCTACTTTTGCCAAGTAGAAAATCTCAATCTAGTTGAATGAGCTGTTATACAAGTTTTGAAAATAAAATGTTCTACACTATTTTGCTTTTTTTTTTAAAAGGTTTCCATCTAGGGGGTGTATTTAGGTTTAAAATGTGTTTATACTGAAGTAGGAATGTGATTCACAAATTCTTTATTATTTAAAATTTTAAGTCGTGGCAAGCAATCCAGTAAAGCAACAAACCACTAACACTAACGCATTTTGGCTAGAAAGGTATTAGCTAGTTTCACTACTCCTTGCTATTCAAAGGTTGCTTGTATTGCAGATTATTTGAGGATCACATATGGACTCCATCGTAAATACGTTTCTGATTGATTTTCAAGGGCAAACTGGAGCCAAGCTGTGAGATTGGTGTTCCTATTTCACGCATTGGAGGCAGCACTAAGATTTTTGTGGCCCAAGCAATGTATTGTTTGATTCGTTTTGTTTATTTAGATTTAGTGATCTCTGTATTTGCATATTTTTTTTTGTTTCCTTTTTTTTTTTTTTTATTTAAATGTGATTGTTTACTATTGCTTTAACATTTCTTATTTTACTTTTCTTTAACTTTGCTGTTTTATGAGTCCATTGTTTGGTATAAAACAAGGTAGATGATAGGTGAAAGGAGCTTCTGTTACACTCAGAAGCCATTTAAGGCCTGTTTATTTTTATTATTAATAATATTATTATTATTATACGCGATTTATATAGCACCAACAGTTTATGCAGCTCTTTACAATGTAGAGTGGGGACAGCCTAATTACAGTACAGTTCAATACAGAAGGGACAGGAGGGTCCTGCTCGTAGAGCTTACATTCTAAAGGGAGGGGGGAGGTGGTACAAAAGGTAATATCTGCGGGAGAATGATTTAATGGGGGTGGCTCGGGGACAGTTGTTAGGTGGGTGTGGGATAGGCTTCCCTGAATAAGTGAGTTTTCAGGGATCTCCTAAAGGTGGACAGGTTAGGGGCTGATCGGATATACCGGGGCAGGGAGTTCCAGAGGATGGGAGAGGCTCTGGAGAAGTCCTGTTAAAAGCCAGTTAAACTTAGAACCACCAAAAACCACCTTGATTCCCCCTTCCCAATTTTGTTAATCAAAATCTACCATTTGTTTAACTACATTTTGGGGGGAATGAAAACTGTCAATTTTGTTAATTCCTATCTTTGAGCTCCTGAATGGTTCTTTTATACTTCGGGGTTTCTATTTGGTAAGTTCTCTGCTCTAAGTTCTGGGCTCTGCACACCTGCTGTGCTAATTAAGGTTTCCCATCATCTCTGTGCTGACTTCCCAGCTCTGTACACTTGTAATGTTTAATATGAGGGGTTCCATCACCCCTGAACTGAGTTCCCAGGTCTGCACACCCACTGTGCCCATTATGAAGGGTTTCTAACTTTTCCTGCTGTTTCTTTCATTTGTTTTATTGTAACATTTTATATTATGAATGGTGTAAAAGGAGTGGTATTGTCAAGGTACACACAATGTACAATGTGAAGACCCTTTACTACAGTCTCCTCCAGATAGATGTGACCTATTCCTTATACCCAGCAGGGCTATTAGCGTATCAGTGGGTCACCCGTAGCACTGATCACAGGCTGCAGTGATTCTATTGTCACTCCTTATTCACAACACTGATTTAAACTTTAACCAGTTTAGGGATAAATGAGGTGGAAACCTCCAAGGGGATTCTGGTGTCACATCCAATGGGGCCATTATCCTGCTGAACATACTATGAAATAATAAGGGCATACCCACTTAAACAGACCAGTTCAGTGCTACTCTTTCTTTTGTGTTACAGAGGGAAGAGTCTGATGAGAATTCATGAAAATATTTTACTTATAACATAAATATCTGCAAAATACATTATATTTGCAAGAAACTATATTTGCCAGTTGTACATGTAACATGCTTGTACAAGAAATCCTATTAACTGAGCTCTTTATATTACAGATTTTTTTCCTCGTAACTATAAGTCATAGTGTCAGTATTTTATACTTACAAATACCATGAGCTTGATTTAATAAAACGGGAGAGTGCAAAATCTGGTGCAGCTGTGCATGGGAGCCAATCAGCTTCTGACTTCAGCTTGTTCAGTGAGGCTCGGTTCACACTAGAAGCGATACGACACAACTGCCACGGCGACTTGCAAAACGACTTCTGTATAGAAGTCTATGCAAGTCGCCCCCAAAGTAGTACAGGAACCTTTTTTCTAAGTCGGAGCGACTTGCGTCGCTCCGATTAGAACGGTTCCATTGTACAGAACGGGAGGCGACTTGTCAGGCGGCTAGGTCACCTGACAAGCCGCCCCCGTGTGAACCGGCTCTGAAGATTTGACAAAAGAATCTGGAAGATAATTGGCTCCCATGCACAGCTGCACCAGATTTTGCACTCTCCAGTTTTAGTGAATCAACCCCCATGTCCCTACTAGCCAATGGTGACCTTGATACTTAGTGCCAAATCTGTGTGGCGTGGAGGCTCGCTATCCCAGTATACAGCCAGCTGAATTCAGAGGTCAGCCCACTGGGGCTTTATAGATTTTCACAATAGGAATTTCTAGGGATGAGATTTTTTTTTTAAAAATGGCACGTGCTCACAAGACCCACATTATGAATGCTTAATGAGAATTTGCTTCTGCACTTAAATACCTCTATACGCTCAAAATACAAAACAGCCAATTCACAACAGTGTGCAATCAATCTTTGTATTGCTTACCAAAAACTGCAGATTCAGCAAAAATATGAGAGAGATAATGGGAGGATAGATAGATAGATAGATAGATAGATAGATAGATAGATAGATAGATAGATAGATAGATAGATAGATAGATAGATAGATAGATAGATAGATAGATATTGGGTGTAAAGATAGAGAGTTGGATGGATTGATAGATAATATAATGTATGGCCAGCCTAAAGATAGATAGTTGGATAGATATTGGGAGGATAGATGGATAAATAGATAGATAGATAATGGGAAGATAGATAGATAGATAGATAGATAGATAGATAGATAGATAGATAGATAGATAGATAGATAGATAGATAGATAGATAGATAGATAGATAGATGGATAGACCCCTGACTACCACAATCCACCATGGCCGCGTGTACTACACTCCCCTTGCCTAATGTTTTATGTCATCATGAAAATACAGACAGGCAGACAGACAATGAATTGTTGTTGGAAAGATAGATATTGGGTCTAAAGATAGAAATATAGGTAGGTGGATGTCTATATATTGGATGTAAAGCTGGCTTGATAGATAGACAGACAGAAAATGCACAGATAGACAGATTGTTGGATAGATGGATAGGCATTGTGTGTAAAGATAGATAAATGGATAGATAGATAATGGATGGACAGATAGACAGACAAATAGATGGACTGTTGGATGAACACATAGGTAGATAGATAGTTAATGGGTGGGCAGAGATATAATGAATAGACCGGTGGATGGAAAAATGTTCTCCATACATGAGAAGGTTTCTCTTGATCAGCAGATCCAGCACCATCCTAAACAGTAGATGGAGGAATCTCCACTGCCGGCTACTGGACCTGTAAAGAATGACTGGCTGAATAAATACCTGAACAATACTGTATCTTATAGAATGAAGTTACTGTTTGGTGGATATTTTTTACTTGGCTGAGTTGGTTTTGAAATCCACTTTTGTTGAGCTGGGTGGAACTGTCGGGGTCAACTACGGCTTGAATTTTGGTTGATTCATTAGCCTGTGCTGTTCTGGCTTCGGGTGTGTTTGCTGTTGGCAGATTGCTAGCTCTGCCAGTCCAGTTCTATGGTACGTCATAGTTGGTTGTCGACATGAGAACTCCCATAACACTTTTACATTGTGATAATCTAAGTGAATGTCAGCCTTTAGATTATGAAAGAAAATCTAAATAGCATAAAAATTGCACATTGCTGGAGCGTACAGCTAGCGTGGTATATGTTGGCACTTTTTTCATGTACAATTAAAGAGGAAAATGTTAATTAAACACCTTCAGTTAATCATGGTACAGTGCACCAATTATCCCAATTTCTGAAGCGGCTGCAAATCTTTCCGAACAACACCGCTCATTCAGTGCACGCAGTATGGGGTGCGTTGGTTAGCAATGATTAAAAGCTGCCTCGCAGAACCCCAAATTACAACATCAATAGGACAGTGACACGTACATCCACGGCTGCAGATTCAGGCCCCGCGCCTTGGCACGCTGGGCTCTTGTTCGCTGGTAATTTCCATTGTTTTGTGATCATAAATACACTATAGAAACAGGCAAGATAATTACAGAGCCCGCCCGGAGTATAGGGTGCCAAAATGTCGCTCGGGAACAATGCAGAAAAGCAGCTCAACAAACGCCAACCACGTAACACATTACCGATTGGTCTGTATTCATTAAAGGAGGCTTAAATGCTCCCACAGATGCTGTACATTATTAATGCACTGACCAGCATACTCTGAAAATCTTCAGGGCCAACATGATATACCCTGATTTTGCTTTTTCCTTCAAACCTCCCATTTGTTCCTCCATGTCTTCTTCTGACCCTTCTTTGTAGATGATAATAACAAAATGCTTCTGCATATATATTTATTAAGTCCTGACATGGCTGTTGTAACAATTTCTGGCCTAACAATCAAGAAAGAGCACTGCTTCCTCCTCCACAATCTGAAAGAAACACACTGTCATATTAAGTATAGATTACTGATCCAGCACTGCTTCCTTCTTCACAGGGGCGGACTAATAACTCATGGGTCCCCCGGGCAATAGGAGATTATGGGGCCCCCAGGCAATCAGAGGTTATGGGGCCACACAGTATACACACACACAGTATACAATCACACAATATACACATACATGTACACAGGCCCGGATTGGCCATAGGGCAAACCGGGCATTTGCCCGGTGGGCCGCGGCCGCTGGGGCCGCCAGGCTGCAAGTCCTTGCATGGCCCAAGGCTTGAGCTTGTGCCGCTCATCCAGCCTCTCCGCGGCCGCCCGGAGCTCAGCCATCGGCGCCGGGGGGAGGAGCTAAATGAGACGCCTTCGGCCTCACCACGGCTGCACGGCCGCACGTATAGGTCAGCCGTCAGTGCCGGGGGGAGGAGCCAGAGCAGACACCTTGGAGCCGGTATTATGTCGAGAGGTGCCGGAACAGAAAACGTAAGTTCAGCCTTCCCTGTGAACTAGATAGGAGGATCGGTGGGGGCGGCTGCATATAGAACAATTATTTTCTCCATCTTCCTCCTGCAGTATCGGAATGCCTGTGAGAGGTAGAGGAGAAGCAGGCATTCCGAGACTGCAGGAGGAAGATGGAGAAAATGATTCTTCTATATGCAGCCGCCCCCACCGATCCTCCTATCCTGCTTCTCTCTGCTGCTCCCGCAGGGCTCTCCACCGCACCCATACTCTCTGCCAACCCCGTGCTCTCCACATCACCCCCATGCTCTCCGCCGCCCCCCATGCTCTCTGCCACCCCCCATACTCTCCACCCCCCCATACTCTCCACCTCCCCCCCATACTCTCCACCTCCCCCCCCATACTCTCCACCTCCCCCCCATGCTCTCTGCCTCCCCCCATGCTCTCTGCCACCCCCCATACTCTCCACCCCCCCATACTCTCCACCTCCCCCCCATACTCTCCACCACCCCCCATGCTCTCCACCTTCCCCCCATGCTCTCTGCCACCCCTCATACTCTCCACCTCCCCCCATACGCTCCACCTCCCCCCCATGCTCTCTGCCACCCCCCATACTCTCCACCTCCCCCCATACGCTCCACCTCCCCCCCATGCTCTCTGCCACCCCCATGCTCTCTGCCACCCCCATGCTCTCTGCCACCCCCCATGCTCTCTGCCACCCCCCATGCTCTCTGCCACCCCCCATGCTCTCTGCCACCCCCCATGCTCTCTGCCACCCCCATACTCTCCGCCTCCCCCCATGCTCTCTGCCACCCCCTCATACTCTCCACCTCCCCCCATGCTCTCTGCCACCCTCTCATACTCTCCACCCCCCCTCTCATACTCTCCACCTCCCCCCATGCTCTCTGCCACCCCACATGCTCTCCACCTTCCCCCCATGCTCTCTGCCACCCCCCATGCTCTCTGCCACCCCCCATGCTCTCCACCTTCCCCCATGCTCTCCACCTTCCCCCATGCTCTCTGCCACCCCCCCATACTCTCCACCTCCCCCCATACGCTCCACCTCCCCCCATACGCTCCACCTCCCCCCCATGCTCTCTGCCACCCCCCATACTCTCCACCTCCCCCCATACGCTCCACCTCCCCCCATGCTCTCTGCCACCCCCCATGCTCTCTGCCACCCCCCATGCTCTCTGCCACCCCCCCTCATGCTCTCTGCCACCCCCCCATGCTCTCTGCCACCCCCCCTCATGCTCTCTGCCACCCCCTCATGCTCTCTGCCACCCCCTCATGCTCTCTGCCACCCCCTATGCTCTCTGCCACCCCCCCATGCTCTCTGCCACCCCCCATACTCTCCACCTTCCCCATGCTCTCTGTCACCCCCATACTCTCCACCTCCCCCCATACGCTCCACCTCCCCCCCATGCTCTCTGCCACCCCCCATACTCTCCACCTCCCCCCATACTCTCCACCTCCCCCCCCATACTCTCCACCTCCCCCCCCATACTCTCCACCTCCCCCCCATACTCTCCACCTCCCCCCATGCTCTCTGCTACCCCCTCATACTCTCCACCTCCCCCCATGCTCTCTGCCACCCCCCATGCTCTCTGCCACCCCCATGCTCTCCACCACCCCCCATGCTCTCCACCTCCCCCCATGCTCTCCACCTCCCCCCATGCTCTCCACCTCCCCCCATGCTCTCCGCCACCCCCCCATGCTCTCCACCTCCCCCCGATGCCCTCCACCTCCCTCCATGCTCTCTGCCACCCCTCCATGCTCTCTGCCACCCCCCCATACTCTCCACCTTCCCCCCATACGCTCCACCTCCCCCCCCATGCTCTCCGCCACCCCCTCAAACTCTCCACCTCCCCCCATACTCTCCACCTCCCCCCCATACGCTCCACCTCCCCCCCATACGCTCCACCTCCCCCCGCATGCTCTCCACTCACCCCCATGCTCTCCACTCACCCCCATGCTCTCCACTCCCCCCCATGCTCTCCACCTCCCCAATGCTCTCTGCCACCCCCCCCCCGTGCTCTCCACATTACCCCCACGCTCTCCGCTTCCCCCTGTGCTCTTCACATTCCCCATGCTCTCCGTTGCCCCCCCCATGCTCTCCACCTCCCCCCATGCTCTCCACCTCCCCCTATGCTCTCCACCTCCCCCTATGCTCTCCACCACTCCCCCCTGTGCTCGTCCGGTCTTCCCATCACCCCATGCTCTCCGCCAGCCCTCCTGTGCTGTCCACATCCCCCATGCTCTCCGTTGTCCTCCCTGGGCTCTCCACCTTCCCCCAATGCTCTCCGCTGCCCCCCTGTGCTCTCTTCTTCCTCCCTGTGTTCTCTGCCTCTCCCCTGTGCTGTCGCCGCACCCCATGTTCTCAAGGTTCTTCCCTGTGCTCTCCAACCCCCATGCTCTTTCCTGGTCGCACCCCCCCCCCCTCCACACCTCTGCTGGGTTCCCCCCTCCCCTCTCTCAGGGGATCTGTCAGGGTGGAGAGTGGGGAAGGGGCCGGTTAACATGTCATGGGCTGCTCAATCCAAAATGCCCGGGCCTATTTTTTGTCCCAGTCCGGGCCTGCATGTACACACAGTATACACAGACAGATTTATACATACTATCCCTGGTTTTACTGAGGCTGGCAACCCTGATGGGGCCCCCTAGTGGCCCAGGGCCCTCGGGCAGTGCCCGAGTGGCTCAATGGTCAGTCCGCCCCTGCTTCTTCACTATACTACAGGATACACACTGGTATATTATACAGAGTACTGATCTAGTATTGCTTCCTCCTCCACTATCTGAAAGACACATTGTCATATTATACAGTATATAGTTTACTGATCAGGCCACTGTTTTCTCCTCCACTATCTGACAGGATACACTGAGGGGGTTATTTACGAAAGGCAAATCCACTTTGTACTACAAGTGCACTTGGAAGTGCAGTCGCTGTAGATCTGAGGGGAAGATCTAAACTGAGGGGAAGCTCTGCTGATTTTATCATCCAATCATGTGCAAGCTAGAATGCTGTTTTTTTTTTTTCCTTGCATGTCCCCCTCAGATCTCCAGCGACTGCACTTCCAAGTGCACTTGTAGTGCAAAGTGGATTTGCCTTTCGTAAATAACCCCCATTGTCAAATTATATACAAATTACTGATCCAGCACTCCTTCCTTCTCCACCATGTGACCAGACACACCCTTGCAACCTTCTATGCAGCTTACTGTCTAGCACTACTTGCTCCTCCACTATCTGACAGGTCACATACTGTTACCTAATATATACAGCTTACTTATCTACCACTTCACGCTTCTCAACTATCTGACAAGGCACAGACTGTCACTTTATATGCAGCATAATCATACCCACCAACATTTTGAGATGGGAATGAGGGACACCTACTAACAAACAAAAGTAGGCATAGGACACGCCCCTTGCCACACCCCTTAAAGGGGTTGTAAAGGTATACATTTTTTCACCTTAATGCATTCTATGCATTAAGGTGAAAAAACTTTTGATAATACCGCCGCCCCCAGCCCCCCCCGTTTTACTTACCTGACACCTCGAAACTCGGCCGCTCGCTCCCGACCTCCATTCAGCCGATCAGCCTGGTCGCTGATTGGCTATAGTGGATGGATTGAAAGCAGCGCAGCCATTGGCTCTCGCTGCTGTCAATCACATCCAATGACGCGGCGCGCCGGGGGCGGGGCCGAGAGATACAGCGAGCTGCTATAGCCGCCGGCTGTATCACGGGAGCGCGCCCGCAATAACTAACCACCATGCGAGAGAGCTCGCATTAAGGTGGTTAGTTATTGCGGGGAGGAGCTGAGACAGCCGCCGAGGGACCCCAGAAGAGCAGGTTCGGGGCCACTCTGTGCAGAACGAGCTGCACAGTGAAGGTAAGTATAACATGTTTGTTATTTTTAAAAAAAAATAAATTTACCTTTACAACCCCTTTAAAGGAGAATTAACCAAAAAAAAGGTTAATTAAATCCACAAGCACTTATTTTTTACCACTATAATTCCTTTATATTGGCTTTTAAAATGTACAAATGCAGCAATTTAGAAATTGGATGAAAGGTTTAGCACTGGGAAGCACTTTTTAAAAGATAAAAAGTGCATTTTATATACAACTATATAGACCAGACCAAAATGAGGGACAAATGAGGGGGAAAGAGGGACAGAGGGACATTGCTCCAAATCAGGGACAGTCCCTCGAAATCCGGGACAGTTGGGAGGCATGGCATAATGATCAAGCACTGCTTCCTCCTCCACTATCCAACGAGGCACACAGGGGTTTATTTACTAAAGGCAAAAAGACTGTGCACTCTGCAAGTGCAGTTACTCCAAATCTTAGTAAATGAGGCAAAGCTTGCAAAGAATACCCAAAAATGTGCAAGGAGAAAAAAATATAACAGCATCTTTGCTTGCACATGATTGGATGATAGAAGTCAGCAGAGCTTCTGATCTATTACTAAGCTCTGGAGCAACTGCACTTACATTGCAAAGTGCACAGTCTATATTTGTCTTTAGTAAATCAACCCCACACTATCACCTTATATACAGGTTACTGATCCAGCAATGGTTCCTCCTCCCTGATGAGACACACATGTTTATCATATATATATATATATATATATACAAAACAATTGTTCCCTTACTATTCACCTACAATGGTAGGGTGACATAGACAGGACTCTCAGTCTTCCTTGCGGTACATTTTTATTGTTGTGTATGTTTTACTATACAACTCAAATGTTATACTATAGTCCATACTTTTAAATCCTGTTTGTAGAGCTTACTTTATATAAGTCACCAGTAATGTTTACATCTCCTGTACTGTGAATGATAATAGCATGTGGGACAGCGTAAGCTGCGGTTCACGAAACGTTGTGACCTCTTTGGTACATTGCACAGCCGGCCCCGTGGAAGGCCTTTTTTTTTACCAGTTGGAGTTTAGCCTGAGATAACCACTTTTTAAACCTTCCATTTAGACAGGTACCTGCAGAGGGATCAGATTCCCGGCGTTAACAGCTGCCTACGATCTTAAAATCATAAGCGCCTTATAAATCCCCACTGACAGCCCGTCCCAAAGAGCGGCGGGGGTAGAGGCTGCCGAGCAGAACAGATTATTAAAGCTCTCATTCCGCTCTTCTCCAGCTTATGGCGATCATAAAGCAGCCGCTTCATTCAATGCTCAGACTGTACACTCACCAGGCACTGTACAGTGAGGGAGAGGGAGTGAGACGCTGACATCATACTAATACAACAGGATAGGAATAAGAAATGAGCATGGTCATCACTCCTGACTATTCTCTCACACACCTACATGTGTATACAATATATACAATATATATATACTGTATTCTATGATTCGATGAAATGTGTAGCACATGTTCACAGGGCATTTCCCTTTGGGCAATCAAACCCATTTGCTCACTTTTTTTTTTTTATCAATGTGGGATTTTTGTCTATAATTTTATTTTGTTGTTGATATGAGGTCAGCTGTTACATTTAGTTGTGTTCCTATCTGTAGCCAATTTTTCTTTTTGCAATGATTCCATTTCAGAGGGTAGTTTTATAGGGCCTTTGTTTATTTTTTCGATATATTGGTTTTATTTTATGTTGGTAGGGTTTTCATTTTAGGTTAAACCATTTTTTCTTTTTTTTTGCATCAAGTCTTCCTATGAAAAAAAAGGAATAAAAAAAAAAGCAGGCTTTTGTTCCAAGGGTGGTATTGTGGCGATTACAAAAAGGAAGGTAAGTGGGCTCTCTCAGTTTAGCACTGCCTCCAGAGCTTAGTGAATGAGGTAAAGCTTCACTTTGCAAAGAATACCCAATCAGGTGCAAGAAAAAAAAAATGAATGTCTGCTTGCACATGGTTGGATGATAAAAAGCAGCAGAGCTTCCCCTCATTTCAGAGTTTCCCCTCAGATCTAGAGCAACTGCACTTGTAGTGCACAGTATATTTGCCCTAGTAAATCAACTTCAATACAGGGAAGGTGATTCACCGCTCAGGTAGACTTGCTCCCAGGTGTGTGTTAAGTAGATCCTTCAGAGGAGGGGAGTCCCAGGTGCTGGCTAAATGCAAATTGAAGCAAGGTTTGAAACAAGAGAATCTGGATGCTGCACACTGGATAAAGTTGAAAATTCTTCTTTATTGTAAAAATAGGATCATCAAAAATACAGGACAATCAGGCAGTAAGCACTCAAACTAGAGTGCGAAACGCGTCAGCTGTGTCTGTACCATCTGCCTGATTGTCCTGTATTTTTGATGATCCTATTTTTACAATAAAGAAGAATTTTCAACTTTATCCAGTGTGCGGCATCCAGATTCTCTTGTTTCAAACCTTAAATCAACTTCAATGTTTCCTAATGGCGCGTACACACGACCGGACTTTACGGCATACTTGGTCTGGCGAACCTGAGTCCGTTGGACAATTCGATCGTGTGTGGGCTCCAGCTGACTTTTTTTTCTCAAAAGTTTGACTTACTTAGATTTGAAACATGTTTCAAATCTATCCAACGGACTCGAGTCCGGTCGAAAAGTCTGCTCGTCTGTATGCTAGTCCGATGGACAAAAAACGACGCTAGGGCAGCTATTGGCTACTGGCTATGGAATTCCTTGTTTTAGTCCGGTCGTACGTCATCACGTACGAATCTGTCGGACTTTGGTTGATTGTGTGTAGGCAAGTCCGTTCATTCGGAAAGTCCGTCGTAAAGTCCGTTAAAAAGTCCGCAGGACAAAGTCTGCCGTAAAGTCCGCTCGTGTGTACGCGGCATAAGTAGCACTGGCAATTCACTGATAGATTTTCCTCATAAACTGTAGAATACTTTTTTAGATGGTATAGGAAAAATAATTGCTGTGGGCAACAGCCCCACGTTTGCCACCCATCTTTTATACATAACGCTCAGGCAGTCCTGAGGAACATGGCACTCTAAGTTTTCGAGGCCGATCCACGGCATATCCACCATACAGTTATGGTGTTGGCAATCATATAAATGCATAAATCTCCTTTAAATTATTTGCCATCTCGAATAAATCGTTATTTTTTTCCCCTCCTGATAATCGGTTTTGAAGGCCCACCTTGAATTCGGTTTTAGCAAAATGGCATGTCTTTGTTTGCAAATCTTAGAAGAGAAAAGTAAACCAGACAACAATGGGAGGAAGAGAGGTTGGCGAATTCGCCGAGGATTCAGCCAAACAAAAGGAGACGGGAGGCTGCAGCTGACAAGTACGATGATGACAGCGAGAAGCCGGGCAGATAATAACACAAGTAATAATAATAACATGCATTTATATAGACCCCTTTGATCCAAAACAAGAATACAATGCGATTCAAATGTATTCAAGGCAGCAAGCCGGAGAGGGATCCGCCGGAAAAAGATTTTTTTTCCTGACCACATTTAATTCATTAGCATCTCCATTATTCAACTCCTTGGTGTAATCTCTAATTAAACACAGCGCACAGACGCTCTATCTACAGAGAAGCACGACTCAAAACTTCTGCTCTCAATAACCGTACCATTATTTTTCCTACATTGTTAGAGGGAAAGAGAGAGGGGGAAGAAAAAAAAAATGTACAGCGTGAAACCTATTAACCGCCTGAATCGAGGGAGACAAATATAGGAGCAGGGAAAAGAGAAATAAACACAAAGGGCTTTCGTTGGGGGCGCACATTTTTTTTTTTTTCCCCAAGCTGTTATTTAAGATTTGCTCCGTTTCTAAAGAAGGCCTTTGTGGCCCATCACCTGCGGCTGAAATGAGACAAGAGCCGCCGGTGATAGCGCCACCTGGGTAGACACCGGTTAGAGAGGAAACGACTATAGCAAGATGGCTGAGGGAAAGAAAAGAAGAGAGCGACGTAACAAAAGGAGCCGAAACTAGAAAAAAAAAATTGCGGGGCCTCCGAATCAGCCATTAAAAAAAAAGTTCAATTAACTGCAGACTTATAATCCTAATTAGACGGTATCCTGGTCACATTTACTCTTTTTCTTGCAAGAATAATAGTTAAATTACGCAGTGAGAAAAAAAAAAACATATTTCTTTGGCCAGATAGTTACGCCATGTCAGAAAGGTGGCTCACCATCGCAGGGTGTAAAGGCTAATAAAGAAAAAGGGCACGGTGCGCTTATGCAGACCAGTTGCGGCAGAAGTGTTGCTTGTAAGTCGCTGTGATGAGCTTGTAAGTGACACTCTGGTATAAGTGGGCATTAATTTCTGCTTAATGTAGCGTGCAGTGCCTGCCCGCCGCCGAAGATGGCTTGCAGAACGCTACAGCCTTTCTTATCCATTTATTGCCAATTTCTGACACTCTACGCCGATGTAAGGAGTCATTTGCACAGCGAATAAAACCCTAGAGAGTGTAGAACAAGGTGGTCGGGGAATAGAATGTTGGAAAAAGGAAACGTCTGATTGGCCTGCATGGGTAACACATACATTGTTTCATTTAGACACTTTGATACCTTGCAAACACTGACTTCATTCACAACTCCACATGGGACAAGCTTCCAAGGTAGCGCACAGAACTTCTGCAGAGCATGGCGAGTTCGCTGCACAAATGAAATTATTGGGAGTAATGGGCGGAAGGCATGTGTGGGAGCTGAGTTTGCAGAAAAAAAGGGTGTGAGGGGTGAAGTTGTCATAGCTGCGATATTTGAATTACTGTAAAACGTCACAAACTGTACCAGACGCTGACTAATCACAAGGCCAATGGGTGTCAATTAGCTACGGGAGGAAAAAAACGCGGAAAATGATTATCTGGAGCACAATAGCAACTTGGGAACCCATCGGGACACAAACATGGCAAGCTGTTCTTGCTATATCTGTATTGCTGCTTTTTTAAAGCTGAATAATTATATGCTAATAAATGGTCTTCCATTATTCCTTCTTTCCTCCCTTCATGAACATGCTAATGATAGGTGGCACAGTGGTGTAGTGGGTAGCACTCTCACCTATCAGTAAGAAGGGTCGCTGGTTCGAATCCCAACCATGACACTACCTGCCTGGAGTTTGCATGTTCTCCCTGTGTCTGCGTGGGTTTCCTCCGGGTACTCCGGTTTCCTCCCACACTCCAAAGACATGCTGGTAGGTTAATTGGATCCTGTCTAAATGGTCCCTAGTATGTATGAATGTGTGTTAGGGACCTTAGATTGTAAGCTCCTTGAGGGTAGGGACTGATGTGAATGTACAATGTATATGTAAAGCGCTGCGTAAATTGACGCCGCTATATAAGTAACTGAAATAGATTAAATAAATAATTATATTTTTATACAAAAACCTTTCAATTTTCATTACATACTTTATTTAAAACCCACTGGATCTCTGTGCTTCTCTATTTAATGCAGACAGATCATAGCTGTTAGGAGGGGCTTGCACAATGCTGTACATAACTTCCTGAAAACATCACAGCACCCTACCCCAGTACTTGCAAGAGCTCTGATGCAATCAGTGAGCTGGCTCTTGGAAGAAATTATGCCAATACTTTGATGGGTGGAAGTCAGTCTGGAGGAGTGGGGGGTTCCTAGGAAGGTTGGATTTGCATGTAATGCTAGCCTCCATGATTGGAAGAACAGAAGTCCAATGAATGAACAGGATAGGCCAGGGACAGTCTGGTTGGGGAGGAAAGTGCTAGATAATGTTGGATGTTCTCCTGCCAGGAAATGAGGTGGGCTGTATCTGACTTTGCTGCAGTGAAATCAGGGGAAGCATTTTCAGTACAGGAGAGAAGTCTGTACAACTGTGCAAGACTGAAGGGAAGGTTGGAGTTCAGCTTTACACACCATGTACTGGAAACAAGCATGACAGCAATGCTCTTAACAATAAAAAATCAAGTCAGTAACTGCAGTTCTAATTTTTAATCTGCATTGTTGTGTGAGCTAATGCTTTGATCGAGGACAATGTGCAGCTAAAACTGGGGGAAGGGGTAGGACTATGGCCAAAGCAGTACCATTGATGCCATTCTGCCGGAGTCACACATGAGGGCATATTATATATATTATATTATATACAGATACTCCTCGTTTAACGACTTACTTGTTTAACGATCCCTCGAACTTACAACCATCTCTCCCCGCCCGAACGACGCGCTATACATCGTTATATTGTACAGTACAGAATTTTTATTTGTGTTCTGTACTTATGCAAATTAAAACAACGTTATTGAGCTGGAGTTTTGTGTTTAAAAGCTTCTTTTCACAAAAGAGTACAGTACAGTAGTTAAGAATGCTTAAAATACTGATTACTTGTGGCTCCTCCCCCAATTTGTTTAAAGACCTGGTCGTTGGAACGGAACCTGGTCTTTAAGTGAGGAGTACCTGTATTATTTATATTATAATTTCACAAAAGTCAGGATCAAAAATCGTGTTTCTATTGGGTAGATTCTAGAGCTGCACGATTCTGGCCAAAAGGAGAAACACAAATTTTTGGCTTAGAATAAAAAGATCACGATTCTCGCGTTGTAAAATCTTTCATACTATACAAAAAAAAGTTGGGCTAACTTTACTGGTTAGTTTTTTTTAAAAATTCATTAAAGTGTAATTTTTTCCCCAAAAATTGCATTTGAACGACTGCTACGCAAATACAGTGTGACATAAAATATTGCAACGACCACCATTTGATTCTCTAGGGTCTTGACTAAAAAAATATATAATATAAAAATATATATATAATGTTTGGGGGTTCTAAGTAATTTTCAAGCAAAATAAAAGATTTTAACTTGAAACCAACAAATGTCAGAAAAATGTTTAGTGTTCAAGTGGTTAAACCTCCCTCATTTTCACACCAAAGTGTATTCCTTTGATCTAAAGGACAAATTGTTACAATGTTTATACTTAAGTTCCACTGCTAAAGAATGTTGTGATTCTTGGCAGACTGCCCGTTTTTTTTTTTTTTTGCTTTCTTTTGATGGCTGTCGCAGAGCAGAGAGAAATCTCTGCATAGAAAGAATTGGGAAATACTTTGTCATGATCGCAAGGGGGAAAAAATTGCGATAACGATTCTTAACGATTAATCGTGCAGCTCTAGTAGATTCACAGTCATTCCTGTGCTTTCTTCAGTACTGATTTATTCACTGATCGAGTGCACATACACAGTACTCTCATCAATGGCTGCTTTTGCTTCTGAATCAATGATACTTTGATAAGTGAAGGATGAGCACCCCTTCAAAGTGGAAAATCAAACATGGCATATATGATGCAGTCTCCCAGTGGCAATGAAGGAGATCTATGGTCAGAGCATGCACTCTAATTTTATAACATCAGCATTGTAATACCAATATAACCAATATTTATATTTGACAATTCTATATAAGCCTACCTAAAAAATCTCCTTTGTGAGTGCTGCCTGTCTGCTGGCCATCTCTTTCCACAACTCCATGGATTCTCTGCATACTTTGCGTCTTCACTGTTTATTTTCAATTTCTAAGGACTACATATCCCATGGTACCTTGCTGCCTGCAAGCAGTGATTCCTCTACTGACTCCGCCTCCTGAAAATCCTTCTCTCAGCACCTCTGTAGTTCAGAAGGCAGGTTATGTGAAATTTGTGACACAGCAGACATGTGAATGCGTGTCACAGAATACAAGGAGATAAATGTGTGGGGATCTTCACACAGCGAAGGGGGGGGGGGGGGAGAGGCAGACAAGCAGAGCTTCCCCTTTTGGGTGGAGCTCCGCTTTAAGCTGGCTATACACTAGTAGATTTTTGAGTAAAAGTTTGTATGAAAACTCTCAGTACATTCGAAGGCTTGACAAATGTTGTTCGAAAGTAGCTGGAAATTTTGTCTACTTTTAACATGTGATTTATTTATTTGATTAATGGATTGCCGAACGAACACCCCTTATACTGTTATGCAGCGTACACATGAGCGGACTTTTCGAGCGGACTGGTCCGACGGACCGAGTCCGGCGGACAATCCGACCGTGTGTGGGCTTCATCGGACCTTCAGCGGACTTTTCCAGTCGAAAATCTGACGGACTTCAGATTTGAAACATGCTTCAAATCTTTCCGACGGACTCGAGTCCTGTCGAAAAATCCGCTCGTCTGTATGCTAGTCCGACGGACAAAAACCCACGCTAGGGCAGCTATTGGCTACTGGCTATCAACTTCCATATTTTAGTCCGGTCGTATGTCATCGCATACGAATCCGTCGGACTTTGGTGCGATCGTGTGTAGCCAAGTCCGTTCGTTCAAAAGTCCGTCGTAAGTCCGTCAAAAGTCTGACGAACGTCCGCTGGAATGACCGTCGGACTTTTGTTGCCGAAAAGTCCGCTCGTGTGTACGCGGCCCTAAAAATTCTTTCATTTGAGAAAAATTTTCATCTTGTGCCTTCAAATTTTCTTATCACTGTTATAGAAAATAAACGTTGATTTGACCCCACTAACAGTTAAAAAATCGAACAAGCATTCTTAAAACAAAACATTTCAAACAAAACTGTTACTAGTGTATAGCCGTATTTAGATGGACAAGTCATTTTAAATAGACTTTAAGTAAGAGACAAACAAATGAAAGCACCCCCGGCAGTGCTCTATGGTTTGTCCCAGCACCTCTAACTGCCACTTTTGGCTCAAACCCTGTAACTACCACTACCACCATTTAAAGACTATGAGGTAGCGATGCCGCTCCAAGCGCGTTGGTGTCTCTAATAATCGCCCTCCCGCTCACAACTTCAGGTGCAGGCTCTGCACTGGTGAAAAAAAATTGAAGAAAACAGCTGAACGGCCGCACTCCAAATAACACCTTTTATTTGTGGTAAAACAGTGTAGAGGATCCAAAAACTCTTACATCATGGTGATGAAAGATACAGACCACTAACGTGTTTCACATCGATATAGATGCTTAATCACCATTAAAGGACTAGTCAGCATTGGCAGCTCCAATATTATTATCCTTACAGGTTCTCCTGAACTAAACATAAGCTACAATCTTAATTTTTTTTTTCTTTTCACCAACAATTTTTATAGTCATCATCTACAAGGCAACAGCCAAGTTTCTGCAAGTGGTGGCTCCCTGCGGTGCTCTCCGACTGGCTAATTCTTGCCAATTTCCATGTAATGACCTGGACTTATTGAATAAGAAGATTACGCCACGTATGATCTTCTGAGTGTACGCCGTTCCTGCGGTAAGCCTCCAGTAAGCCTGTTGTCTTTGCTGTTTTCCATAATACAACACAAAGGGAAACTGAGGTTTCCGCATTAGCCTGACTCGCCTTCCTCTCTGAGGATTAATCCAGTTAAACTAGCCTGCCGTCAGCTGTTTGAAGACAACAAGGAGCTAGTCCCAAGGAACGTCAGATTTAGAAGTTGGAAGTTAGCTCGGCCTACCCTGATGGTAATTAGGCCATAGAGCCAGGGCAATAATGACCCATAGGGCCTCTCAGATCCCTTCTGAGATTTAATATGGACATAGTCAAGGAAAAGGAACCAACCTCATTTCAATTGCCTCACATAAAAAATCAAGTTTTTTAAAGAGGGACCTTTTAGCAATTTTACAAGTCTGTATCAACATATTCCTGAGTTGTCACAATATACAGTGTAATGGAATTTTGTAAGTTTGTATATAATTGTATTCTATATGTATTGCACACTGCCCTCACTGTGCACACGGCACCAATAATGTTTTCAGTACATGTTTACATTCTTTCGAGTCCTGATTAGAATTAGCCTGCCTATGTAACGCCCCTTTGTTACCATAAATGTACAATTGTAATATTAATGTGATACCTACGTAATTATGTGTATAAAAACCTTCAATTGCGTCATAATAAAGCAGAACAGTTATTTGGAAAGATACTGAGCGTATCTTTTGTGTCTGTTCTCTACTGCAGTAGTTATTATTAATTTGGAACCACTAATCAATATAAGGATAGGAGTTGCCTATCATCATTTTAACCAAGTCAACAGCAACAGTATCATTTTTCCTGAAAAACTCCATCTTTTATCATTAAAAGCCTTGAGCTATAGCCAGTGACTCTGCCTAGACCAGTGATGGTGAACCTTGGCACCCCAGATGTTTTGGAACTACATTTCCCATGATGCTCAACTACACTGCAGAGTGCATGTGCATCATGGGAAATGTAGTTCCAAAACATCTGGGGAGCCAAGGTTCGCCATCACTGGCCTAGACTGACTTGATGGCATAAGTCTGCTGCAGGCAGAGCAAAGCATTTCCTCAATCTCCTATCCCCCAGTGATCAGAATGCAACATTGTAACTTTGTGGCAAAGGACAAGGTGAGAGGCTGCAGCAGGGGCTGATCTGTGTCAGACCTTTGTGAAAACAGCCAAGAACTGCACAGACAACAAGATTTACAAGCTGCCATCTCCGTAATCTGATCAGAAAAGCAAACGGGTATATCAGAATTCTTTGAAAACTTCATAATATGTGCGGCCCGAAAAAATTAGGAGTTCTTTCTGTGGTGTTAACTACATCAGCTATTCTCATTTTAAAGAGCATATCTCTGTTCACCTAAATAGGAACTGTTTCCACATCTGATGAAAAGCTAGGTGTAAGTAAAAGTAAAATGGTAATTATAATTAAGGTCTGCTATTGTGGAGCAATACAAAGCTTCTAATAGCAATTTCAATTCATTAATCAGGGATAATGATTTATTTTGCATATAATCAACATGTCTTCGAGAAAATATCTGAAAACATCCACTAAGTAATCACGCCGGATTCATGTCTGGGGATCTGAAGAGATTTCCTTCAAAGGCCAAAAATAAACGTGAAGCGCTCATCAGAAACACAATTGTTCCGCTTGAGGTTAGATCTGAACATGTGACTGTTGGCGACCAGGAATCGCCGCAAGAGCCTTCCCGAGCCTGTAACTTGTGGTTGCAGGTTACATGTGATGAACAAATTGCACCAAGCGTTATATATCTCAGGACTGGGCCATAATATACTGTCATATGAGTCTAGAGAGAAGATGTTATATACAGTACAGCTCTGTCTGTCAGCACCATGGACAGCACCATGGGTATGTGACTAGCACCTATCACTTTGCAATGATCATTTTTGTTACCAGAAAGTGTCTGTGATATCAGAAAGTGTGGCTTTGATACCAGAGAGAGAGTCTGTGATACCAGAGAGCGCGTCTGTGATACCAGAGAGAGCGTCTGTGATACCAGAGAGAGCGTCTGTGATACCAGAGAGTACGTCTGTGATACCAGAGAGAGAGTCTGTGATACCAGAGAGAGCGTCTGTGATACCAGAGAGAGCGTCTGTGATACCAGAGAGAGCGTCTGTGATACCAGAGAGAGCGTCTGTGATACCAAAGAGAGTGTCTGTGATACCAGAGAGTACGTCTGTGATACCAAAGAGAGTGTCTGTGATACCAAAGAGAGTGTCTGTGATGCCAGAGAGTACGTCTGTGATACCAAAGAGAGTGTCTGTGATACCAGAGAGAGTGTCTGTGATACCAAAGAGGGTGTCTGTGATACCAGAGAGAGCGTCTGTGATACCAGAGAGAGAGTCTGTGATACCAGAGAGAGAGTCTGTGATACCAGAGAGAGAGTCTGTGATACCAGAGAGAGCGTCTGTGATACCAGAGAGAGCGTCTGTGATACCAGAGAGAGCGTCTGTGATACCAAAGAAAGCGTCTGTGATACCAGAGAGAGCGTCTGTGATACCAGAGAGAGCGTCTGTGATACCAGAGAGAGAGTCTGTGATACCAGAGAGAGCGTCTGTGATACCAGAGAGAGCGTCTGTGATACCAGAGAGAGAGTCTGTGATACCAGAGAGAGCGTCTGTGATACCAGAGAGAGCGTCTGTGATACCAGAGAGAGCGTCTGTGATACCAGAGAGAGCGTCTGTGATACCAGAGAGAGCGTCTGTGATACCAGAGAGAGCGTCTGTGATACCAGAGAGAGAGTCTGTGATACCAGAGAGAGCGTCTGTGATACCAGAGAGAGCGTCTGTGATACCAGAGAGAGAGTCTGTGATACCAGAGAGAGCGTCTGTGATACCAGAGAGAGCGTCTGTGATACCAGAGAGAGCGTCTGTGATACCAGAGAGAGCGTCTGTGATACCAGAGAGAGCGTCTGTGATACCAAAGAAAGCGTCTGTGATACCAGAGAGAGCGTCTGTGATACCAGAGAGAGCGTCTGTGATACCAGAGAGAGTGTCTGTGATACCAGAGAGAGTGTCTGTGATCCCAGAGAGTGTCTGTGATACCAGAGAGAGTGTCTGTGATACCAAAGAGAGCATCTGTGATACCAAAGAGAGCGTCTGTGATACCAAAGAGAGTGTCTGTGATACCAGAGAGTGTGTCTGTGATACCAGAGAGTACGTCTGTGATACCAGAGAGTACGTCTGTGATACCAGAGAGAGAGTCTGTGATACCAGAGAGTACGTCTATGATACCAGAGAGAGAGTCTGTGATACCAGAGAGTACGTCTGTGATACCAAAGAGAGAGTACGTCTGTGATACCAAAGAGAGAGTCTGTGATACCAAAGAGAGTGTCTGTGATACCAGAGAGAGCGTCTGTGATACCAAAGAGAGTGTCTGTGATACCAAAGAGAGTGTCTGTGATACCAGAGAGTACGTCTGTGATACCAGAGAGTACGTCTATGATACCAGAGAGAGAGTCTGTGATACCAGAGAGTACGTCTATGATACCAGAGAGTACGTCTGTGATACCAAAGAGAGAGTACGTCTGTGATACCAAAGAGAGAGTCTGTGATACCAAAGAGAGTGTCTGTGATACCAGAGAGAGCGTCTGTGATACCAGAGAGAGTGTCTGTGATACCAAAGAGAGTGTCTGTGATACCAGAGAGTACGTCTGTGATACCAGAGAGTACGTCTGTGATACCAGAGAGAGAGTCTGTGATACCAGAGAGAGAGTCTGTGATACCAGAGAGTGTGTCTGTGATACCAGAGAGAGAGTCTGTGATACCAGAGAGTGTGTCTGTGATACCAAAGAGAGCGTCTGTGATACCAGAGAGTATGTCTGTGGTACCAAAGAGAGCGTCTGTGATACCAGAGAGTATGTCTGTGATACCAAAGAGAGTGTCTGTGATCCCAGAAATTGTGTCTGTTATACCAGAGAGTGTGTCTGTGATACCAGAGAGTACGTCTGTGATACCAGAGAGAGTGTCTGTGATACCAGAGAGTATGTCTGTGATACCAGAGAGTGTCTGCGATACCAGAGAGTACGTCTGTGATACCAGAGAGAGTGTCTGTAATACCAGAGAGTATGTCTGTGATACCAGAGAGTGTCTGCGATACCAGAGAGTACGTCTGTGATACCAGAGAGAGTGTCTGTAATACCAGAGAGTATGTCTGTGATACCAGAGAGTGTCTGCGATACCAGAGAGTACGTCTGTGATACCAGAGAGAGTGTCTGTAATACCAGAGAGTATGTCTGTGATACCAGAGAGTGTCTGCGATACCAGAGAGTACGTCTGTGATACCAGAGAGAGTGTCTGTGATACCAGAGAGTATGTCTGTGATACCAGAGAGTGTCTGCGATACCAGAGAGTACGTCTGTGATACCAGAGAGAGTGTCTGTAATACCAGAGAGTATGTCTGTGATACCAGAGAGTGTCTGTGATACCAAAAAAGAGTGTCTGTGATACCGGAGAGAGTGTCTGTGATACCAGAAAGTGTGTCTGTTATACCATAGAGTACATCTGTGATACCAGAGAGTGTCTGTGATACCAGAGAGTACATCTGTGATATGTGGTCAGAATACACTAGTCAGTGCTGCCGGCTATAGCCAGAGGAGCTGATTGAGCGACAGCAATTTGACAGGGCGCTTGTACAGACATTGATCAGTAGATCATCTTCTGTATAACTACTATGCTTATACATGGATTTCAATTTTGCCTGTCCCTGCTGAACCAAATTTCGATTCATGTATGGCTGGCTTTATAGAATGTTTATATTTGACAAGTCACCCATGAATACTCTTTGTTCAGAGATAGAGAGTAAATTGTCTCTTTTTTTTCTAAATGGCAATGCCAACCCTGCCATTTTATCATTGCATGGTACAATGTAGGTATACAAAATGAACATAACATATCATTACAGCATACAAAGTTACTTTTAGATATTTGTGCTTTTCCAACCTTGTGGTAACAGTTTGGAGAAGGTTTTTTTCTTTTCCAGCATGACTGTGTGGAGGAACTCCAGTGTCCTGAACAGAGCCCTGACCTCAGCCTTACCACGAACATCCACAAACACACTCCAACGTCTTGTGGAAGACTTCCCAGATGAGTGGGGGCTGTTATAGCTGCAATGGGGCCAACCCTATATTAATGACCATGGGTAGAGGGGGGCCAACTCCATAATAATGGCCATGGGGAGAGGGAACCAACACCCTATTAATGGCCATGGGGAGAGCAGACCAACACCCTATTAATGGCCATGGGGAGAGGGGGCCAACTCCATATTAATGGCCATGGGGAAAGGGGGCCAACTCCATATTAATGGCCATGGGGAGAGCGGACCAACACCCTATTAATGGCCATGGGGAGAGGGGGCCAACTTTCGCTTTCGCTCGCCCTGAACGCCGAGGGGACCACACGAGGCCGCCTTTCGGCTGCCATGCCCCCAAGCGCGGTCCCCCCGGAGCGGTCTTATTAGTGGAATGCTGGCACCTGTCACCAATCAATCTACGTCGGAGTCCCGCCCTAAATCAAGGGCTTATATACACTCTCTCATCCTCTCTTGACCATCCTGAACATCTTTCTGTCCAGCTGACGGTCTCTCCTGCAGCTTCACATTGTAAGTACACCACTCTGTTTTTACGTCATTGCACTTCTGTTGCCCTATATATAACATTTGGTCTATTACAATGACCATATATACATATTAAATACTCAAATGTATACAATACTTTTTTACTTTACTCTATATTTTCAGACTTGCCAAATGGTAACCTGGACAGGCGTTTACTCAGCCTGTTCAAGGTAGTGACCAATCCCGGGCCAGGTCACACCTAAGTGCAAGCACACAGGGCAACATAGTGTGGTCTCCGCACTACCTTCACCTTGTTTATTAGGTAATATACTTGGTACACTTAATATTTTTTCTCTTTTTTCCCCACTTGTGGGCACTTTTTCACCCGTTTTCACATCTATTACCCTTAAGTGGTCTTTGTTTTTCACATTTTTGTGTGTTCACCTTTCACATACACTTGTTGTCCACATCAGGGATTCACGTCTTTTGTTCCTACATTTTCTTCCACTCTTAAGCGCTATTCCTCATCAATCACATTCCTTATTCTATTCACAACCCCTCTTTTACATGGTCGAGGTACTACTTTGCAATCTATCACTCCCTTCTCTATTCTTGTATTTCTCTTACCCTTGTATGCACTCCGTTATATCTTTTATACTAAAATAGGTATTTTAAACCATAAGTATGGCATATATATATATATGTGTGTATACACATATGTATATGTGTGTGTGGACTTTTCTACGCACAGACACATGCACCCAGTATGCATTGGCCAAGGCCAATGTAATGGGTGTATATATGTATCTATGGTATTTTACAACCAAGCAGATACAAACACATATACACTTTTTAGACCTTACGTTGGAGTGCATACTAATATATAATATACATTATTCCGATCTTTGTTATTTTTTTCTCCCTGGGTTGTTGCTGCAGGTGTCCTCCCTATCTGACCGGCTGAGTGGTCTGCGCATAGGGGGCGTCTCACAGTGTGATCTCTTGTAAGCCACATTTTTGGGATCTCCCCCTGGGAATAGGGGCTGCGGCGGTGATGCCATGAGACCTCTGGGGGAAGGTGAACGGGCAATCTTTCGATTTTAAAGGGATCTATCCAACAAAAAGCTCCTGGGTTTAGGACACTCATTATTGGGTAAATATGCTGTATTGATATGTGATGTACCTGTTTTCAAATATACATATTTAATTTTTGACACATGCATTTTTTTGGTATAATTTTAGCAAATTGACCTTTGAAGAAGACCTGGAATATATAGGTCGAAACGCGTCAGATCCACAAATTTTGTCATACGTCAACGCATATGCCATGTTGTCATGAACATATGTATACAGTGTATGTGTTGAGTGTCATGTATTGGTAAACACCCTTATTGGAGCTCATTCTTTTTAACCAGTGTGTTGAAGCCACTCTTTGTACAATAAAGATATATTTTTACATATTGGCCTTCTACCCTCTCTTTTTTGCTGCCTAAAAACCCCAATTGGGGAATCTGTTTTTCTTTTTTGTTTCAATCATTAGGGGTGAGCAGCACTCTCTTTTCTTCCCTGTGTCCCTTCCCTTCTTAACTCCGTATTAATGGCCATGGGGAGAGCGGACCAACACCCTATTAATGGCCATGGGGAGAGGGGGCCAACTCCATAATAATGGCCATGGGGAGAGCGGACCAACACCCTATTAATGGCCATGGGGAGAGGGGGCCAACTCCATATTAATGGCCATGGGGAGAGGGGGCCAACTCCATATTAATGGCCATGGGGAGAGCGGACCAACTCCATATTAATAGCCATGGGGAGAGGGGGCCAACTCCATATTAATGGCCATGGGGAGAGGGGGCCAACTCCATATTAATGGCCATGGGGAGAGCGGACCAACTCCATATTAATAGCCATGGGGAGAGGGGGCCAACACCCTATTAATGGCCATGGGGAGAGGGGGCCAACTCCATATTAATGGCCATGGGGAGAGCGGACCAACACCCTATTAATGGCCATGGGGAGAGGGGGCCAACTCCATATTAATGGCCATGGTTTTAAAATGAGATGTCAAAGTTCATATAGATGTGATGGTCAGTTGTCCACAGACGTTTGGCCCCATAGTGTATACAGCCCTGATCAGGACAGTTATAAAACTGGCTTCAAAAAGAGACAACAGTGATAGAATATAGGGGAAATGCACTATGCTTCAACTTTAACTGAAGTGTAGTACGTACTCCCTTATGCAATTGACTATATGACCCCCCCCCGTCCCACATGGACACTGGTGACGCGATGTATACAGATCAGAAGGGCCTTCAGAGATCTCACCATGGAACTGGGTGCTCATTAGCCGATCAGTAACATGATCATGTGGGGAGACAAGGGAGAAAGTGCCATAGTAATTTATAGATCCTCATGATGCTTCAACACAGCTCGTCACAATTATAAACGACATCTCAGGAACACATGTGGAAACCGACACTGAGCCATACATCACGCCACACGCAAGAGATCACAAATCGGCTTATAACATGCAACATGCAAGGAGCAGACACATAATGAAAACAAAGAGCGATGTGAAATAATGGGATAACGGGATTAGAAGAGACAGCATGAGCGATGACTTCAACATTCCCAATTAGAACGTCCTGCTCCAGAAAGCGACTGTACGTGTGATACCCAGCGATCATTATCCGTATGGATTACAATGAGGAATACATTACAGGTCATTAGTGCTGCAAGGAGATCTGCATTTGGTAATTCTGGAGTCAGGGGACGGTGAAACTTGTGCGATGGGGGGGTGGGGGAAGGGGGTACATGTATTATAGGAAACTGGTTAGCTGGGGTATAACTGTGGAAAGTCCAGAAGAGACAACTGTTCCTGGACCCATACAGACAGGGGACCAGCTCCACATGGACATCCTCTGCCTTAAAGTGAACCTGTCACAACAGAAATGCAGGAGCTCTTTCTAAATCTGTCTGCTTTAAGGCTGCCATCCTGACATTTTTACCTTGATAAATCACTGACCTGGAACAAGCATACAGCCAGCAAAGTTTGAACATTCTGGTAGTCAATGATTGTGTTATATCATCGATTTATTGGGATCTAGACTTTAGCTCTAGGGATTTTTCACACCTTTTCATGTGCATTAAAGCATGTGCATTCTCATGTGGTAACACGTGTTGCATTAACTACTTCCCACCCATGCAAATTCTTGCATTCATCTCCTCTGATAAAAATTATCACTTTTTTAGCAAGAAAATTACTCAGAACCTCTAAACATTTTATATATATATATATATATATATATATATATATATATATATATATATATATATATATATATATATATATATATTTATTTATTTATTTATATATATATATATATATGTATGTATATATATATGTATGTATATATATATATATTTATATTTTTAAGTAAAGGCCCTAGAGAATAAAATGCTGGGTGTTGCAATTTTTTGTGTCACATAGTATTTATGCAACGATTTTTCAAACGCAATTTTTTGGGGGAAAAATACATTTTACTTATTTTAATGCAAAGAAACACAATATATATCTCAATTATGTTTTTAAAATATAAAAGATGATGTTACTCTGAGTAAATAATTACCTAACGTGCGACGCTTGTGGAATGGCGGCAAACTACAGTACTTAAAAATTAGGTGACGCTTTAAACATTTTTACCTGTTACCAGTTTACAGATACAGAGGAGGTCTAGCACTAGAATTATTGCTCTCACTATAATGTTTGTGGCGATATCTCACATGTGGTGTGAACATTGTTTACATATGCAGGAGTGACCTACATATGCTTTCTTTTCTGCATGCTTTAATTTTTTTTATTATTATTATTATTTTTTTTTTATTATTATTATTATTTTTTTTATTATTATTATTATTTTTTTTAACACTGTCCCTGCTGTTTATTTTTGATCACTTTTATTCCTATCAAAAGAAATTTAAACATCCCTTGTGATAGAAAAAAGGCTTCACAGGTCCTCTTTATGGAGACCTCTCCTCTACCCTAGCATGATATAAAAGAAAATAACAAAAAATGGCAGTGTTTACATCTGCCAGAGCCAGAAGTGACATTATGACATTATGACAAAGGTTCCAGCATCCCAGGATAACAGACATGGCCGGAGACCATCCAGTCCTCAGCCAGCTCTGTGTTAACCCAGCGGCGCTGCCAGATTGGATCCCTGGCCATCTCCCCGACTGCGTGGGAGAGGCGCCGGTGGACGGCGGGGACATCCCTTCTTATTACCTGTAAAAGCAATCCAGTGGTTAATCAGCTGCTAGGATGACATTTACATTGTAGGGAATCTCTGGCTGAAGAGAAAGATACCAGGGTGATGCCTGTAGCTGCAGACATCATCCCCATATCTCCACTTTAAGTCCAGAACATCATATGGCGAAAAGTGGTTAAAGTGGTTCTAAAGGCTAAAGATTTTTTTACCTTAATGCATTCTCTGCATTAACATAAAAACATTTGAGATGCAGTTCCCCCCCAGCCCCTCCCCAAATACTTACCTGATCTTTTCTTGGTCCAGCGCTGTGCCAAAGAGCAGCGGTGCTTTTCTTTCAATCCCTCTTCCCTGGGGTCTGTGAGAGCAGTGGGAGACATTGGCTCCCACTGCTGCAAATGAAATCCAGTGACGCAGCAGCGAGTGGTGGGGCCGAGCCGTACAATGTGTGTCAATAGAAGCACACATTATAGCTCAGGATCGAGCCCATACGAGCACCCCCCCAAACGCCTTGCTTGAAGGGAGGAGGAGCCAGGAGCATCGACGGGAGACTCGAAAAGAGGAGGATTGGGGCTGCTTTGTGGAAAACCATTGCACAGAGCAGGTAAGTATGACAGTGCACTGGGGTGTATTGGCATGCTTTGTGGCGCAAGGAAATCGGAGTACAATGCAACACAGCTCAGTGGTGAATAAAGCACCACTGAAAACGAATGTGTGTCCACTGCAGAAAAAAGCAGAGCCCAACGTAATTGAGGCTGCTGCATATAAAAGGTTCTCTTGCACCAATGTGTTCATCTTCCCCTACCAAAGAATTATGTTCATATTACCACAAACCCACAGGATCCTAGGTAAATTGGACATTAGTCCTTATGTTAGATCCAGAGACCACCAGGCTTTTTTTCTTAAAAAAAAACTGAGAGGTTTGCTGAAACCAAAGTACAGGACGTAGCATGATAAAAGAGGAAGAAAATTGTACTAATGCCCAAAGCCTACCTGGCAGATACATGCTAGGCTCATACACAGGCTTGCTTGTATCATACACAGGCTCATTGTGCCTGTGTATGATACAAGCAGCTATGTGTGAATCTGTGTTTATATCTGGTAAGGCTATAAATTAAAAAAATATATTTGTAAGATTTATATTAAACTGGTAAAATTATACCCACAAAAAAAATGAAAAAGCTACAAATTTTCCTAATGAAAAAAGCAAGCCGTGAATTGCGCCATGATGATGTCACTGCTTAGTAATGACTGGCTCTGGGGTAAAACCCATATGTGCTCCTGTTCCTTGCATAAGTAACCCCCAGGATGGTGGAATAAGTAAAGCAATGAAAATAATTGAGCTTTCAGGATATAGTCCATAGAATATTCTAGATGGAATGTTCACAGCTAAAAGTACACCAGAATTAATATAAAAACGATCAGCTGCTTTAATAAACCATTGTATGGTAAACAGAACTGAGAGACTAAAATGGAATTTATAATAACGCATCAACAATTCAGGCAATGAGCGATAAAATAATGACTAAGGAAGGCGGATGAGGGAGATGGACCGGTATCTGATTGCAAGGCAAGAGCGCTGTGCTCAGCAATTATTAGCAAGTCCAGCCAATTTATTAGAGTTCACTGGAAGACAGACACACAATACTGTCCGTATTGTCGTGTTCTAGCCTGGTAAGTGTTGTGAAATCTTTACAATATAGTCAGTACAATGTTCTATTTGTAGCCTTACGTTCATTCAGATTGGCAACAGAGCCAAAGGCTTTGTAAACGTCCAAGCTCTGATCTTAAACCAGCCTTAGGTGTGAGATAAGAGGAAAATACAAATATAAATTTAATTTGTCTTCCTTTAACAACCAAGGAATGTCATCAGAAAGTGGTTCAGACCTCACACAGCCCTCTGTTCTTCCTTCAATCTAAGTTAATGAGCTGAGAGCTATAAGTTACTGAACTGCTCCTCTACGTGAGTGGTACATTTTTTATGAACCTTCTCAATCTGAATTTAAAAGAAAAAGTTGGTAGCCATATTAAACCAGTAAGGATTTATAGGATTGGATAGGGGCATGGTGGCAGTGGGCAGGGCTTAGCCTTGGCATTGAAGCATGTAGCCCTGATGATTGGGCACATGTTTTGTGACTCGTTAAAGCTGTTTCTGACCCCTTTATAAATTTGGTCTAGTGCACCTTCTGTTGGTTTATGCTCTGCAGGACGTAGCCTCCCTGAAGGTTTTCCCAAGTGTGGCTCGGGGTTAAATTTCAGTCCAATTAGTGGTAACCCCGAGCCACACTCGGGATTACATTGCAGGATCCTGGTGCGGCATTCCTTACCTTGTCCCCAGGATCCTGCAATGCCCCCCCGCTGTGTCTGCAGGCTCTGTCTCCTCCATGCCAGGCTGCGTTCCCTGGCGGCAAATTTAAAAAAATGTACTAACCATAACACAGATTACAGTACTGTATGAAATGATTTCACATCCCTTTTGTCCCCAGTGCTTTGGCCCATGCCCTGCATGCAGTTTTATGTTATAGATACTGTTCTTTCTGCCTGGAAACTGGAGATTGTCCATAGCAACCAAAAAGCGTCCCTTTACATTAAAAGTGGCTTTAGACCAGCTAGAAAACAGTGATAGTAAATTAGAACACTTGCAGAATTGAACGATAGTGAATCGTGGGGAAATTTTTTTTTATTATTATTATATTATTATTTTTTTTAATTATTTATATTTATTTATTATATTATAATTTATGTTTTTGTGTTTCAAACTTCATCATACCCGGGATATCTACTAGACTCCTGGTGGACAGATTTAAGTGTGTTACAGTTAAAAATTACAGGCCTACAATATAAAACGCCAAATTTCCATGCAAAATAATTGTACCGCTTTCAGCACCTAAAATCCGAAATAATCATACCGCCAGGGACGTTAATAAAACATAGTAGGCTTTTCAGGCTAATAGAGGTAATAACATGCATCTCTCAGAAGGGCTTTTTCTGTCAACTATTTCACGGGTTCACCTAAAGATCTCATTCATAGGGATTTAGCATGTTGTACCCGCCTTGGATTCCTTCCACTTGGCAAGAACCACCCAACTTACGGGAGAAAGGGCATACTGAGTTGAATTGCAATAGAGTGTAGGGATGTGTATGCTGTATGTGCTGTATCGTATCACCCTGACCTATCAAGTTTTATTGCTTTCCATTTCAGTAAAGCATGTGAAGGATATAAGGAACAAAAGAAAACACATCAAGGTTGGAGGACCTACATTAACAAGGCCTTAATGTGTCCGCTGGTTCCTAGACTAAGATGCCATGATTCTTTTATCAGACTTGGGCTACAGAGACAATTCTTCACTCACCAAAGCTGGCCATACACTAGTATATTTTCAAACTAAATTCTTATTAGTATATTTTGACGAATGTCATTCAAAAGTACTTCAAAATTTAATTAGCTTATAACATTGGATTTTGGAATTAGACTGGGTTCACACTGCCGCACGAAGCGGCTCACAGCAGGGGTCGAGTGTGTCCCTGTTCACTGTTTCGGGTCTGATTGCAGTCCGAATTTTTGGCTGAATTTGGACCTGAAACGGACCGGCACAGGACTCCTGTACAATTCACACCTAAGCCGCTCCGGAGATGGGTGCTCCATAGAGAGCCAGTCACAATCTCCTGAAATGTGAATTGGATGCGGGAAAATCTGCATCCAATTTGCAATAGTGTGAACCCAGCCTAAATGTTCTGTCCCCATATGATAACCACATTTACTGTTGGAAATTGTTTGCGAAAAAATTTTTCATCCTGCTCCTTCAAATTTTCTCATCACTAAGTTGACAACGAACAATGACTTGACCCCACTAATGATTAGAAAATGAACAAAAATTACTTAAAACAAACATTTTTGAAAAAAAATTCTACTAGTCTATTGCCAGCTTTACACTAGTGAGGGCCTTAGTAATCATGAGTCTTGTTTAATGTTGGTAGATCCTCTAAGTGAACCTTGCTTGGCCCAAGGCGTATCTAAAGTAGCAATAGTGGGCAGCCTGCAGATGAAGCCAGGTAGGTGGTGTAACTAGTAGAGTTGGAGCATGGTGGTGGAACCCTGTTCATTACAAGTGAGACCCGTTTGCATTTTTGTATCAATGCTTATACCTTTTAAATAAATGTGAGTTTAACATTAGCTGGTGGTGAGGTTCTGTCATTTAATATCATGGATACTGCACTATTGGAGGCAATTTTGTCTTTTCCATGTCATTTTTATTTGCTGGAGATTAATGCGAAGCCAACTCTGAAGTAGCCACATTGGGAAGACACTGCATTTGGTGCAGAGTGAGCTATAACCTTACAAGGCTTGCCAGGAATTACTGAAGACCAGTGTGGAACCATCCTTGAAGGAGAATTGCACTGTGTGCAAGGTGCACTTGACCCCTTGCAGGGTCTTACAAGGAGCGTGCATTGCACTCGGTGGCGGGAGCACTTTAGTAAGTGGTGTGGAGTCTCAGTGAAGCACATCGCAAATTTACCCACAATTTTTGCACTTTTATAGGAAGATTTACCACTTTTATGTCATCATTGGTCTTTTATGCAATTTTATGCACTCTATGAATATTATTGTTATATTTCACATATTGATGGATCAGCAGCGCTTTTACATTTATATATTTCATAAAGGGCAAGAAAGGCTCTGGCATTTGACATTTAAATGATAGATTTACCCATGAGGAGATGGGGCTTGCTTTTAAAATGGGCATAAGGGTATAGATCCAGTCTACTCCACAGGGCTCAATTTGAAGATCAGCACAGGTACTAGCAAGGGGCAGAACTTCGTAACTGTTGATACCTTAGCAGTTTAGGTCAGGCCAGGTTTACTTTAACAATTCAAACAACTTGATAGACTGGGCCTCGTCACCCCATTCTGGACTTGGATGAAGAAAAAGAGACAGACAACCACAAGGCGACAGGGGCTCTTAAAGGGTGAGTCTTTTACATGTTCCCGTGGTCAGTGAGAGAGAACAGTGCTTGGCCCACCTTTGGCGCCATTAGCAGAAACTCAGGAAAGGGTTGTGTCAGCCATATATAAACATCTTTACATATTGCTTTCTACTGTACTGCTGTCCTTAGATCATGATTCCACAAAATGTTTGATGGAATAATTTAGCCAGTAATAGAGAGTTGAAAGCCCTTACCTCATGGTTAATGTACATTTCTCAAGCATAAAGATCTGCACGGCACATGTAACTGGCCACAATTACTGTATCTGCCTCTAGAGTGTCGTGACGGGAGGTCAGGAGGAGGGGGGGAGGCTTCAGACCTGCAGAGGTATAATTGTAAACCGGATCATGCCCTCGTTCCTATTAAACCCCTTTCTTTTTCTACAAAGATAGATCTTGGTAGCTGCAAATGGCCTGTTCTGTCCATTCTCTGACAAATGGCAGGCTTTTAGAAGCTTCCTTCCCTCGCTAAAGATCATTTTAATCAATTTGAGGTCTGTGGTTTCATCTTAGAAAGACTCTATTATTTATTCATTGTCTTATTTTTACACAGTGATTCCAGCATAGGCAGTGCCAAGACGCCGGGGGATGTCAGCAGAGGGACCTGAGATTGCTTCCTGAGGCCCAGGTCACATTTTAAAGGGTCAGTTCACCCAAAACTGTTATTTCAGTTTTTGTTTGCTAAGCAGTTTCTTATTTGTCTCTATTGGTGAGATCTCTGCTCTAAAGTCCCAGATCTGCACACTTCCAATGACCATCACAGGTCTCGCTCTCTTCCAAGTATTTACTGCAACAGAAGCACCCCAAGCTGGTTGGGATCACTAAGAAGACACTTTTGATAGTGGTGATCTCCAAAAAAGAGACTTTCGATCTCCTGGTTCCACTGGTGCTCAGTGGTACCTCTACCTATTGCTAACCGACACTGCTACTTCTGCACTGGGCATTACTTGTCATGTGGGGGTTAACCAGTTATATAGCTGAGATGTTGGAAGGAAGTGGGTGTCCAGTCTTGATGAGTACTTATATGCCTCCAAGGTCTCATTTACTGACTCAATAAAAGCTGATAACTTACACTGGCATTAGGGAATGAGAGCCGAATCTGTAATCAGTGTACATTGACTTCATAGCACTGCTCAAGGTTTCCCTTTAGTGGCAGCACTTTGACTGTACTGTGAATAGGAGTTCATTAGATACTCTCTATATACAAGGACAAACCTTTACATGAAGCTACACAGCAAATTACCATGATACACAAGAGCTTTATGATTTATGGCACAATTCTTGAATTCTCACTTTCAGGTGGTTTTTTCTTGGTTTTGAACAGATTACTTCATCCAGAATTAATTTCTGCATTGGTTAATGCTGGAGAGTTAACTGACCTGAATTTTTTGTAATCCCTGAGGGACTTTATTGACGAGAGCTCTGCCATGACTTCCCGACACTGCACCAGTTATATGCCCATTATGAGGGGCATATTCTGTGCTAAGTTTCCTGCTATGCACACATGCTGTGCCCAATATGAAGGGATTCCACTATCTCTGCTCTGAGTTCTCAGCACTGTCCACCTTCTGTGTCCAGTATGAGGGGATTCCACCATCCGTGTGCTGAGCTCCTAGGTCCCTATGCCTGTTTTTTCAATTATGAGGGGTTACCACAATCTCTGCTGTAAATTTTATTTATTATAAATCATTGGGATGTATCAGGAGGAGTCAGAGCACACAAAGGTGGGAGCACCAGAAATGATGTCAGGAAGAGCTTGTTGTTGTAGACACATAAGTAGTGAGGGCATTGCTCAGCCTACCTAGAACTAAAATATCACTTTTAGGTGGGCTGAAACTTTAATTGAAAAAGTAAAAAACAGCTAAAATCAAAGAAGTGCCCTACTGCACCATGGCAGCTGAGCTGTGAAAAAAAACTTCTGGTTGGTTGAGGGTATTGCAATGATTTTTGCACTTGTCGCCATTTCTGTTGGAATTTACACATGCAATCCAGTCATTTCCTACTTCCTGAAAGGGAGGACCTACCTGTTAGACACATGGCCAGTCCCAGTGCTGAAATAGGAGAAACAACTGTAAGCAGCCAATCACATGAGCAGAAAATGACTTACACCAAGAGAATGCCCCCCTACAAGGCATATTTTTTGAAAAGTGTAGGTAGGTGACTTTGGATCAAAGTCAGCTTGATCTTATGTAGTGGAGCGAAGTCTAAAATGTTTAGGTAGCTCTTGTCCACAACAAGGGCCTCTAGAGGGTGTTTCAGATTAAATCTAGGGCATTAAGGCAAAAAGGAGCACCAAGCCAATAGCTGGGTCTAAATTTATTTATTATATATAAAATTCCAAAAAGACAAGCCTATGTCAAGCAAATGCGTTTCTAGGGTTCTAAAGGACCTTGTGCTGGTAAGATATGATAATACTGAACTCAAAAGGGATAAATGACCAAAAAGTAAAGTAAGCTTGCGCTGGAAAGTAGTCTTCTTGCGCTGGAAAGTAGTGCATGCATTGATTATCTTTTTGGTTTTTTTTTTGAGGAACAGAAACACACTGGGATTCTCAACAATTGGTGTGTCCTGTTTCTCCTATGACCTTCTGGCTAGATGATGCTGGAGCCTCCATACAGGGGATGAGGTGGGCTCTGTCTGTCTTTCTGCAGCTTCTAATGCACATTGTGAGAGGCTCACAGTACCACCTAGTCCAGTCCCTTCCAGCCGCCGCATGGCATAGAATTTGACAGAATGCAGCATGCTGCACCTATTCCTCTTGTGCACATTAAACCTCTGAGAAGGACGCGTGTGCAAGAGGCCTAACTTACCTAATCCTCTGCTCCTGCAGATACTACGCTCTGTTAGACTAGTCCCTACAGCCTCCTTTCCCTTACAATCTGGCATTCTAAGCTCCTCTGATGTCACCAAGACCAAAGCAGGGACCAGAGTGGAGGAGAACCCTATTTTCTGGGGAAGTGGAGGATCAGGTAGGTAAAACTGCTTTTCCACCCCCCCCCCCCCCCCCCCGGTATCTCCAAACTACGGCCCTTCAGCTGTTGCGGAACTACACGTCCCATGAGGCATTGTAAAACTCTGACATTCACGGACATGACTAGGCATGATGGGAATTGTAGTTCCTGAACAACTGGAGGGCCGTAGTTTGGAGACCCCTGCAGCCTGGACTAAAGGAATAGTTAACCCATGCAGTACCTGCGCAGCCCCACTGTAAAAGAAAAGGTTTTAGTTTTCCAAAGTTCCGCTCTAAGTCTGTTTCATGTAGACGCTGTATTAACTTTTAACTTAGAAAATCAACAGAACATCTCATTAAAGTGGGGTGCCCAAATTTTTGCACATAACTATACAGAATAATACATTACATGGTGATTAAATAGTATTCACTGATTACTTTCTCGTCCGCGGCTGCTAAGGCCCTTGTGATCCCCTGTCTATTGGCTCGTCTGCAATTATTTAAATGTCTATACTGTTAATAAAAGCTGAATTAGAAGCTTTCCTGTTCATCAAGATGTTTTTATCAATCCTTTTACCGCTTTATTGCTCCATAATCCTCTGAATTTCAGCGCTTACATATTAATTCAAATCAAATGTTCTGCGTCCGGAAGTATCGCTGAGGAGAAATTGTGTTACAGGATACTATTAGTACTTTCATGGAGACATTGCGTTTTCTCAAATCCAGACAATTTTTCACCGTTTTTTTTTTTTTTGAGTGCAATAATGCAACAGAAATGAGACCTTTCTGGGAAATGGCAATCACAATCAGAGTGATGTATGAATTTACTTTAACACATCATTTAGCATAGCGGTGAATTTTTCTCTGAAGTCATGGAGGATGCTCACACACAAATACACACATAGGAAAACCGTTTTCAGATAAATATACAAAACTATGCCTTGTGAACTACTTTGATATTGTGTATATTCTACTCAACCAATAAAGGTGTGTTTGTGTATGAAAAGCTGCTACACCCCATCACATTCTCATGTGTGTGCGTTACATAATAGAATTTACAGTATATAGAGCAGCGCTTTTCAGTATACAATCTTCTCAGTTCATACAAATCAAAGTGACCAAAACATATATCAAAATGTATACAAAAATTATAATAATAATAAAGTCTCTAAACAATCCAGTGTCTTGTTGTTAATTCACACAACGTTCCTTTAAAATTGCTTGTGACGACCACCAGTTGTGCTCCCACCCTGAGGAAGTCAAGTGTCCCTGTGACGAAACACGTAGGGGTGGGGCTGGATGATGTCACGAAGCATGGGAGCAGTAATATAACACTATACAGCTGAACAGCAGCTGGAGTCTTATACAGTACATGTTCTAGAGGAGATATTTTGTGCTATATTTATATATGCTTGGTGCAGCTGAGCACCTGTAAAATACTGGAGGGTTCTCTTAAAGGGGAAGTGTTCCACTTTTTCGCAGGTGATTACTCTCCTAAATCCATGCAAAAGATAGAAATCACGGGACCCATGAAGTGTGAATAAGTCCTTGGAGAAGGACAAAAAGTCTTGTTTGACCCTATAGAGTGTGTAAGGTCATTTTTGTCCATGTGCGAGCACAACTGTTCATAGTCGCAAGTATTTTTAAAGGCACGTTGGGTGAATTAACAACAAGACATAGGATTATTCAGAGACTTTGATATAAATTTTTTTTTCCAAATAACATTTTTTATTGGTTGTCTTGAAGGAGAAACAGTACAAGAATATAATAGAAAAATAAAACAATGGGGGTTATTTATTAAAGGCAAATCCACTTTGCACTACAAGTGCAAAGTGCACTTGAAATTGCACTGAAAGAGCATTTGGAAGTGCAGTCGCTGTAGATCCGAGGGGGACATGCAAAGAAGATAAAAAACAGCATTTTAGCTTGCACATGATTGGATAATAAAATCAGCAGAGCTTTCCCTCATTTCAGATCTACCCCTCAGATTTACAGCGACTGCACTTCCAAGTACACTTTCAGTGCAATTTCAAGTGCACTTTGCACTTATAGTTTGCACTTGTAGTGCAAAGTGGATTTGCCTTTCATAAACAACCCCCAATGCGTGGAAGGTCGCAATAGCAATGAGAAAGGAGGACCCTTCTTTAAAATTATCATTATACATTATCAGCTTCAGTAGTGATATTGCTTTGAAACAGTATTAGGCAATGCATGAAGTCTGACATCACATAAAGTATGGCATAGAGAGTAACGAGAAGGAAGAAGAGCAAAGAAAAAAAGAAGAAGAAAAAAGTGAGGGGGAAGAGAGGGAGAAAAAGTAGAGGGTTATCACATTAGCTCCGTCGCTGGTTCAAGGTGGGTCCTCCCAGACCTTACCGTGGTCTTCTAATCTGTTCCGTATCCTAGCGGTCTTTTTCTCCATAACCTCCGCGTCTTTGACCCTAGCATACAAGGCATACAGGGAGGGTGGTGAGCACCTCTTCCAGTTGAGGGTGACAAGGCAACGTGCAGCCATAAGGATGTGTCAAAGTAGTTTTTATAGGGATTGGCTATTTTTAATGGAGAGAGACCCAGCAAAAAGAATTTCAGTGTCATGGACATCGGCGCCTCAAAGACCCGCGTCAGTAGTTGTTGCGTTGAACGCCAAAATGGAGCTATTAGAGGGCAAGTCCAATAGATGCGGAAAAGGGTGCCTCTATCCCTCTATCAACGCCAGCAGCGGTCAGAACCAGAGGGGTAGATAACATGGAGCACATCCGGAGTCAGGTAACAGAAGTAGAGAATTTTGTAAGCGTTTTCCTTATAGAGAGTGCATAAAGAGCTCTTGGCTGCCTGAGTCCAGATCGCTGGCCAGGCCTCCGCTGGAATTTCCTCACCCAGCACCCCCGCCCAACGTAGCACGTAAGCATGTTTACCCTGGTCTGTTAGGGAGTACACTATGCATTAAGGATCCAATATATATCGGAGATCAGCCCCCTGTGTGCTTCAATATAATGCGTTCAAAAGGGGAAGGTGCGGAGAACTGCAGATTCGGGGCCTGGCGAGGTAGATCGTGTTTAGCTTGAAGTTCAGGAAATGACAGCAATTTGCGAGATCTAGGGTCTACTAAGTGTCCAAAGTGGAACAAGTTCTGTGATGCCCAGGGCAATATCATCTGACGGGTAAGGCTAGCAGGTACTTTAGGGTTGCAGAGGAAGGAGATCAGCAGTGATTTTTCAGATTTAAGCTCATGTTCACAAGATAACTTTGCGCCAAAGCAGCCTAAGCTGGGACATTGACCCCAACAATCGGCTGGGTTATACCTCCACATTCGCATTGCAGAGTAGGCTATTCTGGTGTACAGGCACCAGCCAAATTTTTTCGATTTCCATCCATTTATTGTGGGAGCAATGGGGAAACAAGGAGACTATCGCACGTAGCTGGGCCGCCTGGTAATACTTCACGAGATTGGGGAATAATAGGCCCCGGTCAGAGCGCGATGCTATCAATAATTATTACAAATTATTACAAATTATTATTTTTGTATACATTTTGGTATATGTTTTTGGTCACTGGTTTAATTTGTATGGACTGAGTGGATAGTATATTGAAAAGCGCTGCACCATATATTCAGTTTTCGGATACATACAGTAAATTTAAAGAAGAACTTCCATGAAAATGAAAGGTCTGTTATGCCAAAGCTGACCCCCTACCCAACCACCACCACTACTTCCAAATTTAGAACCCCTAAAAAGGGGTTTTAAAATTAAGCTAAGAAAAAAATAAAAAATACTTACCTCAGCTCTGGCTTCCAACACTATTGGAATGTGTAGGTGACGTCACCGTGCCCTCCTAACTGAGGGCTTGAAATCCTGCGAGAATACACTCCAGTTCATTGCAGGGTGGATTTGTGCGGGATTTTCAGGTCCCAGCTTTCCCAGATGACAGTTTTTTTAGAAATCACACTGCACCATGTTGCATCGATTTGAAAGTCCGCCGTGGAGAATAATGTGATTTCCATTATTGTTCATTGCAGCAAGACAAGAGACACAGTAGCAATCGCAATAATGTGAACAGGGCCTAAAGTAGAATCCTACAATATGATAGATACAAAAATGGCAGAACAAAGTATAAACAACAATTCAAAAAGCTTGGCAAAATCAAAAAAAATCAATCTCATGGCTCCATGCACACTGGCTAAAGGAACGTTGCTTCCACAGGAGTTTTGTGTTCTGCCTGTAGAAGCAGCTCAATGTTATCCTATGCGTCCATGCACATTAGGACGTTTAGAGCTCAACGTTTAGAGGCAGAAAAAAAACCCTTCTGGTTCAAGTTTCTGATGAGCTTACTGGCAGAAAAACGTAAAACTCTTCTAAAATCGTCTAGACTTTGTACAAAAAATGCTCTATATGAGCGTTTTTTACTCCAAGAGAACAGACTTTTTTTAAGCACAGTGTGCATGGAGCCTAATTCAACCCAAGTAAAAAAAAAATTCCAACTTCCTTCCAAGGAAAGGCCCAGAAGATTCCTAGTCATGAGAAAGGCACCATAAAGGTAACCAGGGATGGGTATTTCATTGGTCCTAGCTTTGTTGTTTTTAACAGTTATTATTGTTGCCACAAAGCTCACATCGACTGATGGATTTCATGTTGCGGCTTCCCGCCATCTTTCATATTTTGAGATTACTGCCAAGCTGTTTTAATGGATGACTCGGCTTGCTTTGTGTGTCGTTCTTACACGTTTTGCTGCCAGCACACGCCTTGCCAACACTGAGAGGGGTTAGGCCCTTACTTAAAAGGAGAAAAGCAAAATGAGCCGCGCAACCAGATGTTACAGAGTGTCGGTGCGCCGAAGTTACGGGCGGCAGATTGCGTTGCTAAACCTCATTAGCATTACTGTCACTTATAGCTTGGCTAGGCAAACAAAGGGAAATATTGGAGCTGAGATGAGGTTGGGCCATGAATAAATAGCAGTAGGATTCCCAGGTATTAAATGTTAGTTCATTTATGTGGGATCAAAAAAAGAGAGCTGGCCAGAGACTATTTAAGAACATTCGAGTGTCCATTGGCAACTCTAGTAACAATACACTATCGTTGCATAACAAAATATTTTTGGCACAAGATTGGGGCTTCACGCTGTATGGACAGGGTTAAAAATGAATGAAAAAGATTGCTGTATCTAATGCGAAAAAATAATTTTCGGGATGCATAAAATTCTTATATATTTTCCTAATAGTCACTATTCATTGAGCCGCCACTATGGGGCTGTTAGTAACTTTACAAGTCTGGGTGTCATTCAGCCCTAAAGACCCTTGTTTTAAAATAATTCTCTTCTTTCTTTTCAACTGCATTGTGTATGGACCGGCCTTTATATACTGGGGTAACTCAAGTCACAACTCATGACATCCTCAGTGTCTGATTACATGTTTACTATACCTGAGGATCACAGAGCTTACAAAAATATTTTGATAATAAAGTTTAATTGTTTTTAAAAAAAGAGTGTAAGCTCTGTGACCCTTAGTTATAACTAGGTATAACCTTTTTGTGGTCTTTCCCCAAAATAGTGCAATAGTTGTGCCTTAGTTGGAGGATCGCCCCCTACAGGGGAATGAGAACACACCAGTCTTATTGATTTTGTGATTTGATTACATGTTTATTCCTTAGGACTACCCTGGCAGATCTATGATTGGTTGTACTCTGTATGAACCCTGGATCTGGAAATCCGGTCACAAGTAGGCAGCCAATCACAGCGTTGAATGGAGGTATGTGCTGTGAAAGCAAAGTTCCAGGGAGGAAGAGGAGTAAATAGATATGCTGTTCTTTCACAGCAGTGCAGGAAGGAAGCACATTTAAAGGAACTACCCAAATTAGTGTAGTATCCCTCCTAACCAGGGAAAGAAGAACCCCCAGCACAGTGGTGGGTTTACATTACTCCAGAGCGCATTCAGGCCACAGTGATGGGTGCCAGTCACTGTAGTCTTTTTCAAATTTTATTACCTGACTCACAGAGTGAAGGGGTTAAGGTATCAGTTCCCTACAGCACTCCGCCAACACTTCTCCTCCATCCGAGGGAGAGCCAGGGTCTTCTGAGAGCAGACTCCATTCCCTCTCCAACAGGCTTTCCATTCTCTGGCTCTTCACCTTGGGTGTTGTATCCTCTTCAACCAGGTAGGACAGCTCAAGGAATCCTAAGCTAGGCCCAAACAGGTTCTGGCCTACTCAGCACATATCATTGCACACACTTTCCCAGGCCGTAACCCAGGGGAAGAGAGCTCACCAGGCCACTCCCCAAATATTTATATCCTTCACCAGCATGCACCACTGGCCATGAACCGCTTGTTGGTTGGCCAAGTGGGACATAAATGCTCATAAGCCCAATATTATTACTGCTCCTTTGAGCACTGCCGAAAGTGCCAGTGACACTCAGTGGTGGCAGCAACCCTGAGCCTAGAAGATAGCCAAGTGAAAATACTACAAATTGGTCTTGGCAAAACTACTACCCAGCATACTAGACACCTCAAATGATAGGGTGGCTACACTGCTGAGAAGCAAAACTGACAATGTAGTTGAGAATCAAGGAAAGGCTACAAGCAAGAAATCGGCAAACTTGCATGTAGAGACCTAAGTATTTACCAGCAGTTTAGTGTAAAAAATGAAAACCCAATTATGGCTGTTGAAGACTATCCTAACACACAGAAGAAGTGTAGATCCAGTAAGTGGCCTAGCCCCACAGAGAAGTTGTATTGTGCTCATGGCACTTCGTCATTTCACACAGAACCTGAAGGAGTTAACAGGCTTCATCCAACCCAGAATGTTTTCTAGCCGTCTTTTGCCTCCTCTCGCCCCTTGTAAGCATTTTTATTATGATTAGTTCATTCCCTCTTATTTCCCTTGCAACCAGAAAAGCACTTAGAAGAATTCCTACTGGAAGCTTACAAAATGGAGAGAAAATTAGCAGCCATGTAACATCCGCTGCCAATCTTCAAAACAGCTGCACTTGAGCCCAGCGAAAAATAATAATGCGCACGGCAATTAGTGTAATTAGCATTGGCAGGGCCCAAGCCAGCCGCGGCACTGGAGGACTGGGACCCTTATTAGACGCTCTGATGAGGGCGAAGGAATATTTGTGACTCCCACACTAACAGAGGAGATTGGCCACCAGAAAACGCCACTGAAGAAATTATCGGGGGGAGGGCAGAACTGTCAACCTTTCCCACATCATATCCTGCGAAGGAAGAATGTTCATTACATTAGAGGTGCAATTAGTGACACAGAGCAGAAGACTGGAGGAACAAGAAAACACACTAACCATTTTTGGGCGATGAAACTTTCATAAAGAGATTCTATCACAGCTCTGCGGTATTTTGCAACTAAGTAGCAGAGTAGGCACTTTCTCCTGGCAAAATGATTAATTATAATACTAATGTATTCTTACGATGAACTGAACAATGTACCAGCTACGTTGTACTTTTAAAACAGAAAGATTCTTCGGGGCCTGTTTTAAAGCTGAACTCCAGCCTTTCCTTCGGTCTTGCACAGTTGTACAGGCGCCTCTCCTGTACTCAAACTGCTCACACTGATATAAATGCACACTGTGAGCTTCTCACGGTTTGCATTAGAGGCTGAAGCAACTCAGATAGAGCTCCCAGAAGAAACAGTTGTAACGGCTGTGTGCACTGCATACTATGGGGTTGATTTACTAAAGGCATAATACAAGAGAGACTGTGGGACTTTAAATGAGGTCCATGACCATAGGGTCAAGGTATCTCCATCCCTGGTTCAAATGAAAAACTGAATAAAGAGTTGGGACTTTAAATGAAGCATGTACAATAAAATAAAAATATTCGTATCAAATTTATTCCATATAAAATATATATAAACAAGTCCCACAGTCTCTCTTGTATTATGATTAAATTAGGGATGGAGGTATGTACACTTAGATGGTCCACTCTGCCACACTTAGTGTGCAACAATACGCCTATCCATGGCCAGACTAGATATCTATTTTTTATCTTGTACTTTTTGCTTTTTAAGTTACTTACATTGAACCATCATGTTATATTGTGCCTTGCATGCATATGTGTGTACATATATGTATTGAGTCTATGTATATATATGAAATGTACCTAAGACTCATAGTGCTGTGTGTCTTGTTTATATATATTTTATATGGAATAAATTTGATACAAATATTTTTTATTTTATTGTGCATGCTTCATTTAAAGTCCCAACTCTTTATTCAGTTTTTTTGATTTACTAAAGGCAGACTGTGCACTTTGCAAAGTGCAGTTGCACAAGAGCTTAGTAAATGAGCAGAAGCTCTCCTGACTTTTATCATCCAATCATGTTCAAGGAAAAATGCTGTTTTTCTTTTGTTTTTGTTTTTCCTTGCAGGTAATTGGGTATTTTTTGCACAGTCTATTTGCCTTTAGTAAATTAAACCCTATATGTAGGTGAGGCGCGCACAGCCACTGGAACTGTTAGTGAAGTAAATTGTTAATATGGCCCAGTTCGATCCAAACCAACTGTTTAAAGTTAAAGGAAACATTGAAATCAGCTTTAAAGATAAAAGTTAAAGTGGACCTGAACTAAAAAAGATAGGTTAAGATTTGTACTAGAAATGTTAATTGTGCCTAAACGGTACTCTGAAATATTTATCTTTTGTCTTAAAATTGTCATGAAAAATAGCAGCGTACTTCTTTTGCCTAGGCACTCATGTTCTGCAGCCTCGTAGTTGTGTATTTGCAGTGTGAGATCATCCAAGGCATGGCTGCCTTTGACTGCTAGCCTAACCACATGTGGAGTGGGATTTGGTGATGGCACTGTGCTGCCCACTGTTCTCCTTTTTGGAGCGGAAGCTGTACCTGATTCCCAGCAGTGCAAGGATCTCTCTCTTGCATGGGTTTTGCTGTCTAAACCTACACTAACATATACTGCACAATTAATATTGCCATTTACCAGCAAACTAAAGATATGACCATCCATTGGGGTTGATCTACTAAAAGAAGGAGAGTGCAAAATTTGGCGCAACTTTTCAAGAAACCAATCGATTTTTTCTCAAAGCTTAATTGAACAAGCTTATGTTAGAAGCTGATTGGCTACCATGCACAGCTGGACCAGATTTTGCACTCTCCGGTTTTAGTAAATCAACCCTGTTGTCTATCTAAGCCTTGTTAATGTTCAGTGAGCCCTGGTGAAGTGGGTGTGCTCTGAGCCCCTGAAATGCGTTGGCTGGTTTATGCAAGTTATGCTAAAGAACCATTAAAATAATTGTGGACTCTTTAACCCAGGGATCTCCAAACTACGGCCCTCCAGCTGTTGTGGAACTACACATCCCATGAGGCACTGTAAAACTCTGACATTTACAGACATGACTAGGCATGATGGGAATTGTAGTTCCTCAACAACTGGAGGGCCGTAGTTTGCAGAACCCTGCTTTAACCTTTTGGCTTGGTGTTCCTGTTGTATTTATTTGCTTTGAGTGACTTTCCTGGTACCCACTGGAGGGGATGCTGATTTGATGTGAGCAGCCTAGCTGGAGCCAGTAAGCTCATAGAATGCGTTTATTTTTCATCACTCCAAACAAATAAGTGTTTGAAGACCCAGCGCCTCTTGGATATGCGTTTTTGAAGTTTATATACAATACAGAACAAGGTATGGTAAGGCCTGGTTCACATCTATGCATTTTTTTGTGCATTTTCAGTTTTGCAGAAACACACTACAGTCCATTTAACATGGTTTCCTATGGATGTAGTTCACATCTGTGCATTTTATGGAAAAGGCCAGGGATTTGTTTCTGGTTTTTGGTTCCATAGACTTCAATGAATCAAAAATATGCATTGAGGCTGGATTCACACCTATGCATTTTTAGTGCTTTTTGCATTTTGCAGATTTGCACTACAGAACGTGTTCCATAGGAAACCATGTTAAATGGACTGTAGTGTAAATCTGCAAAATGCAAAAAGCACTAAAACTGCATTGATGTGAATCCAGCCTTAAAAATGCTAAATGCACCTGGAATATGTAAACTGCAACCTGCATAGGTGTGAACCAGGCCTAAGGCTCCATTCACACTAGCGCGTTTTTTGATGCATTTTGCAGAAATGCATGGGAATTTTTTAACATGGGTTCCTATGGAACATGTTCACATCAATGCCTTTTTGTATCTCTGCATTTTTGGAAAGGGTCAGGGACTTTTTTTTCATGCAAAATGCAGCGTTTTGCATGTAATAGAATTCAATGGACAAGCATCAAAAACACAAGTGCACCGTTTTTGCAGCGTTATTACAGCGTTTTTGATGCGTTTTTGCCGTTTTTTTATTTTTTTTATTTTTTGTAAAAAAAAAATGTAAAAAAAAAACAAAAAAACGCAAAACGCGGCAAAAACGCCGCAAAAGCGCTACAAAAACGCTGCTCAAAAACGTGGCAAGCATGAAAAAAAAAATTCCAAAAACGCTCAAAAGCAACATGCATAGGTGTGAATCGAGCCTCAGTCCATAATAGGGAGAAGGAAAGATGTAGGAAGACCACAGGCAATACTGGTGAGGTGTGACTAGGCCTTAGTCCTCTACCTGACTTTTTTTGCCACCTCTTCCACAGTACTGTGTTTGATAGAGACTTCCCTAATGCAATAAATGGATGGAAACACTGAAATGGATTCTGATACCTCATAAAGAGCCCCTCGTGCATTCTTATTTTTCACCAAAAGGCCTGTAATTTCTCTTTAATGATAATGGCATTACGTCATGAGGTCATTTCTAATACAAATGGCGCTTAGCGGCCCTCTGCACGTTGTAGGGAACGATGCTTGTGCGCCTGTGGGGATGTGAGACGATTCTTCATTTACAACGTCGTTCTTGTGCTCATTAATATTAATACGTTTACTTAGACAGAATGTGAGAGTTTGTAACACGGAGGAATGCACATTGAGTTAATATTTAATTCTCTTGTTAGGTGCTGGTGATGCTAAGCTCTGTACTTGTTAGGCTGCATATAATATTACTCAACAAGCAAGTGTTCAGAAATCACAGTCCTGAACCCCTTCCTGACCGGAAGGCATTAGAGCGACGTAGGGTAATCTGAAGAGTGATTTGCCCTGCTGTACCCCCCACTTTTCTATTTAATATGTCTTGTCTGTAAACAGCGACTACAGTGGCAGAAGCAAATGACCACTGGACTTACCCCAACCTGAATGTAATGCACAGCGTAGCTCACGGCAGACTCTGACACACACACGAGAAACAAAAGATATTGCATTTTATGTTTAGCTCCAGCTATAAAAAAATAATAAATAATAAAAAAATATATAAAAAATATATAAAAAATAAATAATCTAAAAAAAAATAGAACATAGATATAGAAATGAATACCATTCAGGGGTCATTTTACATGCACCCACATAACAAGTTATAGAGGCCAAAGCAGCTTAGGAATCCAAATTATAACATTCCCAGGTCAGTTTATACTTTCCTATTATTGTATCTGGGCAGTGGTGGCTGGTGGTCATTACCCCATCTAGGTTGTGGGCAGCGCTTCATCTGGGCAGGGGGCGGCGGCTTCACCCTGCGTCTCCTCATCCTCGTGCTTCACAGCGGCTTCCCCTGCATCTCCTCCCTCTTCCTCCTCGGCAGCCAATAGGATTGCTTCTCCTCTTGGCCAATCAGGTGACAGGTCTCAGGACCCGCTTCCTGATTACCCGGGAGGAGAATCAGGAAGACAATAGCAAAAACTAATTTGCTACTGTCATACAACTGGGTGGGCTCAGGGTGCAGTTCTCTGCGCTCCTAGCCCACCCTTTTTTAAAGCCTATTAGAGCCTCTGGCTCTAATCGCGTACTTCTAAAAAAAAATCCATATGTCTGGCGCCCCGCATGTAGGTTAGGGGACCGGATGCATGGATTAGGGGGGGCGCCGCCCCTGCGCCCCTTATGGGTGCCGCTGCATCTGGGATCTTTCTAGTCTGCATGAATAAATTCTTGACATGTTCAATGGCTCCATTCACAATCAAAACGCACCACAATTACAAAACGCAGGTTCAGGTGCCATTATTTTAAATGGCACCTAAAATGCGGTGCAATTTTGCCACGATTTATCATGTGAAAATCCCATCAAATCGCATTGCGTGAAGCTTGTCACCTAAAAAGGAGAAGGATCTTTTTTTGGGCAACAAGCTTCATGCGATGGGATTTTCCGTAATTGGTATGCGATAAATCATGCAACAATCTCTGCAACAACGCACCATTTTTTAGGTGCAACTGAAAATAATGGCTCCTGAACCTGCATTTTAAGCTTGTGGGACAGAATTGCAGTGATTCTGCCGCAAACCCAAAACACCCCGGTGTGAATGGGGCTAATACAGCAGATCATTTTTTTATGACAGCTTCACTTTTTATCACTAAAAAGCTGTCCTTGAGTCAGTGAATCTGCCTATCCTGAGATGATGCCATCAGTCTGCTTCAGGCAGGAGGAAGCATTTCCACACTCCCCTCTCCCCCAGTGATCAGACTGCAAACTTTGTAGCAAATCACAGGGTGGGAGGCTGAGCTCACACTTGCTGCTCCCGCGGCTCACAGCAGGGGGTCCGGTACGTCCCTGTGCACAGATTGAGGTGCAAATCAGGTCCGAATTTCTGCCTGGATTTGTACCTAAAATGGAACCAAAACTGCACAGGACCCTTCTTCAATGTGGACCACGGCCACCCCAGCAGTGTGTGAACCGGCTCCATTGAGAGCCCGGAACACTCTCCTGTCATGCGAATTGGATGAGGGGAAACCCTCATCCAATTCGCATAAGTGTGAGCCCAGCTTGAAGCAGGGGCTGATCTGTGTTGGGTGTTTGTGAATACAGCCATAAACTGCAAAAGTTAAAGGGTATGTACCATGCACTTGTATGAAAATGTATCCTGTTCTCTTTGTATTGCTTCCTTGTGTGAAATCCGACGTCAGCCAGGGAGGTCACCTGGCCGCTCAGCCCCTCCCGCAGAAGCCCTGTCTCGGAGATGTAAAGCGGCCGTGAGTCACGTGACCAGCCTGAAGATAGCTCTAAAAATGTATTTACAATTCTCGTTTTAATAAAAAAAACGTATGGTATAAAAAAAAAAAAAGTATGGTATGCCTGCCTATAATAGAGGGGCTGGCAGTGACCATTATAAGTTTTCCAATTCTACTAATAGCTGCAGGGTGGGTGGGGGCGGAGACAGAGACACAGAACACAGAGCTGACAGGCAGGGAGGAGGGGGAGGAGAGCAGAGAGGATAGCTGTGGGTGATGGAGGGACGTCCGCTGACCATGGTGGCTCAGCAGCCCTGATTATCATAGTCAGCGCAAAGAGGGGGATACAGGAAGTGGCAGGATCAGCCAGGTTTTTTACAGTTTAGAGGGGGGGAGAGTACACAGCACAAGCACTGTGCTGTTTCATCTGCTTTAATGGAACAGGATCTGATTTTTTTTTTGGGTTAGCAAACACTTTAAGTAGGGGATTGCTAGATCCTCTGTCAGCTTTTTATTGCTGTTTGTTTCACAGTAAAGATCTCAGAGAGGTTCTAGCCTTTCCCCTCTTCAATCCAAAGCTAGAAAAGAAAAAAAAAAAATAATACAAAAACAAGTTTTGTCTATAGATACGCTTTGGGGTTGATTTACTAAAACAGCATGATGCAAAATCCGGTGCAGCTGTGCATAGGAACCAACCTCCAGGTTTTATTGTCAAAGCCTAATTGAACAAGCTGAAATTAGAAGCTGATTGGCCACCATGCACAGCTGCGCCGAGTCCCGTCTTAGTAAATCTCCCCCTTAAAGTCCACTTTAACTCTTTCTGACACTGACTCTACCCGAGGAGTCGGCTTAGGCGGAGTCTGTTAATTGTTAATAATTCACCGCTCAGACCCTAAACCTGGCTGATTTGTAATGAAAATGATGTGTCGCTGGCAACGTTATCTAAGTACAACATGGCTGAATTCCCAGCGGACAGACTTCCTCTTAATACATCAATCCTGCTTCAGTACTACAAGAAGAAAAAATAATAAATCCTTTCTAGAAATTACCTTGCTGCTTTTTACACTTCATTTTGGCGCCATTCATCATCGTGAAACTGCGCGCGGCAGGAGTCCCCTCCCCGTGAAGAGATATTTGGATGGGAGTTTTAAAATATGGCCTTTCCATATTAGCCGAGTCCTGTCTCCAGGGTGGTTTATTAGAGAATTCAATGAAAGATTTATTTTACCTCTTTACTCAGAGATGGAAAAAAAAGAGACTTGGGGCCCATTCACACTTCCATTTGTGCTAACAAACACATTGCAGTAATGGGCGGAGTTATGTTTGACCGTTTATGTTCATGATTTGAAATGAAAGGCACTCACCATCCAGTAGCACTCTTTGCAAGTACGAGTTTACTTAGAATAATAACGATACATACGGATAAATACAGCTCAATAGGGTGTGGTCCCGATACAAATATAACTTCAGCTTTTATACAGAAATTGCAGAATGTTTGTCTATGTATGGCATGATCCCAAAGCACAAATCATCTTTAACCTCCCTGGCGGTATGATTATTTCCGATTTTTGCGTCTCAAAGCGGTACAATTATTTTGCATGGAAATTTGGCGTTTTATATTGTAGGCCTGTAATTCTTACCAATAACACACTTATATCTGTCCACCAAGAATGTAGTAGATATCCCGGGTATGATGAAGTTTGAAACACAAAATCATAAATTATAATATAATAAATAAATATAAATAATTATAAAAAATAATAATAATAAAATAAATTTCCCCACGATTCACTATCGCTCAATTCTCCAAGTGTTCTAATTTACTATCGCTGTTTTCTAGCTGGTCTAAAACCACTTTTGACGTAAAGGGACACTTTTTGGTTGCTATGGACAATCTCCAGTTTCCAGGTAGAAAGAACAGTATATATAATATAAAACTGCATGCAGGGCACTGGACAAATCACTAGGGACAAAAGGGATGTGAAATGATTTCATACAGTACTGTAATCTGTAAGATTACAGTACTGTATGTGTTATGTATTTTCACTTTTTTGAATTTGCCGCCAGGCTCCGCCCCTGTGCGTTGCGACGCTCGCAGGGAACGGAGCCCGGCACACAGGACATCGGGGCAGAGGACAAAGCCTGCGGACACAGCGGGGGGGACATCGCAGGATCCTGGGGACAAGGTAAGTAACACCGCACCAGGATCCTGAAATGTAATCCCGAGTGTGGCTCGGGGTTACCGCTAATGATGAAATTTAACCCCGAGCCACACTCGGGAAAACCGTCAGGGAGGTTAACTTATTATTTCTACATTACATATGGTCATGTTGACCTCTAGATTATATTGTCATACTTCATCAATCTTATAGTTACACAAGAGGGGTCATCCAAACGGGACTTTTTCTGATAATAGCTCTTTCCCAGAAAAAAGGCCAATGTACAGCCAAACTAGTCCAGACATCACTTGGCAGCACTTGGCGTTGCTGCGTTGTGGTGCTGTTCATTTTGAATACCCAAAGCACTAAGGCATCTCACTTGTGTTGCAGTACAGCACAACACACAGAGGTAGATTCACTAAAACTGGAACATTTACAATCTGGTGCACCTGTGTATGGTAGCCAGATGGTTAGTCGGCTTCTAACTTCAGCTTGTTCAATTGGAAGTAAAACATGGAAATTCATTGGTTTCTATGCAGAGCTGCACCAGATTTTGCACTCTCCGGTTTTAGTAAATCACCTTCACTGTAGTGTGTTGTGTTGCCAAGAATGGTGTCTGTTTAGTTTTTGGCACATTAGGATGCATTGGCAGCCCATTCACATCAATAGGCTGCCCGTAGTAACACGTTAATGAGCTACATAACACACATGAATGCACCACAAAAATTTAAATGGCCCATATTTTTTTTACTACAGTAGCAACCTACAAACTGTTGAGGCCTTTTGGAGGACAAGGATGAGGGAGGAGGGGGGCACGACAAACTATGACTAAAAGTGCTTGTTCATCCTTACCCACATGGTAAAGGGCAGTGTTTTACTATGCAGGCTAGGCTTTCTAAATGTAGGAATATTATACATCAACATTAGTGGTGCATCAAAAAAAAATTCTGGTGCTGAAACTGAAACCAAAATTTCAGGATGCACTGAAACCGACAGATTTTTAAAAAATAAAATGTGTAAATTTAATTGATGTGGCTAGCGTCACTAGGGGGGCGTTTTTACATTGAAGTCAATGGGACGCAATTTTGCATCAAAGATAATGGAGGGCGATTTTGCATTGAAGTCACTAGGGGGCGTTTTTGCATTGAAGTCAATGGGACGTGATTTTGCATTGAAGTCTATGGGACGCAATGTTGCATTGAAGTCACTAGGGGGAATTTTTTGCATTGAAGCCTATGGGATGCGATTTTGCATTGAAGTTAATGGGACGCGATTTTGAATTGAAGTCAATGGAATTCAATTTTGCACTGAAATCTATGGGATGCATTTTGTATTGAAGTCTATGGAATGCAATTTTGCATTGAAGTCACTAGGGGCTGTTTTTGCATTGATGTCTATGGGATGCAACTTTGCCTTGAAGTTTATGGGGCGTTTTTGCATTGAAGTCAATGGGACGTGATTTCGCATTGAAGTCTATGGGACGCAATGTTGCATTGAAGTCACTAGGGGGAGTTTTTGCATTGAAGCTTATGAGATGCGATTTTGCATTGAAGTTAATGGGACGCGATTTTGAATTGAAGTCAATGCAATTCAATTTTGCACTGAAATCTATGGGATGCATTTTGCATTGAAGTCTATGGAATGCAATTTTGCATTGAAGTCACTAGGGTCCGTTTTTGCATTGATGTCTATGGGATGCAACTTTGCCTTGAAGTCTATGGGGCGTTTTTGCATTGAAGTCAATGGGACGTGATTTTGCATTGAAGTCTATGGGACGCAATGTTGCATTGAAGTCACTAGGGGGAGTTTTTTGCAATGAAGCCTATGGGATGCGATTTTGCATTGAAGTTAATGGGACGCGATTTTGAATTGAAGTCAATGGAATTCAATTTTGCACTGAAATCTATGGGATGCATTTTGTATTGAAGTCTATGGAATGCAATTTTGCATTGAAGTCACTAGGGGCCGTTTTTGCATTGATGTCTATGGGATGCAACTTTGCATTGAAGTCTATGGGGCGTTTTTGCATCGAAGTCTATGGGATGCAATTTCGAATTGAAGTTTATGCATTATCGGCACCTTTTTTTTTCTATCGGCAAAACGCTGATAACCCTATCTTCGGCCGATAATTTTCAGCGGCTGATATATCGGTGTATCCCTAAAAAAGACCTCTGTGGTGTGCAGCCAGTAAAGATTAAGCCACCAAGTCCAGTTACTATGCCTGCCTGGCAGCTGGGAAAGCTTCTGGAAAAAACAAAAGACAACCTTTAATAAAAATATCACTGTATGAACATCTCAAGCAACAGCCACTATAAATAATCCCCATAATTTGCCTCATATGTTTATTTCCTATGATCATCAGCTCCATCTAATGGCCATAACGCGCTATTTTTCCAATTAGGGTATTTTAAGAGAATATCATACTATGGCCACTAGATGGGGCTGATGATCATAGGAAATTATCTTTTGTTTTTGGCAAATTATGGGGATTATTTGTGGCGGCTGTGTGAATGCTTGAGGCATTCGCACAGTGAGTGTGTTTTACAACTAGACCCTATAATTTTGCATGTGCTATTTTCATCGTTCACGTTTCACTATTTTCAACTTCTGTTCTGCTTTAGGGCTGCACTGTGAATATTTCCTTAAGATGTACAACATTGCTAAATATGACCAGCCTAAGCAAGTAAGACGCACATAATCCTAGAGATAACACAGCATACAGGATGCATCTTATGGTGGAAGCAGGAGGCCAGGCTTGTAAAGCTTTCAGAGGGCTTATTAAAATAAGTTAGTGCAGGAATTCCACTGGCTCCCACAAAGACTTATTATAATGCTGGCAATGCTCCGTATGCTTTGTGCCTTCATTTCCAGCCCGTCAGATGTGTGAAAATATTGTTATTAAACTGAAAACAGGAGGGGAATGGATTTAAGTGACTTGATAAGCACATCTCTGGTGTTGCGCTGTCGATGTTCATACATCAGCGTGGGCTCTTCTGTAAACTCTCCGTGCTTCCAGTCGGGTGCCCACCGATTGGCCGCTGCTGGGGAACTACAAATACCAGCGTGGTGCTGAAAAGTAAAGTGTTCCCGGCAGCTGGAAAGCTACGGGTTACTGAGAGGTCATGAAACGGCAACAACAGCGCCGCGGATAATCGTAATTGCTGAATCTTCTCTGTGTTTTGAGTCAGGCTCCATTGTTCGGCGAAGGGGATAAGCCTTTCGGAGAGGACTAATTAAAATGACTCGCCGCTCAGAACCTGCAAAACCCAGCGAGTCATTAGCGCAGGCCGAGGCGATATTTTGGAAATAAGAGTTTCCAGATGGGAAAAATAGAATCACGATTGGGCTCAATTTCCTTGTGTTAAAGAGAAAAAAAAAAAACACATTTTCAATATGAACACACTTTTCCCTCTAATTGTAAAATTTGCCTGAAACAATCTCTTTATGCGATTTCCTCACCGGTCACAATTGCCCGTTACAAATTTTCTTGATTATGTTTAATGCTCATAGCAGGTTCTCCCTCTGTTAGCTGTGTGGATGTCACCTAATGCAATTAGCATCCTTGCTAAAAGACTACGGAGATAAAATCTGTTATATGATCTGTAGAACGCGATTTTGTGTTAAAAGAGTGAAAGGATCATTGTGCTCCCCGCGCCCCCTGCTGGCGGAATGCAATAGAGCTGCAGGAGGCATTCCAAATATCACCCAAATCGTCCTCCCCGCTCTTCTCAAGCTCTCTCGTCTCCTCCTCCCATGCTCGTCCCCAGGATTTCTCCAGAGCCTCTCCCATCCTCTGGAACTCGCTACCTCCACCTGTCCGGCTATCCCCTACTCTTGCTACCTTCAGGCGATCCCTGAAAACTCATCTCTTCAGGAAAGCCTATCACATCTCTAACTAATCTTTTAGCACTTCCATCAGCTCATTCCCAAAGTTACAACCTTTTGTACCACCTGCCCCACCCTATTAGATTGTAAGCTCTTCTGAGCAGGGCCCTCTTAATCCTCTTGTATCTTATTGTATTATAACTGTATTGTCTCCCTTTTATATTGTAAAGCGCTGCGTAAACTGTTGGCGCTATATAAATCCTGTATAATAATAATAATAATAATAACACGTTTGAGCGATTTTCTTTCCTTCCACCACAAAAGAAAGTCAAGTAATCTATGTCCCTCCTTGCTCTATAACAAAGTAGCTGATTCAAAAACTTTTTTTAACATTTGGGGCCAATTTAGATCTAAGCATGTGTGTAGAGGTGCATTTTTATGTAGCATTAGAGAAGTGCTTCCATTTGCATTTCCTTTACTTTACTGACACATATTGATTCACATTTGAATTTAGGATTTGGAGTGGATAAAGTCAACAGTCATTGACTAAGCTGAAAAAAATGGATGAAAGATGCATTTAAATCCTAACTGGTCAACATTCATTTAAATTTTTGTTTTCACCATTTATTACATCTTAATGACGCTGATCCCCTGCAGCCTCTTTGCAGACACTTCCTGTCAACGTTGATGGCATGTCATGGCATTTCTCAGAGCGGGTTTTGGGATGGCGATAACAGCGGCGGACCATGCCTGTGTAATGGGAGCTGAAATGGACACTTGTAGTCTTCATCGAGATTCCCAATTTGATGGCACCTCTGACAGTATCTTTGCATCCTTCCTCTGCCATGGATGAGCCATCACAATCACCGGCTTTTATTCATCCTGCCAAATACAGACGTTCAATTTTCCGCTTTAGAGCTTGCTATTTTATCCATTAGACATGAGCAGCGTTATGCTGAAGTCCTTGGCTGGTCATTAATAATTCCATCAGTAGTTTGCAAAACAAACAAGCGAGCAGCGATTGTGTATCATTGAAAATAATACATAGTAAAAAGGGGGACAGTCTGTGCATGCCCGCCAGGGCTATTAGAGAATAGCGGCGGCCTCTTCAGAAGCCTCTGATAAACATTCTATTAATTGGTATTAGGAGCCGCGGAAAGCACTTACACCGACATACTCCAGTGGAGATGCTGGGGGTTATATTAAAGAATTGTTGGAGGACTGTTTGAAGGAGGCTCATCTGCTCCAGATGACAATTATAATACGCCGTATTACATTCAGCGAGAGGCGCACACTAACATAAAGCTTGCTCGTGTACTAAGCATTACCAATGAGGCGGCTTATTTTTTACAGTATAATGTAGGGCACCGGTTCACATTTGTGTGTTGCAGTGACCTAATCGGCATGTGCACTGCCAATGTGTGTTGGGGTGCCGTTAACAAATAGCGTTGTGTGCGACGGGCAGAAAACACGCAGAGTCCATAGCAGAGCAGTAATGATGTATTGAAGAACAGTTCAGCAAGAGGCCCAGTGGGGAGCGCACACCCGACCAAAGTCAAAACTAAGATTCCATCGAGATGCAGAATGGAAGATGCCGACAGCGTCTGCCGCAGAGGAGCAGAATGCGGCCTGGCCGGTCCACACCTAAAAGGGAAGGCTTCCCTGAAATGTAGACATAGTCCCTGCACTGTTCCTACTCCTCTGGAACCTGTCCCTATCTCTAGTACTGTCCCTGACAAACAGGGTTCCTTACCCTACGCTAGCCGCTTGCAGAAAGCTTGCCAAGTGCAGGAGCTGGAGCCTTAAATAGGCTCTGCCTGACCAAAGATGACCACCAGATTCACATGGGGTGTCAGCATCCAATCAGACAGCTGCCTCTCCCTGTGACCAAGGAAATCATAGAGGAACCAAGTTCTTCTCAGCTTCCTTCCCCACCTACAGTGGAGCATAAAGACTGCATCCGCCTACATACAGATTTGAATACAGCCTAAAGAAAATTAATTATTAAGTGGTTGTAATGTCAGAAGGTTTTTTTCATCCTAATGCATTCTATGCCCCCCCCCCATACCTACCTGAGCCCACCTCAATCCAGCAGTGTTGCACCAGAGGCTCGGCTGTGGACTTCCTCTCCTCATTGGCTGAGCAAAGGTGAACGAGAATATCTGAACGCCGCACACCGGACTGAATAACAAAACGCCTTTAATATAAAAGCTGGATCACAGCGTATACAAGGCACTATGGCGGGATGTACAGGGCTCAGCTGACGCGTTTTGCACTCATGACAAGTGCTTACTCATAGCTACTTGTCATGAGTGCGAAACGCGTCAGCTGGGCCCTGTACATCCCGCCATAGTGTCTTGTATACTCTGTGATCCAGCTTTTATAATAAAGGCTTTTTGTTATTCAGTCCGGTGTGCAGCGTCCAGATCTTCTCGTTCACCTCTGCTCTACCTTGCATTCAGCCAGCACCTGGGACTCTCCACCTCTGAAGGATTTACACTAATTGTCCACTGTTGATTCAGACCTACCTGAGCGGTGGAGCTTTCTTTCCTCATTGGCTGAGACAGCAGTGGGGCGCCACTGGCTAATGCTGCTGTCAATCAAAGGAAGCGGGAGAGGGGAGAGGGGGGAGAGGAGAGGGGGCGGGGCCAGGCTGCAGCTCTGTGTCTGAATGGACACACAGAACAGCAGCTCGGCAGCAACCTACTTGCGGTGGTGGCACTCGTCAGGAGGGAGGGGCCAGGAGCGCCAGCGAGGGACCCGAGAAGAGGAGGATTGGAGCTCTTCTGTGCAAATCCACTACACAGATCAGGTATGTATAACATTTTTGTTATTTTTAAACAAAACAAATCAAGACTAAAGTATCACTTTAGGTTCAAGTAATATATTCCTATAAAATACATTAAAACATTTGAATGGGGGGGGGGGGGGGGGGGCTTTATACTGATTAGAAATGAAAAATTAGGCTTGCAGTGAAAGCTAATCAGTAATAATCAGCAGTGGACAGTAAGGACACAGGAGGGGGGCGGACATGTGGTCATTCATTGCCAGTGTGACAATGTTTACTAGTGGGGATGGGGGAGGGAGGATGGTATCAGGACATATATACAATATATTTATTGTGTATATATATATATACATATATATATATATATATATATATATATATATACACATATATACATATACATATATATATATATATACATATACATATACATATACACACACACACAATTTTTTTTTTTTTGTAAGTACCCCAGCTGTGTTATATGGCTTGCCCCCAAACCTTGCAACTGTCTCTTTTGCCAGACAGGTGAGTTTGGTCTGTTACAGAAAATGAAAAAAACAGATCTACTAACAGGACCAACAGGTAATAAACCTATGTTACAAACAAAAACTGCTGTGTTAATGGATAGTTAAACCTAAAAGTTGAAATATTTTGCAGCTTACAGTCCTTAGATGTGGTGGCTGAATTTGTTTTCTTTTTTTCCCATCTAAGAACATTTTCGGTAAATACAGAAAATACCTGTTGATCCTGCCAGAATTGCAGTGTCCTTGTTACTCCCTGTGAGTTGCACCAAAAATCTCTTCCTTCCTAGCTATCTTCTGTAAACTACCGGTTGCCCTGCACCCCCATAAATGAGATGAGATGAAGAGCTAAAGACATGTTTGGAGTCTATATCAAGAGAGCAGTCTAGGGTGACAGCCATGGCTCACTCCATAGATATAGTGGAGGAATGGCTTAGCCATCCAGGGACAGAAAATGCTTTATTTGCAGAATTACCAGGTGAAAATAAAGCAAAAGAAGCTTGCAGAAAAACGAAAACGCACGCTGCCACCACACCAAGGACTAGTAACCTGAAATGTATTACATTTTTGGTTTTGGATTTAGAGACACTTTAATGCTATTGGTAGAATGCAACATATACAGGCAGTCCCCGAGTTACGAACATCCGACTTGCGAACGACTCCTACTTACGAACGGGAGACGGCGTGACATCTGCGCATGCGCGGCCACTTTTCAACGGCGAGCACATCGGAAAACATTGAGAAAACAACGTCTGCGCATGCGCGGCTACTTGACAGAACATCTGAGATCATCGAAAAACTCTGCCATTCTGCGCATGTGCTTCCGACTTACGAACATATTCGACTTAAGAACAAACCGGCAGTCCCTAACCTGTGCGTAACTCGGAGACTGCCTGTATGTTATTTGTTTGAACAGAGATTCACTTTAAAGTGGTAGTAAAGTCCCCTGAAAATCTTTTTAAAAATGCGCCATCTGCAAGTTTAAAGCAAAAGTTCAGCCAAAAACTAACTTGAAATCTATTGGCAGCCACATTTTGAGACTAATCCATCTAACCCTGTAAAGCAAAAATCACTATGCATACCTTTTCTGCAGCCAGTCTGGTCCAGTCCCACGCTGAGCTGTCAGGGGCGGCTCCTCTGGGCATGTGCAGGAGAGGCAGCCGACAACGGAAGCCCCATTGTAACTCTATGGGTGACGTCACTTCCTGGCATTTCCCAGCCGTTGTCGGCTGTCTCTTCCACACAGCATCTGCCACTGGAGACCGGACCGGATTGGCTGCAGAAAATGTATGTATAGTGATTTTTGCTTTACAGGGTTAGATAGATTAGTTTTAGAATGTGGCTGCCAGTAGATTTAGAGTAAGATCGTTTTGGCTGAACTTCCACTTTAACTCATAATGTACTAGTATCCTCCACATACTAGTACATTAGGACAGACTTACCTGCAAACTGAGCCCTCCAGCGCAAAGGCCCCCCAATCTCTGTTGCTTCCATCTTCACCCAGTCTTCCTTCTGGTTTCCATATCTTTGGCCATTTGAATGGCTGGGCAGCGGTGAGGTCACTCCTGCGCATGTGCATGGAGTCACATCGTCGCGGCTGACAGTCTGGGCTGTAAATGTGGTCTGAGTTGCGCATTACCGCTAACAGGCACGGAGGACATTTATGACAGAAGAGACCTCTAGGGTCTCTTCAGTTATAAAAAAAAAAACCACCTGTCAGCAGTTTTTAGAATTTTGACTTTACCGCCACTTTAAAAAAGGAATATGTGACTGCCACTTTGGCCTTGTTTTGAAGGAGCAAGCTTCAGTGCTGTCACGGTCACCCTTATTTAGGTTCTTAGTAAATAGGTGATCTGAAAGCATTTTACAGAACCCCCAACTCTCACGCTTCGCCAAAGTCCATGACTCGGTAAGCAGTGAGGCAAGGATGACAGCTCCAGAATTTCTACCTTCAAGATATGGCAACAGTAGCAGCTCTAATATATCCCCCCAGAAAGGTTCCCCTTTAAGGTTTAAGCCTTCGTATGACAAGCAGTAAATCTGACATGGTAACACGTTGTGGGCCGCCGTGGTTTTGGGAGCGGTCCAAAGAAATGTGACACAGCTGCAGCGAGATGTGACTATCAATGCAAGTCATCTGTTGTGCCATCGCCTTTAATCACGCCAACATGACAGGCGATGAGAGCATCCTTGTCATTAAAGGTCATTTGAAAAGCGCTATAATCAAACCTCGTCGCAGGTGGGAAGAGAGATGCCACTTAGCGGCGCATTTCAGTCGCCCGGACATAATGGCTGCGCCGAGCTCCGCTGATTGACATCGGGGAATATTTAATCAGGAACACAGATGCTTTTACCTATATTTACATTCCATCATTGTTAGCGGGTCTCTAACTACAGTCATTACCACATGGGTCAGCGCATCATTATAGGATCCCGGGCACAAAATGCTGCGTGGCACCAAGGTTTCCTTGTCAAAAAGCCCAAAAAAAAAGCGTTGTGTGTGGGAGGCGAAGCCTCAGCCAGGAACTCGACACCTCCGCTCTCCACCATTGTGAAATCGAAATCTTTGTATTATCTACTGACGGATTATTACTCATTAGATTAAATCCTTCAAAGAAGCCCGCCTGACAAACGTGAAATATTCAAATGGCGCACTATGTGATTATAATAGACTGAGAACAAAAAGAGGCTTCATATCAAAAAGGAAGATATACAATGTGTTCTAGAAGTGTTCTCATTATTCCAGGCATCATTTGTGAGCGCCTGAAAGAAGGAATGTCTGTGCTCCCCATAGAGGCCTCTGTGTGACAGACAGCAAAATTCCTCATCTCTGGGTGTCTGCTGAGAGCAAGACAGAGAGTGTGACACATTTCACATAAGCATTATGGGTCTGAGCTGACTGACAGACTTGTATTGTGCTAATGACATTCACCTGCGGGTTTCTTTACACCAAGGCTAATGAATACTAAACACCCAATTAAAGTGTACCTAAATCCCAAAACAAGAATGTTAATAGATTGCAGCTTATTAGTCCTTAGTGCCTGCATTTGTTTTCTTTTTTCATTCTCTTTTTTTTTTATCAGTAAAAAACACTTCCTGTCCCTGGGTGACAACACTAGTACTCACTGTGCTGCATACAGTGGGGACGGAAAGTATTCAGACCCCCCTTAAATTTTTCACTCTTTGTTATATTGCAGCCATTTTCTAAAATCATTTAAAGCGGGGTTCCACTATCTCCGAGATTTTTTTTTTTTTTGGCGAAATGACAATGAATATGCTCTATGAATATAGAACTCACTTTTTCGGTTTTTAAAGATGAGTGCTGTCCGTTTTCTCCTAATAAAGAAACGTATAAATTACGATCCAGACGGTTGTCATCTTGCCTGTGGGCATGTGAATCACTCATCATAGTATTCGTGAGTATACGCAAATTGCCATTATAAAAACTGAGGCAGCAGAATTTGTGAAAAATAATATTTGTGTCATTCTCAAAACTTTTGGCCACGGCTCTACGTCTTTTTGGACCTCAGCATGTTAGTTAGATATCAAAAGATGTAAATTTGCTGCCCTATCTATTGCCTGAGGCTACATACCATGCCCTTGCTCCTGAATAAGCATAACGGTGTCAGAAAACACAGCCCTGTAACTTAGAGGAATGCAGACAACTACAGACTTTATATATATATAATTAGAGGGATTTCCTTCCACCCGCTGTTTTGGCCATGGGATAGGAAGTGAAGGGCAAAAAAAAAAAACTGACAGAGGTTATAACCAGACTAAGGGGTGACTTCTAACTTCCCTTACTCTTAGCATCAGACAAAACCCTGAATAAGAGGGCAAAGAGAAATCGTTCATAAGTGGCATACACAATGATTATCTAAAACGAAATCCTAAGAATCTTATATGAATTGGTTTGTGTTAAGCTGCCTATAGCACAAGATGACAGTCACCCAACAATCTCATGTCTATAGGCTGTTATCCAACTCTAAAGGTTAGAATACCGGCCCCAATGACACAAGCTGTTCTGCCAGCCAAGGAATAAATGCATACATTCTGCTAACTGCGTTTACAGATCCCAGCTTTACAGATAAACTGGATGAATATATTCCAAAATTTACATTTTGTTTGAAGAAAATCAGGATTCACAAGGTGAACTTCTGCCTTTAATGGGCTCATTAATGAAGGTAACATCGCACATCAGTCACGCTTACTTTAAATAAACACACATAGATGTGATATTTATATGATATTTATGTGCTCTAAGCTAAACTGACTTTATTATTTTCTAACGAGGTTCAGATACGAGCTGATACTACTTCAGCTATTCAGAGAATTTCACACATTCTGTTCCAACAAACACTGTGACCTTATGTACAACACATCTCCAGCTTTATGATGTGTCATCACCGGTAAATCAGAGGTAATTAATAGTTTTTGGTGCTGAAACCTGTGTGCTAGAAGATGTTGGTGCAGTAAAGGGAGATTCTAATTCTTTAATGCTTATGGTTTCAAGGTCTGGTGGGATCCTGTACAGCCTACCTGACACCGGGCCCCTGGCCCCCATACAGCCTGACACCTACCCCCTGGTCCACATACAGCCTACCAGACACCTACCCCCTGGTCCACATACAGCCTACCAGACACCTACCCCCTGGTCCACATACAGCCTACCAGACACCTACCCCCTGGTCCACATACAGCCTACCAGACACCTACACCCTGGTCCACATACAGCCTACCAGACACCTACCCCCTGGTCCACATACAGCCTACCAGACACCTACACCCTGGTCCACATACAGCCTACCAGACACCTACCCCCTGGTCCACATACAGCCTACCAGACACCTACACCCTGGTCCACATACAGCCTACCAGACACCTACCCCCTGGTCCACATACAGCCTACCAGACACCTACCCCCTGGTCCACATACAGCCTACCAGACACCTACCCCCTGGTCCACATACAGCCTACCAGACACCTACCCCCTGGTCCACATACAGCCTACCAGACACCTACCCCCTGGTCCACATACAGCCTACCAGACACCTACCCCCTGGTCCACATACAGCCTACCAGACACCTACCCCCTGGTCCACATACAGCCTACCAGACACCTACCCCCTGGTCCACATACAGCCTACCAGACACCTACACCCTGGTCCACATACAGCCTACCAGACACCTACCCCCTGGTCCACATACAGCCTACCAGACACCTACCCCCTGGTCCACATACAGCCTACCAGACACCTACCCCCTGGTCCACATACAGCCTACCAGACACCTACCCCCTGGTCCACATACAGCCTACCAGACACCTACCCCCTGGTCCACATACAGCCTACCAGACACCTACCCCCTGGTCCACATACAGCCTACCAGACACCTACACCCTGGTCCACATACAGCCTACCAGACACCTACCCCCTGGTCCACATACAGCCTACCAGACACCTACCCCCTGGTCCACATACAGCCTACCAGACACCTACCCCCTGGTCCACATACAGCCTACCAGACACCTACCCCCTGGTCCACATACAGCCTACCAGACACCTACCCCCTGGTCCACATACAGCCTACCAGACACCTACCCCCTGGTCCACATACAGCCTACCAGACACCTACACCCTGGTCCACATACAGCCTACCAGACACCTACCCCCTGGTCCACATACACCCTACCAGACACCTACCCCCTGGTCCACATACAGCCTACCAGACACCTACCCCCTGGTCCACATACAGCCTACCAGACACCTACCCCCTCGTCCACATACAGCCTACCAGACACCTAACCCCTGGTCCACATACAGCCTACCAGACACCTACCCCCTGGTCCACATACAGCCTACCAGACACCTACCCCCTGGTCCACATACAGCCTACCAGACACCTACCCCCTAGTCCACATACAGCCTACCAGACACCTACCCCCTGATCCACATACAGCCTACCAGACACCTACACCCTGGTCCACATACACCCTACCAGACACCTACCCCCTGGTCCACATACAGCCTACCAGACACCTACCCCCTGGTCCACATACAGCCTACCAGACACCTACCCCCTGGTCCACATACAGCCTACCAGACACCTACCCCCTGGTCCACATACAGCCTACCAGACACCTACCCCCTCGTCCACATACAGCCTACCAGACACCTAACCCCTGGTCCACATACAGCCTACCAGACACCTACCCCCTGGTCCACATACAGCCTACCAGACACCTACCCCCTGGTCCACATACAGCCTACCAAACACCTACCCCCTGGTCCACATACAGCCTACCAGACACCTACACCCTGGTCCACATACACCCTACCAGACACCTACCCCCTGGTCCACATACAGCCTACCAGACACCTACCCCCTGGTCCACATACAGCCTACCAGACACCTACCCCCTCATCCACATACAGCCTACCAGACATCTAACCCCTGGTCCACATACAGCCTACCAGACACCTACCCCCTGGTCCACATACAGCCTACCAGACACCTACCCCCTGGTCCACATACAGCCTACCAGACACCTACCCCCTGGTCCACATACAGCCTACCAGACACCTACCCCCTGGTCCACATACAGCCTACCAGACACCTACCCCCTGGTCCACATACAGCCTACCAGACACCTACCCCCTGGTCCACATACAGCCTACCAGACACCTACCCCCTGGTCCACATACAGCCTACCAGACACCTACCCCCTGGTCCACATACAGCCTACCAGACACCTACCCCCTGGTCCACATACAGCCTACCAGACACCTACCCCATGGTCCACATACAGCCTACCAGACACCTACCCCCTGGTCCACATACAGCCTTCCACACACCTGCCCCCTGCCCCCTCATACAGCCTACCTGACACCTAACCCCTGGTCCCCCATACAACCTGACACCTGCCCCCCCCATACAGCCCACCTGACACCTACCCCCCATATAGCCTACCTGACATCTGCCCCCCACCATACAGCCTACCTGACACCTAACCCCTGGTCCCCCATACAACCTGACACCTGTTTCCCCATACAGCCTGACACTTGCCTCCCATACAACCTACCTGACACCTGCCCCCCCCATACCTGACACTTGCCCCCCCATACCTGACACCTACCCCCCATATAGCCTACCTGACATCTGCCCCCCACCATACAGCCTACCTGACACCTGCCCCCTGGCCCCCTATACAGCCTACCTGGCATTGGCCCCCAATGCCCATGGCTTTGCCATGGTCTGCTTTTCTTTGCTTCTGAGTCCTGCAGAGTGTTCACATGGACCATCGGTCACACAACGCCTCTTAGTCTACATTTACCAGTGTCTGTGCACTGCGCAGAAGTCAGTAGCAGGGAGGACTCCCACAAGCAGCCCAGGCCCCCTGCTGACCCGATGAAGCCTGGGTTTGACACAGGAGGACTGCCTGTAATCCCCCTATTGGAAGCCTCAGACATCCCTGTGTGTTTTTAGGGGGTATTTAATGTCGGTTATGGAGTGGTTTTAGAGAGTTATGTGTTATAATTAACATTAAACTGTTTTGGGTGTAAGCAGGGCTTTTTTTCTCAAACAATAGGTGCTGGAACTCAACCATGAACCCCCAAAACCCCTCCCCCCACACACACCCTCCAAATCACATCACATAGTGGGTGTGGTCATATTTCACAAACAGTAGGAGGGTCTTAAAGGGGCACTAAATATCAGGATTGCATTACATACAGAGTGCAGAGTTCAGGGGGGTTACATACAGAGTGCAGAGCTGTCACTTGTAAACACAGAAACCAGACTTCTGTGTTTACAAGTTATGGTGGTGAGCAGGCACCAAAGGGTCTGAGCCAGAGGTGGTGGAACTGAGTTCCACCAAGTTCCCCCTGAAAAAAAGCCCTGGGTATAAGTATTAAAGGGAAATTTAAACTGTAAGGTTACAAATCCTAATGCTGGCCATACACTATACGAAAAATCGGCCGAAAAATCGTTCGAATGGACACTTCGTTCGTTTTTCGGCAAGTTAGTGGGTACAAATCGATATTCATTTGTGACGTTTTTGTGGAAAAAAAACAAACGGCATGTTTGGAAAATTTCTGCCGAACGTACGATAAATTGCAAGGTTAATGTGTTTCCCGTCCGAACTTTCTGCACTAGGTATATGTAAAAAAACGAACACAAAATTATTTATTCATGTCCACTGAACAGATTATCGGTCATTATATGATGGCAAGATCGTTTGCGGTCACGGTCGAACGTTCGTTTTTCGAAAAGGGGTTCGGCCGATTTTCTGTATAGTGTATGGCCAGCATTACACAGATGAGATCCTGCTGGAGCCTCTCACCTTATGCCTTACTACAAAGTTACAATCTACAGCCTGATCACTGGGGGAGAGGAGACTGAGCAAATGCTTCCTCCAGCCTGCAGCAAACTAATGGCATCATCTCAGCCTAACGAATATCACTAATTAAAATCCAAGGACAACAGACAGAAAACTGGTGATAATATCTCAGTACTGGAGAAACCGAGATATAAAGGAGGACAACAATTTCAAAACTTAATTATTAGTTGTGGGTGGGATAAATAGTCTATAGCTTTTCAAAATGGTCAACTCAGACACTTTCATTTGTGTTGAATTTCAAGTTTTAAAAATAACATTGCAGAGCATTGCACCGCCCCGCAGAATCCAAAACCTTCACTGTAATTGGTTGGCATTTAAAAGAACATTACACATATTTAGACGCCGAAGATGAATGGCAATCTTTATACATCAAGATAATGTATTACCACTAGCAATAATAATTATGTTAAGAACAGTTCAAGCCGACTTCTTCGCTAAGGGTCAGTGGCGTCTCCAGCTTTCAAATTTAGGGGGGGCACATGGGGGGACAGGGACAAAAGTAGGGGGGCAACTATAAAATGCGCATATATATATATATATATACACACTGGGGCCCTTTACTACGATCCCACAACGGCCCTTTCCCATGTTCTGCAGTGAGCTCCCTTCCTACTGTATTGGGGCCCCCCAGGGTGGCAGAAAACAAGAGATATATATGTCACCAGCATACCAAGAAAATATAAGGATCCAAAGCAGTGGGAGAACTATCAGGGTTGCAAAGGTTGTCTTGCCTCCGGGCCCTGGTGTTCCACCACTGTGGGGTTCCCCAGCCTCCTCTTACTGTCCTGCCCCTGCTATTGACAGCGCTGGTCTGGCATCTCTTGGAATTTTCAGGCTGGTTGTCCTGTCCTAAGGATGGGAGAAATCAGTCTGTTTTTTCAGTAACTGAGAGTCCTGGTGGAGTCCTTCCTGCAACTCGCTCTTCTCCCTGCCAATGAGGATGCAGGTGAAGGAGCAGATCTGGCGGCCGTGGTTGTATGAGCGCTCGCATTATGCAGTGCCAGCAAGCAGAGGGAGGGGGGAGGAATCACCCGCAGGAGCTGACTGGGGACTCTCTCCCTCTTAGACATTGATTTTTTGTAAAAAAAAAAAAAAAAAAAAAAAAAAAATTTTTTTTTTTGGGGGGGGCACATGGTGGGGCACAGCATAATGTTGGGGGGGTCAGGGCCCCCTCTGGCCCCCCCCTAGGGTCGCCATTGCTAAGGGTCAGCGGCACATTTCACGCTGAAGCACGCTTTCCACTACGCCGGGCCCTGCGTGTCTGCCGCTTAGGTCTTTTTTGTGCAGACGGAGTTGGAATAGTAAAAGCATCCCGGCACACAGAAAATGCTATTATTATTATTTTCGTCAGAACAGCTGCCGTCTCCTTCTCCAGGCACACTCGGAGGATGATTGAAATGTTGGAGAAACAAAAACACATTTTTGCATTTGGGTTGATGTATTCATGAATAATGTTATCATTGCGCACGTGGGTTAAATAAACACAAATGAAAATGTGTTTATGTGAACAAACCGATACATAGCGTCATTAAGTTGCATACGATTTGGATGCTTCACTGGCCATTCACCTTTCGTTGGTAAACGAACACCCCGTTGGGGAAGATTTTCAGGTTCAGGTTGAACATGAAGTTGGCCTTAAAGTCAACCTTTTCGCAGTTGGGTGAACCGCAAAACAAAATGCCCCAAGTTGGTCAATTTGCCCGAATCCTTGGCTGCTGTTTGTAAACAAGCCGGCCAGGTATCTGTCATTTAGCAGCAGGAGCACTAATCCCCACTAAATGACAGATCCCAGGCTGGCTTCAGCTTGTAAAACACACCAGTCGGTGATGCTGGGGGATGTCATTGCTCAGGTCGCTCATCTTTACCTTTTATTTATCAGAGTGCTTTTCACTTGCAAAGGAGTTTCAACCATGACCTTATTGATTATCATAGTGATCACCTGACGATCCAGGTCACTCCTAGGGCCATACTTTGGGTTGACATTCCACCACAATGTTTATGTTCATTGTTTGGGAAAATTCAGTACCACGCTAGGGCATCCATACTTTGAAGGTTACTATGTAAGTGCTACAAGCCATAGGGAGGGGGAATGGGGGGAAGAAGATTTGTGGCAGGAGGGGGGTGGGGGGGGGTATCTTGTGGCAGGAGAGGAAATTTGGTGTGGGGGGGTGTGATGATGTGTACTTGTAGGGGAAATTTTAGGGATAGAGGATTTGTGCTAGGAGGGGTGATTTTTTTTTGGTGGGGGGGGGGGGAATTTATGCTGGGTGGATTTGGGGGGGGGGGGCAAAGATTTGTGCTGGGAAGGTGGATTTCAGCAGGGGGGAAGATTTGTACTGGGAGAAGAGGGAACTTATGCTTAGGGGGTAAGCATGCAGATAAGTGCCCAGTTTTTTTTGTGGGGGTATTTTTGCTGACACATAGTGGTTGATTTACTAGAGGCAAATAGACTGTGCACTTTCCAAAGGACAGTTGAACTCTGCAAGTGCAGTTGCTCCAGAGCTCAGAAAATTAGGTAAAGCTTCCCTTTGCAAAGAGTACCCAATCACGTGCAAGGAGAATAAAAAAAAACAACTGCATTTTTGCTTGCATATGATTGGATGATGGAGGTCAGCAGAGGTTCTGCTTATTTACCAAGCTGTGGAGCAACTTCTCTTGCAGAATGCTCAGTGTATTTGCCTTCAGTAAATGAACCCGATAATGGTCATGTTCACCCTATGCCGTGTACACACGAGCGGATTTCGACGGACTGAACTCTGAAGGACTTTTTGACGGACTTTCGACGAAGTTCCGACGCAACGGACTTGCCTACACACGATCACACCAAAGTCCGACTGATTCGAACGTGATGTGATGACGTACGACCGGACTAGAATAAGGAAGTTCATAGCCAGTAGCCAATAGCTTTTTGACCTGACTCGAGTCCGTCGGAAAGATTTGAAACATGTTCTATTTCTAAAGTCCCTCTGATTTTTCGACAGCAAAAGGTCCGATGAAGCCCACACACGATCGAATTGTCCGGCTGATTCGTTCCGTCGGACCTTTGCTGTCGAAAAGTCCGGTCGTGTGTACACGGCATCAGGGGCGGACTGACCATTCGGGCACTCGGGCGCTGCCCAAGGGCCCCATGCCACTAAGGGGCCCCATCAGGGTTGCCAGCCTTAATAAAACCAGGGACAGTATGTAAAAATCTGTGTTTTTTAAAAATCCCAAGATTATAGCTGCCCCGCCTCTCCAGTACCTTTTCAGTGTGTGTATGTGTATTCTGTGTGTGTATACTGTGTGTATATTGTGTGTCTGTGTGTGTATACTGTATGTGTGTGTGTATACTGTGTGGCCCCATAATCTATTGCCTGGGGGCCCCATAATCTCCTATTGCCTGGGGGCCCCAAAATCTCCTATTGCCCGGGGGCCCCATAATCTTCTCCTATTGCCCGGGGGCCCCATAATCTCCTATTGCCCGGGGGCCCCATGAGTTGTCAGTCCGCCCCTGCACGGCATTAGGCTCCGGATGACTGGTTTGTAATAAAGCTATATGGATCTGAGACAGAAGTGTAAAACCACAAGTTAACAGTCCAGATACAAATTTATTCTATTCTCAAACAAGCTGCTGACAAACACTGTGCTTTAACACTACTGGTAACAATACTATATACATTGTATTCTTTATTCAGTCCAGTCTGTATATATTGCTTCCAATCTTCAAGCCCTGATGAAGGCTATCAGTTTTGGTCTCTGAAACGCAGTGGCTCTTTTATAAAATCTTATAATTCATCTTGCATTCATCTTGCATCTAAATTGTATCTTGACTATTAAGTTGTGCATTGGCGCTTCCATCTCAGATCCATGTGAAGTCACATGGCTGTCTTATGAGGAGCGCAGAGTCATTTGGGGGGGGGGGGGGGGGGTGTAGGACCCTATACAGCATTCTTTGGTGGACAAACATAGGTTCCAGCATTGGCAGACATCCTCTCACATGGATCTTCAGCCAGAACTGTTAATGAATGGTATTTTTATTGCTCTCTGTATCCATATTGGATATATTCACTCCCTGTGCAATCATGAGGAAGAGAAGTTCGGGGGAAATCTCCAGAATGGAGACAGACACAGAGGTTATATAACCCCTGAACTTTCTGCCCAATGCTAAGAAAAAAAGGGTTTTTAGTTTTAATACAGATCCACTTTAAAAATAAAAGCCATTTTTTATTTTTTTTTTATAGAGGAAACAGATATCCACGTCTAATTCTTACATTACAATTCACTGCAGAAGAGCTCTCATGTTTAAGCCGGAAACAGAAAAGTTTAAAAGAAAATAACCGATTCAGGCCGTGTAGCTGCCCACCTGTCGCAGTTAACGCACGTTAAATCTGCTATTTCATGAATTATTGAACCACTGAACGTGCGCTGCATGGGGGAAGTTTTTGCTGAAACTTAAATGCAAGTATGTTACAAGCCGAGGTCAGGGGTGCGGGAACTTTCCTCGCACAGGAAGACAGCCATGTAGATGAGAGAACTTTAGACAGACGGAGTTCCTGAATATGGAGTCAGAGCCGCTCATAAAAATGTAATTAACTACGGCAAACTTGTGAGGGCCTAGCTTGCTCTAATTGAGTGATCAGCGCAGTGTGCGCGGGCAAAGTCTTGCATACTAATTACCATATTATCCAACACCTGCTTGCAGAACAGAGTACAGGCTGGGGGTGGGAGGGGGGCTGCAAGAGGAGCAAGTTAAACGGTGATTGTTACATAGTCGCCAATGGCAATACCGTGTCTGAGACGTTGGGTTATCGTGACAAGGTGCTGATTCCAAGCACAGTAGCTGTCACTGCCGGGGCAACTGAGAACTGTGCGCTCTGTTCATATGGTATCCTTCTACCTTTGTGTATTGTTCCAGAAAGAAATGCAGGATAGCTACAGCATAAAAATCATCAGTAGCACAGCAAAGGGGGGGCATATTTTAGCACCAGATTCTTGTTTTTTTGGCCATTTCTAAAAATTCTGATTAAACCCTCTGCACACTGCTATACACCCTAATGCCGCGTACACACGGCCGGACTTCCCGACAGCAAAAGTCCGATGGGAGCTTTTGGACGGACATTCGGACCGTGTGTATGCCCCATCGGACTTTTTCTATCGGCATTTCCGGCGGACTCAGATATAGAACATGTTCTAAATCTTTCCGTTGGAAATGCCGACGGAGTTTAGACCGTTCGCAAGTCCGGCCGTGTGTACGCGGCATTACAAATTTCTAGCAAATATTTCCACACAAGCATGGATTTTTGGACTGCTTGTAATGCAATTGCAATACATGCTTAAAGAGGAGTTCCAGTCAAAAAAAAAAAATTAAAAGTCAGCAGCTACAAATACTGCAGCTGCTGACTTTTAATTGGACACTTACCTGTCCCCGGTCCAGCGATGCGGGGGATCGAAGCCCCGCTCGTCTCCCCCTCCGTTCGGCAGCGACGGCATTGAAACTGTGGGCGCCGGGCTGTGGCTTCACAGCCTGGCACCCACTGCGCATGCGCGAGCGGCGCCGAGCGCCGTGATTGGCCGCTCAGTCACCTGGGACCTGTAATGGGTCCCAGATGATTGACAGGAGGGAGGGAGCAGAGCTGAGCCCTTCCTGTGCCGAGGGGGAAGTGATGTCACCAGCCTAGGCACTGGAAGAGGCAGACTACGATACACACGATACACGATACAAAGGCAAATACACTTTGCACTACAAACGCAAACTACAAGTGCTAAGTGCACTTGAAATTGCACTGAAAGTGCACTTAGAAGTGCAGTCGCTGTAGATCCGAGGGGGACATGCAAGGATAATAAATAACAGCATTTTAGCTTGCACATGATTGGATGATAAAATCAGCAGAGCTTCCGATCATTTCAGATCTACCCCTTAGATTTACAGCAACTGCACTTCCAAGTGCACTTTCAGTGCAATTTCAAGTGCACTTTGCACTTGTAGTTTGCACTTGTAGTGCAAAGTGGATTTGCCTTTCGTAAATAACCCCCACTATCCCCATCATTAATTCCTGCTGGGGGTGATACATGTTGGGGGCCATGACTTTGGGTAGGAGTGTGTGGTAATCTGCCATTGCAATAAAGCTTGGCTGTAGTTGAATGTCCTCGGTGTGCGGCCCATTATTTGGATGGTGGACTACAGTAGTGCAAGAGCGGACCCCGGGGCTTTGGCACCTGGCTGAATGCAGGGAATCAAGGAGGACACAGGCTGGAATGTAAACAGTGAAAAGGGTTGGGTTCACCTAACATGTTCAAGCTGAGTAAGTGGGTCAAAGTGATCGCTCTCTCAGTTCCTAGTCCCTACTGTGCAAAGTGACAAAAACTTGCCCAGGTCTCCCTTCACGTGCACCTCACAATTGAGTCCCCCCCCCCTCCCCATTGTTATGGCCTAATAGTGAGGGGTGCAAGGCAGAGGGTGTGGGACAAGGATTCTAACCTCAAAACCCGGTTAGGATTTGCACAGAGGGCCCTGAATCCGGAAGCACAGAAATCGAGAGAAGATGGGACCATAAAAATTGAGTTAAATCCATTTTTCCAAACTCGCCCGTCACGTTCCAGCTGTCACTTATCAAAAAAAAAAAAAAAAGGACAGTTTGACTGATCGCCAGCAGCAATCCAGACGCAGCTTTTCTAGATGAGACCTATAGGAGGCCAGACTCCAGGGAGTGATAAAGACGCGCTCCGACCAAACCACGCACCTTCCAAATCACCTTTTAGAGACAGTCAGATCTTTGCGAGAGCGGGACACCCTCCATAACACAATATATTTTGCATTTATATTGAAACAGAAGAAATTGCCATATATTAACATGAAAATCAGATAAATTATTAAAACTCGGTGGACAGAAGTGAATGATTGGCAGGTTTGTACCGCAGGAAAAATACACAGATTGCAGCAAAGACAAAAAAAGAAAGAAAAAAAAAACTCAACAACAGAGATGAAGAAATCAGATGCTTTTCGAAACAACAAACCAGCACGTCCCTCGGGGCCTATTTATTCAGCAAATCTGCCTAAATTGATCCAGCAAGCAATTAAAATTTACAAAATGGAAAGAAAAAATGAGAAGATATTAAAAAAAGTTCATGTATCTTCATTAGGAAGTATACAAAGTCCACTGGATATAAGAAATTAACCTTATCACTTCAAAGAACAGGCCATACTGTTAAAAAAAAAAACAACTTAAAGTGTATGCAAACTTTACCAATGAACTTCCGTTATTTACCTTTTGGTCTGTTAAATAAACTACTGAAAATGTTTTCCTAGATCTGTTAGATAAATGCTAAAAGACCTGTTGATCCTGCCAAAAATCCAGGGAGCTGACCCCTTTCTATGCTCTCTGCCTCACGTCTATCTATTACATTGTTACCAGCTCTCTTTCTGAACTACATAACACCTCCCTCTATGTTATGGAGAAGATGGAGGGGGGTGTTCTGTAGTCCTGTCCCAGGGTGACAGTGCTGCTTCTCCAAAGGTACAGTACAGTGAGTAAGCATTGTCATCCCAGGACAGGAAGTGTTTTGCTGACAGGATCATCAGCTAAAAATAAAGTCGTAAAAAAAGAAACCTATTGTGGCCACCATATTTGGTAGGCTGTAATATATTACATTTCGGGTTCTTGGGTTTACTTTAAGGGCTCATGCACACAGGACGTTTGTTAGGGGCGTGCTGTTAGGGGCGTTTGACGTTTTTTTTTTTAAATGCCTCTAAAAGCCCCTCCACGTTAGCCTAGGTGTCTACGCACACAAACTGTCAGAGGCATTTGGAGGCATAAGCGTTTAGGGGCAGTAGAAAAAAAAAAACAGCTTCTGCTTCCAGGAGCAGTAAAAACGAAAAACGCCAAAAAACGCATCTAAACGCGCCAGGCCGCGTTTGAAGTTTTTAGGAGGTTTTACATTATAAAGAGTGTTTTTAATGAAAAAATGGCCAAAAACACTAATGCCAAAAAACGTGAAAAAATGCGCAATACTGTTAATGTAAACACGTGGCTAAAACGTCCTTTCTACATGAGCCCTTCATAGGAATCAAACTTTTTTTACAACTCTTATTGGGAAAATGCCCAGATTCTATAATGCTTATTTGCCATACAGTCACATATTTGCACATGTAAAAGGCTAGGCTTGCACACCACTATCATTTTTTATTGAATATCAATAAACTTTATAGACACCAAAATCATCAGACATGTCATTCCCCTGAAGACATGACTCCATCCATGACTTGTTCCGCCCGCGGAATGGGCTCAGTAAGCCATAGTAACATCAATACCTTCTCCTAATATCCACAATGCAATGGCGCCAAAGCTTCAGTATATGAAAATAACACATATCACATCTTCAATTCTTTTTTTTGAAAAATGTCTTTATGGTATTTTCATACAGAATCCAGAGAAAAGGAACACCAAGTACCTTCTGAAGCACAGTTTGCTGAAGTCCTATTTCATTACCGCTGATGTAACTTTTTTTGCTGATGTTTCATTAAAGGAAAAGTATGGCCAAAGCTTTTTTTGGCCATACTTCCCATGTGGGTCACAGTAGCGCACTTACATCTGCACTCCCAGATTCAGCTGACAGAGGGCTAAAGCCTGCTGTTGACTGACATCCTAGAGCCAGGTCAGGCAATAATGTCAGGATCCACCCAGATGCCTCAATGGCAGCTGGCTCAGCCTCTCAGGAAGCCGCTGGGAGCCTGAGCCAGCCCCTCCTGCCCCTTCCACTGCCCAGCACTCCAGTAAGCACTGGAGGGGCAGAGTAGAGAGCCTGTGACTGACAGCTACCAGGCTCTCTGCTCACTGAAAACCAAGAACTGAGCGATCAGCGGTCATGTGATTTCTCAATTCTTGGTGTTAGAGTGGGCGGGGGATCAATGCTGCAGCCACATAGGTAAGTATGAATTTTTTTTTTTTTTTTGAAATCTCGCACTTTTCTTTTAAATCCTGCTTCAGAATCTACCCGGTGTGCTGGTTTTCTCTTTATTGCTAGCAATATAAACCTGACAGGTATTCTAATCCTTCTCCATTCTATCCAAGATTTAAAAAAAAAAAAAAGTTTTGCCTTTAGTTATACTATAAATCTTTGTGGGGGTTGGCGATCTCACCTCCTTTCACTTCCTGTCCCAATGAAAAGGTGTCACAAGAGCAGAATGTAATGGGATCTCTTTATGACTGAGACACAGACAGCGCCGAATTTACATTTATTTTGCAGATTGGGGAAAGGTTTAGAACATCTGCTATGTTTTCTTTTTTAATTGCTCGATGAGACTTCTTGTCCCTCTGACACCAGTATTGTCTTATTTCTTGTCCTGATGTATAGCAATTAAACATTGACAGAAATGATGACTTTTAGCCTCTGTTGAAATTTTTGGGTAGAGTTTTCACTCCATTTCTTCATTCTTTTTTTATGTTTCCATTACATCTAAGTATCACAATACAGTTTTTTTTATCTTTTTAACTACAAGATACGTGTCATTATACTGGTACTGGAGTCAGAGTGATGCATCCTTCACAGTAACACCCAGACTCCAGTGGTCACCGAGGTGCCTGCATTGCATTACTGGATGTCCCCGGGGATCACAGAGTCCAAGATAGGACAACAGACTGGTGTTCACCTGCTAAAAAGCCAGCTCTGTTGGCTTATACTGGTTTTGCTATGGAAAGGCTCCCTTTAAGAACCCCCCCCCCCCCCTCCCCATTTGTATTGTAGAGGAGAAGCCAGGAGTGCAGGCCAAGATATTTGGTACAGGCTCAGCTTGAAGCCACTGACACACTGAAATTCGCTCCAAATGAGTTCAGCTAACAGGCTCCGAGAGAGAACATTTATTGAACAGGCTCTGCCGCTGCCAGTGTGCCGTCCAAAAGCCTCAGCGGCAGCCCTTTTCTAAAGACCCCATTACCGCTATGTTTACGACCAGCTGGAGACCGGCTGCACGATCCAGGAAAAGTGCTAAATATCCGAAACAACAAAATGAGACAAATTCATAAACATTTCATTGACTTATTACTGTTCCGAAGGTGATGCTGAATGCCGCACCAATCACCACTGTGCAAAATCAAAGAGATTATTGTATGCCTTATTAAAAACTCGAGCAACACTGGAACATGTATAGGAAAAACACTGATCCTGCTCAGGATGCAGGTTCTAAGAATCCTTGCAGTTTTTTTTTGTGATAGCTTGCTCCACGGATAGCAGACATTTCTTACTTTTCTTCCTATTTTCCGTGTTAAGGCCCCTTTCATGCGGACGGATAAAATTGTGCTTTTAGCTGCGTTTTCTACCGTAGCTAAACGCACACAATGCTTTCCTACGGCCCCATTCACACACTGCGTTTAGCTGCGTTTTCATTACATGCAGTTTGGTGCGGATAGAAAATATAGAATTGACTGCGTCCAGGAGCGATTTAGCGCAGCTATCTGCACATAACCGCAGGTAATCGCAGTGCGCTGTGTCAGCTGCGGATAGCAGCGCCGAGCTAGCTCGCTCATCGGGAAAGGAAAAATGTTTTGTTTTTTCCTTTCCCAATGAGCGACAAGCACAGGGATCCGACTTGGATCCCCGCCAATGCCAGGCACTGTTTGGTATGAATCTTGAGGGGGAACTCCACACCAAATTTTAAATAAAAAACAGGCATGGGTTCCCCTCCAAGAGCATACCAGGCCCTTCGGTCTGATATGGATTCCAAGGGGCACCCCCTACGCCGAAAAAACGGCGTGGGGGTCCCCCCAAAATCCATACCAGACCCTTATCCGAGCACGCAGCATAGTCGGTCAGGAAAGGGGGTGGGGACGAGCGAGTGCCCTCCACTCCTAAACCGTACCAGGCCGCATGCCCTCAACATGGGGGGGTTGATGAGGACAAGGGCTTCTTCCCGACAGCCCTGGCCGTTGGTTGTCGGGGTCTGCGGGCGGGGGCTTATTGGAATCGGGAGCCCCCTTTAATAAGGGGGCCCCTAGATCCCGGCCCCCCACTCTATGTGAATGAGTATGGGGTACATCGTACCCCTACCCATTCACCTGGGGGAAAAAAGTGTCAATAAAAAAAACACACAAAGGTTTTAAAAGTAATTTATTAGGCAGCTCCGGGGCTCTTCTTCTGACTTCGGGGGTCTTCTGCCAACTTCGGGGGTCTCTCAGGTCTCTTCTCTCTCTCTCCAGTGTGATCTCTGTGCTCTCTGGTTCTTCTCCGGTGCCTTCTTCCTTCTGCCAGGCTCCTCCGCTATCTTCTGCTCTTTTGCCGCTCTTTTGCTAGCGGAGGAGCCCGGTCTTCTGAGACGTCTTCTTCCCTCTTCTCTTCCAGAGATGTTGACACGACGCTCCCTCTCGCTGTAATGCCGTGAGCGAGGTCCGCAACCAAATATATAGGCATGGGGCGTGGCCACCAGGAGATGTCACCCGGTGACCCCGCCCCCTTATGATGTCACAGTCCCGGGGCATGAAGGAGAGTTGACTTTACTCTCTTTAATAAATAGTTAACCTTTATTACTTTCAGGTTCCTATGTTTAACCTTTAAGATATGTGGATGTGGAGTAATAATTCAAACAACTCAAAAGTAGTATAATAATAAAAGGAATTTACTTAAAGTTATTGTAAAAGTGATTGTATTTAAAAAAAATAACAAACATGTAAAACTTACCTGCTCTGTGTAGTGGTTTTGCACAGAGCAGCCCCGATCCCCCTTATCTCGGATCCCCCGCCAGTGATCTAGGCCCCTCCCCCTTGCCGAGTGACCCCATAGCAAGCCGCTTGTGGGAGCACTCATGCATGCTCGCTCCCAAGCCGGCTCTCTGCGTCCATAAGACAAATATGAAAAAAGGTTCCCCTAGGCGGACTTTAAAGGCACTTAGTATTTGTCTTAAGTAGGAATATATCGGAATATACAACAATGTAATAATAAACAAATTTTATTTAGAAACAACATTAAAAACAATAACACGAAACATTGACATATCTAGGTAGTTCATTTATATCACCATACAAAATGAATACATGAAAAAATGAAAAAAGGGAACTCTTCTCACACCCAACGCGTTTCGGGATATAGTCTAGTCCTTCTTCAGGGGTCCATAAGACAGAGAGTGCGGATCAGCCCCACCCCCCGTTCCCGCCTCACTGCCTGACAGCAGCAGGAGCCAATAGCTCCTGCTGCCGCATCCCAGCCAATCAGGAGGGAGAGATCCAGGAGAGCCTCGGGTCTCATGCACATCACTGGATCAGAATCGGGCTTAGGTAATTATTAGGGGGGAGCTACACATTGAAGGTATTTTACCTTCATGCATAGAATGCATGAAAGTAAAAAAAAACCTTCAACCTTTACAACTAATTTAAGCTTTGGTTTAAAGGTGTAACACAGATGATAAAATAGATAAACACATCATCATTCAAGCTTAGGGGGGCCCATAATTTCATTTGAAATTCCTGGAAGTGACAGTTATTTTTTCCCAGGCGCTCTCTCAAGGCCATGGGTGAACTCTGCACGTCTTTTGTCTTCCAGCCGTAACTATTGACTTGGAAACTAATTAAAATCTATTTCAGCAAACAGAAAAAAATGTGATGATACATAAGGTATCAGAAATAGCAATAGATATAAAGAGATATACTGTATGCCTACACAGCAGTGGCTACCTATAAACCACCATAATAATTAACATAAAATCTATTACTAAGTTTCTTGTAAATCAATAACTATTAAAAACCTTACATTACACTCACGCAAGTGTGTGTTTAATAAACGCTGAGAACACACTCCATCTTTTGTGAGCACATAAATAGTTTCATGTTCAACTTTCATTACACAAAACAAACAGCCGTCCGACGAACTGATAATGTTTTTAATACAGCGGGCCAGCTATTCTCAACCAGGGTTCCATCTGACAGTGCCTGCATAATTCCCAAGCCAGTGCCAGCTGCATGGCAACAAGGATCTTTTTTCGCTGTCTGTTAGGGTGGCATTCTGCCCACTACTGTAAGGGGCATCTGAATACTGTACAATCCTCCCACTGGCCACCAATGTAAGGGCAATTTGTCCACTGACCTCCATGAATAAGTTTTAGCATGGAACCTAAAAATAATTTCAAGGGTTCCTCTGGGTTAAAAAGGTTGAAAAAAGGCTGCAGTGGACAATGAGCCCAACTATAATGGCCTGTGCTACAGGAAATTGTGCAGCAACTTTAATGCTCCTTTCACACTGATGTGGTTTGAGCGCAATGTGAGTGCAGCGCAGTGTACCTCTCTGGGTTAGCTGCGCTTTCCTATTGGCTTCTATTATCACCTGCAGTTTTGGTGTGCTTTATGAAAGCTAGAACTTGTATTGTAACTATTAGTATTTTAACCGTACTGTCTACCCTAACGTTATAAAGCGCTGTGCAAACTGTTGGCGCTATATAAATGATGTATAATATAATAATGATAATATCCATAGCCTCCTCAACAGTAAGAGCCGGTTCACACAGGGGCGACTTGTCAGGTGACCTAGTCGCCTGACAAGTCGCCTCCCGTTCTGTACAATGGAACCGTTCTAAAAGGAGCGACGCAAGTCGCTCCGACTTAGAAAAAGGTTCCTGTACTTCTTTTGGGGCGACTTGAGGCGACTTGCATAGACTTCTATACAGAAGTCGTTTTGCAAGTCGCCGTGGATGTCGTGTGCAGGTCGCCTCGGTGAGGCGACCTGCAAGTCGTGCCGCCCCTGTGTGAACCGGGGCTAACAGGCAGAGGCAATCAGCACTCTGAGCTTAGGAGAAGCTTAGGAACCTACAGAGTCCAGAAAAATGTAATCGGAGCTTAGACCAATTACAGCCTAGCAACAAACACACTGAATTTGATTAGGCACACAACAGCATAGGGAAGAGTCCCTACATGTGAAACCTTAAAGAGGGTGACCAATAATGTAGGGTGGCATCGATTCCAATATTTTATCAAGAGTACCAGTGCCGATACTTGTGCTCAAGTACTCGCCTATACTGATACCTTACCATACAAAATGTATGGGCTGAAATTGCACTGCAAAGAATTGCATGTGATTTGAACAGGAATGCGGTGTGTTTCCTGCCCGAATCGCATATGGTTTCCCGCACCACTCCTGTGTGAACCCAGGTTGAAGTCACTATGACAAGCCTGGGTTCACACAAGAGCGGTGTGGGAAACCGCATCTGATTCGGGCAGGAATCACACAGCACTCCTGTTCAAATCACATGCGATTCTTTGCAGTGCAATTTGAGATCAAATCACATGGCAAAGGTATCGGTTTAGGTATGGGAGCATTTGCAAGAGTACAATTACTTGTGCACATGCTAAGTATCGGCTTCAATAACGGTATCGGTGCAACCCTACAACAATGGCTTCATGCAAAAAAAAATTCCCTCTGGTCTAGCCTAAAGCTGGCAATACACTGATAGAAATCCAGTTGGTCCAGCAAGGAAAGTCCAAATTTCAATCAATGTGTGGGCTTCCCCACTTGACAAAAGTCAATTTTGTATTTGACTTCTGTCGAAGGGACATGTTGGAGTAAGGAAGAGTTGTCCCCCCTTTCAGTTTTTTTGCCATCTGTGGCCCACTGGGGAGATTTCCATTCACTTGTGCAATAACCAAAACAGCAAATGAATGGTAATCACTCCAAAAAGAGGGAATCACTGGTTGTCATTAGCAGCATAAGAACATGGGGTTGGCTTATTAAATGCAAATTGGTTGTACACTTTGCAATTGCAGTTGCTCCAGAGATTAGTAAATGAGGCAAAGCTTCACTTTGCAAAGAATACCCAATCACGTGCAAGGAAAAAAGAAAAAAAAAACTGTTATTTTTGCTTGCACGTGATTGAATGATGGAATTCAGCAGAGCTTCTGCTCATTTACTAAGCTCTGGAGCAATTGCTCTTGTAGAATGCCAAAGTGCACAGTCTATTCACCTTTAGTAAATGAACCCCCTAATATCTGCATTGGAAAATTTCCTCTCTGTTCCTTTTCTGGTGGCAACGCTAAATTTGGGATTTTAACCTCCCTGGCGGTATTCCTGAGTGTGGCTCGGGGTGGATTTTCAGTACCAAAAGGGGTAACCCCGAGCCACACTCGGGATCGCATCGCAGGATCCAGGCAAAAATACTAATCTTGTCCTCAGGATCCTACGATGTCTCCCCGCTGTGTGTGCGAGCCGTGTCCTCCTCCGGATCTATCACAGCGCCGAGCTCCGTTCCCTGCGAGCGTTGCGATGCACGGGGACGGAGTTCGGCGCCAAATTCAAAAAGTGAAAAACACAGAACACATACAGTACACTGTATCACATTATTTCACCTCCCTTTTGTCCCTAGTGGTCTGTCCAGTGCCCTGCATGTAGTTTTATATTATAAATACTGTTCTTTCTTCCTGGAAACTGGAGATTGTCCATAGCAACCAAAAAGCGTCCCTTTACATCAAAAGCAGTTTTAGACCAGCTAGAAAACAGCGATAATAAATTAGAATCACTTGCAGAATTGAGTAATAGTGATTTGTGGGGAAATCTGTCATCAAACACTGAAAGTAATGACAGCGACAATTCTGCAACTGAGCACATTTCTGTGTTTTTGATTTGATATTGAATAATTTCTATTAGGATTATTATATTATTATTTGTTATAATTATTTATTATATTATATTTTATGATTTTGTGTTTCAAACTTTATCATACCCGGGATGTCTACTAGACTCTTGTTTGGACAGATTTAAGTGAGTTATTCCTAAGAGTTACAGGCCTACAATATAAAACGCCAAATTTCCATGCAAAACAATTGTACCGCTTTCAGCATCAAAAAATCTGAAATAATCATACCGCCAGGGAGGTTAATTCACTTTCGGTAAATATGGTAAACATGACAAATAGAGAGGGTGAATCTCCTTGACAGGGGCACAGACAGCAATAAAAACCTGAAACTAAATCCAAAACTTAGAAGAAGAAAAAAAAAGTTTTGCCTTTAGTTATAATCTAATGAGTAACAAGGAAAGCGGGCTCTCCGTCAGATTATTTCACATGGAAGGACGCTGTCCTCTGGAGGGTCAGACTCCAGCTAAATGCACAGTAGATATACACATATGTATCTGCCATCAGCCCCTTTCATGATTCATACACATCTGCAAGACAGTACATAGTCAGGAAGGTAACACCACTTTTTCTGTGGCAGTAAAGGAATACTGACATGTCACCCCCCTCTATTTCTTTAACCACCTGGCATCCGCGCTATGGCCGAATGACGGCCACAGCGCGGACCTTAATTCCCAGGAGGCCGTCATATGACGGCCTCCCCTGTGCACGCTCCCTGCGAGCGTCCTGTAGGGCGCGCGCCAGGCGCGCTGTGATCACCGAGTCACTGAGACTCGGCTGATCACCGATCCGAGTAAGGGGCCGGTCCCGGCCCCTTACCATGTGATCAGCTGTCAGCCAATGACAGCTGATCACATGATGTAAACAAAATATCGGTAATCGTTTTTTTTTTTTTTACTCACGCTGACAGCGTGAGTAGAAAAAAAAGCCGTTCACCGGCTGGGATGTGAGGGACATCGGTCCCCAAGTGGAAGAGGCACATCTGCCTCATCAGTGCCACCAAAAAGTGCCACCTAACAGTGCCCACAGTGCCACCTAACAGTGCCCACAGTGCCACCTAACAGTGCCAACAAGTGCCACCTATCAATGCTCACAAGTGCCACCTATCAATGCCCACCTGTAGTGCCCATCACTGCCACCCATCAGTGCCCATCACTGCCACCCATCAGTGCCCATCACTGCCGCCTATCAGTGCCCATCACTGCCGCCTCATCAGCGTACATAAATAAAGGAGAAAAATTACCCGTTTTACATTTTTTATAACAAAATATAAAAAAATAATTTTTTTTTAAAAAAAAAAATTCTGTTTTTTACATTTTTTTAACAAAAAGTAAAAACTGCAGAGGTGATCAAATACCACCAAAAGAAAGCTCTATTTGTGGTGAAAAAATGGTAGAAATGTCATTTGGGTACAGTGTTGTATGACCACGTAATTGTCATTCAAAGTGCGTCAGCGCCGAAAGCTGAAAATTGGTCTGGATAGGAGGGGGGTTTAAGTGCCCGGTAAGCAAGTGGTTAAGGAATATTCTAGTGCACTAAATTGTGTTTCTTTTTCTTAATAGCTGCCTAAAGATTAGTTTTAAAAGCAAAAAATTGTCCAGAGACACAATGCAGAACCAGTGTACGCTCTCCGCTTAATTAAACATGAACAATGTTTACTTGCCAAAGACAAGTAACACAAGAACCTGCCCCGGTCTTTACACAGCGCTCTAGTTTAGTCTAAAATCAGACAGGGACAGGCGGCTCGGAACTCGGGACTTAATAAGTACACTTCCCAGTCAGACCTTTGTCAATGTTGTTGCTTGGTGACCATCAATCAGCCTTCTGCGAGGTTCTACTGCCTTGCTACCTAATGCTATTCTCCCAAGCTGATTGCCTTTTCCAGTCCACCGAGCCCCGCTAATTCAAAACACTTCCCTTACGTCACTTTCTTTGGCAGCGACCAGTCAACATCTCTTGGAAAAGTTCCCTTTAAACCCATTGAAAACCTCCAAATGCTTGACTCGGTGCAGGAACATCATTGAACGGACGCTCCTGGCAGGCGCAGATACCGGGAAACTGTACAATCCCTGCGCCGCTGCCAGTTCTCGTTTTAACGTCCTCCGACCAGTCACATAATCCAGGTAGCCTCCGCATCCCTCACCTACGCTCTATCTCTGAAGCACAGACAGGAGGGCTTGGCAGCCCGAGGTGTCCTCTAAATAAGAATTTTCTCAGACAAGGAGCCGGGATACAATGAGCGTACCATGTCCAGACAATCGCTCTGCGCAATGCCAAGAATAACCCATTCTTTTGTTCCATCGGTTGACAGAGGACGCCGTATATGTCATATTCTATCCGTTCCGTTTAAACAGGTAATTAGCGTATCATGAAAATCCTGAGAATGGAAAATATGAGCAACAGGTAAGGTAATGAGGTGCAGCTCGATCCTTTAGATTGTTTAAACACAGGATTAAAAATAAACGAAAACAATCAAAAGCAAATTAATTCTCAGAAATTTGATTTGAAAGCTTGGGCTACCGGCTGCTGTGGGGGCGCTAAACTGTACGCACCGATGGCACACAGGGAAGGATTAATCCTTTCCTTTTTTTCCAGTGTTTATCCTTAAATTGAGTATATAGTCTTAAAGTTTTTAAATACGCATTTGAATGCGATCAGATTAAAGCATGTGCAAATCCCAAATCTATTTTTTCATGCCTTTGGCACCATGCCTCGTGATATACAGTTTATCCATCTACACCCAAAACCAAAAATGGAATATATTGCAGGTTGATAGTCTTTGATGTGGTGGCTGCATTCATTTTCTTTTCTATTTTTTCAAGCTTTTGCTTTTATTTTCCAGCAAAAAAAAAAAAAAAAACACCTAGAAAGTTGTAAGGTAGAGGACATGTGATAAAATCCAATCTCAAGTTCACATTGGCATTATCCCATAAATGAATGTGGTATTTTTGAAACAAAAGAGTAGTGGGACTTTAAATATGCCAAACGAGAACAAAGTGAGAATAAAAATCTATATAAATTGTATTACACATAAAACGTCATAAACACAATATTAAAAACATAGATATGCATAAAGAAACTTTTTTTGCTATAAATACAAAAATATGTAAATCTGATAGATACATATACTTGTAACTGGTCATAAAAAAACATTTAATGTACTAATCTGCATGGCAAACTAGCACATTATGGCAGACTTACCAGCACACAGTACTCTCCAGTGCCAGGGCTGGACCGGGACAAAAATTTGGCCCTGGACTTCCTCATGACTGGCCCGCTTTAATTTTGAGTGTCCCCAACAGTGCCCCCTTACATCAGAGTGTCCCCAACAGTGCCCCCCTTACATCAGAGTGTCCCCAACAGCGTCCCCCTTACATCAGAGTGTCCCCAACTAGCGCCCCCCTTACATCAGAGTGTCCCCAACAGCGTCCCCCTTACATCAGAGTGTCCCCAACAGTGCCCCCCTTACATCAGAGTGTCCCCAACAGCGTCCCCCTTACATCAGAGTGTCCCCAACTAGCGCCCCCCTTACATCAGAGTGTCCCCAACAGCGTCCCCCTTACATCAGAGTGTCCCCAACAGTGCCCCCCTTACATCAGAGTGTCCCCAACAACGCCCCCCTTACATCAGAGTGTCCCCAACAGCGTCCCCCTTACATCAGAGTGTCCCCAACAGCGCCCCCCTTACATCAGAGTGTCCCCAACAGTGCCCCCCTTACATCAGAGTGTCCCCAACAACGCCCCCCTTACATCAGAGTGTCCCCAACAGCGTCCCCCTTACATCAGAGTGTCCCCAACAGCGCCCCCCTTACATCAGAGTGTCCCCAACAGCGTCCCCCTTACATCAGAGTGTCCTCAACAGCGCCCCCCTTACATCAGAGTGTCCCCAACAGCGTCCCCCTTACATCAGAGTGTCCCCAACAGCGCCCCCTTACATCAGAGTGTCCCCAACAGCGTCCCCCTTACATCAGAGTGTCCCCAACAGCGCCCCCCTTACATCAGAGTGTCCCCAACAGCGCCCCCTGTTTCTGGGTGGCTACATCACTCTTCCACTGTATCTATAGAGGAAGCCATGATTGTCACCCCAGGCTGCAAACATGTCCGTATCTCTTCATCTCCATCACATGAAGGGGGGGGGGGGGGAGGCAGGGAAATTGGTAGTTTACAGAAGATAGCTAGCAAGGAAGAGATTGTTTGTTGCAGCTCACAGGAAGTGAAAAGGACTCTGCATTTCTGGCAACACCAACAGGATACTGTGTCGGTGCTTGCCGAAAATATTCTTAGCTTAAAAAAAAAAAGAAAACTAATGAAGCTACCACAAGGACTGTAAGCTGCAATATATTCCACTTCTGTTTTTGGATTTGGTTATCCTTAAAGCAAATCATTTTTTGGTAAATCTGTTGTAAGTTTTTTAACTGAAGATCCTGCCAATAACAACGCTTGTTACTAGCTGACAACGCCAATTAGCAGTCTGCAATATTCTGCCATATGCGCTCCTTTATTTGGTTGATGGACTCCTTATAAAAGACCTAATAGGTAGCCCACCAGCTAACTCAAGAAGCACATGTCAGGTTGAGAACACTCCTGTTAATTGTAAGGCATTGGTGTTGATTTACTAAAGACAAATACAGTATACACTCTTTGCAAGTGCAGTTGCTGCAGAGCTTAGTAGTTAAGGTGAAGTTTTACTTTGCAAAGAATACCCAATCACAAGCATGTAAAATAAAAAAAAAAAGCATTTTTGCTTGCGCATGCTTGGATGATGGGAGTCAGCAGAGCTTCCTTACTAATCTCTGGTGCAAGTGCACTTGCAGAGTGCACAGTCTATTAGCCTTTTGTAAATCAATCCCACTGGCTTAGCTTTGTCACAAAAAAAATTAAACTCTAATCGCTTTCGATCATATTTCTTGAGAGGGTTCCTGTTTCAATCAGTTTTCATTTGATCTGAATTATTATTTTGACAGCACAGTGGCTAAGTGATTAGCACTTCCGTCTGGCAGAATCGAACCACAGCACTACCTGCCTGGAGTTTGCATGTTCTCCCTGCGCCTGCGTGGGTTTCCTCCCACACTCCAAAGACATGCTGGTAGGATAATTGGCTCCTGTCGAAAGTGGCCCTAGTATGTGTATGTATGAATGTGAGTTAGGGACCTTAGATTGTAAGCTCTTTGAAGGCAGGGACTGATGTGAATGAATAATATATATGTAAATACAAAATAAAATTATTCTTATGTATCCTATCTATGTTGTATTCCAATCAGTAAAATTAATTGAAGTTGGTAGGTTTCCTTTTCTTTCAATTGCTTCCATATCAGCAGCAATCAAGAGCTAGTTAAAAATGCTTAAACGTTCCTGAAAATTGCTATAAATGGTCAGCAAACAGAAAGGGGATCAGGGGGGTGTCAGCCAATCAGAGTTCCCATCAGGGGCGTAACTAGAAATAGCAGGGCCCCATAGCAAAATGTTGTATGGGGCCCCCCTGCAAACAGCCCCCCCCCAACAGCTGCCCTAGTGTCAATGCAGCGTGACCTGTGCCACATACAGCGTGACCTGTGCCCCATACAGCGTGACCTGTGCCCCATACAGCATGACCTGTTCCCCATGCAGCGTGACCTGTGCCCCATACAGCGTGACCTGTGCCCCATACAGCATGACCTGTGCCCCATGCAGCGTGACCTGTGCCCCATACAGTGGTACCTGTGCCCAATACAGCGTGACCTGTGCCCCATACAGCATGACCTGTGCCCCATACAACGTGACCTGTTCCCCATACAATGTGACCTGTGCCCCATGCAGCGTGACCTGTGCCCCATGCAACGTGACCTGTGCCCAATGCAGCGTGACCTGTGCCCCATACAGCGTGACCTGTGCCCCATACAGCCTGGTCTGCCTGTGCCCCATACAGCATGACTTGTGCCCCATACAGCGTGACCTGTGCCCCATACAGCGTGACCTGTGCCCCATACAGCGTGACCTGTGCCCCATACAGCATGACCTGTGCCCCATACAGCATGACTTGTGCCCCATACAGCGTGACCTGGGCCCCATACAGTGTGACCTGTGCCCCATACAGCATGACCTGTGCCCCATACAGCCTGGTCTGCCTGTGCCCCATACAGCCTCACCTATGCAGAGGAAGAGGCAAGCCACCTGGATCAGCAGAGAGCGGGATTGCCCGCTGTAATAGCTTTCATTTGAATTTCCTGTCTTCACGGGGCTCATCGTCACATAGCTCCACCTCTTGGCTCGACGCCTTTGATGACGTCACATGTCCCGCATTGGATCGGTGTTCTGTCTATCAAAGGCGCCGGGCCAAGAGGTGGAGCTATGTGACGTGAGCCCCGGGAACACTGGAAGTTCTAATGAAAGCTCTTATATCGGGCAATTCAGCTCTCTGCTGATACGGACAGCTCGCCTCTTTCTCTCCTCTCTCTTCCCCTGGCTGGGAGACTGTGTCGGCGGTGCTCTTATCCCCACTGGGCCCCACTCGGCTGCGGGCCCCATAGCGCCCTCATGGGTCGCTATGGTGGTAATTAAGACCCTGGTTCCCATATAATGCACAGTGCTATTGCCCATATAAACGCTCTGTAAGCATATCTCATAAATTTCTCTGAATTTGCACTGTGACTTTTTAAACAATATGCAAATGCTTCAAAAGCCTGGGGTGACACATGTCACACATGTTCCTAGTTGATGTTGCAAAAATAACTTACTGTAATTGAAGACACTGCTACACGGCATGAGGAGGATGCCAACACTTGTCAGACCCTGCTGTTGTGCAGACTCCATGCTGCTGCCCCTCCCTCTACATTTGTTGTAACTACTGGTGAAGTTCCATCACCGCAGTCCTGACACCAACTTATGCTATCCTTACATCTGTAGGTTTCTCAACCTGTAGATTTCCAATTAAGTAAATTCTCTTGTTCAGCTTCATGACATAAATTACTTAATTCCCCCCTAAACAGTGTGGATGGAGTAATCTCCCCCTGCGCTTGCAGCTATCTGAATACCCAGACAGTGACTTTGGGGTTGATTTAATAAAAATAGAGAGTGCAAAATCTGGACCAGTTGTGCATGGTAGCCAATCAGCTTCTAACTTCAGCTTGCTAAATTAAGCTTTGACAATAAAACCCGGAGTCTAGATTCACACTGCTGCGGGATTGAAATCGTGCGAGTTTAGCTGAACTCACACAACTTCATTCCTGCATGTCAGTCTGATTTCGGGGGTGATTTCAGAGACATCTGTGCGGGTTCCTGCACAGATATCTATTGAAATCGCACCCCAAGTCACGAAAAGTAGTACAGAAACTACTTTTGGGAATTGGTGTGGCGCCGCAAAGTCGGCGTCACACCGATTCGGATGGTGCCATTGTCGGCAATGGCCGCCGATTTGGCATGCAATTTGACATGTCAGGTTGCATGCCAAATGGCATCAATGTGAACCTAGGCAGAAGCTGATAGTTTTCTATCTTTCTGGTAGATTGAAGTCATTGTTTAACTAACAGTTTTCCACCAGGCGCCTTCAATTTTTCAAAATTTGTCAAGCCAGTTGGTGCCATCAGGGCCATCCATGGCTCAAATTTTGGACGATTCAGCAACAATTGGCTGAAATTTAAGCCGTCTTTGACTAGCACTTGTGCTCTCTTATTGTATCCCCCTTTTCCATCTATCTACTTAGAGAGCACCAGCTACCACTGTAAGCCTGATTTCAGCTATCAGCTGCTGTATAGTACTTTACTCTAAAGACAGACTTCAAGTAATTACACTGGTATGAGAAACAATTTTATGACTTCTGAAGGAACTCATGGGTGAGCTAAAGTCGGCTTTGATATATTTGCCTGAAGTCATTTTTTAAACAGCAAAATGGAGCACAAAATAACAAGGAATTTGTAGTCTACTGTTCCCACATCAAGGTGGTTTATTTATGGACTCAGATTATTGACTTTTTTGAGGTTTTGAATTTATAATGTCCTGCCTAGAGAATACATTCCAGAAAAATGTCTGCTAGTTAAAGCAGATCTATAGACGAGTGAGGGGTACCAGTATAAGGGATAACAGTAACCTCCCTAGAAGCAGTATGAAATGGATCCTGGGGGCTTCCATAGTGGGTCACTTGACCTGAGGCTGAGAGGATCATTTGACCTAACTTGCTGGCTTTAGCACAAATGATCTGTAACCAGACTGACTATAGCAGTCAGAACATTAGCCTAGGTGTGCTTTAACATTATATTACCTCTAGTTGCATAGACGTGAAAAAAGACCATCAATTTCAACATAAAATGAAAAACAAATTAAAGCACTTTGCATCATCAGAATCCTAATCCTGCAGCCTATTTCCCCCTGCACAATGACTAATATTTGTAATGGGGCGTACACACGGTCGGACTTTTCATCTACAAAAGTCCAACGGACGCCAACGGACTAAAGCTGGCTGGTAATCCGATCGTGTGTGGGCTTCTCCGGACTTTCAGCGGACTTTTTCAGCCTCAAATCCGACGGACTTTAGATTTGAAATATGCTTCAAATCTTTACGTCGTAACTACGACGGACCCCGAAATCCGCTCGTCTGTATGCTAGTCCGACGGACAAAAACCCACGCTAGGGCAGCTATTGGCTACTGGCTATGAACTTCCTTATTTTAGTCCGGTGTACATCATCACGTACGAATCCGTCGGACTTTTGTGTGGTCGTGTGTAGGCAAGTCTGTTCGTTAGAAAGTCTGCCGCAAGTCCGCCGCAAGTCCGCCGAAAGTCCACCGGAAGTCTGTCGGACAGGCTGTCGGACTTTTGTAGACGAAAAGTCCGACCGTGTGTACGCCCCATTAGATAGCGCTGGACCAATAGAAATAAAAGTTGGTTCCAGTGGATCTACTATAAAGTGACAGCTGCCTTATGTAATGTCTGGTGACATTAGTCATCATCAAGCCTTAACACAGGTCCCCTAGTTCATCCTGTCTTGATTTTATTAACATTGGCTGCTCAAGTCCCGAAGAAGGCAGATGCTTTTTTTCCATTAAATGCATTGGCTGCATTTGATGCTTTTAACCATTAAAAGTTTCACAAAGTCCTTTAAGTGAGATAAACTTTTGTACCCGATGCTCCTCAGTACACATCCAAGAATCCCCCCCCCCCCCCTACATAATGCAGACTTGTCCATAAAATCTTTTGTGCATACATTTTCAGAAAAGTTGGTGGAGCATTACTTGCAAGACATGGCTTAGCTGGAAATAAGATGAAAAACATGAAATGCGCCTGGTTTATGAAACCTTTGACAGTCCAGGGCTTTTCGGCTCTTTCTTTGGAAATAAGGATTTAGAATAGACAAGAAAAAGATTATTACAGCTACAGGTGGGTTCACATTAACCTGGCACACTTTGGCCAGGTGCCTCTTCAGTTCATCACCACCAACATGACTTGTTCAGAACATTGATCAGGGCACAAACCAGTCCTTAAGATCACTGATATACCACATCAGGTACTCATGTTAATACACTTTTGATGCATTTCAAGCTATAAGGATTAGACACTTTGTCATGAGAAATGAGCCAGTGCATTGCCATGAGTTCTTGGTGTACTTTATGGATATTTAATGAAGTCTAAAGTATCAAGGACTAGTTTTTGCCTTAATCGATGTTCTGGAACAATTCCAGACCAGGGAAATATGAACTTTTGGCATCTAAATGGACAGGTATACTGATGGTATCTCACTGATGAGTGAGATGTTGGGTGGCTCTTATTTTGACCCAAATATTTTCTTGTCAACTTAAATCCCTAAGGCTGGCCCTTGACAAAGCAAATTTCTTCTTGATTCCCCCCATCAACACAGACAATGTTGACAGGAGAATCCCTCCCGCTGAGCCATTGTGTTCTCCCAGCGGGGGAAGCTATCCCAGCCAGAAAAGCACAGTGATCATTGCTAGCGGCTATAACTGCCGCTAGAGATAGTCGCTTGTAAAATCGAATCGATCAACTTGGGTACATTCAGCCTGCCCATAGATGGTTCGAATCTCGGCCAGTTCCTGCTGAACCAGCTGAGATTTGAACTGTCTATGGTCGGCTTAAGATTGTCAGTAACCCCGTCTTCTGAATATTGTATGAAAATGCCACCAGTGTGTTCCCTAGTTCAAGCCCTGCCTTCTGTGCTCACTGAAGCCCTGCCCACATGCAACAGCATAGGAAGTGGAAACTGTACAACCCCCTATGTGTTACAGATTTTTTACTTGTGCACTATTCATTGCAAGTTAATGATCTTTTTTTTTTAAATATAATTTATATATTTTAAATATAATTATATATGTTTTTATATAATATTTTACTTATATAAGACAGTAGGAGGGGATACCAAAGAAAAATGTCTGAAGAATAAAAGCTCATGTAACAAGAGGATGTAGTCCTGCAGAAAACCGGTAAAAGCCCAGCATTAGGTTTGTGGTAGTAACATTTCTAGCGTCAGCCCAGTAGTAGTGGGTTATCTATTCACTGACTGGCTACACTCATTGCCAAAGAGTATGGAAAAATGTGGAATGTTGCAACAAATGGACAAAATAAAGTTATGCATAAACCATGTTTTAACTTTCTGGCAAACCCCTTAGCATGCATCACGCAGAAAACGTTCTTGATGGTATCAGAACAGAAAGGGTTTATTGCAATGCAGCGGAACTGGCCCCAGAACAGTCTCCCTCCTGAACACATTTCCATTAGGAGTAATATAGAGAGGCGGCGGCAGGTACTGGAGCAACCTGTCAGCCTAAAATACGTTGGTAGACATGCTCTGTAGTATGATTGATTGATGGGTGTGAAGCTGCGCCACCCCCACCCTCAGAGACAAAAAAGCCTGTTATTATGCTTGCATTACCATTTTCATAAACACACCGTGCCACTCAGAGGAGGTAATTACACGTCTGAACCTTCAATTTCTGCACAAAAAATTGTGCGCTGCCCTCCTACAGGCCTTTCTATAGATCCTCCAATGTCTGCCAGCTATACCTGTGGATGAAGTTATCTTCAGATAGACCGTCAGGGCACAAAGCTTTCGAAGAAGAACAATGGGAAGGACAGGTGCTCTTTTGTGTACAGGAAGGAAGGTATGAGTGAAGCTAATAGCTTGGGAGGAAAAAATATATATAAAGAAAAAAAAAAAAACAACAAAATATTGGTTGCAAATCATCTTTGCATCCCCACGGCCATCCTGGGGGAGGGACGTGCGCTAGTACCTGCAGGCCGCCCACGCCGGGCCGCGCTCCGAGCAGGGGAAGGCCCCGCATGGCTCGCCACCGAGTCCTGAGCCATTGTCGATGGAGGCCTGGAGGGGGACGTAGAGGGAACCCTGCAGGCCAGGTCCCGCCTGTGCTGAGGATTCCTCCCAGCCCCCGCAGCGGAAAGGGGTGCGGGTGTCTTCGCCCTGGGAGACGGAGGGTCATAAATCGGGCTCCCTGTGCAGCAGCTCACCCTGGGAGTCACATCGGGGGGCCTGAAGTGCGCAGGAGGCCGAGACCTCCTTGCACGTGGTGAAGCAGGGGCAGGAGTAGCAGGTCCCTGCCCCATCCCCTGATGTAAAGCAGACAGCTGAGAAATCAGCCACTGCGGGCCATTAGCCAAGGCAGCTGAGCCCAGGAGTCTGTCCAGAATCTCCATGCTGATCGCAACACAGAAAGAAAAACTTTCTGTGATGTTACCTCTTCTAATGCTGACCCCCTAATGAAACTAACCCCCTCCCCCTGTGAATAATCAGTACCCGGGCCACACCTCCTAACCATACCATTGCCCAGTGAAAGCCACCCCCACCCCTTAACCTGCACATTAGCAGGAACTGACCGGTGCATCCTACCCAGCGGCCCCCCAGTCATGTGGACCCTGCACCCAGGTTCCCTTTGCTCCAGGCCTGTTCTTTGTGTCTAATGTGGATTTAGAATGTAAAGCACCCATCCTTCATAGAAAACCATCAATAAAACCATTAATTCGCTATTTGCAAATGGAATACGTATAAAACACGCTCCTGGAACATGTAATACTGAAGGGATTAGCCACAACCAAATGTTGTTGAGACTTCAACTTCCCAGCATAGCATAAATGTTGGGCAAACACCAGCACATGTGACTTGATCAGAAATGGGTGGATGATTGCACCATCAGTCATAAATACGCTCCAAAATTTAAAAAAACGCCCTTTTGGATTAATGCTTTGTGAACCGGTCACTTTCTGGGCTTAGAGACAACCGTTTGGGGCGGCCGGCTGTAAATCTCAGAAGCCGGAGGGGACACATCAAGCTGTTTATACACCCATGACTTGCAGAGGTGTGATCAGAGAGGCTTAAGTGATGGCCGGGTATTAGGAACATATCATCAGTGCAGCACCTGCTTGGAATAACACCACTAATGCAAAACACAGATAGATTTTATGCAGATGATGTGTGCATTACTAAAGGGGCGTCGGGGTTCAATCTCCCCTTGATCCTGCGGAAATTGTAGCTGTCACATTCCATCTTCACACAGCTCGGCAGCTTTGATTCGACACTAGGCCCTTCAAAGGTGCAGTTATCATTACTTTGCACAGTGACAACACAATTCCCCTCCTGTGAGCTGCATTCACAGGCCACCATGGAAATATAGCTGCACAGGATTGCTAATCGCCGCTTGATGAGCGTAGAGGGGGTGCTTACAGGATATATTGTAGGACGGATGTAAAACAATTTCTAAAGTCATTGATTCAGCAGATGCAGGTGAGAATGGCGCTACTGTAGCATAATAGGTAGAGATGAGGTTACAAAGTATTTTTTAAGAATAAGCACACTTTTAACACATTTTAGTGCCTTCAATAAATTTCGACAAATTAAGCAAACTTAACTTTCATCTTTTTTCCTTTCTCCTGCTGTTCCCTGAGGGCACTAAAACACAACCCATCGTTACTACAGTGGGTTAAATTTCCCATTGGTAGCTAATTAAGCAGTCACAAAAATAGTTATATCTCAAAAAACATCCCAGCATACCTGCAGATGTTCATGCTCCCGGCCGCCCACTTCCTGCAGACAAAGGAAGTAGAAAGCACATCTAGAAGGAAAGGACGCTGTGCAGTTTTCCTGCTTTTGTCCCCCATATATCAGGATTTCTGTCTGTTCAGCTGCCAGTCACTGATGTTTCCAGAGACTACGAGAATGATGTATGAAACTGCTAACCAGTTCTGAGATTTACACAGCTCTGCCACACAGTAGAGGGTATCTGGCCTTATTTGTAGGACCCTCCTTGGGATGTCCACATTGCACATCCCAGGAGGCAGTTGTACTAAGGGGTGCATGCTCAGCTGTGCCACAGGGTTTTGGTACCCCACAGGAGTCCGAACACATTTGCACCTGCGCAAGGAGTTTCCCGTGCATGTGTCCAGACACCGAAATATCAAGGTCCCAGATACCAGTGTTGTATGTGCATTTGCATTAAATTCTGTACCTGTGTACCAGGTCTCTGCTGGGTCCAGAAGACTTGGCAGAGGCCTTTAGCACATTCGCACATGCATGAAACATTCAAAGAGGGCTATGCCTATGAATAGGTATGGGGTGGAAATAACAGGGACTGAAGTTCCGTTTTAGGTAACACTTATAGGTCCCTCCCTCAGCATGTAAGTGAGGCTTCTCTGCATTTGCGGTTAAATTTGTTGATTGTAGCAATGGATTTGTAGGTAGTTGGTATCCGATGGGGCAAGTACAAACAATGCAGACGAGGCAGCTTCTCTGTGTCTACTGAAATCCTCATTAATGAAGGGACTGGAGACCAAAACTGCTACCCTATCTAGGGCCCCATTCTGCCTTAATCCAACTAGGATACCATGATCTGGCTAAAGCAGAATCTTCACAGACAAATCATCAGAATTTAAACCAGAAATGTGCAAGGTTCAGAAAGGAAACAAGTGAACTCTCCATGGACCTACTTCCAGTATGAAGGGTCAGATAGGTGGCTTTTTCTAGAGTCCTCTGCTCACTTCTGAATTCAAACGTTGCATAAAGTTTGCATCTGCAGTTATGTTCAGAATCTGAAATTGCTGATACTCCCAATTTTTGCTTTTTGCTTTTTAACGAAGAATTTTTAACAAACTTCAAAACCTGTCTGACTAATTCATGAAACAGAGAACAAGCATTGCATTTAAAACAACGTAACTGAGAAGAAGAATATCAGTCTGTGAATGGAGAATGGATGTGAACGAGCAGAGTTGTGACTCCTCCCATAAGTGGGTGGGTCATATGCACCCAATTCCCTTTCTTTATCTAGAAGGCGCTAGCTCCTGCTTTGTGTGTTATTTTAAGACAATTTATAGCAAAAGATGTAATACATATTTTGGCTTAATTTTAAAGAAGATATAACATACTACAAAGAATGTGTATGTCCCCGGCGCCCAACCTGCGGCCCTTTGGTGTTTAAAGCGCAGCCCTAAGCCCCAGCAGTCAGTAGTGAGAGCTATGATTTGAAAAGGTGCCTTTAAGAATGGTGGTCTTTAGCAGTTTCATGTAGCATGTCCCTAGTTTCTAACTGTCTCCCACAGCATGACTTCAGTCTCAAAACACTTCTGTAGAACAATCTTTGTCCTTTTTTTTTTTTAGTAAGTCTTCAGCCTATGACAGTCATCTGTAGCATTACATATAATAACATTTATGTGTGGCCATTGGAGATATCAGAGATCACATTTCAGGCCCCTATACTTTGTAAATTGTCAAACACTGATGTATGTTCATTATAAATAAGCCCTACTGCATATTTTGAGTTGTCATTTTAACAGTGGAAATTAATTACGGATGTGACATACGTGTTTTTTAATATTTGGTGTTCCACGTTTTCAGGACTGTGTATCATAAACGGATCTGTAGATTCTTCCTCTAATGACTATACTGATTGCAGGACCTGACATACAGACACAGTGCCTTGAAGAAAGTATTCATACCCCTTGAAATTTTCACCATTTTGTCATTTTGTCACAACCAAAAACGTAAATGTATTTTATTGGGATTTTATAGAGAAAATCGAGTACTGTCCGTGATACTTTTTTTATTTGCACTAACATATCATTTTTCATGGACGAGCTTTCTGGGTGTGTGCCCTTCTTCAAGGTCCAAGCAGTACTGATTCACAAAAGTTTTATGTTGAATAAGTACTGCATGGACCTTGAAGAAGGGGACACACCCCCAAAGCTTATCCATGAAAAATTATATGTTAGTGCAAATAAAAAAGTATCACGGACAGTACTCAATTTTCTCTGTCACAATTGCACTAATATGGCTACAATCACCTCAAGTTTATTGGGATTTTATGTGATAGACCAACACAAAGTGGCACATAATTGTAAAGTGGAAGGAAAATAATTAATGGTTTTCAATTTTTTTTACAAATAAATATGTAAAAAGTGTGGCATGCATTTGTATTCGGCCCCCCTTTCATCTAAAACCCCTAACTAAAATCTAGTTGAACTAATTGTCTTCAGAAGTTATCTAATTAGTAAATAGAGTCCACCTGCGGGTTCAGTATTAATACAGCTGTTCTGTGAAGCCCTCAGAGGTTTGTTAGAGAACCTTAGTGAACAAACAGCATCGTGAAGGCCAAGGAACACACCAGACGGGTCAGGGATAAAGTTGTGGGGAAGTTTAAAGCAGGGTTAGGTTATAAAAAAATATCACAAACTTTGAACATCTCACGGAGCACTGTTCAATCCATTATCCGATAATGAAAAGCGTATGGCACAACTGCAAATCCACCAAGACATGGCCGTCCCCCTAAACTGACAGGCCGGGCAAGGAAAGAATTCATCAGAGAAGCAGCCAAGAGGCCCATGGTAACTCTGGAGGAGCTGCAGAGATCCACAGGTTAGATGGGGGGATTTTGTCCACAGGACAACTATTAGTTGGGCACTCCACAAATCTGGCCTTTATGGAAGAGTGGCAAGAAGAAAACAATTGTTGAAAGAAAGCCATAAGAAGTCTTATTTTAACTTTGCCAGAAGCCTTGTGGGGGACACAGCAAACATGTGGAAGAAGATGCTCTGGTCAGATGAGACCAAAATTTAACTTTTTGGCCTAAAAGCAAAACGCTATGTGTGGCAGAAAACTGCACATCACCCTGAAAACACCATCCCCACCGTGAAACAGGGTGGTGGCAGCATCATGTTGTGGGGATGCTTTTCCTCAGCAGGGACAGGGAAGCTGGTCAGAGTTGATGGGAAGATGGATGGAGCCAAATACAGGACAATCTTAGAAGAAAACCTGTTATGCCCCGTACACACGGTCAGACTTTGTTCGGACATTCCGACAACAAAATCCTAGGATTTTTTCCGACGGATGTTGGCTCAAACTTGTCTTGCATACACACGGTCACACAAAGTTCTCAGAAAATCTGATCGTTCTAAACGCGGTGACGTAAAACACGTACGTCGGGACTATAAATGGGGCAGTGGCCAATAGCTTTCATCTCTTTATTTATTCTGAGCATGCGTGGCACTTTGTCCGTCGGATTTGTGTACACACGATCGGAATTTCCGACAACGGATTTTGTTGTCGGAAAATGTTATATCCTGCTCTCAAACTTTGTGTGTCGGAAAATCCGATGGAAAATGTGTGATGGAGCCTACACACGGTCGGAATTTCCGACAACAAGGTCCTATCACACATTTTCCGTTGGAAAATCCGACCGTGTGTACGGGGCATTAGAGTCTGCAAAAAACTTGAGACTGGGGCGGAGGTTCACCTTCTAGCAGGTCAACAACCCTAAACATACAACCAGAGCTACAATGGAATGGTTTAGATCGAAGCATATTCGTGTGTTAGAATGGCCCAGTCAAAGTCCAGACCTAAATCCAAATGAGACTCTGTGGCAAGACTTGAACAATGCTGTTCACAGACGCTCTCCATACAATCTGACAGAGCTTGAGCTATTTTGCTAAGAAGAATGGGCAAAAATATCACTCTCTAGATGTGCAAAACTGGTAGAGACATCCCCAAAAAGACTTGCAGCTGTAATTGCAGCGAAAGGTGTTTCTACAAAGTATTGACTCAGGGGGGCTGAATACAAAAGCACGCCACACTTTTCACATATTTATTTGTAAAAAAATGTAAAAACCATTTATCATTTTCCTTCCAATTATGTGCTACTTTGTGTTGGTCTATCACATAAAATCGCAATAAAAATAATTTCCGTTTTTAGTTGTAACATGATAAAATGTAAAAAATGTCAGGGGGTGTGAATACTTTTTCAAAGCACTGTATGTGCTGAACAACTGCTTAGGTATAGGTACAGCAAACTCACCATTCGGTGTTATGACTCGGGAGATGCCTACATAGTTCTTTCCTGACAGGTTCTCTTTATGTGCTCATGACTATGTGCTGCATGTTATAAAGCCCAAAAAGGCAGGATTTAATTAAATAAAATGCATTTTCTTGTGGGAACCGTAGTTGATCATGCGAATGACAAGCTGCGACATCACAGCAATGACATCACGCATCAGGAAAGTTTCCGTGAAATTCAGTGCGGGAGTTAAAACATTATTAATTCTGCAGCCGGGGAAAGTTCATAACAAAAGAATTTCAGATGACTTGTTAAAACTTATCAAGTGGAAGTTTTTCCGAACAGAGAAATAATATGCCTCACAGCCTCCATATTCAATTTTTAATGTCTTTTATCTATACTTTCTTCATGAGGAAAATTACAACTTCGTAATATCTCGAGCTCGGTGATTTTTATTTCCACAGTTCTGCTCTGTGCTCAAATATTCACTTTTCTTTTTTTTTTATATATATAAAAAAAAAGAACTTTTTTTTTTCGCCTTCAAAGCATATTTCATCTTGCTGCGTATTAAACTTAAAGCAATAGGGAATTGCGAGCAAACATTTAAAATGCAGTAAGCACAACATAGACAGTTATTGAGTGGGATTTTTTACAAGACAGCCAGTCAAATATTTCATTCGAGAATGGAAAACTGACCAGAAAAGACGGGTGATTTCTCCTCTCTTTCAAGGCATCCTGATACTGTTTCATTCATGCCATTGAAGAATTTTCAAGCATGTTTTTATGAGGTCTGGTATTTGAAGGGTCTTTAAAGTTACGCTTCCAATCCTGTGTTTGTAGATAGAACTCATTATATTCCATAGTCGTCAGGAACATGTGAAAATACATTGCAAGAGATCCTAAAGCCCGGTACATGCTAGAATTTTTTTTCCGTTCCAACAGGGTGAACGAAAATAAAAAAAGGGAGATCGCTGTACTAACACAAGCGATGTTAGTGCGATGATCTCCCCCTCTGTGCTGTTGTTCTGACAGGGGGACTGCCTCCGCCAGAACGCACTGTTCGGATGCTGGTTTTCCAGCACGCCATTTGAAAGAAGCCAGTCGTGAGACCGCCTTCTGTAGAACAGACAGCTGCACACATGGGCCGAAAGTCAGCCGGTTTCTGCTGAACTGACCGTTTTTGCCCAATTTTCGACCCTTGTGTACAAGGCTTAAGGCTGAATTTTTATATATGCATACTGGTTACAAGTACTATATGGCCAAACATACGGTATTTGGACTCCTTCCCAAAGATAGAGTTCAAGTGTTTTCAGTGCAAGATACTCTACTGGTAATACTACAACATACAAAAACCTTTTTAACAATTGTGCCCTTCCAACCTTGTGGTCCCTTTGATAAAGTCACGTGGGTGGTGACAATACCCGTCAGGGAAGAGTCAGGTGTCATCACTTCCAGCAGCGGCCGAGACCGGTAGTACTGGGATCTGTGCTGTTTATTTTATGCTGTACATTCATCACCACTACTTGGTTCCTAATATCATTCCGAGGGACACATCAGCTTATGGTTCATCCCAAGAACATCACTCTTCTGGATCATCTACAGCCACTGACCACCCAAGCTTTGTCTGACCCAACTCGGCGTATGCCCCTTTGGGTCCATTAGATCTGGTAAGCCTCTTCATTGTCGGTGGTGGTGTGTCTGTCTTCACTCCAGATGTTATATACCTATTGACGTGCTCTTTGTCTGAAGTCACATAACCTCTGAGGACTTTCTATCACTAGGATTAATATATATATGGATGATTTCCTCCCACATTCTACACTCAGAACTGTTGGTTTATTTTTTCATCTTGATATTGGACATTTTAAAACTTTTTAGCGCTACACTTATGTGGTAAATGTCTGGGGAAGGCACTTTTCTGTTCCACCATGACTGTGCTCTGGTACAAAGCCAGCCCCATAAAGACATTGCTGGACCAGGTTGGTTTGGTGGAACTCCAGTGACCTGCACAGAGCCCTGACCTCAACCCTACTGAACAGCTTTGGGAGGAATTGGAACACTGATTGTGTCCCAGGTCCTCTCATCTAACATCAGTACCTGACCTCACAAATGGGCAGAAATTCACCCAGAAATGCTCCTAAATCTTGTGGAAAGCCTTCCCAGACAAATGAAGGGTGATATTAGCTGCAAAAAGGCAACTCCATGTGTAATGGCCATGGTTTTGGAATGGAATGTCCAACAAGCTCGTATGGCTGTGATGGCCATATAGTGTAGCTTGACAGGTCACCCTCTGTTTTAACATTTTATGTGTTCCCCAAAGCTTGCCAAAGGGGGGTGAGAACACATTTCATAGTCTGCCAGTCTGCAGCCATGTGTCGTTGCCCTGCCTCCTACCTGTGGCTAGAAGATGCTGCACTTCCTCCAGTGAGGAAATGAGGTGGGCTCTATCTGATTTGCCGCAGCTTCACATTGTGATGAAATCAGAGTAAGCAATATCAATACAAGAGAGGAGCCTGTACAACTGTGCAAAGGAAAGTTGGAGTTCAGCTTTAAGGTAAACTAACCAAATAAAGAAATTGAATCTTCTGTGTTTGGTCTGGTTGGGCAGAACCTTGATGTTTTAGAATAATATTTCTTGGGCAGAAGAAGTCGGTCAATTCTCATCACTGGCATGAATTCATATTGGAAATTTTGTCTGTATACATGGAAGAAAGTGTCAATGTTCCTGCGATCAATAGGTGAGAAACCATCTGGCATTGACAGCTTGGCACTTCTTCTCAGAACTTGTTATGTCATGAAGCCTCGGGATCTCGTTGTCCTCACGGCGGATGCATGCGTGCCTCTGCCTGTCCACGGAGATGGGTACCCATTGAAAAAGAACTGCCATATGGAAATCCATTCACTGGTAATGCATTTCTATATGTGTATTCCCACAGAGCTGTGAAACCACTTCTGAAATTGGAAAAAGATGAAAGCTGAACTGTAGCACAAACAACCAAGGGGGCGGGTGCCATCATCATCTTTTGCATTCCAGATCTGATTTGTGGATTAAAATATGGAAGAATACAATTTCTGTTGCCGTAAAATTCCAGTTTTACCCAAAAATCTCTTTCCAGGTTAATTAACCTTCTGTTCTTCAGATGTTTTTGTTTTCTGCACACTTGCAGCAAGTCCCTCCTGTTTTGAAATGTACTAATTACTCTTGATTCGCTGCAAACTGGCATCCCCACAACCCTCTGAAGATGCACCTTCATTTGAACTACTTCAATTATCTTCATTCCCCTCCCCTTTTGATGTCATTGGCCCTTCTCATACAGCTATTAGATTTCTGAGTTATTAATCATTTTGTTAAGCATTACATGAAAGAACACATCCCCAGCACCCCTTTAGATATTCATGATCCCTGGGTGGTGAAGACGTAACTGAGCAGTCTGCTGCTCAGTTACTTGATTACAAATCATCAAGCAACTGATCAGAGTGCACAGATAAAGTTTCAACAACTCAGTGGCCAGGAGAGATGAGCATGAATGTCTAAAGGGATGCTGGCATGTGTTCTTTCATATAATGCTCATGTCCTTGAAAGGTAAGCTGAGGCAGGGTGTTGTGATGTTTACAGGGGCCTGCCAGTCCCTCCTGCTAAACGTGATCTTTCTACAAAGCAAAGACCAGCTGACAGATTCAGTGATGATGCCACTGCGTCTGTAAAGAGATATTTCCTGAAAGAAAAATTGTTTGATTGGAGTATTTTAATGACTTACTGAATAGTTGGGGAGGCAAGGGAGAGTATTATAACTGTACACAGGGCCGCTATTAGAAACCATGGGGCTCTCTGTCCAGCCTAAGTGACAACCCCCCTTCCTCTGCTTACCTCCCTATTGTCAGCCCTTGGTATCTGGCTTTACCTTCCACCATGACAATATCACCAAGCACATTTTCCATATCACCCTATTTATACCCACAACCATGGTGATTCAACTCTATTTAGCCTTCCACAGTTTCACCCCATTTCTGTGCCCATGTTTATTCACATTCTCATCACCCCATTTTGCCGAATCATTGATACCCTAGTTTTTTTTTACCACTGATAGTTTTGCATCCCATGTCATGCCAGTGTAGGGGCTCGAGCTTGCTTAGTCCCGTTGCATGCACTCCACACGCACCCACTCTTCTCCTAACAAGTCGCTTGGGCAGCCTAAGAAAAAGATGCAGCACCAGCCAATCCTAGAATGCATCTGACTGAGCAAATCCACCTGTCCAGGGCGAGGAAGGCTACTGTGGCAATCCACTGACAGTTTTGTACATTAGTTTGGCAGGCCCTGCTAGTCCTGCCCCCCCCCCCCTTCTGACCCAATGGGGCCTGGTCCCAGTACACAAAGGCTGCCTGTACCCCGCTATCAGCAGCCCTGTGTGTACACTTCATTTCAGCTCAAAGCCCTATACACACTATTGGATTGTCTGCAGATTTTTGTCTTCAGATTTACTAAAACCATATAATATGAGGTCAAACCTTAATGCCGCGTACACACGGTCGGTCTTTACGGCAGACTTTGCCCGGCGGACTTTTCTACGTACTTTACGACGGACTTTCTGAATGAACAGACTTGCCTACACACAATCCACCAAAGTCTGTCGAATTCGTACGTGATGACGTACGACCGGACTAAAATAAGGAAGTTCATAGCCAGTAGCCAATAGCTGCCCTAGCGTGGCTTTTTGTCCGTCGAACTAGCATACAGACGAGCGGACTTTTCGACCGGACCCGAGTTCGACAGGTAGATTTAAAACATGTTTCAAATCTAAGTCCGTCCAACTTTTGAGAAAACAAAGTCCGCTGGAGCCCACACACGATCGAATTGTCCGACGAAATCCCATCTGCCGGGCAAAGTCTGCCGTAAAGTCCGCTCGTGTATACGCGGCATAAGAGTTTCAATTTGTATGCCATCAGGTAGGCCCTTGGTTTTTTTTTTTTACCCATGGTTTTGGTAAATCTGAAGACAAAAATCTGCAGAAAATCTAATAGTGTGTATGGGGCCTTAAAGTCCAAAGTATTGTAGGGCAAGCAATGATGAGGTTGTGTCTTCAATGTCCTGCGCTGCCTGATAATGACCTCACCCCCCGAATAAAGGAAGGAACCTCTAAATGTCAGGTTATGTGTCATGGCACACTTCAGCTTGCAGATCTTGAAAGTAAATTGATCTTTGCATCCTATCATGGCAGTTCATTATCTTACACAAGCACATTTCTCAAGCAGATAAAACAGAAAAAAAGACCAACAGTAATTTCACTGCTAATCATGTAATTAACACACAGAGAGGAGAGCCTATCAAGATCCTGCCACTTGTGCCTCCGCGAGCATCAATTTGCCCCGGTGTCAAACATATGCAAGTTGTAATTTCAGCTCCTTGCAGTTGATGCTAATCTCCTGGACACAGGCGTTAACGTCGTCTCAAACGTGGCAAAATAAATTAACATTAGGAAAGGTGGGAAAGGCGGTGACATATAGATGCTGATAACAAGCAAGCTCGCTTTACAAAAAACATCAAGATAGGAGGAAGTGGCGTGCTACCGCGTATGCGAAATGTCAGTTTCTACACTACATCTGTCTATCCGGCATGGTTTCCAAACGGATAAAGAAAAATGTTACCATGTCCAATGCTATTGTTTTTTTCTTGCTGCACTTGTGGGATGTAGCATGTTGGGTGAACTAAGCCTTTTTATCACTCACAATCTTATAAATGTAGTCAAAACGATCACAAAATATCTACTTTTGGCCTCCTCACTCCCTACATTTCATTATCTATTTATCAGGGTATGATATGAGAATATCATATTATTGCATAGCTCCCAACTGTCTCTTATTTGGAGGGACTGTCTCTGCTTGGGAATGAACCCCCTCTGTTCCCTTTTTCCTTCTCACATGTCCCTCATTTCAGTCTGATCTATAGACCTCTACGCATATTTACTCTCTTATTATTATTATTATTATACAGGGGTTATAGAGTGCCGACAGTTTGCGCAGCGCTTTACAACTTGAGAGTAGACAGTACAAATACAATACACTTTAATACAGTAGGAATGACCTAAAGTGTTATAACTAAAAGTTTCATCCAACCATTAAATGATTGCATTTCTTATTTTAAAAACCCAGTAAATTGGAAAAAGTATTGATGAAAAAAGCACTTGTAGGTTAAGCAATCATTTTCAGCATTCAATTCTTTGGGTGCTCCATAATTAGGGCCGCGGCAGGGGTGTGTTCATTTCCTACATACTTTATACTAAAAGGTGTTCTCCTTTCTCGTCACAGAAGGTCGGGAAGGAAGTTATTGGAAAGTTCTATTTGAAGTAAATAAAACAAAAACCTCACAGAGCCTTGAAAACAGGCTAAATAAAAAATGTAAAAAAAAAAAAATGGCAACCTGACTTATTATACTGATAAAGCTTGGGGAAATATAGGACTCATTATTCCTTGTCAGCCACTTCTGGAGTGAAGTTTGGTCATTTATTGTTTTCTTGAATTGGTTACTGATTTATCAGGTATTACTACTGTTCAATAACAGGGTGCCTGCAATACTATCCGTTAAGTTTCTTTGCTGCAGTACCTACTTATCCTGCACCGCTTGCTTACCACATATGCAGCACCTAAGCTCACCACTAGATGCTGCTGCACTGCAAGCTCTAAATGCTGCAGCGCCACCTGGTGGAGAGTTGAGGCTGCACCGATTTCACAGAGAGAACCGTACCCAGAGTGATTCTAAGGATAGTTTGGAGCAGATGGGGGGGAATTAAGTCGCTTGGGATAAAGACGGATGATTGCAGACTCGTCCAGGATGTGGTAGAAGGCGGCAAATACAGAGATCCATGCTTATTGTTGAAACGGAGGCAAGCTGCAGACTAGGAGGGAACACACGGTGAATAACACGTAGATGTGTTTAATGGTCTGCTTTTTTCCTACACATTAATCCTTTAAGGAGATTAGTTGGGAGTAAGCCCTGTTGAAGCAGAGATTGCAATATCAGTTAAGCAGCTTGCGTTGCCCATCAATCCACAGGATAAACAAGACTGTCCGTGCCACACTGGAAGATGTCACAGAGTGCTCTAGGGCATGCCATCCCAGAGACACAACTCACAGGTGGCTCCCTATAAAGAAGACCTCTGCAATAATATCTAAGCCAGATATGGTTTTGAAATTAATAGCCTTCCATAGCACTGCGGGACACAATTCCCGCTGTAGCTGGTAGACAAGACACCATGACAAATTTTGTGTCTGCGCTCTCCCCTTTTTGAACAAACAATTCATTTTTTTTGTTGAATTTGCTGTCCAATCAGAGAAAACTTTGCATTCACTCTGAAAATGCAAAGCGTTCTCTGAATAGTGCCGGTGTGGAGCTGCAAACCTCCTGTGTTCACAATGCATCAGGCCAGCTGCTCGGCTCAGGACCCTGAAGTAAGTGAAGTCACTAGTGGTGTCTACTTCCATGATTTCCAGCTTCTAGGGGAATCAGTCAGGTATGATATATACTGTATCTCACAAAAGTGAGTACACCCCTCACATTTTTGTAAATATTTTATTCTATCTTTTCATGTGACAACACTGAAGATATGACACTTTGCTACAATGTAAAGTAGTGAGTGTACAGCTTGTATAACAGTGTAAATTTGCTGTCCCCTCACAATAACTCAACACACAGCCATTAATGTCTAAACCGCTGGCAACAAAAGTGAGTACACTGAAAATGTCCGAATTGGGCCCTATTAGCCATTTTCCCTGGTGTTATTGCTCTCACTCTCTCATACTGGTCACTGGAAGTTCAACATGGCACCTCATGGCAAAGAAAGAGGATTTGAAAATAGAATTGTTGCTCTACATAAAGATGGCCTAGGCTATAAGAAGATTGCCAAGACCCTGAAACTGAGCTGCAGCACGGTGGCCAAGACCATACAGCGGTTTAACAGGACAGGTTCCACTCAGAACAGGCCTTGCCATGGTCGACCAAAGAAGTTGTCTTTGGGAAATAAACGTATGAGTGCTGCCAGCATTGCTGCAGAGGTTGAAGGGTCAGCCTGTCAGTGCTCAGACCATACGCCGCACACTGCATCAAATTGGTCTGCATGGCTCCTCGTCCTAGAAGGAAGCCTCTTCTAAAGATGATGCACAAGAAAGCCCGCAAACAGTTTGCTGAAGACAAGCAGACTAAAGACATGGATAACTGGAACCATGTCATGTGATCTGATGAGACCAAGATAAACGTATTTGGTTCAGATGGTGTTGAGCGTGTGTGGCAACAACCAGGTGAGGAGTACAAAGACAAGTGTGTCTTGCCTACAGTCAAGCATGTTGGTGGGAGTGTCATGGTCTGGGGCTGCATGAGTGCTTCCGGCACTGGGAAACTACAGTTCATTGAGGGAACCATGAATGCCAACATGTACTGTGACATAATGAAGCAGAGCATGATCCCCTCCCTTCAGAGACTGGGCCGCAGGGCAGTATTCCAAAATGATAACAACCCCAAACACACCTCCAAGATTACCATTGCCTTGGAAAAGGTAATGGACTGACCAAGCATGTCTCCAGACCTAAACCCCATTGAGCATCTGTGGGGCATCCTCAAACGGAAGGTGGAGGAGCGCAAGGTCTCCAACATCCCCCAGCTCCGTGATGTCCAGCCTCAGTAGCACAGCACTGGGGATAGGGGAGTGGAACCCACTACAAGAACACCCAGCTAGTGGTGATTGAGAGAACACCCAGATAGTGGTGATTGAGATCAACCACCGCTGACCGGCCACTGTGGAGTATATGCCACCATTTGGCTGATGTATGGGTCTGTAAGTTTAAACACAAAACAAACGCCAAGGTAGTATAAGTGCAATACTTCGCACTAAACAGTGTCTGAAAATGTAAACCAAATTGACTAATGTAGTCAAAGGGTAAGTAGATCAATCAATGTCCAATATAAAGACAGACAGATCTATCAGTGTTGTCACATGAAAAGATATAATAAAGTATTTACAAAAATGTGAGGGGTGTACTAACTTTTGTGAGATACTGTACATGATTACATTGTTCCAAGCTAGACCAATGTAACTATGTATAGACATCCATACCTGGAAATCTTCTTCTAAATTTGCGCAAACAGCACATCATTAATTCCAAGAGATATTAATTTCTGTTATCTTGGTAGACAAGCTGTCTCTGTGTTCCCCAACAAGACATTGCAAGGACTTGAAGAACAACCATTTTTTCTAAAAACATCTTTCTGCAAAGTCATTCTAGCAAGTGACCCTGTTAATAAATAAAGAGTCTAATATTAGCATATATAAGTACTTTCTAATGTAATTTATTCATTGGTAAAGCATAAACTATTTACTAATGATTAAATGACAGTACTAAGTGCCCTGGTTTTCTCCCACACTCCAATCACATGCTGGTAGGTCATTTGGTCCCTTTGCAAACTGTCTCTATTATGTGTGTATGCATGGGAGATCGGGATGTTAGCTTGATGTCAGGGCAGGAACTAACAAGAATGTACAATTCATGGCAAGTGCTGAGTAAATTGCCAGCGATATACTGTATGAAATACTTGTGTTTATAGCAATAATAATGATTATTATTATTATTACCATTCCTTATCAAGGCCCTGATAAAGGGGAGCCCTTTGAACCCCTGAAATGTCTTGATTTCATTTGAATAAAACTAAATGTAGGCTTTATATACTCTGTTTTTTGGCACTTTCCTCCTTGCATACTCAGGGCAAAGAGCCAACTTTTAGCTGCCACTTCTGGGAGAGCCGCCTAAGGAGAGTTATTCCTTCTGCACTTCTGAGACTGAGAACACCTACAGCTTTAGGTGATCGAGCACCCCACACCTTCTACCTTCCAAGCTCCTAAAACCTGGCAGAGGATTTCACTTTCCTACTCTACTCAAAACGAGGGGGGGCTATATATACATATACTTTAATTAATTCACATGTGTATGACTATAGAGATTCAATAAGCAAATGTTTTTAACAGAATTGCTTGTTTTCATTTTTATATTGGGGTTACGTCACGCCAATACAAATAGCTCTCGGCCATAGCCAAAAACACATACTTTCAATTTATAACGGCCGCTGTCTGGCTTAAAGACTTTTATTAATCCGCGCAGCCTCGGGTAACCCAGAGAGGTATTGGGCGCCCGACGCGCAGATTGCCTGAAAACAGTCTCCGGTGCTCCGCGCACGTGTATCTTAATGAAATCGCATCTTACAGCTCAGGAGAAATGTGGCGCAGGCGATCACGGGTGAAATTGCAAATTTCAAGCTCCTGGCTGGGTATATTTTTTTTTTTTCTGTTTCTCTGTTTTATTAATTTTTTTCCAGTAAACAGAGAAAATTACATTATGCAGAACAAACGGCAAAAAAAACAAAAAACAAGGTAAGTGTCAAGCCTGCTGTAACAAATTTTAGGACGATGATACAATGGTGGAATTTTCATCATCACTTGTGACCAATGAGTTGTTTCTGGCCTGGTGGGGGGGGGGGGGCGCAGTAATGTGCCGCAGGTCCCCGATCTTGCTGAAAGGTTTTCCTACAAGTGGCTCTGGATCTTTCGCTGTTCTGTAAAGAGGAATGGTGCATTTGAAATAGATTATGAGACAACATGGGGTGGATTTACTAAATCTGGAGAGTGAAAAATCTGGTGCAGCTGTGCATGGTAGCCAGTCAGCTTCTAGCTTTAGCTTGTTCAATTTAACCACTTCAGCCCCGGAAGAATTTACCCCCTTCCTGACCAGAGCACTTTTTATGATTCGGCACTGCGTCGCTTTAACTGACAATTGCGCGGTCGTGCGACGTGGCTCCCAGACAAAATTGACGTCCTTTTTTCCCCACAAATAGAGCTTTCTTTTGGTGGTATTTGATCACCTCTGCGGTTTTTCTTTTTTGCGCTATAAACAAAAAAAGAGCGTCAATTTGAAAAAAAAAACAAACACTTTTTTTACATTTTGCTATAATAAATATCCTCCAAAAATATATAAAAAAACATTTTTTTTCCCCTCAGTTTAGGCCGATATGTATTCTTCTACATATTTTTGGTAAAAAAAAATCGCAATAAACGTTTATTGATTGGTTTGCGCAAAAGTTATAGCGTTTACAAAACAGGGGATAGTTTTATGGCATTTTTTTAATATTTTTTTTTTTTTTACTAGTAATGGCGGCGATCAGCGATTTTTATCGTGATTGCGACGTTATGGCAGACACATCGGACATTTTTGACACATTTTTGGGACCATTGTCATTTATATAGCATATATACAAATGCACTGATTCCTGTGTAAATGTCACGGGCAGTGAAGGGTTTAACCACTAGGTGGCAGTGTAGGGGTTAAGTGTGTCCTGGGGAGTGTTTCTAACTGTGGGGGGGAGGGACTGTGTGTTCTCACAGGGAGCAGAGATCAGTGACATTGTCACTAAGCAGAACGGGGAGATGCTTGTTTACATTAGCATCTCCCCGTTCTTCCTTTCCGTGAGACGACCGCGGGTATCCCCGCGGACATTGAGTCCGCGGGGCCCGCGGACATTGAGTCCGCGGGGCCCGCGAACATCGAGTCCGCGGGACCCGTGACCCGACTCACGGAGCTTGGAGCTTGGCCCGCAGGCCGCCTCTTAAAGGGCAACGTACAGGTACGTGATTCTGCCTGTACGTGCCCTTCTGCCGCAGTATATCTGCGTGAGACGGTCGACAAGCGGTTAAGCTTTGATGAAAAAAAACTGGAAGCTGATTGGTTTCTATGCAGAGCTGCACCAGATTTAGCATTCTCTAGTTTTAGTAAATCAATCCCATCGCCTTTCTCTGCTGACCTCTTTTCATGTGCAATAATGATTTAATTGACTCATATTTGTGGCCGTTATTCTTTCTACACTCTACTGACACATTACTGAGCATGCATGGACTTAACATAAAAAATATACTGTATGTGAAGCTAGGTCTACACATAGGCATTTTTCAGCAAATGTTCAAACTAAGCTTTTTAATCCATGGCTAGATTTTTTTCTCTTTACAACCTTCTTTTATAGCATCCTTGTTACATGTTTGCCTGTCGTGGGCAGCATTACCTTCTTCTATGTGCTTTTGGTAATACTTGCAGGGTGTCACAAGGCATTGATACACAGCCAATAAAAGCCTTTAATATGTGCCTTTGTATCTATGGCAAAACACACAGGTTATAAATCACTGAACGCAGCCTTGAAGTGTCTTTATAGGGCTGTCCCATTCAGCTACACAAACTGGAGAGGCAATAAAGTGAAATCATTCCCCTATGTAAACACCTTTTCTCACTGCTCAATATTCGCTCCATAATTTACGACAGCTTTGCGGGCTTCTCCCGGGTTCGGCCTAAAATCCTAAAAACCCATCACCAGTAAGACGTGAGGGGGTTAGTGTTTTTCACAAGACAACCAGGCTGCAGAAACTTATCACACTCCTCGAGTCAACAAAGGTGCCACTAATGAGCGCAGATGATAATCATCCTAAAGAAGTTGTTTTCTCAATACATAATTACATCAGGATTTTGCAGACAAATTAAACAAGAAATCCCACACAACCAGATTATCTCAGATTAACTTCTGCAGTGCCAGCGACCAGGGCAACGTAACGTCGAACTGTACACAGACAAAGCCGCGGGCGCTCCAGGCCTTCAAGGTTAATAAGAGGGCGGCTTTGAAAACATCCTATTTTTTATTTTTAATCTCACACATTTTGTGCTAATGATCAATTTTTTTTTGTTTTGACACCTGATCTATGGGTAATGTGACCCGAGTGTGTGAATATTTAATGGAAGGAGCTGATAAAAAATTAATATCTACCCAACAATGAATTTACCAGTTAAGGGACACATACTGAAAAACATTCACTTTGAAAACAAAAATAAAAGTATGGACAATAGGTCAGAGGGGATAAAGCACAGCAACCAATCACAGTTTAGTTTAGTTGGATCCATGAAAGATGTGTTGTGATTGGCTGGCACTCGGTCATGGAACTTTTGCTTTATTTATAGGGAAAAGACTAATTAAGCCAGAAATTAACAATAATTAAAGATGCATTCCAGGTATGGATACTTTTACATAGTTACATGAGTCCAGTTGCATATACCATACCTATGGAATCCCTGTGGAAGCTCGAATGACTGAAGTAGGCACCTCTACTACAGTGATTGCCAAGGTGTGTTGATGTTGAATGAAGATCAATGATTGAATGTGAGCACTGAAAGACCCTGACATTTAGTTTGCTCTGTGCACTGTGTATCATAAACAATTTTTTTTTTCATCCTTTGTTATAGTTCAGTGATGTTGATCTTATGCAGCCTCTTCACAGACACTTACTGCCTACATGCGCCCCAGCGATGGGTGCAAAGCATTTCTCAGGGAGGTTTTACTGAGGGTGACAACAGTGGACCATGCCTGTTTAATGTGTGCTGAACATAAGTTGCCGTTTAAAAAAAAAAAGAAGATAATTACATACACATGCTAAAGCAGGGGTACTGAATTAAAATTCACGGGGGTCCAGTCAGTAAAATCTTTTTCCAGCAGAGGTCCGAGTGTCATGTTTGTTCTATGATTTAGATCCTTCACATCACAGCCGCTCGTACATGTTACAGTCTCCCCCCCCCCCCCCCCCCCCCACACACACACACACACATTTAGGGCCCAAACACTTTGGCCCTTTTAGTAAAATATTGGTTCAACTGTGTGGGCACCTGTTAGTGTGAGGTCCAGGAACTGGTGTGGCGGTGCGCATTTAAATGTCCTTTATTTCTTTTAACTTTACTGAAATGTCAAAATTACATTTCATTCATTTTTTTGCAATGCACCTAAGTTGCGGTGCATAGAAACAAACCGTACACACAGGTGAGCCCTGGTCCGCTGCAGATAAATGCACACAGTATGCATTTTGCAGAGCACTGTGCAGTGTGAACAGGGCACATAGAAAACAATTGTTTGCTAGTGCCCTTGCAGAGATCTGTGTTTTTCTAGTACAGAAAAACAGATCTCTGCAGAAGTGTGAATGAGCCCCTACATCAGTGTCCTCAGTCCCCTCTTCACATCACAGACCCCCTTTCACATCCTTCCTAGAACCCCCCTTCACATCCCTCCGATTTAATTCACAGTCCCCATTTATACATCACATTCTGCCCCATCACAGACCCCCTCCCATAAAAGACTTCACCCATTACAGACCCCCTCCCAAAAAGACTTCACGCATCACAGACCCCCATCACAGATTCCCTTTACACCATTGCTCTCAGTCCCTCCTTCACATTACACCCCTCGCTTTTACATCACAGTCCCTCTTTCAAATCACAGGCCGCCCCATCACAGACAACCCCCATAACAGACCTCACCCATCACATACTGTCCTATCACAGACCCTCCTTTACACCATTGACCTCAGTCCCCCCTTCACATCACAGCTACCCCCCGCTCCCTTTACTGTTCTACCTTGTTCACACAAGATGGGAGGCGTGGGAGGTTTGGGCAAATGGCAGGACTTTTAATGGTAAGACAGGTGAATGATTGCTTGGACCACCCCGCAGCCTAGCAACCAATCAAAGGTTTCTTAACATGAAAAGTCCCGCCCTCTATCAAGACCTGCAACGCCTCCCATCTTGTGCCCTTCCTTGAGGATGATAGCGGCGTTAAGGCGAGCTGGTGGCAGGTAGATGATGCTCAGGAATCTATTTGGTGAGGCTGCAGTCTGGATATCTGGATAGGACTGTTACTGGGTCCAGATCCAGACAGCACTCCGCCATTTAGTGATGCCTTACAGTAAGGCTTACAGGCATGAAACTGTATGTATTTCTATCTGTATATGTTTTCCTTGCTAAATAAATAATGTAACAAGTTTAAAGATGACTTATAATGACATTATATTAACATGTCCACAACAGTTTAATTAAATGTGGCTAATCAACATAAAGAAAAATCTGTAGAGGCTGGGTTCACATATGTGCGGCCCGTGGTTCGCAGCATGGGGTCTGGTGCGTCCCTGTTCACTGACTGAGGTCCGAATGAGGTCCAGATTTTTGCCTGAATTTGCACCTGAATCGGAACCAAAGATGCACAGGACCCTTTTTAAATGCGGACCGCGACAACCCCCCCCCCCCCCCCCGCGCAGCTGTGTGAACTGACTCCATTATGAGCCGGTCACACTCTCCTGTCATGGGGAGGCCCGCATCCAATTTGCATATGTGTGAACCCGGCCTGAATGTTTATTCTGTAATGCTGGGAAAAGGCTCAGTAAGACCAGAGCCATGGGCACACTCATAAGGGGGGTGTTTAAAGCTGTTTGCTTTTCTTCTGGTGTTGGAGAGTGGACCTAGAGGGAGTTGAGAGTGGGGAGTAAGATAGAGGAGAATGTGGACCCCTGTGTAAGGATGCACCTGGTAAGCAGTATGACCTAGGTATAACCATAAGCAATCCCTTGGATGGGATTAATTATGAAATATGAGCTTTTCTACTACAGTTGTGGGCACTATCTATAGGCTTTGGACTTACCACATGTATGGGACAGCACCTTCTTAATTGTACAGAATGTACTCTGAAGATATGTACCATTGTTATCAAGAGTTCTGTACAAGTAAAAGAGTTATAAGAAGTCTCTCTGCTCCTCTGTGATACTGCGTGTGACTAACTGCAAAAAGAGTGGGAGCAATTGCTTAAGGACTGCAGGCGGTCAGACACAGCAGTAGAGCCCAACAAAAATCCACTAAATCCTGGTCTTTTCTTGTGGAATCCTATGGCCCATTGGTATATAGGAGTGGTGGAGATCAATCATAAGAGTCAGTAGGATGTGGTGACCAAGTAGGTTCTCTAGAGGCACTGGCTAAAAGTTTGGGCACCTGTGTCTCACTAGCCCCAGCTGTAGTCCTGTAGTTTATTGTATCTGGAACACAAAAGTAAATAAGTAAATGAGGCCTCTTGGGGTAAAAGTGTAAATTACTCCTATCTAGACCTATAGGCAGTAAAGAGAACCAATGAAGGACTGAACTAGAAGCCAGTGGGAAGTGAGGGTGTTCGGAACCTCTTATAGATTTATAATCAGGTGCTGAAGGGAATGTGACCACACGTTGATGCTGAATTTTCTGGATTAACTCTTTACACCGTGTTATACACATTTTTATAGCAAACTGTTGAACAAAGACAAACCAAACAATACAATACATGTTCAAGCTGACCAACTTCAGCCCCTACTCTGCAAAATGGCAAATACTTACAGGATTTATAGTGCCAACACTGTTCTAGCTTTACCAATCAAGTGATCAGGTGGTCCAATCAATGTGCGGATCTATTGCTTTTAGCAACAGATCGCCTTTGAACAAAGCTGTAAAAGTGAGAAACAGATTATAGTATGTAGGTAGAAAATACAATACAGGTAAATGTGTTTTGGATGAGACTGATATTTTTACTGGTATAAAATTCCAAACTGAAATCCATAATCCGCTGCCCAGCAAAAACATCTTTGCGATATGAATGCATAGACAAGAAACAAAAATCCCCTATAGTCCGAAGGAAAACTACATTTATGTGCCAGAGTGTAAAGCCCTGGCTTGAAGCTTATTAAAGCATGGTTGCTTGTGTAGCATCTCTCAAGACCCCAAAATTATTTCTCCCAAGATGGTGGGGTGATAGTCCGCTTTATCAAAGCAAGGCGGCTGAGGCCGGCACTGAGCGGGGATTAAGAAATGTAATGACAGAAGCTTATCTGCTTTCTTGTGAAAGTCTGCCAGTAATCTAGGTACAGCATGCCGCAATCTCTCTCCTGCCACGGGGCTCAAATTCGCAGTCCTAACAATTGTAGCCAACAGACCAGAGATAACATAAACCGACCTTCTGTTTATGCTGAGATTGAGACACTGTTCCGGCACCGCCCTGCGGCTAAGCCACATCTTCCGGCAATGATAAAAGACATAGGTAAGAGTACTAGACGTGTTGGTAGGGCGCTGGACCACAAAGTAGATCAAATCAAAGCTTAACTTCAACTTTTAGAGACTGCTCTCTGGCAACGAGGGTGTTGCTGGGAATCCCTGAGTAAGTCAAAAGGGTATTTAAAATGATCAGATCACAAGTCTAGAATAAATCCAGTAAAAGTTTATTTCTGACAACAAGAGGTCAGAATGCATTTTAGGGGCTGAAATCAAACAAAATAGCCAATCCACACCTATAATTGTGTTTGTGAATTAGATGTTTTCACGAGAAAAGTATCACAAGAAATAACAATTACCGTATATACTCAAGTATAAGTCAAATTTTTCAGCACATTTTTTTGTGCTGAAAGTGCCCCCCTCGACCTATACTCGAGTCAAGCACTTTTCTGCAGCAAAAAAATTCATTTTCCGAACCGACTTTGGGGCCCCGTATCTCAGGGCCACTTGGTGCTAGGAACCCCAAATTTAGTGTGCAAACCCAGTGGAACTGGTACCACAACATATACAAAGATGAAGTTCCTAGCACTAAGTGGCCCTGAGATACGGGGCCCCAAAATCGGTTCGGAAAATGTCATTCTCTGCTGCAGAAAAGTGCTTGACATTTTCTGAACTGATTTTTGGGGCCCTGTATCTCGGGGCCACTTGGTGCTAGAAACACCAGCTCTGGAATTTTTCACTGGGTTTGCACACCAAAGTTGGGGTTCTTAGCACTAAGTGGCCCCAAGATATTGGGCCCCAAATTCGGTCAACTATGTCCATCTGCAGCAATGTCATTTTGGGACCCTTTGGGTTCAGAGACCCCAAATTTTGGCTGCAGCTAGGGGGCATCTAGGAACCCTTAACTACCGAGTTTGAAGTTCAGGGGACCTATGGCTGCATATGGGCACAGTGATGCTGCAAATGGGCATTGTTGACCCTCTTTTCCACTTACAGTAGCTGTGCATTTCTCACCCTCGTCTTATACTCGGGTCAATAAATTTTTCAAATTTTTTTTGTGGTAAATTAGGGCCTCGACTTATACTCGGAACGACTTATACTCGAGTATATACGGTACATTATCTAATGTAGCTTACTGACTTGCCCTGACTGAACTCATTTACTCTGAGGTTTAAACCGATCACAAGTAGGCAGTTGTGTGAAAATAAGGAGTTGTGTTATCGTGTCAAACCAACAATAATATATATTTGAAAAGTGAAAAAAACAAAAAACAAAAAAAAAAAACAACATTTTTTTAATTGTATTTTCGTTTTTAATGTACTTCAGTTGTTTTCCAAAAACACAAAGGTGAAACAAAAAACACTCATACGTAAGATGAAGAATTGCTCTTTAGCAGAAGGCTCACTAGATTAATGGTGTCGTCTCCCAGCAGAGGTGGTTTAGGTTAATGCTGCAAGAAAACTCACAAATACTTGGCACCAGATCAAGGCTGTCCTGAGCATAAGGTCAGAAGAACCAACAGTGAGATTCCTCATCTAGCACAAATCGGACAGTCCCAGTCCGGGAACTATCAAGGACAAAGAGCCTTCAGACACACTAAGGGCCATATGTATCAATGTGTACTTATTAAACCATGGAGTTACTTCTCCTCAGCCATCAGTCAGGAACATGCTCACCTTAAAGCTTGTATGTGAAAAATAACTCCAGTTTCTAGTAAAAAGCACATTAATACATAAGGCTCCTAGTCCTTAGATGGCAAATTTTCCAAAATTTCAATTTCAATAAAATAAGATGACTGTGATGGCCTTCATCAGACCCACCCTGAAGGCCCACACTTTATCAAAGATAGTCTAGATCAACCTTTCTCAAGCTTTATGCTCCAGAGGAACAATTGAAATAATTTTCAGGTTTTGGGGAACCTCTGCTTAAAACAATTAATTGGCTGTCTGTAGGGAAAAAAATGCCTCTTACATTGTGAGTCAGTGAACGTCCCCACTTACTGCGGTGGTCAAAATGCCACTCTTCATCATTGATGTCACTGCCAAGTGGCTTTGGACCTGGAACTTTGCGAACACCATGAGATGGCAGGTCAATCAGCTACAGGTCAGGGAACCCCTAGCAGCCTCCATAGGAAACCTGGTAGAGAATGGCTGGTCTAGATGCTAGTCTAGTTGTCCAGTTGTTTAGTACCTATAGATCAGTTCACAGTTACCAACACTGCAGGCATATACCGTATATTGACATTCAGCTCATGCATCCACCCACACTAGGTTAACAGGTTAATACTGATAACAGTACTAGTATTGCAACAACAGCACTGCAAACATATAGCCATTAAATTCAGCACTCAAAGGAAATGTCAGACCCATATTTCTGAAGGTCTCCTCCTGATCATTGTTCCTTTTTTAATCGCCAATACTTACAGCAACTGTTCTGATTACAGCTTCAATCCACCTGGGACTTTCCACCTGCTCATCCCTCTCAGGAAAGCTTCCTTCAGTATATTGGGCTGATACTTGATATAATGATACAGAGCTCAAAGCCAAAATAAAACCAGTACAGCTTAACAGTTTATTTAAAACAATGTAAAAGCAATTGCAAACACCAGCTCCATCATAACTTACGCGTTTCATTGAGTGACTTCATCAGAGTCACTGTGATGGCTTAACATTTATTGTAGAGTATTGCTTAGCTAGCAAAGTACCATTGATTAAATCATTTGCTGAAATGCGTCAGTACAGGTGAATTGAAGCTGTAATCCCATCTATCCTTGCTGGTGTATAGTTTGGGAGTGACCTAAGATCTAGGGGAAGAAAAACAGTGAGGGTCGATTGCTGTTGCTACTTGTGATTACCTGGAGAACAGATGCTTTGAAGGCTGCAACACAGGCATTTATAGACCTTCAGAGATGTGGGTCTGACCCTTCTAATGGGCATTTGTAATGCCCCGTACACACGGTCAGATTTTCCGACGGAAAATGTGTGATAGGACCTTGTTGTCGGAAATTCCGACCGTGTGTAGGCTCCATTACACATTTTCCATCGGATTTTCCGACACACACAAAGTTTGAGAGCACACACACAACTTTGTGTGACCGTGTGTATGCAAGAAGAGTTTGAGCCAACATCCGTCGGAAAAAATCCTAGGATTTTGTTGTCGGAATGTCCGAACAAAGTCCGACTGTGTGTACAGGGCATAATTTAAAGTGCAGCTGTTGGAATATACTTACTGCCTAATGTCTGTAGCTAGCATTAGGGTTCACAGACATAAATTAGGCCAATCTTAGAAGGACTGGGCAAAGGTCATTGTGCTTGGCTAGAAGAAGATACCTCTGCCCAATCATTCTCAGAGTTGTACTTCCCTTTACAGCCATTAGATATTTTCCTTTCTGAAAGTGAAGCTGGCAAACCGCTGCCAACACATGTGGTTCGGCCTTCATTGTAACGTGGAGTGCACCTTTAACTAGGTCATCAGAAACACGGGGATCATCTAATTTGGTGCAACTACTGTTTGTAGACTCAGTGATTGCGCTGTCACATATACTGAAAAAATAAGGCTCTTGGTTGTCAACAGGAAAACAAAGTTCTTATCTCTACAATGGCATCGCTTAGGCCAGCCATAGATGGTTCAAATCTTCCTGCTGAACCGGCCCAGATTCAAAGCATGTATGAGCAGGCTGATCGATCAACTCGAGTACAACCAGCCTACCAGATTTTGCATACGATTATCGGTAGTGGCTGTTATAGCTGCAAGCAATAATCACTGGGTTCTCCCGGCGGGGACGGCTTCCCCCCTCCCCCTCTGTGTATGTACCTACCTTAGGCCCTTAAACTTCAAGAAACTTAATGACCCTGCTCCCCACCCAGATAGAATGTGCGCGATGATCTGCAGTGTTTAAGCTCACAAGCTCTTAGCAATGCAATGTTTTTCTGCCTGGATTTTTCAAAAGGTTAATGTATAATAAAAGGAAGGAGAGAAATAATTCTCTATGAGATATTTTATTTTCTAAAAAGGTCAGATCAGAGATGTGGGAATAAGCAGAGAGGTTACTCAGCACTTGGCGCTCCAGCACTTGATTAGTGGGTAGAATTGAAGTGTTAGGTATTCTGGCAGTTTAGAGATGCCGTTGCCGCAACACTTATCGCTGTAAAAAGTCACTTTCCCTATATATTATGCATATACATTTTTGTAGGCGTAGAGGAGGAGGCAGAGATCTTAAAAGGCTCTCAGTAACTCCCCACCCCCAGCTTTGTCTATAAAAAATACAAATGTCTTAAGTCTACTACATATATAGCAGAAATAGTGTGCACCAGCACCTTTTTTTCCTAAGGGCTGCTGAAGCTTTTCAAAATGAGAGATATCTTTTTTTTTTTCCAGGGGAGAAGAGGACATCAGTCCAATGGTTCTTTATTTCCAACTCAAACCTACATGTTTCATAATTGAATTTGCACTGTCAGGGTCCTGAGGCAGGCATGAAGACATATTGGGATTGATTTACTAAAGGCAAATAGACTGTGCACTTTGCAAAGTGCAGTTGCTCCAAAGCTTAGTAAATGAGGTAACGTTTCACTTTGCAAAGAATACCCAATCACATGCAAGGGAAATAAAAAAGAATAAAAACAGCATTTGTGCTTGCACACGATTGGATGATGCAAGTCAGCAGAGCTTCTGCTCATTTGCTAAGCTCTGGAGCAACTTTGCACAGTGTACAGTCTATTTGCCTTTAGTATATCGACCCCATTGCCTGAAGACACCATTTATATCTAAGTTTGTTTAAGGAAAAGGGACAGAAATTTGCACAGCCTACTTTTAGTTTATGATCACTCGCTCCCTTTTCCTCACTTAGGCTCGATTCACACAGGGGCAACACGACTTCAGCGCGACTTTGCAAGGCGACTTCAACGCGGCTTCAACGCGACTTCAGCGCGACTTTAAGCAAATTACAACGCGACTTCAAGTCGCTTCAAGGACAGGCGACTTTGGCTGTGGCCAATCACAGAATAATCAGCTCTCTGGGAGGGAGGGGTTTGCCTGGGCAAACTAATTTTTTTTCCTGTAAAGTCGCTTCAATATAGATGGAGATCCGACTTGGAGGCGACTTCCATTGAATGCTATGGGTACAGGTCGCCTACAAGTCGGATCCAAGTAGTACAAGTAGTACGCTCTGAAGTCGGAGCGACTTCAGTAGTGTCAATTAAGACGCTCTCATTCACTGTAATGCAAATCTCACAGTAAAGCGACTTGGGGCGACTTGAGGGCTTACAAGTCGGATCCCAAGTCGTCCTAGTGTGAACCGACCCTGAGGACTCATCCGTGTAGCCCCTACACTCAAAAAAGATCCTATACTTGTATATTTTTAGAGATATATAACTTATTTTGAAATCTCAGACTTTTATTATTTTTAGTTACCTACAAATTATAGTTCAGCTTCAATCATTTTCAATGATTTTAAGATAAAATATAGTCTTTAAACATCCTTGTTTCTCATAAGGCATCTGTGAGCTACACTGCGCAGTACTGACAGAACAAAAAAATCAGGCTGTAGAGCGTTCTCCTGAGGCTCCTCTGTGTACACTAACGTCTGCCAAAACAGTACAATTTGGCAAAGCATTCAATCTCTGAAGGACACAAAAGAAAGGAGAACAAAAGAGGCAAAGAAAGGTAATTAAAGTGAAAAATGTTTTTTTTTTTTTTTTTTTTCAAGTTCTGAATATAGCTGGAAAAAAGCAGATCATTCCTCAAGTTTTTATTGTTGTCAGTCTCACTTCCTATTTCAATGACACTTTGTGTTTTAGGATGTGTCAGGGTGTCACCAGGACAGGTGGTGGAAGCAGAATCTCCATCAGACCACAGATAGCAATAAATTCCTAGAAATACATATTAACCTTATTATAACTGCATAATGCATATATCATACCTCCCAACATTCTGAGATGGGATAGAGGGACACCTATACAACAGAGGGGGGAATGTATATCTCCATATACTGGGACTTTAAATGAAGCGCACAAGGAAAGGGGGGTAGTGCGCCTCCATCCCTAATTATAAATTCAAAAAATAATAAAAGAGTATGGGACTTTAAATGAGGCAGGTTCAAAACACAAATTTGAGAGTAAAAATAAATATTTTTAATGTACATGAGTATCAAGTTGCGTAACGTTATATATCACAAAAAATTGCTCAGTGCATATGCAGACATCTTAGGAAGTAAATTGCATACATATAAACAGAGTGTAAAACATGATTGCCATAACAAGGGGACAATAATACATATTTCATGAGTATAACTTGTAATATACAGTAAAATTCATAAAAATCTTGGTGGAAATGTGAGGGGTTACATCCTCAAAAGCTCGACGCGTTTCGTCGGTAAGCCGACTCATCAGGAGCGGATATTGAATATCTGTAAATAATGGAGATGTTCTAAATCAAAAAATGGGGTCCATGATATGGAGAGTATTATATGTAAAAAGATATATGTAGAGCATAGAGATGGTCAAATCCACAAACTTACATCCCATTGGAACACTGAACTCCGAATAATCCCGGTGTGCAGGGGTCACCATATCAAGCCTCCCCGGGAGCTGAGGTATAGAAGTCCGCCCATAAGTAACAGGCCCACACCGAAAACGTCCCCAACCAGGGAACAATTTGTTCCCTGGTTGGGGACGTTTTCGGTGTGGGCCTGTTACTTATGGGCGGACTTCTATACCTCAGCTCCCGGGGAGGCTTGATATGGTGACCCCTGCACACCGGGATTATTCGGAGTTCAGTGTTCCAATGGGATGTAAGTTTGTGGATTTAATAGAACATGTTTCAAATGTTTCCGATGGACTCGAGTCTGATCGAAAAATCCGTTCGTCTGTATGCTAGTCCGACGGACAAAAAAGGACGAAAGGGCAGCTATTGTCTACTGGCTATCAACTTCCTTATTCTAGTCTGGTTGTACGTCATCAAGTTCGAAACGATCGGACTTTGGTGTGATCGTGTGTAGGCAAGTCCGTTTCGTTGGAAATCTGTCGGAACTCCGTCGAAAAGTCCTTCGGAGTTCAGTCCGACAAAAAGTCTGGTTGTGTGTACACGACATTAGAGCAAGTCGTCATTTCATTATCCAGGCTCTAATGGATGGGGAATGTTTTGGCCCCCGAAATGCGTTGTCTGTTTTATATGATCAAATTATTTACAAAAGCATCTAGGACTCCCTCATCTTGTGGTTTGGGGCTCTTTTCTATATTTCAATGGGTTGAACAATAAATCCCTGACAGAGTGCGGAAGTCCTTTGATACTTTATAAAAAAAAAAAAAAGTTTTGGCTGTAGTTCCATTTTAAACAAAAGGAGATAAAGATGGAACAACAACATATGGTACAGTCAGAAATTGTAAAGCCCCCACACGCAAGAAAGAAAAACAAACAAACAATAAAAAAAAAAAAAACGTTCTCTGCTGTTTTATGAAACTGACAAATGATAGCGGGTTACAAGGGGAAAAAAACTGTTTCCTATAAAAAATATTATCTAGGGAATTGTGTTCATATCAAAAAGTGTGGGTTGGCCAATTGTTCATCAGCTATGGATGGTAATCTGTTCTCATTAAATGTAATCCATTCATCTTGATAATGTTCTTCCTACGAGGAGAACATCACAGAGTTTCTCCCGGCTCCATAAAAATGATCTATAGAATATTATTTGGAAAACATAAGCCTACATTGTCATACATCACGGGCACAAAACATTGAAGGGCTTTTTTTTTTTCCCTTTTCCCGAAGATTGCTCCCCTGTGAGCTATCATGAGTAATGTTCCTTTTATGTTTAATTAATCTGTATCTTGTAAAATTAAACAGATGCAGCAGGGACTTCTATGAGGTCATTGTGTAATGTCCTCATTTTATCGACACAAAAATGTTGCACAAACAAAAGAATCAGATTAGGAAAATTCTTAGCAATCTCCTAGCAATAAAATTAAAGGGGTTGTAAGGGCTTGTGTTTTTTCACCTTAATTCAACCTATGCATTAAGGTGAAAAAACACCTTGCAGTCACCGGCCCCCTAGCGCCCCCCCCCCCCCCCCCGTTTTACTTACCTGACCCCCGTAATTTCCGTCGGCTCTTGATTGGATAGATTGATAGCAGCGCAGCCATTGGCTCCCACTGCTGTCAATCAAATCCAATGACGCGGAGCGTGGGGCCGAGTCCTGCATTCGGCCTCTATGGACGCTGAATGCTGGACTCGGGAGAGAGCTTCTCCAAGGGGGTTATCTACTGCGGGGAGGAGCCACAAGAGCCACGAGGAACCCCAGAAATGGATGTTCAGGGCCACTCTGTCCAAAACGAGTTGCACAGTGGAGGAAAGTATGACATGTTTATTATTTTAAAAAAATTAAAAACGATCCTTTAGTATCACTTTAATACTGAGGCAGGAGCTGCGTGTTTTACTTAGCAGTGTCTGTAAAGTTGGAATTAATTTCCATGCTTGGGAGCCAAACGGGGCAGTGTAATAAAAGTATGAAGACAGGAAGAGGAGGGGCTACAACTCAGTACTACAAATCTAGTACTGATGAATGACACAGAAGCTGGCCAATAGCGTGTAAGGAGGAGCATACTTCAGGGTTCTCCCTTAAAGTGGATGTAAACCCAATTTTTTTTTTTTTTTATGTCATAATGTAGAGTATAAGATTTCCTATCATTTGAGCCCAGTCTTGCCAAAAGAGTTAATCCAGCTCTGAGCAATCCTCTTTTATTGTTCAGTGAGATAAAACTTGACAAACTGAGAAAAACTTTGTCAAATCCTCCCCCTTGCTGTGAGTGACAGGTGATTTACATATCTCGTGCACTAGCCTAAGACACAGGCATTATTTTTTAATTCCCACCCCCATTCCTTTCTTCAGCAGCTCTGCAAGGATTGGCTGTTCCACACCTCAGCATGATTTGGCATGCTGAAGTCATGTGGTTACTTTCCTGTCTTTTCACTGGCTGTTAGAGATCATAGCAGAAGTTCAGTGTAAGAAATACACAGGAGAAAATGCATATTGACAAGGGGAGTGTAGAGGTGGGCGGGGAGTCTACTGACATCACGACTCCACCCACCGAGCTCCAGACAACAGACCCGCCCACAGAATCTGCAGTTTTTCGGTTCTCATAACAGACAGAGGGGAGACATTTGACAGGTAAGGATACATGCAGGAGGCATGTATATCCTTATAGATAACCCCTATGGCAGTAGTTTAGAAAGGATGACATTGGGTTTACATACACTTTTTACTTATGTTACATTGTTTAATTGCCTGCATAGAACCTGTAATGGTTAGACAATAGCAAGTGAGGAGTTAGAGAAGGATCTAGTGTGAAGATATAAATTGACAGATTTAGGAGGAGCTCCTGTCGGTTTTCTGAAAATAAAAGTCAGCAGCTACAAAAATTCTAGCTGCTGATTTTTAATAATCAGAACATACCTGTATCAGGATCCAGCACTGTGCTCACCCGAGGGAGCGCCAGGGACCATGTTAGGCCCTTGGTGTTGGCATCTTAACTGTGGGCACCTGGCTGTGACAGCTCGCGGCTTTGCAGCTGGGTGCCCGCTGTGAACGTGTGAGCCATGCTGCACATTGTTAATGGTCCCGCAGTCTTCTGGGACCTGTGACATGTCCAAGAAGACTGCGGGGAGAGAGGGGGGAAGTATATCTTCTGTTCAGATCAGGCGATCAGAGTTGGAGTGGGTAGCTGTCAAAACCAGGTACCCGCTCCCCCTGCCTCATTTCCTGGCTGGAGGACATCCAGCATCATCTTGCCCTTTCCTCTCCAGCCTAGCTGTCCCTGGGCCACCCCTTTTATTCAGTGGATTTCAGTTCTTTCAATCATGAAGATTCAGCATCACATGTGGTCATTACTACAGGAAGCCCAGTGCACAAGCCTGCTAGCCCCTCCTATGATGCTTGCCACATGTGCTTCAAGCTCCCTGTTTACCTGCCTGGTTCTCTTGCCATGACCTTTACCTTCGCCCAATCCCCACACTGCCAGCTAGTTTGGATTTCCTTGTTTTTGGCCTCGGATTGGGCAATGGACTACTCTCTGAATTCTGCCAGTCTTTTGACCACAGATGTGATCCTGACTACTCTCTGAACATAACCTGTTCGGTTCGCAGCAGAACATGCGAACAGGCAAGAAAATCATTTGAACACGTGAACACCATTAAAGTTTGCATTGATACATGTCCCCTGGGGACTTTTGTCCTGCAAATTGTTTGCTATTCGGCGAACAGGCGAACACCCAATGTTCGTGTCGAACTTACGTTCGACTCGAACATCGGGCTCATCCCTAATGGCCAGGAACTATAGTATTGTGTATAAGTCCTGGGGGCAACTAAGTACTGGTAGGCCTGCTTACCTTATGGAAAAGGGGGCTGCTATAGGTGGAGAGCACAGAGCCAGCGATAGTGACTGACCACCTACACTAGTGGTAGGCATGACAGGTATGTATTGAAAACAGAAAGGTTTTATTTAATCATTTCAATAAAATGTTGATGAAGGGGGAAAAGAGGAACCAGTGACAGCATAATATAAGCAGTTTTAACTTCAGCTTTAAAAAAATGTTCGTCTTCTGTATATTTACTAATAAGACCAACATTTATCCCTGCAGACAATGAAACCTGGAACATCACAAATTGCCAGTTTCCTCCAACTGGTGTAACTCTTATGAAAAACACGTGTGCCACATCACTTGCCCCAAGGGACTGTGAAGATAACATGACAGTATTCAGACTTGTGCCTGTTGTACAGTTACAACCGATATCTTATTTGTATGCAGAAGCCGGGTACCTGAAGATCTGCAGTCTTATTAACACCGCCGTCTTTTACAGAACAGGTCCTTAACCCATATTTGTACAGACAATTAAGTGATTGCCAGTTGCTCCAGAGAGCAAAATGATATGCCGGCATTTGATCACGTAAAACTGTACAATAAAACTATGATTTTCCCAATTCCTAGGCCCAGAGCTACCACCGTTTATCCCTGGAAATTCTAAGATAAAAAGAGTTCTGAACTGGCCGGGTACTGCAGTGCTTCACTTGGACTAAACTTTTAAGATCCCAAAAGGTGCCTGTTAGGTGACCAAAAAAAAAAGTGTGCTCATGCCGAGGAGCACCGTGATTGCATTGGATTGCAATGCTGCAGTATTTTCTAGATAGCGTTAATGACTCACATATCAAATTTATTTGATGTCTGAAGTTGAAGGGTTTAGCTAGGTTTTAGCAAAAGGCAATGTTTTTAGCTTTTGTTTGTGAATTTGAGGATTTAATGTTTCTCTTATCTCTCTGGGACTGTGGGGGTGAGCCATTTTCCCCAATTTGTAGCAGAACTTGATATTCACTTGTTGCTCCATTGCACTGTTACCCCACCTCTCACATTGACTACGTTCAACTGCCCACCGCGGGTCTACCCTGACGACCACGTGTACTCGCACTAGGTGGCGCTTCTCAGCGTGTCTCTGGATAGCCGCGCATGCGCACACACCTGGCCCATGATGCTGTTGAGATATTGGACCATTCACCAAACATTTTAGACACACCTCGTAAATGTCCTTCCGTTTAGGTTTACATCTTTTAACGCTGAAAAGTGAAGTTTAAAAAAACAAAAAACGTATACTGTTGGCGATAATTACAACTAATTTAGTTAGGTGATCTGTAATGTATTTAGTTATACCCATTTGCAAGATATATTGCCAACGTTAGACACATTGGGGTTGATTTACTAATGGCCAATAGACTGTGCACTTTGCAGGTGCTCCAGAGCTTAGTAAACAAGCAGATGCTCTGCTGACTACTATCATCCAATCACTTGCAAGCAAATCTGCAGGTTTTTTTTATTTTCCTTGCATGTGATTGGGTATTCTTTTCAAAGTGAAGATTTACTTCATTTACTAATCTCTGGTGCAACTGCACTTGCTGACTGTGCACTTTGCAAGGTTGCAGTTGCAATCTATTTGCCTTTAGTAAATCAACCCCATTGGAATGCCCAAACGTACCATACAGTGGGGCCCCTGGCCCTTTTTTTTTAAGGAAAGGTGTAAATTTTGGGATGGTTCTCCCTCCATGAGGACATAGGGAATGTCATAGAAAGGTAATACGAGGAAAAGCTGTCTCAGATTGATTACTGTATATACCCCCCCCCCCAAAAAAAATATTTTATAATATAGCACGTCCTCTCTAACTTAGTAAAGAAGCCCATTGGTTCGTGTCTGAAGCAGGGTATGATGGAGGAGTGTTCACCTTCTGTACTCCCCGATGTGATTTACTGAGCCGGTGACACAAGCCTCCGATCGTAACTTTGTTTCCTAATAAAAACGGTTTTACTTTGAGCTGTGAATGGCAAACTAACGAGAGTAATAAAAGAGCGGCATGATGGGAAGCCGAGATCTCTTTCCACTGCCAGCTCAGGAGTCCTGACAGGCGCGGACGCACTAACCTTTCTCACAATTCCTCCACAGTTCACCGACTCCCATTCCTTAAACCTAACTATGAAAAGTATCATCGGCCTCATTTGCATTGCATTAAAGTAAAACATTTTAAACGTGTTCTCAAGAGAAGTGTGATGGGATGTTATGGAGTTATTACACCTCCAGGTACTTCCACTGCTTTAAACACACTCCAAGTGATGATGTTATTGTAGGAAATACCACGCCAGAGCTGGCGGTGCAGCCACATGGGAAAAGTCCGGGTGACATACGTATGAAAAGGAGAACTAAGATTTGTTACGTTTTTACAGAAATATGTAAATCAGTATAAAAATGTGTAACCGGCCTTATGTGTCTGATCAGTGTGTGCCCACATCTTAACAACTTACATAACTACATTTGGCAGCTCTACTTTAAATCTAGCAATGCCACACAGGCAGCCATACTGCTTTATTGTCCTCTGTCAGTCTGCCCATTGAATTTTAAAGTGGGGTTCCACCCAAAAAAAAAAAAACTACATGAAAATTAAAAAAAAAAAATACAAAAAAACATTTGGATATTTTTTTTTTTTTTACTTACCTCTAAATGCCTGTTGCTAGGTGGTCCCTCGTAGTCTGCCTCTTCCAGTGCCTGGGCTGGTGACATCACTTCCCCCTCGGCACAGGAAGGGCTCCGCTCTGCTCCCTCCCTCCTGTCAATCATCTGGGACCCATTACAGGTCCCAGGTGACTAAGCGGCCAATCACGGCACGCGGCGCCGCTCTCGCATGCGCAGTGGGTGCCAGGCTGTGAAGCCACAGCCCGACGCCCCCAGTTGCAATGCCGGTGCTGCTGAACGGAGGGGGAGACGAGCGGGGCTTCGATCCCCCGCATCCCTGGACCCAGGGACAGGTAAGTATCCAATTAAAAGTCAACAGCTGCAGTATTTGTAGCTGCTGACTTTTAATTTTTTATTTTTTTTTACTGGACCTCGGGTGGAACTCCTCTTTAAAGCTGAAGTTTAACATGCGTTTATCTTACCTCCGCCTCCATCATCAACACAGTAATGATATTTTCAAATAAAACCTTTCCTTTTTCAGTATTTACTTTATTTCAGACCAAGTGACATCATCACTCTGTACTTCTGTATGCAATGCATACAGATCATGGCTGGTAGGGGGGGCCGACAGAGTGCTGTACATAGCTTCCTGCAAACATCACAGCACCCTACCTCAAGAGCACTCAGCACTGATGCAAGCAGTGGGCTGGCTCTGGGGAGGAGTTATGCAAATTCCAAAATACCTTAATGGATGGATGTCAGTCTGAAAGAATTAAAGGGGTTGTAAAGGCAATTAAAAAAAAATAATAATAACAAACATATAATACTTACCGCCACTGTGCAGTTCGTTTTGCACAGAGTGGCCCCGAACCTGATCTTCGGGGATCCCTCGGTGGCTGTCTCAGCTCCTCCCCACAAGAACTAACCACCTTCATGCAAGCTCTCTCGCATGGTGTTTAGTTCTTGGGGGGCGCTCCCGTGATACAGCCGGCGGCTATAGCCGCTCACTGTATCACTCGGCCCCGCCCCCGGCACGCCGCGTCATTGGATGTGATTGACAGCAGCGCGAACCTATGGTTGCTTTCAATCCACCCACTCTAGCCAATCAACGGCCAGGCTGAGTGGCGAAGAAGACATCGGGGGCGAGCACAACAGGTGAAGGGGTTCAGGTATGTAAAATGGGGGGGCTGGAGGGGCCGGTATTGTCGGATGTTTTTTCACCTTAATGCATAGGATACATTAAGGTGAAAAAAACGCGAACCTTTACAACTCCCTTAAAATCTAATGAATGAAAGGGGTGAGGCAAGGACAGTCAGGCCAGGGAAGAAAGACCTAGATAAGGCTGGATGTCCTCCAGCTAGGAAATGAGATAAGCTCTATTTGACTTGCTGCAGATTCCAATGTACACTGTGAGAAGCTCACAGTGTGCAGTGAAATCGGAGTAAGCAATTTCAGTACAGGAGAGGAGACTACATCTGTGCAAGGCTGAAGGGAAGGATGGAGTGCTGCAGCGCTCAAAGTATAACCAAAGGCAAAACTTTTTTTTATAGTTATAGTTTGAATAGAGTGGAGAGGGATTAGAAGACCTGTTAGTTTTTATTGCTGTCCCCATTAAGGGGATTCCCCCTCTTTTTTTTCTGTTTACCGTTATTATTGAAAGTGAAAGTAAAAGAAAAACCCACATTTTGGGTTGTCCACAGAAAAGTAATAGAGGGGAAATCTCCCAATGGGGACACTAGTTCTGGTGACCTGGGGGTCCACAAGGAATTCCCTTAATTTGCAGAGATTTCCTCTCACTTCCTATTTGGCTATGAGACAGGAAGTGAAGGTAAATTTCCACAATGGGACACAGATGGTGAAAAAAAAAATCTGGCAGGTTATAACCCTCCCTCACTCTATCCAAAATGAAAAAAAAAAGGTTTTGCCTATAGTTCTACTTTTTAGTTAAAGATGCATCTGCAGTTACAGTTTTCTCCCAAAAATACTTGAGATGTCCCTCTCATGTAGGGTGAGACTGCTTGCCCTACATTGGGAGGAGAAGATATTGCAAGGGGCGTGGCTATCAGCATAGCTTGTCTGTAGCTTATTTTTTAGTAGCTGGCTAAACCTAGCCCCTCCCACTGCTTTCTGTATTGACAGCATTGCCTCAGGCGTTGATCCCTCCCACTGTGAGCTGCAGTGTCTAGAAGGAGAGTTTTTGAGACACAAATAAAGGAGGATTTGGCTCAGTCAGGGAAGGTAAAGGAAGTTCTTGGTTTACTTTATGAGGCTCATGCATCATATAGTAACTGGATATGGAAGTCATTAGACTGTCATACAGAAGCCTTTATTTGTACCTTAAGCCAAGACGCACAGGAGCAGAGCAATAAAACAACTCTTCATCTCTAGAGGCCAGAGCAATGTCATGATGGTGGTCAGGTACAGCGGATACATCTTATAGGGCCATGGCTGGATGTCCAAGTGTTGGATTGGTGTTAGTGACGCAGATCAATCACACACAGCAGCGTGAACATCTGGGAACTTAATGAAAGCTCCAGACAGGAAGGGGACTAATGCTGGGAGGAGAGTTTAATCATTTATAGAAGTATTATATGTACAAAATTGGAAGTAACCTTACATCTTACAATAAAACACACTAAGCTCACAAGTTGAACTACTTCGCATTCGGAGCAATTTTTCTCACATACATTAAAATCTGAATGTTTTGCTTGAAAATTTCGATTATATATTTTCTAAAAGTAGAGACCCTGTAAAATAAAATAATGGCAGCTGCAGCTTTTATTTTCAGTAAAAAATGCATTCAAATACATGTGAATACACAAAAACACAAAATAATACAATTTTTTTTGTAAAATATAAAAGATAGGACTGTGTCAAGTAAATAGATATCAAACATGTCAAGATTTAAAATTGTGTGCCCCTGTAAAATGGCAAAAAATACAGTACCCCAAATTGTCTGAAGGTGATGCTTTGAGAACCTTTACAGTTCATCAATTAAGAGATAAAGGCCAAGTTCACCTTTTTTTTTCTAAATTCCAGCTCTCCTATCTACCAATATAGCAATAATGTACTTATTTTGCAAAAATAAAACAGCTTTCCATTAATTCTACACAGACTTACCTCACTTTCTTCATAGCTGTTTAAACACACTGCTCAACTACTTCTGCCTTACTTCCTGGTCAGGCTTTAGGTCATGACACAGGAAAGAGTTGACCAGCTGATCTCATTAGCACACACCCTGCATCATCAACCCTCAGCTGGTCAACTCCTTCCTGTGTCATGACCTAAAGTCTGACCAAGAAGTAAGGCAGAAGTAATCAAGCAGTGTGTGTAAACAGCTATGAAGAGAGTGATTTAAGTGTGTGTAGAATTATTAGAAAGCTGTTTTATTTTTTACAAAATAAGTACGTTAATGCTGTATTGGTACATGGGGAGCTGGAATGTAGAAAAAAAAAAGTGAACAAAGGTGAACTTAGCCTTTAACTCTGAATGATGATGACCCTAAATTTTTTGCTCTTACTCTGACATTTGTGGCAATACCTTACATGTGTGAAGAAATTGCTGTTTATACACACGGGAATGCTCTACGCTCAAGTCTGCATTTGTGTGTGTGAGCAGAGTTGCGTTAATTTTTTTTTTGTTTGTTTATATTTTTATTATAACTTAAGTTTCTTAAGGCTTTTTTCAGTTAAGTTTATATCTGTCACAAGAGGGCTAACAAGCATCTTTTTTGATAGCGCTGGAAGGTGACAAGTACTCTTGACCTGATCTGATTGGACAAGGTGGAGAGGCGGTGTGGTGATGTCACGCTCTCCACCTCGTCCAATCAGAGAAGACTTTGCAATCATTCAGAAAATTCAAAGCCTTCTCTGAAAAGTGCCTGTTCTGAGCGGCCAATCTCCTGTGTTCAGAATACATCAGGCCATCTGATCAGCGAAAGTATGAACAAGATATGGTGAAAAATACTCCTGCGCTTGTGAGATCGTTTGCTGTAAAACAAAGGTAGTATTGTAGTCAGAGGTAGGACTGGGGGAGATGATGGAGCGTGTCCCGCTGCCTTAGCTGACCAGGGGTGGTCTGGAAAGGAATGTTTAGTAGGAAGTGGATGGAAGGCGCGTTATCAGATGCTTACATCTGATCAGCACAGGACCCAGAAGCAAGTGGGGATCACTGGAGTAGCAGCGTCTGCTTCAGTGATTTCCAGCTTCCAGGGGCATCAGGCCCCATTAACATTTTGCATAGTGAGAACTAGCGTTCCCGCTCACAATTCTGTTTGGGGGAGATTTTTCACATGATTCTGTGTGTCACGCATGAGGCAACACATTCACTTCAACAGGCTGCCCTATGCTCATTTGTCACCCAAAAAAAGTCCCAGCTCCTTTTTGGGTGACAAGCTTCAGGTCATTTTAAGGCCTCATGCACACAGGCTGTTAAAATAACGTTATGAAAACGCCAGTATCTTTGCAGTGATTTTTTTTAAACTTTTTTCAGCTTTTTTCAATGTTTTTGAAATAGCGTTTTTGAGCGTTTTTCCGCGTTAGCGTTTTTTAGCGTTTTTTTTTCAATTTTTTTTTTTTCAATGGATCAAAAATGGTAAAAAACATTGGTGAATGACGTTTTTGAGCGTTTTTGAGCATTTATCAGCGTTAGAGCGTTTTTACAGCTGAAAAACGTCTCTCAGAACCCACTGGTCCTGGGTTTTTTTTACAGCTTAAAAACGCCTATGCCATTTGCAGCTCAAAAACGCCTAGGTGGGCATGAAGCCATAGACTAACATAGACAGGCCTTTTTAAGCTGAAAAAAAGCTCAAAAAAGCAGCTGTAAAAACGTCCGTGTGCATGAGGCCTTAAAGTCATGTTTTGCCATGAGATTCTGTTGCACGACAATCACACTTATTGGAGTGCCATTTAGAATGAATGGCACCCAAATGCACGTTGCGTTCTTGCAGCGTTTGCCATGCGTTTTGGAATCGCGGGCAGAATTGTGTTTACTCTGCCCACTATCCTAAATTGCCAAGTGTTTATGCAATAACCATATTTTCAATAAATTGGCTTTGTGGAAGGTCAATCAGGTTCCATTGTTTATTATGTTATATACATAGTTACATTTCTCCAAACTGGACCAATGTATCTATGTACAATATACTATGCCTGAAATTCTTCTTAAATTCTTTAGTTTATTGATTATTTATTATAGGTTTAAAATAAATGTTAATAATACTTCCAGCAACTCTTTAGGACTAAAACATGTTTTATGCATATTTTAGTAATGCTCCGCTGAACCTCAGCAGTGAAAATAACCACATTTTCGATAAATTGGCTTTGTGGAAGGTCAATCAGGTTCCATTGTTTGTAGGGTGTTACTATGAGATCTTGATAAAATGTCAGCACACTCTTGCAACACCCATTTCTAATACTTGTGTCTGTTCCCAGAATGGTAAAACATGATGGAAATAATATAGTAGAGACATCCCCCCTCCCGTGTATTTCGCGACCCTCCGGGCACAGCCAGCATCCCCTATTGACAGCGGCATGCATGAAAATTAAATTCAATCTTGAGAATTCTTCCAGTTCATTAGAAAACTATTCAGGTAACACATTATTGGTGATACAAATGAATACTTTATTATGTTAACGATATTCTCTTTTGAAGTCACCCTGGAAATTACAAATGCTGGGCTGCAGATGATGATGATTGTGGGGTAATCTCACTCATTTCAGGCTGTATTACCATGAAGCTATATTAGTCCATATCTTCTGGAGTAAAGATTCAGGTGAGTTTTGAACACAGAGGGGGAAATATGTAGAATATAAAGTACATAATGAAGTTTTCGTGTTATCAACTAACTATTACACACAATGCAATCCCACCCTATAATGAACCATCCCCTAAACAGAACAAAGGTTGAGCACATTGCAGATGTAAATCAGTAATTGAGCTGCGGGCTTTACGTTGGATGGCTCCATTATCTTCAGCTTTTCTACAGCTCTCAGCCTCCTATGCGATCCTCTTATGTGTTGCAATAAAACGCATGTGCATTCCCCCAATGCTTGGTAATGCAAAGCACTTTGTGCGGTGTGTGGTGGTAGTATTCATTTAGAATGACATCCCAATGCACAAATGTAGCAGGTGCGAATGGACCTGCACTACAATGCAGAACAACACACATACCGTGTGTTGCAATGCTCTGCATTAATAAAAATGCTATGGGCCTGTTTTTTTTATTTTTTATTGCTGTGTGTTAAAGCAATGCACAATATATCGCATGTGTGTTAACACCATCATGGAATGCAACAGTATGATGGGGGCCCTAAGTTTAGGACAATCCAGGAACTAGGGGTGTAACTAGTAATCATGGGGCCCCAATGAAAAATGTTGGTGGTGCTTCCCAGCGAATGCTCTCTGTAACATCTAGTAGTGTCAAATGTGAGTGTGCAAGTGCAGCTGCTCCATAGATTAGTAAATGAGGTAAAGCCTCACTTTGCAAAGATTACCCAATCACGTGCAAGGAAAATTAAAAAAAAAAATTTTGGTTGCACATGATTGGGTGATGGAAGTCAGAAGAGCTTCCCCTTATTTACTAAGATCTGGAGCAACTGCACTAGCAGAATGCACAGTCTATTTGCCTTTAATAAATCAACCCCTATGTGTCACTGATCTTAACATAAAGTATACCTAAACTAAAGGCAATCAGCAGAGCTGTCAGCGGTGTCTTGGATAAAATTAACAGTTGTGGTAGCAATAAAAATAGTAATTTATAATTTACAAAATGATTAATGCTGTTGCACACAATTACTCTATAACACAAACTTCTTAAAACTCTAGCTTATATAAATGTTTTGCAGAACCTTAAATCTCAGCTGTCTTACTGTATAAGGTTTTAGACACTTAGGGAATTGTGACTGCATTAGGCATACATCATGGTTCATTTCAGTCTGCATCATAGGTTCAGAGGGCAATAAGTCTATACTACTAAGACAGCTAATCAAATGCCTCTTACGACACAGAGGGGAATCTCTGACTGGCAGATAATTTCTCAGGTCTGACTTCAGCCCTTCTAAACTGGAAACTTCACAGTTCTATTTTTCTCCTTAAAGCGTTTGTTAACCCAAAAAAAATTAAAATAAAGATCCTGCTCCTTTAAAGTACTGGGGCTGTGCATTTGGCCCCCTGTATCACCTGTAATACCTGGCTTATCCTGCTAGTTTCTACCTTCCCCCTGTACGCTGACCCTGATATATCAGGGCTGCTGAGCCCTGACACTGTTGTCAGCGTACGTACCTCCATCAGCCGGAGCCCTCCTCTGTGTCTCTTGTTTCCTCTCCTCCATCCTCTCCCCCCTCCCGTCTCTGCCTGTCAGCCCTGTGTCCGCGCCGCCCCCTCCCATCCTGCTGCTCAAATTACTGTTTCTTTTTAATATAATCCTAAGTTTTTTAATGTAATGGCCCCCTGTGACTGTGCCTTATAAAAATAATGCTGTATATATACCCTGTTTACAGAGCACTGATTTGTGCTCATTGACCCACCTCGCTCTCCTCTCTTGGCCTGAGAGATGCAGCGGGCGGGGCTGTCTCTCTCCTCCTCCCCTCCTGACTGACATCCCTGGCCCCGCCCACTGCATCTCTTGGGCCGAGAGAGGAGATAGGCGGCGGGTCAATGAGCGCAGATCAGCGCTCTGTAAACAAGGTATATACAGCATTATTTTTATAAAGCACAGTCACAGGGAACCATGACATTAAAAATAGAGAGGATTATGTAAAGATAGATTGGTGGGTTAACAACCACTTTAATTGCCCCATCCCATATACCCCAGGCCTCAGATTTAGATTGAATTAGAAGTAACATTACTTTTCTGTCCTCTTGCTAAACTTGCACTCAGGAGCAGAGAAGTAATTTGTGAATTTTAACAGATCTACACAGACCTGTGTAGGTTTGCCAAAGTTTGTCAGTACAGAAAGTGATGTGTAATCCCTCCAACACATTTTTAGTAGACATGGGATGGTTTTAAACATCTGAAAATGTATATATTGCCGTCCATGGCTTCCTATCTTGGTGACAACTGCTCCTCCTAGATGTGTCACATGGACAGGAAGTGACAGAAAAACTTCCTAAAAGGGGTTAAAGATGTAAATACAATCTGACACAAAATGTTAAATTCTTACCACTCTGTCCAACATTAGAAAAAAAAAGTTTGGCTGCAGTTAAAGTCCCACTCTAACCACAACTTTTGACTGTTGATACAGCTTCAAAGTTGAAGTTCAGTCTGCTTATATTTGCCTTCCCCGGTTCCTTCTTTGCCCTTCCTCAGCATAGAGATTCAGTTTATAAGTAAAAAACCTTTTTATTTTCAATACATACTGTTCATCATCACTCGGTCTCTGTGCTTCTCGATGCAATGCAGGCAGATCATGGTTGGTGGGAGGGGCTGGCTGAGTGCTGTACATAGCAGTCTGCCTCAGTACTTTTCTCAAGAACCCCCAGCCCTGATGTAAGTCTCTTGGGAGGAGTCGTGCAAATATAAATATATCCTGATAAATGGACGTCAGTCTGGAGGAGTGGGCATTGGAAAGGTAAGCTGTGCTTGCACTAACATGTTATGTTGAGTCTCTGTGAGTGAAAGAAGTCAAACCTAATGAATAAAAGGGGTGGGCTGAGGAGGAAAGGGCTAGATGTTGCTGGGCATCCTCCGGGTAGGGAATGAGGTGGGCTCTATCGCTTCTCGGCCTTTTGGCTAAGATCAAGTGTAGTATCTGTTCTTATCAGTTTCCAGAAGAGGCGCTGTGCTACTCTCGTTGGGGAGGGCCAGCAATTCCAATGGTGTCATAGTACCTGGAAAGGCGGTTTCAGCAGGGACTATGCCATGCTGCCCGACAGATACTGGGGGCTGGCCGATGGTTGAGTCTGAGCCGTCCGGAAGGGTGCTCCTGGTGAGGATGGGTGCTGCATCTGAGTCTGGCTGGAGGGTCGGGTAACTGGCCTTCTGGCCTAGATTGTGGTAGCGCTAGCTACGGACAGTTATTTGGGAGAGAACACTGGCTCCTCCTTTGGGAGGGGGGGAGTGGTTAGTATTTTCCGAATGTAATTAGGAAGGAGTGATGGGAGCGACGGTGGAGCCTGGTGGTAAAGGGCTCTCACCAAGCTCCCTGAACTTCATGCCTTTCTGCCTGGAGTGGGGGCGGCTGTGGTCTGGGTCGTTGGTCAGGTTTGGTCCTGAAAGCCTATGTAGTATGTGCCCCTGGAGTGGGGGCGGCTGTGGTCTGGGTCGTTGGTCAGGTTTGGTCCTGAAAGCCTATGTAGTATGTGCCCCTGGAGTGGGGGCGGCTGTGGTCTGGGTCGTTGGTCAGGTTTGGTCCTGAAAGCCTATGGAGTATGTGCCCCTGGAGTGGGGGCGGCTGTGGTCTGGGTCGTTGGTCAGGTTTGGTCCTGAAAGCCTATGGAGTATGTGCCCCTGGAGTAGGGGCGGCTGTGGTCTGGGTCGTTGGTCAGGTTTGGTCCTGAAAGCCTATGGAGTAGTGCCCCTGGAGTGGCAGTCCAGGGGTGCCAAAAAAAATCACTGTGAGTGGGAGTCACTTTGATTTGAGGCACCACGGTTGCTGCACCATAGAACACGCTTTTTTAGCACCTGCCTCTTGGGCCGGGCCTTTTGGCTGGGACCAGAGGAATTTTTTATTCCTGGCCGGAGGGCCTGGTCATTGTTTCACACAATGGCCACCTTTTCACTCTCCCGTTCACTTATTCCTTCCCCACTTTATTTTATTTATTAAGCCTATGTTTGTCACTTTTTGTATTTTTGTGCTTGTACACGGTTTGTTGCACTGTGTGATGAGTAAGGTTGCGGGTCCTCGGGCCAGCCCTGAAAGTCTTGGGAAGGAGTGGACATGGCCTTTTGGCTTAGCTCGCCCTCTCTCATGGGGTCTCCCTTCGGGGGAGCCTCACCTAGTACTTGGGCGGGTCTGTTTTGGCAGTGCCTCCAGAGAACGGGGTCTGTCTGGTTTCGGGCCAGATGGACCAATTGTAAAGTACCCTTGTCCCCGTCTGGAGCCTAGCACCCCGGGGGATTCAGGGAAAGGCACTCTTGTGTACCCGTTTGCTCTTTTTTGTGTTTCACTCTTTATGTGTGTGCACATTTTTTTGTGAAGTTTTTTGGGTGTGTTATGCACGCCATAGGCTTTAAAAAAAAAAAGAGGTAGGCTCTATCTGACCTCCTGCAGCTTCTAATGCACATTGTGAGAAGCTCACAGTGTGCAATGAGATCAGAGTAAGCAATTTCAGTACAGGAGAGCAGCCTGCACAAAAGCAAAGGCTGGAGATGAAATTTTAAATTTCTGGTGAGTTTTAGCCTCTTCCATTAACAATACTCCGTCTCAAGAGACTCACAAAGTCCTACTTTAATTGCCCATTAAAAAAAGGACTGTATTTTTAGTTCCAATCTCCATAAAGCAGCATGTCAATTAGGTGAGTCACCTGCTCCTACCATTCTTTCACACACTAAAGGGCATTATGGAGTAAGTGATGCTATCTAAGGCATACAAGATAATGCACGCATGTATTATGTGAAAAGATCACAGGATCATCATTAGCCTGTCTGACCAGCTGTTTTATGGGTCACAGGACTACAAATAAAGTACCATTTAATGGACAACTGGTGCAAGCCTTTCCTGCCTCCCTTCAGATAGAAAACGGCTAAATCTTTACTTTGGGCACTGTAGAGAGACCAGATAGTTGGAGACAGCGACCCATGTAAGGCGATCGGCCATGATCCCAATGTGCTGCCACAATCTCATAAAAAGCTTCCTTTTCTTTATGAGATTCTCCCCATCGGTCGCTGATGCTGCAGAAATGTGCCAAGAAGTTTCTCATCCTGAAGCCTTCTCTATCTACAGAGCTGGAAAGACTTTTGACAACACTTTCTAATTCTGATAGTGACATGTGTATGGGCCCGTTAGACAGACAGCTTCATTAGTCTGGAACTATGGACCCCGGCTAGTGAATTATGGGAAGACAGCATTCCTCTCAAGGCCCCACAGAAGGTTAGGAGCGCTGTCAAAGTGCGGCAGTCAGGAAGCGTCTCTTTTATTTTTGTCTTAGATTAATTTCTAAATTGATGTTGCAGGCGTTCTCCCCTCTGGAAGGGAGTAATGAGGCACAGAGCCGCAGTCTTGTCTCACCCACTGCAGGGATAGTTAAATGTTTCAATATCGAGAGAGAGAGAGAACTCGAAAAAAGCGTTCGCACTGAAGCATGTCTCATATGAACTTAATCTCGGGGGATATTGCTGAGCTGCGAGGAGGAGTGTCTGTGATTAATATCTCTGCTTTCCAAACCAGATTCACAAGAGGCGTGGAGCGCTGCAAGACCCCAGCGCAAGGGCAAGCCAAGGAAAGCCTTCTTAACCGCTTCAGCCCCGGAAGATTTTACCCCCCCTTCCTGACCAGAGCACCTTTTGCGATTCGGCGCTGCGTCGCTTTAACTGACAATTGCGCGGTCGTTCGACGTTGCACCCAAACAAAATTGATGTCCTTTTTTTCCCACAAATAGAGCTTTCTTTTGGTGGTATTTGATCACCTCTGCGGTTTTTATTTTTTGTGCTATAAACAAAAAAAGAGTGCAAATGTTGAAAAAAAAAGCAATATTTTTTACTTTTTGCTATAATAAATATCTCCCAAAAATATATATAAAAAAACATTTTTTTTCCTCAGTTTAGGCCGATATGTATTCTTCTACATATTTTTGGTAAAAAAAAAAAATCGCAATAAGCGAATATTGATTGGTTTGCGCAAAAGTTATAGCGTCTACAAAATAGGGGTAGTTTTGTTGGAATTTTTATTATTAATTTCTTTTTATTAGTAATGGTGGCGATCTGAGATTTTTATCGTGAGTGCGACATTATAGCGGACACATCGGACAGTTTTGACACTATTTTGGGACCATTGTCATTTATACAGCGATCAGTGCTATAAAAATGCACTTATTACTGTGTAAATGACACTGGCAGGGAAGGGGTTAAACACTAGGGGGCGATCAAGGGGTTAAGTGTGTCCTAGGGAGTGATTCTAACTGTGGGGGGGGTGGGCTTCCACTGACAGGACAGCGATCACTGCTCCTCTGTGGCTCCGAGACACGATCGCCGGGGCACCGGTGGACATCGAGTCCGCGGGTCCCGTAGGCATGGTCACGCTGTACGCGGTGGGTGCGCCTGCTAACCCCGTCATTTAAAGGGGAAGTACAGGTACCCCCATTTGCCCACTGCTGCCATTGTGCCGACGTATATCGGCGTGCAGCGGTCGGCAAGTGGTTAAAGCGAACCTGCCACCAATATTTCACCGGTATATCCCCTGAATTATGCTTACAATTCATGCTTTTCGATTACCTTGTTGTCTTCAACCTTTAAAGTGGACCGTTTGGAATTTCTTCATGCAGACTTGTAAAGTTACTAGACATGTCACAATATGCAGCAACAGCATCATTTGTGAGAAAAGCTCCACATTTCATCATTAAAAAGCCACCCAAAAGCCAGCCATTGTAAAGGCAGAAGGTTTTTTTATCTTAATGTATTCTATGAATCAAGATAAAAAGTCTTCTGTGTGCAGCTCCCCCCTAATACTTACCTGGGGTCCATCTAGATCCAGCAATGTTGGAGCAGTGTCTCGGCTGCCCGGGACTCTCCTCCTCATTGGCTGAGACAGCAGCATGGCTCCATTGGCTCCCACTGCTGTCAATCAAAGTCAGAGGAGAAAGAGGGAGCGGCGCCGGGAGCACCAAAGAGGGACCCAAGAGGAGGAGGAGGATCTGGGCTGCTCTGTGCAAAACCCCTACACAGAGCAGGTAAATATAACATGTTTGTTATTTTTAACTAAAATAAAAATGAGACTTTATAATCTTTTTAAGCTCCAGTGCAGCGACTTTGCCTAGGAGATGATGTCATCAGTCTGCCGCAGGCATGAGGAAGCATTTTCTCAGTCTCCTCTCCCATGAGGGTTTACAACCCCTTTAAGGACCAGTTCACACCAGAACAGTGCAGGGAAACCTGTGTTCTATGTGCGTTTTCAGCACCGCATTCAAAACGTACTGCACTTGCGATCTGCAGCGGTTGTCAGTGTTAACCTAACGACATCCCAAACGCAGTGTGTTTCCTGGCCCCGGACCACATGGCACAGTAGTATCATGCAATCCGGTTGCTGTGCATTCTATAAAGTAGTACATGCACTGCTTTTGGTGCGGTCAGGAGCGATTTCAGTGCAGGGTGAGCATCTGGAGCACATGTGAAATGCACAGCGTGTGTGAATCGACCCTTAACCCAGAGGAAACCTATTCACAAACACAGGAGACACATACTACAGACCATAGGCGTGCGCAGACCATGGCATTAGGGTGTGCACCCGAAGCTTAAACACACGTGTGTGTGTGTGTGTGTATGTATGTATATATATATATATATATATATATATATATATATATATATATATATATATATATATATATATATATATATAATTTTTTTTTTATTTTTATAAAAAAATATTTTTTTTTTATTATTTATATTATTTTTTTTAATTTCTTTTTTATCATAACTTTTTTATTAATTTTTCTATTTTTTACATCTTTATTTAATACTATATTATTATTATTATTATTATACAATTTTTAGGAGCTCCATTGGGGGGCTTTGGTGAGATATCAGAGGTCTAAATATATTTTTTTTATTATTTTTATAAAAAAAATATTTTATTAATTTTTTTTATTATTTGTATTTTTTATTTTGTATCTATATTATTTTTTTACAATTTTATTTAATATTATTATTATTATTATTATACAATTTTTTAGGAGCTCAATTGGGGGGTGGCTTTGGTTTGATATCAGAGGTCTAAACAGACCCCTGATATCTCACTTTTAAGACAGAGATTCCCCGGTCCCTTCTTCTGCAGCCAAACAGCTGGGGAATCTGTGCACCACAGCATTTTTAGGGTGTGCCCAGGCACACCTGGCACACCCTGTGCGCACGCCTATGCTACAGGCAAACAATGCCCTTGGTGGTAACTGAATCCAGACCCAGTGCTGCAAAACCAAAGGACTTAGCCACTGTCCTGGTGAAGGAGAGGCTTGCGTAATACTGGAGGGTTATGCATCCTGCAGGGTGTAGTGATGAAATTGCACTGGACTGTGGTGATGCCTGGAAGCAAGGGAAAAGTGGACATAATGTATATGAAATAGCATGAAGAAGAAAAGCGGGGGGCCACTTTAATATCTTTTGTTTTTACATATAAAACAATGTAGAAACTTGGATCAGCGGGCTGTGTAGGGGAGACGAGTTGTACAGCACAGATTTCATTTTAATTATACAAAAGGAGTTAATTTGGCAGAAAAATAGATTTTTTTTTGTGGATCTCCAGCCTACAATAAAGATCCTGTCAGTGTGTAAATCTGTCAGAGTCTCGATAAATGAACTCTGTTAATCACTGGAGGAACACCGCAGACTGCACAGCGCCGCCATCCTATCGCAGTCCGTGTTACCGCGCCAGCACAGTTCTGTCTACACGATACTTCACAGACTTTCTTTTATATTTTATGTGGACATGTTTTCAGATTCAGTCTTAATAAATAATAGCAAAAAAAAATCATAAGAATGTTTGTTTGTTAAGTATTTTTTTTTTTTTAAAGCAGCTTTATCCAATACAAAACGACGTATATAGTAAGACCGATTATCCTATATGTTACAGTAGCTGCCTGTCTCCATTTAAATGTAACATATATAAGTATAATTTGCAGCAGGATGTGGCTCATTTATCATTTCGGGTTTAACTTTAACAGCCAAAACCTTTCTGTATTAGTCAGAGCGCTTACAACCTCTGTCAGGTTTTTACAGCTGTCCCCACTGAATATTTCTGCATTAGTACGGGAAGTGAGAGATCCTCTCAACGCAGCTCAGAAATTAAAGTACAAATAAAGGCAAACCCTTTTTTTCCCTTTAGTTTTGGATAGAATTGAGCGGGATTAGAACTCTTCTCAGGTTTTTAGCACTCTCTGTGCCCCTGTTAGGGAGACTCACCCTCTCTATTTGTCCTATTTACCATTATCACACAGAGTGAAAAAAAATCCCAAATTTTGAGTTGACACCAGAAGAAGAATAGAGGGGAAAATCTTCCAATCTTCCAGTTCTGGTGACACTCCAGGATGCCTTCACTTTGGAGGGATTTCCTCTCATTTCCGGTTTTTACTATGTTACAGGAAGTGAAGAAAAATCTTCCCAATGGGACACAAATGGTAAAAAAATGACAGACGTTATAACCCTCTTTTACCCTATCAAAAATTTAAAAAATGTAAAAAAGATTTTGCCTTTAATTCTGCTTTAAAGCTTTAGTTTATTTTGTTCATATTTTGCCTTCCCTGGTTCCTACGTATCCCCTCAGCAGCATGCTAGCAAAATAAAATAAAATACAAAACAAAAAAAAACAAAACTTTTCTTCATTACTTTTCTTCCTTCAGAGCAAGTGATGACTTCACTGCGTCTCTATGCTTCTCTCTACAATGCAGGTGTTCTGTCAAAACAATTCGCCAAAATCTCCAACCAACGTCACTTCCGGTGACTCTCCAGCAGCAGTAATTGCAGATGTTGACGACTTGGCTGTTTTCACAGGACACCGGAAGCGTATACACCACGGTACACGATATAATGAGTGAACGGTGTAATGCCCCGTACACACGGTCGGATTTTCCGATGGAAAATGTCCGATCGGACCGTGTTGTCGGAAATTCCGACCGTGTGTGGGCTCCATCGGACATTTTCCATCGGATTTTCCGACACACAAAGTTGGAGAGCAGGAGATAAAATTTTCCGACAACAAAATCCGTTGGCGGAAATTCCGATCGTGTGTACACAAATCCGACGGACAAAGTGCCACGCATGCTCAGAATAAATAAAGAGATGAAAGCTATTGGCCACTGCCCCATTTATAGTCCCAACGTACGTGTTTTACGTCACCGCGTTTAGAACGATCGGATTTTCCGACAACTTTGTGTGACCGTGTGTATGCAAGACAAGTTTGAGCCAACATCCGTCGGAAAAAATCCATGGATTTTGTTGTCGGAATGTCCGAACAAAGTCCGACCGTGTGTATGGGGCATTAGTCTGCCCATTAGTAACCAACATGGCTGCCTCCAAGGCGGCGACAATTTTTTTATGCCTTATGCCGCGTACACATGGGCGGACTTTTTGACTGGACTGGTCCGACGGACCAAATCTGGCGGACAATCCGACCATGTGTAGGCTTCATCGGACTTTCAGCGGACTTTTTCTGTCCAAAGGCTGGCAGACTTTAGATTTGGAACATGCTTCAAATCTTTACGTCGTAACTCCATCGGACCCAGAAATCCGCTCGTCTGTATGATAGTCCGACTGACAAAAACCGACGCTAGGGCAGCTATTAGCTACTGGCTATCAACTTCCTTATTTTAGTCCGGTCGTACGTTATCACGTACGAATCCGTCGGACTTTGGTGTGATCGTGTGTAGGCAAGTCCATTCGTTGGGAAAGTCCGTTGGAAGTCCTCCGAAAGTCCGTCATATAGCCGCCCCGCTGACGTCAGCGAGGAGGAGGGAGAGAGAGGAGAGAGAGAGCTGACAATCAGCTGAGCGCCTGGAGTCGCGCTCATACAAGGTACAGATCGGTAGATTTTTTACATTAAACAGGCACAGGGACACATGTTAGTAAGGTACAGAGGAAATAAGAACATTTTAGAGCAGGAACGGGCGTAGGGGTGGGGGCTGGGGCTGGCACAAGCAGGGAGGGGAGGGGGGAGGAGGACAGAGGATACAGACACAGGGAGAGCTGCAGACAGGAGAGCTGCAGCTGACAGAATCACACAAACAGACCACTGTATGAGGGGCTCAGCAGCCATGATGATCGTGGTCTGTTCGCAGGGGGGAGGGTATAGCCAGGCAGGATCAGCCAGTTTTTTCAGGGTATACAGGGGTCCAAATGACACAGCACAAGCACTGTGCTGTATAAGATGCTTTAAAGGAACAGAATTTGGGGGGGGGGGGAGGGGTTGGGTTAACAAACGCTTTAAATTTAATGAATAAAAGGGGCGGGCCAGAGACAGTTGGGGGTTGGGGGGGGGGGGGGGCAGGAAAAGGCAAGATCAGAAGTGTCCAACCTGCGTCCCAACTCAAAATCATAAACTTACTTTAAAATGTGGATTATTTTTTGGATTTTTTTAAATATATATTAGAAAAATAAATAAAAGTGTAAATAAATAAATAATACATCTTTAATAATATGGTTACACTTAGCGAACAAAAAGATAAAATAACTTAAAGACTTTTATCTTCCCACTCTTCACAATCACGCCTCATTCATGTCATCAGTTTTCAGCAGCAACTATTTTCAAGGATGAAGCACACAGAGGGCAAAATTAAAACCAAAATATCAGATGAGCTCCTTGAGAATCCATTGAGAATTGCTACTACATCCAACCAACCAGATACTGATGTGTTTGTTTATAAAAAAAACAGTGTTAAAGATCGCAGTAGTTATATTTTGCCCTCTTTAACAAAAAATATTACACTAAAAAAAGATAGATTAGTCAGATAGGTACATTATCTATATCAGTGATCATTAACTTGTGATCTGCCAGAGTTTTTCTGCTCATATCGGCTAGCCTTATTGTTATACCCCGTACACACGGTCGGACATTGATCGGACATTGATCGGACATTCCGACAACAAAGTCCATGGATTATTTCAGACGGATGTTGGCTCAAACTTGTCTTGCATACACACGGTCGCACAAAGTTGTCGGAAAATCCGATCGTTCTGAACGCGGTGACGTAAAACACGTACGTCGGGACTATAAACGGGGCAGTAGCCAATAGCTTCCGTCTTTTAATTTACTCTGAGCATGCGTGGCACTTTGTGCGTCAGATTTGTGTACACACGATCGGAATTTAACCGATCGGATTTTGTTGTCGGAAAATTTTATAGCCTGCTCTCAAACTTTGTGTGTCGGAAATTCCGACGGAAAAAGTCCGATGGAGCCCACACACGATCGGAATTTCCGAAAACACAATCCGATCGTACTTTTTCCGACCGTGTGTACAGGGCATTAGTGTATTTTATGTGCAGACCAAGACAATTTCTCTTCTTCCAATGTGGCCCAGGAAGGTCAAAAGGTTGAACACCCGCCCTGGGAGGGATAGATGATGCTGGACGTTTTTCACCCAGAAAATAAGGCCGGCTGTATCTGACTTGCTGCAGCTTCTAATGCAGGTTGTGAGAAGCTCACAGTGTGCAGTGAAATCAGAGTAAAGCCATTTCAGGAGAGGAGCCGGTACAACTGTGCAAGACTGAAGGGAAGACTGGCGCTCGGCTTTGAATGACTCCCATATACAATCACAAGAAAAGTGATCGCTTCCTAAGGATTTTCCAGCACTTACCATCTCTCACAAAAGGCATTTTGCATTCCTATGCGTTACTCTTCCATTAACAGATGAAATGACCAGCCTCCATTGTCTGGGGAAGTCATTACACATGGAAGGACAATTGACGGGAAGAATGGAACATTAACACCGCAATCCTTACAGAAACACACTAATTACGTTTCTGTGATCACTCTCTGAGAAGCGCTCGTGTGTCATGCCGACCCCGGGGCCAAATCCGCCACGATGGGGAAATGGTGGATTAGGTCATTTTCCAGTCGATACCTCCAACTAGTAAATGCCGCGCTGTGATTATGGTCTATTGGCTCCCCTGCGTGGGCAGTCACCCAATCAAATGGCGATTCCAGGCCATTTTCATGGAAGGCCCCCGACAAACGGCTCATCAACATTATCTGTTCAAGATAGGTTTTTCCTATAGATCTTCATCTACTGTAATCCAATTAACCCCCTGAGAATACAGGTTAGCAGTACACTTATTGAGGGAGCCCACTTATCTGTACAATGCAATACAATGCAAAGAATTTCTCCTGAAAACCTGACAACCATCTGCCATCACAGAGCCAACAACGTCCTTGTATGTAAACAAAAAGAGAGCATTTTATTAGTGATAATACATCTTTATGGTATCATTGTAACATTTACCAGAAAGACAATGTGTTGAATTGGCATTTTAATGTGCTTGCTGTTCCATATTTTGATTTCCGTACAATATACAGTATAGCAATTCTTGTCAACCTAAGAAGTATAGGGAGCCCAAACTGTCACCATGAACAAGGGCCAAAACATAATGTTCAGTTTATGTAATACTAAAAAAGGACTGTCAGATACTGCAGACATACTAGAGGGAATAGTGATTGGAGACATGCAAACAAGTATGATTGGCCAGTAAGAGCCTGGGGATATATTACATGAGGCTAGTAAAGATCCCTGCTATTACCCCTTTACAAATCAAGGGTCCCACTCTCCATACAAACTGCCGGGTTCCCAGAGCTGTGCAATAAGTGTCAAAGGGCTGCTTGTGGCCCTTACATAGCAGGTTTGGCGCCAGGGATAACAGTCTAAAGCAGGGATATGCAAGTAGCGGACCTCCAGCTGTTGCAGAACTACAAGTCCCATGAGGCATAGCAAGACTCTGACAGCCATAAGCATGACACCCAGAGGCAAAGGCATGATGGGACTTGTAGTTTTGCAACAGCTGGAGGTCCGCTAATTGCATATCCCTGGTCTAAAGCCTTGTACACACAATCGGATTTTCGGCAGGAAATTGTGTGATGACAGACTGTTGGCCTAAAATCCGACCGTTAGTACGCTCCATCAGACAATTGTTGTCCAACTTTCCACCAATAAATGTTGGGTGGCAGGCTAGTAAATTTTCAGCGGACAACGGTCTGTTGTCAGATTTTCCTATCGTGTGTACACAAGTCCGTCACACAAAGTTGAAAGTACAAACAAGCATGTTTAGAATCAATGCTCACCGAACTCGACATTAGCAGAAGGTGGCGCCCAAGAGCTGAAATTCCACATAGTACGTCCCTACGTTTGTGTTTGTTGGCCGACAATTGCATACCGTTTGTATGCAAGACAAGTTCCCGGCACACGCCCTTCGGACAAAAGTCTGATGCTTTGCCAAAAATCTGATTGTGTGTACGAGGCTTAGGCTCCATTCACACCTATGCATGTTGCTTTTGAGCGTTTTTGGAGGGTTTTTTTTCATGCTTGCCACGTTTTTGAGCCGCGTTTTTGCCGCGATTTTGCCGCGATTTTGCCGCGATTTGCGTTTTGCGTTTTTTTTTTTTTTTTTACATTTTTTTTTTTTACAGTCTTAAAAAAAAATTAAAAAAAAAACAAAACAAAAAAAACCCCGGCAAAAACGCATCAAAAACGCACCAAAAACGCATCAAAAACGCTGCAAAAATGGTGCACTTGCGTTTTTGATGCTTGTCCATTGAATTCTATTACATGCAAAACGCTGCATTTTGCATGAAAAAAAGTCCCTGACCCTTTCCAAAAATGCAGAGAAACAAAAAGGCATTGATGTGAACATGTTCCATAGGAACCCATGTTAAAAAATTCCCGTGCATTTCTGCAAAATGCAAAATGCATCAATAAACGCGCTGGTGTGAATGGAGCCTTAGGCTCGGTTCACACCAATGCGTTTTGATTGCTTTTTACAGAAACGCACTACAGTCCATTTTCTGTGGGACATGCTCACAATTATGTTTTTTTTTGTTTTTTTTTAGCCACTGTGTTTTTGGAAAGGGTCGGGGACTTTTTAAAAAGCAAAATGGTGCATTTTGGTTCAATAGACTTCAATGGAGAAGCTGCAGAAAAGATAGTAGTGCGTTTTTGCCACGATTTGCGTTTTTTAATCCACCCAACAACAAATTGGCCAAAAAAAATATAACAAATGCAAAATGCATAAAAAAAGCGCATAAATGCATCAAAAACGCGTGTTGAAAAATGTAAAATGCACCGCAAAAACGAATCAAAAGCAAACTGCATAGGTGTGAACCAAGCCTAAATGCTCCCTCTAGTGGTCATAAAAAATTAGGGTGTGTAATTAGCATCCTTGATTAAACACCTGCTTGGGGGAATATGAAGGATTCCATTGCTGTCTTTGTTCTGAAAATGCTGTTTGCCTGACTACCATACAGATCCTCTTTCGGACTCATTGACCTTACAGTCAATGGAGGTCAACATGCAAACTATTTTTTTAACAGATGGTCAGCACTGGCTTTAAGAAGAAAAGGGCAATTACTAACATTGAAAATGTAATTAGCAAAATTGTTTTCGATGGCTTGAATTTAAAGTGGACCTGTCAGTAACTTATGGCTAAATGGTGTAATTAAAAAAAAAAAAGAAACGTGATTCATCAAAGCAGGCTACCTTCTTCCATTGCCCCCTAATTCAGTATTGAGGCTCAGGGGCCCATTGTAGGCACTTTTCGCGGTAGACACGGGTCATCATGGGGCACCCTGACCAGTCTGCAGCTATTAAGCCCCATAAACAACAAATTACACTGCTCCTTTTTTTTGCTTTCAACGCATCAACTTCATGGACAACATGTTCATTTGCTGTCTAGTATATCCCCCTGACTTCCAGATGCCACTGAAATGAGATAATAAATGTTATTCAATGTCAGTGGTCATAAAGTTATGGCTGATCGGTGAATAGTGAACTTGGTATTACATATTGTTATATATTTAGACGTTGATGAATTCAGCACAGATATTTAGATGTATCTGATCTGTGAGTGGTGCATGTCGAGTGATAATATATTTTTAGTATGAATTATATTTTCAACTGCGGCTCAAAAATGTAGCTATATGTTTAACCCCTTCCCGCCGACTGTACGTATATATATATGCGGCCTCACAGAAGTGGGTCTTTATCCATGAAGCCACATATATGCCTACCTGTGTTTGGAATAGCCTCTGATTGCCTATCATAGTCATCAGTCACTGTGCAGCCCTCCTAGGTGTGTTTTTTTCTCTTCTTTCCTTACAGGGGAGAAAAATTTCTACAAAAGTGTGTAAAAAAAAATTAAATAATACAAAAAAAAAAAAGCTGGATGAAGGTTTGATGTAGGTCGGTACCAAGGTTAGCGTAGGATCAAGGTAAGGGTCAAAGGTCAAGGTAAGGGGTTAAAGGTCTGGGTCCCTATATTTTGGGTAGGATTAGAAAAAAAAGAAGTTTAAATTAGTATCAGTGTCAGTTATCAATGCCCAGCTCCGCCCACAGGAAATGACCTTAACCACTTCCGGACCGCCGCCCGTCGATATACGTCCTAAGTTTGAAGAGGCATGTCGTTGTTATGGCAGCAGCTAGCTGCCATAACCCCGGTATCCACTTTTTCAACCGGCGGTCCGATAATAGTGGTCTCTGCCATGGATTCGCCGCAAGATCACTTTTACAGGCAGCGGGAGAGGGGCCCCCCCTCCTCCCCTCGAGCTCCGGTGCCCTCCGATGCTTACTGGAGCCGATCTGATGTTTCTGCTTCCTGGGTATAGAGATGAGTGAGGGGAAGATGGTCCCCACCCATCTTCATGCCATTGCTGGGAGGAAGCAACGTCAAAACGTCACTTCCGCCTATAGCTCTTAAAGGGCTTTTTTTTTTTTTTTTGTGACACTTTTTTTTTTTTTTTTATTGCATTTTAGTGTAAATATGAGATCTGAGGTCTTTTTGACCCCAGATCTCATATTTAAGAGGACCTGTCATGCTTTTTATATTATTACAAGGGATGTTTACTTATTACTTACTTACTAAGTACTTACTTACTTTTAAAGAACAGTGTAAAAATAAAAAATACAAGGTAAAATAAATAACAAAAAAAAATTTTTTAAACACGCCCCGTCCCGCCGAGCTCTCGTGCAGAAGTGAACGCATACGTGAGTAGCGCCTGCAAAAGAAAACAGTGTTCAAACCACACATGTGAGATATCCCTGCGATCGGTAGAGCAAGAGCAATAATTCTAGCCCTAGACCTCCTCTGTAACTCAAAACATGCAACCTGTAGAATTTTTAAAACGTCGCCTATGGAGATTTTTAAGGGTAAAAGTTTGTCGCCATTCCACGAGCGGGCGCAATTTTGAAGCGTGACATGTTGGATATCAATTTATTCGGCGTAACATTATCTTTCACCATATAAAAAAAAAAATGGGCTAACTTTACTGTTGTCTTATTTTTTTTAATTCAAAAAAGTGTATTTTTTACAAAAAAAGTGCGCTTGTAAGACCGATGCGCAAATACGGTGTGACAGAAAGTATTGCAACGACCGTCATTTTATTCTCTAGGGTGTTAGAAAAAAAATGTAAAATGTTTGGAGGTTCTAAGTAATTTTCTAGCAAACAAAAATGTTTTTAACTTGTAAACAACAAATCTCAAAAAGAGGCTCTGTCCTTAAGCGGTAACCCTTAACCACCGACACCTGCCATAAATTACCCCATGAGAAAATGTGTTACATTTGTTTTGTCCTCAGTCACTAAGGGGTTAAACAAAAATGGCAGCTGAGCGGCACCTTTGGCTCTAGAAAGCCTAAATAATATCACTTAGGGCTCTAATGTGACTATTGCTCAGCCACTCTGGCCCTCTGCGTCATCTGAAATAACTTACCCCCCACACGCCATTCACACACACCTCCAGCCGCCATGAACATGGGAGCCGCAGTAACCGATATCTAATTGGCATCTTGCGTTCGCACACACCTCTGTGGGGGGTTGATTTGTGATTAGAATAGGGAGCAGTTATGCTTTCCTTGAGGATGGAGGTCAGCTCAGACAGGGGGAAATCAGAAATGTCAGGAAAATCGTTTGCGCAAAGGATTTCGGGTAGCTGGTCTGTCAATCTCAGCCCATAAATCTAAGCAACATCAATACATTCTAATGCATGTTGACTGTAATTCCAGTAAAACACAAGTAAGGAGCTGATGGTAAACCAATAATGGTGTGTACTTCCATCGGCCAGGGAGTGGAGGATGGGAGGGGGGTGACATGGAGAGGCATGACGAACTCAAATAAAACCCAAGAAGGAAATGCAGTGATCAGAATGTAATAATTCTGTCAATGAACTAAAAGGAAGTAATGAGTTAGCACACTTTTTATGGGATCGCTGGTGTAAGCAGGAATACCAGTGAGGGAATCTCACCTAATGCCTATGCAGGGATTACTAGTCAATTCAGAAATAACATGTCAAATGCCGCGTACACACGATCGGAATTTCGGCCCGCAAAAGACCAGTGAGAGTTTTTCATCGGAAAATACGGCCGTGTGTATTCTCCATCGGTCTTTTGCTGGCAGACTTTCAGCCAGCAAAAGATTGGGAGCATGCTCTCAATTTTTCGGTCGGGAAAAGTTCCTATCGGAAAATGCAGTCGTCTGTGGCAATTTCTATGCATGCTCGGAAACAATTTGACGCATGCTCGGAAGCATTGAACTTCATTTTCTCGGCTCGTCGTAGTGTTGTACGTCACCGTGTTCTTGACGGTCAAAAGTTCAGCGAACTTTTGTGTGACCGTGTTTTATGCAAGGCAAGCTTGAGCGGAATCCCATCGAAAAAGCCGTCATATATTTTTCCGACGAGAAAACTGATCGTGTGTACGCGGCAAAAATCTTGCACCAAAATTCCAGAGCAGTGATCTAAAGTGGAAGTAAAGCTTGAAAACAAAAGTCTGCCGGCAGGTTGGGTCTTCTGGTAGAAGAGATTTTATAATGACCTTCTGCTAAAAAAAAAAAAAAATCTTTTACTTACCTGCTACCAATTTTTTCAAACATTACATGGACTGTGGCGCATGTGCTGTACAGTGTACAGACCTGGTATTTCTTTCAGACCCTTACAGGTGGCAGGAATGGCAACAGGTGAAAAGGTTACAGAATTCCAGTGCACAAACACAAGAGTTAGGCCCCTTTCACACAATAAGCCTGCTTGGATCCACCTGTCCATTTTTCAGGCGGATCCGAGCGGGCCATCCATTGACTCCTATGGGCAGGCAGATGTCAGTGGAGATGTGTCCGCTGTCACCCTACTGCCATCCGATCTGCTCAAGACTGACGTATGGCGATGCGTCTGCCATCCATCTTTGCGGATCGGATAGGATGAGATCTGATGAAAACGGACATGCTGTCCGTTTTCGTTCGATCTCCCCATAGAGATCAGCGGGGCTCTGACAGGTCCCTCCCCGCTCAGTGAGCAGAGACGGACTTGTCATCCGTCGGCTCAGCAGGGATCAACAGAGCGATCTCCCGCTGAGCTGGCGGACTCCGCTAAGCGGATCCGCCCGGTGTGAAAGGGGCCTTACATGAACTAAAATTGGAGAGTGCAATATCTGGTGCAGCTCTGCATAGAAACCAATCAGCTTTCAGGTTTTATTGTCAAAGCCTAATTGAACAAGCAGACGTTAGAAACTGATTGGCTACCATGCACAGCTGCACCAGATTTTGAACTCTCCAGTTTTAGTAAATCAACTCCAGTGTCTGCCTAATGTGCAAAGCAAGAAGACGTGGCCCCAGGAGAAGAAAGGGACATGGCATTGGAGGAGACGGATTGGATGTGGGGATCGAGACCTATAAGTAGTGTAGAAATTTCCTGTGCTTACTTGCGAATCATAGCAAATGCTGGCTGCCCCCATCTCCCTTTACTTCTGCTTCAAAGGAAACATGGGGGGCTGCCATTGCTGATCCCTTTGAAAATGCTAGTTCTCTGGCTGTCATCTCACCTAGGTCTAGACATAAGTGGGTGATTTTACCGGAGCTTGATTGTTCAATGAAAACTGTGAATTGTCAACAATCTGACAACATTAGCATTCGCAACTAGGCTAGAGTAGTTTTGTTTGAAAAAAGAAGTTCCTCTTTTTAGCTAGCTTTGGTGTATGAAAGGCTTTGCTTGTAATCAACCTTATCTCATTGATATCCCCATCACATGATTTTGTGGATAGACAAATGGTTGGGGTTATCATAAGGGTTGGCACTAGGGTTACCATTAGGTTAAGTGCAAGGGGTCCAGGATAGTTCAAAGGTACTTCTTTAACTCCAAGGACCCATTTTAAACCCATTGTGCCCCTAAAAACTTAAAAAAAAAAACGCCTTCATTTCACCTTTCCCATGGACACCAATGCATTTATACAAAAAATATCCAGATTTTTGCTAAGATTTTGGTGAAGCGAGGAATGACAGTTTCGCTCATCCCCAGCTGGGACTGATAATTATCAGCTTGGAACAAGAATACAAATCAGGAGTGTTGGAATTTTTTCTGCTTTCTCTTGCTGCATGCTTGTACTGAAGCAATTGTATTTAGCCATGCTGTTGACCATTTAAACAGAACATTACCATTGTAAAAGAACACACAGGGTGACAATGCCTATTGCTTGGTCACCCTGTCGCCACGTTGACTGACCATTGAAGATTGTTGTCATGCGTAATACTTCTGTCTACTGGGGAGTATTTATTTGGCTATTTGGTTTCTTCAATAAACCTTGGGTAATGCACTAAGCGTTTGTGTTCCCTATGTGTTCTTTTACAGTGTTTAGTTGGATTCCCTTGTCTAAGGAGAGAAGCACTACTGAAGCATAGTCCCAGAGGTTACATAGACCCTGCTTTACATCCCGGTCTGGCGCCTAACCTTTTGAGCGCTGGAGAAATTGTTTGTTCTAGAACATTACCATAGGTACACTCAGTATCTGACCGGAGGTCAGAGAGTAAGGTCAGGGGGCTGATGCTCCTGGAAGTGACCCACAAACTGGTTGCTTTTCATTTCACCTTGCCGGCAAAGTTGTTCAAATATCCAGACACCCGCCACTTGGCCTGGTCTGCTCAGACAAGCCAATCTGCCCATCTCTGCTCCTGCTATCTACCACTGAGGTTTTCATGCCAGGGTGGAACCAGTTAAGTGGAGAAGTTATTCGTCTGTGCAAAGTCATAGAGCTCATTTTACTGGGCTGCTTTCCAGTCAAGGTAACATCCTTGAAATTAAGGTCTGTCTATGGCCGTACAACGTGAAGACGCGTAAGAATGATGGTTTAGTAGTGCTGAGCTATTAGGATGCTGAGCCCATTTGAGGCTGGGTGCTGAAGGAGGGGGTATCCACTTAACAAACTAAAAGTGAGAAAAATAAAAATAACATAAGCTGCCAGGTTCTGAACACACGTATCCCAGAATCAGCTCTTTCTTCAGTCCCAGACTGGCATTGCTCACTGCATCAGAGGAATTGATCAGATCATTAAATCTGAATTGGGCGACGTAGTGTAGCGTAAGCTTGAAAACCATTAAAGGCACTCTATCAGGGGAGGAATATGGGAGCTGCCAGTCCTGTCTTCTTTTTAAAAGTGCAGTCTTCTTGGCTGTTATCCTCATCCTTCATTCAGTACTTAGTACATCACTGACCTATAACAAACATGCAGCCAGGGTTAGTTTCACCTAAACCTACAGATATTTGTTCCAGGCCAGTCACTCACCATGTAGTGAGGTCAGCTGCACCCAGTGCCAAGTCTTACAGCTTGGTAATTTGTTTTTAAACTGTTTGTCAGTTAAGAATGTCATACTGTACATATCCAACATGTTTTGGAAGAAATGGCTACCCTCCTTTTTCAGGGCTTGAGCAAGTAAACTGTAAATATATCCAGACAGGATTCCCTTGATAGCCCGCTTTGAAGTTAAAATGGCCTGAATGTCTACTTGACTACTCATACTGCTAGAAGGAAACGCTAACAACTCAGCCCATTTCAGCCTTCAACGAGACAATGTGCTGATTCCTGTCCAAGTATATTTACCATTTATCCACTTAGGCCCTGAAGAAGGGGTAGGTCACTTACTCCAAAATAAATTAGCTGTATTCAACGTTCTTAACTAATAAACGGATTAAAACAAATCAAGTCAAATGTTTGTACTAGGTAATCTAGAACTAAAACTAGGTCTCCACACACCATTCTTTCAGTACAGGTTAACATTCAGTAATTAGTAAAAAAAAAAAAATCAAATGGAAGATCTTTTGCTGACGCACCAACATAAAAGTGAGATTTACTCCAAGTCTTTTTTTCATATACCGTGGTTAAATATATATATATATATATATATATATATATATATATACATATATATATATATATATATATACACAATTTTTAAAAAATATATTCATGATGAAAAAATTAAAAACATTCTTTGTACAATTAAATTTAAAAAATATATATATATAAAAAGAAACATATATATATATATATATATATATATATATATATAGATCTATCTATCTATAGATATATATATATAGATATATAGATATATCTATAGATATATAGATCTATAAATATATAGATCTATATATCTATAGCTAGATATATCTATATAGATATGTATCTATATAGATATCTATAGCTATATAGATTTATCTATACATCTATATAGATATATATTGAATTTAAAACTTTTTTTTTTTAATCCATAAAAATATCACAAGAAAATTTTTAAAAATTGTAAAAAGAAGCCCCTGCTTCTTTTTGGGAGACAAGCTTCACACAATGCCATTTGCTGCACTGCATTTAGGTGCCATTAAAAATGAATGGCACCCAAACATGTGTGGTGCATTTTGTCACTATTGCAGTGCGATTTGGGATTGCAGGCAACATCGCAGCAATTCTGCCCGACATCTGAAAATGCCAGAAGTGAACGGGACCTCACAGTTCTCTTTCTCAGTCAAAATGGCGCTTAGTGTTCGAAAATAAACGCTTGTAAGCACTAACGCTCAAAAAACGTGCATAAACATCTGATAAGAACGCGGTAAAATGTGCATTCTTAATGCGGGCTTCTTCAAGCTGTTACTTCTAGCTTTTTTAGGTTATTAATTGTGCATGAGGCCTAAATCTGCAAAAGGCTCTCTGTCCTCAGTTCAATCCCCCAGCAAACCATTAACATTCACAACCAGTTGCACGGCTCTGCCTGAAGACCTTGCTCTTCCTCTTTCTGAGGCTGGCAATTCAATTTTTTTTTTGCCTGCACATGTTTGTTTCGTTATCACGATGCAGAGGCCTTCAATCCACGTTCTTGTTTAATCTGTTATTTCGCTGTAACCTGGCACAAACAGTACCATCTGCCAAGAAAGCGTTCGCGGTGACCAGCGCTGAGAACATTAATCAGAAGATCTCTTCAAGCCACAAGAAGTTCCCTTTCCCTTGACTTTCTCAAGAGACTTTTTTATGTTATTTCTTTTCTTTAAGCCAACCTCATCTTAAATAACCAGGCTTTAACAGAAAATGAGATCGCAGCGAACGTAGCCTGAGACAAACTCGTGTGGCTTAGTATTCTGAATTAAAGAGAACATACTTAAATTTGTTGCGGACACATAAAACATATATCTATCTATCTATCTATCTATCTATCTATCTATAGATAGATAGATAGATAGATAGATAGATAGATAGAGATAGATAGAGATATATTTATATCTATCTATATATATATATATATATATATATATATATATATATATATATATATATATATATAGATATATATATAGATATAGATATATATATATATAAATATATATTTTTTATAGATAGATAGATAGATAGATAGATAGATAGATAGATAGATAGATAGATAGATAGATAGATCTATGTATCTATATATTTATATATATCAAAATATATATATAGATAGATAGATAGATAGATAGATATATCTATATATATAGATAGTTATATAAACAGATAAGAGTAAAAAATTCTATAACATGACACTGAAAAACTGTCTGTAATTACAAAAGGGTTTTTAATTCAAATGAATTTGAGTTTCACGCTCCCCCTAGTGGACAAGTTTTGCTCAAACACCTTCTGGGTTTCTGTAATTATAATAACAAACAGCTATTTATTATGAGCTGCTGAATTTTCATCTGCAGCGTTTTTTTCCCCCCCGCTCATCTGTAATGTCAGTAATTATCGTTTCTGGGAGATGGTGTATGCTCAGTAAATGCTATTTAATATTTCCATAAAAAAAGAATGTTTATCAACAAAATGTATTTGCTGACCTCACACGACTCGGTCCGGCTATTGAAATAACGTAAAGATAATGATCATCAATCTGAAGATGTACAGCGGCTATAAAATCTATAAATTACGGAAAGGTTTACTGTAAGCGGACACAACGCGGCTGAGGGGAACAGAGCTCGGGTAAAATAAACCACTGTCCTTACAATAAAATTGTATCCGCTTCTGGGTACACAAAGTGAAACTACTTAAAGTGGTTCTAAAGGCAGAAGGTGTTTTACCTTATTCATTCTCTGCATTAAAGCAGTTGTAAACCGCTGAATAAAAAAACAAAAACAAACAAACTGTAAGACAATGGCAAAATGTGCTGGTATGCATCATAAATAGTACATTTGTAATAGATGTCTATACAGTAGGCCAAAAAAGTCTCACAGCTAAGGAAGAAAGAAGGACAGAGGAACTCTGTTGCAAAAGAGGCACAGTCCCTCCAAATGAGGGACAGTTGGGAGTTATGGATTTCCCTGCAGTAGTTTGTGTCTCTGCCCCTCCCACAATGGTGAGACTTCCCTGCAGTAGTTTGTGTCTCTGCCCCTCCCACAATGGTAATATTACCCTACAGCAGTTTGTGTTTCTGCCCCTCCCACAATGGTGATATTTCCCTACAGTAGTTTGTGTCTCTGCCCCTCCCACAACAGATTTCCCTGCAGTAGTTTGTGGCTCTGCCCCTCCCACAACAGATTTCCCTGCAGTAGTTTGTGTCCCTGCCCCTCCCACAATTGTGATATTTCCCTACAGTAGTTTGTGGCTCCGCCCCTCCCACAACAGATTTCCCTGCAATAGTTTGTGTCCCTGCCCCTCCCATAATTGTGATATTTCCCTACAGTAGTTTGTGGCTCTGCCCCTCCCACAACATATTTCCCTGCAGTAGTTTGTGTCCCTGCCCCTCCCACAAAGGTGAGATTTCCCTGCAGTCATTTTTTTTTTTTTTTTATAGACAAGTGTGACACCAACATTTGCTTTTGGTACAGCCATCCAATGTGGACAGAGGTGGAGTTCCTAGCCAGGAATGTATACCTAGGAGTCCCCAAGTAATACATTTAAAGGAACTAGTATACCGTTCAACCAAGCAGCTCCGAAACAGAAACAAAATTCTGGTTTTGGGTGGGAACCGCCTTACGTTCCAATTCACTGACTACAGTTTAAAATGTATCTGTTTTAATTATTCGGCTTGTCTAATAAACACAGAATGAGCTCTCAGACTCTTGCGTATCCAGGGCACAGGAGCGCGCTCCGCTACACGCCGGCGGATGTAGCGCTGTTTGGTCAGGATTATGAGAATTCTGCTCGGCTGCTGTGAAATAAATGATTCATGACATAACTGTGCAATGAGTGTGTTGTTTAATCACAGAGACCGTCTCCGCAATTGCCGCTAAACTCCAGACACAATATATTTCTGTTTCAGAATTCATGTTCGGCTGACAACAATACGATATTGCCTTATAATCCGGATACAATTTCATCTCCAGAACAACTATTACATGCTAGAGCGAGCAGTGTAGCCATGGCTTATTTGTTCCAAAGTAATATTTATCTAATATTTTGATGCCTATCTCTGTAATAAATGGAACTATTTATACCCAGTTCATTAACATTTATAAAGCGCCATGCAGACTGTTGCTATCGTGTCGGAGATAAGAGGAATTGTACTGTATAAAGAGAATGTTGTCTGTCTATTCATTTTTACGCCGCTGTCAATGTTACAGGGAAACGCGGAGCCATCAGACAGAACTGGGCGCTTCGGTGCACCTGGTTAATACTATGCGTCTACATTGTGTGCTTAACAGATTGGGAGCCATTTAAAATTGTATCCTAAGGTAGCACCATGGGCTTTAAATAAGGTCTCCTCCCACTGCGCCAGGTTCAGCCTCTTTAACTTGTATTGTAATGGAACAAACACAACTATGACAGATTTTTACACTGACTGATCACAGACCGAGAGACAGACAGCTATATGAGTGTAATGGAATTTTTACACTGGCTGGTCAGAGACTGAGAGGCAACAGAGACACAAGTTGTGTGAGTGTGATGGATTAATACACTGCAGTGTCAGAGACTGAGAGGCAAGAGAGACACAAGTTGTGTGAGTGTGATGGATTAATAGACTGTCATGTCAGAGACTGAGAGGCAACAGAGACACAAGTTGTGTGAGTGTGATGGATTAATACACTGCAGTGTCAGAGACTGAGAGGCAACAGAGACACAAGTTGTGTGAGTGTGATGGATTAATACACTGCAGTGTCAGAGACTGAGAGGCAACAGAGACACAAGCTGTGTGAGTGTGATGGATTAATACACTGCCCTGTCAGAGACTGAGAGGCAACAGAGACACAGGTTGTGTGAGTGTGATGGATTAATACACTGCAGTGTCAGAGACTGAGAGGCAACAGAGACACAAGCTGTGTGAGTGTGATGGATTAATACACTGCAGTGTCAGAGACTGAGAGGCAACAGAGACACAAGCTTTGTGAGTGTAATGGATTAATACACTGCCGTGTCAGAGACTGAGAGGCAACAGAGACACAAGTTGTGTGAGTGTAATGGATTAATACACTGCCGTGTCAGAGACTGAGAGGCAGCACCAAGGGCACTAAGCTATCTGAGATGCTTCAACACACAGCCAAGAACACAAAGACTACTTCACAGGCATTAGAATTTACATGAATCGGGCAAAATCTTAGTCCAAGAAGTACACGTCGCTGAAAACTGATGCTATGATTCTTCTGGAGAAAAAAAATAAGCATAGTATGGATTGTGTGATTTTTGAGAGTGAACTGTAAATAAATTAATTTAGAGTGTGATTTTTGAGAGGACTACTAAATAAATAAATAAATACATTTATTTAGTAGTCCTTTCCTCAGCCTCCCTCTCCAGTCTCATTACTCTAGAAAGCAAAAAGAGGACCAGTCACCTCTGGGATGTCCCTTTCATACAGGGGCGGGGAGGTCCCACCGCCATATTCCTTGGAGTGTGAAAATTAGGCAGTGACTCTAAAGCCAGCCAAACATGGATCCAAAATCAGCTGGTTCAGCAAGGACCGGCCAATAATCAAGCCATGAATAGGCAGGCTGATTGTACCCAAGTTGATCTGTTAATCGACTTGGGTAACACCAGCCTTTCGTATATTTTACATTTGATTAGTGCTATAGCTATAGCTGCTAGCAGTAATCATTGTGTCCTGCTGGCCGGGAAAGCTCCCTGTAGGAATGCCCCCATCAACGCTGACTGTGTTGATAGAGGAGTAAAATCGAATCATCTTTGGCCTGCTTAAAGCGGAGATTGCAGGGAAGGAGGGGGGAGAGGTGATCTTCCTTCCGGTACTGCGGCGCCAGGAGAGAAAGTGGGAGCTAGGTGCATATCAAAACAGGGTACCCCCCCCCCGAAAAAAATGACATGCCAAATGTGGCATGTCAGGGGGTCACCAGCACTGAAAGTGGAAGTTCCAATTTTGGGTGGAACTCCAGATTAAGTCTAAATTAGTTAATTTTAATAGGACAGTGGTCTCCAAACTATGGCCCAAGGGCTGGATGCAGCCTTTTGCTAGCCCTTATCTGGCACTTGGGGCACTATTCCTCCACCAACAACTCCTGATACCAACAATGGAAAATATATACTGGCCATGCAACAACAATGAGGCACTGTTCTTTTTACGGACACCGATGATGGGACACTATTCTTCCCACTGATAGCAATGATGGGGCACTATTCCTCCCACCTACACCAATGATGGGGCACTATTCCTCCCTCTAATACCAACAATAGGGCATTGTTTACTGCAACTGAAGCCAGGGCATTTTCTACTGCCACTGGCCACAGCTGGGCCCTCCTAAAATCTGAAGGATAGCAAACTGGCACTTTGTTTAGAAAGTTTGGAGACCCCTGTCATAGGTTAAGGTCTAATTCATGGAGGATGATGTTCTGGCTAAGAGAGCTCACATAACACAAGATGTTACAGTCAACAGGGGTGGCTAAAGTCCCCCTTTATCAGGGCTTTAGAAGCAGTATAAGATTGGAAAGCAGGACTTAGAAAAGGGTTCATAAACTTACCAGTCTGTTTGATATAGAAGTGGTGCAGTAGTCAAGCAGCTATCCTCAAGTGCAATACTGAAATTGGTGTTACCCTCTTTACTGTGCAATTTGGCAGGTATACCTGGTTCACGAAAGAGGCCGAAAAGAATTGCAAATCTCTTGGCAGCCTTAACCGACCACTTATACCTGCTGCCTGTGGTTCAACTTTAATGACAACGATCATAACGATCCCGGCCAACATGATTATTCTCCCTCTACTAAAGGAAAACTAGCAAATATAAAACAGCATATATAAAATATCATATTCAAAGTCCCAGCAGCCATGTAAATGTCCTTCACATCACAGTCTGTGATCCAATAAAAGGAAAAAAAAAAGGCAAATCAAAAACCACTTTGAAAGCTTGTGTGTAGAGAACGTCCGGTAGGGGGTGCGTGTCGGAGCTGCGCTGAAAATCCTGGCTTTACATCTGTAATTCTCCCGGGTGTTTATTAAATCCTATTGTCTGTTTGCCTTTTTCTAGAGTTAGCAACAGGTGTTGTGAACCGTGTCAATAAAAACCGGCTCAGTGCGCTGTTTGCATAGGAAGGGGGGGAAAAAAGTGTTACTCGTTCCAAATCTCTGAGGGTTTCTGTATGTAACGTGTGATGTGAAAGCGAAGGCATTAACACCTGCTTGCCTTTATCCAGACGGATGGTGGCCTTTACACAGGCTTCGCTTTTGCAAAATGATGAAAATGCCCCGAAAGTTGAAAGCAGCCCGGTCACTACACCAATTTATTGGGTCCAGCAACAGTTGTCGGTGGAACAGGTGTCCCCATTGGAAGGTATTCGTTCTGGTGACAACTTGTGGATTTCTCATAATTTCAATCTCATTGACATTGGTCCCCTAGACAAATAGTGAGGTCAAAGTGTTACTAAACCCACATCATTAAACATTATCAATAAATGGTGTATTACACGCTGTCCATACGCTCACTCAGTCACTATAGGATTTGTTTTCTGTATTCTGCAAAAAACCTGGTTGATCCTGCTTTTCTTTGTTTCCCCCTCCTGTCCATGTCCCCACTACAGTTGGAGATTTTGCAAAGCAGTGTTGGCAGCTCTGCACATGCTCAGTTCTTAGTGTATTTCTACCCTGAGCATTTCCCCCCTATCACATCTGAGCAGTCCATGTGACTATAAAGTCAAATACGTAGGGATGTGGGTGTATACACAGTGGTAAATGACAGCCCACTCCCTCCCTCCTCCATGCCCACTAACCAGCTAAACACAATGAGGGTGGGATATTGCATCTTGATTGATGGAGGCTTCACCTCCTTGTTATTCTACGACACAGGCTGGAGGGGTGTGACACACAGTGACTGGCAGAATTCCACCCACACCATGTTATTGTCAAAAAATAATAAATATTTGATTTGAATAAATATATATATATATATATATATATATATATATATATATATATATATATATATATATATATATATATGTGTGTGTGTGTGTGTGTGTGTGTGTGTGTGTGTGTATATATATATATATATTTGTAAGGCAAGTTAAACCAGCTTATTGCTATTATTTATTAAATTTTACTCTGTAATCCAAAGGCTGTTTTTTTTTTGAGCATGTGACCAGCAGCAGAGGGCTAAAAGCTCCTGCAGACAGGCTGGGAAAGATCTGGGTCATGTGACAATTGTATATTGATTAGGAAAAAGGTACTTAGATTTTTTTTTAATTTAAATAAATACAGTGCCACCATCCATATACATAAAGAGGAGGGACATTGTAACTTACAGTGTGTGTATGTGTGTGTTTACTATCACTTTAAATCTCCCCATCAGAGACAGCGATGGCAATAAAAACGCGTCAGCGGTTCTAACTCCTTTCTACTGCCTTTGGTGACTTCTCCTTCTGAAAATGCTAGCTGGCTGTGTCATAATGATCCTATGGCTTCAAGATTTTCAGAGTCAGTGAGCCTGAGCAGCCATTGTGCTTAAAGTCTAACTCCGGGCAGCTCAAAAAGTATCCCTTGAAGTGGGACTGGGTTGCACTGCAAAGGTTAATTGCTTGTTTTAGTCTAGGTGGAAAAAGAAAAAGAACAGATTTAGTACCCGATCTTCTGCCTCTCCTCACAGCTAGACCAGCCCCCACAGCTTCTTCTTGCCAATTCAGCGGGCCAAGTTCCTGACATCATCAAGACCAAAGCAGGGTCCATAGCCTTGCATTGGATGTGATAACACAGAGGGACAGTCCATTGCCAGAGCGTGGGGAAGTGCCACCAGCCTAAGGAGCACAGGATCAGATAAGCAAAACTGATTCTCCTCTCTCCTCTAACCCCACTGAAAGGGATAACGTTTCAGTTGCCTTTAGAGATGGGCTTTAAAGCATATATATGGTCAAAATGTAAAATCATATACTTATTCATTTACACTTTGTATTCCAATTACTTCTAGCCTATTTCTATTATTCTAAACAATCCTAAAGTTTGTAAACTCCCCATACATTTACTTCCTTGAATTCTGTGATAGGTATTCACTATGCTCTGTAAGTAGGCACTGCTGTGTCACCCATTTCACAGAGCCTGAGAGGAGGAGTTTCAGGCTCAGCACAGGAATTACTGATTTTGGGCAGCAAGGTACCATGGGATATGTAGTCCTTAGAAAGGGAAAATAAACAGTAGAGAAGCAAAGCATGCAGGGAATCCAGAAAGTTGTGGAAAGAAACGGGCAGCAGACGGGCAGAACTCACAACATGAATAGAGATTATCAAGTAAGTTTAGATTTGATTGTCAGAAATAATGATCTCTCTATGTAATGCAGGCAGATCATGGCTGATGGGAGGGGCCAGCAGGGTGCTGTATCCCAGGTAGCAAGGATAACTTGCCACAAATTTGTGGCAGTGTTGAATTGTAAGTCTCATAACTTGCTGCACATTTTCACTGGCAAGTTGTACACTTGCAGAGCACTTGAAGCACAAGTTCTAGTTGACACTTTTCCCATTTGTAGCAAATGTGCATGGCGAGTCTCTAGCGAGAGCAAAGTTGCAGTGGTGAGTCTACAGCAAGAGTGCTGCAAGTCTACAGTATGAAAATTCAGCCACAGTGACCCCTGTGGTGGGAGGACTTTTGCACAACATAACTGAACCACAACTTGCAGCAGACTTGCAGGATGTTTGCAAAGAAAGTTGATCTGGAGTCATGCATTGCGGGCTTGCTGCAATTGTGCAACAAACTTGTGAAGCCGGCAAGTCTAGCAATAGCTTAGCAAGTCATTTTCAAACTTGCAGCACAATTGCTTGCTATCTGGAATATATCTTCCTGAAAACATCATAGCTCTCTGCTTTGGTACTCCTCTCAAGAGCCCTCAGTCCTGATGCAAGCAGTGCGCTGGCTCATGGGAGGAGTTATGCAAATATTAAAATGCCTTGATGGGTGGATGTCAATCTGGAGGAGTGGGTGTTCCTAGGCAGGCTTAATTTGCATACAAACCTCCCTGGGTAATGCCTACATGTGATGCTGAGCCGTAATGATTGAAAGGACTGTAATCCAGTGAATGAAAAGGGTGAGCCAGGGGCAGTCAGGCTGGGGAGGAAAGGGCTAGATCAGGGGTTTCAAACTCAATTTCATTGTGGGCCACATCAGCATTATGGTTGCCTTCAAAGGGCTGTCTGCATCTGTAAGACAAGATGTCCAGAGCAGCCCCCCCCCCCCCTTACATCAGATGTCAAAAAAAGCACTCCACCATCAGAATTTAAGAGTCCATCACCCTCCCTTACATCACAGTACATCACCTCATCTTTACGTGAAAAAGCTGGGGACAGAGTTGGGAAGGAGAAAGTGCAGGGTCTGGAGGAGGACCAGAGGAGGCCTGGAGTCAGCTGTCGGATACTGAAACCAGGGGAGGCGGAGACGAGTGGGTTGCGCAGCTGCACAGAAAAGTGCAGGATCTGTAGAAGGAGTTCTGTTTTCCCCTCTGCTGCCCACTTCTGAGAATGGGGGGGCAGAGACAAGCCTCTCTGCGGCTGCACAGAGAAGAGCAGGATCTAGCGGAGGAGTTCCGTCCTCCTCTCTTCTGCTGACTGCTGAGACAAAGTGGTGACAGAGACGAGGGGGGTGCAGCAGCTGCAGGAGAGGTGCGAGGGGCACGTGAAATGGCCTGGATGCTGAACATCCTCCAGCCAGGAAATGAGGTGGGCTCTGTCTGACTTGCTGCAGCATCTACTGCACATTGTGAGAAGCTCACAGTGTACAGTGTAATCAGAGTAAGCAATTTCAGTAAGGAGAGGAGCCTGTACACCTGTGTAAGATGGAAGGGGAGGTTGGAGGTCAGCTTTATGATCACTGGAAGTCATGTTGTGTCTGTGCCCCCCCCCCCACCACTGACTATCCCACATGTAGCTGGCCGGGAGGCACCAGAAAGTCATCTTGTTTCACAGAAAGCTGTTGTAGAGTTTTCAAAAAACAAATTGTGACACTGCCATGCTGGAGATTTTTCTGGTATGAGATAGGAGGGTGTTTGCTGTGATTCCATGGCCCCGTAGGATGGCTGAGCGGCGGCGGCGGTGTGTCCGACTCAGACGCTGGTCTCTAGCACATGAGCATTAATTGGCAGGAGGGAGCTAAAATGTATCTTTATGAAAAATGCAGCGCTCTCACTGTGAATAGCAGCAGTCAATACATCCCCGCGGTATGGACAGCTCCATTTGCAGAATATGGATTTTCTCATAAATATAAAAAAAGGTTAATTAATAACCTCGCCACAATCTAACAAAAACTAACGGAAATCCCTCATTCCGCCGCAGACACGGAACATTAACATTTACTCTGAAAAATTAGACACTGCCTTAAAAAGGAAAACTACGCACACATTCCATTTAAATAAGTCATGAAATCGACAGAAATCAGTTTAATACTATTTATCAGCTGAAAGCTGAAATCAGCCTCTCAGGGTCAATTGCTCTTCTGATAATGGATACAAAATTGGACTTGGTTAGTGGCGTTTACTAATGTTTACAAGTAGAGCAGGCAAGGGGGGGCAGAGAATAAAAAGGACTGCAGCGTATGAAAAATTTTGTCACACTCTTTAAAGTACATGTACAGTAAACCCAAACACTAATACCTTCTATGATCTTCAAATGTCTTTTGTAACATTTTTAAATTTGCATCCTTTATTAAAGAAATGCCAATCCTGCTATGAAGGTCCTTGTTCAGAAACTCAGGGGTTGACTTATAAAAAAAATTGCATTGCCATTCACCCAGTAAAAGTGCGCGTACCTTTCTTCTGTGCAAATGGGGCAACAAACAGATATAAATAGGCTAAATCCTGTCCTGCTCGAATGAAAATAGTTGATTTTAAAAGGAAAATACAGCATTTGGCCACTAGAGGGAGAAAACTATTCTAAGAAAGCTCTACAATACATAGCCCCATCTAGTGGTCAAATGTGGTATTTTGCTTTTTAAATCCATTTGCAATCAAGCAGCACAGCACATAACCTTATTTAAAGTGTAACTCCACTTTTGTTGAGAAAAAACATTCCCCCCTGGGTGATCTATGTAAATTGCAAGGATTATAACAACCTTTGTTGCAGATTCCTACCTTTTGTTATTCTGAAGAAATCCCTGTGTGTTTGTCTGTGCCTCTGTACTGAGTGGGTTTAATGGGAGTGGTTTCATAATTATCAGTCAGCTGTGGCAGCTGCAGGACACTAATGAGATAATCTGCTGGGCCTGCATCCCTTTAGACATGCTCCTATTGTAAATATTGCACCAAAAATGACATTTTTTGTTGCAGGGGATGCCTGAAATCTGACTTGTATCTTTGGCAGACTTCTGGGAAAATTGGTGAGCCAATCACACAAGCAGGAAATGATGTTTCTGGGGAGTGGTCAGTACACATTCTGTGTACAGAATAACTTCAGGTAGCCATATTGCATTGCATTTATAGAAAATTACAGCGGCTACAGATTAAAAAGGAAAAGTAATTTTTAATAACATTCAATTACAATTAGACTTGTGTCACAATTGTACACTCTATATTCTTTTTTCTGTATTTTTTCCCCCAAGAAATTGGAGTTACCATTTAACTTTTTTGCCCCATTCGCACAGGTCGAATTTACATGCACTTTCACTGGGTGAATGGTTATGCAAATTCTTTATTAATCATTACTGGTACAAAAAAGAAAGCTCCAATGGAGACTAAAAAAAGGCAATTTCAACACACATTACACAGGCATGGTAAACTGTTGTCACCATCAGAAGACGTGTTTTAAAAAAATGCCATGCAGCCATTGCTGGAGAGCATGTAGACAGGAAGTGGATGCAAAGAGGTTGCAGGAGACCAGCAGCACTGAGATGTCACATACAATGAAAAAATATAAAAACAAGGATTTTATGTTTAAAAAAGTTCAATGGTTTATAATGCACACAGCCAAATACATGTCATCCAGTGATGTATTTGCATCTACTTTAAAAAAAAAAAAAGTGTCATTGTTCATAGTTTCGAATTCCTGAACCTACCAAACTTTAATTCCCAACTCCGCCCTCTGTAGGCTCCTCGCTGTCTATCGGCATGGTACAAGGAACACAGGTAAGAGATCGTGTCCCGGCTGATTACGTATATCAGAACCTCATCGCCTTTGTCAGTTTTGCACTAACAGCGCGTTAAAATCACTCAACTTTAGCAGAGCTGCGTTTGTTGCTTGACCAGCATTAGCAGCTGATTGATTGGATTTCCTCTTCAAAAAAGGGAATAATAATCTGCAGTGTCTTCAGAGGTTGGCTTATTTGCAGATATCCTCAATAAGAAGAATTATTGATGGCGGTCTTGTTATATGGCATTGTCATGACTTTTAATAGGCTTGCATTTAAAGAAGACATGTACAGATGCAGAGGCCATTATGGTGCTTAATAGCCGGCTATAAAATCCCAGATAACGACGCTTCACCTATGACTTATGTGCCGTTTAATGGACTCGCTCTAAAATATTGCATTATGGATTTCCCGCCAAAACATTGTAACCGGCACAATGATAAGCGCGTGCCCGTATAATTTATCCCATTGTAATGGAGGAGATGGCTTCACAGATAATGTTATTAGAGGCCAGGAACAAAATGGTTTCTTCTTATTATCAATATTACAAGATGTGAGCAGAAAACAAGAATAAAGATCACCCACACCACACAATTTATTGTGTCATCTTTCTCATGCTTTAGTCTTGTTGACAATGTCAAGGACCAGATTAATAATTCCTCGACCCTATGGGGACTTGAGAAGTTACAGTTCCAGGAAATATTTTACGATATAGTACTGTGCAAAAGTTTTAGGCATGGTGCGAAAGAATGTAAATGAAGAATGCCTTCAGAAATAAAAGTGTTAACCACTTCAGCCCCAAAAGGATTAGCCCCCTTAATGACCAGGCCATTTTTTGCGATACGGCACACCGTCGCTTTAACTGACAGTTGCACGGTCGTGCGAAGTTTCACCCAAACAATATTGACGTCCTTTTTCACCCACAAATAGAGCTTTCTTTTGGTGGTATTTGATCACCTCTGCGGTTTTTATTTTTTGCGCTATAAACTAAAAAAGACCGACAATTTAAAAAAAAAAGACATTTTTTTTTTACTTTCTGCTATAATACACATCCAAAAAAAAATAAATATATATATATATATATATATATATATATATATATATATATATATATATATTAAAAACTAATTTATTCATCAGTTTATATATATAGGTTTATATATATTCTTCTACATATTTTTGGTAAAAAAAAAATCGCAATAGGCGAATATTGATTGGTTTGCGCAAAAGTTATCGCATCTACAAACTACGGGATAGGTTTAGGGACTTTTTTTTAAATAGTTTTTACTGGTAATGTCGGCAATCTTTGATTCTTAGCAGGACTGCGACATTGTGGCGGACAAATCTGACCCTAAATGACACTTTTTGGGGACCAGTGACATTATTACATTGATCAGTGCTATAAAAATGCACTGTTCAATGTAAAAATGACACTGGCAGGGAAGGGGTTAACACTAGGGGGCGATCAAGGGGTTAAGTGTGTTCCCTAGGTGTGTTCTAACTGTAGGGGGGGATGGGCTCACTGGGACATGACAGAGATCACTTTTCTCGATCAGAAGATCTCTGACATGTCATTAGGCAGAACAGGGAATCACCTTGTTTACATAGGCAGTTCCCCGTTCTGCCTCTGTACATAGTGATCGCGGGTCGCCGGCAGACATTGAGTCCACGGTGCACGCACGCCTGCTATCCTCCTTGCATAGACTGACGTACTCATACGGCGGTTTGCACAGAAGCGGTATGCACAAATCTGTAAAGTGCAATGGTGCTTCAAAACTTTGCAAAATGTGAGGTGACTCCCCCTTCGGTGACCTCCCTCACCAGAAACAATAGACCCTCAGCTTCGCAGTCTGGGATCTTTGCAGTGACGTGATCGTACTTGCAGTTTATGCCAACCATTGACGCAATTTCCGCCTCCATGGAACTCACGCCATACAGCGGCAAACTCGGATGTTTTTTACTGATGCCCGTCTTTGCCAAATATCCTGTAAGTGGCGCTTGTAATGCGCTTGATAATTTATGCAAAGTTTTGCAAAGTTTTGGAGCACCATTGCACTTTTTTATAGAAGCACCAAGCACTTTACAGATTTGTGCATATTACATAACTCCCAACTTTTTGAGATGGGAATGAGGGACACCTATCGGCAAAAGTATGCAGGCATAGGACACACCCCTTGCCACTCCCCTTTAAAGGAGAATTGTACAAAATAACAAGATTGGGTAAACCCACAGGTGCTTTTTTTACCACTACTATTCCTTTATATTGGCTTTTGAAATTTACAAATGCAGCAATTTAGAAATCAGATGAAAGGTTTAGCACTGGGAAACACTTTTTGATAGATAAAACGTGCATTTTATATACAACTATATAGATCAGACCAAAATAAGGGACAAATGAGGTGGAAAGAGGGACAGAGGGACTTTGTTCCCAATTAGGGACAGTCCTTCGAAATCAGGGACAGTTGGGAGCTATGCATTAGAGCTGCACGATTCTGGCCAAAATGAGAATCACAATTTTTTTGCTTAGGATAAAAAGATCACGATTCTTGCGACGTAAAATCTTTCACATTATACAAAAAAAAATGGGCTAACTTTACTGGTTAGATTTTTTTTTCAATTTAATAAAGTAATTTTTTCCAAAAAAATTGCATTTGAAAGACCGCTGCGCAAATACAGTGTGACATAAAATATTGCGACAACCACCATTTTATTCTCTAGGGTGTCTACTAAAAAAATATATATGTTTGGGGGTTCTAAGTAATTTTCTAGCAAAAAAAAAATTATTTTAACTTGAAACCAACAAATGTCAGAAAAAGGTTTAGTGTTTAAGCGGTTAAACTTTTTTCACTTACACAGGGAGTCTATTCCATTGACAAACTGTTACAAATGTTTATACTTAAGTTAAACTTTTTTCACTTACACAGGGAGTCTATTCCATTGACAAACTGTTACAAATGTTTATACTTAAGTTCAACTGATAAAGAATGTTTTGATTCTTGGCAGACTGTCTGGTTTTTCTCTTCCTTTCTTTTGAGGGCTGTGGTTTCAGAAAAGCAGAGAGAATTCTTTGCATAGAAAGAATTGTGAAACACTTTAGTCATAACGATTCTTGACGATTAATCACGATAACGATTCTTGACGATTAATTGTGCAGCTCTACTATGCATATTATATTATATATAATTTTGTTGTATTTTGATTTTGTATGTCACAAACACATTGATGTATATGGCACTAATCACCAAGATGTGTATTTTATAATATAGGCTGCCAGCGCTGTTTTATACTTTCTTTATAATAGAACAAGTTCACAGGTGGTAAATATGGCAGAATGAACAACATGAACATCTTTGTTTGTCGCCAAAGCCAGAGAAGTACAAATATTAGCGCTAGCGGGTGTGAAAACATGGAGGGTTATTAGCAGCCGGGGAAAAGAAACGGCGTCTGAGCTCATTAAAACATCAATAACCGGGACAACAGGTTTGAGGGTGAGGCAATAGCTTCCAAATTGAAAAGAGCCACTTAGTTTGTACAAAGCTTGGATGTCTTTTTCTTTGTCGTCAAAATGCATGTTTTGCAAATGACTTGATTAACATTTAAAAGGCCGATTGCAGTTGGTGCTCGGGGCCATCAGAGCAGAGAATAAAGCCGAGGCCCTGCTTTTCCACCCCCACCGACATGCAGCCTGTTATATACATCATTTCACAGAGACAGATTGCTGTTGGGAAACGAAAGGAAAATGTAAAAAGGTGTCTTTTTTTATTTAATTTGATTTTTATTTTAAGGTAAGGAGGATTATGTCCCGTCATAACAGGGAAGGAATGATATATTAAATCTAGCGCTTCCAGACAGACATGCACAGTTGAGCAGGAGAGAATTTAGGCAAGAAAACTGCAAAACCTTACATCCAAACTGAATGTTTTATCACCTCAAATAAATTTTAATAGGTTGGTTATTTAATGCAATAAAAAGAAATTGATTTTTTCAACACAGTGCGCCCTTAGCAACAGGTTTCTCGTAACCTGGGCACGGGCGTGAGTTGGCCAATCACAGGCTGGGGGGTGGAGAGGTGACCACATCATATTACTTAACTGCAGTACAAAAAAGTCAGGTCACAAAACCTGCTGGGCTGTGTAGCAGAGCAAATGATGTGGGATCCTCCGCTCAAAGAGGGGCTTAAACCAGAGTGCTTGTGTCTCATTACCTCCAGGAAGAGAAGAGCCCCAGGTGCTGGCTGAATGCTGATGCAAGTAGAAGAGAACAAGAAGACCTGAAACAGACCTGCGGCTGTCCAGGTTTTCTTGTTCTCTTCTACTGTGTAGCAGAGCAGTGCATATCTCAGGACACAGTTGTTAGGTGGGAACCAGATAGGCTTTTCTGAAGAGATGAGTTTTCAGGGATCGTCTGAAAGTGGATAAAGTAGGAGAAAATCGGACGGATTGGGGTAGAGCATTCCAGAGGATGGGAGAAGCTCTGGAGAAGTCTTGAGGTGAGGGGATGATAAGGGAATATATACAAGATTTTAGTAATGAGAACGGTATCATTAGCAGTAATCAGCATGGATTCATGAAGAATCGTTCTTGCCAAACCAATCTATTAACCTTCTATGAGGAGGTGAGTTGCCATCTAGATAAAGGAAGGCCTGTAGACGTGGTGTATCTGGATTTTGCAAAAGCATTTGATACAGTTTTCCATAAACGTTTACTGTACAAAATAAGGTCCATTGGCATGGACCATAGGGTGAGTACATGGATTGAAAACTGGCTACAAGGGCGAGTTCAGAGGGTGGTGATAAATGGGGAGTACTCAGAATGGTCAGGGGTGGGTAGTGGGGTCCCACAGGGTTCTGTCCTGCGACCAATCCTATTTAATTTATTCATAAATGACCTGGAGGATGGGATAAACAGCTCAATCTCTGTATTTGCAGACAATACTAAGCTAAGCAGGGCAATAACTTCTCTGCAGGATGTGGAAACCTTGCCAAGACCTGAACAAATTAATGGGGTGGGAAACTACATGGCAAATGAGGTTTAGTGTTGAGAAATGTAAAATAATGCATTTGGGTGGCAAAAATAAAAATGCAATCTACTCACTAGGGGGAGAACCTCTGGGGGAATCTAGGATGGAAAAGGACCTGGGGGTCCTAGTAGATGATAGGCTCAGCAATGCCAAGCTGCTGCAAACAAAGCAAACAGAATATTGGGATGCATTAAAAAAGGGATCAACTCCAGAGATAAAACGATAATTCTCCCGCCCTACAAGACTCTGGTCCGACCTCACCTGGATTATGCTGTCCAATCTGGGCACCAGTCCTCAAGAAGGATGTACTGGAACTAGAAAGGGTCCAGAGAAGGGCAACAAAGCTAATAAAGGGCCTGGAGGATATTAGTTATGAGGAAAGATTACAAGCACTGAACTTATTCTCTCTAGAGAAGAGACGCTTGAGAGGGGATATGATTTCAATGTACAAATACTGTACTGGTGACCCCGCAATAGGGATAAAACTTTTCCGCGAAAGGGAATTTAATAAGACACAAGGCCATTCACTAAAATTAGAAGAAAAGAGGTTTAACCTTAAACTGCGTAGAGGATTCTTTACTGTAATAGCGGTGAGGATGTGGAGTTCTCTTCCACAAGCAGTGGTTTCTGCAGGGAGCAATGATAATTAAAAAAAATCCAATTAGATAAGCACCTGAACGACCACAACATACAGGGATATACAATGTAATACTGACATAAAATCACACACATAGGTCGGACTTGATGGTCTTTTTTTGGCCTCACCTACTATGTAACTTCTGTCAAAGGAGTCTATTGTCAGCAGCTGTCAGAATACAATAGCCTGTCTGTTAACGTGGATGGAGAAATCTGTACATGTATGGCTAGCTCTGTGTCACTACATTACAGTAAACATTATCAGCTTTGTCACCATGGATAACCCTCCTTTCTCCTTAGGCCCCTTGCCCCCGACCTGCAGCCCTTTGGTATATGATGTGTAGCACTCGGACCTCAGCAGCCTGTAGTGGGAACATTGATTAGGGTAAAAGCATTGATCATTACTAGCCTCATCTAACGTGTTCCCCGTTTCGAGTTGTCTTCAGCCAAAAATGTCTCCTGTCCACACTCTCTGACCCTCATTTCTTTTATTAGGTCTGCAATTTCTGACAGTCCTATCAAGCATTACAAATATTGAACATTATGTGCGGCCCTTTGGTGATGTCAGGGGCTGCATTTGAAGCCCTCTGTAGTTTATAGGTTGGCAGCCCCTGGGTTAGGCCTACAATTCTTATGAGGCAGCATCATTACTTATGGCAAATGTAGTCCAAGTGGCATCCTAAGCTTGGTGGAAGTGACCCAAGACACCCTCTTCAATCCCTCCTCCCAGCTCCATCAGATAGAAGAATGATGGGGGGCCCATGATGGTGTCATAGGGCAAAGAAGAAGATTTCATGCAGTCTAGGAGAAGGTAGGTGAAAAAAAAAAAAGGCTGTCATACCTTTCCATGCTGAAGGGGAGTCAATTAGCCAAAAAATCCATATTTGTTAAGAGACAAACTTTAAGACAGAATATTTTATCTCTTTCATGTCCGATGAAAGTGTTAAGGTATCCAACTGAATACAGCTGAATGTGTAACGTCTTCTATATTCTTGTCACCTGCAAGAGAGCCCTTCCTAATCAGCAATTCACAAAGCACAGAGCATTCCACATCGAGATATTAAGGTAATTAATATTGATGGCAAACCAAATCCTCAAATATCTCATTAGAGGTTGGCATTTCTGTGACGGATTCCATATTATGGAGGATATTTCTGTGCAAGGTAGACCTGAATCTCTCTCTCCTCTGTCTTTGGGTACGCTGTCCCTCTCTCTCTCGCCCCCAAACCTTGCAGTTGTTGAGGTGTCAGTGTGAGTGGTGTGACAGTGAAAATGTGCCTATAGCACCACTTAGGAAAATGCTGACTGACTAGAGCTGTAATGGAGCTGAACAAGAGCCTGGGGCCATGTGATCTTAGTGGACCCAGTGACTCCATTCTGTCAGCACCGCTGCATGTTAAATGATTCTAAAATGTGCTGCTCTTATAATGCTATGCTTACTAATGAGACATAAAGAGCGCCAAATGCCCTGATTCTCTCCGGCCTGGCCTGTGCCAAGGCCTGGTGGCAGCAATATGGCACATGGCTAACAAATGTGTACACCTATCCAATTAGAATTTAATAATGGACACCAGGGCACTGTAATGGAACTCTGAAAATGATATGTATTAAGTGGTTGGTCTGCAAAGGTTTTTGATTTATCCATTGCATCCAACTGCATGTGTTCAATTTTTGCTTGATGCAACGGGGTCAGTCTCTGGCTGCATACAGTAAACAGTACAGTAATATTCAGACATTGTTCCTGCAGTTGCCTCATGACAATTAGTGAACCTTGTAGGCTATACACAGGGGTCACATTAAGAGCCGCTACAATCCTATTTAAACAAAATTAGGGATGGGATACAGCACCCCACCTAATTGTTGGAATGAACTTTGGTATGCTTTAGTAAATTTTAAAGGCCAACTCTGTGTACAAAAACTTTCATTTACCAAATATTCCCACAAAGAATGTAAATCCTCTTTGTGTGCATCAAATGTCTTTGCAGTCCTAGGGATATTACCTTGTAACAGTATCAGTGACATCAGTATCAGTCACTGCACTCTACATAGCCTGTGCAGAGAGCAGAGCTGAGGGAGGGATCCACACTATAGGCTGCCTGCAGAAAACTACAGGAAAGGGGCGGAGACAAGACCAGCCACCCTGCACAAGGAGAGAGAGCAGCAGTGACCGGTCTTTATTACAGGAAGCTCCTACACAGAGGAACATTTTTTACTGCACAGATCTGGAAGAAATACATAAGCACACCACGATTCAAGGAAGAATACGCACAATTCTTGTATTTAGACAATATCTGCTTATCCCAGAGTTCAGATTTAGAAACAAAAATCTAGTCATTGTATTAACTGGATTTAATTTTTTTTTTGTGTGTACAATCTCTTAGTTCAGTGCAGTTTCTCCTGTATTTAAAGTGTTACTAAACCTACAAAAGTAAAATCAGTGTGTACATGCAGTAAAGCAGGGATCCTCAAACTACGGCCCTCCAGCTGTTAAGGAACTACACGTCCCATGAGGCATTGTAAAACACTGACATTCACAGACATGACTAGGCATGATGGGAATTGTAGTTCCTGAACAACTGGAGGTCCGTAGTTTGAAGACCCTTGCAGTAAAGCATGCGTCTAATACTGTGGAAACTAAGGGGTTAATCCTCTGCATTGTGTAAAAAGGCTGTTTGATCCTGTCCTCTCCGATCCCCCCCCTTCTTCCACTGTCCCCAAACCATCTCCTGATAGAACAGTGCCCTGGGGGCACTCTGCACATGCTCAGTTTGGTGTGTATTGCTAGAGAGTTTTTTCTTTTTCCTTGGGAGAGTGCATGCGATCAGCACAGGGCCAATCGGCACTGTCCAGATAGAGGGTCAGGGGTCCTGCAGCCTCATAGGACAATCAGGGGAGAATGAAAACTCCTCCTACAAGCTTTAGCCAGACACTGATAGAAGTCTCAAGACTGCTGCTGATGAGAAAAGGTATTTGGCGGTTTAGATTTAGGCTGCTTTCACACTGGGGCGTCGGCGCTGTCGGTGGTAAAGCGCCGATATTTTTAGCGGCGATTTACCATTGTTTTTCCAGAGGTTTTTGGCTGCTAGCGGCCAATAAAGGGTTAAAACGACCCGCAAAGCGCCACTGCAGTGGCACTTTGCCGGCGGTTCGGCGGCACTGCCCATTCCTTTTAATGGGCTGGAGCGGTGTATACATCGCTCCTTCACCCCTCCAAAGATGCTGCTTGCAGAAGTTTTTTTACCGTCCTACCAGAGCATCGCCTCAGTGTGAAAGCACTCGGGCTTTCACACTGAGACTGCAGGGGAGCCATTTTTCAGGCGCTTTGCAGGCGCTATTTTTAGCCCAAAAGCGCCTGAAAAACGCCTCCAGTGTGAAAGGGGTCTTACTAAAATTATTGCATTTCCATGTTCTGTGTACTGTGGGAGACCAGACGCAGTGAATGCAGGGTCCTGGGTTTAGTAACACTTTCATATGATAAATCGCAAGGTAACGTGGTAAAATAATGAGCCGTGCAAAGAGTATCCTTCACTAATTTCATTCTCTGAGGCTTGTACAGGCTCACCAAAAGTATCCATTGTCCCCACTGAGAAGTGCTCACCACTGGCTTGTTGCTATGGAGATCCATCTTCAGTTTTGGCTGACAATAGAAGATTCAGATAGATTCAATGTTCTGCTCTGACTAGTTAGGACAAAATTTGAACATTAGCAGCTATGCGTAATGGATACCTCCAAAGCTTTTGTAGGTAAAAAAAAAATGGGACAGAATAGCTAGCAACAGCCAAAGTGAATTATCACTTCAGTCCTGGAAATATTCCATTTATAATCCAGTAAACAATTAACCCTGGTGACCTTGCCATTCCGAGTCCCAATTATATACAATATCTGAGCCCCGGTGAATGGAGAGGTTTTTGAATCTCTGAAAAGCATTAAAAGTTTTATACTATATGAATGAACAGCATTATTAAAAGATTTTGGACTCTTAAACCTTTGGTCTGGTGTTCTCGTTTGCCTTTTTTTTACATGAGGATCCTGAACTTTGGGTCCCCTGGTTAAAAGATGCCCAGCTTTTGTTGAGAGAAGCCTCCCCAGAGTTACTGCAAGGCGACCCATATGAATGCAATTGACTTTGTTCAACCATGAACTATTAATAAGTTGAATCCAGTACCTCCAGTGTACATGTTTCAGGTTTTTATTGCTATCTGTGTCCCCTCTGTGGAGATTTTGCTACATTTCCTGTCTCAGGGACATAACAGGAAGTGAGTGAAATTCTCCCCAAAATGAAGAGGAGTGCCACCCTGGAACAAGTGTCGCCATCGGCAGATTTCCCATTCCCCCCCCCCCCCCCCTTATCTTTCTCTCACAGGGACAACTCTAAAATTTGGTGTGTATAGTCATAATGAGAATTGATTTCCCAAATAGAGACATAAACAACAATAAGAAATGTTGTAACCCTTCTTTTCTTTATTAAAATGAGCGGTTTGCGGTCCTAGAGGCTGCTCGTCAGCAACTGTGGGGCCCTTCCGGCCCCCCAGAGGAGTTTATTAATGTTTTGGAAGGATGGGAGTGGCACACCGGCTTGTATAGTCCTTTGAAAGATTTTATTTTGCAACAGGCGATGCGTTTCGGGGGGCTCAGCACTCCCCCTTTATCAGGGCTGAAAAAGCTCATGTAGGCACCTGTAATGTAAAAAAGTCTTTCCTGTTCCAGCAACAACCAAAACATTTGATATTTATAGTCATAGTGAGGACTGATTTCCCAAACTGGGACACAGGCAGCAATAAGAAATATTGTAACCTGTCCTTTCTTTATTGAAAAGTAAGGAAAAAAAAGTTTGGGCTAGAGTTCCACTTTACATTTTAAGGTATTCTGCACAACTTTTTATTTGGTGTGAACGATCCTCAAAAATCTCCAGAACACAATGTGTCCTGCACTCTCTAGTTACCCCCTCACTTACCTCCATCGGACACGATTCACATCTGACGCGCAGTCAGCTGTCCGATAACAAGGAGAAGACTTCCACCTTGAACGCCGCACAGGCATTGGAGTTCCCAGCCTGCGCTTTGAAGCGCGTGGAAAATCCAAGCTACAAGGGATTATTTGTTTTCTTTGATTAACGTGAATTTACAAGCTCTTTAATAGAGGCTGAGAATAGAATAAATTGTATCAGTAATTCAATAATAATCAGCGCGCTGTCACTGGCGATGCCTGGCTGATCAAACAATTGATTGGCGGCTTCTCGGCAGCCGTGGACGACACAGACTCACTGTGAAATCAGAGCTAGGTCTCTGGAAACAGGCCTGGTGGGCGTACAGGCGGCAGTCTTCACTAATATTTACAGAGAACAGAGACACTGACAAACTCTGAAGCTTTCATTCCATCGATCTTGGAGATCCATTTATCAAATATTTACTTATAGGAACGTTTTGATCCAGGGAATTAATCCAACTGCCTTTCAGGGGTCAGAAATGATTTTTTTTTTTATACCCCCCTGGGAAGCAAAATCTGACACAGTTACTGCAACCTCTCTCCTTGTGACTTGCTACAAAGTTACAATGTTGCAGTCTAATCACTGGGGGACAAAGTCAAAGTCACCGATCGAAGCTCAAGGATGGGATTTTTAACCTTTTTCCGACCGCCCCACGTACATTTACTGCGGGGCGACGGCTCTTCTGCGCAAAATCACGCACAGGTCGCCGGCAACCCACTCCCGCTGTGATTGGACACCAGGACCCGCCGATTATTCCCGACAGAGGCAGAACGGCGGTCTGTCTATGTAAACAAGGCATATCACCGTTCTGTTAGTAAGGAAGACAGAGATCCTGTGTTTCTGCTAAGCAGGAACACAGATCTGTCTTCCCACAGTTAAATCACCTCCCCCCCCACAGTTAGAAAGCACTCCCTAGGAACACATTTAACCCTTTGATCACCCCTGATGTTAACTCTTTCCCTGCCAGTGTCATTAGTACAGTGACAATGCATTTTTTTTTAGCACTGATCACTGTATTGATGTCACTGGTCCCCCAAAAGTGTCACTTAGTGTCTGATTTGTCCGCCACAATTTCGCAGTCCCGCTAAAAGTCGCTGATCGCCGCCATTACTAAAAAAAATTGAAAAATTAAAATTCCATAAAAATATTCCATAGTTTGTAGACGCTATAAGTTTTGCACAAACCAATCAATAAACGCTTAGGCTACTTTCACACTGAGGCGCTATAGCACTAAAAATAATGCCTGCATAGCGCCTGTAAAGCGCCTCTCCTGTCACTCCAGTGTGAAAGCCCAGCTTGTGGGGCGTTAAAAAAAGTCCTGCAAGCAACATCTTTGCAGCGTTTTAGGAGCAGTGTATACACCACTCCCAAAGCGCCCCTGCCCATTGGAATCAATGGGCAGCTCCACTGAAACGCCTGCAAAGCACCGTGGGAGCAGCGCTTTGCGGGTGCTTTACCACCGACGCCACCAACGCCCCAGTGTGAAAGTGCCCTTACTGGGATTTTTTTAACCAAAAATATGTAGTAGAAGACATATTGGTGATGAGGAAATTAGATTTTTTACATTTTTTTTATTGGATGTGTTTTATAGCCAAAAGTAAAAAAATATTGTTTTTTTTTTTTAATCGTCAGTCTTTTTTTTGTTTATAGCGCAAAAAATAAAAACCGCAGAGATGAGATGATCAAATACCACCAAAGAAAGCTCTATTTGTGGGGAACAAAGGACATTGATTTTATTTGGGCACATCGTCGCCCGACCGTGCAATTGTCAGTTAAAGTAAAGCTGTGCCGTATCGCAAAAAATGGCCTGATCATGAAGGGGGGGTAAACATTCTGGAGCTGAAGAGGTTAACGGTAGAAAGTGGAGCTTTTCTGAAAGTTAATACTCTTGCTGTATTTTGTGACAAAGGCAGGAATTTATTTGTGCGGATTTGTGAAGTTACTGAGCGATCTACTTTATCGTCCCATAATCCTCTGTACAACACAAAAGGGGCCAGGAGTGGAAATGCTAGTAATGCAAGCCAATCAGGCTCAATTGTACTAAGCATCTTTATCAGTCTAAGGTTTCATGCAGAGGCTGGAGAGGAAAGGAGCTCCTCAGCAGTGTGCCGAAGCTGAGCCACAGTCCAATGAACACACACAGCCAGCTTTGTTCTGTGACTAGCAGTGTCACCCTTTGGCTATAAATGTGCGACTCACAAAAGCAGCTAAACATATTTTCAAATATTTCAGCAGGTGAAAGAGTCCACATGTGCATCGGTTCTGCATTTAGTTGTCTGCCCCAGGGGTCCAAGTTTTATCTGCTTATATTCTTCCTTCCTGGTTTCCTCCTACCCACCTCATCTACCTGCTAAGCATGTTTAAATAAAGTATTTGCATTTTGATTACATACCTTATTTTATACCCAATTATGTCATCACTGGGCCTCTGTGCTTTGCTATGCCATGCGGGCGTTCCGTCAGATATGGCGACCTGTCAGAAATGGTAACGGAAGTGACGTTCCGTCACCGCCATCTTGCTACACCCCACACACCTTCACTGTAAGGATTAAGGATGAGCTCAGGCATGTTTGCAAACAGCACGTTCAGAGCCCGCCAGGAAGTTGGCACTGGGAAGCGCTAATCACAAGCAGTGAGACATTTCCTGATCTCTGCAGCCATGCATCGGGACAATGTCTCACTGCTTGTGATTAGTGCTGTGCAGTGCCGACTTCCTGGCGGGCTCTGAACGTGCTGTTTGCGAACATGCCTGAGCTCGTTCCTTAATCCTTACTGTGAAGGAGTGTGGGGTGTAGCAAGAGATATATGTCACCAGCATAAGAAGAAAATATAAGGGTCCAAAGCAGTGGGAGAACTATCAGGGTTGCAAAGGTTGTCTTGCCACCGGGCCCTGGTGTTCTGCCACTGTGGGGTTCCCCAGCCTCCTCTTGCTCTCCTGCCCCTGCTATTGACAGCGCTGGTCTGGCATCTCTTGGAATTTACAGTCTGTTTTTTCAGTAACTGAGAGTCCTGGTGGAGTCCTTCCTGCAACTCGCTCTTCTCCCTGCCAATGAGGATGCAAGGGAAGAAGCAGATCGGGCGGCCGTGGTTGTGTGAGCGCTCGCATTATGCAGTGTCAGCGAGCAGAGGGAGGGGGGAGGAATCACCCGCAGGAGCTGACTGGAGACACTCTCCCTCATAGACATTGCTTTTTTGTAAAAAAAAAATAAACAAATAAATATATATATTTTTTAATTGGGGGGGGCACAGCATAATGTTGGGGGGGTCAGGGCCCCCTCTGCCCCCCCCCCTAGGGACGCCATTGCATCTAATCTCACCTGGAGCAGCGAGTTTTTCTTGTTGGATATAGAGGTGTGGCCATACCTAAGCTACTGGATGCCCTCAAACCAGGAAACAGGGCAGGCTCTATCTGACTTGCTGCAGCTTCTAACGCACATTGTGAGAAGATCACAGCGTGCAGTGAAATCAGAGTAAGCATTTTCAGTACAGGAGGGAAGTAAAACTGAAGGGCAGCCTGGAGTTGAGGTTTAAATCAAGCTGAAAGCACCACGGTATTATATAATGTTGTAGATGGAGATGGATGTGAACATCCAGCTGTGCAGTGTTCAAATGGTTTCATGAGGACATTCTGTTAGGCAGTGTATCTATCTATCTCGTTGCTGTGTCTGGGCCACTCCTTGTCAATAAACAGCACTGATTGATCGAACAAGCTCTCGTCTTGTGGCAGATCTTATTCTCTGTATCTAAATGTGGATGCCTGGCTGTGTTTATCTCTCCTCTGGATGAGCACGGGAATCAAGGGATATAATTGCTGAGCAAATTCAAACCCTGTAAAACACTAAGAAAGGATTTTACCTAAGTCTAGGAGTGGGTGCATTATAGCAGTGGGAAAAGGCAAAACAACAAATGACAAGGACACAGAGAAGGTCAGGGACAATCTTTTAGATAATCCTGTCGATCGATAGGCCTAGAAATATGCATTAAAGTGGACCAGTAACAAGTGTGCATGAATGAATTGCTGACATGTCACAATATACACCACTAACATGAAAAGCTCAACCTTCTATCATTAAAAACCTGTCCTTGAGAACCAGACAGTGGCTTTGTCTAGGCCGAGATGATGTCATCGGTCTGTTGCAGGCAGGAAGAAACGTTTTCTCAGTCTCCTCTCCACCAGTATTTAGATTGCAACATTAGTAACAGGTTACAAGATGAGAAACTGCAGCCGGGGCTGATTTATCTCAGACAATGAAGTACACAGCCAAGAACTTCACAGGCACCAGGATTTATAAGATTATGTCATCTCCAAGCTGCCATCTCAGTCCAGGGCATAGATAATGACCTGGATTATGCCCAAGGATAGATGGCCCAGTCCTTCTGGAGAAAAAAGCAGAGGGAGGCATTGTAAAGAGAGTACTGTGATGTCAGTGAGATCATGTAATGAATATCTGGAACTGGCACATTCCATTATAACTAAAGGCAAAACTTTTTTTTTCGTTTTGGATAGAGTGGCGAGGGATTAGTTCAGCTGTTTTTAGTGTTGTCTGTGGGAGATTCACCCTCTTTATCTGTCCAGTTTACTATTATCATTTAAAGGTGAAAGTAAAGGAAAATCCCAAATTTTGGGTTGTCCCCAGAACAGTTATAGAAGGAAAATCTTCCAATGGAGACACTAGTTCTGGTGACCCAGGGGTGCCCAGTGGGTTCCTTGGATTAAATGTGCAAGGATTTCTGCTCACTTCCTGTTTCAGCTATGGGACAGGAAATTAAGGTAAATCTCCTCAATGGTACACCGATGGCAATAAAAAATCTGACAAGGGTTATAATCCTCCCTTACTTTATCCAAAATGAAAAAAAAAAAAAGTTTTCCCTATAGTTCTAGTTTTACACACATTTCACGTAATATAAATCCAATGCTAGGTCCACTTTGGGGTGACTATTGAAAAATGGTTAAAACACTATTTAGCGCCTTCACAAAGATAGTCAATGATGACTTAATAGGTGTTTACAAGCCAGTTGGTTTAAAGCCATTACTGAATGCCGAAAAACAATCTGCTAATTCAGAAAACATAGGCTGACATCATTTTTAAATCTTAAAGCAGAGTTCCAACCATAAATGGAACTTCTGTTGATCCAGTCTCCCCATCCCCCCCCCCCCCGTGTCACATTTGACAACTTTCAGGGGAGAGGTGGGGCAGATACCTGTATAATCCAGGTATTTGCTCCCACTTCAGTCGAAAGATCACCGCTGATACCACGCCACGTCTGGCCCCTCCTCCGCCCCCCCCCCCCCGCTGTCTTCTGGGAGACACACAGGTCCCAGAAGACAGCAGGGACCACTCAGAATGCACAGCGCTACTCACGCATGTGCAGTAGAGAACCAGACTGTGAAGTCCTCTACTGAAGAAGCTGGCGCCTCCACCCGGTGCTGAGGGATGGGCCGGCTTCGGGTGAGGACATCGCGGGCGCCCTGGACAGGTAAGCGTCCTTATTTTAAAAGTCACCAGCTGCAGTTTTTGTAGCTGCTGACTTTTTTTTTTTAATTTCAGGTGGACCTCTGCTTTAACTGGCTGCATAAAACTTGTATTTTCTCTGGTCTGCATTCAACATTCTTGAAACATTGTGAAAATGAATGTAGAACTTGCCAAGAGCAGCATCCTAAACAGAGAACGCTGCCGGAATCCATACTTTTCATTGGCGCAGAAGCAAAATATCAGTTTAAAACATCTATATACAGTATAAGCTACTTTATACTGACGAAGAATTGAACCTGAATATCAAATAAAGCTTCCCTAATGTCTGTAAATACTTTTAATCAATTATGTGTTTCCTACACCGCATCAGTACCCTGTTCCAACATATGTAGTTGTCACTCTCTTAAAGAAGAGTGTCCCTTATGTGTGTCAATGAATTTTATTGATATTCCACTATAAGACCAGTAGTCTTGGCTGGTATCCACACTAATACATATTGCTATAGTGTAGCTATATATACTTATCACAATAGGCATGGGTAACGGGGACACTATTATTTTACTGAAAGGGTAGTTGATGATTGGAATAAACTACCAACAGAGGTAGAGAGACAGTAAATGGCTTCAAACATGCTTGGAATAAACATAGATTTATAGTCAGACCATAGGCGTGCGCAAGGGGTGTGCCAGGTGTGCCTGGGCACACCCTAATCCTTGGGTTGGCAACCTGTCAATGGTGAGCAGGTGACAGGTGAAACACAATACTTCCTTGCCAATTCTCAGAACCTGGACTGGAGAGGTGGCGGGGGTGGAATTTAGTGAAACCGATCTGTATTTTCCTCCTGCAGCTTCTGAAGCTAGGCTTCTCCTCCTCTCCCTTTTGTCAACATTCAGCTGCCACAGGAGGAATATATAAGGGATCGGTACTAATATATGCCACCCCTCCTTTTCCTGTTCCTCTTCCTTCTGTTGCCCGGGTCCCCCATGTGTTACCTTGCTCCCCCTTCCTCCCGTTGTTTCAGGCTGGAGAGCGGGGAAGAGTCTGGTAAATATGTCAAACACATATGTGTTGGAGCTTTGGGGTGCACACCCTAATGCAATAGTCTGCGCACACCTATGAGTCAGACAACAAGGTTAATAAAGAAAAAAAAAAAAAACCACAAAAAAGTGCAGACTCAACGGACTACTTAGTCTTTTTCTGCCGTCATTTTCTATGTTTCTATGATGTGTTATTATTGGGATTTTCCAATATGTAATCATTTAGAGAATCCCTCAGCATATCAGGAAGATGTGTACCTCCAGATCTTTTGGTCCTATGTGTACTAGGTGTAGCAGCGGGAACTAGGAGTGAACTGAGGAGGTTGGCAGACCAATACAGAATTGCAGTTGGGAGTTATTCTTTTATTGAAATTACTATTAAGGACCCATTCACATGTATGCTGAGACCCGTATATAGTGAGGCGTCTCTAACCTCCAGTTGCTGCATGCAGGAAGCACATTGAAGTCTATTGAAATAACCATTAAGGCCCCCTTCACATGGATGCTGAGACCTATACACAGCATTTATTTTTTTTTCAGGCAATTCTAACCTCAAGTTGCTGCATGCAGGCAGCCCATTGAAGTCTATTAGGGCGCTGTGGCTGTCCAGACATAACCACTCATCGTAATCTGTCAGGTTAATGGCACCAATGTGTTGTTGTACAGAGTCATTCTTCAATCACAACATCATATGACAATCTCTGATGATGAAAACAAAACAACAAACAAAGAGATCTTATACAACTATAATGGGAGTACTTGATATTATATTTTTTTTTTACTGCAAAACCCAATCAAAATGCACAAAATGCAAAGGAGTGTTAAAAATATGCCTCCTGCACTGCCTTTAAAGGAAGTCATCTGTGCACTGCAGAATGGCCTCCTCTTACCATCAGAACAGTTTTTCATATATTGTCAATGTTTATCTGTAATTCGCATCATAATTGGGAACTTCATTGAGTGCTGCCTTCTGAGATACAGAGTAGGAGTCAATGATGTGCTCTGTTGTTCTGAGTGGGTCACTGGGAGGACTGGACATCTGTTTAAAGTCAGTTATGTAAAGGAGTGCTGTAAATCACATTTGTGATTGGTGGTTTACCATGTAAAGAGCATCACCTCGAAATATAGATAGATTATTTGTAAACTTCTATATAATGTATACAGCATTTATATGTGAAATAGTACAACATTGTGTGACACATCCATGCAGACTTGTTAACAACAACTAAAGTTACTAACTGGTATTGAATATCCTATTTTACAGCATGGGCTTGGACCCATCATTAGAAAAATAGTTGGAGGAAGTTTCAAAGTGATTGAAACTTACACTAGTGTGATATGAAGTATTGGAAGGGTATAATATTCTAAGGGGTTACGAGTGTTCCTTTAAGTGCTTATAACCAAGAACATTTTCAAAGGCATTTTAGGTCCTTTAACTGTAAATATCCAGAGATTGCCTCTTAGGTGACAAACACAGCTCCACAATTGGCCTCTGAGCATTCGCAGTTAGCTGTGACATTGAACTCTATCTGCTCCTTGCAGATGGCGGGCCCATTCATTTTGGCCTTGAATTCACAGATAGACGGCCACAAAACAGCCCTTTGTTAACAAGCTGACAGTCTTATTAGTTTCCTTGAACTAATTTAACTGTGCTAAAAGCAAAAAGATAGAAGTCAGTCTAATTTATAGGTAAGGTGCATTTTGCTGGGGCCTCAATATATTATTAACGTGACTCTCTCTCTCCCCCTTCTGCCTCCGGTTTCTAAGGCGCTATCACTGCTGTGTTCAGGGGACGTTGAATTAATAGCCCGGAATACATTATTGGAGAACTCTGTGAAAGATGCACACAGTTTGGTCTCTCGTTTTCTGCTTCTGACCAGCTAAATGTTTATTTTTACAGATGTTTTGCTCTTTTGTTGGAAAATCATTATTTGTATCCAAAAAAGAGCAAATAATGTCAAAATGTTAGAAGAGTGACATGTTTTGTGAAAGAAATGTGCTTTACATGGGCTTATTCAGTAACAGTACAAGTGCATCCACTGATTGCAAAAGTGCATTAATCCAGAGCAACCAATCAACAATGATCTCCTAACATGGGACTCCAGCCTAAACTGCAGTATATTCTTATGTTAAGTTTTGGATAAATGAGGGGAGGGAATAGAACCTCGGCCTGTTTCTTGCTTCTGCCCTTGTAGGGATTCGCCCTCCATTCCTGTCATGTCACAAGAACAAGTAGATATCCAGAACATTAACACAAACAGAAGTTCTAATCTTTCTTCAATATATTGAAAATTAAAACAAATGGTTCTGAGACTTGCACACCTATTCCTATTACATAGAGTACATTGGACCCCTGGTGTTTGATATTATTGACCATGCATTTCACCTTCGTTGCTCTCCTGAAAGGGGGATATCCTATGAATTCAGGAGCTTTCCCTTGACAACTTTCGCCTAGAGTAAGGAATAACTAGAATCATGTACTTGGCCAGGAAAACAATGTCATGACATTGGCTATCTCTGCAACCCTCCCACTACACACCTTTGGTAGGTAAATGAGTTCTATCCTGCACTAAGAAACTGTAACCTATACACACAGAGATAGCTATCAAAAATGTAAGATCTGCCATGGATGGCTTAAAGTGGTAGTAAACTTTTTTTTTCAAATTGGGTCCCCTGCACATTTATGCCATAACGTGCTAATATGTACCAGGCCTGGGAGTCAAATTCTAGACCTCTCTGCAGCTACACCCTCTCCAGGTAGAAGCCTGGGAGGCAAGGACCTCTGGTCTGGACCCTGCTAAACACGCACCCTCCCCAAGCAACGCCTGGGAGGCAAGGACCCCTCCAGAAGCTTTCTCCAAAATTGACCCTCTTCCCCAACCCACATCACTGGCATAAACCTCTCAGTAATTGGTGAGGGAAGAATACATATTCATAACCCAAACACTGTATCATCTAGGGATGCACCAATATATTAGCCGTGCAAAACTATTCGACGAAAATAGGGTTATTGGCGTTTTGCCGATAGAAAAAAAGGTGCCGATAATGGTCACCGAAAAATGCACGCGATTTTTGCTGTGATTTTCATAGGTAATGTGACTCAAAAACCGCATCAAAAACACAACACAGGTGCGTTTTTGATGCATTTTTTTTGCGTCTTCAATGCATTTTAATGGGAAGCTGCGTTACACCACAACGGACCAGTGTGAAGAACTTTTCTTGCTTTTTTTTAATGCAAAAGCCCTACAAAAACTATTAATTAAAAAGTCAAATATAATACAAGTATATATAAAAAAATATATATACATACATACAGTATACATATTCTAACCACTTTAGCCCCGGAAGGATTTACCCCTTTAATGACCAGGCCATTTTTTTTGCTATACTGCACTGCGTTGCTTTAACTGACAATTGCGTGGTCGCGCGACGCTGTACCCAAACAAAATTAATGTTGCTTTTTTTTCCCCACAAATAGAGCTTTCTTTTGGTGGTGTTTGATCACCGTTTTTTATTATTTATGCTATAAACAAAACAAGAGTGACAATTTTGAAAAAAAACCCCAAATGTTTTACTTTCTGCTATAATACATTTCCAATTTTTAAAAAAAAAACAAAACAAATTTATTTATCAATTTAGGCCAATTTGTATTCTGCTACATATTTTTGTTAAAAAAAACCCCCAATAAGCGTATATTGATTGGTTTGTGCAAAAGTGACCACGTCTACAAAATAGGGTAAAGATTTATGGCATTTTTATTATTATTTTCTTTTTTACTACTAATGGCGGTGATCTGCGATTTTTAGCTGGACTGCGACATTGCGGCTGACAAATCGAACACCTAACGGACATTTTTGACACTTTTTTGGGAACCAGTGACATTACTACAGCAATCAGTGCTAAAAATATGCACTGTTATTGTACTAATGACACTGGCAGGGAAGGGGTTAACATCAGGGGCGATCAAGGAGTTAACTGTGTTCCCTCACTGTGTGTTCTAACTGTATGGGGGCGAAGGGCTCACTGGGACAACACACGGATCTGTCTTGACAGGGGAGATCTGTGTGATCTCCCCTGTCAGAATGGAGATTTGCCTGGTTTACACAGGCAGATCCCCGTTCTGTCACTGCGGGGAACAATCGTGGGTGTCCGGTGGACATCGAGTCTGCTGGACCCATTGATTGGCTTCCCCCTGCTGGCCAATGGGAGCGCGCACATGCCCACAGATCGCTGTGTACAAGCCCGACTTACACTGACGGCGATTTGCGCAGCCGAGCCAACCTGCCGCAGTATAAGTGCGGCGGCTGGTCCACAAGTGGTTAAAAACTGTCCATGTCCAGTTAAAAAAATGGTTTTCAGCCAAGTGCATCCTGAATTTTCAGTTTCAGTCCAAAATGTTATTTTGGTGCACCTCTAGTATGTTCTCACACTGGAGACAACTCCCCAGAAGCAGGCAAAAGCAAACAATGGGCTTAAGAGAAACCTATTGAACCCAAACAGCATAAAAAAGCTCAGGTTGGCTACAGCTTAGCCGCAAACACTAAATTTAGATTAGAGGCAGTCCAGTTTAAGGCAGGATCCCTACGGTGCAACACTGAGTACACAGATAATGGTTATTTTCTACCCATATATACAGTCTTTAATTGTACAGTATGTATCACTTATCTTTAAATGCTCTTCTCATATAATTACATTGTATACTGAAATGCTACTCTTAATGGTTATACTGGAAGCTTTACCAAGATATATCTGTAACAAGTAGTTCGAAGGCCACCTTTCAACATTTTCATGTACTGTAAGTCACTTTGTTCTGTTTTGTACTTTCTGTTCTTTCATTTTTTTCTGTTACACAAAAACCATGAAAAAAAACGAAGAACTTTGTTCTTCTTCAATAAAACATCTCGATAATAAAAAAAGTTCTAGCAGGTTTTAATTCACGACATAGGGCTTGTTTACACTCGCATCGCCTCTGTTTTAACCCCTAAAGGCCCACAGCACCACACAGCTGCTCACTGTAGTGGTGCGGCGCCCAGTTCAGTTGAAGAGGTTGCGCTTAGCAGTTGGTACTAACCACTGAATGTGACTGCAGGGATTATTTTTGCTATACCACAATGCATACTCCATAGGGCTACCTTTGAAGCTTAGGAGGAGCCATTGGAGGGAGGTAAGAACGAAACTCCACCACATGTTTTTACCCCCAACCGCAAGTGTAAACTAAACCATATTCTGTGAGCAGAACTTTCAAGGTACTGGTGTGGGGATTGTACTTTAACAGACCCGATCCCATGAACTCAGAGTATAGGTTACTGCAATTAGCTTATTACTTGCACTACATTACTAAAATTGTTGACACAAAGTTAAACTGCCGGGTACATGTAAAAAATGTACATTTTAGCTCCTATACTTGTACTTGTTCCATCAGCTATCTCCTAAGTAGACTATAGTCTAGTTGATCTGACTTAAGAAATATGAGGTGCGATGCAGCTTCCCCCATTCTGCCATAAGCCCTGTTGTCAGCTGTAGGGACAGGTGATAAAAGTGCAAGACCCTACCGCCTAGGTGACTGCACAATAATGTGATCTTAAAGTAGAACTATAAGCAAAACTTTTTTTTTTGTTGGATAGTGAGCCCTGTAAGTTTATTTTTGCCATTTATGTCCCATTGAGGGAATTTCCTTTTTACTTCCTGTCCCATAGCCAAAACAGGAAGTAAGGGAAAATCCGTCTGAAGTAAGGGAATCCCTGGTTGTCACCAAGGTCACCAGAACAAGTGTCTCCATTGGAAGATATCCCTATCTCATCCTGTTCTGGGGACAACCCAAAATGTGTTATTTTCCTTTACTTTCACTTTAAGAGCCGTTTCACACTGGGGCGTCGGGAGCGTCAGCGGTAAAGCGCCACTATTTTTAGTGGTGCTTTACCGACACTTTAGCAGCGTTTTTTCGGCCGCTAGTGGGGCACTTTTAACCCCCGCTAGCGGGCAGGGGCGCTAGTGGGCAGGGGCTCTTTAGGAGCGGTGTATACACTCAAAGAGGCTGCTTGCAGGATTTTTTTTTATGTCCTACTAGTGCATCACTCCAGTGTGAAAGCACTCGGGCTTTCACATTGGAGTGACAGGAGAGGACAGCGCTTTACAGGCACTATTTGTAGCACTATAGCGCCTGTAAAGCGTCTCAGTGTGAAAGGGGTCTGAGTCATAATGGTAAATGGGACTAAGAGAGAGGGTGAATTGCGCCAACAGGGCACCAATAGCAATAAAAACCTGACAGGTGTCCTAATCCCTCTCCCCTCTGTCCAAAACCAAAAAAAAGTTTTGCCTTTAGTTATATTTCAACTTTCCCACCCCCTGACACATGAACAAGAAATAGGGGGTGAGGTTGCCATCAGGTCAGGAAGGTGAAGAGCGTTATAACAAAAGCACAAAAACTGTGAAAAATAAAAGAATGATAAAACAAATGTTGGTAAACGGCAAAGTGGAGGAACTAAGTATCTCACCATAAGTAGAGATTACCCAGCATCCCTGTGCTGAAAACAGGGGATGACTTCATTTTCAAGGTGGCACATTGCTCTGCAGAATTTTTGGAGTGTATAACATTCAAATGCATAGCGGACTCTTCCTTTAGACATGTACAAAGGCATCATTTATGAGCGCTAAAGAGAATACCTGTGTGTAAGCATCAGTTATATATAAAATACTACATCCTCCTGCTGAACCCGAATACAAACAAGAGGCCCAACACACACACATTGGTCCTGGATTAACCTGCATCCTGTGTATAATAAATGATTGATGGAAAGGGAGTGATGACAGAACAATGGTGTCAAGGGCCATTTATACAATGTGACATCTCGTGGCCCGTACTGGTTATACAAACACAGAACAGCTAACTGTTCCTGTGTGGCTCTAAATATTTTATGAAATATCATGCATTTCCATCCAAGCATGCACAGCAGGCTAAACAGACTAAAGTTTCTATGTGTTGCTCTACTAAACCATTTACAGGTGAAATATATTCATCCTTTAGCAGCACATCCTGCTGAGTTATGGGAGAGACTGGCAAAGGCTTTGTACCATGTTAGCTACAATGTGGAGGTAAGGAGAGCCCTGTACAAGTGGGAGCTTTCCATGGTCCTGAAATGGACAGAGATGATGATAATACTATGTTCCAAATTCATTCTCTGCACAAACAAGTATCCGTGATGTATCCCAGATGAACCAGAGTAAACAACTCTGTAAGAAATCTTTTCCATTTTCACATCCACATCCATAGCATACGAAAACGTTCTCCAGCAATCATTATTAAAGTAAATGTGAGTGACATTTAGCTTGCTAAAGCACTCTGTAACTGCCATCTTTTTCCCTTTTTGAAAATAACGTTTCACCTTTTTTTCTTCCTCCGTTACATTTTAGTGCTGTTGATCTGTAAATTCTTTGCAGCCATTTCTTATGTACAGGTACTCCAGCGATGGCTGCATGGCATTTCTCAGGACGAGTTTCCTGAAGATGAGAACAGTGGACCGTGCCTGCATCATGTGTGTGTTGAAACAGCCACATGTGATCTCTATATGAAGCCCAATGTGACAGGGTGACAACACTGGAACACAGTTGGGAGACTTGGACGCAGTGTTGTCTCCCTATAAGGCCCCTTTCACACGATCGGACCGTTCAGGTCCGCCTGTCAGTTTTGATGGTGGACCTGAACGGGCGATCCATGTTAGCCTATGGAGCGTCGGATGTCAGCGGAGACATGTCCCTTGACATCCGACCCCGTCTGATCCGCTAAAAGCAGACATATGGCTCTACGTCCAGATCCGTCGCTGGCGGATCGGATCGGGTGAGATCTGACGAAAACGGACACGCTGTCCGTTTTCGTCCGATCCCTCCATAGGCGGTAGCGGCGCCTGACAAGCCCCTCCCCGCTCAGTGAGCAGAGAGGGACCTGTCATCCGCCGGCTCAGCGGAGATCAACGGACTGATCTCCCGCTGAGCCGGCGGACCGAGGCGGGCTCCGTAGAAACGGAGTCCGCCTCGTGTGAAAGGGGCCTAACACAAAGTACCTGAACAAGGATCTTCTTGGCAGGGGCGGACTGATAACTCATGGGGACCCCGGGCAATAGGAGATTATGGGGCCCCCAGGCAATCAGAGATTATGGGGCCACACAGTATACACACACACAGTATACAATCACACAGTATACACATACATGTACACACAGTATACACAGACAGATGTAAAAAAAAACACAGATTTATACATACTGTCCCTGGTTTTACTGAGGCTGGCAACCCTGATGGGGCCCCCTAGTGGCCCAGGGCCCTCGGGCAGTGCCCGAGTCGCTCAATGGTCAGTCCGCCCCTGCTTCTTGGCAGGATCACCACTTCATTTCCACAAACTGACCTTTTTTAAAAAAAAAAAACTCCAAAAGCTGGCCACAGGTGGGTCTGCAATCAAAATACACTGATCCACAGCTGCAACCAATTGACTGCAGCTGCTGATCGACAAACGTTTTCCAACATTCCCATTTGACAGAAATCGAGCATTAGAACAGGGATGGTCACACATATGGATCCAAATTTGGCTGATTGAATTTTAATCCAGAGTTACTAAAATGACAAGAAAAAGTGTTATTATCCATCTTGTGTGTCTTTTTACAAGAGTTTTGGGACACAAATGGGATAACATGTTTCATTTTAAAGACCACCCAACAGTCCTCTACTACTCTGTGACTTTGATATATTGTAAAAGATGGCAGCTCCAGGGTCATGGGTTTTCTGTAACACATCTCACACTCCTTTATGGAAAAAAAAAGCTGTAGATCGACTAAAACCAAAACTGTTTTAGTTGTGGTCGGAGTGTTGAAGAGTCAGAACCTCCTCTGACCTTTTATGGACAGAGTTGGTAAAGATTTAACCATGGACTCAGGAAATGTCAGGACCGTCATAGTTAAAAAAAAAAAGTGAAATTTAATCAGAGAAAAGCACATAATAGGCTTTCCTGGCAAATAAAGGTCATAGCAGGCATCTTGTTGAGTCTCTTCTTAGGCAGGGCTTTTTTTTTTTTAAAGTACAGGTTCACATAAAATAATATATACCCGCTGAAGCGTACTGATTTGGCTAAGAATATTGTATAATGAATATTGAAGAATGATTGTAAACTCTACTTTAAAAAACAAAAAAAACAAACAGGTTTATACTTAGCTGATCTGTGTAGTGACCCATTGTACTGAGCAGCCCCCGAACCTACTTTTCTGGGGTCCCCCATCAGTGCTCCTGGCTTCTCATTTCTTATTGTGGCACACCTGTGGGCTCCATCCTGTGTCGCGCTGCTTGCATCCATGGTCACAGACAGTGCAGCTTGGCCTGCCCCTTGCTCCCTCGTCAGAGGATTTGACTGACGGCAGTGGGAGCCAAAAAAACTGTTTAGGCTTTAGAATTACTTTAAAAAAATAGATATTAAATAACATAAGGAATGACCATGTTACTGTTCTATAGAAAAAGGAACAATCAACTGAAAGTCCAACAATGGTAAATGTCATAGGCTGCTCAATCAATATGTACAGGTATTGCAGTTTCGGGGATCTGCGTCCCCTTTTTCATGGCTACCAATAAACATATCTAACCGTTAATGTAGTATGTTGATTGCTAGCCCTAAAGAAGGAACCGCAGATCCCTGAAATGTGTTGGTTTCCTGTATATCCTGTATATCTTCGCTGTTGATAAATTTATTAGCAGACCTGAAGAAGGAACCGCAGATCCCTGAAATGTGTTGGTTTCCTGTATATCCTGTATATCTTCGCTGTTGATAAATTTATTAGCAGACCTGAAGAAGGAACTGCAGATCCCTGAAATATGTTGGTTTTCTGTATCTCTTCACTGTTAATGTATTATGTTTAATGCTAGCTCTGAAGAAGGAACCACAGATCCATGAAAGGTGTTGGTTTTCTGTATATCTTCACTGTTGATATGTTTACTAGCCCTGAAGAAGGAACTAGAAATCCCTGAAACACGTTAGTTTCCTGTATATCTTTAATAATTTTACCAAGTACTTTTTGAAGATCAGTGCCTACTCTGAGTTTGTGTTGGTTACAAGCATTCCCCTCTGTTAGCAGAGAATGGAGCACATGCGATTTTCTACTCCATTTGTATGTTAGAATTTCGACAACTTGATTGAATCAGATATTAGGAGATGTGTTTCCTGTAACATGGATACTCTGGGTGCCAAATTTCATAAATAACCCACCTCTCACCTTAGGCTTCTCTGCTGTCTATTGTGTTTCACATGGCTGCTGCCAGTCATCCTCATAGTAGGATTGGACACAGAAGACAAACGTCTGATAGTATCGGTAGTCAGAGAGCTCAGAATGTGAACCTTATGGCAGGGAACCTTTTGATACAAATGATAATATTAAAGATTTTATAAACCTTCTTTATTGCAGACTACTAAATACAGATCATTATTCAGAGCAGAGTTCTCCTTTAAGGGCTTTTCTTTCCTTCTGAAATCTGAGTGATTTAATGTCTAACTCAGTCATTAACATACACACAGTGTCAGTGACATTTCATCCCCGTTTGGGGATAAAGTGACCATATTATATTGGTTTAATCAAAATGCAAATGAATGTCTTTACAGACGTCTAAAACGGATCTAAAGCCTGCCGCGGGATGGCTGGGGGACAAAGCGAGGCAAAGCGAATGGAAGGGTCGCTAGGCACAAACACGGTTAACTTAAGGAAGATCTATTTTTAATTCTCACTGTTTTTATTCTGCATACAGTTAATCATAAATTGATTTAATTATAGTGCAAAAAATCGAAAAAAAAAAAAAAAAATCAAACCAGTCTTGCATATCACTAATCAGGCATATGAGAGCTTAAATCAAGTGGTTACTAGCGACAGGGAAGGTGTAAAAATAGCACACTCGGACTCATTTTCTCCAGAAGTGAGAGCTCTGCAGCTGTGAGTGTGTAGGTGTCTGGTTATCAATGCAAATCCAAACCCTGGGACTAAAATCCGCTCCATGCCAACAGTATGCCAATGTTCTTTTTAGATGGTTGCATATTGTCTAAATTTCCATGCCGTTCCTTTCCTCAGTACTCTAAAACTTGGACGTTGCACATTACAATGGACAATAACAATATCATCACTTGAAATAAGAAGTCTAGATATACACAAAAGGATAGTCACCCTCTCTAGGGGATAAAATGCTCATTGATGACTTGCAGCCTCCTCGGGTTTTGCAGCAAGAAACATTTGACCAAAATATCATGGACATGGTACTATGGAATGCTCAAAATGTGATGTGGATGTCAGGCTCTGCTAGGAGAGGATGAACATAATCAATCATAGCTCTTCTGCTTTTGGAAACAGAACTACATATCTCATCATCCTTCAGTGCTGTCGGACTATCAGGGGTATAACTGCTGCAGGCTAGGCAACAAACCTCTTTGATTATGAATACATTTACCCTATTACATGCCATACTTGTTACATTGTTACACAGCCTGTTCTCATCTCACTCAACCAGAGCTTGCAGTGCGGAGCCTGTCAGTCAAGGTAACAAACCACTCACACGTCTACTTCCTTCATCAGTGACTCATCTGCCCAGAACAGGAGATATTTCCTGGGAAGTAAAAGCAGACATTTTTCACATAAAGCAACAATCCTCCCTCATGTCTGTTTCCCTCTGACAGGCAGGAGGAGGAAACGTTTCTTGTGCGTTAAAGCAGAGCTCCAGCCTCCTCCAACCAAAAAATGAAAGTACAAATACTGTAGCTGTTGACTTTTACTATTAGGGCACATACCTGTCCAGGTAGGGAGCCAATTCTTGAATCTTGGGCCATCTTGGGTAAGGGAAACCAGCAGTGAAGCCTTGCGACTTCACATCTGGTTTCCTACTGTGCATGCGCAAATCACGCTGCACTTCCTCAATGGGCCGGCTGCAGCGAGGGCCGAACTGGCAGCTGAGTCCCGAACTCAGCGGGAAGTGGAAGCAGGTACCTATCAACCCCCCCTCCCCACAAGGTGCCAAATGTGGGGGGGAAGAGCCAGACAAGCGGACCTTTCCCTTTTGGGAGGAGCTCTGCTTTAAATATAGACATGGTTTCCACATAAGCAACAAGAACATTTTGAAAACTATTGTACAGGTAACAGGGAATCTGAACTGAGTGGCACAGAAGGAATCCAGAGGCATTAAGGCCGGGTTCACACATGTGAGGCCATGGGTTCGTGCCTGGGTCCGGTGCGTTCCTGTAAATTGGATCAGGTCTAAATTTTAGTCTGAATTCGCACCTGAACCAGACCCAAAGACGCACCGGACCCTTTTTCAATGCGGTCTGTGGCAGCCCTGGACATTTGTAAACTGGCTATATTGAGAGCTGGTCACACTTGCCTGTCATGGGAATTGGATGTTGGGAACATTTAGCTATGGGACAGGAAGTGAAGGAAAATCTCCCCAATGGGACACAGATACCAAAATAACAGGACAAAAAGCTGACAGAGGGTATAACCCTCCTCTACCCAAAATGAAAAAACGATTTGCCCTTAAAGTGGTGTTCCGGCCGAAATTATACTTTTTAAATAAAAATACCCCTATAATACACTATAAGCTTAATGTATTCTAGTAAAGTTAGTCTGTAAACTAAGGTCTGTTTTGTTAGTTTATAGCAGTAGTTTGTTATTTCATAAACTTATAGCAGGCGGTGGCCATCTTAAGTCTGGGCATCTGAAGCCAGACTGTATTTCTTCCTGGATCTCATCCTTGCAGATCTCGCACATGCTCAGTGCAGCACAAGCAGTGTAATAGGTTTCAGGTCAGGTTTCCATAGCAATGGCAATGTCAGAGGAAGTTGCCGCCCCTTTCCAGAAGGCATTGCAAACAGGAAATGATGCGATGGGCTGCGGCCAGGGAGGAGGAAGTGAAAAATTAATACAGCAGATATACAGTAAGTGCTGAGAGAAAAAAAAATTAAAATATCCAATTCGTTTACAGTGCACAGTTTAGTGAGGGATGCTGAAGAGTTGTAAAAGTGGGTGGAACTCCACTTTAATTTGACTTTAACTAAAATTACTAGTTTATTCTTTTCTTTCATAACCTAATCTTAAAGGTAAACTTAAAAAGGATGGATAAAAAAGCCAGCATGACAGCTGACGCTTAATGTAGAGATCCACTGGCCAGTCCAGCTAAATTATTTTTTAATGAGTTTTGGATATGGCTATCAAGAGTTAAATATCAGTCGGGGTTTTGCCTTATTATCTGTGCCCCTGTTGGGGGGGGGGGGGGGGGCTTCTTCTTTACTTCCAGTCCCTATGCAGGAGGTTTGAAGATGCAGACAGCAAAAAAATAAAAATAATATTGTTAGAAGTGCAAACCCTTTCTCACTCTACTGAACAAGTGTTTTTTTTTTTTTGTGCCTTTGTTGTAGAGATATCTCTTCATTTCTTGACCAACAGGAAGTAAGGAGAAACTCCAGGCAACAAAAAAATTGGCATGCAGGCAGCAAGGGCTGTTTGGGTCAGCGACGATCCCCATACAGACACACTTATCCATATCAGCACATGGATTTTGCCACCACCCCATGATTTCTGAGGATCTGAAGCAGAAGTATTTTTCCTGGTTAGTGAAGCGCCACAAAGTATATATGCAGCTGCAATTCAGAATAAGGAAATAACTAAATACAAGAGACATGTGTATTCTTACTTGGTGTGCTTTCTGCTTTTTCTCCTCCCTTCTTTTTAATAAAGACTGACCACTGCTGCCCTCTCTCCTTTGGAAGAGTGAAAGGTCTTATCTCCGCCCCCTCCTATAGTTTTCTACAAGCAGCCTGTAGTGGGTTGGCCTGCTGGGATCCTCCCACAGCTCAGGCTATATACAGCACAGTGATGATGTCACCGTTACTTTTACAAAGAAATATCTAGCTTTGTAGAGACATTTGGTGCAAACAAAGTGGATTTATATCATCTGTGGCTGTTAAGAGAATATATTTAAATGAAAGTTTGTTTTGCTAAGTTTCAAGTGGCATTTGGCAGTTGGTTAAAGGAAGCATTTTATGCCACGTTGGCTTCTAACACTCAGTGCATGGCTAGTGGTAGCCTACATGGTGGTTAATGAAAGCAGAGATGCCCCAGCCTGCAGTGGGTTAAGCTTTGGAAAGCATTGTGTAGCCATGCAGATCAAGCTGTCGCCTGTGAGCAGAGAGACGGAATCAAGACAGATGTGTTCATACTGGAGGAAAATTGATTGTTTTTCGATTGATATTCATCTATTATTTTGGAATGCAGGATGAGGGAAAGTTCTACGGGTCACAGATGCTAAGAAGGCTTCTTCTTGGCGGCGGTCGGGAAAAGGGTGTCAGCTTTGATTTATGAAGTGCAGCTTTGGGCTTGTTAGCACAATGTGTGGCGGTCTCCTGGTGGTGTGCCCACATGGCGTCGAGGAATTGTGCGACTGCACTGCCATCCTCTAGGCATCTACGGATTTCGCCTATGGAGCATAAACAGGCCCGAACAGCAATACATCATACAGGCAGAAGGGACATCAAAGAGGTGACACTTTGCTGCTCCCCATATGCACTACGAAATTATTCCCAACTGTCATTCACAGAATTACTTTGAAATCCTCTTTTTTCATAGAATAAAAGGTAAAATAATCACAGCTTTGAGTGGGTGACATAAAAAGGAAAGTGCTGAACCATAATTAATTGCTTTTGCAAACTAGCCGGCACTTGGGTCCATAGCTTCAACTCCCAGTCCACTACATTCACACTGATCACTCCTTCACACGCAGCTCTGTATGTTATTGGAAGGAAGGAGCAGAGGTTGGCAAACTGGAGATAGCTGTGAGATGTGAGTGTGGAGTGGACTGTCGGGGGACTGAACCTCTGTTTGCTGAGCTCCTGTGGCTTTACCTGTCTTCACCAGTCCCAGGTGGGCATTTTGGCAATAGTAATATTGTTTTCCCTATGCCAGCACTATAATTGGTTTGTATTTTGCTTTGCTGAAGTTGTGATATTTTCCCGTTTTGTGAACAATCAAGACTGTTTTACTTTTACAAAAGGCTGGTTGATGATCCTGGGTTCTGCATATTACACAATTTTTCATGTGTTAAAGCGGAGTTCCACCCAAAAGTGAAACTTCCGCTCATCTGATTCCTCCCCCCCCCTCCGGTGCCACAATTGGCACCTTTCAGGGGGGAGGGGGGTGCAGATACCTGTATTAGACAGGTATCTGCACCCACTTCCGGGAAAAGACTCCCGCGGGAGTCACGCCCCCTCCCGCACCCCCCCTGTCTCCTGGGAAACACACAGGTCCCAGGAGATAGCGGGTACCACTAAGGACGCGCAGCAGGACTCGTGCATGTGCAGTAGGGAATCGGGAAGTGAAGCCGCAACGCTTCACTTCCTTATTCCCCCACCGAGAATGGCGGCGGCAGCGGCTAAGAGCTGAGCTATTGCTCGGCTTCGGCTGCCAACATCGCTGGACTCCTGGACAGGTAAGTGTTCGTTTATTAAAAGTCAGCAGCTGCAGTATTTGTAGCTGCTGGCTTTTAATAATTTTTTTTTCAGGTGGACTCCCTCTTTAAGGACTCTGCCAGCCCATTCACAAAAGGCCTCTTGCACGCTGGACGTTTTTACAGCAGCTGTTTTTGGCTTCAGAAGTTTTTTTCTACAGTCAATAAAACTCCCTATCATGTTATCCTATGTGTCCATGCACACATAGGCTGTTATCAGCAGTTTTTGGCTGGGGCGTTTTTTGGCTTTAAAAAAACCCCCAAAACTAGTGGGTTCTGAGAGGAGTTTTTCAGCTGTTTTCAGCTGTAAAAACACTCCAAAGTCAAAAAATGCTGATAAACACCAATAAACAAACACTCAAAATCACAGCTCACCAGCATTTTTTGATGTTTTTAAACCATTGGGGAAAAACGCTAAGAAAACGCTATTGCAAAACCGTTGAAAAATGTTAAAGAACTCACTGCAAAGCTACTGGCGTTTTTATAACGTTATTTTAGCGTCCAGTGTGCATGAGGCCTAATAGGTGACCTTAAAACATGATAACACTTTTTCTTAACACAACACAAAGTGTGAATTCATCCTTAGGTTTTAACAACCATATGAAAAGCTTCACCCTGCAACAAGGTACACAGAGAGAGTTGAGTTGAATTTTATGGCGGACTAACTGATGATGATGTAAAACACACCAGTCCATGTCTGTGAAAGTTTTCAGTTATCCATGTTACAATTAGTAATACGTTGTAGTGAGGCAAATTTAACGGCACCTGTTGTGTAATGTGACAGGACAATTCCAGTTGACGGTGACTATCTACTCGCCACACCACTCTATACTCAGCCTTAGCCCTTTGCACAAATGATACAGTTGCAATTATGCCAGTCTGAGCCTGATCCGGTCTCTCAGAAAAGCTGCAAAAAAAAGTGTCATTTTGTACACAAACCAGTAAACACACCAAAGGCAATGGTGCAGTTACCTCAGCATGGTTATTACACAAACGCTGATCCTTCTCTTGACAACGTAGAAAAATAGAGTTTTTTAAGGTAATGAGCGGGGGCATGGATTTCAATAAAACAGATGTGCCGCTGCCAGTCACTTATGTACAGAAGCGGAAAAGTGGTCCCAGAGATAATGACATGGTGGGTGGGAGATGTAGATTGGCACACAGTACTGGGGAGAACAGAAATTGCATTTACATCTAAATATCAGAGCAGAGACACATGAATAAATGCCTGATTCACTCAGTCCCTTTTGCTGTGTTATACAGACATGAAAAGGTTCTCTCAGTAGCCTGCACCTATGAAGTTGGGCAGCTGGGCGCTCGCTCCTCTCTCGTCATCTCCTAAATTCCAAATCGAAATGTTTATTCCTTCTAATATAGACTCAGAGGCTTAGCTTGAGTTAAATATTTATAATACGACTTTAAAGTGGGTAAGTGAAAGTGTTGCATTTCTCTATATGAGTCTCGTGCCATATGGAGTAGTCAGAGCCTGGAGTTTACCAACTGGCCTAAATGCAGCTTAAACCATGCAGGTTCCCTTGCTGAGCAATCCAAAAGATCTACACGGTGACAGGTGATCTACTACTATCTTAGTTTTGGATAGAGTGGAGTAGGGTTAACATTTTTGTAAGGTCCTAATTTCTATCTGTGACCAACCTTGGGGAGATTCTCCTCAGTCTTGTTCATGTGACAGTTGTCACCATGGCAGGAAGGCCCAGAGAGAGAGAGATAACAACATTGTTAGAAGTTCTAACCTTTCTCCACTCAACAAAAAATGTGTTATTGCTTTATTGAAGAGATTTTCTATCACTTCCTGTCCTGAAACTAGCCAGTCACCCTGACAATGTAATTTATGGTGAAACGCGCTGGATGTACAACATGACGTCATCACGCATAGTATTGGCAATAGGACTCTGCAGGGTGATTTTAATTTCCTTTAATGTGAGTGCACACCTTATTTTAAATAAAGAAGGTTTCTATTAACTATTACACTATGGCTTGTATTTTGTTATCATATCCCAGTTTGTTGCAAGTACCATCTAATGGAAAGTGACGTTGAGACCTGACAGTGGAAAGAATATCTGCATAAAGTGTTATTTGATCATTTGCTGATGGTCAATCTTTTCTGGTAAGAGGCTTGCTAGTAATTTGTATACACGTTTGGTTGTGTTCACACTAAGGAATGGGTGAATATCACTTTAAAATGGTTTAGTTGAATGTTCACTTCTGAAAAGGATCACGTTCACCATTTTAAGGACACTGGTTCTTTCATATGTTAAAAAAATGAACTAAAGGATTTATTAATATTCACTTCTGTGCATGGTTTTCTACATTTTTTGTGTTAGGTCATATGTACAATGAATCAGGGGCGTAACTAGAAATAGCAGGGCCCCATAGCTAAATGTTGTATGGTGCCCCCCTGTAAACAGCCCCCCCCCCCCCACAGCTGCCATAGTGTCAATGCAGCGTGACCTGTGCCACATACAGCGTGACCTGTGCCCAATGCAGCGTGACCTGTGCCCCATGCAGCGTGACCTGTGCCCAATACAGTGTGACCTGTGCCCCATACAGCGTGACCTGTGCCCCATACAGCGTGACCTGTGCCCAATACAGCCTGGTCTGCCTGTGCCCCATACAGCCCCACCTATGCAGAGGAAGAGGCAAGCCACCCGGATCAGCAGAGAGCGGGATTGCCCGCTGTAATAGCTTTCATTTGAATTTCCTGTCTTCCCGGGGCTCATCGTCACATAGCCCCACCTCTTGGCCCGACGCCTTTGATGACGTCACATGTCCCGCATTGGATCGGTGTTCTGTCTATCAAAGGCACCGGGCCAAAAGGTGGAGCTATGTGACGTGAGCCCTGGGAACACTGGAAGTTCTAATGAAAGCTCTTACATCGGGCAATTCAGCTCTCTGCTGATACGGACAGCTCGCCTTTTCCTTTCCTCTCTCTTCCCCTGGCTGGGAGACTGTGACGGCAGTGCTCTTATCCTCACTGGGCCCCACTCGGCTGCGGGCCCCATAGCGCCCGCATGGGTCGCTATGGTGGTAGTTACGCCCCTGTGTACAATATGCTCACTTTGGCTCAATCAATTATTGATTATATTGATCTGTGTATGAGCAATCACATTTTCATAATACTGTTGTGGAATCGCTTTTATTTTGCTTAATCATATTTATGTATTTTTGATTCACTTTATAGTAGAAGGGTTCAACACTGCACTATTTGCTCTCAATACAATATTGCAGTTTACAAATTCTTAAAAGTAGTGGCTGCATTCATTTTTTTGGGGGGCTTTTTTGCCCTTTTTTTGCTCATGTCCCATAGACACAAAAGGAAGTGATAGCAAATCCTTCCAGGATCACTCCACTGAAAGATTTGCCCTTGTTTTGTCACATATGGCGACCCATCACACTGCCCTAAGTCACGCCCACCGCTTTGCTATCGCAAAGCGCTTCTGGAACATGTAGTCTACACCGAGGCATGTGCCCAGTCAGGACTGCGCCTGTCATACTACGATTCCCGTGAGCACCCGCAGTTCATTCACAAAGCAGGAAGTGGAGGAGAAGGTGCTTGCTGTCAGATCAGGAGAGGCTGCAGCTTGTGGGCCAGTAAAGGATTTACGCTATGTGGAGCTTTTCTGTCTTTTTTGGTGAATTTACTGCCCACCTACTGATCCATCCGATGATCATTCCTGCTGACGCTGAGGAGTCCAGTACTTGCTAGTGAGATCCCGGGCTGGGGTTACAGCCACTTGCTTAGTGTGGTCCCCTGTAATAAGGGACCACCGATTTCTGGAAAGCGGCAGCTTTTTCTGTGGTGGAGGACAGCGGCGGACTGACAACTCATGGGGCCCCCGGGCAATAGGAGAAGATTATGGGGCCCCTGTGCAATAGGAGAAGATTATGGGGCCCCTGGGCAATAGGAGATTATGGGGCCCCCAGGCAATAGGAGATTATGGGGCCCCCAGGCAATAGGAGATTATGGGGCCCCCAGGAAATAGATTATGGGGACACACAGTATACACAAACAGACACACAATATACACACACAGTATAGACACACAGAATACACATACACACACTGAAAAGGTACTGGAGAGGCGGGGCAGCTATAATCTTGGGATTTTTTTTAAAAAATACAGATTTTTACATACTGTCTCTGGCTTTATTGAGGCTGGCAACCCTGATGGGGCCCCTTAGGGCATGGGGCCCTCGGGCAGTGCCCGAGTGCCTGAATGGTCAGTCCGCCCCTGGTGGAGGATATTTTTCACTTGTCACTTCAGTGTGGAATTTCACAATACATCACTTTAGGATCAGCACCATTTTTGGACTTTTTATGATATGGATTTATTCTTTTTCAATATGGATTGATATATATTTTTTTTTTTTTCATTTTTCATTTTTCACTTAGTCATTGGATAATTTTTGTAAGTAGATCTCTTTATTTACTTATTTGCAATTTTTGATTATCACGTATTTGTATTTATATTTTGTTTATATACAGTTTGATGCACTTAATTTTGCACTTTTGTTTTGGGTTTCTTATAACCTCTATTTGTGTCACCTAGTGTGGCTTCTTGGCACCTAGTATTAGGTAGCATTTGTCATTTCATCAGTTCGCTATTTAGCGCGACTTTTTGCTCTGTTTATCTGTCTAGTGTCGTAAAACACTTTTTAGTCGCAGCTCATCTCTTTGTACACCCTATAGCACAGTATCTCTTTTTACACACATCACATTTGGTTACCCGCTGGACTACGCATGCGCGACGCCGCCATATGCGTTCCAACACTGTGGCGATCTGCACTTGCGCATTGTTTTGTGGCCACACCCCTGAGTCCAGGTTCAAGCCCCACCATCCAAGTGGACATAGAGTTAGATTATAATTATGCTGAGCGAATCGAGGCCATGCCCTAAGTGTAGCGAGCGAAGCGGGCCCGCGAGGGGCCCTGTGGCAAAGTGGTCTTATAACAGTGTTGGAACGCATATGGCGGCGTCGTGCATGCGCACTCCAGCGGGTAGCAAAATGTGATGGGTAGCCGAATGTGACGAAACACCCTCTATTCCTGTTCTGGTGACCAATCAGCATTTGGGTTTTTTCTTTCACTTTCGATGATAATGGTTGCCAAGACAAAAAGAGGGGGTGAATCTTCCTCACAGGAACAGGAACACAAACAGCATTAGAAACCCGACAGGCGTTCTAATCCCTCCCTACTCTAAAATAAAATGAAAGGCAAAACTAAATTTTTTTTTGTTTTAGGTAAAGTTTTATAAAAATGGAGTAAACAGAAAAACAGTGAAAGAGAACATTGCAACAATGCATGTTATCATTTCCTGTCTAGAGCCTTTGTGTTGCACAAGCCTATAAATTGATGTGTAGGTAGCGGTTTTACTGATGGCTGTCATGGCAGCCTGCTGGCATTTGGCAGCATTCTGCATTATCACATATCTCATGTATGTAAGGACAAATATTCCTGTAACAAGCCTTATTACTGTTGTTTCCTCAACAGCTGAAAGGGGACAATAATCCTCACTTATATAAATTCTTGTTTCCTGTAATGTATTCTGATCCAGACCTGTCTAATGATCCCCATGATATTTGTCTGATGAGGACCCCTAACAAGCAGGCTGGAGATGGCAAGGAGATCCGCTGAAGGATGATGAGGATATACAAGCAGCAGAGGTCACACCAAGCAGCGAGGGCAGACCAGACAGAATGACAGGGGTGGGGAACTCAGGTGAAGAAATGATTAAAATGATATTCAAGACAAGGCCTGTGAAATCACAAGACTGTAATATTCTCTCAGAGGAGGTGGAGGCGGTGCAGGTCTGTGGCTCTCGTTGGGTCCGTTGTGTTCTACCGACATTTAATCTGTCACACAGGCACCAAGAAGAGTTTTCATTTACCTCCTAGGAGACGACGGAGAAATGAATTGCAGAATTTCACCCATTTTTTACTTTGATTGAGGGAACGCAATGAATATTAATTACTAGGAGGTGTGCAGGAAACGCCCAGGCAAGCAGGGCCAAAAGTGGGCACATACACGAGGAAAGCAGGGGCAGGGGAGATCTCAAAAAGTACATTTCAGAACTCTGCTGGCTTTAGCAATCATAGCGTGCGGAGGAAGAACTCTTCTTTTCCATACTGACGTCTTTGTCGGACTGTAATGGTTACTATATAGAGAATCGCGGTCTAATGGCTCTCAGTGAAGGGCTAACCCCATATTGCCTAACGATAGTGGCAGAATAACTGGAGTTGAGCTGCCTACAATACAATAGATCCAAATCCACAACTATGGGGGAGGTCCTTGGGAAGCAGTTCAAAGGTGGTGGTTCCTCCAGGATAGTTATGCGACCACCATACCAACGCCATGTTTTAATGGGCAACCTAATATTGAGCAAATCCAATAACATCTATTATTTGCTTACTGAAATTGCCCACTCAGAGCATTTTAAAAGACTTGCCCGGACATCAATCCTACCCTCAATTGCTGTATTCTTTAGGGGTGATGGGGGTGGCTCACATCTGCAATTATTCTAGAAAATTCAGGCTGGTCATCAAGAATCCCCTTGACACATAACCAGCTGAGTTGACCCCTCCCGTGTGAAAACGTAAACCAATCAAACTGCACAGGCTAGGGTGGTATACAACTGCCTTGTCTATGAAGATCACAGACCCTTCCAGTTGGTACTGAGGGCAGTTATGTTGCCTCGATGTCCAGCCTTCTACAGGTACATTGCCGGTCAATGGGCACTTTTTGGGGGGAAAAAACCTATACTATACAAATGAAAAATTGTCACATGGTCCAGTGTCACACTGAAAAAATGTAATGATTACAATTGCAAAGTCTTATTCCTATGGGAACACTACCCCCATTTAAATCGGTTGTCATACATCACCCCCTCCATCCTATCAGAAGTCCCTTGCTTCTTGACAATTCTGAACTGACTCAACACATTTATATTCCATCCTACAAAACACCATGCACAGCTCAGCCCTAGCAACAGATAGCAAATGAAGCCGTTGGTGTGGCGTTACGGCCAGAGCGCCATTAATGAAGGAGCAATATTTGTTACTGGAAGTGAACTGAGCCAATTAAATTCTTCATTGCAGCTTCCCCTAATGTGCCATAATTAATCATCAATCTTTTGACCTAGCAACCTGCTTTTCCAGTGTTATGTTAATATAGATCTATCTTGTTTTCCAGTCTGGATGTTCCTGACCTATGGTGACACCTGGCCTTTTCATCCACTCCTCTATTATCACTGATATGATCCTATTCTTAGCCATACATGTACCGGGGTTTCAATGTCTCAATTAACCCTTTCATTAACCTCCTGTGTTACAAGAATAATTAGCTAATTAGTCTGTCCGTTCTCATACTAGCAGGCATAAATCATCTACCTGCAATAGCTGAAGGAGATAGGTGATGAAATCACTTTTTTTCTTTTTTTAACATTAGAATTAATTGAATTTTGACATTGCCTAGAAAAACATTTCTTCTTTGGAAACTACTCATTGATTGATAAATATTTTATTTAGGATTTTAGATGAAGGCACCAAGAAAGTACAAGTTAAAGAAGTCTATCATTGAAGGGTATGGAAAGAAAACTATTTTCCTAAACTTTGCATAGCATGGCGAGGGGTAGTACCTCTGACAAGGTCTTTATTGCTGATAGAAGAAATAGCCAGCACTCAACCAGTTGACCTCGAGATTTTAATTAGGTGTTTTTGCAAGAGCAATGTACAAAGATGCAGAGTAAACGATAACACACTGTCAGCTCCCCCTAGATCCAGGCCTGGATAAAACTATGATGGGGTGGGGTTTACAATATACGCTGTGTTAATCCTAGTGCCAGATTGCATCATATACTATATATCATTTATAATTTTGCCCATAGGCTGACTCTAGATTGTTTGTTACACCAACATTTCATATTGCTGATATGTGTCTGCTGTGCCATGTACGCATATGATAAAATATCATGTTCGCTTTGTATTGCTTCCTTCGAAATCCTTGGTGTTTCTGCCAGCCCCTCTGCTTTTCTATTAAAAACCGACCACACTAAGCATGAGAGCACAGTGTAGTCAGTTCCCTAGCTATGCTGGGAACTCAGTCTGCCCTCCTCCAATGATCAGACTTGTCCTGACACGCCCCCCCCCCCCCACCCCCCACAAAGCCTTTCACTGGGAATCTCAGTGTGCTGTCGCTGTTCCTCCCCCAGCTCTTATGCAGCTTAGAACAAAGGGAACAGAGGGTATGTGATCTCTTATAAAAAAAGGGGGAAAAAAAAGGTATTTTTTTTTCTCTTATCTATACACAAATGTTTTGCCTTTCATTTCTATTTTAAACTGAATGGATTGTTTTACAAGATGATCGTTTAAAATCACTTTAAGGTCTCCCAACTCACCATACATTGTCCTTATTTTTTTTCAGGCACTCTCATTGGACAGTATTCGGTTGAGTTTAGCCCAAAAAAGTTAGGCTGTAACAAACATAGTGAAACTAAATCATAGGGGGCACAGAAGAGGTTTTTCTGGCTACCAAAGGCAGTAACAGACACACTGTGCTCTCAACGCTTTAGACAGGACTTTAACTAGTTCAAAATAGGGTACAAGTTCACTTTAAGCTCAGGAGCTGAACATTATTGTGCAGGCTCTCTCTCTCTGTCTCTCTCTCTTGCTCTCCTAAAAGACTTAATGACCAATAAGCAGCTGGACCGCAGTCTGAAATGAGCGAATAATAGCAGCGCTATTGTATTAATCACATATCTGAGAGGGGAAGATGAGAAGAGCTCACACAGTAAAATTATGATGACTTTTTTGTTATCTTTATTGATTCAGAGTCTCTCCAGCCATTTATCGCTGCCTGACTTAATTGTCCTTTAATATTTTTAATCTTTCTGTATTTTCCTTTTCAAAGACATAATTTCATCTTGAGCGTTCAGATAATTTCTCTCCCCCCGTCAATGTAATTGGCATATGAGGGATCAGTTCCACGTTTACTGCTTCCTACACAGGATCTGTGATGTCAAGAAGACTAATAGTGGAGAATGCTAAATTGTACAGAGTGATTTTTGTTTTCTTAGACCTCATTTGGCCAATAACGGTGAAGCACTCTTCATTGTATAGTCTTTATCAGCCATATTCCTCCTGTTTTACAAATGGCAACTGTAATTGGATTGGCTGCTGTAAGGAACCCAAACAACTCTTTTTTTTTTAGCACTTGGAACACTGAGGCCTGGTAGCTAAACGATCCATTAAATCCCGTTCAGTAGGCTGACACGCGGCAGAGTTTCTTCACCGCTGCGCATAGATCACCTGACCTCAAATTGATTGTCTATCTCAGCTAAGTGATTCACAAAACACAAAATGTGCCCTCCAAATTATCTGTGGTTTGTCCTGATAAAAATGGAGGTGCATCTTGCTTTAATGGATTTAATCACAAACCACAAAGAAATAGATAGATACATACTATAGATACATAGATAGATGCTCTAAATAGTGGTGGTGTATTCTGATTTTTACTTAAAGTGGATGTAAACCCAATGTCATCCTTTCTAAACTACTGCCATAGGGGTTATCTATAAGGATATAAATGCCTCCTGCCTGACATACCTGTCAAATGTCTCCCCTCTGTCTGTTATTAGACCCGAAAAACTGCAGATTCTGTGGGTGGGTCTGTTGTCTGGAGCTCGGTGGGTGGAGTCGTGATGTCAGTAGACTCCCCGCCCACCTCTACACTCCCCTTGTCAATATGCATTTTCTCCTGTGTATTTCTTACACTGAACTTCTGCTATGATCTCTAACATCCAGTGAAAAAACAGGAAAGTAACCACATGACTTCAGCATGCCAAATCATGCTGGGGTGTGGAACAGCCAATCCTTGCAGAGCTGCTGAAGAAAGGAGTGGGGGAGGGAATTAAAAAATAATGCATGTCTTATGCCGCGTACACACGGTCGGACTTTCTAGAAAGCTAGGTCCGACGTACTTGCCGCCAGACTTCCGGCGGACTACCGCCGGACTTTCTGAACGGCCGGACTTGCCTACACACGGCCGGACTTTCTGGAATCCGGTCTTCCCGACGGACTTCCGCCGGACTTTCAGAATGAACGGACTTTCCCACACACGGACAAGTCCGTTCATTTTGAACGTGACTCGGGTACGACGGGACTAGAAAAGGAATTCAATCTCGCCGCTTTTTTTGGCGAGATTGAAACCTTGCGAGCCCCGTCGCAGGCCCTTAGGTCTGGTATGGAACTTTAAGGGGAACCCCCTACGCCGAAAAACCGGCGTGGGGGTCCCCCAAAATCCATACCAGACCCCGATCCGAGCACGCAGCCCGGCCGGTCAGGAAAGGGGGTGGGGACGAGCGAGCGCCCCCCCCCTCCTGAACCGTACCAGGCCGCATGCCCTCAACATGGGGGGGTGCTTTGGGGGAGGGGGCGCCTTACGGTGCCCCCCCACCACAAAGCACCTTGTCCCCATGTTGATGAGGACAAGGGCCTCTTCCCGACAACCCTGGCCGTTGGTTGTCGGGGTCTGCGGGCGGGGGGCTTATCGGAATCCGGGAGCCCCCTATAATAAGAGGGCCCCCAGATCCCGGCCCCCCCACCCTATGTGAATGAATATGGGGTACATGGTACCCCCTACCCATTCACCTAGGTAAAAAGTGTTAATAATAAAACACAACACAGGTTTTTAAAATAATTTATTAAACTGCTCCGGGGGGGGTCTTCTTCCGTCTTCGGGGGTCCCTCCGCTTCATCTTCTCCCGGGGTCCGGTTGGTTCTTCTCCGCTCTCTTCTCCCGGTGTTCCAGTTCTTCGGCCGGCTCCTCTGCTGTGTTCAGATAGCTCTCTTGCCAGCAGAGGTCCGGACTTCTGAGCTGCTGAGCTGCTGGGCTTCTTGTCTTCTCTTCTCTTCTCTTCCCCCAGATGTTGACACGACGCTCTCTCCGGCTGGACTGGTCTCCGAGGGCTGCGTTGTGACTTATATAGGCGGAGACCCCGCCCCCATATGATGTCACAGGCCCTGGGCATGCTGGGACTGTGACGTTTTAGGGGGCGTGGTCGACCACGCCCCCTAAAACGTCACAGTCCCAGCATGCCCAGGGACTGTGACATCATATGGGGGCGGGGTCTCCGCCTATATAAGTCACAACGCAGCCCTCGGAGACCAGTCCAGCCGGAGAGAGCGTCGTGTCAACATCTGGGGGAAGAGAAGAGAAGAGAACACAAGAAGCCAAGAAGCCAAGAAGCCCAGAAGTCCGGACCTCCGCTGGCAATAGAGCTACCTGAAGAAAGCGGAGGGGCCGGCCGAAGACCTGGGACACCGGGAGAAGAGGCCGGAGAGCGGAGAAGAACCAACCGGACGCCGGGAGAAGATGAACCGGAGGGACCCCCGAAGACGGAAGAAGACCCCCCCCCCCGGAGCTGTTTAATAAATTATTTTAAAAACCTGTGTTGTGTTTTATTACTGACACTTTTTACCTAGGTAAATGGGTAGGGGTACCATGTACCCCATACTCATTTACATAGGGTGGGGGGCCGGGATCTGGGGGCCCCCTTATTAAAGGGGGCTCCCAGATTCCGATAAGCCCCCGCCCGCAGACCCCGACAACCAACGGCCAGGGTTGTCGGGAAGAGGCCCTTGTCCTCATCAACATGGGGACAAGGTGCTTTGGGGGGGGGGCGCAGGGCGCCCCCCTCCCCCAAAGCACCCACCCCCCATGTTGAGGGCATGCGGCCTGGTACGGTTCAGGAGGGGGGGGGGCGCTCGCTCGTCCCCACCCCCTTTCCTGACCGGCCAGGCTGCGTGCTCGGATCGGGGTCTGGTATGGATTTTAGGGGGACCCCACGCCGTTTTTTCGGCGTAGGGGTTCCCCTTTATAATCCATACCAGACCTAAGGGCCTGGTATGCCCCGCGCTCGCCGCAATAGGAAGATTTGTTTTTCCTATTGCAGCGAGCGCGAGATGCAGTAACCTGCTCCTCCGTCGCATCTGGTCCTTCGGACTAGCATACAGACGAACGGGCTTTCCGTCAGGAACTGAGTCCGGCGGAGGTACGACGTAAAGATTTGAAGCAGGCTTCAAATCTAAAGTACGTCGGATTTCCGCAAAAATCCGACCGAAACGGTCCGTCGGAAGTCCGATGGAGACCACACACGGTCGGACTTTTCGCCGGACTTTGTCCGGCGGCGTCCGTCGGACTTTTGCAGGTGAAAAGTCCGACCGTGTGTACGCGGCATTAGGCTAGTGCACGAGATATGTAAATCACCTGTCACTCACAGCAAGGGGGAGGATTTGCCAAAGTTTTTCTCTGTTTGTCAAGTTTTATCTCACTGAACAATAAAAGAGGATTGCTCAGAGCTGGATTAACTCTTTGTGGTAAGACTGGGCTCAAATGATAGGAAATCTTATACTCCACATTATGACATAAAAAAAAATAATAATTTCAGGTTTACATTAACTTTAACATAATTAAAAGACAGAGTTGCTAATGTCACGGTTTGCTCTGTGAAATACTTATATTCTCTGTATACATTTAAAAAAAATGAAACATAAAGAATCCAATAAAGTGTATCTAAAGCCACAACTTTTTAGGTAATAATTATAACCCGTCATTTATTTATATTTTTTTTCTTTGTGCCACTAGGGAGATTTCTCTTTCACTTCCTGTTCCAGAAGCACAATAGGAAGTGAAGGAAAATCCTCTCTTAGGGCCGCTTCACACTGGAATGTGCACATTTGCACACACCCATGCACTTCTCACAAGGGCAGCATGCTCACATGGAGTGCAGGAAACCCGCACGGAACAGGCCTTTCCCGCATCATGTTTTGGTTTGATCAAGCCCTTACTGAGTTTTTACAAAAAAAAAAACATGTCCCCATTGGAAGAATTATTCCATTCTTGTTCTGCATTAAAAATTAAAAAATATCTCTCCTGACAATGTTCACCAGAAAAAATAGAGAGAAATCCCAATTAAAAGCTGACAGATATTTCAACATGTTCACACTTTATCCAAAACTAATTATTGAAAAAAAGCTTTGACATTAGATAAACTTTAATTCATAGTGATGAACTTGGAGGACTACATACAGTATATACTTTACTTTTATTCAAAGAGTAACTCCACTTTTGTGGGGAAAAAAATGGCAAATAAAGAAAAAAAATATAGCGCATATAATTGCGACACTAATCATATTGTAATTGAATGTTATTAAAAATTACCTTTACTTTTCAATCTGCAGCCACTGTAATTTTCTGAGAATGCAATGCAATATGGCTACCTGGAGGTGTTCTGTACACAGAGTATGTACAGACCACTCCCCAGAAACATCATTTCCTGCTTGTGTGATTGGCTCCCCAATCTTCCCAGAAGTCTGCACTAAGATACAAGTCAGATTTTGGGCATCCCCTGCAACAAAAAATTTCATTTTTGGAGAGATACTTTCAATAGGAACACATCTAAAGGGATGCAGGCCCAGCGGATTTCCTCATTGGTGCCCTGCATCTGCACACCTGACAGTTAATTATGAACCCCCTCCCATTAGACCCACTCTCGGTACAGAGGCACAGACAAACACACAGGGATTTCTTCAGAATAAAAAAAGGTAGGAATCTGCAACAAAGTTTGTTACAATCCTTGTAATGTACAATGATCACCCAGGGGGGAATGTTTTTTTCTCAACAAAAGTGGAGTTACACTTTAAAGTGGTTGTAAACCTCTGAAACAAAAAATGAACAAAGCATATCCCTCTATAGTGTGTAGTTGCATTTATCCAAAGCACCCAGTGTGGTTCCTATCAGTTCTCTGCTCCCTCTACTATCTGCATGAGTCACTTATGGCAGGTTATGCTGACACCACAGAATCCCAGGGGACAGACCTGCCCTCATCCAGCAAATAGAAAAATAGACAGCTTTAACTGTGCATGTTTCCCTATAAGAATGTGTGTGTGGTGTGTGTGTGTGTGTGTGTGTGTGTGTGTGTGGGGGGGGGGGGGTCCATTCCCTTGATTCAAGTGTCAGATTACACTCAGCCTCCTGCTCTATGCTGTGTAGTGTGTGACATCAGATCCCCACCCTGCCTCTGGAAGCTGAGAAATGCTGTGAAAATGTGTGCTTTAGGAGGCAGTACAAGAGAGTAGGCTGCAGATAAACATATACAACTTGTGGTAGCAGGATTGGTTTAATCTCTGTATATCACTGAGGGTAGTCACTTCAGTGGGTATCCAGTATGTAAGAGTTTACAACCACTTTAAATATATATATTCCCCGATAGCCAAAAGGATATAAATGCACCAAATATCTTTGCAAACCGAGATATTACATAATCAATGCAGTGACATCTTCACTGTGCTGCACATAGCCTGTCTACCCACTACAGGCCGCCTGCAGAAAACTATAGTAGAAGGTGGAGAAAAGACCAGTCACTGCACACAATGAGAGAGAGCAGCAGTGACCGGTCTTTATTACAGGTAGGGTTGCCACCTGTCCGGGATTCACCCGGACAGTACGGGTTTTGAAACATGTGCCCGGGTCTCTGCCCGCCTGAGACCCGGGCACATTATTCATTTCAGACCCGTGGCTCCCTGTGCCGAAGCTGTGTCATCAGTGCGGCCGTGGAGTTCGGGTCCGTAGCGCCGCCTTAGCGCTGCTTGATTTCTGCTCCTGCTCAGCTGTCTGAGTGCAGGACGGAGTCGGGACACAGAGGCGGAGCCTCCATGTTACCGGCCGGGTGCTCTCCTCCAATCCTCTGGCTGCCAGCAGAAGGGACAAGGAGGTGGGCGGAGCCTCCCCATTCCCTGCTGGAATGTGTGCACAGATCACGCTGGGACTGGAGCCCAGCTTGTAAGGTAGGTTTTTATCATCCATGTCAGGATTTCAAAGTACTCTCACCTCCCCCCCTACACTATACATACATATATACATACACCTCCCCTCCCCCCCACCATACACTATACATACACCCCCCTCCCCCCACCATACACTATACATACACCCCCCTCCCCCCACTATACACTATACATACTCCCCCCCTCCCCCCACCATACACTATACATACATATATACATACACCCCCCACCATACACTATACATACATATATACATACACCCCCCACCATACACTATACATACACCCCCTCCCCCCACCATACACTATACATACATATATACATACACCCCCCACCATACACTATACATACATATATACATACACCCCCTCCCCCCACCATACACTATACATACATATATACATACACCCCCTCCCCCCACCATACACTATACATACATATATACATACACCCCCTCCCCCCACCATACACTATACATACATATATACATACACCCCCCACCATACACTATACATACATATATACATACACCCCCTCCCCCCACCATACACTATACATACATATATACATACACCCCCCACCATACACTATACATACATATATACATACACCCCCTCCCCCCACCATACACTATACATACATATATACATACACCCCCTCCCCCCACCATACACTATACATACAGTTTTGCCGGCCCCCTCCCATATACCATCCATCCATATAGTTCTCTCTCTCCTCCTCATACACCATCCATATATACAGTCCCCCCCATATATACAGTTCTCCCCCCCTATACACCATCTATATATACAGTCCCCCCATATATACAGTCCCCCTAATATATATAGTCCTCCCCCCATACACCATCCATATACACAGTCCCCCCCATATATACAGTCCTCTCCCCATACACCATCCATATACACAGCCCCCCCCCATATACACAGTCCCCCCCATATATACAGTCCTCCCCCCATACACCATCCATATACACAGTCCCCCCTATATACACAGTCCCCCCCATATATACAGTCCTCTCCCCATACACCATCCATATACACAGTCCCCCCCCCATATACACAGTCCCCCCCATATATACAGTCCTCTCCCCATACACCATCCATATATACAGCCCCCCCATATACACAGTCCTCCCCCCATACACCATCCATATATACAGTCCTCCCCATATATACAGTCCTCCCCATATATACAGTCCTCCCCCCATATATACAGTCCCCCCATATATACAGTTCTCCACCCCCCCCATATACCATCTATAGATACTGTTCTCCACCCCCCCATACACCATCCATATATACAGTTCTCACCGGGTGACACAGTCCACTGCCCTACTGACACCATCCACTGCCCTACTGACACCGTCCTCTGCTCTACTGACACCATCCACTGCTCTACTGACACCGTCCACTGCTCTACTGACACCGTCCACTGCTCTACTGACACCGTCCACTGCCCTACTGACACCATCCACTGCTCTACTGACACCGTTCACTGCTCTACTGACACCGTTCACTGCTCTACTGACACCGTCCTCTGCCCTTCTAACACCGTCCACTGCTCTAATGACACCATCCACTCTACTGACACCATCCACTGCCCTACTGACACTGTCCTCTGCCCTACTGACACCATCCTCTGCTCTACTGACACCATCCACTGCCCTACTGACACCGTCCACTGCTCTACTGACACCGTCCACTGCTCTACTGACACCGTCCACTGCTCTACTGACACCGTCCTCTGCTCTACTGACACCGTCCACTGCCCTACTGACACCGTCCACTGCCCTACTGACACCGTCCACTGCCCTACTGACACCGTCCACTGCTCTACTGACACCGTCCACTGCTCTACTGACACCGTCCACTGCCCTACTGACACCGTCCTCTGCTCTACTGACACCGTCCACTGCCCTACTGACACCGTCCACTGCCCTACTGACACCGTCCACTGCCCTACTGACACCGTCCACTGCCCTACTGACACCGTCCACTGCCCTACTGACACCGTCCACTGCCCTACTGACACCGTCCACTGCCCTACTGACACCGTCCACTGCTCTACTGACACCATCCACTGCCCTACTGACACCGTCCACTGCTCTACTGACACCGTCCACTGCTCTACTGATACCGTTCACTGCTCTACTGACACCGTTCACTGCTCTACTGACACCGTCCACTGCTCTACTGACACCGTCCTCTGCCCTTCTAACACCGTCCACTGCTCTAATGACACCATCCACTCTACTGACACCATCCACTGCCCTACTGACACTGTCCTCTGCCCTACTGACACCGTCCTCTGCCCTTCTGACACCGTCCACTGCTCTACTGACACCGTCCACTGCCCTACTGACACCGTCCACTGCTCTACTGACACCATCCACTGCTCTACTGACACCATCCACTGCCCTACTGACACCGTCCACTGCTCTACTGACACCGTCCACTGCTCTACTGACACCGTCCACTGCTCTACTGACACCGTCCACTGCTCTACTGACACCGTCCACTGCTCTACTGACACCGTCCACTGCTCTACTGACACCGTCCACTGCTCTACTGACACCGTCCACTGCTCTACTGACACCGTCCTCTGCCCTTCTGACACCGTCCACTGCTCTACTGACACCGTCCACTGCCCTACTGACACCGTCCACTGCCCTACTGACACCGTCCACTGCTCTACTGACACCATCCACTGCTCTACTGACACCATCCACTGCCCTACTGACACCATCCACTGCTCTACTGACACCATCCACTGCTCTACTGACACCGTCCACTGCTCTACTGACACCGTCCACTGCTCTACTGACACCGTCCACTGCCATACTGACACCTTCCACTGCCCTACTGACACCATTCACTGCCCTACTGACACCATCCACTGCTCTACTGACACCGTCCACTGCCCTACTGACACCGTCCACTGCCCTACTGACACCGTCCACTGCCCTACTGACACCGTCCACTGCCCTACTGACACTGTCCACTGTGCTACTGGCTGACAGTGTCCGCTTTTATGGTAGGCTATTTTCATATTTTAACTGACATTTCTTTTATTAATCGAATCATATTTTATGGGTACACTAATGCTTTTGTTTTATTTAACCATGCTCCTTTAAGTCCCCCCCCCCACTGGTAATGCAATTAACAGCCACTGTTCACTGTAGCACACCTCATTACTACTCTCTTTGGGTAACCCAAGGTATTTTACAATCCTATAGCATGTACTACAAAATAATTGCCGTGCGCCGCAAAAGTGTTCGGGTTTGGCTTGAAGAAAAGGTGGCAACCCTAATTACAGGAGGAGGTACATTCTCACACCACTTAAACCAATTATGGGGGACTGTTTACTCCCACTGATGCCAGTGCATTTTCTACTCCCTCTGGCAACAGTCTGGCCCCCCTAAAGCCTAAAGGACCGTATACCAGCCCTTTGTTTAGAAGTTTGGAGACCCCTGACCTAGAGCAATCTGCATGTGCATGAAAATGCAGCCTGCCTAGGAATGTGCACTCCCCCAAGCTGACATCCACCAACAAGGCATTTAAATATTAACGCCTCCCAAGAGCCAGCCTACTGCTTAAATCAAGGCTGTGGGTTCTTGAGAGGAGTACTGAGGCAGGGTGCTTTGATGTTTTAAGGAGGCGACATACAGCACCCTTCCACCAGCCATGACCTGCCTGCACTTCATAGAGAATCACAGAAACCTAGTGATGAAAAAACGTGGTCTAAAATACAGTACGTAATGAAAAGAGAAAAGTTTCATTTAAAAAAAAATGGATTAGCAAATCTAAGCAGATTTAAATCCAGCTTTACGATCTGGACGAAGACAAAAAAAGAGTTCAGTGGAGGGTCACAGTAAAGGTACGCAGGGTGTAAAATGCTCTCCTGGGGATTGTGTCTGTTAGAGGTGAAGATATAATAATTCTCCATTATGTATGTGTGTTTTGGAAATCAATGAACAGAGAATTATAATGAAGTATTAGGCTTTTAGTCGCAAATTTACAAGCCAAATTCAATAAAGCCAGGACCTGAAAGGAACCTTGGCATTTCTCCCTGGCAGCCTGCTTATCTGATGTTTGAATATGGATACGTAGAATATGCAGTGCACTGTCTCAGTTAGTTAATTGGCTAAAGAACGATAGAGGAAGTACTACAGTCACTGTGTCGGTATAATGGTTACATGGATACATTTTTTAAAATGCAAGCACCAATACAAAAAAAGTTTGCCAGTGGCTTCAATTTTACAGGAATGGGTGTTAATCGCCACACTTTAAAAAAAAAGAGACACATATGAAATGTACTGCCTGACCTGATTTTGGCTTAAATTCATGGCATCCAGTATTAAAGTAAATCTCCAGTTCCAGCTTCTAATGTTTATATTGATTATATTGTGTTTACATCTACTTTAAAGTTTAAAATCACTTTGTTTTGGGAAGTGGTGACATCTGATGGAGTTTTTCAGCCAGTAAACTATTGCCTTCTTTCCCATTCTCCGAGTGAGCAATCATACAGCTGTGCTTAAAGGAGAGCTCCAGGCAGTTATACTCACTTTATTTCAGTTATGTATTACTTCACAGTTCATACAATAATTTTCAGTTCACTTGGTCCAGTAAGGTAAGTATTATAGGGCGTACACACGGTCGGACTTTGTTCGGACATTCCGACAACAAAATCCTAGGATTTTTTCCGACGGATGTTGGCTCAAACTTGTCTTGCATGTACACGGTCACACAAAGTTGTCGGAAAATTCGATCATTCTGAACGCGGTGACGTAAAACACGTACGTCGGGACTATAAACGGGGCAGTAGCCAATAGCTTTCATCTCTTTATTTATTCTGAGCATGCGTGGCACTTTGTGCGTCGAATTTGTCTACACACTATCGGAAATTCTGACAACGGATTTTGTTGTCGGAAAATTTTATAGCCTGCACTCAAACTTTGTGTGTCGGAAAATCCGATGGAAAATGTGTGATGGAGCCAACACACGGTCGGAATTTCCGACAACAAGGTCCTATCACACATTTTCCATCGGAAAATCCAACCGTGTGTACGGGGCATAAAAGTCTCTACTGTGCAAATTACTGGGCAGAATGAGGAGATACTTAGATGGCCAATAGAAAGCAAATGGCTCAGGCCACAAGTGTGATTTTCTGGCAGTTTAGGCAGGAAAGGAGTGTAGCGGTGTCACAAAGTCTGTAGACCTGTTTGCCATACAAAGGATAAAAATGTTTTTTAAAGCAAAGAGTTTGTGGACACCAGACCATCACATCTATATGAGCTTGTTGGCCATTCATTTTCAAAACCTCAGCCACTAATAAGGAGTTAGCCTCTCTTTGTGACAATAACAGCCTCCAATCTTCTGGGAAGGCTTTTCATGAGATGTATAGCATGGTGGCTTATGGGATAGAACTTCTGCCTTGTAGCACTGGGGTCCTTGGTTCAAATCCCAGCCAGGACACTATCTGCATGAAGTTTGCATGTTCTCCCTGGGCTTGCTTCCAGGTCTTGTTTACTCCCGCACTATAAATACACGCTTTGTGTCTCCAGGAAGAAGGGCGCTATAGAAATACAAATTCAATAAAAATATGATTTTCGAGTGTATCTGTGGGGGTATGTGCCCATTTGGTCAGGTCAGGTGAGGTCAGATACCAATGCTAAAGACCTGGCTCTCAATAAGCATTCCAGTTCATCCCAAGGGTGTTCAGTAGGGTTGAAGTCTATGCAATCCACTGGAGTTCTTCCATAAGAAACTGGTCAAACCATGGCTTTATGGAGATGGCTTTGTACACATCGTCATGCTGGAACAGTAAAGGGCCTACTACAAACTATTATCACAAGGCTGTTCACAATTGTGTAAGATGTCTTTGTATGCTGTAGTATGTTCAGGACACCTGAATGCCATCATTTGAAGGGAGATGGTGGTGGAGGAGGTCCACATATTTTTACCATATAGTATAGCTCAATGGTTTTACAGCGGACTTGCAAGAGTTTGTACAATACTTTACAAATCAATATCTAACAAGCAGGGCCCGCTGATTACTTCTGTATTGAATTGTATTGTAACTGTACTGTCTGACCTCATGTTGTAAAGTGCTGCACAAACCGTTGCCACTATGTAAATCCTGTATAATGGTAATAATAAGCAGCTGAGAACATCCCCCCGCGTAAGCTACAACTTGGGTTTTTAGCCATTTGGTCGGAGTTGCCCTTGAATATGGGATCACAGAGAACCTTTCTGCACACAGTGTTTTGCGGTCCTCTCCTTACCTTGACATTGTTCTCACATTTCACAATTGCCTCCTCTTCTTCCTTCTGTCGTCATGCTGGCAATTGCTGCCTGTCTCTCAGGCTTGCTGTAATCTGATCGCTTGAAAATCCCCCTTTGAAGTCACGCTGTGTGAAGAGGATTTATCCATGTCCACTTAAATATTCATGGGCTTGCATTCCTGTTAAAAAAAAAAGACACTTGTTTATTTAGATAAGATTTAATTTATTCATAATTTACCTAAATTTGCTTCGGCGTGCATGTACATTTTAGCTTATGAGTAGCATAATACATAAAACATTAGTCAGGCATGCAAATTTCACAAGTGCACCACCTTATCCTACCGGCTTGCTGAACAAGATAAGTCGGCACGGCTCCGGCGGGAAGGCCAGGGGCTGCCTCTGGCTACTACCTACTCCCTTTAGACAATGCCTTTCTTCCGATCTAAGCTAGCAGTGAAAGGTGTTGGATGTGTTTACAGGTGGCTAATTTCAGTCTGGCAGCTTCAATGAGCTTCCCTTTAGCATGTACAGTGACAGCTCTTGTACAGATTCCATGTTTCCCGAAAGCAGGCAGCGGGAGTGTGAAATTGTTCCCTCGTTATCTACAGCTACGTAGACCCGTCTGTAATGCTGACACCCAGCCAAGGTGTTGCATTCCTTAACTAACAATGTCAGAAGGCTTTAATCAAATCAGCCTTTCTCAGGACTCTAATATTTTGTACCCTTTTATAATTGCAAATCTTCTTCAAGTACTCCCAACCTTTGTTTATCTTACAAAACCCCTAAATGTGTATTCCTATTGCCAATACCCTCTAAATGCATAGGTGTTCCCTAAACGCACTATTATGCTTACCTACAGAGGAAGAAGAAATATAAGGCCATTTATTGTACACTATATTGTCAGTATTGGAACGCTTGCCTTTACACGCCCATGAACTTTAATGGCATCCCAGTCTTACTTAGTCCGTAGGGTTCAGTACTGAGTTGGCCCACCCTTTGCAGCTATAGCAGCTTCAACTCTTCTGGGCAGGCTATCCACAAGGTTTAGGATTGTGTCTATGGGAATGTTTGACCATTCCTCCAGAAGTTCATTTGTGAAGTCAGGCACTGATGTTGGACGAGAAGGCCTGACTCGCAGTCTCCGCTCAAATTCATTCCAAAGGCCTTCTATCAGGTTGAGGTCAGGACTGGCCAGTCAAGTTCCTCCACCCCAAACTCGCTCTTCCATGTCTTTATGGACCTTGTTCTGCGCACTGGTCCTAATCATTTGATGGGGGGATTATGGTGTGTGGTTGTTTTTCAGGAGTTGGGCTAGGCCCCTTAGTTCCAGTGAAGGGAACTCCTAAGGCGTCAGCATACCAAGACATTTTGGACAATTTCATGCTCCCAATTTTGTGGGAACAGTTTGGGGATGGACTCTTCCTGTTCAAACATGACTGCCCACCAGTGCACAAAACAAGGTCCATAAAGACATGGTGAGCAAGTTTGGGGTGGAGGAACTTGAGTGGGATGAATTAGAGAGGAGACTGCAAGCCAGACCTTCTCATTCAACATCAGTGCCTGACCTGAAAAATGCGATTCTGGAAGAATGGTCAAACATTCCCATAGACACACTCCTAAACCTTGTGGAAAGGGTGGGCCAGCTTAATACAGAACCCTACGGAGTAATACTGGGATGCCATTAACGTTCATGTGAGTGTAAAGGCAGGTGTCCCAATACTTTTGGCATTATAGTGTATGTGAGTGCCTTTTGCTCATTTCATAAACCAACCAGTCATACAAGCTACAATTATGGACCCGTCTATATGATGTGATTTGGGATGAGCAAAACTGAGAATGTTCACTTTGTCAAAATTGTATCAAAACTCCAGACACTTTAGAGAAATTTTACCATTTGGCAAGATCCATTGATGGAATGCAAAATAAAGGTGGTTTTGGCGATTTGGGATGGTGCACCAGCTCTTGAGGGTTACCGAGATTCCTTTAATTTTTGAAAAAATGTAATTATTTATTTTTGCATAAAAGTAATTCTTTCTAGATGTTTAAAGGTTAACTCTGCTTTTTTGAGAAAAAAAAAATGGCAAAAAAATAAATAATAATAATAATGTAACATACAATTGCTACATAAGCCATTTTGTAGTTTAATGTTATTAACAACGACCTTTCCTTTTCAAACTGTAGCACTGATTTTCTGTAAAATTCAATGCAATTTGCCAGCTTGGAGGCGTTCTGTACACAATTGTACACAACGCCCCCAGAAATGCCTTACCCTGCTTGTGTGAAGAACTCTGCACTAAGATACAAGTCATTTTTGGTGAGATGCTCCTTAAGACCCCCTTTCACACTGAGGTACTTTTCAGGCACTTTAGCGCTAAAAATAGTGCCTGTAAAGTGCCTGAAAACCGCCTCTCATGCCTCCCCAGTGTGAAAGCCTGAGTGCTTTCACAATGGGGTGGTGGGCTTGCGGGACGGGAAAAAAGTCCTGCAAGCAGCAGCTTTGGGGTGGTTTGGGAGCGCTGTATACAGAATGCATGGGCAGCACTTCTGAAGCGCCTGAAAAGCGATTTGGAAGCGCCTCAACACGGGCGCTTTTAACCCCTTCTTCAGCCACTAGCGGTCGAAAAGCACAGCTAAAACGACTATAAAGCACCGCTAGTTTTAGCCAACGGACCCGCCATCCCAGTGTGAAAGTACCCTAATGCCGCGTACACACGGTCGGACTTTTCACCTGCAAAAGTCCGACGGACGCCGCCGGACCAAGTCCGGCGGAAAATCCGACCGTGTGTGGTCTCCATCGGACTTCCGACGGACCGTTTCGGGCGGAAATCCGACGTACTTTAGATTTGAAGCCTGCTTCAAATCTTTACGTCGTACCTCCGCCGGACTCAGTTCCTGACGGAAAGCCCGTTCGTCTGTATGCTGGTCCGAAGGACCAGATACGACGGAGGAGCAGGTTACTGCATCTCGCGCTCGCTGCAATAGGAAAAACAAATTTTCCCATTGCGGCGAGCGCGGGGGGCATCCCAGGCCCTTAGGTCTGGTATGGAACTTTAAGGAGAACCCCCCTACGCCGAAAAACCGGCGTGGGGGTCCCCCCAAAATCCATACCAGACCCCGATCCGAGCACGCAGCCCGGCCGGTCAGGAAAGGGGGTGGGGACGAGCGAGCGCCCCCCCCTCCTGAACCGTACCAGGCCGCATGCCCTCAACATGGGGGGTGCTTTGGGGGAGGGGGCGCCTTACGGTGCCCCCCCACCACAAAGCACCTTGTCCCCATGTTGATGAGGACAAGGGCCTCTTCCCGACAACCCTGGCCGTTGGTTGTCGGGGTCTGCGGGCGGGGGGCTTATCGGAATCCGGGAGCCCCCTATAATAAGAGGGCCCCCAGATCCCGGCCCCCCCACCCTATGTGAATGAATATGGGGTACATGGTACCCCTACCCATTCACCTAGGTAAAAAGTGTTAATAATAAAACACAACACAGGTTTTTAAAATAATTTATTAAACTGCTCCGGGGGGGGTCTTCTTCCGTCTTCGGGGGTCCCTCCGCTTCATCTTCTCCCGGCGTCCGGTTGGTTCTTCTCCGCTCTCTTCTCCCGGTGTTCCAGTTCTTCGGCCGGCTCCTCTGCTGTGTTCAGGTAGCTCTCTTGCCAGCAGAGGTCCGGACTTCTGAGCTGCTGGGCTTCTTGTCTTCTCTTCTCTTCTCTTCCCCCAGATGTTGACACGACGCTCTCTCCGGCTGGACTGGTCTCCGAGGGCTGCGTTGTGACTTATATAGGCGGAGACCCCGCCCCCATATGATGTCACAGGCCCTGGGCATGCTGGGACTGTGACGTTTTAGGGGGCGTGGTCGACCACGCCCCCTAAAACGTCACAGTCCCAGCATGCCCAGGGCCTGTGACATCATATGGGGGCGGGGTCTCCGCCTATATAAGTCACAACGCAGCCCTCGGAGACCAGTCCAGCCGGAGAGAGCGTCGTGTCAACATCTGGGGGAAGAGAAGAGAAGAGAAGACAAGAAGCCCAGCAGCTCAGAAGTCCGGACCTCTGCTGGCAAGAGAGCTACCTGAACACAGCAGAGGAGCCGGCCGAAGAACTGGAACACCGGGAGAAGAGAGCGGAGAAGAACCAACCGGACCCCGGGAGAAGATGAAGCGGAGGGACCCCCGAAGATGGAAGAAGACCCCCCCCCGGAGCAGTTTAATAAATTATTTTAAAAACCTGTGTTGTGTTTTATTATTAACACTTTTTACCTAGGTGAATGGGTAGGGGTACCATGTACCCCATATTCATTCACATAGGGTGGGGGGGCCGGGATCTGGGGGCCCTCTTATTATAGGGGGCTCCCGGATTCCGATAAGCCCCCCGCCCGCAGACCCCGACAACCAACGGCCAGGGTTGTCGGGAAGAGGCCCTTGTCCTCATCAACATGGGGACAAGGTGCTTTGTGGTGGGGGGGCACCGTAAGGCGCCCCCTCCCCCAAAGCACCCCCCCATGTTGAGGGCATGCGGCCTGGTACGGTTCAGGAGGGGGGGGGGCGCTCGCTCGTCCCCACCCCCTTTCCTGACCGGCCAGGCTGCGTGCTCGGATCGGGGTCTGGTATGGATTTTGGGGGGGACCCCCACGCCGGTTTTTCGGCGTAGGGGGGTTCCCCTTAAAGTTCCATACCAGACCTAAGGGCCTGCGACGGGGCTCGCAAGGTTTCAATCTCGCCAAAAAAAGCGGCGAGATTGAATTCCTTTTCTAGTCCCGTCGTACCCGAGTCACGTTCAAAATGAACGGACTTGTCCGTGTGTAGGCAAGTCCGGCCGTTCAGAAAGTCCGGCGGTAGTCCGCCGGAAGTCTGGCGGCAAGTACGTCGGACCTAGCTTTCTAGAAAGTCCGACCGTGTGTACGCGGCATTAAAGTTAAAGGGGTTGTAAAGGTTCCTTTTTAAAAAAAAAAAAAAATAACAAACATGTTATACTTACATCCAATGTGCAGCTCGTTTTGCACAGAGTGGCCCCGATCCTCGTCTTCTGGGATCCCTCGGCAGCTGTCTCGGCTCCTCCCCGCATCAGCTAACCCCAGTTCTGGGAAGCGATCTCCCAAGGGGGTTAGCTTGTGGGTGTGCTCCCGTGATACAGTGATACAGTTGGCGGCTATAGCCGCCGAATGTATCAATTGGCCCCGCCCCCCGGTGCGATGCGTCATTGATTTGATTGACAGTAGCAGGAGCCAATGGCTGTGCTGCTATCAATCATCCAATGAATGAGCCGAGAAGCCCGGTCGAGAAGCCAGCGCGTTCACGACGTGGGACTTTCGAGGGCTCAGGTAAGTAAACGGGGGGCTGGGGGGCTGCTAATCGTCTGTGTTTTTTCACCTTAATGCATAAAATGCATTAAGGTGAAAAAACATGTACCTTTACAACCCCTGCAACTTTTCTATTCAGAACACAATCAATGTCAATGTTTTTTTAACCACTTCACACCTGAGCTATAGCCAAAAGACGGCTACAGCACAGGCTTACTTTGCTGGAAGGGTGTACATGGACGTCCTCCCATGATCGCGCTGCACACACACCCCTAATGGCACACAGGCGGTGCGCTCTGTGATCGCTAAGTCATTCAGACTCAGCTTATCACAGATGGGGGTAAAGGGCCAATCACAACAGCCCTTTACTAGGTCATTTACAGGATGTAAACACAAGCTGGTTATTGGCTTGTCTTTCCTGACGCTGACAGGGTGAGGAAAGAAATGTTAGGCTCTTTGTTTGCCCCCCTGGACCAGGGGGTGTTTGTCCCATCTGTAATTTTGTAGCATGCTGGATGATGTGCTTCATTTTGGACAGCTGCATTTGGGTTGTTTTGGGCATGCGCAGGAACTTTTTTTTTGTGCTTTTTGTGAGTGAACAGCACTTTCAATTTTTCTGGGCATGCTCAGAGAGTGTGTTTTTTGGGTTAGTAATTTAAGGACATCCTTAACAGGTGTACCCACTTTGAAGTTCTGTCTCTACATTGGGTGAACTTGCATTTTCTGTGTTTCATGGACTGTGCATGTGTTTTCAATTGCCTCATTAACACACAAACCTATGTTATATAAAGCTTGCAGATAGCATTCTTTACCTTGCCCTGAAAAGAGACCAGATTGTGTGTGTGGCAAGAGAGTACATTTGGGTGTCCTTATAGAGTTTTTTTGCCTGAAACATTTTTGATGTTGTCAATGTGTGATGTTTGTAGGTTGTTATTTCCACTTTGATTTAATTGTCTGTGCTGCATTATATTGCAAAATCTTCCTGCAGATGTTGTGACTAATAAATGTTTAAATCCTTAAGAGACTGTCCGTTTGTGGGTGCAGTCCTTTTAACTCCTGTTAATTTCCTCTGCAAAATGGTCAGACCTCAAAACCATATTCTATTAGTGTCTCAAATTAACATACATGTTTTCAAAGTCCTGTTTTGTTGACCAATAACATTTGTAGCAATTTTTTATGTGTTTTGTTAATTTGTTTTGCAGATGTATGCTCAATCCAAGTAAGGCATTTTACACTCCCCCGCCCCCACAAAACAGATTTCCCAGCTGCAGCTTAACTAGGCTGATCGGCATGGCAAAACAGAAAAAGTGTGATTTGTCTAAAAGCTACTTTGCTGGTGCCTTCATGGTAGCATATGCATGGATTGTGCGTATGCTGCCATGGATAGGCACCAGGAAAGGAAAATTACAGAGAGGTACGTATTCAGTCTTCAATTTTAGCGCAGTGGTTCTCAGCCTCAGTCCTCAAGTACCCCCGACAGGACATGTTTTGGGAATTTATCTTGGCTAAAATAGCTGTCCAAAATACCAAGCCATTGACTCCGATTTAAAGCACCTGTGCAAATGAAGGAAAACCTGCAAACATGGCCTGTTGGGGGTACTTGAGGACAGGGCTGAGAACCACTGATTTGGAGCACTGAGTTAAAATATAGCTCAGGACAATCCTATTCTAATTGTGGGCATTTGAGGGAAACCAAGTGAGTGTTAGAACCCCTGCTTGTCTTTTTTAGGTTGGGCTTTGTGTCCCTTTTCTGAAAATTGGCTTCACTTCCTGTCAAATAGCCTAACAGGAAAACCCTACCAATAACTTTCCTTGGGGACACACAGGTCACTCTAACTGGCGTCCCCATTAGGCAAACTGCACTCTAGCACTTTGTTGTGTACACCCCAAATTATTAGGTATTTTTGGGTTTATTAAAGGCAAATCCACTCTGCAATACAAGTGTACTCACTATAAATCTGAGGGGAAGCACTAGTGATTTTATCATCCAATCATATAGAAGCAAAGATGCTGTTTTTTTTATTTTCCTTGCATGTCCCCCTCGGATCTCCAGCAACTGCACTTTCAAGTGCACTTGTAGTGCAAAGTGGATCTGCCTTTAGTAAATAAACCCCAAAGTCCAAGATACCTAATAATTTGGGGTGTACATAACAAAAATGCAAAATTTACCTAATGGGGAAACTATTTAGATTGACCTGTGTGTCCCCAAGGAAAGACATTGGTAGAGTTTTACCCTCACTTCCTGTTTGGCTATGTGACAGGAAGCGAATAAATTTGATGGAGAAACTGGCAAAATTTGGGAGGTGTCTTCACCCTATCAGGGGTGTAGACAATCCCAAAAAACTGAAAAGACTTCTAATCCCTCTTCCTGATTACTTTAGCATGTCTTGAAAAAAGGTGTGTTTTCGTGTGCCTTGTATAATGCCCAAGAAATATCGTTTGGAAAATACAAGTAGGTCATGGCACATCTACATTCCAAATTTGGCACTTAAGATGCACTATGCAATCTGATTGGCCAATCTCTGTACAACTCGATATTTAGGCAAAATAGATCATAGGAAGATGCACTTGAACAATTAATTAAAATTATAGATTGCACTAAATCTAATTTATTTAAGATCTAACTGATTGCAGTGTATGGTCACCTTTAAAGATCAAGATAGGAAAAAAAAAGTATTGGGTTTAGAAACACTACTCTGTTCTTTGTAATGTATTGAAAGATTTGGTAAAAAAAGAAAAAAACCCATTTCAAAGATATGTTAGAATTGATAGGAATGAGATTAGCATCAAAAGGGTTAATTAACTGAGAACACCTACTGTATTAATTGCCTAACAAGACACATCCAATGAGATTAAATTAACCAATTGTATTGGGCGTGCGCTATTATCAATGAGAAAACCGCAGTGCCTTCTTCTTAGTAAATCACCCCCAGTGTCTTCATAGAGTACATAGTAGGCAGTTCATTATTTCTTATTAAACACTCAACTCTTTTTAGAAGGTAACACTGAAAAGTGGGATCACCAAGACAAGAGCACTAATATGGAGTGACAATGACTGAGATCATCACTGACATTCATAATAAATGTCAGTCTGACACACATCTATTCTTACTTAAGAAGACACATACAGAACAAAGTATAAAATCTCTATGGAGATGTGGTTTCACTGGTTTGGTGGAGATATAACCTAGGAACCCAAAGCTACCAGGCCCAAGTGCTAGCCAATTAACGAGAAAGTTAATAAGAAACTGTTTTAGAGAATATCACTATTTAGATCCGTTTCCCAGATCTGTCCTCACATGTTACAATCTGATCAAAGAAAGATCAGTTTGATCACAGCTACCATCATAGTACAATCTGGTCCTGTTTCTTTTTTTTTCTTTTATTGGAAAGATTCAGTTTTAATAACAACAGTATAGAAGTTGTGTTTCCAATCCTATTTGAATTTTGGATTCACTAAAACAAAGGTGTCAATCTCGATTTAGCCTAGGTTCACAGTGGGAATGAAATTGTGCAAGTTCAGCTGAGGAGGCAATAGGCAATGGCGGGCACTCTCAGGCAAGGTTTTTACTGTACATCTAAATGGATTTTTTAGGTTTGTAGGGTCATTTTAAGGTTTAAGTACACTTTTGTTGAGAAAAAAAACCCAATCCACTCTGGGTTATCTGTGTACATTGCAAGGATTTTAAGAAACATTGAGTCCTACCTTTTTTGTTCTGGAAAGAAAAGGTGTTTCTTTCAGTATCCTTCCCAGAATGATTCCTGAATGTGAGGGGGCTTGCCTGGTAAAATGAGGAAAATCGCAATCTGCATCCTTTTAAAAGTAGTTAACCTTTGGTATGTATCTTACCAAAACTGAAATTCCTATTGCAGGGGATATCTAAAATTCAACTTGTATCTAAGTGCAAATGTCTGAGAAAATCAGAAGGCCAATCACAGAAACAGGAAATGACATTTCTGTGGGTGTTCCATCCAGCAACAGTGTACAGAGCGCCTCCAGGTTGCCATACTGCATGGGATTTTTGATGGGTTTAGAAAATGACATTGGCTACAGTTTAAAATGGAAAGGTAACTTTTATTAAAGCGGAGCTCTACCGAAAAGGGGAAGTTCTGCTTTAAGGACTCGTCCCCTGCTTCTCTCGAAGAACTGGCACTTTTGAGAAGCGGGTGGCGCTCCCACCTCTGCTACAACCACCTAGGTGATTGGAAGCTGAAGTTCTCCTCCCTGTCTCCCCCCACCCCCTGCAGGTATTCTGGATCAAGTGACAGGTCTCACAATACCACGGGGACCACAATATGCAGCGCTGCTCACACATGTGCAGTGGGCACCCGGCTTTGAAGCCACAAGCTGTCACAGCTGGGTGACCACAGTTAAGATGCCGGCGCAGAGGAAAGAAGACAGCAGGTGAAACCGTCTGGGATGAGTACACTGCTGGATCTTGGGACAGGTGAGTGACTGTTCTTTAAAAGTCAGCAGCTACAGTTTTTGTAGCTGCTGACTTTTAATTTTTTCACAGTACATTGGGCAACCGCTTTAACAGTCAATTACAAAATTACTTATGTAGCAATTGTAGGTGCTATAGTATTTTTTTTTTTGGAACAAAAGTGGAGTTTTCCTTAAGGGCCGGTTCACACTGCTGCGATGCGGGAACCCTGCGAATCCACTGCGACGGCAGTTCACACTGCCCTATGCGAACTGCTGGGAGTGTCAGCCAAAAGTTAATGGCACCCCCAAATCAGTTCGCATATCTCAGTGCGATCTGCAAACTCAGACAGGAATGGGATTCTGCTGCGGACCAAAAAAAGGTTTTGAATGCGATCCAAATTCAGCCATACTATTCGCACGGACATCGCATGTGATTTGCACTGCAGTGCGGTACGAGTCACACGCGATCTCGCACCACGCAGCAGTGTGAACCGGCCTTTACACAGTTTCAGAAAAAAAAGTCAGCACCTGTTCAGAAATGATATCTTTCAGTGAAGAATTGCATACTTCATTAAAGCTGTCTATACATGGGTCAATTTGTTTTTGTTCAACCCGCTGGATGCATCCAATGTGGATGCAGGAATCTTCCAGAATAAGTGCTGATTGAAATTTTCCAGCAGTTTATAAGAAGTCGCTTGATAGATTAATTTCTCGTGAACAGGAACGGTCATAGATGGATCGCAATCTGGCTGGTTTCTGCTGAACCAACCAATTTCCGATCCATGTATGGCCAGCTTTAGATCTATTGGTGTGCTGATTATACTTGTATTTACTCTGTTGGTGATCTGGCAGATCCAAACCCATGATCATATTCACAGATTGGACAATCTGTCACAGGTTAACTGGTATAGGGAGCCTTTGGATCCCTTACTGGGCCACCTCCATATCACCTCTCTGCTTCAAAAAATGGGTCACCACGACTCCAGATTGGTATGTGCCCCTGGTTGCCAGACTTATGGCCTTTTGTTGGCTAACAAAGATTCATACAAAGGGTCATCCAATAAATATGAACAACTATTTCTAGTGAGAAATGTGTATACAAAATGCAAAGTTGATTTGAAATTAACAAAAGATGTTTTTCAGCACAGCCGAACGAATTATGTACAATCATTCAATCAAATAACCACCATAGAGTAGGATCATTTCTCTGATGGAAAACAGACAAGTGTTCCACAGATTTGTTGTTTTATCGACGTCTGCTTGTTCCAGAACTCATAAAAAAGTTGTTGCTGTTTTATCAGGTGAACCAACGATCGGCCTAAACTTTGCATGTTTCTCAAGCCTGGTCTCTTGTGTCTCAGAGTAGCCAAATGGTTAAGAGAGAATCCTTGGACTTGGTTTCGTGAAGCCCGCTATCATTTCATCTTTACGGCCCAGAACATGCTCCAGTTTCTATTATTTATGAGATGTATATTTCATCCGGCTTCCCGCCTCCTCTGTCTTCCCCCCCAACCCGTTTTATTACCGCCATACATTCGCCTGTTCTGACAGCTGGGACTTTGTAAAAGCTCCCTCTGAAACAAAAAAAAAATCTATTTGCCATTTTTTTTTCGCTGGGTAATAATTTTTTTAAATAAATCCACCGAAGCCGTGTATATTAATTACAATAAATGATTACATAAAAATATAGGAAAGGAGAGGCAGGGCTCTTCTGTAGAGCCGCCGCCGCCGCCGTCTCTGCATTTGGTACAAAGCCATTCTCTAAAGTGCTCCGCTAATCATCTGCTTAGAAAATAATAAAACAACATTATTCGGGGGAAACATTCTGTGCTGGAATCAAATGTCAGGACAAATGAGTGCTCTAAGTAACATATTTACATAGAAATGCAATAACTCAAACATTAAAAATGGTAATTAATCTGTAACGGCACCAAATGCGCACGCCGTTTTGGTTATACTAATGCTATTTAATTGGCCGAGAGGAGTGCTCTGCTTAATAGGTTCGCTTTCCATGTGAATTTTCGAGACAAATCTTCTGTGAAGATTAATCTAATTTCTCCCTCATCTCAGGCTCTTGTGGTATCTGAACAGCTTACAGGAGCAAAAAAAATGAGATTTCCCTACATGAAAGTGGCAGTCTATTAGCAGGTAGCAGGAAGTAAATGAATTTCCGATGTTAAGCTGACGCGGCACGCAATCTGCACTTTCTTTGAAGAAGGGAGTGCCCCACCCCAAAACTAATATCTGCAAAAATGCCTAATACTGTGTACACACGGCCGGACTTTTCGACCAAACTTTCAACAATTCGACCGTGTGTGGGCTTCATCGGACCTGCAGCAGACCTTTTCGGTCGAAAATGTGACGGACTTTAGATTTAGAACATGTTTCAAATCTTTCCGACGGACTCGAGTCCGGTTGAAACATCCATTCGTCTGTATACTAGTCTGACAGACGGAAACCGACGCTAGGGCAGCTATTGGCTACTGGCTATGAACTTCCTTATTTTAGTCCGGTCGAACGTCATCACGTACGAATCCGTCGGACTTTGGTGTGATTGTGTGTAGACAAGTCCGATTCGACGGAAGTCCGTCGAAAAGTCAGTCGAAAGTCCATCGATAAGTCCAACGTGATTCAGTCCATCGAAAGTCCGGTCGTGTGCACACAGCATAACCCTACGGCTCGTGCGGACAGCATCCTAAACTTGCAGCTCTGGGCTTTGGTGTTCAATCCCCATGAACTAAGTCATCTGCATGGAGTCTGTCTGTCTTATTTGTGCAGGTTTCCTCTTCATTGTTGCTTGAAAGTCAATCGCCAGCTTCAAAATTTGTTTTTTACACCATTGTTTTTTTTTCTAGCTGACATGTGTATGTTTTCATATTAAAGGAGAAGTATGCAAACAGAATAAAACAAACATACATGCTCACCCCTATTTTGCAGCTGTCCCTCATCAGCTCTAACACTAAGAACTGAGCGATCACATGGCCTCTGATTGCTCACTTGTTGGTCTTCTCAGAGCAGAGAGCGGCGACTTCAGTCACGGCTCGCTACTCTGCCTGTCAAATGCTCACCGGAGCGCCAGGCTGCAGAGGGGGGTGGCACACCTGGCATCGGCTCCCAGCTGCGTGCTGGGAGCCTGAGCCGACTGCCAATCAGGCAGCTGGTTTGATCCCAACAATTTGTGGCGTCAGTTGTCATCAGGCAGTAGCTTGCTATAAGCTGAATCTGGGTCGCAGGAGCACAAAAATAAGTGCACTCCTGTAGCCCAGAAGAGAAGTCTGATCGAAAAAATGCACTGGCCATACTTCTCCTTTAAATGAAGAGATATGTAGATTAGCCACTAGACGGAGTTTGCAAGGTTTTGGTGCAATCATTTTCTTTCCTGCTTTAAGTATATCTAAAGCCAAAACTGTAATAGAGGCTTTGGGGGTTATTTACTAAAGGTAAATCCACTTTGCACTACAAGTGCAAACTACACATTGCACATGATTGGATAATAGGTGTCTGATTTGTCTGCCACAATATCGCAGTCTCGCTATAAGTCGCTGATCGCCGTCATTACTAGTAACAAAAATAAATGAATAATAAATAAATAAAAAAATCCCATGTAGCAAAATATATATTGACCAAATATAATGAAGAAATTCGATTTTTTTTTAGAATTTGTAAAATTGGGGGGGTTTTTTTTATAGCAGAAAGTAAAAATTTTTGGTTTTTTTTAGTTTTTTCAAAATTTTCAGTCTTTTTTTGTTTATAGCACAAAAAATTTAAACCACAGAGGTGATCAAATACCACCAAAAGAAAGCTCTATTTGTGGGGAAAAATGACAAAAATTTGGGGTACCGCGTTGCATGACCGCGCAATTGTCAGTTAAAATAACGGAGTGCCATATCGTAAAAAATGGCCTGGTTATGAAGGGGGGTAAATCTTCCCGAGGCCAAGTGGGTAGACTGTGGAAGTCTGGAAAAGGTGAGTACATTATCTAACTATTTTTACATCCATAGGTTCTTTTTTGCACTTATGCAGCGCTTAAGAACGAGGGATCACACTGAAAAAGCAGATCTTGCCAGGGATACAGCAATGAAAACCTGACAGGGGCTCTAACCATTGACCTTAGCTGACAATATCAAACACATATGTATATCAAACATAACAGATGCACATATATTCTGTTGAAAGTACAAAAGTTTGAACATTGTAATAAAATGTATCAGTAAATGTTCCATTGCCACTCTCTGTAGTATCTCTACTGATGCAGTAACACGTTCCACTCAGTGACAACTGAAATGATTTGATCGATTTGAGCAGAATCTTTATCCAGACCAGATGGAAAGACAGAGAGGGGAGGTGAACACAAGGTGCCTGAGGCCTCGGGCAAAACAACACACCTCAAGTGTTAACACACCATGAAGCAGAAACAAGCCAAAGCATAATCTTCTACAAAGACGCCTGACCAGCACAATAATGGACAGCAGTGTGTGCTGCAAATAGCGGCCAAACACAGATATAAACACAAAGCTGCACTTAAAGAGATATTAAATCCTAACTTTTTTTTTTTTTTACTTACATTTTTTTTTTTTGTTTACAAACTTTTTTTTTACTTATATTCTAAAGCATTTTTTTTTTTTAATTTGACAACTTTCTTCTCCTGCTGCTGGTCCCCAAACCGCAGCCCCCCCCCCCCCCCCCTATTTGCGAGCATCTCCTTAGCTGGCTTCCTGCTAAGGAGGCATGTGTGCATGAATGCTCTCGGCTGGTGCTGTGTGTGTCCATAGCCACACACAGCACTCGGCAAGTCATGCCCCTACTCCCTAACATGTGACTGGTGGCAGCATCAGCCAATTAGACTGTAGGTAAGTGAATGGGGACAGGAGGGCAGAAAAAGGCTACTAGGGCGTTTTTTGCCTTTATGCCAATTGCTTTTCCAATGAATTCCCACAAGAATGGGAGCTGTTTGGTATAAATAATATGGATGATAATTGTTTAAACGACATGAATTGCCTTTTTTATTTCGTTTGGGAATGGGTAATAAGGAGGAGGATCGGGTTTGCTGCTCCCACCAGTTAATGGTGAAAACTTTACATTTGCAAAGTTCTCAAAATGCAAACTTTTGTCCAAAAAGGCTGCAGGCTTGTTGCCAGAGATAAGAAACAACCTATAATACATTGCGTAGCCTGTACTCCGTGTCATTCGAGCCACAAGAACCAATAATTTGTGACGATAGATAATCCAGCTGCGGTGGGCTCACAGCAGCCATATTGTCAGTGTGTGTTGGATCAGTTAGGAAGAGCTGGCGGTTCTGTGAAGGGAAAGATACTGTTTTATTTATTTATTTTATTTTATTTTATTTTAATTTTAATTTAATTTATTTATTTCATTTTATTTATTTTATTTTTTATTTATTTATTTATTTTATTTATTTATTATTCCCTCGTTTTTTTCATCTTTCCATCTATTAAATCTTCTGCCCTTGTTGTTCCAACTTTAGATAGTAAAACATTTTTTTTTTCTGCCAGTAAATACCTTATACAGCCCACTTCCTGTTTCTTGTCTAGGAAAAAGCCTAGGCTTATGACATCATGCACAGCTCTCTCTATCACTCTCATGAACGTCGGCCAGGAAGGGAGGGGGGATGAGTGAGGGCCAATGAGAGCTGCAGTGCTAGAGGTGTGCCTCTGTGTGTCTGTTTAAATCCAGGAAGTGAACAGGCAGCAGCTTCAGCTGCCCACAGTTAAAATGGTTGCAGCCAGACTCAGAGGAGGGAGATTTTTGCAGCATACTTGGCAAGTAGAGAATCCCAGTATATATAAAATAATATGCAAAGTGGTTGGAGGGAAGCTTCAGAATGGCAAACATGTTTTTTATTACAAATTATGTGGGCAGATTCTTTAATGTTGGCATTACTGCATCTTACCTATGCCTTTCCATTCCTTTTTTGACAATAACTTGCCTGTTAGCCTTATTATTTGCCAAAATCAAATAACACAATTTGCCTCCCCATCTATAGACTTAAATGGGTTCGCTGCAAACTTTGCAAACTTCAAATGCAAAATCTAAAATATTTGCAAACTGAACCCAGACAGATTCGCTCATCCCTGTGGGGAAAGGGTTAAAACCTCGCTCAGAATTGTGTGTACCTATTTTGTGACATTTCCCTGGGACAGGAAGTGAAAACTTCCCAAAATGGCTACAACCAGGAAGTGAAGGAAAATCTTCCCAAGAGCATGTAGGCAGTTTTAAAAAAAAAATGTCCGTAACACTTCTCGGCTCCCTTCACAACAAAAAAGAAAAATTTTGGCTGGAGTTTCATGTTTTATACACTTTTATATTTTATAAAGGACAGTTCCTCTTTAATTGTCTGAAGTATGCGGCAGTTTCGCGGCGGAGTTGGAGACATGACTAACAAACGACAGAAGTCTTTTTAATTTGCAGCCATATGTTAGGAAGCTTCTCTGGTCCAAATGCCTATACGTAGATGACGTTTTTTTTCAGGAAATGATAAAAGTTTGCGTTTAATCACAATTAAGAGAGTCATGTTTCACAATGCTGCAATAAAAGCAGCAGATTAATCAAGTTACACAGTTAAACAGCTATAGGGTTGGAGGCTCGGCCCCCACAACAGATCTCAGCAATGCGTTTTCAATTTATTTGCTCTGGTATCCTGGCAGGCACAAGCCTCTTGATTTATGAGAGACTTTCTCCATTGGGGAGGGATCCCCGGCGCTGTTATTTCAGGTTTAACAAGGTTGGGGCCTTGTTGTCATCCATCCCACCCTGACATCTGCAAGGTGAAAAGGGACCTTCCAGAAATAGAACACATAGAGGCCCATACGGGAAAGGCTCCTGTGCTCTATCAAACACACCATGCCATAGACTAATGGGGAAGTGAAATGGGGATGAAGGGTTGACTGCGGCTCCTACTAGTTAAGACAAGGATGCAGTTTTTTTGTTTTTTTTTGCTGGACTCAAGCTTTTAGGTTATCAGTAAATTCCTGCACCAGTGTCCAGCAGGTTGGATATTTTTGCCATTTTTTTTCTTAGTTTGAGCTAATGACTAGTCTGTGACCAATTTACAGACCCGCAATACATCACCGGAAATGACTTTGATGGATTTTTCAACATGCAGTTCTGCTGTGAGGTCAGGTGAGGTAAACCAAGTCTGGGCTCCAAAGCTGTAGCTAACAATGACAAATGTGTGTAATTCATTGTAATTCGTCTCATAGACCGCTACAGTATCTCATCGTCAAGAACATAAATAATACAAAGTGTTTGTTCTTTTGCATAGTTTGAAAACAGCCACAGAATGATTAGAAGGAAAGTCAATGTTTACTGACCAACAAGCCAGCTGGATACGCCAAATGGCAGAAAAGACATCAAATTCATATTAGATTTCATCCTGCACACTGTAGTTTACCCGCTTTAGCCCTGGAAGATTTTACCCCCTTCCTGACCAGAGCACTTTTTGTTATTCAGAATGTGGGTTCCCCAGTTGAAGTCACGAGCGGTGACGTAACGCGTAGGGCGTGGCAGAGAGCAGACGAAACCGGAAGTCAGTAAGGAGGCACCTCAGACGCCGCTCCTCAGCTTGTTTATGCTTTTATGCTGTTTTTAATCTTTTGAAATGTAAGAGTCCACTTTTAATCTTGAATAAATAGTATCTTTACTCAATATACTACACCATTGGAGGTCTCTTTCTCTCCCTTCCCTATTTATTCCACCGGACCGGTGGAGCCCAGGTGGGCAATCCCCTTCTTTCCTCTATTTGATAGGTACTCTATATCGGGAATACCATTGCACCACCAGAGAAGCCCCATCTGAATGGCACCATACAACACCCAACAAAGAACCTGTTTGATGCCTAAATTTATCTTATCTAAGGTGAGAGTTTAGAGAGCCCGGTTCCACCGGATCCCTTCAATCTAAGACATCACCATCACCCCTCCCCTCCATTATATGGTCCCAGTGGATGAAGCACTATATAAACTTTTGATTTATTTATGCACATCAGCACTTTGGATGATCACTTAATTATATTGAGCACTTTATAATTTTGCACTGTGAATTTATGTCTGTATAATACACTTTATTTATATAGATGTATACATAATCATTTTTGATGTGATAGATTTGAAGCGCGAAATCACTTTACCATTTTTACTTTTTGTTATTCGCCACTGCGTCGCTTTAACTGGCAATTGCGCGGTCATGCAACGTTGCACCTAAACAAAGTTTTTTCCCCACAAATAGAGCTTTCTTTTGGTGGTATTTGATCACCTCTGCGGTTTTTATTTTTTGCGCTATAAACAAAAGAAGAGCGACAATTTTGAAAAAAATACAATATTTTTTACTTTTTGCTACAATAAATATCCCCCAAAAATGTATAAAAAAGCAATTTTTTTTCCTCAGTTTAGGCCGATATGTATTCTTCTACATGTTTTTGGTAAAAAAAAATTCGCAATAAGCGTATATATTGATTGGTTTGCGCAAAAGATATAGCATCTACAAAATAGGGGATAGTTTTATGGCATTTTTATTATTATTATTTTTTTTTTACTAGTAATGTCGCCGATCTGCGATTTTTATCGTGACTGCGACATTTTGACACATTTTTGGGACCATTGCATTTTTAAGCGATCAGTGCTATAAAATGTATTAGTTGCTGTAAAATGGTCACTGGCAGGGAAGGGGTTAACACTAGGGGGGTGATCAAGGGCTTAATAGTGTTCCCTAGTGTGTGTTCTAACTGAAGGGGGGGAGGGGACTGTGTAGGGGAAGAGATAGATCGCTGTTCATACTCTGTATGAACAGACGATCTGTCACTTCTCCCCTCAGAGTACCAGAAACTGTGTGTTTACACAGTGTGCCCCGAGCAATCGCGGGAGCCTGACGGTGATCGCGACCACCGGGCACTCGCATTGGCTCCATGGGCGAGCAGGGGGCCACAGGGCGAAGCAAAGTTACATAACGTCGTTTCGCCCAGCCATGCCATTCTGCCGCAGTGCAACTGCGGCAGCTGGTTGGCAAGTGGTTAAAGACTGCAATGTAATAATGCTGTGAGAATCTAAGTGCAAAACCTCTGTGCAAGGATCAGTAGAACTTGCAATTCGTCAACTAGCTCCTGAGTTATCATCCCCTTCCTTGCTTTAGTACTCGGCAAGAACCCAAATCTAAGGCCATTGAAGTCAAGACACCTGACCTGTGACTTGGTAAATTGATGATAGGCAACTCCTATCCTCATATTGATTAGTGGTTCCAAATTACTAATAACTACTGCAGTAGGAAACAGAGACAAAAGATACGCTCTGCATCTTTCCAAATAATTTTTCTGCTTTATTATGATGCAATTGAAGGTTTTTATACACATGATTACGTAGGTATCATATTAGTATTACAAATGTACGTTTATGGTAACAAGGGGCGTTACATAAGCAGGCTAATTCTAATCAGGACTCGAAAGAATGCAAACATTTACTTAAAACATTATTAGTGCCGTGTGCACAGTGAGGGCAGTGTGCAATACATACAAAATAGAATACAATTATATACAGAACGTACAAATTTCCATTACGCCTGCAAGCTCCTTTCTGGTCAATGACTTGCTAGCCCAACGCCAGAAAATGTTTTTATTTAATTTTGAAAATAGCGTGGGGTAGGGCATGAGCTTCTCTCCATTTTTTTTCTGTGTCCTAAGTGGTCAAATTTTGCCCAACTTTCTGTGCAACAGAGAGGCAGACTCCAACAGGGTGGATAAAAATCGATGATTTAAAAAAAATAAAAAGATTTTTTTTATTTAAATCAGATTTTTTTTATTTTTATCAAATTTATTTTAACCTCCCTGGCGGTATGATTATTTTGGATTTTAGGTGCTGAAAGCGGTACAATTATTTTGCATGGAAATTTGGCGTTTTATATTGTAGGTCTGTAATTCTTAACAATAACACACTTAAATCTGTCCAAACAAGAGTCTAGTAGATATCCCGGGTATGATAAAGTTTGAAACACAAAAACATAAATTATAATATAATAAATAAAAATAAATAATTAAAAAAATAAAAATAAAATAATAATAAAATAAATTTCCCCACGATTCACTATCGCTCAATTCTGCAAGTGTTCTAATTTACTATCGGAGTTTTCTAGCTGGTCTAAAACCATTTTTGACGTAAAGGGACACTTTTTGGTTGCTATGGACAATCTCCAGTTTCCAGCCAGAAAGAACATTATATATAATATAGAACTGCATGCAGGGCATAGGACAAAGCACTGGGGACAAAAGGGATGTGAAATCATTTCATACAGTACTGTATTCTGTAAGATTACAGTACTGTATGTGTTATGATTTTTACAGTTTTTTGAATTTGCCGCCAGGCTCCGCCCCCGTGCGTCGAGACGCTCGCAGGGAACGGAGCCTGGCACTGAGAGGCTTTGGGCAGAGGACGGAGCCCGCAGACACAGTGGGGGACATCGCAGGATCCCGGGGACAAGGTAAGTAACGCCGCACCAGGATCCTGCAATGCGATCCCGAGTGTGGCTCGGGGTTACCGCTAATGGGACTGAATTTTAACCCCAAGCCACACTCGGGAAAACCGCCAGGGCGGCTACTAAAATGCTTTTGGAGTAAAAAAAACTAGAGAGTTTTCTATTTAAGATACATTAATCATTTAGTTTATTCAGCATGCAATTGAGTTTAGTTATGTAGCATGAGGCTGTATATTCTTCAATATTTATATTTTTGGTAAACTAATTCAATGAATCCAAGCTCTACAAGCTGAGATAACATGCATTGATGCAGTCACACAATTTCACAGTAACCATGAGATAAAACAAAGTCCAGGAATATTCCTTTATCCCATTGTTTTGCAAATCTATGTACACTACAAACTGTATGATTGCTTGAAGAAAAATGCATCTGTACCAGGCTCTAAGTATGAGGAGCAAGGGCAAGCAGTAAAAATGAAAGTGAAACCTTCTCAGCAGCTTATAAACCTTGTGATCTTTCTGCACATAGCTTGAAGTGCTTTATTCCTCTCTTGAGGAACAAAATGGCAGCAGGCTGTAAAAAAAAAAACCCAGTTTGGGAATATTTTAATGAAGTTCCTCTATCTATGGGTAAAGCAGGTATGCGTGCAAAATGCAAACAATGCAAAAAAGAGATGCAAGGCCTGGTGGCCTAAATGAAACAACATCATGAGAAGACGTGCTGTGATAAAAGGACCATGTTTGAAAAAAATTTTTTACGTGGACCCAGCTGATGTATTCAGTTTAAGCTCTTTTGTTTGTTTGTTTTTTCAAAGATATTTTGTTTATGCACTTCAATTACTAAACATTGATGTTTAAGCAAATACAAGAATATGTAATATAATGTTATTGTTTTAATTAAATTAAAAAATTTGAGTAGTTCTCCAACTACGTGTGATTAACTTATTAACCTAAAATCGGTTCGGACATCGCTATTTTACTAACCTGACAGCTTATTCTAAATAGGAAACCTTCATTTTGTTTGCAAATATTAAAGATTCTAACTATCAGCAATGACTCCTTATATTTAAAGAGCACCTGTCATTTCAGATCCATCATGGCAGCGCCTGTTAGCGGGCATCCACTCACCTGCTTCCGCCACGTCCCTCACCTGTGTCACTGCCACATCACCAGCCGTCCCATTAAAGTGAATGGGACTGTCGGTAAGTCAGCAGCGGGTCAGAAGAGGACCTGCTGCAGGACAGAGATGACAGTTGCTCTTTAAAAATTATAATTTAAATCGAGTTGATTTAAATAAAATCCACCCTCCAAAAAAAAAACAAAAACAAAAAAAAAGATACGTTGTACATTTAGTAGAGTTAGGAAAGTTTAGTACATCACACAGTGTTTTTATTGCTATCTGTGTATTCCTATTCTGGTATCATAAAAACAGGAGATGTGAAAAAAATATTTCCGTACACAGAAATAAATACCTGGAAGAAGAGTAAGTAGAGGGCGTTGATCCAATGGTATATGTCTGGATAAAATGATTTTGTTATTGAGTGATTAAAAAGGGCCAAAGTGTTTGGGGCTTTCCAAGGGCCCCCCTTCATTAGGGAAAATAAATTATACATGTAAAAATATATCCATATTTAAAATGTATAGGTGTATTTGTTTAGCCCTGATTGAGAGGACCCCTTGGAACCCCCTCCTAAGGGTGTTGGCATTTTTAATGATGGAGGCACCTTGGAACCCCTGAAAAGTGTTGGCATTTTTTTTATAGAATGTCACAATAGAATAGATAAAAAAGATCTGGAGAACTACTAGATTGGTGTTTTTTTTTTCTAATTATTCTACCGTGAACTAAAAGAGGCTAGCTATGGCTCTTGTACATTACTGAGCTGCCTGTGGGTCTATTTACAAGGGTTTTTAAACATCTCATATACTATAAAGACTAAAGAAGAACGTTTGGCTCTACAAATACCTAAACTTTTCCACATTCTATGCAAACCTAAAAAAAATGGGTGGAGTTAGGCTTGAAACAAGGATCAGGTTATCATTCCTAAAGTCTATACTTCTGAAAACAATTTAGCATTGCCGCTTCTATATTTCCATCCTGCTCCCTTCAAATCAAAAATGAATCACAATGAACCTCTATATTTTTGGGATATATTTTTGGTTTTACTTGGGGTTTTTTTTCTCAATTTGTTTAAAACCAGTTTTAGTCTAGTCCTTTCCCTATAAGCCCGTGCAATACTGACTAGCAGTCACCCTAAAAAACTGAACCTAACATCTGAGGAGTACAGGCTAACACATTTCCTCTTGAAGATGCAGAGAATTCAGTATAATTAGTGCAAATTGAACTGTAAAGTGACTAAAACTTGTGCTCCGTGCAGCTGGCAGATGAAAGGTTGTGGAAGTCTTGTTAAAAAGATGGAGATGTTAATCTCTTACTGTGTGTATCTTCTACTTTTAGCAGGGTGCAATACAAAAGTCATGAGAAGAGGCTGGCCAATTTTTCAACCCAACGTTCCAAAAAAATCTTTGTATCACAGAGCTGATCTGTCCCTTTTCTTTATGGTATATAAGGAATCCTTTCAATTAATTTTCCTTGTAATCACATACTATATATCTTCAATGCTTCATAGACATGGCATGAACACACAATTACAATGAAGCAGTCTTTGAATTCCAGGTTACTAACATAATATTTTGTGGGACTTTTCAGGTCCTACAGTGATAAACAACCATGCATGTACAGTACCCAAAATCAGTGGCGGTTCTAGGGTCCCAATAGACAGCGGTAGTATTAAAATGTTGCAGGGCTGGTAGGATAACATGATGAACAATTTGGATCAAATCTAAGATCATCTTTTTAACTGAACAAAAATGAATTGTTCTAAAAAATGTAATTTCACATTATAATAACAAAATTAAAAAAAAAAAGATGGATTGTAAAAAGTAGAGAAATTATACAATATGCCAAAAGTGTATAATACACAAAATAAATCATTTCTATATCTCAAAGGAGACCAGGGGGAATTAAGCAGAATACCTGGGGCACTTGTCCTCGGTGCCAGGGTCTACCAACACCCCCACAACGAAATCATACATATCATCCATTTTAACCAAATACTGATACAAAGGTAAAAATGAGAAATACATAAAAGCATGCAGGGCTCAGGGCATACAAATAATACAATTAAGACAAAAAAAATGTCCACTTTTTTGATACTGCATGATACCCTCAAGGAACCCCACCAATACACACTTAATGTATTGTACCAATTGGGAGATTCCATTAATCTTATATCACATTGGATACAGAGGAGGGGGGGTGGTACTCAACATGTTTCTCATACTTATATGCCTGCTTCATCAGAGGCTTCGGCACGTTGTATCATGTACTTCTATGTAGGTGGAACATCCACCCCAACCCTCAGTCAAAGGGGTAGTAAGGGATTAGAACAGGGGTTCCAAAGCCAAGAGGATTGAATTGATGAGCTTCTTAATAAATACAAATTTGTAATACTGAAGTTTTCATGGTAATTTGCCATATACAGTAGTTGGCTCTAGATGAATTTTAGCAAAGCCTAGTGGTTATCAAACATTTGATGAAATTGGCATATCTCATCTGAGCAGTGTGCCTATATAGCCTTCTCCCATATGGTTTTTACAATTACACGAATTGCCAAGTGGATTGCGCATGCCTATTTGGTGTATAGCCTCCAATTATTCTGGCAGGATATCAGAATACAAAGATCACACATCAAGATGGAGAAATCCAAGAACAGAGGAACAGTATAGGCTTTAATATGACCTTTGTGGACCCCTTGCAATAAGGGAGCAAGTACAGCCCTTTACAGTAAGCAGTCCACAAGAGCCTGGCAGCCAATAAAATTAAGATCACATTTTAATGTGATATTTGTTTTCTGATATCCTGCCATATACCACAATTTAATTAGAGATTTATGTTTTATTGTCTGTGCCCCCATTTTGTAAATTCTGTCTCTGTGACCACATAGGTGTAGGTAGGTGTAAGTAAGTGCAAATATCCCCAATGGCTTCAGAAGCAGAAATAAAACCTGGACAGAGAAGTTTCACCACTATGTCCAAACCTGTATAGTTCTCCCTGAAGTTTTGCTTTAAAGAAAGATGAGTTTGTAAAATGAAGTGTGTATTCCAACATCATGAACAGGCATGTTCCAGGATCGTTAGATGGGCAGAGCAGGCTGCTGCACTTTAGCAAATGGGTACAAAACTGAAAACATGAGCAAAGCTTAATGTTGAAATTTGGCTGGAGTGAACCTTTAAGCTTCTTGTAGTAGAGTACTGTACCTTTTAATGATGGGTCACACCATAGAGAAGAATGCAACCAGGCAATTGAGGTCGCAGCTTTTATTAAGCCTTCTACCAACATACCGTGTATTGCTGATCTTTCTTTTACTAGCAGCAAAAAGACCGAATGCCTTTCTTAAGTTATGATCTGCACCACAGACAATTATCTGCCCTATGCAAATCTTGGGAAAGTGTATGTAAACCATCTGCTCCTGGCACCCTTGCAACACCTTGCATAACAATCAGAATCATTTTCCAAGGAAGGGGCAACAGCTGCCCTTAGCTACAGATTTCTGACTGCTATACCCCACATCTGACTGAGCCGCCTAATGCAGATTATAATGAGCAAGACAAATACAATTAGAATGGCGCGCTAATGTCTCTGATTCACCTGTTTGGGAAGCGTTCTCAGCAGGTCGTCCCTTGTTAAAGGGCCGGCTTCAATTACTATTCTGGCGCTTGTTTCTAAAAGAGAATTAGTGGGTGTAAATGTAATTTGGGCCACGCAGTCAGGGTGTCTGCGGTAACAGCACTCTCACAGCAGGGCAGAGAACAATGTTACAAAGCTTTGCCTAATACTACAGACTACATTAATAAAGCGCATTAATCTCTGCATGAGAGCCGTGTCCTCTGTCAGATTGCCTTAGAAATAAGTAATCATAAGGGATGTATAACATAGTAATAACGAAAAGTCTTATGTTCTATTGGTAATATACAAAGAAAAAAAAAAAACATCTCCAACAAAGCCTTGGCTCTCAGAGAGTCAGTATCTGGAAATTATAGAGTTGCATGACTTTATTTTATGAAAGGATTCCAAAACCCATTTTGGAAGCATCAAATATTGTAATAAATGACTATACTATTTTTTCTGGTATCAAGGGGTGCTGGTGGAGTGCTGAGCCCACTAGGTGAACAGTGTCCCAAAATCCAGTTCTTTAAAGGCAGCTTTCTGTCAACTAGAGTTCCCCTGGGGGGGTCCCTGGAATGGTCAAAATAGTATATAAAGGATGAGGGCACCACAAGTTTATACTACTGTAAGGCTAGTAAATGCATCTAAACCGGTCAAAGGAAATACTAACGCATTATGTTGGCTTACTACTTCCATTTCAACAGTTTTTGAATTCTGGCAATGATTGGGGTATACCTGACAGCAAATTGCATAAAGCAAGGATTATGCCCCGTACACACGGTCGGACATTGATCGGACATTCCGACAACAAAATCCTAGGATTTTTTCTGACGGATGTTGGCTCAAACTTGTCTTGCATACACACGGTCACACAAAGTTGTCAGAAAATCCGATCATTCTGAACGCGGTGACGTAAAACACGTACGTCGGGACTATAAACAGGGCAGTGGCCAATAGCTTTCATCTCTTTATTTATTCTGAGCATGCGTGGCACTTTGTCAGTCGGATTTGTGTACACACGATCGGAAATTCCAACAGCGGATTTTGTTGTCGGAAAATTTTATAGCCTGCTCTCAAACTTTGTGTGTCGGAAAATCCGATGGAAAATGTGTGATGGAGCCCACACACCGTCGGAATTTCCGACAACAAGGTCCTATCACACATTTTCCGTCGGAAAATCCGACCGTGTGTACGGGGCATTAGAGGGTTTGGTTGCTAATCTGGCAACCACAAATTACTCGAATCCTTGTTTTATGTAATTTGCTGTCTAGCGTACCCCCCAGTCATTGTCAACAAGGGGGAGATGTGAGCCCCTGAAGTGTGTTGGATATATCATTTCACCTGTCAAGATAATTAACCGAACTTAGTAAATCTTAGTAAATGAGGGGAAGCTCTGCTGACTCCCCTCATCCAATCATGCAAGCAACAATGCTGTTTTTTCTTATTTTCCTTGCATGTGATTAAGTATTCTTTACAAAGCTCTGAGTCTAAATCCCTTGCAGAGTGCAACTGCAATTGCAAAGTGCTCAGTCTTTAGTAAATCAACCCCATTGCTAACTGTTCAAGCCAGACATTTCAAAGAATACCACATGTAATTTGGATTTACTTGTTTTGTGATTTTCATGTGGTCGAATTGAGAAAAACATTTTTTTTTACTTAAACTGGACATGGCATTGGGTAGTAGGTGCATGGTAAGTAATCTGTCTGTAAAACACTTCCAGGTATTTATTACCTCTCACAGAGACAGGGGCGGACTGATAACTCATGGGGCCCCCGGGCAATAGGAGATTATGGGGCCCCCAGGCAATCAGAGATTATGGGGCCACACAGTATACACACACACAGTATACAATCACACAGTATACACATACATGTACACACAGTATACACAGACAGATGTAAAAAAAAACACAGATTTATACATACTGTCCCTGGTTTTACTGAGACTGGCAACCCTGATGGGGCCCCCTAGTGGCCCAGGGCCCTCGGGCAGTGCCCGAGTCGCTCAATGGTCAGTCCGCCCCTGCACAGAGATCATAGAACTACCACTGACAATGCCTTTATCTGCTTTTTACTCCAGAAGGATGGTGACATCTTTATTCAGCCATTATCCAGGGCCAGGATCTACTTTCTGGCTCAGAGATGGCACAATCAATTATGCAGGCTGAGCATTCAGGGAGAAGGAACTGAGGGATTGCTTCCTTCTGCCTGCAGCAGACTGAAGACATCATCTCAGCTTTGGAAAAGTCAATGACTGAAATTCAAGATTTGTAATTTAATGATTGGAGATGGAGCTTTTATGAGAAACTTTACTGTACTGATCTAAAAGTCAAGTTTTAATTAATTGGAATGCAGTTTGGTCCTCTTTTGGTCTAGGTGTTTAAATGGCTGACTGACTCAAAGATGACTTGGGAAAACCACATACAAAAAAAAACACCATTTTGAAAGGCCTGGTCTAAAGGGATACGAGGGATGTGTTTTTTTTTTTCATATACCAACAGAAAGTACATTCATCCTGCCTGCCTGGTTCCTCTCTTTAGCCCTGCAGGGACATTTCCCAGCCATTTTCTGCCCCATAGAGGGAGAGAAATAACAGTTTCAGGACTTTCATGAATCAGACAGGTAAAAGAAGCAAGCTCACAGTTAATTTTTATTATTCTCACGAAAGCACTTATTCTTTTGGGCAGTGATGACTGGAAGTCGTTTTACTCCCCCTGTGGAACAAAACAAAGTGACGGTTTCCATGGCGGGCAGCAAATAACAGTAATAAAGGCCTTGTGTAGTCTCATAACACCATTTATAAGCGTTAGCCACAAAACCGCTATCAGAGCACAATTTACAATTTACAAAATGCAGCAGAGAAGAAAGGTTTGGTTAATTCGTGAACCGCGACCTCAGCACAGGCTGTGGCGTAAGTGGTGAGAGCGCAAACAGTCTGGGGCGCCTTGAAAATAGTAACCTGCTTCCAGCATGTCGTTTCCATCATCTCGTAGCACAAGTTGGCTCCTGGAAAGGCATTAATTTCTCCTAGGTGTAAATGCCCACCCCCCCACCCCCCACCTGCCATGCTACCGGGAGTTTTTCTTCGCCTGGAAATAGATCTCTGTCAGTCCTGATAACACAACCCACACTTATGTATAGAGGAGAGAGAAAACTAGGAGATAGCTGGTGAGAACTGAGCTGGTTCAAACAGAAAACGTCCTCCTGAATTTGTGTTTGTAAGCCTGTCCTAGGGTGACAACCATGGCTCCTTCTACTGACACAGTACAATGAGTAAGTGTTGGACAGGAAGTGTGTTACTGGCAGGGTGAGAGCTAAAGAGCTGGAAACAATGGATAAAAGTCAGCACAGGTCTTTGTATGTTCTTTCCTTGATATATGTGCTGAAAACTTATAAATAAAGAGTGCAAAAAAAAAAAAAAAGAGTGTCAGCACAGACCGAGAGCACAGGAAGTTATCTGCTTACAAGACTTCTTTGCACTTATCAAACAGATATAACAAAATCTTTTCAATTTACCAGACCAAAAAGATACACAAAAGAGCAGTTCATTGTTAGTGTTACCATACACTTTAAAGGAATGTGTCAGCACAGCATGTGCCCGCTTGCGCTACTTATCCTGGTAATGGAAACAGAGAAATGTCATGGAACAGACTAATGCCCCGTACACACGGTCGGACTTTCTGACAGAAAATGTTTGATGGGAGCTTGTTGTCGGAAATTCCGACCGTGTCTAGGCTCCATCGAACATTTTCCATCAGAATTTCCGAGACACAAAATTTGAGATCTGGATCTCAAATTTTCCGACAACAAAATCTGTTGTTGTAAATACCGATCGTGTGTACACAATTTCGATGCACAAAGTTCTACGCATGCTCGGAATCAAGCAGAAGAGCCGCACTGGCTATTGAACTTCATTTTTCTCGGATCGTTGTACATGTTGTACGTCACCGCGTTCTTGACGTTCGGAATTTCCGACAAGATTTGTGTGACCGTGTGTATGCAAGACAAGTTTGAGCCAACATCCGTTGAAAAAAAATTCATGGATTTTGTTGTCGGAATGTCCGATCGTGTGTACGAGTCATTAGGCTTATGCCGCGTACACACGGTCGGACTTTTCACCTGCAAAAGTCCGACGGACGCCGCCGGACCAAGTCCGGCGGAAAATCCAACCGTGTGTGGTCTCCATCGGACTTCCGACGGACCGTTTCGGGCGGAAATCCGACGTACTTTAGATTTGAAGCCTGCTTCAAATCTTTACGTCGTACCTCCGCCGGACTCAGTTCCTGACGGAAAGCCCGTTCGTCTGTATGCTGGTCCGAAGGACCAGATACGACGGAGGAGCAGGTTACTGCATCTCGCGCTCGCTGCAATAGGAAAAACAAATTTTCCCATTGCGGCGAGCGCGGGGGGCATCCCAGGCCCTTAGGTCTGGTATGGAACTTTAAGGAGAACCCCCCTACGCCGAAAAACCGGCGTGGGGGTCCCCCCAAAATCCATACCAGACCCCGATCCGAGCACGCAGCCCGGCCGGTCAGGAAAGGGGGTGGGGACGAGCGAGCGCCCCCCCCCCTCCTGAACCGTACCAGGCCGCATGCCCTCAACATGGGGGGGTGCTTTGGGGGAGGGGGCACCTTACGGTGCCCCCCCACCACAAAGCACCTTGTCCCCATGTTGATGAGGACAAGGGCCTCTTCCCGACAACCCTGGCCGTTGGTTGTCGGGGTCTGCGGGCGGGGGGCTTATCGGAATCCGGGAGCCCCCTATAATAAGAGGGCCCCCAGATCCCGGCCCCCCCACCCTATGTGAATGAATATGGGGTACATGGTACCCCTACCCATTGACCTAGGTAAAAAGTGTTAATAATAAAACACAACACAAGTTTTTAAAATAATTTATTAAACTGCTCCGGGGGGGGTCTTCTTCCGTCTTCGGGGGTCCCTCCGCTTCATCTTCTCCCGGCGTCCGGTTGGTTCTTCTCCGCTCTCTTCACCCGGTGTTCCAGTTCTTCGGCCGGCTCCTCTGCTGTGTTCAGGTAGCTCTCTTGCCAGCAGAGGTCCGGACTTCTGAGCTGCTGGGCTTCTTGTCTTCTCTTCTCTTCTCTTCTCTTCTCTTCCCCCAGATGTTGACACGACGCTCTCTCCGGCTGGACTGGTCTCCGAGGGCTGCGTTGTGACTTATATAGGCGGAGACCCCGCCCCCTTTTGATGTCACAGTCCCTGGGCATGCTGGGACTGTGACGTTTTAGGGGGCGTGGTCAACCACGCCCCCTAAAACGTCACAGTCCCAGCATGCCCAGGGCCTGTGACATCATATGGGGGCGGGGTCTCCGCCTATATAAGTCACAACGCAGCCCTCAGAGACCAGTCCAGCCGGAGAGAGCGTCGTGTCAACATCTGGGGGAAGAGAAGAGAAGAGAAGACAAGAAGCCCAGCAGCTCAGAAGTCCGGACCTCTGCTGGCAAGAGAGCTACCTGAACACAGCAGAGGAGCCGGCCGAAGAACTGGAACACCGGGAGAAGAGAGCGGAGAAGAACCAACCGGACCCCGGGAGAAGATGAAGCGGAGGGACCCCCGAAGACGGAAGAAGACCCCCCCCCCCCCCGGAGCAGTTTAATAAATTATTTTAAAAACCTGTGTTGTGTTTTATTATTAACACTTTTTACCTAGGTCAATGGGTAGGGGTACCATGTACCCCATATTCATTCACATAGGGTGGGGGGGCCGGGATCTGGGGGCCCTCTTATTATAGGGGGCTCCCGGATTCCGATAAGCCCCCCGCCCGCAGACCCCGACAACCAACGGCCAGGGTTGTCGGGAAGAGGCCCTTGTCCTCATCAACATGGGGACAAGGTGCTTTGTGGTGGGGGGGCACCGTAAGGCGCCCCCTCCCCCAAAGCACCCCCCCATGTTGAGGGCATGCGGCCTGGTACGGTTCAGGAGGGGGGGGGCGCTCGCTCGTCCCCACCCCCTTTCCTGACCGGCCGGGCTGCGTGCTCGGATCGAGGTCTGGTATGGATTTTGGGGGGGACCCCCACGCCGGTTTTTCGGCGTAGGGGGTTCCCCTTAAAGTTCCATACCAGACCTAAGGGCCTGCGACGGGGCTCGCAAGGTTTCAATCTCGCCAAAAAAAGCGGCGAGATTGAATTCCTTTTCTAGTCCCGTCGTACCCGAGTCACGTTCAAAATGAACGGACTTGTCCGTGTGTGGGAAAGTCCGTTCATTCTGAAAGTCCGGCGGAAGTCCGTCGGGAAGACCCGATTCCGGAAAGTCCGGCCGTGTGTAGGCAAGTCCGGCCGTTCAGAAAGTCCGGCGGTAGTCCGCCGGAAGTCTGGCGGCAAGTACGTCGGACCTAGCTTTCTAGAAAGTCCGACCGTGTGTACGCGGCATTAGAGTCGGGCGATTGGCATGTTCATATGAACTTGCAGGCAATCACAATATAAGTGAAGTGCTCATTAAAAAGAAAGCACCATCTTACCTCCCAGAGATACAACAGATTGCTACCATATTGACATTGACTGTCTATGACACCTCTTTTATATTTTTGTGAACTTGAGGTGACGTGCCATTCATATGAACATGGCGAAGATGGATGTTACATTGTTGAAATGGCCTATGTTTAATACACCAGGAAAAAAACAACACATGTATCAAACAGCAAATCAGATGTTGCCAGTGTAGCGCACACCTACTTAGGCGTGTGCTAAAAGGTTAGAGAGGTTTAGAGTTAAGTGTAAATTTCAGCCATTATCCTGTTTGGTATAGGCCTGGCTGGGTTTGATTTATTGGGGAGGAATGATAGTTTAGGTTGGGGGGGGGGGGGGGGGTGACCACCTGCATTCTGCTAAAGTGACGCCTAGTCTGACCAGTGAGAGGTGCTGGAGGACAGGATGTAGTTAGTGGTATAGGTCACCCTTAGCCTATCATTAATTTGTATGGGCAGGGGCTAACAGGCCTATATAACTCAGGGTCACATGCTTCCTGGCGTGCTTGCTGATGGGAAGAAGACAGCAACAGGAGTACAGAATGTAGAAGCTGATGTAGCTTGAGAATTATCCCCTTTTGGGGAGAAGAACCTGCCTTAAACAGGAGGAGAGATGGAGGAAACAGTTATGGGACTCTGCAATATCTAGAAGGAGAGGCTGCTACCACCAACAGAAGAAAAGAGCTGGGAGAGGACCCTCTTTTGGCAAACATGGACGGTCGCTCAAATGTACACGTGAGTGCATACCCAGGGAAACAGTATTTTCAATGGCTGAGGGTGCTGAGGATCACCCGGGGGGAATTCCCATCAGTCTATCCAGGAACTCTATTCAGAGTATTGTTCTTGGGACTTAAAGCGGAGTTCCACACAAAAGTGGAACTTCCGCTTTTCGGAACCCTCCCCCCCTCCGGTGTCACATTTGGCACATTTCAGGGGGGAGGGAGGTGCAGATACCTGTCTAAGACAGGTATTTGCACCCACTTCCGGCATAGACTCCCATGGAAGTCTACGCCTCTTCCTGTCCCTCCACGCTGTCTCCTGGGAAACACACAGCTCCCAGGAGATAGCGGGGACCAGTTACGATGCGCAGCGCGACTCGTGCATGCGCAGTAGGGAACCGGGAAGTGAAGCCGCAACGCTTTACTTCCTGATTCCCTCACCTAGGATGGCGGCCGCAGCTGCCGAGAACCGAGCGGGTTCTCAGCATCGGCTGCCGACATCGCTGGACTCTGGGACAGGTAAGTGGCCATGTATTAAAAGTCAGCAGCTGCAGTATTTGTAGCTGCTGGCTTTTAATATTTTTTTTTTAGGCGGTTGAGGTGGACTCCCTCTTTAAGTTGAAGATTCTGTACGGTTGGGAAGTAGTGGTAAACAGAAGGGAGAAGATTTGCAGTCCATTACAGGAACCAAGTGATTAAGGCAGCTCATATTTCTAAAAGACTTTGTTTTACATTCTTTCTGCAACGTACTATGGGAAAGAATGAAGTTATCGTTCATTTTGTTGAAGATTGTTTGCTGTGTCATTCAAATTGGAAGTGGGGGGTAATGGAATCAACTGGGAGAAAGGAATGAACTATTAGCAGCTCCTACGGGAGTAGTGCGCTTCCCCAGTATATTCTCTCCATTTTTTCTTATCACTACATTAAACCATAATGAAAATATCAATAGCAAAATTAAAAAATAAATGGGTCAGTTCATGAAAACAGATTATATGAGTATTGCATTATATTTACATATATATTACATTTATATATATGTGTAATGGTATTTCGAGGGGGGGGGGGTTCATGTTAGACGACCATCTCCTTGCAGCCATTACACCCCACACTATAGCAGCACCTGGGTAACAGGATCCTCAACCTCTGCTAACTGGGAGGTTTACCATGTAGTGTTTTGTAGTTCTTAGATCTTTAGTGCCTCCACTTAAACGGGCCTTAGATTGTAAGAGAGACTTCCTACCAGGAACACCTTGTTCCAGGGGTATCTCACTTAGTCTTGCATCCATGAAGAAATGCAGGTTGATATTTAAATGCAGTTTTTAATGCTTTATGTACACTTAGTAGGCAGGGCAGTAGGACAAAGGCGGTAAAATTCCCAAAACTCATATGGGATTCCTACAGCTCCTTGACCAGCAATTGCTAGGTGGGTATTAACATAGTGAAGTATCTAGCAGAACTTCCTCTGGTGCTCTGCAAAGCAAGAAGTGCGGGTGCATTGATGTCCCAGTGATGACTCCAGCAGAATATCTTCTTAGGCCCACTTGGCCTGCCTTAAAGAGAGGAGCAATACCCTCTAAGTCAGGGATCCACTCAAAACCAGGTACACTGCCTTCTCAATTGCCACCTTCTCCCCCAAAGGAGAACGATTGCCAAGGACTCTTCTTAAAGAGGAACTGAAGTCTGCTCACATAATTTGTAATAAAAACATCTTTGCCATTCTGAAGCTTCCTTCCACTTTGCATATTATTTTATAAATATACTGTGATTCTGTACTTGCCAAATATGCTGCAGAAATCTCCCTCCACTAAGTTGCTGTGACTGCGTCCATTTCAACTGTGGGCAGCTGAAGCTGCTGCCTGTTCACTTCCTGGATTTACACAGACACACAGAGGCACACCTCCAGCTCTGCAGCTCTCATTGGCCCTCTTATGACTCACCCCCCCCTTCCTGGCAAACTCTCACGAGAGTGAGAGGGAGCTGTGCATGATGTCATAAGCCTAGGCTTTTTACCAGACAAGAAACAGGAAGTGGGCTGTATAAGATATTTACTAGCAGAAAAAAAAGTATTACTATCCAAAGCTAAAACAACAAAGGCAGAAGATTTTATAGATGGAAAGTTGAAAAAATGACTGAAGGTCCACTTTAAGCATTGCATCTTGTTTTGTCAAACCTAGGTCATCACCTGACGGTCCAGAGCTAATGACAAGCTCACCAGCTGATAAAACAGGTAGGACTCTCTGCATCCAAAAAATGACACAGGACTACTCTCTTTTTTTGTTCCATTTTTTGCCTAATAAATATACCATGCAAATGTTTTTTTTATTATATCTATTCATTAAGTGCAAAAATATACCTACTGATCTTGTCAGGAATCTGCTGAACTGATAACTTATTGTACTCACTGTCTGTGCTGTACTCATAGGTGTGCGCAGCCTATTGCATTAGGGTGTACACCCCAAAATTCAAACACACGTGAACGCCACCTGCTGTCACAGGAAGGGGGCTCTGATGGTGGGAGACAGTTGATTGAGAGCATATAACGGTACACCCTAAATACGGGTGGAACGTGTTCCTAGAGTTGAACCTAGACTTTAATATAATGGGGGCATTTACACTGGCCACTGACACCCCCAACCACCCACCTGGTGCTGCTCCTGGATAATGCTAATGCACATGGGGTGATTAGGGTGTGCCCAGGCACCGCCGGAACACCGGGTGCACACGCCTATGACTGTACACCTATCAGTTACATTGTTCCCAGCTATGTCTGAAGACTACAGAACCCCTCCCATCTCAGTTGATATGCAGAAGAGGGGGAAGTGTTTCGCAGTCCAGTTCTAGGGTGATAATAGATACAGTAGGGAGAGGGAATAAAAAGTGTGATACTGGCAAGATAAAAGAGCAGCTTTCACATCTAAGGACTAGAAAGCTACAATATATCATTTTTTTTACACCATTGGATACACTTTAAGCCCTGATGAAGAGGTAAAGGCTTAGTCCATGGAACATGTTGGGCTTGTGCCCATTTGTCATTTGATTTTTCATTTGATTTTACATTTGATTTTACATTTTAAGAAACTTTTATCTGGGCTACCACATCATGGCGTGGTGTTTCAATTACAGATGTACTCAGCAACAATAAACTAGCAGGAGTTTTAATCCTACTGTAAACAAAACTTTAAAAAATAGTTAAAAAAAAATAAAATTAATTTTTTAAAGTGAGCAGTCACTACTCCTTTAGTAAATTAATCCCATCACCATGGCGCTAAGCCTCAACACCCCCTGACCCCCCACTGAGTAAAAGCACAGGCCTATTTGACTAGACTTTCTCGGGTAATGTTTGTTGTGTAGTAGAGGGTATTTAGAGAACAGACACCAGACTTGTACCATTATCAGAAGCCGCCTCTGTTTGTTCACAGCTAATGACAGCTTGCAGAAAAGAGCATAATATAAAGGGAACGCAGCAAGCCTCTTCTCACCTTCCTGGTATTGGCAAATGCATAAATCTGAATTTACAGCCAGCTGTCTCGCTCAATACGGCTCTGGAGCAATTTTAAGAACAAGCTGATATATTTGGATACTGATAACGGCAGACCCTTGGCGGCCCAGGTAACACTTTGTGTTATTAATGTGCCAGTCTGGTGCATGAGGACAAGCGGGCACTATCAGCTCAGGAGATTGGTGTAAATCAAAGGACGTCGGTGTTGGCTGTGCTTAATGGTTAATCTGGGACTTTGAGAACAAAATTCAAACACGGAGACAGAAGACAACTCACAGAGCTTGCAGCTAACTGCATATAAACTTCGACTTGCTCAGTACGATGGTAGATCTCTCCATTCTGCGTCAGGCCTCGCACAGAGCGTTGCTTTGCAAATTTTGAGGGAAACGGTTCAAAGTCAGCTCCAAGTAGCACATATAACACATGCTCGAAAGATAACATACTAACTAATTGGTAGTTTCCATTATTTGATAACTTGAAGGGTAACTCCACTTTTGTGGAGAAAAAAATCACAAGTTAAAAAAACCCCAATAATATAGCATGTACAAATGCAACACAAGCCATATTGTAAATGAATGTTATTAAAAAACACCTTTCCTTTTCAATCTGCAGTTCTGTATGCTTCTGTAAATTGTAATACAATATGGCAGCCTGGAGACGTTCTGTATGCAGTTGGTGTAAGGAATGCCCCAGAAATGTAATTTCCTGCTTGTGTGATTGGCTCACCGATTTTTCAAGAAGTCTGCACTAAGATACAAGTCAGATTTTAGGCATCCCCTGCAACAAAATTTCAGTTTTGGTAAAATTTTGCTAAAGGATTAATCACTTGTAAAGGAATGCAGACCCTGAAACGCTCCTCATTAAAATGCAGCAAGTTCTGAGAGTGTACAGTATATCTTCAGTGTTTACCATTATGGTCTCTCATAATCTGTGTGAAAGAAATAGTTCATACTGAATGCATGTCATGTCATATTGTTAAGAAGTTATGTACTCTGGTGTGTAACCAATGTACATTATATGTTGTCTATGGCCGGTTAGTTTTTGTACCTTTGACAAATTTTTAATAAAAATTTTTGGAAAGAAATTGTTGCAAGTTCATCAGTTGATCAAAATTGAAAAAGTATTTACCCTATAAAATCAGTCCTGCACAACACATGATCTAACAAAGAACTATTCCTTCAGAATAAAAACAGGCAGGAGCCTGCAACAAAGTTTGCTAAAATCCCTGCAATGTATATAGATCACCCAGAGGGGAATGTTTTTTTCTCAACAAAAGTGAACCTACTCTATAAAGTAGGCCTGACATTATCCACTAAAACCTTATTATATGCATTGAAGTGCCAACCTACAGAATAAGCTTCTGAATGCAGCTAGTACTTGCCTCACTCCTGCTTTTTTTAAGCGGTATAGTCACTTTAACGCAAAGTGATTGTTAAAGTTGTTTTCAGCTTCCTGTAATAAAGACCGGTCACTGCTGCTCTCCCCTTGTGCAGGGTGACTGGTCTTGTCTCCGCCCCTTCCTGTCATTTTCTGTAGACAGCCTATAATGGGTGGAGCTGCAGGGTCCCTCCCACAGCTTTGCTCTCTGCACAGGCTATGTACAACTCAGTGATGACATCACTGGTACTCTTAAAATTTGAAAGGAAGTATAGGTTTAGGCTTTTTTGCAGTTTCCTACTTACCTAGGTGGATGCTGCATCTGTCCCCCGGCTACTTAGCACTGAGAACCGAGCAATCGAACACCGCCGATCACTCAGTTCTGACAGATCTATAAGCAGAGAGCTGCAGACTGTCAGTCACAGCTCTCTGCTCTGCCCCCTCCTCGCTCACTGGAGCGCTGGGCTGTGGAGGGGGCGAAGCAGCCGGCTTAGCGTTGTCATGATGACGCAGTGCCTGGACCGACTTCTGTGACCTCAGTCCGCTCTCTGCTGAAAACAGGTCGCAGGAGTGCAAAATGAACTGCACTCCTGTGATCCACAGGAGAAGTACAGACAAAGGAGCTTTGCCTATACTTCTCCTTTAATATATGGGTTTGTAAAGGCATTTGATGCCCTCAAATTGGTTTTCATTTCTTTGTGGCTATGGAGGAAAGTATTTCAATGAAGGTTTTTGTGACCGGAGTATAGCTTGCAGGAAGGATTTCTCCTGCAAGAGTACATGATGTCACTGATGCGGTCCGGATGGTTTTGATGGGGGGCTGCAGAGATGGGGCCATTATCTGATCCATCTGAGACACCTTCCACACCTCCTCAAGTCTATGGACAGAATGAATCCCCACTATTCTAAGGGGATATAAGCAGAACAAAGCCAACCACCATCATGTGTCTGTTTATGTATAAGACTTGGGATCGCAGGCCACATAACCCCCCCCCCCCCCAAACTAAACATACCCCAGCAAATAAACATTGATACAACAGTATGGCTTTAATAATGGCCGCTGCACTTTATTGGTATAAATGTAAAGATAACCATTTCATATTTTATTTTAATCAATTTAAACACACAAAATACTGAAAATGTACTCTTAATAAAGGAAAAATCCCTGTTCGGTCTTAGGACTCAAGCAGATAATACAACTTGAAAACTGTAAAGTCCCCCCACCAGCCAATCCTGTTGCAAACACAAGACTGAATACCTAGGTTGAATAGGTCAACACACCCACCTCAGATAAATGAATGGAATCTGGCCTACAGAAACCAGGAATACCACCGTCTAGGTCAATGTGACGATATGAAAAACCGCCAATAGACAGCATAAATCTCTCCAGAGACCTGTTAATCCACCTTGTCACCTTCCTCAGGGGTCTTAACTGGGGGGAGGAGGACTAGAAAATGCAGGGAACTATCTCAGATAAAACAAATGTACAAGATGGAAAAGAAAGCTTAAATCTTTGAAAATCCCGCTTCATTGTGAGCATCAAATCAAGTGATTTCAGATGACCAATACCTTACCTCCTGCATGAATTACAATTATTGAAGGTGGAGGCCAATGTAACTAAGCTGAGACAACTGAAAAGATACCTGACACCAGCGCAAACCTCAAATAACTTTCCAATAAAGTGAAAAAGAGTCTGTGGGAAGAGATAGGTTTTCCGTGTAGCAACGCTGAGATGCTCTCCTACGTGCCCAGAAAATAAAGGAGTGACCTAGGATCCATATGGTTCTGTGTAAACCTGAGACATTCAAACAAAAAGGTTAGGCCGAACGTATACCTAAAATCTATCAGACTCCCATCTACCCAGCCTTCTTATTATTGCCTCATCTAGGCCCATCCCAACTGCCTCTGTGGCAGCGCCAATGCGGAAAGAATGAGTCGAGAAATTTGGTAAGTGGTAAACTTGAGTGTATCAAGAAATTACCCGACAAGGGAGGCCTGAGGGTCATGTACTTTGTGATGACTACCAAGGGGCAGATTATGGGATCCCCACACGGGTAAAGCTGAACCCAACACCCTTTCCCCAGCTGATCTGTCTTTGAGTGACGTATGAACAAACAAATACCTGGAACCTCAACCCAGAAGTACCAGACTTATTAAGGGGTACCAATTTCGACACTCGGAGTGCAACAAAAAAGGCCAGACAAAAAGCCGCTTGAAAAAGAAATGCCTCAAATTGATCATGGCACACTTGACCTGTAGACAAGCAAAGCTGTTTGAGTATTTCAATGGAGATGGGCCTACGCTTGTCAGGGAAAGAAAGTGCTCTTTCTGTAACCTTTCAAGGCTTGCTTGACTGAAAAGAATACATTCAATGAAAGCAAGCTATGAAGTTTGAAAAAGAAAGCAATTCCAGCCAAAACCTTAGTTATGTGGCTGTGGGACAAATGGTTGTGCACTAAAATGCATAAAAAAGACAAAACAGCACCCTCCGAGTCTTGGTAATAATGAAAGTCGAAAGTTCTACAGAAGGCCAACCATCTATTCCAAGCAGCCGAATAGTCCATCCATGTGTGAGGGGAGAGAGAATTCCTAATCACCATGGATAAGGCATTTATATCAAATTTCACAAATGGGGTGGACACACACATCCCTCATGATCTGCTTGAGGAAAAAGCTGCCGGAAATGTAAAATCTGCAAACAGGATAAAGCATCCCCAAGTATGTTAGATTTCCCAGAAATGTGCTGAGCTTTTACCCATATGTTATGTTTTAAACACAGTAAAACGAAATACCGAATTAACTTAATGACAGAGAGGAACTTAGACGATAAACAATTTATGGCAAAAGCACTCCTTTGTTATCAGTTTGAACAATTATTTGTTTGTTAGCGAAATGAGCACTCCAAAGCTCAAAAGCCACAACAATAGGAAAAAAATTCTAACAAAACAATGTTCTTGGTAGCATTCCGAGCAATCCAAGAATCAGGCCAAGAACCACATAGCCAATGTGTGCGCCAAATGTCGCAAACCCTTAGGAGTCCGCCGTGTCAGTGGAGAGCTCCAAGTCGGCTGCAAAAACGAAGTCCTCCTGAAAGATCGACCGCCCGTTATATTGGTCAAAAAATTAATACCAAACCGACAAGTCTTCCTTCAGGTCTGAAGACAAACGAATGTGGGAAAAAGGCGATTTAAGGCCGGCCGTCGCCAGGGACAGGCAACGGGAGAAGATACGGCCCACCGGCAAGACCCTAGACGCAAAGGCTAGAAGACCAAGCAGGGACTGAAGATCCCTCAACAACACTTTGCGCCTGCGAAGCATGACTGAAATGGACGATTTCAATCTAACAATATTGTCCGCGACAGACCTGAACTCCATGGCTAAGGTGTCAATTGTGATGCCTAGAAATTCAAGAGAAACAAATGGAAGAATGGTCTTTTCAACTGTCAAGGGGATGCAAAAAATGCAGAGAGAGACTAGAAAAGAGCTGCAAAAGATAAAAGCAAAGGGGGAAACATGCCTGACCAACAAAGAGGAAGTCAAGGTAATGTAAAATTCTATCAAAGCCGGACTCAAAAGACACCACCCATTGTAGAAAAGATGCAAATGATTCAAAATAAGAGCATGATAAGGAACAACCCATAGGAAGACACATATCGAAAAAATAAAGTTCATCACAACAGAAACCAAGTGAGTTAAAGGATAATGGGAAAAACTGCAACAATCTAAACGTGGATTTAATATCCGCCTTAGCCAGCAGAGCGCCTCGCCCAAGGCGCCGGATAACCTGAACCACATCCTCAAAGGTTGAATAAGAAACCGAAGAGAGAGAGAAGAGTCTATATCATCATTCAAGGAGCTACCTACGGGGAAAGACAAGTGGTATATTAATCTAAAAGAATTGGGTTCCTTTTTGGGCATGATGCCCAGAGGGGAGACTCAGAAATTATCAAAAGGCGGAGAAAGGAAGGGGCCAGCCACCCGCCCTTCCCTAATCTCTTTTAGGATTTTTTCCCAGACAATAACTGAAAACCTATCCACAGACCTCAAATTCTTTACCGGTTGGCAGCCTATACCAGAAAAAAACGGTAAGGGAAAATAGTCCCTAAAACCCTCAGTTAAGAGACTGGACCTCCCCCTGTCTGGGTAAATTGATAGCAAATGGAGCATGTTTTCCAGCCTCACTGGAGTGCAGGCTCTTGGGTAAAATATCCCTCTGTGAGCTATTGGGACTGGATTTTTTGAAGCACCTAGCCAAGGGGTGAGAGCCAGAACAAAAAGAGCATTCATGTTTATAACGGCAAGAACTACCCCACTTACACTGACTCTTATTAAAAGCGTAGCAATACCCTTTCTTGTAAGGGGATTGTAGTCCAGGAGCTGAAGGTGATTGCTTAGGTGGAAAAGATTTTTGAGGAACAATCAAGTTCAGCCAAAGGCCAATGTCCTTTATGCCCCACTGCAAGCTAGGGTACACCGCTAATTTTTGACGAAAGGATTTGTCATAAACGAACCAACCCAGACCCCCAAAATCTTTACATGCCTCAAGGATGATTTCCAAATGCTGAAAAAGGACACTACAGTGGTCAGGGAATTTTTCCCCCATGATACTAGAAAAAATGCAAAAAGCCTGAAGCCAATTAAAAAATGATCTGGCAAAAGGCCTTCACCTATCATCCTCGGCTTTGTCTTCAGATTTTCTATCAGCACGCAGAAATTGCTTAGAAGAGGGAAGTAATGATAACATATCAATGAATTCCCCCTTCCATATTTTTTCCTTTATAGAAACAGGCAAATGAAAACCAAGGGGGGACAATGCACAGGGCAGAACTTCCCTAACAGACGTTTAAGGAACAACATGTTTAAATAAATCAGCTGACGGAGAAATGTAAGGTAAGCATTGTGCGACAGGTGTTTGTGCTGGAACTGATAAGTTAACATTAGGAGACCACACATTAGCAGGTGAAAGAACAGGAGGAGAAGAAAAGGAATGCTGGGACACTACAGCCTCAGCTATTTTAGAAAAAGAGGATACCAGAGAATCCAACAGAGGAAAAGAACCAACAGAATTAAAATGAGGCAAACACAGTTGCAATGAGGGCACAGCGGGGGTTAAATTACCTTGCTGTTGTACAGCTGGTGCAGCCGGCAATTCGTCCTACAGAGGGCGCCTGGATGGCCGCTCAGTGGGTTGCCCGGCAACAGGAGAAGGCGTGGCTTAACTGGGCTGAGCTGAACGCCGCCCACGACTCCCCCTACGGCCGGGCCTCTTTGGTGACGAGGAGAAAGCTCGCTTGAGCCTGCCAGAGCTCCGCAATGCTGGTGGAGCAGCAACGCCTCCTTCATGCTGACGCAGAGACTCCTCCTCTTCGGGTGCCACGGCTACTGGCCATTCCGCTTCGCAGCTGCACCTGGGTCTGGTGGCGAGGGGTGTGTGGTCATCATGGCGCTGGACCTCCAGACAGCTACAGGAAGCTCCCGGGGACTTGGCTGTGACTTCTCCCTCCTCTTCAAGCCGCTCTTCTTCCGCATCCCCCATGGCAAGGCAGCGGCAGATCCATTCCTCTCCTCCAGCTCTCTCCACTCGCTCCAGGAGTTCTTGTAGAAGAGTCTTCATGGCGGGCCCACAGGAGCAATGTCTAGTGCCCAGCCAGCAGCAAGAAGTAGCGGCTGCTGCTGCCTTATATAGGGTCCAGGTGGGTTCCAGAACCTTCCAGCCGGTCACCTGCTTTACCTGGACCAGTCAGAGATTACCTTGTCCCAGGTAACCTGTAAATTTAAAGGGGGTAGCGACACCAGAAACACATATGCAATACAAATTCGATTTTTTATTTATTAATAAAACTGAATATTCCTAGGGGAAGGAGAGGGGAGGGGGGTGGCTGTGAACCCATGTGTAGGGCACAAATGAATTGCAACCTTTTATGCCATTCTGGCAGCCTGTAGACACAGCCCGCCTGCCCCTGGCTACAAGTGGATTACGGCAGAAGCAAACTCTTAAATAACTTGTTAATAGAACAGCACTTCATAAAAAAGATCCATTTTGTATTTGGCCATAAAGCAGCTGCAGACGGCTGATCAATCCTTCCCTGGAGCTAAAAGGAGATGTGATGGCTGGACGGGGACGGGGGGGAGGGCGTCATTGTCTGGGCCCTGGCTTTCCAGACTGTCACTCAGCAGAAATATTCCACTGCCAAACCACAATATCGAAGGCCATTTCCTTAAGTACATAACGTATTTATATATTTTTTACTTTCCTTTAGCAAATCAACATCAGTAGTCTAGACGGCATTAAAGATGACATGAAAATACACTGCTGTGTCTTCAAATGAACCTATTAGTAACTTTACATGTGTTCATTTTATCATTAAAACACCATCTTTGAGCTACAGTCAGTGACTTTAACTAGACTGACATGATGTCATCAGTCTGCTGCAGGCAGAAGGTAGCATTAAGTCAGTCTCCTCTCCCCCTGTAATCAGACTTCAACATTGTAACTTTGTACCCCGCCACAAGGTGGGAGGCTGCAGCAGGGGCTTATCTGTGTCAGACATCAGTAAACACAGCCAAGAACTGCACAGCCACCATGATTTACATGATTGTGCTATCTATGAGCTGGCATCTCAGTCCAGGAAGTAGATGGAGACCTTGGATGATGACTGAACAAAGTTGGCGCTGTTCTTCTGTAGAGAAAAACAGATGAAGGCATTGTCAGGCGGAGTTATGGGATCACCGTGGGAGCTAATAAATACCTGCACTTAAAATGAAAACTGATATTTGATGCTAGGTCCACTTTATATCAGGGCTGTCTTTAATTCTATAATACTGATTGGACCCTGGGTACAACTTTTCTTGCCCCCCCCCCATGCAGTTTCACTCTCCACCTCCTCTGAGACATACAATAAATAGCAGCTAGACTTAAAATCAGTTTACTGAATCAGATCAGGCAGCTATTGCGATTGGTTGCCAGAGGTTACAGTGTTTCATTACCGCTCACTGACTGGTTGCTAGAGGTTACAGCACACATTACGGCTCACTGATTAGTTGTTAGAGGTTACAGCACATGATTTCTACTTGTTGATTGGTTGCTAGAGGTTACTGTGGATATGACCTCAGGAGGGTATGATATACATATCAATGCTGCCGGCCGCCGCTATTTACATATGAATGCCGCCTCTATTTACATATGAATGTCGGTAATTTCCATGTAAACACAGGGCCTGTAGGTGAGTCATCTGTACACAACAATAGGGCAGAGCTGGGCAGCATTAGTAGCAGCACTTCACACTGAGATATTGGGACACAGCACGGGACTGAAACCTCAAGGGACGAGGGAATTTAAACCAGGATAGTTGGCAAGTATGAGGCAGCTGCTATGGGCCCCACAACAATGACAGGGCCCAGGGCAGCTGCCCCTGTTGCCCTGCCTTAAAGACGGCCCTGCTTTGTACGACAGTGAAATATTGAAAACTTGCAAGTTTCCTGGCTGAGTCTAGCTGCAGTAGTCTGTGGCTTTGGCTAGATCAAGCATGCAGATAAGGAATATCACAATGAATCCATACTCCTCATTTGCATACTAGTTGCAAGTCAGTGACTCTGACTTTGTCCATTGTTCTGTGTCCTGACTTATAGAAGCAGCCTGAACATACAGTATGTGGTTCATGGAAGTCCTATTGAGCCTCCATAGTGTCACTTTGCCTCTTAGGACAGGAATTTGTGCAGAATGGACTCAGCAAGAAGTGATTAGCATAACACGAGCCACAATTTTCTCCACAAAATGCCTCATTCTGTAACGCTCTCCATGGGCCCTGGAAAACATCAGGCGCTAACATTTTTATTATTTCCTATGGAAAGCTGAAAAGAAGATTTCCCCAGGAGCAGTGCAGATTACTCTCGAAAAAACAGCAACCAGCCTGACCTGGACAAAAGGAGCAAATTATAATCTAAGATCTATTACCTATTTAAGGACATAATCCTAAAAAAATTACTCGGTGGCTTGGGTTTAGCGGCTTTATGTCGCACAGTGTGACAGGAGGAGGACGCTATACTTGATGACGATTGGCTGCGTAGTGTAAAGCACTAATGCGGGCCATACAGATCAGTTTTTTTTTTGGCAGTTTCAGAGGCTGCCTGTAAACATTCAATCATAAAGAATAACTGTGAAGAAGGGAATGGCCCACAGCAATCTGTCACCTGTTTTGAGGTTTAAGGGCCTCCTGTTTTTGAGAGACCAAACAATCAAAAACGAGGAAAAAAATGAACGATTAAAAGGCTCTTCTGACCTCATTTCAATTGTATGGTCAGCTAAAATTCAGTAACAAACTCTGTTCTTAGACAGCAGTCACCAGCCAAAGGTCCCCGTGGGAAGATGAAGGAGTGTGGAGTCCTTTCCCCACAAAACACATTGGTGGTATCGGAGGCTGTTAGAAAATAAGTATTTTAAAACTAATTTCAAGCACAATAAACATTTGCACTAGGCGAGCTGAACCATACACCCAGAATTTTATTTATCTGCTGAATGATTTGACTACCAGGATCAGACAGGCAGCAACCTAGGTCCATACATATCTTACTTGTACCATAAACATTCACTATATTGCCAAAAGTATTGGCACACCTGCCTTTACACGCACATGAACTTTAATGGCACCCCAGTCTTAGTCCGTAGGGTTCAATATTGAGTTGGCCCACCGTTTGCAGCTATAACAGCTTCAACTCTTCTGGGAAGAGTTTAGGAGTGTGTCTATGGCAATGTTTGACCGTTCTTCCAAAAGTGCATTTGTGAGGTCAGGCACTGATGTTGAATGATAAGGCCTGGCTCGCAGTCTCCGCTCTACAGTAACTCATCCCAAAGGTGTTCTATGGGGTTGAGGTCAGGCCAGTCAAGTTCCTCCACCCCAAACTTGCTCATCCATGTCTTTATGGACCTTGCTTTGTGCATTGGCCCAAATCATTTAGTGGAGGGGGGATTATGGTGTGGGGTTGTTTTCCAGGGGTTAGGCTTGGCCCCTTAGTTCTAGTGAAGGGAACTCTTAAGGCCTCAGCATACCAAGACATTTTGGTGAATTTCAAGCTTTCAACTTTGTGGGAACAGTTTGGGGATGGCCCCTTCCTGTTCCAACATGACCGCACACCAGTGCACAAAGCAAAGCCTGCACAGAGTCTTGACCTCAACCTGAAAGAACACTCTTTAGGATGAATTAGAGCAGAGACTGTGAGCCAGGCCTTCACGTCCACATAAGTACCTGACCTAACAAATGCTCTTCTGGAAAAATGGTCAAACATAAGGATGTTCACCAGCACACTTTGGTTTAATGATAGTCTTGTCTTTTAGCCACATAAAGCAACAGGATTCACAGAACGCAGTTTCAAAACCTTGCAGGATCCCTTTTCCAAGGCAGAGTCTGTTTTTCTGTGATTGTATGATGGCGCCATCTACCAAATCACTACAGCGCCCTACAGCGAGCATGTAAGGAGTGCAAAGGATACAGGACAATTTCTCTATGGTTGTCACCCAAGCTGTTTCCCTGATATGGCCTGCAAAGATGGTCTTACTTTTTCATCTCCATTACACAGGGGGCAGGGCAATAGGTAATTTACATAATAGCTAGGAAGGAAGATAACCTTCAGTGAAGCGCACAGAAAGTGACAGGGACCGAATTTTTGCCAAAATCAATGGGTCTTTTCTGTACTTGCTGAAAATGTTCTTAGCTTGAAGTGACATTAAAGGTTAATTAAAAAAAAAAAAAAAGAACATGTTATACTTACCTGTTCTGTGCAGTGGTTTTGCACAGAGCAGCCCCAATCTTCCTCGTTTCGGGTCCCACACCAGTGCTCCTAGCTCCTCCTCTTCAGTCAGTGACCCCAATAGCTCTGGGGGGGGGGGCACTGGTGTGTGCTCACTCCTGAGCCCCGCTCTATGCAGACACACAGAGCTGTGGCTCAGCCCTGCCCCCCGCTCTCTAATTGGCTCACTGGCTGTGATAAACTTTGAACTTTTAAAACTACTTAAAAAAAAAACAAATACTAATGCAGCCACTACATCTAATGACTGTAAGCTCCAATATATTATATCTTTGTTTTTAGGTTCACATATCCTTTATTCTGTACTCTCAATGGTCCCAGAATCTCAGAAAGATAACTTTAAATACATTTTGACTTTTTATTCTATTTACTTAACAAGGGACAAGGGGACATCAGTTGCTGGAGAAAGAAAGATGATTTTCCTTTATGTAGGGGTTCTCTGCTGTAAGAGCAGTTAACCTGTGAAAGTCAATGACAGAATTTTAAAAAGGCTGGAAGTTTGCCAGTACAGCTTGTGTCCACTGTATTCATTTACTAAGGGATGGTATGGGAATATTACAATTCAGGGAGTTAATCAAAAAGTCTGCGTTGCCTTTGCCTTTATCCAAACCACATCCGTTGGAGCCTGCTACAGCAAAAACATAACCAAACTGTTATTTTTCACTGTTGTTAACTATGTCATTATGAAAAAAATGGATACAAATCAGGCAACAAAGTGTTAATCCCCTGAAGGCTGGGGTGGAGGACAGGTAACATGCGCGGCCGGGCGCTTAGCTGAGGACATGGGGGTTAAATTACACAACATACTCATTTTCTCATCTCAGCATTCTAGCGTGGGTAGGAGTGCACTCATTTTGCAAAAAGCTGTCATTACCGTAACGATTTTGGCAGGTCTATATTAGAAGACAGGAGCTGTCAGCGCTAGATGAGATGTTTGTCACACAGACTCCCCTCCGCCTCCCAGTGATAGGAAGGAGCTAAACCAAAGGGAAGAGTAAACACTTTAAGGATGAAGAAGAGGCAGGAGAAGGGTGAGCAGGAAGGAGCTCTCTCACACACATACAATAGCTCCGTTGTACTATGAAGAACAATGATGTTACCTGGTGTGGCACACAGTACAGCTTATCCCGCAGATTCAGGCTTCCTCCCCATGGCTGCAAGCAGCAGACATAAATTATCATCATGCAGTTAGAGCCTCATCTGCTATTTTTAGCGGCAGAGAGTTGTTTTAGGAAATGCACCCAACCCACTAACCTCATGCATGGAATGTCTCATAATTCAAAAGAATCATTGCAAGATGGCAATGATTCTGTCTGCCATCTGTCATTCAATGAAAAACAATAGATCTAGTTTAGAATGTTTTACCCACCAAAAGGAATTGTATTTTTCTGTGCATCTCGTTCTGAGATTTACACAGCTCTGCCTATCAGCAAAGCCCTGTTTAGATAAATAGGAAACTTGACATTTCTCTGCTGCAGTTTTACTTTTACTGAGTTTTACTGAGGGTGGGGCCACACGCTGACGTTCCTGGGTGACCCTGCCCCCCTCTGACGCACAGGCACTTCCCTATGGCTTTCCTGGGGTGTCAGAGGGGGCAGGGCCACCTGGTTATGTAACCCTCTGATGCCACGGGGAAGCCATTGGAAAGTCTCCGTGCATCAGAGGGGGCGGGGTCACCCGGGAACATCACCATGTGGCCCCACCCTCAGTTATAAAAGAACTGTCAAAGCAAAGACACGTCATACGGCGGGTGCCTCCCATGGAGGCGGGTCGGTCACGGCTTTGTTTTGTTTTGTTTTTCAGAAGAGAAGATGAATGGACTTTGTGGGACATTTTTATGCGCTTTCTCGTCCCCCCTCTTTTCCTGCAGCCTGCCAGGTTGCGTGCTCAGATAGGGGTCTGGTATGGATTTTTTGGGGGACCCCCACGCCATTTTTTTTTTAATTTTGGAGCGGGGTTCCCCTTAAAATCCATACCAGACCTGAAGGGTCTGGTATGGATTTTGAGGGGGACCCCCACGCCATTTTTAAAAAAAAAATGGCGTGGGTTTCCCCTTAATATCCATACCAGACCTGAAGGGCCTAGTATGGAATTTGGGGGGACCCCCAAGCAATTTTTTTTTTTAATTTTGGTTCGGGGTTCCGCTTAATATTCATACCAGATCCAAAGGGCGTGGTAATGAACTGGGGGGGGGATCTCATGCTGTTTTTTTCAATGACTTCTTTTATCTGTATTGCCGGGACCGACAATTCATTATAACCGCGAGTCCCTTTAAATTACTTTTTTTCCTTTAGAAATGTCATTTTGTGCAGGGACTATTCTAAACACGGGATGCGCCACTTTACAGGCATACTATAGACACGCCCCAGGTACGAAATTTAAAGTAATATTTCACTTTATTGTTTCACTTTAAGCATTATTAAAATCACTGCTCCCGAAAAAACGTCAGTTTTTAAAACTTTTTTTGCATTGATACATGTCCCCTGGGGCAGGACCCGGGTCCCAAAACACTTTTTATGACAATACCATGCATATAAGCCTTTAAAATTATCACTTTTGATTTCTCTCATAGACTTTTAAGGGGTGTTCCGCGGCTTTCGAATTTGCCGCGAATACTCCAAATTGTTCGATATTCGGTGAACAGGCGAACACCCAATGTTCGAGTCGAACTTGCGTTTCTTACTTACTTTAAATCTTAACCCCCAACCCCCCCCCCATACCTGTGACTGGACAGTGAATCTAGAAGCAGCACACTGACTAGCTCATCTCTCTAATACTCTGATCTCTTATTCTGTTAGCATGCTCCTTGGAGCAGCACTACGGATTGGCACCTGGTGCTGCTTCTTTCTCCCTTTATCTGAGTTCTGCTTTACAATAAACTGCAAGAGGCGGATGCTAAGTCAGCTATTAACACTGCTTGTACACAAAGGATAACTCCACTTTTGCGGGGAAAAAAATAGCAAATAAAGAAAAAATAATATAGCGTATACAATTGCGACACAAGTTATATTGTGATTGAATGTTGTTCAAAATTACCATTCCTTTTCAATCTGCATGCTTCAGGCCTCTTCTTATGTCTCTGATTGTGGGCGGGCCCTCGCCACCCTCACTTCATGACGTCAGGGTACAACTGCAGGTTGGAGCACCCTCAGTAAGAGGCTTAGAGGCCTATGGGGGTGAGAAATGAGGTATTACACCTTACTCCTCTACCCCTATAATAAATGTGAGTTTAACCTTTAAGGTTGAGGTACCTTAGATCTATCAAACCTATGTAATATGAAGACCTTCCTAAACTATCCAGTCAATTTTTATCCAATCAATCTGGACCTTGGCAGATGTTGGTAGATCTAAAGGAGATTGTACAATTCAAATGTAATGTGTGTGGGGAGCTTTACAGACTTCAAGGGAAACACTGCTGTTTTCAATACTACTGTCTGCATGTGAGTACAGAGGTAGGTGGGAGCAATCTCCTGGATGGGGAGGGCAGGTGCAGGGTGTGTGCTAATGAGGTCAACTGGTGAATTACTTCCAGTGTCTTAACAGTCATGTACATAGCAAGACGTCATTAACTTTTCTATGGAACAAGCTAGAAGCTGAGGTAAGGTCTGTCCTACAATACATAGAAAGCTTTTTCTTTTCTGCAACAGAAGTGCATTAATGGTATATTCGTACAAAGGGAAGCTGTAATTTAGAAGAAAAAAAAAGTGAAATTAGCCTTAAAAAAATACAACATTAACACATTAACAAACACAGAGCTGCATTCATTTGTGCCTTTTATCCTTGCCTGGAGTTCAGTGGTCATGTGATCTTTACCATGGCTTTAGGTCACATGAAGGAGTTCTGTAGCAGCTTTTTATTATTACTTTTTTGTTATTATTCATGTCAAGAAAGCAGTTGTTCTTTTTTTCTCAAAATAACAATATGATTTGGCAGCGTTGACATACCCTATTGTTTGTGACAATTTCAGGTCCACTCTTGCACTCTTTTGGAGAAAATGGGGTTGTTGGAGGAGTTGCAAAGAAGAGAGATACTCTGGAAAATCAATATTACTGATAATCATATACAAGTAGATTTATAAGAGATGATAGAGGCTCAGGCAACGCAGATAGTACTGCACATAAAATAAGGGAGAAAGAAAACATGAGATACGGCGTTGATAACATCCTTCGGCTCGCCCCGTCGCCCAACGCTGCGCAGAGACACGACAAGAGGAGATAATCAAGGCATCGCTATGTGTGCGGGAGAACACATTAATAAAGAAATCTCACAAACGTGGTATTGTGATCTTTCTCGCAAACAACCAACTCTGCCCTCTCTTCGCTGTGCTGCAAAAGAGCAGCCTAATTAATACCGGTCTAATGGGAGATGTTTTAACCCCTGGAACAGGTCACCTCGACCGCTGCCAGCTGAAGCATTCAAAGCAAGTCAGCGACGTCACCGAACGCTGAATAATGGCAGACATGTAGAGGTTTGGACAAGCTGGTAACAGCACACTGTTATGAATGAAGGACATAGGAACGTGCAATGAAAGAAAAAAGGGGTTTCCAGGTCCCCAGATCTTAGAGGGTAGTTGAACATGCCTTCCTTTTTTTTTTGGCAAAATGATATTCATCCAGTGGCTTTGTATTGACATGTGGAGTTAATTATCATCAGAACCTGAATAAGTTGGTCCTGAAGGCACAAATAAATTGAGGCCTTTGTTATCTGTATCTTCAAAGCTCAAGGTGTAATTACCTGCAAGTGATCGTCCCTGGATGCAGACAGTATGCTTCCAGGACCAAGCGTTTGCAGGTAACCCCTGCTTAAAGCGGACCTTCAGTCATTTTTTTCAACTTTCCATCTATTAAATCCTCTGCCCTTGTTGTTTTAACTTTGGATAGTAAAACATTTTTTTTTTCTGCCAGTAAATACCTTATACAGCCCACTTCCTTTCATGCACAGCTCTCTCACCCTCGTGAGAGTTTGCCAGGAAGCGAGGGGGGATGAGTCAAAAGAGGGCCAATGAGAGCTGCAGGGCTGGAGGTGTGCCTCTTTTGTGTCTGTGTAAATGCAGGAAGTGAACAGGCAGCAGCTTCAGCTGCCCACAGTTAAAATGATTGCAGCGGAGGGAGATTTCTGCAGCATATTTGGCAAGTACAGAATCACAGATTATATAAAATAATATGCAAAGTGTTTGGAGGGAAGCTTCAGAATGGCAAATATGTTTTTATTACAAATTATGTGAGCAGAGTGCAGTTCCTCTTTAAGTAATTGCATGCAAGACGCCACAATTAGCTGTCAGCCTCCCATTTCAATGGGGCTTCCACCTGCAGCGAATCGCTGGGTCTCCCACATCTAATCACTAACAGCCCCCATTTCACAGAATGGGGCCTAAGGGACGAGGACAGAGTGTTGTCGCTTTATAAAAAGGACCTGACATTCATGGCAGGATCAACAGGTATTATTTTTAATAAAAGATGCAGATTCCAAAATCTGCAAAATGACTTTTGAAATTATATTAAAATATTAAAGATTATGAGATTTTATCTAAGGCCTCAATCACACTTCATGTAGGGGGAACATGCGTTCCCGCTCGCGTTTTACATGCATCGTACGAAGGCCAAACCCATTCACCTAAATGGCCTGCCCTATGCGTGACAAACACACCAAAGAAGCTCATGTACCAAATTTTGCCACTGAGCCAGGCGCGTTTGGCGACGTGAGCTTTGACACTATTTTTGCACGTTTTGTGGTGCGACAATCTCAGCAAAATGCATTTGGGGTGCATTTCTTAAAACAAGGGCAGAAATGCACAATTCTGCCTATGTTTTTAGAACGACCAAGTGTGAATGCAGCCTAATATAAGCTGGACCAGAGCTAGACAAGGGAGTTTTGCAGTATAGTGGCACTACTAAAATGTATTTATTACAGGTACTTATATAGCGCTGTCAATTTATGCACTGCTTTACATATATTGTACATTCACATTAGTTCCTGCATACAAGGAGCATACAATCTAAGGTTCCTAACTCACATTTATATACATACGTACATTTAGGCTGAAGCCAATTAACCTACTAGCATTTCTTTGGAGTGTGGGAGGAAACCACACAAGGCCACAAGGAGAACATGCAAACGCCACGCAGGTAGTGCCATGGTTGGAGTTCAAACCAACCGTGCAACTAGGCGTAAGTGCTAACCACTTAGACACTCTGCTGCCCAAAATTACTAACGATTTCTAACCAGGAGTAGCAACTTATCACTAATAAAAAAGGACAAATGGCTCCCTATGGAATAAGTCACACATAAAATAAAAATAGAAATCTTGTAACGATCATTTGTACATAACTAAAGGATTGGGCAATCATGCAAGACTGATAGTACATGCTACTGTATTAGCCTGTCTCCTCACTCCCTGTCTCCTTACTAACTCCTAACTGGATCCAAAAACAAAATCTGAAATGGCCTCCCTCCCCAAACTAGTTCAATATCAAGGCTGACTTCCTGAACATATACACTGTACTTTTGCGTCTACAAACTGCATTGTTATATGTTGCACAAGAAGGAAACAGAATGGCCCAGACTCCAAGAAATCCCAGAGATTTCACTGCAAGAGCGGCCACATGTTTCTGATCAGAGGGAGATTAAATACTTTCCCGTTAATTAGAGCTCGGGAAATATCAGTGAGCATATGGTCATCTCCAGCAAGTCTTAGCCCGCAGCCTGGGGACCCCAAGTGAGACTGACAGCCCCTCCGGCAAGCAGATGAAATGTGTGTGTGAAATGTCAACTGGAAAAGACACGAAGCTGGTCTGTGCAACTCAAATATGAACAGGACTTGAAAATAATCAGAAAAAACAAAAAAAAATGATGATACTGCTGTGTGGCTTATTCTTTGAATCAGTTCACAGAGCAACATTTGTGTAAAGTACGATCACCTGTAACAACCATAGTGTCCGTTATTAGTTTAGAAAAATGATGATGATGATGATAGGTCACTGCAGTTTGCATCTTATTGCTGCTTTATGCTTAAAGCTGAAGTTTAATCTGCTTATGCTTTGCTTTCAACCCACCCGGATTTCATTACATACTTTATTTCAGACATCAGTGATCTCTGTGCTTCTTTATGAAATACAGGCAGATTGAGACTGGTGGTGGAGGGGCTAGCAGGGTGCTGTACATCTCTTCTTGAAAATGTCACAGCACCCTGCCTCGGGACTCCTCTCAAGAGCTCTCAGCTCTGATGCAAGCAGTGGGCTGGCTTTTGATGAGTTGATGCCAGTCTAAAGGAATGGGCTTTCCTAGGCAGGCTGTATTGGCATGCAGACCCCCTTAGGCAACACCCACATGTGATGCTGAGCCTCCATGATAAAAAGAACTGAATTCCAATGAATGGAAGGGGCAGGCCAGGGACAGTGAGGCTGGGGAGGAAAGTGCTAGACATCCTCCAACCGGGAAATGAGGTGGGCTCCATTTGTCTTGCTGCTACTTCTAATGCACACGGTGAGAAGCTCATGCTATTCAAACACATACCGTATATACTCGAGTATAAGTCGAGTTTTTCAGCACATTTTTTTCTGCTGAAAGTGCACCCCTCGACTTATACTCGAGTCAAGCACTTTTCTGCAGCAAAAAATTTCATTTTCCAAACCGACTTTGGGGCCCCGTATCTCGGGGCTACTTGGTGCTAGAAATCCCAGCTTTGGATATTTTATGGTGCTAGTTCCACTGGGTTTGCACACCAAATTTGGAGTTTCTAGCACTAAGTGGCCCCGAGATACGGGGCCCCAAACTCTGTCAACTGTGTCCATCTGCAGCCATGTCATTTCGGGACACTTTGGGTTCAGAGACCCCAAATTTTGGCTGCAGCTAGGGGGCAACTAGGAACCCTTAACTACCGAGTTTGAAGTTCGGGGGACCTATGGCTGCAAATGGGCACAGTGAGGCATGCAAATGGGCACAGTGAGGCTGCAAATGGGCATTGTTGACCCTCTTTTCCACTTACAGTAGCTGTGCATTTCTCACCCTCGTCTTATACTCGGGTTAATAAGTTTTTCCCATTCTTTTGTGGTAAATTAGGGCCTCGACTTATACTCGGAACGACTTATACTCGAGTATATACGGTATATGGCATTATTGAAAATAAGTTTTAATGGAAAAAAAAGGCAAAATTGATACATATATGGCCAGCAAAGATTGATCATTTAATATAGCCTGAGAGAAACCTCATTGTTCCTGTTAAAAACAAAATACAAAACAAAAAACGAAAAAAAAAAAGTTGTTTAAGGGATTCACATTTGTACAGTTACAAACACATAAAAGAATTATGAAAATTTACAGGTCTGAGTTTGGGCTTTCTTTCATGTCCCAATGGGCTTAGGGGGTGTACAGACACAGAATACCACTCACCAACAATCTTAAGGATTCAACAGTAAATGTATTGGTAGAGCACTGGACCGGAGACCTGAGGAAGGGTAGGGTTCAAAGTCATGAGGGAACTCTCTGTCAAATTCCCGGGGGTCCCAAGAGTAGACCGGGAGATGTAGAAGGGATAAGAGCACCACAACAGTAGTAGGAGTCCAGCAGATACGCCCTGATCCACTTTTTCTTCTGTTGGGCCAAATGGAGGATGTAGAGGGGGATCGGTATACTAAGCCTTTTCTCACCTCTGCTTTTCCTTTGGTTTATGCAAGAAGGGAGATCTTACTGCGTTGCAAGTCTTCAACGCCTCCGACGGTGGCTACATGGAGGAATAAAATAACCTATGAAAGCAGGAATTTTCCCCAGAAAATTTGACAAGGTGTGGTCTGCCTGGATAGATGCAAATGGACAGAATGTTTTGGGTGAAATTTGAAAGCTTGTTGTTCTTCCTCCCTCCCCCTATTTTTTTCCTTCCCTTATATTGCCTCTTCCTCCCCCTTTGCTGTCCTTCCATGCCCCTTTCCCTATTGTCCTTTTCTCCCTTTTGCATCTCCCCCTTCCTCCCCTCGCCTCAAATATATTGTATTTGTGTCGTTTCTGCCGGTAATAATAATTTGCTCTCAATTCTATGCGTCTTCGTAAGTAAATATAGCAGAATACTGTCCTAGTCAGCGATCTCTTTTGATTGAACATGCTTTGTTTGTTGAAATGAATCAGATTTGTATATGCAATATGGTCTCTATGATTTACCACTGTGCCATTTGTTACTATTTTTGTTCTATCTTTCTCTGTACTACCGTAAACTGTATTTTCTTGGGCAAACCTTTGATAAAACGTTTCCTGTTTAAAAAAAAAAGGATCATGCAGATGGGTGCTGAGACCCTTCTTCCGCGCTGAGCCCCTCTTTGCTTCGTCTTCATTCTGAGCCAGACGCAGACAGTCCATAGAAGTGGATGCAGACACAGCTGCTGTACGGACACAGTTGTATGTCAGAATTTGTCTACTTGTTCCAGGTCGGTGACTAGGGTATTAAAGTAAGGTGCTCAGCATGACAGCCAAGTTAACTGTTAGAAATTCTGTATATTGCCCTACAGAACAAACAATGCACAGGCCACATTGGCTTTGCTGCTTAACTGCAGTCAGGAAACAGGAAACTTTAATATACAGAGAAAAGACATAGAGTTTACCATAGAGCAGCTACACACTTATAAACACTGCCATCTACTGGCTGATGTAGTTGTTGCACAAAATACATGAATAATAACAATATTTCTAGGTCAGCAAAGCATACCCTTATATTTTTCTCTTAACATGCATTACTGTGCCCAAAGCCCTAAGGCAAAGCATCTGCAGTGCATCGCACTGCAACATGTCATGTGATGCATTACAAAAAAAATGGTCACATACAATTTTCAGCAAGTTAGGGTGCACTTGGCAACCCCCTCATTTTAAAGACCCACCCTAATGCAATACACATTCATGAATGCACCTCAAATGGGCCCAGAAATTGTATGTAAGCTCTAAATCTGTTTTCCAGTATGTTATTGTGCCTCTCACTATTTTCTTAAAATAATATTAAACCCAAAAGCAAAAATGTATTATGTTGCATCTTACCAATTCTTAGATGTGGAGGCTGCATTTGTTTACTTTTTTTAAAACTTTTTTCACCTGTTGATCCTGCCAGTAGGTCTGTTATTTTTCAATACACTTTAACGGACCAAGCTGTCTAGCAAAAGTGGCAGTTAGAGAAAAGCTGAGATAAACCATTTAACACTGACAGGGGTGCTTAACATGATCAGCTTTTAACCACTTATATAAAACCTTTACGGCAAAAGGAAAAACAAAAACAGTTGTTGTATCTGCTTATCTGCTGTAGCATCCTGAAGAACCACAGTCGGCTCCCTGCAGCGTTCTGTGCATGGTCCTGCAGTCTGCAGGGACATGTGATGCTTCCCAGGAGGAGGGCCAAGGCACATCATCCTTGCCTTGGTGATGATTGCAGAAGTGGGAGCAGGTTCCAATAACAAGCAGTAATCCCTCCCCCCCCCCCCCCCCCAAAAAAAAAAAATTGTAACTTGAAAACTTACATGATGCCATACATACCAAAAACATTTTCCTGTGCCTGGAGTGCAAATCATCACACATTTCTACAAATTGTAATTTCATCATTTGGCTGTGTGTGTGCATCTCTAATTAGCCCTTTTTTGTGGTTTTTTTTTCTAAAATGAATGCAATCATTTTTTAACAAATTATATCAAAGAATCCCCCCCCCCCCCCCCCCCACCAGCAAACATTGCTGTCTGTCTGCCTATGTAAATTGGATATTGGAAGTTGAAAGCATTTTGCCATTGTACACCTTGACAGCCTGTCATCCAGGTTAAATGACTGCCTCCTAATTTGGTATTTGTTCAATAGCTTTTTCAATTTAGCCTTGAAAGCCGCAATACATAGGCAGCCTATGATTGAAGGATGGCGGCTGTGTGACACGTGTGCCTGGAAGCAGATATTTTACTTTAATGCTAAAATGGTCCAAAGTGCACAATGGCATCTACGTAAGTGGTGGTATGACAGGGCTGCACCATCCAAGGGGGATCTCTGTGAGTGACAGCCGGAGCCCGCCTAACCACTTGATGGTAAAAAGATCAGTGGTGATGCAGAAGACCAATCAGGTGTCAGTTTACTGGGGTCATTTTAGTTCCAGAGAATTTGTCACTTCCACTTAGCTCTCACAAGTCTTAGGCCCATGTCACACTGGCCATTTTGTAGCAGGGACTTTTCTTTATCAGATACAGAATGTCTTTCCTTAGAGTTTGTGTTGCTAGGAAAAAATAAATTGCAGTCAATAAAAGATCCGTGTTGTTGGCATTAGTGATCTGTAGCTCGGCCGCTGAGCAATTGGCTTTTTGCCGAGTTTGGAACTACAGAGTCTCCATCTTCAGTAGCTCCCAATGTTATTTAATACAGCTGCCGATTGATCAGGGTGCACCGGCAGTTTGTAGCTGCTTAAATAAATGTTGTAATCAGCTAAAGAAGGAACTCTGTATCTACAAATATCCAAACACAAGCAGAGAGATCTGTAGATGCTACAAATTTGCCTCGGCCTCCTTCTTAGAGTACTCCTAACTGACCATATTTCGGGGGTTTCCCTTTGACATTGCCATTGACATTAATTTAAAGGACTTGTGCGAGGTGAAGGAAATCCTGAAAACATGATCTGTTTGGGTACTTGAGGACTGAGATTGGAAACTTCTGTGCTACAACATTGCATGGGCTTTTGTTTGCATTAGACCTGATTTACTCTCAGTAAAGGTCAGTGGTAATAGCAAAGCAGCTTGAAGCCGTTTAGATGAACATCAAATACAGGTCAGAAGGAGGCGAGATGTGAAGGAACTCAGGTAAACCTGCACACATCTCAAACTCATCTTAAATGCAATCTAAATCTACTTTAAGGGCCGCCTCACCGCCCTACCTTTCCACCGCGTCTAATCAGAAAAATCCTTTGCAGTCATATAAAAATGCAAATCATTCTCTGAATGGCTCTTGTGCCAAGCGGCCGACCTCCTGTGTTCAGAATGCAGCAGGGCAGCCATTTGGCACCGGACCCGAAAGCAAGTGGAGATCACTGAAGAAGCTGTGTCTACTTTAGTGATTTCCAGGTTCTAGGTATGGTATATACATAGTTACTTTGGTCCAAGCTGGACCAATGTAACTATGTATAAAATACCCATACCTGGAGTTCATCTTTAATTCTTCCCCACTCTATCCAAAACTGCACCATCACTGGACCATCACAGGACCACCATCATTTTCCAAATCTTACTAGCAGAGGGAAGGCTCATAACCATGACTATCCTATAGCTTAGTCAAGTTGTGAATTATCATTGCTGCTACTTCAGCTCCCTTTTCCAGAATTCTTTGTTCCCTATAAACTTGATACTCGTGTTGCTGTGCTGCTCTGTTTGCTACATTGTTGCAATAAACTTTGATAAATGTCCTCATCCTTTTTCCCTGAAATGATGTATCCAGTGATAGATACATATAACAAAGAAAGGGCTTAAACATATCAGACCGGGCAGGTGAGGTCAGAGTGATGATGATGACGACGCTTATAACGGATACAACGTGAATCGATGAAAGCTTATTATACAGAAAGATGGCGTGCCCCCCCCCCCCCCCCGCCCGCCCGCCCCCGTCCTGTCACCCCCTTCAGTGAGCGCATTTCAGCCGCGGCATCTGAGGCGCCAGCTCCTGTGTGATTCTCCTCAGCTCCTTTACACGGCATGTTACACACATCATTCCTGAGCCCTTCCGAGCGATGTGTCTTCAGCAGAGCCACTCAGGCAGAAAGACAGAAAGCTGCAAAGACTACAGACTCGAAAATCCAGGCCAAATCCAATTCCTTCACACATGAGGGCAGCTCTATGAACTTCAAAAAGGAACAAAGGCGCCTTTGTGTGGCTGCACCAGCTAAAAGTGCCAGCCGGCACAGGACAGGAGGTGGTGGACCACTGACCTGTCGTCCACGGTGGTGGAACAGACCTAGTCCATACATGGTATAACACAATCAGTAGATATAATGATGGTTTTCAGTGAAAGTCAATTAATTGCATTAAAGGCACAGATTGATCAACAGCCAATGGCTTTTATTGGTAGAACTTCCAATCATATTTCACCTGATTTTTACTGAGTTGAAAGATGGGCATGAGATGGGAAGATGTTAAAAATCACAGATTTGAAATACATTGTACAGCAGAAGCCCACCTTCACACCAGAGGTTTCCCTCCACATCAGAGCCCCTCCTTCACATTAGAGGCCCTCCATCATACCAGAGCCCCCTCCTATACATGAGAGCCCCTATCACACTAGAGTACCCCTATGACAGAGTCCCCCCATCACATTAGAGTCTCCCATCACCACATAGTCTACCCCCTCCCTTCCCATCAGAGCCCTCTCATCCGTCTCTGATCCAGGGCAAACTGGGTCTCGTGCTCGCAGCACCCTGGCTGAGAAACACTGGTATTGATAATAGTTCTCAGAATAATGACTAACTGACAATAATACAGCTACTGTGTAATAATTGGCTAAAGCCATGTGGCTTAGATGTTCTTAGCTCACTGCCTGTTCAAAAAAGGCCCATACACACGATCTGACTTTTTGACAACAAACATGCAAATGACCTGTTTTAAGGCAACATCCGACCGCGTGTACACTTCATCGGACAAACTTTTTCAGTTTTCATCGGACAAATGTTGGCTGTGTGAACAGACAAACTTGGCGGCAACAAAAGTCAGACGTCGGCAAGTCCGATTATGTGTACACAAAACCATCGGACTTTAGTACAAGATACAAACACGCATGCTCAGAACCAATACAAAAGATCAGACAATACAGAAGTTGACCAAAGGGTAGCGCTGGAGAATTGAACATCTTCTTTTGAAGTGTTGTCAGTACGTTGAAACTTCACTACATTTGTGTTTGTTGCCTAAAAAGTCCTGCCGTGTGTATGCTTAACAAGTTCACGGCCAACGCCCTTTGTACAGAAATCCACGGAAAAGTTTGTATAAAGTCCAATCGTGTGTAGGAGGCTTAAGGGTGTTTAGGGCCGTACACACGATTGGACTTTTTGACAACAAACATGCAAATTAGCTGTTTTGGAGCAACATCCGACCGTGTGTACGCTCCATCGGACAAACTTTTTCAGTTTCCATCGGACTTTTGTTGGCTGTGCGAATGGACAAACTTTCCTGCAACAAAAGTCAGATGGAGCAAAGTCCGATCGTGTGTACACAAAGCCATCGGACTTTTGTACAAACTACAGTACGCAGCCGCGAGAATGTTTCCAGTGCGATCGCACTGGTTCTCGGAGGCAGGGTACTGTACATCTTGCGCTAGCTGCAATAGGAAAAACACATTTTCCTACTGCGGCGGGCGCGAGAGGGAATTCCCCTCTGGAGAATACGAAGCCCTTCGGTCTGGTATGGATTTTAAGGGTAACCCCCTACGCCAAAAAAACGGCGTGGGGGTCCCCCCAAAATCCATACCAGACCCTTATTCGAGCACGCAGCCTGGCCGGTCAGGAAATGGGGTGGGGACGAGCGAGCGCCCCCCCCCCCCTCCTGAGCCGTACCAGGCCGCATGCCCTCAACATGTAATTTATTAGGCAGCCCCGGGGTCTTCTTCCGACTTCGGGGGTCCTTTCCGACTTCAGGGGTCTTCTTCCGACTTCGGGGGTCCTCTTCCGACTTCGGGATATTTTTATTATTTCTATGTATCTGCTGTACAGAAGTGATGCTGGCATTCCTCCTTCATTGATACTCCTTCGATGGGTGAAATTTATCACCTAAATCTACTCAAATCCAAGGCGTAAGTTCGCCTATTTTTGCACGAGGGATGGAGAGGTGAGCGGGAGAGCAGGACAGAGTATAAATAATGAGATTACTGGCAGGCCAGGCACTAAATAAAGGTACTGATAAATGTTGATATATACAAGGCAGATAAGACAAAAGGTCACGCGGGGGTCTTTCACCACCTTAAAGTCCACTTTTCCTATTATGGTGTAAAAAAAACAACAATTAAATGAATTCTGCCATTGAAGAAAAATGGAGACTGGCATCATTCCTCCTGGAAATGCCAATTACCTGGCTGTTATACTGACCTTATGCTTTCAGTTCTTTTTTTGGGCCTTTGACCTGAAACAAGTAAACAGATCAGGAAAATGAAGCCTGGTACACACTATTAGTTCAGTGGGCTGAAAGAAAAACTGAAGAGCTTAGAAGGAGCCACTGTACCAACAATCCAATGTTAGTACATCGATCTCCCCCGCTGGTCTAATATGTTCTGACAGTGGGACACCCATCCCCCCCCCCCATCAGAACAGGCTGGTCAGTGCTCTCAGCCAGTGGTGAAGAGCGCTGATTTGATCTTGATCAGCAGACATTTTTCGGTCATGGCCCATCTGTTGGACCAGCTGCCGTACACACGGGCCGAATGTCGTCTGGTTTCTATTGAATAGCCTGATGCCACCAGATATTTGTCCCATGTACTGTATATGGCCCTTAAGGGCAAGGCCAGATTTCCTTATCTGCATCCATGTTCCTGGACAGGGACTCAAACAAATTTGAAGACAAAAGAAGACAAATATTGAAGACAAAAGGACAGCTTTTCCACCCAAAACTTCCGCTTATTTGTCTCCTTCCCCCCTCTGGTGTCACATTTGGCCCCTTTCGGGGGGGGGGGGGCTGTTCTTGACAGGTACCCTGTCTCTACTCCCGTCGGACCTTGCCAAGGTACGTCAGAAGTTCAGCCACCTCCTTCCCCTGCTGCCGGGCCAGTAAGAGAGTGCAGCGCGCTTCGTGCATGCGCAGTAGGGACCAGCCGTGAAGCCTCAGGGCTTTACTGCCTGGTTCCCTTATCGGCAATGGTGGCAGAAGCACCCGACAGCCGATGGAAACATGTGGTGCCGACATCGCAGGATACCAGGACAGGTAAGCGTCCTAATATTCAAAGACAGCAGCTACAGTATGTGTAGCTACTGACTTTGAATTTTAGGAGGGGGGAGGCTGGAACAACGCTTTAAGGCCTTGTTCACACGAATGCTGAGACCCCTACACCATGACCATTTGTTTAAGTGTCCCCAGACGGCAGGTGCTGCAAGCAGGCAGCCCATTGAAGCCTATGAGGATGCAGTGGCTGCACGGACTCAGCCACTTGTCCTAATGTTATAGGCTCACCCACACGCCTGTCACAATAAACAAGCAGCTACTGCATCCTCTTAGATTTGAATTAGCTGCTGGCACACAGCACCTGCCAGTTAGGGACACATAAACAAAGGGCCCATTCACAGTGTAGGGGCCTCAGCGTCTGTATGAATAAGGCTTAACAGCCAGGCAACCAGCATTTGCAGGAAACCAGAGAAAGGTTTTATCTTTTGTCCACTCTATATAAAACAAAACAAAAAACAAACAGTTTTGACTTTACATACAAAGGTTCATTTTAAATTCTTGCCATTTAAATTGTTGTAGTGGTCTCTTATTTTTACAACCAGAAATTGATAGTTCAATTCACTAAAATCATTGCCTCGCGGATCAACTGAATTTACCGCACAGGGTGTTGTGTTATGGATTTTATTCGTTAGTTTAACCACAAAAGTCAATTTGCAAAGATTAACGCACTGGTTATAACTCCTTCAAATACCAGCAGGTTCAGGATAATCATTCCACACCTAAACGACATTTACGTTTATGGCTTGAATATTTTTAGGGAAAAATTATCATGTGATAAAAAAGGGAGTAGAAATAACATGTCTGCTATGGTTTATTAAGCTGTGTGTCTTTTGACATACTATATATAGGCAGCTAATAAAAAAATATATATTGCCTTTTGTGCTTTTTCAAGTCAGCAGAAAATCCGTTTGACGTCGGGCTGAACCGCAAAATGAATCTGAAGGCCAGAGAGGAGTTTCTGACACTCACAGGGCTCCTCTCTATATGAGTTGCCTTTACAAAGGATGTGTCTCCTATGTCACCAATCATAATGTACGATGGAAAACAACTACTCAAAATCCTAGGACAGGATATAAAAAGCACATGATGAATCTAATACACAGAGCAAGCATACACTCTAATGTCTCACTGCAGTCACACACTGTTCTTGTTATATGATTAATATTATTATTATAAACAATATTATATTACTGTTCTCTAGACAACCGTGGTTGCCTAATATAGAAGTCTATAAGAGGATGGGTGAGGCTCTTGGTATTCCTTTCCTTTTCTGCATGAGTTATGCGAAGTGGACGTATGGGGCTTTTCAGACTTGCTGGGATTTTTATGTGTAGATACTTTTTCTAGTCAGTTTAGCAGTCTGTTACTTCCAGTGGAATGCATGCTGTCAGGTTTGCACTCAGAAAAAGTCCTTCCTGTCGAGGTTGAAAAAATCTGGTGTCTTGAGAAGGACAGGTGGTAGCCGGGGGCCTGAACAAAGGTGTGGAGGAATATTAGGCCTTTGTAGCTGTTGTCAGTCAGTCTCTGGGTGTGCAGCTTTTATTTCTGTCCTTTCACGTCCCCTAGATTTTTTTAAGATCAGATTTTTAAAAAAAAAGATTGCATGCGTGGGTTAAATGTTTAATCGTTTCTTAGCCTGAGAATGTGTTTAGGCTGAAGTAAGTTCGTGTTTTGTATAATTTAGTAGTTTACTGATAATAAAATTATGTCTCTTTGTATATGGTTCTATTTATGTTATTTTTGGCAAAAAGGTGTTTTCTTTTCTGTTATCTGTTGATGTAAGCTTGTTTGTTTTTGTTTATTTGTATATATATTCATTTGTATTTATTTTTTTATATATGTAAACATGCGTTTATTAACAAACTGTATGTTTGCAAGATTTTAATTCAAACAAAAATTGACACTCTAATGCCCAACGACAGTCACACGCTGTTATTATTATACTATTATAAATTTTAATATTCTTCTTATTATTATTATTAACAATATTATTTTATTGTTATCTAGACAACTGTGGCTGTCTAATTTAGAAGTCTTTAAGGGGATGGGTGGGACTGTTAGTATTCCTTTCCTTTTCTGCATGAGTTATGTGAAGTGTGCATACAGGGCTTTTCAGACTTGCTGGGATTTCGATTTTGAGACACTTTTTATAGTCGGCTTAGCAGTCCATTACTTCAAGTGGAATGCATGATGTCAGGTTTACATTCGGAAAAAAAGTCCTTTGCATCGAGGTGGTGATGCACCACTTTCTGGGTGAGGCTGGGAGCAGTCGGGGTCTTAAGAAGGACAGGTAGCGGCGGAAGGCCTAGACAAAGGGGTGAAAGAATGTTAGGTCTTTGTAGCTGCTGTCTGTCAGTCTCTGGGTGTGCAGCTTTTCTATATGTCCTTTCACGTCCCCTAGATTTTTATAAGATCGGATTTTTAAAAAAAAGACTGCATGCATGGGTTAAATGTTTAAATGTTTCTCAGACTGAGAGGTAGGGTTTGCTGAGGTACTTTATTATAACAGTAATAATATTATTGATAATACTAATAGTTATACTATAAATATGTTGTTTTTGTATATAGTTTTTTTTGTAAGAAAATATTTTCTTTCTGTTTTTGAATATCTGATGCTGAAATAAGCTTATCTCTGTTTATTTTAAAGTGGTAGTAAAGTCTTGTTTTTTTATTTTCACCTACAGGTAAGCTTAAAATAATGCTTATTTGTAGACAAACTGAATATCTCCGATACGTGCACCGTTTAGGAGATATTCTAGGGAGCAGCAGCTGGTGACGTCACTGGCGCATGCGCTCTGAAGGAACAGCGTACCAGTGCTGTTCCTTCAGAGTTGTGTGCCACAGATGAGATTCCTGTGCACATGCGTGGGAGTGACGTAAATGTGGCTCAGCCAATCAGATGGCCAGAGTCCCTCAATCCGGAAGGAAGACCGGGTGAAGATGGAAGCCTCTGCAGAGGTGACAGTGCGCCACTGGAGGGCTTCGTTTTAGGGTGGGTTAACACTTATGCAAATTGAATGCAGGTTTCCCCGCATCCAATTCGCATGAAAGAGAGTGTGTGACCTGCTCGCAATGGAGCCAGTTCACAGATCTCCGGGGCGGCCGCGGAGGGCACAGCAGAAGGGTCCTGTGTGTCTTTGGCTCTGTTTCATGTCTAAATTCAGACCAAAAATTGGACCTGAATCGCCCCTGAAACCGCGAACAGGGACACACTGGACCCCTGCTGCGAGTCACTCCGCACATAGTGTGAACCCAGCCTGAAGGTAAGTCTTTTATAATGTGCTGGTATGCGATGCATGCTAGCACATTATGATATTGCCTTCCAGGTGGAATTGTCAAAGAGTTTACTACTGCTTTAAGTATATATTTATTTTATTTCCTTGATCTCTATTTTCCCCACCACAGTCACACATTATTATTTTATACATTTATATTGCTCTAACATATTAACATAGTGCTGTACAGAGAACACTAAGCCAGTCACATCAGTCTCTGCACCAGAGCTGCTTACACTCTTATGCCCCGTACACACGGTCGGACTTTGTTCGGACATTCCGACAACAAAATCCTAGGATTTTTTCCGACGGATGTTGGCTCAAACTTGCATACACACGGTCACACAAAGTTGTCGGAAAATCCGATCGTTCTGAACGTGGTGACGTAAAACACGTACGTCGGGACTATAAACGGGGCAGTAGCCAATTTCTTTCTCATCTTTTTTTAATAATTCTGAGCATGCGTGGCACTTTGTGCGTCGGATTTGTGTACACACGATCGGAATTTCCGACAACGGATTTTGTTGTCGGAAAATTTTATAGCCTGCTCTCAAACTTTGTGTGTCGGAAAATCCGATAGAAAATGTGTGATGGAGCCTACACACGGTCGGAATTTCCAACAACAAGGTCCTATCACACATTTTCCGTCGGAAAATCTGACCGTGTGTACGGGGCATAATGTCCCCATCACAGTCACACACTATTATTGTTATACATTTATCATCCACATTTTGAAGAAATCCATTAGTGAACTGAAGTATGTATTGATATACAGTACTTGCATTAAGTTGTTCTTTAGGTGTATATCGTACACACTTGTTACTATGACAGCATCTTATTCAATGCATTATGTTTTATAAAACTGATACATATAGATAAGTTGGTGAACAGGCTGGTCAGCTGAACATATGTGCATCCGATACTATGAAAAGACACAAATAGGGCCATAGAGAATGGCATCTCAGAGCCGAACAAGGTTCTTTGTTATGTAAGGGTATAACACCAGATGAAGCCCTAAGTGGTAAGCGGTAAGCTTTGCTGAGAAGGAGACACATCCACTTGGACCAACTATTAAAGACCCAAGATCAAGAAATGTCAGAAGACACACACACTGTGCATACAGAGAGACATTTAAAGCTGCACTCCAGCTTTGCCGTCAGTTTTGTACAGTTGTACAGGCTCCTCTTCTGTATTGAAATTTCTTACTCTGATTTCACTGTATACTGTGAGCTTTCTCCCATTGTGCGTTAGAAGCTGCAGGAAATCGGGTAGAGTCCACCTCATTTCATTTATTGGATTTTAGCCTTTACACTTATGGAGGCGCAACATCACATGAAGGCATAATTTAGGGTGGACTGCTTGTAACTACAGCCTGCCAAGGAAGGCCCACTCCCACCCATCAAGGCATTGGTAGTTGCATACCGCTTGCATCAAGGCTGGGGCTCTTAGGAGGAGTACTGGGGCAGGGTGCTGTGAGTATCCCAGAACATATTTTCTCATATTTTGAAGACAGAAGAGAAAGAATGAGAAGGCACCTTCTTGGTAGGGCAGTGAAGCATGTTATTGCTTGTAAGGTGAAGTGGAAAAGTATCAGCTGTGACATTCTCAGGTCAACCTGCAGGAATATTTACACTGCAGAAGTTTGATCAGCTTCCCATCTGCTGGTGGATCCCAAATGAGACCAAGAGATGTCCAAATGGGTCTCCTGGGAAGTTGGGAAATATAATAATACAGGTTTGAGCTGGTCAGCCGTTAGTGCTTTTTTCAAGTACACATATACAGTATGTTACAATCTAGGTTCCCTATTTCATCTGACTTCTTAATCCAATTGCTGGATGAAAGCAAAATCAGTGGTAACTTACAAGATGTGAACCGAATTTCAAACTGGAACACATACTGATAAGAACAGAATGAAAAATTCTTGTTATATCTGAGTATTTATATTTTTTCCACTCGCCTGGTCCAATTTGAAATGCTTTAGGAGTAAGGCTTGACGTTTTCTTTTTCTTTTCCCCTTGTTATGTATCCTTGACATTTTATTGTACCATTTGGTGTGTATATCTAGAATATTATATGTTTTTATGTTCTATTTTCTATTTATGTATGTTGTACTGATTTTTTCATACCCTTCTGGATCTACTTTCAATGCTTTAAATATGGTTAGATATCTCCTTTTCTTCTCATTATTTATCCTTGACATTTTATTATACCATTTGGTTTGTGTGTCTAAGATATTATATTTTTGTACATTATTTTTCCTATTGATATATGTTATTCAGATTGTTTCTTACCCTCATGTTTGTTGATTTTAATATTATTGTGTCAGCTTCATGCCCTGGGGAAGAGAGTGCACACCCTTGAAAGGAGTTGACTTTCATTTCTTATAGGATTTCTCTCTACATAGTCATGGGTATAGCCTTTGCTGATATTCTGAGCACTTATTTGTTTCATGTTCCTTGACAGACTATTTTTTTTACAATAAGGACCTTTGCTGTCCTTGTGGTTGAGCAGATCATGAACATAAACCCCAGTATTCACCTTCTCTTTCAAATTATAAAGGTATAGTCTATAGCAATCTTGGACAGAGGGGTGGCTGTGCACCTGGTATACTTGGATTTTGCAAAAGCATTCGACACAGTTCCCCACACGCGGCTCATGTGTAAGGTAAAGTCTACAGGCCTGGAAATATTAGTTTGTAAATGGATAGAAAACTGGCTATAAGACAGAATTCAGAGAGTAGTGGTTAATGATTCTTACTCTGAATTCAGAATTCAGAGAGTAGTGGTTAATGATTCATACTCTAAATGGTCTAAGGTTATCAGTGGTGTACCCCAAGGTTCAGTGCTGGGACCCTTACTTTTTAATATCCTTATAAATGATGTTAGGTCTGGGATCAAAAGTATCATTTCTGTCTTTGCAGATGACACCAAGCTATGCGGTGGAATAACGTCCTTACAGGATGTCTCCAGTTTACAAGCCGACCTCAATGCACTGTCTTATTGGGCGACTATGTGGCAGATGAGGTTTAATGTTGAGAAATGTAAAGTTATGCACTTGGGGGCTAAGAATATGCATGCATCATACATACTAGGGGGAGTACAACTGGGGGAATCCATAGTTAAGAAGGATCTGGGGGTTTTGGTAGATCATAAGCTCAATAATAGCATGCAATGCCAAGCTGCAGTTTTCAAAGCGAGCAAAGTCCTTTCTTGTATTAAGAGAGGTATGGACTCCAGAGAGAGAGAGAGAGATAATTTTGCCCCTGATCAAATCATTAGTAAGACCTCATCTGGAATATACAGTTCAGTTTTGGGCACCAGTTCTCAAAAAGGATATCAGGGAACCAGAGAAAGTGCAGAGAAGGGCAACCAAACTGATAAGAGGCATAGAGGAGCTCAGCTATGAGGAAAGATTAGAGGAACTGAATTTGTTCACTCCTGAGAAGAGGAGACAAGGAGGGATATGATCAACATGTTTAAATATATAAGGGGTCCATATAGTGAACATGGTGTTAAGTTATTCTCTTTACGGTCAACCCAGAGGACACGGGGGCACTCTTTATGTCTAGAGGAAAAGAGATTTCATCTCCAAATACGGAAAGGTTTCTTCACAGTAAGAGCTGTGAAAATGTGGAATAGACTCCCTCCAGAGGTGGTTCTGGCCAGCTCAGTAGATTGCTTTAAGAAAGGCCTGATTACTTACCTAAATGTACATAATATAAGACCCCTTTCACACCGAGGGCGTTTTGCAGGTGCTATAGCGTTAAAAATAGCACCTGCAATCCACCCTCAAACAGCTGCAGCATTGTCTTTAAAACGCCGCTAAAAATAGCGGCGTTTTACCGCCGACGCTATAGGCGGCTCGGTGTGAAAGGGGTCTAACTGGGTACTAACATTTATAAGTAAAACTGATCCAGGGAAAATCAGATTGCCTCTTGGGGGATCAGGAAGGAATTTTTTCCCCTGCTGTAGCAAATTGGAGCATGCTCTGCTGGGGTTTTTTGCCTTCCTCTGGATCAACTGAGGGTATAAAATTGGGTATATTGGATTGTACGATATTTTTTATTTTATTTATTTATTGTTTTTAAGGTTGTACTGGATGGACTTGTGTCTTTTCTCAACTTGACTAACTATGTAACTATGTAGCAATCAGCAAATATACTCCCTGCTGATCGGATAGCTATAGGTCTAAATTAGTAGGGGACTGTCAGACCTCTGCAGAGAATCCACTGCTTCCATACAGAGAGCAAGGGTCCTTCTCTGCACAATGCTGGCAGGGGACAGGCTTTTATTGTCAGGCTGTGGCTACTTTCTGAAGGAAATCAACTGTAAGATATGGATTACATTTGATGCTTCTGGAATGTATCTAGAAGATTTAAGTGACAGTTCAGTTTGGCTTTACCAGAAAATGAAAATCACATGAGGCACATTGAACAGATGTGAATGCATGTTTTGAAATACATAGCTCTAAAAGTACTCACATAAACCACGGTAATGCTCTTAAGTACAGTACTCTGCTGTACCCACCACAGCTATGGCTGCACACTACTTTGAGATCATTCTCCAAATAGGCCAATGTAGTGTAAACATGGAGCAGCACAACATTACTTCCAAAAAGCTTCAAGACAACTTGACTGATTGAGCTAAGAATTAGCACACTCCACTAACACCTGCTAACGCGTTTCACCCTCTGCTGAGTTTTAATCGTAGAGCATTAAGATCATGCCCCAGCAGGGGACCAAACACATCGATGAAAGGTGTGGGTGGGGTATCCTCTTTGATGGTGGATCAATAAAGTTTTTTTTAAGCCTTTTCGGAAGTAGCGGTGTGTGGCTTCATGTTTACAATACAAAGCCTAAAAAAGTACGTCATGTAAAAATGAACAAAAATGGAGGAAAATTAAGTGCACAACTTTATGCTTCCAATTGCTGATTCCCGAACTGGTGGGAAAGTGTGTTTTCTGCACTGAAAGAAGACAACACCACAGTGGCTTTAGAGAGAGAAAGAGGGAAAAAAACAGAACTTACTGTGACTTATTTAAGTCAGTGCTTGTGGACTCCAACAGAATATCACAATACGACTTTCATAAAGCTGCACACAAAGAGAAAAAAATCCATTTTCTCAGTTTCTTTCTAATTCCAGTTTCCATTACAAATCTTTCTGAACCAAATGAAATAAATTTAGATGCCGAGCCAGATGCAGAACGCACAACTTTTGGCACAAAATACTCCATCAAAAGACACTGAAAATGAAATACGTTTCCCCTCGAGGGACACGTCTACTGTTTTAATTTAATTTGAAATATCAAATTAAATTAATTTGAATGCCTGTGCCGTTCCTGGGGACAGCAGACTCGGCTTATCATGGGCTGCCACCAAATTGTTTAGCGCTTGTGATAGTTTTCATGCTGTTAACGAAGACCGATGTATTGTGACGAAGGGTGAGCGCTTTAATGTGAAAATTCATTGTCAGGAAAAGCTTGATAGCAGTAAAAAGAGGGCAATGTGAAGTGCCGTTCACCCAGCGTGAGTCATTTTGATGGTCTTGCTTTACTTTCTTAAAGGGCGACTCTGCCTGAACAACTAAGTGCATTGGTGAAACACATATACAGGAACAGTACTGCCTCCTGAAAGATATGTAAACTAATGCATATGTTATGGTTATCCCTCCACCCTAAACTGTGCTATAGGGCTGTGCAACATAAGCATCAGAATTAAAAGCATAGGAATGACACTGCTTTTTATAAGCACCTTCCCTGTCTCTGCCCTGCCTCCTGCCTACTCATTGGACTAAAAATGAGCATCACAACACTGGGGACACCCACTCTGAGCTCTCTCCTCCCTGTAGACTTAGATATGTTCTGTCCTTCCTTCTTTTTCCTAAATGCTTACAGAGCAGGCAGTCCCACTGCAAGACTCGTTTCAAATTTCAGCTAGTATACAGCTAAGCATCCCTGAATGCATGAGACACCGACAATTTCTGTCTGTATTGGAACACTGATCCCTTTCTTCCAGCAAAATACTACACAGGGGGTGTGCTGGATGCACCTTGGCACACCCTAATCACTCTGTGTGGTGCAGATTCCCCTTTCCGCTCTACTGACACCATTCTCTGCTCTACTGACACTGTCCTCTGCACTACTGACATCATCCACTACCCTACTGACCATGTCCACTGCTCTACTGACTTACAATATCCACTGCTCTACTGACCATGTCCACTACCCTACTGACTTACAATATCCACTGCTCTACTGACCATGTCCACTACTCTACTGACCATGTCCACTACTCTACTTACCATGTCCACTGCTCTACTGACTTACAATATCCACTGCTCTACTGACTTACAATATCCACTGCTCTACTGACTTACAATATCCACTGCTCTACTGACCATGTCCACTACTCTACTTACCATGTCCACTGCTCTACTGATTTACACTATCCACTGCTCTACTGACCATGTCCACTACTCTACTGACTTACACCGTTCACTGTCTTACTGTCACATCCTCAGCTCTACTGACACCCTCCATTGCTCTACTGACACTGTCCATGTTTTAATACATTTTAAAATGTTTGTTTACATCTATTTTTTAAAAGTATGTATGTAGCGATTTATATAATTACACACACACACCCACACACACAGCTTTGGGGTGCACACCCAAATGCAATAGGCTGGGCACACCTATGGGGGGACATAGAGGGAAGGTACAAGTAGTGATCACATAACTGCAAAGACATCCAACAGCAGCCTCTGTGTGTGGTGTGCATGGCCTTGACAGCTCCATCTTTGGTTAGAAATTGATGTCTAGGGCTCAGGGAGGGGAAAGAACCTAGCGCTTATGGGGGCTGAGAGCTGACTCATACTTATGCAAATATTACCAAGTTGGCTTTTGTTCATTAAACTGCCCTTTAACAAGCTTTTACGCTAAACTCCAAGAAAAAATATACCATGTTGTCGCTTCTGGTCTTTTAATAATGCCATTGAAAATGTTTTGTTATATCTATTTGATAAGTTCCAAAAATGCCTGTTGATCCTACCAGAAATCCTGTGCACTGATAACTTCCTGTGTCTCTGTATTCCTATGAGTTGTATTGTTCCCACTTATCTCTGATGGTAAGGAGGGGGTTGGTAGTCCTATCCTGATACTGTACAGTGAATGAGTGACCTCACCTTAAGATAGGAAGTGTATTACTGGCAGAATCACCAGATAAAAAAAGTAATAAAAAGAAAAATCCTGAAAAAAATTGAATGCAGCTTCCACATCTTAGGGCGGGTAAGCTGCAATGTATTACATTTTGGGTTTTGGGTTTACATATGCTTTAACACATGAAAACATGGACTTGCACTATTTTTGGCAACCACATTGCACTTGGCCTTCACACCTTTGCATGGCTCTATGCTTTACCACATGTGCTTGGTTTTAGGGTATATGAGCGTTGGGGTGTCATTCTGAATGAACCCTGGTTTTAGCATACCTTACCTTTAAATTCTGATGTGAGACTGGCCCTTTATCATAATTCAGATTATAGCCTCACTCTTATTTTTATGATCGGAAACTGCTGGCGGTTTATTATTGTGGAAAAGAAAATTCTTGATGCCGGGTGATACAATCATTAGCTCCTCTGCAAAGCAATGTTTGTGTCAGTACAAGATACCGGCCCAGGAGCTGTAATATCCTTTCTGATATTCCTAGGGCTAGATGCCACCGCACCCAAAAGTCATTCCTCTGCCTATCTACAAAGCGTGAGTGACACCTGTCTTGCTTGGTATCCATGGGCCTTAATAAATGCATTCTCCAGCAGATCCTGCCCCAGAAAATTAACCGCTTCCCAACTGCCATACATATATACTATATATACGTCCTCATACCATAAGTAGTAATACCAGGATCATGGCTGCAGCTGTAGACATGATCCTGGTATCAAAATTTGCAGCTGGTGATGGTCTTTTCCTGTAGAAGAGATCTGTGGGGCTCTGCAGCCTCCCTATAATGGTATGCAGAGCTGGAGCCCCCCTCCGCCACCGTTCCCAGGCTCTCTGGTGCCATCGGGGAGCCTGGGAATGCTGCATCCTGTTGTGCGGCTGGCTGAGTGCAGAGATAGAAGATACATCTGTACTCTCCCCTCCTTTGTGACAAATGAAACTGTAAGCGACAAAGATTTTGTCACTTCCGATTTTGGTTTGTTGTTTACAAGCCTCAGATCAGACCTCAGATCTCTCTGTAAAGAGTACCTGAACCTGACCATGCTATCACAAGGGATGCTGGTCATCCCTTGTGATAACTAACAAAACGTCCCACACTCTGCTTAAGTGCTTTCGTCATATACTGCTTCCTCCCAACCTGAATATAGATATCAGATATTCCAAACCACTGACAACCAATAACAAGGCAGTACTCGTTTGGTTGCTCAACATGAACTGTTTATTGAAACACATGTACAGAGAGGTAACACTCAGGGACAACCCCTCCCTTTGCATTCAGGGTGGGGTAAACTGGCCAATAAAAATAGACACACAGGTCAGGTATATTCAAACTTCTCATCAGTAAACAGTCTTATCAGCAAGGAGGGACTGCTGGAGGAATCCCCCCCCCCCCCCCCCTCCACATAGACATAAATCCCATAATATACTTTTCTCCCAAGGCAGACAGATGCAATAAAACAATGGAATATAACCACACCCCAAATGACTCAGTGAGTGTATAACACTGCACAATTTAGACACTAATGGCTGTGTGTTGAGTTATTTTGAGGGGACAGCAAATTTACACTGTTATACAAGCTGTACACTCACTACTTTATATTGTATCAAAGTGTAATTTCTTCAGTGTTGTCACATGAAAAGATATAATAAAAAATGTACAAAAATGTGAGATACTGTATATATATATATATATATATATATATATATATATATATATATATATATATATACACACACACAATATTCCAGTGTGGTTGTATAGTGAGTCTGATTAGTACAGCTCAGACTAGATTTCTTGGTCACCCTGTGCCGCTATTAGAGACACAGTGTGACTTAGACATAGGAGGTGCATGGGGAGCTGAAACAAGGGTTTCCCAACCTCCCCAAGAGTGGACATTGGAGTGGATTCATGCCATTAGTGGAACCAATCTGGTTTTCCCAAAGTGTTTTTGCCCATCCTGTAAAAAGGGGTCAAACTGCTCTGGTGAGTGGCCATCTTCATACTGAGAACTCGGGGTGGAAGATGTAGAAGTTTTATCTCAGAGTATTCCGTTTTGGTTATGGGATTTATTCACCTATGGACTTTATGCTTATTTTCTCATTAATGTGCACATTTGAGTTTGATGCAGTGTTTTCTTTGTGTCAGTTTTTTATATGAACATGTATAGTGCCTTATTCTTTATTTTACAATTTTTCACCCCAATTAAATTGTCCCAAACATAGCATTACTCAGCCAACCAATCTCTGCTTCACTTAGAGAACATCCCAACGCTGGGAAGAAGTGCAGACTGACTCTTCTCCCTGGAGTCCCTTCAGCCACTGGAGAGAAGACAGGGTGGCTGGGCTCACTTCATCATGCTGTTGGGGATCTGGGCCGACTGCCCAGCATCCCTGGGGTATACAGATGGAGACCACATCTTTTGTTAGTTGAGGGCAGAGGCCAGCAGCACTCTGCCCTGTTGCCAGCCCTTCTGCTGGGTTGCTGGCATCAATCTGGGGTGCCATCTGCTGCTGGGAAGGGAAGCTGGCTGCTTCACCTCCCTTACCCTCATCTGGCTGTTGGGACAACATGTCTCTGGTACTGTCCCCAGGTGCATGGATCCTTGCTGGGGAAGAAAGACCACCACCTTCTCACCCTGGGCCTCTGGAACTGCCACAAGTGTAGGGAAGAGGTCTTGGACCCTCTGTCCAGTTGGTTGACTGCCTCTTCTCTCTGGGAGGCTGAAGCTGCTGTTGGTGTTGAGCAGAGGTCAGAAGAGCTCTGCCCTGCTGTCAGCAACTTTGTAGACGACAATCTCCGGAGTTTCCACTGCCGATTCTCTGGCATGCTGCTGCGTTCTAGCAGTTTCCTGTATGCATAGCTCCCAACTGTCCCTGATTTCGAGGGACTGTCCCTGATTTGGAGCAATGTCCCTCTGTCCCTCATTCCTCCTCGTTTGTCCCTCATTTTGGTCTGATCTATATAGATGTATATAAAATGCACTTTTATCTATCAAAAACTGTTTTCCAGTGTTAAACCTTTCATCCAATTTCTAAATTGCTGCATTTGTAAATTCCAAAAGCCAATATAAAGCAATAGTGGTAAAAAAAGCACTTGTTTTTTTTTTTGTACAATTCTCCTTTAAGGGGGCGTGGTAGGGGTGTGTCCTATGCCTGCATACTTTTGCTGATAGGTGTCGATCATTGTCAAAAAGTTGGGAGGTATGTGTATGCCCTTTCCAGATACTGTTCCTTACTTAGCAAATAGTCCAGACAAGGTTTAAGCTCCGAGACCCCTGCAAGACCGAGCATAGCCTCTCTGTATTCTCGTAGGTTCTTTAAGGGTATGTTCCCCTTCATCGCCAAACACAAAACGATCTGTAAGGCTCTCCCACAGCAATCCAGGGCCGCCAAAGTCATATCCCTCTGGAAAGCATTCTGTTGTCTCCCCTAAATACCCCTGCTCTGTGTGCCATTGCAGAGCCCGATACCGATTGTCCAGCTCTATCTTTTGCTGGACTAACCTGTCCAACTAAGTCACCCATTGCTCCTGGGGCCGCTCTCCCAGGAATGCCATCCGCAATGCCTGCTGGTCACTGGTCCATTGCTCTGGGGTTGGAAAGCACTTGCCCTGTTGCATACCAGTGACCTGGAGGGCTCCAATCCAGAGTCCTACCCAAATCTGCTGCCTGAGCTCCAGGTATTCATCTGCAGAGACAGTGCTGGAGTATGCTAAAAGGACGATCCGCAGCAACCCCGGGAACTCTGATGCCAGATCCATATCTCCGCTGGGGTGACCGAAGTCTGCTATCCTGATCTTGGATCCAGGTGGAGGTTTGAATGTCCCAGACTGCAGGAAGCGTCCCACTGCTTACCACCAATGTAACAAAACGTCCCACACTCTGCTTGAGTACTTTCGTCATATACCGCTTCCTCCCAGTCTGAATATAGATATCAGATATTCCAAACGAGTTTAATAAATAAAAATGAAAGGTACAGTGTCAAAAATATACATTTAAACAAAAAAAATAAAAAAATAAACAATTCCCATCACTCCATGCTCACGCACAAAGCGAAGACACACTAGACCCCACACCATATGTAAACAGTGATCGCACGACACGTATGAGGTATCGTCACCAACGTCAGAGTGGGAGTGGGACCTCCTGTGCAACTGAAACTGGTAATCTGTAAAGGCATTTAAAGCATTGCCTTTGGATAAGTTAATGTGGGGGATGTTTTAGGATGGAGAGCAGAGGAATGAACACAGTAAGTGATCTGTACCGATCGCTCCTGTGTTCATTCTTAAATGAAGCACAGTAAGCTATGTTTACTGTGCTTCAGTTTGTGAATGAACATGAAGCCAATCAGCACAGAGCCCTTCCCATTGGTTCACTGTCCAGTGCAGCTGAGGCTGTACAGAAAGGGCCTGGGGAATCTCTGTCCTCAGTCCCTTTCTCTTTCTCAAAGTGAGGCATCAGGGGTCTGTTTAGACCTTTGCTATTTCATCAAAGCCCCCCCCCCCCCACAACGGGGCTCCTAAAAAATTTGTTAAAAAAAATAATAATAATAATTTTGTAAAGTGTTGCGCAAACTGTTGGCGCTATTGAAATCCTGTATAATAATAATATTGCAAAAGATAATTTAAAAAATACAATTAAAAAAAAAAAAAAAGAAAGAAAAAATAAAAAACTACTGACACCGTCTCCTGCCCTACTGACACCAATCTCTGCTCTACTGACACCATCCACTGCTCTGCTGATTTACACGTGTTTGTGTGCTCTGGGGTGAACACCCTAATGCAATAGGCTGCACACACCAATGATGAAAACATACAACATATAATGAGATGAACACATCCAGGAAGAGTATCATACAAAAGTTTTTTATTTTATAATAAATAATGCCCAAGTATGTCAAAGTGTTATACCAAAGCATGTGGGAATCACGTAAATACTACGTTGTATATAAACATATACATCAGGCATTTCTGATGCATACTTCAAAATACATCACGAGTACAGACTTGGGCATTATTTATCGGATATAGTAGTTTTGCATAGTACTGTTTCTGGGTGTGCTCATTTCATTATATATTTCTCATGCTCCAGAGATATTAGCATAAATAAATTAGCAGCACCGGCGCAGCAAGGCCTAGGAGATACAAACCTTCATAAGTCTTTATCGCTTTATCTGCCGCTGTGATGACCATTTGGTGATTTATTTATGGTCCTCTTTTTAATGTTCTCGGCTGGGTAATGAGGAAAGTGGAAGATGGAGCGGAGTGCTGGGGCCTCAGGACACCAACAGGGAAGGGGAGGCAAGAGAGGGAGATTAGTAGAAGATGGGAGGGCGGGGGGGGGGCAGAGAGAGGCAGCCTTGGCTTTTCATTTGCTGAGGATATTAAAAGAGACACACAAGACAGCGGCATTCTCTCATTCTTAGATTGGCACATCCTGATCAGATGGAGGAAATTAAAGGGACTGTACTCTGTGGTGCTGCCAACCTGTTCTAGGCAATATTGCAAAGAGAATCCTAAGATTTCTGTTTGGATATGTTTACTTGTAATATTGTATATATATATATATATATATATATATATATATATATATATATATATATATATATATATATATATATATATTTAAACTTGTTACCTGTCAAAGGATGGGCAATTATGTTGAACCAGTTATCTGATTCAGACACCCCTGCCATGTGACCATGCTTTTCTCCACTGTGGCTACAGCAGTACAGCTTGGTCACAGATGCACTTGTGTTGAGAGAGATTTGGAAACTAAAATTGCACTGGCTGGACCAGCTTCTGATGAACAATGTCCTTTAATATTCTACTGGTCAAAAAGCGAACTTACCATATACATATAGATAAGCGTGAGAAGTTATTATCTACATGATCAGTATTTCATACCTAGCTATGTTTGTATGATGGCCAGGTAACTAGTGAGCAACTGCATCCTTCATAATTCCCCTATTTCCTATAAAGTGGTTGTAAAACTTTACATATACCCAATGAAGTGAGTAGGCTCAGGTGATGCACAGAGATGAAACAAATCCTCCGACATAAGTTTTACCTGTTTTTCTGCAGCCTTCTTGTCTCTACAGCCTTCTAAAGCACAACATATATGAGCTCCAGAAGGCAGGGATTGAGAACCGGATGTCCCACGCTAAGGAGAGGAGAGCTGAGTGTAATCTGAGACCTAAGTGGAGGAAATGGACACACCCCCTCTACGTATACCCATGCACAGCTGAGACTGTCTATTGCAGGCTGCGTGCTAGAGCTATCTCCCCAGCCCCCCCTCAATCTCTTGGAGTTTACACAACCTGTCAGAAGTGACTAATGCAGATAGCAGCGGAACAAGGCAGCAGACAGAAATCACACTCAGTGCATTGAATTGAGGCAAGTACACACTATAGAAGGATATGCTTGGCTCATTTTTCATCTTAGAGATTTACAACCACTTTAAGGCACCAGAATACATAGACAGTTCCCCCCACCTGGTGCATTAAAAACCTGCACTTAATACACTGTTGAAAAAAATATTGTTACACTAATATCAGGTCACATGAACCCACCAATCTGTTTAACACTTCAAAAGATGTCGGGACTGTTGCAGCGACTCGGTGTGGCCATATTGCAGAAGGTCAATTTGGTAACATGTGATGTAGTCACATGACACTGGGAGGAGTCTAAGGCCTCATGTACACTGCTGCCGGTAAACGGACGTTCAGAGGCAGTTGGCTGCTTTTTTTCAGCTGCCCCTGAACTCATCCAATGTTATCTTATGTGTACATGTACACGGGTTCGTTTATTGTCGCTTTTAGGCAGTTGCGTTTATAGGCTTTTCTTTGAAGGCAAAAAAATGAGTTCAGACGCCGACTGTGCAAAAGACAAGGCATGCCGCAGGAAGTTACACTGCTCTGCGTGAGCTCTGCCAGTTCATGCAGGGGCAACTCTCAGGTATTAGGTGACATTTTCACACCTCTTATACCGAGTACAATGTCAGTGAAATGCATTTTAAAAAATAATGACTAAAAATTATTCTTTTATAAATCCGCCTGCACAGTTAAAAAACATGTAAGGCATACAATTTGGATTCTTGCAAGAGCTCAATCATGACGACAGGCCCAATTTTGCACAGGGAAAGGCCTAGTCAGCCCAAACAATAACCAATAGCAGGGGAAACATGAGAGAAAGTGAACAGCGGGCGTAACAAAAACGCCAACTGACAGTCTAAAGAGAACGAAAGTAATGAGACGGGATCTCAGTGGTGGGTATGAAAAAAGAAACAAAAACAAAAATAAATAAATAAGAAACCTTGTGGCAGCCAAATCAGTATGTAACGAGAACGCCGGGAGATTTTACAAAAAAAAAAAAAATAAAAAAAAAAATAACTGCATCAAATTACAGCTGTCAAATTTCTCCGACTGGATATGTCAAATCCGCCTCATTACACGGACTGCGAGTTCCTCTCTGCTCAAGATTGGAGCTTTTCTAGAAAAAGCTTTATATTTTGCCAATCAAGCAAGATTTCTCTACTTAACCTCCAGTGTGCTGCAGAATGAGCGCCGTCGCCGCCTTCACTGCCACCAGTGGTGTTCCCCAAATGTAGGAGGGGTTAATTCAAGGCTATTAAAATGTGGAGTGAGTGACAGTAAAACCAGAGCCAGGAGCGGGCTGGAATGGGCTTCGCAGGAGATGTCATTTCTGTCCTAATCCAAATGTTAAAAATGTTCCCTTATGCAAGAATTTTGTAATGATCTCTACTGCCAGCTCCTATATATGGCTTGTTATACACTCTGGTGTCTGAGCCCATACAATGTAAACTCCAGTGTATTTGTATCTGATCAACATGTACAAATATATAATGCCTCGTTTCCACTGAGCGGATCGGTTCGGTTCGGTACGCTATTTTGGGTGTTTCCATTATGAAAGCGGCCCATACAACCGAACCGAACCGAACCGCTCCATTCAGGGTCCTGCTTCAGATGTGGGGCCATAGAAAATGGAACGGTTCCGTTAGGGCAGAGCTACGATACATTCCACTGATTGGTGGACGTGTGACGCCATACTAGGCATTTTTTCTAAACCCACGTATGGCCCCTGTCGGTCTGACTTGCAGTGGAAATGCTCACCTGAATAGGCCGGACCATTCTAGGCCTTCCAAACTGTACCGACCCGAACCGATCCACTCGGTGGAAACGAGGCATAAGTGGTCCATATAGTGAACTTGGGGGGGGGGAGATTTACTAAAACTGGTGCACACAGAATCTGATGCAGCTGTGTATTGTAACCAATCAGCTTCTAACTTCAGCTTGTTCAATTAAGCTTTGACAATAAAACCTGGAAGCTGATTGGTTATTTTGCACAGCTGCACAAGATTCTGCGCTGTGACTGGCCGCGCAATCATCTGGGACCTGTGATGTGTCCCAGATGATTGCCGAGAGGGAGGGGGGGGTGATCTCCCTTCTGGTGCTGCCAGGAGGAAGTGGGAGCTGGGATACTGTAAAAAGAGGGTACCCCCCTCTGCCAAATGTGACATGTCAGGGGGTCACCTCCCTTAAAGCGGAAGTTCCATTTTTGGGTGGAACTCAGCTTTAAGGTCATCGCAGAGGACAAGGGGCGCTCTTTACGTCTAGAGGAAAAAGGATTCCATCTCCAAATACGGAAAGGTTTCTTCACAGTAAGAGCTGTAAAAATGTGGAACAGGCTCCCTCTAGAGGTGGTTCTGGCCAGCTCAGTAGATTGCTTTAAAAAAGGCCTGGATTCTTTTCTAAATGTACATAATATAACTGGGTACTACATTTATAGGTAAAGTTGATCCAGGGAAAATCTGATTGCCTCTCGGGGGATCAGAAAGGAATATTTTCCCCTACTATAGCAAATTGGATCATGCTTTGCTGGGGTGTTTCGCCTTCCTCTGGATCAACTGTGGGTATAGGATTGGGTATATGGGATTGTATTTTTTCTTGGTTGAACTAGATGGACTTGTGTCTTTTTTCAACCTATTATGTAACAGCCCAGGTGCTGCATACAGCCACCCATAGAGTTGAATGGGTGTGCACGGCTGTATTTGGGTGTGCGCCAGTGTTCTATATTTTGCCTATGCCACTATGCCATACTTGTGTTTACAGCAGCACAAGCTTATACCAGAATACAGCTGTGTACAGCCATTTATGTCTATGAGAGTCTGTATACAGCACCTGGGTTTTCTTGGTAAAATATACGCTGGAAATTACGATTGCAGCGATACCACATCCATACCTCCCAGCTTTCTGAGATGGGAATGAGGGACACTTATTAGCAAAATTATGTAGGCATAGGACACACCCCCTACCACGCCCCCATAAAGGAGAATTATGCAAAAAAAAAAATGATTAGTTAAACCCACAAGTGTTTTTTTACCACTACTATTCCTTTACACTGGCTTTTGGAATTTACAAATGCAGCATTTAAGAAATTGGATGAAAGATTTAGCGCTGGGAAACACTTTTTGAAAGATAAAAAGTGCATTTTATATACAACTAAATGAATCAGACCAAAATAAGGGGCAAATGAGGAGAAAAGAGGGACAGCGGGACCTTGTTCTGAATCAGGGACAGTCCCTCCAGTTTAGGGACAGTTGGTAGCTATACACATATGTGTATATTATTTTTTGTCTGTACCAATAGTAGGGCCGAGAAACAATAGTGCACATTTTGCTTTAACCCTGAACTAGATCAAACCCTGCGCTAGCTATTTTAGCTTTACTTTTTATTTATTTTTACACTTTTTTTTTTTTTACAGTGTTTTCCTCTAGCAAGGTTAAAAAGATAATATGTCCTTTTCTCAATTCAAGAGGAGAAAACAACACAGAGGGGGGCTGTACAGTGACTGATGCCTATGATAGCCAATCACAGCAATTGTTGTTACGAGGCCCCGAGCTGTCGGTGACAGCTTGATCACTGTACTGGGAGCGAATTGTGCAGCACGCTGTATAAAAAAACAGTAGAACATGTATGAGGACCCACTGGTAAAGATCTAGTTCCATGAGGCCACATATATGCGTACGCTAGGCTGGCAGAGGTTAGGCTAATTTTGTACAATATACAATCTGATTGTACAATCTCTTTTAGATCTACCATGAACTATGTAGTACAAGAGCCTGCCAGATTTCATACAAATTGAATGGATTGGTACAAAGTTTTGGTAAATCTAAAGGAGATTGTACAGAGATTGTACAATCAATGTGTATAGTATGGCCAGCATAACATATCATGCACACGGCCGTACAGCATGCAGAGCTTGCATCCTGACATCCAAGGGACCAACTGCTGCTGCATACAGCCACCCACTGAGATGCATAAGAGACAGATATAGCATAGCTCCCAACTGTCCCTGATTTCGAGGGACTGTCCCTGATTTGGAGCAATGTCCCTCTGTCCCTCTTTCCCCCTCATCTGTCCCTCATTTTGGTCTGATCTATATAGTTGTATATAAAATGCACTATTTATCTTTCAAAAAGTGTTTCCCAGAGCTAAACCTTTCATCCAATTTATAAATTGCTGCATTTGTACATTTTAAAAGCCAATATAAAGGAATAGTAGTGGTAACAAAAAGCCCTTGTGGATTTAATTAACCTTTTTTTGGGCTAATTCTCCTTTAAGCGGGTGTTGCAGGGGGCGTGTCCTATGCCTACATACGTTTGGTAGTAGGTGTCCCTCATTCCCATCTCAAAATGTTGGGAGGTATGGATGTATGCAGTTATGTTATGGGGGTTTCGTAACATACTTGCATGCGCACTGACGTACACTCCACTGACATATTATCGGACCATACATCGGTGTGCATGCTTTACACAACCCCATACAGCTGCCACTTCAAATGCATCTCAATGGGTGGCTGTACGTTCTGGGAATGTCAGGCTCCCCACCCTGTGCAAACATGTAAATGAGGCCTAAAACAATAATGTGGAAACAAAATGATCTATGTAACAGAATTTCATCACAAACTGAGCAATTCTGTGTCTGCTGCACAATACTGCAATGTATTTCCACACATTGGCATTCTATGTGCCATCTTTTACAAAGTGAATATCATCAGGGGGGTTACACATATGGTAATGTCACCTTCTGTGATATATTTATTATACTGTATAGTCTAACGCACAATAAAACAGATCCTTGTATCAAAAAAAAATCAAAAACATGAATATACTGCCAGCGCAACATATTGGAGAGGCAGAGCAGGGCCCCGGGGCAGGACAAGTGCGCACATTACAAACAGACTGGGAACAAACATCGTGGAAATCACAGCTGAGACTATAAGGTGTCTGTCAGCGATGAGCTGTAATAAAAGCTGTGCCCTGATCACTTGTCTGTGTTATTTCTGACAAATATGACTTCCGTCGAAATGTGAACGTGGCGGAGGTTGTGATCACATGAGGGTCGATTGACAGAAATGAGGGGCGACCATCTAACATTCTCCAACATTTACATGTAGCGTAAATATCTAATGGATTTTCACTCCTTAAAATGTATCTAGACCCAATAATAAAAATGTAATTTATTGCAGCTTACCACCAGTCATTGGATGAGTTGGCTGCATTAGCTTTCTTTTTTTCCTTTTTTTTCACCTGACGATCCTGCCAGTAACACATTTACAATCCTAGGTGACAACACAATCTCACTGCACAGGATCTATGAAGGAGCAGTGTTGTGACCCTGCTGTGTTCTCCTGATGTGAACTACAGGCACCTCTCTTAACCTCTACATGGGGGGGGGGGGGGGGATGTTTTCTAGTGTACAGGAAGTTACAAAGACACTGAAATTCTGGCAAGATACACAGATACTTGCCCAAAATGAATAAGCGTGGGCAAAGAAAAAATAATGCAGATACCACATCTATAGATTGGCAAGCTTACTTATATATATTACATTTTGTCCTTGGGCTTAAAGGGGTTGTAAAGGTATAAATTTTTTCACCTTAATGCATTCTATGCATTAAGGTGAAAAAACTTTTGATAATACCGCCGCCCCCAGCCCCCCCCCCCCCCCGTTTTACTTACCTGACACCTCGAAACTCGGCCGCTCGTTCCCGACCTCCATTCAGCCGATCAGCCTGGTCGCTGATTGGCTATAGTGGATGGATTGAAAGCAGCACAGCCATTGGCTCGCGCTGCTGTCAATCACATCCAATGACGCGGCGCGCCAGGGGCGGGGCCGAGTGATACAGCGAGCGGCTATAGCCACCGGCTGTATCACGGGAGCGCGCCCGCAATAACTAACCACCATACGAGGGAGCTCGCATTAAGGTGGTTAGTTATTGCGGCGAGGAGCTGAGACAGCCGCCGAGGGACCCCAGAAGACCAGGTTCGGGGCCACTCTGTGCAGAACGAGCTGCACAGTGAAGGTAAGTATAACATGTTTGTTATTTTTAAAGAAAAAAAAATTTACCTTTACAACCCCTTTAACTATCCTTTAAGGGCCCATTCATACAACAATGCAGGGCCAGGACAAGGGGTGGGCAGGAGGGGAAGCTGCCCTGGGCACTGTGGTATCATGTGAGGTGGGGGGGGGGGCACAAGGATATTGAGGGTAAGAAGGTTTGTGCTAGGAGGGGGGGATGTGTTCTGGGAGGGGGGATTTGAAGTGGGGGAAGAAGATGTATGCTAGGAGGAGAAAGTTTAGGGGTAGAGGATTTGTGCTAGGAGGGGTGAATTTTTTTTGGGGGGGGGGGGTCAATTGAATTGGGGAGATGGGGGGGCAAAGAATTGTGCTGAGAGGGGGGATTTCAGCAGAGGGCAAATGTGCTCTGGAAGGAGGGGGGATTTATGCTTAGAGGGAAAGCAGATTAGTGCTTACTGTTTTTGTGGGGGGATTTTTGCTGACACATAAAGCTCATACATCTTGCGGGGGGCGCAATTTGGCATGTTCGCCCTGGGCGAGAGCAGTGATCGCTGTCACCTCTTCATCCCCCCTAGTTGTTAACCCCTTCACTGCCAGTGTCCTTTACACAGTAATCAGTGCATTTTTATAGCACTGATCGCTGTATAAATGACAATGGTCCCAAAATAGTGTCAAAAGTGTCCGATCTGTCCACCATAATGTCGCGGTCACGATAAAAATCACAGATCACCGCCATTACTAATAAAAAGAAAAAATAATAAAAATGCTATAAAATTAACCCCTATTTTGTAGACGCTATAACTTTTGCGCAAACCAATCAATATACGCTTATTGCGATTTTTTTTTTTACCAAACATATGTAGAAGAATACATATCGGCCTAAATTGAGGAAAAAAATTGTTTTTTTATATATTTTTGTGGGATATTTATTATAGCAAAAAGTAAAAAAAAATATTGCTTTTTTTTTTCAAAATTGTCGCTCTTTTTTTGTTTATAGCGCAAAAAATAAAAACCGCAGAGGCGATCAAATACCACCAAAAGAAAGCTCTATTTGTGGGAAAAAAAGGACGTCAATTTTGTTAGGGTACAGCGTCGCACGACCGCGCAATTGTCAGTTAAAACGACGCAGTGCCGAATCGCAAAAAGTGCTCTGGTCAGGAAGGAGCTGAAGTGGTTAAGCAAAGTCAATGACTGGAACGCAAAGTTTTTTGTTTTTGTTTTTAAATTTAATAAAAAAGTAGAGCTTTTATTTATTTTTTTAAAATGATACAGTAGCTGTATGTTCCAAGGAATTTATTCACTTAAACCAGAACAGGAAAAAAAAAGAGCAACAGATACAGGGTCTCTGAAGAGGTTGCAGTCGAGTTTGAGGATGAGCCGCGTCTGAGATATGTAATTTCACAAAAAACAAAACAAAACACTAAATGAGAAAGGTAGCAGCTCAGCAGAGCGCAGCTGACCAATATATCTTCCATCGGAGACACTTGCTGTGTTCTGCATGCGGAGAGAGGACTGCGGGTACATTGAGCATTGAATTCTTCCCAGCCACACAACAGACCTGCACAGCTTTGCTCGATCTATAGCACAGGAAGTAGAGGAGGAATGCAGGAAGTCCACCGTGCCGCAGACTTTGAGAAATGGATTCATCCTCTAGAATCCTTAATAAATGTCCTCATAAGGTGCCAACGACAGTAGCTCACTTGTGAAAATCTACTGTGCGTACAGGAAGGGGGAGGGGAATGTGAATACTGAATCATTCTCATTAACGTTGCCTGTAATTCTGGCGATGAATGATGGATGAGTCGCGGCGAAGTGGCGCGGATACGGCTGGATAAAGGTGTGTGATGAATTGCGTTGGGTTGAAGTGGCGGTTCATTCAATCACACCTGATTTACTTATCCTCCAGACGGGGAGAGGAGGGGAAGGGTGAACTCAGGTGAGACAGGGCCAAGGCTGCCATAGCTTAGGTAGGCTGACTTTGACAGCAGAAGACGGCGTGTGAAGGGTACACGTTCCCGTCTCAGTCTCACAAAGTCCTAGCAGACAAAGTTTAAAGTAGTAATGAAGTCCGAATGTTTTTTTTTGTTTGTTTTTTTTACCCCAATGCATTCTATGCATTAAAGTTGTTGTAAACCTTTACATATGCCCAGTGTAGTGACTGGCCTCAGGTCATACATAGATATGAAACAAATCCTCTTACGTAAGCTGTACCTGTTTATCCGCTGCCCTGTCTTCTCTACATCCGGTCACAGTGCTGAATTTTAAAGTCTGTCGGAGAGTTTAGAAAAAAAAGTGGGCGGAGAGCTGAAGTTATACTCTGCAGAGCTCAGTAAGGCAAACTCTGACAGCTGATTGGAGGGAAGGGGCGCACCCAGCCTCCACACAGCACACAGCAACAGAGCTGAGGCTGCAAATCAGCTGGCGGTCCCTCCCCTGTCATCATTTTCCTCTTGGTGTCAGGAAAACTTGTCAGAAGTGATTCATGCTGATAGCAAAGCAACGAAGCAGCAAACAGAAATGACACTTAGTGCTCCTAATTGAGACAAGTACACACTATAGAGGGATATGCTGTGTTTATATTTCATGTCTGAGGTTTACAACAACTTTAAAGAGGAGGTCCGCCCACCCTGCAAGGGAGGAGGAGGGAGCTGAGCCGTAATTTTCCGTGGCCCGGACTCCCGAAAGTCCGCTCCCCCCCGAGAGGTGCCAAATGTGGCACCGGTGCGGGGGAGGAGATAAATGTGTGGAAGTTCCACTTTTGGGTGGAACTCCACTTTAAAGTGGATGTAAACCTTCACATATACCCAGTGAAGTGAACAGCCTCAGATGATACACTGAGATGAAACAAATCTCTCTACATAAGTTTTACATGTATATCTGCTCTCTTCTGTTTGCTATACTCTTTAGAGTGTTAGAGATTTTTTCTTCCTGTTCAGCACTGGGTGTGGATTTTTGGCATACACTGTGTGACAGCTGATTGGAGGAAAGAAACACACACCCCCTCCACATAGGCCAAGGAAGGAATGTGCAGAGTTGTGCTGTGAATAGACAAGCTCTCTGCTAATCTATTTATAGCACCCACCTCAACACAAATTTCAGGCTGGTTTTATCTTGGTGGTCAGAGAACGTGTCAGACGTTATCATGCTGATAACAGAAGAATGGAGCAGCAGAAGGACACGGGACTTTGGAGAGAGATAAGAAAACACTACAGATATACGTGCTTAGGTTAAATTTCATGTATCAGGTTTACATCCAATTTAAGGTAAAGCCCCTTCTGCATGCAGTCTCCTCCCCAGCCCCTCTTTATACTCACCTGAGCCCAATCTCGATTCAGCGATGTGCACGTGAGCAGAAGCTCTCCCAGGTCTCTACCTCCTCATTGGTTCAGACACAGGAGTTGGAGCCATTAGCTCCTGCTGCTGTCAACCACAGCCAGTGATGAGGGAGCGGGGGGGGGGGCAGGGCCGACAGCAAGTCTCGGGAGCAAGCCCTCACAAATGCCCCCATAGCAAGTGGCTTGCTATAGGGGCACTCAGCGGAGGGGAGGTGCCGGAAGACCCGAGAAGAGGAGGATAGGAGGCTTCTCTGTGCCATTGCACAGAGCAGGTAAGTATAACATGCTTGATATTTTAAGGAAAAAATAAATTTACATTCAGAATCACTTTAAAGCTGAACTCAGGCTATCCCTGCACAGTTTTCCAGACTCTTCTCCTGTACTGAGGCAGGGCCATGTGATGTTTTCAGGAAGTTATTTACAGCACCTTGCTGGCCCCTCCCACAAGCCATCATCTGCCTGAATAGTAATAAAGAAGCACAGGGACCCAGTGATCACATTACTGAGTCTAAAATAAGGAATGTAGTCAAAATGGAAAGGTTTAATTGAGAATTCTAGTTGACGAGGGGAAAGAGTAGAACTAGGAATGGCAAAATCTAAGCAGATTAAACTTCAGCTTTAATATATTGGTTTGCAGCCAGAAGACTCATTCTTTGGCTATTTGCCTGAATGAGCAGGTGTACCTAATGTAAGTGTCTGCTGAGCATATATGTTTATGATGCTTACCGGATGATCCAGACTAGGGATGAGCTTCGTGTTCGAGTCGAACCCATGTTCGACTCGAACATCGGCTGTTCGGTCGTTCGCCGAATTGCGAACGATATGGGCCGTTCGCGCCAAATTCGTGTGGCGCGTCACGGCCCATAATTCACTGCGGCATCGCAGTGCATTGCTGGCTGATGATTGGCCAAGCATGCACTATGACCCGCATGCTTGGCCAATCACAGCGCCGTCAGTAGAGAGAGCTGTAATTGGCCAAAGCCAGGGTGGCTTTGGCCAATTATGGCTCAGGGGATTTAGTACACGCCCCACACTATATAAGGCCGCCTGCACGGCGGCCCTGTGTAGTGTGTGTTCCGGTGTGCTGAGAGATAGAGAGAGAGAGAGACAGTGTCATTTCATTTGAGTTAGATAGATTAGGCAGAACAGTCAGTCAGTTAGCTGCACTTACAGTGTATTGTGTATATATATGCATCCCAGGTGTTGCATATATATATATATATATATATATATATATATATATACACTGTATTCAGTTTAGCTAGATCCGTTCCTGTTATCTTCTATCTAGACTATTTACATTTGGTGCAGTGCGTCCTGCTCACAGTGTTCAGCTAGATCCGTTCCTGCTATTTACATTTAGTGCAGTGCGTCCTGCTCACAGTGTTCAGCTAGATCCGTTCCTGTTATTTACATTTAGTGCAGTGCGTCCTGCTCACAGTGTTCAGCTAGATCCGTTCCTGTTATTTACATTTAGTGCAGTGCGTCCTGCTCACAGTGTTCAGCTAGATCCGTTCCTGCTATTTACATTTAGTGCAGTGCGTCCTGCTCACAGTGTTCAGCTAGATCTGTTCCTGCTATTTACATTTAGTGCAGTGCGTCCTGCTCACAGTGTTCAGCTAGATCCGTTCCTGCTATTTACATTTAGTGCAGTGCGTCCTGCTCACAGTGTTCAGCTAGATCCGTTCCTGCTATTTACATTTAGTGCAGTGCGTCCTGCTCACAGTGTTCAGCTAGATCCGTTCCTGTTATTTACATTTAGTGCAGTGCGTCCTGCTCACAGTGTTCAGCTAGATCCGTTCCTGCTATTTACATTTAGTGCAGTGCGTCCTGCTCACAGTGTTCAGCTAGATCCGTTCCTGCTATTTACATTTAGTGCAGTGCGTCCTGCTCACAGTGTTCAGCTAGATCCGTTCCTGCTATTTACATTTAGTGCAGTGCGTCCTGCTCACAGTGTTCAGCTAGATCCGTTCCTGCTATTTACATTTAGTGCAGTGCGTCCTGCTCACAGTGTTCAGCTAGATCCGTTCCTGCTATTTACATTTAGTGCAGTGCGTCCTGCTCACAGTGTTCAGCTAGATCCGTTCCTGCTATTTACATTTAGTGCAGTGCGTCCTGCTCACAGTGTTCAGCTAGATCCGTTCCTGTTATCTTCCTACTGACAGGCAGGCTTGTCTGGTTACAGTATATAAAGCTACCTGAAGAAAATTACAGGTGTTCTATCCCAGCTTAATGCAGCTACAGGCCATTAGTATGTCTGGAAGGCCAAGAAGGAGAGGCAGACAGTCACAAGCCAATAAGAGAGGGCAAGCAGGCTCTGTGTCTAGTGCTGGTCGTGGAGACGGTGCATCCTCATCAGCACGTGGCCATGGGACACGCTTGGCCTTTTTTTCGGCAGCTGGCCGTGTTGAGCCGCAACATGCGGAAGACTTGGTCGAGTGGATGACCAAGCCGTCCTCATCCTCCTCATCCTCTCTCACCCATGCCCAGGGTGCTTTGTCTGGCAAAGCAGCGGCCTCTTCCCTCAGCTCAATGTCATCAGTGACTCCTTCCCTAGCTCCACCATGTCCTCCTGAGGATTCCCTCGAACTGTTTGACCACAGTGTTGGGTACATGCTCCAGGAGGATGCCCAGCGTTTGGAAGGCTCTGATGATGATACTGAGCTCGATGAAGGCAGTAACATGAGCACGGACAGAGGGGGTGCCCAAGAAGGACAGCAATCTGGCAGTCATGCTCCCCCTGCTGCAGCATACTGCCAGGTTTGCTCCAGTGATGAGGAGGGAGGGGATGATGAGGTCACTGACTCAACGTGGGTGCCTGATAGGAGAGAGGAGGAGGAGGAGGAGGAGGCGGCACATCACCAACGAGGCAGGATGCCCTCCAGGGGCCAGCCTAAGGGCAGCACATTGACTGCATCACACCCCAAAGCTCCACATGTGCAGGGCGCTGCAGTCTCTGCGCGTTATTCAAAAAGTTCTTTGGTGTGGGCCTTTTTTGAGACGAGTGCATCAGATCGCACCGCTGCTATTTGCAACATATGTCTCAAGCGTATCTCGCGTGGCCAAAACATCTCCCGCTTGGGTACCACATGCTTGACCAGACATATGTTGACCTGCCATGCAGTTCGTTGGCAAGCGTATCTAAAAGACCCACACCAAAGAACAAAGAGGATCTCTCCTTGCTCCTCATCAGCTGAGATTTCCAACCCCACTAGACCTTCAGTCCTCTCTGAGACCTGCAGTGAGAGGAATGAAGGTGTAGAATTAGGTGTGTCACAGCCAAGTACTTGTGGGCAATCTGCTTTTGGTACACCGACGTCAGATTGTACCAGGCAAATTTCCCTGCCCCAGCTGCTGCACCACCGAAAGAAGTTTGCTCCCAGCCATCCACATGCCCAGCGGTTGAATGCTAGCTTGGCAAAATTGCTAGCACTTCAACTGCTGCCTTTTCAGTTAGTAGACTCTGCCCCCTTCCGTGAGTTTGTGGAATGTGCGGTTCCTCAGTGGCAGGTACCCAAACGCCACTTTTTCTCACAGAAGGCGATTCCGGCTCTCTACCAGCATGTGGAAGGCAATGTCCATGCCTCGCTGGACAGGGCGGTCAGCGGTAAGGTGCATATTACCGCTGACTCATGGTCCAGCAGGCATGGACAGGGACGTTACCTAAGTTTCACGGCGCATTGGGTGACTCTGCTGGCAGCTGGGAAGGATGCAGGACAAGGTGCAGTAGTGTTGGAGGTTGTTCCGCCACCACGCCTCCAAAATGCTGATTGTGACACACCTCTCTCCTCCACCCCCTCCTCTTCTTCTTTCTCCATGGCCTCTTCCTCGGAACCAGCGGTGCTCCGTAGGCGTTCAAGGGGCTACGCAAGTACGCAGGCCAAAAGATGCCATGCAGTGCTTGAGCTGGTGTGCTTGGGGGACAGGAGCCACACTGGGGCAGAGGTTCTGTCAGCTCTGCAAGGGCAGGTTCAGAGGTGGTTGACGCCACGCCAACTTAAGGCAGGAATGGTGGTTTGCGACAATGGCACCAACCTCCTCTCTGCCCTCCGACAGGGACAACTGACCCATGTGCCCTGTTTGGCTCACGTCCTTAACTTGGTGGTGCAGCGGTTCTTGGGCAGGTACCCGGGCTTACAGGATGTCCTGAGGCAGGCCAGGAAAGTCTGTGTGCATTTCCGCCGGTCATATAATGCCAGTGCTCGGCTGACGGACCTCCAAAAGGAGTTTAACCTGCCCAAGAACCGCCTAATCTGTGACATGCCCACCAGGTGGAACTCAACGTTGGCCATGCTGCAGCGGCTGCACACGCAGCAGAGGGCCATCAATGAGTACCTGTGCGACTATGGCACCAGGACAGGGTCAGGGGAGCTTGGTTTTTTTTCCCCACGCCAGTGGGCCATGATCAGGGATGCATGCACTGTCCTGTCACCATTCGAGGAGGCCACGAGGATGGTGAGCACTGACAGTGCATGCATCAGTGACACTGTCCCCCTTGTCCACCTGTTGGAGCACACGCTGCGTGGAATAATGGACAGGGCACTTGAGGCAGAACAGAGGCAGGAAGAGGAGGACTTCCTTAGCTCTCAAGGCCCCCTTTATCCAGACAGTGTTCCTGCGTGCCCGCCGATCACACAGGAAGAGGACGAGGAGGAGGAGGAGGAGGAGGAGGAAGATTGTGTCAGTATGGAGGTGGAGCCTGGCACTCAGCATCAGCAGCAGTCTTTAAGGGATCAGTCCCAAGGAACACATGGACTTGTACGTGGCTGGGAGGAGGTGGCTGCGGACGTTGTTGTCCTTAGTGACCCAGAGGACTCCGGACCGAATGCCTCAGCAAACCTACGCTGCATGGCCTCCCTGATCCTGCAAAGCCTGCGTAAGGATCCTCGTATTCGTGGTATCAAGGAGAAGGACCAATACTGGCTGGCAACCCTCCTTGATCCACGTTACAAGGGTAAGGTTGCGGACCTTATCTTGCCATCGCAGAGGGAGCAGAGTATGAAACATCTTCGGGAGGCCTTGCAGAAAGGTCTGTGCAACGCGTTCCCAGAGACTGGGAGGTTACAAACTCCTGTTTCTGGACAACGTGTTGCTGAGGCTTCGATCAGTCAAAGAAGGAGCGGTGGAGAAGGTGGCCGTCTGACCGATGCGTTCAGACAATTTTTTGGTCCGCAGCCCCAAGGTATGATCGGTTCCAGCAACCATCGCCAGCGTCTGTTTTACATGGTGCAGGAATACCTAGGGGCAAGATCAGACTTGGACACCTTTCCCACCGAAAATCCTCTGGGTTACTGGGTCTTGAGGATGGATCACTGGCCAGAGCTTGCACAGTATGCAATTGAGCTACTGGCCTGTCCTGCATCCAGCGTTCTTTCGGAACGCACATTCAGTGCTGCTGGAGGCGTGGTAACCGATCACAGGGTGCGTCTGTCCACCGACTCGGTCGATCGGCTGACCTTCATAAAAATGAATCAGTCTTGGATCACCACCAGCTACCAAGCACCTGATGCTGATGTAACCGAATAATTTTTTTTGAAATCTCAGATCCCTTCAAAGACTGCCTATGCTGATGCTGAGTGACTATCCCTGAGTAATTATCCTCTTCCTCCTCAATCATCACGCTGATAGCTTGTAAGAACATTTTTGGTTCTGGGCGCCACCACCAGTGCCTAAGGCACAATTTTTCAGCCCCTGTTTAACAGGGGCGTGTAATTACAATTTTTGATGTAATACTTTGCAGCAGGGCTCGTTCCTGCATTCCAACTAGAGTGTCTGTGAGGGGTTGCAGTGTTGTGGCACCAGCACCAGTGCCTAAGGCCCAATTTTTCTGCCCCTGTCTAACAGGGGCGTGTAATTACAATTTTTGATGCAATACTTTGCAGCAGGGCTCGTTCCTGCGTTCCAACTAGAGTGTCTGTGAGGGGTTGCAGTGTTGTGGCACCAGCACCAGTGCCTAAGGCCCAATTTTTCTGCCCCTGTCTAACAGGGGCGTGTAATTACAATTTTTGATGCAATACTTTGCAGCAGGGCTCGTTCCTGCGTTCCAACTAGAGTGTCTGTGAGGGGTTGCAGTGTTGTGGCACCAGCACCAGTGCCTAAGGCCCAATTTTTCTGCCCCTGTCTAACAGGGGCGTGTAATTACAATTTTTGAAGCAATACTTTGCAGCAGGGCTCGTTCCTGCGTTCCAACTAGAGTGTCTGTGAGGGGTTGCAGTGTTGTGGCACCAGCACCAGTGCCTAAGGCCTAATTTTTAAGCTCCTGTTCAACAGGGGCATGTAATTACAATTCTTGATCTAATATTTCACAGCAGGGCCCTGTGAGGGCTTACAGTGTTGTGGCCGCAGCAACACCTAAGGCCCAAATTTCTGCTGAGTATATAGGGCAGGACCCTACTTTCAAACATCTAACTTACAAACGACTCCTACTTGCAAACGGAAGGAGACAACAGGAAGTGAGATGAAATCTACCCCTAGGAAGGGAAATTCTCTCCTGTAAGAGTTAATATGGGAAAACAATTTCTCCTTTCCACTGATGCTTTCCAATCCTTGTTCCACAAAAAAACCCAAATTTTCGAAAAACATTTTTCATTGGGACAAAAAAGTGAGGTGAAATCTTCTGAAGAGGAGGAAAGACAGCAAAACAAATGTCACAGGGGTGATAACCCTTCCCTATGTTTTCCAAAAAGCTTAAAAAAGATTTTTTGGCTGGAGCTAAACACGTTAAAAATGTACCCGTTCAAAATTACAAAGAGATTCTACTTAACAACAAACCTACAGTCCCTGTCTTGTTTGCACCGCCTGTATACTGCTGTTCAGAGTATATAGGGCCTTTCCTTATTTTAATTTGGGTGCGGGGTTCCCCTTAATATCCATGCAGGACCCAAAGGGCCTGGTAATGGACTGGGGGGGTACCCATGCCGTTTGTCTCACTGATTTTCATCCATATTGCCATGACCCGACATGACATTAAACCCGCAAGCAGTTTTAAATGAGATTTTTTCCTTTAAAAATGACATTTGGTGCAGGGACTGTTCTAAACACGGGAAACACGCGTCACTTTACAGGCATACTATAGACACCCCCCAGGTACGATATTTAAAGGAATATTTCACTTTTTTTTTTTTACTTTAAGCATCATTAAAATCACTGCTCCCGAAAAAACGTCCGTTTTTAAAAGTTTTTTTTGCATTGATACATGTCCCCTGGGGTAGGACCCGGGTCCCCAAACCCTTTTTAGGACAATACCATGAAAATTAGCCTTTAAAATGAGCACTTTTGATTTTGAACGTTCGAGTCCCATAGACGTCAATGGGGTTCTAACGTTCGTGTGAACTTTTGGTCCGTTCGCAGGTTCTGGTGCGAACCGAACCGGGGGGTGTTCGGCTCATCCCTAATCCAGACACATATCATAGGAAAATGACATAATGCATTTTCTGCTCCCTATGAAATAAGAAAATTCTGGAAGAGGAAGAGTAGATAAGTTGTATAAGAATCATTTCTCCGCTGTGAAAAGTAAAGCCTTATACACACGGTCAGATTATTGGACAAATTTTCATCAGTTTTTTGTTGGGTGCTAGTCTCAAATAGAAAGAGAAGAGGGTACTCACCATCAGAAAATTTCTGACGACAGAATTCAACGTCAGAAGTGACTTAAAGTGGAGTTCCACCCACTTTTACAACTCTTCAGCATCCCTCACTAAACTGTTCACTGTAAACGAATTGGATATTTTTTAATTTTTTTTCTCAGCACTTACTGTATATCTGCTGTATTTATTTTTCACTTCCTCCTCCCTGGCTGCGGCCCATCGCATCATTTCCTGTTTGCAATGCCTTCTGGGAAGGGGCGGCAACTTCCTCTGACACTGCCGTTCCTATGGAAACCTGACCTGAAACCTATTACACTGCTTGTGCTGCACTGAGCATGTGCGAGATCTACAAGGATGAGATCCAGTTAGAAATAGTCTGGCTTCAGATGCCCACACTTAAGATGGCCACAGCCTGCTGTAAGTTTATAAAATAACAAACTACTGCTATAAACTAACAAAACAGACCTTAGTTTGCATTAAGCTTGTGTATTATAGGGGTATTTTTATTTAAAAAGTATCATTTCGGCCGGAACACCACTTTAATGTGTTGAATTGTTTTGTATGTGTTCATTTCTGAGCATGCCTAGTCTTGCTCTTCAGATTTGTTTTTGTCAGAAAACCGTGCTAGTGAAAAGAAAATCGGACGTTGTGGTCACATTAGACAAAAATTTTCAAGCCTGCACATCCAGTTTTTGTCTGCTGAAAATTCGTAATCGGCTGTCAAAAGCAGCGTACTAATGATCAGAAAATCGGCAGATCGTTCATCGGGCGAAATTTATCTTCAGATTTTCTGACCGTGTGTACTGGCCTTAACGTTTGATCACAGCATCAACCCACTTCCACAGGTCTCCTGCTTGCTTTTGTGCCTTCAGATATTAGCTGAGCAGACAAGCATTGTGCAGAGGGTGCTTGAGACGTCTTGTACTCATATTAATCTTGTCAACAAACTCTTCCCATTCAGCCAGCAAGTGATGAGTAAGATGCATCACTTTCTTCCCAATCTCCTTCTACATTCCACTGACCTATGGAGCCATCTGTGAACATGAGTAACATATGTTCAGCCCAGTGGGATGAGGCGGGAGAAACTAAACACAAAACCCATACTTTGGACTTTATTGTAAGTAAATCTAAGCCAAATCGCTAAACTCTTATATAAGCTTTAAAATGGTAATGTCATTTCAAAAGGTGTTTTTGAGTTTTGTAAACTGCTAACTACTGGAGATTCTGCCGTGAAGGTCCTTGTTCAGGCACGTCTTGAGTTAGAGTTTAGACAACTGTCTGTCTGCATTGTCACCATGTCACATGCACCCCTAGTGGAGACCGGGCTGTGCCAACACACATTGCCCAGGCATAGTCCACCTTTGTCACACTGTCAGGAAGCCGGGCCAGAGCAATGATGTGCAGATGACGCAGGAGCAAGTGCACATAGATGGCAGGTGGCTGAAAGAGGCTGAAGGAGATCAGCAGCATTGAGATGTTTAAGAGGGTGAAAATTTGTTTTCTTTGCTTGTTTTTTTAATGTAAAAAAAGGCAATTGTTTTGGGTACATGGTGCACACTAAATGTCACCCAGTTAGGTTTAGGTTTTGCTTTAAACTCCCCAAATGGGGACACAGCAATTAAAAACTTAACAGAGCCTTTACCCCCTTCCCCACTTTATACACAGCACCACCAAAGGTCCAGTTTGGGATAATTTTATTGTCATGATTTCCTATTCTTTTTATAAACTTATTTGTGGTCCACAGTGGCTATAACATAAAATAGAAATTGGAAATGTATGACATTTCCATTGGCAGGTTTATCCAGTAAAACAGAAGCAAAGCACAAACTGTAGTAATGACAAGAGCCAATCAGAATGCATATAGTAATATCATTGCTTCATCTGGGTTCTTAGTGTATCTTGCACTTTACACTTTGATCCTCGGGCTGCATTCTGAATAGGGTGAATGCTTAGATCTTGAAGCAGTGTACAGTATGTTGCTCTGCATTCCAGTTCTTACTGTGTCTATAGCCAATGGCCATGAAGTCTCTAAAAGTTGTTAGTTATGCTGGCCACACACCCAGAACTTTTGAACTTTTTTTCTCTTTTTTTTAGCAGAAATTTTATTTGTATTTACTCAGTACTTTTTTTCTGAGAGAATAGGTGCAGGAACCCCCCTATCCAAGTCACCCCTTTGTCTCTGCCCCTACCCACTTTCGAGCACCGTCCCTTGCAGTGGCGGCCTGCCCATAGGGGACACAGGGGCACCGCCCCTCTAATCAATGCGCCCGGCCCCTAATCTACATGCAGAGCGCGAGACGCATGGATTTCAATGTTTTTTTTTTTTAAGCACATGATTATAACCTGAGGCTCTAATTGGCTTTAAAAAAAGGGTGGGCTCAGGGCGCAGGATCCACTTCCTGTTCGTCCGGGAGCGAGGAGTAGCTGGAGAGAGGAGCAGCAGCCCTACCCCGGATCCTTGCCATCTGCCTCCTAAGGTAAAGAGGCCTCTGATCACCGCCTTCCCGGCCATCTCCTGCGTGCGCGCGGGGGATCACCGCACCAGCCACCACTCTTCCCTTGGTTCCACCAACTACTCATCTCCCAGTACTACCCTTTTTAGAGAATACAGCAGAACCAAGTATCATTTGTGGTGCTATGTAACTTGTATGGAATTTGTTAATGATAACAAGAAAAGCAGTAAAATAGATCCCCTGCAGCCAGCAACAATAGACCCCCCAGCCATAATGGACCACCAGCAACATAAGACCCACCCCTAGTAACAATAGATCCCCCACCTGCAACAATATACCCACCTGAAAAAAATAGATCACCCCCAGTGACAATAGATCCCCCAGCAGCTAGCATAAACAGACCCTGCAGCACACCCCAGCACCCCTTGACATTACATACATTCACCGAAAGAGGTGCCGGAACTGCGTTCCCCCGCATTCCCGCAAAAAAAGAAGCCCTGATTTTACTTATTACAACTATGTATGTAACAAATCCAGAACAGATAGCCTGGCATATTTACCTTGCTGAACAGCCAAGTACTCTATGTCAGCTGCCATTACAAGCCCGGAGACCTGGCCAAATGACAGCTGGCATTTTCCTCCTCTGGGATTATTGGGCAGGAAGCCAGTCGTGCATTGTGGAGTAATGGCCTCCACTGTGCCAACTTAAGTTTTAAATATCTTCAGTGTCAATCATCTTTTGAAACAACTACTACTCTTAAAAGCTATTTTTTCTAACATAAACTGGCCCATGCAGAGAATGAGCCATAGATTAGAATACTGAGCTATTTGTACAAATATTGTTTATTGCAAATGCCATACCTGTAGTATACTGTCCCTCATGAAGCCTGGCTTGTTTTAAGGACATGGGCTACAATAAAAGTACTGCTGGGCTTTCTTCTTTGAGTTCAATTAATGTGATAATTAGTGATAAGCTCAGGCATCCTCCAAACTCATCTCCAACCTGAACTCTTTCTTTTTTGTACGCCAATGAGCTTCGGGCAACGTCATTAGCTCCCCACAGCTCACAGAAGCTGCAGGGAATGACTGGAGTTCAGAGTTCAGGTTAGAGATGAGTTTGGAGGACACCAATGTAGTGAAATTCTGACCGTGTGTGGGCTCCATCGGACTTTTTCCATTGGATTTTCCGACACACAAAGTTTGAGAGCTTGCTATAAAATTTTCCGACAACAAAATCCGTTGTCGGAAATTCCGATCGTGTGTACACAAACCCGACGCACAAAATGCCACGCATGCTCAGAATAAATTAAGAGACGAAAGCTATTGGCTACTGCCCCGTTTATAGTCCTGACGTACGTGTTTTATGTCAAAGCGTTCAGAACGATCAGATTTTCCGACAACTTTGTGTGACCGTGTGTATGCAAGACAAGTTTGAGCCAACATCCGTCGGAAAAAATCCATGGATTTTGTTGTCGGAATGTCCGATCAATGTCCGATCGTGTCTTTTTGTTTATGACACAGAGGTGTGCAATAGGGTTATCATCCCTGGAGGTGTCTGTTACATTGAATATGGTTTGGCATTGCTGGAAGATTGGTCAAAGCAGAAACCACAATTCAGTGCTTATAAATGTAAAATAATGCACCTAGAGAAAAAATATTCCTTGTTAGAGTACAGCGTTGGCCAGCCCCACAGAGGAAAAAGGATTTGGGGATACTTATTTTTAAGATATAAAACAAAAACATAAAAACTGCGCTAATGCTCTAATTTATACATAAACATCAAAAATATATTAATTATTTATTTATTATTTATTTCAGATGATTGCAAAATGAGAAAACAAGTGTGACTATGGAGTGGGAAAAGCAAATAGATATCTAGGTTGCATCACATGATGGGTCACCAAAAGAGGTCCTGATTCCCCTATATAGGTCTTTAGTTAGTTCTCATTTAAAATACTGTGTCCAGTTCTGGAGCCCCAACTTACAAAAAAAAGATATTAATAAGATAGAATGAGTCCAGAGATGGGCAACAAAGATGGTGAAAGGTCAGAGGGATAAAAGCTTTAAATACATCAAGGGGGTAAATAATGTTCAGGAGGGTAGTATTTTCAATATCAATCAATTAAAGACCAAGAACACTGGTACATGACCACAAACTAGCATTAAGAAAGTTCAAAACGAATCTTAGAAAGTATTATTTTACTGAATAAGCGATTGATGCCTGAGACAGACTTCCAGCAGAGGCAGGGAGTCAGTCAACAGTAAGTGAATTCAAACATGCTTTGAACAAAGATAGATCCATACTCAGACAAAAACAAAAACATGCATATAAATATATATGAGAAAAACAAAAAAACAAAAAAATGGGACACACTTAATAGATCATTTGGTCTTTTTTTCTGCCATCACTCTTCTATGTTTCTCTGTTAAAGGAGTTGTAAAGGCAGAAGGTTTTTTATCTTAATGCATTCTATGCGTTAAGATAAAAAGCCTTCTGTGTGCAGCAGCCCCCCTCAGCCGCCCCCCCCAATACTTACCTGAGCCCCATCTCGATCCAATGATGTTGAGTCCTTCGGCCGTCCGGGACTCTCCCTCCTGATTGGCTGAGACACAGCAGTGGTGCCATTGGCTCCTGCTGCTGCCAAAGTCAGTTCGCCAATCAGAAGAGAGAGGGGGCAGGTTCGAACCACAGCTCCATGTCTGAATGGACACACGAAGCTGCAGCTTGGTTCTGGTGCTCCCATAGCAAGCTACTTGCTGTGGGGGCACTCGACAGGAGGGAGGGGCCAGAAGCAGCGAAGAGGGAGCTGAGAAGAGGAGGACCCAGACTGCTCTGTGCAAATCCACTGCACAGGGCAGGAAAGTATAACATGTTTGTTATGAAAAAAAACAAAAAACAAGACTTTACAATCACTTTAAAGTGGTTCTAAAGCCTTAAAGCGGAAGTAATTACATTGATTCAACAGTTTCAAAAAACAGTTACATTCCTGGTTATGCTCTCAACCAAACTGTCAAACCGTCCAATGGCTGGTGTCATAACTAAATCATATGTGCAGCATCATGGCAGCTGAAGATTAGATGGAGGCCAAGATGGCAGCTTCCTTGGCTGAAAACGATAGGAGGATTTACTTCCACTTTAAGCTTTGTTTTTACCTTAATGCCATTGGCTCCCACTGCTGTCAATCAAATCCAGTGACAAGGGAGCGGGGGTGGGTCCAACCTGCCCTGTTTGTGTCAATGGACGCAGACAGGGTGGCTGGGGAGCGAGCCTGCACAAATGCCCCCATAGAAGGCAGCTTTTTATGGGGGCACTCGCAGAAGAATAGGAGCCAGGAGTGCCGGCACAGGTCCCGAGGATCGGGGCTGCTCTGTGCAAAACCATTGCACAGAGCAAGTCAGTATGACATGTTTATTATTTTAATTTTAAAAAATTGAGCCTTTAATAACATTTTAGGGACTGGCAGGATCACTAGGAATTATTTTTTAAAAAGCTGCAGATTTAAGAATGTTGAAAACATTTTTGAAATAACATGAACATATTATACCTTTTGTGAGATTTTAGTTATTGAGTCCTTCTGATACATAAAGCTTTGCTTTTAGAGACATATGATGAAAAGCTAACTGAAGCCCCAGGGAATGGCTGACCAATCAGAGCAGGGACTGGTTTATACCCCACCAGACTAATAATGATTTAGAGCGACTGTAATATTGAGCATTAGACTATGGAACACTGGCTTAAAATATCATTTGTACACTGAGGTCTGGGCTAGCATTAACCTGCCCACACTCTCCGCTTTAACACATTAAAGTTAAATTGAAGCTATGGCGGAAAGCAGTCTCTGTAGGAGAGGAGAGCACTGAATAATTGTTTGCCCGTTTTGGCGTGACTTCAGCTCCAACTCAATCTATTTGTTGCATCCCACCCCCTCCCCATTTCCGCCAAGTGCCAGAGGAGATGGCTTAGATTGCAAGCTCCTCCGTGAACAGATTCATTAGGATCAGCAGCAGAAAAAAGATTTTAGTGTAAGAAGGGTAACAATTGATTTAGCACGTAGCAGCACAAAAGTAACAAAGTGTAAAGAAACATATAGATATATACTTAATCCCTTGAAGGTCTCCCTCATGTGCGTTCTTTAAAAGCAGTATAGATGCAGAGGTTCGGCCTTGGTAGCATAGCAACCTTAGCCCGTCTGCTCACTGATTCAAACGCATCCCCAAATCAATCAATACGGTTAATAGCACTTCTACACAACAATGGCAGCTACTGCTAGTATTCATCTTCATTTCGCCCGTGCAGCCGAGTTACCGGTAAAGGGGGAAAAAAAAAATGGGGCCCAGCAGGTCTCCGAATGGACCGTTAAGTTGAACAAAGGCCTTTTTTTCAATTTAGCTCACAGTGCTAATTCTTTGCGGGGAACCTTAAAATGAAGTGTCTCGCTCTTGTGGAGCTCAATGAGAAACACATTTTCACGCTCCTCCGAATAAATAGGTTTTAGATTTCTTATGAGGCAAAAGAGTCTTTTCTTACTCTAATAATAGAAGTAAAAGTAAAAAATACTATATTTGTCTCTGGGGGTCCCTGAAGCGTTGAGCTTCTGACTTTCTGGCACTGCTCGGTTGATGAAACTTCGTTGAGCTCTACAATGCCGCTCTGATAGCCTAACGCTGCTATGGTAAGAACCTTACATAGGACACAATAATACTCGCCTGAACAATGTTTAAAAGATGAGAGCAGCATAAGGCTGAACAAGCCTAGTAAAATGATTTTTTTTTCATGACAAGAAGGTCAAAAGCCGACGCGTTTCAAAACCCCCCCCTTATCAGCCTGATGACCCGAATCTCTATTGGTATATTTGTCTATTTTGTTTTACAGATCACCGCCAGCTTCCAAGTCCCGATGAAGGGGGGAGTTCTGAACTACCAAAACTTGTTGGCTTTTGACCTTCTTGAAAAATAAAACTTTTCATTCAAGCTTTGTAGTGCTTTCATCTTTTAAATATTCTTTAGACTGCTCCAGGAACCCTCAGGAAAACTGCACTTGATAGAGAGTTGCGTCTACAAATTGGACGCTCATCCTGACTTTCGCTTACCCTGGGGTCCAACGCTCCACAAACACACTTTTCTGTGCATTAACATTCGCCAGAATACAGAACTCCAACTCCGATTTTTTTTTTTTACAAGTGGACCTAGCATCAAATGTCTTTTATTTTCATCTTAAATGCAGCATGATAAGTAATACACCGTTGTAACACTTCCAGATATTTATTACCTCTCAGAGCTCACAGAATACCCCCTTCTTAATTTGCTTTTCTCTCCGGAAGGATATCACTGTTTTTGTTCAGACATCTCCCAGGGCCACTATCTACTTCCTGAACTGAGATATTACAATCATGTAAATCCTGGTGCCTGTGTAGTTCTTACATGTGTTTAAAAAAAGTCTGACACAAATCAACCAATACTGCAGCCTCTTACTTTGTGACTTGCTACAATGTTACAATGTTGCAGTCTGACCACCGAGGGGGAGAGTAGACAGGAAATTCTTCCTCCTGCCTGCAGAACACTGATGGTATAATCTCAGTCAAGGCAGAGTCACTGATTGGAGCTCAACGATGCATTTTTAATGATAAAGGGTGGAGCTTTTCTGGAAAATAATACTGTTGCTGTGTATTTTATTGTATATTGAATTGCCATCATGCTCACTTTAAGTTTTGATTAAAATGGGAGAAAGTTACATCATCTACCTCTAACTTAATTTTCTGTGAGGAAGTCTTTAGGGTATGACAATCTGTTATACCCAAGGAGAACCCAGGAGAAGCAATGCCCCGTACACACGGTCGGACTTTGTTCGGACATTCCGACAACAAAATCCTAGGATTTTTCCCGACGGATGTTGGCTCAAACTTGTCTTGCATACACACGGTCACACAAAGTTGTCGGAAAATCCGATCATTCTGAACGCGGTGACGTAAAGCACGTACGTCGGGACTATAAACGGGGCAGTGGCCAATAGCTTTTATATCTTTATTTATTCTGAGCATGCGTGGCACTTTGTCCGTCGGATTTGTGTACACACGATCGGAATTTCTGACAACGGATTTTGTTGTCGGAAAATTTTATAGTCTGCTCTCAAACTTTGTGTGTCGGAAAATCCGATGGAAAATGTGTGATGGAGCCCACACACGGTCGGAATTTCCGACAACAAGGTCCTATCACACATTTTCCGTCGGAAAATCCGACCGTGTGTACAGGGCATTAGGCTTAATGTACACGGGACGTTTTAAAACCTCTCCTGAAGGATTTGACTTGACAGTTAAAAACGTCCGTTTTGCCGCATTTACATGCCGCGTTTGCGTTTAGAAGCGTTTTTTTTTTTTAAATAGTCAAAAATGTATCTCCATTAAAAACGCCTGTAAATGAAAAGGGGCCAAATGTGAGCTACCGCGTTTACAAGCTGTTACAGGCATTTGGCACTTCAAATGCCTCTGACATCCGTCCTGAGCGCATTTTTTTGCTTTCCAAAAAATGCTTCTAAACTTCTAAACTGCCAAGAAACGACTATAAAACGACCCTGTGTACATGTACTGATAAGATAACATAGAGGAGAGTTCTGGGGCGGCTGAAAAAAACGCCCAACTGCTCCTAAACGTCCGTTTACCAGCAGCAGTGTACATGAAGCCTTAAATTTCAACATTAAAAGCTGTTGTGTGTTCTTGCATATGCTGCTTGGAAGAATGGTTTTATTTATCTTTGAATGCAAACTCACGGACTTCCAGTATTAATGAGGTTGTCATTTGTAAATATACTCCCAGCACCTAAATGCTCTTTTGCCCCCCTCACACCCGGTACTACTCCATGGCATACTGTAACTCCATCATGTGTTCTCTTCTACAACTCCCATTTTCAAAAAAGTTGGGACGCTGTGTAAAATTTACATAAAAACACAATGCAATGATTTGCAAATCTCATAAACCCATATTTTAGCCACAATAGAAAACAGAAAACATATCAAATGTTTAAACTGAGAAAATGTACCATTTTGAGAAAAAGAAAAGTAATTTTGAAATTGATGGCAGCAACACTTCTCAAAAAAGTTGGGACAGGGCCATGTTTACCACGGTGTAGCATCTCCTCTTCTTTTAACAACATTCTGTAAGCGTCTGGGAACTGAGGAGACCAGTTGCTGGAGGTTTGGGAGAGTAATGTAGTCCCATTCTAGCCTGATATAGGATTCTAACTGCTCAACAGTCCTGGATCTTCTTTGTAGTATTTTTCATTTCAAGATGTGCCAAATATTTTCAGTTAATGAAAGGTCTATTGATGCAGACAAAACAGGGAAGGTGATTCACCGCTCAGGTAGACTTGCTCCCAGGTGTGTGTTGAGTAGATCCTTCAGAGGAGGGGAGTCCCAGGTGCTGGCTAAATGCAAATTGAAGCAAGGTTTGAAACAAGAGAATCTGGATGCCGCACACTGGATAAAGTTGAAAATTCTTCTTTATTGTAAAAATAGGATCATCAAAAATACAGGACAATCAGGCAGATGGTACAGACACCACTGACGCGTTTCGCACTCTAGTTTGAGTGCTTACTCATAGCTATCCGGAGCCCATGGTTGTAAAAAAATTATATAATTGCTCACAAAGTCTAATAGGCTGCCAACATTCCACTAGACATATAGTGTACCAAAAACATATAAAACAATAATGTGGCTCTCCAATGGTGAACAGCTGAACATGAATAGGAACCACTGAGGCCCAATCAGTGAATATAGTGAATAAACAACCAATGTCCTGAAAAAGTGTTAATAAAATTCAATCAAAAAATGTGTATAATAAAAAAGTAGATGAATCAAAGTTCGTAGATGAACACCATGGGAAATACTGTACATCTTGAAATAATATACATGTCAGGTGCATGGAAAAGTCTCTCACACTGCTCAAGGTGAATGAAAACTTGATCTTTAAAGTGCAATCAATGAAAGATAAGGTTGGCACGCTTACCAGAGATGGTTGCCTCATACACAGTACAGCATAAGAGTCAAACAGGCATTCATGAGATGACCTCAACGGAATCCAACTTGGAAAAGTCGATGATTTTGAGAATGAGCCCCGTCCAATATTGAGGGAGAGGTTCCAACATCAGAAAGCACGAAGTCCAAACAGGGGAGGATGCCCATGACAATGTGCTCAGTCCTGGAGTGATCCGATGCCGCTCTTTAGGCTCCGGTCCCCCAGCTGTTGGGAATGTGGGTCTTGTTGTGTGTATATGTATATAATATACACACAGCCAGTGACAAAACCCACATTCCCAACAGCTGGGGGACCGGAAGCGGAGCCTACAGAGCGGCATCGGATCACTCCAGGACTGAGCACATCTTCATGGGCATCCTCCCCTGTTTGGACTTTGTGCTTTCTGATGTTGGAACCTCTCCCTCAATATTGGACGGGGCTCATTCTCAAAATTATTGAATTTCCATGTTGGATTCCGTTGAGGTCATCTCCTCATGAATGCCCGTTTGACTCTTATGCTGTGCCCCTGGTTGCCATAAAGAATGTCAACTTTTAATTTGTCTAACCACAGAACAATTTTCCACTTTGCAACAGACCATTTTAAATAATCTTTGGCCCAGAGAAGACAGCGGCTTTTCTGGATAATGTTTAGATGTGGCTTCTACTTTGCACGATAGAGCTTTGCCTTGCATTTTTGAATGACACGTGAACTGTGTTCACAGACAGTGATTTTTGGAAGTATTCCTGAGCCCATGCAGTAATGTACATCACAGAATAATGTCTGTTTTTAAAATGCCATCTAAGGGCCCAAAGTTCAAGTGCATTCAATATTGTGTTTCAGCCTTGTGCCTTGCACACAGAGATTTCTCCAGATTCTCAGAATCTTTTGATGATATTGTGTACTGTAGATGATGATACATTTAAAGTCTTTGCAATTTTACAGAAACATTTTGAGGAACATTCCGAAATTGTTCGACAATTTTTAGACACAGCTTTTCACAGATTGCTGAACATCTGCCAATCTTTACTTCTGAGACACTCTGAATCTCTAAGATGCTCTTTTTATACCCAATCAAGTTACTGACCAATAACCCTACTTAGTTGAAAAATGTTCTTCCAGTTTCTCCTTGTTAGTACCACTTACTTTGCCAACTTTTTGTTGTCCTGTCTCAGTTTTTTGAAAAGTGTTGCTGCCATCAATTTAAAAATGACCTTAGTTTTTTCTTAAAATGGTACATTTCCTCAGTTTAACCGGTTCCCGACTGTCTCACACAGATATACTGCGGCCACAAGCGATCGCGTGCATGAGCGCCAGGATGGGGATTTGTGTGTGTAACACACACAAATCCCTGTGCTAACAGGGCATTGAACAACGATATGTCTCCTCCCCTAGTAAGTTACATCCGCATACAGTTAGAGCATGCTGAGGGAACACACATTGATCCCCTTGATTGCCCCCTAGTGTTAACCCCTTCCGTGCCAGTGACATTTACACAGTAATCAGTGCATTTTTATTGCACTGATCGCTGTATGTATGTCAATGGTCCCAAAAATGTGTCAAAAGTGTCCGATCTGTCCGCCTCAATGTCGCAGTACCTCTAAAAAATCACAAATCACCGCCATTACTAGTAAAAAAAAAAAATAATAATAAAAATTCCATAAAAATGCCATACATCTTTCCCATAGTTTGTAGACGCTATAACTTTTGCTCAAACCAATCAATATACGCCTATTGCAATTTTTTTTTACCAAAAATATGTAGAGGAATATAAATCGACCTAAACTTATGAAGAAATTTGTTTTGTTTTTTTTTAATTCAGGGGATATCTATTATAGCAAAAAGTAAAAAATATTGTTTTTTTTTTTTTTCAAAATTGTCGTACTTTTTTTGTTTATAGTGCAAAAAATAAAAACCGCAGAGGGGATCAAATATCACCAAAAGAAACCTCCATTTGTGGGAAAAAAGGATGCAAATTTTGTTTGGGTACAGCATTGCATGACCGCCCAATCGTCAGTTAAAGCGACGCAGTGCAAAATGGTAAAAAGTGCTCTGGTCAGGAAGGGGGTAAAATCTTCCGGGGCTGAAGTAGTTGATATGATTTCTATTGTGAATAAAATATTGGTTCACAAGGTTTTCCAATCATTGCATTCTCTTTTTACGTAGATTTTACACAGCACCCCAATTTTTTGGGGAATTTGGGTTGTAAATACCCTAAATGAAAACTCAACTTTTAGTTTAATTATAGCTTTCTAAAACTGCCAAAAAATTTAAATAATTACTTTTCACATGAGTAACTGTACTTATTGTTAACACTGCCCGTGTATAGTTCTTATCACAATGTCCTACTCTTATGTGATTGGCTTTTAGTTTTCAGCCTGTTTTTAATTATCAGCAAAGTCGGTGTTTAACTTTTATGTTTTGCCCCATTTTCCAACCAGATGAACGGCTTCACAACGCCTAACGTCTCCTTAGATCATTTGTTTTTCATTTTCTCTCCCACTTGTACAGCAAATGTGTTTCTTCTTATGTGCCTCTTACATAATCCATCATCTCAGAATACACAGAAGCTCTGGGAACACTTTGCCTTGTACACTTTACCTTTGAAAGCAAAGCATTGAGGGAAGGGGAAAAAAATTAGCTGTAACCATCTTCCAGATAAATATGATGAACTGTGTGAATTCTCGGTGACTCGAAGCTTCCTCCCACAGCATCTAATCTGTACTGAACCCTCTACAGAAATGAAAAAAACCTTCTAACCTAAACCCTAAACAACAGACAAGACCATTACATGCACAATTATAAGGACTTACTGCTAGAAAAAAAAAAAAAGCGAGAAGTGCTGCCCTAACTACAGTAAGGCCGAATGTTCTGATAATTATTTGGATATGTGTGGGTAACACATGTCACATACTAGTGTTCTTTGGTGTTCTGTAGAACTGCAGGTAAATGCATAAGACGGTAAAGCTGGTTAAGAAAATATAAAATGAAAAAATATAGTTTTCTTGTGTTGTAGCCCTGATGAGGAGGTAGTGTCTAAAGACCTGAAATCCATCAGCTTTCTTTCTACTGAATATTGAATAAAATGCCTCTTTGGACTCCTTCAAGCGGAAGTTAACTGTATCTATGTACCACAAAATGAAAACACTATTTATTTCATTTTTAATATTCAAAGCAAACTCTTCCATCCATCCATGTCTCCGTGCTTTATTTTGTGGAGAAATCACTTTGAAAAACACCCCCCTAGCATTTCTAGCTGTGGCCATCTTGAGTAAGGGCAGATGATTCATTTAACTTTTTTTTTAACTTCCTGACATCCATCTGGCCCTAGCTCCGACATGCAGATAGGAGAGTGTGCTTATCTGAGAAAACCCCTCCTGCCTTCCTCTAGAATAGCTCAAAGACAAAAATGGCCATAAAGACTCCGGGGATGTATGACACCATTTTTGCCTAGGACAGGACCAGGAAGCAACACACCTATGGCATTTTCAGTGCATTTGAGGTGTGATTTCAAAGTGATCACTTCCCATTTTAGCCTTGTACAAGTTATTAAAACACATCTCACGGGGTGTTTGAGGAGCCTTGCTTGATGTAACATGAATGTGTGTGCAACGCAACCAAATCACTCATTAATGCTATAGGTGTGTTAATACGCATTAAGACTGCTGTAGAATTCAATGCCTGTGTGAAGGAGCCCCAAAAAGTAGATGTTATAAATTCAAACTGTCCAGCAGAGGGAACGGCTTGATCAAAAGCCAGGAGGAATAGCTGTGTTGGGGTGTACATTTATTATTAAGCGTATTTGCCCACCCATGAGAATGGGGGGGGCAATACAATCCGGTGAGTTGCTATCCTATGGGTGTGGGTCGGATTTGACAAACAGCAGTGGTGGAACTGCCACTTCTGTGGTTCTACTAGCAAGATCAACAAGAAATAAAACCACTTAAATACATTTTTCAAAATGTCTTGAAGACTTGCACCTGGGATAAAATAGAGAGAAGATGCTGGCAGAGCTTACAGGACTTGGACCGTTGGAGCTAAGGTAAGTATTTTGGAGTTTAGTTCCACTTTGAGAAAGGTCTCAGAAAAACAAAAGCTGCTGTGTTAATGGGAGTGAAAGACTGCATCATATATTTTAGATTCTATCAAACAAGTGAAAATACAAAAAATCATAAATATTATATAAATGTAAGTATGTTCAGGAGCAGCACTTTTTTATGAGCTATTTTATGCAGCTAACGTTTCCCTGACAGACCCCCTCGTCTATATTACAAGAGGAACTGGGAGGGACCCTGCTCTAAAAGAGACTATTAAGGAGCATATTGATCTAATTTCTGAATTCATACCGCAAGAGGGGTGGAGAAATAGAGTGGTTTACTAAGGAGAAGAAAAACATTTATTTTTAAGCATTAATTCAAAAAACAGAGTGGCGCATAACATTTACAACAGCTTAATATTCATAGACATATCAGCATATATATATTTGCAACATTTATTATTAAGCGTATTTGCCCTCCCATGAGAATGGGGGGGGGGGGCAATACGATCCGGTGAGTTGCTGTCCTATGGGTGTGGGTCGGATTTGACAAACAGCGGTGGTGGAACTTCTGGTGACTCACCTTCAATAGGATATCACGGGTGTTTATACACTTGCATGGAATTTCCTTGAAATTACTTTATTGGAGTTTGTTTAATTATTGATTTTTTTTGGATTATCAATTTGTTGAAGATTTTGCGCTAATGTGAACTTACATTTATATGCTATTCATGATTTTTTGTATTTTCACTTGTTTGATAGATATTATTTTTTTTTATAAAGTAGCAGCACAAGATTGCATTATTGCAATACACACACACACATATATATATTTAGATTGTAAGCTCTAACGAGCAGGGCCCTCTGTTCTCAGCATTACACATTACCTTTACTCTCTCTGCCTGAGGACAACTCTGGGGCCTGGGAGGGCGAGGTCAGAAATCACCTGAAGTCTGATATTGGCTGTTCCAGCAGCTGACTGACCTCATTCTGATAGTAAATGCAATCTCTTGAGTGTGCATAGCAGGATCACATAACAGCGCCTTGAAGTTAAAAGGAATGTAAACAACTGTGTTTGATGCTGTTTCAGTTACTGTTATGGAGCTGCAAGACAGCATATATCATTAGCATGTGTTCAGGCAGTAGAAAGGGCAGCGTTTGTCAGACCTCAGGAGACCTCTTGTCTCTGACTCCTGATCCAACAACCTTAAAGACGATAAATAAAGCTAAATAAGGGGCTGGAAATGAATAATTCATAGATAAGCCTACAATACCTATATGACCTCATATCACATCCAGTCACGATGGGTTATCTTTAAATAGAGTGGGTAAGGGTCAGATCTTCTGCTGGCTGTGGCTGTGTTGTGTAGATTGTAACTCACCTTCTGTGCCATCGACAGGGGATCCCCCAGACAAGATATTTCGATATCTTTTCAGTGGTCATATAGAAAACAATGTCGTGGTCAGACAGCATTTAAAAAAAAAGTAAGGAAAATAAGACAGTTGCCTAAGACCACCGTTTCTCAAACATTGGTTTGTAAACCCCTTAAGTGATTTTAGAAATAAAAAGAATATATGAGCACCACACTAACTGTTGAGAGTTCAAATGGAATAATTAATTCCTCATATAATAAAAGCCAACATGCTTTCAAAAGGTTCCCAAATGACCTCTTCAGAGATTAAATTTTTGTTGGAGGAAGAAGTTACAGAAGGACTCATCCATCATAAAAAGAGCATTTAAGAAATGCTAGATTGTGTTGGCTTTTATTAGTTAAGAAAATAGGTATTCTGTCTCTCAACGATCAGTGTGGCACCTGATTATTCTGGTAAGTGGATCTTGACCCAAAGCACCCACTACTGGCCCCTCATCTCGTCTGGAGGTGCCTAGCCAGGTATATTACATGCCCCGCAATAAGCTGTCAACACTAAGGGCCCATTCACACCAGGTGCAATGGGACTGCGTTGGGCGGCTATTTCAGCGCAGTCCAACCATGAGACAAGGCAAAATGCCTGGTCTCCTGTGTGCCCGGTTCACACCACTGCATTGTGTTGGTGCACAGGCACTGTGTAGTGAGAATTAAGCCCAGTGCAAGGCAATCCACCACCTCGCACCGATGAACTTAATGAAACTTAACTTAATGAAATGTCACTGTATGACATTAAAGCAAGAGATTGGCGCATTGGCACTGCCGCTGGACCGCACCACACTGCACCCGCTGCGTTACAATTAGCCCTGAAGAAAAACTCAACATACTGTTTGAATCCATTGCCTCCCAATTGTAATTTGACAAGCAGAACAGATAGTTGCTTATATGACTTTTATCAGTACCAGTAACTTTTTCTGTATTAGGTTTAAAGGTTCTGAACAATCACCATGCCAGACCAGTCGTCTCAGGACTGACTACAGTAAAAAAGCAATTTTAAGCAACACATAAAATCAGTGACCCGCTACCCTATCCAGGAAACACTGCAACAGTAATACTCTTATTTTTTAAAAGAACGGTGCTGATTGGCTACTACAGACAATACATATGTCTTATTTTGGACATTTTTATAAACAAGGCCACGCATTTCCCATTAAAAAAAAAAATTCTGCAAGGATTGTTGACTGATAGAAAGCGGGTTTATTCCTGAACAATAAGAGCTGACCATTAATGGAAAAATGGAACAACAATATAAAAGGAATATGAGCAATATACTCTTCATAAGCAATCATATCATTCTATGCTGAGCACTTCATGTAGACTGAAGCTCTATCAGAGCATAGGTCACATACCAGGGTGAACCTTGTAGTGGAAATAGATGTATTATTTCAGCAAATACTATGGTTTCATAAACCGAGTATAAATATATTATTATATTGACACGCAGGATATTGCTGTCGTGTCAGAACTCTTGAAAGAAAACATCTGACATTTGACACGGTGGGGTCAAGGTGGATGAGTAGAATTGATTCTCTTACAAGCAATTTGCTGAATTCATTTAACTGTGAAGTAAGAGGCATTGGTTCACAGTGCCTACGTGATCATTAGTGTACCCACAGGCAGGAGGAGCGGCGAGTGTCAGCCTTTATGGCTCGGATCAATTCTAGGAACCTGTTGAGGGAAAACTGCAGCATACCACATTGAACTAAAACAACATATATATATGATATTTATTTGAAAAAAAAGGGTCTATAATTCTGTACAGCTAATCTTGTGATTTACAAAGATTTACAGCCCATGTCAACAGGCTTTTTGGCTTCTGCAATGAATATCCCCAACATTTTGCCAGTAATCCCGGCTTTCTCAAACTGGGGCCTCTTGAGAAAGCCGGGATTACAGGTCATATGTTGGAAATATTTATCATTGTGGCTGTAACCCTTCTGGTGGCACTTGCACATTGCTTTCTGAATTATTGGACATTTTTTCTTAACTGTTTGGCCCTTCACTTACTGGGAAAATGCAGATTTACTGTATATGTAATCAAAATTTAATCTGCATGACCACTGTACATGGCAGAGTGTTTCTGGAAGAGGAACATGCCAACTAGGTTCTGTTCAGGAGCAGACTTTTAAAAGAATTACAGCGCTCGCAAATATGCAAATAATATAACAATAAATGCAGTGAAACCAATTCACAAAAAAGTGAAAGTCCATATATTGGTAAATGATGTGCTCCAATATTAACAGTGCAGTCGTGCTCCAAATCTTGAGGTGTGGCACACTCCCTCCTGTGTCACCACTCACCGGATGGAATGGACCCATCTGGTGAGTGGGGACACAGGAGGGAGTCAAGTGTTAGCACTTTGTGTACAGCAGCTGCAACTTCACAGTCACTTATTTTGCACATATTTTCCTATATACACTTCTAGCGCGAATTATATATTTAGATATATTCTGTTCACCAGGAGCAGACTTTGCTAACTGGCGGACACACCTCAGTTCTAGCACAGACCATCCCCGGAAGGGGACTGGGTGTTTAATCCAAGTACAATTGTGTAATGGAACAATACAAATTGGGAGTTACTTCACATCATTTGAGCTGTATGGAACTTTGAATGCAAGACGTGCATTCAAGAGCAGCTACTTAATTAATCAATATACTGAAAAGGGATCTCTAGTACCATAAAATGCACTTTACTATAGGCCTATAATAACGAAAAGAGGTATAATAGTTGATATTATCTTTGTCATTTTTAATTTCTATACATTTTTTAATGTGTGTAGATAAATAAAAATGTTTTATTTAACCACTTGCCGACCGCCTAACAGGGCATGTACATCATGATTTTACGTCTGACCACAGATTTTCTATTGGATTGAGGTCTGGGCTTTGACTAGGCCATTCCAACACATTTACATGTTCCCCTTAAACCACTCAAGTGTTGCTTTAGCAGTGTGTTTGTCCTGCTGGAAGGTCATCCTCCATCCTAGTCTCAAAAAAAAAAAAAAAGGGGGGGGGGAGTGTCTGGGGGAGCTGCAGCACAGAAGGTTTTTCACTTTAATGCATTAAGGTAAAACACCTTGTGGCTTTACAACCACTGTAATGCACGTGTGAAAGAGCCCTATGAGATGAGCTCATTGGTGTGTTGTCACTGTCCAGTTGTAGGATGGGAGAAGGGAGGGGGCCTGCAAGTGAAAGTAAAACTGTAGCAGAGACATAGCTAGACAGCACTGTGCTGTATGGCAGAGCTGTGTAAATCACAGAACTTACTGGACTGGCTTTTATGTTTTTACCTATTGTGGTGTGATTTTAAAAAGAGACATTGCTGTGCTATTGGATTACTTTTTTCCTTTATTATATTACTTGGAGGAATATCTGTCATTGAGTATGATATCAGAATGAACTTTTACATGCATATTAACTTCTTTCAGTGCAGTGAAGTCCTACATTTTGTTGAGTGTCCATTTGGATTCCTTGGTGATGGCGGTGATCTTTCACAATTGAAGCACGGTGAATACACTAAATGCATATATATTATATGTTTATTTGACCTCCTTTGTTTTTTGTGGGTCAGCACTTCTGGTGATTGGTGACAGTTTATGCACATTAAAACTGAATCATTCCAGGGAGGTCTCACTCCCAGTCCTTTTTATTGCTTTTAATATCATAAAGACATTTTTTGAGAATCTAAATCTCAGAACTGTTTGGAAAAAAGATCCTTTTAAGACCTCATGCATACTGGACATGATGAAAATGCCAGTAGCTTTAGCTGTAGAATGCTGCTAAGTTTTTTAAGCATTTTGCAGCATTTCTGCATTAACGTTTTCAATAATTTTTTAGCGTTTGTGTTTTTTTAGCTTTTTTTAGGCAAAATTATACTCCGACAACATTTTTCTGCGTTTTTCGGCTTTTTTCAGCGTTGTTCAGAGTTAGAGCATTTGGTGAAACATATATTTTATCCATACGTTTAGCTGCCTGTCATCTCTAAATTACAATTTCATTCAAAAACTTATTTTAATTAGTTGTGGGCAGAATGCGAAAGAATTAGAACCTCATCTGGCAAAGTTTAATTGCCATTTCTGTAGTCATTCCCGTGTGGTCACCAACACAGAAGGGAGCCTAATCTCTCCAATAAGGGCAGTCATTTCCTCACTTCCTGTTGGGTTACTGGGATAGGAAGTGAGGTGAAGATACCTGTCACCCATTCTGTCCAAAAAAGAAAAAGAAAAAAAAAAAAAGAATTGGCTTAAGTTAGACTTTAACCCCTTGCTGCTGGCTGTTTGCGTATATGTGGCACCATGGAGATTGGTCTTATGCCACGCTACAACATATATGCATACAGTTGTAGACAAGGAAAGATTTTTTGGGGGGATTTTTGGAGGTGCCGGCAAAGAAAATGCTTTCAATACTGCAATATGTGAAAGGTATAACAAAGATTTTATTACATAAAAGACAGGTTTAAAATATTTTGGCTATACATAAAGTACGCTGATACAAGAAAACATCTAAAAGGTCAAATCGGATGGAAAAATTGGTCACTCGACAGTAGCATTGGAGTGACTTATCCCGACATGTTTCGCCACTTAGGGCTTCCTCTGGGGATGTTTCTTTGAAAATTAGATGTAGTACTGCATAAAACAAAATACAGTTAGAGACATTACAATGACTTTGAATACATCACAAAAACATTTATTTAAAAAAATAATAAGATATGCTGTTGGCCGCCATGCCCGATACCCATCGCCCACCCATATGAAGATCTTTTTACCTGCGACTTGGTATTAGGCCAAGTAGATGACGGACACTGGATGGCATACAGATGGGCAAACCGAAAAAAGCTCAAATAGGGTTATGCAACCGGGATCTATCCAATAAAATGTTAAGGTGTAAGTATTAACCCAAACAAAACCTGAGATCACTAGCACATGGGAAATGTGGAGCTGTAGGGGAAAGGGTGGGGAAAAGGAAGAGGAAAAGGAAAGAAAAGTGAAAGGGATAGGGAGGGGGAAAAAGGGAGGGAAAAAGGGAAGAGGATGAAAGGGAAAGGGGAAGGAAAGTGGAGGGGTGAGGTAAAGGAGGGAGGAAAGGAAAGAGAGGAAAGGAAGGAAATAGGGGGAAGGAGGGAAAAGAGGAGGGAGGGTTTGATGGGGGTGGTGGGGGTGTTTAGGTGGGGGAAGGGGGGGAAGAAAAAGGGGGGGGGAGAGTGGGGCGGTGGGGGGGGGGGGGGCGGGGGGAGTAAAGGGAAGGGAGTGGGGGGAGGAAAAAAGGGGTTGTAGGGTGAATGTCAGAGTGATCAATGTAGTGACGGAGTGTTGGTAAGTGAGTGACTGTATGCCAACTGCATACAGTGGACATCATTGACAGCTGGCAGTCGAATAGCAACAAGCAGGAGGTGGCAGGATGGGTTCCTGAACCTGGGATAGCTGTGACAGCCAATGATGGTGATTACGTTATCAGGAATCTGAGAAAATGCCTCCCCCTGGCATTTACAAACCCTAAAGGGCCAGCAGGAAGATGGCACAAAGTATTAATGATGTATATCAGTGGTACTCCTCGCATGCTTTTAATATCTGGTTGTGAGTTTTGTTCTTGCCCGGCTGTTTAACCTCAAGCTGGACATCTGACATCAAAGCCTGAGAGTACCCAGCCTGCTGGCCATAACGCCCTTCAGCCCTGGTTCATATTGTTGCGTTTTGACATGCCGCAACAATTTAAATAAATAGTTTCTGTACTACTTTTTGCGATTTCAGGGTGCAATTTCCATTGACATCTGTGCAGACACCTACACAAATGTCTCTGAAATCGCCGCCGAATACGGGACTGACATGCAGGAGTGAAATCACGCAAGTTCAGCTGAACCTGGGCTCAAGGACCAAAGGGTGAAAGCGTCACATAAGTTTTATTCCAAAGAAAGAGAAGATAATGTGCTCCTTGGGTCAAGTTGATCCCTCTCTATCAGGGTTTAGGATGCTCAGTAGAATGAAAGGTCAGGACTCTGTCTAGCTCATGTTTTCTAAAGACAAATGATTGTGAATCACGGCCTGAAAGGATTACTCCAGCAGCTGTTAGTTCGAAGCCTTGCAGTTGAGTGCAGCCTAGCCGGAATCATCATGGGGTTTCTTTACTTTGAGAGCACGATTTGTGAGCTAGCGCAGATTCTGTTCCTCAATTCCAATTTCTTATGTCCATGAGACCCTGTCATACCTGGTATTTGCACTCAGACAAACACCCAAATCTGCAAAATATCTAAATTCTTTATTTAAAATAAATCAAAACTTCTGAATTTCTCTTTCATGTCCCAACTCATCAGTTCTCCCTTTTATCTGTGATGTCACGTGGCAGAACCTTCAAGATGACACCTGAAAGGAACCACTTGCAATAAAGAAGCTGTATTAATAACCGGTGCAGATGCAGAAATGTTTTGATCTGCTCGCATTACCTTGATGATTGAGCAGGGAATTCGGGGGTAAAACACCTCTTTCATACTGAGAAGAAGTGACTACAATTGCACATTTTGTAGTCATTTTAATTTAACAAAGTGTTCTCTGCCAAGTGATGCTCCATGGAACGGCGCTCTGTAGAATTAGCAAAGCACGGTAGACCTGCTGTTTAGAAGGCCTTGCCGACCTATGCAGCTGCGTGCCTCTCACAGAAAACAGGAATTATTTCCCATTATAGATTCCTTTTTTTAAGCGCCACTTTTACAGATAAGGATTGCAGAGACTACAAAGTCGGCACAAGAAAGGGAAGGAAGCAGCGTTTTTCAATACGATAGAATCAAGGTATTAGATACAGGATGTATGTAACAGTTACAAGATAACAAAAATCTCAAATAGGTAAAGATTCCCGCTGCCTGTTCTGCGCTCAATGACCAAAAGAAGCAAAAGTTCAGCTTTCTGTAGGAGAAGTACAGCAATAAAATACAGCCAAACATATAAAACATGCTTTAGTTTATTTCAATATTCATTCAAAAGATCATTTTTCAGTTTAGCCAGTGCAAGGCCCTGTGCACACTAGCTAAGCTAAAAAAACACTGGATAAACACGCTGCTAATAACTTTTTGTAGTAGTGTTTTGGAAGCGTTTTTGCATTTCCCTTAACCACTTCAATACAGGGCACTTCCCCCTTCCTGCCCAGGCCAGTTTCAGCCCTTAGCGCTGTCCCATTTTAAATGACAATTGTGCGGTCATGCAACACTGACTAACTTTCTATAATTTTGTTCCCACAAATTGAGCTTTCGTATGGTGGTATTTGATCATGACTGGGGTTTTTATTTTTTGCTAAACAAATAAAAAAAGCCCGAAAATTTTGAAAAAAAAAAAAAGTTTTTCTTTGTTTCTGTTTTTTTAAAATAATTACGTTTTCTCCGTAACTAATGGGCACTAATGAGGCTGCACTGATGGGCACTGATAAGGCGGCACTGATGAGGTGGCACTAATGAAGTGGCATTAACTAATGGGCACTGATAGGTTGCACTTATGGGCACTGAAAGGCTGCACTGATGAGCATGTTTAGGCGGCACTATTGGGCACTGATAGGCGGCACTGATAGATGGCACTGATAGACACTAATGGGTGGCACTGATGGGCTCTGATAGATGACACTGATAGGCAGAACTGATGAGGAGGCACTGGCAGGCATAACTGATGGGCACTGATTGGCATCTATATTAGGCACTGATTGGCACCTCTAATGGGCACTGATTGGCATACCTGGTGGTCATGGGTGGGCATCCCTGGTGGGTATCCTTGGGGGAGGGCTCCACTGATAATCAATCAGCGCAGGCCCCCCCTGTCAGGAGAGCAGCCAATCAGCTCTCCTCTACTCGCATCTGTCAGTGGGATTGGACATGGCTGATCACATGGTAAAGAGCCTATGTCAGAGGCTCTTTACCTAGATCGGAGATGCGATGTGTCAGACTGACCCACCAACGATCAGGCGCGTGATCGCGACTTATCCTGCTGGATGTCATATGATGCCCAGGCAGGATAATGAAACCACTTTCCGGCCGTCATTCTGCTATATGGTTAAAAAAAGTGAGAAAAGCCTCAAAAAACACTATTAGTAGAAAATGCTCCAAGAAACTGTATGGCTCCATGCACAGTAGCATTTTTTTAAGCTACTAGAAGCTGTTATTAGGATTTTTTTTTGTTATCCTATGTGTCCATGTACACTACATTAGGCTATTAGAATTTTTTGAGCTTCAGTATCTAGGAGCAGAAGAAAATTGTTTTTGTAGAGTTTAACCATTTTTATTTCTGCTCCTAGACGTTGAAGCTCAGAAAAAATGCTAATAGTCTTAAGTGGTGTGCATGGACACATAGGATAACACCATTTAGCTTCTAGGAACAAAAAAAAGTTAATAACAGCTTCTGTGCATGGAGCCTAACACCACAAGGTTTTGGATTGAGAACCCAACTGGTTCACAAGAGGCCGTCTAGAACTTGGACCAACCACCCCTAAACATAGGTAGGGGCTCTGACACCACGTGTCACCCATATATAATACTATTTTAACTTCTCTGTCCTGTTTATGACCTGACAATTCACACTTTCTACATTGTTATTTGAACAATTTAGGTAAACCCAAAATCTAAATTTTTTTGTGAATATGTTGCAAAGTTTCATGCTGGAGGTCCTGACAGTAACAATAATTGCTGTTGTAGCCTAACAATGCTAAGCAGCTGCCTCAAAAATAAACAGCAGCGTTGTCGGCCTGCCGATGCAATGACACCAAGATCGGTATAACCACTTGTTGACAGAATGTATGTACTACCTACAGGCACATCTTAGCTCAAGAACAAAAATGTACTAGATTACAGCTTACCAGTCATCTGATGTGATGTCTGCTATCATTTTCAGGATTATTTTTTCACCCGGTGATCCTGCCAGTAACATACTAGGGTGACAAGTCTTACTGATTGTTCTGTATGAATGAAGGAGCTCAGATGTCCTCCTGGGATAAACAGTGTGTTAGTGCTACAAAAATCCCCTTTTTCACTCTTCAATAACATCGGGGAGTTCTGTAGTCTACAGTGAGGACTAGTCTCCTTACTTGCCCTAAGTCAAGGTGAAAAGGTTTTGCTTTTATCAGACCAATAATAGAATCCCGATTTGCGAAATTAAAGCGATATTGAAAGATAAATGATATGAAGACAAATATCTGTGATACAGACTGCTTTGCAATGTAGCCGCCATTTGTGGCCATTATACGGCACTCCATTTGTGCATTAACCTCTTCTTTACATTTGGGAGTGCTAAGTGATATATTATCTCGGCACTCTGATGAATTGGTGTAATTGAATGAACCTGTAATTATCCTACTTGAATTTAGACAGGCATATCCTTCAGCCTGGCCTGTCCACAGCGCCAGAGGTGGCCCAGGGAAACCTATATGCTGACGGAGAGAGGTTTCTCCTCTCTGCAATTTATTGTCAACCTGTATGTCTCACTGACAGGGTTAAGCGGCAGCTGATCTGGTATTAATGCCTTTACCAGCAGACAACCAATCAGAGCGTTAGCGCTTACACAGCATTCACTAGAATATTAATGACTTCTTTATTGATGAGAAATGAACCCATTTTTAACCTTTCAAGTAGATTCTAGCAAACAAAATTTATTTTGCCTGGTTAGCGGTTATATCTGATATTTACACAATGGTCCTGCATCCTGTAACTAGCTCAGCTCCGAGGAAGACATGGGCTTAACGGATAACTCCCAGGCCTCCAAGGTGTCAGGAACGCTACAGTTAATCTTAGATTCATTTCTATGCATATATATTTCCATAGAATCCATCAGAATGGCATTAAAAATTCCATTCTTAAGGTGCATTGAAATATCTAAGTAATATAGTTTCTGTAGGAAAGACTTAAAGAATTATTGCACCTCTAAGGCGCCTTAGCTCCTTTTATATACACAGGTGGATCAAGCAAATTTGCAAAGCAACCCTTTTTCTTTTGTCTTTCTGACCTTTGAGAGCTTTGCTGCAATCATTAGCTCATTGTTCTTTCTTGAATCTAAACCCAGTTATTTACAGTGGCGGCTGTGTTTTTTTTTTTTTTTTTTTTTTCAGTTGGTTTAGTTATTTCAACTTGGTGATCCTGCAAGGACTTCAGTGCAGCACAGGAGATTCAGAGCTCACTGGATTTCGGTCGGGACCAACAGTTTTTTCCTATACTTGCAACATGTTAAGAGACAAAACATGGAGAAATGTGTTTATTTGGAGAGATGCACTGAAATTGTAGAACCACAGATACACTTTAGGATGCCTGCCGACACAAACTGTGTTCATGGAGACATGTCAGTCAATCATGGTAACGGCATACAGTAATCAAGCCTATTTTTGTGGCTAGTAAGGTATATCAAAATATATATACAATATATACACAGAAAGTAGGTGATATTATTTGGATCTAACCATCAACTGTGATGGTAACTTACACAAAAACTGTTTTTTAGCTTGTAATTCTTGATAGACGCCATTTCCAGCTTTAGGGAGTTTATACATTTCTTCAGGCATAATGCAAATCCACCACACTTTCCCTTTTGATGGAGAGTAGCTATGTATGAAGTAGCTGGATACAGATCTGACTCCTTGCTACCATGTCACCATGTTGGATTCACTACTATGACGATTGTTGCTACGGTTGGATCTATCCATTTTGCCTTTGACCTTTTTATCAACTGCCTTCAACACAGTGGAATCTGGTTGTCTCCTAGGGTGCCCAAAACAAGTTTAGGTTAAGTCAAGTCAACACCATAATTCACAAACATGTTTTTTTCCTCCTGCTTCTTAAAGTTCTGACTTTCCCATCCATATAGCGTTACAAAAAACTGACACAGTTCAAACGATCCAAATTGTTATGCAAAGTTGTAGAAGTAAAAGGTAAGTCATTTATTTTAAAGCCCATCTCCGGGGCAAAAAAAAGTTTTCCCTTGCAGTGGGGTTGTGCCTGCTCTGCACGGGTTAACTGCTCGTTTTTGTATAGGGGTATGAGGAATGGAGATATACTTACCTAATCCTCTGATTATCCCCGCAAAGCACTGGTCCCTGTGGCTCCTGCCCCCTGTGCGGTCTAGCGCTCTAGACTTTTCCTGACGTCACCAACCCTATAGACCTGCTCTGGAGGATAAGTCTTATTATAGGCTTACCTATAGGTAAATGTCATGCATGGAAGTTAACTTCCACTTTAAGATTAAACCGCTTCTCTTCCAGTTTCATTGTGTGGCCCTCTTCTTACACCCCCCTGGGACTGTCTTGGCGACAGTGGTTAAGCATGATGTATATAGAGAGGGTGAATGTACACAGTGGAGACACAGACAGCCATATAAACTTGACAAAGCCTCTAACCTTTTTCTACTTTACCGGAAAGTAAAAAAAAAATGGCTATACATACTCTTTAGGATAATATGAAAAAAGGCTTACCTGAACACTTCTCAAACATTTTGTAACAATACCATTAGTTAAAATGAGGACACTTGTTAGGGGTCCTCACTGGGGCGATAGCTAATGTACTAGGATCCTGATATGAATGCCCAAATAGCCTTATAATTCAACCTTGAGCTATTATGACGAGTCTTCTTGAGAATCTCTCTGATCTATTTCCAAGATAAAAAAACATGTAATATGGATGGCAGCACAAACAGAATCACCTCATCACCAGACGAGAGCCAGTTTACTGAAACTGTCCAGGGGTAATTACAGAAAACTGCCATTAGTAGCAGTAAAATGGACCTCCTCACAGCAGTTCAGTCCATAGACTTAAATACTTTGAGTTAATTAATAAAGCTTCAGGCAGATTAATGATAATCACTTTCATCCATGCACAGTATCACAGAAGTGTTTATTGACAGATAGCCTACTTCACTCGGATAGCAGAAGCTGCTCTGGATATATTACTCCAATGTTTTCTATTACTGTCTATAATCCATTTGCAGCTAACAACTTTGCAAATGAGCACATATGATAAATATCAGAAATTCTGGTCAGGTGTTGGAGTTAGAAAGTAGAACTGCTTTGTTTAATGTGTCTGTGCTCCCTTTAACATTTTGTCCAAGTTGAAATGAACAAGCACAGGATTTACATTTTATGTCTTGTGCATGTGATTTATGGCACAAGAATGCATTCCACCTAAGAATCCTGATACTACTATGTGGCTGCTGCAAATGAAAAAGGGTAAGACAACATACCGTCCGTCCCATAACGGTCACCACAGTCAATACCCTGGAGCACAATAATGTCACCACATCATTAGAATCAGCACAAGGGACTCCAAATTTTTTTAAAAAAACATTTTCTTTACTTCATCCAATAAACTTTTTATATCATCACCTCATCATAGGATTGCTACATTTTAGGCCTAAACCAACCCCTTTTCAAGCAATGCCATACGGTTTCAACTCCTGCATGACAAATGGTTGGTTTAAACCCAAAACATAGCAATCTTTTGATGGAGTGAGGTTATTGGATGAAATAAAAAGATTTTTTCTTTTTTTGATAAACTGCAAATCCCTTGTGCCAGTTCTACTAGTGGTGGTGGTGGCGACACTATAAGGCTGGTGCACACACCTAAGTGCTGCAGTTAAGTGCATTTTTTTTGAACAGGTAAAATATTTGTCCATTCATTTGCATTGAGCAAACCCAATGAAATGTATGGTAAACAATATACCACATGACAGTAAATGTTCTTAGTCACCCAGGTCATGGGATATTTACTGGTAGTAAATCAAACAAAACTAGAACTGCTGATTATTCTTGAAAAGGTTGTAGTTGTCATTTAGGTGTTTTTTTTGGTTCATCTGATGGGAGAGAAACTTCCAGCATTCACGGGTAGGACACTGACCACAATCCATTTGCCATAATGTCTGTTAGAGCCTTAATCTGGTTAGGTATAAGCTATAAGAAGATAATACAAAGGAACTACGGTAATCCTAGTGGATTGGGGCGGAGAGTTTAAATCAAAAAAAGGGGCTGCAGGACAATAGGTGGGACACAAGTGGAGGCAGCTCCTCTGATAAATAGGCCCTGAATACCTATATGAGGTAAGAGTGGAAAGAAAAAGGGAGCCAACCCTCTAGGTAAAAGATAATAAAGAGTAATGGGTAGAGAAACTACCTGAGCAGCCTGATAACCTATCTGCAGCTGTTGACATCCACCCGAGCAGCCAGACATCCCATCTGCAGACTCCATATCATCATAGACTTCTCCTTATCACCGATATCAGCCACTCTCCACGGAGTCGAGTGAGATCCACCTTTCCTCAGAGTTTCACTCCCAAAAGTGAGTGTTTTTTTCTCATCATTTTTTTCATCATTTTCTTCATCCTTTTATTGAGTTTCTCCTCCCATTACTGTTGATTATTATTTTTTACCTAGAAGGTTGGTGCCCTCTTACCTCCACTTACAACCTATAAGAACTCAGTAAAGCTGAGCCTTCATGTTTATACTACAGTCAGCCAAGAGCAGTGATTGTATGCGGTTGGATTGTGTCTATATGACTAAACTGTCTTCAGTTTTTCAGGTTGCCCCATTATTCTCTATGGGGCATGAATTGCTCTATGAACATGTACTCTCCCCGAGCATTCATTGTGATGGGAGGAGGAAGACTGGCACAGAGCACCATTTTATAGGCCATGAGCAATAACCATTGTAAGACCTTTTAAAATGTTCCTCAGAGGCTTCTTGCAAGTATCATGGACACGAGATGGCTGTACCATACAGAGGGTTTTGCTTATACCACATCTGTGGATACCATAAAACACTACAGTTACTGATTTTATGAAGCAGAGGAAATTTAAGTGTCAGTAAAGGCAAACTATAACTATTCCTAAAACATTTCCCTTCCCCCTCCACTACCCATCCTGCATACCCTGTGTATGTGTGTATATATATATATATATATATATATATATATATATATATATATATATATATAAAGGTTCTGTGTACTCACCTTTTTTAATCTGGTCCAGCTGTGAATTCGCTCCCATTGCCCATCCTTTATTGGCGCAGTCTCCTCTCCCCTGCAGCAGCAGCAGCTCTCAAGGAAGCCAGATCTGCTGGACCAGGTGACCAGACAAAAAAGAATTAAAAATGGGTAGGTATACAGAACCCTTCTTTTTTTTTTTTTTTATGCAGGGTATGCAGGAGGAGGAGAGGGCAGGGATCGTTTTGAGAATAGTTATAGTTAGCAATATCATCTATTTTAAGGTTATGTTTAGTAGGGAGTACATTTTTTATATGCAATTCTGTACGTATTAAATGTGGTACGAATGTGTTGGACTGATTACTGACCCCTCAATAGAAGACTCTTTAAATAATTTGTTTGATGCAAATAGAACAAAAAATAAATAAACATTTCATGTTAAATTTTGTTTAATCAAATGCATACAATTAAAAAGCACATTGCTGATCTTTATATTGGTAAATGTCTGTTACAAGCCGGTGGTGGGTCCCACATACTCCCAGTATACCACATACTACAGGAGACACGGGGAGAGACAATGGCCTGGGAAAACCTGCAATAGAAGTCCCAGTTGTTGCGTTCTGTATCACAATATATTCCTATACATAGATTGTTACCAATCCTTATCTACTTTTTACAATATTTGTATCACTTCTCTGATGTAATCAATGAGTCATTCCTAACAAGCAGCACCAGCTCCAATGAATCAATAGCATGTGCCAATGGCCTCATATGATGAAACTATATGCCTAGATATTGTCCATTTTCCCATAAGCCACTGTGGTTTACGTCTCCTTCAACAAAAGATCCCAGTGACTGACTCCATTAGAATCACATGTTCATTAGCTGTCAGTGTGACAGCACTGATGTCTTCTGCCGCAAAAAGATTCAGACCGTCTCAATAAGCTCATAGAAAAGCATTTGTGTGGATAAGGTGAAAAGGCCTGTGGCACTCATATGACAAGGACTGGCTGTGATAACAGTAATATATATATATACATGAAGTGTACTGGTAAGACTATTTCAGTTCTTTTCAGCTAGACTACTAGAATTGGTTCTGAAAATAAACAATTAAAGTCTTGTTCTCATATAACTAGAACACCTAACTTGGAATATTTTTGGACTGTTTTAGATTGTATTTCCATTTTTCGGAATGGAAACTTTAAAAAAAAACACTTTTCAACTACCTGGAGATATCTCCTCACTCTGCATGTACTAGATGGGTATTCCAAAACTAAATAGTAGGCATTGCAAATGTGAGAGATGCCTACATGTCAGTGTTCTGCTACCCTGGTGGACAACCTCTGCATTGCCAATTTTTGCACAGAACTCCCATGATTCTTAAAGTATAACTAAAGGCAAAATGTTTTCTTTAGGTCTAGCACTACCAGACGTTCGCGCCTACTACCAGGCGGTCCATTTGGGCAGATTGATCGACTGGTGTCGACACCAAGAGACCAAACTCTGGACTAGCTTGGAACAAAACCAAAGCCAAGTCCCGCTCCGAAGAGCTCCTTGGTGCCATTCGGCCATACCAGCGGAGATTAAGAGACACCCATTGATAGGGAACACCATACTGGTTTGTGCTAGACTGCTTACAAGGACAAACTTGTCATCACCGAATTCCCCTTTATACCCAATACTAGGGAACCCGCTGTTCACACCGGGAATGCAGGACCAGGTGTTTGGGAACCTGATTAGGTTGGACCTTTACCAAGCCTCCCACTTTAGTGCGGGTGGGCGCTGGAAAACGACCGCAGAACTCACTGATCCTACAGGCACCTACAGACTAGACTTCCTGAGGGCACTCCAGCTGAGTCACTTCCTCCAAACTATTCAACCCCCAATGAACGGACAGATACCCACCGAGTTCGAAGAAATATGTTCAACCCCGGGGGCTCTACCACACACACTCTCCCTGACCTACAACATCCTTAACACTCCCCAGACAGATTTTGTCCCACCAGGACTGATCAAATGGGAAAAAGAACTGAACTTAACATTCAACCTAGCCAAGAAACAACAGATTCTGAAATTCACACACAAATCTTCTATATGTGCCAAAACTCAAGAGACGAACTATAAAATTCTATCACACTGGTACAGAACCCCAACACAGTTAAGTAGATTCTTCCCAGCAGCATCTGACCTTTGCTGGCGATGCCAAAAGGAAAAAGGAACACTATTACATATCTTTTGGTCTTGCCCAGGCCTGACAACCTTCTGGCAAACCGTAAAACAGACCATACAAAAATTCACAGAATATAATATAACCGACGATCCGGCCTTCTTCCTCCTGCATGCGGCAAACATTCCCATGAAAACATATAAAAAGTCAGTCCTGCGACATCTTTTAGACGCAGCTAAAGCCTGTATCCCACTATATTGGAAATCCACAACTCCACCACCCATAACATTATGGATTAAAAAAGTAGAGGAGATCAAACATATGGAAGATCTCATCCATACAGCACAAAACAGACAAGAGAAATTTTCTAAAATGTGGCAGTTGTGGAACATGTTCATATTCTCCAGTGAAGGACAGGCCTTACAAACAACTATGCCGATATAACCTGATTTGCCGCGTGCTGGATGCAGGGAGTTCAGTGCTGCTGCTACATTACATCAAATTCGATCCATGATCCTGGGGACTCTCCCCCCCCCCCATCTCTGCCTTCCCCTCATACTTCCCCACTCAATATCTCTTCTTTTCTTCTTCTCCTACTACCCCTTTCTTTACCTGCTCGCAGGACCCCTTTATAATTTTTTGGAAAAAAGGAAAAAAAGAAGGAGAGGGGGAACACATGGGACTATACTAATTAACTCACCAAGATTCCACAAACATATCTGCCTTGAATGTACTGTATTAAGTAAAAATCTGTGATGGAGATATATTGTTGAATGTACTGTTTGGTCCGTGTGGACTCACTCTGCCTGTGTTTATAAATAAGAAATTAAAAAAAAAAAAAAAAAAATGTTTTCTTTAGTTTTGGATAGAGTGGAGAGAGATTACAACACCTGCAGTTTTTATTGCTGTCTGTGCCCCCATAAGGGAGAGACACCCTCTTGATTTGTCCTGTTTACCATCAGCATTCAAAGTTGAAGCAAACCCCCCCCAAATTTTGGGTTGTCTCCAGAAAAGTAATAGAGGGGAAATCTTTCAATAGGGACAGTTCTGGTGGCCTTGGGGTCAGCAAGGGTTTATAATAATTTGCATGCATTTCTCACCGCTTGTTTTGAAACATAGAACAGGAAGTGAAGGTAAATCTCACCAAATGGAGTACAGAGGGCAAAAAAAAACAAAAAACACCAAGACCCTCCAGTCTCTTCTATGAAGTGGCGGATGTCAGCACACACATGTCTGCCGACACCCACCGCCATCTAATCCTGTCCGCCAAAATCAGATGGATGGTGGTCCTATTCCTCATCCGTCCGGCGGATCGGATGGACAGGCGGTCCGTTTCCATCTGATTGCCCCATAGAAGAGAGTAAGACTGTCTCCATGTCTGCTCTGCATAGCAGAGCAGAGAGAACCTGTCATCTGCCTACTCAGCGGGGATTAACGAGAGATCCCCTGCTGAGCAAGTGGATTCTGCTTAGAGGAGGCACCCGCGTGAAAGGGGCCTAAGGTGTATATTCGGTGAGCGAATAAAGACATCAGGTGCTGCTTTTTTTTAAGGATATAAGTGCTGTTGTTTAAGGCTGCAATTCAGATTTGACACAGAGCGACACAGAAACACTCTAGAGGCAGTAAATAAGTATACAGTATTGGCAATTTCGCCACGTCCCAGCTGTGAATCCGAGTGCGTGGGTTTGTTTGCCCAAAAGGTGGATATCCACTTTAACAGACAAATTTAGCACGGCTCGGCCATCTGTTCATTTATTGGCAGACCACAAATAATTTGCGTAAAAAGAATGTGGACATTAAAATCTTCCCAGGAGGGCCTTTGGCTCATCTCATGAAAAATTTCCTTCCCGCCTTGAGCAACCAGTCATTCTAATGATGCACCAGGCACTGAAACGACCTCCGTGTTTTCTGTTCCGATGTGTGCTGATAGCTCTCTGTGCCTGAACCATCATATCTCTGATCTCTCCTTGCTGATGTTAAGTCTGTCTTGAGTTCAATCGCACCATGGAGAGATTAATACTCCCTGGCATTCTCAGCACCGAGCTGTCCTAACCTATACATCAGGCCTGTCATGTCTGCTGCTATCCCATACCGCCTCGAAAAGTTCACGCTGGCGCAGCAAGAAAACCTTCGGAGCCAGAGGCGGCACTGTGCAATCTGCTCTCTTCGTCTGCCAGCACTACGATGGGGGGTGATGGGGATGGTGATGGGGATGGGGGGAATTAAATGGTGGGATTGTTACAGTTTAGAGGAAAATTCCACTTTTGTTAAAAAAAAAAACACACCTTCTATTTTGTTCTTTAAAGTGACTGTAATGAGAAAAGTGTGGGGCCTGCCATTGCTGCCGCCTCCTTAACAGTGCTAGCTGCCTGTGTCAGAATTTCTTATTTCCTTGTTTCTTCCAGGTCAGAAACAAAGAAAGTGTTGAAGCCAAGGCATTGGCATGATAGCTAGTTAGCACTTCCGACTAGCACCACTAGGGTTCTTGGTTTGAATCGGGGCACCAAGGGAGGGAGAAGCTTTTAGTATAACTTTAAAGCAGGGGTCCACCTATCTATCGTTTTTTTTTTTTTTGAGTTCATTCACAAACTTTTCTTCTCAGCATTACATACTCACATATTGTGTGTAATATGTCCGCCTGTGTCAGATTTCGTCGGAAAGAATAACTTATATTATTCACTGCAGGCGGTTTCCATCTTCATTGTGGGCATTTGAAGCCCACAAGCATTTATTTCCTGGATGTGGTGAATGCTGTGCTCCCAGCATTCACTGCTCGTTCCCGCACATGCTCAGTGGCATCCTGGGAAGCCTGAGACTAGCTCCCAGGAGTCTGGGAGAGGCTAGAAACACGCCTACTCCCACGGGATGAGAACCAGGAAGTGCAAAGAAGAATAGAAAAATAAAAGGTAATTACTGCGATTTAAATTTTTTTAAACGGCATGTCAGCATCTAGGCAAGGAAGAGAATACATACAGATATTGTTCAAAATTTGGGTGGAACCCCGCTTTAAAGATCTTTAAAATGGGCTTCTTCATTGCATGTGACTGAGGAGGAAGCTGAGTGTGTCCCTCCTTGTCATTGGGGATAAACTGAGTTCCCTCTCTTTTCAAACTGTGCAGAGTAGTTTGCAGTCTGCCTGAGGCCTGCTCCAAACAAACACCTAGAAAGGTAAGAATATATATATTTTTTTAATATAATTTTATTTCAAGTATGTTGTGCATACGGAGGAACAATTCTGTGACAAGTGGAGGCCCTGGAGACATTTTATGTGTACCAATGCATACCTAGAAGAGATAGCCCATGCACACACCGAAGATACATAATGTAACAATTCCTTACTTATCATCTTGCTACGCTCACCTGTACATTGTATAGGAGCGGGAATAAATGCCTTTCTGGAGGGGGCGGTGTTGCTGCCCTGTTTCCCTCGCCCTCCCCTGCTTTTTCTCCTCTTCTCTTTTCCTTTTTCTTTTTTCTGTCTTTCCACACCCTTGACCCTTGCTTCTCCCCCTTATATTTCTGCCTCTTCTCCTTCTACCTCGTTTATCCTCTGTACAATTTTGCTCGCTACCATAGCCGTAGAGACGGCGGTAATTCAATTATAGTGATTGTACATTACATGTCGAGCTGGAAATGCATGTCAACAATATATTCCGTATTTTATTTGTTCAAAATCTTATAATAGTTTGATGCATATCCCTATTGTTTATGACCAGATTGATAACTATACAGGGAGGCCCCTTCTTGGGCCACCTTGGTTTTCTTTTATGTAAATGATACAACATTGGCAGGAACATATCCACAATGTCCAAAAGTCTATGTTCGCTTGGTTTTATTTTTCTGTCTCATAGAATATGATAGTCAATTGTACCTGTTAGTAAGTATATGTCGTGACTTGTTCTGTTATTTGTAACTTTGCCATACAATAACGAAATAAAGGAATTAAAAAAAAAAAAAGTATGTTGTGCGGATGGAAAAACCTTTCTATCAAACATTTCTCAAATTTGACTGCAAAAGCGGGAAAACACTTTAAAGGGTACATGGGTGAAAGAAATTAACACCTGAACTTCTCTTTGCAGTTAATGGCTTACTGTGGACTGCAATGAAAAGAAAATGTTATTAAAAGGTATTTACAGAGTGAATGGTGTGGCAATAATGGATAACTTCTTTTAATCAAATGTAGGTCACTGTAAAAAGAAAAAGAAATATATATATATAAAGAGAGAGAGAGAGAGCGTATTATTTTGAGAGCTCAGCTGGCCATTGGCCCTCTAGTGCCCCCTTCCAAGTATTGCAGGATGGGGACAAGAACACAAGAGCTGTTGGTGACTCAGAGGCCAGCTCAGATCTCGGGTCTCATGTGCTGTGCGTCGTGTACGGCTGGAGTGACTGGGCACACACTGTAATATGCCTTATCTTCAGTGACAGCGAGCGCTGCCCTGAGGGGTCCCATCTGCCCACCTTCCCCATCTCATCTACAGAAACACTTCCTTTTGCCTTCCCCAGGAATTTGTATCACATCACACTCTCTGTGCGCCTGCTGCCTTCTCCCCCCCCCCCCCACTCCTTCCACCATGTTCTTTTAGGCTTATTTACTAAGAAATCCCAGCTGCAGGACTGGGGCTGATCAGCCTTTACCGGATAAAGAGCTGCGTGATACCAAAGCATCTAATTTCTCTGACAGAAGTCACAGGAGGTCGCTGTAAATGAGTCGGCGACAGTCATCACAGCTCAGAACGTGGGGTTGAAAGTTTCCTACTTATGGGAAAAACATACAAAAACAGCTGAAAATGAGAAAGATATGGTTTTAAAAGGAAGTCATAGATTTCAGGTACACTTCATGGTAGATGGAGGGTGACTACGATTTTCCAAACTTGTTGTTTTGCAGGCTCCATGCTGCTGCGTCGCCTTGGGGCATCACCAACCTAGTCTCTATCCTTCCTGTAAAACCGTCTGCGTACCTCCATGTTTCACCCATCAGCTTTCCACAGACACTCCCACTGCCAGACTGATTTCAATGATTAACTGGTTTGCAAAAATTCATTCCAAATTCAGATTTCAGGCAATGACACTGAACTGGTTTAAAACAAACCTTAGGCCTCATTGCACACTGGACGTTATAACGTTATAAAAATGTCAGTAGCTTTGCAGTGAGTTTTTCAATGTTTTTGCAATAGCGGTTTTTAGCGCCTTTTTTGGCGTAAGGTCCCTTTCACACGGACAATCCGTTCAGGTCCGCCTGTCAGTTTTTTAGGCGGACCTGCACGGACGCTCCATAGACCTCTATGGAGTGTCGGATGTCAGCGGTGACATGTCCGCTGACATCCGACCCGCTCCGAAAAAGTGTGACAGAGGAACAAACCTACTTTTCCATCTGTCTGCAGATCGGATCGGGTGACGATGGACTCTACAGTCCATCTTCATCCGATCCCCCATAAGGGAGAGCGGCGCTCTGACAGGTCCGTCACTGCACAGTGTGCAGAGACAGACCTGTCATCTGCCTGCTCAGCGGGGATCCACGGAGTGATCCACCGCTGAGCAGAGCGGGCTCCGTAAACGGACATGTCCATGTGAAAGAGCCCTTAGAGCGTTTTTACAGCTGAAAAACTCCTCTCAGAACCCACTAGATTTGGGATTTTTTTTACAGCCAAAAAACACCCCAGCCAAAAACAGTTGATAACAGCCTATGTGTGCATGGACACATAGGATAACATGCCGGAGAGTTTAACCACTTCAGCCCCTATTAAAATACCTTTATTATGGTATTTATATCTAAATTCTGTAAATTATATTGATGAGGAAAGTTCCAAGAACGTCCGTTCCGTTCTTGTGTAAAAACTCAAAAATTGATTTAATAATAAAAAAGCAAAATATTACAAGAACAATATCAAAATGTTGAATATAAAAATATCAATAGGGTATTATATTCTTAAGATGAAGATTGAATCAGATGTGTGTCTGTGTGTGTGTGAAGCTGTGTCAGCTTCCTTCAATGTCTTGTGGTGTCTGAAGCAAATCTCTCGTTCAAAAGTTTTTACTCCACAAATCTGACCCCTCCTTCCTAAAAAGGCTGGTTTAAAGTTCCTCTGAGCTTTATTGTTTTACAGAAAACTGCGGGCTTAACTACCTCTGGTAATGATGGGAGTTGCTCAGTCTCTATGCATTGGCATTAGTGAGGGGTGGGCAAGAACCATGTGTGAAAACAACGTATACAATATAAGTTTCCTTTAAGATAAGATCAAAACTACACATTATATATATATATATATATATATATATATATATATATATATATATATATATATATATATATATATATATAAAATATTCATTGGAAACCCAATGTTTTTATTAATATCCTAATCAAGAAATATTGTAGAATAAAGAACGTATCCTAAAATCTTAACTAAAATACTGAAACTTTTACATCTTAAGAAATGTGAAGCCTTTCGTCTCATCTGTAATGGGGAAAGGTGAGAAGCCAGCTCTAGGTAATTACTAACACATGTTGGCTCTCCATACAAATGTTTATGACAATATGTATACTTTCACACAAGTATAAAAGTCTATATAATTTAAATTTTTCCATAACTAAGATATAAATATATATATATATATATATATATATTCAACGCAATTATTCTGTAAAGATCTAATCCATTCATTCATTTGTTAATATTTGTTAATTGATGAATATTAGATATTAGATTAAAGAAACTTTCTCACAGCCCCGGAAGGATTTGCCCCCTTAATGACCAGGCCATTTTTTGCGATGCGGCATTGCATCGCTTTAACTGACAATTGTGCGGTCGTGGGATGCTGTACCCAAACACAATTGCCGCCCTTTTTTCCCACAAATAGTTTTCTTTTGGTGGTATTTGATCACCTCTGCGGTTTTTATTTTTTGCGCTATAAACAAAAAAAGAGTGACAATTTCGGAAAAAAAATATATATATATTTTTTAGTCTTTGCTATAATAAATATCCCCAAATTTTTAGGCCGATATATACTCTTCTACATATTTTTGGTAAAAAAAAATTCACAATAAGTGTATATTGATTGGTTTGCGCAAAAGTTATAGCGTCTACTAGTATATACTAGTCTATACTAGTAATGGCAGCAATCAAAGATTTTTATTGGGACTGCGACATTGCGCCGGACAGATCGGACACTTTTGACACATTTTTGGGACCATTGACATTTATATATACAGCAATCAGAGCTATAAAAATGCACTGATTAAATGTCACCTGTAGGGAAGGGGTTAACACTAGGGGGGGTCAAGGGGTTAAATGTGTTCCCTCAGTGTATTGTAGAAGCCAGATCATTGTTCCTAGCTTGTAGGATCTGTCTCTCCTCTCCTGACAGAACTGGCATTTGGGCATTTGTGTGTGTGTAAACACACATTCTGTCTCTCGTGCCTGCGATCGCGCGCACCTGCTCTAGCTATTTAAAGGGCTGATGTACAGCTATGGTGATTTGTGGGAGAGAGCCGACCTGCCGCAGTATAATGACTGCGCCTGGTCGGATAGTGATTATTGACAGTAGAAAAATACGTCTGAAGCCAAAAACAGCAGCTGTAAAAATGTCCAAAAATGTCCATTGTGCATGAGACCTTAAAGTGGGGTTCCACCCAAAGAACAAAAATACCTGGAAAAATTCTAAAAAACAAAAACAAAAAAAATTTGGATATTTTTTTTTTCACTTACCTCTAAATGCCTGTTGCTAGGTGGTCCCTCGTAGTCTGCCTGTTCCTTAGCCTGGGCTGGTGACATCACTTCCCCCTCGGCACAGGAAGGGCTCCGCTCTGCTCCCTCCCTCCTGTCAATCATCTGGGACCCATTACAGGTCCCAGGTGATTGAGCGGCCAATCACGGCACGCGGCGCCACTCGCGCATGCGCAGTGGGTGCCAGGCTGTGAAGCCACAGCCCGGCGCCCACAGTTGAAATGCCGGCGCCGACGAGCGGAGGGGGGGAGCGGGGCTTCGATCCCCCGCATCGCTGGACCCAGGGACAGGTAAGTGTCCAATTAAAAGTCAGCAGCTGCAGTATTTGTAGCTGCTGACTTTTAATTTTTTTTTTTTTTGACGGCCCCCCTGGGTGGAACTCCTCTTTAAGATCAAAAAACGCTGCTTTTAGGACTCATGCACCCTGGACATTATAAAATTTCAGTAGCTTTAGCTGTAGAAAGCTGTAGCTGTAGAATGAGTTTAGTAGCGTTTTTAGCGTTTTTCAGTGTTTTTTTTAGCAAAACTATATTCCCACACAAGCTTATGGCTCAAAAATGCTCAAACGCCAATCTGGCCAATAAAAAGAATAAGCGCCCAAGCACGTGACACAACCTAAACATGCTTGAACACGTTTGAAAAAATGCAGCTTAGAAGCGGTTTTGCAGCTGCTTTTCTCCTGCCAGGAGATGAACGTTTAGAAGAGCCCAAATGTGCATGAAACCTTATAGGGGACTTCTCTGCCATTTTATGTCTGCATTAATAAATTAATAAATCAATAAAAGAAATGTCACAACATACAGCAACAGTATCTATAAAAAGCTGTCCTCAAGCTCTCACCAGAGAACCTAGGCCGAGTTGATGTCATCAGGCAGAAGGAAGCAATTCCTGTCACCCCCTTCCAGTGATCACTCAGACTATACATTGTAACTTTGTAGCAAGTTACAAAAGGAAAGGCTGCAGCAGAGGCTGATCTGTGTCAGACATTTGTGAGCATATCCAATAACTGCACAGGCTCTAGGATTTACATAATTGTGTCATTTCATTTCTATAATAGAGGATGATCCTGAATGATGCCTGAACAAAGGCAGCGCTGGCAGCGCTGTCCTTTTGGAGAGAAAAATACATTAAAATCAATCTCAGGGGGAGTACTATGATCTCTGTGAGAGGTAATAAATACCTGGAAGTGTTACACTGACATATTACTAAGCGCTGCACTGAACAATAAATAATATATGTGATTTCAGGTCCACCCTAATGCCCTGTACACACGACCGGTTTTGCCGTCGGAATAAACTCCGAAGTTTTCTCCGACGGAACTTCGACAGAATTCCATTCAAGCGGTCTTGCCTACACAAGGGTCAAACCAAAGTCCGACCGTCACGACACGACGGGACTAGAAAAAGGAGGTTCAATAGCCAGTAGCCAATAGCTTCCGTCTCGTACTTGCTTCAGAGCATGCGTCGTTTTTGGTCCGTCGGAACAGCATACAGATGAGCGGTTTTCCCGATAGGAATTGGTTCAATCGGAAATATTTAGAACATGTTCTATTTCTAGGTCCGTCAGAATTTTCTAAAAAAAAGGTCTGATGAGGCATACACACGATCGGAATATACAATGAAAAGCTTCCGTCTGACTTTTTCTGTCGGACATTCCGCTCGTGTGTACGCGGCTTAACTTTTCTATCTTCTGTTTAGCACCTACAGCAGAAGGGAGTATCTGGTACTTCCAGGTAAGGAGCAGCAATGTAACTTGCTCTATGTGACAGTGCTGGGGAAAATTAGCAACTCCTAGCTTACACACAACTTTCATTTGCTCCCAGCATTCTAGACAGTGTGGGGGATAATAATGAAGGAAGGTATGTAATGCTGTGGTGGAGGGGGAGGAGGGCAGCAAAAGGGATCCTGTTGCTCTTTCCAGCACAGGAAACCACAGGTTCACTTTAAATCTAAACTCCGGTCACAAAAACTGTCATGTGAATATATTCCTTTTTTAGCCAAAGAGGATATAAATCCACTTTTTGTAAAAGTAGCATCACCACCGGCATGACATGATGTCAGCATGACATCACCACCACACTGTACATAGCCTGTGCAGAGTAGAGCTGTGGGAGGGGCCCAGCAGACCCCACCCACTACAGGCTGTCTGCAGAAAACTACAGGAGGGGGTGGAGACCAGACCAGTCACCCTGCACAAGGAGAGAGATCAGCAGTGAGCAGTCTTCACTACAGGAAGCTCTTCCACAGAGGAACCTTTTTTTACTGCATAGATCTGGAAGAAATACACAAAGCACACTAATGTCGCGTACACACGTCCGGTTTTGCCGTCGGAATAAACTCCGAAGGTTTCTCCGACGGAACTCTGACGGAATTCCGCTCAAGCGGTCTTGCCTACACACGGTCACACCAAAGTCCGACCGTCCAGAACGCGGTGATGTACAACACGTACGACGGGACTAGTAAAGGAAGTTCAATAGCCAGTAGCCAATAGCTTCCGTCTCGTACTTGCTTCAGAGCATGCGTCGTTTTTGGTCCGTCGGAACAGCATACAGACGAGCAGTTTTCCCGATTGGTTCCGTCGAAAATATTTAGAACATGTTCCATTTCTAGGTCCGTCAGAATTTTCGAAAAAGAAAGTCTGATGGCCTACACACGATCGCAATAGACGATGAAAAGCTTCCGTCTGACTTTTTCTGTGGGACATTCGGCTTGTGTGTACGCGGCTTAAGATTTAAGGAAGAATACACAGGACACTTGTATTTAGAGAATATTTGCTAATCCCGGAGTTCAACTGAACTTTAAAAATAAGGCAGTCGTGAGCAGTATATGCTTCCATATACCGCGCCTATTATTTTGTTTTTGGTCAGCTATCCAACATAAGAGTGAAAGCTGGAGGTGTTGGTTGTACATAAAACGGAAGAACATTTCGGTTATTAAAACTGCCGCCCGACTTGTTATCTGAGAAAAAAAAATTTAATTGTGGCACTTGAGCGAAACAATGCCCATGAAATATGCAATTTTCGGCCTTAATTTTCCTCTCTTAAAGTCGCATCCCATATCAGCAGACTCCGGGATCATTTCACAATGGACTGATTTATCTGGATAAAAGCGGCGATGAGAAGGCAATTTTTTAATCCTTAATGTCTTTATTTGATTGGTTAGGAGGGACAGCTCTGATGATGAAAGACACAAAAGAAGAAAGGGAACCATGAAACTCAAATCACGCCAGATAAAAACAAGAGGGGGCAGGAGACGAGACATGAATATCTGGTGAGCGCAGCGACAAGCCGCGCACAGGCTGAGCCTTATAACTCATAATGAGGGTAAATTGTAATTAAAAGGGAATCTTTTCCAATATAAATTTGTAGGCCTCGGGAAACCGGTTGCTGAATGTTAATGTGCTGCTTTCTGTCAGGTTATGCTATTAATAAGTGCACTTTAACGCCATCTGTGTTTGTTCCACCTGTGGCATATGCAAGGGAATACATATTAATAATTTACTCTTTATCTTCTTCATGATTCCTGAGCTATTTTAGCCGAAAACGACGTTACAGAGAGAGACGGCGCTAGCATCAAACAGCAGTAAATCGCTGCCAGTATATATAGGGAGACTGACACAGCTGTCTTATCAAACAAGGCAGTGCAAAGAGTGGGCACCGTGCGCAGCACACACATATAGGGCTCAGTTCACATGCGGTCACATGCATTCCTGCGGTGCAATGAGCTCGCCCACCACACACACACAGCACAGCACACATTGAAAGATTGTTATTTTTCATTCTTCTAGCTATTCTGGCATCACTACTCCCACTAATCCTGCTATCTTTTGGTAAACAAAGTGCCCAGATAGTGACAAGGATTCATGGTAGCTGGAGGGACACACATGGCTAAAGCCTAGTACCCACACTGAGATTATCAGATGAATGATTGTCCGTTTTTTTGGGGGTTTTTTTTTGCATGCTAGTCTCCATATCAAATGCTAATAGGTTACTAAAGAACGAAAATTCTCGCACGACAGAAAAAAAGTTCGGAAGTGATGTAATGTATTTGTATTGTATTTTCGGACGAAAACTGTACTAATTAAACAACAATCTTACGATCTGGTATCGTACGAGAAAAATGTTCGTGTTTGTCACTTAAGAAAATTTCGGACAAAAGCTGTGTACTAACGATCAGATTATCGTATGATCGCGTACAAAGCGGAATTTCTCGTCCGGTTTTCTCATCATGTGTACGAGGCTTAAACCCCTTCAGATCAGAATGACAGCTACAGCGCGGATCTACTTTGCCGGGAGGCCGTCAATATATGTCCTTCCTTTTGCACGCTGTGAGACTCGGGTGATCACAGATCGGAGTAAGGGGCTGATCCCAACCCCTTACCACGTGATCAGCTGTCAGCCAATGACAGCTGATCACATGATATAAACAGAAGATCGGTAATTGTTTTTTTTTCTCAGCGTGAGGAGACAAAAAAAGCCTATCACCGGCTTTAGTGCAAGGGACATCGGTCCCGAAGAGGAAGAGGTGAAGCCGCCTCATCTGTGCCCACCAGTACCACCTTCCAGTGCCACCTGCCAGTGCCCACACAGTGCCACAAATCAGTGCATAAGTGCCAGCAAACAGTGCCACCTATCAATGCCCACGAGTGCCACCTATTAATGTCCACCAGTGGTGCCAATCAGTGCCTCATCAGTGCCACCTAGAAGTGCTGTCTATCAGTGTCACCTACCAGTGCCGATCAGTGCCCATCACTGCCACCCATCAGTGCCCATTACTGCCACCTATCAATGCCAGCTATCAGTGCCACCTATTAATGCCTTTCAGTGCCACCTATCAATGCCCTTTAGTGTTGCACATCTGTGCCCCCTCTCAGTGCCCACCAATGCCACCTATCAGTGCCCACTAGTGTCGCCTATTAGTGCCTGTCAGTGCCACCTTATCAGTGCCCATCAATGCAGCCTATCGGTGCCCATCAGTGCAGCCTATCAGTGCCCATCTGTAGCCTCATCAGCGTACATCAATGAAGGAGAAAAATTACCTGTTTGCAAAATTTATTAACAAAATCTAAAACCGTTTTGTATTTTCTTTTTTTTTAAATTTCGGTCTTTTTTAAATTTTTTAACAAAAAATAAAAAACCCAGAGGTGATCATTTGGGTACAGTGTTGTATGCCTGCGCAATTGTCGTTCAAAGAGTGACAGCGCTAAAAGCTGAAAATTGGTCTGGGCAGGAGGGGGGTTTAGGTGCCCTGTAAGCAAATGGTTAAAGGTCCAGATACAGCTTTATTCCAATAAAGGTCAGGGGGACAATCAAAAAAAATCCAAAAATAATCCAATTTGTCCAAAAATGCCCCCTTCATCACAGTATGATTGAAAACAATATGAATGGTGTAGAAATTAACTAGAGCTTTAAAGCGATACTAAAGTCTCATTTTTTTTAAATTTCAAAATAACAAACATGTTATACTTACCTACTCTGTGTAATGGTTTTGCACAGAGCAGCCCTGATTCTCTTCTTCTGGGGTCCCTCTTCTGTGCTCCTGGCCTCTCCCTCCTGCCCCCACATCAAGCAGCTTGTTATGGAGGCACCCGAGCCGACTCACAGCTCTGTGTGTCCGGTCAGACAAGGAGCTGTGGTTCGGCCCTGCCCCCTCTCTCTCCTCATTGGCTCACTGACTTTGATTTTGCATTAAGAGATAAAAAAAAAACACCTTCTGACTTTAGAACCACTTTAATGTTATTTCTTCCAGTGTGATTACAAGCACGGGCCTTGTCAACAGCTGGTTTGGCAGTGGTTCACATTCTGACCTTTTCCCCATTCTAGGTATGCCATGGACCAGCATCCTTTATTACATACCCCAGGGGCTCTTTATTGTGTGTGTGTGTGTGTGGGGGGGGGGGGGGGGGGGGGGCAGAGACACAAACTACTGCAGGAAATTCTCACCATTGTGGAAGGGGAAGAGACACAAACTACTGCAGGAAATTCTCACCATTGTGGAAGGGGAAGAGACACAAACTACTGCAGGAAATTCTCACCATTGTGGAAGGGGCAGAGACACAAACTACTGCAGGAAATTCTCACCATTGTGGAAGGGGAAGAGACACAAACTACTGCAGGAAATTCTCACAATTGTGGAAGGGGCAGAGACACAAACTACTGCAGGAACTCCCACCATTGTGGGAGGGGCAGAGACACAAACTACTGCAGGAACTCCCACCATTGTGGAAGGGGCAGAGACACAAACTACTGCAGGGAAATTCTCACCATTGTGGGAGGGGCAGAAACACAAAATACTGCAGGAAATTCTCACCATTGTGGGAGGGGCAGAAACACAAACTACTGCAGGAAATTCTCACCATTGTGGGAGGGGCAGAGACACAAACTACTGCAGGAAATTCTCACCATTGTGGGAGGGGCAGAGACACAAACTACTGCAGGAAATTCTCACCATTGTGGGAGGGGCAGAGACACAAACTACTGCAGGAAATTCTCACCATTGTGGAAGGGGCAGAAACACAAACTACTGCAGGAAATTCTCACCATTGTGGAAGGGGCAGAGACACAAACTACTGCAGGAAATTCTCACCATTGTGGGAGGGGCAGAGACACAAACTACTGCAGGAAATTCTCACCATTGTGGGAGGGGCAGAGACACAAACTACTACAGGGAAATCTCACCATTGTGGGAGGGGCAGAGACACAAACTACTGCAGGAAATTCTCACCATTGTGGGAGGGGCAGAGACACAAACTACTGCAGGGAAATCTCACCATTGTGGGAGGGGCAGAGACACAAACTACTACAGGGAAATCTCACCATTGTGGGAGGGGCAGAGACACAAACTACTGCAGGAAATTCTCACCATTGTGGGAGGGGCAGAGACACAAACTACTGCAGGGAAATCTCACCATTGTGGGAGGGGCAGAGACACAAACTACTGCAGGAAATTCTCACCATTGTGGAAGGGGCAGAGACACAAACTATTGCAGGAAATCTCACCATTGTGGAAGGGGCAGAAACACAAACTACTGCAGGAAATTCTCACCATTGTGGGAGGGGCAGAAACACAAACTACTGCAGGGAAATTCTCACCATTGTGGGAGGGGCAGAGACACAAACTACTGCAGGAAATTCTCACCATTGTGGGAGGGGCAGAGACACAAACTACTGCAGGAAATTCTCACCATTGTGGGAGGGGCAGAGACACAAACTACTGCAGGAAATTCTCACCATTGTGGGAGGGGCAGAAACACAAACTACTGCAGGGAAATTCTCACCATTGTGGGAGGGGCAGAGACACAAACTACTGCAGGAAATTCTCACCATTGTGGGAGGGGCAGAGACACAAACTACTGCAGGAAATTCTCACCATTGTGGGAGGGGCAGAGACACAAACTACTGCAGGAAATTCTCACCATTGTGGAAGGGGCAGAAACACAAACTACTGCAGGAAATTCTCACCATTGTGGAAGGGGCAGAGACACAAACTACTGCAGGAAATTCTCACCATTGTGGGAGGGGCAGAGACACAAACTACTGCAGGAAATCTCACCATTGTGGGAGGGGCAGAGACACAAACTACTACAGGGAAATCTCACCATTGTGGGAGGGGCAGAGACAGAAACTACTGCAGGAAATTCTCACCATTGTGGGAGGGGCAGAGACACAAACTACTACAGGGAAATCTCACCATTGTGGGAGGGGCAGAGACACAAACTACTGCAGGACATTCTCACCATTGTGGGAGGGGCAGAGACACAAACTACTGCAGGGAAATCTCACCATTGTGGGAGGGGCAGAGACACAAACTACTACAGGGAAATCTCACCATTGTGGGAGGGGCAGAGACACAAACTACTGCAGGAAATTCTCACCATTGTGGGAGGGGCAGAGACACAAACTACTGCAGGGAAATCTCACCATTGTGGGAGGGGCAGAGACACAAACTACTGCAGGGAAATCTCACCATTGTGGGAGGGGCAGAGACACAAACTACTGCAGGACATTCTCACCATTGTGGGAGGGGCAGAAACACAAACTACTGCAGGAAATTCTCACCATTGTGGGAGGGGCAGAAACACAAACTACTGCAGGAAATTCTCACCATTGTAGGAGGGGCAGAGACACAAACTACTGCAGGAAATTCTCACCATTGTGGAAGGGGAAGAGACACAAACTACTGCAGGAAAATCACCCCATTATGGGAGGGAATGAGGCACTGGCCCAAAAGCAATGATAAAGTAAAAAGCTCAGTAACTCATAGTAACCAGATTCTGCTTTTTGTCCACTGAAAGCAGTCACAGTAATGAATGCTGACTGCTAACGACCAGCTATTGTTTACTGCACTTTGCACATTTCTTTTTGCCTTCTAAAAAGAAACCCAGAGCTTTCTGGGAAGAGCCGCTCACACAAGGTGGAGGTCATTAGAACTGTGCATTCTGTCACATTTCACTCACACCATTTTTTTTTTACCCAGCCTTACTTCTCATTATAATTTTAAAAATTACCACAGGCCACTATTAATAATAAAGTCAGGCCCTTTTCAGTACATTGCGTACCTATGTTTTTTGAAGGCATTGGGTCATGTTTTAACGCCTTCAGCCTCTTTTGAAATCCACAGCTTCACCAGCAGTCTCCGCAGATGATTTGTACAGTTCATTTTTTTAGCAAGAGCTAGGGCTGTGCATCGGAAATACAGCGGGGCTTCACATAACTTTCTCACAAAATTCACCAATTTCCCCCTTGATATTTTTTTTATGGAAAAAAAATGTCAGGTTTTATAACTAAGATTCAACAGATGGACGGCTTATACACATAATGTGCAAATTCTTATGCAGAAGCATCCGGAGAAAAATTTTGTCGCAGCATGTCCCCTGGTTCTGAAATTAGCAATTGTCGCTCTCCTCAGGTGGAAAAGAAAGAGCCGTTTAGAGAGAGGGAGAACGTGGGATATTCTTGCAGGAATCTTGTTGCCTGCTGCCTGCGGGAAGCAAGGCCTTAGAGAATGGAAAACTCCATATTACAGCTCTGTAAGCGCTCTGAAATACAGCTCCTTGTCTTTGCAACATCTCTATTTTATAGCGGGTTGGGAGCTGCAGAGCAGGTTCACTAGCCGGTGAAATAATTAGCAGGCAGGTCCTCCTCTGGCGTACGCTCCAGTCTTTGTAGGACTCACGCAGAGCTCAACGCCGCCGGGGGTCTGCGCTGTGCAGAGGCATAGAAAAATGACACTAAACACTATAATAAACCATTTTCTGTCAGATTGCAGCAAGAATTTTATGCTTCATTTTCATTTAATTTTTTTTTACTCATTTATATAACATATGCAACAGTTTTGTACGGAGAACCCTAAGTCATTTACATCAATCTTTGCTCCAGAGGAGCTTACACTCTCACGCTTGATCACAGTGACACACTATTATTATTATAATACATTTATATACTGTAGCTCTGACATACAGCCAGGTCCATAAATATTGGGACATCGACACAATTCTAATCTTTTTGGCTCTATACACCACCACAATGGATTTTAAATGAAACAAACAAGATGTGCTTTAACTGCAGACTTTCATCTTTAATTTGAGGGTATTTACATCCAAATCAGGTGAACGGTGTAGGAATTACAACGGTTTGTATATGTGCCTCCCACTTTTTAAGGGACCAAAAGTAATGGAACAATTGGCTGCTCAGCTGTTCCATGGCCAGGTGTGTGTCATTCCCCCATTATCCCATTTATAAGGTCCAGAGTTCATTTCAAGTGGGCTATTTGCATTTGGAATCTGTTGCTGTCAACTCTCAATATGAGATCCAAAGAGCTGTCAATATCAGTGAAGCAAGCCATCATTAGGCTGAAAAAACAAAACAAACCCATCAGAGAGATAGCAAAAACATTAGGTGTGGCCAAATTAACTGTTTGGAACATCCTTAAAAAGAAAGAACGCACCGGTGAGCTCAGTAACACCATTACCTCAGTAACTACCGTTCCATGGTACCTTGCTGCAAGCAGTGATTCCAGCTATGATTACTAGCCATACACACTTTGATAAACAAGTGAAAACAATAGATTTCTCCATCCAAGCTAAACAGCATAGATGGAGATATCATCCCTATTGGCTATTGTATTCCAAGAGCCTCCAACACCCATGGCTCTCAGAATACCCAAACAGTGACTAATTCTGATAGTATGCAGTCACCGTTCATCCGAATATTTTCATTCAAAGTTTGTCAAGTTCAGTAGTGACGGTAGTGCCACAGCTCGAATTTTGGCCAGTTGGGTGCTGATCTCCGTGGTGCTCACTGTTTGACTTCAGTTGCATATTAGACAATTCTAGAGACAGTTCATGATATCCAAAAGTCTTTTTTGCTTTTTTACATCTAATATTCACTGTATACAAAGTAAATAAGTGTTTCCACTTGGGTAAAATTGAATAGAGGCCCCAAAAAATGATCTTGCACAGGGCCTCCTTGATGCAATGCCCTCCATTGGTTCTAACCCTTACCTACTACATTGATACTAATAGGCTGGACCACTTGAGACCACCTCAGGGGGCGATGGGGAGTGATTTTTGACATTACAAATGCATGTTATTACACACAGAGATTTATCATCAGGTGGGGGACAGCACATGCACTCCACCCTCCAGTCAGGTAGATGTGTCAAAAGCTACTGGATAAAGCTGGCCATACATTAAACTTTTTTTTTGTCCAACCAGACTTCCCTACCATCAGAATAAACACTGGTCACTGCTTCCAGCTATAGCTGGCAGGACTGATTGATCAGGAAAAACCTAACAGAGGTTGATTGATAGATTGACTTCTGTACAACCAGCCTGCCCATGCATGGATCGAAACTCAGTCAGTCCCTGCTGATTCGGTCAAATTTTGATTCATGTATGGCCAATTTAAAGCGGTAATAAACACTAAACAAAAAAAATATTATATTGGTATGGATTGGTGGGACACCCACGCTGTTTTTTCCCCCAGATTTTTGCAATGGTATTGTATTTCCGGCAATTTAAAGCTGAGTTCCCACTATTGCGAATTGGTTGTGGGTTTTGTCCGCATCCAATTCACATAGCAGGAAATTGTGACCGGCTCTCTATGGAGCCGATTCACACATCTCCACAGTGGCTCAGGAGCCCTGTGCGTCTTTTGGTCCGTTTCAGGTCCGAATTCAGCCCAAAATTCGGGCTGATATCGGAGCTGAAATTGTGAATGGAGACGCACTCACTGTAATGGAGACTTCTGCTGTAAGACGGTGCGTCCTCAAGTGTGAACCCAGCCTTAATGTCATTTTTTTTCTTTATAAATGTCAGTTTTGCTGCAGTAGGTTCTATACACAGTACAGATGCGCCACTTTACAGGCAGACAAAGGGGGCCCCACAGACACTATATTTAAAGGCATTTTTCATTTTTATTGTTTCACTTTAAGCATCATTAAAATCACTACTCCTTTAAAAACAATCTTTTTAAAAAGTTTTCTTTGCATTGGTACATGTCCCCCAGGGCAGTAGCCGGGCCCCCATACTCTTTTTATGGCCAATAACTTGCATATAAGCCTTCAAAATGGGGAAATTAAATTTTTAATTTTAGGCAGTTTTGGTGCAAACTGAATGGGGGGGGGGAGGGGGTGTTTGGCCCATCTCTAATAACAAATGCTTCATTTAGGGTTTAATGCTGCTTTAAGCCATGGCTGAGTTTCATGAGCAGTGTGTGCTTGTGACCAGCAAATGCCTTACCACTGGTCCTTTATTGCACCTATAGACATCTTCTCCAATCAGAACTCTGCTCATGTTTGCAAACAGGATAAAGACAGCAGGGATCAGGGATATGTACAGCATCCCCTCCACTTTTCCTCTACTTCAGTTTTTATACAATTCCCCTCTGAGAAGCACAGCACAGACTAAACGCTGAGCGCCTCAACCTGCCTGGCACAAGTGGAGAAAGGGTTAACATCTGACATTTACTAAAACTGTCCCCAAGGTGGGATTGGCAGGCACAGTGGTGCAGAGTGGCTTTGAAATGGGATCTTTTATCTTCCAAAGTCTAATTAGAAAGCATCACACATCCCCCGGTAACAGTGCTGACACAGAGAGCCGCGTTAAGCACCAACAATAAAGAACAAGATCATAAGCAGCTCAAATGACAAATGACTTCCCCATAAATCATACGCTCAAACCGACTGTCGTCGTCAGAACAAGATGCGCGGCCAGAAGAAACCAAAGGAGGAAACCGCTGCCTCTTATGCAAAGAGCCTCAAACTTTACAAGGGTTTACAGTACTGGAGGGCTGCATGAATTACCTAAATCATTCTCTCGGGTCTCTACAGGCTCCTCAAGTACTGTATGTGATATGGCCAGCTGTAGTTTTTGCTTGAAGGGAGAATCATAAAGGGTCCCGGGTCTGTGAAATGCCATCTTATGTTTTTGCATTTTGCAGACGTGGCTTTGTATCCCCACAGCAAGCTGTGTATGAACAATAATTCTTATAGCATACTGTATCTATGATCAAAATGTGAAATCATATATTCATATACACATTGTATTTCAATTAGTTCTAGCCTAACCTATTAATCTGAATGATGTTGAATTTTGCAAATTTACTCTGTGAAGATCCTGACACATTTACTTCCTTGAATTCTGTGATATGTATTCACTATGCCCTGTGAGTAGGCACTGCTGTGTCACACATTTCACAGAGCATGCCTTCTGGACTACGGAGGAGATGTTTCAGGAGGTCACTGCAAGCAGCAAGGTACCATGGGATATGTAGTTCTTAGAAATTTAAAGTAAACAGCAGAAGGGAGGCTGCAAAGCATGCAGGGAGACGGTCAGCACACAGGCAGCACTCACAATATGAAAGGAGATTTTTCAAGTAAGCTTATATTGGATAGTCAGAAATAAGTATTGTTTGTATTTCTTTTACAAAGTACAATGCCAATGTTATAAAATAAAGTTCAACTGCTCCTTTAAAGTTGAAATCCAGGCACAAAAATTTTCTCTGAAATATGTTCCTTAAAGGCAGACATCCCAAGTCTCCCGCGAGACATCTCGGCTGCGGCTCCCTGACACCCGCAAGTGCCACGCAATTTCCCGCCTGCAGGGCCGATCCTGGGCGGGTATCAGTTGTGCTCTGCTGCCCTGTTTAATTAGTGACACCAGGTGCCGGCCGCGCCACCAGGACAGAAGACAGCAGCATTGAGAGCAGAGCTGGAGTGAGCAGCCTGCCCACCGACCAGTCCGTTCCATTTACATTGGCTCTGCCCCCTTACAGTGCTTCCTGCCTTTGGTTGCTGTTTGGGGAGGGAGCTGGGTGCTGTTAGGTGTCACCGGCCTGCTTGTGTCACGCGAATTGTTCCAGACTTCCACTCCAGGTCACCAGGTCTTTGCCTCTGTGTGACTGTCTATGTGACTGGCTGTGTGAATGTGTGACTGGCTGTGACTGTGTGGCTGGCTGTGTGACTGTCTGTGTGACTGTGTGACTTCATTTGATTATCCTCCAGTTGTGTAAAATTGGTGAGGGGCATGGGCGCGGAGCACCACCTTCCTGAAATGGGTTTGCCACCTCCCTGAAATGGGTTTTTGCAGGTTGGGATGTCTGCTTAAAGGTCAGAAAGGATATAAATCCAAATGCCTATACAGATCCAGCTAATACATAGTGACTTCATCAGTGTGCTGTACATAACTTTTGTAGAAAACAGAGCTGTGGGAGGGGCCCTGCAGACTCACCCACTGCACGAAGCCTGCAGAAAACGACAGGAAGGGGCGAAGACAAGACCAGTCACCCTGCACAAGGAGAGAGAATTGCAAGGAATGGTCTGTATTACAGGAAGCTCATGCACAGAGCAAAAGAGCTGGGTTACTGCACAGATCTGCAAGAAAACCAGAAAGGAGAGCAAGATTAAAGTAAAAATACACAAGGCTCTTGTAGTTAGGCCAGCCTTTTTCAACCAGGGTGCCTCCAGGTTTCTCCAGGGGTTCCTTGGCAAAATGCTAGATATTGCCCAAAAATTGTATACAAGCCAGTGGGTAGATCAAGCCTGCACACAGGTTTTCATTGTGCAACATTACAACCTTCTAGCTGTCCTAACATCCTAACAACCAATGACATCATCAGTTGATAAGGAGGACGTTGGGCACCTGCACCTCATCCTCATTTGACCCTCTCCTTCCCCCTCTCCATCAGCTCTGAGGTCACATTAGCTGAGTGAGTTAAAGAAACTGAGGGAAAAGAGAAACATTGGAATACTAGTAAGCAGCCGTGTTTAAAGGTATTTTTGCTTTGGAAGAAAAATATCACTTTTAACATTGGGTGTTCTATGTGTGTGGATATTGCTGCGTTATATAAAACTTACTTTCATTTTTTACATTTTAGAATGGGGTGCCTCAAGATTGTGGATAATTGTAAAGGGTGCCTTGGCTAAAAAAGGTTGAGAAACACTGATTCAGGCAATATTTGTTGGCTGGAGTTCAGTGTTATGCCCCATACACACGATCGGTTTTTCCGCCAACAAATGTTGGATGTGAGCTTGTTGGCTGAAAGTCCGACCGTGTGTATGCTCCATCGAACATTTGTTGTTGGACTTTCCGCCAAAAAATGTTTGCTAGCAGGTTCTCAAATTTTCCGCCAACAAAACTTTGTTGTCGGAATTTCCGATCATGTGCACACATGTCCGACGCACAAAAGTTCAATTTCCGATCGTGTGTACACAAGTCCGACGCACAAAATTTCACGCATGCTCGGAATCAAGCAAAAGGAGCCACACTGGCTATTGAACTTCCTTTTTTATTGGCTCGCCGTACGTCTTGTACGTCACCACATTCCCACGTTCGTAATTGTTGGCCAACATTTGTGTGACCGTGTGTATGCAAGACAAGTTGGAGCCAACAACCTTCGAACAAAATTCCACGGTTTTGTTGTCGGAAAGTCCGAAGGTGTATACGGGGCATTAGGCTAAGTGGGTATTTCCAGATGCTGCACAGGTATAAAGGAACAATAAAAGAAATAAACCAGAAATACATAAAAATGATTCCCTAGTATGTCTCCAACTAAGAATAATATATAAGCTGTACATTTTTTGTTTGATTTAGATTGCGTTGGGAAGGCCTAGAAACCCTGTCAGATTTGTATTTCTTTTAGTGCCCTCCCCCCCTGCCGGGGAGATTCAGAGAGTGATGGGAATATCCAAAATTTAGAATTGTTATGGAAATTAGAGGATTCTTTTTATTTGAAGAGATTATCTTACTTCCTGTTGTGTCTAGAGAAAGGAAGTGAAGAAAATCCCCCAATGGAAAAAAACATGGTGTGCCCACTCCCCAGTCTAAAAACGTGCAGTGAGATCCCCTCACCGTTGATCCTCATTCCTGGCTCTGTTCCCACACTGCTCAGAATTTTAAATGTTCCCATCCACCTGCTTTCCAAATGTTTCCCCAGTTCTCCTGCTTCATAACCTAATATAATAAATATAATAATACAAATCTAGCAGGGATAGTGAGAGACCCTCATTATGGCTGCAGGAGATCTCAGTCCAGGAAGTAGTCTGTGACCCTGGATGATGCTATGATAAATGTTGCATTGTCAGGAGGAGTGCTACAAACTCAGTGTGATGTAATAAATACCTAAAAGTGTTATGCCCCGTACACACGGTCGTATTTTCCGACGGAAAATGTGTGATAGGACCTTGTTGTCGGAAATTCCGACCGTGTGTAGGCTCCATCACACATTTTCCATCGGATTTTCCGACACACAAAGTTTGAGAGCAGGCTATAAAATTTTCCGACAACAAAATCCGTTGTCGGAATTTCCGATCGTGTGTACACAAATCCGACGCACAAAGTGCCACGCATGCTCAGAATAAATAAAGAGATGAAAGCTATTGGCCACTGCCCCGTTTATAGTCCCGACGTACGTGTTTTACGTCACTGCATTCAGAATGATCGGATTTTCCGACAACTTTGTGCAACCGTGTGTATGCAAGACAAGTTTGAGCCAACATCCGTCGGAAAAAATCCTAGGCTTTTGTTGTCGGAATGTCCGATCAATGTCCGACCGTGTGTACGGGGCATTACACTAACCTAATATTGGGCATGCGCCACATGAGCATGCTGCAAAAAATATATCTTATGCTAGGTCCACTTCCTATCGATACGTTTTATTAATATCTGAATTTATCTTGGTATCTGCCTCCTGAAATTTACAGCTCAGCAGCAGTCAGACTAGAAGTATAAAGGCCCACAGGGGGTGCCAGTCAGAGCTGCATTACACATATTCCATCTGTGAACACTGACAGTGCGATGGTGGTCTGTGGTCTTGTCTGGCTGGGGGAGCCAAGATAACAAGACTGGCTGAATGGACTACAAAATCTATCAGCAAGTAAAACAATGCCCATATAGGTATTTCAGCTCTGTAATTAGTTTCTTGCCTGAAGTTTAGCTTTAAATATTTTTTATGCGGCTGGATCTTACCTGCCATTTTAATGTTTATAATTATTATTTTTTTAGCGTGCTTGATGTGTGCTGTGCCGTCGAGATGTGGAATGCTGTATTTTTGCACTCGAAATAGTAGACAAACAAAAAATGTTTATTGAGATGCCAATTAAAAATGTTTATATGACCTCTGCAATATCACATACACTGTTTGCGCTTTGATCCTACAAGAGCCAATCAAACACAAAGCAAAATAAATGCAATATCAGTATAAAACGCAAGGCAAGCCATTGAAACGTACTATTAGTGCATCAAAGAATACAGCAGAGACACATTATCATCCCAGCCCAGGCACGATGATGAGACTTTATTCACATGCATTCAATAACGGCAAAGATAAAAGCGTGTACACAGTGTCAGGCTAACCAAGGTAGATTTGCTGAGGTCACACAAGGAACACGGATCTGGCAGGCAGGAAGGAAAGAGATATGGTTATCCCAGATGAGAAGACATCAGGTTAAGTGACAGATCCTGGGAGGACTGCCCCACTTCCAACAAGCATATTATATCATCATTCAAACAGAAATACCTGTATATATTACCACACTTTACCCAAATGTTTTTGTGCAGAACACACAATCGATATCCCTGCTTACAAAGGAAAACAAAAAAAATTGATCTGCTGGTATTTAGACCAAGTAGACAATTTCAGTTGCTATAGAACAAAGGATCAATCATTTTCGTAGTCTCTGCATACATAGGATGGTTATCTGTGGTCCTGAAAGGCCCATCAACACAATAATAAATAACAAAATGCATAATACACAAAAAGGTGGCAAGTATTATACATACAAAAATCAGTACATTTTCACCTTGTAAAAAACATTCTATATCACTCACTAAGGAACACATCAAACCTACAGCATGACGCCTATTGAATGCCAGTTTGGGGTGTAAAAGAGTAATGAAAGGAAGGGTGTCGGGTTTTGACTATTAGTTCAGCCTTTATAGCGTCTATGAATAGCATTCCTTTTGCTCAGACTTCAGTTTGCTATATATTAGCATCTTTTTCTTTGCGGTATACAAGAATCACATCTACTGGTAAACTGTAACTCTCAATTCATAACAAATTCCTGTTGGTGGGCATAAACAGCAACAAATAGATCATAAAAATATTATTTATTATGTAAATATAGATTACAGTCTGGACACTGCTTTGGAGCACAGAACAGGCAGCAAGGTATCATGGGTAATAGTTCTTTGGCAGTTATGTTTCCTGGTGTCCCAATTCTGGTCACTGACCAAGGATGTGCACAGTGTTGATGGCCAAACTTTATTTTGTGGTGAAAATTAGCAATTTTATGTTCGTTGAAGTTTCATTAAAGTAGTACTATAGGCAAAGCTTTTTTTTTTTTTTTTCATTTTGGATAGAACAAGGGAGGGTAATAACCCCTGTCAGATTTTTTTACTCACCATCTGTCTCCCATTGCGGAAATTTCCCCTCACTTTGACCCCTTTCACACTGTGCCGCCACCGGCGTCAGCGGTAAAGCGGCGCTATTTTAGCACCGCTTTACTGTCGTTTTAGTGGAGCTATTCGGCAACCCCCGCTAGCGCCAGAAAAGGGGATAAATTCGCCCACAAAATGCCGCCGCAGATGCGTTTTGCCAGCGGTATAGCAATGCTGCCCCATTGTTTTCAATGGGAAGGAGCGGTGGAGGAGCGGTGAGTACCACTAAAATACAGCTCTATTTGTGTAATTTTTTTTTTAAAAATTCATAAAAAATCATATGGGTACAGTGTTGCATGACCGCGCAATTGTCAATCAAAGTGTGACGGCGCTGAAAGCTTAAATTTTGCCTGGGCAGTTAAAATAACTTATTTCACCAAGTGGTAAGTTTAGCACACAAAAAAACTGTTAAAACTAAAACTGGTGTGTGACAAAGCTTTGTTGTGTGATGTAGCGTTATTTATCAACAAAGCCCCATGATCAAAATCATTTAGCTTTATTTTATCAAACAGTTTCAATAAAAAAACATTCTTCTATACCGTTCCTTTCCATTTTAAGTTAATATTTTTGCACCTTTTTTTCTTGATGTAAAACAAATTTCAAAAACAGAAAAACAAAAACTAATGGATAAAAGGTTTCAAACCATAAAGGAAAAAGGAAAAATACATTGTAGCCTTAAAAAACACCTTAAGGACCCATTTATGCCAAGAGCCTTGGGCTGCACTGGGTAGCTTTTCTCAAGAAAGTCCCAATGCATAGAAAAGGCAATTTATCTGTTTAAAATTCGGTCACTTCACACCACTGTGCTGCAGCGGTATGCACCATAAAGAAGTACACCATGCAGTACTTTTTTTTCACCACAGAAACGCTGCTGCGGTTAATAGAAGTGAATGAAATGTCACAGTTCTCAACACAGTGCACACCAGCGGCTGCTTTCTAATGCAGCTGGTGGTGTGAATGACCCCTTTAGGCCCCTTTCACACGAGGCGGACTCCGTTTCTACGGAGCCCGCCTCGGTCCGCCGGCTTAGCGGGAGATCAGTCCATTGATCTCCGCTGAGCCGGCGGATGACAGGTCCCTCTCTGCTCACTGAGCGGGGAGGGGCTTGTCAGGCGCCGCTGCCGCCTATGGAGGGATCAGATGAAAACGGACAGCATGTCCGTTTTCATCAGATCTCACCCGATCCGATCCGCCATCGACGGACCTGGACGTAGAGCCATCCGTCTGCTTTTAGCGGATCGGACCGGGTCGGATGTCAGCGGACATGTCACTGCTGACATCCAACGCTCCATAGACTAACATGGAGCGCCCGTTCAGGTCCGCCGTCAAAACTGACAGGCGGAGCTGAACGGTCCGATTGTGAGAAAGGGGCCTAAGTATATCTAAAAAACAAAAAACAAAACAAATTACAATGTATTGTAGCCTGCTATTAGATGTGATGGCTACATTCGCCTTCTTTTCCAGGGGCTTCTTCTTACCTGGGGATCCTGTGAATAACACATTTCCTGTCTTTGGTTGGCTACGTTCACTCCTCCATTGTATCTACAGAGGGAACAAATGGTTGCCACCCAGTCTGAACTCTAAATCAGCATCAGCATTTTTGTTTTGTCTCCATTACATGGGAAATGGGGAGATATTACATTTTTGTTTTTGAGTGTAGTTATACTTTAATGCGTTTCAAATTCACCTTCCCTGTTGACTCTACATTTTGGTGAAATTTTGGCAATGTAAAAATTGTCAATTTTTGTTCCTCTCTATTGCTGATGTTAAAATGTCTGGATCATGCAGCTTCCAATATTTTGTGAGTCAATGACTCCCAACAAGCAACAGCAATAGAAGCCAGAATGGCTATTTAGCAAGATCTGTTTTAGGTGACTGATTTAGTATTTAAATACCTGGATCAGAATGGCAGCCAAGCAACTGGGATTTTCCCAAGAAGAGATTACTAATATTACACTACACAATTCTCTCAGCATGTGTTTCCTTTAACCTGTTATTATAATTGGCATTGTGGCCATAAAACCACAGGGAGAACACTCAACCTCCCATACGACGTGCCCTCGGTGGCAATCAAACCCAGGACCCCAGCGCCGCGAGTCAAAAGTACTAATCACTTAGCACACCCTGCTGCTTTTGTTTTCCAATTTACTCACCCTTTAAAAGGGGGTCATTATCCATTTGTAGCATATTCTTGTCCCTTTAAATTCCAGCACCAATTAATGCACTCTGTCATAATGGAAAGAGTCACGATCTTCAATCACTCTGTGTATAAAGAAGAGATAATGTATTAGTAAAATTAGGCCTTATTAAGAAATGTGAACACTAATTACACCTAACGCGTACGTGGTGTTAAACTGTAATGATAACATAAGTGCCTCTGTATCTTTGTGGCTTCGGCAGTGTATGTTAAAAAAAAAAAATATGCAAATGCTGTGTGTATGATTCAACATGAATGTCATTTCAATGAGTTAGAAAATAAAATAAAATAAATTCAAGATAATTAGACATGTTGGCCACAGAAGTGTAGTGGTTTCATTGCAATCTGGAACGGATTCCTATTTAAAATGTTCATGATTATAGACTGTACGCCATGCATCATCTTAAATGTCCACATAATATGCGCCTGATTGCTGCAGAAAATAGCATGTGCTTGGCGAGCAGGGTGTCTCATTTTTTTAACCAATAAAGCAGGCATTCAAATGTAAATCTAGTTTATGCTCAGGTTGACAACCTTCTTTTACAATTTACATGTAGCGGCAGCTGTTTACCAAAAAAGCTGTGTTTTAATGCAGGCAGTTTATTAAGGGGTCTTCCAGGCAGGATGGAGCCCCATAAACTTACATTGTATCAGGTTTTATTTACAGGTGTAACTTACACTGAGGCATCTGATGGAGGTAACAAGTTACCATTTAGCTCAATTCAGCTATGGGTGCTTGTGGGCAGGTGCGGCTTATCTTCCATTCTGTAGGTGGCGCTGTGTTGCTGTGCAGCTGTAGAGATGGAATGAATGATAGGAGTAAATATGTTCCTCTGCAGATCCCGTAGGTGTCACCAGGGGAGCCATGGCCTGACTGGACCCTGCAACACTGGGTGACCTTGGCGGCCATCTTTATTGTGGGTAATGCTATTAAATAGCAGTTCCTCTGCTGTATTTGGTGCCCAGTTGTGAGTGACTAGAGTGGGGGGAGCAGCCCCACTTGATAGGGTCAGTGAATTAACCTTAGGGAAGGGTTGCTGTTCGAGGAAGGAGAGAATAAGGACACTGCTGTCTGCTCTGATATCCTTTGGACTCTAGTACTACTCCACAGGACTTACTAGTACTATTGATTGCTGATTGTTGCTCAATTTGTTATCTGTTTATCTGCAACTCAACAAAATAAGTTTTTCAACCTTCCTTTGGTCTCGGTGTGTCGTTCTTCTAACTTGGGTACCAATCTCCTGGCCTCGCCCGCATGCTACCAGTGGGGTTTGTTGTGGGAGGGAGCTGCATTAGGTGTAATGGTGAAGAGTCCTCTCCCAACTCTGGGAATTCTCAACTCAGCAGAGCAATACTTGTATGTTCTTGTGAATGAGGTTGCTGGGAGAGAGGCTGCGGAATAGTGTTGTAGCTTGATAATTATGCTTGAGATGACCCTTCAGGGAATAAAAACCCATTGAGCACTCTATGATGCTGATTTACTAAAGCAACTGAGAATGTTCTCACACGTTAAAATCAGCATCACTGTATGCACAACTATGCATGGAGGGCCATGTAAAGAAATCTGTCTCAGATTTTAAAGCCTGGTAATATGCAAATGCGCTCATCCCCTACCTCTGACATCCAGATTCATCTGTGCCAGCCCTGTTTTAGGGCTCGTTTATACGTGCGTCTGCCCTTGCCGCCCCTCTGAAAATTGATCTAAAGTGCAGTATTCCCATTTGTTTGACAGGTGGTGCAGAATCAATATGTTGCCTCATTACTGCCTGGTTCATCCCTGTAAATGCCGCACCACTGTGTGAAACCGCATGCGTTGCGCACGGTTTGCAGGCCAGTTGCAGTGCGGTTAATTTTTGCCACAGCAACAAAACAAAAGCATTGCGGTCACAGCATGTGCACAGCCCTGAGCGGCTGCATGTCCTTCTTTATATGAGCAGTCGGGGGTAACCTACAGCTTAATCGCCTGCTTTTACCGCCCCCTGGCTGCCCGTGTGAACAAGCCCTAAATGATGACTTTCCGGCAAAATCCAAAATGTACACCTGAATACACAACCTGCACTATTTTGGGCAATTTCAGGTGTAACTTGCATAGACATCTGTGCATGAAGTCGCACAGATGTCAGCCAAGTGACACCTGACATGCGGCTTTGAAATTGCGCTGTTTCAAGTGAAGACGCACAATTTCACAGTCGGATTCGGTGTGAACGGGGGCTGAAGGGGCAGTAGCAAACTGAGGTCATCCCTCTGCACTCCTTTAATGTAAGTAGTTTAGTAAGGGTGACTGACAGAACTGTGCAATCTGCATACAACACTCCCCAATCCAATCCACACGATCCCAATGTTCTACTAAACTGGGGGTTGCAGAAAGATCAAATAAATAAGGATTCAGATTCTTATACTAACTGCGCTTAATAAACAGAATTTTTTGTAGACAGTCAGAGACTAGAGAAATGTTACTAAAGACTGACAGGAATTTAAACCAGTTAAAAGGATAGTTCAGCTTTACAAAAAAAACTGCCTATGTAGGTAAGGGATGTTTGTGGATTAAAACAAACTGTGCAGCTCTGACTAAAGATGAATAATACCCTTGCTATAGGTGTAGGCCATTTACACATCTCCCAGAGGCTGACTGGAATACTCCCAGGATGTTGCTAAGTACTCCCAGGATGTTGCTAAGTGAGGCCTAGTCGTCACTGGTCACCTCCACCATCACAGGAGTGAGCCCTTTCTCTGATTCAAACTCCCTCACATACTCTTCCTCTTCCCTGATGTAGTAGCTCTGAGCTCAGCATTTGAGAGCTCTCTCCTGTGATGGTGGCGGTGAGCAGTGATGACTAGGCCTCACTTAGCAACGTCCTGGGAGTACTTAGCAATGCCCTAGGAATATTCCAGTCAGGTTTCTTAAGGTATGTAAATGTCCTTCACCTATAGCAAAGGCTTTATTCAACTTTAGTCAGAGTTGCGCAGTTTGTTGATATCTACAGATGCCCCTTATCTGCATAGGCAGTTTTGTGGTAAAGGTGAACTATCCCTTTAAAGTGGGAGTAAACTCCCATGCATTACTTTTACCTATAGGTAAGCCTATAATCAGGCTCACCTATAGGTACTGTAAATATCTCCTAAATGTGCACTGTTTAGGAGATATTTTCTGTAGATGTAGCCGGTGACGTCACCGGCGTATGCGTTCTGAAGGAATGGCCACCCCGGGGGCTCTCACCAAGCCGGAGTCCGTGAACCCGAAAGGAAGACCGGGTGAAGATGGGCGCGCCACTGGAAGGCTTCGTTTTCAGGTAAGTTTCACATTTTGTGCTAGTATGCGATGCATACTAGCACATTATGACATTGCCTTTCAGGTTTTTTAACCACTTGCCGACCGCCTCACGCCTATATACGTGAGCAGAGCGGCACGGGCAGGCAAAATCACGTACCTGAAACGTGATTGCCTTCCCGCGGGTGGGGGGTCCGATCGGACCCCCCCCCGGTGCCAGCTGCGGTCGGCATTTGGTTGGGAGCGATGAGAGACGAGGGGGAGACCATCCGATCGTGGCCCCCCCCTCGCGATCGCTCCCAGCCACTGACAAACATCCCCTGCCTCTGTATAGTACACAGAGGCAGAGGATGTGATGTCATCTCTCCTCGGCTGTCAGTTTCCGTTCCAGCGCCGAGGAGAGATGACATGTAAGTAAGTGCACAACACAAACACACACAGTAGAACATGCCAGGCATACATTACACCCCCGATCCCCCCCCGATCGCCCCCCGATCCCCCCCCCAATCACCCCCCCCCTGTCACAAACTGACACCAAGCAGGTTTTTTTTTTTTTTTTTTTTTTTTTTTCCTGATTACTGCATAGTGTCAGTTTGTGACAGTTAGCAGTGTTAGGACAGTTACTGTAACCCCCCTGTAGGTCTAGGGTACCCCCCTTACCCCCCCTAATAAAGTTTTAACCCCTTGATCACCCCCCCTCACCAGTGTCGCTAAGCGATCATTTTTCTGATCGCTGTATTAGTGTCGCTGGTGACGGTAGTTAGGGACGTAAATATTTAGGTTCGCCGTCAGTGTTTTATAGCGACAGGGACCCCCATATACTATCTAATAAATGTTTTAACCCCTTGATTGCCCCCTAGTTAACCCTTTCACCACTGATCACCGTATAACCGTTACGGGTGACGCTGGTTAGTTCGTTTATTTTTTATAGTGTCAGGGCACCCGCCGTTTATTACCGAATAAAGGTTTAGCCCCCTAATCGCCCGGCGGTGATATGCGTCGCCCCAGGCAGCGTCAGATTAGCGCCAGTACCCCCCCTAATAAAGTTTTAACCCCTTGATCACCCCCTGTCGCCAGTGTCGCTAAGCGATCATTTTTCTGATCGCTGTATTAGTGTCACTGGTGACGCTAGTTAGGGACGTAAATATTTAGGTTCGCCGTCAGTGTTTTATAGCGACAGGGACCCCCATATACTATCTAATAAATGTTTTAACCCCTTGATTGCCCCCTAGTTAACCCTTTCACCACTGATCACCGTATAACTGTTACGGGTGACGCTGGTTAGTTAGTTTATTTTTTATAGTGTCAGGGCACCCGCCGTTTATTACCGAATAAAGGTTTAGCCCCCTGATCGCCCGGCGGTGATATGCGTTGCCCCAGGCAGCGTCAGATTAGCGCCAGTACCGCGAACACCCACGCACGCACCGTACACGCACCATACACCTCCCTTAGTGGTATAGTATCTGATCGGATCAATATCTGATCCGATCAGATCTATACTAGCGTCCCCAGCAGTTTAGGGTTCCCAAAAACGCAGTGTTAGCGGGATCAGCCCAGATACCTGCTAGCACCTGCGTTTTGCCCCTCCGCCCAGGCGAGCCCAGCCCACCCAAGTGCAGTATCGATCGATCACTGTCACTTACAAAACACTAAACGCATAACTGCAGCGTTCGCAGAGTCAGGCCTGATCCCTGCGATCGCTAACAGTTTTTTTGGTAGCATTTTGGTGAACTGGCAAGCACCAGCCCCAGGCAGCGTCAGATTAGCGCCAGTACCGCTAACACCCACGCACGCAGCATACGCCTCCCTTAGTGGTATAGTATCTGAACAGATCAATATCTGATCCGATCAGATCTATACTAGCGTCCCCAGCAGTTTAGGGTTCCCAAAAACGCAGTGTTAGCGGGATCAGCCCAGATACCTGCTAGCACCTGCGTTTTGCCCCTCCGCCCGGCCCGGCCCAGCCCACCCAAGTGCAGTATCGATCGATCACTGTCACTTACAAAACTCTAAACGCATAACTGCAGCGTTCGCAGAGTCAGGCCTGATCCCTGTGATCGCTAACAGTTTTTTTTGTAGCGTTTTGGTGAACTGGCAAGCACCAGAGGCCTAGTACACCCCGGTCGTAGTCAAACCAGCACTGCAGTAACACTTGGTGACGTGGCGAGTCCCATAAGTGCAGTTCAAGCTGGTGAGGTGGCAAGCACAAGTAGTGTCCCGCTGCCACCAAAAAGACAAACACAGGCCCGTCATGCCCATAGTGCCCTTCCTGCTGCATTCGCCAATCCTAATTGGGAACCCACCGCTTCTGCAGCGCCCGTACTTCCCCCATTCACATCCCCAACCAAATGCAGTCGGCTGCATGGGAGGCATTTTCTTTATGTCCTCCCGAGTACCCCTACCCAGCGAACCCCCCAAAAAATATGTTGTGTCTGCAGCAAGCGCGGATATAGCCGTGACACCCGCTATTATTGTCCCTCCTGTCCTGACAATCCTGGTCTTTGCATTGGTGAATGTTTTGAACGCTACCATGCACTAGTTGAGTATTAGCGTAGGGTACAACATTGCACAGACTAGGCACACTTTCACAGGGTCTCCCAAGATGCCATCGCATTTTGAGAGACCCGAACCTGGAACCGGTTACAGTTATTATAGTTAGTTACAAAAAAAAGTGTAAAAAAAAAAAAACACAAACAAAAATATAAAATAAAAATAGTTGTCGTTTTATTGTTCTCTCTCTCTCTATTCTCTCTCTATTGTTCTGCTCTTTTTTACTGTATTCTATTCTGCAATGTTTTATTGTTATTGTTATTGTTATTGTTATTATGTTTTATCATGTTTGCTTTTCAGGTATGCAATTTTTTATACCTTACCGTTTACTGTGCTTTATTGTTAACCATTTTTTTGTCTTCAGGTATGCCATTCACGACTTTGAGTGGTTATACCAGAATGATGCCTGCAGGTTTAGGTATCATCTTGGTATCATTCTTTTCAGCCAGCGGTCGGCTTTCATGTAAAAGCAATCCTAGTGGCTAATTAGCCTCTAGACTGCTTTTACAAGCAGTGGGAGGGAATGCCCCCCCCCCCCCAACATCTTCCGTGTTTTTCTCTGGCTCTCCTGTCTCAACAGGGAACCTGAAAATGCAGCCGGTGATTCAGCCAGCTGACCATAGAGCTGATCAGAGACCAGAGTGGCTCCAAACATCTCTATGGCCTAAGAAACCGGAAGCTACGAGCATTTTATGACGTAGATTTCGCCGGATGTAAACAGCGCCATTGGGAAATTGGGAAAGCATTTTATCACACCGATCTTGGTGTGATCAGATGCTTTGAGGGCAGAGGAGAAATCTAGGGTCTAATAGACCCCAATTTTTGCAAAAAAGAGTACCTGTCACTACCTATTGCTATCATAGGGGATATTTACATTCCCTGAGATAACAATAAAAATGATTTAAAAAAAAAAAAAAATGAAAGGAACAGTTTAAAAATAAGATAAAAAAATAATAATAATAAAGAAAAAAAAAAAAAAAAAAAAAAAAAGCACCCCTGTCCCCCCTGCTCTCGCGCTAAGGTGAACGCAAGCGTTGGTCTGGCGTCAAATGTAAACAGCAATTGCACCATGCATGTGAGGTATCGCCGCGAAGGTCAGATCGAGGGCAGTAATTTTAGCAGTAGACCTCCTCTGTAAATCTAAAGTGGTAACCTGTAAAGGCTTTTAAAGGCTTTTAAAAATGTATTTAGTTTGTCGCCACTGCACGTTTGTGCGCAATTTTAAAGCATGTCATGTTTGGTATCTATGTACTCGGCCTAAGATCATCTTTTTTATCTCATCAAACATTTGGGCAATATAGTGTGTTTTAGTGCATTAAAATGTAAAAAAGTGTGTTTTTTCCCCAAAAAATGCGTTTGAAAAATCGCTGCGCAAATACTGTGTGAAAAAAAAAAATGAAACACCCACCATTTTAATCTGTAGGGCATTTGCTTTAAAAAAAATATATAATGTTTGGGGGTTCAAAGTAATTTTCTTGCAAAAAAAAATTATTTTTTTATGTAAACAATAAGTGTCAGAAAGGGCTTTGTCTTCAAGTGGTTAGAAGAGTGGGTGATGTGTGACATAAGCTTCTAGATGTTGTGCATAAAATGCCAGGACAGTTCAAACCCCCCCCAAATGACCCCATTTTGGAAAGTAGACACCCCAAGCTATTTGCTGAGAGTCATGTTGAGTCCATGGAATAATTTATATTGTGACACAAGTTGCGGGAAAGAGACAATTTTTTATTTTTTTTATTTTTTTTTGCGCAAAGTTGTCACTAAATGATATATTGCTCAAACATGCCATGGGAATATGTGAAATTACACCCCAAAATACATTCTGCTGCTTCTCCTGAGTACGGGGATACCACATGTGTGAGACTTTTTGGGAGCCTAGCCGCGTACGGGACCCCGAAAACCAAGCACCGCCTTCAGGCTTTCTAAGGCCGTAAATTTTTGATTTCACTCTTCACCGCCTATCACAGTTTCGGGGGCCATGGAATGCCCAGGTGGCAAAAAAAAACCCCAAATGACCCCATTTTGGAAAGTAGACACCCCAAGCTATTTGATGAGAGGTATAGTGAGTATTTTGCAGACCTCACTTTTTGTCACAAAGTTTTGAAAATTGAAAAAAGAAAAAAAAAATTTTTTTTTCTCGTCTTTCTTTATTTTCAAAAACAAATGAGAGCTGCAAAATACTCACCATGCCTCTCAGCAAATAGCTTGGGGTGTCTACTTTCCAAAATGGGGTCATTTGGGGGGGTTTGTGCCACCTGGGCATTCCATGGCCTCCGAAACTGTGATAGGCAGTGAGGAGTAAAATCAAAAATGTACGCCCTTAGAAATCCTGAAGGCAGTGCTTGGTTTTCGGGGTCCCGTACGCGGCTAGGCTCCTAAAAAGTCCCACACATGTGGTATCCCCGTACTCAGGAGAAGCAGCTAAATGTATTTTGGGGTGCAATTCCACATATGCCCATGGCCTGTGTGAGCAATATATCATTTAGTGACAACTTTGTGCAAAAAAAAAAAATTGTCACTTTCCCGCAACTTGTGTCAAAATATAAAACATTCCATGGACTCAACATGCCTCAAAGCAAATAGCTTGGGGTGTCTACTTTCCAAAATGGGGTCATTTGGGGGGGGTTTATGTCATCTGGGCATTTTATGGCCTTCAAAACCGTGATAGGTAGTGAGGAGTAAAATCAAAAATGTACGCCCTTAGAAATCCTGAAGGCGGTGCTTGGTTTTCGGGGCCCCGTACGCGGCTAGGCTCCCAAAAAGTCCCACACATGTGGTATCCCCGTACTCAGGAGAAGCAGCTAAATGTATTTTGGGGTGCAATTCCACATATGCCCATGGCCTGTGTGAGCAATATATCATTTAGTGACAACTTTTTGTAATTTTTTTTTTTTTTTTTTTTTTTTGTCATTATTCAATCACTTGGGACAAAAAAAATGAATATTCAATGGGCTCAACATGCCTCTCAGCAAATTCCTTGGGGTGTCTACTTTCCAAAATGGGGTCATTTGTGGGGGTTTTGTACTGCCCTGCCATTTTAGCACCTCAAGAATCGACATAGGCAGTCATAAATTAAAGGCTGTGTAAATTCCAGAAAATGTACCCTAGTTTGTAGACGCTATAACTTTTGCGCAAACCAATAAATATACACTTATTGACATTTTTTTTACCAAAGACATGTGGCCGAATACATTTTGGCCTAAATGTATGACTAAAATTGAGTTTATTGGATTTTTTTTAGAACAAAAAGTAGAAAATATCATTTTTTTTCAAAATTTTCGGTCTTTTTCCGTGTATAGCGCAAAAAATAAAAACGGCAGAGGTGATCAAATACCATCAAAAGAAAGCTCTATTTGTGGGAAGAAAAGGACGCAAATTTCGTTTGGGTACAGCATTGCATGACCGCGCAATTAGCAGTTAAAGCGACGCAGTGCCGAATTGTAAAAAGTGCTCTGGTCAGGAAGGGGGTAAATCCTTCCGGGGCTGAAGTGGTTAAAGGGGAAAAAAACACTCAACGGTTTACTACCGCTTTAAGCTCTTTTTATAATAAAATGTTTAGTCTTCTATTGGCCGTTGCAGTCTCCAAAAGTCCAAAAAGCATGAACCAAAGGTATGCATGTGGCCCTTGGGCCGAAGTTTGGAAATCAGGGTTGGTTTAAACAATATCTTGTATATGTCTCCAGAGTGCAAATTTATGATCATTGAGAGTGAATAGGAGCCACCCATGTGTAGGCTCACTGAAGCATCATGATGGACATATGAAATCCAGGCAGAACATTTCCCAATAGCTGTTTTTGTTCTATATTTATACCAGTTCAGTTATACCCTGCATAGGATGAAGGGGACGTCCACTAATTGTTTCTTAACTCCACATGAAAGGGATGTTATAACACTGGAGATTATTTTGAGTGGTCCGTTTAGATGCAAAGGGTGCTTGGCAATGTTCTTTCACTTGTATTTTGTGTGATACAAAATACTGTAACAGATTTTATCTGCTGAGCACATTAATTCTGCTTTGGAAACTCATTATGCTGGCATGAGTCACACATCCAGGCAGGGCGAATGCCCCTTGAAAGCACCCTGCCATTACACCGCAAGCACCGGGCATCGATCCAGAGCTAAAATGCGAGTGCAAAAATCGTGTGCCTGTCAAGATTTACGTCCGCTCGCTGCCTCACAATATACTGTGCAAAGGTGGCTGGCGGACAAAGCGTTAATGAGCACCTGCCAGTGTCAAAGTGACATTTCCAGGGAGGAAAGGGAGGCCGTCTCGGGGACGGCTATGACCAGGTGCTCTGTCCGTGGATTCCAGCACTGAAATTATCTCTAATTGCTGGGAATGTTATAGAAGAGCCGCTTAAACATGCCTCGTCAATTTTCACATTGCGAGGCGCTCGCTGACATTCCTTTACTGTAAAAGCCGGGTCTGTATAATGCGGTCACCACAGCACCTGCCTAAACAAAGCTCTATCTATATATCTATATAGATACGGAAACGTAAACATATAAAATATTGATGTGGAGAACCGCAGAGCACTTTATATCAATGCAGAAGATGACAAGCATTTACATATTGTGAAGAGGAATGCATCCGATATTCATACGGAAGGGCTTATGTGGAGTATTAAAACAACCACAAGTGATAGAAAAGGGAACCTGTCAACTTTGGTTTACAAATCTCTGACCTAAGTATGCAGGTTGGGAGTCCCGACTTCTCTGCATGCATACTGGTTCCAGGTCAGTAACTCAAAAAACTTTAACTAAAAGGCAAAACTTTTCTTTGTTAGTTATGGATAGAGCAGAGAGGAATAAGAACACCGGTCAGGTTTTTATCAGTCTGTACCCCATTAGAGCGATTTACCCTCACTGCTTGTCATGTTTACCACTATCACTAAAAGAGATAGAAAATCCCAAATTTTGGGTTGTCATCAGAACAGGAATAGGGTGAAAATCTTCCAAAGGGTACAGTTCTTGCAACCCTGGTGACAAGCAGGGATTCCCTCGCTTCGGAGGGATTTCCTCTCACTTCCTGTGTTATTTATGGGAAAGGAAATGATGGGAAATCCTCCCAATGGGGCACAGATGGCAAAACCATCCCTTATTATATCCAAAAAAAAAAAAAAAAAAAAAAAGGTTTTGCCTTCAGTTATACTTTATGTAGTAAAGAAAGGCTGAGGGTGAGAACCCAGAGCATGTTCACTTGAAAAATAAACTGACAATAGCAGCTCTCAGACTTCCATCCTGACACGTTGTGGCTTAGCCTGCTTTCACTCTGTGGAGTTTTTCATGCGTTTTTGCGGTTAAAAAAAAGCACCTGAAAAGCTCAAGAAAAATGTGGAAAAAAATCCTGCTTGCAGCAATTTTGAAACAAGTTTGGGCAGTTTAAAAAGTATGCACCAGAAAGGCACCTTTCCATTGAAAGCAATGGAAAACGGGGCAAAAAAATGCACCAGGATGCGTTTTTGGTGCGTTTTTTGAGTCACGTGTCCTATTAAAACCGCGCCACAAACGCATATGCGTTTTTGCTGCTTTTTTGCAGCAGATCGGTGTGAAAGCAGCCTTACTAGTCTGCTAAATAACCTTGGGTCTTGGGTTTAATTTCTAGCAAGCCACTGGGGGTTATTTACAAAAGACTAAATCCACTTTGCACTAAAAGTGCAAACTACAAGTGCAAAGTGCACTTGAAATTTCACTGGAAGTGCACTTGGAAGTGCGGTCGCTGTAGATCCGAGGGGGATATGCAAGGGAAGTAAAAAACAGCCTTTTAGCTTACACATGATTGGATAATAAAATCAGCAGAGCTTCCGCTCATTACAGATCTACCCCTCAGGATTTAAAGCAACTGCACTTCCAAGTGCACTTTCAGTGCAAAATGGATTTGCCTTTCGTAAATAACCCCCACTGTCTGCATGGAGTTTGTCTATTCTCTCTGAGTGCTGCATGAGTTTGATCCAGTTTTCTTTCAAAAAATGCTGCAATGCAAATACTGTTGTGACTGCTTGTTTCAGATTACAGAAAAAAAATACAGAACTCGGAGTCAGCCAGGTGACTAGCATTTTCAGAAGAATGCCAGCAGCACCTTCAGCATTTCCCTTATATATTGTTCCCCGATATTTTCTTGATATAGAATTGCTTTGGTTTCACTTTTGTTACTATTCTAGTAATATTTTGAGACTATTCATCGATGAAAGGATAAAAAAAAAAAAAACTGTTTACCACAATAGTGCTGCCAGACTCTGTCAAAATAAAGATTTCTTGCTAGCAAAAACAAATTTGCTTCATATATTTTCCTCTCCACCAGTGTGAAAAGAAATTCATCCCAGCCTTGGCCTTGTGCAGGAATCTCCAGCAACCGTTTCATAGACATTATCTACAGCCGGGGATGGAGAGGAGCTGTCCACCCCAGGAGTGCTGAAATGTCAGAGAGCTGAGATCCCTAGCCAGGCCTGTAATCTGCACTCCAACTACTTCCATGGTTCGTTCACCCTTCTACAACTAAGCACCACTAATACTAGGGCTGCTTTCAGCCATAAACGAATCCCTGTCAAGGACTGACTGCGGCGGGGCCCCGCCACTGTTACAAATAAAAGATTTAATCATTATACTTTAAAGCTCATCGGGAGATGATCCTTTTTCTCCTTTTTTTTTTAGTTTTAGGAGTAGGGCAAAATGGATCATCACATATATAAATATATACACACATATGTACACACACGTATGCAATAAATGTACGTATACATACCAGTGCCAGGGTAAGGTCATCTAGAGCCCAGGGCTAACATGCACAAGCATTATATGTCAGCAAATTCCCTCCCCCCACCCAAAAAAAAAATTAAATAAAAAAAACTGAGCATTAATCTGCATTCTAACCCCCTAAACATAAATCCCCCCTCCTCCCAGTACAAATCATCTGCCCCCCTGCTAAAATTCCCCCTGCCAGCACAAATCTTTGCACCCCCCCCCCCCCCAAGCTCAAATCTCCTCTCTCTCCAAATCGCTGCCCAAAAAAATCACCCCCCCCAGCATAAATCCTGTACTCCCGCCCATTTCTCCTTTTAGGATAAATACCCCCCAATCCTCCCTACTAGCACAACTCCCCTCACAAAAAATAATAATTCCCTTCCCTCTCTACCATATCACCTCTTCTAGCAAACCCACAAATCCCCCCAAATCACCATTCCTAGCATACACCCCTAATTTCCCCTCCTAGAACAATTCTTATCCCCTGCCACCCTCCAAACTCCCTCTCCTAACTCAAATCCCCACCACATTCTCCTTGAGGTGCCCCCCCACCTCACATGATACCACAGTGCCCTCGGGAAGCCGCCCCTTCTGCCCACCATGCATTCTGGCCCTGACACACACACCAGTACTATTTTTTTCTAATATTGCAAGAGACATAAAGTATAACTAAAGGCAAAACTTTTTTTTAGTTTTGGAGAGAGGGGAGAGGGATTTGAACACCTGTCAGTTTTTATTGCAGTCTGTGTCCCCGCTAAGGAGATTCATGTCCTCTATTTGTCCTGTTTACCGCTATCATTAAAAGTGAAAGTAAAAGAAAATCCTACATTTCGGGTTGTCCCCAGAAAAGTAATAGAGGGAAAATCTTCCAATGGGGACACTAGTTCTGGTGACATGGGGGTCCCCAAGGAATTCTCTTAATTTGCAGGGATTTCCTCTCACTTCCTGTATGCCTATGAGACAGGAAGCAAAGGTAAATCTCCACAGTGGGACACAGATAACAAAAACAAATCTGACAGAGGTTATAACCCTGCCTTGCTCTATCCAAAATGAAAAAAAAAAAGTTTTGCCTATAGTTCTACTTCAAAGTGTATCTAAACCCAAGAATAAAAATGTAATACATTGCAGTTTACCAGCCCTTAGATGTGGTAGATGCATTAGTCTTCTTTTTTGTTCTGGCTGACTATATTTCCAGCTAGTGCAAAAAAAAAAAGCCTGTTGATCCTGCCAGAAGTCACTGTAACCTCCTGTGCATTTAAATGCCCTTATCCTCTCTGCACCATTATAATAATTGTCCCTGTGCCTGTGTTCTGTAAAAAAAAAACTGCTCGATTGTACCTATATGAGCGCTGATTCCTCTCCTCTCTTCTCTCTCTGGCTCACAGCTGTAGTGGGCAGGGCCAAGCTCTCCCGCTGACGTCAGCCGGGGAAGAGGGGGAGAGAGAGAGCGCTGACAATCAGTTGAGCGCTGGGTGCCGCGCTCATATATGTACAATTGTGCAGATATTTTACAGAACACAGGCAAAGGGACAATTATTATAATGGTGCAGAGAGGATAAGAGCATTTAATAGCTGATATGAGATCAGGAGGAACGGGGAGGGGGGGGGGCACTGATACGAGCAGAGACAGGCAGAGAGGGGAGGGGGAAAAGGGGGGAGAAGGACACATGAGACAGATAACTGACAGAATCATGCAAACGGACCACGGTGTCAGGGCTCAGCAGCCATGATTATCGTGGTCAGTTTTCAGGGGGGAGGGTATAGCCAGGCAGGTTCAGCCAGGTATTTCAGGTGATACGGGGGTCCAAATGACACAGCACAAGCACTGTGCTGTATAACATGCTTTAACCACTTCAGCCCCGGAAGGATTTACCCCCTTCCTGACCAGAGCACTTTTTACAATTCGGCACTGCGTCGCTTTAACTGCTAATTGCGCGGTCATGCAATGCTCTACCCAAACGAAATTTGCGTCCTTTTCTTCCCACAAATAGAGCTTTCTTTTGATGGTATTTGATCACCTCTGCCGTTTTTATTTTTTGCGCTATAAACGGAAAAAGACTGAAAATTTTGAAAAAAAATGATATTTTCTACTTTTTGTTATAAAAAAAATCCAATAAACTAAATTTTAGTCATACATTTAGGCCAAAATGTATTCGGCCACATGTCTTTGGTAAAAAAAATGTCAATAAGCGTATATTTATTGGTTTGCGCAAAAGTTATAGCGTCTACAAACTAGGGTACATTTTCTGGAATTTACACAGCTTTTAGTTTATGACTGCCTATGTCATTTCTTGAGGTGCAAAAATGGCAGGGCAGTACAAAACCCCCCCAAATGACCCCATTTTGGAAAGTAGACACCCCAAGGAAATTGCTGAGAGGCATGTTGAACCCATTGAATATTTTTGTTTTTTGTCCCAAGTGATTGAATAATGACAAAAAAAAAAAAAAAAAAAAAATTTACAAAAAGTTGTCACTAAATGATATATTGCTCACACAGGCCATGGGCATATGTGGAATTGCACCCCAAAATACATTCAGCTGCTTCTCCTGAGTACGGGGATACCACATGTGTGGCACTTTTTGGGAGCCTAGCCGCGTACGGGGCCCCGAAAACCCAGCACCACCTTCAGGATTTCTAAGGGCATACATTTTTGATTTTACTCCTCACTACCTATCACAGTTTTGAAGGCCATAAAATGCCAAGATGGCACAAACCCCCCCCCAAATGACCCCATTTTGGAAAGTAGACACCCCAAGCTATTTGCTGAGAGGCATGGTGAGTATTTTGCAGCTCTCATTTGTTTTTGAAAATGAAGAAAGACCAGAAAAAAAATTTTTTTTTTTTCTTTTTTCAATTTTCAAAACTTTGTGACAAAAAGTGAGGTCTGCAAAATACTCACTATACCTCTCAGCAAATAGCTTGGGGTGTCTACTTTCCAAAATGGGGTAATTTGGGGGGGGGGTTTGTGCCACCTGGGCATTCCATGGCCTCCGAAACTGTGATAGGCAGTGAAGAGTGAAATCAAAAATTTACGGCCTTAGAAAGCCTGAAGGCGGTGCTTGGTTTTCGGGGTCCCGTGCGCGGCTAGGCTCCCAAAAAGTCCCACACATGTGGTATCCCCGTACTCAGGAGAAGCAACAGAATTTATTTTGGGGTGTAATTTCACATATTCCCATGGCACGTTTGAGCAATATAACATTTAGTGACAACTTTGTGCAAAAAAAAAAAAAAATTTGTCTCTTTCCCGCTACTTGTGTCACAATATAAAATATTCCATGGACTCGACATGCCTCTCAGCAAATAGCTTGGGGTGTCTACTTTCCAAAATGGGGTCATTTGGGGGGGGGTTTGAACTGTCCTGGCATTTTATGCACAACATTTAGAAGCTTATGTCACACATCACCCACTCTTCTAACCACTTGAAGACAAAGCCCTTTCTGACACTTTTTGATTACATGAAAAAATTATTTTTTTTTGCAAGAAAATTACTTTGAACCCCCAAACATTATATATTATTTTAAAGCAAATGCCCTACAGATTAAAATGGTGGGTGTTTCATTTTTTTTTTTTTCACACAGTATTTGCGCAGCGATTTTCAAACGCATTTTTTGGGGAAAAAACACACTTTTTTAAATTTTAATGCACTAAAACACACTATATTGCCCAAATGTTTGATGAAATAAAAAAGATGATCTTAGGCCGAGTACATGGATACCAAACATGACATGCTTTAAAATTGCGCACAAACGTGCAGTGGCAACAAAATTAATACATTTTTAAAAGCCTTTAAAAGCCTTTACAGGTTACCACTTTAGATTTACAGAGGAGGTCTACTGCTAAAATTACTGCCCTCGATCTAACCTTCGCGGTGATACCTCACATGCATGGTGCAATTGCTGTTTACATTTGACGCCAGACCGCCGCTTGCGTTCGCCTTAGCGCGAGAGCAGGGGGGACAGGGGTGCTTTTTATTTATTTATTTTTTTTCTTTATTATTTTTTTGCTTTTTTATCTTATTTTTAAACTGTTCCTTTCATTTTTTTTTTTAAATCATTTTTATTGTTATCTCAGGGAATGTAAATATCCCCTATGATAGCAATAGGTAGTGACAGGTACTCTTTTTTGAAAAAATTGGGGTCTATTAGACCCTAGATCTCTCCTCTGCCCTCAAAGCATCTGACCACACCAAGATCGGTGTGATAAAATGCTCCCCCAATTTCCCAATGGCGCTATTTACATCCGGCGAAATCTAAGTCATAAAATGCTCGTAGTTTCCGGTTTCTTAGGCCATAGAGATGTTTGGAGCCACTCTGGTCTCTGATCAGCTCTATGGTCAGCTGGCTGAATCACCGGCTGCATTCTCAGGTTCCCTGTTGAGACAGGAGAGCCAGAGAAAAACACGGAAGACGGTGGGGGGGGGGGCATTCCCTCCCACTGCTTGTAAAAGCAGTCTAGAGGCTAATTAGCCGCTAGGATTGCTTTTACATGAAAGCCGACCGCTGGCTAAAAAGAATGATACCAAGATGATACCTAAACCTGCAGGCATCATTCTGGTATAACCACTCAAAGTCGTGAATGGCGTACCTGAAGACAAAAAAATGGTTAACAATAAAGCACAGTAAACGGTAAAGTATAAAAAATTGCATACCTGAAAAGCAAACATGATAAAACATAATAACAATAAAACATTGCAGAATAGAATACAGTAAAAAAGAGCAGAACAATAGAGAGAGAGAATAGAGAGAGAGAACAATAAAACGACAACTATTTTTTTTTATTTTTGTTTGTGGTTTTTTTTTTTTTTACACTTTTTTTTTGTAACTGTAACTTTTATAACTGTAACCGCTTCCAGGTTCGGGTCTCTCAAAATGCGATGGCATCTTGGGAGACCCTGTGAAAGTGTGCCTAGTCTGTGCAATGCTGTACCCTACGCTAATACTCAACTAGTGTATGGTAGCGTTCAAAACATTCACCAATGCAAAGACCAGGATTGTCAGGACAGGAGGGACAATAATAGTGAGTGTCACGCCTATATCCGCGCTTGCTGCAGACACAACATCTTTTTTGGGGGGGTTCGTTGGGTAGGGGTACTCGGGAGGATATATAAATGCCTCTCATGCAGCCGACTGCATTTGGTTGGGGATGTGAATGGGGGAAGTACGGGCGCTGCAGAAGCGGTGGGTTCCCAATTAGGATTGGCGAATGCAGCAGGAAGGGCACTATGGGCACGACGGGCCTGTGTTTGTCTTTTTGGTGGCAGCGGGACACTACTTGTGCTTGCCACCTCACCAGCTTGAACTGCACTTATGGGACTCGCCACGTCACCAAGTGTTACTGCAGTGCTGGTTTGACTACGACCGGGGTGTACTAGGCCGCTGGTGCTTGCCAGTTCACCAAAACGTTACAAAAAAAAGTGACAGTGATCGATCGATACTGCACTTGGGTGGGCTGGGCTGGGCCGGGCGGAGGGGCAAAACGCAGGTGCTAGCAGGTATCTGGGCTGATCCCGCTAACACTGCGTTTTTGGGAACCCTAAACTGCTGGGGACGCCAGTATAGATCTGATCGGATCAGATATTGATGCGTTCAGATACTATACCACTAAGGGAGGTGTACGGTGCGTGTATGGTGCGTGCATGGGTGTTCGCGGTACTGGTGCTAATCTGACGCTGCCTAGGGCGACGCATATCACCGCCGGGCGATCAGGGGGCTAAACCTTTTTTCGGTAATAAACGGCGGGTGCCCTGACACTATAAAAAATAAACAAACTAACCAGCGTCACCCGTAACGGTTATACGGTGATCAGTGGTAAAAGGGTTAACTAGGGGGCCATCAAGGGGTTAAAACATTTATTAGATAGTATATGGGGGTCCCTGTCGCTATAAAACACTGACGGCGAACCTAAATATTTACGTCCCTAACTAGCGTCACCAGCGACACTAATACAGCGATCAGAAAAATGATCGCTTAGCGACACTGGCGACAGGGGGTAATCAAGGGGTTAAAACTTTATTAGGGGGGGTAAGGGGGGTACCCTAGACCTACAGGGGGCTAAACTTTTATTTGGTAATAAACGGCGGGTGCCCTGACACTATAAAAAATAAACAAACTAACCAGCGTCACCCGTAACGGTTATACGGTGATCAGTGGTGAAAGGGTTAACTAGGAGGCAATCAAGGGGTTAAAACATTTATTAGGTAGTATATGGGGGTCCCTGTCGCTATAAAACACTGACGGCGAACCTAAATATTTACGTCCCTAACTAGCGTCACCAGCGACACTAATACAGCGATCAGAAAAATGATCGCTTAGCGACACTGGTGACGGGGGGTGATCAAGGGGTTAAAACTTTATTAGGGGGGGTAAGGGGGGTACCCTAGACCTACAGGGGGGTAACAGTCACTACCCTAACACTGCTGACTGTCACAAACTGACACTATGCAGTAATCAGGAAAAAAAAAAAAAACCTGCTTGGTGTCAGTTTGTGACAGGGGGGGGGGGTGATTGGGGGGGGATCGGGGGGCGATCGGGGGGGGGATCGGGGGTGTAAGGTATGCCTGGCATGTTCTACTGTGTGTGTGTGAGTGTTGGTGCACTTACATGTCATCTCCCCTCGGCGCTGGAACGGAAACTCCCGAGCCGAGGAGAGATGACATCACATCCTCTGCCTCTGTGTACTATACAGAGGCAGGGGATGTTTGTCATTGGCTGGGAGCGATCGCGAGGGGGGGGCCACGATCGGATGGCCTCCCCCTCGTCTCCCATCGCTTCCAACCAAATGCCGACCGCAGCTGGCACCGGGGGGGGGGGTCCGATCGGACCCCCCACCCGCGGGAAGGCAATCACGTTTCAGGTACGTGATTTTGCCTGCCCGTGCCGCTCTGCTCACGTATATAGGCGTGAGGCGGTCGGCAAGTGGTTAAAGGAACAGGATCTTTATTTTTATTTTATTGGGTTAACAAACGCTTTAACCAATCGCCAAAACAATGTTATCAGCCTTCCTAGCTAACTTCTGTAAACTACAAAGAAATGCCCCTCTATGTAGTTGCAAAGAGTAGATGGGGAAAGGTTTGTAGTCCATATCACCTACCTACAATTCCAGGAAAAATAGTACTCCTTACACCTATACACAGGGAGGGTAGGCGTTCAATGATTTATAGACCACAGCTCCTTAATTTACAACTCTCAGCACATTCATTTCTACAGAGAAGCAAATTGCTGTATGAATCATTTTAGTCGACTAAAACTCATTTTAGTCATCTAAAATCTAATGGGTGTAGTTTAATTGTAATGCATTATTTAAGTATTTCACTACAATTTCCAAACTCATTATATACTGCTGGAGTGAAAAATTGAATATGTTATTATTTATGGTATTGAGGTATGAACATGCACTACAGACCAGTGTTAATTTTGACGTCAAATTTCAATTCAGTTTTAGTCTTATGCCCTGTACACACGGTCGGACATTGATCGGACATTCCGACAACAAAATCCATGGATTTTTTCCGACAGATGTTGGCTCAAACTTGTCTTGCATACACACAGTCACACAAAGTTGTCGGAAAATCCGATCATTCTGAACGTGGTGACGTAAAACACGTACGCCGGGACTATAAACGGGGCAGTAGCCAATAGCTTTCATCTCTTTATTTATTCTGAGCATGCGTGGCACTTTGTGCGTCGGATTTGTGTACACACGATCGGAATTTCCGACAACGGATTTTGTTGTCGGAAAATTTTATAGCCTGCTCTCAAACTTTGTGTGTCGGAAAATCCAATGGAAAATGTGTGATGGAGCCCACACATGGTCGGAATTTCCGACAACAAGGTCCTATCACACATTTTCCGTCGGAAAATCCGACGGTGTGTACGGGGCATTAGTCGTTTGACTAAAATGCCATTGTGGTTTTAGTCCCAATTTAGACTTTTGATTAAAATGCCATTTTAGTTTTAGTCGGATTTTGGTCATCTCAGTTCTTTTAGTTTTAGTCGTATTTTAGTCGACTAAAATGTTTTAGTCGACGAAATTAAGACTGGTATGAAGTATAAGCACCTATTCACAATTCTTATTTATGGCAATACCTGTTATAAAGGTAATAGTCTGCCCACTAGTCTGTCACTGCCTACAGCTCTTCTATGGATGTTAATGAGCTGAAGGTTATGAATCACTAAGCAGCATTAACAGACCTTTCCCTGCATGTGGGTCAAAATAAAAGTAGCGTGAGCAGAAGGAGTCAGGACATGTTCAGCCGTACAGATTCTATAAAGAGGACAGGTTGATGTCTGATCGAGATCAAACAGATCAGTGATCTACATGCTGCAGAAGCAGTAACTTATGCACCAGGAGAACAATATATATTGTAGCAAGTTCAAGCAACAAGGAGAGGCTCCCCATATATCCCAAGCTGACATCCTAATGGAGAACACAGTGCTTAGATGACTTTTTAAATAGAGCCTTAGTAGGCCTGAGAGGAGGATTTGTCTTCCCTGAGCATTCTTTTATCCATGATCCATGTCATAAAAGATTCTTAAATCTTGCAAACACCTCTTCTCCCTCATCCCTTTCCCTTGCCTGCCTCCCCCTCTTTCTTTGCCTGGCTCTGAGGAAAAGAAGAGAGAGGCAGCATTGAGAATCCTCTGATAGACAGATGGAATAGTGTAATTACACACAGGAGCTGAAGCGTTTTCTTGAATTACGAATGTGGGTAGACAATTAAAATCTTTTCCACAAGATTACCCTTCTCCCTCCCATCTGTGTTTCATCAAGAAGTTTTGAAGAGTTTATTTAGCCCATATCAGGGAACACCATCTTAAGAAAGTGGGCCCTGACAGCCAGAAATCACATTCCGTCATTAAGATTTATTTATAAAAATGCCAACATGCTGCTCAGCTCCATAAAAGTCGGTAAACATGATGATATTAAAATACAGTACAATCTATTCACGGATAAGGGGCAGATACAAAAGGTAGAAGAGCTTACAATCTTTTGAGGTATAAGGGAAAATACAGAAATGGAAATAATTTAGTCCATTAATGTCTAAGGGAGGAAACCTAAGGTGGAAGAGCTTACAATCTATTAGGTTATGAAGGAAGATACAGAAGGTAGACATGCTTACAATCCATGAGGGTATATGTGAGGATGCAGAAGATGGAAAAGTTTAAAGTCTATAAGTGCATAGGGAGTATCCAGACATAGGAGAGCTTACAATCTATTAATTCATTATTATTAATAATTTTGAGCTATTAATATTCCCCCCCCCCCCCGTGCCCCCCTCCATGACTTTTCCATCAAAATCAACAATGCAACCATCAGTCCCTCCCCTCATGCCAGGGTACTCGGTGTAATCCTAGACTCTGACTTGTCATTTCAGTCTCAAATCCAATCATTGTCAAAAGTTTGTAGAATTAACCTCCGTAACATCTCTAAAATTCGCCCCTTTTTAACAAATGAAACCACCAAGCTCCTCATTCACTCCCTTGTTATCTCTCGCCTTGACTATTGCAACTCCCTTTTCATTAGCCTACCTCTCCATAGGCTCCTCCCCTCTTCAGTCTATCATGAATGCTGCTGCTAGACTTATCCACCTTACCAACCGCTCAGTGTCTGCCAACCCTCTCCTCCAATCCCTACACTGGCTCCCAATCACCCAGCAAATTAAATTCAAAATACTAACCACAACATACAAAGCCATTCACAACTCTGCCCCGAGCTACATCACCAATCTTGTCTCCAAATATCACCCAAATTGTCCTCTCCGCTCTTCTCAAGACCTCCTGCTTTCAAGCTCTCTCATCTCCTCCTCCCATGCTCGTCTCCAGGATTTCTCCAGAGCCTCTCCCATCCTCTGGAACTCGCTACCTCAACCTGTCCGGCTATCCCCTACTCTTGTTACCTTCAGACGATCCCTGAAAACTCATCTCTTCAGGAAAGCCTATCACGTCTCCAACTAATCTCCTACCACTTCCATCAGCTCATTCCCCACAGTTACAACCTTTTGTACCACCCGCCCCACCCTATTAGATTGTAAGCTCTTCTGAGCAGGGCCCTCTTAATCCTCTTGTATTTTATTGTATTGTAACTGTATTGTCTCCCTTTTATATTGTAAAGCGCTGCGTAAACTGTTGGCGCTATATAAATCCTGAATAATAATAATAATAATTCATTACGGGGAGAGATTTATGTTTTTTCATTGAAATGCTAATAGTTATCTATAGAAGTGTTTTAGAGGTGAACAATAAGACAAAATCAGAGAATGTGGAGTAGCCTCTTAATTGTCCAAGGCTAAAAGCTGAGCACAAAACAGTTCATATAAACCTGTAAAGTCTGTTTTTTCAGTTGTAGCTATAGGTGAGCCTATAGTTAAGCTTACCTGTAGGTACAGTGAATATCTCCTTGACATGCATTGTTTAGGAGATATTCACGTCTGTAGCAGCCGGTGATGTCACTGGCACAGCCACACTGTGTCCTGAATAGATGGCAATCTGGAGTGTGCCATACATTCAAAGCGATGTGCTGTGACCATGACTCCTGTGTGCATGCGCAAGAGTAATGTCATCGCAGCTTGGCCATTCAAATGGCTGGAGCCTATGAACCCACACACATCCCCGTTCTGGCTCTCATGCCCGCGATCATGACCACCAGCCAGGTGCATCGGGCCCCCCCCCACCATGCAGCGGGCGCGTGCCTCCGGTGGCTCCTAAAGGGGAAAGCGTACCCATGCGTTGTTTTGCGGGAATGTGCCACTTTGCCGATGTATATCAGCGTGAGCCGGTTGGCAAGTGGTTAAAGAAATGTCCTACACAGAGGAAAGGTACAGGTCTGGAAGAATATCACAAATCACCTCCAAATACAAATACGAATGCGCAAACTCTTGTATTTAGGCAATATTTGTTTATCCCAGGCTTCAGCTTTAAAGTCAGCTTTATAAAAATCTAAAATGTTGGTGAAAAGCCTAATGGAAAGTGGGTAAAGTGTACAGAGGCGATGGCTGCCTCGCTCCTTGGTAACACCTCATGAAAATATGATCATTACTCATGTATGTGTAATATAACACCAGTAACCCCCTGCTAATATTTCACACTATAATGTATTTCTCTTCCCAGCTGAGTTCAGAAATCTCTTATCTATGAGATGTTTTACGGCCTCTTAGGTTTTTAAGCTAAACATTATTGTTAGAAGCTTGATCAAGAGTGAAAGCAGCGGATGTTTCTGCTGATAGTGCCCAGGCAGTTGCTTAGGACTAAATGACCCTGTTAGCGGCAAGAGATCTGTATCATTCTGTTCTGTTCTAACATTTGTCAGATCTGGCGCGGCTCCAGTGGCTAAAACATTACACTGCATTTCTCCCAGAGCAAATAGTCAGCACGGATTTAGTCAGAGGGATACTGTGCACACATAACCAGCAAACACAGCACTCCTGAGCTTCTAAGTTAGCTATCACTCAGCTGGGGAACAGAAAAACACTCCAGAAGGTTAAGCATACTCTTCTTATCAACTAGATGCTTTAAATTCCACATTATTAGATATCTTCCATATGTCTACTTAAAAGGATATGTAAGGCCTCATTAAAGAAGCCCCCAGTGCACACTCTTCAGTGTCTTCAGGGCCGCTCACCCACACCCCTGTCAAAGGATGAACAGCTGTGTCCTGCGTCCCCATACACTTATGATAAGATATTCGCCAGCACACCAAGGATCATCAATTTCGTCCAAATGGGTTTTAATAAAGAAAGATCACGTCACAAAAAGGTGTAGTATAACGTTTTGGAGCCATGCAGGACCCCTTCACATCACATGTGATATTTCTTTAATAAAAAATGTTAGGACTAAATTGATGATCCTTGGTGTGCTGGTGAATATCTACATATTGTACAGGTTCCAGTATCCAGCTGGCGGTCGCTACAGCACCCAGTACCTTAAGAGCGTATTCCAGGAACGTGTGCAATGGGAATATGGACTGTGGCCCAAACACTTATAGAACATCTGACCATCACACCAATATGAACTTGTTGGACATTTCAAAACCATGCCCATTAATATGAAGTATCCTCTTCCTCTGTGGCTTAAAACAGCCTCCGCTCTTCTGAAAGGGCTTACCACAAGATTTTGGTGGGTGTCTGTGGGAATTTTTGCCCATTTGTGAGGTCAGATACTCATGTTGGATGAGAAGATCTGGCTCTCAGTCATCCTTCTCCAAACCAAGCTGGTCAATCCACATCTTTATGGAGCTGACTTTGAAGGCTATGGCACAGTCATAAAATCAATAAAAGTGTGGTGTTGCGCTAATCCTATGCTCTAAAATCAAAAAACAGAAATTAAAATTATAACTTAAATAAAAGAGCACAGTGGTGGTGGTGATCTCTAAAGTGCAAATGTAGTGCAATCGGCCATCACAGCCTTACTGGTGTATATTACTGCAATAACGTGAAGATAAAACTTCTAACTCAGAGTGCCTAAAACTGTGTATTTGTCATAAACAGCATAAAGCATCAAACATTTAAACCAAATAATAAGTTAAACAAAAAGCAAATATATAAGTGCTCAACAAAGTGATCCTAAAATCCTTATATAGGAATATTAGTACCACATACTCCTATATAAGGATTTTAGGATCACTTTGTTGAGCACTTATATATTTGCTTTTTGTTTAACTTATTATTTGGTTTAAATGTTTGATGCTTAATGCTGTTTATGACATATACACAGTTTTAGGCACTCTGAGTTAGAAGTTTTATCTTCACGTTATTGCAGTAATATACACCAGTAAGGCTGTGATGGCCGATTGCACTACATTTGCACTTTAGAGATCACCACCACCACTGTGCTCTTTTATTTAAGTTATAATTTTAATTTCTGTTTTTTGATTTTAGAGCATAGGATTAGCGCAACACCACACTTTTATTGATTTTATCCCAGCAAGGGGCAGGCTGTACCCTACTCGGTGTTAGCGGCTTTTCCGTATTATAGATACACCATTATTCTCTATTCTCCTATCTCCCTGTCCCCAATCATTAAGATAGCGCAGGAATACCCCTCATTTGTCTTATGGCACAATCATGCTGCACCAGCAAAAGGACTTCTACAAAACCTAAAAATGAACAACTAAAGTGATGGCTGCTTAGTGTAGTTCCCCTGTTAGGTTGTAAATATAGAATGCAAATTTCCACTTTTTTTTTTTTTAAAGGTCAGGGGCTGTCTTTGGATCCTGTTTTGGACTTGTCAGTGACTCAGTAGGATGTGAAGTCAGGATGAGCATAACATCTCTGCAGCTTTAAAAACAAGACAGCGAAAGCGCCTCTAGTATTTCAATTCTCACAGGGTCCCTTCAAGTTAACAGATGCATTTTCTGCTCCGATTTGTTTTATTAATATAGCTGGAAAAATACAAGTCTTAACACTGGAGCTGGAAGATTGCTTAGCAAAGGAGAGAAGACACGACTTGTACTGCTAGGCTGCAGAATAGGGTCCTGATCTCGTCAGTTTATTTGATTGGGGAAAACCTGTTTATATCCCTGAGCCTCATCTTGTGTGAACATAATTGGAAAATAATATCAGCTGTATTATTCACGTCTCCTCGCTCCCCACCCTGGAAGGCTGTCATGCATACGATTGCATCCGCCATGCGCTGCCAGGGTATCCGCTTGTATACACCTGAAGTGTAATTGGAAAGTGTTTTGCAACGCTGTTTGAATGAAAGGAGCGGTGTAAATGCAAATTACTGTTATAATTTAAAGGGAGAGGTGACAAGCTGCCTTTTCCGGTGAGACCGAACAGTGGCAGCGAAGAGATGACACAGAGCAGAGACAGCACCTCAATGACTACATGAGAAGCACTAGTCCGTATAATTACCAGCACTAACCTCCCCCCCCCTCCCCAAAAAAAGGCAGAGCGCTACAATTGGCATCAAACAGCCCATCTTTCGATGAGCCCGGGTTGTATGCTTCTTAACTAATACAAAAGTGCGTTGTGATAAACACCCCAATTCACAAAAGCACTACACGGATGTCTGTTGATAACAAATTTGCTTGAGAGGGCTGTAGACAAAAGTAGTTTTGTTTAATAACCACGTTGGTACTGTAGATTAGTGATTCGTTCTGAAAGCTGAATTTCAAGCAAAGAGATAAACACATACTGTAGATAAAATACATATCTTGGGGCTGTTACCTGCCAAATGGTTTGCATTTCTATTTATCCAGATCTACACAGATCTGCTATATGGCACATACCTGTCTGGCAGGGCAGTAGACTTGATTTCTATCTGATGTTGTTCACTAACACTTACAGGTCTCGTTACTCTGCCAGACTGTAACTGGGTAGTGAAAAAGAAGCAGACTGATGAGCTCATCTCTCCGTGTCTCTGCTCTCTTCTTCTATCAGCGTATTCCTTGTTACTGCATAAGCACTAAAGTACAACTAATTCACTCTTTATGCTGCTTCTCCCTCACCCAGTCTGAGATCCTCTGTACAGGGACTGCAAGCAGTGGTGTAGCATGGGTTACCAGGAAAGTATTGCGCCCCCTAGCCCATGGACTGTTAGCACTCCCTGAGTCCCTTCCACCAAAAAAAGTATATTTTGCATAGTAGTAAAATCTTTGCCTTGCCTGAGTTCCCTTCTCTCCTACTTCTACTCCCTTCATCCCACTATTGTGCCCACCAACTCCTTACACCCCCCATTGTACATCCCCAGACCTGCCACAACCTTACTGTGCACCCCAACTCCATATAATCTCCCTTCCCCCCAGGTTCACTGGTAGTTGGAGAAATGAAAGTGCCCAGCATGCTAGTTGGCGGTGGTCCCGGGGAGAAGAGAGGAGAGGAAGGAGACGAGAGATCAGAGCCATTATCAACTGCACCAGCATTAGTGCACCGCCACACACCCAGTGAGAGCGCACAGCTCGCTCTCATCAGCTCCACCCACTCCTATCTACAATCACCCAGATGGACCCGCTCCCATGGCCTAAGAAAAAGAGAGAGGGGAGCACGCCGCTGACAGGACTAGAACAGGAGTGTGCACAGAATGGCATTTCCTGCTTCTTATCATCCCAAATTCTTACAAATTTTGTGCCCAGAGCAACTTCCCCTGAGGCCCCACCCACACTACATCACTGACTGCAAGAGGCTGATACCATGTGAAATTCCGGTACTTGCTTGTAAAATTTGATAATGTAATAATAACTACAGAGCCATTGGGAGGAATGCATTAAAGTTCCTTTGTGAAGCAGCATAGACAAAGGTTTCTGTCTGTCACTTGTGGTGGTGTCATTCTTGTGACACCAATACTCCTTCCAAAAAATGACTTACATCATATAAACATGCATAGTCAGTCAATGCAAACATACACTGAAGGAAAGACTGGAGATTGTGTCAGTGTGTCGGACCACTATCACATTCTCTCATTAGCTGAAGGCCCTGCTGTTTTTCAGATTTGTGTTTCCAAGAACCTTGTCTTGTGAGAATTGTGTAACTGCTACAAATTCACTCTCAACAGCCTTTTTTTTTACTACTTTTTACTAGGAAAAAATAATTGCAGTCAATCAAATGGCTTGTGTCACAAAAATTCCAAATGATGGTTGTTGAGATTGATTTGGAGCACTTGGAGTCATGGAACCACCAGCTTCAGAGTTCACTTACGCTGTCCAATGCCATGCCTACCCAGATTGGATGAGGTGGGGCAGTGATGTCACACTTTCCACCTCGTCCAACCAGAGAACACTTTTAGAAAATGCAAAGCATTCTCTTAATGTTGCATGGGCCGAACAGCCAACCTCCTGTATTCACAATGCATCAGGCTGGCCACTTAGTACGGGACCTGGCAGAAGGTGGAGATGACTGTTTCTACTTCAGTGATTTCCAACTTCTGGGGGCATCGGCCAGGTATGGTTTATACATAGTTACATTGGTCCAAGAAAGATCATGTATGAAATCTGCACACCTTCAGAATATTCTATTCTAAAGAAGATATTTTGCTTAATTTACACTTTTTTTTTACACGTTGTGATTTGCCTATTTGTTTATTTCAAAATCATCACATCTAGAAAACTCTCAAAAAAACCTGCCTACTCATAAAGTGATGATGAAGAGGTAACTGAAGGCTCTATGCACAGAACAGGTTAAATACTTACATTTACAAAGATAGCTTTAGAGAAAAGAAAAAAAAGAAAAATATACTTGCACTAGACACGACTTTGTTTTAACATCAAACAGCCAGACAGAGGCGGTTGTACGTGGTGGGAATGGCTAAGCTGTTCATAATAAAATGGAAGATGAGAGAATTATTTATAAAGTTCATTTTGATAAGGTTCCCATGAGGTGGGATTTGTCTGGGTCTCAGACTCACATTTCACCTGTAACCTGCTTCTCTTATAGATGCTGAGTGAGCTGCGTGCTGCTTCCTGCTTATATTTGGCAGATTTGTCAAGATTAAACCTGCAGCTCTATCCTCCCTGTTTTAACCTCTGTGTGACTATTGGTGCCAACTTTCAGACATTTTTATTTTTAACTCTGTCCAAAGTAGAATCCCTCGGCACAATGCAATGAACGTTCTTTTTTCTTGTTGTCTCTTTTTTGCTCTCTCTGTCCCTTGATCATTATTGGGCAAAGATAAGAGTTTTATGACGGAGCTCTGTGCCACTGGAAAGGCATCGTAGTGTTTAACAAGGTGCCCCATGGGATGGCTTATTGTTATGTATATAGTTATAGTGTTAAAGGTGTTGGTTAGGTTTTTAACCATATGTCTGTTCTTGGACCCCTTCTCTTTTCTATCTACACCTCCTCCATTGGTCACTTGATATCCGGCCACAGCTTCCAATACCACTTCTACGCCGATGACACCCAAATCTATCTGTCTACTCCTCACCTCACTCCTTCAGTCTCCTCTCGCATTACTAACTTACTAACTGACATATCAGCATGCATGTCACACCACTTCCTCAAATTAAATCTCTCTAAAACTGAGCTATTAAAGTGGGGGTCCACCTATCTATCGTTTTTTTTTTTTTTAGTTCATTCACAAACTTTTCTTCTCAGCATTACATACTCACATATTGTGTGTAATATGTCCGCCTGTGTCAGATTTCGTCGGAAAGAATAACTTATATTATTCACTGCAGGCGGTTTCCATCTTCATTGTGGGCATTTGAAGCCCACAAGCATTTATTTCCTGGATGTGGTGAATGCTGTGCTCCCAGCATTCACCACTCGTTCCCGCACATGCTCAGTGGCATCCTGGGAAGCCTGAGACTAGCTCCCAGGAGTCTGGGAGAGGCTAGAAACACGCCTACTCCCACGGGAGGAGAACCAGGAAGTGCAAAGAAGAATAGAAAAATAAAAGGTAATTACGGCGATTTAATTTTTTTAAACGGCATGTCAGCATCTAGGCAAGGAAGAGAATACATACAGATATTGTTCAAAATTTGGGTGGAACCCCGCTTTAATATTCCCCCCGCCCGTGCCCCCCTCCATGACTTTTCCATCAAAATCAACAATGCAACTATCAGTCCATCCCCTACTAGGTGTAATCCTAGACTCTGACTTGTCATTTCAGCCCCAAGTCCAATCGTTGTCAAAAGTTTGTAGAATTCACCTCCGTAACATCTCTAAAATTCACCCTTTTAACAAATGAAACCACCAAGCTCCTCATTCACTCCCTTGTTATCTCTCGCCTTGACTATTGCAACTCCCTTCCCATTGGCCTACCTCTCCATAGGCTATCCCCTCTTCAGTCTATCATGAATGCTGCTGCCAGACTTATCCACCTTACCAACCGCTCAGTGTCTGCCAACCCTCTCCTCCAATCCCTACACTGGCTCCCAATCACCCAGCAAATTAAATTCAAAATACTAACCACAACATACAAAGCCATTCACAACTCTGGCCCGAGCTACATCACCAATCTTGTCTCCAAATATCACCCAAGTCGTCCTCTCCGCTCTTCTCAAGACCTTCTACCCTCAAGCTCTCTCGTCTCCTCCTCCCATGCTCCTCTCCAGGATTTCTCCAGAGCCTCTCCCATCCTCTGGAACTCGCTACCTCCACCTGTCCGGCTATCCCCTACTCTTGCTACCTTCAGGCTATCCCTGAAAACTCATCTCTTCAGGAAAGCCTATCACATCTCCAACTAATCTCCTACCACTTCCATCAGCTCGTTTCCCACAGTTACAACCTTTTGTACCACCTGCCCCACCCTATTAGATTGTTAGCTCTTCTGAGCAGGGCCCTCTTAATCCTCTTGTATTTTATTGTATTGTAAATATATTGACTCATTTTTATATTGTAAAGCGCTGCGTAAACTGTTGGTGCTATATAAATCCTGTATAATAATAATATTTTGTGCTACATTTGCCGATGGTACCCGGGTAGCAACAAAGTTATCATTGGTCAGCCATGTGACCAGTCAGGTATTCTCTCTAGTACCATGCACCTACCTTGTGTATGGAGCAGGGCCACTAGGAGCATGAGAACCTGTGCTTTTAAAAGGCCCAATTGCCATCACTACCAATCTGGTGAAATCCAACTGCAGCAGAGCTTTTACGCCAGTTGATATGCTAAAGCATATCTAAACCCAGAACCAAAAATATGATAAATTGTAGTTTACCAATCTTTAGATGTGGTGGCTGCATTCGTTTTTAGGCTTTTTTGTTCTTTATTTTCGCCTGGTGCATCAAGTAACACAATTCCTGTCTTAGGGTGGCTACACTCACTCCACCACAGTACCGGGACAGGGCCATCCAGTGCCCAGGGCAAGGATGCAGAATTGCGCCCCCCCTCTGTAATTATATATGCCGTAGAATGGGTGTACCACCCTTTGTCCATTTTTTGCCCCTTTGCTTCCCTGCGCCCAGGGCAACTTTCCCTACTGTCCACCCCTTGTCCTGGCCCTGCTCCTCCGCTGTATCTAGAACAACAAAGCCACACTTTGGACAGCAGCATTGTCACCCTGCAGAAAGGTTGGATGAACTGGTAGATTTAGATGGACTTTACAAAAGAATAACAAATTAAAGCTGAACCCCAGCCAACACTTTTTAAGCAGTTACAGAATTTGTTTATTTTTTTTTTCATTTTGTAATAAAGGATTTAACTACATGAATAACAGCAGACCATTGTAAGCATTCCTGTCAGTGTTAAATGGTATACCTGCCACTTTTACTGGACAGCTTAGTCTGTTGCCAGATGAATGCTCACAGACTTCTATTAGGATGAAGACTCATTTTTTTTGCATACACTATAGGATCTAATTGACCTGGGACACCTTTGGGCACTCCAAAGAGAATAGTAATGCAGCACGCATAGTGTCCCCACACCCTCCTGTCGGGCCCGGACTGACCGTGTGAATCCTGGACAGGTGGCAACCCTAGTGTGAAAGGGTGACACTGACAACTAGAGAATAATTGGGAGACAGCACAAACAAACACTTCATGGCAGGATCACCAGGGATTATTTTAATAAAAGATGCCCATTTAAAAAAAAAAATAAAGAGGACTTTTAAAATAAAATAAATGTAACCAAGCTTACGTGAGGTTTTAGTGGTTGGGTTTACAAATACTTCAATGATTTAGGGTTTTATGCTTGTATAGTCTATAGTTATTTCCATGTAACTCAGCATGTTGGAAACATTCACACCGGGGATTGCAAACTGTAGTCAGTTTCCTTCTGCAGCCATTACTGAAGTGCTTCCGATGGTGTTAGAAGGGGGTCATCTTCAGACCTTCTGCAAATCAGAAAGACAGGAACAAACAAGCCTCATGTGGCTGTGATCAAACCTGCAGAGATGGACAGGCAGTCATGATTTTTGTTTTCCCTCTTTCAGACGCCGACAAACACAATGAGATGGATATTGCTCCGGGCTGGGTGAGAAGCTATTAGCTGCTGTGGAATAGCGATGTCTGCGTCCTCCCTGTTCTGCCTTACGCAGCATCATGGAGAACACAGGAGGCTTTCCCAGGGTAAATGGAGATCACAGATCCCCCGGTACTCCTGCGGTCTGACCACAATTTTCAGCCTTTTCATGGCTGCCTGTATGGCATTCTTTCAACTCGGCCCCATGCAGGGAGAGACGACAGTTCTGTTATCTTGATTTTTCTTTTTTAAAGTGCTGCAAGCTTCTGTTCTTCTCTTTAACAGTGCGTGAACAGTTTATACTACAAATAAATATGCAGCACTTCTCCAAATCTGTCAATGGTGAATGGAAAAAAAAAATAATAATGGTTTTCTCACTAGACAAATGTAACCCATCAAAGCACATGTAGAAATTTTGTAATATCATAGTTACATAGTTATTCTGGTTGAAAAAAGACACAAGTTCATCTAGTTCAACCAATAAAAGGGGAAAAAATATCAATTTGGCTATTTGTCCTTTAACCTCCCTGGCGGTATGATTCTTTCTGATTTTAGGTGCTGAAAGCGGTACAATTATTTTGCAATGAAATTTGGCGTTTTATATTGTAGGTATTTAATTATTAACAATAACACACTTAAATCTGTCCAAACAAGAGTCTAGTAGATATCCCGGGTATGATAAAGTTTGAAACACAAAAACATAAATTATAATATAATAAAAAAAAAATAATAATTATAAAAAATAAAAATAAATAGTAATAAAATAAATTTCCACACGATTCACTATCGCTCAATTCTGCAAGTGTTCTAATTTACTATCGCAGTTTTCTAGCTGGTCTAAAGCCATTTTTGACGTAAAGGGACACTTTTTGGTTGCTATGGACAATCTCCAGTTTCCAGGCAGAAAGAACAGTATATGCAATATAAAACTGCATGCAGGGCATGGGCCAAAGCACTGGGGACAAATGGGATGTGAAATGATTTCATACAGTACTGTAATCTGTAAGATTACAGTACTGTATGTGTTATGATTTTTACATTTTTTTGAATTTGCTGCCAGGCTCCGCCCCCGTGCGTCGCGACGCTCGCAGGGAACGGAGCCTGGCACGGAGAGGCTTCGGAGGAGGACGGAGCCCTCGGACAGTGCGGGGGACATCGCAGGATCCCGGGGACAAGGTAAGTAAGGAGGCACCAGGATCCTGGGATGTAATCCCGAGTGTGGCTCGGGGTTACCGGTAATGGTCCTGAAATGTAACCCCGAGCCACACTCGGGAAAACCGCCAGGGAGGCTACTGTTTCTGTTCAATTTGCAAATTAATCCTCAGAACCAGGAATACGACTTCATAAAACTATCCCGAATGGACCTGTTTGTTATCTGCAGCCTTGAGAAGTGACCAACTCAGCCTCATTTATTTATTTCAGGTACTTGTATAGCACTGACAATCTACACAGTGCTTTACATAAATATTGTACATTCACTTCAGTCCCTTTCCCAAAAAGGGGAATCTCTGCTTGTCTGCCTCCTCCTCCCCTCCGCTGCCACATTTGCCACGTTTTGGGGGTAGGGGGGAGTGCGTACCTGATTTTTGACTTCCCACTCCCTCTTCCGGCTCAATTCGTTGTGGACATTGCCCCCCCCCCTCCCCCGCAGCTGGCTCATTCACAAAGCACAGTGCTATAGACATCTGTCTGAAGCCACAAAGCTTCACTGACAGTTTCCCTTAGTCAAGATGGCGGCGCCAGCACCCGATAGCCGATTGAAAAATAGGCTCGGGTAAGGACAATACTGTATTCCTGGACAGGTAAGTGCCCTAATAATAAAAGTCAGCCGCTACAGTATTTGTAGCCTGAAGCTCCCCTTTCAGGAGCTTAAAATATAAGGTAACTATTTCAAATTCATACACATACTAGGGCCAATTTAGACAGAAGCCAATTAACCTACCAGCAGGACTTTGGAGTGTGGGAGGAAATCCACGTAGGCACAGGGAGAACATGCAAACTTCAGGCAAGTAGTGCCATGGTTGGGATTCAAACAGACAGCTCTAATGCTGACCACTTAGCCACTGGGCAGCCCACCTTCTCCTCTAAGCATTAAGAGTTGTATGTATTTTGTGTCTCTATAGTATTGTTGCTTTTACAGAAATTTTCATCAGCCTTGTCCCCAAAGAAGCTCACATTATGTCCTTACTCCAAACAAACAACAGAGGTGAGGGCTTATGTTTTGTGATTGTAGATGGAAACCAACTAAATACAAAGGATATACAAGCAAAAGTGGGGTTGGTGGGAATGGAAGTGCTGCAAGAAAGAGCGCTAGCCACTCGGACGCTGCTGTTCATAACATTAAAACTTGAAATTTGATTTACTAGACTTGCAAGAAAACGTCACTATTCAAACTCCAGAATTCTCTTCATCGCAAGTGAACCCGGGTGCTGGCTTTATGAGCCGGTCCTTGCTCTGTGACAAGAAATGACATAAAAAAAGAAGGGCCGCACACCAATAAAGTCACTCAGAGTAGAAAACTTTATTGACTTACAGTATGTAGGTATGATGTGAGTCCTTGTCTGAGAACAGTCAACTGACGCATTTCAACCTTACCTGCTATATCAAGCCTGTAAAGGTGAAATGTGTCTTTAGAGGGTGGTACACAGATGGACACTCACATCGTACTCATTTGGTTCAATAAAGTTTCCTACCTTGAATGACTTCATTGATGTGGGGCCCTTCATTTTTTTTAAATTTTTTATCACAGATGTTTGAGAGATGACAGACAAGATATAAGCAGAAACAATGAAAGGATAACTGTAATCCCGAAATGCAAACAAAAAGTTGGTGGCATGTTTCAGAGGAACAATTCACAAGAAGATCAAGACAGTGAGGCAGATTTACTAAAATTGGAGCACTCAGAATCAGGTGCATCTGTGCATGGTAGCCAATCAGCTTCTAACTTCAGCTTGTTTAATTAGTCCTTGGCAATAAAATCTGGAAGATGATTGGTTTCTATGCAGAGCTGCACCAGATTTTGCATGCTGCAGTTTTAGTAAATAACCCCCAGTGTGACACCTCTTGCACATTTATTTCACCATAAAAGTCTGAGAGGGAAATGAATAAATGTATTAAAGCAAAAAAAAAAAATTGCTCTAAAGCAGAACTCCCGAAAAAGCCTAAAATGTGTTACTAAATATGTGTTGCGGATTTTTTTTTTTTGTAGTGTAGATGTATATGTATAAGGGACATCTTCCTTTACTTCCTGTTGTATCACTGAAATGGGATGTAAGTGAAGATCTCCCCTGATAGAGACAGGATAAGAACCAATTTTTTATTTCTTTATTAGCGTTGGGATCAGGTTTGAGCGCTATTAGGTTTCTATTGCCATCTGTGTCTCTGTGGGGACATTTTTTCTTTTAACTCCTTTTGCAGCAACATGGGTGCCGAAACAAGACTGAGGACAAATTTCCCCAGGAAGAGTACAAAAAGCAATAAAAACCTAATACACAAGCAAAAAGCCCCCTTGATGAAACTTCAATAAATATGTTAGATTGTCACACAGATAGGTGTCCTCCTGGTTTTCTATATCTCCCTTGGATACAGGCAATGTTCCTCTTGTTGGAGCAGAGCCCTGTGGGCTTTGTGTTTTTAACTCATCTGATCAATAATAACCTAACCATTCGCCATGCTTTCCAAAATAAAGAGTTATTGCTGGTCTTCCACATTAAATTGTGTTAGAATTAATTTTGAATGTTGTTGCTGCTATTTAAAAAGAAATAAAAAGGAGTACCACAGAATAGGAATTATATGAAAGTGTCAGCTACAAGATCCGCTTTTTCTGCAATCAATGATATTATTAAACATCACTTCTCCTGTACCGAAAGGCTGAAGTTATTATAATTGAGATGTTTTATTGCTCTTCCATTAGACTGAGTCACACTATTTCGCCTCATCACTCTCATAAAGGGACTTACTTAGCCCTCGCCTCTATTTAAGGTATGCGCTTGTCCTTCACTGTAATGGCTGGGTAGATGGAGCTATGCTCATCGCTGTGCATAACTGCTGCATACGAGGCACACAGATTGAAAACAAGCTCAAATTTGATTAGACTGATGTGTAAAAAAGCTCTATAAAAAAAAATGTAAAAAAATATTCCATATTCGGCATTTAGTGCTGCACAGCTTGAAAATTATTTTCATTTTGTACTTTTTTTTATTTGTACCCATTTGCCACCATCTGTACCTGGCATTTTGGTAACCAATGTGCACCTTAGCTATGCTAAGTATAATATCTGTTGGCACCTGATGACCTGGGTGTCCAGAGCAACTGGCTTCTTACTTAAAGTGGTTGTAAACCCTTACCTATACCCAGTGAAAAAGGACTATCCTCAGGTGATACACAGAGATGAAACAAATCCTCCTACATAAGTTGTATCTGTCTTTCTGCAGTCTTCTCTTCATTCAAAGTGCAGAATTTAAAAGCTTGTCTGAGAGTTCAGAAAAAAAGGGAGCGGAGAGCTGAATTTACACTCCGCAGAGCTCTAAGTGCTGATTGGGTTGGAGCCCCCCCCCCCCCTTCACACAGCACACAGGACCAGAGCTGAGGCTGTCAATCAGCTGGAGCTCCCTCCCCCTGTCACCATTTTTCTCTTGGTGTCTGGGAAAATTGTCAGAAGTGATTCATGTAGATAGCAGAGGAAGGAAGCAGCAGACAAAAATGACACTTGGATTGAGACAAGTACACTCTATAGACTATGCTTTGATCAAAGATCATGTCTGAGATTTACAACCACTTTAACCACTTGCCGACCGCCTACCGCATATATACTGCGGCAGAATGGCACGGGCAGGCAAAATCACGTACCCATACGTGATCTGCCTCCCGCGGGCGGGGGGTCCGATCGGACCCCCCCCCGGTGCCATCGGCGGTCGGCATCTGACTGGGAGCGTCGGGAGGCGAGGGGGAGACCATCCGATCGTGGCCCCCCCCTCGCGATCGCTCCCAGCCAATAGGAATCCTCCTCTGCCTGTGTGTCGTTTCACACAGGCAGAGGATGTGATGTCATCTCTCCCCGGTCTGGCAGTTTCCGTTCCAGCGCCGAGGAGAGATGACAAGTGAGTGCACAACACACACACACACACAGTAGAACATGCCAGGCATATTTACACCCCCGATCCCCCCCCCGATCGCCCCCCGATCCCCCCCCAATCACCCCCCCCCCCTGTCACAAACTGACATTAGCAGTATTTTTTTTTTTTTTTTTCTTTTTTTTTTCTGATTACTGCATAGTGTCAGTTTGTGACAGTTAGTGTTAGGGCAGTTAGTGTTAGGCCCCCTTTAGGTCTAGGATACCCCCCTAACCCCCCCTAATAAAGTTTTAACCCCTTGATCACCCCCTGTCACCAGTGTCGCTAAGCGATCATTTTTCTGATCGCTGTATTAGTGTCGCTGGTGACGCTAGTTAGGAACGTAAATATTTAGGTTCGCCGTCAGTGTTTTATAGCGACAGGGGACCCCCATATACTATCTAATAAATGTTTTAACCCCTTGATTGCCCCCTAGTTAACCCTTTCACCACTGATCACTGTATAACTGTTACGGGTGACGCTGGTTAGTTTGTTTATTTTTTATAGTGTCAGGGCACCCGCCGTTTATTACCGAATAAAGGTTTAGCCCCCTGATCGCCCGGCGGTGATATGCGTCGCCCCAGGCAGCGTCAGATTAGCGCCAGTACCGCGAACACCCACGCACGCAGCATGCGCTTCCCTTAGTGGTATAGTATCTCAACGGATCAATATCTGATCCGATCAGATCTATACTAGCGTCCCCAGCAGTTTAGGGTTCCCGAAAACGCAGTGTTAGCGGGATCAGCCCAGATACCCGCTAGCACCTGCGTTTTGCCCCTCCGCCCAGCCCAGCCCAGCCCACCCAAGTGCAGTATCGATCGATCACTGTCACTTACAAAACACTAAACGCATAACTGCAGCGTTCGCAGAGTCAGGCCTGATCCCTGCGATCGCTAACAGTTTTTTTGGTAGCGTTTTGGTGAACTGGCAAGCACCAGCCCCAGGCAGCGTCAGATTAGCGCCAGTAGCGCTAACACCCACGCACGCACCGTACACCTCCCTTAGTGGTATAGTATCTGAACGGATCAATATCTGATCCGATCAGATCTATACTAGCGTCCCCAGCAGTTTAGGGTTCCCAAAAACGCAGTGTTAGCGGGATCAGCCCAGATACCTGCTAGCACCTGCGTTTTGCCCCTCCGCCCGGCCCAGCCCACCCAAGTGCAGTATCGATCGATCACTGTCACTTACAAAACACTAAACGCATAACTGCAGCGTTCGCAGAGTCAGGCCTGATCCCTGCGATCGCTAACAGTTTTTTTGGTAGTATTTTGGTGAACTGGCAAGCACCAGCCCCAGGCAGCGTCAGATTAGCGCCAGTACCGCTAACACCCACGCACGCACCGTACACCTCCCTTAGTGGTATAGTATCTGATCGCATCAATATCTGATCCGATCTGATCTATACTAGCGTCCCCAGCAGTTTAGGGTTCCCAAAAACGCAGTGTTAGCGGGATCAGCCCAGATACCTGCTAGCACCTGCGTTTTGCCCCTCCGCCCGGCCCGGCCCAGCCCACCCAAGTGCAGTATCGATCGATCACTGTCACTTACAAAACACTAAACGCATAACTGCAGCGTTCGCAGAGTCAGGCCTGATCCCTGCGATCGCTAACAGTTTTTTTTGTAGCGTTTTGGTGAACTGGCAAGCGCCAGCGGCCTAGTACACCCCGGTCGTAGTCAAACCAGCACTACAGTAACACTTGGTGACGTGGCGAGTCCCATAAGTGCAGTTCAAGCTGGTGAGGTGGCAAGCACAAGTAGTGTCCCGCTGCCACCAAAAAGACAAACACAGGCCCGTCGTGCCCATAATGCCCTTCCTGCTGCATTCGCCAATCCTAATTGGGAACCCACCGCTTCTGCAGCGCCCGTACTTCCCCCATTCACATCCCCAACCAAATGCAGTCGGCTGCATGAGAGGCATTTTTATGTCCTCCCGAGTACCCCTACCCAACGAACCCCCCAAAAAAGATGTTGTGTCTGCAGAAAGCGCGGATATAGGCGTGACACCCGCTATTATTGTCCCTCCTGTCCTGACAATCCTGGTCTTTGCATTGGTGAATGTTTTGAACGCTACCATGCACTAGTTGACTATTAGCGTAGGGTACAGCATTGCACAGACTAGGCACACTTTCACAGGGTCTCCCGAGATGCCATCGCATTTTGAGAGACCCGAACCTGGAACCGGTTACAGTTATAAAAGTTAGTTACAAAAAAAAGTGTAAAAAAAAAAAAAAAAAAAACACAAACAAAAATATAAAATAAAAATAGTTGTCGTTTTATTGTTCTCTCTCTCTCTATTCTCTCTCTATTGTTCTGCTCTTTTTTACTGTATTCTATTCTGCAATGTTTTATTGTTGTTATGTTTTATCACGTTTGCTTTTCAGGTATGTAATTATTTATACTTTACTGTTTACTGTGTATTATTGTTAACCATTTTTTTGTCTTCAGGTATGCCATTCACGACTTTGAGTGGTTATACCAGAATGATGCCTGCAGGTTTAGGTATCATCTTGGTATCATTCTTTTCAGCCAGCGGTCGGCTTTCATGTAAAAGCAATCCTAGTGGCTAATTAGCCTCTAGACTGCTTTTACAAGCAGTGGGAGGGAATGCCCCCCCCCCCCCCCCAACATCTTCCGTGTTTTTCTCTGGCTCTCCTGTCTCAACAGGGAACCTGAGAATGCAGCCGGTGATTCAGCCAGCTGACCATAGAGCTGATCAGAGACCAGAGTGGCTCCAAACATCTCTATGACCTAAGAAACCGGAAGCTACGAGCATTTTATGACGTAGATTTCGCCGGATGTAAACAGCGCCATTGGGAAATTGGGAAAGCATTTTATCACACCGATCTTGGTGTGATCAGATGCTTTGAGGGCAGAGGAGAAATCTAGGGTCTAATAGACCCCAATTTTTGCAAAAAAGAGTACCTGTCACTACCTATTGCTATCATAGGGGATATTTACATTCCCTGAGATAACAATAAAAATGATTTAAAAAAAAAAAAAAATGAAAGGAACAGTTTAAAAATAAGATAAAAAAATAATAATAATAAAGAAAAAAAAAAAAAAAAAAAAAAAAGCACCCCTGTCCCCCCTGCTCTCGCGCTAAGGTGAACGCAAGCGTTGGTCTGGCGTCAAATGTAAACAGCAATTGCACCATGCATGTGAGGTATCGCCGCGAAGGTCAGATCGAGGGCAGTAAGTTTAGCAGTAGACCTCCTCTGTAAATCTAAAGTGGTAACCTGTAAAGGCTTTTAAAGGCTTTTAAAAATGTATTTAGTTTGTCGCCACTGCACGTTTGTGCGCAATTTTAAAGCATGTCATGTTTGGTATCCATGTACTCGGCCTAAGATCATCTTTTTTATTTCATCAAACATTTGGGCAATATAGTGTGTTTTAGTGCATTAAAATGTAAAAAAGTGTGTTTTTTCCCCAAAAAATGCGTTTGAAAAATCGCTGCGCAAATACTGTGTGAAAAAAAAAAATGAAACACCCACCATTTTAATCTGTAGGGCATTTGCTTTAAAAAAAATATATAATGTTTGGGGGTTCAAAGTAATTTTCTTGCAAAAAAAAATTATTTTTTTATGTAAACAATAAGTGTCAGAAAGGGCTTTGTCTTCAAGTGGTTAGAAGAGTGGGTGATGTGTGACATAAGCTTCTAGATGTTGTGCATAAAATGCCAGGACAGTTCAAAACCCCCCCAAATGACCCCATTTTGGAAAGTAGACACCCCAAGCTATTTGCTGAGAGTCATGTTGAGTCCATGGAATAATTTATATTGTGACACAAGTTGCGGGAAAGAGACAATTTTTTATTTTTTTTATTTTTTTTTGCGCAAAGTTGTCACTAAATGATATATTGCTCAAACATGCCATGGGAATATGTGAAATTACACCCCAAAATACATTCTGTTGCTTCTCCTGAGTACGGGGATACCACATGTGTGGGACTTTTTGGGAGCCTAGCCGCGTACGGGACCCCGAAAACCAAGCACCGCCTTCAGGCTTTCTAAGGCCGTAAATTTTTGATTTCACTCTTCACTGCCTATCACAGTTTCGGAGGCCATGGAATGCCCAGGTGGCACAAACCCCCCCCCAAATGACCCCATTTTGGAAAGTAGACACCCCAAGCTATTTGATGAGAGGTATAGTGAGTATTTTGCAGACCTCACTTTTTGTCACAAAGTTTTGAAAATTGAAAAAAGAAAAAAAAAAATTTTTTTTCTCGTCTTTCTTTATTTTCAAAAACAAATGAGAGCTGCAAAATACTCACCATGCCTCTCAGCAAATAGCTTGGGGTGTCTGCTTTCCAAAATGGGGTCATTTGGGGGGGGTTTGTGCCACCTGGGCATTCCATGGCCTCCGAAACTGTGATAGGCAGTGAGGAGTAAAATCAAAAATGTACGCCCTTAGAAATCCTGAAGGCGGTGCTTGGTTTTCGGGGTCCCGTACGCGGCTAGGCTCCTAAAAAGTCCCACACATGTGGTATCCCCGTACTCAGGAGAAGCAGCTAAATGTATTTTGGGGTGCAATTCCACATATGCCCATGGCCTGTGTGAGCAATATATCATTTAGTGACAACTTTGTGCAAAAAAAAAAAAAAAAAAAAAAAATTTGTCACTTTCCCGCAACTTGTGTCAAAATATAAAACATTCCATGGACTCAACATGCCTCAAAGCAAATAGCTTGGGGTGTCTACTTTCCAAAATGGGGTCATTTGGGGGGGTTTTATGTCATCTGGGCATTTTATGGCCTTCAAAACTGTGATAGGTAGTGAGGAGTAAAATCAAAAATGTACGCCCTTAGAAATCCTGAAGGCGGTGATTGGTTTTCGGGGCCCCGTACGCGGCTAGGCTCCCAAAAAGTCCCACACATGTGGTATCCCCGTACTCAGGAGAAGCAGCTAAATGTATTTTGGGGTGCAATTCCACATATGCCCATGGCCTGTGTGAGCAATATATCATTTAGTGACAACTTTTTGTAATTTTTTTTTTTTTTTTGTCATTATTCAATCACTTGGGACAAAAAAAATGAATATTCAATGGGCTCAACATGCCTCTCAGCAAATTCCTTGGGGTGTCTACTTTCCAAAATGGGGTCATTTGTGGGGGTTTTGTACTGCCCTGCCATTTTAGCACCTCAAGAATCGACATAGGCAGTCATAAATTAAAGGCTGTGTAAATTCCAGAAAATGTACCCTAGTTTGTAGACGCTATAACTTTTGCGCAAACCAATAAATATACACTTATTGACATTTTTTTTACCAAAGACATGTGGCCGAATACATTTTGGCCTAAATGTATGACTAAAATTGAGTTTATTGGATTTTTTTTAGAACAAAAAGTAGAAAATATCATTTTTTTTCAAAATTTTCGGTCTTTTTCCGTGTATAGCGCAAAAAATAAAAACGGCAGAGGTGATCAAATACCATCAAAAGAAAGCTCTATTTGTGGGAAGAAAAGGACGCAAATTTCGTTTGGGTACAGCATTGCATGACCGCGCAATTAGCAGTTAAAGCGACGCAGTGCCGAATTGTAAAAAGTGCTCTGGTCAGGAAGGGGGTAAAACCTTCCGGGGCTGAAGTGGTTAACAGAGTGTTGATTGCTTTTGATTGCATCAGAACTGCTTCTCTCCCCAATGGAAACACAAAAGCAGGTTGATGCAGCTTAGAAGAGGTCAACTGCAGATCAAGTCCACCCGTCAATGAACTGTGATCTCAGAAGTGTTGTAAATGAATGTCAAATGCAAAGCGAATGCAGCTGTAAGTACACTGCATTTACTCTTCCACATAAGCTAAAAGCCCATTGACAAAGGCCCTTGTTTTGTTGAATTATTTTAACCATTACTTAGTATGATGATGTGTCTTGATTTATACAGTCTGTCATTTAGGCACCTTTTTATAACAGAGGAAATGTGACTTTCACCAAACATTCACGGTTCATTCACTTACAGTATCAACATTCCATACCTCACAGCTTTTTGAGATAGGAACGAGGGACATCTACTAGAAAAAGTATGTGGGCAAAGGACACCCCCACTTCCACCTTATACAAAAAAAAATATTAGTTAAACCCACAAGTTTGGTTTTTTTTACCACCAATATTCCTTTATATTGGCTTTTGAAATTTACAAATGCAGCAATTTAGAAATTGGATGATAGGTTTAGCACTGGGAAACACTTTTTGATAGACAAGTAGTGCATTTTATATACAACTATATATATCAGTCCAAAATGAGGGACAAATGAAGAGGAAAGAGGCACAGAGGGACTTTGTTCCAAATTAGGGACAGCACCCCGAAATCAGGGACAGTTGGGAGCTATGAAATGACTTTGACATTTTTAAATAAAACCATTTAGATTTTGTCCTTACATACCATATTTTCATTTTCCACGTTTCTCTATGCAATGTAGGCAGATTGTTGGTGGGAGGGGCCAGCAGAGTGCTGTACCCAGCTTCCTGCATACATCACAGCACCCAGCCTCAGTCTCCCTCTTAGGAGCCTCAAGCAGTGCGCTGGCTCCTGGGAGGAGTAATGCAAATATCAAAATGTGTTGACAGGTGGATGTCAATCTCAGGTGGGCATTCCTAGGCGAGCTCCATTTGCATGCAGACCGCCGTAGGTAAGACCCACATGTGATGCTGAGCCTTTGTGGTTAGGAACTGAAATCCGATAGCCCTTTCAAACCCAGTCAGGCTGGTCTTGAAAGGGCTAGATGATGCTCAACGTCCTCCATCCAGGAAAGAAGGTGGCTGTATTTGACTTGCTGCAGCTTCTAAAGCACATTGTGAGAAGCTCACATTGACTGGAGCTCAAGGAAGTTGGAGCTCTTCTGAAGAATGATCTGGTTACCATATATTATGACATGTCAGGAATCTATTGATGGAGATTAGTAAATTTGCAGAAAAAGCCACTCTAATGCCCCGTACCCACGGTCGGATTTTCCGATGGAAAATATCCGATCGGAGCGTGTTGTCTGAAATTCCGACCGTGTGTAGGCTCCATCGGACTTTTTCCATCGGATTTTCCGACACACAAAGTTTGAGAGCAGGATATAAAATTTTTCAACAAAATCCGTTGTCGGAAATTCCGATCGTGTGTACACAAATCCGTCGCACAAAGTGCCACGCATGCTCAGAATAAATTAAGAGAGGAAAGCTATTGGCTACTGCTCCGTTTATAGTCCCGACGTACGTGTTTTACGTCACCGTGTTTAGAACGATCAGATTTTCTGACAACTTTTTGCGACCGTGTGTATGCAAAACAAGTTTGAGCCAACATCCGTCGGAAAAAATCCTAGGATTTTGTTGTCGGAATGTCCGATCAATGTCCGACCGTGTGTACGGGGCATAATAGTATTGTGATGGAAGATACACATTCTACAGTATATTTTGCTTTGCTTTGGCTGGTTCCTATTTAGCCAAAGACCCAGAAATATTTTATGACATAAACACATTAAATGCACAGTATCTACCGCCCCTAATCTAAATTTTTATTTTTACAAAATATATATGACTTCGAAACAAGGCAGATTTTACGGAGCCTCCTACCTCATTAAAAACCATTTTCATAAGTTCAGCAAATACAAAGCCCCATCGATCTCCTCTAGTATAGCAACTCGCGGGTCAATTTCATAATGAAGTTTAGAATCTTGATGATCAAGGAAAAAAAATAAAGATAATGAGCAAAAATTAAATTCCTCGACTTAAGGCGAGAACTGAGAGCTGAACCGGGAGAATAGTGCACATGTCATCAAAATGGTATTAATATCTGATAGTCCCGGCTTTACTGAAACACTGAGCCGGCGGCGAGGATATAAGACTTTATCCATGAGAACCTTCTGATAGAGTGGCTGTATTATTGCATTGGTATCGCAGCTGTCAGCGACAGACACAAACCTGCACAAAAACTCCTGATTATAAGTTCATTGAGTTTCAGTACTAAAATGGAGTCAAAGAGGATGAAGAGACGAAAACAGATAAAATAAACCAATTATGCTGTAAGGTTTCATGGGCCAGGATTATTGTTGCATTGTAACAGAAAAGTTTTTATTAACAAATCAGCATTATATCATAGTCAGCAACAGATTTTAATGCATGTTCAGCCATACAACAGCAATAAAGGTCGTCTATATTCTGAGGTTATTATCCTACAAGTACACGGTGCACTCAATGAAGCCTTTTCCTATTCAGGTTAGATACCCGGTTAGAGTTCTTCTCAATATCTTGCCCTCAATCCTAGAAGGGTACCGAGTCATCTCCCGCTGGGGGGGAAGACAGACAGATTAGTGTCGGTGCTATGTGGGATATTCTTTAATAGTCATGATAGGAGAATACACGGGGGGGAGGGGGAAGTATACCTCCAGGCCCGAGGAAGTGGGAATCCATTACTCGGTCCCACCCCTCCATGGCCCCTCACCCACGAGCGTCCACCCACGCTGACCATACCTTGTCAAATTTACCCGGGCATTGCCTACTCTCATAGGTGAGTTTGTACAGAGGTAATACTGAATCGACCGCCTTTTGGTAGGATTCCCGGGTGGGGGGGGGGGGTTGGCCGACTTCCAGTGCAGCATTATCTCTCTCCTAGCATAAAACAGTAAGAAGGTGATACAAAGTTTGGTATACCTGTCCCCTTCAACCTCCCCCCCAGGTAGCTCCACAGGAGCACCAAGGGTTCCGCTGGCACTCGTGTTCCACCCAGCTCGCTCAGCTTCCCGGCTATGTCCTCCCAGTAGGTCTGGATTTTAGGACATGCCCACACCATATGCCAGAATGTCCCAACCTCGGTGTTGCAATTGTTGCATTTTATAATACAATATAAATGACATTTTACAGCGTAATACACAGATAACGTAAATATAGGGGAGATATTTTACCTACTGAAGGCTTTGTATTTCTGTCCATCAAGTCCTGAGATTTACACAGTTCTGCCACACAGCACAATCTAGCCGGATCTCAACGTCTAAGCTTTGTTTGGGCTTAAAAGCGTCAGCCTGGTGGACCCTTTGCATGTTTTGTCTGGAACAATAAAGTTTACTTTAGGTAATGTAATCAGTGTGCACCCATATAGTTTGTTTGCAGTGGCATGGAAGAACACCTGATTTTTGTCTAATGCAGTTTAGTACCACCTATAGATCTTGTGCCCCCCCCCCCCCCCCGACTTTCACTGTACAACAAAGAAGAAGCAGCAGATTGATGAGCTCATCTTTTTGTCACTCTGCTCTCTCCTTCTTTTCTGTGCTAGCACATCAGCACTGCAGCACAGCTGACTGGCTCCTTGCACTGCTTCTTCCCCACCTAGTCTGAACTCTGCTGTACAGGGGTTGGCAAAAGACAAGACATTGGACCCAAATAAGAGTAAGCCAACTGGTATTTTCAGAAGGACGTGTTAGAGTACAACTACTGTATACTGCACTATATGTGCATTTACAGTTTCTCTTATTCCCCCTGCAAAGTCCCACAAATCACAAATAGACAAAAGATTTCCCAGCACACTTACCAGCCAGCCTGAAGAACAACCAAATTAGCCCCATCTAACAGTGGGCACTGCGTCTTATGCATATATTTGTAAATGTGTGAAAACGTAGCCCTCTGTTTTTATCATAAACTGTTAGACAGGACACTTTGGTTGTTTTTCAGGCTGGCTGGTAAGTGTGCTGGGAAATCTTTTGTCTGTTTGTGATGTGCGTTGCACCTCCATGTGCACCTTACTGCAAAAGCCAGTTATAGGTTGGGGTGGCTGCTGCTTTTTTGTAAAGTCCTACAAATACCTGTTGATCCTGCTTTTGAAATCTAGTGCAGCTTCCTGTGATGGTGTGGCAACAGTGCTGCAAAGCTCCTGAGTTCATAGCAGAGTTGTCTACCTTTATGTAGGTTGTGCCTGCTTGCAGCACAGTGGGAGGAGAAGATGTTTCGCAACTATCAGCATTATCATTACTAATTTACAAGCCTATGGCTGTAATCACCAATCAGTACCTGGACAATTGCTCCTAGTCCTACCCACTGTTTCTGGATTGACAGCACTGCCTCTGCTATTGAAACGATCCCACTGTGAGCTGCAGTGTTTGGCAGGGGAGCATGCAAAGGTGGATTTTTGTTTTTCCTTATGAGGCTTGTGCATTCCATAGTAACTGGATTTGGATGTTAGATATACTTATATGTGTTTAGTATTTGGGTTTACATATATTTTGAAGTACTATACCTGCCAGTATGTAGGATAAGCAGTCATGGGCAGAGGGCACACACACTACAGGCAGATAAGAGTCCTTGGTTGGGTTCAGATTTAGCACTCGCTTGCTTTCATACACTGCAACACTGGCCCACCTAGTACAAGGAAAAGCACTTCATTGGAACATCTTACACATCAAAGAAAAGCCTTTACCATAACACCATCTTGTTGTCTGGTCTAGAGAAAGAGCACTATTGAAACATTTCCATGAAGATGGCAGCAACATAACTGCGTTATTGTCATAATTATTATACGCCGTTTACAAAGTGGCAACCTTTCCCACAGCACTGTGTAATTACTGTTGATAGGACAACAAGAGCAAACGCGATTCCTGTCTTCTCGGTAAACTGAAACTGTCACCTATTGCTCCGGGGGAAATTGAGCCCCTACAGCAAGATTGCATTCATAAACCTCCACCATCATTTACCGCCACAAAAGAGAGTAAAAGAAAAAAAAAAAAAAAAAACTGCGTTCTTCATGTTGACAGAATCAGTTTCCAGCGGCAAACAAGCTGTGGCTGTTTTGTCTATGAAAGAGTTCCTTTGATGCAAGCAAGCTTTGCTTAAGCCCACCCTCAGTTAAAGCATACCTGGCATCTTAACTAAGAACATATTTGTCTGAAGTAATGGCATGTAACTAAACGCCTGTGATGCTAACTGTGAGCTGCAGCTTCATTATGTTTTCTACAATAACTTTTTTACACCATTAAATCACAATTTCTGGCCGATAGCAGCCTGTGCTTGGACACACCATGCCTCCTCTGCTTCTGATAAACTATTCGCTACCTTCCCATTCGATCCATACAGGAGCCTGTCCAACAGGATGAAATTGATGCTGTCATTGTATTTTTCATGAAACACATCGTTATGACATAACCTATTGCAGGTAGTAGCCTTCACCTGCTCAGTTTCTGTCCGGATATCATTAGGGCAAAACGAGTATATTTTGGAAGTAGGACTTTCTGCAATTTGATTTTTATAAATGTCATGGAGTTCAGGCTATCCTTAAAGTGGAAGTAAACTTCCATACCTGACTTTTATCTATAGGTAAGCCTATAATAAGGCTTACCTATAGGCAGTGGCGTCACTAGGGGGTAGCTTTTGGGGCTAAAGCCCCGAATCTGGGGCCCATGGCCCGAGTCTCTGCAGGGGTCCCCAAGGGAATGGGGAGGCTCTCTGGGGACCCTGATGTAAGTGGGGGGCTCTCTGGGGACCCTGATGTAAGTGGGGGCCCCCTGGGGATATATACACACACGTATATTACTGTATATACATGTGTTTGCCCGCCCAAGTGTATGACTTTCTTTACTTCGCTGCTATGGGCTACAAATATTTTGTAGACCTAGCAACGCCCCTGCCTATAGGTAGTGTAAATATCTCCTAACGTGCACCATTTAGGAGATATTTACATTATTTGCCAGCCAGTGACATCAGTGGTGGTGCATGCGCTCTGAAGAAACAAACAGCCACCCGTGCCGTGAACGGCGGCTCCTGCGCACATGCGTGGGAGCGACGTCATTGCGGCTTCGGCCAGTCACAGAGCCCATGAACCCGGAAACAAAATGCGTAAAGATGGAGGCAGCTGCACCGCTAACATCGCGGCCCTGGAACAGCTTCGTTTTAAGGTAAGTTTCACATAATGTGCTAGTATGCATACTAGCACATTATGGGATTTTACCTTGCAGGAAGAAAAAAACGGCCAGTGGTATACAACCACTTGAGGCTGGGTTCACACTGCGGCACCGAGCCGCTCACAGCAGGGGTCCGGTGCCTCCCTGTTCACAGTTTCTGGCTCGATTTGTGCAATTAGCTCTAGGGCCGCTCCGGAGATGTGTGAACTGGTTCCATAGTGAGATGGTCACAATCTCTTGACATGCGAATTGGATGCAGAGAAATCCGCATCCCATTTGCAATAGTGTGAACCCAGCCTTAAAGCCAAACTTACTTTTGTTTTTTTTATAGAGCATGGAAGGTTTAGAACCTTTTGTAGCCAGCAGAATAGAAGGTGATGGGAAATCCAAATTTGTAGTTTTCACTGGAAATCAAATAAAAGTAGAATAGAGAGGAAAACTTCCCATAGTGGCAACTAGGAGTGGATTTCCCCTCTCTTTGAGGGAGTTTCTCTCACTTCCTGTTGTATTTCTGTGACAGGATGGGAATGAAACCTCCCCACATGAATGGCTCTTCCCTTTTCATGTTTTGCTTTAAATATACTTTAAAGTGAAATGTTCAGTAGCTTAAGAACTCTGCATAAATGAATCCCTGATATATCTCATTATGCAGCAACAGTTTTATTATTTATAAAAAAAAAAAGTATAAAAAAACTCCACCTTTTTATCATTAAAAAACCATAATGGAGCACCAGTGACTTTGACTAGACTGGGATGATGTCATCAGTCTGCTGCAGGCCGGAGTAAGCAGCTCCTTAGTCTCCTCTCAGCCAAGAATCAGCGTGCAACACTCTAACTTTGTACTAAGGCTGGCCATACACTATTCAATTTTCCTGTTCAACTTTCCTTTAGATTTACCAAAACCATATAATATGAGGTGAAACCTAAACACTTTCAATTTGGATGCAATCAGGCAGGCCCTTGTACTACATAGTTGAAGGTAAATCTAAAGAAAATTGAACAGGAAAATTGTATGGTGTATGGCCAGCTTAAGTCACAGGGTGAGAGACTGCTGCGAGACATTTTGAGCAGAGCCAAAAACTTATGACAGCACAGTGGCTTAGTAGTTTGCACTTACGCCTTGCAGCACTGGGGTGCTCGGTTTGAATCTTGACTAGGACACTATCTGCATGTAGTTTGCATGTTCTCCCAGGCAGGGCTTTTTTCCCTCAAACAATAGGTGCTGGAAATCAACCACGACCCCCCAAAACCCCTCCCCCCACACACACCCTCCAAATCACATCAAACAATGGGTGTGGTCATATATCACAAACAGTAGGAGGGTCTTAAAGGGGCATTAAATATCAGGATTGCATTACATACAGAGTGCAGAGTTCAGGGGGGTTACACACAGAGTGCAGAGCTGTCACTTGTAAACACAGAAACCAGACTTCTGTGTTTACAAGTGATTGTGGTGAGCAGGCACCAAAGGGTCTGAGCCAGAGGTGGTGGAACTGAGTTCCACCAAGTTCCCCCTGAAAAAAAGCCCTGCTCCCAGGGCTTGTGTGACATTTCCCCCCACTGTTTAACCACTTCCCGCCCGGCCTATAGCGGATTGACGGCCGGGCGGTGGTTGTGTTATCCTGACTGGGCGTCATATGACGTCCTTCAGGATAACATGCCGCCGCGCGCCCGCAGGGGCGCGCATCGCGGCGATCGGTGGATCGGTGTGTCAGTCTGACACACCGCTACACCGATCTTGGTAAAGAGCCTCCGGCGGAGGCTCTTTACCACGTGATCAGCCGTGTCCAATCACGGCTGATCACGCTGTCAATAGGAAGAGCCGTTGATCGGCTCTTCCTCACTCGCGTCTGACAGACGCAAGTAGAGGAGAGCCGATCGGCGGCTCTCCTGGCAGGGGGGGTGTGCGCTGATTGTTTATCAGCGCAGCCCCCCCGCAGATCACCACACTGGACCACCAGGGATCGCCACTAGGACCACCAGGGAAGGGAAACATGTGGATGGCCAGGTATGTACCCCATGGCCATCCACATGTGCCCAGTCAGTGCCAAATCTGTGCCAATCAGTGCCCACAAATGGGCACTGATTGGCACAATTATGTTGCAGTGATGCCCAGCAATGCCACACTTAGGGGCATCACTGCCATCAATCAGAATCATCAGTGCCACCCATCAGTGTCCATCGGTGCCACCTGTCAGTGCCCATCTGTGCCCATCTGTGCCCACCTATCAGTGCCCATCCGTGCCCATCTGTGCCAACTATCAGTGCCACCCATAACTACCCATCAACGCCACCTACGATTGCCCATTAATGCCACCTACAAGTGCCCATCAGTGCCGCCTATCAGTGCCCATCGGTGCCACCTATCAGTGCCCATCAGTGCCACCTACCAGTGCCACCTATCAGTGCCCATTAGTGCCACCTATCAGTGCGCATCAGTGCCACCTATCAGTGCCCATCATCAGTGCCCGTCAGTGCCACCTCATCAGTGCCACCTCATTGGTGCCACCTCATCGGTGCCCATCAGTGCCGCCGTATCAGTGCCCGTCAGTGCAGCCATATCAGTGCCCGTCATTGAAGAAGAAAACGTACTCATTTACAAAAAATTTTAACAGAAACAAAGAAAAACGTGCTTTTTTTCAAAATTTTCTGTCTTTTTTTATTTGTTGCGCAAAAAATAAAAACCGCAGAGGGGATCAAATACCACCAAAAGAAAGCTCTATTTGTGGGAACAAAATGATAAAAAATTTGTTTGGGTACAGTGTGGCATGACCGCGCAATTGTCATTCAAATTGTGACAGCGCTGAAAGCTGAAAATTGGGCTGGGCGGGAAGGTGTCTAAGTGCCTGGTATTGAAGTGGTTAAAGACATGCCGGTAGGGTAATTGGCTCCTGCCTAAAAGTAGCCCTAGTATGTATGTGAGACAGGGCTAGTAAATATGTCAGTAGCCGTCTTAAATCCAAAAAGGATACCTCCATGATAGCATATGTGGGGTGTAATAGGATGTAAAAAAAAAAAAAAAAGAGTGCTGTGATGCTGTTTAAGGACTCGTAGTCCATCAGATAGAAATGTAAATAGGTCTATAGGGCTTGTCATTGGAGTGTGGAATTCAGGTGTAAAATAAACCAGTGACCATTTTTTACGAAATTGTTCGTTTGTGATTCGATGCTGCAATGAGATCTTCCATAGTTTTGCTTTTGCTCACTTTGTGCATCCAAAGGCTAACTGGCAGAGGAGTAGACTGTTTTCAGGCTTTTGCATTGTTCCGTTCACACTACTGCAAGTTCAGATGAGACTTGAGTCGCACAGAATCGCATGACAATGAAAATTGCATTGTTTTCAAAGGTGCCCATTCAGATAAATGCAACTCGGCTTGACTTGATTTTGGAAGAGATTCCTGTACTACTTTTATGTGATTCCAGCTTGATTTCGGTCCCATAGAATATGAATACTGAATCCAAGTTACACTACATAATCGCACTGAAAATCGGATAAAAATTGGATTGCAGCAATGTGAACCTAGCCAAATGAGACATATCCTCTTGGATTGATTTACTAAAGGCAAACCCACTTTGCCCTACAAGTGCGCTGAAAGTGCACTTGGAAGTGCAGTCGCTGTAGACCCGAGGGGGACATGCAAGGAAAATAAAAAACAGCATTTTAGCTTGTACATGATTGGATGATAAAATCAGCAGAGCTTCCCCTCATTTCAAATCTTCCCCTCAGATCTACAGCGACTGCACTTCCAAGTGCACTTTTAGTGCAAAGTGGATTTGCCTTTAGTAAATCAACCCCTGTGTGTCTTTCAAAAGTGTATCCTTATGTTAACCAGGCAAATCTGGAAACCCAATAAGGCAACAACTTTGGGTATTAGAAATCAGTATCATAGGCAAGCAGCAGAATTTGACTGAAAGGCCTGATTCAATATTGTTCTACGCCATCCCTTCTATGTACTTTGCCGGCTGCTGCTACAAGTAATACTGCTGCCGTTCCATTTAACACGAGTGACTTTGATGAATAGTTAATTATACAAATTATCCCTTGTATTAAATTTGCCTGAATCAGTGCATGAGAGGAAAAAAAATAGCTCAGGCTTTTTTTTTCCCTATTCTCCTCTCTCTGTAGATTTAGCAAGGGCTGAATCTTTTACCCAGCAGGTGGGCCTGTCCTAACAATTGGAGCTTGTTCTTTGCAGGAGCTTTCTCACCGCTTCATGTGTTACAAATTGTAAAAAATTTCTCTGGTTAAAGTCTGACAGCCAGGAGATGTTAATCAGCGGAGAACTTCATGGCTAGAGCTGTGAAGAATAAGCTGTATGAGATGGGTGTAATTGGCCCCCGAGGCTAATCTCTCTGTGGTGGGCATTCTACCACAGTCTTAGGGCCCATTGACACTACTATGTTGCAGTAATGCTCAGCAAGGCACATTACATGCATTGAAACAATGTGTTGCTATTCACCCCAATGCAACCTGCCAGTGAATTGCATTGAAGTGGTGCACTGCCAGAAATGGTAAGGTCACCTTTTTTGGAGCGGTCTGGTGCCATAGATAACACATTCAAATATATGGGCTGTCTTATGCTATGTACAATTGTGCACATGGCAGGGTGAATGGGCTTCTAAAAGAGGACTCCACTCTAAAGTAATATTTCAATTATAGGTGGAGTTGGGCAGGACGAGTCATCCACTGTTCTTTTCTCCTATCTCTAAAGGACTCTGGATGCAAGATATTCCTTCTACAGTTCCTGGCTCTGTTTCACCTGTCTTGGTGACTTCCGCCATAACGGGGAATCCTAGTCTTCCCCTTTTTCCAATTGAATACCCCATAATAAAAATGAAAGTAGGCCTATCGCAAATCTTGTCAGTTCAAAATCTGTGGGGTTTATTTACCAAAGGCAAATCCACTTTGCACTACGAGTGCACTTGGAAGTACAGTCACTGGAGATCTGAGGGGGACATGCAAGGAAAAGAAAAAACAGCATTTCTGCTTCCACGTCAATGGATGATAAAATCAGCAGAGCTTCCCCTTATTTTAGAGCTTCCCCTCAGATCTACAGCGATCTACAGTGACTTCGCTTACAAGTGCACTTGTAGTGCAAAGTGGATTTACCGTTTGTAAATAACCCCCTATGTGTAAACATTCAGTAGATTCACAGTTTTAGGCCAACTGAAATTATAAGCCAATCTTAACTTTCACACTTCTCCATTGAAGCCTCCCTATTGGCCCTTTAATGTGATAGCTGGCTGTACTGACCAATAGGGAGGAAGGAGGGGTAGGGCCAGAACTAACATTCACAGCAACCTAACTTTAACTGCCTGATTTTCTGGCTGCACTGATCAGGTTGACATGTGCGTTTGCTGAAGGTGACCTCAGCTCATGTTTTTTTTTTTTTTTATCACACTCAGTTTTTTTTATCACACTCATGCCAGTTTCAGCAGGATTTCTACAGGTCTTGTCCCATGATTCTGTGTTATGCATTCTCTATTTGTCCATCTCTGAGAGTTAGCAAGTGCCAGTAATAAGCAGAATATGGAAAACAAGGATTGCATATTCAGGTGGCTCAGCAAATGGTGTTCCCTTGAAATAGTACCACTAGCAAGATGCATTGCAAAGTTTCATATCCTATACTGAACATACATAAATGGCTTCTTTCTTTAGGAGTCACTAAGCATTTCTGTGAAACACAAAACCTTAGGGGCCCCATTTACACTACTGAATTATGGTAACAATGCATTCGTGTGCGCATGACAGTAACGAGTGGCAACATACATTGCATTCATTACAGTGCCATTCATTTTGAAGGGCACTCCAATGCACTATGGGCAACACACATGTGTGTGAGGTGCCTTGTTGCCAAGTTTGTGACGTCCGATTTTCAGGATGTTTTGGTGCATTGGCAGCCAGTTATATTTAACGGGCTACCTGAGCACAACACACAGAAACATATCACGCATTAATGCATCGGAACAATTAAATTGGTCCCTTAATATACGTAAATCTAATCACTAAATACACTAATAATCATATAAGCTTTATCATGTAAACATAATAAAAGTTGATTTCATTCTTTATAATCTTCAGATTTCCCCCTGGTGGAGACTAGAAATGACTGTGCTGACACACATTGCACAGGCATGGTCCTCCATTGACACTATCAGAAAGCTGGTCCAGAGCAATTATATGCATCTGTCATGGGAGCAAGTACATGTAGAAAGGAAATGTCTGAAAGAGGCTATAAAAAATTTACAGCGCTGAGATTCAACAGAGAAAAATTAGCAAAATAGGTATTTTATTGGAAAAAAATGATAGTTGTTTGCTATACACAGTGTTTTAGCAAACTAAATGTTTTCCAGTGAGGCTTTAGATCTATTTCAATGCTGCCTTCAAGAAAGCCTAAAAAAAAAGGAAACTCCAGAAACGTTTAATTTGCGTGGTCGTTACAAAGACAAAACCCACAATAAATTGTCCGCTCTGTCTCGTCCCTTCTGCCTCAGCAAATCCCATCTCCAACCATCCCTCCCGTGTATAAGTCCGGACCTTCTTACTGGTTCTAATTGTATAGCAGGCATCAGGACGGAAGATATTAATCAGGTAAGCTAAAGGGAATAAATGTAATAAATAGACTATTAACTTAAACAATTTTTAGCTCTGATAGCGAATAAGGCGAGCGTTCTGCTGGCTTCATTACCTCCTGAAGCTCTACTGGGAAAAAAACTCCGCCATTTCCCTGGTAATTAGGTGATAAATTCCCAGGTTTACACAACAGCGTGGATAGCCACCTGTTGGTGAATCAGGTTGTACAATGCGCTCACAGTGTTGACATACGTACTGCATGAAGAACGCACGCACCAGATTTAAGCAGCAATTCCAGGCAAATAGTTACTTAATGCACTGATATTGCATGTAACCCCTTTCCATTCACACTTTTTATATTACAACATAAATTTCCCCTGTATGATGTCCTAGGCTGAGGATATCCTAATAAACATCCTTCCCATTTAGAGACACCACATGACATTTTGCATGGAGGATGGCTTTCAATTCTGACTGTCATTGACAGCTTTGGTGCCCACTGACAATTGAGAACCAATTAGAGGGGTTTATTATGTTAGCTATGAAATAGTGATCATGTTGCCGGAATACACTTTCAGCTGGACCCTGAGGCTGGGTTCACATTGATGCGACTTTCCCCACATCCAATTCGTATGACAGGAGACGGTGACCGGCTCTCTATGGAGCCGCTTCACACATCTCCGGTGTGGCTGCAGAGCGGATTGTACAAGGGTTCTGTGTGTCTTTGGCTCCGTTTCAGGTCCAAATTCAGGCAAAAATTTGACCCCTGATGTGAGCCACATCTGCACACAGCAGTGAACCCAGCCTGAAGTATTTATCTGTTTAATATTGTATTTGTCAGATACAATCACAGTACTAAACCTGGAACTGAGGGACGGGACAGCTTCGGGTGAGGACATCGCGGGCGCCCTGGACAGGTGAGTGTCCTTATTTTAAAAGTCAGCAGCTGCAATATTTTTAGCTGCTGACTTAATTTTTTTTCTTTTTAGGCGAAATTCCGCTTTAAATAGGTCACATTTGACAAATGGTATTGAACACGACAGCGGGTATGATTATTGCTGGGCTGCCGAATATGTACAGCCCCCTCCACTGTCTTTGCAGCTTAAGGGGGAGCGGTTGGAGATTGGTAAAACTGCAGTTTAACCACACGTTTTTAGACCCCCCCCCCCCCCCCAACCACAAGGCCTAACTCTTTAAATATCCAGTAAATTTGTAAATAGAACCTCTTAGGGTCGATTCACACTAGGACGACTTGGGATCCGACTTGTAAGCCCTCAAGTCGCCCCAAGAAGAGATTTGCATTACAGTGAATGAGAGCGTCTTAATTTACACTACTGAAGTCGCTCCGACTTCAGAAAAGGTTCCTGTACTACTTCGATCCGACTTCTAGGCGACCTGTACTCATAGAAATCAATGGAAGTCGCCTCCAAGTCGGATCTCTATCTATAGTAAAGCGACTTTACAGGAAGTAGTAAAAAAAAGTCACCACTACACATGCTTCCCCTCCCCTCCCTCCTGAGCTCTGATTGGCCACAGGCAAATTCTGGGGGCCTGGGGGCGACTTGAAGTCGTGTTATAAGTCGCTCAAAGTCGCGTTGAAGTCGCGTTGAAGACGCGTTGCAAAGTCGTATCGAAGTCGCGTTGCCCCTGTGTGAATCGAGGCTTACCTTTGCCTTTTCTATATCAGAGAAAATGAAAATCCTTCGCAGGGGAACAGGTTTTTGCTTTACATACTGCATCAATTACCAGGTTTTGTATTGAGCGGGGCATTCTCCTTTAAAGAGTAAATAGTTATTGTGACATCTTTCTCTGTTGATCCTAAGCAGCCATGATTGTCTCTTGTAACATTTACCACAAACCCTCCGCTCTGTACACAGGCTGCTCCTTTTACCGCCCTCTTGTTAGGCTGTGTTGACAGATTTACCAATTAAGTTGATCCATGCCACAGACAGCTGTGTGCGAAGTGCATCAAACGATCCCTTGGTCACAAAACCCGTCTACTCTCACTTGACAGCAAGGAGTGAGGGACCCGTCACACATTGCCGGGAATTGTCACATTCCATCAGGCAATTTAGATGGGATAAAACTCTGCAGAAGTGTTTGATATTGGCGCGTGACAGCTGTCCCTATAATAACCTATATGTGCATTCCCACTCTGCTTACACCAAGGATGCTTGGTGTAAATTTGGTATCCCGGCCCAAAGGTCCATCGAACTTTTGCTGGCGGAATTCCAGCCAGCAAAAGGTTGAGAGCATGCTCTCAATTTTTCGGTCGGGAAAAGTTCCTACCCGAAAATGCGATCATAGCAATTCCGACGCACAAAATCCCTATGCTTGCTCAGAAACAATTTGACGCATGCTCGGAAGCATTGAACTTAACTTTCTCGGCTCGTTGTAGTGTTGTATGTCACCGCGTTCTTGACGGTTGTAATCTCAGCGAACTTTTGCGTGACCATGTGTATGCAAGGCAAGCTTGAGCGGAATCCCGTCGGAAAAGCCTTCATGTCTTTTTCCGACGAGAAATCCGCTCGTCTGTACGCGGCATTAGGCTTTTGTCCACCTACCTGCAAACACTGGATACTACCTGCATACTGACCTTCAAGACCCCCTAGATTGCACTCCCTTCACCTCAGTCATACCTCCATGATCCAACATCGGCACCTTACGGGCCAACGGAGAGGGTGGGAGGAGTCTGAGATGTTTATTTCATGCAGGACGTCAGGACTTGTGTATTCAGCTTCCTTTTGTCAAATATTTTAACATTTTAGTAAACCTTCATTAAGATATACTGCACTACAGGAATATACCCAGCCACTTTGCTTACCCCTTACTAGGGGTTTTAACATTTCTCTCCAGTGCAAATGTTTCCTGACAAACAGTAGCTGACCTAGGTGTGCACAGCCTATTGCATTAGTGAACTCCAAAGCTCAAACACACATGTCTTTCTCTGCAGCCTAAGCTGTGAATTACAGGTCCCCAGGCTCTGTGAAGTCACATAGTTACATATTTAATCTGGTTGAGAAAAGACACAAGTCCATCCAGTTCAACCAAATGAATGAGAAGTGCTCTGTGCTGAGTGCCTTCCTGTTTATTCACAAACTGAAGCATAATAAACACTGTTTGCTATGCTTCAGCTATGAATAAACACACGGCGTGAGCGTGTTCACTTTGTTCATCTGGAAAAGGAATCGGGTCGGTAATTTAGCCCCTTACTTCGCTCTCCATCCTGAAACATCCCCCGCAGCAGCTGGGGGGAGAGAAGGGAAGCCAGTGGCACTGCAGGGGGCGCAACACGGGTGAAACCTAGGCAGTAGGGAGAATTGGCACTGCACAAGGTAATTAGGGTGTGCCCAGGCACACCTGGCACACCCCCTGCGCATGCCTATAGTAGTTGTAGAGGTTTGCTGAGAATAGGTTCTGGTGGAACAACACCTTCATTAGAATCATTACACAGGGTGAGAACCTGAGCAAGTTTGACATTTTTGGGGTGGTCTGAAGGAGAGGTGTGGATGTAGGCTGTAACTGAATTACAATTAAATTGCTCTGAGCACAGTGCACTGACTCCAGGACCCTGGGGTACCATGTAAGAGATGTGGTGCACATGCCCGGGGTCCTGACACCCTGTTTGCCCAGCATGGGGGCTGCCACCTTCTGTCTACATTTGCATTGGATGCAGGTCCCCCTTCCCCATCCAATTCGCATAGCAGGTGATTGTGACCGGCTCTCTATGGATCCATTGCACACATCTCTACAGTGGCTCCGGAGCAAATTTCACAGGAGCTCTGTGCGTCTTTTGGCTCGATTCAGGTCCGAATTCAGCCCAAAATTCGGGCTGCAATCGGACCTGAAACGGTGAATGGGGACGCAGCGGACTCCTGCTGTGAGCCACTGCTTGTTCTAGTGTGAACCCAGCCTCAGAAGTATTGCACCATTGAGAGACATGGACAGAGCATTGTCACCCTATAACAGGACATTTGGAACGGCAGGATAACCAGGGATTTTTTCAAAGCTTGCATTTTTAAAATACTGAAAATTACTTTTGAATTTGCATTGCACACGTTAAGGCTTATATGAGATTTTAGTAGCGGAAAAGATTGCGCAGCAAATTTCATCTTGTTACACCATGGGATGTTTACTAATTATTTTCCATAAAAAAAAAAATGCAGCTGGTTATCTCTATTGGATTTTTAATGTGGGCTACGCAGTGGTTGGCTGGCTTTTTATTTGGCAATATTCTTGGCCTGGTGCCTACCCACCCCAACACAGTTAACCCCCAGACTGCTGTCTGCCAACCTGTGTACTCCCAAACTGTCCATGGCATGCCCTAGCCTGCAATCATCCATTCAAGCTCTGGTCAGGTCATCGGTATTCACATTGCACTAAGGACACCAGAGGTTGGTCTTGTATCTGAAATATGACAGCTACTTTTTTCCGGTGTTTGGGAGCACCTCGGGGTGCCTTTTATCAAGGGCTGCGGTAGTAAAGACAAATTACCGCACAAAAGAAGGGGGCGGAGGAAGCAGTGAATGTGAGTCCAGAAGCGAAGCAACAAAGTTGTGTATGGGCTTTTAGGACAATAGGAGGAGCTGATCTGACCTTCACCCATCCCTATCTGAGACTGTGGCTGGGTTATAAGCCAAAAGGCGCATTTGATCTCCTGACCAGAGATCAAGGGAGCTGGTAAGAGGCAGTTGTTCTGAAGGTGGAGGACTGTCCTATCTCTAACACTACTTTCCATGGTGAACTAAGTGTGATGTCACTATTGTTGGGGATGAAGATGTGTATCCCATGGTGATCTGCTGTTGGACATTTATTGACATCATTTTCTTTTATGGACTCATGAGTTTGATGTGCATTTACCTTTTAATATTTAAGTTCATGTAGCGCGGTTTCTTTTATTCTTTAAAATTACTGTGCATAGCAGATTTGCTTTAAATGGAACATTTCAAAAGAAAACAAAAAGGTCAAACAACACAGCAATTTAATGTTAGAGCACAGCAAACATTGCTACATGAAAATGTCCCATAAATTTGGCGTAACTTAACGTTTGTGGTGAGCAAAGCTACATGCAAGACTGCTACTTGTGTAAGTCAGCTACTTATCTCCCTGCTTTTATCTCATCTCTGTCTCACCTCTTGGGCATATTATGCTGTCTCTTCAGAAGCTTAATGTCAAACCTGTGAGAAATATTCCCTCCGCGTGCACTGCTGGATCAGCTAAATATTATTCTCATGTTAGCTTAATAAAGGTTATCTCAACCTGAAAGAAAGATCCAAAGAATAAACAGATAGAGGAGTCAACGCAGAAAATAACACTTGGAAAGGAAAGCGCGACCGACAGGCCAGGCGTCTTCTGCAACAATGAATGATCCTTGTCATCGGGTGCCTGAACAAAGAGGAAAAAAAAGAGGGTACTTGGGGCTTTTGAAAACGGAGGTTGTTGTGAAAATATCAAGTTGGTTCTTGTATTTGAGGGAAAAAAAACAAAAGCATAGGCCGACCTTATTTATATATATATTTATTTATTTATAGAGGGTTTAAAAGTCACCAATTGAATTTTTTATTTTTTGTGGGATCCAGTAGTGCAATCCCCAACTATAATCCCTGGCTTTGTCCCCACCATATAAAAATATATAAATCTTGCAAGCTACTCTAGAGCGACCTGAGACTGCAATCAGCGTCAGGTATAAAGTAACCTGAGGCTACAACCTAGAGTCAGGTGTGGTATAACCATTCCTGGGAAATAAAGTGCAAATTCACAGCTGCTAAGCATTGATCACAATCCCATAATTTGTGAAAACATATATACAAAAAACAAAAAACCTTACAAATGCATAAATAGTGTCATAAACAATGAAAATCAATATTGCTAAAAAATGTAACTATGAATATAAAAAAAATTTGTGTAACAAGCAAGCTCACAGTGAAAAAAAGTAGTATTATTTCCTTAATCATTGGAAGATGATTGGAAGATGGTGATTTTTACAAAGCTTAGGCAGATGATACTGTTGTACGAGCAGGATTTGGATTTTGTGGGAATTTCAGAGACCTGGTTCAACAGCTCTCATGATTGGCTGGCAACCATTCAAGGGTATACCCTTTATAGCAGAGCTAGAGAGGGTAAAAAAGGGTGAGGGGTATGTCTATATTTTAAGAATAATGTACAAGTGAATGTGAGAGATGACATCACTAAGGGAGCTAGGGAGGAGGTGGAAACCTTATGGGTAGAGCTCCAAAGGGATGAAGCTAAGGGGAAACTAATACTGGGAGTATGCTATAGGCCCCCTAACCTGAGGGAGGAAGTGGAGACGGATCTCCTATCACAAGATTGGCAGCAAGGATGGGAAGTGTTATCATATTGGGGGATTTTAATTATCCAGACATAGACTGAGTGGAGGGAACCACGCATTCGTCTAAGGCTCGCCAGTTCCTAAATGTCTTGCAGGACAATTTCATGGTTCAGATGGTAGACGCACCAACTAGAAATAAAGCGTTACTGGATCTACTGATTACCAACAATGCAGACCTGATCACGGATGTGGAAATATGGGGCAATTTAGGAAACAGGGATCATAGGTCAATTGGCTTCAGTATAAATCACACAAACCGGAAACATAAGGGGAATACAAAGACACTGAATTTCAAAAGAGCCAACTTTCCTAATCTACGAACCTTGCTAGAAGGCATGAATTGGGATAAAGTCTTAGGAACAAAGAACACGGAGGAGAGATGGGTTTGCTTTATATTGAATAAGTCATTAGCCAATGCATTCCATTGGGTAATAAATTTAAAAGAGGGAACAAAAGTCCTGGATGGCTTAACTCCAATGTAAAAATGCATATAAAAGCAAAGGAGAAGGCCTTCAAAAAATACATGGTTGAGGGATCATCATCAGCATTCAGAGTTTATAAAGAATGCAACAAAAAATGTAAGGGTGCAATTAGGGCGGCTAAGATAGAACACGAAAGACACGTAGCGGAGAAGAGCAAAAAAAATCCCAAGTATGTAAACAGTAAAAAAGGGAGGACAGATCATATTGGCCCCATAAAGAATGAGTAAGGACATCTAGTTACAAAGGATGGGGAGATGGCGGAGGTATTGAATTTATTGTTCTCTTCAGTCTTCACGAGGGAATTGGGGGGCTTCAGTAACCAAAACTGCAGTGTTTATCCTCATGACACAACACAGGAAGCACCTCCTTGGTTAATAGAGGACAAAATTAAAATTAGACTTGGGAAACTTAACATTAATAAATCACAGGGATCAGATAGCTTGCACCGAGGGTACTTAGGGAACTCAGTCAAGTAATTGCCAGACCATTGTTCCTAATTTTTACTGACAGTCTACTGACTGGAATGGTACCAGCTGATTGGAGAAAACCCAATGTAGCACCAATATTTAAAAAGGGCCCAAAATACATCCCTGGTAATTACAGATCAGTTAGCCTAACATCAATAGTATGCAAGCTCTTGGAGGGGATGATAAGGAACTATATACAAGATTTTAGTAATGAGAATGGTATCATTAGCAGTAATCAGCATGGATTCATGGAGAATCGTTCTTGCCAAACCAATCTATTAACCTTCTATGAGGAGGTGAGTTGCCATCTAGATAAAGGAAGGTCTGTAGACTTGGTGTATCTGAATTTTGCAAAAGCATTTGACACAGTTCCTCATAAACGTTTACTGTACAAAATAAGGTCTGTTGGCATGGACCATAGGATGAGTACATGGGTTGAAAAATGGCTACAAGGGCAAGTTCAGAGGGTGGTGATAAATGGAGAGTACTTGGAATAGTCAGAGGTGGGTAGTGGAGTCCCCCAGGGTTCTGTGCTGGGACCAATCCTATTTATTTTGTGCATAAACGACCTGGAGGATGGGGTAAACAGTTCAATCTCTGTATTTGGGGATGATACTAAGCTAAGCAGGGCAATAACTTCTTTGCAGGATGTGGAAACCTTGCAAAAAGATCTGAACAAATTAATGGGATAGGCAACTACATGGCAAATGAGGTTTAATGTAATCTATACACTGGGCGGGGTGGGGAGAACCTCTGGGGGAATCTAGGATTGAAAAGGACCTGGGGGTCCTAGTAGATGATTGGTTCAGCAATGCCAGGCTGCTGCTAACAAAGCATACAGAATATTGGCATGCATTAAAAAGGGATCAACTCCAGAGATAAAAGGATAATTCTCCCGTTCTACAAGACTCTGGTCCGGCCGCACCTGGAGTATGCTGTCCAGTTCTGGGCACCAGTTCTCAGGAGGGATGTACTGGAAATGGAGCGAGTACAGAGAAAGGCAACAAAGCTAATAAAGGATCTGGAGGATATTAGTTATTAAGAAAGCTTACAAACACTGAACTTATTCTCTCTGGAGAAGAGACGCTTGAGAGGGGATATGATTTCAATTTATAAATACCGTACTGGTGGTGACCCCACAATAGGGATAAAACTTTTTTGCGGGAGTTTAACAAGACACGTGGCCACTCATTAAATTAGAAGAAATCTTGAACTACGTAGAGGGTTCTTTACTGTAGAGCAGCAAGGATGTGGAATTCCCTTCCACAGGCGCTGGTCTCAGTGGGGAGCATCGATAGTTTAAAAAAACTCATCAGATAAGCACCCGATCGACCACCACATACAGAGATATACAATGTAATACTGACCTATAATCACACACATAGGTTGGACTTGATGGACTTGTGTCTTTTTTCAACTTCACCTACTTTGTAACTCTATGAGGAGGCCTGAGAGCTTTTAATGCCAAAATGCTGCCACCAAAGCCATGTGAGATATAAGAAATGGTTGCATGATTGGCTCTTTAGCATCTTCCAAAGAAAAAAACAACTAATTTTTATGTTCATCACTTTATGTTTTGGGGATTTTTTTTTACCTGATGTTTTCCATCCATTTGTGGTGAGCTATGGGGGTTGATTTACTAAAGGCAAATAGACTGTGCACTTTTGCTTGCATGTGATTGGATAATGGAAGTCAGAAGAGTTTCTGCTCATTTACTAAGCTCGGGAGCAACTGCTCTTGCAAAGTGTGCAGTCTTTTTGCCTTTAGTAAATCAACCCCTCTATGTCGCATATGTTTTAATGCCATTCAATTAATTACAATAGAAAAATAATTAGGCAAAAATGCAAATGGACCTATCCTTCTTATGTGTTTTAAATCACGTTAACAAACAGTTTGCCATTGTTTTTAGTTGGAGTGTTTGCATGTGTTGGCTAAAAAAAGTTGATGTTCAGGTATACGGACAGCACAGTAGCTTAGTAGTTAGCACTTCGGTCTTGCAGTATTGGGGTCCCTCATTCAAATCCTCATCAGGACACTACCTACATGTTCTCCTTGTGATTGCATGGGTTTCTTCCAGGTACTCTGGTTTCTTCCTATGCTCCAAAGATATGCTGCAAAGTCACCCTAGTGGGAGTGCATGTTGGGACCTTATACCCATTTTTCGCTGTGTAAGCATGCGTTAAAGGGGCTTTTGATGCAGTGAATTTCAAAGCACGTAAATTAATCTACCTAAAACAATGGTGTGGCACCAGCCAATAGACCTTTTATTTTATGTTTTTCAATATATATCAAAGTACCTAGCTATCAATCACTGCTATGTGAACTCTGAAGTATGTCTGCTTCTTACAGTAGATTGATTAAAATACTTTAGAATTTTTTTCAAATGATTTATTGTGAGGTTTAGGGAATTGACTCAATGGCAGTAACTCTTTACAGTGAGTTCACGCCAGCCACGTTTCAGGCCTCGATGACCCACTTTTATTGAACACAAAAGTAAAAGTTCCACAAAATGAAACAGTTACCCTTCGCAGAGTTTTCCACCACTTGACATACAAACAAAAATTACATTAGCCTCCTGACTCGCTCTTGCAGCACCACTGATGAGGCCTAAATTTAGACCTTTCGCTGGTCCTGACCGTTACACAGAATCGCTGTGCTCGCACATACCTCTGTTTCCTCTCGCAGCTCCGTGCTGCACTCACTGGGCTCACTCTGCACTCTCAACCTGGCCTGGGCAGGCAACCTCCTGTCTCATAGGGTGGAGCCCTGAACTATAGCCAGACCCTTAGGCTGGATTCACAACTATGGCATTTTTAGTGCTTTTTGCATTTTGCAGATTTGCACTCCAGAACGTGTTCCATAGGAAACCATTTTAAATGGACTGTACTGCAAATCTGCAAAATGCAAAAAGCACCAAAACTGCATAGGTGTGAATCCAGCCTTATGCCCGGTACACACAATGAGATTATTAGACAAACGATCGTCCGTTTTCTTTTGCATGCTAATCCCAGATCGAATCTGAAGAGTTTACTAAAGTCACGAAAATTCTCATACGACAGAATAAAAATTCGGAAGTGATGTGTTGTAATGCATTTGTATTGCATTTTCGAACGACAGCTTTACTGGTTAAAACGAAAATTGTACGATCTGGCATCGTACCAAATATTCTTTCGTGCATGTCCGATCAAATAATATCGGATGAACTGTCCCGATCGGCTCTCGAAAGCTCTGTACTAACGATCTGATTATCGTACGATCGTTTCGAAAGCAGTATTTTTCTTACGATTTTCTGATCTTGTGTACCGGGCATTAGATTATAAAGGCTGCGCACACCGACACACACAGCTTGCTGGTCCCCAGTCAAACCTGGACACCAGGTTAAAAGCTTAAAATCCCTCTCAAAGCTTTTCAAAGTCTCTGGACTCCAGACCCCAATCTGGGCATTATAAAACTCAGAGAAAGCTGAAAAAGCACTTTTCTCTACTCAAAACAGATATTCTGGAGGCCCTCAGTCAACATCTGTGAGAACACTGAGTGCCGTTTTCCTTTTCTAACATAGTGACAGATCCTAGGGCTGTTACAGAATCTACACAAGACAGATGTCGTCAGTATTATTACTTCTTTAAAAAAATAATAATAACGGACAGTGGTTCTATTGAATATGTGTGTACTTTGACAGGCTAAATAATTTTGGAACTAAAAATAAAAATACAAAAAAAAAAAAACATTTACACACAATTAGGGGTCATAGTAACAGAAGTACTCAGGTCAAGGTGAATTTGAGATTATATCTATAGCTAATAAAGCTTTCATAATTATTTTTGGATAGAGTAGCAGGTTTTTTTTTCCTTTTGGGGAGATTTCACTCACAAAACAGGAAATGAGTGGGAAGATATAACCAAAAAAGAGAGGGGAAATCAAATCTTCGATGGTTGTCATTAGAACAGATGTCTCCATTGAATAATTTCACTGTACCTCCATTCCACCACTGTACCATTTTGGATTAAAGTGGTTGTAAACCTCAGGCGTGAATTATGAACAACGGATATCCCTCTATACTGTACACTTTGCTCAATGCAGAGCACTAAGTGTCATTTTTCTGTGCTGCTTCATTTCTCTGCTATCAGCATGAGTCGCTTCTGACGTTTTTCTGACACCAAGAGACAAAAAGTGACATGGGAGGGACCTCCAGCGCACAGCCTGTGATTGACAGCCTGTTCCTGTGTGCTGTGTGAAAGGGGGGTGTAACATAAAAACACCCACAAATCAACTCAAGGGACATTACCTACAGTCAGTAGGATTTGTCACTTTTGCTGTTAGCTGAAATCCCGCTCCAATGAAATCCCCCTAACAAAACTGAAGGCCCATTTATAGGCACTCATCAGGAGTGCCTGACTAGTTCTGCCCTTTCCAACCTCCCTTTATTCATAGAAGCTATAACTATAGTTTTTCATGAAAGAATATCTATGAATGGAGGCGTGACAAATGATTGACAAGTCTACCTCGTCCATTCATTATTTTTCTTTCATAGAAGCTGCAGTTATGAATAGAGGTGCTTAGCACAAAGGCTGGGCATAATTAGGCACTCCCGATGAGTGCCTGTCACAGCTCCCTACATTCTATGATGTTGACTACACTTATGGGGGGGATTTACTAAAACTGGAGCAGCTGTGCTTAGTTTCCAATCAGCTTCTATCATCAGCTTATTCAGTTAACCACTTGCCGACCGCTGCACGCCGATATACGTCGGCACAATGGCAGTGGTGGGCAAACCTGTACGTCCCCTTTATTTGGCGGGGCAAGCACGCGCGCCCGCCACGTACAGGGTGACCGTACCCACGGTCTCCCGGTGATCGTGTCACTGAGCCGCAGAACAGGCCTATGTAAACAAGGCATTTCCCCGTTCTGCCTTGTGACATGACAGAGATTAGGGTTGTCCCGATACCGATACTAGTATCGGTATCGGCACCGATACCGAGCATTTGCCCAAGTACTTGTACTCGGGCAAATGCTCCCGATGCTTCACCCGATACCTAGAGGACAGCTGTGATCGGCGCGTGGGGGAGTTACAAGATTCTCCCCCAGCGGCTTTCAGCGGCTTTAGTGACATACAGCGGTGATCGGTCACCGCTGACTGTCACTGCATCCTCCTCCATGCCCCCTCCGTTCCCCTCTCCTTCTCTGTTCCCCTCCGCTGTCCCCTCCGTTCTGCTCTCCTTCTCTGTTCCCCTCCGCTGTCCCCTCCGTTCTGCTCTCCTTCTCTGTGCCTCTCCGCTGTCCCCTCCATTCTGCTCTCCTTCTCTGTGCCTCTCCCCTGTCCCCTCCGTTCTGCTGTGCCTCTCCGCTGTCCCCTCCGTTCTGCTCTCCTTCTCTGTGCCTCTCTGTTCTCCCCCTCCGTTCCGCCGTCCTCCTCCTCCTTCCTTTGTGTATGGATAGAGTCAGCTGACTCTGTCCATTCACATAACTGAAACATTGTAATCTCCTGTGATTACGATGTGTCAGTTTATGAATGGAGAGGAGCCACTGTCTTCTCTCCATTCATTCTCAGTGCAGCTGAGGCTGCAGAGAAAGGGACTGGGGAATCTCTATCCTTGGTCTCTTTCTCTTTCTCAAGGGGGAGATATCAGAGGTCTGTTAAGACCCCTGATATCTCACCAAAGCCCCCCAACAGGGCTGATTAAAAAAAAACCACATATTGCAATAAAGAATAAAAAAAATATTAATGTAAAAAATAAAAATTGTAAATAATAATAATAAAAAAAAACATACACATACACCGTTCACCCCCCCCCCCCCCCCCCCGAAAAAAAAGAAAGCACTGTTAAAAAAACAAACAAAAAAAAAACAAAACACTGTCACGTGACATTAAAAAAAAAGTATCGGTAATCGGTATCGGCGAGTACTTGAAAAAAAGTATCGGTGCTTGTACTTGGACCTAAAAAAGTGGTATCGGAACAACCCTAACAGAGATCACTGCTCCCCGTCATCGGGAGCAGTGATCGCTGTCATGTGAGATGAAGCTCCTCCCCCACAGTTAGAATCACTCCCTAGGACAGTATCGAAAATAGATATAAAACACCGCGCTAACCAATAAGATAAATGGAAGCTGCTGCATACAGTCTGACAAAAACAGTGAACTAGTATATGGAAAAATGCAGCGCATGTACAAGTAAATATATGTGTTTATAATGGTGAAACAGTGCTAAAATAATTAGCCAGAGGTGAGTTTAAACAAAAACGTCCATAAATGGATGTGAATGTCCAACTGCACAGGAGGTGTAGGTACTCCAAGGGGTGGTGGTAATCTGATGGTTGTCAGAAGTCACCTTGCATCTTAAAACGACTTCCCAGCAGGATGAGCCAATCAGAAGAAATGCAAAAAAGACTCTTACCGAATCCCGTGGATTCCCGTGTCAGCGACAGGGAATCGAATGCGCAGTTTGTCACCAATGACATGGAATGGAAGGTCTGGAATCGCCAATCCTTTGGGTTGTGGTCTGTATAGATCTCCGAAGGCAACCGGATGGGTCCTCACACCGAACAGTCAAAGCGTGGATCAGGAGTTTCCAAAAGGACACCAAAGGGGCGGTTGGAGGTACTGGGCCTCATGCAGTAAATGTGAAAACAAAAAGGATATGCCTCCACATGGTGCAGATAAAAAAGGGTGTTTTTATTGAGAAAACAACCATAAACAAATAAAAACGTGGTCACAATGCATAAAAACAAATGGGCAACAAGGAGAGTTGCCCATTTTGTTTAAACTCACCTCTGGCTAATTATTTTAGCACTGTTTCACCATTATAAACACATATATTTACTTGTACATGCGCTGCATTTTTCCATATACCACTCCCTAGGACACACTTAACCCCTTCATCACCCCCTAGTGGTTAACCTTTTTCCCGCTAGTGTCATTTACACAGTAATCAGTGCATTTTTTGTAGCACTGATCGCTGTAGTTATTTATTTATTTCAGGTACTTATATAGCGCCATCAATTTACGCAGCACTTTACATGTACATTGTACATTCACAACAGTATAAATGACAATGGTTCCAAAATAGTGTCAAAAGTGTCCAATGTGTCCGCTATAATGTCGCAGTCATGATAAAAATCGCAGATTGCCGCCATTACTAGTAAAAAAATAATAATAAAAATGCCATAAAACTATCCCCTATTTTGTAGACGCTATAACTTTTGCGCAAACCAATCAATACACGCCTATTGCGATTTTTTTTTTTTTACCAAAAATATGTAGAAGGATACATATCGGCCTAAACTGAGGAAAAAATTTTTTTTTATATATATATATTTTTGGGGGATATTTATTATAGCAAAAAGTAAAAAAAATTTGCTTTTTTTTCAAAATTTGCGCTCTTTTTTTGTTTATAGTGCAAAAAATAAAAACTGCAGAGGTGATCAAATGCCACCAAAAAGAAGCTCTATTTGTGGGAAATAAAAGGACTTAAATTTTGTTAGGGTGCAACGTCGCACGACCGCGCAATTGTCAGTTAAAGCTACGCAGTGCCGAATCGCAAAAAGTGCTCTGGTCAGGAAGGGGGTAAAATCTTCCGGGGCTGAAGCGGTTAAGCTGTGAAAATGAAAGATAGAAACAGATTTTTTTTTTTCTGATACTCACAGCTGCTCCAGATTTTGGCTGCTCCATTCTTAGTAAATTCCTCTCTTTAACTCCTCACTTTTGATCCCTTGTGACAATGGCCACCAGGACAGACATTTCATGTGTGTGTGCCTTCCTATTCTAATTTCTTGCCCTCCTGAGTCCTGTCCTTGGGCTACGTACAATATCGAAAATAAAAAAAGAAATATGTTTTTTGCCTTAATATCTATCTTAAATCACATTGCTAATTGCATATTGTACTTGGTTGTAGCCTAAATACTAAAATTTGCAACTAAAACTGTAATTTTGTAACTTTTGGAAATGCCAGTAAAAACTTCACTGTGCCAGGAAATTTTGGGTGTCGTGTCAGTAAATTTCAATCCGGTAGGTTGGCAAAACTGACCACCACTCCATCAGAGTTGTGACTATGGATAGACTAAGTTCTGAGTATACATTGGTTTTTCTAAAGAGATCTATATTTTATTTGAGACACACTGTTCTGTATGAACTGGGCATATTTCCTTTTTAACAACAGACACAACTTTTATCTGCAACATGGATTGAAATAAAAAATGTTTATGGCCCCATCAAAATACCAAGCCATTGATCCCATTTATAAATATGTTACATAACAGCTGCCTTTTCTTGTGTCTGTTACCTGGTAACTAAAGCAAAGCAAGCATCTCTTTTCTTTGAAAGACAAAACTTCTTTGACAGGAGGGAGAATGTTGTGAGAAAAGTTTTATTAACTAAGGAATATTTTGATGGGCTGTCACTTTGATTACTGAGACGTACTATACTGACTGGATCCTAAAAGTTACCTAAACGCCACACCTGCCAAAAAAAAAGTTTACCAAATCTCATAAATCTCAAAAACCGACACTGATGGATGAGCGGATTCATTTTTTCCATAACGCTAGGGCTCGGAATGATAAAGCACAATGAATATATCATTTGAGGCCAATGCGAGTTGCTAGGTCTGTGTGATATCTCAGGTACATGACCCTTATGTCACATCTCTTTCTCACCATCCTTGTAATGTTCTGCGGTCCACAAAACTTGTCAAGATTCCTTTTTCACACTAAAGTTGTCTTTAGAAAGATGCAGCTAACAAAAGGTAGGGAGGTCAGCCAGAGCAGCAGATCAAAATAACCAGAAATTGGCACAAGCCAAAAGGTGCCTTGGCCTGTACTGCCCATTCCTTGACACCTATTCAAACTTGGGATCATGCTGACACTGAATGCACTGTTAAAGGAGATTTCATTCCAGTCATAAAAATCTAATAGAAGCTTTAACATGTTAATGTCATTTCAAAAGTTATTTTTGATATTTTTAATCTGCAGTTGTCATTAAAATAACCCCTGTAAATCCTACCATGGAGGTCCTTGTTCAGGCACTTCCTGTTGTAGGGTGACAATGTTCTGTCCCTGTCTCCCGAGGGTTCTCCCATGTTGTCACTGTGACACAACCTTATAATGATCATTACAAGAGCCTGTTTTAACCACTTGCGTACATGGCACTTTTACCCCCTTCCTGCCCAGGCCAATTTTCAGCTTTCAGCGCTCTCACAATTTGAATGACAATTGCACGATCATGCAACACTGTACTCAAACAACATTTTTATCTTTTTTTTTCACACAAATAGAGCTTTCTTTTGGTGGTATTTAATCACCACTGGGTTTTTTTATTTTTTTGCTAAACAAATGAATAAATACCAAAAATTTAGAAAAAAGAAAAAAAAACGTTTTCATAGTTTGTTAAAATTTTTTGCAAACAGGTCATTTTTCTCCTTCATTGATGTGCGCTGATGAGGCTGCATTGATGAGCACTGATGGGCTGCGCTGATAGGCTGCACTGTCGGGCACTGATGGATATTGATGGGCAGGCACTGATGGGCTGCACTGATGGGCACTGGTAGGCAGCACTGATAGGTGACACGGAGGAGAAGGCACTGATGGGCACTAATTGGCAGCACTGGTGGGCACTGTTGGGACTGCACTAATAATCAGGACATGTCCCTTTTACGAAAGCCGGTTATCAGCTCTCTTCTCCTCTCCTCTCCTCATGCTATCAGTGCGAGGAAAGGAGTGCCGATGACCTGCTTCTGTTTACATCCGTGATCGGCTGTGATTGGACACAGTTGATCACGTAATAAAGAGCCGCTGATTGGCTTTTTACCTCAATCAGTGCTCAGCAATGTCCACCGGACACTGCGATCACAGAGCTCGCCAGGTGCGCCGCGGGCGCTATCATGGCACACCATCATTTGGTGGCATTTCAGAATTATCCGGCCGCGCTGTAGCCGTCATTTGGCTATGGTGGGGTCGACAAGTAGTTAAAGCAGTGGTTAACTCTTAGTTTAAACTTGTACAAAGCATAACAGCTTACAAAAAGCCTTACCTGTAGGTATTGTGAATATCTTCTAAACATACTACATTTAGGAGATTTTCAAACTGGCTGTAGCTGATGATGTCACCACCACATGCACAGTTGCTCTGCATCAGTGTGCCGTGATTGCAGAGAGTGCCATGCCATGATGGTGACTCCTGTGCGCATGACGTCATTGTGACCTGGCCATTCTAACAGCTGGAAAACCCAAACAAAAGACCGTGGGAGGATGGGAGCACCAGGAGCATTGACAGCTTAGTGCTGGAGGACTTAATTTCTAAGGCAAGTCTGTCATAATGTGCTCATATGAGGTGCATACAAGCACATTATGGCGTAAACATGCAGGGCGCCCAATTAAAAAAAATATATATATACAGTAGGCAGGAGTGGTCCTCTGTTGATATCATCAGAAAATCTTCCCTGAAAAAGCCATTCAGCCATTGCTGGAGTACATGTAGACAGCAAGTGGCTACAAAGAGGCTGCAAAGGATCAGCAGCACCAAGCTGCCAAAAAAGGAGGAAAAGACTTGAAACAAAACAAATAAATATCAATTATTTGCAATACTTTAAAGCCCAACTCAAGCTATTTTTTACATTGTGAAATCAGGAAAGGTTAGAACCTTTGTCAGGATTATAACACTGTCTGTGTCACCATTAGAACATATACAGGAGGCATTGTGACCTCACAGTCATTCAGCAAGCTCACTGGCTCTGGTGAGGCTGCTCTCTTCAAACAAGACTTCCCTCCAGTAAGTACCAAGATTGACTCAAAGCATAACAGTACAACAGGAGCGCAAAACCAAATGGTGAAAGAGTCCAAATTGCATTACTGGTTTAAAGTATGATCACATAAAATAGCCAACACGTTCCATGGGACAAACCACGACCCCTTCATTAGAGCTACAAAGAATATTTATAAGTATAAAAAATATAGGTATAAAAGGAAAGGATTAAATATTCGTATAAAACACAACAAATAAACTCATATATGTTAAAAAAAACACAACACTTGATAATCAAAACAACTTTGCATCTGAATTTTCCTGCAATAATTAGCAATTTTTTTTTTTTAGTTTATTTTCATGTGTTCTGAGTTTTTTGGCTTGGCCAATGAAAGTCAAATAAAGTAGAGGTTTCTAGGGGTAGGAGCTTGTTGTTACTTATTATATTATTTCTGTGCACATGCTACAACCTAATGTTACCAGGTTATTTTCTCTCCCAGTCAGATGTTCTTCATTCATAACAATAGCACGAATCAAGAAAATAGCACACGTTGGCCACTAGATGGAGCTGGTTATTGTAGGAAATTGATACTTATTTACTATAATCGTCAGCTCCAATAGGAGAGAAGTTCATTGACAAGGCTTAAATACACTTTACCTAGTTTAAGAGGAAGAGTCTTCCTGTGACAGTATACATGCAAGGCTTAGGATTGTGGAAGTCTACAAACTTAATAATTAAGTACTACAGGGAGACACCTATTCTTGGAAAGATGTAACAACTGGTTATGACAAAATTATTTTGGCTTCTAGAAGGGCTGATTTACATGTGTGCAGTGCATTAACCTACTTACGTTGCACATTAACGTGTGTTGCATTAAGGCAGTCGATTGAAGTCAAAGAGCCGCCAATGTACCTAAACATACCAAATATTGGATGTGCCACTATGGTGAGCAACCTTGCACTGTGGTACCCTACAACGTATGCATGTTGCCATAGCACATTGGGGTGCCTTTCCAAATGAAGGGTGCACCGCAAGCCATGTAACATGCATTGCAGTGCATCACCACAACACACAAGTCCAAGGGGGCCCTTAGACTCTGATAATGTCCATCAAGCCTACAGATAAATAAGAATAGTGGTCCATTATTGAAAACCAATGTCACAATGTTTTGTTTTACTGGGATTGAGGCTGGCAATTAAATAAAGAGTACAGTACACTTGTTCTCAGAAAAGGGCTGTTTTCTCTCTCTCTTGTCTAATTACTGAAGTGAGAAGTTTCTCAGACGGGACGCCTAATCCAGAAATTGGCAGACAGTGTGCTATTCTTGGTAGATAGATGGAGTGTTATTACAGAAAAAAAGAGGAACAACTGCTCAGCATTCAGCCAACATGGCCAAGCAGAGAGGGAACTTAAACAGTTGTTAAGCCCAAATGTGACACAGGGGAGAGCAACCATAAAATAATAACCTGACGCTTTTCCTCGCCTTTTTATGGATCGCGCTTGGCGGATGGATTGTCATAATAAAGACATACGGTTAAAGCTTTAATCCTTGCTAGACCCAAGTACCCCAAAGGGACTTGAAGAGAAAATATTAGTGGTCCCCTGTCTCATCGATATGACCCAACACAAGGAAATTTGATAAACACCATTAAGAGATTCCCAGTAGCAAATAACAAGTCATTAAACGGAATGGGAAGTTTTTTGATCCACAGGAAAAAAAAAAAAAAAAAAAGCCTGATTCAACAGCTATCTAATGTTAACTTAGAAAAGGTTGATTTCTGCAGTCATTACATTATTTGACCGTCTCTCCCTCCCAACCCCCTCTAACCTATCCTTCCCAGAGTAGTTTTCCTTACCTGGTGAAGTTAGTTATACTCACCCGAGTCTCCCCACTCAGGTCCTTTGCTGATATTGTTTCCACCTGCAGGGACCGCTAATCCAGCACTGTTTGTAAGTGGTAATAGGAGTGAAGCGTCCCCTTCCCTCCCATGGGTCCGACATCATCTCTCTTCAGGATCCTAAAAGAACCCTTCTGCTGTCCAACCAAAGGGAATTGTCCACACCACATAGGCAGTGTTGTAAATACCTGGACAAAGGACCCCTCCTGGAAGTAAATAGTAAGGAGAAGGATTTTATTCATACTTACCTAGGTGAATTCAGCATCGTTCCGATGCTGCATCTGTCCCCCAGCACCTCTACACTGAGAATAGAGTGATCGAACACCACTGATCACTCGGTTCTCACAGCTCCCCGAGCATCACTCTGTGATGTCAGCAGAGAGCAGACTTCAGCCCGCTCTCTGCTGAAAACGGGTCACAGGACTGCAGAACAAACTGCACTCCTGTGATCCACAGGAGAAATACAAACAAACAAGCTCTGGCTGTACTTCTCCTTTAGCCCTCATTCACACCGAGCCGATTTGACATGACAAATCTCATGCTAAATCGGAGCCTATTGCCGGCAACGGGACCGTCCGAATGGGAACGACGCTGACTCCGCAACGTTGCACCGATTCCCAAAAGTAGTTCCTGCACTACTTTTGCCAACTTCGGGACGATTTTAATAGACATCTGTGCAATAGACATGTTATCAGTTTCCTCTCAAATCGCCCCTGAAGTCGCACTGAAATGGCGGTATGAAATCGTGTGAGTTCAGCTGAACTCGCACATTTTCAAACCTGAATTCAGTGTGAACCTAGGCTGAATGCATAAAATACAATAAAGTGGATGTAAAGCCTCACATATACCCAGTGAAGTGAACAGCCTCAAATGATACGCAGGGATGAAACAAATCTCCCTACATAAGTTTTACATGTATATCCGCTGTCTTCAGCTTTATATCCTGTTTAGAAAGTTCACATCGTGTTAGGAGATTTTCTTTCCTGTTCAACACTGCAGTGAAGCCTGGGGATACAGCCAAGACAGCTGATTGGAGGAAAGGCACACCCCCCTGTCCACACACGTAGAGACTTTCAGAGCTGATCGTTGAATAGTTCAGGGCTCTGCTAATCTATTTATAGCATCCTCCCCCAACACAAAAAAACTCAGGCTGCTTTTATCATATGTGACGGAGAACTTGTAAGGCGTTATCATACTGATAACAGCAGAACGGAGCAGGAGACAGCTACGGGACATAGTGCTTTGAAGAAAGATAACAAAACACTGCAGATATATGTGTCCAGCTCAAATTTCATAAACGGGGCTTACATCTACTTTAAGATAAAAAAAAAAAAAAAAAACTTCTGCCTTTAGAATTACTTTAAGTTGCATAAATAGTTTATTATGCTATAAAACCATCCAACCTTGCATTTTGCTTCTAGTATGTATACATAAATATGTACACAAACCTTTCAATAACTTAAAATAAACAGCAATATTTTTTCAGAAAAGCTCCAGGCAGTGGCTTTGCCTAGGTTGAGATGATGTCATCAGTCTGCTACCGGCAGGAAGAAGCATTTTCCTAGTGTCCTCTCCCCCAGTAATCAGACTTTATATTTTACCTTTGTAGCAAGTCACAAGGCGAGAGGTTGCAGCAGGGGCCTGCACCTCAGTCCAGGAAATAGATGGTGACATAGATGGATATACATTCCTAGAAGTGTAAGAATTCACATAAAAAAAAAATATGATCCTTAACCTCCCTGGCGGTTTTCACGAGTGTGGCTCGGGGTTGAAATTTCAGTCCCATTAGCGGTAACCCCGAGCCACACTCGGGATTACATCGCAGGATCCTGGTGTGGCTTTACTTACCTTGTCCCCGGGATCCTGCGATGTCCCTCGCAGTGTCCGTGGGCTCTGTCTCCTCCGAAGCCTCTCCATGCCAGGCTCCGTTCCCTGCGAGTGTCGCGACGCACGGGGGGCGGAGCCTGGCGGCAAATTCAAAAAATTGTTAAAATCGTAACACATACAGTACTGTAATCTTACAGATTACAGTACTGTATGAAATGATTTCACATCCCTTTTGTCCCCAGTGCTTTGGCCCATGCCCTGCATGCAGTTTTATGTTATATATACTGTTCTTTCTGCCTGGAAACTGGAGATTGTCCATAGCAACCAAAAAGTGTCCCTTTACATCAAAAGTGGCTTCAGACCAGCTAGAAAACAGCGATAGTAAATTAGAACACTTGCAGAATTGAGCGATAGTGAATCGTGGGGAATTGTATTTTATTATTATTATTATTTTTTTCAATTATTTATTTTTATTTATTATATTATAATTTATGTTTTTGTGTTTCAAACTTTATCATACCCGGGATATCTACTAGACTCTTGTTTGGACAGATTTAAGCGTGTTATTGTTAAGAATTACAGACCTACAATATAAAACGCCAAATTTCCATGCAAAATAATTGTACCGCTTTCAGCACCTAAAAACCGAAAGATTCGTACAGCCAGGGAGGTTAATGCAGGTCAAGATTAGTAGAATATTTACAGATTATGGAGGTGACCAGACTCCTTGGAAATCCCTCATGTTAAGGAAAGGTTGAAGGCATTAAAATTTAAGTCTGTCTACAGAGGTCAGCAGATATTTGTTCTTTTCTGTTGACATAAAGACAAGAGTATGGAAAGACCTGATCGACAGCTGACAGCTAAAGCAAAACACCGTGAAAATACCTGGGACTGTAGAGGAAGCACTTTGGCAGGCCGGGCATTTTAACGAATCGTAGAGTACACTTGTATTTTGTCAGGACAGACGTGGCAAATGCCAGAACAAATCTTACAACTTATATTTTAGAAAATAATGACAACGTGAAAAATTGGAGCTTGGCTGCAGAGCATGCTACCTTTATATTACAGATACGAGACTAAATCATACCAGTCAGGTTTCAAAACCTCTGGGGGGGTCAGCTGTTCTCTTTACCACTCTTCTCTGTCTTATGTTGCGTTCTCCTTTTTCTGATTTATCAACTTCCCATTCATGCGAAGGGCCAGCAATACTTTAATGAATAAAGACAAAATATATGAGGTTTTACAAATCCGCTACTGAAATTAAAATTTTCAGAGTTTATGGCAATAAATGTCACGATGTTTCACACCATCTCTACATGTATATTCTGCACTAAATCAATCAGCGGAACGCAAACGTGGTGACTCTCTACAAAAGCTAAATGCTTTGCGATCAAAGGGGATTCTGGGAGTTTGTCTAAGAATCAGCATCTTTATGTAAATGGCATTTTTTTTGCATCTGGGTCACAAGGGAAATTAGAAGTAAAGTGAATGTTGGGGGAATTCATTGGCAGGGCTTTGAGCGAGAAATCTAATCAAAGTTTTCATTAAAATTACCATTCTTTCCAGGAATGTTTAGGACACTTTAAAGTCTAATAAGCAGGGAATGCGTGAAGTTAAAAAGCCTCGCGGTCCGGTGGAGAGTCAAATGGTTCAAATAACCATTTTCCTGGCATAATGACGCACAGAACACTAAGCATGCTTGCAGTGTCGGCCTTGCACTGTCTCATCTCAATAATGGGCCTTGTGTATACAGAGGAGAAGGATCCGAACGAAGTCCTGGATTTCTATTTTTCCATAGAGTTTAGAAAAATCGCATCAGCTCCACCCAAAAGTGCTATTTTAACGCTGGGTAGGCATTGCTGAACCAACATAACAAGTGATTTTCCTTCATGCGCTCCAATGGTGAGATTTCTCAGTAGTAAACTGTATCTTTATGCCTTTCATAGGCTCATAAAAAGAGTCGCTCTGTCAGAACTAGACTCCCCAGTGAACCAACATTATAGACAATCCAATACAGATGAGGCACCAATCATTTTGTTTTATGATGGAAGTGGCAAGGGGAGATTCTTATCACTCAATTTACCATTTACACACACATGTACATTCTGTTGTCCTTCCATAAACATTTTTTTTAAACAAACAAAAAAATCTTTTAAAGCTGAATTACCAAAAAACAAATGTTAACCCTCATCTTGTAAAATGACCAATTCCGTTTAAAAAAGAAATGAAAGTCAAAATGTTTGTGTATATATAAAATACATTTTTTTTGCGATCACATAATCTCTGTACTCAGCTGAATAAGGGGCTTGGTGAGGTGGCAGCAGAGACTACGGGGGGGGGGTCGGTCAGCAAGAGGCAGAGAAACAGATGCACATTGCATTGATCTTCCCAGTGAAGAGCAGTGCAGGGGGCTGTGTCAGCACAAGTCTTGGCCATTAGAGAACAGGCAGACTGAGCTCCCAGCACAGCCAGAGAACTGACTACACTGGAATGGGTGAGCTTTCATGCCTAGTGTAGTCAGTTTGAAATAGGAAAGCAGGGGGTCTGGCAGGATCACCAGGTATATCACACAAAGGAAGCAATGCAAACAGAACAGGATACTTTCTATATAAGGACATGGTACAACAGACACATATCAGGAATATGAAATGTTGGGGGTAACAAACGCTTTAAGTTTTTTCTGCTAAAATGTTTGGAATTCTGTTCAGCCAGAGACTGACCTCATGTTTCTCCTCTGAAACTGAGCAATAAAGTTGGTCACCAACCCCCATCCATCTGGGGTTGGACAATGATAAGGAGGATAATCTTGCCCACTCGGCTACATCCAGTGATAGACTGACATCACTGTGTAATGTAGAACACCCTGATTGGAACTTCCCCATCTATCATACAGGGAAATACAGGAAACTAATATAAAGGCACACACAGGCGCTTACTCTTAGCTGCATTTAAATCTACATTCTGCTTTTCGTAAAGTGATTCTGGGGGTTATTTACGAAAGGCAAATTGTCTTTGCACTACAAGTGCAAAGTGCACTTGGAAGTGCAGTCGCTGTAGATCTGATGGGTAGATCTGAAACGAGGGGGAAGCTCTGCTGCTTTTATTATCCAATCATGTGCAAGCTAAAATGCAGTTTTTTATTTTCCTTGCATGTCCCCCTCGGATCTACAGCCACTGCACTTCCAAGTGCACTTTGCACTTGTAGTTTGCACTTGTAGTGCAAAGTGGATTAGCCTTTAGTAGATAACCCCCTCTGTCACGAAAAAATGAAAGTTGAAATAAAAGCTGTACCTTTAAAGAAAGATGAAAATACTTCCCTATTCTGTTGTCCCCAGCAGCACTCCATGGTTCCTCCCACCAATCCCCTAAAACACTGCTGTGTCCTGTAGTGACGTAGGGGTTCGGCAGGGGGAACCAGCAGGGGGCAGTGTGCAGTACAAGAAACCCACATTCCCAGAGGTGTCAATTTCTGCGGAATCTTTGGGGGACAGTTCTTCACTAGAGCTAGGTTCAGCAGTTTTTACCTATTCTACAGGTGTTTATTTCAAATTCAATATTTTTTACACCAAGTCACTTTAGGAATATGTAGCTTAAGAAAATGGTACTTTTATTTTTATATATGGTTCATGAAATTCTCTGTGTGCCTGTTATGGGCTACTGCACTTTGCAATTCTACAATAAGCCAGTACATGGGTAAGTATGACGTAAAGACAGCCATACAAGCAAGCGATATAAATTACAATCATTTAGATTTAATAACGAGAATTAGGAGTTAAACCATGCCAATAATTTTGCTTATACATACAGCGAATTAATCAACTGCAACCACTGTGAGCAATACTAAAATGTGAGTTCAGTTCTGTGCTGATACTTCCTACTTCCAGTACATAATTTAAGTGATAGAAACAACATGTTTAATACCGAGCGGAAGATCTAAGCAGATCAGATATGTATTGATTTGCATATCATTTGTATCTCATTACAAGCTTATTTTCCCAGCCTGCCTGTGTACAGAGATGCCACCCTTCAGAAAACTGCTTTTTAACATCTTGACATTTCCCGAATGACTTGAAAACGACAACACTTGTGATTAATTGAGCCGCATGGACCTCTGGCCTCTTAAAATGTTTTAAAGTATTTATTGTATATGGATACTAGAACTGTAATCTGACTCAGTCAATTATACAGACAAAGAATTTTTGCTTACACAATTACGACGGGCCATTTCTAAAAATGATTTGTAATCGTATTTCCAGCATGGTAATTAAACCAGCGCTGTGCAAACATTCTTCTACCTTTTGGAAAGCCCCAGTGAGAGAAACATGCAGGCATCCATGGCTGATTGGTCCTGAAAATGCCAGCTTCCTGGCTGTCTCTGGCTTCAGTACTTTATGCTGTTCACTGCAAACAAGCATGCAGATCAGGAAGTGAGGGAAGTCAAAAGTCTCAATCTGCAAATTTGTTACAATTTGCAATGACTCAGATGGTACTGGAAGCACTGTATTATCATGATAGCCAGAAAACGAATACTTCTCCAGTACAGTTTTCTTTAAAACCTTACTCACACAGGCACTGAGGCCCATAGTTGTGTTCATGGGCTACGTGTTTATTCAGTTTGAGACGCCAGGTGTTGCATGCAGGCAGCCCATGGGGTTGCGATGGCTGCCTGGACACAGCCCCTTGTCCCAATTTGACAGGTGTGTGGGTGCAGGTGAGCAGCCCCAAAAGCAGACAGTGAGGTTGATTTACTAAAACTGAAGAGTGCAAAATCGGCTGCAGCTCTGCAAAGAAACCAATCAGCTTCCAGGTTTATTGTTCAAAGCCTAATTGAACAAGTTGAACTTAGAAACTGATTGGCTACCATGCACAGCTGCACCAGATTTTGCACTCTCCAGTTTTAGTAAATTAACTCCACAGTGTGTTTCCAGCGCTGTTCACCCATACGCCTGTCAAATTTATGAGCAGCTGTGTTCTGTGCAGCCTCTGCATGCCCATACACTTACATGGGCTGCCTGCATGTAGCACCTGGTGGCTCAAGCCACATAAACACATCGCCCATTTATGGTCTACAGGTCTCAGCACCTATGTGAATGAGGACTAAACATCCATTCACACTGTTCCAATGCATTGTCACGACCAGGTTTACATCTATCTATGTCCACTTTTGATGCGTTTCTTAACATGCGTTGTAGTCTACAAGCTGGGAATCACAGCGCATGAAAATGCACAGAAAAATGGGCATGCCTTATTTTTCAAACTGCAGGGATTTTAACAGCTTCACAGAATAACACTACTCCTTGGGATAAAGGTAAGGATTTGAATGGGGTCTCACCTTGCGGCAATGCATATTATTCATGTACATGCACTTTTTTTAAAACACAGCAATGGTTCACATCTACATATTGCAATTTTGTGCTGGCTAGGTCCATTGGGGTCCCAACACAACACATCCCTCTTAGCTTCTGTGCTACCAAACACTGTGGTAACACACGGTAAAAAGGTGCGCTGTACTGGTATTGCAACGCAATAGTTTGAGTGAGCCGTTAGTCTGTCAAAGCTCTATCTGCCTGGAGTGAAAAGAGAAGGTCCTGTGTTTGCAGTGATGTCACTAGGGTTGGTGTCACCTGGTGAAGTAAAGCATGGTGTCACCCCCACCATTGGGCTCTCTCCTTTCTAGCCCCCTTCGGGCTCTAGCCTGCCACAGTGCCCTGCAGGGCACTGGGAAGGCTAGTTTTGGGCCGGCACGGATGGGGGTGACATCATCGCAGTTGGACATCCCTCTGGCAGGTGTCACCCAGGTGTAGCCTGCCCCCCCACACCCCCATTGTGATGCCACTGACAACTTGGAGTCTAGGCAGCTCTAAAGGCTCTCTCCTGTGTGATAGCACTGGGTGCCAAAGTAACCAGTTACAAGGTATTACACTTCAATACCAGCAGTCTCTGACAGGTAAAAAAAAAGGTGATGTGATTGTGGGACGGCTATACAAATTAAACCTAGTTTTCACTGCATGAGTAATGTATGTGTTCACTTTAAATAAAAAACAAGAACCTATTGCAATTATTTATATTTTTTCCAGTAAATCTCCACTGTAAAATAAATATATGCATTATAGATTTTGCTAAATTACTCTTATCGGTGTCGACATGTATCAGAACCTAGTGTAGAAATTGCCTGGAGCATTTGAAATAACTCAGAATTGACATTTACCATGGCCAAAGTACAAATTACCATACTATACAGAGAACTTTATTAATTAACTTAATGGACAGCTGAGGTTCCCACCGAATCGCTAATATTGAAAACAGATGAAGATGACGAGCTAGTGAGATTTATTCTTGGTGCATGTGGTGCTAACATGTTAAGGCGGTGTTACTTTATCGCTGAGACATATGGCACACGCTGCTTCATGGCAGATGCGTCACTCAGTCTCCTGTGTGCCAAGATGCAGTTTCAGTTCAGGAGTGTGGCAGAAATACTTTACCCCGATAGATACTAATGAAGACATTTTGTTCCTAAATGAACAGAATTTGCAAGTACTGTATGTTCCAGCTCAAGCCTTTGCTGAGCCCAGTCCAACTAGTACAGAAATGATTCTCTAAGGGCTTATTCACACCAAGGTGATCAGCTGAGGTGCATTTTACATGTGTTTAAACATTTCATTTTATTGGGCTGCCCAATACACCACACTGGATCTAAAGCAGTAGCTGGTTCATTTTTGGTAACACAAGTGCATTGCGGAGGTGCATGGGAGTGTCCTTCATAATTATTGGCATTTATTATAAGTATGTGGGGGGGGGGGGGTGCCATTCAAAACAAATTAATGGGCTGGCAGTGCAATTTGACCCCACAAAAATCAGACATGCACTATTTTGTAATGCAACATAAAGTGCATTTGTGAACTGCAGTGCATTCTTTGATTCTTTGTTGGACACAACCATGCAGTGCACTGGGATGCCATTCAAAATAATTGCCACTGCAATATATTCCCTCTGGGAAAAAAAAGACTTTAAATGTTTTAATTTCTGATCAGCTCACAACATGTTTTTAAAATATCTGTAATTTATCAAGTGCATGAAAATTACAAGTGCAAGAAAACCCCAGAACCACCATGACTCTTCTCATCCTACAATGTACAGCCATCTTTCTCCAACACAGCATGTTTCCGGAATTACAGGTGGCAGCACAACACAGGTGTAAGAATTAGAATTGATTTCACATGTGATTAGGAAACAAGGTGTGTTTGGGCAGCCTCTAGTACAAAATGGTTCAAAAAATGACCTACTATCTCTACAGTTTTTATTAATTTTTCCAAAAGAGAACAAACATAATAACATAAAGTACAAGGTGATAAAATTTGAAGCTTAGTAGGTACTTCTGGGGTAAAATCTAGACATTACATCACTTGATAGAAAACTATCTCTAGTTTTTAAGTGAATCTCTCAACGCTACAAGAATGCATTCTTGACATTTCATACTATGGAGCAACAATATATTTTTCAAAGAAATTGTATCTTTTATCATAAAAATGCAATCAGACCCCTGCCCCTCCAAGTGAAAATCACACATTAGGAAAGAAAAGTAAATATAGAAAGTGCCTTATGTTCCAGCTTCTGCCCGCAGCACCTCCTAGGAGGTGAAGGAGACTTCACGGGCTTCCAATAAGACCCTGAAAAAGCTGGGAATCCCAAATCTCATGGGAAGATGTGCCTGCTTCTTGTGAGAATTCAGATCCCCACTTTTTAAGGATTTTGTTGGAAGACCTATGCAGTCCTCCTCGCTGGGCAGAAGGTGAGGTCTGAGGTGAGAATAGTTAACTTTTTTTTTTTGTCCAATTGTGTCATTTTCTTTATGCAGTGTTTTTTGCATTCCTGGTGGGGGTTGTAATGAACAAGCTGATCTTAGATTTTATTGAAGAGTTATAACGCTTTAAGCAGTCTAAAAGTTCCAACACGGTGACTTTGGATGATGTTGTTTTTTTTTTTTGCAGCCAGTAAGTATTTCCTCCAGTCTCTGGATAGCACCAAGTCACAAGTTGTTACATCCTTTGACCCCTTCATCACTTTAGGACACGGTAGTGACCTAGGGGTCAGGGCAAAGAGCTATAGTGCACAGTAAAGGGCACTTGACACACCTAAAAGTGTTGCATGCCAAACATTTCTACAGGCTGCAATGGAGGGGAGTTTGGAGAGCGTGGGAGAGGGGAGTGTAATTGCTCTTCTCTTGCAGGGTACTTAAGGTAGTGTTTTTTTTTTTAAAGACTGACAGGGTCTCTTGAAATTGGAATCTTAACATAAAGGTTACCTAGTGCACCTTCTAATAATAAGACACGAACGCAGCATTATTTGGCTGTTTGAAACCTATACAGTAAACATGAGTGTACTTTTTATCAAATTTGATAGGGGATCACTGGTTGCACAAATATACCAACCCATGAGAACCTGCATTGCAAGCTCACCAAATATTTCTGTCCCTTATAGATTTAGTTTTATTAATTTAGGCCCCGTGTATAGAGTTGCCACCTCATCCCTTTAAACCCGAACACATATTAATTACACAGGTTCTGTGGCTAATTAAATGATAAGGCACCAAGCGAGTTTAATTACTACCTTAATCAGCCACAGAACCTGTGTAATTAATATGTGTTCGGGTTTAAAGGGTGGCAACTCTACCCGTGTATGAACTGCTCTGTGTCCCCTCCCTTTCAGAGCAGGAAATTGCTATGTGCAACTTAGGTTCAATGTTGTAGCTTCTACCATAAGTAAATGCAAGCCGCACTATTAGTTTGGCTTCCAAAGAGTGTATCTTTCTGTTAATTGCACATTGTTACACAGTGGCCACTTTTTTTTACTAGTTTGTAAACAATTAGCAAACCCGTAATGTCTTTTTTTTTTTTTTTTTCAACAAAATGCAGAAAATCTGGAATTTTAGGCTGTCCCAGTTTTACAAACATTCCCCCAAACTGATTTATCTCAAGAGCGCTTTGTCTCTACTCGCAGTATGAAAATTGGAGAGGATGTGAGCACACGCATATACATGACAGCAATTTAAGTCAAAGCATGTATGTATCTGAACCACGGAGAGGCGTTTCAATGGAATTATTTACGGAGAGAATTGGTAAACTCCTGCAGCAGACTTTTCCCTTTCTCTGGGCTAAATTAACATTGGCAGGCCATTCTCTTTGTGAATATTTGAAAGAATATTGCAAAGTATAAGCTCCGTTCTACTTTCTCTTTGTGAAATAAATCGCATTACTAGAGCAAACAAATAAAAAATACAACAGAAGCAAGAGCACTGGGCTTTTTGCTGCAATCTCTGAATTCAGATGTGCCTCAAAACATGGTGACCGCGTCAATGAGTCTACTTTGTGCTAATTATTACCCTGACACACACAGGATGCATTTGTCCTGTCTTTGTTTTTTTTGCTTTTGTCACATTACATGAGTCATCACACACAGAGAAAACACTGGGGTTTATTTACAAAAGGCAAATCCACTTTGCACTACAAGCGCACTTGAAAGTGCAGTCATTGTAGATCTGAGGGGGACATGCAAGGAAAAAAAAAAAAAAAGGGATTTTAGCTTGCACATGATTGGATGATAAAATCAGCAGAGCTTCCCCTCGTTTCAGATCTTCCCCTCAGATCTACAGCGACTGCACCTCCAAGTGCACTTGTAGTGCAAACTGGATTTACCTTTCATAAATAACCCCCAATGTCCCTTATCCAAGAAACCACTAACTACACTTTTGGCCTAACTTACCATGCTGAGCTGAAAAATAAAATCTTAAAGTGGGGTTCCACCCAAAAAAAAAAAAATACATGAAAAATCCTAAAAAAAATACAAAAAAATTTGGATATATATATATATATATATATATATATATATATATATATATATATATATATATATATATATATATATATATATATATATATATATATATATATATATATATATATATATATATATTTTTTTTTACTTACCTCTAAATGCTGTTGCTAGGTGGTCCCTTGTAGTCCGCCTCTTACAGTGCCTCGGCTGGTGACATCACTTCCCCCTCGGCACAGGAAGGGCTCAGCTCTGCTCCCTCCCTCCTGTCAATCATCTGGGACCCATTACAGGTCCCAGGTGACTGAGCAGCCAATCACGGCGTGCTGCGCTGCTCGCGCATGCGCAGTGGGTGCCAGGCTGTGAAGCCACAGCCCGGCGCCCACAGTTGCAATGCCGGCGCCGCTGAACGGAGCGGGAGATGAGCGGGGCTTCGATCCCCCGCATCGCTGGACCCTGGGACAGGTAAGTGTCCAATTAAAAGTCAGCAGCTGCAGTATTTGTAGCTGCTGACTTTTAATTTTTTTTTTTTTAATGGACCTCGAGTGGAAGTCCTCATTAAATTGTATCTAAAGAAGAGAAAGTACTACAGCCACGCAATATGAAACACTAACAAGGCGAGGTGGTATGTATGTTGCACCACTGCTAACACAGAAAGCAGTAGTCCCTCCATACAGCCTACTTCCTCTTTCATCAGAATCTGTGAAGCCATTGCTGTGTAAGCTTTTGCCAACGCTAGTAAATGCTTATGTGTCATTTCTGGCTTCAGTTGGAATTTAAAGTTTAACTACAGGCACAAAAACTTTATTTAAATATATTTCTTAATAGCCCCAAACACAAGATATTACCTTGTAAATATGGCATCATCAACATGCTGTACATAGCCTAGGAAAAGCTGTGGGAGGAGCCCAGCAGGCTCCGCTTACTATAGGCTGTCTATAGAAAACTACAGGAGGGGGCGAAGACAAGACCAGTCATCCTGCACAAGGAGAGAGAGCAGCAGTGATTGGTCTTTATAACAGGAAGTTCCTGTATTGCAAAGATCTAAAAAAAAAAAGAAGTAGGCGAACCAAGCTTCAAGTAAAAATACAAGTGACTCTTGTGTTTAGATGCAATTTGCTTAGCATGGAGTTCAGCTTTAGACAAAACTTACATAGTTTGTACCTCCCTATGCCTGTGACTGAACAGTGAAAGGAGACTAAGCAGACTAACGAGATCATTGATCTATCCATCTGCTCTCTTCTCCTATCAGCGTGTACTTTTTTTTAGCACAAGAGTACTGCAGTGCAACTGATGAGCTCCTTGTGCTCCATCTCCTTCCCCCAGTCTACACACACGATCTAGAACAATGGTTCTCAACCTTTGTGAGACCATGGCACTGTAAATTCTTTCAAAAAGCTTTCATCCACAAAAAGTATAAAAAAAAGTGTATACTCCCCTGACTTTGCCTAGCAATCCTGTCATTGGTCAGCTGCTGCCAGAGATAAGAGTACAAATGTGACATGAGCCTTAAATTCCATCGCAACTGCATTTTATGTAAGGCCTCAATCAGTCCGCTTCAGGTGCTTTCACCCGTAGTCTAATGCCGCGTACACACGGTCTGACTTTTCGTCTACAAAAGTCCGACGGACGCCGACGGACTAAAGCTGGCTGACAATCCGATCGTGTGTGGGCTTCCCCGGACTTTCAGCGGACTTTCGACTGACTTTTCCAGCCGCAAATCTGACGGACTTTAGATTTGAAACATGCTTCAAATCTTTACGTCGTAACTACGCCGGACCCAGAAATCCGCTCGTCTGTGTGCTAGTCCGACAGGCAAAAACCCACGCTAGGGCAGCTATTGGCTACTGGCTATCAACTTCCTTTTTTTAGTCCAGTATACTTCATCACGTATGAATCCGTCGGACTTTTGTGTGATCGTATGTAGGCAAGTCCGTTCGTAAGAAAGTCCGCCAAAAGTCCGCCAAAAGTCCGCCAGAAGTCCGACAAAAGACCATCGAAAGTCTGTCGGACAGGCTGTCGGACTTTTGTAGCCGAAAAGTCCGGCCGTGTGTACGCGGCATAAGAATTGACTGTGTTTTTAAGTGGCTGGAGCCACCAGGTGCTGTGTGTAGGCAGCCCATTTATGTCTATGGTAATGCATCAGCTCTGTATGGACACAGCCGCTAGTCCTAATTTGACAGCAGTGAGTGTGGGTGAGCAGAACTTTAAAGGGGGGAAAAATATATATATATATCTATATAGTGTATATATCATATACAATTACTACACATCATAATGTAATTGAATGTAATTAAAAATTTCCTTTTCAATTTGTAGCACCTTCATTTTTTGTAAAATAAAATGCAATATGGCTACCTGGAGGTATACACATACCATGCACAAATGGAGTACAGAACACCACCCAGAAACATCATTGCTTGTGCGATTGGCTTACTAATTTTCCCAGAAGTCTGCCCTAAGATACAAGTCAGATTTTGGGCATTCCCTGCAGCATAAATTTCATTTTTGGTGAGATACTCCCAAAGGAAACTCACATCTAAGACCCCTTTCACACTGGGGCCACGTTAGTGCTAAGGCGCTGCTCTTTTGTGGCCGCTTGCGGGGCGCTTTTAACCCCAAAGAAGGGGTTAAAAACATCTGTGTTGCGGCGCTTCCAAAACGCTTTGGAACACAGCGCTCCCAAACTGCCCCAAAGATGCTGCTTGCAGGATTTTTCCTAACGTCCCATAAACGCATCATCTCAGTGTGAAATATCACACTGAAATGAAAGGGAGGCGGTTTTCAGGCGCTTTACAGGCGCTATTTCTAACACTAAAACGCCTGAAAACCGCCTCAGTGTGAAAGGGGTCTAAAGGGATGCAAACCTTGCCACTTTTCTCATTAGAACCCTGCAAGTGCAACAACTGATTGATAATATAAAAATCACCCCCATACAGATTCACTTAGCCGATGGACACAGACAAACAAACAGCTATTCCTTCAGAATGACAAAAGGTAGGAATCTGCAACAAAGTTTAAAATCCTTGCAATGTACATAGATCACCCAGAGGGGAATGTTTTTTTCTCAACAAAAGTGGAGTTACTCTTTGAACATACCTCCCAACTTTTTGAGGTGGAAACGAGGAACACCTATTAGAAAAAGTATGTAGCATAGGACACACCCCCTGCCACGCCCCCTAAAGGAGAACTGTACAACAAAATAAGATTAGTTAAACCCACAAGTGCTTTTTTTGCCACTACTATTCCAGCAATTTAGAAATTGGACGAAAGGTTTAGCACTGGGAAACACTTTTTGAAAGATAAATAGTGCATTTTATTTACAACTATATAGATCAGACCAAAATGAGGGACAAATGAAAAGGAAGGAGGGACAGAGGAACATTGTTCAAAATTAGGGACAGTCCCTTGAAATCAGGGACAGTTGGGAGCTATGTTTAAGCCCCCATTCACACTGACTGTGGCTTTGAAATAGTGCAACTTTATCTGAAATCGCACGATTTTATAGCCACATCTCAGTGCGACTTTGAAGACATCTGTGTGGCTTTGTGCACAGATGTCTAAACAAGTCGCACCCGAAATCGCCAAAAGTAATGCATGTACTACTTTTTCAAATCGGTACGGCACCACAAAGTTGGCGTTGCACTGATTTGAACAGTACCATTGCTGGCAACAGGAAGCGTCTTGTCTTGACTCACATCACAAGTCGCTGCAATGTGAACGGGGGCTAAAACTTGATAAAGATGGACACCTCGGGATGGTGAAAATGGGTGGGGCTAAATGGACAGAAAACAGAGTCGTTCCAAAGCAGTCCAAAACAAAAGCGCATAACCACAATTCTCCTTGAATGGGGAAAAAAAGGAAACAAAGTAAAAAAAAAAAAAAAGGAAAATAAAAATGATTATGCCTTTGCCAGAAAAGCTTTTAATATGATTGATCAAAAAATGCCGGAATTTAATATCACTTTAGGTACTTTAAACAGATACACCTCAACAACGAACAAAGTCAAAAATTGCAGACATCCCATTTATATTTATATATTCACTTGATCCGACTACTTAAAAAGTACTTATCAAAATAGCATTTATAAGCACATATATATTAGGCCAATAGCAGGTTATTTGGGAAGATTATGGAGACACATTCCGGTAATCCAGTGTTTTGAAGAACCAAAATATCTGAGCCGTGAAAAGATAAATGTTTTGGTTCCGTGGGTTACTTAGTGTTCCTATTACCATGAATTTATATCATTCCCGGCGGTGGAGGCCGCAGTCAGATGATTTTATTCAGTGATTCTCCGCCATAAGGACGACTCACATCCTCTAAACCAGAGGTAGGCAAACAGTAGCCCCCCAGCTGTTGTGGAACTACATTTCCCATGAGGCATTGCAAGGCTGGCAGTTACAATTACTCCCAGAAGCATGATGGGACATGTAGTTCTGCAACAGCTGGAGAGCCCCAGGTTGCCTACCCCTGCAGTCTAAACAAACAAATGTTTGTACGCAGGGTCTTCAGGAAGCATTAGAAAGGATGGTGGTGTCGCGGGTAAAATCTGAAGGAAATCTTTATGTTCCTAAAGCTTCTTTCTTGTATTTTGCATTTTTTTTCATACTTTTAATGAGCTCTTAAAGGATTTATCAGATGGATCTGACTGAATGTAACACTTCCACAATATTTGAACTAATATTGCAGTACTTTGTATGTAATGCACTAAAATTACCTCATGGCTTTTCACTCCTTGAATTCCCGCCAGTTTCAGGCCTAGAAAAGCACCTACTGAGGAGAACCACCGACCCCCATACTATATAATGATATACAAAGCCAAACAATGGGGATTCCGCAGAAATATTTATGTCTGCAAAAAGATGACAATGTACACAGATAAAATAATAATGATAAGGCTTAGTATACTGACCCCCATTGCCTAATGGAGCCCCTCTGTCTGCTTGTTACCTAACAATACCGATTTTCTATAAATACAAGCACACAGCCCTCAGCCCCCTCATCTCAGTGCTGCCATGACAGCCCCATACAGCCAAAGAACTGTGCACCTTCCCGCCACAGAGGACACCTTCCCTCTCCTGGGGGGATAGTGTGTAATGGAGTGGCCCCACCCTTCCTTCTTTAGGTCATACAGTATAGCTGAATGGCACAATCTTCTGAGGTGATACTTTGTAAGGCAGTCCTCTCCTTCACTTCTGAGGTGATGCAATGTAAGAGAATGACTGCTTCCCCTGAGGTGATACATAGTATGGAAGTGGCTCCGCCCCTCCACTTCTGAGGTGATACAGAGCATGGGAGTGGCTCCACCCCCTCCACTTCTGAGGTGATACAGAGTACAGGAGTGGCTCCACCCCTTCAATTCTGAGGTGATACAGAGTATGAGGTGGCTCCGCCCCTCCACTTCTGAGGTGATACAGAGTATCAGAATAACTTCTCCCACAGAGGCAATACAGTGTGTTGGAGTCCCCCCCCCCCCCTCATCCACACCCTAAGGTCATACATTGTATAGGTGTGGCTGTGCCTCCTTCCGTCCCTCAAATAATTTACGTATGTATGAGAGAGATTCCACTCCCTCCTTCCAGGGGATATATTTTATGTCTCTGCCCCCTCCCTTGTTTCTGAGGTTATACAAGTGTATTGGAATGACTCCTTCCCAGGTTCCTCCTTCCATTGACATCAATGATGGGGCACTTTTAATCCAAATTACACCAAGGATGGGCCACTATTCCTCCTGCTAACACCAGCTATGGGGCACCATTCCTCACACTGACACGAATGATGGGACACACTTTAGTTACATAGTAGGTAAGGTTGAATAAAGACAACAGTCCATCCAGTTCAACCTGTGTAGGTGTGTATGTGTAATAATAATATATAATTTCCCATATTCCTGTATATTGTTTTTGCTAAGATACCCGTCCAAGAGTTTTTTAAAACTATCCATACTTCCTGCTGACACCACCAATTGTGGAAATAGAGTTCTACACCCTCACTGCCCTGACAGTGAAATCCCCCTACACAGCTTAAGGTTATACCGCTATTCCCTTCTCTGACATAAATGATCACTATTCCTCCCACTGACACCAACAATGGGACACTATTCCTTCCACTGACACCAACAATGGGACACTATTCCCCCCAATGACACCAATGGGACACTATTCCCCCCTCTGACATCAACAATGGGACACTATTCTCTTCTCTGACATAAATGATCACTATTCCTCCCACTGACACCAACAATAGGGCACTATTCCTCCCACTGACACCAACAATGGGACACTATTCCCTTCTCTGACATAAATGATCACTATTCCTCCCACTGACACCAACGATGGGACACTATTCCTCCCACTGACACCAATGGGACACTATTCCCCCCAATGACACCAACAATGGGACACTATTCCTCCCACTGACACCAACAATGGGACACTATTCCTCCCACTGACACCAACAATGGGACACTATTCCTCCCACTGACACCAACAATGGGACACTATTCCTCCCACTGACACCAACAATGGGACACTATTCCTCCCACTGACACCAACAATGGGACACTATTCCTCCCACTGACAACAACAATGGGACACTATTTTCCCCCACTGACACCAACAATGGGATACTATTTTCCCCCACTGACACCAACAATGGGACACTATTCCCCCCACTGACACCAACAATGGGACACTATTCCTCCCACTGACACCAACAATGGGAAACTATTCCCCCCAATGACACCAACAATGGGAAACTATTCCCCCCAATGACACCAACAATGGGACACTATTCCCCCCCACTGACACCATGGGACACTATTCCCAATGACACCAACAATGGGACACTATTCCCCCCAATGACACCAACAATTGGACACTATTCCCCCCAATGACACCAGTGATGGGACACTATTCTTCATTATAATACCAATGATGTCATAATAATAATAATAATATGAGAGAAAGCAGGTTTCAGACTTTAGATAGGGTCCTTTGGCTTTTCTATCAGCACAATGTGGTTACTGAACTCTGGAGTCTCAATATATTATTATTAGATTTTATATATTTCATACTGTATATTACATTATTATAAGAGTCTGTCCCTGGCAGTGGTAAATGCTCTTTAATAGCAGATTTACAAGAAACCTTGTCATTACCTTTCTAAACTATCCCCAGAGTGGGGCCACCTCATGCTCGGATACTCAGATTCCTGCGGCAGTGCCCCCTGGATATGGAGCATGGGCACCAAATCTACATCTGGCATGCCACCTCTCCCACATGATGTTATCAAGACCCCTTTATAGGAAAAATAGTAGACATGTGCACACTGAAATATTTCGTTTCGGAATTTCGTTTTCATCCGAAAAATAAATTTATTTAGTTACTCCCGAAATTCGTTTTTACTTATTTCGTTTTTTGTTAAAAATTGCATTCGTCCGAAAATCCAAATTAAGGTTGAATCTGTCATTGAAGGCTTATGGTGTCTGTCGAATGTTCAAAGAAGATTCGACGGAGCAGCTAAACTGTACGATGCCGTATAGTTTACCTGCTCTGTCGAATCTACTTAGAACTTTCAACAGACACCATAAGCCAAAGTACGTGTGTACTTAGTTCTAGCTATTTTACTGCTCCTCCTCTTTGGTTACAATCAGCCAATAACATTCATCATCATCAATATTTTTACTTATCTTTTCTCCTTTACGTCAAATCTTTTCTCTCTATGTCAAATCTTTTCTCTCTATGTCAAATCTTTTCTCTCTATGTAGAATAATCTTGGACTAATAGAGCTAAGGTTAGGCACATATTAAGTGCATTTTATATACATCTGTATAGATCAGACCAAAATGAGGAGGAATGAGGGACAGAGGGACATTGCTCCAAATCAGGGACAGTCCCTCGAAATCAGGGACAGTTGGGAGCTATGCCCTAAGTAGACATGTGAATGCCTCAAGTATATATAAACTTCATGAATTTGGAATATTCTCCTGATATTGCCTCGCTTTATGTCATATTGAGAAATTAACATAAATGAAGATTAGAATTCGCCCCCTTCCCCTCAGAAAGCCAGAAGCTGCCGTTTGTCTTGCATAGCAGACTTTGCAGCAAGGCCAAGACTGACGTCTATGCGCAGTAACTCGCGGCCCCCATGTGTTTCTTCCCTGCGTGTGATACAATGTGAATCGGATTGTGACCGTGGAGTCTTATTAATCCCTGAGTGTTACCGTCTTTTTCTGGGCGGTAATAAGGTAATTATTTCTTATGCTAATCACAAAGCCGTGTTCAGACAAAAATCATTTGCATTAATAAGCTTAGGACCAATCGGGGGGGGGGGGGGGGGGGGCACAGTGTAAACGAACCGTGGATTATGGGGGGGGATTAATACCAACTAATACACAAAACTTGGGTACATTCATTAGGAGACGACGCTTAAAACAATAAATATTCTGCTAATCAATCCCATTAGAGGACATAATGCAAACACTTAATTTAAAGTGCCATTAGTAATCAAACATAGGGTTGGCGAACAGGGGGAGAGCAAGCGCCACGTAAAGGGATTTGTATAATACTCACAAGCAGACGTTTGTTTTACATGCGTTGACGAACAGGGTTGCGGCTTTCTGGTTTTGTATGTACACAATCCCGCTAAAGGGAGTCTATATTCTTTTCACAGATCTAAAAGCTATGAGCTGATTGGAAATAATGTGCCCAAAAGCTGAAGTTTTTACTTAGATTTTTCCTGCTCTCTTTACCCCCTTATCAACATGCTACTGAAAATTTGAATTACAAACTTTCTGTTTTCAGTACATTCTTTATTTTATACTCTGTGATGACCCCTGTATCTCTGTGCTTCTCTATTCAATGCAGGCAGTTCATAGCTGGTGGGAGGGGCCATCAGGGTGCTGTACATGAAAACTTCACAATACCCAGCCTCAGTACTCCTCTCAATGGTCCCTAGCCCTGGTACAAGCAGTGGGCTGGCTCTTTGGAGGAGTTATGTAAATATCAAAATGCCTTGATGGGTTTATGTCAGGCTGGAGCAGTGGGCCTTCTATGGCAGGCTGTATTTGCATGCGTACCACCATAGGTAAAGCCAACATGTGATGCTGAGTCTGCGTGATAAAGAAGAACTGTAATTCAATGTATGAAAAATGGTGGGCCAGGGGCAGTAAGGCTCCAATCACATTTGTACGCCTCCAAAGTTGCTCTGACTTTGTAGTGCAACTTTGATGCGACTTTGATGCATCTTTGGATGGGTGAAACTTGGATACGACTTTGGCTTTAACCAGTGATAATGAACTGCAAAAATATACACAAGAAGGTGCAATCGCCTAGTGTATTACCACAAAAAATATTTATTGAAAGCACATAACTGTGTTATACTCACAAAGTAGGGATAAAAACAAGCTTGCCATATGCAACGTTCCAACTGGTGAGGCAGGTGACTATGGCCACACAGTGGAAAAGCTTACATGTTTCAGGGGACAGACCTCCTTCCTCAGGGTTAGGAGAGGTAGGAGACAGAGGTTTGAAACGCGTAAGCTTTTCCACCATGTGGCTGCAGAGTCCCCCGCTTCACCAGTTGGAGTGTTGCATATGACAAGCTTGGTTTTATTCTTACTTTGTGAGTATAACACTGTTATGTGCTATCAATAAATGTTTTTTTTTTGTGGTAATGCACTAGGTGATTGCGCCCTCTTGTGTATATTTTTGCAGTGTTTGGAAGGACCATCCCGTCCAAAGAGGATTGCTGAAACCATTGCCTACCATAGTCCTGTTGTTTGGGGGAAGTCCTGGGATTGAGCGCTGGATGGTGTTTTTGGTTTGTCCAGTGATAATAGACAACTGTTGCACAACTGTTGCATTGTATAACATTCAGGTACGACTTTCATGCAACTTTTGAGTGTGAACATTGAAGTCTATGGCCCTCAAATTGGACCTGAACTACTTTGAAGTTGCTGCAACTTTATGTCATACATATATGAATGGTTATCGTTGGAAAACATGGGGAACGACTTATCATGCGACTTTGTTGTCCAAAGTTGCTTGACAAGTCACACAAGTGTGAATGGAGCCTAACCCTGGGGAAGAAAGAGCTAGATTTTGCTGGAAAAGGCCTATAGAATAGGTTATAGGCGCAAAGGCAAACAGACAAATTGAAGTCCAAAATAATCTGAGTAAAAGTTCATACACTTGTGTCAGCTCGGATTCCAGAGCATAGCTCACTCTGTAGTATAACAGACAAGGAGAAAAGAAAAAAAAGTTCCTCTACAACTTCTTGCTGTCATCAAGGGAGCAGATGTCGGATTGGACGTTGGTGCCCTGACTAACCCTGCGTCCATCTTGGATCAGGGCAGTGTCTATTTAGGACACTGGCTCCCAAGAAGTTGTAGATTAGCTAAATGATGCTCCATGTCCTCCAGCCAGGAAATGAGGCTCTACCTGATGTGCTGTAGCATCTAATGCATATTGTGAGAAGCGCACAGTGTTCAGTGAAATCAGAATAAGCAATTTCAGTACAGGAGAGCATCCTGTACAACTGTGCAAGACTGAAGGGAAGGCTGGAGTTCAGCTTTATTTATTCCCTACTCCATCCAAAACTAAGGAAGACGTCTTGGCTTTAGATGTACTTGAATTTTGTTTGTCTCAGTTTCTGTTAGAGAGAGTTCCCCTGCCCTGGTGATGGTTCACAAGAACAGGAAATATTAAAAAATGTCATTGGGATACAGCCAACAAAAATTAAGATGCATTCCAACCCCACTCCATGCCATGCAAAACAAAAAGAAAACCGTTGGGTATTTTCCCCCGAAGTAGAAGGATCCCGGGCCAGATTTGCACACATTTCTCTGTTTGCAGCTCTGCCTACACATGAATAAATGCAGGTTGCGGATTAATTTTCATGTGCAGGTCTGTTTGTAATCCTGCAGAGATTTAGAGTGGAGGAAGGTGAATCTCCCGTGATACAGTTGTAGGCTGTGTGCTCACCGGGTGGAACACTGGCTGCGTGCGTCTCCATGTAAGAGCAGGATTTGGCTTGCCTTCATACTTTAGTCTAGCAGAAAGAAAATACTCTTTTTAAGTATAGATCTCCTGAAATTCCCATCAGCCTCATTTTCTCTGCAACGGGAGAGGAACTGAGACGCCAGTCAGCTTCACCTTGTGACGCCCTTATAAATGATGCGGCTGTGTTCACCTCTTATGCCCTGTACACACGGTCGGACATTGATCGGACATTCCGACAACAAAATCCTAGGATTTTTTCCGACGGATGTTGGCTCAAACTTGTCTTGCATACACACGGTCACACAAAGTTGTCGGAAAATCCGATCATTCTGAACGCGGTGACGTAAAACACGTACGTCGGGACCATAAATGGGGCGGTAGCCAATAGCTTTCATCTCTTTATTTATTCTGAGCATGCGTGGCACTTTGTGCGTCGGATTTGTGTACACACGATCGGAAATTCCAACAACAGATTTTGTTGTCGGAAAATTTTATAGCCTGCTCTCAAACTTTGTGTGTCCGAAAATCCGATGGAAAATGTGTGATGGAGCCCACACACGGTCGGAATTTCCGACAACAAGGTCCTATCACACATTTTCCATCGGAAAATCCGACCGTGTGTACAGGGCATTACAGTTCTGAATTGGAATAATCTATATGTGTAGTTACATTTTTTTCCAATTTATGGTGCAGACCAAAGTTGACCTTCGAAGGATCACAATTTGGCTGGTTCAGCAGGGACTGGCTGAATTTCAATCCGTATGTGACCGACCGCGTTCAACAGAAGTCCTTCTGTCAAATAGACAAGCTGGAAAACTTTTGTTGATCAGCACCTCACTTGTGTGGATGGAGAAATGTTTTCATTTTTTTTGTTTTTTTTTGTTTTTTGTTCAGCTCACTAGCTGCATAGAAAAAAAAATGCACCATCTATGGCCAGCTTTACTTTGCATTGGTGTGCTGAGGAGAAGAGGCCACACACCGTTAAAAAAATGTACATTTCTGTATAGTTATCTAGCATGAAGATTCCACAAAAAGTGCACATCTTTTGTGATAGCAGTGTTTGTGGCATTTCTAGAATCATAAGGGAGTTATGTGGCCATAGTCCTTTGGGGGGTTCTTCTGTATGGATTGCCCGGGAAAAAACGTAAAGTGGTTGTAAGCCCATAGCTCCCAACGGTCCCTGATTTCGAGGGACTGTCCCTGATTTGGAACAATGTCCCTCTGTCCCTCTTTCCTCCTCATTTGTCCCGCATTTTGGTCTGATGTATATAGTTGTATATGAAATGTACTTTTTACCTTTCAAAAAGTGTTTCCCAGTGCTAAACCTTTTATCCAATTTCTAAATTGCTGCATTTGTAGATTACAAAAGCCAATATAAAGGAATATTAGTGGTAAAAAAGCACTTGTGAGTTTAACCCATCTTTGTTTTTTTTGTATAATTCTCCTTTAAGGGGGGCATGGCAGGGGGTGTGTCCTATGCCTACATACTTTTGCTAATTGGTGTCCCTCTTTCCCATCTCAAAAAGTTGAGAGGTATGTAAACCTCAGACATGAAATATGAACAAAGCATATCCCTCTATAGCAGGGATATGCAATTAGCGGACCTCCAGCTGTTGCAGAACTACAAGTCCCATGAGGCATAGCTAGACTCTACAAGCCACAAGCATGACCCAGAGGCAGAGGGATGATGGGACTTGTAGTTTTGCAGCAGCTGGATGTCCGCTAATTGCATATCCCTGCTCCTGTACTTGTCTCCGTTCAGAGCACTAAGTGTCATTTCTGTCTGCTGCCTCATTCCTCTGCCATCTGCATTAATTCTGACATGTTTTCCTGACACCAAGATAAAATAAGGTGGCAGGGAAGGGAGCTCCAGCACACTGTCTGTGACTGCTGAGCTCTGCAGAGTATAACTTCAGCTCCCGGCCCTCTGCATTCTGACAGCTCAGACAAGCTGTATAAATTATTTGAACTGCTGTAGCGAAGAGAGGGGTGCATGTGAGCAGGGAGCAGCATGGTGTATCAACGAGCAGAGATCACACTGGGGCCGACGTGGGTGATAACAGTATGATCACAGAACGTTCCAACAAGATACAATCGGGCACAGCCATCTGGAGCCACCTACAGAAACTGTAGCATATACCTGTTCATTTCGAATGATGCCGACTGCTTCTGCAACAAGGAGCAGGAATGCATCCTGGCCAGTCCATACCCAACTGGGAGGTTACTTCAAGCAGAGGATAGTCGTAGTCCCTAAATTGTCCCTACTGATACGGAGTCTCGCCATAATTTTCAACTCTTTCCCTGACAGACAAGAAACCTGTCCCATACACTCAACACTCGCAAGAGTGCATGCCAACCCCGGGAGCCAGTGTCCTAAATAGACACTGCCCTGATCCAAGATGGACGCAGGGTTAGTCAGGGCACCAACGTCCAATCAGACGTCTGCTCCCTTGATGACAGCAGAAGGTTGTAGAGGAATCCCTTCCTCCCCCCTTCTGCATCACCGCTAGAGCCAAGCGCCACCTACAGAAGGGAGTAGGAGACCTGAGACCAGTCCCTTCACTGGGTATATGTAAGGGTTTTTAACCATTTTAAAGACCTTGTTCTAACCCTAGTTTGTGGGTGAGGGTTTAGGAAAGCAATTGAGCAGAAGGCTAGCAAAAAAGCTTGAGCCCTCATTTGAAATTAACCAATGGTAGGTTCATCCAGTCATTAAAATAGATCCAATCACTAAAATCTCATACAAGCTTTAAAATCTTAATGTCATTTCAAAAGTAATATTCAATCTGTATAAATGTGCTGCTTTATTATAATACCTGGTGATCCTGCCACTGAGGTCTTTCCTGCTGTAGGGTTCCCGTCTCCTAATTGTGCTCCTGCATTGTCATCTTATCACACCTGTCACTCTTCTGATAAAGAGACTGTTTCTACACACATTACATGGACACGGCCCACTCTTGTCTCACCAATTGGAAACCCACCTTGAGAAATGGTGTGTAGCCATTGCTGGAGTGTACATAGACAGAAAATCGCTGCAAAGAGTCTGCAGAAGGTCAGCAGCATTTTTGATGCAACAAAGGGTGGGAAAAAAGTGAAAAAAATGGCAATTTTGTATAATACACTGCACAGACATACAGTACCCATAGCTCCCAACTGTCCCTGATTTGGAGCAATGTCCCTCTGTCCCTCATTCCTCCACGTTTGTCCCTCATTTTTGTCTGATCTATATAGTTGTATATAAAATGCACTTTTTATCTTTCAAAAAGTGTTTTCCAGTGCTAAACCTTTCATCCAAAATCTAAATTGCCGCATTTGTAAATTTCAAAAGCCAATATAAAGGAATAGTAGTGGTAAAAAAAAGCCCTTGTGGGTTTAACTAATCTTCTTTTTTTTAGGTTAGTTCTCCTTTAAAGGGGCGTGACAGGGGGCATGTCCTATGCCTATATGCTTTTGCTAGTAGGTGTCCCTCATTCCCATCTCAAAAAGTTGGGAGGTATCCAGTACCTAACAATAGTATGGTCTTGAATCCCAAAACACAGTTGATCCCATCCACGGTCTGCATTTCATCCAGCTATATTCCAGGTAAATGTGCCCAAATCATGCCCACTTCACAGGTTGGTACAATCCAGATCCTGCCTCTAAATATGCACTGACCACCCACTTTGCTGGTTAGTGACGCACAAACTCCGCCTCAAAATATGCAGAGACCACCCCCTCACAGCTCCTATCCCTGCAAATATTGTCTTTTTTACAATATTTGCGAATCTGAATTGTCTCAAATAATCAGAATGATGTGATCCCAGGACATGACCAAGGATGCAGCATCAGTGCAACAGTGGGAGAAAATGTGAGACTTTCCCGGCAAATCTGGAACATTTGGCATCTATGCACAAAGCAAACTAAATGTCATTCAGTTACATCCATATTAAGGAAGAGCCAAAGATACTCATAGAGCTGAATATATCTATGGGCTTGTTTACGCTTGCAATTGGGGAGTGGTAAAAACACATGGTCGAACAGCATTTTTACCTCCCTCCAACTGCTCCCCCTTATGCCCCGTACACACGATCGGAAATGTCGCCAGCAAAACTCCAATGAGAGCTTTTGGTCGTAAATTGCGACCGTGTGTATGCTCCATCTGACTTTTGCTGGCGGAATTCCCGCTAGCAAAATATTGAGAGCAGGTTCTCTATTTTTCGGTCGGAAAAAGTTCCTATCCAAAAATGCTTTTGTCTGTATGCAATTCCGACGCGCAAAAAAACACACATGCTCGGAAACAATTCGAAGCATGCTTGGAAGCATTGAGCTTCATTTTCTCGGCTCGTCGTAGTGTTGTACGTCACCGCGTTCTTGACGGTCGAAAGTCCAGAGAACTTTTGGGTGACCGTGTGTATGCAAACCAGGCTTGAGCGGAATCCCATCGGAAAAAGATTTTTCCAACGGAAATTCCGCTCGTGTGTACGGGGCATTAGGCTTCAAAGGCAGAGGATGGGGGTGTACGCATGCTACGAACCTGTTTTGTGTTTGGTGGGCAGTACTGCCTAACCCATACAGTGCCGCAACCACATGGGGCATGGTGGTGCAGGTTGTTAGGAATTAAAAGAAGCAGTGAGGAGATAACATACCACTTCCTCACCGCCTGACAAATGTTCTCTGAAAAGTGATCCACAGGGCTGATGCTAGTGTGAATCAACCCCTTACGTCCTCACGTCTTTCAATGGCAATGTCTTGGCACAGCTGGCCATGAATAAGGGCCCCAGACATAATCTAGCCTTCTCCCTTGGAAGTTGCAGAGGGCTATGAATGACTAAAGTGGAGAAAAATGACTTGAACCATCGCTCTCAGATTGGTCTCTTCTTCTTTTCTGGTTGTAGGTATAAACTATCAGCAGGCAGGCAGTACAGTTCTAGTCAGGAAAGGCAAATCCCAGCAGCTGAAAAGAAAAATGGCATTTGTGAATGCTCTGTTATTGTTCTCAGTGGAAGCAAGTGTTCCCTCGCTCCCATATACTGCATCCCTGGTTTTATTAATGAATAATAGATGCCGTTAGCGGTTTATCACACCACAAATCTGCTTCTATTTCTCCCACATCAGGTTCCCCAATGTTGCTGGCTCTTTGCCTGTGATTCCTGATTGAGATCGTGCATCAAGACAACACAATACCATCCTCTTTTTTTTTTTTAGGTTTAAACACCATCTTTTCCTATCGCCATTCTCTGAAGTTTGCAGCGGTGCACACTTCGCATCCCACAGTTGTGAACGTTTAAGTGGTTGTTTTGTTGAGGCTTTAAATTTGAACTCCAGGCAAACCGCTAAATAGACAGAATACATATATATAGGAGCTGGTTTAAAGTGATACTAAAGTCTCATTTTTTTTGTTGTTAAAAATAACAAACACCTTATACTTACCTGCTCTGTGCAGTGGTTTTGCACAGAGCAGTTCCGATCCTCCTCTTCGGTGCTCCTGGTCCCTCCATCCTGCCAAGCAGCTGGCTATGGGGGCACCTGAGCCAAGCCACAGTTCCCTGTGTCCATTCAGACACGGAGCCCCATCCCCTTTCTCTCCTCATTGGCTGACTGACTTTGATTGACAGCAACGGAAACCAATGGTGCCATGCTGCTGTCTCAGCCAATGAGGAGGGGAGTCCTGGGCAGCCGAAACACTCCAGCAATATTGCTGGATCTTGATGTGCTCAGGTAAGTATTAGGGGGCTAAGGGGGGCTGCTGCACACAGGTTTTTTGTTTCATCTTAATGAATTAAGATGAAAAAAAAAAAACTTCTGCCTTTACAACACCTTTAAGCCTGGGTTCATACTAAGGCATACCTCCCAACTTTCTGAGATGGGAATGAGGGACACCTATCAGCAAAAGTATGCAGGCCTAGGACACAACCCTTGCCACGCCCCCTTAAAGGGGAATTGTACAAAAAACAAGATTGGTTAAACTCACAAGTGCTTTTTTTTTTACCACTACAATTCCTTTATATTGGCTTTTGGAATTTACAAATGCAGCAATTTAGAAATCAGATGAAAGGTTTAGTGATGGAAAACACTTTTTGATAGATAAAAAGTGCATTTTATATACATCTATACAGACAAGATCAAAATGAGGGACACATGAGGAGGAATGAGGGACATTGCGTCAAATCAGGGACAGTTCCTCGAAATCAGGGACAGTTGGGAGCTATGCTAAGGCGGTGCGGGAAACCCCCACGATCCGTGTGTGTTTCCCACACCACATTCAAATCACACTGCCCTTGCGATCTGCAAAACAGGTGTCAGTGCAATCTTAATGACACCCCTTATGCAGTCCGTTTGCATACATCAGATCACACCAGATCACATGGTAAAAAAAGTACAACGTGATCTGGTTGCAGTGCGGTTCCACAATCGGTCTTGTCCCTCCCCCAGCATGTGAATGGACAATGAAGGAAAAGCGGCAGACCAGTGAGCTCAAATCTCAGTCACTCTGCTCTTTTCACCTATCAGTATTATAGAGGGATATGCTTTGTTCATATTTCATGTTTGGGGTTTACAACCACTTTAAAGCAGAATTCCAGATTAAACATATACTAGCCTTAAAATGTCCTCTCCTCCTTCCTAACACTTATGCTGACTAACCTGTGTAAGAAAGATGTATATACTTACCTATATTCATCTCTCCTTGGTCTGGTCACATGATGCGGCTCCCCTGTCTGCCTGGAGTTCAGTGTTAAGATTTTTACATGAAGCACAAAAAGTCTACAAATTCCAAAGGTTGATTTAGAGGCTTACGCTGCTTCTTGCCATGAAGGCATAAGCTGGAAAGAAAAGGGCCTTTCTCTGCTCCCCACGCCTCGTGCGTGGGATAAACATCTTGATAATGCTTGACTGGGCCCTATCGCTCAGAATTAAAATGATTTCAGAACCCAGAGGAAGGCAATTAGGGTATACTTGAGTTGCCACAAAATTGGACTCCGGAATCCTCCTGTTATTAGCAGGAGGCTTCCAACAAAGTATCGACTTCTAAACAAGCCACAAGTGTAAGCATTCACTGGCGGTAATCAGTAATCATTTTCATAATCATATTATTGGGGATTTAAGTGTACCGTACGGCTCTCCAAATCCAAAGCCAGACCCAGGCAAACGGCTACGGACTTGATGGAAATACTTAGATATAAACTGATGAATTATCTGTAATTTTGTTCTGCAAATCCTGCAATTCACACATTTAGCCAGAGAGTGCCCCCATTATTTCCTATTGCACAGCTTTCTGTGCTACTTGGCTGCTGATTGGACTATAACGTGAACATTATCTTACTGTTGGGATCTTGTGCATGTCCCTACCTCCTATTCGCTACCTAAACACCACCTTACATAATTACATAGTTACATAGTTAGTAAGGTTGAATAAAGACACCAGTCCATCCAGTTCAACCTGAGTGAGTGTGGGTGCGTGTCTACAATCACCTGTTCCAACCTCTGGCAGCAATAGGTAATGCATTAAAATGTCAGGTTTGATAGATATGGGGTTATTTACGAAAGGCAAATCCACTTTGCACTACAAGTGCAAAGTGCACTTGAAATTGCACTGAAAGTGCACTTGGAAGTGCAGTCGCTGTGAATCTGAGGGATAGATCTGAAATGAGGGGAAGCTCTGTTGATTTTATTATCCTATCATGTACAAGCTAAAATGCTGTTTTTTAGTCTCTGAATATGTCCTGGATATTCAGTACTTATCACCTAAGTATTTTTCTTTCTTTTTTATTGCATTGTAGATAAGGGTGTAGTCACACCAGATGTGCTGTCATTTTTTTTTTTTTTCAACGCAAGTACCTGTGAAATTTAAGGTATATGAGCAAGTGCAGGTCGCACTGGTGCATTGCTTTGCACTGCAAATAAAAGGAAGAGAAAGCCCTTTTTCTTCAGTGCAGCGCGACACAACACATGGTTAGCAAATGTCAGCTCAACACAATGCACAGCAAAAACAACAAGTCACTATAAGTTTGGCTTTTTTACCATGCTTTTCAGAAAATGAAAGCAGTGTGAATGGACCCTGAGTGCACACAGGGGCGGCACGACTTGCAGGTCGCCTCACCGAGGTGACCTGCACATGACTTCAGCGGCGACTTGCAAAATTACTTCTGTATAGAAGTCAAAGCAAGTCGCCTGAAGTCGCTCCAAAAATACTACAGGAACCTTTTTCTAAGTCAGAGCGACTTGCGTCGCTCCTATTAGAACGGTTCCGTAGTACAGAATGGGAGGCGACTTGTCAGGCGACTAGGTCGCCTGACAAGTCGCCCCTGTGTGAACCGGCAGTGAGGGTTATTTAACACCAGATGTGGTGGGACTGCATTGGATGGCTTTTCCAGTGCAGATTCTGTCCAGTGTGAAAAGAGCCATAGACCTAGTGCACACTGCTATTTATACTAACCTCCTCTGTGCAAGGGTTTTGCACAGAGTGGCCCTGATCCTCCTCTTTGGGGTCCCCCAGCGGCGCTCCTGGGGGACCCCAAAGAGGAGGATCAGGCTCCTCCCCGCATCGAGTGCCCCATCAGAGACCCACATTCCAAGGGGGCACCTGTGCAGGCGCGCTCCCAAGTCCTGCTGCTGCGTTATTTGACACCGACAGCAGGACTCGGCCCCGCCCCCCTGGCTCCCATGTCACTGGATTTGATTGACAGCAGCAGGAGCCAATGGCTGGAGCTGCTGGGCTCTTTCTCGTTGCTAGAATGATCTACAGAAAGTTTTTCACCTTAATGCATAGAATGCATTGAGGTGAAAAACATGGGGCCTTTACAACCCCTTTAAGCCTCGTACACACTATAAGAAAATTGGGCGAACATTTTAGTTCAATGAACTTTTGTACGATTTTCATATAGTGTGTACACAACTTAGGACAGCCGATTCTGACTTTTCGTACCAAAAAATTCCCAAAAGGACACACTCCAAATTTTTTCTCGTATGGGAACAGAATGAATGATTTTCATTTAATGCGTACCATTTTCATACGATTTTCGTACAAGAAAAATCGGAAAAGAAAGACCGCGCATGATCAAAAACAATAAACAACAAAAAATTGTTTCCGATTTGCTGTAAAACAACAAGGAAAATCAGACGAATATTTGTCTAATTTTCTTATAGTGTGTACCCCACTTTACACTGAAAAATCACTGAGCATGCTGCAGTTAAAGTGTTACAAAACCCAGGAGCCTGCATTCACTATATCTGGTCTCCCACAGTACACAGACAATGGAAATGCCAAACACGATACTGCAAACACATTTTAGATTGTAGAACAAGATCCAGCTTCACATTGTCAGAACCTTTAAGCCGACCCGGCAACACTGTAAGCACATTTTAGATGTAGGTGCATCCTCTAAACGAGACACCAGGCCCTCCTGAGAGATCAGCCTTCATCCTGGCTTTCTCTAGCAAGGGTCCTCCCCTGGATCTTCTCTTTTTGGCTTGGCTTCTTCCAAGCTGGGCAAGAAAGCCTAAGGATCACCTCAGGATTGGTAGGCCCCAGACAGGCTTCTGCACCTACTTGCAGATCTTACTTCAGCAGCGCAACCCCAGGCCAGGAGGGCCTGAGGCAAGAGAGCAAGCACATGGCTCCGCCCAGATATATATCCTCTCCTAGATGCACGAGCAGCCAAGAACCTCCTACTGGACTGGCTGGAAGAAGAATAAATATTCATAACTCAACCTAGTTGTACGGTCTCATACTGGCCTGTGGTACCAGTGGTACCTACTGGCAACAGTGAGAAATGCACAACCTAACTGAGATTAGGGAAAGACCAGATAAACTGTAGAATCAGTCTGAGCTGTGTACAGTCCAGCCAAAAACTAAATTTACACGATAGCCCCAGTTTAGGACCAGGGGGCTACACTAATATGTCCATTGATGTAAAATGTAGGTGTAAAGAAAAAGTGTTTGTGTCTGTGTAAAAGTATTCAAAGATATGTAGAGGAATCTAATTGTGTCTGTGGGTGGGATACAAAGTTTCTATAATAAGGCAATGAGCGTTCAGCAATGTGAGGAGGTGTTTTAGCGAGGTTAGCGCATTTACAAGATCTAGGAGGAGTGGTCGGTGATCAGCAGTGGAAGTGGGAGTTGTGGGTTGTCATCAGTTTGGTGGGGCTTGAAGAGCAACATATATTACTGTAAATGTATGTTGCATTTAAGTGAACACATAATGAATGTCCTAATAATTCTGATTGTAAATATATCTGATTGTCTCTGGTGAAAATCTTGAAACACTGTGATAGCCCTCATTTACCAGAATTAGTAATATGAAGACAAACCTATAAAGTCCAACCAATTTCCATTGAATTGCACAGGCCCTTATATTGTATAGTTGTTACTAGATCTATAGGATTTTGTACAATCGGATTGTATAGCGCATGGCCAGCTTGAAACTGTAGGCCTAGGGCAACTGACTATATGATCCCTTGACTGTTCTTTTTGGCCCCCCAAAAAAAGCAGGAGCATCAAGTGACCCCAAACACCCCTTTTCAGTATCCATATACTTATTATAATCTCTGTTTAAAGTAAAGCCATAGACTTGCACTTGTCATGTTGAAGCACAAAGATTATTTTCAGAACAGAAAACCCGGACGGATTGAGCGCTCCCTGTCGACAATTTTTACAGCGCGTTACATATACGCTTGCCTTGGAGCTATAAAAACCAGCAAGGCGACAAGTGATTTCTTTGAAAATAGCACTCAAAATACATTAAACACAATTTATTTAATCCATATGGATGTAACAGATGGCTGAATAGCATCCAGCATTATAAGAAAGCATATGCAATATATTACGTCAGCGGCACTATCACCAAGCCTAACTCAGAGTGGGGGGAGCGCGGCTCCCTCTAGTGCCCAGATGACACATTGACAAGGGGGGGGGGGGGCGCCTTGGAGGAGGGGTGTGTGCAGAATTATCTGCTATGTGTGGCTGTTGTTTTCCAACAGTAGTCGGTTTTCGCATTAGCAAAACATTTAAAGTAGATATAAACACTGACTGTGCGCACTTATTTTTTTTTCTGTGCACTGTGCATTATAAACAATTTCAGTTTTTTTTTTAATAAAACCTGTTTTTTTATCCTTTGTTACACCAAAGAGTTGCTGATCTCCTACAGCCTCTTTGTAGACTTCATGTCTACATGACCTCTAGTGATGGCTGCATGGCCTTTTCCCAGAGCGGGTTTCTTAACGGTGACAACAGTGGACCATGTCTGTGTAATGTGTGTTGAAACAGCCACATGTAGTCTCTATTGGAAGTCCTTATGAAAATACAGAAGACAGTTGTCAGACAGGAACAGAGCGTGGTCGCCCTTTAACAGGAAATGCCTGAACAGCGATCTCAGTGACAAGATCCCCAGGGATTTAACAAAAGCTGCTGATTTAAAAAGATTGCAAATTACTTTTGAAATGATGTTAACATGTAAAACTTTATATGCGATTTTAGTGATCGGGATAACATAAACTTTAAGGAATATCTTGGCATTTAAATGCAATTTTAGCATAGAAATAACATATGGTGCATAAAAAAAAAAGAAAAAAAAGCATATTGATGTAATATCTCTGCTGAAACACTTCTTAGCACTGTGAAGTCTTTACAGGGCCAGTACAACATGTTCATCCTCTGGCACTCCAAGTCCTAGAGGTGGGGTCTACTCCAAAGGGTTTGTTGGTTCTCTGGCAGTGTCAAGTTGGGCAAATATTACCATTGAAAAGATAAAGAATAGGAAAAAGAGTATCAGGTCAATGACTTAAAGTTCACCTGTGCCCAGACTATACACATTATTTAATTAACAAGGTTGAATCACTTTAGAAGATTCCTCAGTAACTGCAGGTGTCACGTCACATTCGGCTACCCATCACATTTTGCTACCCGCTGGAGTGCACATGTGCGACGCCGCCATATGCGTTCCAACACTGTTGTAAGACCACTTTGCCACAGGGCCCCTCGCCACGCTTCGGGCACGACCTCTCTTCGCTCGGCATAATTATAGTCGCGTACACACGAGCGGACTTTACGGCAGACTTTGCCCGGCGGACGGGATTTCGTCGGACAATTCGATCGTGTGTGGGCTCCAGCGGACTTTGTTTTCTCAAAAGTTGGACGGACTTAGATTTGAAACATGTTTTAAATCAATCCGTCGAAATCGAGTCCCGTCGAAAAGTCCGCCGTCTGTATGCTAGTTCGACTGACAAAAAGCCACGCTAGGGCAGCTATTGGCTACTGGCTATGAACTTCCTTGTTTTAGTCCGGTCGTACGTCATCACATACGAATTCGACGGACTTTGGTGGATTGTGTGTAGGCAAGTCCGTTCATTCAGAAAGTCCGTCGTAAAGTCTGTCGAAAAGTCCGCCGAGCAAAGTCTGCCGTAAAGTCCGCTCGTGTTTACGCGGCATAACTCTATGTCCACTTGGATGGTGGGGCTTGAACCTGGACTCAGGGGTGTGGCCACAAAATTCTGGGCAAGCGCAGATCGCCACAGTGTTGAAACGCATATGGCGGCATCGCGCAGTCCAGCGGGTAGCCAAATTTGACGGGTCGCCATATGTGACGCTACACAGGCATTGTGGAAAAATAAATCTCCAGTTCACAATAGCAGCTAAAAAAAAAAAAAAAGTACAGGTCCTCTCCGTTTACATTCTATGGAAAGCAGAGGGCAGATGTTTTAATTTTGTTAGAAATGGAAACCTGACTTTGATGCGATCTTTGAGGATGAATTACCTCACAATACACGCAGCTGCAGAGGACAGAGATGGCTCATTTGAATTTTTTTTTTTACTGCTTTAAGAATTTGCTTTAAGAATACTTTATTGTTCTTAGTCTGGGCAAAAGTGGGAGTAAACTCCCTTGGCTGATCTTTACCTATAGGTAAGCCTATAGTAAGGCTTACCTATAGGGATAGTCAGGGGCGTTGCTAGGGGGTGGCTTTTGGGGCTATAGCCCCGAATCTGAGGCCAATAGCCCTGAGTCTCTGCAGGGGTCCCCAAGGGGCAGGGAGGCTCTCTGGGGACCCTTATGTAAGTGGGGGGGGGGCTCTCTGGGGACCCTGATGTAAGGGAGAGGCTCTCTGGGGACCCTGATTTTAAGGCCTAGGCTCTCTAGGGACCCAGATTTAAGGGGGATGCTCTCTGGGGACCCTAATGTAAGGGGGCCCCTCTGGAAACTTTGACTTTCTTTACTATGCTGCTATGGGCTCTAGCCCCAGATATTTTGTAGACCTAGCAACGCCCCTGGGGATAGTAAATATCTTCTAAATGTGCACCATTTAGAAGATATTTACTTGTGAAGTCGCCGGTGACATCACCGCATGCGCTCTGAAGGAACGGCATACCTGTGTCCTGTGGCGGGATAGCGACTCACGCACGCATGTACAGAAGTGACATCATTGCGGCTCCTCCATTCAAAGGACCGGAGCCTGGGAACCCGGAAGGAAGACCGGGTGAAGATGGAAGCCCTGTCAGCGGTGACAGCTCATCGCTAGAGCAATTCGTTTTAGGGTAAGTTTCATATAATGTGCAAGTATGCGATGCATACTGGCACATTATTACAGTGCCTTACAGAGAATTTTTTTTTTTTATTAAACGTGTTAACTACTGCCTTAAGGTCAAAGAGTGTTTATTTTATTAAAACAATCTATGAAAAATAAATAAATAAAATAAAACAATCCATGATAATTATCCAACCCGCTTCCGTGGTTATGAAGGACCACACTTCATCAGGCTGTATGACTGCTAATGGGGAAGATAGGGATAGGGAAGATAGGCTTGGATTCTGGGGCATTTGAGCATGTAGTTATAATTCATTGATACCGAAATAGTTCCAGCAACTGCTTTTTTTTTTGTCAGCGAAATCCTTCCAGACACCAGAGTTGCTGAAAATGAAACCACACCAGAACTTTGCAGCTGAAGATCTGGATCAGGGCAGGGGGAAGGGCAAGGTTAAAAGCACTGTTTTATTCATCGCAGCCCAGAAATTTTTTGCTCCCACGGTTTTCCCTAAATGTCAGGCGGATACTTTGTATTCTAAGAGTGGTATTGACCTGCCAGTATTTCATCACAAGTCCACCTGAGGTTGGATGTACAGGATGCCATTGATTGGAATAAAATGTTCTCTTGTGTAACACTCAATCCTATTGATTCTTGCAGTAGATTGGTCCTTTTGAACTACCAGTGAACCTGTTTGCTTCATAAGAACTGTCAGTCTGTTTATGGAGATGAAACAAAGATAATTTCTATTTCCTAACATATGCAAAATAATATTAAGGTAGTGAGCAGACAGTCCCTGGCATCCCTGACACTGAGAGATCTGCATGATTCACAGTTTGGGAGTTTTTTTTTCTTTAATATTTGTTATTTACAAGTGAACCTGTCATTTACTGAATGGTCTAAAGCTGCTCTAAATGTTTAAGAATGGAGCTGTGCGAGGTGCCTGCATATGTCCTGTTGTAGGAACCTGAGCATCCCAGAGGCCACCTTTAGCATGTATTACACAGGCATGGCCACGATTGTCCCCCCACATGAAACCCACCATGAAAAATGCTGTGGGAGATCAGCAGCACTGAGATGTAAGAATAAATAACAAAAGAGGGTAAAAAAAAACAACTTTATTTTCATGTGTATTTTTCTTGAATCTAGGTGTGCTTTGTGTACTCCTTTCAGATCTGTGCAGTAATCCAGTGTGAAACTGTAATAAAGGCTTCCTGTAATAAAGACCGGTCACTGCTGCTCTCCCTCCTTGTGCAGGGTGACTGGTCTTGTCTCCGCCCCTTCCTGTAGTTTTTTGCAGGCAGCTAGTAGAGGGTGGAGCCTGCTTGGCTCCTCCCACAACACAGTCTATGCACAGCACAGTGATGATGTCACCACATTTATTTGGGTTTGCAAAGGCATTTGGTGCAAACAAACAGTGCCGGTGTTCTGCCGAGAAAGTTCCCTTTGGCGGATAGGGACCCCCCTGTACTGCGCAGGCGCAGCGCTTGCGCAGTACGAGCCGTCGGAAATAGCCGAAGCTGAGTAGCTGTAAGTCAGCTGTACACGGCGCCTGTAACAGGGCCCCTCGCGGGCTCGCTATGCTTGCCATGCTTCAGGCACGACTTCACTTCGCTCTGCACTTTTCTATTCTACCTCTATGTCCACTTGGATGATGGGGCTTCAACCTGGACTCAGGGCGCAGGCGCCGTGTACAGTTGACTCAAGGTTTTCAGCTTCGGCTATTTTCGGCGGCTCCGTAGTCGTTCGTACTGCGCAAGCCCTGCGCCTGCACAGTACAGGGGGGTCCTTATCCGCCGGGGGAACTTTCTCGGCAAGACAAATGGACAAGGTCATCTAGAGCCCAGGGCAAACATGCAAAACTGCAACCCCCCCCCCCCATGTGTCAACAAAAATCTCCCCACAAAAACACTGAGCACTAATCTGCATGATTACCTTCTAAGTTTAAATCCCCCCTCCACCCCCCTGCTGAAATCTCCGCTCTCAACACAAGCCTTTCCCCCCCATCCCCCAAATCCCCCCAGCTCACATATCCCCCCACCCCAAAAAAAATTCACCCCTCCTAGCACAAATCCTCTACCCCTAAAATTTCCCCTCCTAACACACATCTTCTCCTTCCACTTCAAATCCCCCCTCCCAGCACAAATTCCCCCAAATACACCCAACTAGCACAAATCTTCCTTTCATCCATCCCCCCTCCCAACACAAATCACCCCCCCCCCTCAAATTTCTCCCCCTAGAGCAATACTTAACCCCTGACACCCCCTACATTCCCCCTTCCAACACTAATCCCCTCCATCTCCTTGTGGCACTCCTTCCCACCTCACATGATACTACAGTGCCCAGGGCAGCTGCTCCTCCTGCCCACCCCTTGTCCTGGCCACACACATAAAGTGCATGTATATTTTTTGTGGCCATTGAAGAATAGATTTAAATATTTGGGGTAACATTTGCTCCCTCTGTAATTTAGTGCAAGCCTTGTAATTAGTTAATGCCTGTGATTCCGACTTGTTATATTTATTTTACTACTTTTATAGGATGGAGCGCCAACAAATTCCACATTTTACAGAGAACACAGTGGCTTTGATAAATTCCGATGTCAGACAGTGGCTTTATATGCTGTTCAAATTATTTTCACTTCAGATGTGCTATATCGGTATGTCCTCTCACACTAGTAAAAACAAACATGAATTGTGTGTTATTGGGGATTTGTATCAACGTGAGGCTCAAATAAATATTTTTAGGTTTTTTTTCTGTGAGGCGTGCAGAGGATTTTCAGAGTGGTACTGTAGCCACCGCAGTCAAATAAGATTTTCTTTTCTATGATCTTAGAGAAGTCAGGCAAGGGTGGAAGTGATATTAAACCAGGGATATAAAAGTTTTTAAGCACTTTCAGCACCTGATTTAACCACTTACTGAATATACAGCTTCTTCTTCTTTTCATCCTTGCCTGTATTCTAGTTTAAGCTGGCTCCATGACCAACCGCCCAAGGTTTCCTGTTTCATGGTGGCTCCTTTCTCTTGCAGTATCCTATGGAGCCACCCTTGCATGCAGGGACCAGAGTTGTGTTTCCCTTCACTGTGTGCATCAATAGAAACACACAGCCCCAAAACCTAGGATGACAAGGCACACCCCTTACTCCTCCCTTCTCCGAAATAGCAGACTGACACGTGATCACAGCTCACTAAGAGCATGTGAAAAGAATTATTATCTATGAAGCTGGTGTGAACGGGCCCTAAGGCCTCGTTCACACAGGTGTACTTAAAGTGGTTGTAAACTCTTTACAACCACTTTATACTACAGGCAAGCCTATAATTAGCCTTACCTGTAGCTACACTGGATATCTCCTAAACCTGCATAGTTTAGGAGATAGTTACATAGTTAGTAAGGTTGAATAAAGACACCAGTCCATCCAGTTCAACCTGAGTGAGTGTGGGTGCGTGTCTACAATTATCCCTATATATTTAAGGTACCCATATAGCGCAGTCAATTCATGCAGTACGTACTACACACATACATTGCACACTCACATCGGTCCCTACCCTCAAGGAGCCGCCAAAACAAGGTCCCCAACTCACATTCATATACTAGGGCCAATTTTGGACAGAAGCCAATAAGCCTACCAGCATGTCTTTTGGAGTGTGGGAGGAAACCAGAGTACCCGGAGGAAACCCACGCAGGCACAGGCAAACTCCAGGCAGGTAGTGTCATGGTTGGGATTCGAACCAGTGACCCTTTTTCTCGCCTGCTAGGCGAGAGTGCTACCTACTACACCACTGTGCCGCCACAATATCCCTGTATTTGCATGTGCCGTGCCGTTGCTTCAGTTGTACTTTTCCACTACCGGCGGCTCCCGCGGGAGTGACATCATCGGGGCTCCGGCTAATCACAGCCCTGGAGCCACGATACCAGGAAGTAAACCCCCCCCCCCCCCCCGGAGAGATGTCGGCCCCCGGAGCGGTGAATGAGGACCGCTGCGGGGGGCTTCGATCTTAGTTAAGTAATTCATAATGAGCTAGTATGCTATGCATACTAGCTCATTATGCTTTTGTCTTGCAGGTTTTTTTTTTGGGGGGGGGGATTTTTCTACAGGGTTTACAAGCACTTTAAGCATACATCCATGTCAGGCTGTAACCTCATACGTAAGGTCTTTGCTCCTGTAAGTATATCTGGTGTTTCCTGCAATGGGTGCTGGCTGGGCAGGAGTCCCCAAATATGCATTGATATGCATAGAGAAAGGTCGAAAAACACAGCACACCTAGTAAAGCAATTAGTAAACAGGTGAAAGTGCCCTAAGCCAGCTTCATCCAAAGCCATGTGTCTATGTGTCTAAACTACGTGGGAAGATTACAGGTAGGGAGTCAGGCTGTGTTTGACTTCATCAGATGTACAGGTGTTCTGCACATCCCCGTGCAGCCAGTCCAATTCATGTCAATTGGGAACCAATGGCTTTGTGGACACAGCTGCTGTTTTCTAATTAGAAATTGCTGCAGGTACAGGTACCTGAAGGCAAACTGTCTGCATTTGGGGACCAGCATGCACCCACATGGATGTCAAATATGGAGCAGTGGCTATGTCCGTGCAGCCACCGCTGCATCCCAATTGACGTGAATAGGACTGCCTGCACAGGGAAGCTCAGAACACCTGTAAATCCCATGCAGTCAAATACAGCCTGTCATGGAAGCTAGCAATCCCTTCCAGAGCTATGAGGTCCTTTATGGTGGAAAGCAGGAAGAACAGCGAGGATTCTGAATGCTAGGCAGATGCAATCCTCCTAAGATGGGGCAATCCAATTGGTACTACAAAAAACAAACAGACAAGAAGGCGCACGCACCTAGTGCATACCGAAAGACATTTATTTAATATAAAAACAGATAAAAGTGAATACGGAAGGTAGCAACTAGAGAAAGCCATAAAACCACATAATGGCATGCAGTTCGGACAAAGACGCCATGGACATCAACATCAAAAAGGGTGTAGACTGACGCGCTTCGGGGGCGCACCCACTTCCTCAGAGCTAGACTATGACATGGCCTAAGTCTTTATGAGTTCTTTCACTTCCTGTCATCTTCCCACGTAGACTTTATAGGTTTTGTATTTTGCCCTCTATGGTTGTGTGAGGTGGTCGCTTTGGGGTAAATCACTTTAGAACACTTTAGAACAGATCGTGTACCAAGCTAACCCCGCTGATTCCTGAGGGAGGAGGATGCGGGTGAACCTTGAAATACAGTTTGATTCACATCCACTCACAGCGGGATATAACTACGTACATCATTTTAAGGCTCCTCAGCTTGAAGCTGTCGCAGGTCTCCGAGATTCATAGCCAAGGCACAAAGCATCTTTTGATCTGAAGAATGAAAAACTTAACCAAGGTGCCATTTGTCACGACTATCAAAGTCTGTCTTTATGTGGGATAATCATTTTTTTGGGGGGGTTCTCTTTTGACAGGTAAATAATGACTATTATCTCCCTATTCTGAATTTATCCTTTCTGTTTGTGTGCCTGCGAGATTCATAATTCTCATCCTGAGGATTTGGTCACTGGCGGACTTTGTAGAAGAGAGCTGTAGAGCGAGGGAATACTATAAAGCATCCGGGGTAGTCTTTGCAGATGTCTCTGTGTTTCAGATTTCAATCTTTTCTTTTATAAATTAATTTTCCCACCTGTCATCTCATATTTAATGTCGCGGAAGAAATGTTTTTTTATTTGTGCCTTTTCCAGTACCTAGAGATTTGAATTAAAGCTGAACTCCGGTGCAAAAAAAAAAAAATTATTTACACAATATCCTTTCAGATATTTATTATCTCTCACAGACATCGCAGTTCTCCCTCTGAAATACCTTCATCCTATTTTCTCTCCACAATAGCTGTGCCATCTTTGTTCAGACATCATCCAGAGTCCCCAATTATTTCCTGAGTTTTAGAAGGAAAGGAACATAAAAAATGACAAATTGTTGGGATGGCTAGATGAAAGTAAACAGTTTTTTTTTTTTTTGTTTTGTTTATGTTAAGTGTATGCTAACGCATTTCAGAAGTAACATAATCCCTTCCTCAGGGCTTGAGTGTGTAGGAGAGTGGTTTACAATGCAATATACTGAATACTACAGCACTGGCACTAAGTGCAAGTTTCTATTAGTATGCCGCGTACACACCAGCGGACTTTCAGGCAGACTTGGTCCGGCGGACCGGACTCCGTCGGACAATTCGATCGTGTGTGGGCTCCAGCGGACTTTTTTTCCCCAAAAGTCCCGACGGACCTAGAAATAAAACATGTTTCAAATCTTTCCGACGGACTCGAGTCCGGTCGAAAAGTCCGCTCGTCTGTATGCTAGTCCGACGGATGAAAACCGATGCTAGGGTAGCTATTGGCTACTGGCTATCAACTTCCTTATTCTAGTCGTACATCATCTCGTATGAATCCATCGGACTTTGGTGTGATCGTGTATAGGCAAGTCCGCTCGTTCGGAAAGTCCGTCCGAAATCCGCCTGAAAGTCCGTCGGACCAGTCCGGTCGAAAAGTCCGCCCGTGTGTACGCGGCATTAATGTCTCGATTCAGATCATTTGCACCTGATCAGTTTTTTGGTGTTCCTTTTCATCTCTCTTTCAGGTCTTCATCCAAGGTCTTGTAGAGGATAACCGAGGTTTAGAAGCAGCCGCCATGCTGCACGTTACAATGTTGCAGTCTGATCACTGGGGTAGAAAAGACTGAGGAAATTTTTCCGTCTGCCTGTGTTCCGTCAGATTAGGCGACCTGTCAAAACTTGTAATGGAAATGACGTTCCGTCATGGCCATCTTGTTACACCCCGCACGCAGCCGCAGTAAGCCTGCAGTCTGAAGTCGCCAAGCTGACATCTTTTTACACCCACTGAAGTCTTGCATTTCACACTTATTTTTACCACTACACTGAGCTTATATAGTGAAATACAGTATTTAGAAGTCTGTGACACTGTTTTGATTGTTTGTTTAATTTTAAAAGCAGTCTTCTGTCAGATCAGCAAACCTGTGAGATCGGCAGGCTTGCCAATGCTTTTAACATTCAACATCAAAACACTGTCACGGACTTCTAAATACTGTATTTCACTATATAAGCTCAGTGTAGAATAAGTAAATGTAAAATAAGTGTGAAATGCAAGACTTTGTGGGTGAAAAAAGATGTCAGCTTGGCGACTACAGACTCCAGGCTTACTGCGGCTGAGTGCGGGGTGTACATAGATGGCCGTGACGGAACGTCACTTCTGTTACGAAATCTGACGGGTCGCCTAATCTGACGGAACACCTGCAAAGCCCAGGCAAAGTCACTTACTGGAATGCAAGGACTGCTGTTAAGTTGTATCAAGTACAGCTTATTTTAAAAATGATCTCCTTGCTGTATATTGGGTCTCCAGGAATGTATTCATGCAGACTTGTAATGCCGCGTACACACGAGTGGACTTTCCAGTGGACTAGGTCTGACGGAATTAGTCCGGCGGACAATCCGATGGTGTGTGGGCTAGTCCAATAGCTTTTCGGGATAAAAATCCGATGGACCTAGAAATAGAACATGCTTCAAATCTGTCCGATGGACTAAAATTGGGAAAACTGTTCGTCTGTGTGCTGGTCCGACGGACCAAATACGACACAAGGGAAGCTATTGGTTACTGGCTATTGAACTTCCTTTTTTAGTCCCGTTTACGTCATCACGTTCAAACCGAACGGACTTAGGAACGGACTTAGTCGAATCGTGTGTGGCCAAGTCCGTTGGTTCGGAAAGACTGTCGGACCTAGTCAGAAAGTCCGTCAGAAAGACCGTCTGACCTAGTCCGCCGGAAAGTCCGCTCGCGTGTACGCGGCATTACTGAAATCTCCACTCACTTTAAAAATTGACATTGAATACAGGCCCATATGAAACAGTAAAAAAGCAGTATGCAAATAGCGGAAATCCACCATTCACTAATCTGACTGGTTGCTGTGGGTTACTGTACTTTGCACGTCACTATTGCTGTTTGCTCAGGTTTATTAGGAGAAATGGTGATAACATAACTATGGTATTATAAGAGCAGGTTGTAGGGCTGTGTCCCCTTTATCCTGATTTATTACCCAATGAGTCATTGAATTGTCACAAGTACGGTATATAAGTCTGGAATTCCGACTTTCAGACTTCCTTGCTTGCATGTCAGTTTCACGTCAGCAGGACCATAGGCCATAAAAAGCACCAATATATTTTGCATGTCATTCAACAATAGTACAGTATATACTGTAGTGGCTGAATTTAGTAAAGTGATTCTCGGAGTTTTGTTTCTGATGTTTTCCCATAAAGCATCAATAAATCAAAAATTGTAAAGGCTTTTATGGAATAATAGCTGAATCCTCTAGTTTGCTCTAGAAGTTGACGAGGGCAGTATGTTTATGTACATAGATAAAATGTATCTTACATTAGAGAAAAATATCACAGATTTTTTTTCACCAACTTAAAAGCATTCCAACTGCCCCTTCACCCCCTCCTTTTCATTTTCTTCATGTTGAAATTTTAGTTCTTGATCGCTAACTTTAAATGTAAAAATATTTCTAAACCTGTATGTAGGCAGCACAAGTAGCTAAAAGGGCATTTCTGAAGAGGAAGGTTGTGAAAAGCATTTTTCTCCAAAGGAAAAAATAATATATATTTTCTGGTGGAAGGCAAGGCTGCACATTCAGGCAGGGTTTTGATAACAGTGGTTATGACTTTAAAGGGAATAAAAAGAAATAACTCAATATGAGAAATGGAGCGAATCTGAAATGCAGTCGGCAGCGGGAGCCAATCAGATAGGAGTATGAGTAGGGCCAGAGGGACACTTTGGCGAGATAAGACATAGAGTTTTGGGCCGGCTCAAGCGCTATTTCGGGAAGACGTGACACTTCAGCTGCTGTACTCTCACCATTTTGCATTTGCTTAGACTTCTTAAAAAATGGAATATTTTCATTGACAAATTCAGAGGATTTTTCATTCTCAGTAAAACTGCAGTTCAGTATTGATATGTTCCCCGGGAGGATTTTAAGCCTGTGCAAGACTTCTGCTGAATGCATAATGTGGGCAGTGCAGGAGATGCTATAGGAAAGCAGAATGGGGATGGTTTGTGCAGATCAAAATGAAAGCGGTTACCCACCTATGCCCACCTGATTTCAGCCTTCCCAAACTGCGCTGGGAAAATAAAAGTACCCTCGTTTTTAATGATCATTAATTATCAAGTTGTTTTTGGGAGTTTTTAATATTTTTGTAGCGGGGTATAGGAAGGGCGGGGTATACGCAAGTGTTTCAGAATCATACATGACTTGGTGATAACTGAGGCAAATTTAGCATTGTAGGGAAAACTGATTTTTAATTTTTTTTTGGTGTTCCCTACAGACATTACCTAAAATTACAGTACAAGTTCTACTATATACAGTAGGTGCTAGTGTGATTAATAGGTTTTAGAAAACGCACTCTATGCTGCAATTAATACTGTATTGCACAGCCTCTCACACCTTAAGGGGCTCATTTACACCAGAAGTTGCACTAGAACAAAGCCGCTGGTGTGCAATAGGATGGCTGCAGCAGATCACACTTTTTTTTTAAAGAAACTGAAAGAGGTTTTATTGGCTGCAGTTTGGTGCGAGGTAGCGACTTGCGCTATGCAAAAAAAGAACTGCGTGCCACACTTTTTTCAACACAGCACCACCATGCAGGCTAACTAGTCTGGTAGAAGATAAAACATTATACCTTGTCTTGCGGTGGGACTGTTGCACCTGGTGCGAATGGGTTCTAAAACTGTACCCTTATAAAAGGTATTATGTACAAGATGTATAAAAAAAAATGTGTAGTGCTAACATCACACCCGATGTTCGAGTCGAACTTACGTTCTCGAACATCGAGCTCATCCCTACATACACCTATGAGAGGGCTGTGTTTCATTGCACTGGGATGCACAGGTGTTTTTTGCAAAGCAGTCCCATTCATGTCAACTGGGACACAGCGGCTGCACGATCACAGCCATTGCTCCCAATTTGGCAGCTGTATGGTTGCGGGTGCATGCAGGTCCCCGAACGCAGCATGTCAAATTGTGAACAAAGCCAAAACAACCTACTTTTTTCCAAAAGAAAACAAACTGTATATATTTACGGGAAATCCCTTCTTCCACCACCATCAACTATCAGTTTGAATTATTGCGACATCCGGTGCTTTGTGTCCACATAGAGAACTCACCAGACTAATAGGAACTTTTTCGCGGAGGGGAGTTTAACTCGTGGCCACTCATTACAATTAGAAGAAAAGAGGTTTAACCTTAAACTACGTAGAGGGTTCTTTACTGTATGAGCGACAAGGATGTGGAATTCCCTTACACAGGCGGTGGTCTCAGCGGGGAGCATTGATAGTTTCAAGAAACTATTAGATAAGCACCTGAACGACCGCAATATACAGGGATATACAATGTAATACTGACATATAATCACGCACATAGGTTGGACTTGATGGACTTGTGTCTTTTTTCGACCTCCCCTACTATGTATCCTGGACGGCCGCACACCATAGAAGACATCTTTATTGATATAAAGAAAAAAAATCCAAATGCAGTCACCTCATGTACAGGGAGGAACAGGAAAGATAGCTAACATGTTTCACGCCCCATCATGGCGCTTATTCATAGCTCATGTGCTATGAATAAGCGCCATGATGGGGCGTCACACAAATCTTGTCAGAAATTCCGAACGTCAAGAACGCGGTGAGGTACAACACGTACGGCGAGCCGAGAAAAAGGAAGCTCAATAGCCAGTGTGGCTCTTCTGCTTGATTCCGAGCATGCGTGGAACTTTGTGCATCGGAATTGTCTACACACGATCGGAATTTACGACAACGGATTTTGTTGTCGGGAAATTTGAGATCCAGATCTCAAATTTTGTGTGTCGGAAATTCCGATGGAGCCTACACACGGTCGGAATTTCCGACAACAAGCTCCCATCGAACATTTTCCGTCGGAAAATCCTATCGTGTGTACGAGGCATTAGATTATATCCTTATAGCAGTGGAAGAATGCGAAAACTGAGCACAATGCTAAAGGGAAAAATGATTAAGCTTTTATTACTGATGCAGTTTTAGCAGTGTAACAAGTGAATGGATCTATTGTTTTAGTTTTAAATAAAATATAAAAGTGTTACCTGATATATGTGATACACAGATGACAAATATGATCTAATGGGTAAATAAATATATCAATTAAAGTATTGTACAGCAAGTATGTTTCAAGTAAAGGTTATGATAACAACGCAAAATATATACACGCTGAAAATGCGCTATAGCTTTTCATTAATTCGCTGTGACGTGACAGGTTAAAGGCCAGCTCATTAAAGCTTAATTCCTCTAAAGATCCGTCATGACTTTTTTTTTTCTTCCTATTTGCATGTTCAGTAAATGATGCTATTCATATCTGCAGCTCTCACTTATAATCACATTAACGTTACACAACATTGTTATCACACAGAGAGCACTGAGAAATGTAATTACACGTGCCCTTTTTACATCCAATTTTTGTGATCATTTTATCCCAATAAAGCATTTATTATTGCGGTACCTGAGTCATATTTAGCTGGAATGTAATACACCATGTTACACGTTCCCTTATATCATATCTATTGATCTGTAAGAACAATATCTGCAATGTCATCTTTTTTAAATGTCCTCATGCTGCGATTCAGGTGGTGTCCAGTGACAATCCACATTTCATGGTGATGTGTGGCTTGGAAAGGAAATTTTGAGGGTTTATTTTTTAGGTTTTAAGTGTTACTTTAGTTACTCTACTGCCTTGTCCTTTAAAGGCTATATATATTAACTGCTTCAGCCCCAGATGATTTTACCCCCTTCCTGACCAAAGCATTTTTTACAATTTGGCATTGCGTCGCTGACAATTGCGCGGCCGTGCGACGCTGTACCCAAGCAAAATTTGTGTCCTTTTTTTCCCCACAAATAGAGCTTTCTTTTGGTGGTATTTAATCACCTCTGTGGTTTTTATTTTTTGCGCTATAAACAAAAGAACAGCATCAATTTTGGAAAAATGCAATATCTTTTACTTTTTGCTATAATAAATCTCCCAAATTAAAAAAAAAAAAAAAATGTTTTCCTCAGTTTAGGTCGATATACTGCTTCCTTGTCCCTGAAGTGTAATAATTTGATGAGCATGGCACGTGGCGGGGCCCCAGAGGGCAGAGGGGGCAGAGGGACTCTATGCGCTCATTCAATGGTGAATAATAGTGAGAAGGTGGAGGCGCCAAAAGTTGATGTCAGCCATCGCTCCATGAAAGCCTCAGGAGCCCTGCCCTCTGAACCCTCCGGGAAACCCCAGAAAGCACAGATTATTACACCTCAGGCAATCCTCCATGTCTGTCAGCTTCAGTGTCCTCAGGAGGGGAGACTAGGAGGGGATCATCATCCGGGCTAGAAGCGGGGATGTGTTGTGACTCACTCTTCCCTGGACGCTGCTGCTCTGAGGAGGAAGAGGATGGCTGGCTGTGCTTCTGTGCATGAGGCTGGCCGGCGCCATTTTGCTGCTGCTGACATAGTGGTATCGGTAGCGTGAATTCCGGTGCGTCCTCCAAAGCAGGGCCGTATTTGACCATTGCCTGGTGTGCTCTGGGGTTTTGAGAGTCTGAGGAGGCAAAAGGGACCCCTGAAGATCGGTCGGGTTAGCAGGATCAAGCAAGAATGTGTGCGGCATGGACAGAGCTCAGGCGACTCACGTCCTCACATCCCGGTCATTGGCCACGCCCTGAGTATTGATATTTTTAAAAGACTCTAGGACATGCATACTAAAGAACACAACATACAATGATATGGGAAATAATTATCGACACTGACCCACGTACACCTACACAGGTTGAACTGGATGGACTATTGTCTTTATTCATCCTTCCCTACTATGTAACTATATGTAACTATGTTCTGAGCCTCAATTATTACTGACCTCTACTTCTAAAAATACTACTTTCCTGCCTGTCATGCTTATCCTCTGGCATCTGAGCGGAACCAGTATGCAGATCAAGAGTTCTGATTTGACTGGTTGTATTCTTGTTCCAGGAATGTATGTGGGTGTCATGATGGCCGAAGCACACCAGAATGAGGATATCATCTTGTAGAAACACGACCATCATACAATTATTTTAGTTAAAACTAATGCCTGAACGTGCTATCAAAGCATGCATGCCATGTGCTTTATATTCTCAGATACTTTCTGACTATTCAGACCAGCCAACAAGAAAAGAAGAGATCGTTTCATGTTTTTAACTATAGCATGGATTCCTACTACTTTCAACAACCCCTGCACACAATCCCGCACAACCCCTGCACACAATATATCTCATAGGTAATAATAAAGAACCTACCCTATTCAGGGTAAAGTGACAAAGTATCTATTCCACGTGTATTCACCTTCACTGTATCACCCCTCCTCTTTTTCTGCATACTGCATTGTTCAGTAGGAGCCATCACAAATACCCAGTTTTACCAGATATGGGCTTCTTGCCATCATGCAGCACTCAGACCTGAGTAGTGGCGTAGCATGGTTTGTCAGTGCCTGGGGCAAGGCAAGTAAGTAGTACAGTATTAGACCCCTTACCCCCTAACCTGGAGTTTTGGATTGGCTGTAATTTGGATGTAAATTCCATCCAAACTACAGGCAATTAGAAACTCAGAGTGCGAGAGGTGCAGGACTAATTTCTGCGCCTCTCTAAATGTTGCGCCCGGGGAGAGAGCCCTGTCTTCCCCCAACCCCACTCCCCCAACCCACACGCTATGCTGATGGGCCTAAATAGCTAATCGCCAGGCGTGAACTTCAACCCTGTTTAATTTCACCATCTTATAAGAAGGGTACACAGGCTGATTCTTAGTAATTGGGAGTCGTGGATCAAGGGATTATTTAGTAACAGGATGAGCCCCGAATGAGCAAAGTGACAGAGTATTTTTAATCACAAATAGCCAGAGGTGATCAGAAGATGTAATAAAAAAAGAAAAAAAAAATCAGTTTTGTAATGTTAGGGTTTGGTGCTGCCCCTTGCTAAGGTGTCATTATATCACTGTGCTGACTGTACAAGGATAGAGGGAGCTGCCACGATCAGCACCTGAAGGCATGCACAACAATGTCGGGAATGTTGACCTTTCACACCCTAATTAAAATGTGTTTTTCTTTTTGTCTCTCTTTGGAAAGATCTCATATTACTTCCTGTCCTGATAGGAAGTGAGGTAGATTCTCCCCAACAGGGCCACATACAGCAATAAAACATAACAGAGGCTCCAACCCCCTCCCTACTTTATCCAAACCAAATAAAAAAGCTTTGCCCGGAGTTGAGCTTTTACGTGAACCTATTGGTAAGAGTGCCTGGACAATTAGAGGTTCACTAACCAGATAAAGTAATGTTTTCTACTAAGCCTGTTCGCATTAACGTGGTGTTAAATTCACAGCTATTTTAAACCATTTGCAGCAGCTAAAGATTTGGCCATCATGCACATTTCTGCTATAGAGTCAGAGATTTAGAGGGTCACTCCAACTAATATGAATATTTTGATTATAATTAAATGTTGATAGATTGAGTAAACTCAATGGCCTCTTATATCTTTTAGGGTCCTCTTTGTAAAACCTCCTAGCCAAAGTTTCTGTCTCTTCTCCCTCACATAACTACTCCTTTTGCAGGTTGAGAAGACTTTTTAATCTCTAGTGACAGGTCCTCCCTGAAATATTTGAAACTTGACAGTCACTTTTTAAGAATAATTGCTCTGAACTCATAAATGTGATAGCGAGCAGAATACATTTTACTGCTAAGATGGAAAATAATGAAATAACGTATTTAATTATAAATGTAGACACAATACATTTCTTTTGTTTTAAGCCATAAAATTCATCCTATTCACTGTGTTGCACCCTCTGTGACACGTCTGCTGCTTTAAATCGCCTTTTGTGATGGGTTTGACAGAATGGGCACATGACGAAGCTCCATTCCTTCTTTTTTAGTCTTATGACAAAGCGAACAGAGCATCCTTGACACACAAACGCACAAAATTAATTCTCTGCTAATCAAAGGAAACAATATGGGAGCGCTTTGTGTTCCACAAGAAAATTCTCTTTGTTCCAAAGAAGAAAGGAGTGGGGGGAACTAACATGACACAAAGAAAATAATTAATAAAATTAAAATCCGCATTTCTCGGCCTCTATCTCGTGTCTCTCAAGTTAGAAGCTTGAAATATTCATTATATTCCCCTTGGTAAACACTTCTGGTGAAAAGCTAAGTGGGCACTTCAGAGGGGTAAACATGACAGTAAGATGTTTACACTCCCATGTATATTAAGTACCCATGGACAGAGAGATTATTATGATATGAACAATTCTGGCACAGCTTTGGAACAACAGGCCCAATGTCACTCAAAGCAAAGCAGTCGGCATTTCCTTATAGCAACCAACAACTTTCTTTGGCTTGCATTTCCTAGACTGGGTTTGAATGTTATTTGTAGCTGTGGGGCAATACAAAGAGTTCTTCCTTCTTTTAGGTTGATCAACAAGGTCCAATCTGACAATGTGTGCTTGAAGAACAGTTGTCATAAGGAACCATGGGAGATTGGAGTTTCTTAGAAAATAAATTTTGATTTCAAATCCTGGGCCAAAACTTTATGGCTTTCTGCTAACATAGAAAAAGCTACCCAACACCATAGTTCACAGCCTATGGGGTGCCCAGCTGGTCCGTATCTTGGGTATGACTGTTTACAAATGAATAATCAAATTCCTTTTTGTGTGATTAGTTGTTTGATTAGAGAATCGAGCTATGTTCATGTGGATATGCCTTTTAATTAAGCTGCAGAACTGTCTGTTCTGAAGCTTACCAGTTCAATCTCAGCAGATGTGCAGGTTTCTAATTTAAGCTGAGGATAGGATGAGGGAGAATTCACTCTTGGCTGGGGCTGCCTTTTGTAGATTGGCAAGTAAACATCCAAATTTCACAGAAGCAACATGTTTTGGAAGACAGGTCAAAAGACTTGCAGGAGATTATTTTATTTTGCAAACAGCACATGCCAAAATGGAAAAGAACTATCCATGGTGCTGCTTGATGGACATCTCTTCTTATACAAGGTGAACTGTCCATGGTACTCCTAAATTCACAGTGGGAACTGTCCATGGCATGGTGCTGCCTTATAGACCTTCCTGTTCTGCTGGAAGTACTGTCCATGGTGCTTGGTGGGCCTATCTCTTCTTCTACTGGGGAGCTGTCCATGGTGCTTTATGATGGCACTTGCCTGTTCTTCTCCAGGGAACTCTGTCCATGGTGCTGCTTGATGAACATTCCTGCTTTTCTGTATAATAGCAGGGTAGATCCCAATTGGGGTTGTTCATAAAGTTTGCATCCTTAATACCCATGTTAGCCAATAAATGGTATTACAAAAATTTAAACTTTCTGCAGTTGATGGTTAACACTGTACAAGACTCTACTACTGCTACTTTACATGGACTGAACATTACATTGATGCTGCTTTATGAAACTGTTTGTTCTTCTGTAGAGGGAAATGTCTATTTATTTTGCTGCTTGGTGGAGTGTTTTGCTGGGGATACTGTCTATTGTGTTGTTTGATGGACCTGCCTATTTTTCTTCTCGTGGAACTGTTCATGGTGCTGGTTGATGGTCATATTTTTGGTTCTGACAAATTAGATCTTTTTTTATATTCTCACACAAAATCTATTTGTAGCCTATTCATCAATGAATAAAGGAAGCATGACACATGAAGGGAGATTGTACAGAACACAGGCCAAAAAAATTGTTTCACAGATCAGATTTTATTGGTGATAATAATTTGTAAGACGATGGCTTTACCAAGAACTGGCACAAAATTTCTTAGACAAATGTCTGCCTAGAAGTTTTGATGCCTTTGGTCTACCTAGACAATAAGACTGTGGTCTGAAGATAGATCCTTTAGTGGTGGTTAGGGACAAGCCAGAAAATAACATGAGCATATTAAAGAACACTTGCACTCAGGTTTGTATTATTGTCTGCTTCTCTGTTAGGATTTTTTTTAATTGCACTAGGAATACCTAAAATAACAATAATCTATTCTTTCCAACCTCTCTGCCTTCCTTTCTACTAGTCAGAAGGGTTCAGTAAGCCAGCCTTTAACACTTTTGGGCAGTGGTCAATCTTTCCAGAAGAGGGATTGGGGTGCGGGCACTGGCAGGCATCTTAAGGTACCTGCACTGTATGTATTTAGTTATCCTAATTTTTATTTTTTTTCTAACAGAAGCTCTTTAATTAGAGGCAGAATTTAGCACAATGACATTCTCTTTATCGATTATCTATGTCCTCTGTGTAGTGTGTGCACTGGGTGAATTTGACACATCAAAATCTAAGCCATCAGTTGTTTCAGTGTTAAGATGTTTTAAAAGTAAATAATTCTTATATGGTGTACTCTTTTATAATGAGATCCTTGATCGTTCAAAGCACTTTGAAAACAAGACTCATCCAAGCCAGGAGAAGCTTGATACCGAAAATTAGAAGCCTGCAAACATTCAGTAAAGTATCTCGCCCAAGGTCAGCAAGTGAATGTGGAAGCTTGGATTAAAACCAAGTTTGTTCGCTTCAAAGCCACTGACATTACAACTAATTTACTCTTTAGCCCCTAAGAGATATTGTGTGACCCAATTACTCTGTTTTTCTTGCAATTAAGTAAAACTATCGCACACATACGAAATGCACAAGCTAATTAATCTGGGCTCCCCTGAACCAGTGTAAGGGGAAAAAAGACACAAACTGGGCATGTTTGATCAGAGTAATGCACAGCCATTATAGCTACAGCTATTAAGCCTGAAACTGTGACTTTGACTGGAATCTTTTAGTCTTTTAAAGTTTCTATTACATATATGTAAATACAGTATCAGCTTAACCACTTTGCCCCCGGGGGAATTGTTACATTTTTTTACACACACGTGTTAAAATCTGCATTTTTTGGCTTTGAACCTCCTCCCCAAGTATTATATATTTTCAGTAAGCAGAAGCCCTGTAGAATAAACAAAATGGTGCTGGTGTCGCATGATATTTGCCCAACCATTTATCAAGTCAATTTTTGCAGTATACAAATACACCAACATTAATTTTATTGCACATAAGCACAATACAATCCCATTTTTTTTTTGTACAAAACAAAAAATTTACTTTTGTTGAGTAAATGGGTGCCAAGTATGTCAAGCCACAAAACTATGTGCCAGTGAAATCGTGGTACCCAAAATTATTAATAGGTAACACTTTAGATGCCTTTACAGCTTATCAATTTAGAGTCAACCATAAATGAGGGAAGTAGGATGATTTTTCTCATTCTGGCATTCACAGTTATACTCAACATGTTGTGCAATCATTGTTTACATACACATGCGTACCCTACACATGCAATTGCTTTTATATGTGTGGCACAAGGTGACGGGGTTTAAAATTACTTTTGTAATTTCATTAACATGTCAAAGCTTACCATGAGATGAAAAGGCACATCTTTGGGGTTACCTGCCACTCCATAATTTTATAATAGACAATCCCCTATTGGCCCACTGATGGATCATATGTATGCCTTATGCCGCGTACACACGAGCGGACATTACGGCGGACTTTGCCCGGCGGACTTTTCGACGTACTTTCCGACGGACTTTGTGAATGAACGGACTTGCCTACACACAATCCACCAAAGTCCGTCGAATTCGTACGTGATGACGTACGACCGGACTAAAACAAGGAAGTTCATAGCCAGTAGCCAATAGCTGCCCTAGCGTGGCTTTTTGTCCGTCGAACTAGCATACAGACGGCGGACTTTTCGACCGGACTCGATTTCAACGGATAAATTTAAAACAAGTTTCAAATCTAATTCCGTCGAACTTTTGAGAAAACAAAGTCCGCTGGAGCCCACACACATCGAATTGTCCGACGAAATCCAGTCCGCCGGGCAAAGTCCGCCGTAATGTCCGCTCGTGTGTACGCGGCATTAGAGTTGAGCGTGGATAGGAAGTGTACCTGCCAGTGCTCTCTGCAAAGGGAGTGAACTGAAAAGAGACCACTTTGCTAGTATATTCACTGTTGCTACTATATACAGTATTTAACTTTTACTTTTCTTCCAATGGGGGGCACTAGTTCTGGTGACCTTGGTGACAAGCAGGTATTCCTTCACTTTGGAGGGAATTCTTCGCACTTCCTATTTTGGCTATAGGACAGGAAGTGAAGGGAAATCTTCTTAAAGGGACACGGATGGAGGAAAAAACTGACAGGGGTTATAACCCTCCCTTACTTTATTCAAAATGTAATCAACTTTTTTTTTTTTGTTTAGTAGAGTGGGGAACTTTTTTTTTTTTTTTGGTTTTCTCTTACTGGAGAGATTCCTCTTCCCCTTCCTGATGACAATGGTCTACAGGACAAATAGAAAGCTTGCATCACAAAGGCAGCAATTAAAACAAACATGGTGCACCTTTTGTAGCGCTTTCAAAAGAGAATATTTATTTCTTCATATTGTGTTAATCTAGCCCATCTGCCATATTATGACGACTTCATCGGGGTTCTTCTGGTTGGTGGAGTAAAAGGAGCACAAGGACTCTGATTAGAAACAAATAACTTTAATATTTTTTTATAGATAGAGAATTCTCTGTTATACAAGGTTACAGCAGATAGCTTTGTAACAATAAAAGACACGTGGGGGGTTCTAACCCTTTCCAACCCCATCTAAAACTAAAAAAAAATGATTTTGGATACACTTTGAAATAAGATAAAAAAAACATTTTAGAACCATACATATAGTAAATCACTTACTGAGCTTAAAGCGTGTTCCCTTAGACAATATGATTGATATACAGTTTATGATGATCTGACATATGCACTTCATTTACTTTTCTGAGCCCACCTTAATGTACAGTCACAAAACTTGTAATTATATACTTACTCAAATAAAGTTTTCTTCCGTGGATTAGAGGAGGCCCAACCCTTCAGCTTTTTTGCACCTGCCTTAGTGATTAGCTTTTGCTTCCAGGTCTTCCACCTCTGGCAGTTGAGCAGGGGGGCAGCACAACCGATGCGTTTTCCATTTCCATTTCCCGGAGATAAATGGAAGGCATCAATTCTGTTTGCTGTCAGCTCAACACCTTTTCCCTGGTGCTAAAATCACTTAAACATAAAAAAGATAACATAAAAAGTCTCAGGCTTTCTATCCTGGTTTAAATTGTATGACACCTCCGATGAGTTTCAGCCTTTTAGTCATAAAATCTGTTTCAGCAACTGAGAAGCTGTAAATCTTTAGCTGGCACAGATGTTGAGGAGAAAACTGTTACCTGGGCGAAGCCTCCTCTGGGGACTGAACCGAGCCAAATCGGCAGCAAGGAGATGGAAGTGGGGAGATGTGTCTTTGGCTCACCTAGGGGGGGGTCCTGGGGGAACCCAGAATGTTCCATGAGGGGGGTGACGGTGATAAGAATGGATCCTTTTATATTTTGCAGACAGCTTTATCTCCAGTGTGAACAGTATTGCTGGAATTCTAAAAAGCAGACAGCCGTGGCTGTATGTTTATTGTTTTTTCTATATTGGAAATCTAGTCTTTTTTTTTTTTTTGTGACACAGCAATATTTCAGAATCCGGGTCAAGATGACCTTAAAGCAGAACTTTACCACAAAAAGGAAGTTCAACTTTATATCCTCAACCACCCTTCTCCCTAATAATTTTGAAACGTTTTCTTTGGAGGGGAACCGGTACCTAGTTTTGTCACTGGAACCACCTGTGCGATTTCATCCGAAGTTCTCCTCCACCTACTCTCCTTGCCTGCAACCTCCTTAGACACATCACAGATCCCAGGAGGCTGTGGGTCCATTCACAATGCGCAGTGGAGAGCCGCCTGTGAAGCCGCAGGAAGTCGCAGCCAGCTTCCCACAGTAAGCATGCATTGGAGACTTGAAGACAGGTAAGTGTCCTTTTTATTAAAATTCAGCAACCACAATATTTGTACTGAAAAACCTCTTTAACAAGTTTAACTCACACACCTGTACACCCCCTATGGACCACAGCAATTCTTATGCCGCGTACACACGAATGGAATCATTCCGTCGGACATTCCGATCGTGTGTGGGCTTCATCTGACTTTTTTTTTTTCTAAAATTCTGACGGCCCTAGAAATAGAACATGTTTCAAATCTTTCCGACGGAATCAGTTCCTATCGGGAAAACCGCTCGTCTGTGTGCTATTCCGACGGACCAAAAACTACGCAAGGGCAGCTATTGGCTAATGGCTATTGAACTTCCTTTTTCTAGTCCCGTCGTACGTCATCGCATTCTAAACGAACGGACTTTGGTGTGATCGTGTGTAGGCAAGTCCATTTCAACGGAACTCCGTCAGAACTCCGTTGGAAAGACCGTCGGAGTCTATTCTGAAGGAAAGTCCGGTCGTGTGTACGCGGTATAACATTTCTGCTATTGGTCTGTTTATTTGGCAATAACTTTGACATTACTTAAGATAACAAAGTAATACATTTATATATATTTTTTTGGGGGGGACAAACACTTTTTTTGGCGATATTGTCTTGGTAAAATTATTTTATTTTGTTTTTAACACATGGCAAAAGATTTTCAGAGCAATGGTTAAAGAGATAGAGAAATAGGTCTGCCGGCTTTAGAGACGCTCTTGCGTAGATCTACAGTGCCTTGAAAAAGTATTCATACCCCTTGACATTTTCCACATTTTGCCATGTTACAACCAAAAACGTAAATGTATTTTTATTGGGATTTTATGTGATAGACCAACACAAAGTGTCCCATAATTGTAAAGTGGAAGGAAAATGATAACTGGTTTTCCAAATTTTTTACAAATAAATATCTGAAAAGTGTGGTGTGCATTTGTATTCAGCCCCCTTTACTCTGATATCCCTAACTAAAATCTAGTGGAACCAATTGCCTTCAGAAGTCACCTAATTAGTAAATAGAGTCCATCTGCAAACCTACCAAGACATGGCCGTCCACCTAAACTGACAGGCCGGGCAAGGAGAGCATTAATCAGAGAAGCAGCCAAGAGGCCCATGGTAACTCCGGAGGAGCTGCAGAGATCCACATTTTAGGTGTGAGAATCTGTCCACAGGACAACTATTAGTCGTGCACTCCACAAATCTGGCCTTTATGGAAGAGTGGCAAGAAGAAAGCCATTGTTGAAAGAAAGCCATAAGAAGTCCCGTTTGCAGTTTGCAAGAAGCCGTGTGGGGGACACAGCAAACGTGTGAAAGAAGGTGCTCTGGTCAGATGAGACCAAAAATGAACTTTTTGGCCTAAAAGCAAAATGCTGTGTATGGCGCAAAACTAAAACTGCCCATCACCCTGAACACATCATTCTCACTGTGAAACATGGTGGTGGCAGCATCATGTTGTGGGGATGCTTATCTTCAGCAGGAAGGGGAAAGCTGGTCAGAGTTGATGGGAAGATGGATGGAGGACAATCTTAGAAGAAAACCTGTTATGCTGCGTACACACAATCGGATTTTCCGACAACAAATGTTCAATGGGAGCTTGTTGTCGGAAATTCCAACCATGTGTAGGCTCCATCGGACATTTTTTGTCGGAATTTCCGACAGCAAAAATTTGAGAGCTGGTTCACAAATTTTCCGACAACAAAATCCGTTGTCGGAAATTCCGAGCGTGTGTACACAATTCCGACGCACAAAATTCCACACATGCTCAGAATCAAGCAGAAGAGCCGCATTGATGGGCACAGCGAGGTGAAAAAAAGGTAAGAGCAAGAAGACTAAGTAAAGGGAGAGCTATTCTATGGGGGACCTGCCCTGACCTGACCTGCTCTAAAGGGGGATTTATATGGGGGACCCTGGCCTGCGCTTTATGTGATAACTAAGCTCCTCCCCTTCATGGCATTGTCAAAAAGGGGCGGGGCATGGGTGACCTTAAAATTATGCCCCCCTGAAACTAGTTCTGCGGACGCCCATGAGCCCGCCTGCTCAGGGATTGGTGGAAGTTCCATAAATATTCAGACTACAGCCTCTGTCCCCACCACCCACTATGTTCTGGAAACTTCCAGTGTGTTCCAGAAGCCAGGGGGGGGTAACAGAACCACAGCCTGCGAAGCACTGCACATACTCCTAAACACTTTAACCCGTGCTCCTCTGTCTACACATGACATAACTAAATTTACATACAACTAGAAAACTAGGAGGGTGCTATAGATGTATGTCCATGTTATCCAATGTGTGGCATACGTGAGTGTGCAGCTCTCTTCAGCTAAACTGTTTAAATGTATCGTTTTTGTGAGAGAAAAAAATATATCAATTTTTGACCTTTTTTAAAAAAAAATATTTTTGACCTTTTTTAAAACGTTGCCTACCATAAAGAGATTGGGTGTAGAGTCTTGTCCCACTGATTCCTACAATTTCCGCTAGTCCAAGTTTTGCATAAATTTGTCCAAGAAATATACACTGCACATACTGTTATTACATTCGTTCGAGCCGCAAACCTTGTTTACCTTCCTCTCTGCTCTGAAAAATGAAATTCCGGCACTTGACATTATGGAAAATAATGTCACACCATAAAACTTTTTTTGCTGTTGCTAAGCGCGCCTGACATTTACTCCGTTCTGTAAGGTCCAAACCACACAGGAAATTTTTAATCGCTAAGAAGTGCAAGATTAACCCTGCACTGGTGGTTGCTTTCTTCGCTGCATCCTGAAGTCTATGAGTTGAACATGGGGTGACTGTTGACAAGAGGTTAATCTCCTGCTACATGCCGATTAAAGCTGAACCCCAGGAAAAAACTTAAAAAAACACCAATAAATGCAGTTAAATAGTTATGGTAAAAACAATATCATTAAATGTATTTAAAAAAAAAACTAGTATAAATACTTGATTTCACCCTCTTAAAATGCCCCACTCAGACTAGGAGAAGCACGGACAGTACTTTGAGCCAATCGGCTGTCTTGCATTCACATGTGCTGACAAGAGCCTGCTGATGGGAGAAGAGAGCAGAGAGATGTCCTCATCAGTCTTCTGTTGCTTCTTCTCTGTCCAGTCACAGTTGGGAGTGGGCAGGTGACCTAACTGTGTTGCTTAAAGTGGTTCTAAAGGCTCAAGGATTTTTACCTTCATGCGTTCAACGCATGAAGTTAAAAAAACTTCTGTGTGCAGCAGCCGCCCCCCCCCCCCCCCCAAATACTTACCTAAGCCCCATCTCGATCCAACAATGTGCACAAGTGCCTCGGCTCTCCGGGGACTCACTCCTCATTGGCTGAGGCAGCAGCGGGAGCCAATAGGGAGAGAGAGAGGGAGGGGCTGAGCCACAGCTCTTTGAATTGACATGCAGAGCCGTGGCTCAAAAAAAACCTACTTGGGTGCCCCCAGAGCAAGCTGCTTGCACTGGGGGCACTGGGCAGGAGGGAGGCAACAGGAGGAGTGCTGGTGAGGGACCTGAGAAGAGGAGGACTGGGGCCACTCTGTGCAAAACCACTGCAAGAGAGCAGGTAAGTAAAATATGTTTAGTATTAAAAAATAAAATAAAAAAAAGACTTTAAAGAGGAACTGCAGTCTAATCACATAATTTGTAATAAAAACATATTTGACATTCTGAAGCTTCCCTCCAACCACTTTGCATATTATTTTAACTATACTGTGATTCTGTACCTTCCAAATATGGGGCAGAAATCTCCCTCCACTGAGTCTGGCTGCAACCATTTTAACTATGGGCAGCTGAAGCTGCTGCCTGTTCACTTCCTGGATTTACACAGACACACAGAGGCACACGTCCAGCTCTGCAGCCCTGCAGCTTTCATTGGCCCTCTTATGACTCATTCCGACTCCCTTCCTGGCAAACTCTCACGAGAGTGAGAAAGAGAGGGCTGTACATGATATCATAAGCCTAGGCTAATGACCAGACAAGAAACAGGAAGTGGTCTGTATAAGGTATTTACTGGCAGAAAAAAAAAAATGTTTTACTATCAAAAGTTAAAACAACAAGGGCAGAAGATTTAATAGATGGAAAGTTGAAAAAAAATGACCGAAGGTGCGCTTTAATATCACTTTAACTGCAGGAGAGGAAAGTTAGCTCACCTGGCTGTGCTTTGTGGCAGAGCTGACCTGGAACAAGCAAGCAGTTACTCGCTCGGTGGTCAGTCTTGCTAGGTATGCCAGTCCCGGATGCTATACCTAAAAAGAAAGTAAAAAAAATGGTAAACAATATTTTAGCCTCCTAGGTTCCCTTTAAGGCAAATATAGTAGTGTAACAATATACTATATTATTTCTACATTTAAAAAAATGTTTTAGATATTTTAGACCATTGTAACTATTAAGAAATTGTGAAAATTGAGAAAATTCTAAAAATGATAGGAACCTTGTTAGGTTAATAACCTTGAAAACATTTTCAGCTACTTTTTAATTTTCTTATACCATGTACTTTTGGAGCACCCTGCTATCTCTGTTCCTTAGGCAGCTGCCCCTGCTGCCTGCTTCTAGTTGAACCTATGAGTAGCAGCAGTGAGCAACAATTAGCTGAGACAAATGTATTTCTCACATCTGACAACCTGACATAGTTGTCAGAGAGAACTGTTTATACATCCACAATGATTTCTGAGCACTGCATAGTGTAAATATTGTACAACTGAAAGCAAGCCTCCTAAATGTTTCGTCTTCCCTCTCCTCAGGATTTCTGCACTTTGCTGTGATTAGCAACTGGGAAAAAAAAAAGGAAGGGCAGCCTTTATAGTGCTTGTTTTTAAAGATACCCAGAATGCTTGGCGCCTGTGTGTACGGATGTACTTGACATAGTTTTGCGTGCGCCAGCTAAAGAGGCGGCTTTGATGTCGGCGGCACTTAAGAGAAAATGCATGAAGGCTGCAGATCTGGTGGAAATAGGGGGTCTTTCATCTGCCAGTAATGGGGCTCTGTGCTGTGTGTCTTTTATGAATATTAACTTTATGTGAGTGGCGGAGATTATGTAGAGGCTTGTCGTGAACTGCGCTTGCTAAGTGCTACCGTCTCAGCATGCATCTCAAAGACCAATTACATTGCACTTCAGTATATTATCTTATGTAGATATGGATAGTTTTTTAAACACTTTCCTTCACAACACGTCACCAAGAAATGTGTGCTTCGTAAATATAGCACAGGCATGGTGTGCTATGGGTCTGTGCTTTCTTATGATGACGATTTAAAGCTGAACTCCGAGTACAAAGTTTTTCATTGAAATATACATCTCCATTGCCACAAAGGATATACAGTATCTCACAAAAGTGAGTACACCCCTCACATTATTGTAAATATTTTCTTCTATCTTTTCATGTGACAACACTGAAGAAATGACACTTTGCTACAATGTAAAGTAGTGAGTGTACAGCTTGTATAACAGTGTAAATTTGCTGTCCCCTCAAAATAACTCAACACACAGCCATTAATGTCTAAACCGCTGGCAACAAAAGTGAGTACACCCCTAAGTGAAAATGTCCAAATTGGGCTCAACGTGTCAATATTTTGTGTGGCCACCATTATTTTCCAGTACTGCCTTAACCCTCTTGGGCATGGAGTTCACCAGAGCTTCACAGGTTGCCACTGGAGTCCTCTTCCACTCCTCCATGATGACATCACGGAGCTGGTGGATGTTAGAGACCTTTCACTCCTCCACCTTCCGTTTGAGGATGCCCTACAGATGATCAATAGGGTTTAGGTCTGGAGTCATGCTTGGCCAGTTCATCACCTTTACCCTCAGCTTCTTCAGCAAGGCAGTGGTCATCTTGGAGGTGTGTTTGGGGTCGTTATCATGTTGGAATACTGCCCTGCGGCCCAATCTCTGAAGGGAGGGGATCATGCTCGGCTGCAGTATGTCACAATACATGTTGGCATTCATGGTTCCCTCAATGAACTGTAGCTCCCCAGTGCCAGCAGCACTCATGCAGCCCCAGACCATGACACTCCCACCACCATGCTTGACTGTAGGCAAGACACACTTGTCTCTGTACTCCTCACCTGGTTGCCGCCACACACGCTCAACACCATCTGAACCAAATAAGTTTATCTTGGTCTCATCAGACCACAGGACATGGTTCCTGTAATCCACGTCCTTATGCAGCGTACACACGAGCGGACTTTTCCACCGGACTGGTCTGACGGACCGAATCCGGCGGACAATCCGTGTGTGGGCTTCATCGGAATTCCGACGGACCTTTTCGGTCGAAAATCCGCCGGACTTTACATTTGAAACATGCTTAAAATCTTTCTGCCGGAACTCCGCCGGACCCAGTTCCTATCTGGAAGCCCGTTCATCTGTATGCTGGTCCGACGGACCAAATACGACGCAAGGGCAGCTACAGCACCTGCCCGCGAGAATGCGCTGGTTCTCGGCGACAGGGTATCATCTTGCGCTTGCTGCAATAGGAAAAACACATTTTCCTATTGCAGCGAGCGCAAAAAAGAGGCGACAATGTCGTCTGGTATGGATTTTAAGAGGAACCCCCTACGCCGTTTTTTTCCCCCGAAATTGGGAGAAGACCCCCAGGGCTGCCTAATAAACTACTTTAAAAACCTGTCTAGTGTGTTTTTTTTATTGACACTTTTTTTCCCCCAGGTGAATGGGTAGGGGTACGATATACTCCATACTCATTCATTCACATAGGGCGGGGGGCCGTTCGTTCAGATAGTCCATCGGAAGTCCGTCGGGAAGACTGTCGGACCTAGTCTGCCAGAAAGTCCAGTCGTGTGTATGCTGCATTAGTCTGCTTGTCTTCAGCAAACTGTTTGTGGGCTTCCTTGTGCGTCATCTTTAGAAGGGGCTTCCTTCTGGGACGACAGCGATGCAGACCAATTTGATGCAGTATCCAACGTATTGTCTGGGCACTGACAGGCTGACCCCCCGCCCCTTCAACCTCTGCAGCAATGCTGGCAGCACTCATATGTCTATTTCCCAAAGACAACCTCTGGATATGACGCTGAGCATGTGCACTCAACTACTTTGATCAACCATGACGAGGCCTGTTCTGAGTGGAACCTGTCCTGTTAAACCGCTGTATGGTCTTGTCCACCGTGCTGCAGCTCAGTTTCAGGGTCTTGGCAATCTTCTTATAGCCTAGGCCATCTTTATGTAGAGCAACAATTCTTTTTTTCAGATCCTCAGAGAGTTCTTTGCCATGAGGTGCCATGTTGAACTTCCAGTGTCCAGTATGAGAGAGTGAGAGCGATAACACCACATTTAACACACCTGCTCCCCATTCACACCCGGGACCTTGTAACACTAACGAGTCACATGAGGAGGAAAAAAGGCTAATCGGACCCAATTTGGACATTTTCACTTAGGGGTGTACTCACTTTTGTTGCCAGAAGATTAGACATTAATAGCTGTGTGTTGAGTTATTTTTAGGGGAAAGCAAATTTACATTGTTATACAAGCTGTACACTCACTACTTTACATTGTAGCAAAGTGTCATTTCTTCAGTGTTGTCACATGAAAAGATATAATAAAATATTTACAAAAACGTGAGGGGTGTACTCACTTTTGTGAGATACTGTATATCACTTTTATGTGTAATAAATGCCCCTTGCAAACTGGCAGTGACTGGTCTATATTACAGGAAGATCCTGCACAGAGGAAACATTTTACATTGGATTGCTGTACAGAACTAGAAGAATACAAAAAGCACATCAGGATTTAAAGCAAAACTTAGGGTTCATTTTTTAAAAAATATTTAAATAACAAATATGGTATACTTACCTGCCTGTGCAATGGTTTTCCACAAATCAGTTCCAATTTTCTTCTTTCGGGGTCCACCACCGGTGCTCCAGGCTCCTCCTCGAAGGCAAGTCCCCCCATAGAAAGTGTCAGGGCCAAGCGGGTGGCTTGGCCCTGCCCCCCCCCCCCCCCCCCCGCTCGCTCTGCACATCATTTGATTGACAGTAGCAGGAGCCAATGGCTTCCGCTGCTATCATTCTGCCTAGGGACCTAGTGAGGAGGGAGACAGCAAAGAGAGCCTCTGCTCTCGTGCACATCACTGGATCGGATCGGGCTCAGGTAAGTATAAGGAGTGGCTGGGGGGGAGTTTGCAGCACAGAAGGTTTTTCATCTTAATGCATAGAATAATGTGAAAAAACCCTAAGGCTTTAAACCACTTTAAGAATATGACTCTTGTATTTAGTAAATGTTTACTTATCAAGGAGATCAGCTTTAAAAATATGGAAAAAGAGGAGTGCCAGACTAATAGTACAGAAATAGTTTCTTGTATTTAGCATCTGTTTACAAGACAACACATTTCAGGGGGCCTATATTCATCAGGGCTTAGGAAGCAGTTCTTAAAGTACATGTCCAGACACATTTTTTTTTCCCCTGAGTTTTGGATACAGCAGAGAGGTAGTAGAACCCCTGTCATGTTTTTCCTGCTATCCTCCACTTCCTCTAGCATTTCCTGTGCTGCTGACAAGATTTTGCCAGGTAACAGACCCGCGCTTCCTGATTGGCGGTTCCGTGTTAAAATAAGTGAATATTCATTTGCTTTTGCAACACCCCTGGGTGGACTCCGAGTGCAATGCTTTGTGCTTTGAGTTCACCATTTTAGAAGCCTATTAGAGCCTAATCAGGTGCTTCAAAAATACACACCCCCCCCCGCCGCTGCAATTTAGGCACTCGGCGTCCGAAAAGGGGCCTGACGCTTGAATAGGGGGTGGTGGGGGCAGCCATGGATAGATTCATGCAATAGAAGAATCTATAGTGGCCGTGCATGCTAACTAATGTGTAAGTGAAAAACTTCCAGGTATTTATCAACTTTCACAGAGATCACAGTACTCCCTCTTATAATGTCTTCATCCGCTTTTCTCTCCAGGATGACAGAGCCAGCTTTTATTCAACTATGATAAAGGGTTACTATCTACTTCCTGGACTGAAAAGCTTGCTCAGAGATGACACAATATGTAAACCTGGGAATCTGTATAGTTCTTAGCTGTGCTTACAAATGTCTGACACAGATCAGCCCCTGCTTCAGCCTCTTACCTTGTGATCTGTAATAGGGCGCAACACACGGTCGGACTTTGTTCGGACATTGCGACAACAAAATCCTAGGATTTTTTCCGACGGATGTTGGCTCAAACTTGTCTTGCATACACACAGTCACACAAAGTTGTCGGAAAATCCAATCATTCTGAACACGGTGGCGTAAAACACGTACGTCGGGACTATAAACGGGGCAGTGGCCAATAGCTTTCATCTCTTTATTTATTCTGAGCATGCGTGGCACTTTAAACCGTCGGATTTGTGTACACACGATCGGAATTTCCGACAACGGATTTTGTTGTCGGAAAATTTTATCTCCTGCTGTCCAACTTTGTGTGTCAGAAAATCCGATGGAAAATGTCCGATGGAGCCTACACACGGTCGGAATTTCCGACAACACGCTCCGATCGGACATTTTTCATCAGAAAATCCGACCGTGTGTACGGGGCATTACAAAGATATATTGTTGCAGTCCGATCTCTGGGGGGGAAAGAAGACTGAGGAAATGCTTCCTCCTTCCTGCAGCAGACCTATTGATATTATCTCACCCTAGGCAAAGTCAACGGCCTAGAACATAGAGACTACTTTTTAAAAGATGAAATAAAAAATAAAAAATATATAAATATAAGGCCCCTTTCACACTGGGGCGGTTTGCAGGCGTTATTGCGCTAAAAATACCGCCTGCAAACCGCCCCTAAACAGCCTCCGCTGTTTGTTCAGTGTAAAGCCTGAGGGCTTTCACACTGAAGCGGTGCGCTAGCAGGAGAAGAAAAAATCTCCTGCAAGCCGCAAATTTGGAGCGGTGAAGGAGCGGTGTATTCACCGCTCCTAAACCGCTCCTGCCCATTGAAATCAATGGGACAGCGCGGCTATACCACGGCAATACCGCGGCTATAGCCGAGCTGTACGAGTGGTTTTAACCCTTTTTCGGCCGCCAGCGGGGGGTTAAAACTGCACCGCTAGCAGCCGAATACCGCGGTAAAACAGCGCTAAAAATAGCGCTGTTTTACCGCCGACGCCCCCTACCGCCCCAGTGTGAAAGCATCCTAACATATAAAAGAGAAAAGTTAGAGCTTTTCTGAAAAAAATGGAACTGTCACTGTAGATTGTGACGTGCCAGGAACATAATCATGTTTAAAGTTTCTGAAAAGGTCCTAAGCAGATCAGGTAGCTTTACCTGTGACCTAGAGCTGTACATTTAACCACCCCTCTTAGGGAAATTGAATCGTTCATTATAAAAAATAAAATTAATAGCAGCAAATTATCTTTCTTGCAAGAAAAAAAGAACATTTTTGTCGCTTGCAATCCGTCATGCTGTAAAGAGAGATGTTCTGTTGGTGGGACAGCCCCTGAGGAGCGTTAATTACCACGCTCTCAGCATTGCCCTTCACACTTCCTATAATAAACTCTTCTTCTCTGCCGGGGTGTGAATCTACAAAAAGGAGTCCATCCCGTCCCCAGTTCTCTTCCTCAGCCTCACACTGCAGACCACGGGCCGTAGCTGACAAGACGTGTTAATTAAGAGACTGATGTGTACTGATGTGACACACCGAAGCACAGCAGAACTGGCAGCATTCACTAAGGAGCAGCAGCTGAACTGCCTGACATTTTTAATTAAAAGTGAGCATGTTCTGACAGCAGGGCCCAGCAGTTCCCGTTATGCCACCATCCGCCAGTCAGATCGGCAGGGTTCAGACCTGTCTGGCGTGAGGATTCTACGTACAAGACAAGTCTGGAGCAAGTTTTGCCCTCCTCTTGTCTAGATGCTGTGATAAGACTCCAGACTTTCCCTCCTAATTGATCTTTAAAGTAATGTTTTGAAGCTTTAGCCAAGCAGGAAGTGTCCTGGATTCTGCCTTCTACCTGAATAAAGGCCAGTGGGGTTCACTGCGCCCGCCATTTGAAGGGTGTCACGGGAGATTTTTATGACATTTTATTGGCTCTAATTTCTGCACACCTTTTATATGAATATAAAGGTGTTCCTTCCCTTTATTAACCTGCTCTACTGTAACTTTCCTTTGTGTAAAAGAGAAAGCTAAATTCTGAGAAGATTTCTGTAATAGAGGGAGATGATGGACCTGGCTCTGTACTGGTTACTGCTGCAGGACTATAGAGGTCCTTAACCACAGGTACAGGTACCCTTTAAGGATCAGAGATCATTGTACAGTGGAACCTTGGATTACGAGTATAATCCGTTCCAGGAGAATGCTTGTAATCCAAAGCACTCGCATATCAAAGCGAGTTTTCCCATAGAAGTCAATGGAAACGAAGATAATTCGTTCCGCATTTACTTCTATTACATGCAATGTGGCCAGAGGTGGGGGGGGGGGGGCGCCGGAGAGCCTCGCAAATACTCGGGGACAGCTCAGCTGAACTAGGAAAGCCTTGGAAAAGCGGAGTATTTCCAAGTGATTCAAAGTATTTCCAAGTGTTTCCAAGTATTTCCGAGTGTTTCCCTGTATTTCCCAGTGATTACGAGTATTTCCGAGTGTTTCAGAGTATTTCCCAGTGATTACGAGTATTTCCGAGTGTTTCAGAGTATTTCCCAGTGATTCCGAGTATTTCCGAGTGTTTCAGAGTATTTCCCAGTGATTCTGAGTATTTCCGAGTGTTTCCGAGTATTTCTGAGTGTTTCCCTGTATTTCCCAGTGATTACGAGTATTTCCGAGTGTTTCAGAGTATTTCCCAGTGATTACGAGTATTTCCGAGTGTTTCAGAGTATTTCCCAGTGATTACGAGTATTTCCGAGTGTTTCAGAGTATTTCCCAGTGATTACGAGTATTTCCGAGTGTTTCAGAGTATTTCCCAGTGATTACGAGTATTTCCGAGTGTTTCAGAGTATTTCCCAGTGATTCCGAGTATTTCCGAGTGTTTCAGAGTATTTCCCAGTGATTCTGAGTATTTCCGAGTGTTTCCGAGTATTTCTGAGTGTTTCCCTGTATTTCCCAGTGATTACGAGTATTTCAGAACAGCTCCGAACCGTACTGAGTGTCCCTGGCCCCCCCGCACCTCTGGCCAAAGGCGGTACTGCACACCCCATTAGCTTGAATTCTGCTCATTTTGTGAGACAACACTCGCAAACCGAGTCAGAATTTTTTTTAAAAAGTTGCTCGTCTTTCAAAATGCACGTTAACCGCGTTACTCGTAAACCAAGGTTCCACTGTATTCTCCTGATAATTCATTCTTCTGTTTTTCTCTCTAAAAGGACAGTGGTTTCTTGTTTTTAGGCATCATCCAAAGTCAGCATCAAATTCCTGAACTCAAATGTTGGCTCAGAGATGATACAGTCTTGTAAACCCTGGTGTTTTTGGAGTTGTTCGCTATATTCACAAATGTCTGACACAAATCAGCCCCCCCCCCCCCTCCCCCGCTACAGCCTATCACCCTGTGACTTGCAATAAGGTTACAGTGTTGCAGTCTAATCACTGGGAGAGCGGAAATGGAGGAAATGCTTCCCCCTGCCTGCAGTAGAACCACAACATCATCTCAGCCTAGGCAAAGTCACTGAATGGAGCTCAAGTACTGCTTATTATTGATGAAAGCCACGGTTTGCTTAAAAAAAATGATTCTATTTCTGTTAACTGCGACAGGTCTGGAAATGTTTCATAAAAATTTGTTACATAGTTACATAGTTACATAGTAGGTGAGGTTGAAAAAAGACACAAGTCCATCAAGTCCAACCTATGTGTGTGATTATGTGTCAGTATTTCATTACATATCCCTGTATATTGCGGTCTTTCAGGTGATTATCTAATAGTTTCTTGAAGCTATCAATGCTCCCCGCTGAGACCACCGCCTGTGGAAGGGAATTCCACATCCTTGCCGCTCTTACAGTAAAGAACCCTCTATGTAGTTTAAGGTTAAACCTCTTTTCTTCTAATTGTAATGAGTGGCCACGAGTCTTATTAAACTCTCGTCTGCGAAAAAGTTTTATCCCTATTGTGGGGTCACCAGTACAAGTGTCTCTCTCAAGCGTCTCTTCTCCAGAGAGAATAAGTTCAGTGCTCGCAACCTTTCCTCATAACTAATATCCTCCAGACCCTTTATTAGCTTTGTTGCCCTTCTTTGTACTCGCTCCATTTCCAGTACATCCTTCCTGAGGACTGGTGCCCAGAACTGGACAGCATACTCCAGGTGCGGCCGGACCAGAGTCTTGTAGAGCGGGAGAATTATCGTTTTATCTCTGGATTGTTAGGTTACTGATCTGTCCTCTTTAATAAATAATAATTATCAGCAGTGGCGGCCCGTCCATATGGGGCGTCACCCAGCTAATCCATGCGTCCGGCCCCTAATCTACATGCAGGGCGCTGGACGCATGGATTCAAATGGGTTTTTTTTTTTTTTTTAGAAGCACATGATTACAGTCCGAGGCTCTAATTTGCTTAAAAAAAAGGTGGGCTCAGGGCGCAGTGCACACCCAGTTGTGTGACAATAGCAAATTAATATTCACTATTGTCTTCCTGATTGTCCTCCCGGACAATCAGGAAGCAAGTCCTGGGACCCGACACTCGATTGGCCGAGAGGAGAAGCGATCCTATTGGCTGCCGAGGAGGAGGGAGGAGACGCTGGTTGGATTGTTTGCCGCCCCGCCCAAAAAATATACCACCAGCCACCACTGATTCTCAGGTAACACAAACTGAATCAGTTGTATTTTACTTATTATAAAGCTGAATGTCAGGCCTACAGCTAAATACTGCCTATGAACTGAACTACTTGCCAAGGATTTGCAGCTCTGTTTAGCCAGTCTTGTGCTTCAGCCACCTCTGCCAGACAGAATACCCAGGTCACTTACCTCACATTTCTCCACTGCAGCTAGGGAGTAAAGCATAGTCACTAACGTCTCCTCAACCTGCTGGTTGGACAGTGATGGAACACTGCCTGACCACGTTAAGTTATTATACAGGTCACTACCCTAGCCTATAATTGGCCTGTAGTGTTGCGCTTCACTTTCCTTGCTTGTAGGAGATTGTGGGAAGATAATATAAAGATTTAGGTACTAATACTAGTTGTAACTAAAAACACATTTAAAGAAAGGACTGACACTTCCCTATGTCGTTCCATGCCAGCTCCCCAGATAAAAAGTCGAGAGGTGTGAGCATTTTTCATGCACATATGGTCCTTAAGGTACCTACTAACTACTATAAGACGAAGAAGAAGGGTACTGCCTCTTTATTAAGGGCAATATGTATCCATTCTCAGAAAATTACCTTTGCCAATGTAAACCTGCCCAGTCAACACCAAATACCCTCCTAGAAGCCATGCTTGAGACTGTCAAACTTTGCAGAGAGGTTACTAATCCTGGGGGGGGGGGCTTCACTTTTTATACTAGACCCACTTCTGGACATCTTATCTATCTGGTGCAGTATGAAAATGTATCAAAAAATGTTGACAACTTCACCAGCTTTTGGACATCACCCCTCCTTCAAAGATATTTCTCCCTAGTTCATAACAATTTTGCCCACATTGACGACATTCGTTTTTCTCAAGCATTGCCAACTCCACACAGCCACACATTCGGCGATTGGCAACATCACAATATCTGATCATGCCCATGTGATACTAACACTGTCTTTTTTTTTTTTTTCATAAAAATTTTTATTAACAGAAGCATTTAAATAACAACTTGTACAGAAATAAGGGTATTTTACATTCCTTTTAGACACATTGTTCTGGGTTACATATATATTGCATAGACATAGACAGGTAAATATATGGTCAAGTTTTCAATTATTGTTTGATAATTTTGTATGGTGCTGAACGTAACCTCTTGTATAATACTCAAAGGGGTTTAAATAGCCCCCTTTGAGAAGATAGGGAATGTGTTTAGGAAGCAAGGTAAAGAACCGGGAAAGGAAGCAACGACGATACCAAAGAGCGGAACCGAGAGTGGGAGAGGGGGAAAAGGGAGGAGAAAGAGTGACTGGGGGAAAAAAGAGAACAAAAGTATCAGAAAAAGTAGACGTTAAGGACTTGGGGGTGTGGGGACGGGGAGAGGGATGGTTGGTTGGGAAGGGGGTGGGGGAGATAGTGGGGTTAACCTCCCTGGCGGTATGATTATTTCGGATTTTAGGTGCTGAAAGCGGTACAATTATTTTGCATGGAAATTTGGCGTTTTATATTGTAGGTCTGTAATTCTTAACAATAACACGCTTAAATCTGTCCAAACAAGAGTCTAGTAGATATCCCGGGTATGATAAAGTTTGAAACACAAAAACATAAATTATAATATAATAAAAAAATAAAAATAATTAAAAAAATAAAAATAAATAGTAATAAAATTAATTTCCACACGATTCACTATCGCTCAATTCTGCAAGTGTTCTAATTTACTATCGCTGTTTTCTAGCTGGTCTAAAGCCATTTTTGATGTAAAGGGACACTTTTTGGTTGCTATGGACAATCTCCAGTTTCCAGGCAGAAAGAACAGTATATGCAATATAAAACTGCATGCAGGGCATGGGCCAAAGCACTGGGGACAAAGGGGATGTGAAATGATTTCATACAGTACTGTAATCTGTAGGATTACAGTACTGTATGTGTTATGATTTTTATATTTTTTTGAATTTGCCACCAGGCTCCGCCCCCGTGCGTCGCGACGCTCGCAGGGAACGGAGCCTGGCAAGGAGAGGCTTCGGAGGAGGACAGAGCCCATGGACACTGCGGGGGACATCGCAGGATCCCGGGGACAAGGTAAGTAAAGCCACACCAGGATCCTGCGATGCAATCCCGAGTGTGGCTCGGGGTTACCGCTAATGGTGCTGAAATGTAACCCCGAGCCACACTCGGGAAAACCGCCAGGGAGGCTACAGGGAGAAAGGGGGGGGGGGGCAGTGCAGCAACGAAAAGTACGGTCTATCCGATCTCCCCGGTGCGGGACTCCCCCCCCCCCCCCCCCCCCGACGTGTTTTAAGCTGTATTAATTTTATTTAATTTATTTATTTATTCATTTAACCCCTTGAGGAGTCAATCGTGGTTGTTCAAGATCTGTATGTTCTGTAGCGCTGGGTTGATTTGAAGTAAGTCCAACAAGCCCATGTGGTCGTGAACTTTTGGATTCGTTCATGAGAGATATGTATCAGCTCCTCCATCTCCTCTATCTTGGGAATCCTCCGGAACCACTCCCCAATCGTGGGGGCAGAAGTGGATCGCCAATGTGTTGGTATGCAGAGCCTAGCCGCGTTCACCAAATGCATAGCCAATGATTTGTAATACTCATTTTTAGTTAGGTGGGTGTGGTGTAGGAGGTAACTAACAATGTCTTTTACTGACCCAGTGCCTGCTTCTTGGCATTGCTGTCTTCATGACAGATCTACAGAAAGAACTTGACTTTTACTTCTTGACAAATGCCAACTCAAATACCCTGCCGCATTTTGTGTGGGAAGTGCACAAATCATATAGAAGAGGGTTATTCATCAAACATGACTCATACCTTAAGAAACATTGTATATCTGATCTCCTCTCTCAAATTAACAAACTAGAGAACATCAAAAAAAAAAAAAAAACTCTGTTGAAAATATCCTTCTTCGAAACCAACTAAAAGTGCTCTGTCTTGAAAATGCCAAGGCTATTCTAATGAAGGGCAGGCTTTGTTTTTATGCATACTGGAACAAGTGTAGCAAGTCCTTGGACAATGCCCTACGACGTCAAAAACAAAACCATTTATTCTGTCTATTGCTACCTTACTACCAATAAAAAAAAAGCAGATTCCTGCAAAAAGGATTATACCACAATGTACAGTTTAACCGCAGATTGTGTGGACTTCTAACATCAAACACACAAGGAACACATTTGTATCTACATCAGTCGGGACTGCTGTCCCTTGATCCACACACATTGAGCCATTCAGAAGAACCAGTTGGGGGATCTCAAATTTGATCCTGGCCTATATGATAAAGTATTTAACCCTCTATGTCAAGAAAACAAAATATGGGTACCACAATAAATGAAGAACTTGGCTTGGCAATATATATACCGCTAGGCCCTCAAGTTATCACACTATTTTAGGTCCCTAGCCAATGCCCACCATTTTAAATGCCCTATAACCCAATTGGAAAGGGAATGTCTGACGAACAGCCTGGTGAGACATGCACTTTCCCTTTGCCTTTAAAATTCCTTTTCTAATAGGGCGTACACACGGTCGGACTTTGTTCGGACATTCCGACAACAAAATCCTAGGATTTTTTCCGACGGATGTTGGCTCACACTTGTCTTGCATACACACGGTCACACAAAGTTGTCGGAAAATCCGATCGTTCTGAACGCGGTGACGTAAAACACGTACGTCGGGACTCTAAACGGGGCAGTGGCCAATAGCTTTCATCTCTTTATTTATTCTGAGCATGCGTGGCACTTTGTCCGTCGGATTTGTGTACACACGATCGGAATTTCCGACAACGGATTTTGTTGTCAGAAAATTTTATCTCCTGCTCTCCAACTTTGTGTGTCGGAAAATCCGATGGAAAATGTCCGATGGAGCCCACACACGGTCGGAATTTACGACAACACGCTCCGATCGGACATTTTCCATCGGAAAATCCGACTGTGTGTACGGGGCATAAGACTTCTCAATCCCCGCTTCATGTTTTTTGGATCAGTGGGAACAGAACCTTCAAAGTCCTATCTCACTAACAGCAAGATCCAAAATCCAAAGGCACTCGCATCAATCTTCTATCGGTAATAAATACCAGGCGTCCGGGCCCCCAAAAAGTGACCTGCTGGTAATGTACCCCCTCCCTAATTAATTCCATATACCGTTGGCACCAAAATCTTGCTGGAGATGCTGCTTAGAACCAGGTGATCTGCTCCACATCTTTTGGTCCTGCCCTGCCTTGCAAGCTTTTTGGACACAGGTACACTCGATTGTTCAAAAATACTCTGATCGCTCTGTATCAAAGACTCCACATACTTTCATCTTTACACAATCCAATCCAAATAAAAGCGTATAAAAATGGGTTAGAGTACACCTAGTTGGTGCAGCATGTTCCTGCATTCCAACATTCTGGAATTCCCCTTCCCCACCAACTATACAACAATGGCTCTACCATGTCAAAGACATCAGATTGACAGAGGATCTCCAGGTTCTGAACCACCTGGTGTTACTGGATGGACATCATATTTACAGACTAATAGAAACTTCTTCTAAGGGCCCAGATCATCCAACCTCTCACAAATACCACCTAACTATCTAACTGAGCTTCTCTCCCACACCCCTACTTTACCTACTATCGGACCCTCCTATTCCCACTGTCCCACCATGCTTCTACCCCCTTTCCTGACTCCCACCGGGTAGTGGGGACTGGGTTCTCTTGCCTAGTATATCCCCTATCACTCATAATACCCCCAACAACCCAACAACTTACATTCATAACCTGGGCTATCAGCAACAATCCCATCCCCCCCCATACTGCAAGCCAATATCTCTCCCCTGTAAATGCAAAAATGTAACAGGTAAAATCAGAATACACCATAACTAAGGGGAATGCCCTTTCCTCACTTTATGAAGTAATGTGTTTGTAATAACTAGACTTCACTGGATGTCATGTGAATTTCCACACAACATATCTATAAAAAAATACATCCTATGCTTACTGTGAATGTGCACTATGTCTTGATTTCTCTTGGGCCTTTATATTGTCCTGTACTTTACTGATGTTTCTCCTGAATAAAAAAAATAATAATGCATATTAAAAAAAAAACACACACACATTTAAAGATTTTATCTGCTGGGAGTTTGGTTTTCAAACATGAGGGATTGCTTGGAAAGCCTAGGTGCTCATTTTGTACTGTTCACTGGGGCTTCAGGCAAACCGACACACACCAGACGGTACTTAGTAAATATTTGCTGTAATAAAAGGGTACATAATATAATAGATCTGGGAAACACAGCAGTCATATATAATGATTATGTTGCCCTTGTCAATTCTACAGAAACACTAGGAACTGTGAAGAGAACCAGTGTAATTTTTATTAACATCTGCCATAACAAATCAGTAATTGTTTGATATGATGAACCAGGACACATCCACCTAAAAGTCATATTTCAGTTTTGTGCAGTTGCTGGCAAGTTACTTTACAGGACATCCTCTTCAATCACTTGGGGACTCCAATGGTGGGATCTCCTTCTAACCAAAGGGCCAGTTTACTGTCCTTCAGACTTTGGGGGGGGGGGGGGGCTGGACTGTGGCCATTAGGAGTATAAATTGCCTTGGATTCTGTGGGAGTAAACCATGCATCTTTGGTAATGGGAGGAGGAATAGTGCCTCATCAGTGTCAATGGGAGGAAAAGTTCCCCATCGTTGATGTCAGTTGGAGGAATAATGCCCCATCATTGGTGTCAGTGGGAGAAATAGTGCCCCATTGTTGGTGTCAGTGGAAAGAATAGTGTCCTATTATTGGTGTCAGTGGGAGGGATTGTGCCCCATAATTGGTGCTAGTAGGAGGAATAGTGCCCCATAGTTGGGGTCAGTGGAAGGAATAGTGCCCCATTGTTGGGGTCAGTGGGAGGAAAAGTGCCCCATTGTTGGGGTCAGTGGGAGGAAAAGTGCCCCGTTGTTGGGGTCAGTGGGAGGAAAAGTGCCCCATTGTTGGGGTCAGTGGGAGGAATAGTGCCCCATTGTTGGTGTCAGTGGGAGGAATAGTGCCCCATTGTTGGTGTCAGTGGGAGGAATAGTGCCCCATCATTGGTGTCAGTGGGAGAAATAGTGCCCCATTGTTGGTGTCAGTGGGAAGAATAATGCCCCATCATTGGTGTCAGTGGGAGGAATAGTGCCCCATTGTTGGTGTCAGTGGAAAGAATAGTGTCCTATTATTGGTGTCAGTGGGAGGAATTGTGCCCCATAATTGGTGCTAGTAGGAGGAATAGTGCCCCATAGTTGGGGTCAGTGGGAGGAATAGTGCCCCATTGTTGGGGTCAGTGGGAGGAAAAGTGCCCCATTGTTGGGGTCAGTGGGAGGAATAGTGCCCCATTGTTGGTGTCAGTGGGAGGAATAGTGCCCCATTGTTGGTGTCAGTGGGAGGAATAGTGCCCCATCATTGGTGTCAGTGGGAGAAATAGTGCCCCATTGTTGGTGTCAGTGGAAAGAATAGTGTCCTATTATTGGTGTCAGTGGGAGGAATTGTGCCCCATAATTGGTGCTAGTAGGAGGAATAGTGCCCCATTGTTGGGGTCAGTGGGAGGAATAGTGCCCCATTGTTGGGGTCAGTGGGAGGAATAGTGTTTTGTACCATTGGAAGGAAAAGTGCCCCAAGGGCCAGATAAAGGCAAGCAAAGGGCCGCATCCGGCGAACACTGCCCTCAACTTCCACAGCTAATACTAAGTGAGATGATGTAGTCGCTATGATGAAGGGGAAGAGACACGTTCAGAGAAAGGAGTTTTACTATGGCAGGCACAATTCTTGCATTTAGTATACAAAGTGTATTATGGAGCTTTGTATATCATATGTACTGTATATCCCTGGCCTAATCACAATTAAAATGAACCGTTCTTTAATTTTGCACGTTTTCATAAATGTATTCCTGAACAAAGACACAAACAAATAACACTGTTGTCTGGGGATTGGCTTATAATCACACTCTCACCTAAATGTCAGCTCTCCAGGTTTGCTAGTCTGTAAATCTCAGGCGCATACACAGATAAAGTCCACAAGAGTCATGAAGCATCCATAGGATTTATTCCACCAAATGCCTTTAATGTGTTTTGTGTTGTCACATTTAGCCTTATTACTAAGCATAACAGTGTGGAACACATCTAGGCATTTGGCTTCTACTGTATGTCCTATTTGAAATAAAATCTACCAGTGTTTCACTCTTTTCATGGACTCTATTTTGTATACAGTAAAACCTAGGATTGCGAGTAACGCGGTTTACGAATGCTTCGCAATACGAGCTGTTTTTTTAAAAAAAATCCTGACTCGATTTGCGAGCATTGTCTCACAAAATGAGCAGGATTCAAGCTTCTGGGGTGTGCAGTACCGCATGTGGCCAGAAGTGTGGGGCGCCTGTGAAGCTCGGAGACACTCTGAGCCGCTCGAAAACAATCAGAAACATTCTGTTCCCGAGTGTCTCCGAATGTCTCCGGCGCCCCCCCCCCCCCCCCCACCTCTGGCCACATGCGGTTACTGCATACACTAGCAGTGACACTGGAACAAATTATCTGAGTTTCCACTGAATCCTATGGGGAAACTCGCTTTGATATATGAGTGCTTTGGATTACAAGCTTACCTGGAATGGATTATGCTCGTAATCCAACTACTGTATGTCCATGCATTGGGGGTTATTTACTAAAGGAAAATCCACTTTGCACTGCAAGTGCACTTGGAAGTAAAGTCGCTGTAGATCCGAGGGGGACATGCAAGGAAAATAAAAAATAGCATTTTAGCTTGCACAGGATTGGATGATAATATCAGCAGAGCTTCCACTCATTTCAGATCTACCCCTTAGATTTAAGGCGACTGCACTTTCAAGTGCACTTTCAGTGCAAAGTGGATTTGCCTTTCGTAAATAACCCCCATAGGCCTCTTTCACACGAACGATCCGTTCAGGTCCGCCTGTCAGTTTTTTAGGCGGACCTGAACGGACCCTCCATAGACCTCTATGGAGCGTCAGATGTCAGCGGTGACATGTCCGCTGACATCCGACCCGCTCCGATCCGAAAAAGTGTAACGGAGGAAAAACCTACTTTTCCATCCGTTATCGGATCGGGTGACGACGGATTCTACGGTCCGTCATCATCCGATCCCCCATAGGGGAGAGCGGCGCTCTGACAGGTCCATCGCTGCACAGTGTGCAGAGACAGACCTGTCATCTGCCTGCTCAGCGGGGATCGGCGGAGCGATCCCCGCTGAGCAAGCGGATATTCACGGGGCGGATCATCACTGATCCGCCCCATGTGAAAGAGCCCATAGTGTGATTAAAAAACTCTACGTTTTATTATTAAAAAGCCAGTCCAGTGACTTTGTAGCAAACCTAAAATGCACCTGCAATTATTATTATTCTTCAGGATTTATATAGAGCTAACAGTCTGTGCAGCCTTTTACAATATAAAGGGAGACAGTACAATTACAATACAGTTAAATACAGAAGCAATA